>CM065461.1:16677652-19370088 GCA_032872475.1 Leptopilina myrica (nomen nudum)
TGGTAATCAAGTAATTACTATTTCACCTGGCAGTTATGAAATTGAAGATATTGAAAAATATATTCAATATTCTGTTGCTAATGGAACTAAAGTTATAAGTATAAAACCTAATAATAATACTTTACGTAGTGAAGTAAGAAGCAGTCTTAAAATAAATTTTGTAAAAAAAGATTCTATTGGAGAGCTATTGGGATTTGCACCTCGACAATTAGAACCTAATATAACTTATACATCTGATTTACCAGTATCAATACTCAAGGTAAATTCAATACGAGTAGAATGTAGTATCACAACTGGTGCATATAATAATAACAAAAGAGTTCATACAATTCACGAGTTCTTTCCAGTAGTACCAGCTGGATATAAGATTGTAGAAGTACTTTCACACGTCATTTATCTTCCAGTCGCCGTGAAGACAATACATAATATTTAACTCAAAATTGTTGATCAGGACGGAGATTTAGTGAATTTCAGAGGTGAAACAATAACCATTAGATTACACGTGAAATCAACGTAATGGGCATTGTGTTCAACAGAAAATCTGGTGGAAGTTATATAAACGAGTCAACATGTCAGAAAACATTCAGTCTCGATCCAGTTCGCAAGAGATTAACATCTCAGAACATTCGTTTTCTGAAACAGCTCGGTCTAAAAGTTTGCCAAGAGAGAGAAAAAAGAAAATAAAACCTTTCATCAGTGCACTTTTTATTTGCTGTTGTTGTAATAAAAATGGTAGAGACTTTGAATATACTAAGTCCTGTGAAATATGATGATTCACTGGCACATTATGAGATCCATTGTCATCAACCTTATGTTTCATCAGCATTTAATAACAGTGATGAGATTAGAATTGCAGTACAACATCAAGACATATATTTTACCTTGTAAAAGTACCTTACATGTACACGGAAGAATATTAAAAACTGATAATACCAATGTGACTAATACAAAAATAATTAGTAATGGTATTTGTTATTTGTTTAATGAGATTCGCTATGAGCTTAATGGTGTTGAGATTGATAATTGTAAAAATGTTGGTATCTCAACCACAATGAAATCCTACATTTCACAAACACCTAATCAACTTATGTATGCTGAAAATGCAGGTCATTTAGATTTTGATGATGCTAGTAGAGTAACGGATAATAATGGATATTTTGATGTTAATATACCATTAAGTATGATTCTTGGATTTGCTGAAGACTATCGAAAAATTGTTGTAAATGCAAAACATGAGCTTATTTTAACAAGATCTCGTTCAGATCTTAATGCTGTGGTTAACATAATTAAAATAGAACGTGAAGAATTTAAAATTGTAATTAATAAAATTGAATGGATGATTCCATATTTGTTTGTTGGTGACCGTCAAAAAATTGAATTGTTAAAATTTATTGAAAAAGACCCACTTATAAGTATGAGTTTTAGGTCATGGGAACTGTATGAATATCCACTTATACCTGCAACTCAAAAACATGTTTGGACTGTAAAAACATCAACGCAGGTTGAGAAACCTCGATATGTTATCCTTGGTTTTCAAACAAACCGAAAAGACAATCATGCAAGATATACAAACTTGTTTGATAACTGTAACCTCATAAATGTAAAACTTTTTCTAAACTCACAGTACTATCCTTATGGTAGTTTAAATTTAAATTTTAATCAAAACAAATACTCCATACTGTATGACATGTATTGTAACTTTCAAGCATCATATTATGGGAAAGATTGTGAACCCTTATTATCTAGAAAAGATTTCAAAGAATATGCACCACAAGCTGTTATAGATTGCTCAAAGCAAAATGAATTTCTTAAACAAGCTTCTGTAGATGTAAGATTGGAATTTGAATCTAGTGCAAATTTTCCCGCCAATACAGCGGCATATTGCTTAATTCTTCATGATCGTATTGTACAATATAAACCAATCAGCGGTCTGGTTAAAAAAGTAACATAATAAGTGGGGGTAAATCTCTGGTATAAAAGTAAAAAATTACCACAGAAATTCTCATTCTGCTGCAACCATGGACGTGATTGTGGACATCCAAGGCTTCAAGAAACCCTACAACGACTTCATCTTCAAGGAGCTGGCCATTATTTCTCTCCAAGAAGATGCTCAACCGATGGTGTTCCTTTTTGAACCATCGTGCAGTTGGAGTTCTCTACCTGGACGATATAAGAGTGAAAATATGTGGTTGATGCATAACTATCATGGACTGAAATGGATGGCTGGAGATGTGCCATATGTTTGTTATCTGATGCTCGTACGATTTATGTAAAGGGACTGGAGAAAAAGAAATGGCTTGAAAGATATGTAATTAATGTACGAAACCTTGAGGATTTTAATTGTCCTTCACTGAAGAAGCTTAAATTAGAAACATCAGTATATGTATGTAACTATCATACTCTGTGTAATAAATGGTGTGCAGCAAGTAATGGATTAATGTTACGAAGCTGGTTTTTTAAATCTGAAAAAGAATATTTTGTAAAAAATGTTGATAATGGTGTTGATGAAGTCGATAAAAATAGTGAATATTTTACTGCGAGTTCTACTGAATCTCTTAAAGAATATTATGAAAGTTCTAAACATTTTTATGAATAAAAAAATTTTAAGAAAGAAATAATAAGAAGTTTTTTAAAAATAAATTTTACCCTATCCCATTAGCTTAAGAGTATTGCTCATGCGCAAAATACAAAAGTAGGGTATAAATTGAGCTGATTTTAATGCAAATGCTCATTAATCGTTAGAGAGTTTATACAATAACAACAACAATGAATTCTTCGAATCAACAAAAACCAGTGCCAGCACCAAGACAGTCAAAACCAGTGCCAGCACCAAGACAATCAAAGCCAGAGCCTGCGCCAAGGTCCCCAAAACCTGTGCCAGCACCGAGAAGAAAGTAAAGTGGGGATAATATGTCATAAGGTAGAGGGAGGTGTGTTGAGTGGGGATTAATTCTCTTGAGCATATCATTTCAGCGCATTTAGAGTGGGAGAGATAATGAATTGGTGGGGATGAGTTTAGACTATATAAGCGACCGAGTAAAGACGATTTTTTACATTCAATCTGCCCAACCTGGAAGACCAAACACCTCCAAGGACAAGCCTGAGAAACAACATGGACTTTACAAAAATCAATGCTGTTGGACGGATGGAGAGTAAATTCTTGCCTACGAAGCCGCTGTCTGAGTTATCTGCAGGAAGCGAATTCACAGTCACAAAATTAAAAAAAGTTCAATCCAAGTATGGAGATAGGATTGTTGCAGAATTAAACAAAAGTTTCAACATCTTTCTGCCTGCAAGGTTTTACAAAGCGTTTGAAGTTGAAAGCGCCACCTGGATAACAATGCAAGAGGCAGCGATGAACAATACTCTAACAATGGTCTACCTTGGAGGACCTTATAATAATATTGAATTCAAATAAAACACTAAATGTAAAGAAATTGGAAACTTGTCAATGCAAATTAATAAACAAAACTATGAATTTAACATTAATTTTTTATTATTTTACCTCAACATAATCTTATTTAAGTAATAATAAAACCAATCATTTCAGATATAAAATTTTATTTCATAACATTTTTTTATATATAAAAACATCATTTTAATAAAAAAAATTATCTTAACCTAATTTCAGTCTAAATTGGCAACAATAATACTTCTTTTAAATAAAATTATTAATATATATAAACATACTGTATCAAACAATAAATCTTATTCTAATCTAAATATAACTTTGGTGTGAAGAATCATAATAATAGTACATTTGAATATAATGAAAAATTAATATAAAAAATAGCATTTCTTAACCTAATAAGTACACACACACATTTGGTATAAAAAAAAAATATATATAAGTCTTTATAAATTTTTTAAAGAATATAAAGAAGATTGAAAAATAGTTTCTCTTAACCTAATAACCTTACATTTGGTATAAAAATAAATCTGAATTTATAAAAAATGAAAAAATATCAAATTATAATACTATCAGTAATACTAATTTTGTTTAAAAAATGGAAAAAAAGAACCATCTCACTTAAAATAATCTTTGTTTAAAATTAAATTTTTGTTTTTTAATTGTGTACTTTTTTTAAAAATATTGTTTATCTTGGTGGAGTATTTCTTAAGGGACTTATTGGAGCTGCGGGTGGAGTAGGGTGTGTCGGTACAATAATTTTAGTTAGATTATTTTTTCCAGTTTCTGTCTGTCTTTTTTTGTAAAATTGTTTTGATGTTGATGGTGTTGCGAAAAAAAATTCAGGTGTCCCTGTCCGTCGTGTTTAACAATTATTTCCATTAACCACCAGGGGGGAGTTGCGGGAGTGGGAGGAGGAACTAAAACTATTTCCTCCTCCCCCCCCCCGCAAAACGCCCCCAGCGATTTCTCCAGGTCAACCTCTTCGTCCATCCACATCTTTTGTCTTCATTACCGTAGTAATGAAGAACTCGATGTGGCGCCAAGAGTCCGCGCTTTGGAGCATAATCGAGACCATGTTATCAGCAGTGAATTGAGTTTTCACTGCGTCAAACATGGCCCGTCTTAGCTCACTCCATTGCCCGCAGGAAAAGAGAGTGTGTTCCGCGTCGTCAATTTCAGCGTCGCAATACGCACATTTTGCCTCTTCTCTGATTTTGAATCTATGAAGGTACTGTCCAGTTGACTTGGAAGACTTCCTGTCTTTCTTTTGCCAACAAATCTGTTGGCGGTGTACTCGCAAGAACCAGAGCAGCGCAATCAGACACCGTCCTATAGGCTGAGATTACTCTCCGTGAACTCCCTGTTTGTACAGAAAGTAACCTATCCAAGATGCTGCGGGTCGTAAGGGCGTCAGCCCATGCAGGGGCAGCGTAAAGCTGCTTTGCTAGACCCACAGTCGCCACTAAGCGCCGCTTTTTTCCCTGGGACCACCAATGTTAGGCATTAACCTAGATAGGTTACCCATACATTCGGTGGCCTTGAGCGCTGCGATATCTACATGTTGGGCAAAACGTCGCTCCCAGGTACTGAAGCTTTTTCCCCATGAGACTTCAGTTCCACCTATTTTCACCTTAGGAGTTTCAAAAGCTCTCCGGACTGTAACGAGCAAAGCCTCGGTCTTCTCTAGGGCCATTTGCAGCCCATGACGAAATAACCAACGTTCTACTCGCCGCAGACTTTCATTGAGCTTTATCTGAAGAAATTTGGTTTCACGTGCTCTACACACCAGAAGTACGTCATCTGCGAAGGCTTTCAGGGTAGTGTCTTCAGGCAGTTACATTCTCAGGAGTCCGTCGTACATGACGTTCCATATGAATGGACCCACCTTTGACCCCTGTGGTGCCCCGCAGGTCATTTCTTCCTTGAGATGGCACACATTGCTTTCGTACACGACCCATCTGTCGCTAAGATAGTTGTCCATCATTCGCAACAGATAAGTCGGCACTCCTTTTTGTCTTAACGACTCAATGCAGATGTCCCATCTCGCAGAATTAAACGCATTCCGTATGTCGATGGAAACAAGAGCACAGAAACCCTTCTTCTTCCCCAGATTGACTTCATTTGCCAGGTTCACAACAGAGAGTATTGCATCAACTGTTGACCGGCCTTTGCGGAAGCCAAACTGGTTCTCCGATAGGCTATTTTCGCCTACCAGGATTCCCTGAAGTCTTTCTAGAACCATAGCCTCTAGAAGTTTTCCCATCGAATGTGGTTGGCGGCAATGGTGGTGATGTTAAATTTTGTTGCATTTCAATTTTTTTATATAAAATCAGTCGTGTTCGATAAGAAAGAAGATTATTTGAAGAAACAAAAGATGAACCCATTTCATCAGGAAGTGGTTGAAAAACTTCACCTTGAACAGGTAGCGGAAATGGTGCAACCGGTTCTGCGACTGGAGGAAATTGGTCCTTGTCTTGTTAAAAAAAAGAAATTTTATATGAAAAACAAAAAAAATGGTTTCATAACTATATTACTGTAAAAGAACCATTATTCTATAAGAGTGAAAGAGAAAGAAACACCCTTAGGTGACTCTTTCTCTCTCTAACACATTGCATAGTTTTACGTTCACAGCTTGGGCGGCGCTTCCGTAGGTAACCGCAACGAGAGTAAGAGAGAGAGAGTCTCTCTGTCTCCCTCACACCAATGCGTGGTGCTTTACGGTACACTCACAGCTTGTTACCGCTCACGCATGCATGCAAGCGGTTGTCAAGTTCTGAATATACCTTAAGTCAAACAACATAAGAGTCTACTCACTACATGTTACACTATCAATGATTTAAAAATTTGAACTTAGAAAAACCAATTATTGTTTTTACTAATTTATACTATTAAATTTGAAACATATTTTACATTAAAAAAATATTTTACTTACTACTTCTTTGATATAGGCAAATGCTTTCTCTCCAGAGTTTATATGTGCCGGTAGTATCCTTAGGTCTGGTATGCGCGGTGTTTTTGAAATATAGCTTCCAATTTCCTCCTGCCGCAGTTCCTGTGGAATCTATAATATTTATGTTTTAAATAATTTTTTTTATATTAACTCTAATTACTATTATAAAAAAATTATTAAATAATTTTCAATAAACATAAATAATTGTTTAAAAATATAAATAATTTTTTTTCTTTGTTATATTGTGAAAATAATTTTTTAAAATTTTACTTTTACTTTAATTTTTGAGAATTATTAATAAACATATAGTATACATTATTTATTTATTTCAATCATTTATTTTCGTTTTTATTTCAATATATTTATTGAATATAACTGAATATTTAAAAATAATTATTGAATACTTACTTCTCGAGCTCTTCTTTGAAATTCTTGTTGAATTGTTGATACTAACAACACATTGGCATCAAATGTAAATTTTGGTAATGGTAAATCCATTACCTTTCTGTATCCATATCCCGATTTTCTTGGATCTCTTAAATATTTATGTTTCACCGGAACTTTTCCTTTTTCCATTTTTTTAAACTTAATTTTAATAGTAAATCTAATTTTTATAATAATTTTAATTTTTAACAATAAAAATAATTTTTTTAATAAAAATTAGAATTTTTTTAAACTAAATACAACAATATTCATTAGAATATAAAATTAAATAATTTTTATATCTATAATATCACCATTCACATTCAAAATCGCTTTCATACTGAATACATTTATTTCATCTATATGCTGTTGACAGATTTGTTTATGTGTTCCTATAATTTGAAATTTGATCAAGGGCCACATACTTGAAAATTTTATAGGCTTTTGTCTATTCATTTTTAAGATACATTCGTAAGACAAATCTTATACCACACTGTAAAAAATCTTAAGAATATTACCCACATTAAATGTGCCTATTTTACAAACAAGGGGAAAAGTGCCGCATTCAATGTGACAACATAACCTTATTTAAAACGTCACTTTTCCCCTAGTCTGTGTAATATCCTAAGGATTTTTTAAGGCCAACGCAGAATAGATTCGCGAAGATCGTTCGCGAACGAGACGCATGAGATAGAAAAGGACACAAATATATTGCTGTCCTTTTCTAACCCATGCTTTGCGTTCGCGAACGATGTTCGCGAAGCAGTTGTGCTTAGGCCTTTACAGTGCACGAAATGAACTGCGCATGTGCAACGGGTCTGATGCTTTAAGCTAGTCTCATGAGTATGCTGTCGCATAGCTTTAAGGTAGTCTCACGCTGCTGTGACGTCACGCACGTAGTCGCAACTAGTGTGAGAGAGAAAGTCACGCTGTCTCCCTCACACTAATGCGCTGCGTATAACGGTAGGCTCACAATTTTGTCCAACAAAACTGCGCCACTGCGGTGATTTAGGGAAACACAATCGATCGATCATTTAAGTGACAATCAATACTATGATCTATACAGTATAGTGACTGTCTTGATCTTTATTTCAATGTTAGCCACAGACATATAAGAATAGACTGCGCAAGAGGATTATAATTCAGCTTGTGACATAGAAAGAGACATCAATGCGTTTGACAGAGACGGATAGAGCAGAAGAACCGATTGTCAGACTCTTTCTAGCGCACGGCATGCTTTGGAGTGAGGGAGAAAAAAGAGAGTTCTTACGCTCTATCCGTCTCTTCTTATACCAGTAGCATTCTCCTCTCATGGGAATCATGAAACTCGCGCAGTCTATTCTTATATGTCTATGATGTTAGCAGAAGTCAATATGCAATGTTTTTGTTTACAAAATAAGTTTATAAATAAAATGTTTACAACGATAAGTATAGTTTATTATTATTTATTAAATAAAATAAGTTAATTTAAAATTATTGCTTTAAAATTGTAAAATTATTATGTCATTTATAAAAAAAAATTATTTTCATTATTGAAAATTCTTTGTTTTCAAGTTTGAATATTTTTAAATATACATTGAAAAATTTTACTTTTTAAACAAATTAATTGTTAATGATGAATTAAATACAGTTAAATAATGTGCCTTGTTTATTTAAAAAATAGTTTTGAGGTTATAGTTTTTTTTTAAATTGTGAATTAAAAGTGAAATAGATTGATTTGTTTGTTATGAAAAATAAATTTGAGGTTATGTGCATATACAATTTTTAAAAAGTATATATTTTTCTTTCAATATTCTTTTAAACTGTTCTTTTTAATTAGTGTTAAAAATAGTTTTTAGCTTATATTTTGAAATTTAAATTTGAGGTTATGTGTAGAAAAGGTTATAAAACTATAAATTTTCTTCGTAAAATTTTTACAAAGTGTTCTTTTTTTATTTCATTAAGAAAAATTATACTCTCGCATGTGATGAAAATGTAAAAATTTATAAAAAATATCTTTTTTTTAATTTTAGGTTATTCCTAAAAATCAAATATATAAATTTTTAAAGTTTTTATTGTGATGACGATAATAATGATGATGATTGCTACGATGATGATTTTAATGATGATGACTATGATGATCTTGACGATGATGATAACTTCGACGATGATGTTTGCAATAATGGCAACGACGATGACGCCTACGATTCCTTCGCCTGCAATGACATTCTGTGCATCTTGTTGGTCTGTTCTCCTTGTCTCCATCCACATCTGGAGTTGGAACTCTCAACGGTGATAAAACTGCTTCCGGAGTTGGTGGACGAATTGGTGAAAGACTCTTTTCAGAAATTGGTTCGTCAAGCTAAAAATAGTTTAAAATTTTTAATTTTCATACTTTTAAAAAAATATGAATTTTCTCTTTTAATAGAAAAAAGTACATTTTCAGCTTCAACGTCTTGCGGTTCCGTCTGAGTGGTAGAATCGTGCACCCACACCACCTTGGAATAATCAAGGACATCACCATCATCAGAGTCTTCCCAATTTAAAAGGTCATCATCTCTGTACAGGGCGCTCCGCGATGGACTCCAAGTATCATCATCGTCAGAAGTCAGGATCACTGTGGCTGCTGGGCTGCTCTCCATCTCAGTTGCTGCTGAGTTCTGCATGGTGCTCTGCTATCATATGCGAAGTGATCCTCTTCGCGAATCTCGCGTGCTATTCATAGCGCCGTCCACTCTCCCACCATTCACGAAAGCCCCCACCATATCTTAGTGGATGGTGACTATGACCCATCTCACGTGAAAGTTGATCACGTGAAAAGGGTTAAGTGAAACTTTCAAATTTTAAAAATACGCGCCATAACCGACTGCAGCGCTAGTGGCGGCCTCGCGAACCAATTTCAAAAAAGCGCGCTATTACCGACTGCAACGCTAGTGGCGCCTCTAACGGCGGCCTCGTGAACTTATAATTGAGAACTCGCATAGTCTAACTACTTACGACGAATTCGTCGTCACTTCGTATTTCATTAGGATATTTCGATAACTAGGTAAAAACAGTTAAAGAAAACTATTGAAATGAATAAAGAAATATCCCAAGATGATAATGATCTATTTTTAGGATAAATCTTAGATAGATATACTAGATGCGGCGAGGCGTTAGTTTTAGCTTTATTAGTTTCGGTTTATTAAAGGCGGAAATATTTGAAAATATTAACCAAGCGATAATTTCTTATTCCAATTTTATGATTATAATTGTGTACAATTTATAAAAAAATTGTTGTTTTTCTTATAACTGTATACACTGAAGAAAAAGTATTGAACCAAGAAAATTTTTCTTGGTTGAAGCAAATCGTGAGATTGAATACGGCTGAGACTATTGTAGTATTGATTCAAGAAAACGATTTTCTTGACATCCCAGGCGCGAAGTGATGCCGAGTTCAGGCTTTATAAAGATTTGCCGAGCATTGGTCAATATTCGTTGAGCCTTAGTGAGACAGCGAGAGCAGGACTGATCGAAGCTTTAATGTAACACCGATTCCAGACTGCAGCGCGAGCCTTGATTGCTCTCTAAATTTAAATTAGTAGAATTCTACTAATTCTTAGTCAAATTCTACTAATTGAAAAGGGGAAAAGTCTTCCACTAAGAATTAGTAGAAAACTACTAATTGAAAAAGTTATTTTTCGCTACTAATTGAATTAGTAGAATGTAAAATTTGTTAATGCGCATGCTCCCGCGTGCGTCTTTTTTACTCGCTAATATTTAAAAAAATAATAGATACATAAACTAATGAAAATAAAGACCAAATTAAAGCTTTATAATTTAAATTTGATCAAAATTTTTATTTAACTTTTGTATCTTTAATTTTCATTTAAATATGTTTTATGATAAAATTTGAATTTTACATTTATTGGAAAATATATATGTTTAATAATAATCATTGGTTTGTTTACAAGATATTAAAGATATAATGATTTTTTACAGTTTAAATAGTCTGAACACATTATATGGATTGCAATAAAAACAATTATTAGGAATAATTAGCTTCTTTAATAACAAAAGATTCTTCAAAAATGATAGGTTGAAAAAAAAAAAGGAAAGAATGTTAATATTGGTCCAATATTGGCCGAATATTGGCAACCAAGAGAAAAAAAAAATTTTTAATAAATTTTTTTAATTAAATAATAATAATAATAAATTAATGTTTATAATTTTTGTTTATTATATTTATTTAATTAATTATTTAATTATTTATTTTTAATAATTTATATAAATAATATATTATTTATAAATTATAATTATTTAAAAATGCAGCAGCTATTAGGAAACAGCATTCTGCAAAAAAAATCCTATCATTGAAAAATCAATGATAGGCGAGAGCGAGAGATATCCGCGTCATTAAATAGATTCGCAGATATACTCTAGTCTTGCGATGAATCTCTCGATACTTATATACACTGGAGTCGCCGTGTCAGTTGCGAGAACGGTTACAGCGTCCCTCTTGCGGCAGAGATTGGATTTTTCACGTGGTAAAGTGAAGTGTGAAAAGTGTGTATGAGCCGTCGGTAACATTGATTTCTCTTCTCCCTAAAGTTCATTTGAACGTTCAGAACTTTAGAATTATGTATTTTGAAGAAAGACAGGTAGGATATTTAATACATTAACTTAATAATTTTTATAATAACCATGAAATTTTTCAAAAAAAAATTTAATTATTTACAAAAATCATAATAAATTCTTCGCAAGAATTCAATTATTTTTAAAAATAGTAAATGTTCTCCAAAAAGTGCAATTATTTGAAAAAATGGTAATAAAGTTCATTGCAATAATTTAATTATTTTCATAAATAATAAATCGATTATTCGGTAATTCATTTTTTAATAAAATTTTATTAGATAATTCTAGAAGAATTCAATTATTTAAATTAAAAAATACAAATCGTGCGATGAGTTTTACTATTTAGGAAAATAATTAAAAAAATTCCCAAAAATGTTAATAAATTTTTTATAAAATAATTTAATTTTGGTGAAGAATTTTATTATTTATAAAAATAATTGAATTCTTGAAAAGAAGTTTGTTCATTTTTTTTTTAATAATTGAATTCCTGTGAAATTTTGCTAACAATTTTATTAAAGTTTTTAAAAATAGTAATTGAATTTCGAAGAAGAATTGTATTATTTATAAAGATAATTGAAATTTTGAAGAGAATTTTAAAAAAAATTTTGAACATAATTGAATTTTGGAGAAGAATTATATTATTTTTAAAAAAATAATTAAAATGACCAGAATTTTTTTAAAATTTTAACAAAAATTCTTCTATCAATCTAGTATTTATGAAAATTTTAAAAATAATTCATAAAATAATTTCTATGTCATAATTTTATGATACTTTTTGTAAAATTAAGTTATTTAAAAAGAAATTGTTGTCTGAAATAGAAAAAATTCAAGGTTTTTTTTATTAAAATTCGTGGTAATTTTATAGTTGACAAGGCAAACAAAAAAATATAAAAATTATAGTTTAATTCATTTCTTTAATGTAAATAACTATATACATCTTCAGATTTGATTTTAATAATTATTTAAAAAAGTAAACTTATAATTATTTTAAATTAAGCAAATTCATTAAAATTTAATTATTCAAAAGTTTAAAATATCCTTTTCCAGTGTAATTTATAACTTACATCCAAATTTTATACGCTTTTCTTTAAAAAGAATATTATTCTTATTATAAAAATTAAAACTTAAATTTTAAAAACCCACATTTAATCTAAGCTATAGGTACTTGTAGAAAAATCGAAATTTAAGAAAAGGAAACTAAAGCGATTCTTATTATTTATAATAAAAATTATTAAGTTTTAAATAATTTCAGTTTTGAAAATAAACTTTTTATTTAAACTGTATATTTATTAGTAGAATTATTCACTAACTAGAATTCATTATTTATAAAAATTATTAAGTTAATGTATTAAATATCCTACCTGTCTTTCTTCAAAATACATAATTCTAAAGTTCTGAACGTTCAAATGAACTTTAGGGAGAAGAGAAATCAATGTTACCGACGGCTCATACACACTTTTCACACTTCACTTTACCACGTGAAAAATCCAATCTCTGCCGCAAGAGGGACGCTGTAACCGTTCTCGCAACTGACACGGCGACTCCAGTGTATATAAGTATCGAGAGATTCATCGCAAGACTAGAGTATATCTGCGAATCTATTTAATGACGCGGATATCTCTCGCTCTCGCCTATCATTGATTTTTCAATGATAGGATTTTTTTTGCAGAATGCTGTTTCCTAATAGCTGCTGCATTTTTAAATAATTATAATTTATAAATAATATATTATTTATATAAATTATTAAAAATAAATAATTAAATAATTAATTAAATAAATATAATAAACAAAAATTATAAACATTAATTTATTATTATTATTATTTAATTAAAAAAAATTATTAAAAAATTTTTTTTTCTCTTGGTTGCCAATATTCGGCCAATATTGGACCAATATTAACAACCGATGATTGGCGATGCCGTTACATCCCAAGCATCAGCCCATATTGGTCCAATATTGGGAGCCTTTATTGGACCGATGATCGGTCTCTTGGCTCCCAATATTGGACCGATATTGGACCGGTGAGAAATTTCTCACTGCACTGTAAAAAATCCTAAGAATATTACCTACATTAAATGTGGCTATTTTACAGACAAGGGGAAAAGTGCCGCATTCAATGTGGCAACATAACCTTATTTAAAGCGTCACTTTTCCCCTTGTCTGGGTAATATCCTTAAGATTTTTTACAGTGTGGGTAACTTAACAGTGATTCAGCATGGGACACCAATGTTCGTTCCATGCTCGATTCAAGACTCAGTCAATCTTCGTGAGCGAAAATACAATATTCACTTATTCTTTATTACCGTGTGTACTGAACAATATTAAATATAAATATTTCTAAATTATTTAATATTACAATATTTATTTTTGATAATATATTTAATTTTATTATATATTATTTTTTTCTTGCACAGCATCAAATTATTATTTTCAAAGATCAAGAGTTTCGTTTGTCTAAAAAATTTTCAATGATCAAAAACTTCCAGTGTAAAAATTATTCATTAGGGTGTAATAAATATGTATGCCAAATATTTTTACACTAGGATTAACCATTTAGTAAATATTATCAAACTACTATTTTTTGTCAAACGTGTGTGACCTTGCGACTCAGCGTAGCCAACTCAACACATACGTTAAACTCTTGAGTTGTCAACGCTGAGTCGCAAGGTCACACGCGTATGACAAAAAAATAGTATTTTGATAATATTTACTAAACGGTTAATCCTAGTGTAAAAATATTTGTCATACATATTTTGTCATACACAGTAAAAACAAAGTCTTAAATTTAATGGTGACTAGTTTTAATTTTGAACTTATCTTAAGCAAACAACTGTATTTAATCATAAAAACTAACTGAAAATTAAAGTTAGTTGTACTCTTACTAAAATAAATCTGATTTTGTAACTTATTTGTAGTACACCGGACTTTATTTCAGATCCAATGGTATTAATAAAAAGTTAGATGAAATTAACTTCTAATAAGGTACGCCTACAGCTGACTATAAGTCTAGCAAGGCTGAAACAGTTGATTGTGACGTCACAAGGGACGCATTTTGCAAAAGTGAAAAGTCTGAATAGCGCGTCGCGTCACCGGTATGTTGGTTTACTTTTGA
This sequence comes from Leptopilina myrica (nomen nudum), assembly GCA_032872475.1. Classification (NCBI taxonomy): domain Eukaryota; kingdom Metazoa; phylum Arthropoda; class Insecta; order Hymenoptera; family Figitidae; genus Leptopilina; species Leptopilina myrica (nomen nudum). Next base: position 16,692,143 of record CM065461.1, read on the forward strand.
CTCGTGTTTTATTAATAATATATAAGTGTATAAATTATATCTAGTTTTCTAACAAGTCATAAAAATATATGTGACAGAAAGTTGAGTTTTATTAATATGTTAATATTTTCATTCGATTATAAATAAGTTTATAAACATTTTATAACCTTAATTTCACCTAATATAATATGTGCATTAGCATTTAATTCTATATCTTAAAGAGAGAAATTTCGACTGATATTTTTTATAATTGTTGTTTGTTATAAGAAATAAAATGTGACATATAATTTATTTTAATAAAATTCAAAAATATGAAAGGTGTAGACGGAAGTAGACCAGGTTGGCTGAATGTCAGTAATGATTAGAAGTTTAAAAAGAATACTCACCTATTGATACAAGTAAGGTGTTAAATGGACTGAAATTTAAGTGTAAGCAAGTAAAAAGACTGAAATTTTGCTAAATGTCAGTCTTCTTATTAACTTACAGTTGAATTTCAGTTCATTTAACACCTTACTTGTATCAATAGGGGTGTATTCTTTTTAAACTTCTAATCATTACTGACATTCAGCCAACATGGTCTTCTTCCGTTCACATCTTGAACAAAGACAAATTTCGGGCTTAAAGGAAGACTTTGTTTTTACAGTGCAGGTATTCTTGAATTTCTGCAGTATAAATTTTATCATAAAAAATCTCCATTTTTAATAATTGAAAAATAAATTTAATGCCATGAATTAATATTTTTTAATATCATTTACCATTTTTAATATTTTCGAAGTTTTGCAATTAAAAAATTTTTGATTAATTAGATAAACAAATAATTCTAGACTCTATTATTTTGACGTCAAAAGTTTATCAGAGACCCCAAAAATACTACTGAATTTGATAGTAATTGATAGTAATTGGTCTGTCAATTATAATTCTCTCTGATTACAAATCTGAAGTCAGATTACATGCAAATTTTAAAATTAATTAATTTTTATGAAACTTTGTATTAAGGTTTTTTTGGGGTCCCTACCTAGATAAGGTTGATTCATAAATTAGATGATACGATTTTATATATATATATGGGCCAAAATAAGTGAAACCAGACACTTGAAAAATTTTTGTCTCCAATTTTCAAGTTATCTATGATTTTTGGTAGATATATGAGTACACTTTTTGCCCCTAAGATATTTTTCAAAAAAAAAATTTATTTTTGAAGTAATCAGGTGTTAAAGTTTTGGGTCATTTTATTTTCATTTTATTATTACTTTGAAACAAATAAAGATAATTAGGTGAATTTTTTTTTAAATTAAAGCTTAAAGTCTATATTTTAAGGAATAAATAAAGCGATTGCTAAAAAATGAAAATTTATAATTGTTATTAACAATTCTTTTAAACAATTGCAAATTGAAGAATGTTCTCAATGTTTTTGAAACATTACATTTCGATGTTATATTGCGCAAAACTCCAAGGATTAATTTAAAAAAAAGAAAAATGAGTAACCTTCAATATTATAGAAATTCTGTAGTTTTTTCTGAAAAAATGCAGGCGAAAATCGACTTTTAATCTTAAAAATCCGCTTGAAAACGTGAAGTTTCTAAAAAAACAAAACACGATCTTATTTATTCGTTTGCAATTTTATCTTTTTCCAGTAACTCGAGTCGATTTTCGCCTGCATTTTTTCAGAAAAAACTACAGAATTTCTATAATATTGAAGGTTACTCATTTTTCTTTTTTTTAAATTAATCCTTGGAGTTTTGCGCAATATAACATCGAAATGTAATGTTTCAAAAACATTGAGAACATTCTTCAATTTGCAATTGTTTAAAAGAATTGTTAATAACAATTATAAATTTTCATTTTTTAGCAATCGCTTTATTTATTCCTTAAAATATAGACTTTAAGCTTTAATTTAAAAAAAAAATTCACCTAATTATCTTTATTTGTTTCAAAGTAATAATAAAATGAAAATAAAATGACCCAAAACTTTAACACCTGATTACTTCAAAAATAATTTTTTTTTTTTGAAAAATATCTTAGGGGCAAAAAGTGTACTCATATATCTACCAAAAATCATAGATAACTTGAAAATTGGAGACAAAAATTTTTCAAGTGGCCGGTTTCACTTATTTTGGCCCATATATATATATTATATATATTAATTTAAAATGTTTCATGGCCGCCATATTGGATCCGCCATTTTGAATTTTTGAAATCTAACTTCAGATTTGTAATCAGCGACCTCAAAAACAATTGAAACCATGATTAGCAGTTTAAATTTCGCGTTTTTTTTAGTATTAATATTTTTTGCTAATAATAACCTATTTTGGTTTTTATTGGTCAACTTTTGGATTCTGTAAAAAATAGTTAACTTAACAAATTTTATCTGTTTAAAATTTTAAATTATTCTTTGAACATTTATGAAGAGAAACAGAGTAGTCCGGTTAAAAATATTAATTTTCAACGATTTTACAGAAAATGTACGAAAAAAAGTTTTTTTCCCATGCAAAATACATGCAAAATTTCACCAGCATACAGGCACCACTAAATATTAATTTTAAAAAAATAAAAAAATACGTATCTAATTTTCTTCAATTTGTGATAAAATGAGACCCGGAAATGGACAAAATTCCAAAATGTCGTTTTTAACGGCTACCCTAATACATACATACATACAGACAGGAAATTTTCTATTACCATTTTTGGATTCTCCGTTCTTCAAATAAATAAATTATGCTAGAAAAAATTAATTTCGTGCAATGTACAGACAAAAGACAATAATAATATCAAATAGCAGATCGATTGACTATTATTATTAATCAAATATTTAATTGATAATGGATTATTAATCAGTTATTTGAATCAAATAAATTTTTTTCAGTGTAAATTATATATTCTCAATATTTTTCATAATAGAGACTGCTGAAAAAAATTAAATTTTTTTGATTCACAAAATTTCTAGACAACTAATCTACTCACAAGCCAGCTATATCTTACACGATATACATACGACTTTTTTCAACTTTTCAAATTTAAAAAAAGACAGAAAATATTTGTTTAAAAATTAAATAATTTTTACATTATAGAAATTTTATTATCTTTTGATACAAAATATTTTTGTTATTTTTCAAAATTTTTGTATTTTTAAAAAATTAACTTTTTTATTTTAACAATTTTTAGTATTTTTCTGACTAGAAAAAGACAAATAAAATATTACTAGAAATATGACTTTGGATTTTTGTGGTTTTGAAAAATTTAACTTTTTTAGTAGTTACTGTTAAAAAAATTTGGGTTTTTTCTGTATTGATTATCGGTAATTATGAATTTTTAATTTAATTTCAAAATGTAATATTAAATTGTAATTTTTTAAACATACATTAAATTAATTTTGTATATATATGATTTTATTTAAAAAAATTTATTTTTTACTTTTTATTCTAAAATTAAAATTTTCCTTTTTGTAAAACATTTCAACTTTTTAATTGACTAAAGATATCTATAATTAAAATACATTGTATGTGATCTAAAAAAATTTAATTAACAATTATCAATTAAACATTTACTTGAATCAAAGAATATTTATTAAAGTCAATTAAATAATATTTGTACCAATAATTTCAGTATTTGAATCAAAATCTTTTTAAATAATTACAAATAATCGTTAAATGTAATTGTTGCATTAACTTTGTAAAAATAAAAATAAAATAAATGGGTCAGACCAGCTAAACTGTGTTACAAAATTTTCGTTAATTTTCTAAAATGTGAACACTTTCATGAAAATCAGTAGTTCATAACAAAACAAAAAAACACTTTTAACCGTTTTTCTTGAAGCCAAAAAAAAATTTGGTATTTTCAATTTGGAATGTACATAACGAATTTTTTTATGAAAAACGCGGGCCAACTTCACAGAGGGAGAAAGTTGATTGTCATGGACAATTCAGTCTACAGGTGACAAATATTATTTGTTTTTAATATTTTTTTTTCAAATAAGAATTTATAAAATTGAGCACCGAAATTGTATTTTTTTTTAATTTTGTATTATTTTGTCAATGAAAAAACAATAACAAAAATTTAAAATTTCAAAAAATCGTTAAAAGTGTATTTTTTGTTTTGTTGTGAACTACCGATTTTCATCAAAGTTTTAATATTTTAGAAAATCAATAAATTTTTTTTAACACATTCCCAGTGTGCACGTACTATAACTGTTCTAGACCAAAAAAAGAACAGTGTTCTAGAATAAGTGTTACAATTTTATTATAGAACAGTTCTAGAGCTTTGTTCTAAATTTGTTCTGTATTTGTTCTATAACAGACATGTAACATTTGTTCCAAATTAGTTATAGAATTTTGATGTAACATTGTTCCTACAGTGTTCTAGAAGACTGTTACAAAAATTTAATATAACTGTTCTTTCACTATAAACTCATGTTTATTTTCACTACACGGAAAAATGTTATTATTAAATTTTATAAAAGTATTTTACAAGTGTAGGACAAAATGCGACAAAGGAAAATTTTGTTATCAACAAAACTTACACAGTAAATCTTATTTTAAGATCGGTCTTAAATTCAGCACTGTCTGCTATAATGTTAAAGGATACAAAAATGTTGTATCTTAATTTAAGGCTGCTTTCCTGCTTTAAAATAAGACTTTCTTTTTACTGTAAAATTTTAACAAAACGTACCTATATAAAATTTAGTAAAGTTATATTAAAATTTGTTAAAAGTTTTCGATATTTGATATAACTTTACTAAATAAAGTATAATTTTTATTAAAGTTTAATACTTCTAATATAATAACTTTCTTTCCGTGTATAGTGCAGCCGCGTTTTTGCGTGAATTACAAAAAATCTTTTGAATTTAGATACTTAGAAAGACTCGTATCGATAATTCGTGAAAAATTAAATAATTTTTCACTGTCAGCTTGCATAAATTTTCAAAATTTTTAAAAACATTATTCACCAAGAATAACATCAAATATTTAATTAATTTATTATCAATTATTAATTAACAGGTATATCATAAAAATACAATAATAAATTATTAATATTAACTAATTAATAAAAATTTGTTATTATTTGTAGCATAATTATATATTATTCTTTGAAATAAAAAAAAATAAAATATATATATATATATATGGACCCGATTGTGGGCCCACGATCGGACAAGGCTTAAAACATGTTAATTTAGTGCAATATTCTTACAAAAAATTTGAAAAAAATTCATTGAAACATACACTGTTAGAAAAGAATTGAAAATTCAACAACTTTTCAATTACTTGAGTTATTGAATTTGAATTCAATTCAGGTTGAATTGAAAATTAAAGAGCTTGAAATGAATATTCATTAACTTGTAATTGAAAAATACAGACAGTTATTGAAAATTCACTACTGTTATTGAAAAAATGAATATCTATTGATTTGTAATTGAAAAATACAGTTGCAGTTATTAAAAATTCAACACTGTTATTGAAAATTCATTACTGTTATTGAAAATTCAATACTGTTATTGAATATTCATTACTGTTATTGAAAATTCAATAAACTGTAAAGAAATATTTCTCTTTCTGAAATGTTTGTCACATCTGGTTTGTCCAAAGTTGACCGCAGCTAAGGGTTTCGCCTTGCAAGAGATTCTATTTTATGACTTTTCAAATACCAGTTTTTTATCATAGGTTTATTTAGACTAAAACTTTGTGAAATTTTTCGAATAAAGAAATGTTTGGGAAATTTCCACAATTTCGTAAAAGTTTTGTCAAAAAGGTCCTTTTAGCGTCAGTTGCTTTACAGCATTTTCCAGAGGAACTACATCCGAGCGTGAAAGTCTTCTTGTTTTTACAGTGTTTTAAATATAAATTGAGTGTTTAAAAATTAATTCAAAATAAAATAAATATTATAATATATAATAATAATTATTTTTTAACTATTGAACAATAGTGAACAGCAATAGTGAATTTCTTAATCTACTTGTGTGTATTATTATTAGTTAATTTTGACGAATTGTAATATCTAGGAATAAGTAATTTTATTGTTAACGTGTGTTATAATTTATATAATATTGACACTATTTAATTATTGTTCTTCATAATGATTTATTATGCTTTGTGAAAAATATTTTGTGAAATAGTTTTGTAAGGAATCATATAATGTGAAATAAAAAGAATCTTTATAAGCTACAATTATTTTCTTCAATCTTGGTAAATATACATCATTAATTGTAAAATTTATAAAAAAAAGAAATTCTTAAATTATTAGTAGTATTTTTCACCAAAAAAATTTTTGCAGTGTATGTACACACAATACTGGTCAAATTTATTTAATTTTCATTTCAATAGTATTGAATTTTCAATTCTATGTTATTGAATTTCCAATTCTACGTTACTGAAATTTCAATTCCATGTTATTGAATTTTCAGTACCACGTTATTGAATTTTCAATTCCACATTATTGAATTTTCAATTCCACGTTATTGAATTTTCAGTTCCATGTTATTGAATTTTCAATTCTATGTTATTGAATTTCCATTTCTATGTTATTGAATTTCCAACTACAGTTGTTATTGAATTTCCAACTACAGTTGTTATTGAATTTCCAACTACAGTTGTTATTGCATTTTCAACTCAATGTTATTGAAAATTCAGTAACGCGTATTGATATGGACTTCACTTACATGTTATTGAAAATTCAACTATATATTTCTAACAGTGTACATTGTTGAAAATGAAATTTTATTTAAAAAATTTTAAAAAATATTTTTATTAAAAACTACGCGTGAAAACAAAACTTTTCATTATAAAAACGTCCAATTTGATCAATTTTTGATGCAAAAACAAAATAATTTCCGATTTGGCCTAGAGTGCCTCATATATAGTTATTTTTTTAATAAGTATGTTACATTTTAATTTATAATTTTAGCGCTGCACATAACGGTCCCTCAATTCAAAAGGAAGTTGAGGTAAAATCACTTCCAAGCTTGCGTGGCTTTGCGGTATGCGTATTCGACTTGTGTCCTCTAGGTCTAGGTTTCGATCCCCGTGCGTGCGGAATTTTTCATTCTTAGTTTTAAGTGTTCTGTATATAATTCTGAATATTGTTATATAAAGTATAAGTTCAAATAATTATTAACAATTATAATAATAATTTAGTCATTAATTTAAATAAATAAGATAGTCTGTTTAAATTATTAAAGAAAATAAATTTTTTTTTTTAAACTTATTGCAAAAAAAGATATTCCATTAATTATTCATATTTTTATTTATACTTATAAACATTTATTTGTTCTATGCAACTATTAAATTTCTGCTTGGGTATTATTTATGATAAATCGTTTTTGTTATAGAATTGTTATATATTTGTTCTAAAACAATGTTCTAGTTTTATTCTAGAATTGTTACAGACTTTTGTTCCTATTTTGTGCCTCCAGGGGGACGACATTTTGACCTGCCTGTCCCTCACTAGTTACAGAACTTGTTCTTTTTTGTTCTGGAATAGTTACAGAATTATTCTGTAACTTTGCACACTGGGTTTGAGCTGGTCTGACCCACATATTATTCAAACTTATCAGTCTTATTTTATGTATTTTTAGTCTTCCCCATTTTCATTCTATTAAACACAATTTTTAAATTAAAATTTATTATCAAAAAAATTTTATAATAAAAATATTTTATTTTAATTTAAAAAAATGTTAATTAATAATTAAAATATTTTATTCTAATTAAGAAAGTGAATTTAAAATATTAATTAGTTTTTTGTATTAAATTAAACGTTTTTTATTTTTTAAAACTTTGTTTTATGAATTTTTATTGTTATCACAAAAAAAAACTTTTTCCAAAAAAGAAAAGTGGTGATATTGGCGAGAAATGAAATTCTAGCCTTTCCCAGATAGCACGACTTCTTGCTGCAAGGATATCTGTAGGGGTTGTAAGGCTTACCGCGTAAGGCTGTTGTAGTCCTACATAAGTCTAAAAATTTCCGCATTTCCGTAAGCTTATGACTAAAAGCTGATGTGGGATTACACCTAATCCTATTGTAAGCTTACTCGAAAAACTCATAGTAGGCTTACTTGTAAAAGTTGATGTAAGCTTACAAGTAAAGGTTGAGGTAAGGCTGTTGGAAGTTTATTATCATGGTGTAAGGTTCATGTAAGGCTTAGTGAGTTTACCTCTTATGGTCAATATTAACAAAATAATTTGTAACATAATTAATTAATAAATATTAAATAAAAAAATTAAGTTTGTTGCCCTTCTCTTTTTTGGAAACCAAACATTCTGTAGAAAATTTTGAAAACAAATTTGGGGAGACTAGGATTTGAACCCGAGAACGACGCGCATTAACCTAACTTTCTAACTAACTGAGCTAAGTTGGGAACTGACATAGAAAAAATCGATTTTGCTTTTAAAGTGATATTAAAGTCGTGCTATCTGTGTTTTGACTGAAATAATGCAATTTCCAAGCGGTAACCTTGGATACGGCGAAAAGTTGAAGAGGGCGACACTAACATGCACTGAAAATTTAGTATGCTATATATATCGGTAGTCCCCACCACCGACCCTCGCCGCATCTAGTATATTTATCTAAGGATAAATTAACGTTAAATTATTGAGAAATTAATGTTGAAAGTAGGAAATGTCAGTTTTAGTGTAGGATGTATGTGTGTATAAGATCGATATTAGAAAAAACTGTTGATATGTCTCCGCGCAATTTTGCGCGACAGATGGCTGAGGTGACAATTGTCCATTTCTTTAAATTACATGCTTTATTATATAAAAATAAAAAAAGGAAACATCATTTTTATTCTGTACAATATAGCAATATAATTCTAGAAATTGTATATGGAAATTAACCTTTTTTTAATTTAATCAATTACAAACACAATTATTAGTATATTTAATACAATATAAAAAATAAAAACTAATTAAAAAGACTTCCGGCCAATAAAAATAAACTCTTCCTATTTTCAAAATGCAATTTTTTATTTGTTAGTTGAGTTAAATTAATATTTGAAACACATAACATATAATACCAACCTCCACAGAAAAAATGAATGATATAGACCAATAAAAATAAACCTCCTTCATAAAGAAACTTATTTTATATTTGTGGCTTCAATAGGACAAAATGGAGAAAATAATAATATTTAAAAAATATATCACATAATTCCAACCCCCAAAAGGAAAAATGGACGATTTAGCCCTTTAACGCCCAGATGGACAACATTTTGGCATGAAGTTTGAAGACATATTTCGGTACTATGAAATGGCGTAAAAATAATTTCAAATATTACAAATAACGTGACATAGATATATAACCTAGAAGAAAGGACTATAGAGAAAATTAAAAATTAAAATGGCGGCTCAAAAATAGGGTTTGAAGTTCAAATTTTTTTCAAAATTTTGATTCGAAAGTACGAAATTATTAAAAGCGATTAAATCGGCTTGGAATTTGTTACTCTGAGGTTTTAAAGGTCGCTGATCACGAATCTGAAGTCCAATTTTTAAAATTCAAAATGGCGGATCCAATATGGCGGACAATTTTTTTTAAACTCATTAAATTTGCTTGAAACTTGATACTCGGGGGTTTTTGGGGTCGCTGATCACGAATCTAAACTCCAATTTTCATAATTCAAAATGGCGAATCCAATATGGCGGACAATTTTTTTTATAAACTCATTAAATTTGCTTGAAACTTGTTACTCGGGGGTTTTAGATGTTGCTGATCACGAATCTGAAGGCCAATTTTCAAAATTCAAAATGGCGGATCCAATATGGCGGACAATTTTTTTTAAAACTTATTAAATTTGCTTAAAATTTGTTTCTCGGAGGTTTTTGAGGTCGCGGGTCAAAAATTTGGAGTCCAATTTTTAAAATTAAACATGGGGGATCCAATATGACAGACGAATTTTCAGTTAAAAGTCGGTAATCACGTAAAATTTTATTATTTCATAAAATAAAATTAGAAAAAAAATTTTTAATTCATTCAAAAATTAACAGAAAAGAAATTTTTTTTTCAACTCCCAAAATTTGTAATTTTTAGTAGAAAATTTCTTTTTTGTTATTTTTTTCCAAAATAAAGAATAAGAATTTTTGTACTAAAACGTTTTTATTTATTTTATCTGCAATTCGGAAATAATTAAATAAATTATGAAAGAATAAAGTTTAACGTGATTACCAACTTTTAACTGAAAATTCGTCTGTCATATTGGATCCCCCATGTTTAATTTTAAAAATTGGACTCCAAATTTTTGACCCGCGACCCCAAAAACCTCCGAGAAACAAATTTTAAGCAAATTTAATGAGTTTTAAAAAAATTGTCCGCCATTTTGAATTTTGAAAATTGGACTTCAGATTCGTGATCAGCGACCTTTAAAACCTCAGAGTAACAAATTTCAAGCCGATTTAAACGCTTTTAATAATTTCGTACTTTCGAATCAAATTTTGAAAAAAATTTGAACTTCAAACTCTATTTTTGAGCCGCCATTTTAATTTTTAATTTTCTCTATAGTCCTTTCTTCTAGGTTATATATCTATGCAGACTTCGAAGCGTAGTTGAAGACGAAAAAAAGTATCAAAAAAGTACCATTATAATAAAAAAAGTATCAAAAAAGTAGCATGTTTTAAGTAATGTAAAATAAGTTTTTTGAGTAAGATATGCGAATTAAAATACTTTCTTTTATTCTACTATAATTTTTTAACAAAATTTATACATGTTTTCGTAGATATTTTATATTAAATAATTAAATAATAAAACACAATTAGTCTTAATATTTTGCTTTTATAAGACGTAAATAAAAATTTAAAAATAGAATTTAATAAAATTCTTGATATCTTTTACATCACAGAAGATCTTTCATTAGTATTTTCTTTTTAATTATACGCTCAGAATTCTGAGGAACAAAAGTAACACTATTTGGTTTTTTCTCCTGATTATTTTTCAAAAAACTATCAATTGTCGCATTTAGATGAACTTTTTTCTTCTTTTTTGGTACATTATTAATAACAGCATTCTTTCTTTTTTTTGGCGCGTTTAGTTTAGTTGAAACTTCCGATTCGTTATTTTCCCTCGCATTTGTTGACTGTAGAACATCCCTCTTTTCTTTAGTATTCGTAATTTTACGCTTAATATTTAAGCTTTTAGAAGAACTCATTACGTCTTTATCACAATTATTCTGTACTTCAGGCAGCTTGTTTTTTAATAAATTATTTAATACTCTCGCCTTCTTTTGGTCAATTTCTTTGGTTAATTTTAATATTTCTTTTTCTTTACTTTCTTCTTCTTTTCTCATACTTTCCACTGCCATTACCATTCCCTTAGCGACATGAGCAGGTTGTAGATTTTTTTGATTTACAGCTTTTTGCAATTGATTATGAATATTTTCCATCAACTCATTGGAACTTTTTTGTATTTCGATTTTTTCCTTGTGTAAGTTTTTTAAATTAGCTTCGAGTTCTTTGACATTTTTATTTATTTCTCCAATCTTTTTTAAATTCTCTTTTTCTTCTTCAATCCTTAATTTTTCCTTTTCTAAATCTTCTGAAACTTTGTTTATTCTCTTCTTTTCTTTTTCTAAGTTCTCCTTATATGAACTATATGCGAATTGAGCTTTTATTATTAAATCCGATGTTATTGGAAGTAGGTGCAATTGGTCTTTAAATCTTTTTGTCGAATCATGCGTAGTTAATTTAGCATTTAATGTTTTCTCATCCATTCTAGCCTTATCTTTGGTCAACGTTAATTTTGACTTCGAAAATCCTCTCTCAACGTCTGCATTTCCGTGTGAGAAAGATAACACTACTTTAACTACTTTAGTAATTGACGGAAACATTAATTCACCATTAGAATTTGCTTTCTCAAAAACATTTTTTTGCCAGAAATGGTCAATTCTGTCATTTGTTTGAAAATCAGGCAAAGTTTCTAATTGCAATAATTTCCATTCATCAACGAGTTGGGTTGAAGAAAAATCTTCGAAAGGTAAATGTTCTGCAATTTTGACAATATCTTGAACGCTGTATTTACTTCTAATTTTACGCGGTTGTAAACTTCTGCAAGCATACAAAATACTGGATTGAGGATACGCTTTAAAAGAAGATTTTTCTATTATATGTAAAGCAGCTTTTTTGTAGTGGTTTCTAATATTTCTTAAAAATAATGCAGCATCTAACTCAGAGAACTGTTCCATTTGTATTATAACTTTTTCGTCAAGAGTAATTGACTTTAATTCGACAAAATTTTTTTCAGAAAAAAGATCTTCACATTTTAATTTATTTTCTTTGAACTGCTTCACACTTGTAGCAGAACAGACTCTTCCAGCCAATGTTAGAATTAAATTTTCAATTTTATCGAACATTAAATGAATAAGGGGCTCTTCTTTTTGAAAGAGCTTTAAAAATGTCTCGAAAAGAGTTGAGCTGCTTATTACAAATTGTATTTGTGCTTGCATATCTTTTTGCCTTAAATGTTTACATATTGATGTGTACCGAACAGACTCCAACGTACCTTTTATTCCCTTCTTATTTAATAGAAATTTTAAGAAGTATTCAGTTAAAGCTGGCCATTGTTCTGACAAAAGGATTGCACTTGGTTTAATTGTTAACCAACGGGTAGTTGAGTGTTTCGTAAAGCGATGCAGTTTTAATTTATGCTTTTTCTGAATAAATTCGTAATCTTGAATTCGCGTTGGTTCTTTATGAAAAAAGTAGAAAATATCGATAGCAAAGTCACTGACATCTTTTCCGTATTCAGAAAGAGCTTTTACAAAAGAATTATTAACAATATGTAAATTACATGTACCCGTGTTGATTAAACCTTTGTTTCTAGAAGTTAACATTTGTTCGTTTATCATATTTAAGACTGATTTATTAACATTTGGCCCATCAGATCCAATCATAACAAGCTTATTTTTTGCTAATTCTTTCATAGCATTATTAATATTCTCAACTAAAATTTTAGCAGTCGCAGATCCTAAGAAATAGGTTTGTAAGTGATGATCGATAACTTCGTGATTTTTTTCTGAAAAATATCTGACACGAGTTTGTAGTTCTTTTCTACATTCTGCATTTGTAGTTTCATCATAAGAAATGACAAAACCTGAACTCTGATTAACATCGTCTATTAATTTACTTTTATAGTATGGTTCCAACGCTTCTGTAACTAAATACCTGAATTTTGTAGAACTTAAAGTGAAATCCTTAGCAATTTGAGAATCCGGAAACATGGCTTGAAATGTATTTCCTAGACCATCACATGAATTTCCGGACATATTACAATGAATACTTCGGATACTCCATAATATTTCGGCTGTTGTAGTTTTATTACGTAAAGACCAGAGCTTTACTGTCTTTTGAGATCCGTTGCTTTCTTGATGCTGCATCGCTTGAAACGTTAACTGATTAACTTTGACATTATCTCTCATGTTTTTGCTGTGTTTTACCGAAGAGGAATGTTGGAGAATATCCGAGAAACCTTTTGCAGAGTGAGAAAAATTCTTCTTGCAAACTCTACAATACGCGTGATTTTGAATTTCTTGAAATTTTTCGCACCATATTCCGACTTCATGATCCATTGTGTCCTTCCGCAGAAGCCAATCAGATTGAAATTTGTATCCAGTCATTGTAAAAACTTTTCGAAAAAGAATTGAATATTATAAATGGGTAAGTTGTTGAGAAAATAATCCAAAAATGTTTCGTTCTTCACATGATCTATAAAAGTAAATTATCATAGATTAAGTAACATACAAAAATTCAGTGCAAAAATTTTGTTAAATTTTTAGCTTTCGACAATAAAATGACTCAAATTTCCTTTGCCAAATGAGTTTCCGCAGATCTTATAAAGTTCATGATTTTCATTTTCATACAGTTTCTTTTTAATAAAGAAGTGATATACGGATGGAATTAATAATGAAAGTAATTGTCAAAAGTAGATTAAAAATTTCCAAGTATTTTTAAAGAAAATCAGAGAAAAATTGATTTTACAATTTATTTGTATGCGTTTTCTTCTATGTTATAGTGCCTAATTCGTAACACCTATTCATCAGACATTTAATTTCAAAAATAATATATATTTTTTACTTAATTCGTTTAAGCGTACAAATAAAAGTCATAAATAATCACGTAGAATAAAAATTGTTTTTAAACTATTAATTACACACTCACTGTCTTTGTATTTTATATAATTAATTACAATATATTTTTTAACAGAATTTAATTTAATAAGAAATAAATTTACAAGAAAAATTAAGTATATCAAAATCTTGCGTTCTTTAACATTTATATCGCAAGGCAACCCTAACCTTAAAAATGATACTATAGTATATACAATTCTAACCTCAGAAAAACCACGTAATAAAGTTAAACAGTGCTGAGTAAAAGTTAAGTCATTTTTCAGTACGCAAAAAATGTTAATTAAAAATGAAAGAAAATATTGTAATTTTATTTTTTGAAACAAATGATTGTAATTGTCCTTACCTCACAATACTTTAAAAGTAGTCAAGAAAATGTGTGAATTAACACTTTTAGCAGTCATCACAAAATATAAACACTCAGCTAAAGTCGCTAAAGTTAAATGACAAGCAACAAATGAACACAGTATATAGAGAGTGAGCAACACGAGTGGCTTTGATCATATAAAGGCCTTTCTTCAATAAAATATTGCATTTTTCGAAAAAACGTACGTTGGTTGCTATGACAACCAATACTAAAATCAACGCGACGCATGCGTTTAAATTCTATTAAAGAAAGTCCTTCAAACTGTAGAATTTATGACGAAAATTAACAACTTGTCAGATTTATAAATTGACTGAGAATAAAAATTCTTTAAATTAATATATTTTTTCGAAACTATTTTTTCAAAAAAAGTAGCATTTAGTAGCTTTTAGTCAAAATTAGTAGGAAAAAAGTAGCCTTGCCCAAAAAAAGTATCAAAAAAGTAAAAAAGTGTGGTACTTCGAAGACTGATCTATGGCACCCCAGGCAGAAAAGTCGGTGATGTGCCGATGCTTACGACTGGCTCGACACCGGCCCGGTGGTAAAGTCGGGCAATACCCGGTACCGGCATTGTGGTACCGGACCGGTTCCTAAAAGACAACCGGCCCGGTAGTAAGGTCGAACAATAACCGGTACTGGCACTGTGGTACCGGGACGGTTAATAAAAGACAACTGGCCCGGCACCGGCCCGGTACTACTTCTTAATACCGTTTTTACACCGGCGATGGACTTTTTCCGGCATCAAAATTAGTACCGTCCCGGCACCGGCCCGGTACCACTACTTGATACCGTTTTTACACCGGCGACGGAGTTTTGCCGGCATGAAATGTAGTACCAGCCCGGCACCGGCCCGGTTCCGGTATTCGATGCAGTTTTTACACCGGCGACGGGATTTTGCCGGCATCAAAATTAGTACTGGCCCGGTACCACTACTTGATACCGTTTTTACACCGGCGCCGGAGTTTTGCGGGCATGAAATTTAGTACTGCCCGGCACCGGCCCGATACTACTTTTTAATTCCGTTTTTACACCGGCGATGGACATTTGCCGGCATCAAAATTAGTACCGGCCCGGCACCGGCATTCGTTGCAGTTTTTACACCAGCGACGAACTTTTACCGGCATAATATTTTTGTGTCTTAAAAAGTCTAAATATTTAATTTTTTGAAATTTTTTTTATACTATTCGGAAGAATAAGAAAATCAAATCTCTCGAAATCAAATGTTTTTAAAAATTTTTTTTTATATAGTTGGAAAAATTACATTTTATTATACTCTATTAATTCAGCTTTAAATTGTCCGGGAAAAACACTCAAAAATCCGGGAATTTGTTACTGCCGAATTACTAGACACCCTATAATAACTTTGTTCGTTTAAAATAATTTTGGTCACGTTTTATCTGATTTATTGTTATAAAATTTTGATAATGTAACAAAATATTATATTAATTTCATTATACTAAGTTTCTGCAAGTTTTTTCTATAAAGCCGGTACCGGGCCGGTACCATGCCAGCGGTTTTTCTTTAGCCTTAGTCCCAATGTATAATGACATTAACAAATGTTATTATAATTATTAACTTTGACATTACATTATTCAAACTGTCTTTTAGAAAATGTTTTTTCTATTAATTTAGAACATTTTGTAATTAGTCCTGGTGTTACACTTCATATATAAACTTTCCATTCACTTTTCATAAGCAGGTTTATGTTAGCGGATGCGGCGTCGACTTTGCAGCCCGAGGGTCCTGAGTTCAATTCCTCATGTCTTCAGATTTTTCGTTAATAATTAATAATAATTCATATGTTTCAGCATTCTATTTAGTGTTTACAATTAAATTAATTAATAAATAATATTGTTTAACGTTTAATATATGTAAAAATGTATAATAATAATAATTAATAATTTTTTTTACTACCGGCCCGGTATCGAGCCGGTGGTTTACCGGCACCGGAGCGGATAGTTCCCGGGTTATCATTGTTGACTGGACCGGCTCCAAGCCAGCAGAAATACCGGCACCGGGCTGGTGTCTAAATTTCACTGGCCCGGTATCTTGCCGGTGTTGTGCCGGCAATAAACCGGTACGAAAACACTGAAAACAAGAACCGGCTCGGTACCGGGCCGATGGTTTGCCGGCAAGGTGCCGGACCGGTGGTTTACCGGCACCGGGGCGGATATTTCCCGGGTTATCATTGTTGACTGGACCGGTTCCGGGCCGGCGGTAATGCTGGTCTCACGCCGGCACCGGCAAGTCCGCCCTTGGTACCGGCCCGGTACCAAGCCGGTCTTTGATTTCTGCCTGGGACGTTATTTGTAATATTTGAAATTATTTTTACGCCATTTCATAGTAGAAACGAGGACCCGACCTTCTCGTTATAGCGAGATTTGTGTGTATTTAAAAAATATAAAATTTAGTCCCAACCCTCCGTGTGGAAATCTGCTTAAGTTAGCCCAGTTAAAAAGTGGGGGCCAGCTGGGCCCCACCTGGGCTTCCCACTTTTTTAAAAATATTAATATTATAATAAAAAAGTCTTAATATTAAATATAATTATTGATAATAAATCATTCTAAAATTAATTCATAACAATAATAATTATTATTTGTTTAAACAATTTATTGTTGTTGACAATTATAAACTTTTATTGTAGTACACTAACAGACATTTAGTTTTACTGGAATTTTAAAGTTTATCCAGCTAAATTTATTTATTTAATAATTAACTCATCAAGGTATAACGGTTTTTAATACATTTTGATAATTATTTAAACAAATAATTGTAAATTGTTGTTAATCAATAACTCTTGACACAAACTACCTAGAAACTTGCAGTTTTTTCCTAATTTTTCAATTAACTAATCTAAGTCGTAAATCATTCAAATGTTTTATGATTTCAACAATTCATCAAATGTTTAAACAAATAATTGTTGTTATTTACTAACTCTTGACAAATCTAGAAAGATGCTCAATGGGAAAAAAACCATTGGCGCATTAATGGTCCAATAATAGGAGCCACCATTTCATTATTGTCCCATTATTGGCACCCAATAGTGGACCATTAATGGTAAAATCGTGGGATGTCCACGCCGATGCCAATAATTGGCAACCACTATTGGCACATTATTGGCTGCCATTAAAAAACCAATAATAAAAAAAAAATTTTATTAAATTTTATTAAATAATAAATTTATTTATTTAATAATTATTTCATTTATTATTATTATTTATTATTAAAAATATTAATTTTTAAATTAATTATTTTATAGAAATTGTTATTATTTTCTATCACATCGAAATGTGAATAACTCTTTCGTCCAGAGTCTAAAAATTATTTACCTCACATCCATCAGTGCAAAAATAGGAGAGGACGGGCAGAATTAAATTCCACAAATATTCGTGAGAATGCTGCCTCCTTATATACTATTCGAGTTTCATGTTAGTTGCAAGAGAGTTTTAAGCAACACCTCCTATGGGGCGTTGAGCGAACTACATACTTACCTCATGATAATTTCTGCAGCGCGGGTAAGAACATAGTTCGCTCAACGCTCCGTAGGAGGTGTTGTTTCAAACTCCCTCGCAACTAACATGAAACTCGAATAGTATATAAGGAGGCAGCATTCTCACGAATATTTGTGGAATTTAATTCTGCCCGTCCTCTCCTATTTTTGCACTGATGGATGTGAGGTAAATAATTTTTAGACTCTGGACGAAAGGGTTATTCACATTTCGATGTGATAGAAAATAATAACAATTTCTATAAAATAATTAATTAAAAAATTAATATTTTTAATAATAAATAATAATAATAAATGAAATAATTATTAAATAAATAAATTTATTATTTAATAAAATTTAGTAAAAAAATTTTTTTTTATTATTGTTTTTTTAATGGCAGCCAATAATGTGCCAATAGTGGTTGCCAATTATTGGCATCGGCGTGGACATCCCACGGTTTTACCATTAGTGGTCCACTATTGGGTGCCAATAATAAGCCTAGAGTAAACCAATGGCTCCCAATATTGGACCATTAATGCACCAATGGAAGACTAATGGCCATTTCCTATTGGGTGCAGTTTTTTCTTATTTTGCAATTAGCTATAATCAGATTAGTGGCAGTAATTGTAAAATTAGAAAAAAACTGCAAGTTTCTAGGTTGTTTGTATTTTTATTTAGAAGTCGACAATTTTCAGTCTTAAAATCTTATAACCGGTTCTTTGATTGGGACCCTCAATTATTATTTATTTAAACAAATATAGACCCGATAAAACGGGAACAACTCAAATCAAAAGCAAAGGAAAATTTGTTAGTTTACTATGTTATCTTGTTCGTGAACGAAGGGTTTTGAGAAAATTTTTTTCTAGAAATGGCAATTGATTTCCAGCCAAATTCAAATTTTTAGGTTTTTGAAAACTGGTTTTTTGACATAAAAAATTTAAATTCCTTCGTTCACGAACTAGATATTATATATATAAAGAAACCCTGTAAATTTCAAGCTGATCGCTTTAGTGGTTTTGGAGAAATCATGCACACCGTAACAATAGTTTTAAAAAATACGATTTAGAGATAATAGCGTCTAAAGTATGAAGTAGTATAAGTATAATATAAGTTTAAATGCAAAAAATTTAAATTTTTTTGAAAATAATTGTGTTAAAAGATATTGAATAAGTGGTAAGTTGAAATTTATTTGTATGAATAAATAATTATATATATTTGAATAAGTTGTTTTGTATTATTTGAAACTGTATACTGTAAATTTTACAATAATTAATAGTTTTTTATTTACATAAGAAAATAAAAATACTTTATAAAAATAGAATTTTTACATCTCATTTATTTGTAAAACTTTTTTGGTAATTTTTAGGTTATATTACCGATTGCTCACAGTAAGAGTTTATTATAATTTTTTTTTTACATAGGGGAGAGTGGGGCAAACCGGACATTTTTTACTTTTGTTTGTGCAACACTGGGAGCAAAAGTTTTGGTAATTATTTAGAATCACGGCTTTTGCGAATTTTAGAGATAAATTATTAATTCTTTTTGGAAAGGCTTTCATTTAGCTAGAAAATGAAAAATTAGATGGGGGAGAATGAAAAAGTTACTTACAGAACGCCAGGGCTGGAAACAAAATTTTTTTTTTATTTTTGACGTTTTACTCTTAAAATATTAAAAATTTTGAAAAATGTTCTACATAAAAGTTGTAGATCTTGTGAGGATACACATTTTATGTTACATGCAATTTTTTCATAAATTGAGTATTTTTCGAGAAAAACACAAAAAACGAAAACTAACTATAGAAACGTTTTAATGCAGATGGGAGTCAAATTAACTTCCTACATAGTACTAGAAGGTATCCAATTTAGACCAGACCCCCCTCCAACATTTAAAAAAGGCGTTTTGAAGGTGCATCCACAACACATCACTCAAAGACGGGCGCAGCCCGTCGCTTCTGTTTTCCTTTAACGTTTAATGCAGAAGGAAGTCAAATTTAGTTCCTAGTTTGTACTAGAAGGTATCTAACTTAGACCAGAGACAGTATCCTTATTCAGGATACTGAAAAAAAACCAAAATAAAATTTTGTTTCCCAGCCCTGGCGTTCTGAAAGTAACTTTTTCATCCTCCCCCACCTTATTTTTCATTTTCTAGCTGAATGAAAGCCTTTCCAAAAAGAATTAATCATTTATCTCTAAAATTCGCAAAAGCCGTGATTCTAAATAATTTTTGACTCCCTTCTGCATTAAACGTGAAAGGAAAACAGGAGCGGCGGGCTTCGCCCGCCTTTGAGTGATGTGTTGTGGATGCACATTCAAAACGCCTTTTTTAAACGTTGGAGGGGGCTCTGGTCTAAGTTACATACCTTCTAGTACCATCTAGGAACTAAATTTGACTTCCTTCTGCATTAAACGTTAAAGGAAAACAGGAGCGGCGGGCTTCGCCCGTCTTTGAGTGATGTGTTGTGGATGCACCTTCAAAACGCCTTTTTTAAATGTTGGAGGGGGGTCTGGTCTAAATTGGATACCTTCTAGTACTATGTAGGAAGTTAATTTGACTCCCATCTGCATTAAAACGTTTCTATAGTTAGTTTTCGTTTTTTGTGTTTTTCTCGAAAAATACTCAATTTATGAAAAAATTGCATGTAACATAAAATGTGTATCCTCACAAGATCTACAACTTTTATATAGAACATTTTTCAAAATTTTTAATATTTTAAGAGTAAAACGTCAAAAATAAAAAAAAAATTTTTGTTTCCAGCCCTGGCGTTCTGTAAGTAACTTTTTCATTTTCTAGCTGAATGAAAGCCTTTCCAAAAAGAATTAATCATTTATCTTTAAAATTCGCAAAAGCCGTGATTTTAAATAATTACCAAAGTTTTTTATTAGTTTTTTTTTACACTTTTCTAATTTTTTTCTTAACCTTCGGAGAACACACCATTTTTTTAGGTCATTTTTCAATGCTCAACCAATTTTGAACTGTTCATCTGCTTAACCTACGGATTTTTTGAAAATATAGTTTAAACTCTGTAAAATAAGTCTGTGTACTTTAAAATCCTTATAAAAAATATTAAACAATAGATAAAAAGCTTTTCGCAAAAAATCGTGGGGTCAAAATGACCCCATGTGTTCTCCGAGGGTTAAGAAAATTCTGAGGAAATCGTGTAATAAAAAACCAAACGGTCCGGTTTACCCCAGGGGGTGGGGCTAACCGGACCGTTTGCAAAATTTTTTAAAGTTAACACAGCAACTGAACAATAAAAAATGAAGTGTAGGTGTCTCTGAGAAAAAGTTGCGCAATTAAATGATCATTCAAACAACCCAGTAAAAAATATTCTATACACGGACCGCGGAGTTCGTATACGAGCTCGGTAGCTCGTATGAGAAATATGAGAAAACTCTCATACGAGCCTTTTCCGTAATGAGAAGTGTATAAATGCTTGTATACGAGGTGACTTTTAAAGCATTTTTCTTAATATAACACTATTTTAAAGTAAATGTAGATAATAGAAATGAATTTTTAAAGTAAAACAAAGCTAAATTTAAAAAGGAAATTAAGTTTTAAGAAAAAAAGGATAATTTTGGTCAAAAAATTTATTCACACTGAAAAAAGGTTAGAATTTGATAATTCCTTGTTACTCTAACTAACCGACATTAGATATTTCTCTTATACGGTAAGTAGATTTTGTATTAAATTTGATTATTTTATATAAGAACATTTATATAATAAATAAATAATAATATATTTATTAATTAGTAATGAAAAAAACTAATTTATTTTACCGCCAATACAAAATCGTGCTTACCGCATCCGAGAAATATCTAATGTCGGTAAGTTAGAGTACCCATGTAGAAATTTCCCTATTTCTCCCTACTTTAAGTTGGGTTTTTGTTAGATCCTAGTCAGAAAACTTAGACTAGTACATACTAATCACATACAAGTAAGGCTTTGATTAATTTTACCCTATTTTATATCTAGATAATCTTGATTCTGCCTAGTTACTTTCTGATCATAAATTCTACCTAGGGCCTAATCGGATTCCGATTTGAAAATAAACATCAAATTATCCTACTTGGAAACTAGTCAGGTTCTAGTTTGCTTAATACTGTTTTAAGGATTGTACACAAGATTTTGCGCATGCGCCTTTATATTAATAAAAGTGAAAGTGACGTTTGTATACCTACAATGTTGTTGACAGTATAAAAAATATAGCTGCTTTTATTGAATTTGTATATAATAATGGATAGCAGAGGAAATGAAAGATCTCGTAATCAAGGGCGAATACGAGGTAAAAAATTTCGGTCGAGAAAGAAATTATTAAGTGACGAATCCAGAGCAGAGGGTGAATCTAGTAAGCCGACCAATAATCATAGTGATGGAAATGATGAGGTTATGTATATGTCTGAACGATCTGAAAATGAAAACTTGGATAATTTCAGAGGTAATTATTTAATAAAACATACTAAATGAAGACTGCTTGTTAGAATTGAAAATTTGCTTTTAGATAAACAATGATATCTATAGACTTGGGGGTGTTTAAATTTTTGTTCTATGCACTTCGAAGAACTTTTGGAAAATTATTAATAAAAATTGATTTAGAGATGAAGTTTACTTGTTAATTGTGGGAATAAATTAAATTTAGAAAGGGTTATAATTGTACTTTTTGGAAATTATTAAATTTCATTTATTTTACTTATTTTTCGTAAACTTTCATATTTTCCTGTAGAATGAATTTTGTCAGGGAAAATAGTTTTAATATCAGTAGATTGTCAGGGAAATTGATAAACTGAAACTTGTGACAACCCTTATAAATATATCCTGAAATAAAGACATGAAATTATAGAACCTGACAAACTTTAGATAAAAGTAAATTTTAATTTGTATACTTTAAAATACAAAATAATTTAGAAATGTGCATAAATCCTGCAATACATATTGATAATTTTATCGAACTTCAAGTCAGTTGTGATGGCTTACCCTTAAGTAAATCTGTAGATGGTCAGTTTTGGGTAGTATCAGGAAAAGTTCACTTCAACCCTGATGTGTACAAGGTTTTACCAATTTACATATTTTTTGGGCAAGCTAAACCTAATAGTGTGGAAGATTATTTATCTCCATTCGTTGAAGAATTTAATCGATTAAATATTGATGGTATCATGATAGAAGGGCAACATTTCGGAATAAAGTTAAAATGTATAATTTGTGATACACCTGCTCGATCATTTTTAAAACGCACATTAGGACATGGGGGTATTCAGGCATGTGAGAGGTGTGAAGTTGTTGGCGAAAGAGTTGAACGAAGAACAGTTTATTCGTCTACTGATGCAGTAGAAAGAACGAATGAATCGTTCAGAAATTTTCGCCAACCTGAGTATCATCATGGACCTTCACCTTTTTTAGAAATTATTCCTCACATAGACATGGTGTCTATCTTCATTTTGGATTCGATGCATCTTTTCTTCTGTGGAATCATGAAGAAATTGTTAGATTATTGGTTAAATGGCAAATTAAATTGCAAATTAAGTGTCAAAAGCAAAGCTGAATTGTCCAGACGTTTAGAATTTCTAAAAACACAGATTCCAATTGAATTCCAACGAAAAACCAGATCGACTTCTTTTTTCGCAAAGTGGAAAGCTACGGAACTGCTTTTTTTATTGTATTGTGGACCAATAATCTTAAAAGCCCTTTGGCCTAAAAATTTGTATGATCATTTTTTATTGTTACATGTTGCTGCCAGGATTTTACATTCTGATTCTTTTTGTCGAACTTATAATGATCATGCAAAATTGTATTTAACATGTTTTTTTATGGCTATAAAAGATTATTATAGAGCTACGTCTCAAATTCTAAATGCACATCATCTCATTCACGTTGCCGATGACGTGATAACTACAGACTGTAACCTCAGTTTAATAAGTGCTTTTTCATTCGAAAATTTTCTTGGAAAATTGAAAAAAAAACTTCGCACTCCAAATAAAACCCTGCAACAAGTTTGTCGTAGATTATTTGAAGAAGAAGCACTCATTTCTAAGAATAAGGTAACAATACCTCCTCTAATGAGAATTTTAAAAACAAATAATGATGGTAGTATTGTACAAGTTAAGTACAAAGAAATGATAATTTCTTCATTACCTCCTAATAGTATTGTACAAGTTAAGTACAAAGAAATGATAATTTCTTCATTACCTCCTAATAATATTGTTGTCTTGAATAACAATAAAATTGTAAGTATAAAAAAGATTTTCAATGACAATGAAAATTTAAAAATGGAATGTCAAATTTAGAGGAAAGATAAACCATTGTACATATATCCGACGAATTCAGAAATTTTTAATATATGGAAATTGAATCACCTTCCAATGAGAGAAATTAAAATGTATCCAATTGCAGCAATATCTCAAAAAGTTGTAAAGCTGCAATTATCATTCACAGAAAATGGTCCACAAAAAGTGTATATTGTTCCTTTACTTCATTGAATACAATAATGCTAAATAAATTTACAAATATATGATATTAAACACGCCTTCCAATCTGGATATATTTGTATTTTTCACTTCTTACGGTTGTTATTAATTATTGATACGTTTAAATTATAAATATTGGTTTATATAAATGTAGGTTTCTTTTTAAAAATATTATAAATTGTTATTTAGCATTATTGTTAAAAATATATTTAACAAATGTTTAAAATCTACAAGAGAATTATACTAAACTAAAACTTCTTAAGTAAAATAAGAAATACTTTCAATTATTGTTAAAATAATAATTGTATAAACTGCATCGAGGGATAAAAACATCAACGAAAATGTAATTCATAAAATGTATTAGTATTCCATTGTGAGTAACTACGGTTAAAGTTATTGAGTAATAGTTCTATTCCTACAATATAACTAGTCAATGAATTAGATTAACAAATTTTTTTATGTTTAGTATATTATCTAAAGTCGAGCAGAAATTTTTTAGAAATATTAAATCAAAATTTTAGTAATACAGATATTTTTTAAAAAGCGTGATATTTGAAAAACAATTTCTATTTCAAAAGCAACGTAAAGAGTAAAGAAAATTATCTGAATAATTCCTAATCGTTTGTCTTATACGACATAAAATAAGTTTTTACTAACAATTTATAAAATAAATGTCAATTTTCCATTTTTTATATCATTTAAAATTTTAATTTATAAGAAAATTATAAAATTTACTGTAATTTTTAGAGTTCTTATTTTTAAATACAATTTATTTTTAAAAATATTCAGATTTTCATTAATTAATTAAATAGTCTTTAACGTCCGAGATACTTAATAAATATCGGAAAACAACAATATTATTACTGATTGGTACAGAAAGGATACTTATTCAGGAAGACTATTAAACTATTACTCGAATCATCCAATACAACATAAAATTGCAATTGTTAAGAATCTCGTTGATACTGCTTTGATGCTTTCCGATAAGAAATTTCATAATAAAAACATTAATTTAGTAAAAGTGGACTTAAAACTTAATAATTATCCGGATCAATTTATTAACAAACATGTGAATAAAAGAATTATTGAAATTAATAATAGAACATTTTCAAATAACATTATTAATAACAACAATAATAATACACTAGTTAAGAAAATAGTTTTTCCTTATTATGGATCAATATCGGAAAATATCAAAAGATTACTTACAAATTTTAATATACAAACTGTTTTTAGCGTTAATTCAAAATTCAATAAATTCATTAAACTTGGTAAGGATAGACTCGAGCGACAGAATCAATGTAATTGTGTTTATAAATTCAAATGTAACTGTGGTAAATCATTTATAGGGCAGACCAAAAGACCGCTACATATTCGTAGAAAGGAACATATGAGTAATTCTAACTTAAATGACAAATATCATAATGCCATTACTAACCATTTGACAAATTCTAATAGTGACACTTTTCCACATTTTATAAAATGGGATGATTTTGATATTTTGGATATTGAACCAAGTATTAACAAACGATTACTGTCAGAAATGTTTTTCATAAAAAAAGAGGGAGAAAATAGTTTAAATAAAATGACCGATTTAGATAATTTTGATAAATCTTACGAAATGATTCTAAATTTTATTTCAAGTAATTAACGTGATAATACTCATTGTGTTTCATTCTCTGTTCTTATTCATCTTATTGTTTTTGTTTGTCTCTCTTCAATTAATGTTCATTGTAAAGTGTCATTAGAGTTTGGAGCTCAGTTTTAAATTTGACTTTGCAGTTTGCAATACAATTTATTTTATTATTTTGTGGTTTTTATTATTTTTTTTGATTTGTGATTTATTATTATTTATTTATTATTATTTATGTGTTTCTAAGACAGATTATTTATTTATTATGGTATGTTAATTTTATCTTTTATTTCTTTTCACTTATTCTTTATATAAATTTTTATTGATTTTTCAAATATTTTTTTATTTTTATATTTATTTATTTATTATTGTTTCTTCTTTGAGTTTATTATTATTTACTTATTTTATTTCTAATTTTTCCAATTTGTATTTATTTCTATTTTTATTTTTGATTTTATCTAATTCAATTTTTATTATTTTCTGACTCCAGACTCTACTCCATCGTCAGGGTTTAAATTTTAAGTCTTCGTTTATTTAATTATTATTTTTGTGGTAGGATAATTTTTTGAATATGTACTTTAATTATTTTAATTATTGTTAAAATAGTTTTTATTATTTTTTAATTTTGTATATATTTTTTGAATAGACTCCCTGAAGAGGAAATCGATTTGATTTCGAAACGTTGGAGTAAATAAAATTTGTTACTTTGTCCGAATGTTTTCGTTTTCATTAATTTGACTTATTTATTCAGATTTTCAATTTTTAGAAACAATTGTACTTTTATTTTTTACCATACCTTCGAAAATCGTCATTTTTAAATCATCCTTCTCTTACGAAAAAGGTTTTAATCAAAAAACGATTTGATTGATATAAAGTCATATTTCGCAACATATTTGTAAAATTATTATTTTATTTTTAAAAATTTAATTTTTCTTTGATTTCTTAGTTCATTATAATTGATAGATTTAAAAGTTTTTTTTTAATTTTACCTACATGATAAAGTAAAATTCTCTATAAAATGAACATAATTTTTAACTTGTTTTTATTTCTAATCATTGTTCTGAACGGTAAAAGCACTTTTTACTTTAAAAAATAAAAATTTAAACTGTTTAATTTTTAAAAAATTTGAATCTAAGCGCCATATCACGTGTTCTTTTATATTTTCACTGCTGATACTAAGAATTTGAAAATATTGAACTGCTTATGCGCTTGTCTACTAATGTGATTGGCTCACTCGTATATTTTATTTCTGTTCCGTGCCTTAAATCCAACTCAGTTTTTGTTTTAAGTGTTTCTCTGTCCAAGCGTCAGCCATATTTCTTTTCTTACATGTGCGTCAGTTCTGTGATACGAAGATTAACGAAAATATATTGCAATTTCTAAATATCAATATAAAATTTATTATTATTAAAGTGATCGGGTTTTGTTGAAGAGAAAACAAGTGTAAATATTCATACTAAAAGTATATTAATAAGCCCATAACTGTAGTTGAAAAACTAAAACTCATAGAGGTTAGAATTGTTACTTTTTAAAATACAACAACTAGAAATATTTCCTAATTTATTTACTTCGTAGTTTATGAATTAACTCAAAATTAATTTTATTATTCTTAGCATTGAAAAATGACATCCAGAAAAGAAAAAATTATTAAAAAGTACTTGCTGTTCGAATTTATATATCCTGATAAAGACAGTGTAAATAGTGTTAAGGATATTGACTTCGCATGCAAGCATTGGGTTTTCTTCGACGATGAAGAGAATGAGCTTTTGTGCCAATTTATGCCACTACCTTATAATAATGAAAGTCAAAGATTATTAACCACTTCACTGGCAGGGCGTTCCAAATGGCGTTCCACGCGCCGAGGCCCAGACTGGCAAAAACATATACGTATAATATTACCATTCATAATAATAAATAATAGTTATTTATATATGTTATATTTATATATATTATTAATAATTATATTATTATATTATAATATTGTAATATAAATATCTTTTTTTAATAAAAATACAAGTTTTATAGTGTAAAAATTGAAAAAAAGTGGAACGCCATTTCTTGAAAATTATTAAAAATAGCCGATTTGAACGTTCGGAAAAACGTTGAAAATCACAAACACTAAAATTTTTGTTGTGATAATGTTGTTCCCTAATGTTTAAATTATAGAAATATTGCTTTACAATAGTTAAATGTGGTGTACACTCTTTAAAAAAAAGAGTTTTTTAGGAACGCCATTTCGGTGTTTTTGCCAGTCTGGGCCTCGGCGCGTGGAACGCCATTTGGAACGCCCTGCCAGTGAAGTGGTTGACTAATTTATTGAAAGATGATGCACCAGCACCCGAAGATTGGCCAGCTTATCCAATCACCATAAAAGGTCATGCAGGTAAATAATTAATTTTTTTAAATATTGAGTAATTTTTTCCAATGTGAAATTGTGTTTGTTTATTTCCTAGTTTGGGTGATCCTATTCCCGAAAAAAGACCTAAAACTCGGGAAATTATGGATTCGGATTCGTCTAAAACAAAAAGAGCACTGGAAGTTCCTAGTTTAACTGACTCTATTCCCGAAAAAAGACCTGAATTTCGGGAAATTATTTATTCGGATGATAGTTCTGATTTCGAGGATGTCCACCCTCGTCAAACGTCAGGATTGCATACTGAATATTATCCAAGTATATCACGCGCCAATATAACTGGTGAGTGTAAATTAAATATTATGTACAATCTGTATTCATAGGGTTGAAAAAAATAAATTTTATAGGGGAGACTGGGGCGAAAAGTTAAACTGCCAAAACCGTTAAAATTCATTATCTTTCGAACGGGAATAGTTAGAGCATTGTAATTTTAATTATAGAAGGGTATTATCACCCTAAATAAATGTACGGAGTTGTGTGCAATTCTGTTAATTTTTGTGGTGTCTATATTGAAAGTTTTTTTTCAACCTACTTTTGAAAATTTTTTCGAAAAAGAAAATATCAACTTTTAAGTATATTTTTTGCATTTATCCTCACCGCGATTCTTTCACTTCATTATTAGGGTCCCCTGAAGAGATACCTAAAGGTATTTGCTAAATATCTTTAGTCAGATTTTTTAAATTTGTTGTTAAAGCAAAAAACGCACCCTGGGGCGAAAAGTTAAATGTATTTTTAGATGTATTTAAATTTTTTTATTTTTCGTTTCTTTGGTTTTATTTGTTTAAAAATTATTTATTTAACATTGGGCAAGTAGTCTGTCAAAAAAGAAGACCGTTCACATGAAATAAACAAAAAAAATTTATTTTTTTTGAAATTTCAATTTTTTAACTTTACAACTATTCTAAAGATTTTGTTAAATAAACAAAGATCTTTTATTTACTAAATTACTTGTTTACGTATACTTTAACTTATCTAATACTTATCACCTATCAGAAAATAGTTTTAGTAGGCTAAAAATATAATTTAACTTTTCGCCCCAGCATGAGGCGAAAAGTTAAAAAAAACAAAATTTTCAAAAAAGGACAAAACATGAATTTTATGCGAAAATATCAGGCACTTTTTTATTGAAAGTTGTAGAGGACAAGCTGCCCTACAATATTGATATACAAATATTTGCATCTAAGCGGATTATATTGCAAAAAAAAATCATTTATGCAAAATTTAACTTTTTGCCCCAGTCTCCCCTACTAATGCGAATCATACGTGAAAAATATTTCACAATATTCACAATATGAATAAAAAAAATAAATTCTTCACTATTTCTAATTTATTATTAAACTCTCTGATTATTTGCCAATTACTATTATTATTCAATATAAAAAATTCGTAAAATTTTCCAAAAATTTGTAACGTCTATTAAAAATGCTTTAAAGTTTCTTAAAAAGTAGTTAACAAGTAAAAATCATCAATATTTATCATTTAACACATTTGCTATTTTTATCAAAGCTATTACTCTTTCTTTAATTCATTATTATTTTAACTATTATTATTATTAACCTTCAATTGAAAATATGTCCTAATTTTAAAATAGAAAATTAATTGTAATTTTTTGCTTTTTAAAAACAGTGTTTGTCGAACCTTTTGAAACTATTATAATTTCTTAGCTTTTTATTTATTCTATAAACCTAGAATTACATTCTTTGAAAACATATTTTTACAGCATTGGAATCGAAAGGACAACAAAACTCGATATCTTCAAAACTTACTCAAAACAAGAATTTGAGTAATGTTACTAAAACTTCTAATAGTAAGAGTGAAAAATCTAGATAAAATTAGCGTTTAGTTTTATCTAT
This sequence comes from Leptopilina myrica (nomen nudum), assembly GCA_032872475.1. NCBI lineage: Eukaryota > Metazoa > Arthropoda > Insecta > Hymenoptera > Figitidae > Leptopilina > Leptopilina myrica (nomen nudum). The sequence continues at coordinate 16,722,426 of CM065461.1, forward strand.
TGTTATATTCCAAAAAGACTTTTATTGAGTGTTACTTATTACTTACTTTATCAGTATTCAATAATTTCTATTTGTAATTATTTTTTATTTAATTTAATTACTTTTGCGTGTTTTTAGCGTCACCACAATTGTCGAAGCAACAAACTTTGCCAAGCAGCAAACCTTATTTATACAAGGAAGACAATAATATTTTAACAAGAATCAAAAAGCAAAAATTTCAATATTTATTTTTTTCAGATGCCATTTTATCTGGTATTTCCGATATTAAAACTGATGTTCGCGAATCCGCTAAAAATTTCAGGCTTTTACATGCACATTTAAATGTTGGAGGTCAAGTACCCAGTTTATCAAATTTTACATTTATAAACGATAATAAATTGGATGTGCCTTTCAAGGAGCTTGAAGATTTTCAGAAATTTGACAATGATTTAAAAACCAATGAAGAGTTTCGAAATAAGTTTGTAAGTACAACAAATCTTTTAACAATTAAATATTTCTAACACAAGTTAGACTTTCTTTGGATTAGGATCATTGAAAATTAATTTAAATTTAAGTATATTACATTTTCAAAAATTGGCACTACCTAAAATTCTCTAATAGTTTCAATAAAAAATTATTCTTAAAAATGTAAATGTAATTCATAGAGCTGATTATAAAAAATGTTAGTAAAATTCTTAAAAATAATTTTAAAAAAAAATTTCTTACAATTCTCAAAAATTCTATTATCTTTATTAATAAAAAAACTTTTTCAATAATTTAATGATTAAAAATACCATTTTCATAATTAATTAATGAAATTTATTATTTAAAACAATTTTTATTTCACTTTTTGAAAAAGAACAATTATTTTGAACGATTTTCATAAAATTTGTTTATAAAAATTTAATTAATTGAAGAAATTTTACAAAAATCCTTTACAAAAATTAAATTATTTTCACAAATAATAAAATTCTACACAGCAGTTCAATTCTTTGAAAAAGTTTTAATAATAGTCATTGAAAGAATTCAATTATTTTTGTAAATAACAACATTCTTAGCAGGTTTTTAGTTATTTATAAACATTTTTCGAAAGAATTTAATTATTTTTAAGAATTTTGTTAAAATTCTTTATAAAGGTTCAATTTGAAAAAATAATTAATTAAATAATGCATTTTTTCAATTTTAGATAATATAATTGAATATTTTGTTACTATCAGGATAAGAAAACTACTCTCTGAATTTGAATCAACGAAAATTCGCTGATTTGCCAGCAAAGAGATTGCAGCTGATGAAACAGCGTATATTAACGCTGGTAAATCAGTGAATGTACACTGATTTCCAAGCTTATTTCGCTGATTCAAATTCAGAGAGTAGTAGATATTTTTTATAGAAATCAGCAAAAAGTCAAAAAAATAATCCAATTTTTGTAAATTGAATAAAATGATTTTTTTAGACGCAAATTTTTTTTTTCAATTTTGTAACCATTTTTTGATACTTTTTAAACATTTGTTATCTGCTAAGTCTGATATAAGAATCACTGTATTAAAAATATTCATTTTTTTCTAATTTCTATAGTTTATACATAATTTATAATTAATAGTTAATTTTTATTAATTTATTTTAGATTGCTTCACTACCTCATCTCTTCGATCCCTCTTTGAAAATTCGAAAAACAATTACGAACATTCTTCGTAAATATTTATCAAAAAACGTGGCTCTTCAGTACGTTACCATGAAGAAAACCAAAGATAAATTATTATTCACGAATACAACATGAAAACTTGTATTATAGGTAAAAGAGACTTTCATAAATATTTACTTTTGTATTGAAATTATCAATCAATCTTATTTTTGTTTTATATTATTATTATTGTGATTTAATAAAATTTATAGTTTAATAATCTTCAAATATCATTACAGCTGCAATGTCAACTTGTCATAAAGATCCTCTATCTGAATTGTTTTTAAATGAACAAACTTTCTTGGCTGAGTTGAAAGCCGTATTGCCAAATGCTAAGGATTGGGATGGTGGACGCAAGTCTAGGGCAGTAGTTGATAGAGAGCAGTAAATTCATTTTCATATTTTTAAGTTAACAAAATTATTTCTAAACTGATAATAACTAATAATACTTTTGTATTAAAATTTATAAATAAATATGATTAAAACTAATATAATTGTCATTTAAATGTAGCTTACAATAAATACTAATAAAAATTTAAAAGGGTACACTTCTTTTAAACTAGTGGGGTATCAGCTAGTTTCACTTGCTATTTTCCGACTAGATATCCTTGACTAGTACCCGATCTAACGACCGTTATGAAAGTAGTTGGGTTTCAACTATTTTCCCGAATCGGTGCCCCACTACAGATAGGGACTTCTGACTAGAACCCCATCACACTCCAATCTTAATTTCTACATGGGTAACAAGGAATTATCAAATTCTAACCTTTTTCAGTGTGAATAAATTTTTTGAACAAAATTATCCTTTTTTTCTTAAAACTTAATTTACCTTATAAATTTAGCTTTGTTTTACATTGAAAATTCATTTCTATTATCTACATTTACTTTAAAATAGTATTATATTAAGAAAAATGCTTTAAAAGTCACCTCGTATACAAGCATCCATACACTTCTCAGTACGGTAAAGGCTCGTATGAGAGTTTTCTCATATTTCTCATACGAGCTACCGAGCTCGTATACGAACTCCGCGGTCCGTGTATAGATTTTTTTTACTGGGAAGCCATCGAAAAATGAAATCGGTTGACTCGTTTAGTCACAAGAGTAAAAAAAACGTTAGGGTGTCCGGTTTGCCCCACTCTCCCCTATTTCATATTTTTTATTTCTAAAAATTAACCGGCTTATAAAAACGTGATAATGACAAACGTATATTTCAAAACAACAAATAACAGAAACTATACATCACGTGCTTTGTAGTATGTCGCTTTCCCGCTAGGATCGCTAGTATCTTTAGATTATAATTTTCTAATTGAGTCAGAAAGGTTGGTGGCAGAATTTTCTGAAACGGCCTGTAGAGTGAGTGCTCCTTATACTACTTCATGGTCTAAACTGAGAAATACCGCGCTAAAAATATCATTATCTTCGGTTCTAATGTACCGATTTCAATGAAAATTTAGGAAAACATTCTCGTAAATATATACTTTTAAAATAAGCAATAAATTTTTTTCGATTTTTTGAGTCTCAAAAAGGTATGTAACCCCTTAATACGAAATGTAACTTTGGAAAAATTAAATATTCACTCTATTTTTGTAATGTTGAACCAACGACTAAAAAATTGTTTTCTTAAAGTAGGAAAAGTAGGAATCTGATTTTAATTGGTCTGAAAAGTAAATTTTTTTATAAGTTTAGAAAAATGGGGAAAAATTACCTATATCTTATCTTTCTTATAGTATAATTATTTATTTTCTGCTTTTTTATTTTGTATATTGTATTAAATATACTAATAATTGTGTTTGTAATTGATTAAATTAAAAAAAAGGTTAATTTCCATATACAATTTCTAGAATTATATTGCTATATTGTACAGAATAAAAATTATGTTTCTTTTTCTTTATTTTTCTGTAATAAAGCATGTAATTTAAAGACATGGACAAATGGCACTTCCGCCATCTGTCACGCGAAATTGCGAGGCGACATATCAACAGTTTATTCTAATATCGATCTTACACACACACACATACATCCTACACTAAAATGGACATTTCCTACTTTCAACATTAATTTCTTAATAATTTAAAGTTAATATATCCTAAAAAGTAGATCATTATCATCCTGGGAGATCATCCAGTATCTGTCCTTCAATGAGCTCCAGTGCAAGTAGGTGTCTACCTACTGGGACTAATGCCGTTTAAATAGAATGGACATGTTGAATGGAAATATGGAAACAACGAAGTCAACCGCGAAGTGACTATATGGAAAGAAACAACTTGGCTTTGTAGCATATATGCGGTAAAGCCTCGATTTTTTTCTCCGTGTAGTCAAGGGAAAAGCATCCAGAGCGAAGCAAAAGTATTGGTAAAAACCTTCTAATGCTGTCTGGTACACGGAAAAAAAGTTCACGGATCTCTCGTGAACTAGTATATCACTTTTGGATGGGACACAAAATTCTTGAAAATCAACAAACACAGTTCGTCAAAATTCCATTAACTCCTTCACTAGAAACATAGTACGGTTTCCGAACTTTTCGTCAAAGTTAACGAAACATTCGCGAACTTTTAAAAAATGCTAAAAACAAGAAAAAATAATTTCCAGATACTACTTTTTTATAGCAATTCACTTAATTTGATAACTTGACGCCTATACGCACCTAAACTACACAGAATACACCATTTTATCGCCATTAAAGTTCGTTATTCGCTTCAGGGGATTCGAACCTAGTACCCTATACCCTATGACATAATATTTCTACCAACTAACCACCACTGCTAAATCTACATACACATTAATTCTGCAAACGACACGATTAGCTTTGTCTGCTGTCAAACTCAGGACCGTGCAAAGTAGAAAATGACCCTTGTCGTAACCTTTAATTTATTTTATGAATTATTTGTTTCACAAAAAAAATTAGCACATAAAAATATTCACTAAATAATAGAAAACACTGATTCTAAATAATAACTTTTATCAAAGAATTTGCCCGAATGTAAACACAGATGACACCGACTGAATGATGAATGCTTGATCAGCCATATTTGATGCGCATTGCGAACTGCGCATACTACTGAAACTGTCGAGTTCACGGTTTTTTCGTCAACTTGTACCTCTACTTTCGACGAACTACTCATCCTTAACCACTTGAGCGGCAGGGCGTCAGAATTGGCGTCAGCGTGCAAGTGACAGAAGCGGCAAAAATGCGAAAAAGGCGTCAAAATTTAACTACTATTTTCTCATTCTGTAAGGAGATTTATAATATCACAACAAAGTATTTTTGTTTTTTAAAGTGAAAGAACAGACCTGTAAGCAAAAAAATGTTTTTTCAAATATTTAAATAAGTTTTCAAGGCTCAAAGTTAACAATAATTAATAGTTTTATATTAGTGGCGTTTCAGTTTCTACCATAAAAAAATTATTGTTAACTTTGAGCCTTGAAAACTTATTTAAATATTTGAAAAAACATTTTTTTTTGCTTACAGGTCTGTTCTTTCACTTTAAAAAACAAAAATACTTTGTTGTGATATTATAAATCTCCTTACAGAATGAGAAAATAGTAGTTAAATTTTGACGCCTTTTTCGCATTTTTGCCGCTTCTGTCACTTGCACGCTGACGCCAATTCTGACGCCCTGCCGCTCAAGTGGTTAACAGTTCATCAAAAATTCATTAACTTTGTTTCAGCTATTCGTTGACGTTTGCCATTTCTAATCAAAAGTGAATGGAAATTTTGAAATTTTGTGTCCCATCCAAAAGTGATAAACTAGTTCACGAGAGATCCGTGGGCTTTTTTTCCGTGTATCCAAAATACATTGCACCTTCGTTTCTAGTCTCAATGTATAACGATTATATCATAATATATCAAACACTTTCTTTCAACTAAGTAAGTTTTAATTACAATTATAATTATTTATATAAGTATACCTCAACTGGAATTTGTTTGAAACATGAAATTCCGTATACTGTGCATTTTGGATCCGTAAGACTAGGTAGGTGAAAAAATACGGTGTCTTCATCAAAATTGTGAGATCCGTCTGGTAGTGCTAATGACGGCAAATATCTCCAATTCAACGGACATTCGTTTGGAGCCTCAGGTACCAATGCAGGAAAAGAGAACTCCACCTAAGGCAAACATTTTCTTTACATGTCTTGAAATTTGCTGCTAGTTTTTACATATATCTCTCTTGGATAAAAGTGAACGTCATAAATCATAACTATGTGAAATTTCTAATGTAAAACTCTGACTTGATTAAAGTTCTTAACATTTATAATCACCAATTTAATAGAAAGAATATTTTTCTATGTAAAATTTACAATAATTTACATATATTTTCAAATATTTTTGTTTTTTTATTAAAAAATATTATTTCTTTCCTATTAACGTAAACTATGTCCACACGAATAAGGTTTCATTCCATTTTACAAAATTTTAAATTATTTTTTAAATTATTGGATATTTACTTTATATAAATGTATTTTTGTATCTTCAATATTAATATTGACCATTAAAAATATCAAACACTTGAAAAAAAAATAAGTTTTGTATACAAGACTGTGATAATCTAGGGCAGAAGCGCAGCAACGCTAACTGATGATAAATGCTAGCACTATTCAAGTGGTTGTCATATATCTTTTCAAAACAAATTGTGTGAGACGGATAAGGATGATTCTAAGGTATCTTTCTTTGGAGTGCACAACATTTATTTTAAAGAAGGCTAAAAAATATAGAGTTAAATTATAGGAATTTCTAATTTTAGTTTTGTTTAGAATTTTTCAGAATTTAACGAGTATTTTAAACATTTTAATAACATTTTTAGGTTTCAGAAATTCATATAAAAATTAGTTTTAAAGTCATGCAAAAGAAAATATTGACAAGAAGAAACTAAAATTTAGAAATGCCATATTAATTTCAAATATAAGTAGTAAAATTTAAAATAAAAAAGTTGCACATTGTTAACTTGAAAATTTGAGACGTTTAATATTCAAATATAAAAAATTGGATTTTCAAAATGAGATTTTATAAAATTTCCTGACAATTCCAGGTTTTCCAGGTCTGTGACAACTCTGTAATCTAAATGCAAAAAATAACGAAGACAGTTTTTTTCTAATCAAAATGCTAGCTCAAAAATGACAGCCTCCTTAATGAGAAATCCTACTAAAGAAAGCTGCTCAGAAATTTTACAAACCGCGCAATTTTTTTTCGCAATTCTTGCTCACAATGCAAATTGTGAAAGGATTTTTTCTCTAACAAACAGTCACTGGGCAAATGAACGGAATCGGTTCACTGTTGAAAATATTCGACATTTGATAATAAAACAATTTAATTTTTCTGATTTTTTTTGTAAAAATTTAAAAAATTAGTTAATGGGTCCAGAAAATTTACCACTAGTAAGAAAGATTGATGCATCCATGGAGTATAGACTTAAGGAGACTAATCTTAGATGCATGTACTTCACTGAAAGGCGCAGCATTTTGTCGGAAGTACATCAGTAGTACGTGTATATCCTGTAGATGGCAAACGATCGCATACATAGTCGCTTGATTAGGTCCTAACCTTATTTTTGCTGTATTTTGAAATTAAAAATAATTTCAAATAATAAATAATATAAAATTATGAAAATAAAATATAATGTTCTATTTATTATTATTGTTAAAATTTTTTTATTTTTAGTCATAAACTTTAATTTTTAATAAAAAATCACATTTAACGTCGAACTTTTTAATTAAAATTATTTAAAAAAACTCCATTATTTTTGGAAAAATTAAAGAAATTCTTAAAAATTCATAATATTGTTCGCAAGAATTCTATTTTCATAAATAATAACATTCTTCGGAAGAATTCAATTATTTCCAATAGAATTTTTATAAAACTTCACCAAAGGATTTAATTTAAAAAACAACAAAGAAATTCTTTAAAAGAATTTCATTATTTATAAAAGTTATAATTCTGTCCTTTGAAACATTCTCTACAATTACATTTGTTAAATGTTGCTTAAAATATTTTGTTCAATAAGTAATAGACAATTAAAATAAAAAAAAATATTTTAATAACTTTTGAACAAAATTCAACGAGTGTATATGTAGAGAATGTTTCAAAGAGCAGAATGAAATATTATTTAGCAAAATTGGTTGAAAATTTTAATTTGTTCTGACCCTTAAAGAAAGCACTGTGTCTATTTAGCCCGCTAGCGGGACGAATAATGACAGTAAATTATTTATCCCGCTAGCGGGATATAGTGTTATGACGGTAGGTTATTCAGCCCGCTAGCGGGATGAGTGGGAATTTTAGGTTATTTATCCCGCTAATTTATTTAGAATTTACTGCCATTATTCGTCCCGCTAGCGGGCTAAATAGACACAGTGTAAAGAAAAATCACAAAATGTTTAATAATTATTATTTTACAACAAATTTTGGTCCAACCTAATTTTTTCTGATAATTGAACAACTGGATCTTTCGAAATTTGATGAAATCTTTTTAATTATGGTTTCATTTGCTTTTAAAAATAACTTTTTAGTTTGAGATAATGTCAAGCGATCGACACTCCTGAATCATAAAAATCTGGAAAAAGTCAATTAGCCGCATTTCTTCACAAAAAAGTCGCACAATCCGAGCCCTGTAATATGGACTTTGTATTGTTATATTATTATTATATTACACGGAAAAACTTTTTTCAAGAGTCATTACTAAATTTATTCAAGAACTCAGGATATGGGAAAAATTTAGAACTTGTTTTAGAAAAGTTCAATATTCATTAAAGAGGTCTTAAGTTCGACTACTCACGCGGGCAAATTTTTTTCACTAATTTTACATTTTTCTATTCTTAAACCAGTTCAAAACTTTTTCAAGAAAATTCAACAAGTAGTCCAGAAATTTACTACAGTTATCCCCGAACAGCTTAAAATAATGTTTCAATCTATGGTTTTGTAGCATTTCTTGTATTATTTCCATATCCTAAGTTCTTGAATAAGTTTAGTAATGACTCTTGAAAAAAGTTTTTCCGTGTATATTTATAATTTAAATATATATAGTATATACATGAATTAGTAAACTTATAGAAATCCATGTTCATTTAGAAACTTCAGCTATATATGTTACGAGCGGAATTGCGTTATTTACGCGCAAGCGTAAGATCCGCGATTTGATTCGATGTTCAATCTTGGTTTAATCCTTTGAAAAGGAAGGCGGAAAGATTTAAAATAAAACAACTAAATTTCCGTTAAAACGGAGGGAAAAAACCTTGTGAATAAGAAGGATTAATTAATAATTAATAATATCAATTAATTATTAATCCAACCAACTTCACGAGTAAACCCAAAACATTTATTATATAAAAATCAAAAATTACATAAGTCGAAGTTATTATTATAGTTATTTTTGGGACTACTCTGAAGTGCATTACGAAAGAACTCCAGAGCAGAACTGATTTCGTGAGGGAGCATTTAGCCCTTGGTCCATGGCAGAATCTTTGCGCATGCTCAGCATAGAGCTTGTAAAGTCTATGGTGTATTCGGAATCACAACACTAACACTGCACTGCACTAATACAAATATAAACATACTCTATGTATAGAAAGCATGTATCACAACAAGTGAACATAACCCTTTTTCATTTTCATTAATTATATAAGTATTAATTATTTACATTATATCTAGTAATAATAAATCTCATATGCTGCACTCCTCATATATTTAAATATAAACAGCAATCATAACAATAAACAATTTAGCAACACATCATAACATAATATTATTATATTTAATACGTCATATATATATATATATATATATATATATATATATGTATACATATATATCCGATACCATAATATTATTACAACAATAAATTAGATAACGTATATTATAATAATATAATTTCTAAATAACACATTCACATATTGTATAATTAAATTAACAATAATATGATATTGTTGTTATTTATTATTAGTGTTCATATTATACAATTGATAAATAAGGTTCGTAACATAATGAAAGTCTATAACTACGTGACTTTTCGATGCCATTTCTGTGGTCACAAGTATGGTAAACACATGTTGCATTGTCCTATGGAAAAGGACACTTGAGATATTTTTTATATTCTTTCAAGGGTTTCTTGGTTTTATGACTTTAGGAAACTAGATATTACATTTTATTTCGCTATTTTCCATTTGATTTATGTCAATTCTAAGAAATGTTTGTTTTCAAATACATATTCAGAATTTGGAACTATTAAACCGTGAAGTAATATATTTTACAATGGTTAAACATTCTTGTTTAGTCTCGTCAATATTTGTCAAAAGTCGTAAGAAAATCCAAAATTAATTAGTTAGTTTATTAATGATATTATACACTGTAAAAAATCCTAAGGATATTACCCAGACAAGGGGAAAAGTGACGCTTTAAATAAGGTTATGTTGCCACATTGAATGCGGCACTTTTCCCCTTGTCTGTAAAATAGCCACATTTTATGTGGGTAATATTCTTAGGATTTTTTACAGTGTACTTTCGCGCTTCGATAACTCGTTAATCGATATATCGAAAAGTTAACGAGCGAGATGGCAGTCGCTCGTCACATATATGCGATCGTTGCGCGCTATATGAGAAGATTCAGAACTATGAACTTCCGACATGAAAATGGTTGATTTCATACATACTACATTGGTCTCCTTAAGTCTATACTCCGTAGATGCATCAGAAAGATATAACAGGCGCATGCATTTCGCCTGAGGGTGCGGTCCCATGATGAGCAGAAAACAAAATGCAAAGCAGAATTTCGTGAGTGCAAGAGAGATAGTCAGATATCACTATCCTTTCCACTCTCACGAAATTCTGCTTTGCATTCTGTTTTCTGCTCAGCATGGGACTGCACCCTGAGGCTGCTTCTACAACAACTTTTTTTTCATCGACACGAACAAAATGCACTGTTAAAACCATGCAAAATAGTTGCGCGCGCAACGTTTTCTCGCTCATGTCGATGAAAAAAAAATTATTGTAGAAGCAACTTGAAGTCTAAGTCGTGGAATGTTCGAATAGTCGAATACCAAGCAGTCAATTCGTCGACTACTAAAACCATCGAATGGTCAATTTGTCGAGAGATCAATTCACCAAATGTTTAAATAGTCGAAACGCCATCTGTTCAAATCGTCAAGTAGTAGAATGGTGAAGTAGTCGAATGCTAAAAACATCGAATTGTCAATTCGTCGAATGCTCAAAACTAGTTTTCTAAGTCGGTTATATTACCGAGAGAATATTGCTGAGAACGAGAATATTGCCGAGAATATAACCGACGCTTAAGGGGAGGCACGACCCCCAACTTTTAGCCATTTAAATTTAAATTATTAAACTAGGTTATATTTTTTTTCTTACACCACTTTTAACCCTAAAATATATAGGATGGTCAAAAATTTGAAATTTTAATTTTTGAAGAGGTTAGAATTTTTATCTTTTCACTAATGGGGATCATTATATGTAAAGCTAATCTCAGATGGCAGCACCATAGCAAGATTCGTCTAGCGCTTAATTTTTGATTTCGTGAAAAGTAACACTTTGTTTACAAAAAATGGGCGAGGTAAATAAATATTTTTCGAAAATTGCGATTAGTTAAAAAATGAATTACGTATTGAATATGTTTGAAATTACTTAGACAATATAATTACCTGTATAGTAACTTTCCTTGTTTTTAATTATTTCGTCCTTTTCAAAATGATTTGCACATAACCTAGAAGATTTTGTCGATTGAAAATTTTTGCCTATTGCATTTTCCCACAAAATTCGACGCTTCTCATCTCTAGGAAATGTAAATGTGGCATTTCCTTTACATGAAGGAACAGAACATTTCACCATTGCGAAGACAAAATCACTTTTAAATTCAATTTAACTTTTAAATTTCTCCACTTGCTAGCTAAGTGGCAATAACAGACCACAGCTGATCATGTTGATCGCGTCGGTCAACCTCCAAACATCTTTAAATAGTTTTTCCGCATTATATTATGACCAGTATTTTTTATCAAATGATTTTATCCTTTTTTTACATTCAGAAAAACCAGTTATATATTATTTATTTAATATTTTGCAACAAATCACATATAAAATTTAGCGCTATAAAATCTTGCAGTGGTGCTGCATTCTACTGGCCAAGTTTGACTGTGAGGATCCCCATTGCATGTTTTTGAAAATCCATGCGAAAGGTTGTTTAAAACTATAAAATAAGCTTAGAAAAAAATTTGGGTTAAAAAATATTGAAAATTGTAAGAGAAGATTAATTTTAAATGTTCAAATTTTACAACTTTTGACATTTTTTCCAAAATCCTAGACCAATAATCTTCTTGAGAATATCAGTGTTTAAAAAAATTTATTCCCTAAATGCAAAAACCATGTCGAATAACTTATTTACTAGGTTAACATTTTAACGTCTGTCAAAATTTTAACCTATAAAATAAAATAATTTTGACAGACGTTAAAATGTTAACCTAGTAAATAAGTTGTTCGACATGGTTTTTGCATTTAGGGAATAAATTTTTTTAAACACTGATATTCTCAAGAAGATTATTGGTCTAGGATTTTGGAAAAAATGTCAAAAGTTGTAAAATTTGAACATTTAAAATTAATCTTCTCTTACAATTTTCAATATTTTTTAACCCAAATTTTTTTCTAAGCTTATTTTATAGTTTTAAACAACCTCTCGCATGGATTTGCAAAAATATGCAATTAGTGAAACGATAAAAATTCTAACCTCTTCAAAAAATTATAATTTTAAATTTTTGACCATCCTATATATTTTAGGGTTAAAAATGATGCAAGAAAAAAAATATAACCTAGTTTAATAATTTAAATTTAAAGGGCTCAAAGTTGGGGATCGTGCCTCCCCTTAAATTCTTCGAGAATTTAAGAGAATGTAACATAACCTCACTTTTGTCCTTACAGTTTGCTAAATGATTAAATGTGATGATCAGGCGACTGTCGTTGTGCTATTTTATTTCTATATATTTTATTAAAAATGACAAAATCAAAGAGTTTGGTCTAAAGGTATTTTAAAAGTATTGAAGACAAGAAATTACATTAAATTTAGAAGATAAAAAATATGTGATTTTATTTATTTAGGGGAGAATGGGGCAAAATGGGGTAGGCGGGTCAAATGGGGTACCTCTGTTTCTCCATGATGGGTACATTTAATTTTTTTATCCTCGATATATATCATTCATTTTGATAAGAAAATGTTATTAATTATGAGGGCAATATGAAATTTTTTTTTTTTGAAAGTTATACAACTTTAAAGTTTTGAGCGAAAAAAATATCGATTTTTTTCGAAATTAAAGTGCTTATAAAACTTTTTGGGATAATTTGTATAATTTGAAAATTGTGGGATCTTTTTCGGCACTTATTCAAGAGTAATTTCCAATAGGATAGATTGTTAAATTGTTTACAACAATTTGTAAACATTACATTTTGTTGTACTGTGCAGTGCGGGGCAAAATGGGGTACCTATGTGTTGGGCCATGCCGGGTGGTATTTAATATTCATTGAACTACTTAAAAACGTTATATTATTGACTTTTCCGCAGAAAAGTCAAATTTTTGTTTCGGGGTATTATGCTATCGATGTTTCACTATCAATATATCGATATTTTTCATTATCGATGTTTTTCTGTTAATTTCTAGTAAATATTGCTTGTTTTTTTCATAATAATAAAGAATCTTACTTTTTGTTTGTATTTATAATCTCTAACAACAAGAATTTAACAAGTTTTGAAAAAATATTCCATGGTTTGTATGGTAATTTGATACCACCTTCTCAGAAAATAGGATATAAGTTCTTTCAAAAATTTTTTTCTCCGCTATTATCATAATTTCCTCAAACCTAAGAGTACAAAGAAAAATTCTGATGATTAGTTGAATCGAGTTATTCGTTTGGTTCTCTGTAAACAGCCAATTACAAAAAGAAACCCCATTTTGCCCCACTCTCCCCTACAAATATAACTTAAAGAATTTTCTTAGACAAAAGTAATCATCCTAAATGTGCTAAAATATATGTATTTATATTAATAAGAACAATAAGAACAATAAATATACATTATTTAAATAAATAAACTTAAATTCTCAGTATTCCCTTAAATTCTTTTATATTCTCTTGGAAAAATTAAATTACTATAATTTCTTTGGGAATATTACCCCAACTTAAATTCTCGAGAATTTAAGAACACTACTCAGAACATTGAATTGTCTATTCGTCGAATCGTCAAAAATTCGAAAAATTGTATGTTTTATGTTAATGTTAACTTATATCAAACAAATTATTAGAATTATTGCTGATTCGATGTTTTTAGCATTCGACGACTTCGCGTTTATGGGAAATGCATGCGTCTGTATATGAAGATTCTTACGTTAAATTATGCGACAAAAAATGTCGAATCTAATAGCGTTTATTATATTTATGCAGGAAATCTGGTCAAAATAAAAAACTTTTGCACAATACATTAAAAATACAATATATTAGTAATGTTTAATATTTCCATTATAGGTCAAAGAAAAACTGTATCTCTTAGTTTATAAAGTATTAATTCCTTTTTCTAAATTTTTTTTGTAGATTTTATTTTTATTGATTTTTGTAGATAATAGATTTTACTTATTATTGATAATAAATAAACGAAAACATTAATTTGTAATACAAATTGATAGGTTGCACTTTATGGATTAAACTATAGGTAAATAAAAAATAAACATTTCTGACGTTTCACCTGTCTAGTTGCCGGCATTTTTCTATTTGCCCCGAAATTATACGTTCTACATGACTGATTTTCTTAATGGCATACGACATAAATGTGTATTACCATGATTAATTTAAATTGTTCAGGGTACTTCAAAAAAGAATAAATTTCTTATGAAATGGCACAAAACTTTATACAATAAAATATTTTTGGAATCAAACTTACTTGACAACCTTTTTTGTGATGAAAACCAATCACTATTATATGCAAAATCGGGCCTTCAGTTTCAGCCATTTAAACTAGTTAAAAATTATTAACAATAATAATCTCATGTGATAGTAAATTCATTATCGAAAAATTTCTTCACTTTTCACCTTTCGAAGAATCGAATAGTAGAATGCATTTTTATTGATACAAAAATATGAATAATTCATTCTTGAAAGTCTATAAAAAATCAAATTAAAAAATGACAATACTTCATAATTTTAAAAAAATGTAAGGTAAATGTAAATTGGTATCAAAAACTGATTCACTGTTAAATAAAGTACTTATGCGTCAGAACTTGTTATTATTATAATAAATAAAAAATAATAACAGATGGAATTGTACATGTCAAAAACTTTGGAATAAATTCTATAAAATTTTTGCTACAGTTTGTAACTTCAAGTAAAGGCCTAAGCACAACTAAAGTTGGGTGCGGGAGACGATTACGGGATATGTTAAGGCCAACGCAGAGAATAGAATCTTTAACCGCACTGTAAAAAATCCTAAGAATATTACCCACATTAAAGCCCAACGCAGAATAGAATCTTTAACCGGAACCGCATCGTAAGCGTAACCGCAAGAATGAGTTAAAGAAGGATAAACAATATACCTATCGTACTTTAACTCTTTCTTACGGTTACGCTTACGATTGCGGTTCCGGTTAAAGATTCTATTCTGTGTTGGCCTTAAGAATAGACTGCGCGAGTTTCATGATTCCCATGAGAGGAGAATGCTACTGGTATAAAAAGAGACGGATAGAGCGTAAGAACTCTCTTTTTTCTCCCTCACTCCAAAGCATGCCGTGCGCTAGAAAGAGTCTGACAATCGGTTCTTCTGTTCTATCCGTCTCTGTCAAACGAATTGATGTCTCTTTCTATGTCACAAGCTGAATTATAATTCTCTTGCGCAGTCTATTCTTATATGTCTATGGTAAAGCTCTAAGCACAACTGGTTCGGTTTCGGGAGACGGTTTCGGTATATGGGCTTCCTAACCTCAAAATGTATGTAAATCTTACATATCCCGAAACCGTCTCCCGAAACCGAACCAGTTGTGCTTAGGCCTTAAGAGAGTCAGTAACTTCAAACTTCTCCCTAAAGGCCAACGCAGAATAGATTCGCGAAGATCGTTCGCGAACGAGACGCATGAGATAGAAAAGGACACAAATATATTGCTGTCCTTTTCTAACCCATGCTTTGCGTTCGCGAACGACGTTCGCGAAGCAGTTGTGCTTAGGCCTTTACTCTCGTTGCTCCTGCCTGCGCAGGCAGGCAGCCTGCAGAGGTGTAACCGCAGCTTCATTGTGGTAGATTAGTAGAATAGTGGAACAGTTTTGACCAATCAGATGACTGGATTTTGTAACACTTATTTTGATTGGTCAAATCTATTACACTACTCCACTATTCTATCAGCATGGGACTGCACTCTTAGAAGGCACGGTCAACTCTATATGAAAACGAGACGCATGGGGTGTTTCGACGTCGTCGATCGTACCAGTCAGTTGCCACATTAAGGTGCTCAAATTGTTTATTTCAGACTATATAGTTCAACCTAACAGTCTCAAATAAGCACCTTTTTGTGGCAACTGACCGGTACGACCGACGACGTCGAAAACACCCATGATTTTCCCCTAATCACCAAGTTGCTTCTACAATAATTTTTTTTTCATCGACATGAGCGAGAAAACGTTGCGCGCGCAACTATTTTGCATGGTTTTAACAGTGCATTTTGTTCGTGTCAATGAAAAAAAAGTTGTTGTTGCTGCTTCTACAACAACTTCTTTTTCATCGACACGAACAAAATTGCACTGTTAAAACCATGAAAAATAGTTGCGCCTGCAACGTTTTCTCGCTCATGTCGATGAGAAAAAAGTTATTGTAGAAGCAATTTGTAGAAGCAGCCCCAAGTGGTCGAATTTGAAAATGGTCGAATACCAAATCGTCGAATCTTCAAATGATCGAATGCTCAAAACGTCGAATTGTCAATTGATCGAATGCTAAACACGTCGAATCGTCATATGGTCGAATGCTCTAAACGTCGAATCGGCAAAAAGTCGAAAAATTTGTTAGATGTAAGTTAACATTAACTTAAATTAAGCAAATTTTGATTTAAACTCAAAACGTCGAATCGGCAAAAAGTCGAAAAATTTGTTTGATGTAAGTTAACACTAATTTAAATCAAGCAAATTTTGATTTAAACTGAAAACGTCGAATCGTTAAAAAGTCGAAAAAATTTTTTGATGTAAGTTAACATTAACTTAAATCAAGCAAATTTTTCGACTTTTCGCCGATTCGACGTTTTGAGCACTTGACTTTTTGCCATTTCGACGTTTTGAGCATTCGACCATTTGACGATTCGACATTTCTAGCATACGATCAATTGACAATTCGACGTTTTGAGCATTTGACCAGTTGACGGTTCGACGTTTTTAGCATTCGATCAATTGACAATTCGACGTTTTAAGCATTCGACCATTTGACGGTTCGACGTTTTTAGCATTCGATCAATTGACAATTCGATGTTTTGAGCATTCGATCATTTGACGTTTTTAGCATTCGACGAAATGACGTTTCGACGTTTGAGCATTCGACCATTTGACGATTCGACGTTTTTAGTATTCGCCGAAATGACGATTCGACCAGTTGACAATTCGATGTTTTTAGCATTCGATCATTCGATGTTTTTAGCATTCGACAATTTGACGATTCGACGTTTTGAACATTCGATCAATTGATGATTCGATGTTTTTAGCATTCGACCATTTGACTATAAAGCTGCTGTTAAGGGCTAAGCACAACTGCTTCGCGAACGTCGTTCGCGAACGCAAAGCATGGGTTAGAAAAGGACAGCAATATATTTGTGTTCTTTTCTATCTCATGCGTCTCGTTCGCGAACGATCTTCGCGAATCTATTCTGCGTTGGCCTTTACACCTCTGCAGGCTGCCTGCCTGCGCAGGCAGGAGCAACGAGAGTGAGGGAGAAGTTTGAAGTCACTGACTCTCTTACTCTTATACGTTACCACGACAACCTGCTGGCAGACAGACTGCCTGCAGAGGTGTAGCCGCAGCCTTAAGGCCAACGCAGAATAGAATCTTTAATTTTCACTATTAAATTTCCAAAAAATGTTGCAAGACGTAAACAGTAGGATATTGCATTTAAAACAGGAAAAAAATTAACCGACTAAATGACAGTTTGCAGTACAAATTTTAAATCTAAAGATTACATATCAACTGGAAAGAACATTTTTTGGTTATGTTTTTATATGTTTGATAAAAATTCTAATTTTATATTACTTCTAATTATATATTATTAATTTAATCTCTATAGACATTAAATTAATAATATAAAATTAGAATTTTAGATTATTAGAAATATAATATTATTAATATTAGAATTATTTAATTATTAGAATTAGAGCGGAACATAATAATTGTTTCGATCCCGTTTTTTATTTTCTTCTGTCCACGAGTAACGATGCTCTTTCAAATTTATTATAATATATTTAATAAATATTTAAACAAGTAGAACAATTAAAAAAACATGATTTAATAGTGAAAATAAAACTGAAAAACTATAAAAACGTTGATATTTACATTGAACACCATGCAGGGAGTCGTGTATATATTAGTTTAAACTCGGCCACCAGATGCGCTAGTTTAGCTGTTTGAATCGCCAATATTGTTTATCCTTCTTTAACTCATTCTTACGGTAACGGTTACGATTACGATTGCGGTTCCGGTTAAAGATTCTATTCTGCGTTGGCCTTTACTCCAATGCAAATTTTCCCTTCTGGACAATTTTTACAGAAGGGGTAAGTTGCCAAATGCGCCACGGGACAAATGCACCACCGGTCAAATGCGCCATTTTTTTGTTAACTTCCCAACCTTGCTTATTGAAATTTCTGAAAATTTTATCGAGCAATGTTGGGCAGCTACCAAAAAATTCAAAAATCGTCAACTGCTCAACCCTGCGGAAAGAAATTTTTGAATTTTTGGTAGCTGCCCAACTTTGCTCGATAAAATTTTCAGAAATTTCAATAAGCAAGGTTGGGAAGTTAACAAAAAAATGGCGCATTTGACCGGTGGCGCATTTGGCAACTTACCAGGTGTAAACGCTCCATTAAGGGTCGTTCATAGACCTTCGCATGCAAAACTTATGCATGCTGGTTGCCATGGTAGCGTTCAAGAGTGAGAGAGATATGAAATTATTCTATCTCTCTTATTCTTGAACGCTACTATGAAGGTACTGTCCCATGACGGCGTGAAACAGAAACCATGTGAGGGAGTGAGAACGTGATATCTGTTCATCTCTTTCTATCGCATGGTTTCTGCTTTACGCCGACGCTTTTACGCCGTCATGTGACAGTACCTTGACAACCTGCATGCAAAAGTTTTGCATGCGGAGGTCTGAACGCTCCCTGACCTGACCCAACAAAAAAATACTATTGTTCTCACGTGAAAAATTTTTTTCCTATCGTTGATTTTAAACGTTGTGAACTTCACTATCGTTCATGTATATATATATATATATATATTTATATATATATATATATATAAAGGGGATACAATATGAAAGTATGAAACAACATTCAATATTAATTTCATATGTTATGTTTTCATAGGAATGTAGATATATATAAAGCGATTGGTTTTGCCAATTCGTAAATAAATATGTTAATGAAAGAAATGTTCACGAACTAAATTTTCTTGCGCAATATTTTTCTTGTTTATTTATTTTTTGCGATTAATAAAGTGTATGTATTTGGTGGAATCATCCAAAGTGAAACAGATTTAAACTTTTGGAATACTGTTTTCAACAGAGTTGTAAGTTTAAATTTGAAAATTTGTATTTAAAAATTTTAATTCTTTTTAAGGATATATGTATATCAATATTGTACATGTTTGCTCCACAATTCTACTTATTAATATATATTTTTAATTATTCAAAAGATATAAGTTTCTGTTTATTATGTGCAATGATTTTCTTAACAAAAATATTTATAAAATTAAATAAATCTTATTATTCATATTATTATATTATTATTATATTCTTTACTTATATGTCAATAATCTTTATTATTAAATACGCCTAAACTTTTTATCTGACGTAATTATCTGATATAATAGCAAATTATTTTTAAAAAGTTCATGATACAAGTTTATTCCTTAAATTGATTCACTAATCGTTAATGAAATTGAAATTTTATACATGTCAATTGTAGTGATGCATTTGAGCGAGATATACGAGAAAATAACCCATTGTTTTGTTATAAATCTCTAATCTCATCTCATACAATCAGACCACAATAATATTTTGTTTGAAATATCAATAATGAGTTATGTTTGAAATAAAATACAATAATAATTTCCATCTAAATTAAAATGTAGTTTTGTAACTCTCTGTCAGTCGTGTAGAGTTTGTTAACGCGGTAGGTTCCTTGTTTTAAAAATTTGATAGAAATGGAAAGAAAAAAATTTCTTTCCATTTCAATCGTGTTTCTGAATCCAAAATTTTCAACAATTACAATCAGTTTCTATCACATACTTTTAATAGAAAGTCTATCCAAATCAATACTTTGTCTATCCGAAAATTGTCCCATGTTGTCCCACTGATTTCAGAGAAAGTCCTATCAAATTCTATTAAAATTGATTATTCAAAACTGTTTCCAATCCAATAAGATTTTTTTATTTGAATTCTATCAAATCCTATACTGAAAAATGACAGAAAGTTCTTTCCCATTGAAAAAAAATATTGGCGGAAAAAATAATAAAAATTCTTATGACCATTAATAACATTATATTCTTAGCACACTCCAAACATACAAACATTTTAATTAAACTGGAAGAATTAAATTAAAACTTGTAGCCTGTGGGAATCGAACCCCGTACCTATGTCTAAACGCTTCACGACCGCGGCTATCAAATCGACGTGACAAATATTTTTCGACCTGTCTATACTTACACTGATTACACAAAATTGTTCTCTTTTAAATTTGAATTATTTATGTGTTCTCTACCCCTCCAAATGCAATAAAACTCATAGGAAGTATATTCAGTAGTCTCTTCTTGAAGCCCCTAATTAATTTTTTTTTAAATTTTGTAATACTTTGTTAAGGCAAAAAAATAACAAAAATTTAAAATTAAAAAAAACGGTTAAAAGTGTTGTATTGATTTGTTGTGAACTACAGATTTTCATAAAAGTTTAAAAATTTTAGAAAATCAAATTAACGACATTTTTTTAACACATAGTTAAGCTGGTCTGACCCTACTATTGACAAAATTACAAATAGCAACAGTAACAAATTCATAAAAATATCAATTCCAGAAATGCAAATTCGCAAAAATAAAATTAGCAAAACAACAATTAGCAGAAATAATAATTCATAACAGAGCAGTTTTGCAAAAAAATAACAATAACCAAAAGTATCTAACAATTTGTAAAACTGTCAATTACGAGAAATGCAAGTTTGCAAAAATAACAAACTTGCAAAGTAACAGTTAACTAAAATAAATACTTGTAAAAATGTAAAGCAATAATAATTCTTTGCAAAAATGCAAAAATGCAAAAATTCGCATCCCCGATTCAAATTAAACCAATATGACATTAATCCTTCACTGTGCTATATAAATTTGAAGTTGGAAATTCCAAACTCAAGCTTGTTGATTTTTAATTTGACCTGGCAAGTGAAATTCCATGTGGAAGGAATTTAATAGGTATTTCATAAAAACTCATAGATAGAAAGTTAGAAGACGTTTCAGATAATAGGATTTGATAGAAAATGTATCCAAATCATTGATAGAGAAATATTATATTTTCATTTGGAAAGAATTTGATAGATATTCAATCAAAATTTTAACACCTACATATAATTATTAAAAATTGAAAATTGGTATAAAACTTTTCATTAGACGACTGGTGGAGGGTTCATATAAGTTTTGCTTGAAATAATAAAAAAGGATACTAAATGAACAAAATTCCTCAACTGTCCCAACTTAAAATCGGAAGTTTTCAAAATAGGTTGATTTTTGAATAAATAAATAAATAAATTAATTAGTACTATGCACTGAAAAAAGCATTGAACCAAGTAAATACATTTACTTGACACAATTGAACCCCTTGATGCAAGAACCAGACGCAGCCCATTTAATCTCAATGGTCTATGTCTGGTTCTTCCATCAAGGGGTTCAATTTACTTGAATTAATTTCATATTTATTTGAAGAGAGAAATTTATTTTCTTGTGCCAAATAAGTATGGCATAGTGGTAATGTTACGACTTCTGATGCGTGCAACCCGGGTTCAATTCCTCCTACCGTGGAAAATTTTCTTTCAAGGTATATTTTTTGTATTAATGTTGAATATTAATTAAGTGTAAATATATGTAAAGTAACAATTGTTTAATTATTATTTAAATAAAAATATAAATGGGTGATTCTCCTGAAAGGCACCTATTTTTTTCCAAAAACTAAAAAAAAATTAATTTTGACATTTTCTGAATTTTTTTGTCATGGGTAGGTTTTAAATATGTTTAAAAATAAAAATATAATTTGCGCAAAATTAATTTTCAAAAATAAGCCTTCGAGCATCATTTTAATATTAAGTGTTTTGAAGGTTAAATATTACTGTAATCAATATTGGGGTTTTTGTAAAAAAATTCCTCTTAAATTTAATTTCTTTTATTTATTAAACTTTTAACATTATTTACTTATAATTTAATGAATTGTGTATTTAATAATTTATTTAGAACTATTTTATTTTTTCAAAAATAACTAATATATTTTTTTTTATATTGAAAGAAAAAAAATTGTAATGGATTTTTTAATTTATCATTTTAAGTTCAAAATTGATTTTTTCTATTAAATATTTTAAATTATAATTTTTTTGTTTACCTAACTTTCTACTTAATATGTTATATTTTAAAAAATTTTAAATATTTTATCTATATATATATAAGATGAGACTTTTGTCTGTACATTGCTCAGAACTTAAAATTTGACACATAATTATTCGTTTTGACCAAATTTGTCAGAATGTTTGACCTCAGGCCAAGGAAGGTTTTTAGATTTACAGATTTAAAAAATATTAATTAGAACGGGAGATATTCAATTTTTTCAAAAAATTCAAAATTCAAAAATTTTCAAATTTTACCTTTTTTTAAAAATGCTTTCAAACTTTGTATAATTGAGTATAACATGTTATTTAATCACATTTTAGAATAGATTTGCCAAAAAAATGTCCTATAACTAAGATAAAAGTATAAACATGATTTTAAAAAAAAATAAAAAAATCGCAAATATCCCAATTTTATATTTTTTTATGAATTGCTTTTAAATGATCTATAATTGATTGTTACATGTTATTTGGTCAAATTTTAGCATAATTTTTCAAAAAATTGTGTCCTGTAACTTAAATGTAAATCTATATATATAAGATGAGACTTTTGTGTGTACATTGCTCAGAACTTAAAATTTGACATATAATTATTCGTTTTGGACATCCAGGATTCCAAAAATGCTAATAAAAAATTTCGTGTATGTATGTATGTATGTCCGTATGTCACAGAATCTTTGTTCGCGAATCACTTAAAAACAGCTCAACCGTTTAAAAACAAATTTGGCAAAATGTTTAACCTTAGGCCAAGGAAGGTTTTTAAATTTACAGATTTGAAAAATATTAATTAGAACGGGAGATATTCAATTTTTTCAAAAAATAAAAAATTCTCAAATTTTTCCTTTTTTTAAAAAAATGCTTTCAAACTTTGTATAATTGAGTATAACATGTTATTTAATCATATTCTAGAATAGATTTGCCAAAAAAATGTCCTATAACTAAGATGAAAGTATAAACATGATTTTAAAAAAATTCAAAAAATCGCAAATATTCAAATTTTATACTTTTTAATTAACTGCTTTTAAACTATTTATAATTAAGTATTACATGTTCTTTAGTCACATTTTAGCATAATTTTGCAAAAAGTAGTGCCCTATAACTAAGATTAGAGTATAAAAATGTTTTCAAAAAAGTTAAAAAATTGCTTTTAAACTCTGTATATTTGAATAATACATGTTATTTAGTCACATTTTAGCATAATTTTACACAAAAGTAGTATGTCTAAGATGTAAGTATAAAAATATTTTCAATATCAAAAAATCGAAAAAATGATAATTGTTATTAATTACTATCAAGCTTAATTCAGTAGTATTTTTGGGGTTTTTAATTAAGAGGATTGTGACTTGAAAATAATGCAATTCATAAGTATTTATCCGATTCATTCAATATTCTTTAATTAAAAGAACTTCAAAAACTTTAAAAATGGAGGTGTTTTAAGATTTTATTTTATTTTTATCATAAACGCGCTCTAGACCGTTTTGTACAGTTTTGTACTTAACAAAAAACATAATAGTAATTAAAACTATATTAACAATAGAAAACAAATTAAGGGCGTTAGACTTTAAATATTTTAATTTTCATTGTTATTTTCATCATCACTAACGTCAAAAATGTGCCTTCTCAAATTCGCCTTAAATTTATAAATAGATTTGATGATGATAAATATTTCATGAAAAAAATGATATTGCAGGATGTCTAGAATTGTAAGTCACCTATGATACGATACTATCATTATGCTACTAGGTAAATCTTACATGGTAAAAAGTT
The DNA here is from genome assembly GCA_032872475.1 of Leptopilina myrica (nomen nudum). Taxonomy (NCBI): domain Eukaryota; kingdom Metazoa; phylum Arthropoda; class Insecta; order Hymenoptera; family Figitidae; genus Leptopilina; species Leptopilina myrica (nomen nudum). The sequence goes on from CM065461.1 coordinate 16,746,689, forward strand.
AAGTTATATTACTGTTTGATGAAACTTCTAAAGATGTTTTGAGCAATGTAAAGACAAATCTGAAGCAGGGTGTCTATGTTCGTTTAACAAAATTCCCGATTTTGTCCAAATTTTACCCGGTTTATTTTTTTTAAACAAATTCAAATATATTTGATTTTTAGTTTTAGCCATAAATAAATCTCCAGATGGCTACAAAAATTGATTTATTTTATGAAAATTTTCTTTTTTTAAAAAATATGTTATATACCAGTACCAGTCTTTGACGGGTTTCAGTTTCTACTATAATACTTTTAAATTGCGCGGGTAAACCGATTAATAGCCGGAAATTTAATTTGACCAGGAAAAATCGGTAATTTTTTTAACAAATTAAAAAAGTTCTATTATAGTAATTTATTTTTAAAAACTGCTTTATACTTTAATTTTTATTGATGTAATATTTATGACAACAGACACGAGTCAAAATTTGGGTCCTACTTTTAGCTTTAACATATATATTTTATTTAGGTTTTAGCAATCGTAACGTAGAGTCTAATTGCGACACAATTATTTATAACCAGATTTAACTTTGACTCCAAAGGCTGGTGTAAATTTAGGATTAAATTTTAACACATTAATTGCAGTACTACAAACACATAAAGTACTAAAAATTGAAAAATACTGTTCCTGAATAACAAATTTGATAGAAAAATTACAATATTTTTCTAACGAAATAGTTAATGGTTACTAATTATTAGTTTTCCCAGTAAAATTTAATTCCCGGTGGGTAGACACCCCATCAAATATATTAGCAGAAACTGAAACCCGTCGAGACGGGTACGACAGCTAGTATAAAAATGTTTTCAAAATATCGAAATTTTTTTAATTTTACATTTTTTAATGTATTGCTGTTAAACGCTCTATAATTGAGTTTTACACGTCATTTAGTCACAATTTAGCATAATTTTGCAAAAAGTACTATTCCATATCTAAGATGTATGTATTAAAATGTTTTCGAAAAATTAAAAAGAAACGAAATAATTATCTATTTATAACAGACAATTTTTGGAAAAATTATGCTAAAATTTGACCAAATAACATGTAATAAAAAAAAATTAATTATAAAATTATAATGTTTTGGTTATAGAACATTATTTTTAGCAAAAAAATTTTAAATTTTGATAGATTGCAGTACATTAATCAGTTATTACTTTTGTGATATATATGTAAACAATAAATTTACAGTTTTTAAACATATTAATTAGAACGGGAGGTTTCAATTTTTTCAAAAAATTTTAAAAAATGGAAAATTTCTAATTTTTTTATTTTTTAATGTATATTTTTTAAACTTTTGACGTCAAAATTGCAAAACTTCGAAAATATTAAAAATTGTAAATGATAAAATGGTAAACAATATTAAAAAATATTAATTCATAGCTTTAAAATTATTTTTCAAATATTGAAAATGGAGATTTTTTATGATAAAATTAATACTACAGAAACTCAAAAATACCTGTAAAACGATACTTGCATTATGCTACTGGAGAAAAACTTAGATAGTAAAAAGTTTTGTTATTTTAATTCTAGGTTTAACTATTACGGATATTTTGAGCATTGTAAAGCATTGTAAACTGGAAAAAAACGGGAAACATGCAAGAATTTAATTTAATCGGGAAAAATTATGAATTCAGCTGGCAATATATAGGTCTTATTTTAGATTTAAGCAATTATGATACAAATAGTTCGAATTTGACTTTACTATAACTCTAAAAAACCCTTTCTATGCGTGTATGTTTTGCATTTCTTACATGATATTTAATTTCTTGATCGAATTCCACATTTTCTTGGATCAAGAATATATGTTTTTTTCAAATATACTATGTCAAAAAAATCGTTTTCTTGAATCAATACTATAATAGTCTTGTCCGTATTCAATCTCACGATTTGCTTTAACCAAGAAAAATTTTCTTGGTTTAATGCTTTTTCTCATTGTAGGAAAGAACCTTACTCATGAAATATTAAGGGATTTATTAAAATTAAGAGTTTTATTAAAAAACTGTAGAGGGGGTTAAAATTTTTGGTAAAGTGTGAACAGTGGATTTTGTTATCTCCTGCAGCCGGGTAACTGATTCGAACCACATCAAGGCCCAAGAAACATGATGATATAATTTTATTGTTGAGGAAAACTATTGCGGATCACATAAACACCCTATTAATATCTGGGACTATTATGGCAATTTCTACACAGGATATTTATTTTCAGTTTTTTAATTTTTATTGCTTTGCTTCCCTGAGAGGAAGCTTTATAGTCGTTTAATTTATAAAATTTTTAAAAATCCTTGAAATAAATTTTTTTCTATATAGGACTATGTTATTTAAGACCCTGAACAATTGTCCGGATGTATGTATGTGTGTGTGGATCCCGTTTTTTGTGAACACGATAACTCGAAGAGGTTTCAACAAATTCGGCTGAAAATTGCTAGGCATATTTATCATAAAAATATCTCGAAATAGATTCATAGACATTAAAAAATCTAAAAAATTTTTTTTTTACTTTTTTGAAAAAAATTTTTTAATTGAATATTGAAGTTAATATATAATAAAATCTTATTCTTTGCATCAAAACGAATCGATTGGTATATATAAAGTATAAATTGTATAAGAGTTTATCCTTATTTGAAACGAGTAGATATGCAAATTATGTAAAAGAAGACATTCTTATGCACTATACTTTGAAAAGAGAAAGAAATTCATGGTTAAATTTAAAGGAAGATAGTCTTATGTCAGTTTTATTAAAAGACGAAGTAAGGAACAGTAACATTTTAAGACGAAGAGATTCTTATGGCAGTTGCAGTTGTGTAGAAAAGGATAAACAATTTTAGACGAAGAAGTTCTTATCCCAGGCGGAAAAGTCGGACGAATGCCGGATCATCCAACCGTCAAGGATCCGCGCCGATTGATTTGGAGAGTCAATGCCGGTACAGGAAGTCTGTACCGATGCGGGTGTTAATGTCTGCTGGCGCGGTACAAAGACGGATCCGACCGCCGGATCAAAATTTATACTGTGTTGTAATGGCTGTGCGTCCGGCTCGGTACAGATTTGATGCCGCCGAACAACCGGCGTTGTACTGGCATTCGTCCGCCTGGCAACCGGAGCGGTGCAGGTATTCTACTGGAACGTGACTATGTGTTGTAATGGCTGTACGTCCAGCTCGATACAAATTTGATGCCACCGAACAACCGGCGTTGTACTGGCATTCGTCCGTCTGACAACCCGAGCGGTACAGACATTCTACCGACTGCGGACTAATATCATTTATGTTCTTATTATTAAGATTTCAATTAATAATAATATGCTAAGAATATGGCTATCGTCATTGTTTTTCTAAAACAATTTAATGTTTTCTAAAATAATTTTTTTTTAATTAACACCTTATTCAGAATTTTCAGAAATAGATTTTTTACAATGAAAAAATTTAGCTATAGTCTTATTGTTTCAATAAAAATTAATAAAATAATAATTATAGTAATAAAATTTTTTAATCTATTATGTTGTAAAAAATTTTTGTAGGAGAATTGTTTAAAGTTTAAATATTAAAAAAAGAATTAACAATACAATAGAATATAAAATTTAATTTTCAAAATTAATGAATTTAAAAAATAGGTTTTAAATATATTTTTATTTATTAATTAACAAATAAATTAAAGAATTAAATTTTTTTGTTATAATCAAAATTTTTAAATATTTATAAATAAAGTATACAGATAATTATTTATAAGGGTCAGTCCATTATATTTCACCTGAAGCCGTTGCGGCCTATTTTTAAAAAAATCTCATAGTTTGTAAAAATGATGTTTAATATCCGTAGATTTCATTTTTGAGAATTATTTTATAAAATTTTTTGAATTAAACTTAGAATTTGAATTTTTAAGTTGAGTTGCACAGTAAAAAGGTTAGATTGACAGTTATGAAAATTTAATAAAGAAGCATGGAAATAATTTAGATAATACAAATTTCTTGATTGATATTTGTTAAAAATGAGCTAATTTACTTGTATAAATAGATTATTATGTAAACAAACCCAAATTAGTAGATAAAAATTGATTTTAAAACTTAACTATAAAATGTCAAAAGTCACTACATTTTATTTACACTTTTCTAAAAAGTATATAAATATTTAAAAATTTATTACTATTTAATGTTAAGTATTTTTAATGTACTTTTATAATATGTGCTAACTTTTTAATTTTATAATATAGAAATATAAAAAATTTTATCTTTAATATTGAGTGTTTCATGATTTTCAGTGATTTTAATCACTTATTTCTTCTCAGGCGGTTAATCAAAAAATTCAATTTTTGTCTTAATATTTAAGTTTGGCCTTCTTTTTCATTCTATTAAATTTTCGTGATGGAGAACGAACTATTTTTTAGTTTAAATTTAGTTTAAAAAATCTGCTGAAAAACGCATTTTTTTGGCTAAAATGCAAGTATTTTTATAACACTGAAGTTGGCTATCTCAATAGTCTTGCAAAAATCTACTTGTATTTAACCAAAAAAATGCGTTTTTCAGCAGATTTTTTAAACTAAATTTAAACTAAAAAATAGTTCGTTCTCCATCACGAAAATTTAATAGAATGAAAAAGAAGGCCAAACTTAAATATTAAGACAAAAATTGAATTTTTTGATTAACCGCCTGAGAAGAAATAAGTGATTAAAATCACTGAAAATCATGAAACACTCAATATTAAAGATAAAATTTTTTATATTTCTATATTATAAAATTAAAAAGTTAGCACATATTATAAAAGTACATTAAAAATACTTAACATTAAATAGTAATAAATTTTTAAATATTTATATACTTTTTAGAAAAGTGTAAATAAAATGTAGTGACTTTTGACATTTTATAGTTAAGTTTTAAAATCAATTTTTATCTACTAATTTGGGTTTGTTTACATAATAATCTATTTATACAAGTAAATTAGCTCATTTTTAACAAATATCAATCAAAAAATTTGTATTATCTAAATTATTTCCATGCTTCTTTATTAAATTTTCATAACTGTCAATCTAACCTTTTTACTGTGCAACTCAACTTAAAAATTCAAATTCTAAGTTTAATTCAAAAAATTTTATAAAATAATTCTCAAAAATGAAATCTACGGATATTAAACATCATTTTTACAAACTATGAGATTTTTTTAAAAATATGCCGCAACGGCTTTAGGTGAAATATAATGGACTGACCCATAAATATAAAAAAATGAATATTAAAAATAATAAATAAATATAATAATAATAATATAATAATTAAAAAAATAAAAATTTTAAAATATTGTTTTAAAACACTAGATTTATTTACATAATATTCATAAAATGCTAAAATATTCCAAAGTATTTGTAAAATTATTATTTATTGTTTGCTTCGTAGCGGTATTACATATCGACATTATTATGCTCAGATCCGCATGCGAGCGAATAGCGTAGTGGTTAGCGTGTTAGACTTCGGTGCTTCGATTAGGAATAGCTTGGGCTTCGTATCCCACTTGCGAGCGTTTAGAATTTTAATGTGTAAAAAATGTAGAATGTGTTAAAAATGCTGGAAATGATCTATAAATAAATATTAATTAACATGTACCATGCATAGTTAATGAAATATTTTTTTATTTTATTTTTCAATAGAAAATATAATTTAGTCTGGCTAGACGGGCGAATGCCAGTAGAACGCCGGTCCGCTGAAGCGAGTCGTCTTTGAAAGAATATTTGGCCCGCCGCGGTTGCTAGAGCGGACGAATGCCGGTACAACGCCGGTTGTTCGGCGGCATCAAATTTGTACCGAGCCGGACGCGCAGCCACTACAACACATTGTCATGTTCCAGTAGAAAGCCTGCACCGATCCGGTTGTCTCGCGGACGAATGTCAGTACAGTCTTACCGACGTCTGTACAGGCGCGGTACGATGCCAGTGGTAAATTTCCGCCTGGGATATTATTCTTTCTTGATAGAGAGAGAAAGGACTAGCGTTAAATCGTTAGTTTCTATTTGGAAAATATTACCTGAAAGAGAAAGTCCTCAAAGATTTTCTCAATAATGAAGACCCTATTGTTGAAAGGTTTGTATTGTCCATATAGTATACCTCGATTATACGGTATATATATACATACATATGGGGCAAAATTTCTAAATTGTCCTAACTTAAAATTGAAAGTCTTCAAATCTGGCTGATTTTTTCACAATCTTTAGTACTATAGGAGAGTACTTTATCCACAAAATATTAAAATATTTTATTAAAAATTGCAGGAGGGGAGGAAGGATGCATTATAATAAATTTAAGGTGATGCATCCTTCCTCAAAATACTAAATTAATAAAGTATTTTGGAGTAGAGAGGACAAAATTTTGCCCTATATGTTTTCGAAAGGTTTTTTCCTCCTCTTTCGAATGGTGTAAAAATTTTTTTTTTTAATTAACAATTTAAGTTAATTTTTTCAAAATTAAAAATATTTTTGACTTTTTTTTGAAAATCGGCATATTTTTTTTCTCTTTCTTTTGCCTTAAAATAAAGCTTATTATATGTACTCTCCATACCCCTTTAGTAAAAAATGCCGTTTTTTTTGTTTTCGAATTATTAATTAATTAATTAATAAAAATCAGTAAAAAATTACTAAAAAATGAAATACTTTTCAAGCAAATAAACTTTTCTCAATTATGAGCTGATCATCGTAAAGCTGACTAAATTCCGCATCTAAGAAATATAAATACATATATTTTATAAATAATTGTTAAATAAATAAATAATCAAAAATTTATTTATTAATTTTTTGAAAAAAATTACATTTCTTTCATCTTTATTGCTTTAAAATAAAGCTCAATATGTGTACATTCAATACGGGTTAAGAAAAAAATGCCGCTTGATTGGTTTTCAAATAATTAATTATTTAATTTATTAATTAACTAATTAATAGTAGTAAGAAATTACTAAAAAATGAAATAATTTTCAAGCAAATAAACTTTTCTCAATTATGAGCTGATCATCGTAAAGCTGACTAAATTCCGCATCTAACAAATATAAATACATATATTTTTATAAATAATTGTTAAATAAATAAATAATCAAAAATTTATGTATTAATTTTTTGAAAAAAATTACATTTCTTTCTTCTTTATTGCTTTAAAATAAAGCTCAATAAATGTCTAAATTCAATACCGGTTTAGAAAGAAAAGACGCTTGATTCGTTTTCAAGTAATATAAGCTCATAATTGAGAAAAGTTTATTTGATTGAAAAGTATTTCATTTTTTAGTAATTTCTTACTACTATTAATTAGTTAATTAATAAATTAAATAATTAATTATTTGAAAACCAATCAAGCGGCATTTTTTTCTTAACCCGTATTGAATGTACACATATTGAGCTTTATTTTAAAGCAATAAAGATGAAAGAAATGTAATTTTTTTCAAAAAATTAATAAATAAATTTTTGATTATTTATTTATTTAACAATTATTTATAAAAATATATGTATTTATATTTCTTAGATGCGGAATTTAGTCAGCTTTACGATGATCAGCTCATAATTGAGAAAAGTTTATTTGCTTGAAAAGTATTTCATTTTTTAGTAATTTTTTACTGATTTTTATTAATTAATTAATTAATAATTCGAAAACAAAAAAACGGCATTTTTTACTAAAGGGGTATGGAGAGTACATATAATAAGCTTTATTTTAAGGCAAAAGAAAGAGAAAAAAAATATGCCGATTTTCAAAAAAAAGTCAAAAATATTTTTAATTTTGAAAAAATTAACTTAAATTGTTAATTAAAAAAAAATTTTTTTACACCATTCGAAAGAGGAGGAAAAAACCTTTCGAAAACATAGGGCAAAATTTTGTCCTCTCTACTCCAAAATACTTTATTAATTTAGTATTTTGAGGAAGGATGCATCACCTTAAATTTATTATAATGCATCTCTACTCCAAAATACTTTATTAATTTAGTATTTTGAGGAAGGATGCATCACCTTAAATTCATTATAATGCGTCCTTCCTCCATAATACTTTATTAATATAGTATTTTGAGGAAGGATGCATCACCTTAAATGCATTATAATGCATCCTTCCTCCATAATACTTTATTAATGTAGTATTTTGGAGGAAGGATGCATTATAATAAATTCAAGGTGATGCATCCTTCCTCAAAATTACTATTTATGTATTTTAAAAGTAGTGGACCTGGTATTTACCTTTCTACATACATACATATATATATATATATATCCAATATGGAGGTCTAATTTAAAAAAATTAATTTAATTTACCTGAAACTTCTTACTCGGGGGTTTTCAGGGTCGCTGATTACGAATCTGAAGTCAGATTTGAAAAATTCAAAATGGCGGATCCAATATGACGGTGGAATTTTAAAAAATTTATTCGATCTACCGGAAACTTCTTACTCTGATGTTGTCAGGGTCGCTGATTACGATTCATTTGTTACACAGGTCAACAAAAAAGGCTTACTTTTTTTATGAGATATGATAGTGGTTTCCGAAGTATTTTTTGACGCTGAACACGATCCCGGGTCCAAAAATTGGCCATCACGTCAGGATTTTAAGAAAAGTGGGAGTAAAGACCCCAAAAAACGTGTTTTTGAGCGTTTTCAATATTTTTTTCTCCTAAACCTGACGTGCTAGAAACTACTACATAGACTTTAATTGAAGCTTGAATTGTCCACTTCAAGACTCATATCCGTAAGACCAAAAAAAAAATAAAATTTTTTCAAAAAATTAGGTTAAAGTTACCCAAAATGATTTTATAGTGCGAAGAATATGAAATGGGCGCGCGTAGCGCGCAGAATTTGTACTAGTAGAGTTAATGACAATTAAACAGATAAATTACCTTTTTTTATCAAAAATTCAGTTCTTTTATCAAAATTATATTCTAGTAGGGGAGAGGGCCTTAGTGGTCACCCATCTTTTGAACGATTGTAGATTTCAAATGGAATTATACATAAAGGTCAATAATACGGCGTATGAAACTTTGTCTTATTACCTAACTTCCTATCATAAAGGTTTTTTCATTCAACTTTTAAAAAAGTGTCCCCAAGGTGGTCACCAGTCAAAAATTCACTGAAAAAGTTTTTAAAAAATGTAAAAAACGTATTATTAAGTTGTTTATTTAATATTAATTGTTTTTCAGGATCATAGAAACATATTACATTTTTGGTGAGATCTTTTTTTGTTTTGAAAAATCCATTCATATAATTTGATAATTATTTATTAGCTTTCGCCCGTCGACGACCGGCATCATCAGATAATTTTAAAACTGAAATTACATACAATTATTAGTGAAAGAAATATATCGAAAAAAATTTCTGGAAGATCATAACCTATAACATAATAACACAATCTTATGACAAGGATCCGTTTAAAATCTTTTTAAAAAATAAAGACCCTACTTCTTTTGATTTAAAATCGCATTTGGTTTATTGTGTTCCTTGCCAATGTGGAGCTTGCTACATTGGTGAAACTGGTATATATATATTAAAGACAGATTGAGTGAACACAGGAGGGATTGTAAGAACGATAATAGAAAAACAGCTTTGGTCACTCATGCACATGAAAACGACCATCTATTTAATTTCGGAGCTACTAACATCATATGTAACAGACGAAGAAAATTTAGAGAGATGTTTCACATTCTCAGGTCCGAAAACTCTGTTAATAAACAGACTGATTTAAATAATTTAAATCAGTTTTATCATTCATTAATTCTCAGCACTAATTAAATAGTTATTTATTTTGTATCAGAATTTTCTTAAATTGCTGCTTTTGTGAAATTTGAATTTATCTACTATGTAGGGTTCTTCCTTACCATGTATGGAGGTACTTTTCAAATTCACTTACTATCACTTTAATTCTCTATTATATTAGAACAATTGGGATCAAGCATGCTAACACATGTCTTGTTTTTCCTTTTATTTTTTCCGTTTGTTATTTTTGTTTTTAACGACATGTTTTTCTTTTTTAAGTGTGTCGTTGTTGACATAATAAAATGTTTTGTTTTTTTAAATTATATATTTAGTAATTTCCGCTAGGAAACCCTCTTGGTAAGTTATAGATTGTGTTATTATGTTATAGGTTATTTTTATTATGTCAACAACGACACACTTAAAAAAGAAAAACATGTCGTTAAAAACAAAAATAACAAACGGAAAAAATAAAAGGAAAAACAAGACATGTGTTAGCATGCTTGATCCCAATTGTTCTAATATAATAGAGAATTAAAGTGATAGTAAGTGAATTTGAAAAGTACCTCCATACATGGTAAGGAAGAACCCTACATAGTAGATAAATTCAAATTTCACAAAAGCAGCAATTTAAGAAAATTCTGATACAAAATAAATAACTATTTAATTAGTGCTGAGAATTAATGAATGATAAAACTGATTTAAATTATTTAAATCAGTCTGTTTATTAACAGAGTTTTCGGACCTGAGAATGTGAAACATCTCTCTAAATTTTCTTCGTCTGTTACATATGATGTTAGTAGCTCCGAAATTAAATAGATGGTCGTTTTCATGTGCATGAGTGACCAAAGCTGTTTTTCTATTATCGTTCTTACAATCCCTCCTGTGTTCACTCAATCTGTCTTTAATATATATATACCAGTTTCACCAATGTAGCAAGCTCCACATTGGCAAGGAACACAATAAACCAAATGCGATTTTAAATCAAAAGAAGTAGGGTCTTTATTTTTTGAAAAGATTTTAAACGGATCCTTGTCATAAGATTGTGTTATTATGTTATAGGTTATGATCTTCCAGAAATTTTTTTCGATATATTTCTTTCACTAATAATTGTATGTAATTTCAGTTTTAAAATTATCTGATGATGCCGGTCGTCGACGGGCTAAAGCTAATAAATAATTATAAAATTATATGAATGGATTTTTCAAAACAAAAAAAGATCTCACCAAAAATGTAATATGTTTCTATGATCCTGAAAAACAATTAATATTAAATAAACAACTTAATAATACGTTTTTTACATTTTTTAAAAACTTTTTCAGTGAATTTTTAACTGGTGACCACCTTGGGGACACTTTTTTAAAAGTTGAATGAAAAAAACCTTTATGATAGGAAGTTAGGTAATAAGACAAAGTTTCATACGCCGTATTATTGACCTTTATGTATAATTCCATTTGAAATCTACAATCGTTCAAAAGATGGGTGACCACTAAGGCCCTCTCCCCTACTGGAATATAATTTTGATAAAAGAACTGAATTTTTGATAAAAAAGGTAATTTATCTGTTTAATTGTCATTAACTCTATAAACTCTTATACAATTTATACTTTATATATACCAATCGAATCGTCTTGATGCAAAGAATAAGATTTTATTATATATTAACTTCAATATTCAATTAAAAAATTTTTTTCAAAAAAGTAAAAAAAAATTTTTTTTAGATTTTTTAATGTCTATCAATCTATTTCGAGATATTTTTATGATAAATATGCCTAGCAATTTTCAGCCGAATTTGTTGAAACCTCTTCGAGTTATCGTGTTCACAAAAAACGGGATCCACACACACATACATACATCCGGACAATTGTTCAGGGTCTTAAATAACATAGTCCTATATAGAAAAAAATTTCATAAATTAAACGTCTATAAAGCTTCCTCACAGGAAAGCAAAGCAATAAAAATTAAAAAACTTTTGAAAATAAATATCCTGTGTAGAAATTGCCATAATAGTCCCAGACATTAATAGGGTGTTTATGTGATCCGCAATAGTTTTCCTCAACAATAAAATTATATCATCATGTTTCTTGGGCCTTGATGTGGTTCGAATCAGTTACCCGGATAACCTAATTGTGGCACACGAAGTAACCCCCTTATAATGGTTCCAGTCAGTACAGTTTGGGCCCCTAATATTATACATACACAACATAACCTTCGAATCTTGAAAATTTATTACGTGTCACAGAATATTGTGAATGATTGAAAAGAATCAAGAAAAGAATGAAAAAAGTCCTAGAATTATTTTAGTACTGGTATGGCGCGTTTCTTCCCAAGGTAAATGCCAGCTGATCATCTGTTTACACTTTTTTATTAGTTTCAAGCAGCCCGGTGACACTCCAAACTGAAAGTAGGTAAAGTCGTGAACAGGAAAGTTAGTTCTAACTGGGAGCGCTGATTACCTTTCGGGCCGACTTTTTCGAATATGTCAGTTTTACTTGCGGGATTTGCACTTTTTCATTATAACATGAAGAATTAAATTATATCAGGATAATAATCACAATTATATAATATAATTGGATAATTATAATACAAAAATTTGTCCAAATTGATTACGTTGAAAACGGTATAATGGTAAAGTGTGTGGCAGTTGGTTGTGTTTCTGGTTACAAACGTAAAAAAGAACCTGTTGCAAAAGTGCGTTTTTTTATGTGCCAAAAGACGAGAAAATTATTAAAAAATGGCAAAAAGCTATTCTGAGAGACGATATTAAATTAAAAGCTGGGGACGCAGTTTGCGAAAAACATTTTCACGAAGATGCTTTAATATTTGAAAAAACAATAACAACACCTGACGGAACTGTCATAGGAAATGTACGTATTTATTTTTTTAAATACTTTATATTAATTACATGTTTTCACTATAATTTAATAATTTAGCACAGCATTTTTTAAAAATTAATAAAAAACAAAATTTTAGTAAACAAATAATATATGTACCTATATATGAATAAATAAAAATTGATTTTAAAAGTTCTGACCTCGTATAAAAAATGTATATTTATTTGTTTAAAAATATATTGGTTGAATATTAATAGTAAATATTTAGATCTAAAATTAATTATTAAATATGTTTATGCCGTTCTTTTAAACAACGATGATTTAAAATATTAAAATCATATACATAGTTTGATTCAATAGTTAAGTTTTGTTTAAAAATATATATTATTTTAAAAATGATATTTGTAAGAAAAAAAGTAATGAAAGAAATAAAATATTTTTTTAGACTATTTTTAAAAAGCCCGAATTAAAAGAAGGCGCTTTACCGACTTTAAACTTAGGACGAAAAGAGAAACTAGTAAAACTAGTTTCACCATTGGCGAAACAAAAATTCCAGAACGATATTGATGAGGAAACAACTCCAAACAAAAAAGTAAATACTTCGACCGAAATTTATGAAAAGGATATCGTTAATAAAAATAATGTCGAGGAAGTTAACATTAATGCAAGTCACAATGAGGCTATTGCTGCAGCTTCCACAATAAATGCTGATCAAAACACGAAATCTGACACGCCCGATGCTAACACTTATTTTAAGCAAATTGTTGAAGATGACAAAAGTATTGTAATGCCTTGTGGATGGCTTCGGTCGAATTTAACTTGCTACCATGAAAATGGTATTACTTTTGTTAAATTAATAGCAATTAAGGATAAAAATGGGCAAATTCATCCTGCTTGTCATAAAAGTGTAACACTTGACGCAAAAATGAATATTTTTATCTACATTAATGGTAGGCATATCGAAAATAGTATTTTTGGGTTCGAAAATAGCAAATTTGAAAGTGTCGAAAATTTAGCTAAAATAATAGAAACAGTCGACAAACGAAAATGTTGTCAAGGCAGCTTAAATGTTGAAAATAATGTTTCCAATGCGTCTCTTTTGCAAACGTTCACTTTCATTGATGGTGCTAATATTTTAAGGAATCATTGCTGTCCCTTTGTTTTACCAGAAGATTTCAAACAGCTACCCGGTCGACCAAGTCAGTGCAAATATTGCCGAAACATTAATCATGTTTTACAAACAAAAATTATTCGTCGACAGAGAAATAAAAATTCTAAATATTTGCAATTGAAAAATTTAAGTCCACGTAAGCTAGAACAGTTTGAAAGACTAAAAAGAATTGCAAAAAATACTGGCAGAGTAAAAGATAGAGCTCAATCTTCACTTCGATTGTTGAAACAGACCTTGAAAGTAACCAAGGATAAATTGAATGCAACAAGTCCATTGAAAATGTTATATCTGAAAATGAAAAAATCAGTGAAAACGAAAAATTAGCCATTAAAGAAATCTTCAAAGCTGCGAAAGTAAAAAGTTCAAATGGTCGACGATACTCAGACGACTGGATCATTATGTGCATTTTGTTGCACATGCGGTCACCAGTTACATATCAAATGATTTTAGACAACAAAATCTTATGTATACCTTGTGTGAGAACAATTCGGAGGTAATTTATTTAAGTGAGGAGAATGAATAAGCGTTCAAATTTATTAATTAGAATTTTCATTTCATAACATTTTATTAGATAGAATTTGTTTTCGAATTTATATTTTTTAGAATTATACCAGAATTCCTCTTTTATCGAATTGTCACTTGTCATAATTTTTATTTGCAATTCTAATTAATGAGTTTTAGGGATTATTGATATACCTCAAAACAATGTTTGTTTCTAATAAGAAATTTAAAATTTAAATAATATTTTAAGATATCCTTCTGACATCGGATGCCCGTGTGGTTTTGATCCCCGATTTTTTGAAATTTTAAAAAATCATTTTGATGGCAAAAGTTCAAAAGAATTACATGGTTTAATTTTAGTAGACGAAATGTCTACTAGGAAAAACTTGTTATTGGATCAAAAAACTATGACTTTTAAAGGCGTAGAAGATTTCGGAGATCCTCAAAATTCTTCTAAAAAGGATGTTGAAGCTCAAATGGCAGACCACGGTCTGGTTATCATGTATCAACCATTATATGATAATCAGGCACAACCTATAGCAGTTTTTGCTTCATAGGGACCAACCTGTGGTGACGTATTGGCAAAATTAATAGTTAAAACCATAGTGCTTTTGGAAAATGCCGGATCAAAAATTCATGGAATTGTTGCCGATGGGGGAAAACCAAACAGGAAAATGTGGTCAGAGATGGGTTGCAGTGGTCAAATGAATGAAGAATTCAAAAATTGGTTTCCACACCCAATGTCGCAGAAACGTAAGGTGTTTCTATTTTCAGATGCACCCCATTTGATGAAAACGATACGAAATCGTTTAGAAAGTTCAGGACAATTAAAAGTGATAAACCTTCTTGTCTATTCTATAAATTAAAATTTAACAACGTAAAATATTTCTTAATAAATATATTTTTTATTTATAGATCCATCCAGAAGAAAGCCCAGTCATGTGGAATCACATTAAAATTCTACATAAGGTAGACAAACTTTTACCGGCTAGACAAAGGATTTGTCCAAAATTAACTGATGCCCACGTAAATCTCACAGGAAATAAATATTTAAAAATGAGAGTTTCTCTTGCTGTGCAGGTACTTATTTTATGTATAAAGAATTATACTATAACTATGAAATCTAAATTATTATGAATTTTTATTTAAATATACATTTTTAAAAACTTCTTAATTTATTAAAATTTTTAATTAAATAATTAATTATAAAAAATGGCTTTAGTTGAATACAGTGGAACCTCGATTATCCGAACTAACCTAGGCAAGGCCTGATTCGGATAATCGAAAATTCGGATAATAGAGGTTTTAATGTATTTCATAATTAATGTAAAAAAATTGGACAGTTGAACTATATGTATTTAATTTAATACATTTTTTAAAGATATATAAGTATATAAATGTAAATATATATTAATTTAGAATAATATATTAATAAAACATAGAATATATGATTTTTTAAGACTTTTTTGGCATAAACCTAAACATAAATAATACAATAAATAGAGAAAATAAATTTTAAAATTCGGATAGCCAAAAAAAAGTTCGGATAATAGAAATTCGGATAAAATGATTTTCGGTTCGGATAATAGAGGTTTCGGATAACAGAGGTTCGGATAATCGAGGTTCCACTGTAATTATATTTCAATATATTTACTTTATAATTGTTTTTTAATTACAGGTTTTCAGTAAATCTGTTGCTCGTGGGTTACGGTTTTATAAAACTTTAGGAAAAAAATTGGAAGACAGCGAATCCACTGCACAGTTTTGTGAAATTTGGAACAACATGTTTGACGCGCTAAACAGAACAAGTTTGGAAACGGCAATACGACCGGGAAGCAATGATATTTCTGTAGGTATTTTATTAATCTTGTTTAAAATTATTATTATTTGATTTTCATGATTATTTTTTATTATTATTTGATTTTTCAATTATTATTGTTTGACTAATCTTTATTTACAAGAAAATTTTATCACGTTAATAGGTATTGGAAGACACTCTACTCTGGTTGAACAACTGGAACCAAAGAATTCATAATGGTTTAATTCGACCACAAGAGTTTCTAACCAGCGATACTGATGTGGGATTGCGAATGACGCTTAGATCAACATTAGATTTGATAAAATATTTAATGGATGAGGAAAAGATGGAAGTGGTTCTTACAGGAAGAATTAATCAGGATTCTCTGGAGGTATTTTATATGTGCAGCGGCAACGGCAGCGGCAACGGCAGCGGCAACGGCAGCGATAATAGCAGAAACAGCAGTAGTAGTAGTAGTTGTTGTTGTAGTACTAATTTATTGCAAAATGTACGTGAACTAATTAAACTATAATTTTATTTTACTAACAAACATAATTTGTATTCCTTTTTAAAATTTATACC
This sequence comes from Leptopilina myrica (nomen nudum), assembly GCA_032872475.1. Classification (NCBI taxonomy): domain Eukaryota; kingdom Metazoa; phylum Arthropoda; class Insecta; order Hymenoptera; family Figitidae; genus Leptopilina; species Leptopilina myrica (nomen nudum). The sequence continues at coordinate 16,763,289 of CM065461.1, forward strand.
CATTCCAGAGCGCGCGAATTGCATACAAAATACATTTGATTGGATAATTTTTAATAAACCTTCACTTTGTATTTATTTTGTATAGAGATTTTTTGGAAAGATAAGACTAGCAGGAGCTTGCAACGACCACCCCGCGACTCCAACTTTCTTACAAATTTATAAAATTTTGTCACTTTTTAATGTGCTAAAACCGAAAAAAACTGGTAACTGTTCCTTGCTTGAAAATTCTACTCAGCCATTAATGTCAATGGCAAAATTGAAAGAGATTTATAAACCGGAAAAAAGCAATCTTTTATTGAAGAGATCAAATTAAAATTAAATGTCGTTATTGCACAAAATGATAACGATTTTTCCGACTTTACCAACTCTCTGGACCACGATTATGATGTCCCCTATGTGACTGAGTGTCTAATGTATTTTGTTACAGGACACATTAGCAAAAACTTTTTAAAGTTTTCAAAGTGTGGAACTTGTCGAACTGGTTTTTTCACTTCAACAGAAAATGCATTTATGTCACATCACCCAATAGCTCAACTCATAACGCGAGAAGAACAAGACGAGAATAGTTACATTAGAATTGAACACTCCAACATTAAACTATTCAAATTCTTGGAAACAATTGAATTTAGTTTTATGCAGCATTTCAAAAAAATTGATGCTTTTGATCTTGTCGTAAATGAAATTCTACAAAAACGTTTTCAGTTTACATGTGTTAGTCACGGTGAGGATGTATTAGCATACATAATTCATTACTACTTACAGCATCGTATGCGGCAATGTGCGAAAATTCAACTATCAGACTTGAAGAGAAAAAGTACTGATTTTAGAAAAATATCAAAATTCTATTCAACATAAATGTACTTTCATTTGTTATGTTTTCATATATTTAAATACTTTTTTGTATGCAATACAAATTTTATAAGTAATTTTATATTACAATTGTTTTTAGAAATGTTGCAAACTGTTAAAAATTTTAATTTGTAACTTTATAACGTATATGAGATAGATATGAAAAGTACCGGTTATTGAAGATCAATAAATGTTTTATTAATTTTTTTATTATTTTTATTATTTTTTTAGACATCTTTTTACCTTCTCATCTTTTATAATTTTATTTTTATCTTTATAAAAGATTTAATTCTTATTTGAAGATGTTGTTTGAATATTCCTTTTTTCATTTCGTATAAACTGCAAACAAAGTTTTAAAATGTCTTTTAAATATATTGATAAACGATAAAATATATAATAATCTAATTTTTTTTAATACTTGTCATTTTATATAGCTTTAATTAATATTTAATTCCTAAACAAGACAGTAAATTAAACAAAATATAGAAATTACAAAAATTACTATTCTTTTCATATATGATTTTTGAAAAGTCGGCCCGAAAGGACAGCCAGCGCCACCATTCCCGCTAAGTGGTTGCGATCAACTTTCATCCCACTGTTTCTTGAGGCTAACGCGAACAGTATCACCGGGCTGGTTTCAAGTGAGAATTGCTGTTCTTTTATGAACCCGCGCACAGGGTAAACCCGCTCACTAGCGATTTGACGCTATAAACTCAACTTAAGATGGAGATATTTGTACTGTGAATAGTACTTAACATACAATTAATGTTAACGAACTTTCGTTTAGTTTAATGAATTCGTCATAGAATCAAAGACGGTCAATTGTTTTTAGAAGTGCAAAAAAGAAAAAAATGATTTTCGGATTTTTAAGTTTTTCGATTATTATTTTTGAGACTTAATTTATTCGACAAATTTTTTGTATGCTATTGAATGTCCTTTTTTGAAATATATATGTAGTTTTGTTTGATTTCAAAAAGATTTATTTAAATTTATTCTGAAATGTGAGAAATACATTCGGGGTAAAGCCGCTCACTTATTAAATTTGTGTAGGAAGCAGAATCAGTATTAACAGTATTTGCGTTTTTTTGCGATCTTAAAATTTTTAATATTAAAAATATTTATTAAAAGAGAAATTATATTCATTTCCTAACAATGTTATTGAATTATTGGGTAATTAGTTGAATATTTAACATATTGAATGTCCCGCATTTCGCGAGTTGTGTCGATTTTTTTCAGTAGATAGCGCTGAACTGTCAATATTTGTTGGCAACATTGAGCGGAATCATGGTTATATCAGTCATTATTAGTTATTCCCAGTAAAAAAAAAGTATTCAGAATAGAAAAAAAGTATTGGTGGTGACGTTCGGTGAATGCGTTTTCGCGACAAAACCGTATTGGTGGGTTACGGTGAATACATTTTGCTCACCGTGAATACTTTTTGTTTTAAACTCTCGATTAAAAAATTCCTAAGCAAAGTTGAGAATATATATGAAGAGCGTGAGTAACGTGATGTATAAAAATGGCTATTGCGAGAAGGAAATAAGAAATTTTGAGTAAAAACGAAAAATTAAATGTGAAAAAAATGTCAAATGTTGATCGATTACTATGCCTACAATGCATGACAGATTAAAGGGTGCATGACGTTACCGGCAGAAAGATATTAGGAAAGGCGGAAAATTTTGAATTTTTAATGAATTTTTATTCATTAATTATAATTAATAATTATAATTAATTAATAACTAAATGTTATTTGCGTTCACTTGGATTTCTTTTCAAACAGTAACGGTTATAACAAACAACGCAAACAAATAATCAAAATTTATCGCTGTCTTTTTCGGCTAAAAAAAGACATAAATCTAGTTTGTTGTCTTCGTTCAGTTTACGTTTTATCATTGTTTATTTAAAAATTAAAAATTTTGAATTTCATTTGTTATTTTTTGTCAATAATAAAATCTACAAATTGTAACATCCAAAATAGTATCTGGGTAGTTCTACAAACGAAGGAAGAAAATTTTGGCACAACAATTTTTTTTACGTTCAGGAATTTAAATTCAAGTTAATAGTATTATCAAAGATACCTAAAACTGACCAGTCAAAAAATGACAAATTGCAAATTTTACAGCTATTTATAAATAATTTAACCGCGTGACCCAGGTTATAAAAAGAAAATTAACAATTGCTCACAAAATAATGTATAGATCTTGACAACTTTTGTTACTCGGGGGCTTTCGAGGTAGCTGATTACGAATCTGGTGTCAGATTTCCAAAATTCAAAATGGCGGATGCAATATGGCTGACGAATTTTAAAAAATTGCATGCAATTTACACAAAACTTGTTACTCGGGGGTTTTCGAGGTCGCTGATTACGAATCTGATGTCAAATTTCTAAAATTCAAAATGGCGGATTCAATATGGCTGACAAATTTTGAAAAATTCATGCAATTTACACGAAACCTGTTACTCGGGGGTTTTCTAAGTCGTTGATTACGAATTAAGTGTTAGATTTCAAAAATTAAAAAAGGCGGATCCAATATGACCGCCGAATTTTCAAAAATTGTATGAAACTTACACGGAACTTGTTACTTTGTTTAAAACGAAATGTTTTAGGGTGTTTGATGTTGCTGATTATAAATCCAACGTTAGATTTTAAGTATTAAAATTAAATTTCATAAAAACCTAACATTTATTATCGCAATAAATGGCAAGGTGTTATTTTAATACCAAAATAATTTAGAATATAATGCACCGCTTTAATCCATCTACGATTTATATAACAGATCAAATGATTATTTTTTAAAAATAACAATCAGACTTACAAATATTGTTTACTATGAATAACATTTAGACCACATTTAAGGCCCTTGATTAACACTAAGGCACACCCTAATATCTAAGTGTCAGTTGAAATAAAAGTTTCCAAAAATTTGAATTTAGCGACCCTAAAAGTGTCTGAATATACATTTTAGATAAATCCGGCAAATTAATAAAAATTTGGTTACCATATTGGATCCGTCATTTTGAATTTTGGAAATCTGAAATCAGATTCGTAATCAGCGATCTCAAAAACCCCCTGGTAACAAGTTTTGTGTAAATTGCATGCAGTTTTTTAAAATTCGTCAGCCATATTGGATCCGCCATTTTGAATTTTGGAAATCTGACACCAGATTCGTAATCAGCGACCTCGAAAACCCCCGAGTAACAAAAGTTATAGAGATTCATGAATGATAAAGTCTAAATTAATAAATTGTTTATGACATTTTTTATAACCAATTGCGTTTGCTTAAAAGCACAATTCCAAAATTTAAATTTTTTATAAAAGTGAATTTAAGTACTTAACAAAAAAAATTTTACATTCATTAAAATAAACGTTTTACATGAAAAAAGTACTTTTTTCATTTGTTAATAACAATATAAATATTTATGCAAAGTAAAAATTAAATATTAGTTTTTACAACCTTTTACAAATTTAATTAGAATAATTAAAAAAAAAAATTTTTTTGAATGGATTGAAAATTGTTGGCTATACGCTATTTTAAACATAAGCACGTTTGTATTCTGGCAGAATCTGCCAGGATACTGAGAACCAGGATACTGAGAATTTTGGTCATTTTTCGTCTAAAAAATTGAAAAATAACGTTTAATAAGGAATTGCAGCTTACTGGTCAAAAGGGAATAAGTTTCTACGACACCTAGAGAAACAAAATTATAAAAATATAAATTTTTTTTTTAAATGCGTGCCAGGATACTGAGAATTTGTCTGACCATATGTCAATTTCGACCACAAAAGGCACATTTTTAGTTAATTGAACTGCAAATTAGGTATAATTTATGTGCTATCATCTTTAGTTAATCTTTACTAATCAGTGTGAAAAATGGTAAATAAATCGGAATAAAAATTCTTAATAATTTTAACGTTTTTTGTTGTGCCAGGAAACTGAGAATGAATTCGAGGACCAACATTCAAGATAAAATTTTTTAAATAAAATTTAAACTAATGTAACAATGATTTAAATGTTTGTAAAGTACAACTATTTGAAATTATTATCCAAGTGTTCATTTGTATTTAAATGCTTAAAAATAATATTTATCCATTTTTTTAACTTTCATTTTTGCATTGGGACATGCCATCTACATTTTAATTTTCTCTTAATAAAATATTATTTAAATTCACAGTTGCAAATCATGAAACCTATACTTATTATTTAACAATCCAATATTTATTGTTTATAGAACTCATAATTTATCATTAATAAATCATACTGAAGACGGAAATAAAGAGTAATTTAATATATACGAAATAAAACTGTAGGGATTACCTTAAATTCTTTAAAAAATCAAGTGATCGGGTTTACCCCGAAGGGTGAGCGGATTTACCCTGGAAAATTGTGATTTTAAAATTTGGTATATGTATATTAAAAATTTTCCCTAAATAAAACTAAAACAGATAAATCAAAAATTCTTTTTTATTTTGTTAGTAGAAATAATAAGCTTTCAAATTATATAAATTAACTTTGATTTAGAGAATAATTTCCTAGGTTTTTACCGTTCTAAAAAAAGTGAGCGGGTTTACCCCAGTCTCCCCTACATGTATTAGCCCTTCACTTACAATTCGGTAAAACGTAGGGTAAGTGTACAGTACACTATACTCAGTTTTATTGAAAGTTCTGTAAAACGTAAGGCACAGTGTTCGGTAAAACTTATATTTATTGTATAGTTCGGTAAAACGTAGGGTAAGTGTTCACTATACTTATTTTTATTGGAAGTTCAGTTCAGAAAAATTGAATTACTGAATAGTTCGGTAAATCTTAAACAATAAAAAATAATGTCATTGCAATAGTTCTATAGTACTGCCGTAAATCTCATTTTACTTACTTTAATCACTACCTAAACCCCCTACAATTATTCATGAACAAATTACTTATTCATTACACCTGCCTACAGTACATTCTAAACGCATACATTAATACATACATCGCACCCAGCTTAAAATCCCCGTACAGGATCCTTAAAGGATCCTCTCGGGAGCCTGTGCAGGATCCCATACAGGATCCCGTACTGGTCCTGTACAGGATCCTATACGGGATTTTGGGACAGGGTTCCTGTGCAGGTTCCGATGCAGGAACTTAAGTTATCAAAGATTTCTGTAAAGGTTCCTGTACAGGAACACTTGCAGGATCCAGTACAGGAAACTTTGTAAAGGTTCCTATACAGGAACCTTTGCAGTTTTATTAACTGCAGGTACTAAAGTGTAAAGGATCCTACACGGTTTCCTCAATTAATTTATTTATATTTTTAACTCTTGCGCAGTAGTTTTCTATGAGTTTCTCGAATGCGCAATACATTTTTCTGTCCAACATTGATATACGAGCCTAACATATTAAAATGTGAAGTCTATGTATGTCAAATGTTGCTTAACATATAAAAACTTTAAAAAATTAAAAAGGTTCCTGTACAGGATCCTGCACGTGTTCCTGTACAGGAACCTTTACAGGAACATTTGATAACTAAGGTTCCTGCATCGGAACCTGCACAGGAATCGTGTCCAAAAATCCCGTACGGGATCCTGTACAGGACCAGTACGGGATCCTGTATGGAATCCTGAACAGGACCTGTACAGGATCCCGGGAGGATCCTTTAAGGATACTGTACGGGGATTTTAAGCTGAGCACGATTTACATTATTGCTTCAGAAAGTTTCAACTGTCCTTATATATGAATCTGAATTTTATTTCACCGCTTGTGAGAAAGATTCAAATTAATAAACAGTAGTTGTGTAAAATAAAAGAATCATCTATATTAATGAATAATTTCTAACTATATTTAAGGTCAATTTATGGACCCTGTCGGAATGGTGAAATCGAATTTAAATCAAGTTTGATTGGAATTCGATTGAACTTGATTAGAGGCAGAATTTTGCTAATAATTGATGAAATTTGATGAAATAAAGCATTGCTAATAAAAGTGGGTTAATATTTTAGTTCACGAAGAAAAGTGAAAATTTAGATTTCGGACTGAATATAAAACAATTTGAATGATTTGTATTATCGTAGGAAGAAATATTAAATTTTGGTTCTCTATCCCAAAAAGTTATTATTTGCATTTATTTTAATTCAGCTACTCAATTGATAGAAACTTTGTATCAACGTTTACTTCAACGTGGACTGTTCTGTGCGAGAGTCCTTAGATTTATTCCCAAACAGTTTTTAGGAATGCGAAACTCTGGCGCGCCTGTGCCCGCGTTTATTCAGTTTCTTCGTTTTTGATATACACGGAAGTCTCGGTGTAGTTCGTAGTGTGCGTCGTGACGTATTAATTGTTTCAATTAATAAAAATTTTAATTTTAAATATAATAGTGAGTGCAGTTTTGTGATAAAGTTCTATTGTTACAAATGAATTTAGAAGAATGTCTAAGTGAAATGTTTAATCTCATTTTGAGGTTTGGCGTGTGCTTATTTTGTTTTTAGCCAGTTATGTAGTACCTAATTGTTATTATATTTTATTGGAATATTCAATTTAGGCAACTAAATATAAAGTCTAAAATGAAATAATATGTAAAAAATAGAGAATACTTTTAATTTTAAAAATCTTCGCATGGGGATTTTTATTTAATCTGTAGATATTTAAATATAATCTCTTTCTTTAAACGTTTTAAAACAAATCATTTTAGTAAAATCGGCAAAGGACTTGTATTTAATTTTTAAAGAGATTCGACGTTTAAATATCTAAAGAATAAGGAAAATCCCAGTGAGAAGTTTTATATAATTAAAAGTATTCTAATATTTTCAGTTGTTTTATTTTTAGATTTTATATTCAGTTTTACATTGAATATTCCAATAAAAGTAAATATTTTGACAAATAAAAATAATAATGTAGGTCACTAGAAGATCTGCTCACATTATTGTCAGTATGGGACTCGGCACTAGTCTTGCCTTGGACATGTTAAGCCTACTGATGTGCTTTAAATCTTTTATCTTTCATTTCCCTGTTTTTTCTCCTGGAGCCGCAAAGGTAGACAAGTTTGGTAATGAAATCTAAATTACTACTGCTGAACTCTAAAATTTTCAATCGAATTTTTCTGCGTGTTGACTTGTGTAAGAATTGAGTTGAATTAATCGTTAATTAAAGTGTAATTATAGTGTATAAAGTGAAGTACATACCTGTCAGTTTTAGTGCTTTTTACATAGCATATTTATTGAATAAAGAAAATAAAAAATTAGGAAAACTTATTTAATTTGACAAAAGTAACAATTGAAGCATTTATTTCTTACATATTTAGGGCAAGATGATATTTACTTATTAAATAAATAATATTTAAAGTTGGAGATGTCAGTTCTAATATGTGTGTGTAAAGCGATAGTGTAATATACTACTGATACATCGCCGCTCATTTGTCACGATAGATGGCGGGACTGGCATCTGTACTCCTTTCTGTTTTATCATATTCAAAACAAGAAATAGGAAAACAAACTTTTCAAAAAAATTTTAATAATAATAATAATAGTCTTTATTTTGCTTAAGATTAAAATCTATACAAAAGAGTCTACAAAGGTAATAGCCATTTAAACAATATTTTCATCTTTTTTCATAACATGATTAACAAAAGCTGTAATTTTTCTGGCGGTATTCTTATCAGGGTCGCTTAAAAGTTTTAACCATACTTCTCTCACTTCACTCACATCATCAAGAGCAGTTATACATTGTTTTCTCTCAGAGCCAAATAATTGGCATTCTATCAGTACATGATATACGTAGAATTCTTCCACAATCACTTCGTAGCAATATTTACAATATTTATTTGTTTTGAAATTGCACTTTAGATTTTTTGTTATAATTTTTGGTTGAAATTTATTTATTAATCGTAGTTGGGCTATTATTTTTAAGTTGTTTAGTTCTAGACCTTTCGTTAAGTATTTTTGGGTTCCCTCGTTAAGCTTTAAATATGGATATATCAGAAGACAGGAGGAGGACTGAGCTCTCCTATAGTCCCTCTGCTGCATTGCTTTTTCATGTTTTGTTAACCACATCAATTTATTTTTCTGCAATGATGTGAGGTTCAGAGATTCCCATTCCTCCTCTATCCCCGTCTCGCGAAACAAAAATTTAACCTGAGAGGCCCAGTTATATTTAATTGAGATTACTTTCTTCAAATCCATATTTTTTAATTGTTTATAACATTTGATTGGGTATCGTTCGTCTGACATTTTTAATATTTTTTCTAAGAAGTTTAGAGTCTTTTTGAATATTTGAACTGAAGTGTGTTTAATGCCCGTTTCGATTCTCACCGCATAATGTGGTGTATTGTTTGGAATGTGAAGAACTCTTTTAAAGAATTTCGTCTGAATTTTTTCTAAGTAGCTAAGACCCCAGATTTGCGAACAGTACATAATTACATTTAGTGTTAGGCTTTCAAAAATTCTATTGATTGATACTAGTGAGTCTATTTGTGATTTATAAAGTACAGACAACGTCGAATTCAGTGCTATGTTACTTTTTTTTAAGATTTCACTTTTGGCATTTGCAAAGAGGGCCGAATAACTAAATGTGATTCCTAGATAAGTATAATTTTTTACTTTTACTATTTGTTTATCTCCATACTGGAAGGTTACATTTTTTTCTTTTTTGGGGCCATGTCCTCCTCTCTTAAACTCCATGATTTTAGTTTTTTAGTATTTACGACTAGTTTATTAATATTACAATATTCATGTAAGTATTTAAGTATAAGTTTCATATCTTTCACTGAGTCCGAGAGGATGACCAGGTTGTCTGCGTATGCTAAGATAAGAATTTCGATGTTATGATCTATCGCTATACCTCTTATCCCTTTACTTTTAAGAAATTCCTCTAAGTCCGCTATAAATAAAGTAAATAGGGTCGGACTCAGGACATCTTCCTGTAGTACTCCTCCTGTAATTTTTATACTTTCAGATGTACCATTAGAATTTTTCACTTTCATACTTGCGCTGTCATAAAAATCCGCCAAAATTCTGACAAGTTTTGAACCACAACCCATTGAATATAGTTTTTCCCACATAGTACGGTGATTCACAGAGGGGAAGGCGCTCTGAAAATCAACAAATACTGCAATAACTCTATTTTTTGGTAGACTCAATCTATACTGAATCAGTGAATTTAACGTAAAGATATGGTCCTCACAGCTCCTTCCCCTCTTGAAACCTGCTTGCCATTCCGGTATCAATTGATTGTCCTCCGCCCAATCAACCAATCTTTTGGCAAGAATTTGAGTAAAAATCTTCGTGAGGCAGTTCATCAGGGATATAGGTCTATAATTGGAGAGATCCTCTACCTTTCCCTTTTTATATATCATTATGACATGCGTTTGTGCCCAAGAATTTGGTAGTTTTTCTGTTTCTATAATTTTGTTAAATAGGGAATTTAAATACAAAATTAAATTTCCCGGTAGGTTTTTAAAAAATTCATATCCAATTTGTTCTGGGCCTGGGGTTTTTCCGTATTTACATTTCTTTAGACTTCTTAGAGTTTCATTCATTGTAATACTTGAATCTAAGTAACTATTTTTCATTTCTGCGAATTTTAGGTTTAGTTCGTATTGTGACTTGGGTGGATTAATTAGTTTAAAAAATTTCTCTCACTCTCTTAAGTCTATGTCATTAAATTGATTGATTTTAGATCTGAAATTATTAATTAGTTTCCAAAATTGTTTAGAGTCTTTTACTGTTGCTATTCTATTTGTAATGGTTTTTTTATAATCTTCTTTTTTTGTGTTATTAAATTATGATATTCTGTTTTATTTTGAATGTATTTTTGTAAAGTAAGTAAACTAAACTTTTCTTTTTTACATTCTTTTAAGGATCTTTTAAATTTTTTTTACATATGTTACACTCAGAGTCGTACCAGGGTTTTGAAACACGTTTTTTTGTTTTTGTCGTTATCATATTTGAGTTTTTTGCTGCTTCTTTAATAGATACTATTAAGTTATCAGATATTTCCTCCACCGTGGCAGGACTCTGCGTTCTGATAGGATATTTAATTATGTCTTTATATTTTTCTACATTTTCTTCCTGCCATTTGAGTAGGGATTCTATATTATTTTCTTTAAATGATAAATTACTATTTGCTAAGGATATACAGATTGGAAAATGATCGGAGCTGGGTACTGCCTTTTCGGCATAGGTAAACTGGGCGGGGTTATCGCTTTGAGTTCTCCCGTTCAATACGAAAAAACCTTCATTCTCGAAAAATTCTGTTATTTTGATTCCCCTTTTGTTTTCCGTATAATCCAAGGTTGATCTGTGATTAAATATATTTGCATTGTTAAAAATAAAATTTTCCTCGAATTGATTTAGATTTCCTATTTTTCCGTTAAAGTCTCCGCCTATTATAATACTATAGTTTGGAATTTGTAAATGAATATCACATATCTTTTTATTCAGTTCGTTTAACAGTCTATCTATATCCGAGCCTGGACTTGAATACATTAAACCCACTACTATTTTTATATCATGATTTTCGATTTTAACAAATATACTGTCATCGTCCGATGATAATGATTCTATCTGATATTTATCAGCATTTGCGAGTATCAACAAACCCCCCCTTGTCCACCCTTTATTGCTTTCTTATGAATTAATTTACTTTTAACAATACCTGCTGGCAAAGAGACGTTCGGTTCAGACACATGCCATGTTTCACTCACACACAAAATATCCTCTTCCTCGATGACATCATGTAGATCCTGTAGATTGTTTATTCCTCTTGCGTTCCAAAATATTATTCTTGTGTTTGTTTTCTTGATTTTTCGTTTATTTCTCTGTCTTCTATCTTCTGCATTTCTGCTCCGTTTGGTATTTTTAAAAAATTTTTTATAGATTTTTCCTGTCGGCCCTGATTTAATTTCCTGACCTTTTTTATTTCCTGTGTGTTGGATTTTTTTGGACATCTCCTTTTGCGGCTGCCTGAAGATTGGATGGACATTGTTGAATCTCCTCCATCCGATTCAAAGTCCTCATCTTGTACATTTGCCACTATATTGTTTTCTTCCATCCAGTTCTGAATTTCTTGCAGAGTATATAAATTATCTCTCATTAAAATTTTTGTTCCTCTTATTTTGGTCGTTATTTCTTTTTTGTTTAAAGTCAATTGAATATCTTTAAGCTTTCTACGTATTTCCAGTTGGTTCTTGGTAAAATCATTTGATAATCCAATGTTTATTGACTTCAACTTCTGTATATTTTCTAGTATGTATTCTCTGCTCCTTGCATTGTCCAATTTGATTAGTATCGGCCTGTTTCCAATACGCCTTCCCAATCTCACAGCATTTTCAATCTGTTCTTCTTTTATATTTATATTTAGATCATTAAATGTTTTTAGTACATTTTGCAAGGTTTCTTTTCTTCCTTCGGGAGAGTCTTTTATGTTATAGAGGATAATATTCCTGAATCTTTCTCTGATTGCTATGCTTTCAACCCATGATTCCAGCCTATCAACTTTTCCAGTTAGTTCCTTATTCTCATCCTCCAGTATCTTGCATTTATTCTTGTATATTTTTTATTTGTTGGTTAAGTTACACAAAATGGAGAAGAAAAGTTATATTTACACGGAAGTAAATACTCCTCAGAAATTCGTCAAGGCTTTCATTTTTTTATTAACATTTTTTCCGTCAACGGACTTCATCGAAGCCATTTTTGGAGAATTTTTCCACTTCGTGACGGAGTACCTGGTGGCAGCCATTTTAATAAGGACTTCCTGAGAGCGGTAAAGTTTTTTTAACAACGCTTTGGAGAACGGCGCATGGGCAAAAATATTCCTGCCCATGCAACAGGTGTGTATTGCTTCCATTTTTCACCCTGTGGCAGTAACAGTTTTCCTCCTCATTGATATTAAAAAAATTTTTCACACTTCCTGTTTAACCACGACAACTTCCAAGGAAGGTGCATCCAAAATCTGGGACAGATTTCCAGACTGGTCAAATATCAAGGAAGCTGAATAACCAGGAAGTCAAAATATTCAGGAGACCAAATTATCCTGATTGCAAGATTTTTAATTTCAACCGAGGGAAGTCAAATAATTAAATTACAACAGAAACAGCAGAGGGTCATCATCAAGGACATCATTCGTTTCAGTTGTCGGGTTATTGTTTTTGTGAGTATCATAACAGTGGTCCCAACCTTCTTCGGTACGACCGTGTGAAGAATATAATGAACGAATGATAATATTTCAATTCTTATATTTTCTTTTAAATTCCAGAGATCTCAGAATTTTAAATATTCATTTTTATACATCGTAAATTTTCTTGTACCCTCTCCACTTTTTTTCTATTTTATTTTTACCTTTTTATTTTATTTTTTGTTTAAAAAGGAAGAAAGAAAGTAAATTGAAAGATTTTTTTTGTTTTCTGCACTCCCTCGTGTCTTTCATTTTGTCAGGTATTTTTTATTTTATTTTTAATCACGGCGTCCATACGTGTTATATTTTATCTAAATTTTGACACATTAATAATTTTAAAATTGTAAAGTATTGTTTAATTGGCAGTGCATTGCTCTTTTGCGTTAAATAATTTCACATAAATAATTTATCGAGGAGTTAGAACAATTTCAAGCAGAAATATTCCATTTTTTTGGACATTAATAGTCCGCTTAATTCAATTAATTTTTATACTCCTAAAAAGAATTTATTTTAGTTACATTGGTGAAATACCTCAATGTTAAATTTTTTTTTTAAATTTCCGGTAAACTATTGTTTTTTATACTCATTTATTTAAATAATTGATCTGCTACTAAGTCATAAGAGCGTTTCTTATATTTTTTTTGAAAATCAATTTGTTTGCTGTTCGTTTTTTTCGCAAAAGGACAAGTCCAACGAGCGACGAGTTTGTTACTGAGAATGAGTCCGATCAAGGGGTGGGGGTAGGGGCGGCGCTAAAAGAAGAAATCGTTACATACCACCCCCACAGCACCGAAACTTTCCTAAAAATTTATTAAATATTTACTTGCAATATTCGGAATATCTAATTGCAATGTTTAGTAAAAATTGTGTAAAGATTTATATGTCCCGATTAAATAAGTGTTTAGTTTCGCGCTAAACACTTATTTAATCGGGACATATAAATCTTTACACAATTTTCACTAAACTTTTCAGTTAAATATGCCGAATATTGCAAGTAAATATTTAATAAATATTTAGGAAAATTTTGGTGCTGTAGGGGCATTGTTGAAATTGCCCAGTTCTTACCACAAAAAACCGGCCTTGTGGTTCGCCGAAATCGAACTCCTTTTTGATTACTCGCGAGTTATCGGGGAAAAAGGCAAGGCTGGCGCAGTGCTTAGGGCACTGGACTTTGAAATGGTTTCAACATTAAGTGATATTATTATTCAAGAAACCCCTCCGGCGGATTTACAAAATCGTAAATTGTTAGATTTAAATTCAGGTGATAATGCCATTTGTTTTTTAAAAAAAGCTAATTTCACGGACATTAGCTTGATTGATAAGTCGTCACCGTTGTATAATATTATAAATAAACTAGGGGGGCTCTGCCCCTCTGCGCGCTTTGCGCGCCAACCCCCTATTTTTATATTTACATCTATTTATAGATAATATAAATATTGTAAAATGCGATCTTATGATATTAGCCATTCTGAAATTTTTAATATTTGTCATCAATTTTAAAGTAACATAACCGCCTGCAAGTAAAAAAATTGTCCATGGCATAGGCTTTGACGTCTTATTTAACGCGCCTATTTGAGGGGGCAAGCTCTGACCTGTAGGTAAAACACAGATCAAATTTTGACGTAATGTGATGGCCCACATTAAGGTTTCTTTTAAAACCCGTAGCTCAAAAAATAGGTAAAATTAAACATGTATTTTGACATAATGTAAAGACCTACACAGAGACCACTTTTTTACATATAGGTAAAAAAAGATCAAATAAAACATGGATTTTGATGTAATGTGAGGCCGTTATTTATTCTCTTTTTGACCTATAGGTAAAAAGTAGGTCAATTTTGACATAAGTTTTGACGGCCTTTACTATAGGGAGCCCTTAGAAATCCTGACTCTGCGGCGGCGAAATGTTTTTATATAATAACTAACGATTTCCCCCTAATTCTGATATTTATTTTAATTTTTATTTTCAAATCATGTTCTCTTAATATGAATGCATAGTAATAAGGTAGAGTAAATTATATCAGGCGATACTAAAAGAAAGCACTTAAAAAGAATTTTACTTTACGGACATGATTATAATCTTATGGTTCACTTATAGATACTTTTTTATACCTAAAGGTAAAAAAATTGGTTAAATTTGGCGTAGATTTACTTGCAGCTTTAATAATAAATCAAATCTGACATAAATTTTGACATAAATTAAGGGTTATTATATGAACGTTTATGACATGTAGGTAAAAGAAGAATGTAAAATTACATGTAGATTTCGACGTAATGTAACAGACGTTTGTGGGCCTCTTTTTACCCGTAGGGCAAAACTGCCCTAAAATTGTCCTAAATTTTGAGGGTAGCAGAAATTCTTTAACACTTTATGACTTTTAGGTCGAACTTCCGTAAAATTGACGTAAATTTAGAGGGTAGCGGAAATTGTTTGTCAAATTTTGACGTTTAGGTCAAACTTTCCTCAAAATTGACCTAAATTTTGAGGGTAGCGAAAATATTTAAATTTTGACGTCTAGGTCAAAAATGCCCTCAAAATTGACCTAAATTTTGAGGGTAGCAGGAATTGTTTGTAAAATTTTGACGTTTAGTTCAAAATTGACCTAAATTTTGAGGGTAGCAGAAATTGTTTGTCAAATTTTGACATTTAGGTCAATACTGTCCTCAAAATTGACCTAAATTTTGAGGGTAGCGAAAATAGTTAAATTTTGACGTCTAGGTCAAAAATGCCCTCAAAATTGACCTAAATTTTTAGGGTAACGGAAATTGTTTGTCAAATTTTGACGTTTAGGTCAATACTGCCCTCAAAATTGACCTAAATTGTGAGAGTAGCGGGAATTGTCTGCCAAATTTTGACGTTTAGGTCAAACTGTCCTCAAAATTGACCTAAATTTTGAGGGTAGCGAAATTAGTTAAATTTTGACGTCTAGGTCAAAAATGCCCTCAAAATTGACCTAAATTTTGAGGGTAGCGGGAAAGGGAAATGACTGAATCAGCGGCGAAATGATTTTATATTATAATAATATAATATAATATATATATAAATAAATATCCGGATTTTATTAACTTAACGAAAAATGAGATAAAAGTCAAGCACGGCGTTTTTCATCACATAGTAACGAAAGGGCCACCGGTTTCGCAACCACCGCGTCGCCTTCCGCCGGACAAGTTAGCAGTGGCAAAAGCTCATTTTAAAGCTCTAACCGAGGCAAAAAAAAATGTCGGCTGTCGTGTGCAGCTTACGATTCGCCCATCCACATGGTCCTGAAAAGCGATGGCCAGTGGGGAGTTTGCGGCGATTATAGACTTTTAAATACAGTAACGGTTCCGGATAAATTTCCCATACCTTTTTTACACGACTTTGCAATTAATTTAAATGGTAAAATTTTTTTTTAAATTAGATTTTCTCCTGAAATTGAAATGGCAGAGCTCTCAAAAGCTCAAATTGAAAATGAGGAATTAAAGTTAAGTACGATTATAGACTTTTAAATACAGTAACGGTTCCGGATAAATTTCCCATACTTTTTTTACACGACTTTGCAATTAATTTAAATGTTAAAAATTTTTTCTAAATTAGATTTTCTCCTGAAATTGAAATGGCAGAGCTCTCAAAAGCTCAAATTGAAAATGAGGAATTAAAGTTAAGTTGAATTCGTCATTGAAATTAAAAAGATTCGATTGGAATAACATAGCTATTATTTGCGACATGTCTGGAGATAATCTCCGTCCGTATATGCCTCGTTCTCTCCGTAAACAAATTTTTAATTCAATGCATAATTCTGCACATCCGGGAGGTAAAATTACTAATCGTCTAATTCGCAAAAGATACGTGTGGCCGGGCATGAATAAAGACATACAAAATAAAGACATACAACATGTCCACATGGACATAATCGGTCTCTTGCCAATGTGCGACGGGTATAAATATTGCCTGACATTAATCGATAGATTCTCTCGTTGGCCCGAGGCAATTCCCTTGAAACCGTATGTTAAAAGCGGCAATAATGTGCCATAGTAATAATAAATGAATCTATTCCTTGTCGACTGGGATATTGGGATTTCGTAATAATGTTCTGGATTCGGGGGCGTCGCCGGCCGAATACTTGTATGGAATCACTCTCAGGATACCGGGCGAATTCGTGTTGCCGGAAGATTTATCGGCCGATCGTCAAATTTTTATCAAAGAGTTCAGAGAACACATGAGAATGGTAAAACCAGTGTCAGTTAAGCACAAACACAAAAAAAAGATATTTTTCTATAAAGATTTGTACAACTGCTCTCATGTTTTTGTTAAAATCGGGACAATAAAAAAGGCACTCGAATGTCCTTATTCGGGTCCTCATAAAATTATTAAACGAACTTCGGATAGAGTTTTTGAAGTCGAAATAAACGGCAACAGCAAACAAATCTCGATTGAAAATTTAAAACCAGCATTTTTTGCACTTAATGATAATTTAAATGAAAATAGGAGCAATGTACAGTCTAATATTACGCAAACGAATAGTATACCAACAAATAACGAACAAACAAAGAGAACAATATTAAACGAAAATATACAAAAAATTGTACCAAACAATACTTCGACGAAGCAGAATGTTGCTGCACCATCGACTTTGCAAAGTGATTGTAAAGGGCCAGTCCCATGTGAGCGTGAAAACGGAAAACGTTTAGCCAATAACAACTTCCGATTCAATGGAAATCATTCTAAAAGAAAATTCTTATTGGTTGAACGTTTTCCGTTTCCCGTTTCACGCTGACATGGGACGGCACCTTAATGTTAATCCGAGACCAGTTCTGCGAACTTATGTAAATAAAAAGAAGGTCTCGTTTAAAAAATAATTTAATTATAGTAAAAAACAAGACTGATATGACTGCGATAATATTTTTAGCGATATCTCTTTTCTTTTAAAAATATTAAATTTTATCATTTGCGAAAATTATTTTAAATTTTTAACATTTTTATATGCATGTATTAATTTATATATATTTACTTACTTGAACAAACAAACTTGTGTAGCACGTTTTTTACACGGCTACTATAAATCAAACTATTCAAAGAAATACTAATTAATTTGATTTATTTAAATAACCCTATCGAACACCAAATAGTCGGGAAACCTTATGATTTGGAACTTTATTAATTAACAATTATTTATTTGTCAAATTCCCACAGTACAGATGCCAGTCCCGCCATCTGTCGTGACAAATGCGCGGCGATATATCAGTAGTATATTACACTATTGCTTTACACACACATACACATAAGTCTCACGTTATAACTGACATCTCCAACTTTAAATATTATTTATTTAATAACTGAATATCAACTTGACCTAAATATGTAAGAAATAAATGCTTTATACACTAATTACACTTTAAATAACTATTAATTCAACTCAATTCTTACACAAATCAACTAAAATATTAACCCACTTTCATTCGCAATGCTTTATTTCATCAAATTTCATCAATTATTAGCAAAATTCTGCCTCTAATCAGGTTCAATCGAATTCAAATCAAACTTGATTTAAATTCGATTTCACCATTCCGACAGAGAAATAGTTTTAAATTATGTTTTTATTGTTATAAATAAAAATTTTTAAATTTGTATTTTTTGTAATAAAACAATAGTTTATTAAAATTCTTATTATTACCAAATTTTTATCAAAAAAGATTAAAATAATAAATTTTAGTAGTAGTTTTTGATTGTTTGACCGTATTAAATATTCATTTGTAAGATAATGAAAAAGGCCTATTTTACGGTTTTTAAAGATGACATTTATTATTTTAATCCCAACTAGTTCTAAGCCATATATGGCTCCTCATCAGGGGATGAATATTTCACAAATACATAATCCAAAAAAAACAAAACAGCACACAAAAGATTTCAAAAAGGATTAAATTTTTAAATTATCTGAAATAAAAATTAAAAAATTATTTTAGAATTAAAAATTGAAATATGTATTTTAAGGTTATATTTTAATTAGTGAAAAAGAAAGCAGAAAAAAACTTCTTACCCTTTAGAAAAAAATATAAGCATGTAACAAAAAATTTTTCAAAAAATTCCTTGTTATTATTATCCATATTATTTTTTTTTTATTTAATTAATTCGAAAAATTTTGTAGAAACACATTTTTTTAAAGAAATGTGCTTCTATGATTAGAGAGATTTGACAGAGAGGTTGGGTTAACTAGTTGGGATTAAAATAATAAATGTCATCTTTGAAAACCGTAAAATAGGCCTTTTTCATTATCTTACAAATGAATAAATTTTAGTGTTATTGTCACTATAAATCAGGGACCGTCTCGAAAGTTTAGTTTCGTTTTAGTTTTTGAGATGGGACGAAACTAAATTAACAAAGTGACAATAATAACTTATAAAATTAAAGGAAATTACTATAGTTACATAACCAGACTAAATAACGTAACTACAGTAACTTATGTAAATGGTCAAACTTATGTAAGTTACGTACGTTTAATTTTTTACGTAAAATATATTAATTACTTCAGTTGCATTAGCTTGATTCTTTACGTAAGTTACGTAAAATTGATGAATTACGTAAGTTATTTTAATAACGTAACTTACGTAAGTTGGATCCTTTACTCTGTTTACGTAACAAACGTAACTTACTTTAAGGGGACATTCCAGTTCAAAATGTCAAAAAATCGATTTTTTTGTTGTTTGTATTTTCGGATTTCTTATAGTGTCAAGAATATTCTCCTCAAATATTGTTCCAAAATTCGAAGTGAAACAAAAGTTATACATTTTTATTCTTCGCTATGTCAAAGATGTTTTTGTATGCGGATTTCTGAAAAAAGGGGGGAGAAAATTCTACTTTTTTGAGGTTCCACACATGAAGAAATATCTAACGAAGAGAATGTCACTTCGTTTTTGGGTTTATCTGTTTTAGAAAGTTTGAAATCGATCTTCCCACCGAAAATGGGCATTTTCGAAATTGGTTTGTTTCGCCGCCATTTTAAAATAAACATGAAAATTTTTTTTAGAAAATCTTATAAAATTACACAGCCACACGAAAAAAGTTCTGATCTGGGGGTCACACTATGTAGACTTTATGTTTTTTGGGTCGCTGAATCTGAATCCGTGGTCCATTTAACCCCATCAGATCAGAATTTTGACATAACCTCAAAAAACCAATATGGCGGACACGTTTTAGAAAAGTTCATCGGATTTGCTTGAAATTCGTGACTCGGTGGTTTTTGGGGTCGCTGATTACGAATTTGAAATCAGATTTAAAAAATTCAAAATGGCGGATTTAAAATGGCGGACACGTTTTTTAAAAAACTGCGTTTTTGAATTATTTTTCCATATTTGACCTCTCGAAAAAATTCCTATTGTTTACAATTTTATCATACTATAGGTATATCCCCAATAGAATTTAGTTACCTTTAATAAACCGCAAACCCGAAGTTGATTGATTAAATAGTTTAGACGCTACGATGCCCACCAGTTTGAAAAATCTTGTATCGAGAAAAACGTGTTTAAAGTTTGAGAAACATTTTTGTGCAAGAATTGTATTCTTTACAATTCTTTGTTAAATATGCGTATATGATAAATAATTTGGCATTTATGGTCACTTTTTACGATTCTGAGGTCAGATTTACAAAATTTTTAAAAATCGATTCGATTTGCCTGACATTTGTTACTTAGTGCTCGGGACGCCGGTATGTTCGAGGCCCCATAAAAACGAAAATATTATTTGGATCAAAAAAACGCTGTACACACATATTCTACATATATAATATAACTTTCAAAAAATACAATAAAAAATAAATCTATTTCTTTACTCCAGCATTTAGCCCATTAACGCCCAACTCGTAAAAATATTTTGGTCATTTTCAAGCTACGTAATTATAAATAAAACGGTAGACAATTTAAACCAGAGGTACATTTTCTGAAGGATTCGGATGAACTCTTTCTGATTCCGGTGTCAAAAATAATCTTCGTCCAAACCAAAATTAAATATGGCGGTTTTAATGTAAAAAAACACAAAAAATTTTATTTTTTCAAGTTTGACATTTTTTTTCACCTCGAAAAAGTTTAAGAATAAAATTCTGTTTTCAACCATCGGTGCATAAAAATTATATACTTTTAAGAAACGTAAAATAGAATTTAAAATTTCAAGTTGGCGGACCAATATGGCGTCAAATCTAAAGTAAAGTTTGAAAATTTTTGGCAATATTGGTCAAGTTGCCCAAAATTCAATGGATTCGCCTAAATTTTGTTACTCGGGGGTTTTTGGGGTCGCTGATTACGAATATAAACTTCATTTTCAAGAATTCAAAATGGCGGATCCAATATGGCTGACGATTTTTACAAAAATTTATCGAATTCACTCGAAATTTGTTGCTCCGTGGGTTTTCGGGGTCGCTGATTACGAATCTGATATCAGATTTTCAAAATTAAAAATGGCGGAATTAATATGGCGGACTTATTTTTTTTAATTGATCAAATTCACTTGAAACTTGTTACTTGGGGGTTTTTAGGGTCGCTGATTACGAATATAAACTTCATTTTCAAAAATTAAAAATAGCGGATTTAATATGGAGGACAAGAATCTTCAAATTTCATTCTATTGACTTAAATTTTGTCACTAAGGGGTTTTTGAGATCACTGATTATGAATCCGAACCTAGTTTAAAAAAATTTTTAAAAACCAAATTTTTATTAAAAAGATTTTTTATTTTTTGTCTCTTAGCCGACTGTTTAGACGATTACCAACACTTACCACGTGGAGGTAGACAAATTTAAGTCTTTTTAAAAAAAATTAAAAGAAAATTTTTTTTTCTATTTTTTAATTAATTTTTTTATTTTTAATTTGTTTTTCTAAATTTGTTAAAAACTTATTTTTTTAACGCTTATTTCGGGGGTCTTATTGTCTTTAGTGACATTTTTTGAAGTAGCTCTTGCAATAGCATTTTTTACAAGCCTTGCAAAACTTGTATGTTCTAATAACACAATTTCGCTCAGAACATCTTTTTGCGTACTTTTCTGGCATGTGTCGTGAGATATTCTAATTCTTGCAGTTGCTTTACTGATATAATGCTTGGAAATCAGAAGAATAAATTCCTTAGTTCCGATTTTTTTACTTTCATAGAGTGTGGTATTTTATAGTACAACCGCATTCACGATTGCAGATTGAATCAGTCTTATAAACGTAACCCAAGTCCATCGCTTTGACCGAATACTTGGCAATACATTATTGTAGTGTCCATCGTGCAGGTCCACCCTACCCATAAATTTATTATATATGTGGAAAACTTTCGGAAAAGGAGTTTCCACTCTTGATCTTTCTCCTGCATTATATCTGTCTAAAGGCATGAGAGGAGTTACTGTGGAAAGAATTGAAACTTGCTTCGAATCCATAATACTTACATAATAAATCCCACTGTTTTTGTCATGCTTGACAATAAATGTTCCTCGAGAAGATTTTTTTATCAATGAAGTTTTTTTTCACTCACTCTATTTTCCCTCACAGTGCCTGTTACTTGCAAACCTAATTTTTGTAAATGTAAAATAAGGTCAGAACTAGTAAAAAAATTGTCAAAATATAGATGATACTCAGAAAGACTTCGCGGACTTACAGCAAGAAATTTTTTTAAAATAAATGCATGACTACTTGAGTACCTAAAGTACATTTAGTTGAAACGTCTCCAACTTTTGAGTTTTTCCCGCAGTACATTATACATTATTATACAATTTTTAATTTCATCGGAAAAAATTTGTTTAAACAGTTCTACTGCAGTTGAATCCTTTATCATTTTCTTATTAGCATTTGCCTAACAGAACCAAATTAAATAAATTACCATTAGATACGTTTTCAGCATTAACCCAATTATATTCGTGGGTTTATGCCATTATAAAGGGCCAGAGAAACATAACGTATGTAAAAAATAATATTCCTATTATACTTCAAATGCAACAGTGGTCCACCAATGGCAATTGTAGAATATGCACATATGTATCACCTACTATATATCAACTTGCTTCCTTTCTAATTACACTGAAAAAATGATATTGTCTATTTTGTCATACAAGTATAGTAAGAATGTATAGCTGAAATAGCAATACTATATTGCTGTTCTTAAAATACAGTATTTGTGTTCTTCACATACATATTACTGTCTCTCACATACATATGGCTGTGTATAAACAACACCAAGAACAAATTAAATGAGTTTTTCAATTCTGCTGTCCGCCAAGAGATTCAAAATCATCTAAAAAACCCCTTAGTAACAAAATTTAAGTCAATAGAATGAAATTTAAAGATTCTTGTCCGCCATATTAAATCCGCCATTTTGAATGTTTAAAAATAAAGTTTATATTCGTAAACAGCGACCCCGAAAACCCCCGAGTAACAATTTTCAAGTCAATTTGATCAATTTAAAAAAATAAGTCCGCCATATTAATTCCGCCATTTTGAATTTTGAAAATCTGATATCAGATTCGTAATCAGCGACCCCGAAAACCCACGGAGCAACAAATTTCGAGTGAATTTGATGAATTTTTGTAAAAATCGTCAGCCATATTGGATCCGCCATTTTGAATTCTTGAAAATGAAGTTTATATTCGTAATCAGCGACCCCAAAAACCCCCGAGTAACAAAATTTAGACGAATCCTTTTACTTTTGGGCAATTTGACCAATATTGCTAAAAATTTTCAAATCAGGCTGGAGTCCCATGGTAGCGTTTTGCGTTGCGTTTTGTAACTAGGCCATGAGTGTGAGAGAGATGGAAATATATGTTTGCTCTATTTGCACTCATTGCCTAGTTACAAAACGCAACGCAAAACGCTGCCATGGGACTCCACCCTTATACTATAGATTTGACGCTATATTAGTCCGCCAACCTGAAATTTTAAATTCTACTTTACGTTAATTAAAAGTGTATAATTTTTATGCACCGATGGTTGAAAACAGAATTTTATTCTTAAACTTTTTCAAGGTGCAAAAATGTCAAACTTGAAAAAATAAAATTTTTTGTGTTTTTTTACATTAAAACCGCCATATTTAATTTTGGTTTGGACGAAGTTTATTTTTGACACCGGAATCAGAAAGAGTTCATCCGAAACCTTTAGAAAATGTACCTCTGGTTTAAATTGTCTACCGTTTTATTTATAATTACGTAGCTTGAAAATGACCAAAAAAATTTTTCGAGTTGGGCGTTAATGGGTTAAACGCATGTAACAATATAAACGTACCTTCGGCATTAGCGTTACCCGATGTACACCGCCAGGAGATTGCACGATCAGATTTTGTACATCACGTAGCTTTTAAAAGGGCTAATTGGTATTGCTATTGAGAAACATATATATTATTTTAGTTGTTCTCCTTCTTTGTTTCCCCTGTTCTTCACTGAAGTGTCCCAGGTTTTTCAGGAATTTATCAAGATGCGAGTGCAGAAAATGCAGCTTCAAGTTCATCAAGCATTTACCTGTCTTATCAAGAGCTTTGACAAACTGCTTCATAAGACCTAGGTTTATATGAAGAGAAGGATGCAAGACATTTGATGGATCTACATGGGATTCGTGAATGCCATTATGTGAACCAGGTGTGAGGGATTCCCTAGCTGGCCAATCTTTCACCTTGTAATGATTCTGCCTGTCCCTACTGTCCCATAAACATAAGTAGCAGGGGTACTTTGTAAAGCCAGACTGTTGTCCGTGTAATATGGTAATAATTTTTAAATCTCCAAAGATCTTTCATCTGTGTTGCTCGTAGCCAATTTTATTCAAAAGTACTACCATATTCTCATAATTTTCCTTCATAATAGTAGAATGACCTATGGGTATAGGAGCATAGACGTTAGCCTTAATACTGCTTTTAGATGCATCAATAAAAAGTCGCCAATCTGTTGCATTGTAGCAATTTTCTTTCATCTCATTCATAAGCCCATTAATGTCGGTGCAATATGCTAGATCTTCATCCTTAGCAACATATTTTTGAAAGTCTAACTCTCGATTTCGATAAACAGATACCTTCGTACGTGGTGTAAGGAATTTTTGCTGCTTCATAAACGAAGCCAAAAACTCCGCTTGGTCCTTAGCCAAACCTAAGTCGCGTATGGGTTCATTTAATAAGGGTTGTGAAACCAGCTTTGCGACCGAATCTTTAGTGTCTACAAAATAGACAGTAGGGCTATTGTCATGGTCGCTCTCAGACTCGTATTCATCAACATTCATCAATTCGTCATTTCTAACTGCATTAATGCCCTTGAAATCAGTTTCTTTATTATGTTTGATGAATAAAATTGGAGCCTTTACTGATGTCACTGTTTTGTACTCTATCGTGTTTATTCTTAATAGTAAAATGTTTACTTACCTTATTAGAACAAAAAAAGCAATCTTTCTTACTAAGAGATTTCTTTCATTCTGTTGAACAAAAAAATTTAGTTTCCTTTTTTGTCTTTTTTCCAACGATTCAACATTATTCGACAAGAATTACAAATTATATTGGGAACCCATGGATATTCACCAATATTCAAGTCGAAAATTCCCTTGTATGTGACTTTGATGCCATCATCTATTTTCTTCCGCAGTGAACTAATTTCGTACTTAGAGCAAATGTAACAAAACATATCACTATTGCTATCACAATTGTGAGATGGATTGTTACTTCTTCTTGTCGCATATTACTCTACATTAACCAAGTTTTCCACCAATGAAGAGCTGCAGTTGTTGGATGACGACGCCTGAGAGCCTGCTTTCTCACCCTCAACCGCCGATACTGGGGTTCCGAGTCCCTGCATCGTAGCACGTTTTCTTCGTGTGTCTGTCATGAGGGTATCAAAGCCATTATCCAGGACTTAGCCGGATACCGGACAAACTCCGTTGCCCACCGTCACCACGTGGAGGTGTCCTGGATGCAGGCACACGTAAGGTACAGAGTAATTCCGGATGAATTGGATCACCCAAGTTCTTAATTCCTTAAAGGAACATATTTATTGGATTCGCCATTTTGAATTTTTGAAATCTGACTTCAAATTCGTAATCAGCGACCCAAAAAACCCCCGAGTAACGAGTTTTAAGCGAATCCGATAAATTTTTTTAAAACGTGTCTTCCATATTGGATCCGCCATTTTGAATTTTTGAAATCTGACTTCAAATTCGTAATCAGCGACCCCAAAAACCCCCGAGTAAAAAAAATTGTTTAATAAATAAAATGAATTAATAAACAAATGCTTGGTGTTTAGTGTATAGTTCTGTATTTCTTAGAATATACTTTTATATAAAATTTATTAAACATACTTTACTTTGGTCAAAATAATACATATTAATGCAGAAATTTAGCATAATATTAACATCTTTGGTTCTTATAAATATAATACGATAATTTTTATATTTAAAGACTTTTGCGTAAGATTCTAATGTAATATAAAAGATTAACAAAAACTTTCAGTTTAACAAAAACGTAAATATATTAATAAATTATTTTAAATTGAGGTCCACGGGTTTGAAAGCCATTCTGCAGGTGATTCTAAAATCGGAATTGAACGTGAAGTGTTTACAGATGATCTTGTTCTAGAGGAAATCGGTAAATCTTTTTTGCTCTCCTTTTTGTAACATAATAACGATTACAAGTTAAACAAATTCTATTGCTAAGTTGAGATCGTACAGACGGACAGTAGTAGTCATAAGGCATTTCGGCCCAATTGTCAATAGGAATTTTTAGATCCTGAAGACTCAATCTTTGGAACAGAGAAAGGAATTTATCCTTCTCATTTTCTTCATCAGTATTTACAGCTATCAACGAATCATTAACTTCCGAACCTTGCATTACTCGACATGGAGGTGGGAAAACGCCATTTGGTAGAACAAGGCGCAAACTGCTTCGCAGGGGTTTGCAACATTCCTCGTTAGTGCATTTCAAAACCTATAATTAATTATTACAGTAAATAATTCAGAAATCGACTTTGCATTATTATAAAAGATTCACAATATGGTTTACCTGCAAAAAATATTGCGACTCACGCATATGCGTAAAATACCAATCATCACTGATATCTGCAGGTCCTTCATAGTAAGTCACATGTTCTAAATATTCAGCAATCACAGGATACGAATAAATGATCATATCAGACCAAATGCTAGCTAGGGTATCTCCAGAGTTTGCAAAATTCTTTCGCTCTAAATCCTCATTGATAGATTTACCATTACTATTAAGATGAGTGCCGTACGCATCATGAATAAGAAGGCCTACAAGTGTACTACTAACAATAAGAGGAGACATCTTTCTTTCCAACCTATTGTATGCACTGCGGCCAGGGGCATTAGTCACAACGAATATTGCGTCCAAATCAAATTTTTTGAAATGCTGAATCACGTGTGAAATATCATGTTTCATTATAATATCAAATTCTGGAATTTCCAATAAACGTTGGAAATCAGTTGAATGACTGGCTGCATTTGACGAATTATATTTACCACTCCTAATTGCGATGTATGTAGGCCCTGAATAGGTGACATTTTGTGGATTTCCGAGTCCTTGTGGTTTTATAATTTTTCCGCATAGACAGATGGGATTAGTTTATGTCGCTCAGCTATGACTCAATCGTGGTCAGGAAGTTGAACGCGATATTGAACGTGCATCACCATTGGGGCTTGCTTTTGTGCCGCTGTCATGCCAATTGGTACTCTTGCTTTATCGTCTTATGAAAGGAAAGCCACTTCTTGTGGTCCTAAAAGTGATGCCAATGATTATAAATATCGTATCGAAGTTGTACAAAATCGACCATCAGAATGAGGGTGTTTTCGGCAAATGCTCGGATTATACTCCAGATTACTTCAGTGGTGCGCACTTTAATTTTTGAATATGGCTTCTATTACTGTTTAAGGGGGGAGCCTACTTTACATGGTAAAAAAAATCTATTTTTTTTGTTGCTTAAATCTTTAGAAAATACATCCAAGAATATGTACCTAAAGTTTTAGAGGCCAATCTAAATTAATTTTCATGTTTTTCGTTGATTTTTGTCGAGTGTAAAAGGTTAAGTTAAAAAACATTAAAGGTTACAACCAATTATTGAATTGTTATAAATAAACTAGAGGAAATGTAAAAGAAAAAAAATTTTTTTATTTTTCGAAAGTAGATAAAATTTTGTTCAGTGACTTAAAATCGCGATTTTTTTATGCAAAATTCGAGCAGATTTATAACATTAATAATTGCATGGCCACCCGCCGGATGGCCCGTCAGTAGCGCGACAGTTAAAGCGCGTTTTCTCGAATTTCACTTTTTACGAAATTTACTAACTCGTGGGCAGGATTGACAGAAAACCACTGGACCGATTTTAATGAATGATGGCTTGTTTTACTCAGTATTAATCCCTCTTCTAGTTGAACTAAAAAAAATTAAAAAAATTTTTTTTTACAATTTTGAGAACCAGTTAAAGTCATTATTTTTTTCAAAAAAATGATTTTTCTGTTTTTATCACTCAAAATTATCGAATTTCACTATTTCTTTGGAATTTTTTTAGTTCAAATAGAAACTACATATGTAAACTTTAAAATTTTTCTTTATTTTTATGTTTCAAACAAGAATTGCGGTCTCTATCGTGCCCACCGTTTTTAAAGTCCAGATGTGCACCACTATCAACAATTAATTTTAACTTTTCTATTTTTTAATATTTCATGTCAAAATTTTTTTCACAAATGGTTTAAATATGTACAAAAACATCTCAATAAGCCCGGAGGTCAAAGTTATTTTTCTCCTTCCTAAAAACATTCTTAAAAAAGCGCTATTTTTTAGCCTTCTAAAGTAGGCTCCCCCCTTAAGTAACACGATGTGATTGGTTACTTCGGTAAGCTCTTAATTTTCATTGGTTCAAATATTATGAATTATCACAATCTGTGAAATATCCCTTAGGTTCTAGAAATTTCTTTTAAAACCCAACCTTCCGTTTGGTAATTTCCTTGAAATTCCCTAGAAAAATGTTACCTGATAAACCAGATTGTGCTCTCACTTGAAATTCCGATTACACTCTGGTTTATCTAGTAACATTTTTTCTAAAGAATGGAAGGAAATTACCAAACAGGAGGTTGGGGTTTGAAGAAATTTTTCTAGAACCTAAGGGATATTTCATACATTGTGAGCACCACTGACGTAATCTGGAGTATAATTCGAGCATTTGCCGAAAACACCCTGTTTTGTGTAAATCGTTTTGAGCTTTACAAAGTCTTACAGGTGCAGTTTTAACGTGTCTTTTTCTTTCAATTGAAGCAGAACTTTTAGGAAAAAGTCTTAAATATGTAGCTGCTCTAGATATTTTATAACCACTTTCTAACAGTTTCGCGTGTAAATCATCTAGTGTCTTACAAACTCTCATTTCCTCAGTTCGTCGTCGATCTTGTGCAGCCGCGCCAAAGGTGGCTATATCTACTATCTATAGCTTTCAAAATCTCAGGCTGATCGACTTCAACTCTTGGTCTTCCAGGACTATTAAAGCTCTTTTTAGTTGGCCTAAACTGATTTAATTGTGTTTTTATAGATAATCTGTATTTTTTTGGTATTTGGCATTCAATTGTTTTTAATTAAAAATCCTTTAATTTATAAAATTTTTAAAATCCTTCAAATAAATTTTCTTCTATATAGGACTATATTATTTAAGACCCTGCACAACTGTCCGGATGTATGTATGTGTGAGTGTGTGGATCCCGTTTTTGTGAACACGATAACTCGAAGAGGTTTCAACGAATTCGGCTAAAAATTGCTAGGCATATTTATTATAAAAAAATTATATTCCAGTAGGGGAGACCGGGGCTAAACCGGACGGATTTGGTCTTTGACCAGGAAACTCATACAAAAACATACTTTTTGCTAAAGTGTTATATACCGTTTTGAAGCTTCTACTTTCACCTACAAATCGCACTTGTTCGATTTAAAAAAAGTACAATAGCTTTAGAGATATATTGCTTCGAAGGTGACTACCTCAAAAACGAAAATCCGAAAATTGGTGGGGCTAAACCGGACACCCCATGGGGCTAAACCGGACACGGCCAATTAATTAAAGAATGAGATACAAATTTTCTTTTTTTTTGGTAAAAAAGTCAAATCAGTTCTTCTTTTATTTATTTGTAGATAGTTCTATACGAAGAATATAATATAATATGTAAAATCGGTAATTAATATAATATAAAATGAATTACCGTTTTCAGGCTTGTCTGTTTGTAGCAACTCGCTTGCGAATTCGAGTTTTAAAATAAATTCTTTCTTTATTTATTTATAAAGTGGTTCTAAGCAAAGAATATTATATAAAATAGTTAATTAATATAAAATAAATTAAAGAATTCAAAGATTTGGTTGTTTTTAATCACGATGTCCGATTTAGCCCCACACCGTCATCTAATAATTAACCTGCAATATATTTTTTCTTCTTAATGTTTTCCATTAAACTTTTTTTCTACTAAATTCAGTACACCTTGAGCTAAAAGAAAAATGGCCGTATGATATTTGCACTTTAATTTTAACGATAAAAACCCAAAAAAATGAAGAAAAAAATTTTTTACTTTTACCTCAAAAAATGACATTTTCACATATTAACGGCAACTATTATTACAAGAAAAATGACACGTCCCTAAAACCTTATGCAGCATATGCATCACGAAATTGCGCGTTCATAGGTTATTTACACGATTTGAAATTCTTCACGGTTTCGGAAATATTTGACGTGTCCGGTTTAGCCCCGTGTCCGGTTTAGCCCCGGTCTCCCCTACTATAAAATTTTACTCATTTTTTTCAATAATCTTATCCGTTGTATTAAAACGGATCGATTGATATGTATAAAGTATATATTGTATTTGAATTTTTAGAATTAAACATAATTAAAACCAAAAATTTGCATTTTTATAAGAAATTTATTTCCTTCTTAAAAATCATGTTGCCTTATAATAAAATGTTACTCTTGACTTAAAAACAAACTAAAAATCTTCATTTCATCAAGACGAAACGATTGATGTATAAAAAGAATATATTTTATTAGCATTAATAGAATTAAATAAAATGAAAAAATTCACTTTAAAGCAAATTTTTTGCTTATCATAAGGAGGAAGCAAAACGTTCATGTAATGAACATCTTAATTCACAACTTGTTTCTTAAATTCTTCCTTCGCTTACAACTACAGCATTAATTAAAAAAAACAAATATGTAAATATAAACAAACAAACATAAAAGAGGTTATAATATTAATAAACATAGAATTTTAATGAAAATAATAATAAAACAACATAACCTATAAATAAAATAAGTAATGAAGCGTTATTAATAAATAAACAATAAATAAAAATAATTATTGTTATTAACAAATAATAAATAAAATTTTATTAATAAAAATTAGTTAAATAAACAAATTGTGTAAGTTAGAATTATAAAACTTATTGTTAATTAACAAATTAAAAATGTAACCTTAAAAATTATGATAAAGTTTTAATTCAAAAAAGTATATACATTTAAAAATTATAAACAATTAAACTCCGCTATAAAAATTAATGTAATATTATTATTAAGCAAATTTATAATAACATTTTGTAAAAATCCAAAAATGTGAAATAATATCCCTACTTAACTTAAAATTCAAAAAGAACTCCCCTACCACATTGAAACAAAAATAGACTTATGGTACCTCCCTTTTAGATACAGCCTATGTAAGAGAATAGGTCTCGAAGGGCCAATCACGAAACTATAGAACCAAATTTTCCTTGCTTTCTCCATTTTCTTTTTTTAAAAAACCAATCTGATAATTAGTTAGCCTCTTTTACCATTTCTCTAAAACTATTTTCTAAAAATGTAAAAACTCCCAGAAATCTTAGTGGGGACGATACTTTAAAAACAGTATTCTCATAAGACAAGTTAGTTAGTTTTTAAGTCTAAAAATGTCAATACATAATTAAAAAGTCAGAAGTCAATTCAGAAAGTCAAGTCAGAAGTCAAGTTAGAAGTGAAGTAAGAAGTCAAATCAGTTCTCAAGTAAAAAAATTTCCAAGTCAAAAAAATCTAAGCATCTAAAGTTTCATTTAATACGTGTCAAAATATTTACAATAAAAATTCAAGTCTCAAGACCAACGCAGAATAATATCTTTAACCGGAACCAAAGTCCAACTATAACTATTATACTTCGATAAATCGATTAATAATATTGATAGCTCGAGTGTCGATAAATCGATAGTACAAATCGATATTGTACAAAATTTCAAGTTATATTATTTCACGTTAGAGGAAAAGGAAACCAACTTTTAATTTTAATAAAAAGTGAGTACCAAATTAAAAATTTCTTATTTTTTTTGTCTTTCCAAACCTTCCTTATATTGCACTTTAATGGGGCAATACTCTATAATATTCAACAAGGTAATACTCGGAAGTGTCCCGAACTATTGGGCGAGAGCCTAGGTTCTAATCACTACAATTATTGGTTAAATAATTATTTATTTAATAAATAAAAAATAAAGTAATTACGTCCCTTTCATAGGACATAACACGGCCCCTAAATGAAACATTAATTATTTATTAATTAGTACAAATAAGTTAAAAACAACTATCTATTAATGTCAAAGTTTTTTTTATTACGGGGCATTTAAAAAAGTATTTAAATCCTGAAAACTAACAATCCAAGCAAGTCAAGGGAGTTTTACCGAACTATTCCTGAAAACTAACACTCGACTCAAGTCAAGAAAGTTTTATTGAACTGTTCCTCAAAACTTTAGTGACCATTAAGGAGGTATTCAAAAGAAACGTTAAAATTATATTATATTTTTAGTAAACGTTCAGTTTCAATTTTGTCTTAACATTTACAGTACTAGTTTGTGAGGAATAAAGATGTGAAATTAAATTTTGAATATTATTCCTGAAAAAATAATTTAAAAATTATTAAAAATTACTGTGTTTTCTATTTTTCCCATGCACATATAATTTCGTTTGGTCTCCTTATACTACTTCATGTTTCGCACACAGAAGAGGTGCGAGTGATTCTAACATCCCTACTGAAAATCCCCGTACAATATCTTGTACAGGAAATTGTACAAGATCTAGTACAGGAAACTATACCTTTTGTGTCAATGAACCTGTACCATTTTCCGCATAAGAAATTGAAATAAGTTCTTGTACAAGATGTTACACAAGATCTTGTACAAGAACTTGCACAAGTAATTTTTTTCGATTTTGAATAAAGGTCCATGTGCAATTTCTGGTACGAGATCCTGTACAAGAATGTGTACTTCTATAAGATCTTGTGCAACATCTTATACAAGAACCTGTACATGTAAATTTTTCTCTTTTGAATAAAAAAACCCTGTTTTTGGCCTATTTTGATCACGTGTAGAGAATGATGCCGACGTGCTAGAAATTTCTAATTAGGCTTAAATAAAAGCTTGAATTGTCAACTATAAGAATCAAATCGAAAATTTTGGAATCAGTCAAAAATTTTCATGTAGCACAACTTTTTCATGTCCCTGCGCGCTCTACTTGTACTCATAGAGCGGTACACTATGGCACTATTACTTATTAGTTTTATTTACTCTACTTATTGTTATTTATCATTTTTGGGCTCGCTGAGTGTTGCTGATTAAATGT
Source organism: Leptopilina myrica (nomen nudum) (assembly GCA_032872475.1). Lineage (NCBI taxonomy): Eukaryota > Metazoa > Arthropoda > Insecta > Hymenoptera > Figitidae > Leptopilina > Leptopilina myrica (nomen nudum). Next base: position 16,796,848 of record CM065461.1, read on the forward strand.
AAGGTCGTTATTAAAAAATTCTATGGCGGCTTTAAAATGTCGAACATATAAATTTTGAAAATTGATGGATTTGACTAAAACTTGGTTTTTTGGGGGTTTTCGAGGTCGATGATTACGAATCTTAAGTCAAAATTAAAAATCGTCGTTTCAAAATTCGTATTAATTAGCAAGCCCAATAATGATAAATAACAATATATAGCGCAAATAAAATTAATAAGTAATAGTGCCATAGTGTACCGCTCTATGAGTACAAGTAGAGCGCGCGCACATGAAAAAGTTATGCTATATGAAAATTTTTGACGGATTTATAACTTTTTCGATTTGATTCTTGTAGTTCACAGTTTAAGCTTTAATTTCAGCCTAATTAAATACTTCTAGCACGTCGGCATCATTTTCTACACGTGATCAAAAAAACCAAAAACAGGGTTGATATAATATACAAAAAATTATATTTTTCCACTCTCTGCTTTACCCCGCATAAACTCGTTCCGTTACGGAGTATTCATGGTCAGCGCGCAACGAGTTTATGTGGAGCAAAACGTCACGCCGCAACCACGCTAACAAAAAAAATTCGTAGTTAATAAACTATTTCGGTCTACCAAATTTTTATTTCAGATATTAAATCCTTGATTTATATAGTTTAAAGATCTTAAAAAAAATTTTACGAAAAAGGTACAGAACACAATTAATTATTCATTTCTTTAATAATAACAATAATTTTTTTCAACAATGAAATAAATTTTTTTTAAAGTTCCAATCTTTATGAATTATGTGCAAAAATTTCCATTAGAATCCGACAAATCGTTCCTAAGATATAAGTTTGAAAAAAATTTTACATTAAAATTAAATTGTTTATAAAAAATAAACAGTTTCTTAGTTCGTGACATACGAATGTTCTTATATGGCATGAACTAAAAACATTTTGATAGAAATCATACGATTTTGCAAAATACCGTCACCCAATGGGAAATGCCAGTGTAGTACCGATGTTTACCACTGGCTTAGTACTCAGACGATTGTTCGGCCGTAGTCTAGCCGAGCCTCGACAGTTAATGCTGGCGCAGTACAGAATTTTTGTTTCGCCAAAGCTTGGACAAGCTACGGCGGCAAGTGCTGGCTGACTATAGAAAAATTGTTCACAACGCTCGTTGCCAACATTGCTTTTTTGACATAATCTTGAAAAAAATTATAAAAAATGTTAATGAATGTTTATAAATATAAATTAATTGCAAAAAATTAAAATTTTACTTTTCAGTTATCCTTTTTTTATTTTTATTAAATTTAATAATAATTAATAACAATACGGCATTTATTGTGGCAATATTCTCAGCCAGCACTGGTCCAGTGCTGCGCCAGCGCTGTCTGGCAGCACTGGCAGGCAGTACTTCGCCAGAGTTACACAGTGTTATCATCCCAGCGTTATGCCAGTGCTGTCTGTCAGCGTAGCTGCCAGTACTGACAGTGCTGGCGCAGTATTCCGCCAGTTGTAAATTTCCCATTGGGTGGGGACAATCGTCAGGAAATTTTTCTCGCTATACCGAGAGACAGAGCCCTCGTTATAGAGAGCGCTCGCTATAGAGAAGGTCGTTATAGCGAGATTTGAGTGTATATGTTTTTTTTCGAAAAAAGAATCAGCTACGATTTTCGGAAGTGAATATTTATAATTTTTAAACGATTTCAGATAAAACTACGTTAGCACAATTTTGACTCATTTTAGGTAAACCTAAAAGTCATTGAGGACCACCGTGCGATGTGATGGGCATTTTTGAAAGTCATATTCGTCTTCAGCGATGAAAATCCTATTAGAAAATCATTGTCCGATCTTTAAATCATTTTTTGTGTCGACCAGTGTTATTATTTATTTTAATTTTTCTTCGCTTTTATTCGATTATTTCTTTACTGTACGTTGACAAAAATATTGGATTGTGTCTTTAATTTTAATCTGTGTACTTGTGTATATATTTTCGTGTGTCCATCTTTTTCATAATATAATTGTTATATATACATGTAATATATGTTTGTCGATTTGTTTGATATATTGTTATATTATTTTCCTTCTGATTAATGAATCTAAAGAATATCTTAAGTATATTACAAAAAGCTTTCGATCGACCTGAATATGATCTGGAAAGCGTAATAACTAATGATGAAAAAGTTTTCAGTTCTCATCTTGAAAACTTGATAAAAGATTCGATAGACAGTATTTTCTTCATGGTAACTTATGAATCATTGCAATTTAAAAATTCAATACAAGATACAGACCCGTGTGTCATCGAGGGTGATGATGATAATAATTATGATTTGATCGATTTTGAGCAAACTTCGAATGATGAGTCATTTGATAATTCGCTTTCTCAAGATAAAGGCATTGAAGATAATTATAAGCAGAAAGCTGTTGAATACTGGAAGTCGGGAAAAAAACGATTGCTAAAACTGGAGACAGTTCAAAGTAAATTTAAGCGCGTTAAATCAAATCGACAGTTATATCGTTGGGAGCAGCAAATCATTAACGGAGGAAATCGAATTGAGAAATTAAAAGAAATTTCGGAATATGTGCTAAACAAGTTTATTGAGGCTGTTGAAAACTCGGTGACAGTTCACGACTTAAACATTCGTAGATAGGCTTTAGAAGCAAGAGATGAAATTTCCTTGCCACCTCAGTTATTTAAAGCTTCAATGAAATGGGTTCACATATTCAAAACAAAACACCGAATTGTGTCTCAAAAAATCAATAAATTTGTGACAAAAAAATCCATAGAGCAGAAGGATAAATTGCAACAAGAGTCCAAAAAATTTATTGAAAAAATAAAGAGAGATATTTCTCTTGTTGGAGAACAAAATGTTTTAAACTCTGATCAGTCGGGGTTTAATCTAGAGATGCACACAGGGCGTACTCTTGCATTCAAGGGCCAACAATCTGTTGAAGCTTTATCCCAATCAATAAACTCTATGACTCATAGCTATACTATGCAGCCTCTAATTTCCACATATGATGTTCTATTCTCACCTCTACTCATAGTATTGCAAGAAAAAGACGGCAAGTTTGGGCCAATAGTAAAGAAAAATCAATTTGAACCTGAAAATGTCCATGTCCTGGCTTCTACTTCGGGAAAGCTGACCTCTAATCTTGTTAGGAAATGGTTAAAAGAAGATTTTCTATCAGTAGTTAACGAGAAAACGGTCTTATTATTAGATTGTTGGAGCAGTCAGAACGAGAAAGCTTTCCAAGCATTTTCAAAATCTAATAAATATTACATAATAGAAACCATTCCCACAGGAACACCAGGATTGATTCAACCGCTTGATGTTTTCTTTTTTAGACCATGGAAAATTTCATTAAGCAATTTTCTGACATCGTTATTTTGCATAACTATGACATCAACTTGCATCTTCGCAACAACATCATCAAACTCCAATCACTTATTCACAATCAGTTTTCTTCCCCTCGGTTTTCAAATTTATTGAAATACACATGGTATAAAAGTGGATATTTAGAAGAAAGGCCTCTAGCATTTGAAAATCCGATAGATTTTTGCTTGAAAAATTGTGCCCAGTCTGCGACTCATCCACAAATGCTGCCTTTGTGAAATGTGCATGGTGCAAACAATCATTGTGCATAAAGCAATTTTTTTTATTACCATTATTGTAAAACTTACTCGCAATGATAAGAATAAAGAGTTTGAATTAAATTTTGAAAAAGTAACATTAAATTCGTGATCAGAGACCTTAAAAACCCTCGAGTTATCAGTTTCCGGCGAATCCATGCAATTTTTAGTAATCTCGTCCACCATAATGAATCCGACATTTTGAATTTTGAAAACTGACATCGAATTCATAATCAGCGACCCCAAAATCCCCCGAGTAACCAGTTTCCATCGAATTTAAGCAATTTTAAGATAACTATTGAATTTACATTTCTTAAAATTAAAAGGGTAGTTTCAATTTAAAGTCAGTTACCGCCGATATAAAGAAACACGTATATCTTATTTGTCATCCCTCTTGACGTATGCAAAGTTTTAATAAATTCGGCGTCTGACACTTGGGTAGTTTTACTTGCAAGTATTATAGATCGCTGGGCCCTCAAGAGGTGTAGCGTGAGGTGAGAGAACCCACGTGATGCGCAGCAATGGGTGCGCTATTGGTACTCTCTACCTGTCCGCCAAGCAGTGAGCTCAGTAATATATATAGATATATTACATGCATAAAATGAATGAATTTTACTCTTACAGGAAATTTAAAATTCTAACGTTAAAAATTATGTTATATCATTACAATTTTAATTGAAAAAAAGGTTGATAGAAATTCAAATAAATTCATATTTTTTAATATGAATTAATATTTAGTAAATTCTTCTAGAATTATTTAATAAAATATTTTTCGATTTTTGGAAGATGTTTAAACGTAAAAGAAAAGACACTAACTCTCACTTTTTTAATAAAATTGACAACGTTTTAGTGGTCAGATTCGCCACCATCATCAGGTCACTAGTTAAAATCAACAAACATTTTTTTTATTCTGTATTGAAAAAAACAAATAAGTTTTTTTTGGAAGCCAAATTTTTGAGTTATGAATTTTCGAAATTTTGGATTTGTAAACATAGACCTATTTTCAGTAGCCTATAAATCTGAAAATATTGAGTTTAGAAAAAAGTTTTCAAAGAATTAAAGTTTTAGTTTTCTTTCTGCTTTTAAAAAATATTTTAAAAAAAAATTTTTTTATAAAGAAATTAATTTTTTTAAACTTTAGACCCGATTTTTAAATATTTTTTAAATTTATTTATACCTTATAATGTACAGAAGATTTTCCAAAAAGACCTGGAGAGGGCCTAATGCGTTTATTGAGTTAAAAACATTTAAAAAAAATTTTCGATTCTGTTGTGAATACACAACAAAGTGAATATAATCATTCTTTTAATTTTGACGATGCAGGAATTTTAGATTACAAAAGTTCTTTTAAAAAACGATTAGTTTCTCAGATGATTTGTATCAAATGCAATAATTTTACTATTATTAAGACCATATTTTTTAATGCATATAAGAAACCCAAAAATTTTATTAAAATTTAAAAAATACTCATATTATAATAGAACTATTTTTGTATATTTATACATTCAATACATTATCGAATTTTAACTTATATAGAAGTTAAAAATCCATTTTGAGAATGGACTTTTTCTCACTCACTATTTCCATATTATAATTATTATTAGGGTGTCTAACGGTTAGGAAATGTCGTAGAATTTTTATAAATTTATACAAAAATTAAAATGTTTTGTAAATATAAATATTTAATTTTTGTTTTAGATTTCTTCGATCGTTGTAAAAGATGTTTTCTACGACTAATGCATTAACGTGCAATAAACACAATGACGTTAATCATGCTTCAGACCATTGTAAAATGTCGAAAAAGGTAAAAATTTTGACTTTTTAAATCTCATTCTGTAAAATATTATTAAAATCTGAATAAAAAAATGGTCTTTCTTTGAATAAACATTAGAGGTAGGTTTTCGTTTTTAATAAAATCTACAAATGTTTCGAATGCTATGACACTTTATGACTTTAGAGTTAATTTTTAGTTGAAATTAAGAAATTTAGACTTTTAAAGTTTATCTGTTCGAAAAAGCATAAAATTTGAATTACAAATATGGACGACATTGAAAAAAATATGTGGAATACTTTCATTTAAAAAAACTACAAAAATGTTGAAAACTTAAATTCTACATTGTTTAATTTCATCTGAAAATTAACCATAAAGTGTCAACGTATTAAAAAATTTTCTAATTTTTTTTTAAAAAGGAAGCCTTCCTATAATTTTTTTCAATGTTATCGTTTCTGCTATAGATTTTAATAGTCTTTCGAACTGCCCAACTTAGAAAAGTTACACATTTTATCAGTAGCGTCAAAATTAAAAAAGATTTCATTAATATTAACGTTACATACTTCAATCAAATATTAAATGTCTTATTATTGAATCTATTATGACTATATTTTGTACAACTTTATAATTTATCTTTTAAAAAGTTTATTTTTCTTTTAATTTAAGGCCTCTTCTGTAAGTAAAAAGATTTATATATTAAACATTGAACATGTTTAATATTTAAAACAACCGAGTGATAATATCATATAGTAATTTTAAAAAGATTTATATTGAATTCAATTTATATTGAATTCAATTTATATTGAATTCAATTTATATTGAATTTTAGGGATAGAAAGAGATAATGCTTCTTCTATTCTCTTGAAATAGCCACTTTGCATACTGCATTGATTAATATCTATCACTCCTTTATCCCTGATTATATTCGTATGTTTGGTAAAATTTATATAGGGTAAGTCCGGGGTAGATGGACATAGTTTTTTCAAAGTACTGTAAAAATTATGAAAAAGAGTTTTTTGTCTAAACTTTTATTGGTAATTGAATATTGAACACTTCACTTTAAAAAAACGAAACATAAAATAAAATATTTTTATAGCTACAATCGTAAAATTTACATTTTCGAAAAATTGCATTCGGCCATCTCTCCCGGAATGTCCGAGTGAGATGGCCACATGTGTGCGGGAGAGATGGCCACTATCTATAATTTTTTAATTTTAACTTAAATTTAATTTCTAATCGTCCACATTACTTTCCTCTTTTTTTGGTCGTATTTTGAACATTTTTCATGACATTCAGTACAGTTCTTATGTACCTAAAAATTTCAAATATTGCACTTAATCCAATCTTCAATTAACGTTTGTTTTTTGATTGTAACTTTTGCGTCAACCTACAAATAAATCTCCATCTCTGGTGTCTATTGGATCAATTATTTTATTCTCAGACATTTTTAATTTGTTTTTCATTAATATTTCTTAAGTATATAACATTAACATCAAAAATTTTTAATAAAAGTCATCAATGGCCATCTTACCCAATAATTAATGATAAAAGTAAACATAAAAATATTAAATAAATAAAATAATTTTCCCTTTCATTTTTTGTTTATATCGAAGCGTGGGTTATGCACTACGCATTAAGATTTAAAATTTAAAATTATATTAAAAAATAACAATATGGTGACAAGAAATCAAAAATTTTCAACTTATTTTAGACCCGTGCAAAGAAAATAAACAAGGATTACACTTACAGTTTTATTATTTTTCATCAATTTATTGTTTAGATTTAATATGAATCACAGAAGGTTGAAGAATACTCCATACTAAGTGATATTTCTTTAGAAATTCTGTAAAATATTTGAACTGGCCAACTCTCCCGTATGGCCATCTCCCCCGGACTTACCCTACTTTTATCTCTTTTTCATTTTTGCAAATTTGATTTTCATGGTAAAAACCATAAAAAACACCAAAAAAATTGTGTTTTTTGCATTTAATTCGTAAGAAACGCAAAATTTTTTAAACTGTTTCCTACAAAAGTTATACATTTTACAAAAATACACATTTTTTGTTTTCACTATTTTTTCCTAAATTTGACAGTTTTCGAGAAAAATGCAAAAAGCCATAAAACGAGTAAGGAAACTTGGTGCGGCGGGCTTCGCCCGCCCCTGAGTGGTATCTTTTCGGGGCATCTATAAAGAAAATTTAAAAAAAAAGTTGGAGGCGGATTTGGTTCTGGGTTGGGTACCTTCTAGTACCAACTAAAAAGTCAATTTGATTCCCTTTCTTTATTAAAACGTGTAAGGAATAGATATAAAGTAATAGGAGTAGGCTTGTTCATTTGAAGTTGAATATTAATCATCCCTTTTCAAGGCTGATACACTCACGATCAGCCCATTTCAGGGAAAATAATTGGAAATTTTGCGTTTTTTACGAATTTTATGGTGTTTTTTATGGTTTTTACTATGAAAATCAAATTTGCCTTAATTTTCACTATCATTTTCGTGATCAACGCATCATAATTCACTAAAAATGTATATTTTGTTATAATTAGATGTCATTTTAGGTGAAAGTATATTATATATTTTAACTACTTTTTATGGAATTTTATGGTTTTTTGCATTTTTCTCGAAAACTATTAAATTTATGAAAAAATAGTGAAAACAAAAAACCCTGTAAAAAAAAGTATTGAGAGTACGGGATCCCGCATTGAGAGTGCCTACCCTTCAATGCGGTATTCGCGAAATAGCGCATTGGGTGTCGTGGTGAATGTGTTATTCAAGGGGTTTCAATGCGTTGCAAGTTTTAAGCTTTAAAAAAAAGAAAATACGTGACAGGAGTAAATAATTAGTGTCAGTGTATCAAAATACGAGTTAAAGGAATGAAAAAATACTAATAGTGAGTGTGAAAATGAAGTTTAAAGAAAATAAGGTAAGATTAACTGTTACATATGAGTCCAATGAGTCATAGGCTGTTTTCAATGCGGCGCATAATCGGTATATGTAGTTCGCGCTCTGCAGCGGCGCTCTCTTCTTTACCAACAACGGATTCTTTCTATTCAAATGGTAATTTTGAAAATAATGAAAAATAATATTAACTAAAAGTTGATAATGCATTTCAATCAATAAAAAATGTTAATTAATTTAATATTATTAACGACCCAGCGTTGGAACGTTATTAAGTAATTAAAATTCTTTCCAAAAATATTGTTATAATTTCTAAAAATTGTTCAAAATAATCGATTTAGAGAAAAATTTTAATTAAAAATAGTGGTCAATAATTGAATTTCGTAATTAAAAATTTTTTATAATCTATAATTTGGAAAACTTGTGAACAATTCAAATGTCCTAAAATTTTAATTGAAATATTTTTCAAATTAATTTGATTTCAAACAATAGAATTCATTAACAAATTTTGGAAGAATTTTAATTTAATTTTAAATTGTATTTTAAGTAAACTTTCTAATAGTTCTTTAAATTAATTAATTTTCAAAGAACCTATTGATAAAAATTAGGAAAAATAATATATAGAATTTTAGTTAATAATTTTTAAATGTTATTGAATATAAGAGTTAAGTAAAACTTTTAGAAACATTTAATAGCTAAAAGTTTTTAAATTAAATTATTTCAAAATATTAATTTTGAATATTTTTAATTAAAAATTATAACAAATTAATTAATTGTAAATTTTAATATCACATATTTTTAAAATTATTTAGTTATTACTAAATGTTTAGAATTATTTGAATTATTAATAGGCAAAATATATTTAATAGAACAATTTTCGAATAATCAGTATTTCGTAAAATTAAGTTGAAAATAGTTAAATGTTTTACGTACTTTGAGTGAACTTTCGTTATCTTTGAATAATTAAATTGAAAAAGAAGTTCAATAAATTGTAATTAAATATTTATTTTAGATAGTTATTTAAGTTTTGAATTGTTTTAGTAAAAGATGTGAAATTAATTGAATTTTGTAAGAAATCTTGATAAACGAGGTTTCTAAAATTTTTGATAGAACAATTGAATAGTTTTAGTAAAAGATGTGAGATTAATTAAATTTTATAACAATTCTTGAAAACCGCGGTTTTTAAAAAAAATTTTGGAACAATTGAATTTTTGAAAGCGTTTAAATGACAAAATTTAAAAAATGTTAACTTTCGTCAAATTTTAATAAAATAAGATTTATATTTTCGATAATTTTGTATAAGTTTTTGTGACAATTCGAAATAAAATCAACGAATTTTTCAACATTTTGGTACTTTTAATTGAATAAAACGAAATTGTATTTTAAACCTGATTAAAAACAATTTTTTGGAGTTGTACATATCTGTATTTTAATCTTTGAAGTTTATTTATGTATTTAAAAATATCAGTTAAATTAAAAATGTATCAAATATCATTTAATAACTTTTTACTTCAATATTTATTTTTAACTAAATAGCAAATTTTTATATTACTTTTAAAATTACATTTTTATTTTGTTAATAATTTTTTACATTTAAATAGAATAAATGAAATATATTTTCAAAATTACCATTTGAATAGAAAGAATCCGTTGTTGGTAAAGAAGAGAGCGCCGCTGCAGAGCGCGAACTACATATACCGATTATGCGCCGCATTGAAAACAGCCTATGACGCATTGGACTCATATGTAACAGTTAATCTTACCTTATTTTCTTTAAACTTCATTTTCACACTCACTATTAGTATTTTTTCATTCCTTTAACTCGTATTTTGATACACTGACACTAATTATTTACTCCTGTCACGTATTTTCTTTTTTTTTTAAAGCTTAAAACTTGCAACGCATTGGGACCCCTTGAATAACGCATTCACCACGACACCCAATGCGCTATTTCGCGAATACCGCATTGAAGGGTAGGCACTCTCAATGCGGGATCCTGTACTCTCAATACTTTTTTTTTACAGGGAATGTGTATTTTTGTAAAATATATAACTTTTGTTAGAAATATTTTTAAAAATTTTGCGTTTTTTACGAATTAAATGCAAGAAACACAATTTTTTGTGTTTTTTATGGTTTTTACCATGAAAATCAAATTTGCGCAAGTTTTCACTATCATTTTCGTAATCAGCGCACAAAATTAGGTAAGTATACGAAATTTCATTAAAATCGGGCGGGGGTGCTATTCGGAACTACACCCCTTTATTTATATATAAGCATAAATTTGTCTGCAAAAATACAATTTTTTAAAATAATTGTTAATAGAAATGATAATTATTAACATTAAAATTATTTTTTAAAACAAAATAGACATAAATTACTTAAAAAACAAAAAATTTGTCTACAAAAAATACAATTTTTGTTAAGAAGGACCAGAGTTGTCTATTTGTTAATTAACATTGTTTTTCAACCATTTAAATTAATTGAATTATGCATTATTATTTATTGGGTGGTCATGCTAGACTAATTTAAATTGATTTTGATCATAAGAAAACGAAAAATAAAAAATAAACACGATTTTTTCAAAAATCTTGTAAATTGTTAAGTTTGAGTAACAAAAAAATATATAAACAATTAAAAATTAAAAAAACGGTTTGGAGGAAACTCTTATAAAATTTATCTCCTTTTATTTAAGGCCATGAATATCAAAATCGGATAAAATTTGTAGGCTCTAGATAATTTTGAACATTAAATTGTAAGAATCCCACTGTGCGAGGCGTTCCGGGCACTTATACTACACTGTAAAAAATTACAACATTTCAAAAGAAAAAATATTATACACAACTAATATTCGATATTAAAGCATAAGTGAAGGGAAATTTTTTACTATATGTGGTAATATTACACAATTTTTATAAAAATATTAAAAGTTTGAGCTAATAATATAAATTACTCAAAAAAAATGTTTAATTTCCAAAAAAATTACCCAAACATCTTTGGGTAAAATGGCTTTACCCACAAAATTTGGAAATTTTTCCAAGAGTTTAGACAAGCTTTGGGAAAATTTTCCAATTTAATTAGGTAATTTTTCAAAATTTTGGTAAAATTACCAAAAGTTTTTGGTGAAATAATTTTACCCACAAAATTTGGAAATTTTCCCAAGAATTTACCCAAGTTTTAGGAAAATTTTCCAATTTATTTAGGTAATATTTCACAATTTTGGTAGAATTACCAAAAGTTTTGGGTAAAACGACTTTACCCAAAATAATATGAGAAATTACCTAAGAAATGTTAGGAAAATTTACCAATATTTTTTACAGTGTACGCTAGCACTGAAAGGTCGTCGCGCTTCCACAAAAATTGCAATATTTTGAAAACTTTTCAAGTCCCCATCGATTTCTTTTATTCCCTTTGCCGATTCTTTTTATTGATTGACAATTAGGTGGGGAAAAATCCTTATTACAGTTTATTGTACTTAGTTATTGCTAAGTGAAATTCTGACAGCTTGCAGAATTTGGTAATTGCAACATCTAAAATGTAACACTTTGTTATTGAGAAACAATTGAAATCAACTCAGAAACATTTTAGCTTTAAATATTAAGAATAAAGAAGATTCTATCTTGCTTAATTATTTGTACTAAATACTCGATTAAAAAGTGGGTTGTTGAGAAATTGTTTTATGCTGAAATTATGAGTATCGATATTACAAATTAATATCTGTTTTTGTGTAATAATGTTGAGTGTGTTTTTAGGTTAATATTAATTTAATGGATTTTATATCATTCAAATTTAGGTGAATATAAAAGTTGCAAACTTGATCGTAACAATTTGTTATATGATAGTCAGAAGAAACATGATTTCAAGTATAAGCCTTCAAATTTTAATAAATTTCATCGAAAACTTTCGGAAATATTAAAATTTTAAAAATTAAATCAAAAGAATTAAAAAATGGTGTAACTTCAACAAATTTAAAAAAAAAATTGGCACACTAGTTTCTAGCATCCAATACTACAATTTTACCAAATTACAGCTGAATTCAAAGACTCCATGCAAATCGTAATTTTTCTGACGGAGTCTTTTCCATTAGCAGACTTTTTTCCGTGTACTAAATGTTAAAAAAGAGAGATCTGACAACAAAGGATGGACTACATTATTTGTAAATATTATGAAAATAAATTCTAAAATAAGAAGATAAAAATATATATAATTTTAACCTCTTAATCATAGATAACGTACATTGTTGCCTATTATAGCTTTACAGTCACATTTACAATTTCAGTGTTAACCATGATCCTGATTACTACAACCAGAAATTAAATTTATATTAACCAGGTTTTATCGTCAACGCAACTATGTTCAGTCATGTTCGAACAACTTCAATCGTAGTCAAAGACGTTTTTCACCACAAAAATCTGGTTATATGAACCAGGAATTTCTCTCAGTGTGGTCTTAAATGAAAGAAGATAAATTTTCCAAGAGTTTCTTCGACACCGTTGTTTCAATTTTTAATTGTTTATATATTTTTTTGTTATTCAAATTTAGCAATTTACAAGATTTTTGGAAAAAATCGTGTTTATTATTTATTTTTCCATTGCACATGATCGAAATCAATTTAAATTAGTCTAGTATGACCACCTGATAAAAAATAATGCATAATACAATTTATTTAAATAGTTGAAAAATAATGTTAATTAACAAATAGATAACTTTGGTCCTTCTTAAAAAAGTTTTTTTAAGTCATTTATTATCATTGTTATTAACAATTATCATTGTTACTAAAAACAAAAAAAATAATTATAAAGTTAATATTTATCATTGTTAATCACAATTATAATTGTTAATAACAATTATAACAATTAACTTTAAAATTATTTTTTAATAAACTCGCAATAATTACTTAAATAAATATAAATTTGTTTAAAAAAACAATTTTCTTTAAGAAGGACCAAAGTTATCTATTTGTTAATTAACATTATTTTTCAAGTCTTTATATAAATTTTATTATGCATTATTATTTATCGGGTGGTCATACTAGACTAATTTAAATTGATTTCGATCATGTGCAATGGAAAAATATATAATAAACACGATTTTTTCTAAAAATCTTATAAATTTCTAATTTTTAATAAAAAAAATATAGTATTTATTGTACTCTCCCTGCTACAATCATGCAGGGTTCGAGGATCCTTTTTACATTCCTTTCTTAACCGAACTTAAACTATTACAACGTCAATATACTGCTTACTTAAAACTATCTTCTTATTATTAATTAATCTTATCTATCTATATCGACTAGTGCTAGGGCTTCCGTTTCCTGTTTCTTTATGCCCTTTATGGCTTCGTCAATACTTTATATCTACTTATTTAAAATTACTTAAATTCCTTTTTTCTTCCAATTCTCTTATCCATTCCTCCGCTTGTCCTGATTCATCCAAAAACCACCTCACTCTTTCATCTATCCCCCTACACTCTTTTTCTTTCCTTTCGCATCTATCTAACACATGCCCCTAGTCTTCCAGTTCAAATCCACACACTCTACACACTTTCTCCTCTTAATTCATCCAATATCTACATTCACCCACGCTCTCACCCATTCTAAACCTTATTACCCTTTTCCATTTACTCTCTTTCCATTTTTTCCTTAAGTATTTTGGAATGCCAACCCCTTTTATCATCTGGTACCACCTGTTTTACCTTGGCCTCTTCGATTTTCTCCCACCTCTCCTCCTCATCTCTTTTTTCCACCTTATTTCCATTACCTCCTCTGCCACTATTCCATTCTGACCCTTATCCTTTCTCACTTTTCTTCTCATTTTCTCCCATCTCGTCATTTCCTTTGCGCCTCTTGCCTCCCTTTCCTCTATTTTCTCTAAGCACCTTCTTGCCCAATCACTTCCTCCTCCCTGTCTTAACTTTTCTTCAAACCTCCATGCTCTTTTTCTTTGTCTCACAACCATTTTCTCTCTCTCTAACTCCTCTCTCAACATATACCCCGGACAATACATGCTCACCCTCACCACCCATCTAAGAAATCTTTCATGCATGCATTCCACTTCCTTTTTTTCCTTCCATCCCCACACTTCCGCTCCTTAACTCACTATTGACCATACCAGTACGTCGAACAACCACACTCTCCTTTTCCAATCATCCTTAAACCTTCTTTCTCCTATTCCCCATACCTGCCCATCACTCTACTCGAGTAGAGTGATGGGGCAGGTATGGGGAATAGGAGAAAGAAGGTTTAAGGATGATTGGAAAAGGAGAGTGTGGTTGTTCGACGATCGTTTCTTTCACTTTCGTTTTCTCCACATTCACACACAGATCTTTCTCTCTTGCATACTTTTCAAACTCATCCATCATCAGCCTCATACCCGCCTCATGATCCGCCATCAGCACCACGTCATCTGCGTAAGCCAATGAATACACCTTTCTCGATCCCAAAACTACTCCTCCTTTTCCTCTCCTTTTTAATTTCTCCTCTGAGTCCGCTATTAGTAGTGTAAACAGCAGAGGACTCAACGGGCATTAGGCCTCTGCCTAACCAAAATTCTCTTCCCACTTTACCTCCCACTTTTACTCTGGATCTCGCGTATGTGTGAAGTTCTTTCACCCGTTCTACTATCCCCTCTTCTATCCCCCTACCCTTTAACACTCTCCATAACAACCCCCTGTTCACTGATGGAAATGCCGCTTTAAAATCAACGAAGAGTGCTATCAACTTTTCCCCTTTTTCATCCAGGTTCTTGTTTACCATGTAATTCAGCGTGTAGATATTATCCATTGTCCCCATCCCTGCTCGAAATCCAGTCTAGTTATGTGGAATGTCCCCTGTTTTTTCCACTTCCTTTTCTTAATCTATCTCTCAGCACTTCAGCATACACCTTATACCTAGGGATGGGTAAATGTAACAAACTCGAGGTTTTCTACGTATGTTACCTAAATGATGTATTCTACTGTAACAAACTGTCGCAAACGTCGCAAAGTATCCAAGCTCGGTAACTCTGTTTAAGAAGTGTCATAACCTCATTTTCTGTCGTATTTTGGAATTAAAGACGGTGTAAACAAAAGGAACAAAAGTAAAACATTTTTTAAACAATGATTCATTGTTCAGCTATTTAATAAATTTCACCGATTTAAGAATGGTAAATTAGTAGATAATAATAAACGAGAATAACAATCAATGTATGAAATAATGTTTAATTTAATTCTAATATTTTAACTAATTTACATAAAAAAATTATTTTATTGTAGACAATTTAAAGTAATAAGTTAGAAACTATTTATATTTTCATTAATTTTTGTTCACATTAATTTTATTTATTTTGTTGTCAGAGATTGAAGATTACTAATTTAATACGTTTAATTATGATTCTATATAAGAGAAGGTTTTGTTAACATGCTTCAATTAAGTAAAAAAACTTTTTTTATTTTTAGGAACAGGAAGAAACCTCGATTTATTTTCAATTAGACAATAAGTAGCACAACAGTAAACACTTTATTAATATATATAATATTAAAATATAAAATTTAAGAAATCAATATGCACGCCGGTTTGACAGGTACTTAGAATAGAATTTTGGGGTTATATTAACTGTATTGTCACAAACGTAGCAAACATTATGTTCTTGTAGCAAATTGGACAACTCTCTTTTTCTCCACTCCTTTATATAACATCTCATCAAATCCCTGCTCCTCTCACATTCCTCATCCCACAGTCCTTTGTACTTTTCTTTCTCTTCTTTCATCTGCTCTACCTCCAATCGCACCTTTTCTATCTTCCTCTTTAACTTTTTTATCCGCATATTCACATCCTCGTATTCTTCCCCTGCCTCTTCTCGAACTCCAATAACCTGCTTACCTTCCATTTTCCCATCCTCGTCCTTTGTTGTGCTCTTCCTTGCTCCATCCCTGTCTCTATCACTCCTCCACCCTCCCTTCTATTTCTACTATTATTGGAAAGTGCTCTGATCCTATTTCACACCCCACCGTCATTCTTCTTAACTTCCCCTTCGTCCTCTCTCCCGCTAACAAGTAGTCAATTACTGTATCGCCCTTCCCGCTAAACGTAAATTCCCCCTTTTCATCCCCCTTTGTATTACCATTACATATCACCCATCCCCGTTCCTCTATTAAATTTACTAGTTTTCTTCCTTCTTTATCAACCTCTTTATGTTTTGATGTTCTTTTAAATTTCTCCCCTTCTTCATTCCATTCACCTCCACCCAATTCACCTGTCCACGCATTGAAATCACCTCCTATTAAAACCAATTCGTCTTTTCCTTACTCCATCCATTCTTCCACACTATCCCAACCTTCTTCTTCGCCTCTTCTTCTGTACACACCTACTAGGTTCCATCTCTCTTCCCCTAACCTTATGCACCATGCAACACGTCCTTCTTTATCCTTCAAAATTGTACCTTCCTCTTTAATACCCACCCTGACTCCAGACACCATTCCTCCTACGTTTCTACCCTTTATATGTTTCCTCTTGGCCGACTGCATTCTCCATCTATAACCTTTCGGTAACTTCCTTTTTACTTTCACCCAATCTTTTTTATCCACCCAAGTTTCACATAGAAAGACCACGTCCCAACCCTTTATTCCCTCCCAGAATCCCTCGCCTTTGTTCTTCAATCCCGCTACATTCCAATATGCTACTTTAATTCTACTATAATACCCTTCTTTACCTCTTAATCCTTTATTTACTGTTCTTCTCCACTCTCTCCGTTCTTCTCTCTAAACCCCGTTTTCTTATTTGTCTTCACCTTCTGTCCTTCTTTTATCACTTTTCCTGTTTCCTCCTGAACTATCCATTTAACCCCTTCCACCCATATTCCTTCTCCGACCCAAACTACCCTTTTCCCTTGGCTCTTTCCTCCCATGCTTTCTGCTCCAACAAATACCTTACCCTTCTCTCTCTCCATGTCCTGTCCTCGTCAATCATCTCTTTTCTTCCCCTTAATTGACTTTTTTGCCTCATTACCTGCTTTTTCTCCTCCTCGTTTCCTAACTCCACTATCCAATTCTTAAAGCTCTCTTCTCTCTCCCACAACCCTTATATTTTTAATTTCTACATTTACCCCAATATCTCCTAAAAGTTTTTTTATCTCTTTCTTTCTATTTTCCTTTGATGCTTTTATTCCCTTGATCATTATATTATTCCTTCTTTTCTCCTTTTTCATTTGATCCATTTTTCTATTTAATTCCAACACCTTTATTTTCAGTTCGTCTTCTCTGATACCTCCCTCTTTTCTTCCATCCCCCCTCCGGTTTCCTGCTTTTCCAGTCTCTCTAATCTCACCTTCATCTCCCTTACCTTTTTTCTTGTACTCTCCCTCTCCTCTTTGTTCTTCTTCTTCAAGCTATCCAATCTTTCCCATACTACCTGCTTTTCCTCTTCCCACCTATCCTCCCAGGCTTTCCACATATTTTTAATCTCCCCTATTTCTTCCTTTACTCCCTCAACTTTGTTTTTAATCCTGTTATCCAATTTATCAATTTTTTTGCTCATTTGTTCCCCCAAATTCCTGATTAAATCCACTAAATTCTCCTCTTCCTCACCCCCACTCACTTTAGAATTTCCTTCACTAAACTCCCCACTCCTCCTTTATTAAGAATGCTATTTTTTATTTGTTGGTCAAGTTACGAACAAAATGGAAAAAAATTTATATTAAAAAAACATATATAGTTCCAACCTACCAAAAGAAAAAATGGATATTATAGATCAATAAAAAAATAAACAAAATTCTTCTCCTTTTAAAATCAATTTTTCTATTTGTTGGTATAGATTTAAACAAAATGGAGAAAAAAGTTATATTTGAAAAATAAAACATATAATTCCAATCCCCAAAAAAATAAATGACTTTTCTACTAGTAGGTAGATTTAAACAAAATGGAGAAAAAGATGGTTTATTTTTATATTGGTCTAAAACATCCATTATTTCTTTTAAGGGTTGAAATAATATGTCTTATTTTTCAAATATAATTTTTTTTTCCATTTTGTGTAACTTAACCAACAAATAAAAAAATAGCTTTCTTAATAAAGGAGGAGTTTTAACATTATTTTTATTTGTCTAAGTCATTTATTTTTTCTTTTAGGGTTGGAATTATATGTTTTATTTTTTAAATATAACTTTTTTCTCCATGTTATATCCCGATATATTTTAAAACTTACATAATTTCAAAAAGTTACGCAATTCAGTTAATTAATTATTTAAAATAAAAACTATAAAGTATAAACATAATATTTGAACAATGTCTAAAGGCATAGTTCAAATAATTACAAAATTTATCACAAATTCTAAAATTATTAACAGGAAATAAAATTCATAACTAAATATTATAATCTTTCATTTATATGAGTCATAAGCTCGTGTTACTACTCATATGAATAAAATTGTAAATGGAATCAACGTACTATGCCTTGCGATAAGTGTCAAAGCTATGAATAAAAGAGATGACGCATGACTAAAAAGAATGACAGAAGAATAGATGTAATTTATGAAATTAATTAATATTATCAAGAATAATTATTTAAAATAACTAATAACCTTCAAATATTGTTGATTTGCGTTTATTATCAAACAATTAATTTAAAATACCTTTAAATTAGTCGAATCGAAAATTAATCGATAATCAACAATCGATTAATCGATTGTCGATTCGATTAGTAGAGTAAGAACTCGTATCAATGTTTGAATTCAATAGATATCAATTCAAGCATTGATTATAAGTCTCAATAATAGATAGGTAGAAACTAGAAGGAAAAATAAAAGATTATATTACATCCGTATGTGCTCAATGCTCTTTTAGCTAAAAACGTGACAAATGTTCTTTTGGCTAGAAACGTGATACATGCTCTTTTGGACAGAAACGTGTTTTTTTACTAATTTCCCCACACGATACATAGACCAAAAGTCCTATATAAACCGATGCAAAATCAAGAGCGATTGTCAAAAGTTCCGGTGCAATTCAGAGCGAATAATATCATTGCAGAGCGACCCTTCGGTTTAAACGCGAGTTACTGTATTCTTTCCGTAAAAAGGTGCAAGTTAGATTAATTATCACTTAGAAACAAGTTTCTTTCCCGTAAAAAGGTGCAAGATAATGATTTAACACTTAGATTCAATAACTTTGTTGTTTTAACTGTCGTATTTGTTATACACAATTAATAGTATAAATTTCATTAATTCTTTCCGAAAAAGGTGCAAGTTATATTATTGTCACTTAGAAACAAGTTTCTTTCCGTAAAAGGTGCAAGATAAATAATTTAACACTTAGAAAACGTGAAACTGTTAATTTGTTGCAAAACTCTTACAAAGTTGAGAAAGTTACATAAGTGTAACATAACAAACTTTAAGTTTCATTCACTTGAAACGAAACCAATCAAGAACCTAAATATAACGACTTTGCTGTACTTTACGAACGAAAATTGTGTAATAAACGTAAGTAACTACTGTAATAATTGTAACTTTAATTAATATTATAAACAATAAATATATAAAAGGAATATTAATCTTGTTTTTAACGCAAAAACCCATAGTTTTGACAAGTGATCACGATCCTACTATAAAAATATAGATCAGGCCTTACCAACCTGATTAATCAGCTAACTGGTTTCAACAACCTATTTAAATAAATAATTAAAATTATTTAAAAGCCTTTCTCTTGCTCGGGACATAACACTCCATTTTGTTTAAATCTACCAACAAATAGAAAAATTGATTTTAAAAGTAGGAGGAGTCCCAAGTGCGAAATGCCAAGACTGCAAAAACGGACCATCATTGGTCCAGTAATGTCTGCCGAGAATTGGCAGTAGTTACTGGGCCATTATTGGTGTTAAAAACGTCCCATTGCTGGGCCAATGATGGCGCCGATGGTCAGATTTTCGAAATTTTTAAGACTGGGCCAGCTCTCGGTCCTATAATGGAACATTCACGACGAAGTTTATCAATCTTTAATGGCAAAAGACATTTGCCAGTGATGTGCCGACTATCGGTCAATTAATGGTTTATTATTGGCACATTAATGGCAAACATTTTGTATCTTTGATGGCAAATTATAATTGCCAGTATTGAGGCGTAGCTTGGCCCAATAACGGCACGTTATTGTCAAAATTGATAAATATTTAATGGAAAAATTCAATTGCGAATGATGTAACAAAGATCGGCCCATTAAAGGCACAGTAGTGGCACTTTAATGGCAAAGATTTTGTATCTATGAAGGCAAATTATAATTGGGGCGTAGCTTGGCTCATTAATGGCACATTCACGGCAAATTTGATCAATCTTTAATGGCAAAAGACATTTGCCAGTGATGTGCCGACCATCGGTCCAGTAATGGCTCATTATTAGCACATTAATGGCAAACATTTTGTATCTTTGATGGCAAATTATAATTGACAGTATTGAGGCGTAGCTTGGCCCAATAACGGCACGTTATTGTCAAAATTGATCAATCTTTAATGGCATAATTCAATTTCCAGTGAAGTAATGACGATTGGCCCATTAAAGGTACATTAATAGCATTTTAATTTGAGAATTTTTTTTGAGAATTCAATTTTAAGAAACATTCAGTTATTCAATAAATTATTTATTTTGAATTTAAATAATTGAATAAGTTTAAAAAGGATACAAATTAAAATATTTGAAAGGACAACGCACAAAATGTACAGAAATTGGCTTTCGGACAAATTGGTTGAAACTTCAGGAAGATGTTCTGAACAAATTATGTATGGGTTAATTTGACCCTGAAAGAATATTTTTTGAGTTACAGTGGGTAAAAGTGAGGAAAATATAAAAACGTAAATTACTCACATTCTAGACATTCTGAGGTGCTTTTGTGTAACTTTACTCATCTGATTAACTTTGAGCATCAGTGAAGTTTAATAAATGCGAGTTAAGAGTGAAATAAACGTCAGAATGACTAGATAGTAATGTAAGATCCTGAAAATATACATATGATGCAATTAAACGTCTTCAGGACAGAGATAGAATTTGAGTAAGACATATTTAAGTTTGCCTTTAAAATATCTTTAGAATATCTTTTAAAAAATATATTTCTAAAAAGACATTGATATGCTTGAAAAACATTTATTAAAAATATGCTTCGTCAGTAACAAAAGTTCAGTTCTGTAACTTCACTTAATATTCATATCAATCTAAACTGTTTTACTATCCTGTCATTCTGACGTTTACTTCACTCTTAAATCGCATTTATTTTACTCTTACTCATTCTTTACTGTCATTTTTACTTCGACTAAACTTCACTGATACTCAAAGTTAATCAGATGAGTAAAGTTACACAAAAGCACCTCAGAATGTCTAGAATGTGAGTAATTTACGTTTTTATATTTTCCTCACTTTTACTCAATAACGGCACAATATTGGCAAAGGTGATCAATTTTTAATGTCCAAATTAAATTACCAGTGATGTGACGAAGATCGGCCCATTAATGGCACGTTAGTGGCATTTTAATGGCCAAAATTTTGTATATTTGATGGCAAATTATAATTGCCAGAATTAGGGCGTAGCTTGGCCCAGAAATGGCACATTAATGTCTAACATTTTGTATGTATGATGGCAAATTATAATTGCCAATATAGGGACGTAGCTCGGCCCAATAATGTCACAGTATCGGCCAGTGTAGTGTAGCTTATCAAGACACTTTTGCTTCCTCGATTTCACGACAGAGTAGCAGAGTCGGACCAATATTGTCTGCCAAGTCTCGATGCCAGCTTTGCCATTACTGGGCCAATGTTGGGCCGCGTTGGTTTTCGCACTTGGGGTTTGTTTATTTTTTGATTGGTCTAAAATATCCATTATTTCTTCTGTGGGTTGGAATTATATGTTTTATTTTTCAAATATAAATTTTTTTTCCATTTTGTGTAACTTGACCAACAAATAAAAAAATAGCTTTCTTAATGAAGGAGGAGTTTCAACTTTATTTTTATTGGTCTAAAACACCCATTATTTCGTTTGAGAGTTGAAATTATGTTTTATTTTTCAAATATAATTTTTTTTCTCCATTTTATTTAAATCTACCAACAAATAAAAAAATAGCTTTCCCGAGTCGAAATTTAGAATTGATTTAAGATCTAATAGAGCATATTAACTTCTTTATAAGTACGTTTAGATCCTATAAATTCTACTTAAAGTCTACTAAGACCTAGTAAAGGATATTTAAACACTTTTAAACTCTGCTGTGTCCAAGAGCATATTTAGAATTAGTTCTCCCTAAAATCTAACAAGTCCTGAAACAACATTTTATATTCTTTCAGATACTTTCAAGATTTTTTTCATATCCTGCATTTGTCAGTTGAGACTTGCGTCTGCGCTTTAAGTTCAAAGTAATACTTAGGAACTATTTACTGAATGTTTGACTTGAGTTAATTTTACAACTAAAAACATATTTTTTATAATAGATAGTTTGTAAATATATAAATACAAAAGCAAATAGTTATATTTACTTCTATAATTTAAACTTTTAATCAATTTTAACTGGACAAATTGATATAAATAATATTTTGCTATATTTTTAAGGTATAGATTAAAATTAAAATGTTTACAGTGAATTTAAAAAACATTAAATATTTAGTGTTTATAATAAAATTTCAAATTAATTTAATATTATTAATATTGTATTATGTTTATAATATAATATATTGAAATTAAAATATAAGGAAGTATTATATTAATAATATTAAATATTTATGATATTCTGATTTTTATATTTATTTCAAAGTTTAAATTATAAATATAGAGTAAAACTATATTCTTAGAAAAATCATTTTGTGTACAGTTAAATATTTTCATTCTTAAGCAAGAACTTTAGATATATTTTCTCGTTTTGAAAAGTTTGACACATCTGGTTTCATTTAGGATGACCAGCCATAAAGGTTTCTCGTCTATTTTGTGCATTTTTTTGTACAAGTTTTTTTTATGTATACTTGGTAAGAATGAAATTTACAAACATTTCTATGAGAAATATTTAGGAATTTTATGAATTTTCAGGGAAATTTTCAAAGAAATGCCTTGAAGCGTCAGTTGCTTTCTAGCATTTGAGAGATATACACTCAAACCGCGCTCGCCAGGACAATAATATTTAAAAATGTAATAAATAAACAACAGTTTAACTTTTTTCATTTTAAATATTCTTTGTGTTTATTGTAGTGTTAAAAATAGTGTTTTTGTTTTATTTAAAAAATAAAGTTTCTTGTTTTCATCTTGTGTTCCGAGTTGTATTCTTGTGTTTTAGTGAAATGTTACACAAAGTGCGGTTTGAATGTGTTTAAAAAAACTTCATATATACAGTAAAAACTTTTAGTGTAAATATTAGTTCTGTGTTAATAATTATATATATATATATATATATATATATATATATACATGTATACATATGTGTATTACAAAATAAATATATATTTTTGATCCGAGTTCGATGTTATTTTATTGTTTTTGTTGTGTTGTAGTAATTATTAACAAGAAAATCAGGTAACGTATAAAAAGGGAATTGTTTATGCTGAATTAATAATCCGATTTCGTTGTTATGATGAGTTTTTTGTTGTCCTGGAAATTAGTTTTGTTATAAAATTAAGATTCAATAAAATTTTGTGTTTACAAAACATTCTAATTGGCAAGAGAACAAAAAATTTAATAAAACAAATTGGATTCTTTGTTCAATATTAACAGTACTTTTTTTCTTGTTTGTGCAAGCGCGAATTCTAAACGCTGTAGTGCGTAGTACTTAGTATGCTCTAAAGAGACCTTAAATTAAGACCTCCTTAACGCCTTATAGATAGCGAAAACGGTCTTATGTAGACCCTATACGATCTAAAATCGAACCTGTAACAACATAACTAAAGCCTCTTTAGGTTCTTCTAGATCCTCCATAAAGTAGGTCTTAGCAGACTTTGATTCGACTCTAAATTTCGACTCGGGTTCTTTATGAAGGAGCATGTAATATAAAGCCATGGACAAATGTCACCTCCGCCATCTGTCGCGCAAAATGCGCGGCGACATATCAACAGTTTATTCCAATATCGATCTTACACACACATACATCCTACACTAAAACTGACATTTCATACTTTAAACATTAATTTCTCATTAATTTAACGTTAATTTATCCTACAAAATATATAAATTTCATCCTTAGATATTCCTTTATCATTTCCAATAGTTCTTTTGGCATTATTACATCAAATAATAACAATTTTATTAGTTTATCCTTAACCTACTTTAAATCTACCATAACTTGGCTAGATTTGCGATTTTTTAAATAAATGGATTTTGTATTTCACTACAACTTTTTAAAATTTGAAAATTGCATGAAAATGTTTAAAGTTTAAATTAAATATGTTCCATTTTCAATTGAAAGCTGAGATGTTAGGCTAAGTTTTCCACATTATGAGATTTTTATTAATGCAAGAATGACGAAGTTAAGCAACAAAACGTGAAAAGTGATCCATTACACCCCGGTTTCCCCTACATATGCAAGAAATTTTCTTTGTTTTGGAATATATGAGATTATCAAACAATATAATATGACACTAAATATAAATTTGTCTGCAAAAAATTTTGTTTATAAAAAAGAATCAAAGTTATCTATTTGTTAATTAACATTGACTGCAACAATTTAAATAAATTGTATTGTACATTATTATTTGTCTGGTCGTCAAGATGGACCAATTTAAATTGATTCCAATCATCTGCAATGAAAAAATAAACATAATTTTTTCTAAAAATATTAAAAATTGTTAACTTTGAGTAACAAAAAATATAAACAATTTAAAATTCAAAACTTGGTTTAGTAGGATCTCTTAGAAATTTTGCCCCCTTCAATTTAAGACCAGGCCCACGAAATCCGATAAATGAGCGCGGGGCGAGTTTAACATCATATCTTAAAGCCCTACACAGCTGCAGTTTTTAATTAATAACTTTTTTTGTAATTGAGTCTTATTTTTTTTGAAACGATTTTACACTCCGAGACATGTTAATTTATTAACATTTTATAAACAAATTATATAAAAAATTATAAAAAATTAAAAAATGTAGAAACAAAAAATTTATTCAAATAGTGCATTTGAAGACAAAAAACCCATATTTTAATGTTAACATATGTCAACTAGAACTGAGAAAAAACTTGTTAATTTATCAGTACTGAAAAAATCAATTGATAATAACTTTTACAAAAAAAATTTTTTGGTTCAAAAAGCAAATTTTTTAGTTTTAGGTTTGGTATGTCTTCTTGTTTACACTAATGAGATAATGTATTGCATTGTGAAAATATTTGCTTTCTTCCAGACGGTTATCGCCTCTTGAGCAAATTTCGATGGTTCGAAATTTAGAAGGTGTTGTTTCAATATTAGAAATTTTATACTTTACAAATTGATGAATTATAAGAGGTCGATTTAAAATTTACTTCAAATTCAATACTTGGGGAAATAATTCACTTTTAAAGGTGTACGTTCAAAAATATTGCTTAGAATATAGTGTTCACTTTTAAAGGTGTACGTTCAAAAATATTGCTTAGAATATAGTGTTCACTTTTAAAGATGTAAGTTCAAAAATATTACTTGGGGATATACTGTTAACTTTTAAAGATGTACTTTGAGTTCCCTTGTAGACGATATGATGGGTACTGGTTGATTTCCAACAAATTACTTTCTGTTCTAAATAAAAATGGTACCCCTTTTTATATTAAACTTTCTTGATTAGTAAAAAGCCATTTGAATCTTTGCCTTTGTCGCGTGTTCCATCGCTTGAACGACCATGGGTTCTCCTTTCGTGACAAGCTTCTCCACTACAGGTTGTTGAGTTCCCTTACTGCTCTATGACTTAATTTATAAAATATGTATGTTATATGGGTGATTCTCCTGAAAGGGACTCGGTTTTTTCTGAAAAGTTAAAACATACAATTTTTTTATTTTCTGGTTCTTTTTTTGGTAAATATATTCTAAAGACATTCAAGAGTGAAAATATGAATTGCGCAAAATTTATTTAAAAAATTTTGACTTCCATTAATATTTTACTATCATGCATCGTAGAGGTTAAAAATACCGTATTTAAAATTCCATGTTTTTGTAAAAAAAAATTTTTTTAATTTTGAATTATAATTTTTATTTTTTAATTAATTAAACTTTTAACTTGTAGTCAAAGTGTTAAGTACAAATGTTTATTAATGTTACAATATTATTATTTAAAATTTTTTTTTGTTTTTTAGGAATATTTACATTTTTTTAGGAGGTCTTCCGCGTTTTTTAAACGTTAGTAATACATTTTGGAATTAATGTGTCTAATGAATCCTTTGAGAATTTCATTTCTCCTAAATGATAATGCTTGCATTTTTCTAAGATATTACATCTGTAGCAGCTCATCTCATTGAAGGTGACTGTGTTGGATTTCAATCTACTCCATTTCCATTGGTGTTCTTTTATTGTACCATTAAAGGGTTGCACCTTTTTAGGCATTTTGTCTTGGATTTGATCAATTTCTTCTGACGACACTGTTCCAAAGAAAATATTTTTGCATTCTTCACGGAGTTTTGAAACTAAAACTTCAAAATTATTTAAATCAGTTCCGTGAGCAACTATAGAATCAGCAGTTCGTTTGATCAATCCTCCGATTCCATCTGCTGGACCTTTACTGTGCCTTGCTTCTGAATAATTATAAATTATATTTTCAAAATTATTATACATTTTCAAAAAATAAATACTCATCAGCCAAAACATATTCTTATTTCGATATTGGGTCGCTGGTCCATCACTTTGGAAATAAATAGTTTTTAGGTTTGGAAACTTTTGTAAAATATAATCAACGACAAGTTATAAGTGAGATAGAATGGCTGTGCAATCATGTCGTAAATCACTTGAAAATGTACAAAATCCTTGTTTGAAATTCAAGGCATGAATCATCCCTGTATGCAAAGACACTTGCTGTTTTGATGCACCGAAATGAACTGATTGCGGCTCCCTTGCACTCATAATTCTCGCTCCAATCCATAAGTATAAAACATTCGGCATCAGAAAGCATTTTTTAAACATTTTTTGTAGCTTCACATTGTTGCGTTATTCGATGAACGTGTGCCTTATATTCCATTATCCATTTAGATTGAAAATTATCTTTTATTTTACGAAAAGTCGTTGTTATTTCCTGTTTTGATGTGACTTGCACAGTGATATCTTTTTTTGTTTTTACGGAAATTCTGTTTTCTTTTCTTGTTACCCATTTTTGGGTATAATCCTTTTTTCCGGGTCGGATGGAACTATTTTCTTTGTAATATTTATGTACAAGTTGTTGAAGTCGTATTTGTTTAAGCTTTCTAATATTCGATTTCCGTTTTTCTTTATAAGAAACAATTAAATTATTTTAAAAGATCCATTCAGTTTTGTTTTTTCGCCCCTTGGAAAATAAGTCTCAGTTCTTTCTTCTTTTGCGCACTTCTTGTTTCTAAATAAACTGATTTAAGTCTTTGTTTCAGTGCTTCTCCTTCTAATAACTTCTTTTTCACTTTTGAACTCACTTTTTCGTTTTCTATTAATCCTTGAATTTCCTTAGAAGTAGATTTTGGTTTGATGATTCTTGAGAGTCGCTTTTGAACTGCTTTTAATTTTTTATCCAATTGTTTATTAATCTTAATTACCTTAACATTTTCTCTATATAATTTAGAATTCTTACTTTTTCGATTCCTTTTTCTACCTCGAGTTGATTTTTCTTTTTTCTCTTTATTAGTTACAGAACTATTATTTCCTTCTTTACCTTCAGTTTCTTGTTCAAATTTTTCTTTTGTATCCAACTTCTTTTTTTGATATCGTCGCACAGCTTCCAAATTTTTGTGTCGATGCATTTGTAATTGTTTTTTCGTCATTTTACTTTTCAATTTAATTTTACCATTGCCAACTCTCATTGCATACCTTTGCCGTTCTTTTTCTTTACTCAATTCATATTTTTCACAATCATTTCTCAGATCTTCCCTTCTTCTTCTTTGAGCCTCAGCTCTTGTTTTTAATCTACTATTTTTTGATTTTTTTGCACAATAAAATAAATTATAATCTACATTTTTCATACTTACGTTTACAAAATCTTCTCTTCAATTTTTTGTAAACAAACATCACATTTTATTTGAGGGTTAGATATTTTTAAATAATGATAATTACACTGGTTTACAGTGAAATTGCCAATCGAACAAAACATTTTTTTTCGATTAGTAGGTGTTTTCTGAGTAAGAAAATCATAGTTTTAATTTTTTTCCCTCGTGTAGTTTTTTTGTAGCTTCAAATTTTGTATTTTTGAGCAGCGACGGCACTTAAATTTACCTGTAGGAAAATCAACTCGTTCAAAAATGATGAATAGGATGTCGTTGGAAAGGTAATTAAATTATCTTTCAATGGATATATTACAGAATAAAATTGAATGAAAATTGAGAGAGCTACAGTCGCTTCAAGATCAAATTTCATGGAAATTTCGATGATTTTTAGACACTTGACTAACTTTTGTTAATTTTTTCCACAACAAACAGTAGAAAATATTTATGTTTTAAATTTTTTATTGATAGCTTATTCCATTAAGAAACTTTTGAGCCCTTGTGGACCTTGATTGGATTAAAAATGAAAATTCTACACTACATTTAGTGAACGAAACTTCTTTGCCATTTTAGTATACTTTTCAATATTTGCAGCAAACATGCAAATGAAATTAAGTTAAGTGCTAAAGTTACTAAAATCACACATCATGAAATTCTAGAGTTGCTCAATTCGAATACAATGTCAAATATCAAAATTTCAAAATGGCGGATCCAATATGGCGGACAAGTTTTTTTTAAAAATCGATTAAATTTATGACAATTTCGTTACTCGGGGTTTTTCGGTGTCGCTGATGACGAGACTGATGTCAGATTTTAAAAATTAAAAATGGTGGCTTCAATAGAGTAGACGAGTTTTGGCTCTCTGATAAGGTCTCTGATTACAAATTCGATGTCATATTTTGAAAATTCAAAGAGGTGAATTTAGTCTGTGCGAACATATTTTGAAAGTTTAAAGATAAACTCATGAAAATTAATACTTTGGGGCTTCTGAGGTCTCTAATTCCGAAACCAACATCGGTTTTAAAATTTTTAAATTGATGTTATGTTGATGGAAAATAAAAACTTTACTCTAATT
This sequence comes from Leptopilina myrica (nomen nudum), assembly GCA_032872475.1. Taxonomy (NCBI): domain Eukaryota; kingdom Metazoa; phylum Arthropoda; class Insecta; order Hymenoptera; family Figitidae; genus Leptopilina; species Leptopilina myrica (nomen nudum). The sequence goes on from CM065461.1 coordinate 16,826,278, forward strand.
GCAATAAACTATCTTAATTTTAATTTTCAATAAATTTTTATAACTTTTTAACTGCAATAGATTTTAAATCTCATTCGAAAATACAGACACTGAAAACATCTAGGAGGGGGATGAAGAATGTAAAAGGGCTCGAAAACATTAAAAAAAATAATTTTAATTTATTATTTAAAAACTTTTGTTTTTTAAATGTACTTTGATAAAGGTAATTACATATATTTAAAATGTATTGCAGTAAAAAACTTATAAAAATTTATTGAAAATTAAAATTAAGATAGTTTATTGCAAATAGAGTAGGGGAGACTGGGCTGAAAAGTTAAACTGCCAAAACCGTTAAAATTCATTATTTTTCGAACGGGAATAATTGGAGCATTGTAATTTTAATTATAGAAGGGTATTATCACCCTAAATAAATGTCCGGAGTTGTGTGCAATTCTGTTAATTTTTGTGGTGTCTATATTGAAAGTATTTTTTCAACCTACTTTTGAAAATTTTTTCGAAAAAGAAAATATCAACTTTTAAGTATATTTTTTGCATTTTCCTCACCGCGATTTTTTTACTTCATTATTTGGGTCCCCTAAAGAGATACCTAAATGTATTTGCTAAATATCTTTAGTCAGATTTTTTATATTTGTTGTGAAAGACAAAAACGCACCCTGGGCGAAAAGTTAAATGTATTTTTACATGTATTTAATTTTTTCCTTTTTTTAGGTTTGTTTGTTTAAAAATTATTAATTTAACATTAGGCAAGTACTCTGTCAAAAAACAAGACCGTTCACCTGAAATAAAAAAAATTTTTTTTTTGAAATTTTAATTTTTTAACTTTACAACTATTCTAAAGCTTTTTTTAAATAAACAAAGATCTTTTATTTACTAAATTACTTGTTTACGTATACTGTAACTTATCTAATACTTATCACCTATCAGAAAATAGTTTTAGTTGGCTAAAAATAGATTTTCAAAAAAGGACAAAACATGTATTTTATGCGAAAATATCAGGAACTTTTTTATTAAAAGTTGTAGAGGACAAGTTGCCCTACAATATTGATATACAAATATTTGCATCTAAGCGGATTATATAGCAAAAAAAATCATTTATGCAAAATTTAACTTTTCGCGCCAGTCTCCCCTAAAGTTTTTATTTTCCATCAACATAACATCAATTTAAAAATTTTAAAACCGATGTTGGTCATATTCAAAATATGACATCGAATTTGTAATCAGAGACCTTATCAGAGAGCCAAAACTCGTCTACTCTATTGAAGCCACCATTTTTAATTTTAATTGTCATAAATTTAATCGATTTTTAAAAAAACTTGTCCGCCATATTGGATCTGCCATTTTGAAATTTTGATATTAGACATTGTATTCGAATTGAGCAACTCTAGAATTTATTGATGTGTGATTTTAGTAACTTTAGCACTTAACTTAATTTCATTTGCATGTTTGCTGCAAATATTGAAAAGTATACTAAAATGGCAAAGAAGTTTCGTTCACTAAATGTAGTGTAGAATTTTCATTTTTAATCCAATCAAGGTCCACAAGGGCTCAAAAGTTTCTTAATGGAATAAGCTATCAATAAAAAATTTAAAACATAAATATTTTCTACTGTTTGTTGTGGAAAAAATTAACAAAAGTTAGTCAAGTGTCTAAAAATCATCGAAATTTCCATGAAATTTGATCTTGAAGCGACTGCAGCTCTCTCAATTTTCATTCAATTTTATTATGTAATATATCCATTGAAAGATAATTTAATTACCTTTCCAATGACATCCTATTCATCATTTTTGAACGAGTTGATTTTCCTACAGGTAAATTTAAGTGCCGTCGCTGCTCAAAAATACAAAATTTGAAGCTACAAAAAATCTACACGAGGGAAAAAAATTAAAACTATGATTTTCTTACTCAGAAAACACCTACTAATCGAAAAAAAATGTTTTGTTCGATTGGCAAAAAAAAGTTTTTAATTTGTAAACCAGTGTTATTAACACATTAAAAACAAAGCAAGAACGCTTACCAAATATAAAAAAGGCTTCGGAGATGAAAAATTTCGCAGATGAAAAATGCACTTTTTTTAAAATTTACAATTATTGCAGTGTAATTAAATAATACTTTTTGTTTACATCATCAAATATTTTTACATAGATTATATATTATGTATAACTGTTTAAAAATATGATGTTATTAATTAGAAAAGGAGGCTTCGGAGATGAATTTGAATTTTTACCCTCACTAATAATTTATATTAATTATTAATTTTAACACCATTTTTAGTTTATTTACAACAAATAAACGTGTAAAATAAACGTTATATTCTAATCTTTAATTTCATATATAACAAGACTGGATTTAAAAAAATTTTAATATTTTAAAAAATAATTATAATATATTTAAAAAAAAATACAAACTTAAGGAAATATCAATAAAAAGTAAATGTAAAGTAGGGAACTCCAGTTGGAAACACGTGAAGTAGTCCCTTTCAGGAGAATCACCCATATATCTTGCTATTCTTCCACGTGTCGAAGGTTGTCAAATATCGTTAAAGTGATGCACAATTATTGTTCTGATTACATTATTCCATATCACTTATCTTCTTTTATGTAATGAAGCTTGTGATAGGTCGTCTAGATGATGCACGATCGTTTTTTTACATGGTTCAAAATATAACTCTTCTTTCTTTACTTTGTTGTAATTTATAAACTTGTTTAAATACATATAAGATATGATGCATTTCATTTCAAATCATTCCGCCGACAAAAAACAATCGAAAGGAGAGCGATTTTTAAAAAAACTTTATTTTACAAAAATTTAATTATTTGTAACATATTATACACTGAATCGAAAGAGAATTTCTTGAACCTTATAGTGCTATTTTTTTTTAATTTCTCTCAATTTCGTAGAGAAATTCCTGTTTGAAAGTTTAAACTCTTAATATCTCAAACCCCGTTGTTACACCCCGAGCGGAAGGCGAGGTTAAAGGTTAGGTTAATAACTTTTTTGGAGGAATGGTAGGCTGATTATGGTCAAGTTGGTAAAGCTTGACCTTTATTTTTAAGTAGGATCGTTTGTGCTTGTCAAAACTATGGGTTTTGCGTTAACAACACATAAATATTCCCCTTTAATACATTTATTTAATGATTCAATCATAATATTACAAATAGTTACATAAATGTTACTTACTTTTAGTTACAGATTAGTAGTAGATTTAAGGTTATAGCGCTGGTCGGTATAAGTTTGGGTTTCAAGATGCTGTTTTGATTGAATGAAATTTAGAAAGTTTGTTATGTTACACTTGTGTAACTTTCACAACTTTAGGGTTTTTGCGTTTGTTTCAGGAGTTAATACTGCTTCTAAGTGTTACTTATCGTCACTTGCACCTATTATGGAAAGAAACTTGTTTCTAAGTGTGAGAAAAGCAACTTGCACAATAATCGAGTACAATTCAAACCTGCAATTGCCGATTAAAGAAATAATTAGTGAAAAACTACAATTAATGAAATTTCATTCGCAAAATACGACAGTTAATACATTTTAATTATTTATTCCAAGTGTCAATTTGCCTTTCTTGCACCTTTTACAGAAAGAAACTTGTTTCTAAGTGAAAAACAAAATAGACTTGCACGATAACCGAATACAATTCTAAACCGCAATTGCCGATTAAAGAAAGAATACAATAAAATCGCGTAAAAACTGAAGGGTTGATCAACAATGACTACTGATCTATAAAATCGCACTGGAACTTTTGACGACTTTTTGTTGAAAAAGCTTTGGCTTATATACTAATAAATTATTAAAAAGTGGGAGAGTTTGTAGACAATTATGGGGGTAAATTGTGTTGTCTCCTAAGAATTCAGTAGTTCATCTTAAATCTATTTATAAGTTGTTTTTAAGTAGGAATGCGACTCTTCGACAACTGACCTAAATGTTTACCTCATATATGGAAAAAGTGAAGCTCGAGTTATAGACAATGATTCATTGGACTCAGGTTGCGAAAAGAGGTCATAGCCGGCGAGTCCGAGCTTACATGAGTCATTGCTTGACGCTACGCATTGTTCTCTATTTTGGTTAATTTCTATCTCTTGTTTTTTTGACATTATATTAATATGTAGGACGAAGTGTCGGATCTCAATTTGCAACTTCTGTCTCAATTTATGAATTTTAAGTCTTTTTAACATTATATCAATATGTAGGACAAAATGTGAGATCTCAATTGGTAACTTCTATCTCTATTTATGAATTTTAAGTCTTTTTAACATTATATCAATATGTAGGGCAAAATGTGAGATCTTAATTTGTAACTTCTATCTCAATTTATGTATTTTAAGTCTTTTTGACACGAGTATTATGTGTCAAAACGAATATAATTACATGCTTTTAGCGTTTTTGTTACATCGCTTATACATAAAGACATATTCCCTACATTCTTATTAAAAAAATGTGTCTGGGATGTAACATCCGTCGATTTTTATCAAAATTATATGAGAATAAAGCTTAAATATTCTGGTTTAAACAGGAATTTCTTTACGAAATTAAAAAAAAAATATCATTAGAAAGTTCATGAAATTCTCTTTCGACTCAGTGTATAATATGTTACAAATAATTAAATTTTTGTAAAATAAAGTTTTTTTAAAAATCGCTCTCCTTGATTTTTTTCTAATTTTAATAAAAAATCTTTATTTCTTTCTCATTCTGCTAATAAATTGAATTCCTCCAACGAATTTTATTATTCATGAAAAATTTAAATATTTAGAAAAATAATTTAATTCTTGCGAATAATTGTATAAGTTTTTAAATAATTTCTTTTTTCGATTCATTTAAAGCAAATCTTATTTATATTTTACAAACAATTTTATTAAAATCTTTCACAATAATTTAAAAAAATCATTGAATTCTTGCTAACGATTTTATTAGAATGTTTGAAATAATTTAATTTCCAAAAAGAAACTTATTACTTTTAAAAATAATTAAATTCTTGTGATGAATATTGTTATTTATAAGAATAATTGAATTTTTTAAAGAATTTTATTAAATTGCCTCAAAACAATTACATTTTCGGAAATAATTTTATTATTTATCGACATAATTGAATTCTTTGAAAGAATTATTTATGTAATTAATTGAATTCTCAGGAAGAATTTCTTTTAAATCTAAATAAATATTTGAATTATTTTTAAAAAAATGTAATTTAAATTGTATTTAAAATAATTGATTTCTTTCGAACAATTTAATTAAAACATTTAAAAACAATTGAATTCTTGTTAGAAATTCCAATATTTTTGTAAATAATTAAATTCTTTTTCTGAATTTTATAAAAATACTAGATATTGAAAATAATTGAATCGTTTTAAAGAATTTGATTATAATTCTTGAGTATAGTTTTTTGATTTCTTGTATTAGCGAATATGAAGTAGTGGAAATTCTGAAAAAACAAAAATAGTAGACTTAAGTGTCTAAAATTTAAAAAAAGTGCCTAAACAGTAGCATAACGTAAAAAAAGTAGTAAATAGTAGGATAATTACCCCAAATAATTTAAATTTGAAATGAATATAATACATATTGACCCAACATAATTGTGTTTTCGTTTTTAAAGCTTTGCGGACTTTAGCCTTACATTTATATTTTTTAGTAATTTGTCATTAAAAGTAATTTTGTTTAAGAATTAATTCATTTACACTCCCGGTCAAAATTGAGAGACCACCCATTTTCAGGAGAATGAAAAACGTTTTAAAACATAAGATTTATTGAAACTAAAATTTTTCTCTGTTCATTTGTTGATAGATGATGAAATTTGGAAAGAACAAGATATTTCAGAAGTCGTTTGGCCAATAATTCATTTAGATATTTTTAAAAAATCGTCATTTTCAATGATTTATAAAAATTTGAATAACTTCTAAAATAATGACCGCTTTTTAATGATCTTAGGCTTATTTTAAAGGTCATTTGTTACACTATAAGACTTACTTATAGGCATTAACGTGTAATTTTTTTCTTAAAAAATGCAGGCCGTCAAACTTGGACCAAAAAAATTCAAAAAATTTGGAACATTCTTATGAACAGAAATATAATTTTTAAAATTCAAATGTATTTTTTTATTAAATTTTCTTGAAAAATCTAATAAATGTTTTAAATATTTATGTTTTATTTAATGTTTTAAATATTTTTTAGAATAGTTTTTAGTACAGAAAAATTGTTCCAAATTTTTTGGGTCCAAGTTTGACGGCCTGCATTTTTTAAGAAAAAATTACACGTTAATGCCTATAAGTAAGTCTTATAGTGTAACAAATGACCTTTAAAATAAGCCTAAGATCATTAAAAAGCGTACATTATTTTAGAAGTTATTCAAATTTTTGTAAAACATTGAAAATGACGATTTTTTAAAAATATCTAAATTAAATATTGGCCAAATGACTTCTAAAACATCTTGTTCTCTTTAAAAATTTAACATCTTTCAAAAAATAAAAATAAAAAAATTTTAGGTTCCATACAATTTTTGTTTTAAAATGTTTTTCAATCATCTGAAAATGGGTGGTCTCTCAATTTTGACCGGTAGTGTATTTCCAATAAATTTATAATTTATTTTAAAGTATTTTTTATTTTAAATTACTCACTTGATATTTTCTTTGCTTTTATACTGGTATTTGCGTTTATCCAAGAGTGAACAGCCAAAATTGCAAACATCTAATGAAAACGTAGGATTATCAATAAGTGAAAGAAAGACAGTCGATCCTTAAAAGTTGGCACAGAAAATGGTTAACGTTCAGATGATCTGAAAATTTATAACTCATTAATAAAATAATTAGGTATACAAAACAACTTTAATATTTTACATATACATATAAACTCACTTAATAATTGGCTTTTCCCAGGCAGAAATCAACGACAGGCTTGGTACCGAGCCGGTACCAAGGGCGGACTTGCCGGTGCCGGCGTGAGACCGGCCTTACCGCCGGCCCGGAGCTGGTCCAGTCAACAATGATAACCCGGGAAATATCCGCCCGGTGCCGGTAAACCACCGGTCCGGCAGCGTGCCGGTAAACCATCGGCCCGGTACCGGGCCGGTTCTTGTTTTCAGTGTTTTTGCTTTCCAATGAGAATATTCCCACAAAGAGCGACTTTTTCTTCCAAAATCACATGGCGTGCTGTGGCGAAGAGACAACAATTTCTTTGAAATTTTATTAATTCTGTTTGCATTTAATCGAACTTTAAATGGTCCTTTTATCCATAATTGGATAAGTTTTTTCACAACACCTAGTAAAACTAGGTGCATATAATCCAATGGAACTTTCGAAATGTAACCAAAATTTGGAATGGATTTAAAAATCGTTTCTTTTTCAACATCCACATCATTGTAGTCGTTCCTATTGAATCCCTCGTCTGTCTTTAGTTTTAAAAGTTTAGTACCTGTAAAGCACACAGTTCCTTTCTTTATTTTTTCCCCACTTTTCGAGGAATATAATCGCCTTCAATTTCGCATTTAATTCACTCACAAATTGATTCAAGAATTCGTTTGTGTCATCAGATTTTTTCTTTTCGTAGAATGCTCCTACTGGATAAACTAAATCTCCATTAATTTCTGCGCAAAGAATTAACCAGATTCTGTCAGTTCCCGAATTATAAATTGGCAATCCGTCAATATTAAAAACCAATTTAATTTTTTCTATTGTCTTTCCTTTGCTTTTATTATCTTGCAAAATTCCTCTTACGGTTCTTTCTGAACCAAAATGGTGGAAAGTGCCATCGCTGCCCATTTGGGATACTTTCACATTTCTTATTGTTCCCAATAAAGTTCTTGCATCCAATGGTAAGGGAAAGTTTACCACTGACTGCAAAAGAAAAAGCAATGAGGTCAATGCTATAAGACTAATATGAAATACTATCGCCCATTTTCTCAGATTGTTTTTAAAATTGTTATGAATACTTGAAGCGCTGTCGTCAAAATTATAAGCATTTTCATCGTTTTCTTTACTATCATCGTTTTCTTCACTGTCATTGTCTATATATTCGCTGTCACTTAAGAAAGAATCGTCAGATCCATCACTAGTTTCGGAGTCCAAAAGCTGGTCTACGTTTTGAGGATTTCGTGATTCAGCTTCGCAAGTATTTACACTACATGATAAAAGAAATCAATTTATTAGAATACAAAATAAAAGCAAAATACATATTTAATTTTTAATTAATTTTTTAACTGTGCATTTATGTTTAATCGAATTAAAAATAAATTTTTGTTAAGAATATTTGTACACGGAGAAAAATATAAAGTAACTTTTACTGCTTTCAAAGTGAATAAAAAATTTCTTGTAAAGCATTTCTGGAAATTATTACTACACTTGGAGTAATTTTTGCTATGTTCAAAGTAAATTTTAACTAATTTTTACAAATATATACTTCCAACGTAACAAAATTTATTCTAAAAGTAGTAAAAATTAGCAGAAATTCTTTAACGGAAATTTTTTACTATAAAAGTAGTAAAAGTTACTTTATACTTTTCTCCGTGTATTAATAAATGTTATTTTATTATTTTTAATTTCGTCGAAATTTAATTTAACCGAATTTTTTAGGTCACTTGAGTAAATTGGAGTACTCGCATTATATTATATAGGTAATGATAACCTTCACTTGCTTGGACCACATCCGGGATCGGTCAGTCCATGTTTAAATTGCAATATTTTCTAGATTTTATTACTAACTTAAACAACACTTATAATTCATGAAGAAAATCTTAAAAACTTCAGAAAAATGTCAACAACAATTTTTGTTTAAATCATTAAACAATTGTTAATTTGTTGAAACAATCGAGTACTCGAATTCATTCGAGGACTCGGAATAATCGAGTGCTCGAATTCATTCGAGTACTTGAAATAATGGAGTGCTCGAATTCATTCGAGTACTCGAAAATTTTCGAGCTTTTTAGTAGGCTCGACTCGGCTCGGGCTCGTACTGATTAGGCTCGCCTCGGCTCGAAAAACGAAAAGCTCGAAAATACTCGATCGAGTATTTTCGAGCTTTTTGCACACCTCTATTAATAAATAAACTTTTTTTTATATTGGATGTCAAATTTGTGGACCATAAAAAATTATTTTCGATTGCTCATTTTGTTCTTAAGGGTCTATATTATTGAAAACATGTATTGCACAATTAAAAAAAGAAATTTTGTTGCATATAAATAACTAATAAAAAAGGTCAATTTTTTCACTATAAACAATTAAGTATATCTTGGTCAAATTTAATTTCACAAAATCGGGATAAAAGGTTTTTAATTCCTGGCATCTTCCTGAGACTTTTTTAATAAAAAGATTAAAATAGCTCATAGGGTGTCAGAGATAACTTTTTTTCATTAAAATTCAGGTAATTTGTTTATTAACATTTTTCATATTATGAATAAATGTTATTTATAATTTTTTTACATTTTAATTAAAAACATATTATTCACACAGATTTTTTTTAATTCTTAATTTCTTAAATAAAATAATATTAAAAAATACTTATATTGGCTATTTTGCTCATGAAGATTATCTATAGATAATCGTAATTAATATATTAGGGTCATTTGGGGTAAATGTAAACAGTAGATGTTTCTGCTAAATTTACAAATTTAAAAATAAGTTCGACGTCAATATTTTTACCTCAGCTCACCTACAAGATGTTGAGTATTGCCAATATTTTATTTTGACAATTGGCAATGCCATAGTTCAAGTTATCTTTTAATGCAAAAAAGATTGAAAATCATAATTTTACTGTTTCAATATTTTGTCTCGTATTTGCATAAAAATAAATTTAAAAAATTCAAACTAAAATTTTTCATTCTTCCTTATTGATGCTTAAACAAAAATTGACTTTGATTTTTGATTTTCGTCAATTTAGTTAATAAATAATTAAGTGTTTACATTTACCCCCAGAATTCGAAAACTAGGGGTAAATGTAAACACAACTTCAACTACATAAAAAAAAATTTAATAAATTATTGGATTTGCCATTTTTAAATTTAAAAATTCGATTTTATATTCTTATTTAGCAACCTTAAAAACTTTTTTTTACCAAGTTAATTGAAAATCTATTAACATTTGTTCAAGTTATTCAAGTTTTACATTACTAATTTTGAAATGGTTGATTGTTTACCTATATGATACATTATCAGTCAACAGGTTGATTTACTATACATCTATGAAGAATTTTTTTTTCAGTAGTGTACTGGAAATAACTTGTTTCTTAAACCTCGCTTAACTACAGTGGTGTTTACATTTACTACGAATTTTAGAAAAATTTCAAAATCTCGGGGTAAATGTAAACAGTCAGTTTTAGGCGATTTAGGTTCATCAATATTTTTTTGTACTTAATAAAATTTTTCTAGGGAAGTAAAGTAACAAGTTCATGCTAAAAAAATCCGTTCATTTTACGTTTTAACAAAAAAAATTAATGTTTTTGGTAAAACATAAATATTCCGTTTACATTTACTCCAAATGACCCTTTATTACTATATAATATTATTATATTATAGCCAATATGATTGTTAAGGATAAAGGTCCGGATACGAACACAATGACAAAAGAGTAAAATACTTTAACTTGAGGTTTATTATAGAAAATACAAAAGTCTTGAGATAGACGCTTTGGAAGTTGTAAGCAGACGCTAAGTCAAAAAGGTAACTAACTGTTCTGTAAAGAAACCGGAAACGCGGACGCGTTTCACTCGGAAAAGAGTAGAGACATCTGGTGTTAAACATTAGATAGGTTGGATCGTCAGTTCAGCCAACACTTCCCCTCGAAACAACCTTGGATTTGTCAGCTTCCATCTTTCGTAGTCCCAACAAAGAAGTGCACTTTTGATGTTTTGGCTTGGCTAACCCTTTAGTGAAAACATCCGCTGTCATGTCATCAGATGCCACGTGCTCCAAATGAATTTGACCTGTCTCAACGACTTCTCGAACGAAGTGGTGACGAACATCTATGTGCTTCGTCCGTCCGTGAAAGACTGGGAATGTGGCTAGTCTTTGCGCGCTGAGGTTGTCCACATGTATTTTGATGGTCTTCAGGTCGAATTGTCCAAGTTCTCGCAAGAATCGCTTCAAGTAAATGGCTTCCTTTGAAGCTTCGCCCATAGCCATATATTCTGCTTCGGTGGTGGATAGGGCGACAGTGCGTTGTTTCTTCGAATCCCAGGAGATGACCCCTCCGTTCATCATGAAACAGTAGCCGGTGTATGATCGCCTATCATCGCTGCACCCTGCCCAATCGGCATCCACGTACCCCACAAGGTTATTCTTTTCGTAACTGTAAAATATTCCATGATCTGCCGTTCCCTTAAGGTAGCGAAGTACTCGCTTTCCTGCCATCCAGTGTGATTTGTTAAATCTGTCGTTAAATTGTCCGAGCTTGCTGGCAGCGTGTGATATGTCTGGACGACTCGCAATGGAAAGATATAGGAGGCATCCTACCAGTTCTCGATACGGCGGCTTCTCTCCATCTTCATCGGACCATACTTCTCCACTAATTAATTTGGCTCCACAGTCTAGAGGTGTCGAGACTGTATTACAATTCTCCATATTAAATCGACGAAGAGTAGCCAAGATATAATCCTTTTGATTTATGAAAATTCCTTTCTCGTTTTTCGTGAAATTCATCCCAAGACAGTGCTTAAGATCTCCGACATCCTTGATTTCGAAAATCTTTCCCAATGACAACCCAAACTGGTTGACTTCTTCGCTGTCACGGCTCATGACTAAAATGTCATCGACATAGACCACGACTATTATCACATCTTTGCTCCTGGCATGTCCAACGTAAACACATGGATCCGATTTCGTCGGATTTAGACCCAGATCCCGTAATACCCTGTCGAAGAGCTTGTACCACGCTCGACCGGCTTGCTTCAAGCCATACAGAGCCTTCTTCATTCGGCAAATTTTATTACCACTTTTCAGAGTCTTCAGCATTGTCATGGCCATCTCGACGATTCTTCTTTCGCCGCTGTTCCTTTCCACGATGAATGATAAAACTTTCTCCAACTGATCAGGAACTTCCATGAAAACACGCTCCTCAAGTTCACCATTTAGATACGCCGTCGTGACGTCATATTGATGTATATTCATTCCCTCCTGGGCCGCAAGAGCGATTGCGGTTCGAATTGAACTCAGACGCGCGACGGGCGCGTACGTTTCGTGAAAATCTTTACCATACTCCTGAGAGTACCCCTTGGCGACGATTCTGGCTTTTCTTCTCTCTAGTTGACCATCAACTCCGAACTTCTCACGCAATATGAACCGACTACCGATGACTTCCGAAGTACCAGATCTGTCTTCTAGATTCCAAGTATCCTTGAGCAAGATTGATTCAACTTCCTCGGCCATGGCCAACATCCACTCGTAGGACTCCGGGCTGGTTAACGCTTTCTTCACAGGAATTTCCGTCATCAAGGCGATGTCAACGTCAGCTTCGGTTAGATTGCAGTCTGCTGTACGGACCTTTCTCGGTCTGCCAGGTCGTCCAGTTCGTACAATTCGAGATCTTCCTCGTCGCGTTGGGTTTTCTAGATTATTTGGTAATATCGCTTCGTCCGGAGGAAGAGGTTGTTGATTGGGGAATCCGAGGAAATCATCCTCGTCGTCACTGTATTCCACCGGCTCCAAGTCTTCATCAGTTGGCACATTTGAGTCGGAGTTGCCGCACAGATCCATTTCCACGATAGGCCGTTCATTTACGTTGTCCAAAGAATTCTGGAAGCCAGAGGATGAGTTTGTTTCCAAAAAAGGATCTTCCACGTTTTCAGAAGATGGAGGCGATCCTTTGTTCACAAATTTAACGTCTCTTGAAATCTCGAATTTTCTTTCTTTCGGTATCCAGATCTTGTAGGCCTTCGACTCGTTGCTGTACCCAACGAAGATCCCTTCTCTTGATTTTGGTTCGAGTTTCCCCTTTCCTGGTGATCGATACATTACGTAGACCTCGCTTCCGAAAACTTTAAGGTTCGACACATCCGGAGGGCTTCCGTGCCAAGACTGGTAAGGGGTAACTCCGTCAAGTTTACTCACTGGTGACCGGTTGTGAAGGAAATTCGCCGTGTTCACGGCTTCCGCCCAAAAACTTGCTGGAAGACCCGACTGAATGAGTAAGCACCTGGCGATATCCATAAGCGTTCTATTTCGTCTCTCTGCGATACCATTTTGCTCCGGGTTGTAGGGAGCTGTCATTCGTCGAGTGATTCCATGTTTTTCTAGGAGTTGATTGAAACCAAGGTTCTCGTACTCCCTTCCGTTGTCGGTCTGTACGCATTTCACCGTCTGTCCTCGTTGCGTTCTCACGAGAGCTAAAAATTTTTCATATTCAATTATCGCCTCACTTTTACGTTTTATGAACCTTATTTCACACCATCTGCTCGCGTCATCGATAAAGGTTATAAAATACAAGTTTTTACCGTTCGATTCTACGCGCATTGGACCGCAGATGTCCGAATGTATTAATTCACAAGGTACAGTCACTCTCTTTGATTCCTTTGGGAAGGACGGACGACACATCTTCCCCTGAAGACAAACTCGGCACTCGGAAAAATCATCTTTACCACTTAAATTTATTCCCAGGACAGATCCAGATTTCACGGCTTCTTTTAAAAACTTTATGTTTAGATGTCCCATACGAATATGCCAGTCCTCAATCGAATTTTCTTTCGGGTTTCTAGATGACACTGTCGATTCAGAGATCTTGCACTCGGGGTTATTCGAGCACTGTAAGTAATACAATCCGTTTTCGCGTATCGCCTCGATTAGCACATTCCCATCGCGATCTAACACTTTTGCTCTATTCGCACTGAACGTGACGTTGTGCCCTGCGTCGGTGATTCTGCTGATGGAAATAAGATTCGTGCGTAAATCTGGCACAAAGAGGGTATCACTTAATTCAACAATTTTCGTGTCACTTCTCACTTCAGTTACTATCTTTGCTATGCCCTTTCCGAAAATATTTGCATGGGCATTACTAGCAAGACTCACTTTTCCAAGATTCTGATTTTCGATTATGTCAATAAACGAGGTTTTGTCTCTGCACATATGTGATGTGCTCCCACTATCAAAGCACCAATTATTATTTCTCGAGGTTCCGTTAACTTGAAAGGATTTGTTTGTCGACACTACCGCGGTTGTGAGTAAACACACTTTTTCGGCCGTACTCGCGGATTCTTTAGAACTTTTGGTCTTCTTGCAAAATTTCGCTTTGTGGCCCACTTTATTGCACTTAAAGCACTTTAATTTCCAGTCTCTTTTTGGTGGTTCACTCCGAGCATTGCTGTACTTGTCATTGTTGGCACTATGTTCCGTTTTACGAACGTACATCGCATTTTGCACTCCGCCTTTACTCACTTCTCGACGAGCATCATATTCTTCCGCGATTTTAATTCGAAGTCTCTCTAGTTCGGGTAACTCGTCGCGAGACGACATGGCGCAACGAAAATTTTCAAATGTTTCAGGCAGGCTTCGTAGCAGCATGACAGTCAGTAAATCTTTGTTGACATCGACCTCCATTTCTGCCAATTTGTCCACGATGTCAAAAATACTCGAGAATGCTCCCGAGCATCGTCGCCTTCCTTCATTCTCAGAGATATCAACGAGTTTAGTAGCGCGGCCTTCCGCGCCGGACCCTTGGACTGATATATGCCTTCTAGCTTTGTCCATATTTCTCGAGCAGTTTCGCACGTCTTAATTTGCTTAATTTCTGATGGGTTCATGGCAAGGACAATGTCAGATTGCGCTTTTAAATCGGCCTGTGTCCACCTTTCCGCAGCTTGCGCCAACACTGCATCACCTTCTACAACTTCGGGTTTCAGTATAGTTCCGACTGCATAACCCCACATGTCATTTTTTATAAGTACCGCGCGCATCTGGATTTTCCAGGTTTCATAATTGTCCTTATTTAGGACCTCGAACCGTACACCCGTTGTAGTCATGATCACGACGAAAGATATCGAAAAAACAGTTCGTAAATTACAGTGACCACGCTAGACGCGACAATGCAAAATGGCCGCCGGGAAAACGATTACGCGTCGAAAAGAATTCTCGATTTTTAACACGATGAAAAACTTAACCACCTGGGCCCATAACCTGTTAAGGATAAAGGTCCGGATACGAACACAATGACAAAAGAGTAAAATACTTTAACTTGAGGTTTATTATAGAAAATACAAAAGTCTTGAAATAGACGCTTTGGAAGTTGTAAGCAGACGCTAAGTCAAAAAGGTAACTAACTGTTCTGTAAAGAAACCGGAAACGCGGACGCGTTTCACTCGGAAAAGAGTAGAGACATCTGGTGTTAAACATTAGATAGGTTGGATCGTCAGTTCAGCCAACAATGATAACAATATATCTTAATAAAAAAATAATAATATAATAATAATATATAATAATATAAATTACGATTATCTATAGATAATCTTCATGAGCGAAATAGCCAATATAAGTATTTTTTAATATTATTTTATTTAAGAAATTAAGAATTTAAAAAAAATCTGTGTGAGTAATATGCTTTTAATTAAAATGTAAAAAATTATAAATCCTCAAAAAACCATTAAAATTTCGATTTTTGCGCCTTAAATGATTTTTAACAACAAACCCGCTAAGTCTAAGTTGGTGCAAACTGTGGACCTTTGTTTCTGTACCACTAATCTTTCACATGCAATTTTTTCATTTGGGTTGGATTTATACACAATTAATCTTTAAATCTAACCAAATAAAAAAATATGAAAATTAGCTTCTATTTTTTAAAAATTTAATATCTTTAATTACATATTTCCGAAAATTTAAATATTTACAAAACATAATAATATTTTACAATTATTTTTAACATTATGCGGAGAAAAAATCATGTTCAAAATTTTTAATTACAATTCCTCAAGAAATTAATTTGTTTTTTTAAATTATACAAAAATTCTTTTGAGAAATTAAATTATTTTCAAACATAAAAATATTTTTAAAAACTAATTTTTAAAATTGTTTTATCACAATTTTTTAAGAACTCAATTATTTTCGAACAAAGTAAATAAAAATTGATAAAAATTCACAGTTTTAGATTTTTAAAAAGAAAACAGACTTTAAAAAAATTAATTTTAATTTAAAATTTAAATAAATTTGAAAATAAATAAATTATTTATATTATTTAACCCCAGAAAAAGGAAAAACAAATAGCATTTCATATAAAAATATTGAAATGTCTTAAAATATGGGGCGTGAAATATTAATAGAACCATTTTTATATGCAGAAATTTTTTTTGTTAAATATGTAAAATAACGGAAATAATAAACTATTTTATTTTAATTAAAAAATTTTAAAACTAAAAATTTATTTGAAAAAAAGGTTTCAACACAAACTTTCTGTACTTTGCACTTAAAAAAATAACCATGAGAAAACAAGTTAATTAAAGGATTAATTACTTATTACTTTGTCCGCAAAAAACCATTATTTTTGTTCACTAATTTCACTAACAGACATTTCAGTTGTTTAAATACAATATATTTAATTAACATAATAAGTAAAACGTGATCTCCAGTATACGTGAAGTTTAAAACATATTTTTTCTTTAAAAAAAGGCTGAATTTATTTATCTTGCAATGAAATTATCTTTCTTGGTCAAATTAAATTTTTCTATCTAGAATGTAAAATAACCATACTTGTCAATACTCTCATTTTCGCTGCTGCTGCTACTTCCTGATTTATCCTCATTAGATTGATTTTGATCCTCGCGTTCCTCTTTTGCTGCTGTTGACGAATGCTTTGATTCCTCAAGTTCCTCTTTTTCTGCTGTTGTTGAAGGCTTTATTTCTTCCTCTTTTATTGTCTTATTAAGAACTCGACGAAAATGTTGCTTAGAGTAGCCACTTGTACGAGAAGTTATATAAACCTTTCCCTTCTTCATTGCATATAACTTTTTGAAAGAATCTAAAAATATAATTATTCAATAATAATAATTTTGTTAATATTCGTGGTAATATTACTATTTTCTAACTTGTAAATTTACAAAATCCGTTAAAAGCATTTTCAAATTGATTATTAATTTTAGGTTATGTTATAATTTTAATTGTTTCATTGCAGGTATAGGAAATAGTATGATTATGATAATCAAAGCCAGAGTCACTATATTTTTCTTTCCACGCAATGCATGTAATGTGCATGTAAGTCAAAGACTTGTTGCTTAGCGTAAAATTTCTGACAAATTTTAATTTTATTAAAAATTCTATTTAAAACTGAAAATACTTATTTTCCATACAGGCATATTTTCCAATTCATAGTCTCAATTTACAAATCGACCCCCCCCCTCAAAATTTGTTTCTGAATTCGCCCCTGTGTGACTTTGCCGGCGTCACTTTTCTGTGTTTCCTCTAGTTCTGTCTTTCTCACTCTTTTGCCCTTAGCAAAATAAAACGTTGACGGGTCGCAATCATTAGATAAAGAACACCGTTCACTGATAATAAGAAAAATAACCAAACTTCGGAAGTTTAAGTCAGTTTTAAACAAGTAGTTTCGCAGTAAAGATGCAAAGAAATAAAGAAGAAAATAAAATTGTTAGTAGTTACCATCCAGCTAATTCTTGTTCTTCGGATATTGTGAAATTTGTCTTATCAAGACGTCTACTGGCAGAGGTGTTGGAACCTGAGGACATGCTGTTGTTGCCGGACATGGAATTTCACTGCTATGCAGGTATAATTTCTTTGTTCTAATTTAACATGTTTAATAACATTTACTCAGACAATAGGTTTTTAAAATTAAAATTTGTGATAATATCTGCCCATTACATCTGCTGTTTTAAATGGTAAAATTTTATTGAGAATTATAAAAAAATTAGGAAATTTTACAAACTGAAAATGACTTAGAAAAATTTCGAATTCTAAAAAATGAGAACATGTGCCTCAAATACCACAATATCTTTTTAAAAAATGGATAGTCTTTTTGCCTAAAATTTAATTTTTAAATAATAACAACCCTGGCAAAAGTTATTTACCATATGTCTCCCCACGTGGGTATACATTTGGGATACATTTGGTAAACGGCTTTATAAGTATGTTAATAGACAGAATTTGATGAAAAAAATTATTGGAAATTGAAAAGGAACAATCAGGATGAAATTGATATATTTTTAGGATAAATTAATGAGAAATTACTGTTTAAAGTAGGAAATGTCAGTTTTAGTGTAGGATGTATGTGTGTGTAAGATCCATATTGGAATAAACTGTTGATATGTCGCCGCGCATTTTGCGCAACAGATGGCGGAGGTGACATTTGTCCATGGCTGTATATTACATGCTCCTTCATAAACAAAGCTATTTTTTTATTTGTTGATTAAGTTACACAAAATGAAAAAATAAATTATATTTGAAAAAAACATATAATTTCAACCCTCAAAAGAAATAAGAGATGTTTTAGACCAATAAAAATAAAGTTTAAACTCCTCCTTCATTAAGAAAGCTATTTTTTATTTGTTGGTCAAGATACACAAAATGAAAAAAAAATTATATTAAAAAAAACATATATAGTTCCAACCCCCCAAAAGAAAAAATGGATATTTTAGACCAATAAAAAAATAAACAAACTCCTCCTAATTTTAAATTCAATTTTTCTATAAGTGAATAGATTTAAACAAAATGGAGAAAAATAGTTAAATTTGAAGAATAAAACGTATAATTCTAACCCCCAAAAGAAATAATGGATTTTTTAGACCAATAACAGTAAAGTTTAAACTCCTCCATCATTATGAAAGCTATTTTTTACCATTAAAAAAAACAAATCCTCCTACTTTTGAAATAAATTTTTCTATTTGTTGTTAGATTTAAACAAAATGAAGAAAAAAAGTTAAATTGGAAAAATAAAACACATAATTCCAACACCCAAAAGAAATAATGGATGTTTTAGACCAATAAAAATAATGTAAAAACTCCTCCTTCATAAAGAAAGCAATTTTTCTATTTGTTGGTCAAGTTACACAAAATGGAAAAAAAATTAATATTAAAAAAAACATATATAGTTCCAATCCCCTAAAAGAAAAAATAAATGACTTGTTTGTTTGTTTTGTTTAAATGGCCTCTTGTTAAACAAATAGCCAGTACGTATTCAGTTATAAAATCCGAATTTGTGTAAAATCACTCGGATAAGACCAGTAGTAGATGTTATCAGTTAATTAGTTTCCATTCCTGATGATTACAGAGAGTAATTCATTTTAGTGTTGTAGCACTCTTCGTAAGGATTTCCAGGCATAGTACAGAGTCGTAGAGAGTAAATATGTAGGTATCATTCACTTTCCGTTGGAGCCTTTTATTATTTGGTGACGCTGCTTAGACTTGTTTGGTTGTCTCAAGGATAGAGCGGGAAGTTCAAAACTTGATGGGCATTAATTCGATGCTGGAAAGGAATAAATTTTGGAAACAACTTCAATAGCTCCAGCCAACGTGACTAGTCCCACCCAACCATGCAGTTATGCAGTTATTATACAATTATTTCCCCACTTTAAAAAAATTTCCCCAGTTCCCGGACAACCTCAATATCCGCATTAAAGATCAATTCATCCAAATTGAAGTTGTCTGGGTTGAAATTATAAATTCTTCTGCGAAGGAACGAGAAAAAAGCAGGCCTCTTAAGAGCCAAGCGAGGGCAATATCTCAAGAGATGATCGAGACTTTTAAAGTCGTTTCCACATATACAACCCGGAAAAATGTTCCAACCCATACGGGCGAAGTGCTCTCCCGTGCAGACGTGAGATGTTCTCAATCTTGTGTTTAGATTAATGTTTCTCCTAGGTGCATCCATTCCCTTGAACCAAGGTCTTTTAGATTTAACATTCACCTTGTTATAGTATTTATTAGTAAGAGGTTTATTGAAAAAATATGGCCACGTCAGATCCGTCCAATGGTCGAAATCTCTTTCGATCACTGGCAGGGTGGCCACCCAACCGGGAGAACCGGGAAAAACCCGGGAGAAAAATCAATCGGGAGAAAACCGGGAAAAAGCCGGGACAGAAATTTTAATAGGGAAAAAACCGGGACTAAAATTTTACATTTAAAGATTTCAGAAAATTAAAGTTAAAGGAAAAAGTTTTACTCAATAAAATTTTCTGATAAGTTTGTTTACAGATTTCATTCAAATTTTTCATAAAACATCAATAACTTCTTTTTTAAATAAATATTTAATTATTATTTTTCCATAAGAATTAAAATTCATCAAAACATTCAAATTCAAACATTTTGAAATTCAACTTCTTATAAAAAATTGTTATAAAACATGAAGAAATCGATGTCTTCATGTTTTATACTAATTAAAGATGACCGAGTGATAAAATGATTATTTTATATTATAAGATTTTATAAAAAAATATTAGAAAATAATTAAATTTCTAGAATAATTTTTTTTATTTATAAAGATAATTAAAATTCTTTGCAAATAATTAAATTTCAGAGAAGAATTTTATTATTTATAATGATAATTGAAATTTTGAACAGATTTGTTTTCAAAATGTTTAAAAGTAATTGAATTTTGAAGAAGAATTTTGATATTTTCAAAGATAATTGAAATTTTAAAAATTTTAAAAAAGTTTTGAAAATAATTGAATTTCTGCGAAGTATGTTATCTGAACTTTTGAAAATAATTAAATTTCCATGATGAAATTTCTTATTTTTTGAAGATAATGATAATTTGACGAGAACTTAAAAAAAATTTGAAAACAATTGAAATTCTGCGGGGTATTTTATTACTTTTTTTATAAAGATAATTCAAATTATGACAGGCATTTTATTGAATTTTTTTAAATATTCGAATTTTGGAAAAGAATTTTATTATTTATAAAAATAATTGAAATTTTGAACAGATTTAAAAAAATGTTAAAAATACCTAATTAAAAATTTGCCATGCATTAATTTTATTAAATTTTAATAAATATTATTACAGATTGTTTGATGTTAAAGTATATGTGTTGGCGAGAAATGTGATTTTTTTACAATTTTGTGTTTCCTTTTCGGCGTTTTTTTCCTAAAATTTCATTCGACTTTTTCCAACTTTTTCGGAAATTTGATGCTACTTTTCGTGACTTTTGTTGTGAATTTATGCGACTAAAGATACTTTTTTTAGTCTTAGAGATGATCCGAGCCCTGTTTTTAGTGTTTTTAGCCGAATTTATATCATTTACAACTACATATTACATAAAGGTAATGTTCTGCTCACAGTAAAATTATAATTAAAAACCGGGAGAAACAGCTCAATTTCACCGGGAGGACCGGGAGAAAACCGGGAGACGAAAAATTTAAAAATAGTGGCCACCCTGACTAGGATTAGGTCTCTTGGTGGACAGCTTTGAAGATTGCCAAAAGGTAACGTTAATGCATACCTCGCCAGACTGTCAGCCAATTCATTTCCCCTGATTCCCTCGTGAGAAGGAATCCAGAGGAATCGAATCTGTCCTTTTTTGTCTAAAATCTTAATGATGAGCCTGATGATTTTAATGATTATAGGATGATGATGGGGAGTATACATCCTATTGTCAATCTCCTTTAATGCTGATTGTGAGTCTGTCATAATAAAGATGTTATCGAGATTTAATCTGTCTGCTTCTTTCAAAGCAGAAAAAATTGCACATAATTCACAAGACAGAACACTCATCATTCCATTAAGCCTAACGCAGAAATTTATATTAAGACTAGGAATAGTAAAGCCCGAGCCAGTGTTACCCCTGACAGGATCTGAAGAACCATCTGAATAAATCTCGATATAATCCTGATAGTTAGAGTTAATTAAATCCAAAAATAGTTTATGTGGAGAAGAATTACTTTTAATTAGAATGCCTATTTCAAGTTCGACCCCAACTGTTCTTGTTAATTCATCCCATGTCATGTCAAACTGTAAAGTAGGATTTTTGGTTTTCCCGCATTTCCCTATGAATTGCTGTAGGTCTAGAAATGTACCAAGTAATGGGGTGTGTATAATAGAGTGTTTTTTCTTTTCCTTTTTATTTGATTCAGTACTTTCCTTAAGGTTGTTTAATTTTTGGATAAGAGGAATTTTTGTCCAAGAGAGATTGCGAATCAAAAATTTCCTGTTAGGTAAAGAGGAGGGATACTAGCTTCCGACATTAAATAAAATACCTATCGGTGTGGATCTCATACAACCCAAAATTACTCTCAGGGCCTGATTTTGAATTTGGTCAAGAATTCTAAGATTTGATTTGGATGCGTTAGAGTAAAATTGGGATCCCCACTCGAGATGTGATCTGGTTAGCCCTTTGAAAACTGTAATCATTAAACTCGGGTTCGCCCCCCACGAAATTCTGGACATAGAACCAATCAAATTAATGAATCGAGATGCTTTTTGAGCACAATTCTTAATATGTTTCTCCCAGGAGAGTTGTCTGTCCAGTATAACCCCTAAATAGGTCGACTCACTTTGAACACCTACTTTAGTATCCTGAATCATGAGAAAGAGATTTGTGACTTTACTTTTTGATTTCGAAAAGACAGTAAGTTGGGATTTGGTTGGAGAGATAGACAAACCTATATCTTTTAACCACGGTATTAAGTTTTTGATTGTATTTTCTAAGAGATTAATTGCTTCTTGTGGATTGTTGGTATTTACATATAATAATAAATCGTCTGCAAACATAAGCCACTTGATAGATTTTGGAATTATGCTGTTTATTTTGCTGGTTGCCAAGTTAAATATAAGAGGGGAAAGGACACCTCCCTGGGGGACTCCAATATGTGAGTCTCTACTGTAATTAGCATCAGTTGAAAAACAAAGATGCTTGACTGTTATCAAAAAATTTACAAAATTAAGTATCTTGTTAGGAGTCTCAATTTCAACTAGTCTATCATAGATAGCCCTAGGTAAAATGTTGTTAAATGCTCCTTTTAAATCCACAGCGATTGCTATTGTGTGCTCCTGCTTAGCAAACCCGACAGAAATGTCGGTAATCAGAGCCGATACGCAATCAGTGGTAGACCTTCCTCTTCTGAAGCCATATTGGTAGAGAGGAATTGCATTTTGTGATTCAGTGTAATGTTCCAATCTTTTATGGACCATCCTCTCAAAGAGTTTGCAAAGCATTGAGGATAGTGAAATCGGTCTGTATCCCTTACCATTTGGTTTAGGAACGAAGACCACTCGAATGTTTCTCCACTCTTCTGGAAAGGTCGACTTAAGATAAAACTTATTGAACAACAGCAACAGCAATTTTTTCGCTTTAATTGGGAGTTTTCTAATAATAAGATTATATCCCACCAGAGAGGTTGTGATTTCCTGACTCCATGAAGCGAGGATGGGTAATATGCCCCTGATTCTGTCAAGTGAGATTTAATGTTATTAATAAATGATTTATATATTGCTAAAGGTTCATCATTTAGGCTAAATTCGGCTTCGAGTAGATCAAGAGTAGGCGAAAGGAGGTGGTGCAATTTTTCCCAGTCCATTTTTTTTAAGTTAAGCCTAGTAGTATTTGACCTGGCAAACTTCGGAGTAGAATCTAAAGCTGCCAGGACAAGACTATGATCGGAAGAATAGGTATCCAGAGTGATAAATTTAAAAAAACATATATAGTTCCAATCCCCCAAAAGAAAAAAGGATTGACTTAGACCAATAAAAAAAATTGAAACTTCTCCATCATAAAGAAAGCGTTTTTTGTTGGTTAAACGACACAAAATGGAGGAAAAAATTAATATTTCAAAAATAAAACCACGAAGTAGTATAAGGAGACCTCACGCCAATGCTTAGCAGCGGCAAAAATCAACACATTTTAGGGGGATTAGAGTTATGAGTATTTGCACCACTAGCAGAGGTTGCGCCATTACGGCTAAAATGTAAACCATGGTCGCCATTACACTTCATCGTATTTCTTTAATTTGTAGGTTATGTTCATATACAGTAGCAGACGAAAAATGTTAGTACAATACTTTAACCACAGAGGCGCAACCTCTGTTAGTGGTGCAATTTCTGAGATCTCTGTCCCCCCAAATATGTGTAGATTTTTTTGTCGCGTGAGGTCTCCTTATACTACTTCGTGAATAAAACATTAAAGAAAAAAAGGATGACTTCTATACGTCACTAATTTTTTTTCTTTTGGAGGTTGGAATTATGTGTTTTAAAAAAAAAAATTCAGTTTGTGTAACTTGACCAATAAATAAAAAATAGCTTTCTTATTGAAGGAGGAGTTTTAACATTATTTTTATTAGTCTAAAACATCCATTATTTCTTTTGGGGGTTAGAATTATACGTTTTATTCTTCAAATTTAACTATTTTTCTCCATTTTGTTTAAATCTATTCACTAATAGAAAAATTGAATTTAAAATTAGGAGGAGTTTGTTTATTTTTTTATTGGTCTAAAATATCCATTTTTTCTTTTGGGGGGTTGGAACTATATGTTTTTTTTAATATAATTTTTTTTCCATTTTGTGTATCTTGACCAACAAATAAAAAAATAGCTTTCTTAATGAAGGAGGAGTTTAGACTTTATTTTTATTGGTCTAAAACATCCCTTATTTCTTTTGAGGGTTGAAATTATATGTTTTTTTTCAAATATAATTTATTTTTTCATTTTGTGTAACTTAATCAACAAATAAAAAAATAGCTTTCTTTATGAAGGAGCATGTAATATACAGCCATGGACAAATGTCACCTCCGCCATCTGTCGCGCAAAATGCGCGGCGACATATCAACAGTTTATTCCAATATGGATCTTACACACACATACATCCTACACTAAAACTGACATTTCCTACTTTAAACATTAATTTCTCATTAATTTATCCTAAAAATATATCAATTTCATCCTGATTGTTCCTTTTCAATTTCGAATAATTTTTTTCATCAAATTCTGTCTATTAACATACTTATAAAGCCGTTTACCAAATGTTTCCTAAATGTATCCCAAATGTATACCCACGTGGGGAGACATATGGTAAATAACTTTTGCCAGGGAATGTTTTAAATGTTATGTTAAATAAATGACCACGTAGAAGTCCACAACATTTATGAATGAAAAAAAGTAATTTACTTAATAAATATATAAAAGATATCGCAGCAATATTGCTACAAAAATATTCTTATTTTCAAATATAAATTTTTTAATTAATTTCGTAATCAAAATTTTTAAAAATCACTTATTAAGCAAAAAATTAATTATTACTCTTCATATTTTCAAAAATTTTACGAAACAATTAAATTATTTTCTAAAATTTGAATAATCCTTTTAAACAATTGAATTATTTTTTTAAATAGTAAAATCTGTACGAAAATTCAATGATTTTCAAAACAACTTTAATTGAATTATGCAGAAGAATTTAATATGAATTTAATTTAATATATGAATTTAAATATTTCCACAAATTTCAATTAGATCCTAAAATTGTAATAAATTCTTCGAAACAATTCAACTATTTTTATAAATAGACAAATTCTTCGCAAGCATTGAATTCTTTTCAATTCACTTTTAACAAAATTCTTTTCATAAAATTCAATTGCTTTCAAAGTTGTCAATTTAAATTATTATAGAAATTCCATTAGTTTAAAAAAATTCGAAGAAATTCTGCAATAGAATTTAATTAGGATTTTTAAAAATTAAGAAAATTCTTTGCGAGAATTCTATTAGCACATTTTTTGATAAAATTCTTTGCAACAATTTGATGATTTTTAATACATTAATTTTAAAATTGAAAATATTTGAAAAGAAAAATTATAAAAAAGTTAAGAAACAAAAAAGCAAACAACAACTAACTTCAAACTGCGAACAGATTACCTGAAAATAATTATAACATTAATTAATTCAAAATTGTAATGACAAATAGATATTATAAAAATTTGTTTCACTTTTTTTCATTAAAAGACTAAAATTTTGTTATATTTCGTTTCGTCAAATTGAAATTATGCAGATTTTTGTTCTTTGCTTCTTAACAAAATTAGAAAACTGTTAAACAATTAGGATTAAGAAATTGAAAATTTATTTATTTTGCATTATTTTTGTTTATAAATCACAATTTTTATATACATTCAAAAATTTTTAATGCAAACATTTTTTAAAGTTAGCAACTTATAAAAGTATTGTTATAAAACGTGAAGATATCGAATGCTCGGAGTGGTCGATTTCTGCATGTTTTGTAATAATTAAAGATTACCGCGAGATAAAATCATTATTTTATATTATAAGAATATTGTTTTTGTAACTTCATCAAAATTATTTTTATCATTTTAATTCAATTATCATTTTCTAGAATTTAAAATTATTTTTTATGAAAATAATTGATTTCCTTAAAAAAATTATTATTTATAAAAATAATTACATGTTTGCATCTAATTTTATTAAATTTTTTTTTAAATAATTGACTTCTTTTTGGGAAATTTTATTAAAATAGTAGATATTGATACGAGAACTTTTTTCAAATTTTAAACATAGTTGAATTTTATAAGAATTTTAATTGTTTTGAAAATAATTGAATTTCTGCAATTAATTGTAATTTTTCCAAAATTGAATATCTTTAGTGTTTTCAACAAAAATTTAATTTAAATTAGAAAATATTTAAATTCTATTATTTTAAAAATTGTTAATTTTATTTAAAAAAGGTAGTAAGAAGTTAGCTGCACGCGAATTGTTGCTAGTTATTATTATTTTATTTGTTTGAGGTAATTAATGAAAATTAAAAATATGATTTTAGACAGAAGCAATTACATCTTTACGGAAGTGTAAAACACCAACAAGAACAGTTGCAAATATACTGAACAATGTTGCAACATATGAATGTGGACAAAAATATACTTTCTTAGGTCGGAGCAACAAGAAGCCGGCTTTTATATCATTAACATTAAATGAAGTAATAACTAGTAGGTATTATGAGATTAGAAATTAAGGAGGTAAATTATTAGAAATACAATAAAGACACGATTTTATTTATCTTTAGATGTTGCAATGCAATTAGCAGGTTTCAACCAAGAGACTATTAAAGACGGCATTAAACAGTGGCTGCATCAATGCAAAAATAACGATAATCGGACACAGTAAATTACTTATATTAAATAATCTTATTAACCTAATTTATATATACTTTTTTATTTTACGTTTCAAACAATAAATAATTTACTTTTGTATTTTAGGATTGCATTAGAGAAAAGAAGACAATTAGAAAGCTTAGCAGAAGTAGAAGATTCGTCCAATTCTTCTGAGCATGATGAAGATTGATTAATACCATTATCACTGAGTTAAAAGAAAGAAAAGAAATAGAAACTTGCTAACATGCACAATTCGATTGAGATAAATGTAAAGCAAATTTTTGCATAAATGGTAAATATATACATATATATTTATTTAAAATTATAAAAATAAATAATTAAACACAAGTAAAACTTTTTACAAATATTTATTTTGTAAATACATGAATTCAAATTTCCTTATTTAAATTAAAATGGGTTTAAAATTAGTTTAACATCAATATTAAATTATAAAAAAATTTAATTTTAATGTGAGAAATAGAAATTTGAAAAAATGTTAAAGAATAATTAAAAATGAACAAAAACTTTATTAAAATATGAAAGCTTTAATTAGATTTAATTTTTATAGTTTTATATAACGTAAATGTTAACTAATTTTAAGTTTTAATTACTACAGATCCTTTTTTATTTAAAAACTTGATACATCCATAAAATCGTCTTTTTTCTTTCAGATCTAGTGGATTAAGGACTAGACTTAATATTGTTGGCTATAAAACTCATTTTAATAAAAAATAAAGAGTCAAATATTTTAGTATTTTTGTTATTTAAAAAGTTTTCACCGTATGAAACTAATTCATTTAATGTTCCGTTTTCTTTTAACTCAAAAATTTACTAATTTTTTCTGTAATACATTTTTGTAAGATTTTAACTGTGTTTTATAAATTGTTCTTGTTGTTGAAAAGGTTGTTTCTTCTATTCTGCCCTTCCCATTTGTGCTCCAATTCATTACCTCATTTTTAAACAAATTTAAATTTGCAAAAAATCATTATAGGTATTTTTAATAAATTGTTCTAATATAATAACCCTTCAAGTTGGTTATCCAACATGCGGAAAGCTTTCAGTGCAAATATTTCGCAATTTAATTTTTCTTAAAACTTAACTTTAAAATTTGCAGCAAGTTTGCATGCAAACCTGCAACAAGGCGGACATTTCACAACTTACCGCAAGTTTGCTGCAAACTTGCCATGCAAACTTGCGGTAAATTGTTGTGCTATCTGGGATACGGCGGCTCAATTATACTGTACAAAATTACAAGATAACATTGGGGGTATTTAGTATTTACTGCTGCGTTGCATGCTACCACTACACTTTGACATGCCCAGTAGTGCTATTTAGTAAAAAATGTATATAAAAACATACATTTGAACATGCGCAGTAGTACACAACTGCGCATCAATATATACTAATTTGCACTACTGCGCAGCAATAAATATTAAATTATCCTACTGTGTATGTCCAAATACAGTGGTAGACTACTGCGCAGAAATAAATACCTAATTATCCTACTACGCATGCCCAAATTTAATGTTATACTGTGTAATATTTACTTCTAAATTGCACTTCTGTGCATATCCACGTGTCTTTATAGCATAGTGCGCAGCAATAAATACTAAATTGCACTACTGTGCATGTCCGAGTTAAATGGAAGACTACTGCGCAACAAAAAATACAAAATTATACTATTGCGCATATCTATGTGTAACAGAAGACCAAGTGTGATGATAGCATCATGAGCAAGTTAAAATAATTATATTTTGGTTATTACAGGATGGCCATCTTCGCGTTAATAGCTTGAATTAACATATTTTATTCTAGCATGCACGACACGTTATTTTGCGTATCGTGTTAAATCGTGTCGGCGGGGTCCCTATTCTTGACATGATAATAATATACAAAATTCGGAAACTTTTACTTTGGAGGACAATCCTATTAAATATATATTTCACTAAAAACCAAGTTTTGCCCGTCATATTAATTCCACCATTTTAAATTTATAATATTTCACATTAAATTCTTAGTCACTGACATAAAAAACTCACGAGTAATAAGTTTAAAATATATTTTCTTTATTTTGTATTTTCGAAATTAATTGACAGATTCGTAATCAGCAACCGCAAAAACCAACGATTAACAAATTTCAACACACTGTTATGTCTTACCTTATTATTATATTCCCTAATGTTTCTTGTTTTAACTTTAATTAAGAATAATTAAAGTTGGGACGAGGTTAGATAAATGACAAGAATACATTTTATTTGAACACAATATATTTGAAAACGATCAAAATTATGCAAAGATGAAATGAGCACTACACTGAAAAATTGTTGGCAGAACTGTTCGCCCAATGCGATGAAGTGTTGGGTTAAAAAGAAACGCACAGCACACTCCTTTTTGGCAGAGCTGTCGAACTATTTGTCAAGCAGCCTCTGACTTAACGCCATTGGTAGTTCAGTTTAAGAAAGCAACTCTCCCAATTTTGATTGAGTTGTGAGTTTCAATGTCAAGTAGCGCTGCACAACAGTTAACAGCGGAACTGTTCTATCAACAGTTTTTCAGTGTAGCTTTCTAAAAACGAGTCTTAAGAGGTTTCTCTGTATACCTTTAAACTGCGGAGTTTGATCCTGGGTTGCGACGTTGACATATAATGGCAATTGTCCGTTAATGGGTTAGTAAGTGGTGCAGGTTGATGATTTACGACACTCGTAAATTAGGCAGTTGAATAGGTATTATGTTTCTTTCAGCTTTTGTCACAACTCGAACGACATTTCTAAACACCAAATTTGACTTCAAGATGCACTGAATTTAGAATTTCACGTATACTAACTACTATACTATGGTTCAGAGCACTATCACGAAAAGAACCACTTTTTATGATAAAAAATTTAAGACTGTAGTACAGCTGACTACTATTGACGATTACATTTTTAAGACTGACATTTGGTAACTTCTTCTGTTGACTACATTTTTAAGACTGAAGATCGTTTGATGGTCTGGCTCTTTTTATACCCAAATTTCCCTGTGTATTTGAAGAATTGTTACCTTTTGCCATGCATTTTAAGCATCGATACTTTTTTCCATGAATTTAAAGCATCTTGTTATTATGAATAATTATTTATTATTATTTTGTTGTTACAATTTATTAGTATCTTGTTATTATTAATTATAATTATTTTCTTATTATTGTTACAATTCATTATTATTTTGTTAATATTGTTACAATTAATTATTATTATTTATTGTTACAAATTGTTTCTCTATAAAAATTTTACTGTTTTTATAACCTTTCCAATTGGATTTATTCGATTGTAAAGTTTATGTTAACTACCTAGCAGAAAGCAAAAAAAAATTATTCTTATTATATTTTCATTAATTAATAATTGTTTATAATTGTTAGTAGTATGTTAATAACAACTATTTGTTGTTATTCCCATTATTATTAATATTATTATTATTAATTATAATTATTTTCTTATTATTGTTACAATGAATTATTATTATTTATTGTTACAAATTTTTATCATCTTCTTATTATTAATTATTACTCTTGTTACATTTATTACTACCTTGTTATTATTATTACAATTATATAACTCCAAGGTTATGTGGGGTTGGTAAAATAAAAGAAAAGATATGTAAAATTAAGAAATATAAAAGAGATAAGACAATAAATTTAATAAACTGGCGACCTACTGCCAGCCCGACCCACTAAAACCCGTAACCCTTCTTTTGGAGCCCTTTACCCTCTCTCGGAACTGTCGTAAGACTTTAGCCTTCGAAGATGGCACTCCAGCTCTATCGCTGCTGCGACTTTGTTCTTTGCCTGCGGTTCTCCTGCGTCAATAGTTAAAATTTAAAACTATTATAATATAAAAGCGGAATTAACAGCACAACAATAATAAAAAAACAAATGTTAAAAAGTGTAAAAGATGTTAAGAGATAAAATATTAAACGGATGTAAAACAGAAACATATAAAATATACAGATGTATAAAGTCAAAAAGGTAAAAGTTGTATATGGACAAATAAATCACAGAATAAATTAAAATTATATAAGGACAAATAATAAAACCCAAATTAAAATAAAAGTGTATAAAGACAAATAAATCACTAAATATATTAATAAAGAACGAACAAACAAATTAAAAGCTGTTTAAATTACGCTTTTTGGCGGCCGAGTGCCGGGATAAAGCGATAAATCCATCGACCTTTTTCCTCACCATCCCACTTTTGTTGCCATCTTTCTATGAGCCTGTGCCTCGCTTTTTTGCGGATCAGGCCCTTGCTTGGTCTTATTCCCTCGTCCAAGGAACTGCTTTCTGTAGAAAAGAGAAACATTTCTTCTCTTTCTCTCGCCAAAAGATCTGCTGGCGGGACACTTGCAAGGACCTGCACAGCACTCGTAGATACCGTCTTATATGCAGAGATGATACGCGTTGTTATCAATCTCTGCGCAGACAGTATCTTTTCACAGATGGTCACACATCTTTTACTCCTCAAGGATGGGGTGCTGGTGCTGCATAGAGTATTTTAGCGTGAGCGACACTCGCCACCAGTCTCCGTTTTTGTTCACGGGGTCCGCCTACGTTTAGCATTACCTGTGAAAGGTCTGCCGCACTCTCGATCGCCTTATTTGAACGCCGTAGCCATGTGTTGGTGGAAGCTTAACCTTCCATCCAACTCCATTCGGTCTTTTCCAGGGTCATTTTAAGACCTCTGGCATCCAGCCAGTATTTTGCTAGTCGCAGACATTCGTTCACCAATGTCCCAAGAGCCTTCTCGTTATCGGCAGTGCACACGAACAACGCGTCGTCCGCAAAGCCGATGATAACCGCACCTTTAGGCAGATCCATCTGCAGGAAGTCATTATATGATACATT
Source organism: Leptopilina myrica (nomen nudum) (assembly GCA_032872475.1). NCBI lineage: Eukaryota > Metazoa > Arthropoda > Insecta > Hymenoptera > Figitidae > Leptopilina > Leptopilina myrica (nomen nudum). The sequence continues at coordinate 16,858,133 of CM065461.1, forward strand.
CCATATAAATGTATAAAGACAAATAAAACACAGAATAAGTTAAAACTGTATAAGGACAAATAAATCACAAAATATATTAATAGAAAAAAACAAATTAAAAGCTGTTTAAATTACGCTTTTTTGGCGGCCGTCGAGATCCTTCCTCGACATGACCGAGATTATGATGTTCTCGGCTTGCCGCAAATTTCCTTCTGACTGGGTCATCAGCGATACCATGTTCTCCGGTGTAACTTGACTGTTTACACCTTCAAACATGGCCCGCCTCTCCAAGTCCCACTTCTTGCATGAAAAGAGGGTGTGCTCTGCGTTGTCCACAGGGAACTGACAGTACGCACACACCTCATTTTCGCGTAATTTAAAGCGATACAGGTACGCGTTAAAACTCCCGTGGCCTGTAAACGCTTGCGTCAAATAATAGGAGACTTCTCCATGCTTTCGGTTTATCCAGGTGGTGAGCGTTGGAATATGCCGATAAGTCCATCGACTTTTTTCCTCCCTATTCCATCTGTCTTGCCAAGTCTCGACGAGTCTGCTCCTCGCATTCTTGCGGATGCAGGCCTTACTGAGTCTTCCCGACTCTGGGTTCTGGGGATTATTTCTTTCTTTAAAAAGAAGAAACAATTCCTCCCTTTCCCTCGCCATAAGATCGGCCGGCGGGACACTTGCAAGGACCTGCACAGCACTTGTCAAGACCGTACAATACGCAGATACGATGTACTGCATAGCCGTGACACTCCCGTTGTATGAAAGGGGGACTATATAAATTAGTTCCAGGGAAAAGGTCTAGATGGCATGGCTGCATATACTTGAAATAAATGTTTGAATGCGCATGTGCCAATTTGAATTTTATTTTTAATTATTATTTTACAATATAAATAATTTACAAAAGGAAACTATAATTTAAATTTTCACAATCTTGAATAATATTAATCTACAAATTGAAATTAATTTTGTAAAAAAAGCAATTGTTGTCTTAAAATTAAAAACAAAATATTTTTATACATTATCAGAAGCCATAAATAATAGATTGTAAATTTGTCAAAAAGCAAAATAAAATGGTACAATTACTTTAAAAGAATAATTTCTGTAATAGATTGCTTTAAAAGCAGAGTAACTATTCAGTATTTCTCATTTTAAAAATTAGAAATATATATCAAACAAATGAAAACAGTTTTAATTAATTTAATTATAATCAGATTCACGACAAGAAATAAACAAAAATACAAATGAAATTCGAAAATACATGCGCATTTACGGTACAAATAATAATACACTGACATCCAGATCTGTGAAATAACCTTTAACAAAATTTAATTTAACATAATTATAAATATCATTTTCAGTAAATTAAACATGTTAATATTTTATTAATTAAAGAATTTTTATTCTATATTGAATTTTTTTTAGGTTTTGGAAAATAATAATTTCTAGAAACATAAAAATAAAAAATTATTTATTTTATCAGTTTTTATATAGATCAATATATTTTATATTATATCTATTCAATATATAATATATTCATATAATATTACATTTGATTTATGAAAATTTTACATTTCCATATTACATATACATTTATTGGAACAATTACATGGGAAATAGTATAATTTAATTTGTTATTACTTTTCATATTTTAATTTAAATTCAAATTGGCACATGCGCATTGAAACATTTATTTGAAATGCAGCGATGCCATCTAGACCTTTTCCCTGGAACTAATTTATATAGTCCCCCTTTCATGCAACGAGAGAGCCACGGCTATGATGTACTGGTAGTCACTTGCGGTATACTCCTCAGAGACTCGCCATTCGTTTATGCATCTGAATAGAGGAGATGATGCAATCGTAAGATCAATGATCGATCCAATTGCACCCCTCCTAAACGTCCATGTCCTTCCCCGGTTCACAATCGTTAAATTGCTTCTGGAGACTATTTCTCCGATCATTCTACCTCTTTTATCGAGCCTTGACTCGCCCCACTCCGGCGACATAGCATTAAAATCACCGGTGACGAGTACATCCAACCTGGATTCTCTAAGGCTCGATTCGAGTTCCTGAATGTTGGCTTCGAAGTCTGTCAGTGGATCGTTCGGCGAGAAGTAGCAGCTGTACATACGTATGTCGGCAACCTCCGCCCAAACGAATCCACTGCTCGTCTCCAGGTACTTGGCAACCCGCAGCTCAGGATTGCACACTTGGATAGCGGCTCTACCTGATTTATCCTGGTATCAGGGAGCGAGATCATTCTTCCTGTGTTGCTCACTGCAGAACAGGATGTCGATCCCTTTTTCCTTGGCCGTCTGCATCAGGAGAGCCTGCGCTGTCCGGCAGGTGTGCAGGTTGACCTGCAGAAACTTTAAGGCTTTGCCCTTTTAAGCCTCTGCAGCAATTCTCTTTAAACCGGGCAAGAGCTTTTCCCGGAGATATGGACAATATCTGTCTTCCCTAAATCCGTGCATGTTAAACACTTAGGTTGTTCTACAGAACAGTTCTTCGCCATGTGACCCTCACCGCCGCATCTCCGACAGTTTTTAGTTCTGTCGGGGCCTTTGCATGATCGGGTCACGTGTCCATATGTAAGGCATTTTAGGCACCTTACAACTTCTAGACGGACTCGGACGTTTAGCCATCCTATTTTTATTTTGCCCATCTTGAACAGAGACTGACTATCAGACTCTGCTAGGCGGACCAACGCAACTTTTGTGCCACTAAAACGTGGCAGAAGTCTGCACACTATGTCCGTGTCAGGCTTTCCCAGTTTATCTCTCAAAGCCGAAACCACATCCTGCTCGGTCGTAGTTTCATCAAGGCCTTTCAATTCAAGACACCTCTTATTTACAACAGCCGTAACCTCGGCCCTATCTTGTGAGGCCGAGGCCAGAGCCCCCGCAAACTTCAAGGTGTCACCTCCTTTTTTCAAGACCAGGAGTACATCCTTATTGAGTGCCCTCCTGATCCTGAGGACCTCTACATTAGATTCTTCCGGCCTCACAGAGCGTTTCATTTCTGTTAGGATGTCAGCGATAGCCTTCGGGCTATTTGCCGAAATCCTGACTGCCTCCGTGTTTCTCGACTTTGAGAGATACTTCTGGTGCTCCCTTTCATCTTTCTTTTTCAATGCCTTCCTTTCGGCCTTTGCCTTTTTATTGATGACAACGGCAAAGCCGTCGCCATCTACTAGGGCATTTTTTGAGGCAACTGCAGCGTGTCTCTTTGACCTTTTTCTCGGCTGCTCCTCCAGTACCTGGCTCCAACGGAAGGGTTTGCGCAGGTACGTCCTCGCGCTTCCTCTTCTCAGACTGGCCATCAGGATGTGGACTCGCTTCTGGACCATTTCCGCTTCTCCGGCGCTTTCTATCATTTATTGCACCGCTCGGACTCGCCGCAGCACGCCTCTGTGGTGGTGATACACAGTTTCCGTTTGTTGGCTCTGGGATTATGAAGGGCTCGGGGATAAAACCCATGTTCCTGCGAATTATTTCGTCCACCTTTCCTAACGCCACCATTCCGTCCTGGACATCCTTGCTAATGTTTTTCTGCTTTTTGCAGGCACGCCACATACCCTCGAGTATTTTAGGCATTAGTTCGACCTGCTCAACAACATTTTTTTTGAAAACTGTTAAGTCCCTTCTCCGCAGAATTTTCGTTGTCGCCCATCCCAAAATCCGTGGGGCCTGCGACGGTCTTTGAAAGACCGTCGCTAAAATAGTTATCCATTTTGTTATTATAAATTCGTATTATTGTTTAAATTTAATTATTATTAATTATTTTTATTAATTAATAATTGTTTATAATTGTTAGTAATATGTTAATAACAACTATTTGTTGTAATTCCTATTATTATTAATATTATTATTATTATTATTATTAATATTTAAAAATACGTTACGGTGACGTAACAATACTCTAACAATTTTTTAAATAACACAGGCCAACAAAATTTTGTGGCCTAACCAATAGAAGCTGATTTTTATAGGATTTTGTCCGTAGAATACGAATTTGACCTTGAAAATATTGCATTGGCTCTAGTTTTTTATGAATTTACGTTTCAAAACACAAAACACGCATTTTTGGCATTTTTTGAATGAATGTACAATCCTTTTAAGTCAAGTGTAACATTTTATTATAAGGCAACATGACTTTGAAGAAGGAAATTTTCTAATAACAGTGCGAATTTTTGGTTTTAATTGCGTTTAATTCTATAAATTCAAATACAATATATACTTTATATATACCAATCGATTCGTTTTAATGCAACGGATAAGATTATTGAAAAAATGAGTAAAATTTTATTGTACTGGAATATAATTTTGATGAAAGATCTAAATTTTTGATTAAAAAAGGTAATTTTTCTGCTTTAATTGCCATGAACTCTATAAACTCTCATACAATTTATACTTTATATATACCAATCGATTTGTCTTGATGCAAAGAATAAGATTTTATTACATATTAACTTGAAAATTTAATTTAAAAAAAAAATTTTGAAACAATTTTTTTTTAAAAGTAAAAAAAATAATTTTATAGATTTTTTAATGTCCATCAATCCATTTCGAGATATTTTTATGATTAATATGCCTAGCAATTTTCAGCCGAATTCGTTGAAACCTCTTCGAGTTATCGTGTTCACAAAAAACGGGAGCCACACACATACACTCACACATACATACATCCGTACAATTGTTCAGGGTCTTAAATAACATAGTCCGATATAGAAGAAAATTTATTTGAAGGATTTTTAAAAATTTTATAAATTAAACGACTACAAAGCTTCCTCACGAGGAAGCAAAATGACATTACTTTTGACCATGTAAGGCAATTCAAGTCAAAATTAGTCTCTCTGGAGTTTTTTATGATCGCTGCTTACAAATCTGCTATGAAATATAAAAATTACAAGGGGCGGACCAATTTTTAAAAATAATTTACGCCTTTTATGATAAAAATGTAAAATTAAAAAAAAATTATGCCATATTGGATCCGCCATTTTAAATATTAAATTCTGAATATAGATTAGTAAGCAGCAGCCATAAAAACCCCTAGAGAGACTAAGTTTTATTTCAATTGCCTTACATGGTCAAAAGTACTGTTGTTTTCAATATGTTTATGGAACAGAGTATGTCTCTTTTGACATTATAGGTTAAAGTGTACATAAATTAATTTTTTTGTTTTTGGATATTGAATAGCAGTGTTTATGCTTTGATTTGGCCCTATACGGATAGATTTACTGTTTCGGTTTATGATTTAACATTCATTCAAAAAATGTCAAAAATACGTATTTTGCGTATTGAAACGTAAGTTGCTTAAAAATCTGGAGCTAATCCAATATTTTCAAGGTCAGATTCGTATTCTACATACAAAATCCTGTAAGAATCAGCTGTAACATTTTAGGCAACATGCGAACCAAAGTTTATACAGAATGGTAGCCATATGTGAAAGTCTATAGCATGAATTATAAGCCCAACTAAGCCTATGGAGGTCTAATCCATATTTAGTTCATCAATATAACATGGCCTATTGAAAGTGCTTCCTTCATGAAAGTTGGCTTTTCTATTGAATTCGATAACATAATAGTCTGCTCAACAATATTTTTACGGTTATCACTTCCAGACCTTTTCTTTCCGTGTATGTGTAACTAGGGAATAAAATGATTTCCAACTCGTGTTTTGATATTTTAAATATTAAATATTTTAAAATTGAATTAATAACACTATTCTTCTTACAGGATGATTTTGTTAATCCTTCAGAAACTGTTTATTATAATTTATTAACAAAATTGAAAAACAGACTTCAAGATGGAAGAAATGAAACCATTTTTGATATTGGAATTGGTGAAGGTTAGTTAATTTACCTTTCAGTATTTTATTATGCAATATTTTTTAAATTTAAGTAACTGTTTTGGGTAACATTTCACTGTCCTTAGAACCTCGGTAATCTGTCTCTCAATAAACATAACAATAGTTTATTATGGTTAGGTTTTATATTCATCTTGAACAGCGTAACAATTTTAGAATTTTGCTATTTAAGTTTATAAGTGTTTATTTTTCCCTTTTTTTATTACGGTAAAACCCCACGAAGAATTAGTCAAATTAAAAAGATCTTAAATTACAGACAAACTAAAATTTTTATTTATTTTCTATTTTATTAATTTAAACCAGAAAGAAGTTTGCTTGAATATTTTTAAACCTTATAATATTATTAATTTAATAGTACATTATGCAACAAAGGCGTATTATGGTTACTCTATGCTACCTGTACCGGTGCATGCTAAGTTCTCCCATATAACCTAGCTGGTCAATAAATTAACTATTATTACCCTAGGGAGATAAAGAGTACTTTATTGACCTGTGAGCGGTCAATAATATACCCTTTATCTCCCTAGGGCTATAATGGTTTCTTTATTGACTGCTGGGTTATAAGGAGGAACTGAGTACGCGCCTGTACAGGTAAATAAAGTGACCATAATACGCCTGAGTTGTATAAAATATCTTGTTCAAAAAAGTTAATTGGAGTTTATTGAATTCACTTAAATGTCTTTAAATTGACAGTGTTACGTCTGCAACTTTTTATTAATATTCTTTAAATAATTAAATATTTTCTTAAAAATATTCTTGATTTTAATATGTATTTTGTTATTATTATTCTTAAATTAGTACACTACCGGTCAAAATTGAGAGACCACCCATTTTCAGATGATTGAAAAACATTTTAAAACAAAAATTTTATTACACATTAATGCCTATAAGTAATTCTTATAGTGTAACAAATGACCTTTAAAATAAGCCTAAGATCAATCAAAAGCGTTCATTATTTTAGAAGTTATTCAAATTTTTATAAATAATTGAAAATGACGATTTTTTAAAAATATCTAAATAAATTATTGGCCAAACGACTTCTGAAATATCTTGTTCTTTCCAAGTTTCATCATCTATCAACAAATGAACAGAGAAAAATTTTAGTTTCAATAAATCTTATGTTTTAAAACGTTTTTCATTCGACTGAAAATGGGTGGTCTCTCAATTTTGACTGGTAGTGTATATGATGTTTTTGTTTTAAAATCCACTTATTTCTTTCTCTTTTTTACATTAGCTTTCGCCCGACAACGTTAGGCCTCTTCAGATGAGAATTCTAGAGAATAAAAATTAGAAAGAAAATATTATATTTTATGAAACTCATCAAAGTGGATTAATTCCTTCAATTTAAAAATATATATAATTTACAAAAATTTAATTTTTTAAAAGCGCCTTTTTTAGCGCGAAAATATGTACATTGTACAACGCATGGTTGCCACATAATGTATTTGCAACGATACATTGTGCTTGGCAAACACGTGTGATTAAAATATGTGTGGACGGACAGTTATCTCTAGAGAAATGAAAATAGTTATTTTCGTATCAAGGGCGCAAAATAGGTGATTGCGACGATGGCGAAATGAAGAGACCGAGGGGACACAATTTCGCCAGAGTCGTAATCACCTTTGCGCCCATGATGCTAACATAATTTTTTGTCCAAACTGCATGGAAAGCATGTAATTGAGGGCACGAACGATTAAACGCTCATATTAGTTAAAAATTAAACTCTATATAAATGTTAACTCTTTGAAGTCTATAATGATACAAGTTTTAATATATAAATAAGACAACAATGTATTCTGGAAATATAGTAATTGCCAATTTTTGTAACCGAAATGTGAACAAAACCAAATGTGTCATAATTTTTTTAGAGAAAATCGAATAAAAATTGCACAGTTTTCCAGACAAAATAAAACTAGTTGAAAATGTCTGCATTTTTATAGTCCACATAAAAAAACTCGAAAATATCATATTTTAATGAAGAAAATCGAATAATTAACATGTGGGCGTAAAATACTCTTCTGCCTGCTCGGAGGTTGGTGAGCGGGCGCAAAATATTTTCCGCCCGGTTCCCCTACCCCTGGGTGGTAATGAGTTACTTTGCGCCCGCTCTAAGTGCCCGAAATATCATACTTTCCGTGCAGGTAGGACAAAAAAATTTTGTTTTCTATTCTAAACACTTATCACTGTAGGTAGATAAAACAGGGACCTATTGTGTCATAGATTTAAAAAAGCCGGCGGGCCCAGTTTTTTTTAAATATGGAACATTTCTTTAAAAATTATTAGCGTAATAGCTGACCTTGTAATGGAGAGGTTGAAACATGATGTTTTAAAAAAGCTGAACTTCCCTTACTATTTTTATCGGAGATATGTCGATGACATTTTTGTTGTTGTGGAAGATAACAACATCGACAATCTTCTTAACGCTTTTAACAATTACAATGAAAAGATACAATTTACTATGGAAATCGAGGTGAATAACTCGATCAATTTTCTTGATGTTAAGATCATCAGAGAGGATAATCGTATGCTCACTAACTAGTACCACAAGGATACTTTTTCTGGCAGGTATGTTAATTATGGGTCCAACATATCTGTGAAGGATAAGGTATCCATAATATATGGCCTTGTGGATAAGGCTGTTAAACATTCTGATAGTAAATTTTATGTAGAGAATTTAAATTTTATATTTAACATATTAAAAGGAAATGAGTTTTCTTTTTAAATAAACATATTAATCTTGGATTTCAAAAACTTTTTTTTACCAAACGAAATAACTTCAACTACACCCTTTGATGCTAATAAAATGATTGTTCTACCTTTTGTTAATGAACTAAAATATTTTTTTAACAGTCTTTATCGGGATTATGACATAAGAGGTGTCTTCTGTTATGAGAAAGATACTTTTAAATTTTTTTCAAAAAAATAAGGATGTGACGGAATTTCAGTTTAAGAACCATTTTGTCTACAATATTCCTTGTGAATGTGGGGCCTGTTACATTGGTGAAACCAGTAATTATATAAAAGACAGAATTTACCAACATAAGAGAGATTGCAGGCTTAAAAAAAGAGGCACTGCCTTAGTGACACATGCACACGAACAAAATCATCATTTTCAATTTCAGAATACTAAAATTATTTGTAAGGATCATAGTCGTAAAAAGCAACTTTGTAAAGAAATGATCCGTGTTTTAAAAAATAACAATTCTATTAATAAAAAACTGATATAACTTCTCTTAGTCGTATTTACCATTTCCTTATTCTCGAAACAAATTGAACTTTTGCTGTAACTGGGCCCGCGGGCTTTTTTAAATCTATGACACAATAGGTCCCTGTTTTATCTACCTACGGTGATAAGTGTTTAGAATAGAAAACAAATTTTTTTTTTCATTTCTCTAGAGATAACTGTCCGTCCATACATAATTTAATCACACGTGTTTGCCAAGCACAATGTAACGTTGCAAATACATTAGGTGGCAACCATGCTTTGTACAATGTACATATTTTCGCGCTAAAAATGCGCTTTCAAAAAAATCAAATTTTTGTAAATTATATATATTTTTTTAAATCGAAGGAATTAATCTACTTTGGTGAGTTTTTGAGGTTATGTTATAATTTTTTCGAAATCTCATTATTCACTCTTCATAAAATATAATATTTTCTTTATAATTTTTATTCTCTAGAATTCTCATCTGAAGAGGCTCAACGTTGTCGGGCGAAATCTAATGTAGAAAAGAGAATTAAATAAGTAGATTTTAAAACAAAAACATCATATACAAAATTTAATAAATCCAATAAACATTTACATCTTTTTGCTTCCTCGTGAGGAAGCTTTGTAGTCGTTTAATTTACAAAATTTTTAAAAATCCTTTTGACAAATTTTCTTCTATATGGGACTATGTTATATAAGACCCTGAACAATTGTCCGGATGTATGTATGTGTGTGTGTGTATCCCGTTTTTTGTGAACACGATAACTCGAAGAGGTTTCAACGAATTCGGCTGAAAATTGCTAGGAATATTTTTCATAAAAATATCTCGAAATGGATTGATGGACATTAAAAAATCTATTAAAAATTTTTTTTTACTTTTTTCAAAAAAAAAAATTTTTTTCAACAAATTTTTTTAAATTGAATATTGAAGTTAATATACAATAAAATCTTCTTCTTTGCATCAAGACGAATCGATTGGTATATATAAAGTATAAATTGTATGAAAGTTTATAGAGGTAATGACAATTAAAGCAAAAAAATTACCTTTTTTTATCAAAAATTTAGTTCTTTCATCAAAATTATATTCCAGTACAGTAAGATTTTACTCATTTTTTTCAATAATCTTATCCGTTGCATTAAAACGGATCGATTGGTATATATAAAGTATATATTTTATTTGAATTTATAGAATTAAATAAAATGAAAAAATTCACTTTAAAGCAAATTTTTTGCTTATCGTAAAGAGGAAGCAAAATGTTCATGTAATGAACATCTTAATTCACAACTTGTTTATTCTTAAATTTTGTATGTTGTTCTTATTAATATTCTTTATTTAACTATATCATTTTTATATTTACTTGTATATGTTTGTGTATGTATGTATTATTTGTATAACATATATGATTGCATTATATCCAGTAAATTTTCCATTAATATGGTATATCTTATTTTATATTTTCTATGTATTTGAAACAACATTATAAGTTATATAAAATCCAAGAAAGAGAAGTTTATATTTTAAATAATGTAAAAGTAATAACGATTACGTGTATTTTTCGTACATGATGTTCCATTAGAAGATTTTGATATAAAAAGAGGAAGCATCATCGTTAGATCAGAGAGTATCTATATGAAAGCCAACATTATAACATAATCGAGAAAGAGAGTATTTTTTTGGAAATCAACTAGTTCACATCGAAACTGATTTAAAGTGCAATCCCAGTATACAGTTTAGAAGTTAACTAAACTACATCCCCAAGTATATTTTTGAGATAATTTTTGGACAACAATTTATTAATACACTGATTTTACCAAGTGTAATAACTGAAAATTTAAGAAGATATAATTTGGAAATAAGTCCAAATTTAAGTTTAAAAACCTAATATTAAAATAGTATATTTAATTTCGAAGAATCAAAATTTGTTCTGGAGGCGACAGTCTGGAAAAAAGTAAAATTCCTAAGAGTAAAATACACTAAATCCCATTAGTGTAAACATAAGGCTAATACAAAACCATTTTTGACACCAACCATAGGCTTCTTTGTGTCTTCTCTACTATACCACTTTCGATCGGAAATCATGATAAGAATTACCAGCTTCAACACCTTCAATAATCGTTATTCCTAAAGTAAGATTTTTCTTTTTTAAATATGCTAATTGTACTTCTGTCAATTCTTTTCTTTCTTGGTTGGTTTTTAAATAAAATATTCTCTCAAAACATTTAGTAGATTCATTGACTTATTCTCATCCCAAATTAGATTTAATTTCTGAAACTTATTTAAAACGAGAAACGTTAGGTATATTTAAAAAGGTTTCTTGGTTTGACGTAACAGAAGCTCTTTTAAATTTTTGTGCATCGGCCCGGGAAAATTATAAAGTCGATCAGCCATAATTGTGTCAAAATTTGTAATAAAATTTAAAAATTTGAATGAATGTTAATTCTATATTAATGAAATAAAAATAAATCAATGAGTATAGCAATTGTTAAAAAAGGAATTTTTTTTAATGTGATTAATAATAATAACAAATATTATTAACATATAATAATAAAAAAATAAATAATCAGTAATATTTAATAAATAAAAAATATTTTTACTGAATTTTTTAACTTGCATAGTGCACTTATTTAATAAATTCTGTATGAATATTAATAAATAGAGGTTCGAGTCCTCTTAACTTATAATTTTTAAAGTTGCATTGTGTATTCATCAAATTGAATCCTGTATTATAATAATGAATAGAGGTTCAAGTCCTCTTGACTTATGGAATTTTATGTAAAATACCATTTTAGAAAAAACCTTACTTGATCAAAATTTAAATTCAAGCTTAAATAAATCTTTAATTGACGAAAGTGAAAACAATTCTTTTGATAACTCTATAGATAATACCATTTTCGAAGAAAACATGGCTCTTCTTACGCGATGCTTTAAAAACAATACCAATGTTTGACGGAAAGAATATCCCATTATCTATATTTATTGAAAATTGTTTAGAAGCAATTTGTGGTAAGAAGGGTCATTTTGCAGTAAATTGTTTTCAACTTAATAAATTGATAGGAGCAAGACGAGAAAATTCCTTTTATACAGGACCACGACAAAAATTTTCGAAACTTATAGAATGTCTACGTTTTGCTAATTAAAAACTACAACCAGATAAATGCGAATTTTTGAGGTTAGAAGTAGGATATTTACGACACATAATCGATAAAAATTATGTACGACCCGACCCGAAAAAGGTAGAAGCTGTGAAGAAATTCCCAATTCTAAAAAATGTTAAAAACGTAAAACAATTCTTAGATTTAGACTGTTTGGGTTAATTTCTTTGATTAATTATCTATTTAACAAATACTACAAAACAAATAAATGTTTTGATTCAATTCTTAATAATTTAATGTCTGATGACAATATATATTTCCCCTGTAGAGAACATTCCGAACAGTTCGTTGACATATTGGAATATATAAGTGTCATTCCACGTCGAGTGAGCCACCCCTCTGCTCAAAACATCTACGACCAAATCTCCCTATTATATAAAAACAAATTCGCCGCCGCAGAATCAGTTATGTTACTTCAAAATTAATATAATATTTAATAAAATATACACTGCAAAAAATGGCGTCTAAAAATAAGACGTTTAGACGTTTATAAACGTCTTATGTAAATAAGCGTCTTATTTGAGCGTCTTCAATGAAAAACATAGCCTCCAAATACATGCATTTTAGAAGGCAAATAAGACGCTTATAAACGTCTAAGAAGTGACCACGTAAACGTTTTAAACCAAGACGCTCTTTTTTGCAGTGTATAGAAAAATTATACATGTAAATAGAACATAAAAGCATTATAGATATTTAACCACCTGCTAGGGAATAATCTTTTAATTAATATTCAGTAAATTCTTCTACAATTGTTTCATAAAATATTTTTCGATTTTTGGAAGATGTTTAAAGGTGAAAGAAAAGACACTAACTCACTTTTTAAAAAAATTGACGTTTCGGTGGTCAGATTCGCCACCATCATCAGGTCACTTCAATAAAAATAATATTCAGATAAATACAAAAATGATATATGAAATTAAAAAATTAAACAAAATTAAAAATAATTTTTACCTAGTTAAAATTAACAAACAAACATCACTTTAGTAAATTAAAATACAATAAATAAATAATTAAATAAAATTTAAAATATTTAAATTTGCAAAACACAAACATGCTAAGACGAGTGATTAGTAATTCTGACTGAGCCGATGACAATTTTTGGGTTATATACAGTGGATGGGTTCAATAACCTGCAATCGAAATATTATGAATTATAATCATTATTTCAATTTATTAAGCAAAGAAAAATAGGTATTACTAAGAAACGGAATATCTTCCTTCTTGTTAACCCATTAAGTCTCATGAAGAAACCAGCCATTGTATTAAAAATCTAACAATTGGAATCATAGGCAAATGGAAAAAAAAGATATACCTGTTTTTTTTGTTTTTAATTTCCAATTGTTTAACAACAATTGTTTAAACAAATTACCAAAAAATTTTTGAAATCTGTTAAAGCCAATCGATTCTACGTGAAAAAATAAGAATATTTTGTATAGGTCATTTTTCTCTCCAAGTCGTATTTTGTTTATAAAATTGTTATAAACAAATTAAGCTGCGTAAAGGGTGTTTCAACCCAAGCATAAACAAATGAATTTTAAGTAAAACTAACAATTGGATTCATAGGCAAATGGAAAAAAAAGATATACCTGTTTTTTTGTTTTTAATTTTCAATTGTTTAACAACAATTGTTTAAACAAATTAACAAAAATTAAAATTTTTTTGAAATCTGTTAAAGCCAATCGATTCTACGTGAAAAAATAAGAATATTTTGTATAGGTCATTTTTCTGTCCAAGTCGTATTTTGTTTATAAAATTGTTATAAACAAATTATGCTGGGTAAAGAGTGTTTCATCCCATGCATAAACAAATGTATTTTAAGTAAAACTAACAATTGGATTCATAGGCAAATAGACAAAAAATATATACCTGTTTTTTTTGTTTTTAATTTCCAATTGTTTAACAACAATTGCTTACCCAGCTTAATTTGTTTATAACAATTTTATAAACAAAATACGACTTGGACAGAAAAATGACCTATACAAAATATTCTTATTTTTTCACGTAGAATCGATTGGCTTTAACAGTTTTTAAAAAAATTTAATTTTTGTTAATTTGTTTAAACAATTGTTGTTAAACAATTGAAAATTAAAAACAAAAAAACAGGTATATCTTTTTTTTCCATTTGCCTATGAATCCAATTGTTAGTTTTACTTAAAATTCATTTGTTTATACTTGAGATGAAACACCCTTTACGCAGCTTAATTTGTTTATAACAATTTTATAAACAAAATACGACTTGTTGAGAAAAATGACCTATACAAAATATTCTTATTTTTTCACGTAGAATCGATTGGCTTTAACAGATTTCAAAAATTTTTAATTTTTTGGTAATGTGTTTAAACAATTGTTGTTAAACAATTGGAAATTAAAAACAAAAAAACAGGTATATCTTTTTTTTCCATTTGCCTATGATTCCAATTGTTAGATTTTTAATACAATGGCTGGTTTCTTCATGGGACTTAATGGGTTAATAGTAAAATTATTGCATTTAATATAAATCATCTCAGAAATTAATCGTTTTTTATAAGAAGTTTCGTAATCTAATTTCTGCATCGTCAAAATTAAAATAATGATTATATTCACTTTGGTGTTTGTATTCACAACATATTCGATGTTTTTATTTTTAGGTTCACTTATTCTTTTTTTCAAGGTACGTTTCGATTCACTAATATACGTAGCTGGGCAACTATTGCAATTAAATTTATAAACAATATTAGTTCTATCCTACATTTCCGTCAAGTCTTTTCCTAATTTTATTACAGATCTTAGGCTTTTTTCCACAATTGGAATAGACAAAAAATTATATTTTTTTTAATGTTAGATAATTTATAATAAATATTATTATATTAAATTATCCGTTAGAATTTAGACAAAAAATATTGAAAAACGAAAACATTCATTAGTTTACAAAACAATAGAGAAAAAACATACTACTAATAGCGTTACAATTTATCAACAACTACCTAAAGTTTGTATTCCTTATAATAACATTTATTTTGAATTTTCTAACGTTGTCCTGAAATCTACACACGAAACTACATAAAATAAGCCAAACTGCAGTTCAATAGGTCAAGAATTGTGAAAACCTAGGGGAGGTACACACTTTTTTCTAAAACGAAAAAAATTTTTAGTTTTTCGTAAAAAATATATGAAGATAAACTGCAATAATTTTTTTTGTATGTTTGTTGAAATCTTCACGTAAAAATAAATAAAAATGTATAACGCCAGATCACTAGGTTACGAATTGTGAGAACCTGCAAGGGTTAAAGAATTTTCGACTCTGCAAAAAGAGATTTTAGTTTTTCAATGAAAACACCATGAAGATCAATTCTAATCACTTCCGCTATATTTTTCCTGTAATCTACGCGTAAAAATGAATAAATATGACAATTTTCAGCTCTCTAGGACAAAAACTGTGGGTGACAGGAGGGGGTACATGAATTTTCTTCGAAATTTTCAAAACTTTCGAGTTTTTCGCTGAAAACACTATAGAGATCAATACCAAATAGGTTCGCTATATTTTTTGTGCAATCTACGCGTGAAAATACATACGTGTACCAATTTTTAGCTTTCTAGATGAAAAACTGTAAACGCTAGGGGGGGGGTACATAGTCATTTTCCGAAACCATTGTAATAGTGTACTACCGGGATACGGAACCCTAAAACATACTACTAATAGCGTTACAATTTATCAACAACTACTACCTGCCCAGCTACGTGTATTAGTGAATCGAAACGTACCTTGAAAAAAAGAATAAGTGAACCTAAAAATAAAAACATCGAATATGTTGTGAATACAAACACCAAAGTGAATATAATCATTATTTTAATTTTGACGATGTAGAAATTAGATTACGAAACTTCTTATAAAAAACGATTAATTTCTGAGATGATTTATATTAAATGCAATAATTTTACTATTAACAAGAAGGAAGATATTTTCGTTTCTTAGTATTACCTATTTTTCTTTGCTTAATAAATTGAAATAATGATTATAATTCATAATATTTCGATTGCAGGTTATTAAACCCATCCACTGTATCCTTATTTGAAACGAGTAGATATGCAAATTATGTAAAAGAAAATTATGCACTATACTTTGATAAGAGAAAGAAATTCATGGTTAAATTTAAAGGAAGATAGTCTTATGTCAGTTTTATTAAAAGACGAAGTAAGGAACAGTAAGATTTTAAGACGAAGAGATTCTTATGGCAGTTGCAGTTGTGTAGAAAAGGATAAACAATTTTAGACGAAGAAGTTCTTATATTATTCTTTCTTGATAGAGAGAGAAAGGACTAGCGTTAAATCGTTAGTTTCTATTTTGAAAATATTACCTGAAAGAGAAAGTCCTCAAAGATTTTCTCAATAATGAAGACCCTATTGTTGAAAGTTTTGTATTGTCCATATTGTATACCTCGATTATACGGTATATATATACATACATATGGGGCAAAATTTCTCAATTGTCCTAACTTAAAATTGAAAGTCTTCAAATCTGGCTGATTTTTTCACAATCTTTAGTACTATAGGAGAGTACTTTATCCACAAAATATTAAAATATTTTATTAAAAATTGCAGGAGGGGAGGAAGGATGCATTATAATAAATTTAAGGTGATGCATCCTTCCTCAAAATACTAAATTAATAAAGTATTTTGGAGTAGAGAGGACAAAATTTTGCCCTATATGTTTTCGAAAGGTTTTTTCCTCCTCTTTCGAATGGTGTAAAATTTTTTTTTTAATTATCAATTTAAGTTAATTTTTTCAAAATTAAAAATATTTTTGACTTTTTTTTGAAAATCGGCATATTTTTTTTCTCTTTCTTTTGCCTTAAAATAAAGCTTATTATATGTACTCTCCATACCCCTTTAGTAAAAAATGCCGTTTTTTTTGTTTTCGAATTATTAATTAATTAATTAATAAAAATCAGTAAAAAATTACTAAAAAATGAAATACTTTTCAAGCAAATAAACTTTTCTCAATTATGAGCTGATCATCGTAAAGCTGACTAAATTCCGCATCTAAGAAATATAAATACATATATTTTTATAAATAATTGTTAAATAAATAAATAATCAAAAATTTATTTATTAATTTTTTGAAAAAAATTACATTTCTTTCATCTTTATTGCTTTAAAATAAAGCTCAATATGTGTACATTCAATACGGGTTAAGAAAAAAATGCCGCTTGATTGGTTTTCAAATAATTAATTATTTAATTTATTAATTAACTAATTAATAGTAGTAAGAAATTACTAAAAAATGAAATACTTTTCAATCAAATAAACTTTTCTCAATTATGAGCTTATATTACTTGAAAACGAATCAAGCGTCTTTTCTTTCTAAACCGGTATTGAATTTAGACATTTATTGAGCTTTATTTTAAAGCAATAAAGAAGAAAGAAATGTAATTTTTTTCAAAAAATTAATACATAAATTTTTGATTATTTATTTATTTAACAATTATTTATAAAAATATATGTATTTATATTTGTTAGATGCGGAATTTAGTCAGCTTTACGATGATCAGCTCATAATTGAGAAAAGTTTATTTGCTTGAAAAGTATTTCATTTTTTAGTAATTTTTTACTGATTTTTATTAATTAATTAATTAATAATTCGAAAACAAAAAAAACGGCATTTTTTTACTAAAGGGGTATGGAGAGTACATATAATAAGCTTTATTTTAAGGCAAAAGAAAGAGAAAAAAAATATGCCGATTTTCAAAAAAAAGTCAAAAATATTCAAGGTGATGCATCCTTCCTCAAAATTACTATTTATGTATTTTAAAAGTAGTGGACCTGGTATTTACCTTTCTACATACATATATATATATATATATCCAATATGGAGGTCGAATTTAAAAAAATTAATATAATTTACCTGAAACTTCTTACTCGGGGGTTTTCAGGGTTGCTGATTACGAATCTGAAGTCAGATTTGAAAAATTCAAAATGGCGGATCCAAAATGACGGTGGAAATTTTAAAAATTTATTCGATCTACCGGAAACTTCTTACTCTGATGTTGTCAAGGTCGCTGATTACGATTCATTTGTTACACAGGTCAACAAACAAGTTGTGAATTAAGATGTTCATTACATGAACATTTTGCTTCCTCTTTAGGATAAGCAAAAAATTTGCTTTAAAGTGAATTTTTTCATTTTATTTAATTCTATTAATGCTAATAAAATATATTCTTTTTATACATCAATCGATTCGTCTTGATGAAATGAAGATTTTTAGTTTGTTTTTAAGTCTAGATTAACATTTTATTATAAAGCAACATAATTTTTAAGAAGGAAATAAATTTCTAATAAAAGTGCGAATTTTTGGTTTTAATTATGTTTAATTCTATAAAATTCAAATAAAATATATACTTTATATATACCAATCGATCCGTTTTAATGCAACGGATAAGATTATTGAAAAAAATGAGTAAAATCTTATTGTACCGGAATATAATTTTGATGAAAGAACTAAATTTTTGATAAAAAAGGTAATTTTTTTGCTTTAATTGTCATTACCTCTATAAACTCTCATACAATTTATACTTTATATATACCAATCGATTCGTCTTGATGTAAAGAAGAAGATTTTATTGTATATTAACTTCAATATTCAATTTAAAAAAATTTTTTTGAAAAAATTTTTTTTTTTGGAAAAAAGTAAAAAAAAAATTTTTTTTATTAGATTTTTTAATGTCCATCAATCCATTTCGAGATATTTTTATGATAAATATTCCTAGCAATTTTCAGCCGAATTCGTTAAAACCTCTTTGAGTTATTGTGTTCACAAAAAACGGGATCCACACACACACACACACATACACACACATATACATACATCCGGACAATTGTTCAGGGTCTTATATCACATAGTCCCATATAGAAGAAAATTTGTCAAAAGGATTTTTAAAAATTTTGTAAATTAAACGACTACAAAGCTTCCTCACGAGGAAGCAAAAAGGCTTACTTTTTTTATGAGATATGATAGTGGTTTCCGAAGTATTTTTTGACGCTGAACACGATCTATAGTCATTTTTATTTAAAAGTTTATAATTTTACTTAAAAATGTGTTTTAAGGTGCCAAATCGTCATGGTCTAATCAGTCCCCACTACCATTTCATATATAAAATGTTTTTTTTTAGTAAAATATAATAATTAATATAATGAACATTGACATTTTCTTATTGTCTAAGTTAGTAGATTTGAGAAAAACAAAACACTTGCGGAAAAATACGGGTTAAGAAAAAAATGCCGCTTTATTGGTTTTCAAATAATTAATTATTTAATTTATTAATTAACTAATTAATAGTAGTAAAAAATTACTAAAAAATGAAATAATTTTCAAGCAAATAAACTTTTCTCAATTATGAGCTGATCATCGTAAAGCTGACTAAATTCCGCATCTAACAAATATAAATACATATATTTTTATAAATAATTGTTAAATAAATAAATAATCAAAAATTTATTTATTAATTTTTTGAAAAAAATTACATTTCTTTCTTCTTTATTGCTTTAAAATAAAGCTCAATATGTGTACATTCAATACGGGTTAAGAAAAGATGCCGCTTGATTGGTTTTCAAATAATTAATTATTTAATTTATTAATTAACTAATTAATAGTAGTAAGAAATTACTAAAAAATGAAATACTTTTCAATCAAATAAACTTTTTTCAATTATGAGCTTATTATCGTAAAGCTGATTAAATTCCGCATCCAACGAATGTAAATACATATATTTTTTTATAAATAATTGATGAATAAATAAATAATCAATTATTTATTTACTTATTAATTATTTATAAAAAACAGTTGAGTTTATGATTGTTGGAAGCGGAATTTGGTAAGCTTTCCGATGATAAACTCGTAATTAAAAAAAGTTTATTTTCTTGAAAAATATTTAATTTTTTAGTAATTTTTTACTACTATTATAATGAGTTAACTAATTAATTAAATAATTAATTACTTGAAAACGAATCAAGCGTCTTTTTTTTCTAAACCGGTATTGAATTTAGACATTTATTGAGCTTTATTTTAAAGCAATAAAGAAGAAAGAAATGTATTTTTTTCCAAAAATTAATACATAAATTTTTGATTATTTATTTATTTAACAATTATTTATAAAAATATATGTATTTATATTTGTTAGATGCGGAATTTAGTCAGCTTTACGATGATCAGCTCATAATTGAGAAAAGTTTATTTGCTTGAAAATTATTTCATTTTTTAGTAATTTCTTACTACTATTAATTAGTTAATTAATAAATTAAATAATTAATTATTTGAAAACCAATCAAGCGGCATTTTTTTCTTAACCCGTATTTTTCCGCAAGTGTTTTGTTTTTCTCAAATCTACTAACTTAGACAATAAGAAAATGTCAATGTTCATTATATTAATTATTATATTTTACTAAAAAAAAACATTTTATATATGAAATGGTAGTGGGGACTGATTAGACCATGACGATTTGGCACCTTAAAACACATTTTTAAGTAAAATTATAAACTTTTAAATAAAAATGACTATAGACTTTTATTTGTCACCATGGAAATAAGTTATCCACGTTAAATTTTATTAGAATATATAAAACTGATTTCCTAAAAAACATTAGGGACATTAAATTGTGCGTTACGCGGAGAATCACTCATAATGAATAATTTTTCTGCAAATGAATAGCCACGATTTTGTATGAAGGCACGTCAGGTTTAGGAGAAAAAAATATTGAAAACGCTCAAAAACACGTTTTTTGGGGTCTTTACTCCCACTTTTCTTAAAATCCTGACGTGATTGTCAATTTTTGGACCCGGGATCGTGTTCAGCGTCAAAAAATACTTCGGAAACCACTATCATATCTCATAAAAAAGTAAGCCTTTTTGCTTCCTCGTGAGGAAGCTTTGTAGTCGTTTAATTTACAAAATTTTTAAAAATCCTTTTGACAAATTTTCTTCTATATGGGACTATGTGATATAAGACCCTGAACAATTGTCCGGATGTATGTATATGTGCGTGTATGTGTGTGTGTGTGTGTGTGTGTGTGTGTGGATCCCGTTTTTTGTGAACACGATAACTCGAAGAGGTTCAACGAATTCGGCTGAAAATTGCTAGGAATATTTATCATAAAAATATCTCGAAGTGGATTGATGGACATTAAAAAATCTAATAAAAAAATTTTTTTTTTTACTTTTTTCCAAAAAAAAAAAATTTTTCAAAAAAATTTTTTTAAATTGAATATTGAAGTTAATATACAATAAAAACTTCTTCTTTACATCAAGACGAATCGATTGGTATATATAAAGAATAAATTTTTTTATTTATTATTTATTTATTTAACAATTATTTATAAAAATATATGTATTTATATTTGTTAGATGCGGAATTTGGTCAGTTTTACGATGATCAGCTCATAATTGAGAAAAGTTTATTTGCTTGAAAAGTATTTCATTTTTTAGTAATTTTTTACTGATTTTTATTAATTAATTAATTAATAATTCGAAAACAAAAAAAACGGCATTTTTTTACTAAAGGGGTATGGAGAGTACATATAATAAGCTTTATTTTAAGGCAAAAGAAAGAGAAAAAAAATATGCCGATTTTCAAAAAAAAGTCAAAAATATTTTTAATTTTGAAAAAATTAACTTAAATTGTTAATTAAAAAAAAATTTTACACCATTCGAAAGAGGAGGAAAAAACCTTTCGAAAACATATAGGGCAAAATTTTGTCCTCTCTACTCCAAAATACTTTATTAATTTAGTATTTTGAGGAAGGATGCATCACCTTAAATTTATTATAATGCATCCTTCCTCCAAAATACTTTATTAATATAGTATTTTGAGGAAGGATGCATCACCTTAAATTCATTATAATGCGTCCTTCCTCCATAATACTTTATTAATATAGTATTTTGAGGAAGGATGCATCACCTTAAATTCATTATAATGCATCCTTCCTCCATAATACTATATTAATAAGGTATTTTGGAGGAAGGATGCATTATAATAAATTCAAGGTGATGCATCCTTCCTCAAAATTACTATTTATGTATTTTAAAAGTAGTGGACCTGGTATTTACCTTTCTACATATATATATATATATATATATATATATATCCAATATGGAGGTCGAATTTTAAAAAAATTAATTTAATTTACCTGAAACTTCTTACTCGGGGGTTTTCAGGGTCGCTGATTACGAATCTGAAGTCAGATTTTAAAAATTCAAAATGGCGGATCCAATATGACGGTGGAATTTTAAAAAATTTATTCGATCTACCGGAAACTTCTTACTCTGAGGTTGTCAGGGTCGCTGATTACGATTCATTTGTTACACAGGTCAACAAAAAAGGCTTACTTTTTTTATGAGATATGATAGTGGTTTCCGAAGTATTTTTTGACGCTGAACACGATCCCGGGTCCAAAAATTGGCCATCACGTCAGGATTTTGAGAAAAGTGGGAGTAAAGACCCCAAAAAACGTGTTTTTGAGCGTTTTCAATATTTTTTTCTCCTAAACCTGACGTGCCAGAAACTACTATATAGACTTTAATTGAAGCTTGAATTGTCTACTTCAAGACTCATATCCGTAAGACCAAAAAAAAATAAAATTTTTTCAAAAAATTAGGTTAAAGTTACCCAAAATGTGTATTTTTGGGTTGCTTTGATGGATTTTTTTAAATTGTTTTGGATTCGTTTGAAAATTGTTTTTGGGGGTTTTTGGGGTTGCTGATTACGTACCCGATATTAGTTTTCAAAAATTCAAAATGGCGGACCCAAGATGGCGGATGTCAAAATTTTAATTGATCGGATTCGGTTGAAAATTGTTACTCGGGGTGTTTTTGATACGCCATTTTGAATTTTTGAAAACTAATATCGGATACGTAATCAGCGACCCTAAAAACCCCCGAATTACAATTTTCAAACGAATCCAAAACAATTTTAAAAAATCCATTAAAGCAACCCAAAAATACACATTTTGGGTAACTTCAACCTAATTTTTGGAAAAATTTTTAAATTTTTTTTGTCTTACAGATATGAATCTTGAAGTGGACAATTCAAGCTTCAATTTAAGTCTATGTAGAAGTTTCTGGCACGTCAGGTTTAGGAGAAAAAAATATTGAAAACGCTCAATAACACGTTTTTGGGGTCTTTACTCCCACTTTTCTTAAAATCCTGACGTGATGGCCAATTTTCGGAACCGGGATCGTGTTCAGCGTCAAAAAATACTTCGGAAACCACTATCGTATCTCATAAAAAAAAGTAAGCCTTTTTTTGTTGACCTGTGTTAGCCGTAAAAAGGGCTGATTGAAATCGGATTACCTTTTTAATGTTAGAATCCATTGATTAGCCCTGAAAAGGGCTGATTGTAAGTTGATTGCTTTTTTGGAGTTGGGAGCCATGTATTAGCCCTGAAAAGGGGTGGTTGAAATCGCATTATCTTTTTAATGTTGGAATCCATTGATTAGCCATAAAAAACATCTGAATGTATGTTGATTGCTTTTTTAGAGTTGGAAGCCATGTATTAGCCCTGAAAAGGGATGGTTGAAAATCTTTCTATTTAAAAATTCAATATTGAATTATAGAAAGATTGTCTTCTGCACCAGAGTACCGTTTTACTACCAACTGCTTATTACCAACAGGAATAAATGAATGCGCACTTTGGATTTCAGTGACGCTTGGAGCCATTGAAAATCTTTTTCCAAGTTTCTTTTGAATCTTCCAATGCATCTGTTTGCTGTAATACAAAATTATGTAGAAGTTTATATGTGTTTTAATAGAAATGGACATTAGAATAGTAGTTATTCTAAGTGATATTTTACGTGGAAAACGAAAATTTTTTATTCAAATTTCGGTTGGTACCACTGACCGGGAATCTTAAAATGTCTCAAATCAATATAAACTGTATACAAAATTATTTAACCTACTTCTTCTTCGAAATGACATATTATGAAGCGAAAGCATTTGTTTCATAAAAGTTTCAAAGATATGACACATTATAAAATTATCGGTCAGTGGCATCAACTGAAAATTGAAAATAAAATTTTATTTTTCGACGTGCCATGTTCTTCAATTCAAGCGACGATATGTCATGTTTTTCAAGTCAAATCCTAGGTATCATATTTTTCAACGCCAATCCGATGTATCATGTTTTACACCCAGCAAGCGATTTTATAGTGCGAAGAATATGAAATGGGCGCGCGTAGCGCGCAGAATTTGTACTAGTATAACCCAAGCATGGGCTCTTCTTACAATCTGCTGCATTATGGCCGTCTTCTCCGCACTTAAAAAACACAGCCGACCTATCTACTGCTTGGCAATCTCTATCTATATGGCCATAGTCAAGACACCTATGACACCTTGCAACCATAGTTCTTATTCTTGTCTTGCAGGAGACGAACACAATCTTTATGTGCCCGATTTTCTCCAGCTTATCAGTGTCTTCCTGACTGGTGACCACGACAGTGAGCTTTGCTCCAAGACAACGTTTCTTAGCAATGCTGCGTTGAAACGTTCACGTCTCATCTTTCGGTCTTTGCGCGCTGCTTCTGACCAGGTCAATCCCTAATAGAATTTCTCATCTTTTATGGCCGCTGCTGCGTGCTTCTCCTTCACATCCCGTATGAGCAATATTATGCTTCTCAGTCCATCCTTGATTGTCATATTGATATTCCTCTGGACCTCACAGGATTTCAGCATTTTGCTAACTTCATCCTCAATTTTTAAAATGATCGCTGCCTCTTCCTTCCGCAGCTTAATGCATTTCTTTCGATTTTCATTGCAGCTAGCAATGTCAATCGCAGAAGCATTACTGAATACAGAAATGCGGCTGACTCGTCACGCTGCTCGTACTCCCTCGTCTCCTTACCCTGTCCTCTATGATCTGTGTCACTCCCAATGCGTTGTTGCCCTCCTGCATCATTGGACCACTGGCTACCGCCCGCAAGCTTGAAAGCGCTTGACGATCGGAACCAGTGAGCGATTTAGCCGTAGCATTACTCCGCAGGTATTCTTTCTCTTTCTTACAATCGCTCATGATGGATGTTTTCTTGTTTGCTGGTTTTAGGCAGAGTCTAGTATTTGATTTCCTCGATACCTCCTACTTCTCGGAAGCTAACCTATTCGCTACCTGGCACACGTCCGACAGAGGACCACCCGGCGCAAAACAAGTTCTAATACGCCCCAGGTAGAACAAAAGTTCTAACTGGGCACAGAATTACTACTTTTAAATGTACGTTAGTTATATTAAAATGATGTGTAAGATGATTTGGCATGAGGCAATGATATGAAAAATTTGTTAATAAAAATTGTTTAAATAATTTAAAGGTGTTATTTCATTTATTAACTTTAGAATGAAATATGTTGAAAGCTTTTATTAGTAGACTGCATAGAAAATAAAGAATTACCTACAAGACAAACAATTCTATTTTCTGTTTATTAAAAATGCTTAATTAATGAAGGTAAGGGTCACTAAAGTGGCCACCCACCTTTTGAACGACTCTAAATAAAATTTAGTCGACTTTTGAAAAATAGATTAAACTTCGACTTTCAAAAAAGTGTCCCCTAAATCGTTTTTAACGATATTTTATTATGCCGCGCTTGTTAGGAAGCTCGTGGTAAAATTTACGTAAGGGGATAGGGGGGTTCGAGAAATCTTATGTATCCTTACATGGGGGAGGGAGGGTGGTCAAAATTGACTAAAATTGTCCTTACGGAATTAATGAATGGCCCCTCACTTGTTTGATACGTTAAAAATTTATCCTTGTTTATTAGTCCGTTTTCTACTTTCTTTTTTTAGTCATTTAGAAATGAAAGTGAATCTTTCAAAACCTGACATTTCGAATTTACAGAAAATATTTTATTATAATTAAACATTAGCAGAATAATTTTAAAACTAATAACCTTAGAAATCATTGCTTTCAAGCGGCAGTGCAGTGGCAGGATTCGTTATATTTAAAGACTCGAATAAATTATTCATTTTTATGTAGAATGCTGCTGTTGATTTACATCCGTTGAGATCAGTACAGTAATTTTTATAGTTTAGTAACCCTTCTGCTGTTGTTTTACTGAAAATCTATATAGAGAAACAGCTATTGATACTTTCATTTTTTATAAATCTAGAGGATTAGGAAAAAAGTGTTTGATGTTGTTTAATTTTCCTGACACTCCGAATTCATTCTCCAATTTCCTATTAGTAGCAGCTGGGTCAGAATACGTTAAATTTTCACAGAAAACAAAAAGTATTTTTTAAAAATAAAAATGATGAAAAAACATTTCTAAATAAAAAATAAGAACAGAAAAAATATAATTTTTTATAAAAGTTATAGCAAAATGAATTTTTTTGCAACTTTGTAAACAAAATGTTATTTCTCCTTAATGAATGAAGTGATTTAAGTGAACCAAGCGGGAAAATAAAGGGAATGAAATATACTTTCATTCAGAATTAGAACATTTGTAAAAAGTTTATATTTTTATAATTATTTAATAAATTTTTTATAAACAATTAATTTTATTTAATGTTCTGCGACTTTTAAATTTTTTTAAAAATATCTACATACACTTAAGCTATAAGAAATCAAAATCTGTTAAGAAAATTTATAAGCGACAATTATTTTAAAAGTAATAATAGAAATTATATTAGCGCGGTGTAGTGCATCAACATTGAACTTAGTTTTTGATAATTTTTATGGTTATATAACTGATTAAAAATGTTAATTCGACAGTGTTTTGTTCATTTCGTAGTTAAAAATAATGTTTTAATAACAAAAATCATCGTTTGAGACACGAGTCTCGCCACCCAATCCGTGATGAACTCGTGTCCATGGATGAATTATACCAGGGTCGTCAAATCCTTCGGGTTCCTTCGGGGGGTGGGGTGGACAGTAGACGACCATCGCTGGGCATAACTTAGCTCTCGTAAAGCCCAGGAACGGTTGTGTTATAGGAGGGGCCTGTCTTCTGGACGCCCTGTCCCCATGGTGAAGCTCAGAACGGAGGTATTTTAAACGAGACTCCAAGATACCAGGCGACCTCTTTGATGTAATTAGCCTTATCCTCAGATCGAGGATCTCCCTGTCCGGAGAAGCAGTTGAAGGGTCTGAGGAGACCGTGAATCAGCCTTTAAAATGGCTCCTTCCGGGATCTAGTGTATGCAGATCAATTTGCATCATTGTAAAGCCGCTTCGGCGATTTTAGCCAAGAACTTGACAAGGATGCAGACAGCTTTAGCCTTTGTTTAAGAACCTTGGGTTTTCAAGGGAAGAATCAGAGGTCTAAATCGATGCCGAGAGCTAGTTTGCTCACCACAAGAATCGGTTCCAAGGGCGTGTCTGATCTATAAAGGTTGTAGTAGCTTCCGCTTATTTCCTGGGTTCGGAGGGAGAACCTGCGCCACCAAGAGAGGTGGTAAAGTTGGTGTATTGTCAACAGCAGTGTCTCCCTTTGATAATAGGTTGCGATGTCAATGCCCACCACGTAGTTTGGGGTAGCACTGACAATAACGACAGAGACAGAAATCTACTAGAATTTCTGATAGATACAGATTTAGACATTTTAAATCAGGGTAATGAGCCAACCTTTGTTACTGTTAACAGGTGAAAAGTCCTGGATATTACAATCTGATCCAAGCCTGTGTGGGGTGGTGTGAGGGACTGGAGAGTGTCTGATGAAGATTCACTCTCGGGCCATAGACTTATCACATTCAGACTGGAATCGAAAGATCGGGAACAAAAGTGAAGACGTGATCCTAGGAGTACTAACTGAAACTTCGAAGTAAAAAAGGTAGAGACCAACAGGAGTAATAGGTGGTGGAGCTCCTGTTTGCAGGGACACAGTCCTAAGTAGGGCGTGAAGAAACCGGAAACACTGGAAACTGGCAGCCAGAGTTGTGACTCCGGAGGGTATTGATTGGGCAATAGGCTCTTTCAAACCGTTTAAGGCCTCAGGAGGACGGTATATATCCGGTCTTTTTACAAAGAGGATTGGATTGTATTAGATTACCCATGTGTAAAATTATGAGAGCGTGTATTGCTCTTGGTTATACACCAGAGTCCTGGAAAAAGACGAGAGTGATATTTATCCCGAAGGCCGATCGCACAGGATATACTGCTGTAAAGGACTTCAGACCAATTAGTCTAACCTCCTTTATATTACAGGCGTTAGAGAAACTAGTGAATAATTTTATCAGACAAGAATGTCTGAGGGATTATCCCTTGCACTCGGGACAACATGCGTATAGAGCAGGTTTCTCAGTAGAATCAGCCCTCCACTCTGCAGTAGGTAGAATAGAGGAGCAAATTGGCAGGGGGGTTATGCGGTGGGTACTTTTTTTGATATTGAAGGTGCCTTTCCTAACACTTCTAGCGAAGCTATCTGCAGGGCAGCCAGAAAGCGAGGTGTGCCCGAGTCACTAATTAAATGGATCTACAGCATGCTTCGCGAAAGGGCCCTCGAAGCAGAGTACGATGACGCTAGGTTAACAGGCGTTGTCTCAAATGGATGCCCACAAGGAGGAGTTCTTGCTCCTCTATTGTGTTGCTTAGTATCAGACGAGTTGATTAGAAACTCAATAACCAGGGATATTATACGCAAAGCTGCGGTGAAAAAGGCGGCTCTTACAATGAGCAGGCTAAACGCGCACGAAAGGTGGAAGTCAAGTGGTAAACACACCAAGCTTTCACGTCCAATTCTATCAATTCTAGAATTAAGTATGGTGCAAGATAGGATGATCAAGAGGGTGAAATTAAAACCCCGTTTTAAGAAACTAATCACTTTCAGATTCGACTGGAAGAAGGGTTTTCCACTTGGGGGCGAGGTCTGGTACACGGACGGCTACAAGATGGATTGCGGTGCAGGTTTCGGAATATATCGAAAAACTGGCTGTATTAAAGTGTCTGAGTCGTTAGGACACTATGCCACGGTTTGTCAGACCGAGGTCTGTGCGATTTTAACTTGTGCCCAAATTTCTATTCAAAAAGAGATAAGGGGCAAAAGGATTAGTAGCGTACTAGACGAGTTAGGTTCAGTAAAAAACTTTTGTTGATCTGGGTACCGGGCCACTCGGGAATTAAGGGCAATGAAAGGGTGGACGTTTTGGCAAAAATAGGTTCTGAAACAGTATTTTTAGGTCCTGAATCAGCAGTGGCATTAATGACGTGTCTGGTTAAGGGAGCCATTGAAAAATGGGGTCAAAGGGAACATGAGAAGTATTGGGCGGGATTGGGGTGGGAAGGCAAGCGAAGGCTCTGTTGGGTTTAGTGCCCAACAAGAGGCGAGCGAGCGATCTCTTAAAACTCGATAAGATCAGAGTTAAAACCATTGTTCGCCTCTTTACAGGACATGGGCTTTTGAATTATCATCAGCATAAAATAGGAAATAAAGTCTCACTTATGTGTAGACTGTGTGAGACGAGTGACGAGACTGCGTCTCGCATATTATCTGAATGCCCGGCGTTCGCTAGGATTAGACTTTATAGCTAGGGTCAAGCAATTATAGACCCTATGCAGGTGAGCAACCTATCTATAAAGGAAATGCTGGACTTCTGGAGAGTTAAAAAGTTAATTAAATAAAGCCACCCTTGATTCTTCTGATGTTGTATCATCTGAAACATCTGGAATATCTGATGATTGTGGAGGGAATGTTTCTGTAATCGATTCATCATTCAACGTAGATAAACAATCAATTATTTTAACTGGTTTTTAATAGTTTCAGTCTATTCACTACATGGATTAACAATTTTTCTTTTTTGGCTTCATTTATATCTTTAAATTGCACTTCTCTCTTAGTAGATGGAGGGCGATTCTTTTTAGTTGACGATAAATATTTCGGACAATTAGGAAATATCCTCGGAAATGCACCTTTCTTTAGTCTAGGAATTTAGTAATCTTTCTGAAAGAATACATTTACTTTCATTAAAAGAATGCTCGTATTTACAAAATTTTAGACAATTATTGAAATAAAAGTAAAAAAACGTTTTACCAATAAATAAAAATGAATCGTGGATAACTGGAAAAATAAAAGATGAGTTTTACTCTTTTTTTAATTATTAAAAATTAACAAATTTTTTGAAAACATTTTTTGATTAAATAAAATATAAGTTTTCCAAACAAAAATTAGAAACGTTTTTTTGACAAATTTTATCAAAATTTAATTTGTTATGATCTCTGGGCGAAAATGATTTTGGCAAACTACTTGTCCTTTTCTTCACTTTAAAATTTTCTCGTGGAATTACTTTTTGCTATTTTTCAACAAATTCTTTTCCAGTTGGAATCTAAAACATGTGGACTTTCCTCAAATTTTTATTTTTTCTGTAGAGGAATATCCGGAATTACAATTTGGCGCAATGCACGAATGTCCTCTGTAAGGCATTATTTATTAAAAATAATCTTCACTTTAATATTACAATAAAATATTTTAGGGTTTTTCACATAGAAATAACATTTTTTTAAAAAGAAAACGGAAGAAAACAATGTACGGCATATTATTAATGTAAACAAAGCGGAGCAGGATGCGGACAGTGCTACCGTTAGTTGATTTCGGGAAGGGTTTAAAGTATAATCAGTAAGCCTACACAAGTTTCTGCTGACATGCAATCAAGTAAAACCGAGTTGCGTTTTACAGATCGCTGATAAGTTCTGGTTGCGGTTCTAGCAGTAACAACTTTAAGAATTGAATCATCAGCAGGGTAGCTTTCAATAATTTGACACAGGTGCCAAAGTGACGGTGAAATGTTGTCTTTTTCGATTATGACCATGGTACCAATTT
Source organism: Leptopilina myrica (nomen nudum) (assembly GCA_032872475.1). NCBI lineage: Eukaryota > Metazoa > Arthropoda > Insecta > Hymenoptera > Figitidae > Leptopilina > Leptopilina myrica (nomen nudum). Next base: position 16,889,103 of record CM065461.1, read on the forward strand.
CTGGATTCGCTTCTTTGGATTGTTGCTATTTGCAACCGACATTCAATTGGTTGAGATACTCCTTGTACCATCTTTTCTAAACGCACACAGCCGATTTTCTTGTATATTAGACAGACCGTGTTCTGGTATACTCATTAATGAATCACTAATTAGGAAGTGGGATGAAGATCATTATCTGAGATCATTAGGATCAGATGATAAGTAAGTGATTGGTCGGAAATTAAGGATTGCTTCGATTTCGGCAGTACATGTACTAAATCCTTTAAAGGAAAACAACCTATCGCCAATACTTCAAATAAAAAGATATTTAAAATACTTTACTGCACCTTTCCACAAACTACCAAAATGCGGAGAAATTGGAGGTGAAAACTTTGAATTAATGCCCTGATTCTCGAGAATTGTTAACAATTGTTCATTTTTATTTTGTGAGTTTTGAAAGTTCGCGCAATGTTTTTAAATTCATTATTTGCGCCATCGAAATTAGTTCTGATGTCGAAAAAATAGTAGATCTTCTAAATTGGTGCATTTGAACCGAAGTTATTAATATTTTTAGTGCGGTACACCTTAAAGATCAGAACTAAACTTTAAACACTATTATCTCTGAATTGTATTTTTTTTAAACTACTGCTACGTTGTGCATGATTTCTCCAAAACCACTAAAGCGATCAGCTTGAAATTTACAGGGTTTCTTTATACATATAATATCAAGTTCGTGAACAAAGAAATTTTAATTTGTATAAAAATTTTAATCTTCTTCGGTCAAAAATCCAGTTTCAAAAAACCTAAAAATTCGAATTTTAGTGAAAATCATTTGCCATTTCTAGAAAAAAAAAATTTTTCTCAAAACTCTTCGTTCACGAACTATAGGTAACATAGTAAACTAACAAACTTTCCTTTGCTTTTAATGTTAGTTGAGTTGTTTCCGTTTTATCGTGCACACCGCAAGCAAACCTAAAAAAAGTGTTTTGGTAAAACAGCTACAGTTTCCGCAAATGGTAATATTATTTGAGTTTTAAAGTTGCTAAAATTTCATGACAACTTGTACTATCAAGTACAATGTACATTATTTCAATAAATTTTTAATGAGAACTCTAAAATTAATTATAAAAATCACTCTTTATTGTGGTCGAAAAGGTATATAACCCCTCAAATAATTTTGATTCGTAGGCTTTGTACGAAAGAAAAGCATGCATTTTTTAATGACACTTTTAACAGTGCTCAATCTAATAATTGGACAATATTTATATCTCACTGCATTTAATGTTGCTTGAGAACCACTGTGATTTTGTATGAATTCACTAGGCATTTGACCTCTTGACATAAAATCTGCAGGATTTTGCTCTGTTGGAACATGTTTTCAATCTGAAGGGTCTGTAATTTCCCTAATTAGAGAAACCCGATTTGCAACAAATGTTTTTGAGAGGTAAGTTTCTGTGTTAATCCATTGTAATGTGATTGTTAAATCTGACCACAAATGCACATAATTGATTTTAAGGAACAAAATTGATTTTACAAAACTTAAAGATTTGCTGGAAGAAAAGCCGAGTACAATTCCAAACTTGGTATTGTAATTTAACTGAAGATTATATTATTGTAATTTTAACTGATTTAAGACATGAGTAGTAACGGAATAAAAAAAAGAAAGTTTATTTTTAAACCAAAATATATCAATACAATTAATTTGTGAACTTTGTTTTAAAAAAATTAAAACATTTAAAATCTATTGAAAATTCTAGGCTGTAGACATTTTTGAAAAATTATTTGTAAAAAAATCTCACTGTGAGGCATGCCCGTGATTTTTAAAAAATGTGTTTAACTCAATAAACTCATCAGGCCCACTCCAGTTCTTTTTGTAAAATCTTTTATACATTATAAGGTATATATAAATTAAAAAAAATATTAAAAATCGGGTTTAAAGTTAAAAAAATTAATTTGTTCATAAAAATTGGTCTATGTTTACAAATCAAAAATTTCGAAAATTCATAACTCACAAATTTGGCCTCCAAAAAGAAAATAAAAAAATACGTATCTGTTTATTTTCAATACAGAATAAAAAAAAATATTTTTGCCCGATTTTAAGAGGTCATAGGTAAATCTCACGTGGAATTGTCCATATATACTTAAAATTGAAATATTTATTTTAAATGTATGTGCGTTTATTTTTTACATGGATGATTTTTAAAACTTTTGAAAGAACATATACACTTCTTTAGCTTTAGAGAGAACAATGCAATTTGTGCAATGCAGGGACTTAGTATTCTAACATACATTTAGAAGGAATATTGTTGAAGAAGTAGAGGAATTTTGTAAATAAAAATGTTTAGAATTTCATAAAATTGATGAATACCTACAAAGGAATTATAATTATGCTGAATTCATTCAAATTGTCCTACTCTTTTCAATTAAATAAAAAACCTTCTTTTATAGGTTTTGTTAAAATTTATATAGGGGAGGCCGAAGAAAATCGTGACATTTTGAATTTGCAAATTTTATCTCAGGACACCGTTATATATAAAAAAACCTTTTATAGCAGACTACAGTTCACTCATGAATCAGAATGTAATAAAGAAATAAATTTTCTAAATTTAAAGATTATAAGTTCAGAAAACAATAACATCATTACTGATTGGTACAGAAAAGGTTATTCAGGAAGACTACTAAACTATTATTCAAATCATCCAAAACAACAAGAAATTGCAATTATTAAAAATCTCGTTGATACTGTTTTGATACTTTCCGATAAAAGAATTTAATCACAAAAATATAAATTTAGTTAAACTAGATTTAAAACTTGTAACAAGGTGTTTTGTTATTGAGACGTTTGGTTTGCATTTGTGGTTAGGTTAGTTTGTTCTTTCCATTAAGTCCCTCCGAGGAAACTTTTGTCTATTGTGGGTCACTAGGTGACGGGCCTTAAGTGGTATTTGCGAATCTTCCCGAGGTCTTGCGGCGATAGTCGAAGTTTCTTTTAGGTTTTTCCTATGTGCGAGTGCGAGCGGTACGGACCGATTGTTTTGGACTATTGGAAAAGGGAGGACAGAGGACCAGCGTCTCAACTGTGAGTTCGAATGAGCGGCTCACTCGTTTACCGGCGTGCTTGCTTGCTTTCAGAATTTGATCTCGTTTGTTACCGGTATTTTTCAGTTGGTGATAATTATTTTGTTTACTGAAGTAAATTAATATATTACATTATTTCTTTCTCTATAATTTGTGGTTAATAAACTTGATTGTGGTTAATTGTGTGTGTGAGATTATTTGAGGGTTGTTGAAGTCTAATCGAGGGTTTTCCACAATTATTTTCTTTGGTGTCGTGGGCAAGTTTGTTCATTTTTTCTCTAGATCTCTGCCTCAATGTCGAAGCATCATCGTTGGTTTTGGCGGAATTCCCCATTATTATTAAAGGTTATTGTTGGCGATAAATTGTTAATTCGTTAGTGAAACATCTAAGGAAAGTGAAATAACGCTCGGGTTTGATGCTTTATTTGGAAAGAGTAATTTCGAATAAAATACTCGGTCGCAAACTTAATAACTATCCTGACCAATTATTGAAATTCATAGCAGAAAATCTTCAAATAACATTAATGACAACAATAGTAATAATAATACGTTAGTATAGAAAATTTTTTTCCTTATTATGGACCAACATCGGAAAATATCAAAAGATTACTTAAAACTTTTAAAATCCAAACAGTTTTTAGTGTCAACTTAAAATTTAATAAATTCATTAAACTTGGTAAGGATAGACTCGAGAGACACAATCAATGCAATTGTGTCAATAGATTCCAATGTAATTGTGGTAAATCATACATAGGACAGACCAAAAGACCGTTACATATTCGTAAAAAAGAACATATGAGCAATTCTGGCTTAAATGACAAATATCATAATGCTATTACTAATCATTTGACTACACTGTAAAAAATTTTTGGGGTGATTTTACCAAAAATGTTTTGGAAGTAATTTTCACCAAGAATTTGTGGGTAAAAATACACAAAGTTTTTGGTAATTTTACCCAAAACTTTTTGAAAAAATTCCTATAATTTTTTAGGTAAAAATACACAAGATTTTTAGTGATTTTACCCAAACGTTTTGGAAGAAATACCTAAAAGTTATTGGGTAAAAATACAAAATTTTTGGTCTCTTTTACTAAGGTTTTGGAAAAAATACCCAAAAATTTTTAGGTAAAATTACATAAATTTTTGTACTTTTACTCAAATTTATGTGTAAAAATACACATGAAATTTTAGGAAAAATATACAAAATTTATGATAATTTTATCTAATCATTTTGAGAAAATACTTAATTGATGAAGTAGAATTATTAATTTTTCATTCATAATTTTAAAAAATTGGATAATAACATTTTTAACAATAATTTATTGTAGATTATAGAGTTTCATTTTATTTTTAAAAATATGTTTTATTACAAAATATTTTTTCACTTATTATAATAAACAGTTATGAAAAACAATAATAAAATAGTGGGGTTATTATATTAGATTAATCATAATCAACACTTATCATTAAACCACTTATAACGAGAAATTTTTCAAAATAGTCGATATTCCTGATAATGCACACTAGCTGATTAATTCATTTAAAAATTCATTATTGTTCACTATTCATAAAATACAACACCACACATATATTTAATTTGAATTAAAAACCACATTTTTTTATTAAAAACACTGTAAAAACGACAAAATCTTCACCCGCGGACTTAGCTTCTTTAGCAAATGCTGCAGAGCAACTGACGCCAAACGGACCATTTGACAAAAATTTCTAAGAAATTACAGAAAACTTCTAAATATTTCCTTCATTTCTTTTATTTGAAAAATTTCACAAACTTTCCGTTTAAATGAAACTAATGAAAAAAACTGGTATTTGAAAAGTCATAAAATAGGATCTTTTGACAGGCGAAACCCTTAGCTGGCCACTTTAAGACGAACCAGATGTGACAACATTTCAAAAGAAAAAATATTTTACACAACTAATATTCGATATTAAAGCATAAGTGAAGGGAAATTTTTAACTATATATGGTAATATTACACAATTTTTATAAAAATATTAAAAGTTTGAGCTAATAATATAAATTACTCAAAAAAAAATTTTAATTTCCAAAAAAATTACCCAAACATCTTTGGGTAAAATGGCTTTACCCACAAAATTTGGAAATTTTTCCAAGAGTTTAGACAAGCTTTGGGAAAATTTTCCAATTTAATTAGGTAATTTTTCAAAATTTTGGTAAAATTACCAAAAGTTTTTGGTGAAATAATTTTACCCACAAAATTTGGAAATTTTCCCAAGAATTTACCCAAGTTTTAGGAATATTTTCCAATTTATTTAGGTAATATTTCACAATTTTGGTAAAATTACCAAAAGTTTTGGGTAAAACGACTTTACCCAAAATAATATGAGAAATTACCTAAGAAATGTTAGGAAAATTTACCAATATTTTTTACAGTGTAGTTCTAATAGTGATTCCTCTCCACATTTTATAAAATGGGATGATTTTAATATTTTGGATGTTGAACCAAATCTTAACAAACGATTACTATCAGAAATGTTTTTATAAAAAGGAAGGTGAAAACTGTCTAAATAAAATGACTGACTTAGATAATTTTTATAAATCGTACGAAATGATTTTGAATTATATTTCCAGCAATTTAACGTAATAAATACTCATTAAGTTTCATTCTCTATTCTTGTTTAATTTATTGTTTTTATTTGTTAAATTTGACTTTGCAGTTTACAATACGTTTTTAATTTGATTTGACAGAATATTTGTTTGAATTTATTGCGAAGTGTTATTTATTTATTTATTATCTATATGTTATTTATTGTTTTTATACAAGGACGGATTATTTATTTATTTATGGTATGTTTATTCTTTATTTTGTTAATTTTTTTTCTTTTTCTTTTACTAATTACTATTTTTACCAGTTATTAATTTTCTACTATTTATTATCTATTAATTTTATAAATTAAAAATTTTTTGTTAAAAAATTATTATTTTTATTAAATTAATATTTAAATTTGTATTAACTTGTTACTAATGTTATTAATGATTATTTTCACATTTTTTAATAATTTTTGTCATATGTATATATATGTAAAAAAAATTGTTTCAATTATTTTTAAAATTATTTCAAATATTAAGTTCCTTTATAATTTTATGACTGCAGACTCTACCCCATCGCCAGGGCATATAAATTTCGTAAATAATAGTCTATTAAAAAACGTTTTTATTTATCAAATTTTGTAAGAATAAAAATAATTAGAAATTACTGTGAATTAAGTATGTTTTCGGACGTCCACGTTTTCTGCGAACTGTCTGCGATGTTAAAGAATCTTTGATTACATTCCTGTTTGTTTTTAGGGTTCCGTACCCCGGTAGGAACCTTATTAAAATGATTACGGAAAATGAACATTTTCCTACAGAGCTGAAAATTAAAACTGAAACTTATTTATTTTTTCATGTGGATTACAGGAAAAATATAGCGGAAGTGATTAGAATTTATCTTCATGGTGTTTTCATCGAAAAAATAAAATCTCTTTTTGCAAAGTCGAAAATTCTTTAACCCTTGCTTAGACTTGCCTATTGGACTACAGTTTGGCTTATTTTATGTAGTTTCGTGTGTAGATTTTAGAAAAAATATTGCAAGTATGATTGGATTTGATATTCATATTTTTTCAGCGAAATATCAAAGTTTTAAAAAATTTCGTCAAAAAAGCGTGTTTTTTGCCATAACACCCACAGTTTTTTTTATCTTAAGAGATGAAAATAGAGTTGAAATAGTTATAATTTATCTTCATAAATTATTCATTCATTATTTTAGCAAAAAAGTAGAAGTTTTAAAAGCGGGTACGGAACCCTCGGTGTTAGTACGAGTTTTACTTGCACTTGTCCGGTTTTTTTATTTTTTTGTGATCTCTTCTACAAGAGTGTCTATTTCTGTGGCGTCAGTCAGAATTGCAGATCTCCTGCGTTTTCGTCCTTTTTGTGACCTTTCTTTCACCTGCCTTCGGAAACGATAGAATCGATTGAAGAACATGTTCGAGAGGAATGTCGTCGTCGATGATGTCTGGCCTTAAAGCATTGGGAATATTATTTTCGTTGGACGAGCTTGTTCGTGAATGTTCCTCTTCAATCAAGGCTCTATCAGTGACATGACCGAGCATAAAATCAATGTCACTAAAAACATCTGGATTGAGAGGACAGATTCCTGAAACTCGAAATTCGGATGCAATATTTGAATTTCTTGCAGCTAATGTCAATGCTGAGTTAACAATCGAAGGGATGTCGTATATTGTCATGGTCTTTTCTGGATTGTTCAACATCCAATAATCGCAATGATTATTGTAAGATTTTTTAATGACTCAAAAACACTTCTATCTAGAGTTTATGCGAACAGTGTGGCAGCAAAGACAAAACTGTAATATGATACTCCTGACAAAATTTGAGGGCATCAATGAAGATAAGGGATTGATGATTGTTCAAAATTAAAAGAATAAGATTGGTTGCTGAAGATTGAGAGTTGTTTTGAAAATGCTTTAAAAACAACAAAAAGCGAAAGCTATCATCTAGCCTCTTTTTTCGCACTTCCGGCGCGTCTTACTGGTGCATTGGGCAAGAAATAAGGTTTGTAATTTTTTCGTCCATATATCTGGCATATCCAATTTCTGTTGCTTGGAAAATTGGAAAGCCAATCTTCGAATTTCCTTTGGCGACAGTCCAAAATAAATGTCAGATGCTTTCAAAATGTAATTGACCATCGCACGTTCCTGATCATCATTGAATATCTAGAAGTGTAGACTTAACTTATTTAATATTTTTTCTTATTTTTAGTTATATTTAGTGGTTTTTATGATTAGTAACTATCATCAAAATTATCCGTGTCAATCCTTGTCGAGTGATTGTTACGTTTTCACAATTAGCAGTCTCGCAGTGACGGCTCAAAGACATTCGTCCAAGGCCAAACTGTTTTGCAGCACTTCTCACAGACAAACCACCTTTCAATACTGCGGAAATGGCATTTTTAAATTTTTCCTCATCTTTCTCTACTTTTTCGACACGCTTATCAAACTTTGTTATCAGGTAGGTGCTCACTAGAGTAACCTTCAGGAATTTATTTTAGATTTTTCGTGGAATATAAATTTGTCTAGCTGTCATTTCAAACATTTTGGTTTATATCTTTTAAACAAATTATTCTAAATACATCTACTAATTGTAAGTTGCAGCTTAAAGCTTAAGACTCACAGATTGTCATACAACCCACATATCACAAAAATGAGGGTAAGACGGAGTCAAACCACCATAGCCCTCAAATGTGTGCTGCTGGGATAGCGCTTTATGCGCTCAACCAAATCGACACTTCACAGGGTTAATTTATATATTATATATTTCATTATATCTTTGAGGATTTTTGGAAACTTCCTGGGAACTTCCAAAAAGTTTCCATGGGAAGCTTTTAACCTGCGGACATTATTGTATTTCCTGGAAATTTCCAGGAAGTTACCAAGGGTAACTTACGAAGGTTGCCACGGGAAACTTCCTGGAAATTTTTGTGCTATGTGGGAATTTACCAGAAGTTCATATTTATAAAATATTTGTTAATAAATAACAAACAAAGTTAGTATATAATAGTGTTTCGGATCGCTGATTACATATATGAGTTTTGAATTACAAAATTAAAAATGGCAGACTAGTTTTCAAAAAATGATTAAATTTTCTTGCAATTTAGTATATGGGGGTTATCGGGGTCGCTGATTATGAATCTAAAGTTTTTTTTATTATTAATTCAAAATAACAGACACATTTTTAAAAAGTTATTGAATTTTCTTGCAATTTGGTACACAGAGAAAAATTGCAAACTACTATTATATGGACTTTCCCACTCTATTCTTCCATGGTCTCATTTTACGAAAGTTACAATAGATGGTGTGAAAATCGCATGGCCTTTTAGCTACTCATGTATTTTGTACATGGACCAAGAAGACTAGAGATAGGAAGACTAACTTCGATATATTCCTGTAGAGAGCGGTGGCCGAAAATGTGAGAGTAATGTGAGGTGGATAGTTGAAAATGTAGTTTGTGCAAAAGACCAAATTGTGTTTCTGCGCACACTGCTCAATCAAACGATTCAAAATGCTATTTTTTCTCTTTCCACAACATGAGCAGTATCTTATTTTGCGTTTCTGCACCAACCACATTTTAAAATTACCACATCTCCATTGCCCTCATATACCAAGTCACCCCACTACTTGAGTTACTCCTCCTGTCTCTAGTCTTCTTGACATGGACCCATCCGATTTTTACATTGATTTCGAGCAAACTACGCGAAGTTGTGTCTGTGCATTATTCGGTTTGACTGCCCATACACAATTAGTATGATATTTCTTTCCATGTATGTAGGGGTTTTTGGGGTCGATGATTACGAATCTGAAGTCCATTTAAAAAATTCAAAATAGCAGATCTAATATATAGCTGGCTAACTTTGAAAAAATTGTTTAATTTTTTTCAAAATTGGAATCAGTAGTTTTTACTTTACCACTGTATTACCAGGGAAATTTTACTGATTAAAATTTAGAAAGTGCATTTGGAGTTATATCTAAAACTTCATTATTTAAATTCTTTTGATTTTTAAAAACTGACTTTTCAGAGTTTCATTCTGTGAAAGTTTACTTTAATCCTGAATCAGGCTCAGCCAAACGGATCGGGTAAATTAAAAAAAAATTTTAATGAAACATCTTTTATTCTTATCTTTATGTGATGAAAATATTGTTATAAAAATCCAAACTTTCTAAAACGGATAAAGACAAAAAAGTCCTATTCTCTTCGTTAGATATTTCTTTAGGTGTGGAACCACAAAAAAGTAGAATTTTCTTTCTCCTCTTTTTTTAGAGTACTTTTTCCCCAAAACATGAAAACAGATGATATTATTCATAATTTCTCTTGTAAAAAAGAAGGGAGTTGGAAATTCTCTAGTTTCTAAGGTTCCACTTATAAACATGACAACGCTGAATCAAATGCCGTTTGATTTTTTAAAATCGCTTCAGAAGAACTCGAGATATCACTCTTACCAGTTCAAAAAAAGACGTTTTGAGAAAAATGCATTTAAAGTTTTTGTTCAAAAGTTTTAAATTTTTTCTTAAAAAGCATCGGATTTGCTTGAAAATCGTTACTCGCGGCGGATCCAATATGTCGGACAATTTTTTTTTAAATCATTGGATTTGTTTTAAAATCGATACTGGGGGATTTTCGAGGTCGCTGATTACGAATATGATTTTTGCACGGAGAGACCCGCATTAGTAAAAATTGTGAAACACTCTATATTTTACTATATTCGCTTTGAAAACACCGGAAATAAGGGGCTTTTTAGTATTTTTTACTACTTCCAATAGTAATATGCAAATATGCATCAGATTACAATGTTTTTAAAAATAATATCTAAAACTCAGGGAGTAAGACTAAGGAGACTGCACTAATGCTATGGAAGTGAAACCATTCATCGCATTGAAACTATACGTAAGAACGATAATTATGGTTTTCGCGCATGTGCACATGTAATATATTTGTCTCTGTTTTTCTTACTAACCCAGACGACTGAGAAAATCATAACAATCTACAAGTTGAGAAGGTTATGTTTAATGTTTGTGATTGTTGTGCGTTTCAGGAATATTATTAATAATAACTATTAATAAAAATAAAAAATGAATATTATAGACCAATAAAAGAATAAACAAACTCCTCCTACTTTTAAAATCAATTTTTCTATTTGTTGGTATAGATTTAAACAAAATGGAAAAAAATTTATATTTAAAAAAAACATATATAGTTCCAACCCCTCAATAGAAATAATGGATGATTTAGACCAATAAAAATAGAGGTGAAACTCCTCCTTCATTAAGAAAGCATTTTTTTATTTGATGGTCAAGTTACACAAAATGGAAAAAATATTTATATAAAAAAAAACATATATAGTTCCAACCCCCGAAAAGAAAAAAGGAATATTATAAACCAATAAAAGAATAAACAAACTCCTCCTACTTTTGAAATAAATGTTTCTATTTGTTGGTAGATTTAAACAAAATGGAGAAAAAAGTTATATTTGAAAAATAAAACATATAATTTCAACCCTTAAAAGAAATAATGGATGTTTTAGACCAATAAAAATAAAGTTGAAACTCCTCCTTCATAAAGATAGCTATTTTTTTATTTGTTGGTCAAGTTACACAAAACGGAAAAAAATTTATATTTAAAAAATAAGACATATTATTTCAACCCTCAAAAGAAATAATGGATGTTTTAGACCAATAAAAAAATAAACCATCTTTTTTCTCTATTTTGTTTAAATCTACCTACAAGTAGAAAAATTGATTTTAAAAGTAGGAGGAGTTAGTTTTTTATTGGTCTAAAATATCCATTTTCTCTTTTAGGTGGTTGGAACTATATATGTTTTTTTAAATATAATTTTTTTTCCATTTTGTTCGTCGCTTGACCATGAAATAAAAAAATATCTTTCTTTATGAAGGAGGAGTTCTAACTTGTTTTTTATTGGTCTTAAACATCCATTATTTCTTTTGAGGGTTGAAATAATATGTCTTATTTTTCAAATATAAATTTTTTTCCATTTTGTGTAACTTGACCAACAAATAAAAAAATAGCTATCTTTATGAAGGAGGAGTTTCAACTTTATTTTTATTGGTCTAAAACATCCATTATTTCTTTTGAGGGTTGAAATTATATGTTTTATTTTATTTATTTATTTATTTATTATAAACGGGAAAATCAAGCCCAATCGTACATTTGTACTCTTACAATCTAAGGTTTCATATCCAACCTATACCTATTTGTTTTAACAATAAAAATAAAGCTAGTTGGCTGGTAAGTAACAAATAAAATCAATTAAAAACAAAAATCGCACGTAGTACAACAACAATTCAATTATACAATAAAGCCCGCAAAGATGCAGTGAAACTGGTAATATTAATTTCAAAAAAATTTATATTATCCGAAATCGAATTTGCCTCTCTACTGAGTCTACTTATTAAAGAAATATAACCATAGTTCGTTCTGTGATATGGTACATTAAAAACAGAATAGTATCTACTTGATCTCACAGGAACATTTAAATTAATTAATGACAATAAGTGCGGACATTGAATAAATCCATTTAGTACCTTATAAAAAACAACATGTCAGAGAAAAGGAATCTAGATGTGACCAAGGGAATATTAAGTGTATTACGCAAATTACCATAGTCATGAGTGTGTCTGTCATAAGGTATATTGAGTTGACGTGCTGCAAATCGTAAGAATCTATTCTGAACACGCTCAAGTCGAACAATATTGTAAGTATAAAATGGAAACCATATAATTGAAGCGTATTCAAATATAGATCTGACTAATGAAAAGAAAAGAGTTCTGAGTGTATTCAAGTTATGAAATACTGATGCACGCCTCATAACAAAACCAAGAGACCTCAAAGCTCTAGAAACCACCTCAGAGATATGTTCATTAAAAGATAGATTACTTCTCAAAAGTATTCCCAAATCATGGATACTAGTAACCCTGTCTAAATCATTAGGACCAATGGAGTAGAGATAATTCAAAGTAGTACCCTTAGAAAATGAAATTACACAACTTTTATTCATGTTTATAGGCAAATGATTAACCCCAGACCACTTATCAAGACAGTCCAAATCCATCTGAAGACTATAAGAATCATTACAAGAATTTGAGCGACTTATTATTTTATAAATTTTTAAATCATCAGCATACAAAAGGAAAGGAGAATTTTTAATTGCATGTTTAATATCATTTATATATATTACAAACAATAGTGGTCCAAGGTGAGAGCCCTGAGGTACACCAGAGGTAGCTAGAAAACAATTAGAAAAAACATTGTCAATCCTTACTACCTGATATCTATCGGAAAGATAACTTTCAAGAAATAATATTAGATTCTTAGACACACCCAAAGATTCAAGTTTATTTATTAAAATGCAATGATCAACTTTATCAAATGCCTTCGAAAAATCTGCATAAATCACATCAATTTGAAAGCCATTCTCAAGGTTAGTGGCCAAATAATTTATTAAAATTCCAAGATTAGTTACAATCGACTTATTTTGGACAAATCCATGCTGCTCTTCGATTATCAAATTTGAGACAGAGGAATATAATGAATCAAATACAATACTCTCAAATATTTTTGGGATAGTACTAAGTATTGAGATTGGTCTATAATTTTCAACATTATTTTTATCATTACTTTTATATACAGGAATAATTATAGCCTTCTTCCATTCAAAAGGAAAAGTACAATTATGTAAAGACTTATTAAACAAGACGAACAAAGGTTCAACAAATGAATAACCACATGCTTTAACAAGAGAAGCAGGAATTTGATCCGGTCCAGAACCCTTACTCACATCCAAGTTCCTAATCTTATTAAATATGTCACATCTAGTTATAGTAATAAAATTTAAATCTACTTTGTCAAAAATATTGTTACCTTCATTTGAATGATGTTGATCAGGCATAGTGTAAACAGATTTAAAGTGGTTTGCAAATAAATCAGCAATTTTCATTGGAGTATTACCAGTCTCACCCCTTAAAAACATATTATTCGGAATTGAATGATAACGACGCATAGAATTAATATATTTCCAAAAGTTTTTTGGACACTCACAAATTGATCGCTCCGTTACACAAATAAAATTGTTATAACATTTCTTTGATAAAATTTTACAATTTGACCTAAGCTTAGAGAATATCAAATAATTAAAATGGCTTTTGTTTTTCTTGTATCGAATATGAGCAACTTTTTTATCCAAAACAAGTTTCTTTAATTCACCAGTGTACCATGGTGGAAAACTGGTATTTTTTATAAATCGTAATGGAACGCAGCAATCAAATATATTATATACACACTTATAAAAAATGTTTACAGCATCATTCACATCCGCAACATCAAGCATTCGAGACCAATTTATTAAATTGAAATTAGTGACAATTTGTGCAATATTAGCATTTTTAAAATCATACATAAAATTATTTTCTAACAAAAAATCGTCATAGTCATCTTTTTTACTATTATCAACATAAACAAAATCTATCAAAAGTGGTGGATGGTAAGCATCAACAGGCAAGACAAAATCATCAGATACTTCAACAGAAAATTTTTTAGGGTTACAAAAAATCAAGTCAAGAATTGAACCATGAGAATTTAAGTTTTTATTTACCTGAAATAGACCCATAAAATCGATTGTATCAGATATTAATAATGCAATTAATGATTGTTGATATGAGTGATTCAAATTCATATTACTAGCAATGTTCATATCCCATTCAAAATTCCAATTTACAAATGGCAAATTAAAATCACCTAGTATACAAATAGTTGAAGTTGGGAATTTCTCATAAATATCTTCAAGAACACGACATACCTCAGCATAAACATTGAGAGGAGTGTTGGGAGGTATATAAAAACAACCGAGTATATGCATATTATGATTGAAATTAAACTTTATAATAACATGTTCTACAGATATTAATGTAGTTTTAACCTCAGAACTACGAAGAATCTTCCTAACAGCCAACAATACTCCTCCACCCCTGGATTTTTCGCTGGTTAATGTACTTCTGTCACAACGGAAAACATGAAAACCAACAACGATTCGACTTGAATCGTGAGAGTAGAGGTACGTTTCCGAGGCCGCACTTGGACTATGGTGGGGATCCCGTGGCGATAGGCGATTCTCAAATTCTCCTCTCCCTCCTGCCGACGTACTGACAGCTGATCTTTCATAGTTCTCAGTTCCTCCAATTGCTGTCTCGTTTTGTCGCTCGACATCCAAATGTTTACCAGAGAACAAGAATGCACTGGATCTTTTTTGGCAGCTACAAACATTCCGAGAATCACTCGTGCCTTCTCCTCCGTCGCACAAATAAGCTTCACCGGTCGAGGTTTTTGATTTTGAACCTGCGCATTAGTACCAATTCTAAACACCTTAATATTCAAAAGTTCATTGGGAGGGATAAATTTACTCAACATATCCACTACTACAGATGTCAAAACTTCATGCTTATTAGAATTATCAACACCCCTACCCAACATTTCAGTTTTAGGAAAATTAAAAATAAAAAGATTTTTTTTCCTTTCAGCACGGTCGTTTATCTCTTTAATGCAATTATTTGTAAAATTGTTAGAACCCAAATTGACACTTGTAACAACATTATCAAGCCTTCCTTCAACAGTAGCAAGACGATTAGTCAATTCATTTACTCTACCTTCAGTACTGCACAGTCTAGATATACAATCATCCAATTTTAAGTTGACATTATCAAGTTTGGAGTTCATATTACACGATAGTTCTGTGATCGCTTGCATGATAGAATCAAAATTAGCATGTTCAACAGAAGACAATGGAGAAGGAGATTTTGGCTTGCAGCACTTCGCAAATGAACCATCAGGTAAAGTAGAAATCTGCACCGTGCAACTGGGATGATATAGTGAATTGCATCCTTTACAAAGAACAGGTGAAACACGTGTTATCTCCTTATTACATTTTGTACACCTCTCACAACCAGAGGAAGATATGATTGCACAATAAATTTTGAGACGTTAACGGGAGATAAAAATCGTTCACAAAAATCACTGCGCAGCAAAAGTTATTTACTCACTTTTTAGGTTAGGAATAAATTGAGAAGATTTTTACTATCTACAAGGAAAGCAAAAATACTCAAAAATAGTCACAGTTGTTAGCGTTAACAGACCCAACAATTAAACAACACTTTTAAAAACATTTTATTATCTTAATGAAGGAGGAGTTTCACCTCTATTTTTATTGGTCTAAATCATCCATTATTTCTATTGAGGGGTTGGAACTATATATGTTTTTTTTAAATATAAATTTTTTTCCATTTTGTTTAAATCTATACCAACAAATAGAAAAATTGATTTTAAAAGTAGGAGGAGTTTGTTTATTCTTTTATTGGTCTATAATATTCATTTTTTATTTTCGGGGTTTGGAACTATATATGCTTTTTTTAATATAAATATTTTTTCCATTTTGTGTAACTTAACCAACAAATAAAAAAATAGCTTTCTTTATGAAGGAGCATGTAATATAAAGCCATAGACAAATGTCACCTCCGCCATCTGTCGCGCAAAATGCGCGGCGACATATCAACAGTTTATTCCAATATCGACCTTACACACACATACATCCTACACTAAAACTGACATTTCCTACTTTAAACATTAATTTCTCATTAATTTGACGTTAATTTATCCTACAAAATATATCAATTTCATCCTTAGATATTCCTTTATCATTTCCAATACTTTTTTTGGCATTATTACATCAAATAATAACAATTTTATTAGTCTATCCTAAACCTACCTTAAATCTACCATAACTTGGGTAGATTTACGATAGCCCAATCCGACAGGGAACTAAATACATAAAGCTTTGTTTATTTATACATAAATAAAGTGTAATATTTTTCAGTAAATAACGCACATGGAATCATTACAGTTATATAAAACAATTTCGAATTAAAATAAATAGCAAGTAAATCATTACTTTTAAATAAGATCTAAATAATTTAATTATCACAACGTAAATCACATCCAATTTTTTGAAATGGAGTAGAAGCCACCGCTGAGTTTTTTTACTTGCGAAATAATAGCTTTATCTAAATCGGGTTAAAAAACCGTCATACATTTAGTAATTTAAAAAAATCGTCATTTCCATTTAAAATAATTAAATGAATGAAATGAAAGACAGGTCCCAATTCGGAAAAGCTTACAATTACACTGTTTTGTTGTAATTTAAAACCCATATGAGGCATTCCATGTCAAGTGATCCAGGTGTCTTACGGTGTAATGCTTATTTCGATAATTTTTTACTCTTAAACTATTAAGCATGAAAATTTGGAAAGGTTTTTTCATGCTCTTTCGATTCAAAATAAACATTAAAAAAAATTTTTTTGACCCAAAAAAATCAAAATTAAAAATAAATTTTAATTTTTTGGAAAAAAGGTCCCATTTTTTTAACGAAAGCTGAGGTTTTTTCCTAAAAGGACATAAATGGAAAAGTGGGACAAGAATGTTTAAACATTGAAAAACAAAGGTTTCTACTCACTACATACGGTTTTTAGCTCTGTTTACAAGAAAATTCATTTTTTCAATGTTTAAACATTCTTGTCCCACGTTTTCATTTATATTCCCTTTTAGGAAAAAACCTTAGCTTTCGTTAAAAAAAATTTGACCTTTTTTCCAAAAAATTAAAATTTATTTTTAATTTTGATTATTTTGGGTCAAACATTTTTTTTAAATGCTTATTTTCAATCGAAAGATCATGAAAAAACCTTTTCAAAATGTACCTTGCCAAATTTTTATGTTTAATAGTTTAAGAGTAAAAAATTATCGAAATAAGCATTGTACTGAAAAACCTAAAAATTTAACCCCCTCCCGTGTGGAAAATTTCATAAGTTATGACAGTTTACAGTTGGCGTGCATAACATTCAGTTGCTATTACACATGGTCGAATTTTAACCAAATTTTATAAATTATATATTTTTAAAACTACACAATCCAATTATGTTGTAAATTTCCTTGTTTTTAAATAGTGAAGGTAAGTATCCTATTGTAATTACAAAACATAACCTAAAAAAAAAATTGACAAAATGAAAAAGTAAAATTACCCGTGTGGAAAAATAAAGAATAAGAAACCTAAGTCAAATATGTCCGTCTAGTACGGTGTTATTAAGACCGTCTAGATTTGGTCTGGGAAGTGTTTGGCGTCGTTAGATCAGTCAGCGTATGGTACATTTTCTTTGTGATTTTTTGTATTCGTTGTGGTTTCTGTTTTATGTGAATAATAATGTGCTATGTTGTTGTTGTTTTCTGTATAATTTAATTTTAAATTTGCACTGAAAAAATAGATTTTAATGTGTTTCTATGAGTTTTGATTACTCGGCTGAAGCTAGCAGTCGTACTCAGCATCAATGTTTAGGCGTCATCTATCAACATGCCTCTCCTTCAAATTTAGTAGTACTTAATAATATAAAAAACCATTGAGTACTGTTGTTTGAGAATCAATATCCACTAAATAGCAAATATAGTAAGTTTCTATTTATTAATTTCATTAATTAGTGGTTGACGCCTAAAGATTGGTGCTGAATACAACTGCTACCCAGTGTGCAAAGTTACAGAATAATTCTGTAACTATTCCAGAACAAAAAAGAACAAGTTCTGTAACTAGTGAGGAACAGGCAGGTCAAAATGTCGTCCCCCTGGAGGCACAAAATAGGAACAAAAGTCTGTAACAATTCTAGAACAAAACTAGAACATTGTTTTAGAACAAATATATAACAATTCTATAACAAAAACGATTTATCATAAATAATACCCAAGCAGAAATTTAATAGTTGCATAGAACAAATAAATGTTTATAGGTATAAATAAAAATATGAATAATTATTAGAATATCTTTTTTTGCAATAAGTTTTTAAAAAAAAATTTATTTTCTTTAATAATTTAAACAGACTATCTTTTTTATTTAAATTAATGACTAAATTATTATTATAATTGTTAATAATTATTTGAACCTATACTTTATATAACAATATTCAGAATTATACACAGAACACTTAAAACTAAGAATGAAAAATTCCGCACGCACGGGGGACCTAGAGGACACAAGTCGAATACGCATACCGCATAGCCACGCAAGCTTGGAAGTGATTTTACTTCAACTTCCTTTTGAATTGAGGGACCGTTATGTGCAGCGCTAAAATTATAAATTAAAATGTAACATACTTATTAAAAAAATAACTATATATGAGGCACTCTAGGCCAAATCGGAAATTATTTTGCTTTTGCATCAAAAATTGATCAAATTGGACGTTTTTATAATGAAAAGTTTTGTTTTCACACGTAGTTTTTAATAAAAATATTTTTAAAAATTTTTTAAATAAAATTTCATTTTCAACAATGTATGTTTCAATGAATTTTTTTCAAATTTTTTGTAAGAATATTGCACTAAATTAACATGTTTTAAGCCTTGTCCGATCGTGGGCCCACAATCGGGCCCATATATATATATTTTATTTTTTTTATTTCAAAGAATAATATATAATTATGCTACAAATAATAACAAATTTTAATTAATTAGTTAATATTAATAATTTATTATTGTATTTTTATGATATACCTATTAATTAATAATTGATAATAAATTAATTAAATATTTGATGTTATTCTTGGTGAATAATGTTTTTAAAAATTTTGAAAATTTATGCAAGCTGACAGTGAATTCATGCAAAAACGCGGCTGCACTATACACGGAAAGAAAGTTATTATATTAGAAGTATTAAACTTTAATAAAAATTATACTTTATTTAGTAAAGTTATATCAAATATCGAAAACTTTTAACAAATTTTAATATAACTTTACTAAATTTTATATAGGTACGTTTTGTTAAAATTTTACAGTAAAAAGAAAGTCTTATTTTAAAGCAGGAAAGCAGCCTTACATTAAGATACAACATTTTTGTATCCTTTAACATTATAGCAGACAGTGCTGAATTTAAGACCGATCTTAAAATAAGATTTACTGTGTAAGTTTTGTTGATAACAAAATTTTCCTTTGTCGCATTTTGTCCTACACTTGTAAAATACTTTTATAAAATTTAATAATAACATTTTTCCGTGTAGTGAAAATAAACACGAGTTTATAGTGAAGGAACAGTTATATTAAATTTTTGTAACAGTGTTCTAGAACACTGTAGGAACAATGTTACATCAAAATTCTATAACTAATTTGGAACAAATGTTACATGTCTATTATAGAACAAATACAGAACAATTGTTCCAGAACAAATTTAGAACAAAGCTCTAGAACTGTTCTATAATAAAA
The DNA here is from genome assembly GCA_032872475.1 of Leptopilina myrica (nomen nudum). Taxonomy (NCBI): domain Eukaryota; kingdom Metazoa; phylum Arthropoda; class Insecta; order Hymenoptera; family Figitidae; genus Leptopilina; species Leptopilina myrica (nomen nudum). The sequence goes on from CM065461.1 coordinate 16,909,038, forward strand.
TTGTAACACTTATTCTAGAACACTGTTCTTTTTTTGGTCTAGAACAGTTATAGTACGTGCACACTGGGTAGTTTCATCCGGCTGTTTTGATTTGCAGTAAATTTTATTTTACAAAAAGACTACTATCTCCAATGCCAAAGATTTAGAGCGGCACAAAGACTTACGCTTAAAGAAAGTTGAAGTGAAAAATACAGAAAGTTAAAATATTTTTTTATACTTTTTATGTAAAAAAAGTTATTAAAATTATTTCAAATACAATTAAGTCTTATCATTCTAAGAATAGTTGTCATAACATACAATGAGAATTTTTGAATAGACGTAGATTAGAATTTACTAGCACTGCTGATCATACCAGAATTACTTTTTTTCTTGAAGAACTGCTTCAGTTAAAGTAGTATTGTTCGATTAATTGGGATATTTAAAAATTAACTCTTCATCCGACGATGATTCACTTTCAGAATCTGAAGAAACATGTACATTTTCGCTTTCTGAAACTAAAATATCATCTTTTACAAAAGGTAAAGATGATTCAAAACTAGATACGGCATTACTAGATAACGGATTTACATATTAAAATTTGTAGATTAAAATTTTTTACTGACATTAAAAATCAAATTTTTGTAATTTTGACTTAAATTTTCAGTGTCTCTTGTGTAGTTAATTGACTTTTTGTTTTTAATAATATGGTACATTTTTAAAAAATTCCGCTTTATCCAATTAGGTTCAGTATTCAGTACTTTTACATTTTCGAAATCAAACATATGATCTTTGTAATGAAAATGATGATTAATAAGAATAACAAATTTATTGATCTCAAAAATAAAACTAAACAATTTTTAGAAAAAAATAAAGAATTAATTGTTACAAGAGCAGATAAAGGAAATACCACAGTAGTTTTGAATAAAAATTCATATTTTGAAAATGTCAAGAACTCTTATCAGATACATCAACCTTTAAACTTTAAAAAAAAGACCCAACCCAAAACATTCAGACAAAATTGGAAGATCTAATGAATCGGATAAAAAAAATTCTTTATCAGATAATATAATCAAACAGTTAAAATATTACACAGGTGTCTCACAAAAATTCTATATTCTTCCAAAAATTCACAAAACTGGGATGCCAGGTAGACCTATTACATCTTTTATTAATTCACCCCTGTATAATGTCTCAAAATTCATTAGTAATCCTATAAGTAATGCCATTGGAAAAACCTATTCTTATGTAAAAGACTCTTGGCACTTTGTCGAATATATCAAAAATTTAAGTGTAATTCCAGATGATCATGTATTTGTTTCTCTCGATGTTAGGTCTATGTATCCAAATATTCCATCCTCCATGGTATTGGATTCCATCATAAACAGATGGTCAGTAATGTAAGAACACACAAAACTAGAAAAAAAAGATTTTATTGCCTTAACAAAATTTTGCCTAAACAATTCTTACTGCTGTTGTGAAGGAAAATTTTACTTACAAACTCATGGGACATCAATGGGATCCCCTTTATCTTCATCCATTGCAAATTTAGTAATGGAGGACTTTGAAAATAAAGTATTAAATAATTTAAATTTCAAACCCGTCTTTTATAAAAGATATGTAGATGATATTGTTGCTTTGATCCCGAAAATAAAGATTGAATATTTTCTAAATGAATTTAATAAATATAATGAAAGAATCCAATTCACAATGGAGGTTGGAGAAAAAATAATACATTTCTTAGATGTCACAATCCAAAACGAAAACCAACAAATTTACAATCTAGTAGATAGAGGCATCAAATTGACAGACAAACGATTTCATGAAGAAAATATAAATTTAGTAAAAAATGCTCTGTTAAATAACAACTACACAAAAAATTTCATTAAAAAATACATACGATATAGATATCACAAAATAAATAATAATTCGAGCAATCAAAATGAACCTATTGACAATAGAAAAATTATTGTTTTTCCATACACCCATAATACTCATGAAAAATTTAGTAAAATCTGTCACAGACATAATATGAAAGCTGTTTTTGAAACTAATAATAATAATTCAGGCATCCTCCGTACTATGAAGGATTCCACGCATACTCTTCAAAAATCAGAGGTTATATATAGCATTCCGTGTAAAGACTGTGATTCTGTATACATTGGTCAGACAAAGAGAAAATTAAAAAGAAGAATATAATTATGAACACATGCATTCTTGTACTAAAGATACAAATGTATCTGCTCTGGTTTATCATTCTCATGACAAAGATCATATGTTTGATTTCGAAAATGTAAAAGTACTGAATACTGAACCTAATTGGTTAAAGCGGAATTTTTTAGAAATGTACCATATTATTAAATACGAAAAGTCAATTAACTACAGAAGAGACATTGAAAATTTAAGTCAAAATTACAAAAATTTGATTTTTAATGTCAGTAAAAAATTTTAATAAATAAAAATTCTAAAATACAAAGTATTAAAATCATGTTGTAGAAACGTCTAGAATTTAAAATGTGTACATACACGTAGATATTACAATACATAATAAATGACTTATTAAAAACGAAACGAAATATATTCTATCAATACACAGATATATAATATAATAAGTCGAAACGAAAATAAACACCAAAAAGAAATTGACAATCCAATTTATTTATTTATTTAACATTAGTCCCGCAGTCCCTATGGACCATACATGGGTAACTAGATTAAAGTATATATATATATATATATATACTATAAAATAAAATACAAAATCAAAATCGTATAGAAACTTCAATGGTAGAGTAATGTCATTTTGCCGCGTTTAACAATTATCGTTCAGGCACGTGTCGATAAAGTGCTCAATGGTAGAATTAAATTCGGTTATAGATGAAAAAATAAGTCTAAATCTGGTTTTTTTCAAATACAATTGGTTGATGTTCAAACAAGAGAATTAAAGAGGTTCAGAACATGATATGGAGATAGATGGTGTAGACAAATGATCGGAAGATCGTATTACACGAAAAAGTTTCACATCGTCTGCAAAGAGGAGGATAATAGAATCGATATTAGCAAAATTTTGAATAAGTGCAATAGGTCTATAATTAGTCACGAGAAATTTCTCCCCGGCCTTATAGACAGGAATGATTTTAGCATTTTTCCATTTTTGAGGAAAAACTTCCGTTTTTAAAGATAAATTAAAAATAGTCTTCAAAGGATCAGCTAAGACAGTTGCACAGCCCTTAAGGAGGTTCTCCGGCTCCAGTGGTGCTCAGTTGCGCGCGACACATTTTATACGAATCGACCACTCCCGCCACCTAAGTATTAGTTGAGAACGATTTTGTGCTTTCTCTCTCTTTCTCAAGCGCGTGACAGCAGTTGTCTCTCTTACCGCTTGACGCGTAATGGAAAATCAACCTGACTTTTCTACTTAAAAGTGCTCTATTAAAAAATTAAGCATGGTTAACCCTCTTGAAACTGTTTCATATTATTCTATTAATTTGACTCTACAATATACTAGTTTCTTAAAAAAATTGTAAGAAAAGTTTTTCAGCAATTAAATAAAATGTCACATTTTCAAATGCTTCATGGGGAATCCTATGCAAATGATGAAACTTTAAACCTGAATATTTATGTTTTTAACATGGTAAGGGGTGTTGAGGTTTTTGCCACTTATAAATTATACAAAAATAAATATTCTCCCAAAATTTGGTAAAATTTCGAAGAAAATTGATTTGCCGGAGAACCTCCTTAATAATAAAACTAGGGATTTTATCAGGCCCTGATACAAAAGTCGATTTTAATGATTTTGCTGTTTTTACAACTTGATCACAGCGGAGAGAAAAGTATGTACTGCTAAAATAATTCTTTCTAATGCGATTATGCAAAGATGCAGATGTAATTTTTATTTGCATGTCGTAATAGTCGTTAGAACTTTTGCGCTTTTTTAACAACATATGCTTCGTGTTAACATCGTTTATTATCGACTGGTCAAACCACGGAAGAAAATATTTCTTAAATTTAGAACAAGGTTTAAATGAGAAAACAAATTTACAAAACAAATTGTTAATTATTGACAGAAACTCATCACACAGCAAATCAACGTCGGAAAAGAGATTCTGGTGTTACTAATCGATTGTTGATAGATGGACGTAGAGTCCTGGCAGATCTGCTTTTCGATAATTGAACTTTAAGGTAGTATCAGATTGCGGATTAGGTAAAGATTTAAAAGAAGAAGTGTAAAATTTCTGAGAAGATTCCAATTTTCCTTCGATGAGAAGTGGAGGGTGATATTTATCAAATAGAACGAGTGGATAATCAGCCTTGATTGTATTGCATTCAACAGAACTACATACAAGATCAAGTAGTTTTCCTGAACTGTTAAGGCTAAAATTAGTTTGTAAATTGTACATAGTCAAAAAATTATTTAAAATAATGGATTTTGGATCACTCGATTGTTGAAAGGGTTGGTAAAAATTTGAACAATTAAAATCGCTTGTGAAGATGACAGGGTAAGATTGTAATTGTTGATATGCATCAAGGTCAACAAAGGAAGAAAAAACTGCGATTGATATGTCAGGCGGAATGTATATTGCAAGCAGCAAGAAAGAAATGGTATTTTTTTACATTAATCTGAGAAAATCATTATCATTTTGATTGTAATTAAGAACAGTAGCTTCTAAACTTGTAACTTTAAATTCATGATTTATCGCAACCAAAACGCCACTGACCTTTTACAAAAATGAAAAAAATTGAGACTCTTTTCTCCTTGTGATGTCCTTGACAGCAATTGAGGGGCTGGATGCTATAATGTGTTACGCGCCATTTACTTAACATGGCGCGTAACACATTATAGCATCCAGCCCCTCAATTCTTGTATTGGACGCTGGTATTCCTGTTGTTGGATCTTGGTTTTGTCCAGAGAGATTGAGGTTTCTGCCAACTCGGGAGGTAAAAGTGCTGATTTTTTTAGTGTCATGAATGCAGTGCGTATCTGTAATGGTTCAGTGTCATTTAGAAAACTGATTTTTAATGGTCTATGCTTAGTCTGAGCGGTAGAAAATTTGCCAATACGCTAAATTTTTATGTTATCAAAAAGAAACTCAGATTTGCATAAGGTAAGTAAAGACTTAGTTACCGTAAGATAATTTTGTCGAGAATTAAGAGGATGGGATGGATCACCATCTTTCAAACCATAAACAATTAAATTTTTGCGTCTCCTCACACGATCCACAAATTTGTGTAAACAAGAGTCAGAGCAGGAATTTGTAAAAAAATTACCTTTGATAATTTCATCGACTTTGTCTTCCAAAGCATCAACTTGAAGAATGGTTTCACGTGATTGAGAAGTACAATAATCTATCTTCTCGTTAATTGCTTTCATAACATTAGATAGGTTTGAGATAGTGGTGTTTAGATTGCGCAATTCAAAAGAAAAAGTATCTCGAACAAATTGTATTTCCTCTTTGATAAGCATACGCAAGTCACACGAAGGAGAGTTGGACGAAGGAGGAACGGTGGGCCGCAACACTTCTTGAATCCACCGTTCGTGGTAGTGGGAATCTTGAGAGCGCATGAAGGATGGTAGGAGGTGTTACACACAGGACACCGCGTTGCGTTAGAGATTTTCGTATTATCTTTGCATACTGGACAGATAGAAGTTAAAATCGTACTTAAAAGGCTATCTTTTGGCCGATCATTGTCACTGTTCGAGCTAGAATCCTTATCCATGATTTAAATGTACTGGTGACACAGATAAACACCACACATACAAAGGTACAGCCAAATCAGAAAGTAAACGCACGTCACAGAAAAACAGTTAAATATTTGTTAATAAGTATAAAAAATGTTATAAAAAACAGTACCTCAGATAAGGTGAAGACACGCAAACGTAATGCTGGTCGCACTAATTAAAGTAGGTTAAAGATTGCAAAAATTATACACCATTGACTTGAAAATCATGATGAGGTACACTCAGTTCAAAGTAATGAGAGAAATCGGGAATTCAAAATTATCATACTTTAAATCAGTATCTTTAAAGTGAGGATATGAACTTGTAAGATTCTAATTTGTTTCAGCTGGATGTCGTTGTGCAAAGATAGACCATAAAAAACAGTATTCATCAAAATTTTTAACATTAATGACAGTTTTTTTATTAATTATAAACTTTGGCATTCTTATAAAATTTGAGTACCCAGCTGCAAGAGGGACATATTTATTTATATTAACACTTAAATTTATAATTTTATTTAAAGATTAACCTGACTTTTTTTGTTGAAAATCATCAATCTTAACTAGAAGCTTTTCACGTATTTTATGATCAAACCATTCGTCAAAATTTGATTCTAAAATTTAAAAATTTTTAGTATTGAAATATTTAATATCTTCAATTCCCCTACCCTCTTCTAGAGCACTAAGGCTGGAGTCCCATGATAGCGTTTTGCGTTGCGTTTTGTAACTAGGCCATGAGTGTGAGTGAGATACAGATATATGTTTGCTCTATTTGCACTCATTGCCTAGTTACAAAACGCAACGCAAAACGCTGCCATGGGACTCCACCCTAAAATTTGCCGCAAGAATAGCATTAACTTCCATGTTTCTCGTCTTTTTAAACACATTTTTTAATCGAGAAATAATCAGTTTCTTTGCATCACGAAGAAGACTGTCTATATATTTATGTTTTAAATTTATAACTGCACCTATTCTAATTCGATTCTCAAAAGCATTCTCTAATTCTTCCCACCTAATCCAACTCTCATCCTTTTTAAATAAACCTGTTCCTGTTCTTCTTAATTTCTTAAACTTTCTGCTGTTTGCTTTCAGAAGTCCAATAGTTGGAAACTTTGGTAGTGCCCTTGGTCAAAATTGATTCTTATTTAGTCGAAATATTTTATCAAAGAAAATGCAACGCAAATTAGACCATCAACAAATGCAATACAATGATAGAAAAGTATACAAAAGATCAATATCGAAATCACAAGCATATTTTGTTTCTCTAGTAAAAGTTCCTATTCACAAAGATGTTATGATCATTCGATGCATCCAACCTGACGCTGATACGATGACCCAATATTCCTCTCCATCTGCTGATTCCGGTCTGAGCCTCATCACTTTATCAAGTGTCAAATTAGCAAAAGGTGTAGTTAACTATCTTTTATTTCACTTTCGCCAATTGATGAAGTCCAGAAACAGTTAAATTTGCAGGGCTTTCAACAACAACCAAAGCATTCTCCCTGGTCAAAATTTTGGTCTAGTTCGATTTAATGCAAAACTATCGTTGACCTTGCGTCGAAGTTCTTGTGCTTGTGCCTCCTTGATCATCTGATCTCTCAAAATTGATTTTCTTGGCATCGTTGTATAATTCAGACGAAGTCAATTAACATATGGGAAGATGTTGTCGTTGGTTTCGAATCTGTCAGCACCACAGACACAATAAGATCCAGGCCTCTTCCTGATCTGCAATTCTGCCGTCCTGATAATAAGCCCATTCAATAACTTATCGGACAAAATTTTGTAGTTAGTCATGTAATTTGGTGAAGACTGATACTCTTGAATGATCAATTTTGACACTCCGAGTTTTTCCAGAGCCTCGTCGAAAGTTGGATTATTCTTCAAGGTGTATGAGAAGGACTCCATTTTTACTGCAAAAGCAATGACAGCCGCATGATCATCCGTCGACGTTAAAATCTTTCCCTCGACAGTCCTCGACTCCCTGATTCTTGGAAACACATTCCTTTGGAGATACTCAGCATCAATTTGTTGCTGAGTCAATCTGATTGTTCTGGCGAAATTAACTAGTTTGGGTTTTCTCGATTAAATCTCGTCAATAGGATCCTGAGCCTATGATGTGGCTTTCCAACCTGTTGATCATCAAACTTCAATTTGGTAAACATCATGGAATAAACAGAAACGCCGTCATCCAAGTAATTGTCCCTCGAGTCAATGTAAGCTTGATAGTTGATCACCTGCTGATCAAGATCCCACATCAGGTCGTCGATATGTTCTTTAACTCCCCGAGTTGATCCAATTTCTCTCGTACATCTGATGATTCAGCTAATTCAAAATTCGAAGCCATTTTGAACTCAACAAGCGATTCAGTCAGACCAGAATTCATGTGATCTCCCCGGAACAACGTTGATGATTGATTCAGCAAGATGTCTTCGCTTACACTATTATTTATCAAAAAATTTCATTCCTCCGTTGTAGTTTTTTACCTAATGTTTTAAAAGCATCGTTCATAATTTTCACAAAATCTTTACAATAACTGGAGATTTATCAGTTTCTATAACTTTAATTGCTGTGTTTAATTTATCGAAATTCATTTTTATCACTTAAATTAAAACTTTTAGTTTTGTTGCTAAAATGATTTATCAGCCAACTAAAACTGCGAGAATGTTTTTGTTTAGAAAAATTGCTCTTTTTATATACACAAGATATTACCTATTTGACCTTGAAGTTAATTATATATTTCGTAGAATTGATGAATGATTAAAAGCATTCTTAAAAATACCGAAAATGTTTGTAAAAATTCCTTAAATAAAACTTAGTCAAAACAAATTAAAGAAACTGTATAATAAAAGAGACTGGAAGCAATAAATCAGACATACTATAAACAACAAGTGCATGGGGAAAATTCCTTAGATAAGAATCTAATAAACAAGATATTAAATTACATGTAAAACAATAGCTTTAATAAAGGAAATCATCTGACCCCCCTCCCCCGAAAATAGTTTGAGTCTGGACTAAGTGGTTTAAAGGTATAGCAATAAGCAGAATTAGATAAATCATTTAAACAAAAAGGCCACTTTTCTAAGAATTAATTATTTAGATAAAATGCTAAGCGCTGGTTATAACCTGAAATACTTAAAAGCATGGGCAACACTCACCACCAGTCACATTTTCTTTTCGCGTGGTCCGCAAACATTGGACATAAGTCGTTCCAAATTTGCCGCACACTCAATCGCCTTATTTAATGCCGTTGCTATGTGGTGATGGAAGTTTAACCATTCATTAAGCTCCACAACGAGATACTTTATATACTTGCTCCATTTGACCTCGAATTCGTCTATCACGATTCGTGGGACTGTATAACCACGTCTGTCTGTGACGAGCAGAGCTTCGGTCTTTTCCAGGGCCATTTGAAGACCTCTGGCAGGGAGTAAGCTAATGCTTACTCATTTTTACTGCAAAAGCAATGACAGCCGCATGATCATCCGTCGACGTTAAAATCTTTCCCTCGACAGTCCTCGACTCCCTGATTCTTGGGAACACATTCCTTTGGAGATACTCAGCATCAATTTGTTGCTGAGTCAATCTGATTGTTCTGGCGAAATTAACTAGTTTGGGTTTTCTCGATTAAATCTCGTCAATAAGATCCTGAGCCTATGATGTGGCTTTCCAACCTGTTGATCATCAAACTTCAATTTGGTAAACATCATGGAATAAACTACCATAAATTTTTTAAATTAAAACAGGACCTAAGTAACGGTGAGCCAGCTTAGAGGAATAACCTTCTGCTTTATTACTAAGCTTCTTGTTCGGATAATAGACCTCCATGCCCACTTTAAGTTCAACTGACATTTCTCGATTAGTATTCGACCTGGCTAGTCGCTTTTCAGAATAAATTTGTAATTTATTCTCAATTTTATGACGAAATTCGTCAATGATCTTCATACGATCAATCCAAGTCTTTGCCGCGTCATCGGCAAGTTCGTCAATGCTCATTTCAGTCTCGCTCAATTTCAAATCTCGCTTGGCAATAGCCTCGCGACCGTGATTTAAGAAAAACGGAGAGACACGAGTACCTGTATGAGGCACGGTATTACACGCAAACTGTATTTTCGAAAGATTTTCATCCCATTCTCTATGATCTTGATCAATATAAACTGAAAATTATTGGTCTTATCGTTCGAATTACACGCTCGATCGAATTACATTGAGGATGTGCTAACGGGGTAGTGATATGTCTCACGCCTCTGGTCAACAAGTACGCTTTGACATCTTTATTTATAAATTCTTTCCCGTTATCGGTCACGATTGATTCCGTAATTCCCCAACGATCAAAAACTGTGTCCAGTACTTTGACAACAAATTTACCTGTCCGATTTCGAACTGCAAATAGTTCTATAAACTTAGTATATAAGTCATGAACAACGATAATATCCGAATTTCCCTTTTTTGAGTTTGAGACAACATTGTGTCGATCAACAATTTAATCGCTAATCAACATATCTCCAAAATCAAACTTTCTTTGTCAAATTTAAGAACTCGATATCAAGAAGGTTTCCTTAATCTAAAAGATTTCTGGATTGAAAACTCTGAAGAAAATTAAACCTGAGCAACGTTGCGATATGAATACGTATGTTTACCATAAATATATACAATAAACATCACCCATGTCAATCACAAAAGAAGTTCTATTTTTGGTCTTAACAATTGATCTACCATCTAACTGAACTCCTCCTTTAGAAGTAAAATCAGGGGAAAGATATTGTAATTGACTTCCAAGTCCTCAATCACCCATAATCGACCTCCTTTACAGGATTAAACCTTCATAACTCATTACTACCAATTGTCGATAAACTGACAAGATTTTCTATTTCTTTTTCTAATTCATTACAAACCAGATCATGGAGCTCATCTTCAAAGTCTGAAGAACAAACTGAATCACTGGCACATAGACTAAGCCTAACCAACTCTTGAGGCGGGGTTTCAAGGTGGAAAGCGTCAGGTCCAATTCTTTAATCCGTTCAACACTCGAAGAAAGAAAATAAGCTTGATCTAAATCCTTGGTTTTACCTATATTAGATGAGAAATTAAATTTTTCTTTTTCCTCTGACCTGCCCTTTGTTTCAATAACTGGAGGATCAATTACTGAGGGCACTTGTCGTTTTCCTGGTTATTAGGATAATTAGTATTAGTGTGTCCCACTTGACGACAGAGACAACAAACAAGCTGTGGTTTTGATTTACAATAGGGAACTGTGTGACCATTTTGACCACAATTTTGACAAAAGAATTTCCTTTTATCAAATTTCAAAGAATTCCTATCAGCTGCATTGTTCTGTAATGATTCCGAATTGGTTTCCGTTTTTGACTGACCAATGGATTTATCAAAGTCCCTAAGATTTTGATTTAATCTCTGTTTATTAAAAGATTGATCGTTTCGAGATTTGGGTCCATTCCCAAAACGTTTAGACTCGCAGTTCTGTAAAGCTTTTAGGCTAACTTCCTGATTAGAATAGTTTTCAGAAGAATCTGACCTGACATCATCTAACTGATCATCATCCAAATCGACTTTATCTTTAACACACAAATCTGTTCTAGGCTTGATTTATGAACGTTAGATGAACGATTGAAAATGTGATTACGTTCATTGACATAATGTAGAAATTCCTGGTAATTCTTTAAAGGTAAGTTTAAAATTTCAAATGTTAACCGAGGGTTAAATTTAGACAAAATTTGCTTAAGTTGTTCTCTAAATCCTGGAGGGTATTGCATTCTTTCAAATACTAAACGAGCTCCATGGACATTAAATGATTTTGTCCAACTTGTTCTTCCTCACTAAAGTCACTATCATTCCATGAAAATAATGAACCTGTTCTTCGAATATTTGATCTTGACAAATCAGGAATACTAAAGTCATTCCGTGGAACTCCCAAATCACGATTCACATTACTATTGTTATTTACATGACTGACATTATACTGTGAGGAATCGATCATTTGACGATACCGATCCTCCGTTACGAGAATTTCTTCGTCGGTAAAAGTCCCATCTGCTAATGGTTTACTAATCATTACTTTGATCAAACGAGGAATTAAGTTATTATTATTATTCGGTTCTATGTTCTCACGCGAGTTCGCAGCGCCCCCTGTTCGATCGTTATTAGATCGAGGATTCTCATTTGAGAATTCAGGATCTTCTTTAAAACGTACGCGTCTCGAATCATTTCCGAATTGCTCGGCTTGTTGACCCGAATTTAAACCATCGCGATCCCGAAATAATTGTTCATTTCGCGTATGATCAGTCGAAGCTCGAGGGTTAATTTGCGATTGTTTATCTTTACGCGAATTAATAGTGACTAATTCTTCATCGGATGAAAAAGATTGTTCTATTATTCGCGCTTCTCCCCTTTCAGAGCGTAAATTACCCCGAGAGTTTACTATATGGAGAACTTGTTCGCATTTAGTTGTTAAGGCGAGCACTGCATCTTCCAACGAGTCCATTCGACGATGCATAGCAGATGTAATGAAAAGAGGGGGGGGGGTACCATTTCTACTATATCCCCTTCCGATCGCAGATCCCATTACAGAACCGCGAAGACTTCCGGTACTATTACGCGATAATGTTCTTAAATTTTCCGCGTTCGTATCCGTTAAATTTCCCGAATTTGGCACAGTCGAATCATCTTGCGTGTCCAAAATATTTTGTTCATTTCGACTCAGCTGATTTCCACCCCCAACTAACACGGTTGAATCCAAACGACCGGTGGTAATGCCCGATGCACTACCAGAAGCATTTGGATCTGTTGTCGGTGTTGCGACCTCATCTCTCATCTGGTTCCTATTTTGTGGTCGTTTTGGAGGGGAAAAGAACATTGACGTCATTGCGAATAAATAAAAAAAAGGACAAAAGAAACTTTAATTTAATTATTATCTAAAGACGATAAAATCTTTTTTTAACGTCAAGCCAAGCCGAAATTGTTTAAACAATTTTTAAATAATTTTAAAATAAATTTAAGTAACAATAAATCCTGTAAATAAAATGGATTAATTAAATAACATAATATCAATAATTACCAATTACAAGAGCAAGATCTTGAATCATTAGAATTAATCAATTAATATTTGAAATCGATCAACTATTTCGTTAACAAGAGCAAGATCTTGTATTAACAAAATTTATCAATAAATAAAGAAAATTTCAGTAAATCAATTTTCTTTTACAAAATAACAAAAAAAACCCAACAGCAGAGCAAGATCTAACTGTCAAGAAAAATTTTTATTTATTCTTCTTTGCAAAATAACTTAGAAATAAAATTAATTTTAAATTCAATAATAAAATTTGCAAAAGAAAAAAATCACAATAAATTTAATTGCTTTAACAACAAGAGCAAGATCTTGAATAATCAAAACAAACAAATGCAAAGAAAAATTTCAATTAGCTGCGAACATGCCTCGAGCCATCGTGAACTTGATCAACTTTGCAAAAATACAAAAAAAAATTTCAACAATAAAAACTCATTCAATAAAAATTTCAATTGATGAACAAAAATATTTTTGACAACAAGAGCAAGATCTTGTATTATCAAAACAAAATTCAATGCAACAAAAAAAATTTCAAATAGTTGCGAACATGCCTCGAGCCTTCGTCAACTTGATCAATTTTGCATTAAAAGAAAATTTTCATCAATAAAATTACGTTAACAAAATTCTATCAATGAACAAAACAGTTTCCGTCAACAAGAGCAATCTCTTTAATTGACAAAATTCAATAATTTACGGTGACATGAATATCCAAAAGCTGACTCATAGCCGCCGAAATTAAAATCAAAACAAAATTCTAAGTTAGTATTATCGCTAACACAAAATGTATTTCTCGACAGAGCGAGATCTTGTCAAAAAATAAAATATGACTCTTTGTTCATTACACATAAAAATTTTCAAAGAAATATTATTAATCCAGCTGACAGCAAAATTTTCAAAATTAATATTCAATAAAATTCATTAATCGTAATAAAATTTTATGTCGACAAAATAATACAAAAATAAATTCGTCAATTTCCTGAATTGTCGCTTTTCAAGCACGTTTGGACATGAGTTTCATTCAAGGTTACGCGCAACATAATACAAACAAACAAACGAAAATAATTTTCATCAAAAGTATCGAAATTAACACTTAACAATATTCCAACACAACAAATATTCAAAATTATTTTCTTTCAAAATTTTCGCTTTAGAACAATTTTATTAATTGATAAAAAACATCACTTGTTCAAAAAAAATCCAACGTTGCCCCACGTTGGGCGCCAAATGAGACGAATAGAATTTTTATATTGAAACTTAAGAATAAAATATGTTAATTTAAGTCGAATAAAATATTAAAATAAATCTAATGAAAATAAATTAAAAAACTCTATTCACATCCAGCGCGACCGAGTTCAAAAGTTGCTGGAGCTCTATTTGGCAATATTAAATAACAATTAAATTTACGCGGACGCCAGTTAATTTTTATGAAATTAACAAAACACAAACGACAAGTTTACACAAGATCACAGGGAGGATGCGTTGGTGAACTCTATCAAAACAATATAAAAACAAAAATCAAGCGACTTCCAGGAACAATATTTATTAAATAAAAATCAAAAGAAAAACATTAATCACTCACGTAATTTCTGATCAAATATCGACTCTTGTCGGTTACAGAATTTCCCAACGTCAGATTCGTTCACAAAATTAAATTTGATCACACGCAAGCAACACACAATATAAAGGTCGAACAAAGAGTAACGTGCTCTATTTGAAAATTTGGTAATGCGTCAATTGATCGAATTATTGGCGCTTCAATCGATGTAAGGTCGCAGGGGCGAACTATTGGCCTTGCAACCCTTACCTTTATTAAAAGATATTTGATCAATATATGGCTTGAAATAACGTCAGAATGACTTTCCCGTCACAAAGGTTTCCTGTATGTCGGATCATATAGTAAAGGAGATGTAAAAAACTGGGAATGTAAAAATAAATCTACATGTTCAGCACACTTGACCACTGTAGACGCAAGGAGAAATCTGATGGTTCGAAAAGGCGGTTTACCTAGCTCACATATCGGTCATAGACCTAACCCTGAAGAAGTTGAGGCCTTACGTGTCATGTCATCTATTAATGTTAATTAATGGTAAATGTTGATAAGATGGTGACGAAATCTTTGAATAATAAATTTTCTTTGAATTATTTTGCAAACAAAATTTTTCTTTATGTGTAGAAAGCTACACAGGCTTATCTAGACCGTCCACCTTCTGCAGTAATGCGAGAAGTACAAAATGTTGAAGAATCTGTAAAAACCTTATTGCTTGAACTAAATAATATTCGTAAGACAACTCAACGGGAACGCTTGCGACTCATGTCTGCTAACTCTACAAGCATGCAAGACCTAAAAAATGTACCCGACAAATTTAAAAAAAAATTAGTCGGTGAAAAATTTTTAATATACGACTCAAATAATAACGATGATTATAATTTGGAATATGGGAGAATTTTTATTTTTGCAACGCACGACAATTTGATAAAAAATTTTTAATCAGAAGTATGGTACGTAGACGATACCTTTAAAACGGTTCCTTCCATTTTCTTCCAACTCTTTTCGCTAATGGGATCTGTCCTTCAAATCAAAAAGGGTTTTTACTCGCTATTAGAAACTATGAAGGAGGAATCCTATGCAGAAGTATTTGAAGTAATATTGTCATATTCTGAAACTGCTGGTACTCCCGTCGTACACTCTGCGACAATTATGTCAGATTTCGAAATTTCACTAATAAATTCTATAAAAATTCATTTCAACACAGATGTCATAAGATTGTGTTTATTTCATCTCAGAAAAATTGAGGGTGTTACATCCCTAGATATAACTTTTTTTATTATAATGTAAATTGGTAAATTATAGATAAATAACTATTAAATAGAATTATAAATTATATGCAGCAAGTAATTAATAAATAATAAAACATATAAATCGCTGTATATGCACTTACATGTATGCATATGTATGTATATATATGTATATATATATATATATATATATATATGTGTATATATATATGCTGTGCATAGAAAAACCCTCTATGATAAATCAGCGAGTTATACAAACGAGTTATCATCTTCGACAATTGTAAGTATAATCGACCGCGATCTAGACTTCTATGATAAGTGGGTGGCTGTCGGTTCATTACCTACACGCATGATAATTAATCGTTAGCGGCTCGCTTATCATAAACGCCGATAAGTAGTACAAGCATAAGAAAGTTCATAATTCAGACACTAGAGACTTAGATTTAAAATCATAAGAATGAATGCAAAAGAGATAACTGCTTATACAAAAATTGTATTAAACTATTATAAAAGGCGAGTGTCATGTTACTTAAGATCGAACAATTAATGCATAAGAAAAATGATCTATCTCGTACGTGCCTTTTGCATTTTAACACAGATACGTGCTTTTTGCATTTTAGCACAAGAACGTGTTTTTTGCATTTTAGCACGAGTATATGTCTTTTGGCCGTCTCACCCCCAATAAACTAGATTTTAGCTAATATATAAACCCCTGTTTTTCTTATGTTATCCGTCAAATACTCCGGTGTGTTTCTGCCCGAACGGTATCGTAGAGTCGGCCCTTCGATTGTTTAATTGTATTGTTAGAATCAGTGATAAAACTTAAGAAGACTTGTTTTCTTGTAAGGAATAAATTGCACTAGGGTTCAACAAATTAAATTAATACCTTCGTCGTATAATAGTTCAATTTTACTATTCTCTTTCTATTTTAATAAAATTAGTGCAAGTTCTTTCCGACTACAAAGAAAACAAGTTTTCTTTTGGTATCAAGGTACAGTGTCAGAAAGAACACTTAGAGATTGTGAAAAGAATTATTCAAAATAGTCATTTTAGTGCTAAAAGTGCTAAAATACGAACTGAAAATATATAACTACATACTATTTGTACTACGGTGACGCAAGCCTGGTTGCAGTCATATCATTCTGTAATTTCATCTTCGCCAAACTTCAAAATTGTAAGTAAATGTATTGCTTAAATTGAATATTATTAATAAATACATGTCATAAAAGGAATATGCATATAATTAATTAACGGAAACCCGCAGTTTCTTTAAGGTCAAACAAATCCACACTTAAAAATAAATGTCAAGTCTTACCAACTTGACTAATCAGCAACTTGTCTCCATTTTTACTAATAAATTAGTAAACTAACATAACCTTAGCTCGGGTCGTAACAGAGGGTCTTCAGCAAAGATACAGCGATGAAAATGATTGTCGTATTAGAGAAGCTGCACACAACATGAACACATTGGCCTTTGTTCCTCCTAAAGATGTTCCAAAAGTATTTGACATGTTTCATAATAAGGTTGAAGAAAACTTTGTTACTATTGTGAATTTTTTTGAAATAAATTATAAACGTGGAATTTGAGCTATTGGAAGAACGAAAGCTGTTAAGGTACGCTACGATCCAACTCTTTGGAATCAGTACAACCATTACTCACCCAAGTTTCTATCATTTCCTAACAGACCTACAAACAGAACAAGTTGATGTGGAATATATGTTTCGAGATCAGGATTTGGGAAAGGGATTAAAGAATTTACCTAGAGGAATATAACAACAGCTGGAAGATCAAATTTTTAACATTGTAAAAATATGAAGATTATGTCGCTGAAAACAAAGATTTAGAATACGTAAAACTCGTTGGTTACCATATTCACATGTAAAATTTAAGTATGTCGCTGATAATAGGGGAGACTGGGGCAAAAAGTTAAATTTTGCATAAATTATTTTTTTTGCAATATAATCCGCTTAGATGCAAATATTTGTATATCAATATTGTAGGGCAACTTGTCCTCTACAACTTTCAATAAAAAAGTTCCTGATATTTTCGCATAAAATACATGTTTTGTCCTTTTTTGAAAATTTTATTTTTTTTGAACATTTCGCCCCATGCTGGGGCAAAAAGTTAAATTCTATTTTTAGCCTAAAAAACTATTTTCTGATAGGTGATAAGTATTAGATAAGTTAAAGTATACGTAAACAAGTAATTTAGTAAATAAAAGATCTTTGTTTATTTAAAAAAAAGCTTTAGAATATTTGTAACGTTAAAAAATTAAAATTTCAAAAAAAATTTGGTTTATTTCATGTGAACGGTCTTGTTTTTTGACAGAGTACTTGCCCAATGTTAAATAAATAATTTTTAAACAAACAAACCTAAGAAAACGAAAAATAAAAAAGAATTAAATACATGTAAAAATACATTTAACTTTTGGCCCCAGGGTGCGTTTTTGTCTTTCACAACAAATATAAAAAATCTGACTAAAGATATTTAGCAAGTACCTTTAGGTATCTCTTCAGGGGACCCAAATAATGAAGTAAAAAAATCGCGGTGAGGATAAATGCAAAAAATATACTTAAAAGTTGATATTTTCTTTCTCGAAAAAATTTTCAAAAGTAGGTTGAAAAAAAACTTTCAATATAGACACCACAAAAATTAACAGAATTGCACACAACTCTGGACATTTATTTAGGGTGATAATACCCTTCTATAATTAAAATTACAATGCTCCCGTTATTCCCGTTCGAATGATAATGAATTTTAACGGTTTTGGCAGTTTAACTTTTCGCTCCAGTCTCCCCTATATATTTCTTTATTATTTATTTTGGACATCTTTATTTTAGAGATTTCTATTGTAGGACTTTTGTTTCTTTGGACCTTTTTATGGACATTTCGGACAAGATTTTTTGGTTTGGACTTTTTATCCTGTAATATAAATATTTAAATATGTAATATATAGGAATTTTTAAATACTTTTTACTTATTTTTAATTAATTAATGTTTTTAAATTTCGCATTTAATTTGAAATTTCTTTGACATACATTTCATTAAACATACAATTTATATTGCATAAATGGCATTAAATATGATATTCATTTTATGTATATTTCATTAGATATATGTTATTTTACATGGAATTAATTCAACATATATTTTGTTTGATATAAAAATCATTTAGCATAATTTTTATTTAACGTAAAAATAAAATTGACTTTAATTTTATTTCATACAAAAATCACTTGACGTATATTTCAATTGACATACGTTTTATTTGAAAGAAAATTAATTTGATTAAATTTGACATAAAAGTCATTCAACAAAATTCTCATTTGACAAAAAATCATTTTACACAAAAATATTGTCCACAAAAAACGGAAAATAACCATAGAAACGTTTTAATGCAGAAGGGTGTTAAATTAACTTCCTAGATGGTACTAGAAGGTATCCAACTTAGACCAGACCCCCCTCCAACGTTTAAAAAAGGCGTTTTGAAGGTGCATCCACAACACAGCACTCAAAGGCGGGCGAAGCCCGCTGCACCTACTTTCCTTCCACGTTTTAATGCAGAAGGGAGTCAAATTAACTTTCTAGTTGGTACTACAAGATGTCTAACTTAGTCCAGACCCCTCTCCAACGGATTTGACTCCCTTTCTGCATTAAAACTATTATTATTATTATTATTTTTATAGTTATAAATAATATTTTGATAATGATTATTATTATAAAAATTTCTATTCACTTTACATCAATCAAAAGGGATAGTTTTCTATTCCATTCTTCTAAAAAAAGTAAATATCTGTAGAAAATATGCTTTTTAGGGAGTTCGTTTCTGGTCTTTAAATAGAACGGTCGTGTTTACGAGTCGCTCCGTTCGATGATTCATGAAGTGTATTTTGTGAACAGAAAATTTTTATTACAAATTCAAATAGAAATTACAATTGTTAAAATGTAAGAAAAAAAATAAATAAAAGAAAAAAACAGAAACAGTGTTATAAATCCTTATTTTTATTTATTTGTGATAAAAGGTGGGTGAAAGTGCTAGTGCTGTTGTGTTCTTTCCAATATGACGTCGAACAATGAAATAAAGTATCTGATAATGGCACTTCAAACCGATGTGAAGGATACAAAAATCGGGATAAATCAGATGACCGATGACATTAAAACTCTAAAACTATCGGAGGAGGAGATACTGAAAGAGTTGAAAACCTATAAACAAAAACAAAATCCTAGAAGAAAAAAACTCCAGGCTTGAAGAGAAAATAAAAATTCGAGAAGACAGGATGGAAATAATTTTAATAAAGGAGCGCTCGAATAATTTCTTTTTCTATAATATTGAGGATTCATCAGTGCTGAACTAGAATCTACGAGATACTGTCTTAAAAATTTTTAACGAGAGCAAAATGGGAATCAAGGAGGAGTAGATAGAAAAGGTTATAAGAATCGGGAAAATTGAAGGTAAGAGACTTTTCAAATGACTACACTCCTAACCAGCAACGTATAAGAAGAGAACTAAGGACATTTCAACAAACTCTTACTGAATAGGGAAAAAGTTCTAAGATTAAAGGCACCAAAATATGCATAGAAGGTACTGATTATAACTTTGGTAATATTCAAAAGATAATGAGCGACAGCAATAAATTCAATATTAATCTTGAAAAAATTCCACCAAACCTCTCTAATGAATTATGATACAGCGAAAAAAGAATATAAAAAACTAATATCAAGGAAAAAATATGAATATAAAATCCTTATCCAAAACCAAATATCTAGAACTAAAGAAACTAACCAATTTTGGAAACTAATAAATGGTTTCAAATGTACAACCTGGAGTAAAGATTATATCGACTTGGAGACTCAGAAATTACTTTAGAAGGAACCCTTAAGAACCTTAAAAAAACTAAAAACAATAATGCTCCAGGACAGGACTCGAAAGGGAAACCGTTCCGATAGAATGGGGAAAAATCAATCTTAAAATTATTTACAAAAAGGGAAAACCAGATAAACCTGAAAACTATAGACCCATAGCCCTGGTAAATAATACAACAAAAATCTTCACTCAAATAATGGAAAATAGATTGGTGGATTGGGCCTAGGAATCCCACTTACTCCCGGAATGACAGGCTGGCTTTAGGAAGGAGAGGAGCTGCTTAGACCATACATTAGGTCTGTTCTCGTTGACTGCACTTCTTACACTTTAACACCTAACCTGCACTATGCTGTTCTCTTTGCCGGATGTGACACAATTTTACCATACATTTCGCTGCACTTTCTGCACCTCCTCTTGAGGTAGTGTAAAAGTTGCACTTAGTGCAGGCAACGAGAACAGACCTAATCACACTCAATGCGTTAATTTAAAATCGATTAACTTTACCTAAAGGAAAAATATAGGGGAGACTCGTGTAAACCCGCTCACTTTTTTTCAGAACGGCAAAAACCTAGAAAATTATTCTCTAAATCCAAGTTAATTTATATAATTTGAAAGCTTATGATTTCTACTAACAAAATAAAAAAGAATTTTTGATTTATCTGTTTTAGTTTTACTTAGGGAAAATTTTTAATACACATATACCAAATTTGAAAATCACAATTTTCCAGGGTAAATCCGCTCACCTCTCGGGGTAAACCCGATCACTTGATTTTTTAAAGAATTTAAGGTAATCTCGACAGTTTTATTTCGTATATATTAAATTTCTCCTTATTTCCGTCTTCAGTATGATTTATTAATGATAAATTATGAGTTCTATAAACAATAAATATTGGTTTATTAAATAATAAGTATAGGTTTCATGAAATGCAACTGTGAATTTAAATAATATTTTATTAAGAGAAAATTAAAATGTAGATACCATTTTGGATGTAACAAGTTATAGATTTTATTATTGATAAAATATAACAAATGAAATTCGAAATTTTAAATTTAAAAATAAACAAGGATAAAACGTAAACTGAACGAAGACAACAAACTAGATTTATGTCTTTTTAGCCCCGACTTCATGTGAGCGACTTTACCCCGAATGTGTTTCTCACATTTCATAATAAATTTAAATAAATCTTTTTGAAATCAAACAAAACTACATATATATTTCGAAAAAGGACATCCAATAGCATAAAAAAAAATTTGTCCAACAAATTAAGTCTCAAAAATAATAATCGAAAAACTTAAAAATCCGAAGATAATTTTTTCTTTTTTGCACTTCTAAAAACAATTGACCTTCTCTGATTCTATGACGAATTCATGAAACTAAACGAAAGTTCGTTAACATTAGTTGTATGTTAAGTACTATTCACAGTACAAATATCTCCATCTTAAGTTGAGTTTACAGGGTCAAATCGCTAGTGGGCGGGTTTACCCTGTGCGCGGGTTTACCCCAGTCTCCCCTACACATTATTTGTGGATTTTAAGAGCGCCTTTCCTTCTTTGAATTTCAAAATATTGTGTCAAAAACTTAATTTTTTAGGATGCGGATCTAAATTTATTAATATTCTGATTGACTTTTACTCTAAAGCGCACTTAATAATAAAAAGCGAGAAAGGCTCTACTAAACCAATAAAAATAACGAAAAGCGTTTTACAAGGGGACGTTCTTAGTCCTACGTTATTTATTTTATTTTTTGCGGACCATAAAAAATTCCTTTGTTCAAAAGTAATGAGAGGGGTATCATTAGATTATAAGACTTCAATACTTCTATTAGCATTCGCAGATGATATTGTGTTATGTCGGATTCGGTTAACGAAATAAATAAAATCCTCAAATTTCTTGCTGAATACTGTCAACAGAATAAATTAGAGGTTAACATCAAAAGAACAAAAATTGTAATTTTTAATAAAGGAGATAAAAACAAACGAAACCCAACATTCAAATATGATTAAGCCAAAATCGAAGTGGTAAAAAATTATACATATCTAGGTACCATTTTTAGTAACTCAGCAAACTTTTCAGATAACTTATATTGGAATTTAACAAAAACATCATTGGCTTCAGATTCTACGTTGCCAATAATATATAAGGCTCGAATTGACTCTTGGCAGCATATCTACCAATTATTTTAAACTATGGTATTGTGCGTTGCGTTTTATTGTATACAGGTATGGGGATTAAGATACTTAAATATCATAGCAGATACCCTAGAATCAGTTATGAGAGATTGTGAATTTTAAACAAGCATGAAACTATATGACTATAACTATATGAATTGACTGAGACGCATGAATATTTCCCAAAAGACAAGTAACCGAACTGTCATTTAACCGAAACGCATGCACTGAAAAAACCTAGTCTCAGAATGAGTAGCGTACGCTACTCATTTTGAGTTGCAACAAAAATGAGACACTTAGGTGGCGCCACGTTCTATGGCGTTTAACATAGTCTCATTTTGAGATGCAACAAAAATGAGACTGGGTTTTTTGTGTGTGTAACAGAATTGTCATACAACCGACCTTTCATGTAACCGAATTATCATTTAACCGACCCGCCATTCAACCGAATTGTCATTTAACCGAGCCGTCATTTAACTGACCTGTCATGTAACAGAATTGTTATTTACCCATCCAGTCATTTAACCGACCTGTCATTTGATCGACATGTAATGGAACTGAATTGTCATTTAACTGACTTGTCATTTGACCAACTCATCATTCAACTGACTTGTCCTTTGACCGACATGTAATGTAACTGAATTGTCATTTAACCGATTTATCATTTGACCGACTCGCCATGTAACAGAATTGTCATTTGACCGACCCGTCATGTAACAGAACTGTTTTTTAACAACTTATTTCTTGGAAGTTTACAGTGATTTAAAGAAATTTATACCATTTTCTATGAAAATGGTTGTTACATGACAATTCTGTTACATGGCAGGTCGGTCAAATGACAGTTCTGTTACATGACGGGTTGGTCACATGACAATTCTGTTACATGACAGGTCAGTTAAATGACTATTCTGTTACATGACGGGTCGGTCAAATGACAGGTCGGGTAAATGATGATTCGGTTACATAACAAGTCGGTCACATGACTGGTCGCTTAAATGACAGTTCTGTTACATGACAAGTCGGTTAAATGACGGGTCGGTCAAATGAAAGGTTGGTATAATGACAATTCAGTTACATAACGCTTTTAAAATACTCTCTAAATTTGAATTAGTAAAAATATTTACTAATTTGAATTAGTGACTGACTTTTTGCTTTTGAATTAGTAAACTTTACTAATAAATTAGTAGAAATGACTATTTATTAGTAAAATTTACTGATTAGAAAGCAAAAAGTCAGTCACTAATTCAAATTAATAAACATTTTTACTAATTCAAATTTAGAGAGTACAACAAAAAGTATCAGAAACGTGTTTCCGATAGTTGTACTTAAAAAATATATGCTTGAAATTTGATACTCGGGAGTTTTCGGATCGCTAATTACGAATATGAAGTCAAATTCCAAAAATTCAATATGGCGTACTAATTTTGGGGGTATTTTGGCTCAGGGGAATGTACGGTAATCTCAACTAATCTATATTTCTCAATACATTTCGAATTCAATGAGGTAACGATTGGAACTGCGAAGAGTACTTAATTTTTTTCTAAACCTTACAGGTTTATATTTTATATACTGTTTCAGAACTGACCTACCATAACCTATTTTGAATTTTTTAAATCTAACTTCAGATTCGTAATTAGCCACCCCAAAAACCCTCTAGAAACAAATTTAATTAGATTTGATCAATTTTTAAAAATTAGTCCGCCGTATTGAATTTTTGAAATTTGACTTCATATTCGTAATCAGCGACCCCAAAAACATCTGAGTAACAAATTTAAATCAGATTTTAGCAATGTTTAAAAAAATTTTATCTTACGAAAAATTAAGAAATTTTTTTCTCCTTCAAGCGCCATTTTAAATTAAGATCGAAAAAAATAAAAATTAGAAATAGATATCTTTCAAGTACAACTATCGGGAACACGTTTCTGATACTTTTTATTGTATTTTAAAAACGTTATGACAGAGAAAAAAATTCTTTGAAAAAAAATTACATTGGAAAAACTTGACTTTTTTAGTATTTTCGAAAAATAGAAGGGTTAAATATTATTTTTTGAATATTTTGACCACGCCATTCGAAAGAGCGACCCCAAAAATAGTAGGATATGGACTTTTGAAAACTTTTATGAATTTGTTCTGATAATTGTAAGAGATTGAAATTCATGTTGTAAAGCAGCACACATATCGTCGTTAAAGGGTTAATATACGCATTTTGTAAAAAATTCATATTAAGGTGCATGTACTACTTATATTATATAGTAACAGTAAAGATGCTATTAAATAAATAATAAAAATTAAAATATTATAATAATATTGTAAAATAATAAATGTATATGTAAGCAGAAATAAGTAAACTGTCATACAAGCGAGCGTTAGCGAGTGAGGAATATAACGCTAGTTAAGGAATTAAACCGTTAATAGTTCTCCTTATAAATTCTAAAAACAAAATTAAATATTTAAACTTTACAAATCCTTCCCTATTCCCTATATTAACTATTTATACTGAAATAAATATTCTTCAATAATGTAAATTTTTCAATTTTTGATATTATAAATAATAAAATATTGACAAATTATTGGCCCTTATTTACTTCCGGTAAAACGTGGTCATTTTCGTTTCGCAAGACTATCTTTCTCCTTACCTACGGAGATTCATCGCGCGTAATCTTCTTTTCACCAATAATATTTTAATTACCTACATAAGGACAGAGGTATATTCTCTCTCTCTAGTCTCCACAATGTCTAAGGTTTCCCCAAAACAATGCTATTGTGTAACTGTCAATCATTTTTCTCTCAGAATTTATTTTATTTTTTTTAATTTAAATAATTCTTTAAATAATTAACTTTTAATAATTTAATTTTTTGTAATTATATACACTAGTTTTTATCTATTTATTAATATAAATTTTACTACTACTTTATTTATTAAAACGTATTTGAATAATTTTAACATAACTTTATTTGTTCAAATTGTTGCTACTTATATATAACAAAATATGCAATTCTAAGTGAAAAATTAACATTGTGTTAAATTTTGTATGAATTTCCTTAGTGTGAGAAAGTACATTTGTACTTGATTGACCTTATTTTGAATTTATTTTACTTTAAATTTAACTGAAATTATATTTCTTATTATCTAAAACTAGTCACTTGTACTTGCGCGCTACGCACGCTCCCTTTCTTTTTGCTATTCAATATTCAATATGGAAAAATTTTAACATTGAAAAAGTTTCTAACATTATTCTAAAGATGAACACATATTTATTGAAAGAATACAATCTTAAAGGATTAATAAATCATAAATGATTAACAAATAGAAAATATGCATAATTTTTATTTCTCAATAACAGTATTGTTCACCAACTCATTCTTTTCTTCCAAGAAATAATTTGCATAATTTCTACACTAAAAATAATTTAATTGAATAGTTTAATTGTCGATTTTTCAATAAATATATATTTGAACCAAGTAAATATTTATTAGATCTGTGTATTTTATTCGACGGTATAAAATAAATATTTATTTCCATCAATAAAATAATTTTTTTAAGTAACTAAATCTTCATTTGTATCAAATATTTAATTATTTATCACAATTAATTTTTTTAATTAAGACTAATATTTCTTTAATTAAATAAAATAATTAATTTTTTTTGCTTGCGGAATTTGGGAAATCTGCATACAGATACTTTGGATTAGAGTAAAAAAATTTGCATTTTTGAAATATGGCCAAAACATGGGGAAAATATGGGAGCAAAAAATTTGATTTTTTTATCTTTTAGGGTAAAAAATTTCCAAATTTGAATTATGGCCAAAATATGAGGAACATATGGGAGCAAACAATTTAAATTTTTTTTATTTTTTAGATCGAAAAAATTTGCAATTTTTGAACTTTGGCGAAAGCATGGGAAAAACATGGGAGCAAAAGATTTGAATTTTCCTTCCTTGAAAGTGCAAAAATTTCCATTTTTGTAGTATGGCCAAAACATAGGGAAAATATGGGAGCAAAAAATTATGATTTTTTATCTTTTAGAGTAAAAAAATATCCAATTTTGAATTATAGCCAAAATATGGGGAAAATATGGGAGCAAAAAATTATGATTTTTTTATCTTTCAGGGTAAAAAAATTCCCAAATTTGAATTATGGCCAAAATATGAAGAAAATATGGGAGCAAAAAATTTGAATTTTCCTTCCTTTAGAGTGAAAAAATTTGCCATATGGAACGTTGGCGAAAGAATGGGGAATTATGGCCAAAATATGAGGAAAATATGGGAGCAAAAAATTTGAATTTTCCTTCCTTTAGAATGAAATAACTTGCCATATGGAACGTTGGCAAAAGAATGGGGAAAATATGGGAGCAAAAAATTTGAATTTTCTTTCCTTTAGAGTGAAAAAATTTGCAATTTTGAACTTTTGCGTAATCATGGGAAAATATGGGAGCAAGAAATTTGAATTTTTCTTATTTTAGAGTGATAAAATTTGCATTTTTGACGTTTGGCGAAAGCATGGGGATTTCGAAAAATTGTTGCTTGACCCTGATTGTCATGCCACCCTTTGAATATAAATTAGGCAGTATTTGTGTTGTGAATTCTAAAATTCAAAATGGAGGATCCAAACTTATTGCCTAATTTTTAAAAATCCAATAAATTCATCTAAATCAATATGAATTTTACTTCATGGAGGTTTTTAGGGTCGCTAGATACGAATCCAAGGCAAACTTTAAAAATTCAAAATGTCGGATCCAATATGGTTGGAGATTTTTTGGAAAATGTTCTAAAATCAGAATGATGAATGTTATCACTTGAGGATTTCTGAGGTCGCTAAATATGAATTCAAGATAAGAATTTACGAATTCATAATGGCGGATGTAATGGAGCTGAAGATTTTTTTGAAAATTGCTGAAATCTGCTAAATATTGTTAGTTGGGCGTTTTTGGGATTGCATTATACAAAACAAATACCAAGATTTAAAGTCGAGTATTGTTACATTAACACTACTGCAAATTAAACTACATTTTAAAAAAGTTGAAAAACGAATTGCTTGTAACAAAAAACCATAATTAAATTTTTTTCACTATTTTAGATTCTCTGTTTTAAATGTATAAATAAAAATTTTAGAAACATTATTTAATAACATATTCATTACATCCTTTTTCTCAAGAAAAATGAGAAAAATATTATCAAAATAAAAGTAAAAAATTTTTAATTTCAGATAATAAATGTTAAATGCAATTGTTCATGATTTAAGATAACTTAAATTTTCTACTACCTCATAAATATGTTTTATGGAATTATAGTAACAAGTTAATGATAGTACTATAAAAGTTATCTGAAACAAATCTGTCAAAAAATTACAAATTCAAAATTTGAAATTCCAAAAGACTTTATAATATAACAAAATAATCTAACTTAGGAAGAGTCCAAAATTTTCCTATAAACATAATTTTTTATATACATATTACTTCTATTATTCCCTAAAAATACTTTTACGGAATCAAATGATTTTACTCTTGATAATGCAACATACATCTGACCATGATCACAATATAAAGTTACTCGATGTAAAAAAACAATATTTCCACTCTTATCTCCCGTTAATATTCGACATTTAATAACATTATGTGATAAATCTAAAACAATTGTCCTTGTTCCGTTACATAATGCTTCATTAATACTAAGATTTCTACTAAGCATTATTACAACGGAATTAATTCATAAATGTAATTCATGTGGTGGTACACGGAAAAACCTTTGAGAAGTCTGTCTCCACACTGTCACAGTATTTCGCTTCTCACTGCATGGAAAGTCTGATCGCCCGCCACTGGGTGCGTAGCGTTACCGTTTTCGATAGACAAACTTCCCAAAAAGTTTAGAAAATAATAACTAGGTACGTGTGTCACCCAGTTGGGGAGTGCAGATGAACAAGTTTAGTGGTGGCGCTGATGCATAAGTTTAGGGGGAGCAGGCTGCTTAAAGGTTTTTCCGTGTAAGGAAGGCGGACAGAGAGTATTTAAATATTCTGGTAATAAAGTTTCAGTAAATTTTCCATTATCACAATTTTCAGTAGAATCAATACTTTTATATACTTTCTCACCTTTACTATCTAAAAGATTTACCACCCTTTTATTAATATCATCAACGTCAACATTTCTTGGTGCTAAAATTGCACACGTTGACAAATCTTCAAATTTTTTCTGTTGTATTAAATTACCATACATTTCTTCAGCAATATCAATATTTCCTTGTTGAATAATATGTTCTGGTAATTCGACGTTATCATCTTTATCATTTAATTCGCCATTGCCAACTTTAAGTAGAAAATCTACAAATTCTGTTTCCTCTGGTAAAGCTCTCATATTTTTTGTTAATGTATATGTTTTGAAATGTTTCCATAAGTGACTATTTTTTATTGATAAATTTATTATTTCTGATCTAGTACCTCGTTCTTTTATCGGTAAAATTTGTCGAAAATTTCCTCCTAGTATTACAAGTTTTCCATTAAACACTTCATTTGATTTCATTATATCTCTTAATAGCTTATCCATAACTTCTAAGGCATATTTTGGAGTCATTGGTGCTTCATCCCAAATAAAAACATCAATATTTTTTAAAAAAAATGTGCTTCTTTTGATTGAATTTTAATATTTGAAGATGAATCACTGTACAGTGGAACAGGTAATCCTAAGACTTTATGTACAGTTTTCCCGTTAGGAAGTAGTGTGGCAGCTATGCCTGTAAATGCCATGTTGCAAACATTAATTCCTTTACTCTTTAGTACATGCCATAATGTAGTATATAAAAAGTCTTTCCAGATCCTCCACAACCATTAATATATGAGCGATTCCATGTCAAGTGATCAAGGTGGAGAAATTTTTTTCTCCAATCGTAGCAAAACTTGGGGCTTTTGTAGTACTCATAGATAATAATTTTTCGTGAAAATATTTGTTTACCTAGTCCAATATTTTCCGAGGGGGAGGGGGTTAAATTTTTGTGTTTTTCAGTACAATGCTTATTTCAATAATTTTTTACTCTTAAATAATTAAACATACAAATTTTACAAAGTACATTTTGGAAAGGTTTTTCATGCTCTTTCGATTGGAAATAAGCATTTTGAAAAAAAAAATTTTGACCCAAAAAAATCAAAATTAAAAATAAATTTCAATTTTTGAGGGAGATGGATACGATTTTTTTTTAAACGAAAGCTGAGGTATTTTCGGAATCGCTCATATAAGCATTTAGAACTATTACAAGAAGAATCTTTTATTACTTCAAATATATAATCAACAATATTTTTTTGTTTAACATTTAATTTAGTATAATTCTCCTCTCCTATCTTGATATATTCCATAATACTTATATCATCAACCTGCTCAGGAAAATTTTCATCTATATCTAATAAACCCTGAAAATCAGTTATACAATATCCTTCATTCAATAACATTGATTTTATATTCCTATAAGCTATTTTTTCAGCTTCAATATTGTCAATTTTTGAATAGTCTTCTGACATTGGACCCTTAAACTTCTCCCAAAGTTTTTCCGGATGTACAGGATTACCTGTTCTTAAACATTGGAAAGAAGTAACTCCTTTTACTGTAAGCAACAATAATCTAAGGTGACATAATTTCAATTGACGTGGATTAATTGAATACATTCTTCCCAATACTTTTTCTCCATTCAAGAGATTTCGTTATCCATGTTTAATGTTCTGGTATTTCTGTATAATAATACTGACGAGCAGTACTATCACGCTCATTAAGTTTAAAAAAGTCGATCAATTTTGTATTTTTCTGTAAATCAAAAGAAACATTGTTATTATTTTTCCCTTCGCGAATAATAACATTCTGTTCATTTGGTAAATGTATGGGTAAACGATTAATACCGTGGCTTTTTTCCCCTAAAGATTTACTTAAAATTCTCCATACAGCTTCAACTGGACCTACATATCTATTTTCTTCATACTGACTAATTTCATTATGATTGACAGTTACCTCGCCATTCGCATTTGTAATAATAATGGATGCAGCATCATGACCCTTGAAAATATATTTATATAAATATTTAACAGATTTTATACTTGAAACTATTTCCACATTTATATGACAATTAAATATTTCTGAAAGTATTGGACAATATGGAACCACATTAGAATTGTCAACAAAAAATCCATTTGGTCGCTCCTACGTTTTATTATTATTTCTTCGACGACAACGAACATAACAATTGTCTTCAATTGTAGTTTCTTCTTGGTAACTCTTTGAAAAAATTTTTCAACAATTACCATCAATTAAACATCAAACTTTACAAGGTCCGTGAATATTATTTTGCATTATTATGTTATGCAAGAAAGGATTGCTACTTTCATCAGGAATTTCTGCAGAAATATAACGATCAACACTTTTAATTGTCAATATTTTGGAATTTTCGTTAAATATAAATAATAAATTAATATGTGGCAATCCTCTTTTTTGAAATTCAATAACATAAACGTAAGACTTAACTTCTCAAAATAAGTTTTTTTCTACAATAACATTTATAAGATGTTTCACCTTCAATGCAAATACTCCAGTTACTATTCAGGTCTGTCAGCAGCAGTTTGATGAGATAACAAATTTTCTTGTATCTCTTTCCAATTTGGATTACAGGTCATTGTAATAAATAAATCTGGTTTACCATGGCGACCAACCATAGCCATAGCATCGTGATATTGTTGCATCATATTACGAGGTGATCCTATAAAAGTGGAAGGCAATATAAGCATTTTTCCAACATGTACATCATTTTCTAATTCATGATTTTGTAAATAATCGATTAGTCCTTGATATGTTTCACTTCTCAATTGAGCTTGATTATTTGCACAAAATTGCAATCTATCTTTCTCTATTTTTACATAATTATCAACTACCCATTGTTGAAACAATCTTCCTCCAGATAAAAATTGATTGAATTCCTTACCTCTAGTAGCAATTTTGTATTTACAATAGGCAGACCTACAAATAGTATGGTTTTTACTCCTAAAATCACTATCACTACGAATCATATTAATATTATAACCTTTATTTCCAAAAGGATAAAATATGGGATAGATCCATGGTTCAACATTTAGATCTAAATTACTAACTGATTTCAGTTCCTTTGTAGACTTATTATAAACCGTTACATAAGATTCTGGTATTTTTCCTTCTGAGTTTGTATTGAAAATTGCAGCAACTTCATTGTAACTTTGAAAATTATATCTTTTCTTATTAAAACCTTTTTTCAACCTAAACAATAGTTGTAACTCAGGGATTTCTTTATTATTTTGTTTTGCTAAATCAGTTTCTAATTTAATTACTTCTTACATCATCATAAAAGACTTTGTGTATGTATTAGAAGTTCTCACAATATTTTCAATAGTTTGCAAAAGTTCCTTATCTAAATTTTTGTTATTTTTTAATCTATAATGAATTGCTTCTTCAGGATCATAAATAAATAATTGATTAAAACATGGGTCCTCACCTTTATCCGGATATAAGGCAGTGTTAATTTGGTAATAAATTTGACCTTGGATTTTGTAACAAAATGGTCCTCTTCTTACATTATTAAAATTAATTACGGTAGCATTTAAAAATGCAAAAGAAAAAGAATTATTATACTATCTTATATTCTTTTTAAAATGACCTGATTTTGTATGAAGTCCTTCTAGCACTATTCTTAAATCTTCTGGATATTGCACTGATAGTAATATAACACCACCATGACCACAACAATAATTGAAACTGTTTTGTTTGACACTAACTCTTTCATCATTAAAATGCTTAGCTTGACAATGATTGCAATAATAATTCATATTGCCCAGATAATTTTCATTAGAATTTGATTCATGAATAATCTTGTCTTTTGCTATACTGTAATTGCGAAGTTGTTATTGCTGCAACAGGAGATATTGCATTTATTAAATCAGCAGATTGATTCGAATATACATTTTTTAAATCAAAAGAAGAGTTTATTTTATTTTCCCGTTTTTTAAATTTCATTTTTTCCCTATATATTTGTTGATATTCTGCCCGACTCTTTTTTGTGTTCATAGACAAGTGATCTACTTCATCTGAAAGTCCAATTACAATTCTTAACGTATTTTCTAAAATATTTGAGAGCATTCTATTTGATCAGTTTTACACTGCAGTTGGGAATATTATAAATTGATGAACAACATGGTTTTATAAGGGGTAGATCTACTGCAACTAATCTTGCTATCTTCACTAATTATCTTTCTGGCAAACTGGAATTGGGTTCTCAGGTCGATACTGTTTACACAGACTTTTCAAAGGCATTTGATAAAGTAAACCATGACTTACTTCTAGCAAAGTTGAAGCTTTGGGGTGTGGGATCGAATCTTGTTGGTTGGTTTGAAAGTTATTTAAATGGTCGATCTCATGTTGTTCGTGTTAATAGAACATATTCTTCTGAGTTTTTTGCTGACTCTGGTGTTCCACAGGGTTCAACATTGGGTCCACTATTATTTTTAGTTTTCATTAATGACATTAAATTTAAAATTAAGTTTTCCAATTTTTTGTTGTTTGCAGATGACTTGAAGATTTATCGAGTGGTTAACTGTTTAGATGATTATGTTAAATTACAAACTGACCTTGATTCTCTCCTCACCTCGAGTGAACTGAATGGTATGCCTTTGAACATCAATGAATGTCATTCTATTTCTTTTTCTAAAAAAAATAAAAAAAAAATATATATATATGCAATTAATAATAATGTATTATCTAGAATGTATCAAGTGCGTGATCTTGGTGTTGTCTTATCTTTTGATTTAACGTTTGATGCACACATTTCCTATGTTGTCAGTAAATCACTGAGATTAATGGGTTTTGTTATGCGTAATTCAAGAAATTTCCATAGGTTATCTACACTAAGAATACTCTATTTTTCCTTAGTTCGGTCTGTTATTGAATTTTGTTCATTAATTTGGTTCCCATTTGCCAATGTTCACATTCTAAGACTTGAACGAGTGCAGAATCGTTTTTTGCGTTTTTTAGCCAAACAACTTAATGTTCCCTTTGATTTTTACACACATGATTACACAACTTTAAGAACTCAGTTTAAAATTCCCAAAATTGAATCTAGATTTTTGTTTGTTGACTTATTTTTTCTCTTTAAGGTAATTAATGGTTTTATCATGTGTCCCCCAGTATTGTCACTTATTATTTTCTCTGGTCCTGTGCGACGTTTGGGATATGTTACTCCATTTTTCAATTCATTTCATAGAATGAACTATGGAAATAATTCTGTTGTTAGTAGACTTTGTTTTGAGGGTAATTTATACTCGGATGATTTGTATTTCTTTCATAATAATGTCCCATCTTTTGTGACCAAATTACGTTCATTGCTTTATACTGAAAGTGTTTGATATGTATCTATGGCTCTGTAATTTTGGTTAAGTTACTTGTAATCTTGAAGGGTCTTAATTGTTACCCGTATATGTCATAAATAAATAAATAAATTTATATTTATTATATATTTTTGAAAAATTAAGTCTAATGTATAGACTTTAAGCTTTAATTTAAAAAAATCCACTTAATTATCTTTATTTGTTTCAAAGTAATAAAAAAATGAAAATAAAATGACCCAATACTTTAACACCTGATTACTTCAAAAATAATTTTTTTTTGAAAAATATTTTAGGCTGTGCAAAAAGTGTACTCATATATCAACAAAAAATCATAGATAACTTAAAAATTAGAGACAAAAATTTTCCAAGTAGCCGGTTTCACTTATTTTGGCCCTTATAAAATTTTAAATTAAATTTATTTTAAAAAACTGTAATATACATTACTACAAATAAACACGATTACTTTTAATTTAAAAAAAAAATTTATTAAATTCAATTATATTTTCAAAAATTTCAGTTAAAATTATCTATAAACTTATTTAAAAATAATAAATCGCATTTTCTTCTTTATAATACAAAGTATTTAAAAATAATTTTAGTGTCTAAACAAATTTATTGTTAATAGTTTTTTAAATAATTTGTTTATAAAATGTTAATAACAAATTGTGATCTGCCCACGTTAATTATGAAAAAAGTTAGTAAATAATAACCGCGGCCGTACAAAGTGATACAAGACGTTAAACTCTATATATAATTATATTGTTATTTTATTAGGTATATTGTAATATTAGTATTTTTTAAACAAAATGTTATATAAATATACGAATAATTAAACTGTATTACTTTTTCCTTAAATATGAAGACTGTTAGGATTTGTACAAACTTATAGTGTAGCGCCAGTGCACACAGGTGCCGTGAGAGCTGTGCTTGCGAGTTATATATCGCTCTGCACCGCGACACTAAGTATTTAATAACTTTTTTTGTAATTGATGTACATTTTTTTTCTAAACGTTTTTTTCTCAGGGGGATATTGGCATACAATACAATTTTTATTT
Source organism: Leptopilina myrica (nomen nudum) (assembly GCA_032872475.1). Lineage (NCBI taxonomy): Eukaryota > Metazoa > Arthropoda > Insecta > Hymenoptera > Figitidae > Leptopilina > Leptopilina myrica (nomen nudum). The sequence continues at coordinate 16,944,070 of CM065461.1, forward strand.
TTTTCTAGGAGGCGCAGAACACAATTTGTTATTAACAATTTATAAACAAATTATATAAAAAACTATTAAAAATTAATTTTTTTAAAAACAAAACTTATTTTTAAATACTTTGTTTCAAGAAGAAGAAAACCCCTTTTGAATTTTTAAAATCGGTCAACTGGATTTCGAGAAAAAAAAATTTTAATTTAAGACTACATAAAAACTAAATTGTTAATAACATTAACAAAAAAAAATTTTTTGGTCTACAATTTTCAGGGTATTTCTTTTATTCTACCAGGAGTAAAAAAAATTATTTTGGATAGAAATAAAAAATATTTTTTTTAAAGTGATCCATTTGAGAAATTCTGACCCAGGTAGTTTTTTCGATTTAACAAAAAACAAGGAGTGACGGAGCAATTCTGTCATCAATTCAATATTGCTAAAGAAGAAATGCGCATAAGTATATTCTTCTACTTAAAGAAAAATCTGTTATTTCATTTTTTTCTTTAGTTTTTGAATTTTAGATTTAAGGGTTGTTTTTTCAATTTCAAAAAAACAGGGGGTAATAAGGCAAAATTGACTTCAGATTCGTAATCAGTGACCGAAATAACCCTATAGTAGCAAGTTTCGCAAAGATTGACATTAATTTTTATTTTGTCGGCCATATTGGATCGGCCATTTTGAATTTTTTCTTATGTCAATAAGAATAAATAAAGTACGCATAAAGAGTAAGTTTTGTGCAAATAATAAACTACTTTTACTATTAAATTCATGTTTTTTTTAGCAAAAAGTAGATTTTTTTTGCCCCACGGCTACTGTAAATTGACATACAGGTCCGCCATCTTGGATTTTTAAAAAGGCCACGATGCAAATAAAAATAGAGGTTCCAAGCTTTAATTTGATCCATATGACGACTTATTTCGTTAAAATAAAAAATGGGCAGATGGGGGGTAAAAAAAAATTTCGCCGCCGCCGCTGATTCAGTCATTTCCCTTTCCCGCTACCCTCAAAATTTCTGCTACCATCAAAATTTAGGTAAATTTTGAGGGCAGTTTTGACCTAGACGTCAAAATTTGACAAACAATTTCCGCTACCCTCTAAATTTAGGTCATTTTTAGGGAAGTTTGACCTAAATGTCAAAAATTGTTAAATAATTTCTGCTACCCTCAAAATTTAGGACAATTTTAGGGCAGTTTTGACCTACGGGTAAAAAGAGGCCCACAAACGTCTGTTACATTACGTCGAAATCTACATGTAATTTTACATTCTTCTTTTACCTACATGTCATAAACGTTCATATAATGGCCCTTAATTTATGTCAAAATTTATGTCAGATTTGATTTATTGTTAAAGCTGCAAGTAAAAAGGGTCGTATCAATGCCTTTGATGATACTGCAAAATCTATGCTAAATTTAACCAATTTTTTTACTTTTAGGTATAAAGAAGTATCTATAAGTGCATTATAAGATCACAATCATGTCCGTAAAGTAAAATTCTTTTTAAGTGCTTTCTTTTAGTATCGCCTGATATAATTTACTCTAACTTATTACCATGTTCTCATATTAGGAGAACATGATTTGAAAATAAAAATTAAAATAAATATAAGAATTAGGGGGAAATGGTTAGTTATTTAATATAAACATTTCGCTGCCGCAGAGTCAAGATTTCTAAGGGCTCTCTATAGTAAGGGCCGTCAAAACTTATGTCAAAATTGACCTATTTTTTTACCTATAGGTCAAAAAAAGAATAAATAACGGCCTCACATTACATCAAAATCCATATTTTATTTAATCTTTTTTTACCTATATGTCAAAAAGTGGTCCCTGTGTAGGTCCTTACATTATGTCAAAATACATGTTTAATTTTACCTATTTTTGAGCTACGGGTTTTAAAAGAAACCTTAATGTGGGCCATCACATTACGTCAAAATTTGATCTGTGTTTTACCTACAGGTCAGAGCTTGCCCCCTCAAATAGGCGCGTTAAATAAGACGTCAAAGCCTATGCCAAAGACAATTTTTTTATTTGCAGGCGGTTATGTTACTTTAAAATTGATGACAAAGATTTAAAATTTCAGAATGACTTATATCATAAGATCGCATTTTACAATCTTTATATTATCTATAAATAGAAGTAAATATAAAATTAGAGGGTTGGCGCGCGAAGCGCGCAGGGGGCAGAGCCCACCTAGTATATATATAGTACATTAGACTGCCCACTGTTTGAAAGGAACCCTTCAAACAATAAAGCCAGGTACTCGAGCAGACCTCTCGTTTCTCTTACTATTCAATACCATTTAGTGAAAATATCTTTCTGTCTCCTTCTTTCTAGTAAATAGACATAAATCCCTCTCTGTTTATAACGCAGAAAAGTTAACGCATACCCATCTCTCTTTATTTCAATGAACATAGTATAAAGCTATCTCTCTTCAGGTAACGGTATTGCTTTCTTCCTCTTTCGAAGGTAAATACCATTAGAATGTCTCTCTTTACCTAATTTGCATATCTACTCGATTCATATAAGGATATCTTCTTTTTTTCAATTCTACAAAATAATTATATTATCATTTATAATTTACTTTTAATTGAATAATTTTTAATAATTTTAATTTTGACTATTGAAATACCATTTTAAAGGATAATAATTCACAAATATAATTCTTACTACAATTACATTATATTAAATAAAAATTGAGTATTAAATAATTTATTCAATATCAAATATTTTGTTTCGGTTATGGAAAGAACTGAAAACATACCAATAGGTTATTAATATTTTCAAAACATTTTCATAAACAGCTGTTTATAAAATGCACAGATGGAAAACGCTGTTCTTTTCTAAACATTCTTAACCATAGAATCTTTGATTTTATGTAGATGCATTCAGCAGTATGGAACCATTTAAAGGCGCATCCTCAGTTTGGACAATATTGCAAAAAATCCTTATTGGTGAAGTGTGACGCAGGCGCATAGCGTTATTTCTTCCACGTAGAAAAAATCTCAATTTAAAAACGATATGCATACTTGATCACCTTCAAGGTGAAATTTCATAACAGTGGAAAAAAAGGCTATTTGAGTTTGCCTAAATCCTACTTGCACTCATGAAATAATGTGTTTTAATTGAATTGTGTTTCCTCGATAGACAGTAAGGTGACTCTTTTTTCATTGTAAAAATTTTTTTTTAATTCAAAAATTTTTTTTTTTACTGAGTGTCACCGTCTAAAGAGTGTCACCCGGGGCGGACCGCCCCTTAGCTACGCCGCTGCATCTGTGACACTGTTGATTTGAGTTTTTTTTACAATTGAAAAGTCTTGTTTGGCTAATAAAATTAAAACTCTTGATGTGGATGGTAGTGTGGGACCTGATGGAATTCCACCGATCTTGATGAAGTTGTGTTGCTCTACTTTAGTTGAACCAGTGGAAGCTTGTGGTTTGTGAAGGGAAGATCTGTTTCCACAAAACTTGCTATTTTTCTGAAGGATCTGGTGAGAGATGTTGAGGGTGGTTTTCAGGTTGATGCCATATATGCGGACTTTTCAAAGGCCTTTGACAAAATAAACCATACTTTTCTTATTGAAAATCTAAAGTTGATGGGTTTTGGTACCAGTGTATTGAAATGGATCAATAGTTATTTAGTTAATAGAGGCCAATGTGTCCGTGTGAATGAAACTTACTCGCGCGTATTCACAGCTACTTCTGGTGTTCCCCAGGGCTCGAACTTGGGTCCACTTTTATTTTTATTATTTATTAACAATATTAATTCAGTTTTTAAATTTTGTTCATTTTTGCTATTTGCAGATGATCTTAAACTTAATATGAGAATTGATACACATTCTGATTTTTTAAATTTTCAATCTGACTTAGATGGTTTACAAGAATGGTGCTTTTATAATAAATTTCATTTAAATATTAAAAAAGGTTTAACAATTTCCTTCTCTAGAAAAAAGATTGTCTTTAATCTCATTTATAAATTAAATAATTCCCCTTTAAGTAGAGTTACCTGTGTCCGAGATCTTGGGGTCATTTTTAGTAGCAATTTATCATTTTCGGAGCATATTTTTTTTATAGTAAATAAGGCACTCAAATCTTTGGGTTTTATTATACGCAGTGCTTCAGACTTTAAAAGTCTGGTTTCTTTAAAATCACTTTACTTCTTTTACGTTTTATCAACTCTTGAGTTTGTATCAATTATATAGTCTCCATGCTATATTATTCACATCATAAGATTAGAGTTTAAAATCGTTTTTTGCGATTTGTCGCAATACTTTTTTTATTTAAGGTTGTCAACAGTGTCGTGGATTGTCCTCAGTCGCTTTCAGTGATTGAGTTTTGCATACCTGCTCGACGTTTGAGAAATTTTTCATTATTTAATGTTCAGTATCATAGAACAAACTATGGAAGGAATTCTATTGTCAATAGATTATGTCGTGAATCAAATTTGTATTGTGATAATTTGGACTTTTTTGGTGTTGATTTGGGACAGTTTACATCTAGACTGCGCACTATTATTTTTGATAATTAATTATGATATTATGGACCGTTTTGAGGTGTGAATGGATTTATTTTTATTTATAATTTGTAGACAAAGTTTTGGTCTGCAATTTTTATAGACTTTTAAGTCGCTGATTACAAATCTGAGGTTAGATTTCAAAAATGCAAAATGGAGAATCTATTATGGGGTCAAACCATTATATTTCGAATAAACACGTTGCGGCCTAATTTTAAAAAAATTGATAATTTTAGAATTGAATCTGTATAATCTCTGAATAACGAAATGAAAAGAATTATATTAAAATATTTATTAGTTTTCTTTAAATATGAGTGTAAAGTAGAGAAGGTGCGAAAAAATGGCATTTTTTAGCAATTAGAAAATATTTAAGGAAGTATTGATAAATTCTTAAAAGTTCAAAAAAGATTTATTGCTTCATGTTTAAAATTAGTTGAATAATTATTCTTTAATAATAAAACTAGTGAAAATATAAAAATAATAGATAAAATAGATTTTTAAAGTCGGTCTGACAAATAACCTATTTTTGACGTTTTTATCAATTAATTACGAGAAGGTGAAATTATTGAATTAAATAAAAACTCACCGAATATAGAGTATTTTTGATGAACTTTCAGAATTTCTTATAACTTTTTTAATTTTTCCTTTAAATGTACAAGAAATATTCACTTTTTCAGGTTAAAACTATTTATTTTCTTAAAATTGAAGTTGAATGTTAATTTAACAACTATGATCAGAACGTGATTAACAACAAGAAACCAACTTCAATTTTAAGAAAATAAATAGTTTTAACCTGAAAAAGTGTGCAATTTTTAAATCTTTATATTTTTTAAAGTAGTCTCGGGACCAAAACGAATATTTTTGAGTGTATAGATTTCCTTGTTATTTAGAACTTGTGAAAGTGCCAAATTTTTTTATTTTTCTTTAACAGGGTTATTAAGTTGTAAAGTACGCAACAATTCAGAAATCGGGTACTTTCAACTCAATATTTCTTGTATATTTGAAGGAAAAATTAAAAAAGTTATAAGAAATTCTGAAAGTTCATCAAAAATACTCTATATTCGGCGAGTTTTTATTTAATTCAATAATTTCACCTTCTCGTAATTAATTGATAAAAACGTAAAAAATAGGTTATTTGGCAGATCGACTTTAAAAATCTATTTTATCTATTATTTTTATATTTTCACTACACTGAGTGAAGAAAAGCACAGATTCTGAAATATAAAAGTTGAGCATCTGGATTCCAATTTGACGCAGCAGCAGTGCCACTGTGGGATAGGTGTCGTGCTGAAATGTGAAACGGATTTTGACTTTGGCTTGAGGTACATCGCCTTTTGAGTTTAACGTGCAGGGCCCACCTATACAGGTATACCAACACGGACACGCCTACGGTCATAACAGAGCCAAGATACTGCCTGGCCAGCAGCGACCAGTACACCAGTCTACCAACCCAGTCTCATCTCTCTTGCTATAGATCATTCACTCTCTCAGTCAAGCTCACTTCATCATTCATGTCGTTATCATTTAAAAGATCAAACTCATTTATACTCATGCCTTTTCTTATTTTACATTCATTCGCTTTCCTCATACATTCGAGATCCCACGGCAGCGAACCAAATATAATTTGCATCGCAGCCGTGGAGACCGTTCGACACACTCTAGTACACGCATACAGGCAGACTCGCTGACATCTATTCAATTCTTCAAGCACGCCTTTTACTTTACACAAATCATACCACACAATTACACAATACATTATAGCAGGCACCATCATCGCTTTCATTACAGTTCGCATCACACATTTTTTCAATCCCCATTCTTTCCTTAGTACTCTACGCAGCATACCCATAATTTTATGTACTTTTTCTCTCATTCTATCCACATGCACTCTAAATTTCATGTCAACACTCATAAGGACGCCCAAGTATTCAAAGGATTCAACGAATTTAAGCATTCTCACATCATTTTCACTCACATCCACATACACTCTACGGTTCAACATCTGGTGACTGTCTTTGAGAGTCATACACATTGTTTTATTATCATTCACGCTCACACCTACACTTTTGCCCCATTCATACACGGGTAGCATAACCATGCTCATTCGTCCTTCCAAGGCATTCCTTGTCTCACCCTCCACAAACACAACTAAATCGTCCGCATACGCAATTCCTTTCACACCCAATTCATTCAAGGTATTCAATAAGCCATTCATACATAGGTTCCACACAGGGGGTCCAGAGACGGATCCCTGCGGGCAACCTTTCTCGACCACTTTCACGACCTCATCTATATCATTGGACATACATGCTCTTCTCTCACTAAAATAATTTTCCCACATACGCATATCAACATTCTCGCAACCACATTCATTCCTTAGCCGATCAAGCGCAACACTCCACAGAACATTGTTAAAGGCACCTTTAAAATCTATAAATATGCCAGCTACATATTTGTGCTCACTCTCATTAACAATGTCCTTCAGTTTCAGCCAGGCATCCTCTAGTTTTACCTTTCATAAAGCCATATTGACACTCATTCTATTTATCATTCATACAATTCAGCATTCTAGCAACCATCATTCTTTCCAAGATCTTAACCATACTGCTCAATAGACTAATTGGTCTGTATGAGTCAGGGTCAGATCTTGGTTTAGAGTCATTCTTCAATAACGCAACCACTCTAGCATTCTTCTATTCTTTCGGAAACACACCTTCATTCAAACATGAATCAAACAACCCTTGCATATACTCAAGCACAACATTTAACACATGCTTCAACATTACATTTGTGATACCGTCAAAACCAGGGGATTTACCCATCTTGGTTTTGCGGATCGCACATCCTATTTCATCCATGCTATATTCATACACAACATCTCCCACATCGACAACTTCGAAACTCGGGTGGTCTCCATCTGCCGATGGGAAGAATTCATTCATAAGAACATTCGCGCTTTCTTTCCAGGTTCTCGTACATTCATTATCTTTCATCATTCCAGCCAAGCCATATTTATTCAATTTACCCATGCATAACTTGTAGACATGGTTCCAGGGATACCTGGAACCCTCTTTTCGCACATATTCATGCCAGTCATATTCTTTCGCTTCTTTCATCATTTTCTTGTACTCTCTCGCACTAGACTTCCATTCATTCCATCTTGTTCTCTCATTATCACCCGTTCTTCTCCTTTCACGCTGATATTTTTTCCTCTTTCAACACACATCTTTTCTTTTCATCTCAAGGCATTCATTCCACCACAGTACTCTATTATTTTTACGCTTTTTCGCTCTTTTCATAAATTCATCATTTGCTTTCTCTATCCATTCGTACATGATACGCATCTTACCCTCCGCCCCAAGCCCCGAGTACGTGTTGTACCCGTAGCTGGTGGCGTAGGCCACAATCAGACTTTCATATTTTACCCAATCACACTTTTTATCGTTCCATTTTCTCAGTTCAGTTACCTGTGTTTCAGTCATTCTCACATTGTTTTCCATGTTCATTCTTATTACATTATGATCACTCAGTCCCACACTATCATGTATACACCAATCCAATATACATTCACTACTTTTGTAGAGGGACACGTCTGTGTCGCTCTGGCCATTCGGCCCACTAAAAGTATAGATGGGCGAAGGCACGTTCAACACAGACATGTCCCTCCACAAAATCCAGTCGGTTAAACGTCCCTTCTGCTCAGTGCCCTAGAGCTTCTTCCCGAAGTCTTACTGTACCACAGATCAGAGGAGGCTTTCGCATCCATACAGACAAGCACATTCTTACCACTAGCAATGCGTAATACACTGTCCAGAAATTCAATACATTCATTCATCTCACCATTCGGCTTACAGTACAGGGATGCCACATACAATTCACCAATTTCACCCTTAATCCAGACACACAAGCCATCATTATATTTTGTTTTATTCATAACCATGCATTCGTAACAGTCGTCCAAAACAATTACACACGTTTTTCCAGATTCACTCAGATACGCTCCAGAACCAGCAGCAAAACCGCACACCTTTCCGGCGACTACGTATGGCTCCTGAAAGAGGCACACCTGTACCTTGTTATCTAACACGTACTTGTGAAGATCCAACATGACTCCGTACGCTCCGTTGCAGTTGAGCTGCAGGATCTCCAGACACACTTCATTCGTATTCATAATTCTCTCAGACATTATTGCAACGGGTGCACAACGCATTCAAACGCCATACATACTCAGGGCAATCCGGAGATGAGGCCCTATGCCCCCCACAGGGGAGGCCTTTGGCTCGGCAATTGGAGCACTCCTTGGGGTTCCTGCAGGAAGTCTCCACGTGACCGGGATTGTCACACTTTTTGCACACCCGTTTATTCTTACATTCATTCACTCTGTGGTTGTACCCCAAGCATCCAAAGCATCTTGGTACTTTTTCCCATACAAGCACTTTGAAAGACATCTATCCAACATACACTCTACCATCAAACACAATTTTTTCCTTGCACTTCAAGGGCATATCCACTATAACATTACTTACATTCTCACTTCTCTTCATTCTAAAGACGATTTTGGTCGACGCCTTAAATTTGTTGAATCCAATAAGACCATTCACACTCTTTTCATACACACTAGTCAAGAGTTCATTCTCACTCATCTGATCGGGGACGTCATAGATGACGACCCTAGGATTCATTGTCTTGGGCCTCGCCACAGACAGCCCAGCCTCTTTAAAGTAGGAGCAGGTGGCAAGAATACCCCTGTCTCTATCCGTGGCCGTCTGTATGACGAACCCCCTCCTCTAGCAGGCTTCATTCCCTTCACACATACATCCACATCATTCATAACTGATTCAGTCATTCTTCTTTTCACCTCCTTCGTACTCAGCTCTTCATTCATACCTTTAACCACCAGTGCAAAGCTCTTTCTCACATTCTTTTCATTAGCATTCACACCAGACTTTACATTCTCGCACACTTCATTGACACCTTCAACACTTTTATTCATTTTCTCCGAGACGTCGCACACACTTTCCGTAATTTTTAACACACATCATTCATTCTGTCTCTTTCCTCGAGTCTTCCACGCAGCATCGCGTTTTCAAGGGCCAATTTCTTTATAAATTCATCCAACATACTCACACCATTCAAAACATCGTCAGTCACATCCGAACATCCACTATCACCCAACACGAGGTCACGCACATCATTCACAATTTCGCTTGCATTCTTCATTACGCTCATTACATCCACACTTGTTTCAACATCCATGGCTTCCTCCTCCTTACCTTGGCTGTTCGACGGTTTCTCCTTGCGGGCCTTTTCCTTCTCTATTTTCCTCTTTTTCTCCCGCTTTTTCTCGCCATCATTGAGTTGTTAGTCGCTGACCTGACGCTTCAGGTACGCCTCGCGACTACTCAACGATGCTCCAGGGACATGGCGTCTCTCATTGTCTTTACCCCTCAGTGGGGAGCAAAAATTCTCGCGGCGCTGATCACCTGCGCCGTCCCCACTCGATGGCGCACTGTCGTCATCGCTCCCCTGCTTCCCTTTAGTTTTTTTATTCCTTTTTGGTGGCATTTCCACCCTTTCTAGTGCACAAGTCCAAAACACTGATTATCGGGAGTGGGTCCGTAGGTTGAGAACCACTGTGGTTATATAAGTAAATAAATAAATTATAAACAGTACACTTTACAAGAAACAATTCAAGTCCACACACAACACCCTCAAAAAGACCTTACAATACGGAACAGGGAAATCACTTGAGTCCAATCGGCTCGACATTTACACTAGTCTGGGAACGGGTCTGCATGCGCTATAGATAACCCATGCAGAACTCACACGTTGTAACGTCACAGAAAATCACGCCATATGACGTCAGAACCTAAGCGACAGCAAAAACAAAGTACAAAACGGGTAAATTATAACAAACACGCGAACTCACAGTACGTAAATTTGTTCATCACACTAAACTTAGTCCAGATATGGACAGTCTGTAAGGGTTGCACACCCCTATTAAATAGGGGGTGCAAAAAATCACAACGCGTGCGCAGTGCAGCCGATTTTCGCGAAACTTTGCAAAAGTGTTGAGTATAGTATCTGAACTATGAATGACACGAACTGAATAAAATTAAGAACGGCAACTGACACGCATTTTACACGACCGGTGTCTGTCACAGTACGGATTCTGTGCTTTTCTTCTCACAGTGAAGTTTTATTATTAAAGAACAATTATTCAACTAATTTTAAACATGAAGCAATAAATCTTTTTACACTTTTAAGAATTTATCAATACTTTTTAAAATATTTTCTAATTGCCAAAAAATGCCATTTTTTCGCACCTTCTCTACTTTACACTCATATTTAAAGAAAAGTAATAAATATTTAAATATAATGGTTTGACCCTATGGCGTTCGAAATTTTTTAAAATTGTTGATGTTTATGAAACTTTTTATCTGGGCGTTTTTAGGGTAACTAATAACACATCTAAAGTAAAATTTCAAAAAATCATTATTGTGGATCAAATATAGCGGAAATCTTTTTAAAATTTATGCCACTAGATCATTGATTACAAATATAGGACTAAATATGACAAACAACTTTTTTAAATTTATGAGATTTTTGTAAAATTTGAAAAAAGGTGCAAAAGGTCTGTGTGTTTTATAGGGTTGACACTGTCATCATATTTGAAATAATGACCACATTACCTTTTTACTTAAAAAAATTTTTTCTTCTTATAATACATTTGTATTGCTTAACACAGTAAAGAAATGACTATTTTGTATCTGAGGAAGTACAGGAAAAAAATCTTGTATTAAATGATTTCTTCATTTGGGAGATAAAATATTTGTAATCTTTTATTTCATTTCTTTGTCTTTTTTATTTAACAAATTATAGTGCTTACGAAGTATTTTTCCAAAATTGTTACGGCCATTAGATAACAAATTTTTCTTTTTTTAAACTGAAGCTAGATATTCTGCTTCATCTTTGGGTAATTTCAAATCTCTGATGAGGTTGCTAAGCTCTTCTCTAATGGTGAACTGTCGATTTCCATATTTGCAGAAGACTATGTTAAATGATTTAAAATTTCGGGTTTTGTCACAGATACTACACATGCGTAAATTATATTCTTTTTATTACTTTTATTATAGCCCTTTACATGGATCATGCAAAAGTAGCAATCTTCTCTATTCAATTTTTTTTTCCACAATGTTGGTTTTTTAAACTTCAAGTGTTCCCTGCCGGAAGAATGGATTGAGATTGTACTGGGAAGTTAGTACTGAGAGTTCAGTGCTATTTCAGTGAAAATTTGCTGCGTTTCAGCACTGAAATTGTACTGGGAAAAATTACCTGCAAAAGGGTCGCTATAGGTGATGTTTATGGCCTGTCCGTCATTAAATTGAAGAATGAATATTTCTTTGTTAATGTTAAAAACAATTTTTATTTATATTTCAACATTATATTTGTTGAAGCTGGCTGCTTAAAGGTTTTTCCGTGTAGGCCTAAGTATGAGAGCTTTCCGACTTTGACGAGGACATTGTCAACTTGTCGTCGGACATACTACGGTATCATCCTCATACCCTAATGTCCCCTTGTAAGGGGGACTTCGATAGGCAGGAAGCAAATCATTCTACACATCCCCTTTCGGGGTAGTTGTCATCGCTTACTACATCTATCGAAGCAGCAGGATTAATATTGCGCTAAAGCACAACGGAAATACAATACTGTTTTATGACCTAGCAGGCCTGCGTTCAAGAGAAAAGTATTCTGCAATTGTTGAATTTAACTTCATCCAGAAATTTTGTCTAATTCTCTAGAAATGTTCCTAGATGTCGTCTCGATGAAATGCTTGCACATCAAATAATATTCGACAAGTTGTTAGAAATTTTTAAAGTCTGATTTGAAATTTGAGATCAGCGACCCGAAAAACCACTGAGTACCCATTTTAAAGTAAAATAAATAAATTTTCGAAAAAATGACCACCGTATTGACTCCGACATATAGAATTTTCAAAATCTGACAACAAATTTGTGATCAGCGACCCCGAAAACCTCTATATACCAAGTAAAGTAGAAATCCAACAAATTTTTTAAGTTTGTCCGCAATATTGGATCCGCCATTTTAAACTTTTAAAAACTGACTTCAGATTTGTAATCGGCGACCCCAAAAACTCTCGAGTAACAAGTTTTATGAAAATCGCATGCATTTTAGATATGCCGTCCACCATGCTGGACCCGCCATTTTGAATTTGTAAACACTGACACTCGGCATTTAAAAGCATTTATTTTTAACTAATTTTTAAGCCTATGACTGATTATTTAAACATAGACCATTTTTGGCTAGCAGGGGGGTAACGTTGACAAAGAATGCCCCTGGATACGAGGCGCGATGTTACTATTTTGCTTAAATGATATTTTGCTAGTCGGTCGTACAGACCTTTTTTAAACCTCTTATATATTCAAATCCGCTTAATATTTTTTAAGCAACTTACTCTACTTTTAAATAGGAGATTTCAAGCTTTTGAAACTACGTAACTTAAAAAATATTTTATTAATATTAATGACAAAAGTGAGGTTATGTTACATTGTCTTAAATTCTCCGAGAATTTAATCGTCGGTTATATTCCCGTTTTCGGTTGTATTCTCTCGTCAATATAATAGACTTAGAACACTTAGATTTAGAACTTAGAAATTAGTTTAGAACACTAATCACAAAAGGCTCAAAATTCAAAATTTTAAAAGTCATAGCAAATTCGTGTATCTGCTCTCGGAGTGCTCTTGCTCCAAAAGTAGCAAATAGCAGATAACTGAATTCTCTATCCATGAATTTGTTTGAAAAGTCGTTCACTGGGGGGGGGGGGTTGGGTTATACTAATTACGAATTTAAAATTTACTTAAAAACTATTATTTTTGGGGTTAGGTAATACTAATTACGAATTTAAAATTTACTTAAAAACTATTATTTCTGAGATTTCATCATTCCTGAATATGATGTTATTTTGTTTGGAGAATTCAGAATTGCAGATTCAACATGGCGAATCAAAAATTAAAAAATTGACGTACAAATTGTTTGAAACTTTTTACTGAGGTGCATTTGTGGCCACAGATTATGACTATAATGAAATTATTACTCATATCAAATTTATCTTATAATACTTACCTGCGATACTGGTGAGACTGAGATTAATGAAAAATACGTTGATGAAGATAGTATATGGAAGATAGTATGGATTTTGGGAGAACGGTAGTCTGGCTTAATTTGTTATTAAAAAAGCTAAGAAGAAACATTAAGTAATGTGCTAAACTATGCTAGGGTGACCAGACGTCTTTTGTTTAAGGACGATTGTCCTTCTTTTTTAGTGACTGTCCTCCGAAAATAAAAAGTCCTCCAAAATGTCCTCCTTTATTGAAGTAGTTCTTTTTCCTTGTGTAATTAATATGTATTGAACCCAGTGTGCACGTACTATAACTGTTCTAGACCAAAAAAAGAACAGTGTTCTAGAATAAGTGTTACAATTTTATTATAGAACAGTTCTAGAGCTTTGTTCTAAATTTGTTCTGGAATTATTTTCACTACACGGAAAAATGTTATTATTAAATTTTATAAAAGTATTTTACAAGTGTAGGACAAAATGCGACAAAGGAAAATTTTGTTATCAACAAAACTTACACAGTAAATCTTATTTTAAGATCGGTCTTAAATTCAGCACTGTCTGCTATAATGTTAAAGGATACAAAAATGTTGTATCTTAATGTAAGGCTGCTTTCCTGCTTTAAAATAAGACTTTCTTTTTACTGTAAAATTTTAACAAAACGTACCTATATAAAATTTAGTAAAGTTATATTAAAATTTGTTAAAAGTTTTCGATATTTGATATAACTTTACTAAATAAAGTATAATTTTTATTAAAGTTTAATACTTCTAATATAATAACTTTCTTTCCGTGTATAGTGCAGCCGCGTTTTTGCATGAATTACAAAAAATCTTTTGAATTTAGATACTTAGAAAGACTCGTATCGATAATTCGTGAAAAATTAAATAATTTTTCACTGTCAGCTTGCATAAATTTTCAAAATTTTTAAAAACATTATTCACCAAGAATAACATCAAATATTTAATTAATTTATTATCAATTATTAATTAATAGGTATATCATAAAAATACAATAATAAATTATTAATATTAACTAATTAATTAAAATTTGTTATTATTTGTAGCATAATTATATATTATTCTTTGAAATAAAAAAAAATAAAATATATATATATGGGCCCGATTGTGGGCCCACGATCGGACAAGGCTTAAAACATGTTAATTTAGTGCAATATTCTTACAAAAAATTTGAAAAAAATTCATTGAAACATACATTGTTGAAAATGAAATTTTATTTAAAAAATTTTTTAAAATATTTTTATTAAAAACTACGTGTGAAAACAAAACTTTTCATTATAAAAACGTCCAATTTGATCAATTTTTGATGCAAAAGCAAAATAATTTCCGATTTGGCCTAGAGTGCCTCATATATAGTTATTTTTTTAATAAGTATGTTACATTTTAATTTATAATTTTAGCGCTGCACATAACGGTCCCTCAATTCAAAAGGAAGTTGAAGTAAAATCACTTCCAAGCTTGCGTGGCTATGCGGTATGCGTATTCGACTTGTGTCCTCTAGGTCTAGGTTTCGATCCCCCGTGCGTGCGGAATTTTTCATTCTTAGTTTTAAGTGTTCTGTGTATAATTCTGAATATTGTTATATAAAGTATAAGTTCAAATAATTATTAACAATTATAATAATAATTTAGTCATTAATTTAAATAAATAAGATAGTCTGTTTAAATTATTAAAGAAAATAAATTTTCTTTTTTAAACTTATTGCAAAAAAAGATATTCTATTAATTATTCATATTTTTATTTATACTTATAAACATTTATTTGTTCTATGCAACTATTAAATTTCTGCTTGGGTATTATTTATGATAAATCGTTTTTGTTATAGAATTGTTATATATTTGTTCTAAAACAATGTTCTAGTTTTGTTCTAGAATTGTTACAGACTTTTGTTCCTATTTTGTGCCTCCAGGGGGACGACATTTTGACCTGCCTGTTCCTCACTAGTTACAGAACTTGTTCTTTTTTGTTCTGGAATAGTTACAGAATTATTCTGTAACTTTGCACACTGGGAACACTTTAATGGCACTAATATTTACTGTTTTTGGAAGTGAAGCTTTTTTTTTGTTAGCAGTCTATATTCTAATGACCTTCCTCTGAATTCATTTTCAACCTCTGGTCACCCTAACTATGGACAAGAAAGACATTAGACACTATTAAAAAAAGAAAATTGTAATTGAAATAATGTTTCTCTTACATATTGTATCTGCCATTTTGAATTTGTTGAAACTGAGATCCAATTCGTAATCAGCGACCCAAAAATCCGAGTAACGAGTTTCAAGTGACTTCAGTGATTTAAAATATTTCTGACCCATATTTTTTGTCATATATGTACTAAGATGAGTACTAAGAGATGATTAATAATAATTAATTAATTAAATTCAATCAAAGATTATAGCTATAGTAAATATAACGTTTAAGTTCTTCTACCATATTTTATCTTTAGATTTAAAATTAGTTGTAAATTATTTAAAATTTAAATTTTTTATGTTCTGTTTTAATTGATTCAATAGATGGATCAGATGATGGTTTACAAGAAGATGACTATATCGCATCAGTTAAAACCCTTGAATCCCTTGCAAAAGAACTGGAAGCAGACTGTGTATTGTTAAGAAAATATAAAGTTGAACAAGGTTTAACGGGGCAATATTTAATTCGTAAAAAATTTAATGAACAAGATTTTTTAGAAATCAGGTTAGTATGGTTAATATTTTTATAAAAATGTATAAATGGTTGAAGTTGTGTGAAGGCTTAAGAAAACTACTCTGCAGCTTATAAAGTTTTAATTTTTTGCTACACATAGACATGGATGAACATGTACGAGAACATGTCCAATTTCCTGAACCAGCTTATTTTCATGTACAAGATCTTGTTTCAATTCTGTGTAAAATTTCCTGTAACTGAACTTGTATAAAATCTAGTTTAAATTCTTGGACTAGATTTTGTACAGGATCATGTACAAGAATTTTTAGTAGGAAACTGTAGAAAACCTCTCATGAGTACAACCGGTTTATCGACATCCGAATTTTGATGGTGTGTACCGGACAATAATACAACCACACAAAAAATAAGTGTCTTGATCTGTGGTCGAGACATATGTATTTTAAAGCTAAATCCGAATCCGCCATTAGAATTTGGCCAATGGGTCCTGCATGGAGAATAGACTACAGGAGATCAAACTGTTATGCTTGCACTTCAATAAAACCGATCACTCTCTTACGTCTAAAGTAAACCGTAGTTCAAAACTTCCTGTCAATGGCTCATGAATCAGTTGTGTTGTGACAGGTGACGGTAATAATTATTAGGTTTTGCTTGAAAGCCACATGCTTATGTTATTTTACAAAATTATTTATACACGGAAAAACTTTTTTCAAGAATTATTACGAAACTTGTTGAATTTTCTTGAAGAAATCTTTAACTGGTTTAACAATAGAAACATGTGAAATTAAGGAAAAAAATTGCCTCCACTGGACAATATTTCTCATTACAAAAATCAAGGCTATTTAACACGTAAAAAATATTTGCAATTATTTTCTTGTCTCAAATTAATCAGAGAAACATATATATGGGGGATTTCGCGTCAAGTGATCAACGGGTCTTTTGGTGCAATGTTTATTTCAATAATTTTTTACTCTTAAACAATTAAACATACAAATTTGACAAAGTACATTTTGGAAAGGTTTTTTCATGCTCTTTCGATTGGAAATAAGCATTTTGAAAAAAAAAAATTTTTTGACCCAAAAAAATCAAAATTAAAAATAAATTTCAATTTTTGGGGGAGAAAGACCCAATTTTTTTTTTTTTTTTTAAACGAAAGCTGAGGTTTTTTCCTAAAAGGACATATAAATGGTAAAGTGGGACTAGATTGTTTAAACATTGAAAAAATGAGTTTTCTACTCGCCGGAGCGCTCTAAACCCGGTTTTATGCTCCGTTTAGGAGAAAATTATTTTTTTCAATATTTAAACATTCTAGTCCCACTTTACCATTTATATGTCCTTTTAGGAAAAAACCTCAGCTTTCGTTAAAAAAAAAAAAAAAAAAATTGGGTCTTTCTCCCCCAAAAATTGAAATTTATTTTTAATTTTGATTTTTTTGGGTCAAAAAATTTTTTTTTTTCAAAATGCTTATTTCCAATCGAAAGAGCATGAAAAAAGCTTTCCAAAATTTACTTTGTCAAATTTGTATGTTTAATTGTTTAAGAGTAAAAAATTATTGAAATAAGCATTGTACTGAAAAACACAAAAATTTAACCCCCTCCCCCGCGGAAAATATTGGACTAGGTAAAAAAATATTTTCACGAAAAATTACTATTTATGAGTACTACAAAAGCCCCAAGTTTTGCTACGATTAAAGAAAAATGTTTCTCCATCTTGATCACTTGACATGAAATGCCATATATATATATAGACAAATGCAGACCTTTCGTATTTTCGTTCTGATTCATTTATTATTTATTCTAGGTATTTGTTTCTTACATATGTTAATGATAAATAGTAAAAGTTTGAATAATATGTTAACAAAAATATTTTCTCATTTTATACTTAAAAAATAGTTTTTCACGATTAACTTAAGTTTTTTTATCTCAAGATATAATAGAAAAATAATTTTTGCAACACTAACCTGTAAAATTAAATTTTACACACTAAAAACAGTGTGTAAAGTACTTTTTTTTATAGCGGTGCATAAAGTGTTACTATACACACCGCTAGCAGTGCGTAAAGTGGATTCCAGTGTGTAAAGTGATTTTCAGTGCGTAAAATGATTACTTTACACATTCTTGTGACTGTTTTATGAAAAACGATAAAATAAAGCTTTTAAACAACAATTTACAATCACATTTTTTTATTTTAGCTTTAAGAAAATTCATATTTAATTAAACAAAAACATGATTGTAGTACATTTTTCCAAAATACGATTTCCCAGAGGATATTTTTCCCAAAATCAAATTTCCCAAACTATAGTGGTTTCCAAAGGACATTCTTAACAAAATCAGATTTTCCCAAATTAATACATATTTGTGCAAGTATTTAGTTCCATTGACAAATTTTAATAAAATTTATAAGAATAATTTCCATTTTTGGAGAAATTGAAAAAAATTGTACGTGTACTTAAAGTAATTGAAATTCTGACAAGAATTGTATTAAAAGTTTTGAAAATTAATTAATTTCCGAGAAAAATATTATATTATTTATAAAGATAATTAAAATTTTGACAAAGAATTCTGTTAAAATTTTATTCCAAATAATTGAAACTCTGCAATGAGTTTTATGATTTATGAAAAAATTGAATTCCTAAAAAGAATTTTATTATTTATGAAAGCAATTGAAGGATTGCTAAAAAATTTGTCAAAAATTTGTAAATAATTGATGTTCCTTTGCAAATTTTATTTTATGAAAATTATTAAATGTTTGCATAGAATTTTATTAAATTTAAAAAAAGTTAATTTTTTTGGACAATCATATTACAATAGTAGATATTAAAAATCATTAAATTTTGAAGAAAATTTTCGAAAGTATAATTAAATTTCGGAGAAATTTTTTTATTATTTATAAAGATAATTGAAATTTTGACGCAAATTTTTGTAAATTTTTTTGAAAATAATTATGGATTATTGCTAAGAATTTATATTACTTTTGAAAATAATTAAATTCTTAAGACAAATTAAAAAAAATGTTTTTAAATAATAGAATTGTTTTGTGAAATTTTCTTAAAATAGAAATGATATGACTAGATTTTTGCAAATTATTGGTTACAACATGCAATTCTAAATTCTTCGTATATTCACAATTTTATATTACTTTATTGAAATTATATTTGTTCGTTATTATTTTATAATTGTTTTATTAATATTTATACACTGGACATATTAAAAAAAAATAATTGACATTATAACTAATGAACAATTTTATTTTGGGAAAATATGACTTTGGGAATACGATTTTTTGTGAAAAATCTACTTTGGGAAACTGAGTTTAAGAAAAGTGACCCCCTACCAACAACATAATTATAAGAAAGAAAATGATTTTTAATAAAAGTTAAATTTTTTTTTTAATTTTTCTTTATTGAGATTAATTCTATAAATTCAAATGCAATGTAAAGTTAATATATACTAATTTTTCTTTTGAGGATTTTTTAAATTCTATCAATTCATTTTGAGATATTATTATGATAAATATATCTAGCAATATTTAAATAAATTCGTTGAAATGTCTTAAAGATATCATGTTCACAAAAACGAGATCTACACACACGTATACAAAATAACATACATCCAGACAATTGCTTAGGGACTTAAATAACATAGTCCTATATGGAGAATATTTGTTTGAAGGATTTTTAAAAAATTTGTAAATTAATGGTCTACAAAGCTTTCTCCACGAGGAAGAACTAATAAATTTACCTCATTTAAAAAAAAATTTTTTAATCTATAACACTAACTGTTTTTACATATTTTAAGTAACCTGTATTGCTATAATCAATTTCAAAAACTAATTTAAATAATAGAAGAATATATCTTATGATTTTCATACTTTTTATTGCTAATAATAATGCATAATAATAAAAAATAATAATAATAACAAAATACAAATACAGAAAAAATAATATGTTAAAATAAATAAAATAATAAAATACGAATACTGACGTTAAAATGCAAATAAATAATTAAAATCAAATAAGTTAAATTTCAAACGAGCGAGCGTTAGCGAGGGAGGTATATGTCGCTAGTTTATTAATAAATATTGAACTATTCTAAAAAAAGTCCTAAATTTTTCCCATATCCTGAATTCTTGAACAAATTTCGTAATAACTATTGAAAAATGTTTTTCCGTTTATTATTGTTTGCAGGCTTTCGAAATATAATCCAAGGACATGGTTTTTGTTTTAAATTCTAATTATAGTTGTTTACTAAAAGTGTTCCCCATTCACGATTATTAGACAATTTTACTGCATTTAACTTTTTTTAATTCTTCATAATAAAATACAGACATCGTCATATGCGACAATTACATTTTAATTTAAAGTTGAAATACGATCACCGAACGTTTCGACCCCGATTGGAAGCTGCTTTGCAGTTGCACTTTTTGTAGTCTTGGTACAAGTCTGTCCATTATTTATTACTTAGTTTTTTCTGAACATTTCATTACGATTACTTTCAAATTCTAACTTATCAACAATATGATTACATTAGAGGATATCTGTAAAGTTTGTAATGTTACCTCGTAAACCTGCAGTAAATATGAGGTGATTTTAAAATTTCCGCCTTACAGTAAGCATACACAAAAGACTCATAGTAAGGATACAACTGACAGTCATGGTAAAGTGCCAAAAGGAATAATAATTTTTATATTACCAGCAAAGTCCTACGCGCGCGATGCGCGCGTGAATGATTTACAGACTTATCATGGTAGCAATCTGCCTATACCTGCTTTCTAGAGAAAAAATTTAATAATTTCAATTTATATTCTTGCATGTTTGCAATAGTTATGATTTAAAAAAAAAATCTCGGTATTTCAACTATATTATCATTTCCACGCCTCAGAAGCCATTTAAAAAAATTGCAAGAAGATCGAAGACGGGGAAAGCAGTGATTTTTATTTTTTGTCATGCATTTTTCAGAAATCCTAAAATATAAAATAAATCATTATCGAAAAAAAATCAAAATCACTGCTTTCCCCGCCTTCGATCTTCTTGCAAAATTTTTTAATGACTTCTAACATTAAAATAAATAATAAGCAAACGAAAAAAATTGCTTCCAAGGGGTGGAAATTATAATTTAGTTTAAATACCGAGATTTTTATAAAATCCTCGAAAAATCAAAATTACTACTTTTCTTGCCTTGGATCCTTTTGCGATTTTTTAATGGCTTCTGTTATTAAAATAAATATAATTACCAAGTGAAAAAACATACCTCTACTCAACTCAAGTTTCAAATGTAATTTTTATACATGTAATTTTCTCATGAAATCCCTCAAACATTTTTTAGCTCATAGAAATGTAATAAAATTCAAACTCAAAAGATTTCAATTATAATTTCTGCAAATATTTTAATTTTCATTCTTATGTTTCTAATAATGGTTGGGGTACAGTTTTTCTAAATCGCGCATTTTCTAAAATTTTTTTTCTAATAAAGGTAAATTTCTAAAAAACTTTTTTCTAATAAAGGTGATTTTAAAATTTTCTGTCTTCTAATAAAGCTAATTTTCTAAAAATTTATTTTTTTAATAAAGGTAATTTTCAAAATTTTTCTTTTTTCTAACAATATTCTTTTTTTGTAATCACGATCAATAAGTACATATGATTAAAAAAGAAAATTTACGAAAATTTGTTAATTCTTTAAGGGCATTTGAACCTTTATGACGTCACAGCATTAAAATATATATGCTTTGCATCAATTGACGTCATAATGGTTCAAATGCCCTTAAAGCAATACCTTATATTTTGTTAAAAAATTATAATAAAAAATATAAAATATGCAAATTACTTAACAAAATTCTTAAATATAATCTAGTTAAAAATCTTAATTAACAAATTATAGGGATTTTTTCCCTAAAGATATTTAAAATTTTCTAAAAAATTTTTTTATAAATACATTAACTTTGGAATTTTAAATGTAAAAATGATGCAAATTATTTTTTTTCAAAGAAGAATAGAATTTTGTTAACAAATTGTGATACTAAATAGTAATTAATAATAATAATAATCTTGGTATTCTTTCATTCATTCTGTCCGTAGTTTGAAGTTAGTTTTTGTAAATGCTTTTGTTTTTTTTTCTTTTTCAAAACACTTTGCTTGACAGATCGAAATTATAGTTTTTCGATTTGTCAATATCAAAATATTTTATTGTTTAAGAAGAAAGAAGGTTAAAAGATATTGTTTTTATAAAAAAAGGTAAGAAATTTTCATAATATTGATTTATAAATTTTATAATCATTTTCTTTATTTAAAATCGAATAAAAAATAAAGTAATTTGAACTATTTATATTTCTCCATCAACATTTTTTTTTAACTTTCATTTTGTAATTAATTTTGACAATCATATTGTTTTTATAAAATTTGTAGTATTTTTTGCATAATTTTCTATTTATTTATCACAATTTTTTAAATGAGTATTGATTAATAAATAATAAGAATTAACTATTTAGTATTTTTTTAATAATATGAATTGAATTGAAGTCTTATTTATTTTTTAATAATTCTAAAAAATAATTATTAGGTAAATTAAAAATCTATTGATTTTATTTAGTTTTTGGCTTTGCTGTACCAAGTTTTGAATTGGATTTAATTAGAAACACTGCGATAATAATTGTTTTGGTACAATTAACTACTTTTTTAAATTTAATAATAAAAATGAATGAGAATATAAATTGTAATTTTAATTCGTGATCATAATTGTATTTTTCTTTTAACGATTGAAATAGAATGTGAACGCGCGCTTTAGCGCGCGTATCCTATGCTAGTTTTATAAAAAATTTTCTTCATTTTCAAAAAGAAACTTATAATTTTGTAAAAAGAATTGTAATTGAGAAACAGAAAATTTAATCTTTATTTTTAAACAATTTTCTAATTTTTATCAAAATTATTGAATTTTATAAATTTTAGGAAAATAAACATTAGAAATTATAACTTTTTATAAAAACTTTTTTCAGAAAACAGATTTAATTAGAAATCGCCTTTTTAGACAAAAAGGTGTTAGTCCAGTCGCCCTGTGAAAAAAGTGGTCATTTTTTGCCAAAATTGATACCTGAAGTCTGATTGTGGATTCATATAGTGTGAAGTGGTAGTATGAATATGTATATGTTTCCCACTCGAGATTTCTCATGCTGCGCGTTATAAACAATTTTCAAGGTGCCTACATTTTTGGCCGGATGAAAATTAATTTTTTTTGTTAGGTTCTCTTCATGAAATGCCAATCTATCAATCACAATTTGCAGCGAATTGAATTTTTACAAGAAAACTGATTTTTGGGGAGGAGAAATTTTTGGCTTATAAACAAATGAACACTACATCAACAATTTTTATTTTAACAATTTGGCATAAACGCCATTTGATTACTTATTTTTTCCTGCAAATTTTGCAAAAAAAATTTTGATCTAGGTCAAAAGGGGGGGAAGATAATTTTTTTTTCAAAAAATTCCTGAGCCTTTAATTATTAATATTTTTTATTTTTTTTATTATATTTTTTTAGTTGATTAGTCATACTAATTATAAAAAAAATCAATTAAAACATCTATGCACTTCTTGTTCGTAAAAATATTTTTCAAAAGTATGCATCGTTTGAATGCAATGTTTGAACAGCCTAGCTTCTCTAGGATGCATATAGTGGGGGACATCATCAGTCGCTCGCGCTAAAGTTGAATTCAAACTTTCAAATTCGTAAAAGTTGTCATAACATTCATACAAATTGACGAATTTTGATCATTTTTTTTTAAACTAAAAAAATATAATAAAAAAAATAAAAAATATTAATAATTAAAGGCTCAGGAATTTTTTGAAAAAAAAATTATCTTCCCCCCCTTTTGACCTAGATCAAAATTTTTTTTTGCAAAATTTGCAGGAAAGAATAAGTAATCAAATGGCGTTTATGCCAAATTGTTAAAATACAAATTGTTGATGTAGTGTTCATTTGTTTATAAACCAAAAATTTCTCCCCCCCCAAAAACCAGTTTTCTTGTAAAAATTCAATTCGCTGCAAATTGTGATTGATAGATTGGCATTTCATGAAGAGAACCCAACAAAAAAATTAATTTTCATCTGGCCAAAAATGTAGAAATTCCATTTTAAAAAATCATGTTTTTAGTTAACAAATGGAATTTCTCATAAACTATTTATCGAATCGTGTTCAGATTTGGCACACATCTTGAGGGTCTTGAGGGGAACATTATTGGAAAATATCGAAAGAATTTGTTAACTTTTGTTCAAGTTATTAAACAAATAAGAAAGTGCCATTTTTAGTGGTTAAATTCATTTGCAAGTAAACAAATGGACCAATTTTAACATATGACCCATCATTTTAAAGATATTTTCGAGCTCTATAACGTTTATTAACAATTTTTTCTCCTATAATTTGATGGGAAAGAACGGTCATCAAAAAACTGTCTTTCGGCACCTTCAAAATTGTTTATAACGCGCAGCATGAGAAATCTCGAGTGGGAAACATATACATATTCATACTACCACTCCACACTATATAAATCCACAATCAGACTTCAGGTATCAATTTTGGCACGAAAAAACACAGGGCGACTGGACTATGTAGAAAATACTTTTTTTAAAAATAGGTAATGTTTGCCTACTCTAATAATTGTTAGTATTAATCCGAAAAATATATTGAATACATTAAAATGTTAATAATTGAAGGAAAGAAATGTTTAATAGAATTTATAAGTATTATTTTTTCTGAAATAAATAAAGTACCTGATTCTGCGTAACCGGAATGGCAAGAGTATCAAAAAATGTAAAAAATGCGGAATTTTTGTTGAAGTTTATTGAATTATTATTTTATAGAAGACTGAATTTACCAAAAGAAATAAAAATTCTGAAGATTTAATTAAAAACACTATTTTAATTTAAAAAACATACCAAATACACTCGGGTCGCAAAGTTTCAATACATTTTGACTGTTTACTTGTAAATGCTCGCTCCACTTCAAATTCAAATACTTCTGTAAAAATAGATGCAACAGCTATCAAACAAGGATCATTTTAAAGCTCAATAAATTTAGAGTCAAATAGGCAAAAAAAATAACCAATTTAATATTGTAAATTTGAAAATATAATTCTTTAAAGTTAGAGATTTTTTATGAAAATTGCGATTTCGGAATCTGGAGTTCAAGCGAACGCCAATTGAAGAAAAAAAATTTTTAAGACTTGACAGTTGTACAATAACAAGTACAAATTCCATTCTTTAATTCTAGACAAAAATCATTAACAAATATGAAGTATTTTTTTCAAATTGTATAAAAATAATTTCTCTTGCTCTAAATTTTTCGAAGAATATAAATTGCAAATTCGTCTTTTCTATTCATTTGTTTTATCAATTAACCACACTTTTGAAAAATATTGAACCTCTTGACTGTAGTAAATTTAAATTATTAACATGAAATTTATCCCTCTTCTTATAATGTTACAAATTTTAACTCGCATTATTACTTATTTTATTTCAAGGTGCAATTTTTTAAATTTTACAATAAAAAAGAGATGCCCATTTTTCAAAAATTTGGTTAATTGATAAAACAAGAGAACAGAAATGACGAATTTGCAATTTATATTCTTCGAAAAATTTAGAGCAAGAGAAATTATCTTTACAGAATTTAAGGCAAATATTGAATACTTATAAAAGATTTTGGTCTCGAATTAAAGAGTGAAATTTGTAAATTATATTGTAAAACTGTCAAATCTTAAAGAAATTTTTTCATTAATTGGCGTTCGCTTAAACTCCAGATTACGAAATCGCAATTTTCATACAAAATCTCTAACTTTAAACAATTATATTTTCAAATTTACAATATTAAATTGGTTATTTTTTTGCCTATTTGACTCTAAATTTATTGAGCTTTAAAATGATCCTTGTTTGATAGCTGTAGCATCTATTTTTACAGAAATATTTGAATTTGAAGTAAAGCGAGCATTTACAAGTAAAAGTCCAAATGTACTGAAACTTTGCGACCCGAGTGTATTTAAACTTCATAATTTAAGTGTCTTTAATCCATTTATTTTTGTCAAACAAAAATGTCAAATAAAATTCAGTTCACTAATTGAATAATATTGTAAAAAAATGTTCGATGTTAGAATTTAAACTTTTTATCATTACCAAGTTTGAGAATTTCATAAAATTTATAAGAATTAACAAAATAATAGAGAATTCTTGAAAAAATTACATGTATTTACCATTTCTAACATCAGTTGAATAGAGGCATGTCTTGATTATTTTTCTTTTATTTGTAAAAAAATTTCTTGCATCAAGTAGTTATCACACATATGGGAATACTCAAAACCAAAATTTCTATCAAAACATTAATTACTATAGAAAAACAAAAGATGACACTTTCTGTTCACGAAATAGCAAATTATTATTATTAATAATTAATGTATATGAATATGAATTACTGGAAGAATGACTGGTTTTATGGTTATTCCAAAAACTATTTTTGTAATATTCATTTGTTTTTCGAAATTCTTTTTATAGAAACCAAAAGGGAATTCAACCAAGTTTTCTTTCGTTCATAAAACTATCAGGGGACACATAAAATATGTAGAAAACACCACAGCGTAATACATTTACAATAAATAAAACAAATATGAATGTTTAACTTAACCCATTTAGTCCCAAATGTCCGCATTTCTTTGTACAAGTTTGAGCTTTCCGTTCTACGAGTTACGAATTTGGAAAAAATCGGGACATAGGTTTTTTTTAGATTTGAGTGTCCTCTTTTAGAATCTGAAAGAAAATTTCAATTTACATTTAATCATAAAAAGTTGTAATTGTTTAAACAAAAAAAAGCAGTTTTTTAAAGTGTATTTTGTCATTAAAATTAGATTATTTACTCGAATTCGGTTGGGAAAAATCCGGGACAAGAAAATATCGCGTCCAAAATATTGGGACTATCAAATAGGCATAATGCCGAAATTATATTTTTTCTAATTTCAAAATGGCGCCTCCAAAATGGCTGCCAAAGTATTAAAATTTGGAAAAATAATGTTAAAAAGTATTAACTTTATTTTTTAAACTTTTATGCTTTATTTAAATAAAAAAATGTTGTTTCAACAAAAAATATTGTTATCTGATATTATTGAACAATAATTTAAACATTTTTTATAAACAATTTAAAATCTGTGGGCCAAAATGGTAAACAAATTTCAGACGAAGATTTTTATTTCAAATATCTATTCTGAAAAAAACCAAGCAAAAAGTAAAAAAACATTTATTCTTCCATTCCTGAACTGCTTTTTCTATGAAAATTGTTTATAACATTATTAAATATTGTTAAATAACGTTAAATGAAAGTTTGAACTATTAGCAACACTTTGATTGCAAGAGAACGTAATATAATCAAAAAATAATTTTTTTATAGGATTCTATTTCATGTTTTGCAAATTGTTTATCAAAATTGTTTATAACATTCTTAAACATTGTAAAATAGTTGAAATTAAGTTATCAACTTTTATTATTTATTTTTACTGCAAAAAGAAATGAGAATTGATAAAAATAAAAATTTGTTTACCATTTTGGCCCACAGATTTTAAATTGTTTATAAAAAATGTTTAAATTATTGTTAAATAATATCAGATAACAATATTTTTTGTTGAAACAACATTTTTTTATTTAAATAAAGCATAAAAGTTAAAAAAAATAAAGTTAATACTTTTTAACATTATTTTTCCAAATTTTAATACTTTGGCGGCCATTTTGGAGGCGCCATTTTGAAATTAGAAAAAATAAAATTTCGGCATTATGCCTATTTAATAGTCCCAACATTTTGGACGCGATATTTTCTTGTCCCGGATTTTTCCCATCCGAATTCGAGTAAATAATCTAATTTTAATGACAAAAAACACTTTAAAAAAATGTTTTTTTTTGTTTAAACAATTACAACTTTTTATGATTAAATGTAAATTGATATTTTCTTTCAGATTCTAAAAGAGGACACTCAAATCTAAAAAAAAACCTATGTCCCGATTTTTTCCAAATTCGTAACTCGTAGAACGGAAAGCCCAAACTTGTACAAAGAAATACGGACATTTGGGACTAAGTGGGTTAAATGAACACTCAAAACTAATAAAGACAAACAACCGAAACACAACCCACGCTGCTTGATTTAATGCCGCTACACCATGATAGTTAAAAACAGCATTTTTTGGGCGTTAAACACTATAATATGCTTCACTTCCCATGTAGAAAAATTGTTGGGTTCTAGTGTGGTGACAGAAAGAGAGTCTATTCTCTAACGGGGCGCTAAAAAGACTGTCTGATCGTTGGCTCATCAGATCAGTGACGTTCAAACCACGTGTTGGTCCAGACTGGACGAGCACACATATACACATATACACTCAATACATACACATGTATATTCACACATATACACATAAACACATACATATATGTATACTCACACATATACACTTAATACATAATCATGTATATTACTCACACATATACACTCAATACTTAGACATGTATACTCACACATTTGCACAAAACACATACACATGTATTTTCACACATGTACACACAGCACATATACATGTATAGTCACACATACACACTCAAAACATACACATGTCCCAGCTTAAAATCCCCGTACAGGATCCTTTAAGGATCCTCTCGGATATCTATTCCTGATGATCATATTTTAATTAGTTTGGATGCAGTCTCTTTGTTTACAAATGTTGGCTCTGATCATGTTCGTGATTCACTTATCGGACGTTATGTTTCTATTTCCCAACGTTTGAATATTTCTTTGGATGATCTACTTATGTCTTGCCATTTCCTTTTTGACAATATATACTTTAAATTTGACAATAAATACTTTAAACAGATATATGGTACTCCTATGGGTTCATCTATCTCTGGTTTATTTTCTGACATAGTTATGGATGACTTAGAGACTTCTTGTATTGATAAACTTTCTTTTAAACCATTATTTTATTATAGATATGTAGATGATATTATTACTTGCATCCCAAAGAATATAATCGATGAAATTGTTGATATTTTTAATAGTTATGATGAGAGATTGCAATTTACTTTTGAGACGCAGAGTAATAATTCTATTAGTTTCCTTGATGTGCTTCTCATCAATGAGAATGGTAGAATTGTTACAGATTGGTACAAGAAGCCCACATTTTCTGGACGTACCATTAATTATTATTCGAAACATCCTTTTACTCAAAAGGTTGCAATAGTTTATAACTTTGTTGATAGAGCTATTAATCTCTCTCATAAAAAATTTCATTCTAAAAATATTGAATTTGTTATAGATACGTTAAAAAAAAATAATTATCCTTTTGAATTTATAAATAAATATGTAAAACATCGCATTTGTTCTATTGAACAGAATTCTTTAAATAAAAAAAGTGGTAATTTGTATAGAATGTTCCCCAAGGTTTTTCTTCCCTATGTTCCTGGATTATATGAAAGGACATCTACTTTTCTTAAAAATTTCAATATTCTAACGATTCCAAAAAAGAATAATAAAATGAGCCATAATTTGATCATCAAGGCTAAAGATGGAAACAGAAAGTCTGATAATGTCAACACTGTTTACAAAATAAGGTGTAAAAATTGTTCTGCTTCTTACGTTGGTCAATCTAAAAGAATGGTAGGTGTTTGTATTAATGAACACAAAAATTCTAAAACAGGATTTATTACAAATCATAGCAATTCATTTAACCATTCATTTGACTGGGATAATTTTTTAATACTTGACAGAGAATCTAATTATAAAAAACGACTAATTTCTGAGATGATTCATATTAATTTGCAAAATAATTCAGTTAATAAAAAAGATGATACACAGGATCTTAATAATCATTACATTTATTTTTTAGAAGAAAAGAAATTCCTTTGATTATTTTATTTTCTTGTCTGAGTTACCTTGACAGTTCTCTTGGTTTTGATTTTTTGTTTTCGTTTTCTGTTTACTGATGGGTTATTCACCTCATCTTTATCGATCCACGTTTGTATCTTCTGGAAACTTATAATATGAATTAGTGTCTAATCGTATACGATGTGATGAGGATGTTTCCTCCATTCATTTCTTTCTTTTAAATATGTATATATAATTTAATTTTTTTCGCAATTTTTACGGTAATAATTTGATTAATGTTATTTTATTTTAATATTTAATATTGTAATGAACTAATTGTCTAAATTTATTTAATAAATAAATTATAGTTCCTGAAGAGGGCAGCTTTGCTGTTGAAAACGTTAAAGGAATTGTTTTAATTTTTTCCATTTACTTGACTCGGAGTGATCGATAACTTCAACACATAATTAATTTGGAAACCGAGTGATAGAATCATTATTATTTTATTATTGTTTTAATATTTGTGTACGGAACCCGTCATTGCAGTGCGAGTTCAACTCGCACTTGTCCAATTTTTTTAAATTTTATTTTAAAATTTTTTTAGATTTTTTAATATCCTTTTTCTCATTGGACTTTAAAAATAAACTAATAAACCCATTTTTAGTTAATTAGATCAAATAATGTGAGAATTAGACAAAAAAAAATTTTTTTGAATTTTTTTTTGAAGATTTTTTAATATATTTTTTGTGATCAGACTGTAAAAATATACTAATAAACCCATTTTCAGTTAATTAGATCAAATAATGTAGAAATTAAAAAAAAAAAATTTTTTCAAAAATTTTTTAGTTTTTCCTTGACAACGCTATGGCCATTAATACACAGCAAGTTCTCAATATATTTTTGCTGTAATATTCGTCTTAAAATAGACCAGTATGCCAAATTTTAGCCCTCCATGTTGAATAGTTTAGAAGTTAAGGGGGGGGGATGGTTACTTTTAGTGCATTTTTGGCCAAAAATCTTGTTATTTCCTTGACAACGCTATGGCCATCACCTCCAATCACATTCTCTATATTTTTTCTGTAATTTACATGTAAAAATACGTATCTGTACCAAATTTAAGCTCTCTAGGTCATTTAGTTTAACCGATAGGGGGGGGGCACAAATTTGGCTACGGACACAAGAGTCTCACCAATAGGGTACCGTCAGTACACCGAAGGTGTACGGAACCCTAAAAATAATAATAAATAATACAAAAAATAAAATAATTATTAAATAATAAAAAAATAATAAATAAATTTTGTGTATTATTTATTATTATTTTTTTATTATTTAAGCATATTAAAAACACAAATGACGATCAACATTTGTCTTTTAAACATATTAAAAACGAATAAAAATAGTCATTTGTTTTGAATGAGTTTTAAAACAAATGACGATCGGCAACCAAGCGCGCGCCTTTCTCCCACATGCCGCAACGCAAAACGTGAATATAAAGCTCATTT
This sequence comes from Leptopilina myrica (nomen nudum), assembly GCA_032872475.1. Lineage (NCBI taxonomy): Eukaryota > Metazoa > Arthropoda > Insecta > Hymenoptera > Figitidae > Leptopilina > Leptopilina myrica (nomen nudum). Next base: position 16,975,735 of record CM065461.1, read on the forward strand.
CGACTTACTTGAGCTCGAGCAATCGATAAGCATACAATATATTCAATATATTTTGGTATATTTAATTATGTCAGATTCTTAATTAAATAGCGGCCTTTATAAAAACAAAGTTTATAACGATAGATGCGTAAATCCATTAAATGCTGACGGTCATGTTAGTAAATCTTTGAGAAAAATTTCGAAAATATTGTTAGAAAATTTTTCTGATTTACCAAATAATGCAAGAATATGTAAGACTTGTAGAAATATGTGTGTTGAAAAAATCCACTCTAGTGCGAAAGATGTAACTTTGTCTAAAAAAGGGAAAAATTTAGACACAGTGGAAGAAGCAAGTCCGAAGAAAAAAGTGTTTGTCTAGAGAAAATATGTTAGAAGAACTCTTGACAGGACTCAAAGCAAAGTTTTCTAGTTTACCGGAAAATGACTCTTTACGCTTATCATTCTCACAATTGCTCCTAATTGTTGGTCAATTTGAAAAATTGAAGATGAATTCAATACTTCTTATAGAATGGCACAACAATCAAAGGAATTAAAAAAGACTGTAGGAGTTTTAGATACACCACCTCCAAAAAAGGGCAGAAGTTAACCTGAAAGTACTGTAGTAGCAGTTAAGGAATTCTATGAGAGCGAAGTAAATACCCCCACAGCACCGAAACTTTCCTAAACAAGTTGTGAATTAAGATGTTCATTACATGAACATTTTGCTTCCTCTTTACGATAAGCAAAAAATTTTCTTTAAAGTGAATTTTTTCATTTTATTTAATTCTATTAATGCTAATAAAATATCATCTTTTTATACATCAATCGATTCGTCTTGATGAAATGAAGATTTTTAGTTTGTTTTTAAGTCTAGATTAACATTTTATTATAAAGCAACATAATTTTTAAGAAGGAAATAAATTTCTAATAAAAGTGCGAATTTTTGGTTTTAATTATGTTTAATTCTATAAATTCAAATAAAATATATACTTTATATATACCAATCGATCCGTTTTAATGCGACGGATAACATTATTGAAAAAAATGAGTCAAATCTTATTGTACTGGAATATAATTTTGATGAAAGAACTAAATTTTTGATAAAAAAAGGTAATTTTTCTGCTTTAATTGTCATTAACTCTATAAACTCTCATACAATTTATACTTTATATATACCAATCGATTCGTTTTGATGTAAAGAAGAAGATTTTATTGTATATTAACTTCAATAATCAATTAAAAAAAAAATTTTTTGAAAAAAAATTTTTTTTTGAAAAAAGTAAAATTTTTTTTTTTAAATACATTTTTTAATGTCCATCAATCCATTTCGAGATATTTTTATGATAAATATGCCTAGCAATTTTCAGCCCAATTCGTTGAAACCTCTTCGAGTTATCGTGTTCACAAAAAACGGGATCCACACACACACATACACACACACATACATACATCCGGACAATTGTTCAGGGGCTTAAATAACATAGTCCTATATAGAAGAAAATTTATTTGAAGGATTTTTAAAAATTTTATAAATTAAACGACTACAAAGCTTCCTCACGAGGAAGCAAAATTTATTAAATATTTACTTGCAATATTCGGAATATATAATTACAATGTTTAGTGAAAATTGTGTAAAGATTTATATGTCCCGTTTAAATAAATGTTTAGTGTGAACATTTCCGAAGATTTTCGCCTAATTATAATTATAATTAGGCGAAGATTTCATTGAAATGTTCAGGAAAGTTTCGCGCTAAACACTCATTTAATCGGGACATATAAATCTTTACACAATTTTCACTAAACTTTTCAGTTAAATATGCCGAATATTGCAAGTAAATATTCAATAAATATTTAGGAAAATTTCGGTGCTGTGGGGGTAGTAGGATTATGGCAAATAAATAAGATGGCGTAAGCGTAAGAATTGATGGCCAAAAAAAGTGTGTACAGAAAAAATTGTTACTTTCTGATATAAAAGTACTCCACAGTCAATTCAGAGAAAAGAATCCCGAAATCCATATTGGATTAAGTAAATTTGCGATTGGCAGATTCGCATGGTAGTGAATGTTAAGGGACGGTGGCGTTGTAATGGCAAAAAGTTTGCAAAAGGGTCAGGATTGGCAGTAGACAAGATGGACCAGTAGTATTGCCTCCGGTGGAATAATCATCCGGCCAACCTCACCGACGTCTTCAGCTCATTGCTAGCGCGTGAAGCACTCTGCGACGTTACCCTGGCCTGTGTCGGCGAGACTTTCAAGGCGCACCAAACAATACTATCTGCATGCAGTCCGTATTTTGAAAATATTTTCCTCCAAAACACACATCCACATCCCATCATATTCCTCAAGGATGTCAACGACACGGAGATTACAGATCAGAGTTCTCACGGATAATAGTGTAAATAATAAATCGGAAGAGAAAAGCCCGTCGCCAGAGCCTGAAATTCAATCCAGTGTCAGGCACACCGATTCCCCAAGTCTTAAGGCTCATCCTGAGAAAAGGAAACGAAAGGTCTCGGGCAGCTACGATGTTTCTCTCACTGGACCACCCAGTGAACTGTTCTTGTCAGATTCTCAGGCATCTTCTCAAAGTAGTTACAAATCAAGTCCTACGGTGATTCCAAAGTTAAATAACGCTACAAAAGGTGATGTAGAAGATGGTAGTCGACCTATATCTCCTGCGTCTCAACCTCAAGCCCCAATGAAACAGGAAGTGGATCATCATATGCCTGACTTCCATGAAAACATTGTCCTCCCAGGTCATCCGATTGTATTATTAAATCAGGATGGAGGTCCAACGACAGGAACGCAAAATCAAAGTTTGCCAGAAACCCCGGAAACCGAATCTTCAGAACTTGATGATTCGACATTTTTTACTTCTCCAAGCTTTGAATCCGTGCCGATATCGGACATGGACAGAGTGAATGTGTCGGACTTTTTTTGAAGTAAATTTGCGTATTTGAGACCAAAATGGTGGGTACTTACTGGTGCAAGTGGGACACATAGCGTAAGTGTATGTGTTATTCACGAGAATTTTAAATTAATGTTTGACGCTCTTGATTGCAAAAGTTTGACAAACAATTTAGAGAGCCCGCTACTAAATTATACTGATTGCTTGAACTTTATTACTTGTCAAAATTCGTCACCATTTTGTTACATTAATGAATGCAAGAACTGTCCAAAAATTGAAATTTTTTCTAATTACATAATAAATGTTTTAAAAGAAAACCAAATATCTCAAGTCATTTATAGAAAATGGTAGTCTACTGACAGGTGTACGCTTAATAAAGAATGTCTTTCTGCGGAAGATTTCGTTGATGAATTATCTGATCAGTTGCAAAAATTACTAACCCATAATTTTATTGCTAAGAACCAATCAGAATTTTTATTTCAGCGAAAGAATCTAAGTGATGATGAGGTTTTAGTACAGTGTGATTTTTCTGAAAATTATTCATTTGTCGTACAAAATGCTGCTCAAGCATTCCACTATAATAATGACCAATGCACAGTACATCCTGTAGTCAGTCTACTATAGATCTGAGAATGAAATTAAGCACTCTAGTTTTGTACTTTTATCTGACTCTACAACCCACGATACGAGTGATGTATACATCATGCAGGAAATGGTAGTGCCTGAGATAAAGAAATTGTTCCCAAAATTAAAAAAAAATTACTTATGCTACTGATGGTGCCAAGCAACATTATAAAAACAAATTTCAAATGATGAATTTAATGCATCATGCACAGGACTTTGGCCTTGAAGCAGAATGGTTTTGTCATGCAACTACCCATGGCAAAGGTGCTTGTGATGGCGTTGATTCTATTTTGAAAAGAGAAGCTACACGTGCTAGCCTACAAGCTGAACCATCAAAAGCCATTTTAAATTCGCAAGACTTATACAAATGGACACAAAATAAATTTGTTAACATGAAAATTCTTTATTACAGCAAACAAATGCACTGCAAGATTCAAAAGAAACTTGCAAAAAGATTTTCAAAGGCTCCAAGCGTCACTTAAATCCAAAGTGGACATGCATTTATTCCTGTTGGTAATAATCAGTTGACAGTAAAACGGTACTCTGGTGTAGTAGATAATCTTTCTGTAATTCAGTATTGAATCTCCAAAACCAAATTAAATAGAATGATTTGTAATCAGCCCTTTTCAGGGCTAAAACGTGGTTTCCAACTCCAAACAAGCAATCAGTATACAATCAGCCCTTTTCGGGGCTAATCAATAGATTCCAATTCCAAAAAGGTAATCAGATTTCAATCAGCGCTTTGTAAGACTACAATAATAGCATTGTCTTTAATCAGCATATGTCACTTATATGATCCGCTTTTCTTGATATTTTGAATTTTGAAAAGCTGACTTCAGATTCGTAATCAGCGACCCTGAAAACCCCCAATTAATCAGTTTCAGGTAAATCGAATGAATTTTTTAAAATTCGACCGCCATATTGGATCCGCCGTTTTGAATTTTTAAAATCTGACTTAGATTCGTAATCAGCGACCCTGAAAACCCCCGAGTAACCAGTTTCAGGTAAATCAAATAAATTTTTAAAAAATCAATCGCCATATTGGATCCGCCATTTTGAATTCTTAAAATCTGACTTCAGATTCGTAATCAGCGACCTCAAAAACATAGGCAAATAGTATTCCGTACTTTTTTCAATGTTTTGTTTCTTGCAATCTGAAGATTATAAAAAAAAATTATTTTTAATCACTTTAGGCGCCATATTTGTTCCGCCATATTGTTTTATGCAAAAGACCAAATTGATTTTGATAGAGGACATTCACACGATATTTTAAGCCCTTAACTTTTGAAATCGGTCACATAGAATTTTGGACAGCCTACTGATCCGTTTGGCGTGGAACGTCCCTATATGGGGGATTCCGCGTCAAGTGATCGGGTCTTTTGGTGCAATGTTTATTTCAATAATTTTTTACTCTTAAACAATTAAACATACAAATTTAACAAAGTACATTTTGGAAAGGTTTTTTCATGCTCTTTCGATTGGAAATAAGCATTTTGAAAAAAAAATTTTTTGACCCAAAAAAATCAAAATTAAAAATAAATTTCAATTTTTGGGGGAGAAAGACACAATTTTTTTTTAAACGAAAGCTGAGGTTTTTTCCTAAAAGGACATATAAATTATAAAGTGGGACTAGAATGTTTAAACATTAAAAAAAGAGTTTTCTACTCGCCGGAGCGCTCTAAACCCGGTTTTTAGCTCCGTTTTGGAGAAAATTCTTTTTTTTCAATGTTTAAACATTCTAGTCCCACTTTATCATTTATATGTCCTTTTAAGAAAAAACTCGAGATTTCTCATGCTGCGCGTTATAAACAATTCACGGTGGTCTTGAATCAACTTTGAATGAAATGTCTTAGCACATCATTTTTTTTTGCTGATTTGGGTTATTTGCATTCTAAATAATGTGTAAAAAATTTATAGCCCATAACTTGTCGAGCCGTTTTTATATATATTATATATAACCTTTTCGTTAATTTTTTTCTGTACAGTAATTTTTATAAATTTCGTAAATTGGCAAAAATATGTGCCTTAACATGTATTGTAATATTTAAACAGAACTGACTTATTGTGTCAGAAATATTATTTAAAATTAAAGAAAAGTATTAGGGTCAGTTGGGGTGAATCCGAACAGTGGGCAAATACGGACAAAAGGTGTTGGATCTTAATTTACAAATTAAAAATTCAGTTCGACGTCAATATTTTAAGCTCAGATCCTTTAAAAGAGATTCTGACTACTTCCATGGTTTTATCTCGACAATTGTCAACAATATAATTTAAAAACTTAGTGTAAATCTGGACAGAGCTTCTATTACATTTTAAAAGGTGGTGTAAGTATTGTGATTCGATTAATTTTTAAAAAAGTCCGGCATATTGGATCCGGCATTTTGAATTATCAAAATCTGACTTTGTATTCGTATTCAATAATCCCAAAAACTTTTCTTTGTCATGTTTTATTAAAATCCATAAAAATTTGTTAAAGCTATATATGTTTTTGATTATTACTTTTTGAATCGTTAATTGATTAACTTTTATGATACTACAACACTTAACTGATTCAACTTTTATACATCTAATATGAATTTTATTCAAGTTGTTCTATCCCTTAATAGAGTAGTATACTTAAGATAACTTTATTTTAAACCTTTCTTAGAAACTAAGCTGTCAGGATTTACACCAAATTTAAAGAAATTTTATAAATCTTGGGGTAAATCCGAACAATAAAATGTAAAAAATTAAATATAAAATTTTATAAAAAATAAAGAATTATGTAGGGAACTCAAGAAAGAAATTAATGCAGTATAAAACGAAAGAATTGCCTTTTATTATAAAAAAAACTTACGTCATTTGTGAAAAATAGGTATTTTGTCCGGATTTACCCCAACTGACCCTATTTTAATTAATATTATGCTTAAATCCATAATTTGATACAAATATGAAACATTTTAAATAAAAAACTGATGATTTTTTTTCAAAATGAGTTTTCTCAAAAACGGCTCGACAAGTTATGGGCTATAAATTTTTTACATATTATTTAGAATGCAAATAACCCAAATCAGCAAAAAAAAGGGATGTGCAAAGACTTTTCATTCAAAGTTGATTCAAGACCACCGTGAATTTTGAAGGTGCCGAAAAACAGTTTTTTGATGACTGTTCTTTCCCATCAAATTATAGGGGAAAAAGTTGTAAATGAAAGTTATAGAGCTCGAAAATACCTTTAAAATGATGGGTCATATGTTAAAATTGGTCCATTTGTTTACTTGCAAATGAATTTAAACCACTAAAAATGTCACTTTCTTATTTGTTTTATAACATAAACAAAAGTTAACAAATTCTTTCTATATTCTACAAAAATATACCTCTCAAGACTCTTAAGACATGTGCCAAATTTGAATCCGATTCGATAAATTGTTTCTCAGAAATTCCATTTGTTTACTAAAAACATGGTTTTTTAAAATGGAATTTCTACATATTTGGCCGGATGAAAATCAATTTTTTTTGTTGGGTTCTCTTCATGAAATGCCAATCTATCAATAACAATTTGTAGCAAATTGAATTTTTACAAAAAAACTAGTTTTGTTGGGGGGGGGGGGGGAGAAATTTTTGGCTTATAAACAAATGAACACTACATCAACAATTTTTACTTTAACAATTTGGCATAAACGCCATTTGATTACTTATTCTTTTCTGCAAATTTTGCAAAAAAAAAAAAATTTTGATCTAGGTCAAACGGGGGGGGAGATAATTTTTTTTTCAAAAAATTTCTGAGCCTTTAATTATTAATATTTTTTATTATATTTTTTTAGTTGATTAGTCATACTAATTATCAAAAAATCAATCTAAACATCTATAAACTTCTTGTTCGTAAAAATATTTTTCAAAACTATGCAACGTTCGAATGTAACGTTTGAGCAGCCTAAATTGTTGATGTAGTGTTCATTTGTTTATAAGCCAAAAATTTCTCCCCCCCCCAACAAAACTAGTTTTTTTGTAAAAATTCAATTTGCTACAAATTGTTATTGATAGATTGGCATTTCATGAAGAGAACCCAACAAAAAAAAAATTGATTTTCATCCGGCCAAATATGTAGAAATTCCATTTTAAAAAACCATGTTTTTAGTTAACAAATGGAATTTCTGATAAACAATTTATCGAATCGGATTCAAATTTGGCACATGTCTTAAGGGTCTTGAGAGGTATATTTTTGTAGAATATAGAAAGAATTTGTTAACTTTTGTTCATGTTATAAAACAAATAAGAAAGTGACATTTTTAGTGGTTTAAATTCATTTGCAAGTAAACAAATGGACCAGTTTTAAAATATGACTCATCATTTTAAAGGTATTTTCGAGCTCTATAACTTTCATTTACAACTTTTTCCCCTATAATTTGATGGGAAAGAACGGTCATCAAAAAACTGTTTTTCGGCACCTTCAAAATTGTTTATAACGCGCAGCATGAGAAATCTCGAGTGGGAAACATATACATATTCATACCACCACCCAACACTATATGAATCCACAATCAGACTTCAGGTATCAATTTTGGCACGAAAAAACACAGGGCGACTGGACTATTTTGTTATTTGGGCAATACATTAATTAGAAATTTATAAGAATTGACATTTTAATTTTTTTACACAAATTTGAATAACTTCTAAAATAATGAACATTTTTCAATGATCTTAAGCTTAGTTTAAAGGTCATTTTCTATAGAATAAGAATTACTTATAGACATAAACCTGTAATTTTTGTTTTATATAATTAGGACTTCAGACAATAAAATTCAAAAACTTGAAAATAATCTTATAAAAAAATAATTTTTAAATTATAAACAAATTTTTTAATTAATTTTCTTGAAAAATTAACACTATATTATGATTTATATATTTTTTAGAATAGTTTTTAGTATAAAAACATTATTTCAAATTTTTAGAATTTTGAGTCTTACTTTAATGTCCTGCTTATACGAAGAAAAAAATTACAGGTTAATGTAAATAACTAATTCTTATTCTGTAGAAAATGACCTTTAAAATAAGCTTAAGATCATTAAAAAACCTTTAATATTAATTATATATAGGGGAGAGTATTACGGTCGGACCACCTTTACGGTTGGGCAGTGTCCAAGATAGTCCCGTGAGGGGAAGCAGCTTACCCCCACCATGCGGCACACTAAGTCGAAACGGCTGGGGTCGAATTGCGTAAAATGGTCAAATATTTTCCGAATTGCGGAAAGGGTCTTCTTTTATTTTTCCGAGTTGCGTAAAATGGTCAAATCTCAAGCCCTTCTCCCACTCTTTTGCCATGACTGTAGAAGGAGGGGCTGCCGAGAAGGAGGAGTGATCGACTAATGAGTTCTTCAAGGCGGCGTGGTCGAATTGCGTAAGGCGGTCAAAAGAGGACCGAAAATTTTCCGAATTGCGGAAGGCGGTAAGTTAAAGGGCCCCATTACTCCTCCGTTCCTTCTTTCCCCTTCTACTCTGCAGTCGGTTTCAGGAGTTGCTAGAAAGGCGGGACGATACAGCGGTTTTCCCTCAAGTATAGACGATTGAGAAAGGGGTTTCCCTGTCTTACACTTTTTCCTTCACACTTTGTACAGGCTTAGGACTGTCAGCATTTGACCGAAATTAGCAATTCATATTAATTAGCTGGCGTGTTTAAAAAAATGGGTGTATACAGTAAATCTATGTATATTTATGTATAATATATATATATACACACATTTTTTGTATTCACCATTTTTTTCTAAAATTGATAGTTTTCGAGAAAAATGCAAAAAACCATGAAATTCCATAAAATGTGGTTAAAATATACTCTCACCTAAAAGGACATCTAATTATAAAAAAATAAAGTCTTATAATGTTTTTTGGTGCGTAATTACGAAAATCATAGTAAAAATAGTCGAATAGTTCAGCTTCATAGTAAAAACCATAAAAAACACCATAAAAGTTTGATTTTTTGCATTTAACTCGTAAAAAACGCAAAAATTTCAAAAAATGTTATATACAAATATTGACTTTCTAGTTGGTACTAGAAGGTACTTAGGACCCAGAACCAATCCCCCTTACAACAAAAAAAAAAATTTTGACAGGTGTCCCTTGAAGAGACCACTCAGAGGCGGGCGAAGCCCGCCGCACCTAGTTCCGCTTCACGTTTAGAGAAGTCCTCTTGCTTTTCTATGTAGAAAGGGAGTCAAATTGACTTTCTAGTTGGTACTAGAAGGTACTTAGAACCCAGAACCAATCCCCCTTACAACAAAAAAAAAAATTTTGACAGTTGTCCCTTGAAGAGACCACTCAGAGGCGGGCGAAGCCCGCCGCACCTAGTTCCGCTTCACGTTTAGAGAGAAGTCCTCTTGCTTTTCTATGTAGAAAGGGAGTCAAATTGACTTTCTAGTTGGTACTAGAAGGTACTTAGAACCCAGAACCAATCCCCCTTACAACAAAAAAAAAATTTTGACAGGTGTCCCTTGAAGAACTCATTAGTCGATCACTCCTCCTTCTCGGCAGCCCCTCCTTCTACAGTCATGGCAAAAGAGTGGGAGAAGGGCTTGAGATTTGACCATTTTACGCAACTCGGAAAAATAAAAGAAGACCCTTTCCACAATTCGGAAAATATTTGACCATTTTACGCAATTCGACCCCAGCCATTTACGAAAGAGAAGGGAATGAAATTAAATTTTTTCGAATAAATTGCAAAAAATGACCCTGTTTCCCCTTAACTTCTACAAATCTCATCCCGGTGAGCTGAAATTCGGTAGGGATCTTCAGTTTCAAGTGCAGATTACAGGAAATGTATAGAAAACCTGATTGGTCTATATATTTGCGAAATGGAAAGGAATATTTAAATATTATCTGTAATCAGGTAAAATATATATTTTTTGTTATTTGTTAATAAAACGTAAGAATCTAATATGGACACATTATTATAATTTAAAATATTCTTTATTACACAGAAATAAAAATATTTGTAAATAAAAATAAAAAATAAAATAAAAATATAATCTAATACCTATAATAATATTATATTATATTATATATTATATTATAATTAAAAAAAATTAGTTTTTTTAATTAAAAATATTATTATAAGTAGAAAAAAATAATTGATAAAAGCAAATAAAAGTATTTAAAAAATAAATAAATAAAATATAAACCGAGCGAGCGTTTGCAAGCGAGTAAGATATTGCTAGTAATGTATTAATAGCAAATTCTTAGTTTCTTGTAGATATGAAAATTTAATTTTTTCATTTTAGCTCACTTTTCTCAGCATTTTTCGCAAGGGAGGGGTAAGGGTTTATTCTTTCAAAAAACCGATTTTTTTATTTTCTTATAGTAAAACATCTCCTAAAATAGTTTGAACTTTTGAGATGTTACTTCCGAATGGTTTATGATGTAATTTTCATACAAAACTGACTACTTTAAGTTAATGGTAATGGTTAAACTCGTTTTTCTCAAAACGACTTTTTTAAAGAACATGTTCACTGCTATTTAGAAACTACAAGACCGATCTATCTTAAAGTTGATAGACACTTTTTACAAATAAAAAATACTTATTTTTATTTAGTAGTAAGGGTTGTGACCTTCGCAGCCACTAACGCTTCGGTAATACCTTATGTTTCCCACATAACTACCCCTACATCCGAAGACTCTTCCACAACAAAAAGACTTCGGCCAGGCTCTTGGTAGCAATAATAGCCTCTCTAAGAAAGAAGTAGCCTGTAATATGTTCACGCTCCTTCACAAGAGCAGGACAGTTACACAAAATGGGTGTTGAAGTTTCAGCTTTCTCTCCACACCTACGGCATTTAGGATTCTTTACAATCCCCATTTTATGTCTATGATAGCGCAAATCACCATAACCGGTAAGCAGCCCTGTTAGTATTTTCGACTCCTTCCTGTTAATTCTCTGTTTTTCAGCATATGACAAGTCCTATCAACAACTACTGTAGGGCTATTAAAATATATCATAGATCTTTTTATGGACTCCGGGCAGACCTGACTAAAAGCCACCTCAATGTCCATAAAGACCCCTACCGCAAAGCCCTGGTTTTGTAGTTGACTATCAATTACGTCAACTACTTTAGCCATGGCTGTCTTCGGTGAGCATTCCACTCTATACGCGTATTGTTCTTTATGTAGCGAATGCCGCTTTAAGACCTTAATGCGATATATCTAGATATATCTATGTACCAATATTTCAACGAATTTTAGAATGAAAGATGTAAAGCTAATAGGACGGAAATCCCTTGGTGAGGTATTTCCCACCAAACCACGCAAGCACAGTTCAGCTTAGAGTCCAGACTTGCTTCACTATTGAATTGTCCGCTTTAAGAATGAATACAATTTCATACCTCTCAACACTTCTGAGACATATCCTAGAGTTGGACTTGTTCTAGCAAGCTTTACCAATGGCCCTACAGCGTCGTTTACCGAACTTTGTAAAAGGACAGGGAATGCGCCATCTGTACCGGGAGACTTGTCATGGCTAAAAGATCCCACGGCCCATCTGACTCTATCAGCAGTCACAATCCTATTAGCCAGCTATCTTCGAGATCGATATTAAGCATGTGGAAGGTTAAGCAGATGCCCAGAATCGCAGCTGCCCTTTCCAGACTTCGAAAAGCTGGGGAAGTGTGTCTGGACCTAATGGACTAAGGTCTCATCGTCCGTCACGGAGAACCTCCCATCAGGAAACCTCATGGTGTCAAAATTGCATCAGGGTTCCTGGCAAGCAGCTTGTCAAGTCTAGCTGCCTCGTTTTGTTTTTAAATGCTAGAACAGAAAGTATTCCAACTATTTTTTATTCCTTATTTCCAAATCTGTTCCGATTGGATATTCCAGTAACTCTTGTCCTCTCTGGTTGTCTTTCGAGCTCGCCCACAACGTACGTTGTGAATTTTCATTGCAGCAGAGGAAGTCATTTTTCCATATAGTAATCTACCAACTTACAAACTTCGATTGGTGGATTAATCTTATTATCATATGGAAAATTGCTGATCCCATGACCGTCTTACCTATATTTTGTAGGTCAGATACCACAATTATCAGATCACCGAAACACAGGTCCAACAGTGGAATTGGGTTGATACCCTTAGTAAGAATACACGCTGGAGTTTTGCAGCTCTACAATCTCTATAACAAATAAGACCGGACCCACTAAGTCCTCTAATATAACCTCTTAGTAACCATGGTTTTTGAATTACCGAGAAGTTCGTGTTCAAGTTAATCTGTATTGCGGTATTATCTGTATTATTTTTGTTTTCCGCCTACCTCTATATTTTGAGCCGTTACCATCTATGACAGTTACCTTACAGGTTACCCACTCTAGTCCCCTGAAGGGACTAACAGGGCAACAACTGGAAGAGACTGACTTAGTACCTCAAGGCTCCAAGGCCTTTGCACCCGTAGACTCTGAAGAGGTTGCAGTCGCAGCCACCGTACCCTTTTGGCCATACAGATTTAAATTATGCAGGTTTATCATAAGTAGACCCATGAGTAGCTAGAGAAATAGAAAGTCAGATCCTGCAGAGCCTCGCTTGCAGGAGTGAGGCTAATTATACTACCGAAAGGTCGCCCGGTGTCCCGGATCTGCCTTTTAAGACACCTTCATTAGTGCCGAGCCAAGCTAACCACCCTTCTGCCAATCGGAACCTTAGATTTGGTAAAGCTGGATTGGGGGACTGTTTCTTGGTCGGAGCCCCACAGAAAGTACACTCCTCCGCTTCCAGTGGTGGTCAATTTTACCACCAAAGGTTGCTTCCTCACCATTGTCTGACCTTTATTTCTTACAGAACTGGTATGCCAAGGCGGTCCCTCCTTTTCAGGGAATTGTAATTGTAAGAGTAACACTTTTTTTTAAAACTGCTAACTCAATTGACTTTGCTTTTGTCTCATATAATCAAGTTTCCAAGTAAGTAGTTACAAAACGAGATGAACTTTAAATATTCTTAAAAACATTTAAACCAAAGTAAAAAAACATTCAATTTCTCCCATATTTTGACGTATATCTCTGTTTATATCAGTTAATAATAATGTCAAACTATTTGTCTGTCAACTGGAAATCTTACTTAATAATTAAAAACTAAATCTTTAAAATCGGTTCATTCGTTTAGAAGAAACATGTTCCGAAAGATGAGAAAGCCAAATTTGCCAGGAGACTGGTATTTCTAAAAATTAAAGAAAAACTCATGACATTCTGAATTAAATACCCCAAATTTAAATACATCTACTTATCAGAAAAAGTTCTAAATATGTTTATTCAGTTTCTAATTAAGTATACTTTAAAATATTCAAATAAAATGAAAATTTATGTTTTTTCTATTTTTGACCCTTAATGTGATATATATGGAGCATTTCATACCAAATCGGAAATTATTTTGCTTTTGCATCTCAAATTCTATTTAAATATTTTTTTTCTTCTAGTGATACTTGAAATGAGTTATCATAATTTTTTTTATAAAGCGACTTAAGAGATATAGGTTTACGAAATCTCACGTTTTTTATGTAAATTTAATTTTCAAATGCTTATAACTCGGCCAAAAATTGATCAAATTGGACGCTCTTGTAACGAAAATTTTTGTTTTCATACGTAGTTTTTAATAACAATATGAAAAAATTTCATTTAAATAATTTACAATAAAATTTTTTTTTACAATGTATAAAAAAACCAGTAGGTAGCCAAATGCCTAACTTTCTATTTGACCAAATTACACATATTTTTCTACCTACATTTTGCTACCTACTGTTTTATAAAAATTAAAAATTTCAAAATATATAAGTCCCATCTTTTGCCCACAATCAGGCAAGGATTAAAAACTGTTAATTTATTGCTACTTTCTTACAAAAAATTTTGAAAAAAATTGATCATTACATACATTGTAAAAAAAATTTATTTAAAAAATTGTATTGTAAATTATTTACAAGAAATTTTTCATATTTCTTTTAAAAACTACTTGTGAAAACAAAAATGTTCATTATAAGAGCGTCCAATTTGATTAATTTTTGGCCGAGTTATAAGCATTTGAAAATATAATTTACATAAAAAACGTGAAATTTCGAAAATATGTATCTCTTAAGTCGCTTTATAAAAAAATTTTAGATGCAAAATCAAAATAACTTCCGATTTGGTGTGGAATGCCCATATATAGCTGTTTAAAATTTTTTTTCATTAAAAAATATATATATATATATATTATATATATATATATATATATATATATATATAATAATAATATATATATATATATATATATATATATATATATATATATATATATATATATAAAATGACCCTTATACATAAATATTGCTACATTGCTACTGACTGGTATCATGCCTTTTGAACAGGGCTTGTTCTTCCTGCGACAAGCTTAATTTCTTATAAATTTGATTAAATAATTTATTATTGGTTTGGTGTTTAGAATTGCTGTAGTTGGAAATGTAGATGCAGGAAAATCAACTCTACTGGGTGTACTGACACATGGTCAACTTGACAATGGTCGTGGATTAGCAAGACAGAAATTGTTTCGACACAAACACGAAGCTGAAACTGGTCGTACTAGTTCAGTAGGAAATGATATTCTTGGATTTGATGGAATTGGTAAATTATTGTATAAAGGCGCTTGTATACCTCCTCATTTTTTGTTATTTTCAAAACTGTTCAGAAGTTGAACTAATTTTGACTGGCTCGGATAAAAGAGAAGTATTGCAAGTTTTGTATGAGAAAATTCAACCAAAATTTGTAAAACCTATGCTCAGAAACGCGGATGTGTATAAGCGCCTTAAACTATTCTTTATTTTTTGGGTAGTTTTACTCACTAGAAAGAAACTGTTATTTGCAATACAATGGTAGATTTTTCATAAAAGCCAACTAACTCAAAATGGATTTGCGAAAGTATGTATGTAAGGATGGAATTTTTAATAATTAATTTCACTGTGTGACAAAATAAAAAAAGTTGTCTGCACTTTTATAGAGACCTAGTACAAATTGTAAATCTAGTAAAACTATGAACAATGATGTATGCAAAATTTCTCAAGCACCTCCAAAATTTAATTTTAGAGTCAAAAACCGTTTGTTTTTTTGTGCATTCATGTAAATAATTACTCATAACTCTCTTAACCTTTAAAGTGCTATGCCGGTCTGATAGACCGCTATAAAAATTTTCTTTGCTTGTAACTTTTTTTAAAGTATAATTTGAACTTGAGCTTTTTAGTAACTTCATATTTTATAAAAATCTGTTAGGTGACAAATTTTCAAAAATTTTTATTCGTTAAATTTTGCAATATAAATAAATATTTTATGTATAGCGGTCTGTAAGTCCAAAGTTAGCTTTAAGCGAAAGTACACGGAGAGAAAAATCTAGCATTTGTGGTATATGTTACCGCTCCATGCCTTTCTTCTATGAGTTTTGCTTAGTAATATAGCATAAATTCATACTTTTTTGCAGTGCTCTGATCACAGAAAAAACCTAAGTCTGACATGCCCTTTTTCCATGAATTGCAATGATTTAGACGCGTGGCGCCTTAGGTATATAGCATGAACATTTTCTAAGTACATTTGCAAAACCATCACGGTATTCTGACAAGATGTTTCTGCAATAAGCCTTTTAGGCCACGCCTATCCGGTACGTACCGCATAGGAAGGGATAAATATTTTCGAAATAATTTTCCTAATAACGTTTAAAATTTTCAATTTATAAACTCTGTTTATTTACTTATTACACTGGTCGACAATAAGTTACTTTTTCTCTAATTCAAAGATCGAACAATGATATTCTTATAGGATTTTCTTTGCTGAACACGAATATGACCTACAAAAGTGCCCATCACGTCGAGATTTTGAGAAAAATGGGCTCAAAGTTTCAAAAAACCCTGTTTTGCTTTTTGTTATCACGTGTTGTTTTTGGTTATAGCTGGATTTACACAATTTTTTCGGGTAAAAATAAAAGAGCGTGCGTTATCTTTAAAAAAGAAAAAGAGAAAAATACGAATAGTTACAAGTCGAATAATATTAAGTAGAAGACAAAAAGGTTTGTTTTTGTTGTTTTCAAAATTTAAATAAAAATATATGTTTTTAAATTCAATGTAAATAATTAAATTTCAAAGAACAAAATCCTTTAAAATAAATATAGTTGTTACAATATTTCATAGAAGATCTAATAGATATACATATGGAAGTGTATATTTATATACAACTTTTTTATTTTATTTTAATCGGTGGGTAATGGGCACAGTGTAGCGATTGCCCTTTTGACGGAATCTGAAGCTGTCCTGATGGTTGCTGCTCGAGCAACGCCATCCTTTCCAAGATGAAGTTGACTGATGCGTCCCAACTTCTATCTTAAAGGCGGCAAATCCTTGTCTTTAAGCAAAACAAGAGCGTTGTCCTTGATCTGAGGATACGGCGTATTCCATTTAACTGGCAGTTGAAGCTCAGAGACATATTCTTTACTCCAACGTGTACAAAAGTGTTGTTGTAATTGTTGGACAAGTTGCCATCTGGAAAGTCTGTTCTCTGGCAAATGTGTCAAGTCTGGATCAGCAATTGAATTCAAAGAACGGCAGATCAAAAAATGAGCAGGAGTTAGACAGGAAAAATCGTTAAGGTCTGATGAAAGGTGTGTCAAGGGACGAGAATTCATCAAACCCTCAATCTGTACAAGTTAAGTGTAAAATTCTTCAAACGTTAAAACACTGTTACCAGAAACTCGCTTTAAATGTTGCTTTGTCGATTTCACTCCCGCCTCCCATAATCCGCCAAAATGCGGAGAGTAAGCAGGAATGAAATGCCAAGAAATACCCAAATTTTCGATTTTTTCAGTTAGTTCGTTGACTTTATCAAGTAAAAATTGACCAAGTTGCTCAAGCTCGTTTCGTGCCCCTACAAATGTAGTTCCGTTGTCAGAATAAATGTGACAAGGTTTTCCGCGCCTGGCAATGAAACGTTTTAGGGTTGCGATAAGCAACTCTGTCATTAGGTTAGTTACAAGCCCGAAATGTAAAGCTTTTGTAGAAAAGCATACAAACAGGCAAATGTAACATTTACTAGTTTTTGGATTTCGACCCTTTTTGTCTTTTATGATAAAAGGGCCAGCGTAGTCAACACCCGTGTTGTAAAAAGGGGGAGTAGGAGAAACTCTCGGTTTTGGTAAATCGCCCATGATTGGAGTCATGCTTCTAGGCTTGGTTTTAAAACATATGACACAATTTCGAACCACATTCCTAGAAAGATTTCGTCCACCTAGAATCCAATAACGTTCACGAACTGAGGCCAACAATAACTGTAGATTAGCGTGGAGAAGACGCTTATGCTCATTTTCAAAGAGCATTTTTGAAAAATCATCAGAAGCAGCAAGTAAAATCGGTTGTTTTTTGTCAATGTCATATTCCGAGTTGTTGAGCCTACCGCCAACTCTTAGGACACCGAAATCATCTAAAAAGGTGTTCAGAGGCACTAAAGGTCCCTTTTTATACGGATTCCATTAGATAGCATTTCTATCTCTTTTTCAAAGGTTTTGGCTTGTGATATCTGAGCAAGAGCGATTTCGATTTAAGGATTTCTGAGAATGTTAATGATTTTTTTAAAATGGCAATACTTTTTTAATCTTGGCACTTCTCGAGACAAGATAGGCATAGAAGGCCACATTGATTTGTTTTCGACCAAAAATTCAGGACCCTCCCACCATAATCTTAAATTTGCGAGAAGATTTGGCGAAATTCCACGAGATATACAGTCTGCCGGGTTATTTTCGCTACGCACGTGATTCCAAAAATTGATGTCTGTCAAATCCTGTATTTGACTTACACGATTGGCAATGAAAGTTTCGAGGGTGTTTGATTGTGAGTTTAACCAGCACAAAACTATTGTGGAATCACACCAATAGTAAGTTTCGTCAATTGTCATATCGAGAGCCTTTGTTACTTTTGATACTAATTTGGCTAATTCTAATGCACCGCAGAGTTCAAGTCTAGGAATAGATTGCGTTTTTAAAAACAAAAAATAACGCATTATGTGTTGCTACAATTTTGCTGTACATTATTTTACTGTAGACTCAAATCCCTACGAGATATAAATGAAAAATTAAACAAAATTTTTTAACTATCCTTGCCCCAGTACCGGGGCAAGGATAGTTAAAAGAATTCGAATGCTAAAAATGTTATAGAAAATCAGTAAATTTTTGTTTTCTTTATTTTACTTCATTTAGACAATTTAATATTGATATCTCAAGTAAAATATGTATGGAATATTTTCTGAATTGCAATTATTGTATTAAAATTCATCTGAACTAGAATCAGAGATTTAACCAATTTTTTTCAGACGACCACTAATTTCTTGGTCGGAAGCTTCGTTTTCCGTATATAATTACGCACCGTTATGTATATCAACCTAAAAAAAACAATTAAACCCTTTTTAAAATTTGCAATGGCATTAACACGTTTTTACCGTGCCGTAATATCTCTATAACTATCCTTGCCCCGTGATCCCATATTTTAGTTTTTTCTAAATTTTAAGGAACGACGTGAATTAATTTGAAAATAAATATGATATTCGTGTTCAGCAGGAAATTCACTCCGGAAAACACTTACGTAAATAAATATTCTGAAATTCTAATGTATAAAACAAAATCATAAACATTACGTTGACATTTCAGCAAAACAGACATTTTTCAAAAATAATCTCCCAACTTCGCAAATGGTGACAGATTGACTTGCAATTTTTACAATCATGTTTTGGTGTTAAAACGAGAATATACCATGAATTACGCGATTTTTGAGCAAGCAGTTTAAGCATAACAGCAACTAACTATCCTTGCCCCTTAACTATCCTTACCCCATCCTCCCCTACCGATCTAAGAGTACAAGTAGAGCGTGCGCGCACATGAAAAAATTGTTGTATATGACAATTTTTGACTGCTTCACAACTTATTCGATTTGATTCTTATAGTTGACAGTTCGAGCTTTAATTTAAGCCTAATTAGAGACTTCTAGCACGTCGGCATCATTTTCACATTATTATTATAATATTTTAATTTTTATTATTTATTTAATATCATTTTTATTGTTAATATATACAAATAAGTAGTAAATGCAGATTAATATGAATTTTCTACAAAATGCGTATATTAAATTAATAATTTTAAATAAATAATAAAAATTAATCATTACTAAATAAAAGACTATTTATATTTGATTTATAATTATTATACATATATTATAATAATTAATTAATTTTAAAATTTACATTTTTAAAAGTGTATTTGGTCATCTCAATATAATTAATATTAATTGATTTATTTTTCGACAAAACTGTTATGTCCTATGAACGAGACATAATTACTTTTATTTTTATTTATTAAATAAATAATTGTGATTTAAACCTAGGCTCTCGCCTAATAGTTCGAGACACTTTGAGTTTTATTTTGTTTTGAAATAATTTTGGGATTTTTTGGAGATTTAATTTAGAAAGAATAAAAGCAAATTATTATTAACAGCTTTCGATAACATAGGTTACAAGTTTAGGATTCACAAAAGGTGTTTTCGGCCAATGCTCGGATTATACTCCAGATTACTTCAGTGGTGCTCATTTAAATTTTTGAATGTGGCTTCTATTACCCTTAGCAACTTTTTAAACTATTGTCTTCACTAAGATTTTTGGGTGTTTCCATGATTTTTGAAAATTATTTTTAGAGAGATGGAAAAAGAGGCTTACTAATTATCAGATTGGTTTTTTAAAAAGAAAATGGAGAAAAGAAAATTGTAAAAAGTTAAAAGATTTGATTCTGTCGTTTCTGGATTGGCTCTTCTTGAACCAACCCTCATAAAGAGGCTGAGTCCTTGAGAGTTGTATCATAGGTCAGTATCTTTCTAAAATAGTAGGATATTATCTCCATGTTTTTGAGTTGGTAGGGATATTATTTCACGTTTTCGAAATATTATAGAATGTATAATGTATAATGTTGGTTAATAATGTGAAATGAAATATAGATATAAACAATAAATAATAATTTCATAACAAATAAATAAATAACTTGATTTGTCAAAATAAGATTATCAATAGAAGTACGAAAAGTCTAAAAATATTTTTTTTATAATAAATTCAATTGAAATTGTAATACTTCATGAAGTCTTTAATATTGTTAATAATATTGGTTAATTAATTCTTTATATAATAAAAAGGATAAAAATTTGCAGCAAAGAGAAATAAAAAGAGATAAAATTACATAGGTATAAAAAGAGATAGATAGGGGATAATAGGGTATAAAAAGAGATAGAAATTTGGAGATAAAAAGGTATAATATTTCGGGTATGCAAAGTGGCTATTTTAAAGGGATAGAAAAAACTTTATCTCTTTCTTTCATTTTACTTCCAGTAGGGATTACAGTAATATTATAGTAATATTAAATATCTGTCTGACATATAATATTACCCATCAATATTACAGTAACATGACAGTAATATTATGCGGTAATATTACTGTAACATTACTTTAATCTTACATGCTTTTGGAAAAATTGCAAAACAGTTTTGTTTCTTATGATAAAATAAGAAAATATTTCTTGTTTATTAATTAAATATACACTTTAAAGTTATTTTTATTTACTTTACATGCTCGTGTAATGTACTGGAATGTAAAATTAATTTTGCTTTGAAAAATTTACTGTGAGATTACTGTAAACTTTTGAAAATTTATTCAAAAGAATAAGACCTCTTAGAAGACATGTGGCCAGTAATTTATTTACAAATTTATATAAGAATTAACATTTTCAATGTTATACAAACATTCAAATAACTTCTAAAATAATAAACGTTTTTAAATAATCTGAAACTTATTTTAAAGGTCATTTTCTATAGAATAAGAATTACTTATAAATAATAAATGTAAATAATGTTATGTTAGGACAAGTCTCCCAGGACATCTCTCCCCAGTAAAATATTATTTATTTATTGAGTGTCAAAACCAGGACAAGTCACCCCGGAACATCTCTCCCCAGTAGAATATTATTTATTTAATGAGTGGCAAAACCAGAACAAGTCTCCCCGGGACATCTTCCCCCCGAAAAATATTATTCATTACTCGAGTGGCAAATTCAGGACAAATCTTCCCGGGACATCTCTCCCCAGAAATATATTATTTATTTAATGAGTAGCAAATTCAATACAAGTCCCCCCAGGACATCTCTCCCTAGAAATAATTATTTACCAAAAACAGTATCAAATTCAGGACAAGTTTCCACAGGTGTAGTTTTAAAATATCCCTATGGAGAGTATTGACAATAGAGAATAATTAATATATTTTTCTACTTTTTCTTAAAATTTTTTTAAATTAGTTAATATTAATTATGTAATTATTAATTAGTATACAATTTGTAATTGGAAAAATTGTAATTACTATTTTAGTAACTCATGAAGAGTTGGCATTGTTGTTTAATAAGTTCATTTATTTCGTTTAATTTGGTTATAATGTGTCTAGTTTGTTCCTTAGGGTGATTGTGTGTATTACCACGTGTTTTAAAATCACAAGTGTGAATTACTACAAATGTGCTTGAAATTCTACGCGTGCATTACTATGTCGTGCCTATTAATACACGTGAATTATTACGAACGTTCTAAATTCTAAGTTTTATTACTATAATTGAAATTATTATTTAATAACCTAAATTTTAGCTTTTAATTTATTTTAAAAGGACAAAATAATGTATTTAATTAATCTCATCTGAACTAGTGATTTTCAAAGTTAAATAAAATGTGTTAAAATAGATTTTTTTAGAATTTTTCATTAAAAATAAAAATTAATATAAATTAAAGTTTTATTATAGATATTAAATAGTTTATTATCTGTCAAATAAAGTTTTATTTTAATATTTTTAATGAAATTCGTAGTAAATGGGGCACACGTAGTAATACACACAATCACCCTATTGTAATATGGAAATAAACTCTTTTTCTATAACTTTTTGTGTAGAGTTAAATCGTATTAAAGTAATGTACTAAATAAGTGGAATTTATGTTAAAAAAGTGTTGTTCATGTATAGGGGAGACCGGGGCGTAATGAATCACTTTTCACTTGTTGTCGCTTAACTTCGTCATTCTTGTTTTAATAAAAATTTTATCGTGTGGAAAACTTAGCTTAACATCTCAGCTGTTAATTAAAAAAAAAAAGTACGCCGTAATATCACTGATACTTTTTTTCTAGAACAACGTTTTTGGAGAAATATAAGGTGAGCTATTTCGCCTCGGGCCGGGGCGTAATGGATTAGCAATGAAATTATAATTTTGATAATGAAATATTATTTAATATTAACAATTTTGGTTTCTATTGTACATTTGTAACAAAGAATATTGAAAATGGAACATATTCAATTTAAACTTTAAACATTTTTATGCAATTTTCAAATTTTCAAAAGTTGTAGCGAAATGCAAAATCTATTTCCTTTAAAAATCTATTCTTCAGTTATTTTTTAATAAAAGATTGTCATTAGTACTTATTTATATTAATATATATATATATATATATCTCCCGGGGAGACATGTCCTAAATTTACCACTCGAGTAATGAATAATATATTTTTGGGGAGAGATGTTCCGGGGAGACTTGTCCTGGTTTTGCCACTCATTAAATAAATAAAGGACCCCGCACAAAATACATTAAAAATCCCTTTCGGTCAAATTGTTTGAAACTTTGGTAAAATGAAGTTCAAGTGATTCTGAACAAAAGCTCTCTGGCTCATACCCCCCCCTTTCCGGGTTCGTTTGCCCGCTAGAAGCATTTGAAGGTGAAAGTAACAAACTGTATTTTGAGAGAATTTCATCTAATTAAAATGCATTTTTTTGGTGTCACTTTATAGAAAAACCTTTTTGAGGTATCTGATATTGCAGAGTAGTATTTGTAATATTGCCATGCAATGTTTGCTACATTACCATAAGTAACATTTGCAGTATTGAGGCAATATGTTTAACATTTGGTTTTTTATTTGAGTGTTTATGAAAAAGTAGTGACGCTAAGAGATAAGGAGTGGAAAAATTATTTCTGCAACTGGTTGCTTACAAATATTTATTAGTCGATTACATTTATTATTTCAATGGGGTTGGCATTCATGGCAGCATCTTGAATGCTTCGCAATAGTTTAAGTGATGGATAGTTTACATTATCTTCATGCCGAGCGTATCCTAGAAACCAAATGATGCAGGTAACACGAGTAGTACAGAGTAACACTCACGATTAAACTGTCTCAATCATTAACAAAGAACTACACTCTCACCAACACAACTTTTATACAACTTCAAAACTATATTAAGTTTAAAAGATTACCTTTGAAAAGCGAAAAGTGAGTAAGTATGTATATATACATACTTTGTTTCCATTTTTCTGAGAAATGAAGTATCAAGGTTGTGAAAATGTAAATAATGTAAACAAAATATATAAAATATATTCACGATTTAAAATATTACAATAGATTATTATTGCAAAATATAACATGGTAATGTAGCAAACATTGCATGGCAATATTACGAATACTACTCTGCAATATCAGATACCTCAAAAAGGTTTTTCTATAAAGTGACACCAAAAAAATGCATTTTAATTAGATGAAATTCTCTCAAAATACAGTTTGTTACTTTCACCTTCAAATGCTTCTAGCGGGCAAACGATCCCGGAAAGGGGGGGGGGGTATGAACCAGAGAGCTTTGGTTCAGAATCACTCAAACTTCATTTTACCAAAGTTTCAAACAATTTGACCGAAAGGGATTTTTAATGTATTTTGTGCGAGGTCCTTTCTACTGGGAAGAGATGTCCCGGGGAGACTTAACCTGAATTTGCCACTCATTAAATAAATAATATTTTACTGGGGAGAGATGTCCCGGGGAGACTTGTCCTGGTTTTGCCACTCGAGTAATGAATAATATATTTCTAAGGAGATATGTCTCGGGGAGACTTGTTCTGGTTTTGACACTCATTAAATAAATAATATTTTACTGGGGAGAGATGTCCCGGGGAGACTTGTCCTAACATAACATGATTTACATTTATTATTTACTTCAATATTTACGTTTAATAAAAGCAATTAAAAAATTTTTTTTTCTTGTTATAAATAAATAAAAAATTAGTTTTAACTATAGATATGTACACGGAAAAAAAGTACGTGAAATTTTCATTGACTCGGTATTTGACTTTTGGATGCGACACAAAATACTAGGAACAGTCCAGTACTTTTGCATGAGAGTTTCAAAAGCAGTCAATGAAAATTTCTAGTACCTTGCTTGAGAATTTCATTGACTTTCAAAAAAATTGTATATTTCTGTAAAATAAAAAATATAATTTCCACATGTTCACAGTTTTTTTGAAATTCACTCATTCATTCAAATATTTGGATAATAATTAATCACACAAACAAAAACAACAACCTCATTTAAAGGTAAAGTCACTCACAACAAAACGGCTTATAAATAATTTTCTGTTACATATTTTATTTTTTTTATACGGTAATAGGAAAGATAAAGGGTTAGAGATTATATATTTTCAGTGCCAATATTTATTTTCATCGTTTCCCGAAGTTATTTAAAAATGAATTGAAAAATTGAGCGAAATTAGCCTCATTTACGGTAATTGTTTCAACTCAAATTAAACAAGTTGTTCATTTCATGACCATTTAGCTTCCTCAATATATATTATTATATATAATTTTAAAAGTTAAATAATTATAATATTATATTAAATATAATTAATTAACCAGGTAAAGTACCCTGAATAAATATTAATTATTCAATTTTTTATTATAGAATAATTATTTTAAAGTGTTTTGATAAAATGTCGAAAAATACAAAATTTTAATTTTTTGTAAAAAATTAAAATATTTAATAATTCTATAAATTTTGATAAAATATATACTTTATATACATAAATCGATTCGTTTTTATGTCAGGAATGCAATTTTGACAAGAATTATTAAAAATTTTAATATAGAAAAAAGTTATTTCAAAAAATCAAAAAATTAATTTTTTCAAAAATTAAAAAAATTTTGAAAAAAATTTTTTTTAAAAATATTTTTGAAAATCCTTCTGTCTGATTCTTGGTATTCATGACCGTAATACACCTACAAAATCTTCTCAAAATCCATCAAGATGTGCAAGAGAAAATTTGTCCACAAGAATCGGTGACATACACACACACATACACACACATACATACACACATACATCCGGACATTTGTTCCTCTCGACGAATTATATATACTACACTTGAAAATTTGTAAAAATAATTGATTTTAAAAAATTCGGAAATCGACATCACTATAAGGCTTCCTTTATGAGGAAGCAAAATTAACTTCTTAGTCGAATTCCACATTTTCTCGGATCAAGAATATATGTTCTTTTCCCAAATATACTATGTTAAGAAAATAGTTTTCTTGAATCAATACTATAATAGTCTTGGCCGTATTCAATATCATGATTTGCTTTAACCAAAAAAAATTGTCTTGGTTCAATACTTTTTTTCTGTGTAATGATTTTTAAACTATTTATCTCAGCCACCCAAAGTGCTGACACTGCATATCTATAGTTTAAACTAATTTTTTATTTATTTATAACGAACCAAAATTTTTTTTACGTTAGTAAAATGAAAAAATGTGTACTCGTGGGTACCCGGGTATGAACACAAGGGTTAACAACAATATTTAACATACACATAAAATTTTGTTCCATAACGATTGCTTTTTCGAGTAAAAACTAAAAATAAAAGTACCATAAAGAATAACATCATAATAAAAGCTACTTCGCTTAGAGTACACTGGCACACAAAAAAAAATTGATGCTCTGAGCTTTTGATCAAACTATGACTACTTTATGTTTTTGGGGTCGCTGAAGCCGAATCTGAAGTTCATTTAACCCCATCACGTCAGGGTTTTGAGATAACTCCCGAAAAAACTCAAAATTTGACCCTAACATTTTTTTAACCAGAAAAATATTTATTTTCATGTCTTACAATCACTACTTTATGTTTTTGGGGTTGCTGAACCTGAATCTGAAGTTCATTTAACCCCATCACGTCAGGGTTTTGAGATAATCTCAAAAAACTCAAATTTTGACCCCAAAATTTTTTAATCAACAAAAATTTTTATTTTTAAGTCTTACTATAACTACTTTATGATTTTGGGGTCGCTGAAACCGAATCTTAAGTTCATTTAACCCCATCACGTCAGGGTTTTAAGATAATCTCAAAAAACTCAAAATTTGACACAAAAATTTTTTAATCATCAAAAATTTTTATTTTTAAGTCTCACCATCACTACTCTATGTTTTTGGGGTTGCTGAAACTGAATCTGAAGTTTATGTAACCCCATCACGTCAAGGTTTTCAGATGACTTTTAAAAAACTTAAAATATGACAAAAAAAATTGTTATCGAGAACTTTTTTAAACAAATTTTGAGTTTTTTAAGGTTATCTCAAAACCCTGACGTGATGGGATTAAATGAACATCAGATTCGGGTTTAGCAATCCTAAAAACAAAAATTAGTGATAGTAGAAAATGAAAATTTTCTTTTTTGTGTCAAATTTTGAGTTTTTTTGAGTCGACAGGTCTCAAAACCCTGTCGTGATGGAGTTAAATGAACTTTCGGTTCGGGTTCAGCAACCCCAAAAACATAAAGTAGTGATAGTAAGACATGAAAATAAATATAGTTCAGGTTAAACAAAATTTTGGGGTCAAATTTTGAGTTTTTTGGGGTGTTATCTCAAAACCCTGACGTTATAGGGTTAAATAAACTTCAGATTCAGTTTCAGCAACCCCAAAAACATAGAGTAGTGATGACGTGATGATAACGTGACCCTGACGTGATAGGGTTAAATAAACTTCAGATTCGGTTTCAGCGACCCTAAAAACATAAAGTAGTTATAGTAATACTTAAAAATAAAAATTTTTGTTAATTAAAAAATTTTGGGGTCAAATTTTGAGTTTTTTTGAGGTTATCTCAAAACCCTGACGTGATGGGGTTAAATGAACTTCAGATTCAGGTTCAGCAACCCCAAAAACATAAAGTAGTGATTGTAAGACATGAAAATAAATATTTTTCTGGTTAAAAAAATGTTAGGGTCAAATTTTGAGTTTTTTCGGGAGTTATCTCAAAACCCTGACGTGATGGGGTTAAATGAACTTCAGATTCGGTTTCAGCGACCCCAAAAACATAAAGTAGTCATAGTCTGATCAAAAGCTCAGAGCATCAATTTTTTTTGTGTGCCAGTGGTATTAATTGCTCGGGACATTTTAAATATTACTTGGCTTTTAATAAAATTTAGATTCCTTGAAGTAAATTATACTTTTTTAAAAAAGTAAAATTTGTTTGAAAACGAAGAAAAATTAGGGTCTACTTGTGGAGTAATGCTTTCATCATTCATCAAGAAAAGGGAATTTTTAATTTTTTAAATGTTGTGTCGGAAAATACAGAAAAATAAATCAATTAACTAATTATATTGATATGACCAAATACACTTTTTAAAAATAAAAATTTTAAGATTAATTAATTATTATAATATATGTGTAATAATTATAAATCAAATAAAAATAGTCTTTTATTTAATAATTAATAATAATTTTCATTATATATGTAAAATATAAAAAAATAAAATTCACCATTGAAAAGAGCATGAAAAAGGTTTTTTAACCTTTCAGAAACATACTCAACAATATTTTTCCCATTTACTAAGTATCTGCCGAAAAAATTGTAAAAGTAGACGGGGTTTCACAAAAATAATAAAATTGACTCGCCTCCATCTTCTTCAAATTTTTGAAAAAGTCAAAACAAGTTTTTGAGGACACTAAATAAATTCCCCGAGTTTTAATTTTTTTCAAGAAGATGAAAATTCAACTTACAAAATTGCGTGAAATGACTTTTATATGTGAGTATACACACTGCAAAATCTGGTATCACACGTGTGTCCTCAAATGAGTTGCTTTATATTAGGTGTTTAAACCATTTGAGATACAATATCTGTAATATTTTGAAACATTTAACTTCATCTCGTGTCTCATTTTCAGATTTTAAAAATGACTTAGTGCGTATAAGACATATACCACAACGCGTTCTGGACCCTTCAATGTATCAAATACCCGAAATTTGTGTCGTGGCACTATCAAAAACGGCCATAACGCGTTGTGGCAAACTCGAAACGGTCAAAAAGCAAATTTTGTTCTATTTATCTTCTCATATTGGATCACGTCGCATTGTGGCAATAAGAAAATGCCACAACGCGTTGTGGGCGTTTATACTAATGCCATCACGATGCATTCATCTGCATTTAAAGACGTTAAATCCAAAAAAAAATTGTGAATGAAAACTTTACGAAGAATAATTGTTTTTTTAATATTATTATTTTTATTATTTACTAGCCAAATTATCCGCGCGCAAGCGCGCGGGAATGTTGTACTACGATATTTATTGTAAACAATTTCAAGTCCTTTTAATTTAAGTAATTTTTAAAGAAATACTTATTATGACACATAACTGAAAAACTAATTAGAATTAAATTTTCAAAATATATTATATTTTTAAACTTTAAAGTATATAAAAAAACTTTAACAAATTTCGATACTAATTTCAAATTTGGCATCAGATTTTCAAAATTAAAAATAATTAAACTTTTTTGTACGAGGAAAATTGAATTTCACAAAAATTGTTATCTGATACCTAAATTAAAAAGAAACTTCATTACGAAAATTTTAATTATTCTAAAGAATAGAAAAGGTAAAAAAATTATTAGCTAGGGGAGTGCTGTCAGGGTTGGACATAGTTTTGAATTTTCTTCATAACTTCCTCTGCAGTGCGAATTTCACGTTTTCGCGCATATTGTTGGAAAGATCAACTCAAATGCAATGTTTTTGCTGTACATTGCAAAAAAATTAGGCCAAAAGTTTCAAAGTTATAAGCAATTTAAAAAAAAAAATGTTGTAAGGATTGAACATGGGTGTAAGGGTTGAGCCACTGTAGAAAATCAATGAAATATTTAGGTAAATGGTTAAAAATGTCCTTCAAATAATAGAATGACACTTGAAAATGAAGAAAGGAACCATGGAATTAAAATAAAATCCCATATTGTGCATTTTTGCATAACATTAGATATTTTATTTCTTAAGAATGATATAAAAAATTTTTAAATCAAAACAATAAAAAAAGATTATCGAAAAAATTTTTTTCCCTCTTTTTTCGTTAGAAATAAAGTTTTTGACACCTCCTTAAGTCAAAAAATGAATTTCTGTTGCAAGTAAGCTTCGTAATTGCAAAATTTTGGGCGGCTCAACCCTTACGACACCGCCTGGCTCAACGCTAACTCGTGCATCGTTTTGCGACATGCCACACAGAACACAAACGCGTCACACAAAACCCCAAATTTCTTTTCACATTTTCGTATAACATCTTAATAAACAATTTCAATAAATTTACTTTTCTTTTACATATTTCTTCTACATTTACTGCTCTTTTTTTAACACCACAAAAAAGTTTCTGTTGAGCGTATAACAATGACTCGCAAAAAACAAAAGTAAACGTTCGTATACTTGACTGAAACTAATGTGAAAAGTTGACTGGCATTAGTAGCAAGAATTTAAGTACAAAAACAGATGGCGCTAGTGTGATAAAACTAAATAAACGCGATGGCTCAACCCTAACACCTGTCCAACCCTAACAGCACTCCCCTATATATAGGTATTTAACTTTCCGAACAAAGAATATAAACAATATTTTCTTACAGAATTTCCACTACTTTTTATTTGCTAATATTGAAAAATTCAACTTTATTTAACAAAATTTTATGCAATTTATTTTTCCCAATAATTCAATTACTTTTAATAATTATATAATTTTTCATGTAAATTCCATTTTTTCAAAAAATATTTTGATTAAATTCTAAGCATAAAGGACCCCGCACAAAATGCATTGGAATTGGCTTATCGTTAATTTTGTTCAAATTTTCAGAATTAGTAGTTCTAAGTGTCCTAATTAAAGATATAATTTTGTTAAACTCAAAACTTCACTTGTTTGGCTGAAAACAGGGGGTGAAAGTACCCCCTGTCTAAGGCATGAAATGAACATTTCAGTGCTTTTAGCCAAATAAACCATTATTTTTGGTAAGTTTAATGTTAGAAGTCACCAATATACATAAAGAGAGAACTCTTAATGTTAAACAAATAAAAATGTACAATATCAACCCTCAAAAACTACCCCTTGTACAGTTAAAACCATATAGAAAAGGAAAAAACTATTTTAATCACAGAAAATATTTTTATAAATAAAATATTGACTTTTCATTTACTAATACATATGAGATGTCATATTTACCCTTACAAACAACCCCAACAACAACAACAAAAAGCAACCTCTTTTATATTTTAAATAAATCCAGTAAACCAGATAAATGAACAGTTTAAACAGAGAAAGACTTTTGAAAATCGACTGGAAGTAATTATTTAATCTTCCGTGATTTTCAGTGCAATGTTCAAAATAAAAAAGTACCCTTATGAAAAAAACAACCCCTTAAGATTTAAAGTGAAAAAAGTAAAAAATCCATTTCAACCAAAGAAAACTATTAAAAATAGTAAACAGTTTATTATGTTTGTAGTTGTTAAAGAAACTACCTCCTACATGTAACAAAAATAAAATATTATTTTAAATATTCGACGCTATTTATAATAAACATCCCTCTAAGTATTAGGCTCATAGAAAGAAAATAACTCATTGAAGATATTGCATGTCTTTAGGCTTGTGAAAACTCTCAAATGTTTTGTTTCAATCTTATTATATTGTTCAAAAACATGCCTGCATTCGCTAGAAAAACATTTTCTACCCAGAGTACGCCACGTGGAGGCTGCAGGTACAAGATTTTGTACTCCTTTTCTTGTTAAAAAAAAATCTCACCTATTTACATATATACAAGTTGCACTTAGTAGCAAATCTTATTTTAAGGACTTTGCTGCAATGCATCCAAAAAAACTATTCATTGACAGGGTTGTTTCTGTTTCCTGCAGCTAACACGCTGTCCAAAAGATCCGTCCAAGGGTATTTCACGTGTTCTTCGTGACGAGCATATCCGAAGTACCATAAAACACTTGCAACGTGAGCACAAGTACCTAAAGTTCTTGCACCCGACTTACAAGTGCAATAGTAACCACGGATAGGTTGCTGCTGTTCACCTCTATTTTCTTCAAGATCATAAAGTATCCATAGCTGATGTCGCGTAGCATTTCGAAATCTGGAATAAATGCGCATTCTTATTAAACCAGGTTCATTCATCAAAGCATCTAGTTGTAATTCTTCATTACCATCTCTATGGACTTTATCCTGAATATAAGATGGTGCCAAGTTTACTTGGTATACCCCGAATGTCAAGTGACGCAAATACTCCATAGAAAGATGAGGAAAATATGGAAGATCGTTTTCGTTTAAATGCACCCACTGTGCGTTTCTTCGGAAAAGTTCCTCTTCTTCAACCCTTGTTTTTAATTCATTTGCTGTTTCAGCTCTTAATAACATTTCTGTTGCTAATTCAACTGTAGCTACTTCCATTTCTATTAAACCACGATATTTATTTATTATCGCGCCAGCAATGCGATAAAAATCACCAAGATGGGGAACATGTGTCATTGATATGGGTTTACCAAATATTTTAAAAATAGATTGCAAGTGCCCGTTTCGCGATTCTACTAACCATCTTATTTTTGTGATTAACCGAGCTTCGTTCGCATCCTCAGTAGAGAATTGTCGTTCATTACGACCCAACAACGGTGGCATTTTGGGTATTAAACCCATCCGTTCAAGAAAAGGAATCGCATCGCGATACCCTCTATCAACAATAATTATATCGCCTTCGTCTAACCATTCTCTGATTTGAGCACCATCTCTTTCACATTCTTGTATTAAAATGTTGGCGTCGTTATTTCGTGCGTCTGAAAAGTATGGTCCGTGAATGTCAAGAATGTATCCATTCGTTGACACCAAAAGAATGGGCTTAACAAGATGACAACTCTTGTGACGATTAAACGATTGTCGTAAAGCTTGAAAATTGCTAGATTTCCCAATTTTTGCGTAAGTACCGTCGATGATGACAATTGCTTTACGATTTTCTGGTGTCGGATTGTATAATGTATTTGCAAAATCAGGTACATATCTCTCTATGAATTCTTGTCTCGTTATTGCGTTAAGTCCAATGTTTTGAAGAACAAATGATTCCATTAAAAATATTCTTACTTTACTAACAGCCATACTAACACTTTGTCTGCTGGGATAATTAAAAACAACTGAAAGAAATTCATCTGGTAGACCTTTTGCCGCATTTTGCATAAAAATACTAAAAGGTCTTTCTTTGAAATATATCTCTGACCTGGTATCAGTTGCGCTGGATCGAATAGAGAATATAAATCTCGAAATTGTTCCTTAGTTATTGGAGAAAATGATTTGAACTGATCGTCCGAAAAATCGCTTTCATCTACGAATTTTTTTTTCGAATTTTTTTCACAGAACCGCTGAGACCATTTAAAAACTTTAATAACTGAGGACCTTTAATACAATAAAATCTATTCATAAAACGAAGATGTTGCATGAGATCTGCAGGGATGAAACCGTGTTCATCTAAATGCTCTGGACAACACCTAACATTTTCTTGAACGTAAATGTCTTTCAGGACAAAAATGTTAACACGACATTCGTCTGAAAGTCGTACTACATTATCTATCCGATTGCAAATAAGGCATGTATGGCTCGATGTTTGCGTTAAGACATTAAGTCTTAAACAAGATGGATTATAATTTAAATAATAAAAAAACTACTCCCGAAAATTCAATTATTTTGAGATATTTTAATAAAGTTCTTTTCAAAATTCAATTTGTTTCAGAAATAACAATATTCATCACAATAATTCAATTACTATTAAAAGTAATAAATTTCTTTTTGGAAATTCCATTATTTTAGAAAAATTCTAATAAATCGTTCGCAAGTATTCAATTATTTTCATAAATAATAAAATGTTTTTTTGGCAAATCCAATTATTTTCAAAAAAATTTAATAAAATTTCCCACTGACATTCAATTATTGACAAATTTTTTAATAGAATTCTTTGTAAAATTTAATTATCTTTAAAAACTTTTTACATTTCAATAATTTTCAATATCTACTATTTTTATAAAATAACCAAATAGAATTCAATTATTCTAAAAAAATTATGATAAAATTCTAAGAAAAAATTAAATTATTTTCATCAATTTTAATAAAATTCTTCCCAAGAATTCAATTATTTTTATAAAAATAGAAAAATATTCTAAATAAAATTTAACTATTTTCTTAAATTATGAAATGCTTAAAAAAAGTCAATTTTTCTTAAAATTTATAAAATTCTTCAGAAAATTTCAATTATTTTCAAAATTTTTTAAAAAATTCTTCGCAAGAATTTAATTATTTTAATAGATAATAAAATATTTCAGGAAAATTTAATTATTTTAATTAATAACAAAATTTGCCCAAACAAATCAATTATTTTTGTAAATAATAAAATTCTTCTGAAAAATTCAATTATTTTTGTAAATAATAACATTTTTAATTGAAAATTCAATTATTTTTTTAAAATTCTTGGCAAGAATTAAATTATTTTAAATTCTTTCATAAATAATAAAATTCGTAGCATAAATTCAATTTATTAGCAGGATAAGAAGAAAGTAAATATTTTTGATGAAAATTAGGAAAAAGTCAGGAAAATAAAAAATATGGAATGGAATTTTTGTCAATTTTGTGAAGTGAATAAAACGAGTTTTTTTGGTTTCTTTTTGACATTAAAAAAATGACAATAACCCACAAAAATGAATTTAAAAAAACAAATGAATACAGATAAATTTGCTAACGGAAAAGAAACTTACGATTATTATATAATGTATGTATGTATATTTCTATTTTCTATCAAAACGTATAAAAAACAAAAGAATAACTATAACTAACTTCAAGTGTGGACACAGATCCGGAATCACGACAATTATTATATATAATTAATAGTAATTAGTAATATTTTTTTCTAGTTATGGAAGCTGAACTAAAAAAAACTGTAATATCACTCGACATGTGATCAATTTGTATCTCGCTCTTTATGAACAGTGTCAATTGAAAAAGAAGATGCCAAAACGTGGATTAGTTGTACGTCCAATTTTATCTGACTGCATGAATTCTCGATGTCAAGTGGACTTAATCGATATGCAATCAGAGCCGGATCAAGGTTATAGGTTTATCATAAATTATCAAGACCATTTGACAAAATTCACAATTCTTCGTCCACTTAAAACAAAGACTGCTGAAGAAGTGGCTTATCACATCTTGGATATTTTTTGTTTATTCGGGGCTCCATGTATACTCCAGAGTGACAATGGTCGTGAATTTTCTAATAACATAATTAAAAATTTAACTGAAATGTGGCCAGGGTTGAAACTTGTTCACGGCAAACCGTGACACTCTCATAGCCAAGGTTCATTTGAACGGTCGAACCAAGATGTTCGAGATGTGCTTGTTACATGGATGGCTGATAACAACTCAGAAAGATGGTCAGAGGGCCTCCAATTTATACAAAGTAAAAAAACCGTGCCATTCATTCAGTAATAAAGAAAAGTCCTTATGAGGCTATGTTTGGGTTCGCGCAAAAAATCAGATGGGCGGATTCAACACTTACAAGTGACGTATATGATGGTATACAAACAGAGAAACAATTGGAAGAACTTTTTTCGTCCTTAAAAAAAGCAACCAAAAAGATACTAACAACGAAGGCTATCAAAAAATTAGTGATGCTGAAAATAATGAAGATAAAGAAGTTACACCAAAATTTTGTGTAATATGTGAAAATGAAACCACGGAATCTACAAACTGCTCAAAATGTCATAACTTTATTCATGTAAATTATGGAAATATTGACTACAACGATCAGAGCTTGGGCGAAAGGATTATTTGTAAGATCTGCTTGAGGAGAAAAAGTATAACTGCTGAGAGGGAAGGTGCTAAATGTGGGCAGGAGAAACAGGCACAAAAAATGGTTTCTTTCTCCAACTCCAAATTTTCGGAGGCTGAAATTTGCGCCAACGTTGCAATAAGAGTGTCTGACGTTGATAGAGGACGAGTTGCTCCAAGAAACGTGTTAGCAACTGTTTTGGAGGTCAATTCTTCCGGGCTCTATAAGTTAGGTACAAAAGAAGGTGTTATTGACCGTCTTTATGCACGGAATAATTTTGTACAAGCTGATAACGAATTCATAAACGTGAAAGATGTTCCTTCATCTTCGATAACTCTCCGTTCAGCATCAATGTTGTCATCAGGATGCAAGCAAGGATTTGTAAGCTGTACTTGCAAAAGATACTGCATTGATAGGAAATGCAGATATCGAGCTAGAAACAGTAAATGTAATTCTAAATGCCAAAGTAATAGTTCATGTAAAAATACGTAATCAATAATAAAAATGACGAATTTAATCTGAATTAAAAAATTGAATAAATAAAAATGAAGAGTGTCTAAAAGTTTCGTTTCATTACTCACCCATTTATTACATTCCACTTGAATATAATTAATTAATAATTAAAAATTTTTTTTTTTGATTTAACGTCTTTAAATGCAGATGAATACATCGTGATGGCATTAGTATAAACGCCCACAACGCGTTGTGGCATTTTCTTATTGCCACAATGCGACGTGGTTCAATATGAGAAGATAAATAGAACAAAATTTGCTTTTTGACCGTTTCGAGTTTGCCACAACGCGTTATGGCCGTTTTTGATAGTGCCACGACACAAATTTCGGGTATTTGATACATTGAAGGGTCCAGAACGCGCTGTGGTCGATTTTTTGCTCAATGAGCGTTTTCGGGATTTGAGCCTAACATATACATATGTGTGAGTATTAGGGTGTTTGTAAGATACATGGACAATTAATTTTTTCGAATTTTGTTTACGCCACCCCCCAGTAATTTTTATGCAAAAAATGCTCTAGGTCACAGTTGTCTTCATTGTTAGCTGCACTATAAGATATCAATTCGACAAAAATCCAATAATCAAAAATTTTCAAAATGGCGGATTTTTAAAGTGGGTCATAAAAATGCATCACGATGTATCCAAGGTTTTATCACATAAATGTTGTCGAAAATTCAATGAATTTTCTTACTCGGAGGTATTTTCGATCATTTATTATGAAACTGATATCAGAATAGTATATTTCGTAACGAGTGCGAGCAGTTGACAATTTTTGAATGAGGACTTTTTTTGAAAGTAAATATTCTAAAGAACGTCAAGGACAATTTTTGAAAGCGCTATTTACGAATCTGTCAAAATGTTTTTTCAAATTACTCAATACAATATGGCAGATTCAAACAATTTTTTATACATTCCTTAAATAATCGATTTTAAGAGCAGAGGAAAATTATAAAAATATAGATCTAAATTTGATTTGTGCATTTTTATAACCCACTTTAAAAATCCGTAATTTTGAAATTTTTGAAAATTGAATTTTTGTCGAAGTGCTATCTTATAATGCAGC
Source organism: Leptopilina myrica (nomen nudum) (assembly GCA_032872475.1). Lineage (NCBI taxonomy): Eukaryota > Metazoa > Arthropoda > Insecta > Hymenoptera > Figitidae > Leptopilina > Leptopilina myrica (nomen nudum). The sequence continues at coordinate 17,012,769 of CM065461.1, forward strand.
TGAAAATAAAAACAAATGTGACCTGGAGATTTTTTTGCATAAAAATTTACAAAGTTATGAATTTTTTTTAAAGTGCATTTTTCCCATGTATTTTCAATGGGACATTTCGATCCTCTGTTTAAAATTCCTGCGAAGGATTTTATACAGGATCCTGTTTCAGGAATATTCATAAGATCCTTTGCAAGTTCGTACATATGAACGCAGTAGCGTTCTTATGTACCTAGGTTCTCTAGTGAAACTTAATAAGATCAAGCGTGTTATCCTTTGTACCCAAACAAACAACAACATAGTATTCTGGACAGTTTCCTTTGTTAAATCATTTGTAAGATCTTGCATTAACAGTCTGGAAGTAAAAAACTCAGGATCCTCTCGAGATCCTGTGCAGGTTCCGATGCAGGAACTTTAGCTATTAAATGTTCCTGCATGGGTACTGTACAGGAACACTTGCAGGATCATGTACAAGAAACTTTTTAATTTTTTAAATGTTAAGTATACAATTTTTTCTATGTTAAGCAACATTTGACAGACATAAACTTCATATTTTAATATGTTAGGCCCGTATAACAATGTTGGACAGAAAAATGGTTTGCGCATTTGGGAAACGCATAGAAAACAACTGCGCAGGAGTTAAAAATATAAATAAATTAATTGAAGAAACTGTGTAGAATCTTTTACGGGTCACTTACAGGATCCTTTACACTTAAGTACCTGCCGTTTACAAAACTGCAAAGGTTCCTGTACAGGAACCTTTACAAAGATTTTTATACGTGATCCTGCAAGTGTTCCGGTACAGAAACCTTTACAGGAACCATTAATAGCTAAAGTTCCTGCATCGGAACCTGCACAGGATCCTTAGAGGATCCTGTACGGGGATTTTAAGCTGAGTTTTTTACTTATATATTGCTAATGCAAGATCTTACAAATGATTTTACAAAGGAAACTGTACAGAATGCTATGTTGTTGTTTGTTTCGGTACAAAGGATAACACGCTTGATGTTATTAAGCTTCACTAGAGAACCTAGATCTTACAAATATTCCTGGAACAGGATCCTATATAAGATTCTCCGCAGGAATTTTTAACAGGGTCGATTACTGGCACGTGTTAATATTAATCAATCGGATTCAAATTTTGGGAAAATTTGTTTCCATTATATTGGAACCAAATTGGGGGGTGGCGTAAACCAAATTTTAAAATTACATTTTAACGGACACCCTAGTGAGTATACATGTATATGTGTTTTGTAGATGTATGAGTATACATGTGTATATATTAGAGACTAGTGTACCAATATACATTCGAACGTCGACCCCCGTTTGATTGCGCGAGGGGGTTCGCCCCCCCCCCCGACCACAAAAAACCAACTCAAAAGAAAACAAGTTGTTCATTTCATGACCATTTCGCTTCCTCAAAATATAATAAACCAATTGCTTACTTTAAATTGAATATGTTAAGGTAATATTTCAAAAAACGCAAAATTTGAATTTTTTGTGAAAAAAAAATATTGATTAATTTTATAAATTTTGATGAAATGTGCACTTTGTATATATCAATTGATTCGTTTTCTTGTAAGGAATGTAATTTTTAAAATAATTTATGAAAATATTAAGAAATAAAAAAGTTATTTAAAAAAATACAAAAAATTTTTTTTTTTAATTTTGAAAAAATTGTATAAAAAAAATTTTGTGGATAAATTTGAAAATCCTTGTGTCAGATTTTAGGTATTAATGACTGCAATAAACCTGCAAAATTTCAAAGCAATCCATTAAAATTTGTTAGAGATAATTTGTACACAATTTTTTGTGACATACACACACACATACACACATCTGGACATTTGCTCAGCATTTAATATACATATATCCTAGATGAAAATGAGTCCATATAATCATGTTTTGAAAAATTAAAAATCGTCACGAATGCAAAGCTTCCTTATGAGGAAGCAATTGAATAATTAACAAAATTAAAAAATTTATTTAATTATTTTTAATTGTCAAAAATCAATAAGAAAATTTTGTTAGAAATCAAAATGTGATTTTTCTTTAAACATTTGCACATATTTAATAAATTTTAATTAACAGATGACGTGTCAAAAAGAGTCTTTTTATGTAAGTATTATATGAATTAGGAATAAAGGAAATAAATATACGTTAGGTTACTAACACAGATCGCTGCTGCGTGCGCAGGTAGCTGATATACAATGACAGTGAGCTGTGGCAGTACCTTTATCATTGTATTAGAGTTAAGGGGATGTTGGTATTTCGAAGTTGGCAGCAGTGCTCAAGAGCAGTTACCATTAGATAAGGTGTGCATGGAAAGTAGTATTCTGCTCTTTCCGTGCACACGTGTGCGTAAAAGTACGAGTTTTTACGCACAATGTTACAGAAAGATATATATACTTGGTGTGAAAACTGTCCGTCGGTCGGTCGTTCTCTAACTTAATATAATAGATATCTTAATATAATAGACGGATTTGTATAAGGTAGAGTAGGGTAAAATGGGGTACCCCTGTTTTTTCCATGATAGGTACTTTTACTTTTTTTAACTTCGATATGGAGCGTTCCACACCAAATCGGACAGTGTTTAACTTTTGCATCTCAGATTTTTCTCAAATAATTTTTTTCTTTTAGTGATCATTGAAATAAGCTACCATGATTTTCAAATTTTTTCATCAAGCCATTTAAGAGATACAGGTTTTTGAAAAATCACGTTTTTTACGAAAATGTTTTTTTGAAATGGTTATAACTTGGTCAAAAAATTGACCAAATTTGACGTTCTATATATGAAAATTTTTGTTTTTACACGTAGTTTTTGATAAAAATATAAATAATTTTTTTTTAATTTACCAAATTTTTTAAAATTTTTTAAATAAAATTTTATTTTTAAGAATGTATGTATCGATCGATTTTTTTCAAAAAATTTTGTAAGAAACTAGGACTAAATTAACAACTTTTAGGCGTTGTCTGATTGTAAGCAAATGGTGGGATCTATTTATTTCGAATTTTTTAATTTTTATATCCATGTAATATAGCAAAAAATAGGGCTTTTGAGCTAAAATTATTAATAATAAGACAACACTGTATGAATTTTTATTTGTATTATACATTTGTAATCTTCAATATTTAAAAGTGATTTAAAAAATAAATTTTTTTATCTGTAGAGAAACACGGAGAATCATTTATTACCTCGATCGTTTAAATATTTTACAGACTTGAAATTCAACTGATAACGAGAATTCTCTGAATTTCAAATAGTCGTTTCCATCAGGAATAACGCAGTGATATTGTTGTGTCCCTGATATTGTTTTTGCCCTTTTATATCTCATGTCTAACAAATTTTTAGATTTAATATAAACTTCGTTAGATAGAAATCGCACACTAATGTTTGGTAAATTATTTGGTTTAACCGCCCAGTTATATAATTCCTGCGCTGTTGAAATTTGATCATCAAATGGTAATTGAAGGCTTGCTCGTGCAGCTATTCTTTTAATTGTGCCCCCACACCATCACAAAGGCCTTTACCGTAAGATGTTGCAAAATAATGCCACTTAACATCAAGTCTAAAGTCTTCTTTGTGATAATTTATATTGACAAAGTTTTTATAATTTTCAAATTGCTGGGGTGCCCCGTCGGAAAAATAATACACTTTTGCTGCGACCTTGGAAAGTTTCTTAATAAAAGTAGTTCCAATTTTTAGAAATTCGTGAACTGCAACTGCATCGTGAGAGAGACAATCGGAAATAATAACTACACTTTTGTGAAGAAGTTCATTATTTTTTTGTAATAAATTATGATTGGAAAAATCGTTGCCTGGCTATTATTCCAATGAAATCCAGATGCGGCGTTTTGAATAACAAACGCATAATTCTCCGCAAAATCACAAATAGCGATGTAGTCATTTTCTCCTAATGATTCTTTAAGCATCCTCAAGTAATTTGATTGTTCTTTAGCAACATAATTGTGCGGTAAAAGATTTTCTAAATTTTTACAAAATTCGTCGATAAATTCTGATGAATGTTTTATAAATGTTTGCAAGCTTGTTTGAGGCTTTGAAATCCAATACTTATAAGTTAATTCTTCGATTCTATTTTCTTCGATTATCTCCAGTAATACATTTGTTAAAGGTTCTATGCCGGGGCATTTATCACACTCGTGAAAATAACACTTATAACTTGAATTTTGGCAAACAAATATTTTAAGGCAATCACTATATCGCTTAGATAGAGTATACGTGCAGCACCTCCGCATACGCGTATAACCACACGGCTCGCCTACGAGCGTCACGGGGAGAGATTCACGCTCTCCAGCGCCGATGGCCATCATGTGACCATCTACCGAGCCCGCAAAGTTGAGTAAGAACGTTTACGGCCCTTCGGTTTAGGGCGGGACCTTTCCAATCCCTGGTCACTCTGCAGGTAACCGCCCGAGTTGGCACCACAACTCACATGTCGAAGCGCCACTACTACGACCGTTGCCGAAGCTACAGTCTGTTCATGGACGCCCCTAGCCTCAAGCGATGTAGGCTATAACCACTGCCCGCACGAGTCCAACCCAATGACCGGAAGGAACAAGCCTTTTGGCAAGTCCCCTGGCTCGGACCGGTCCTCGTGCTACCATTTGTACTCCGGTACGAGTACCGATTAAGAGTCTTACCACCCTTGCCTCGGCAAGTTAGGTTCGACGGTCAATATTAGACCTGCCGGGCCGCCACGGCACTGCCCATCATCATCGTAAGCCAATACTCTATAAGGTAGCCTGGGACGAACCGAGTACTACCCGCAAGCATGGCACCACTCCGAGTCTCTTTTAGTCGCCTTTTACGATATGCAGCCGATCGCAGGGGGCCTATTCTGCGCCCGGGACCCCCACGGGAGAGGCAATCACTATATGACTAAAATGGGGTTGATAGATGCGCTGTGAGAACTGTTAAATTACATGCTGCAATAAAAAAATCAAAATTATTCAATTACAAACGCTGAAAAATGTTTTAAGAATTTCCAACCATTTTTTATTATGATTTACCACAGAAAATTTGTCTTTAAAAGATTTTTGCAGACGATTTTATTAGTAAGTTACTATCAATTACCTAGAATCATTAGCTTAACGTTTTGATGCAGGATACACACACAAATAGTGTGCGTTCCGCTGGATCCAGCTAACACGCAATACGGTGGACGCAGTGATGCAAATTTAGAAAAGCTGACCTGATAGTTTGGATATTGCGTTTTAAAATGTTCATATAACTCTTTTAAGTTAGACATAATAAGTCGTTTCTAAATATGCTCACGATCCATTATCATTTTAATAGAAATATAATCTTTCTTCCCGGGCATATTTACACTCATTTCATCGTCTATGTAAAATTCCAAAATTTTCGATTTTATGTTATTTGATAACTGGCGACCTAAGTGTAAAAAGTTTAATCTGTTATTACTGAACGAAAAAATTATTATTATTATGATTAAATAGATTTCAACCTAATTTTGAGTTTAGTGTTGAAAGAACCCTCTTTTCTTCTTGAAGAGTTTTTGCTTTAGATGCCATGTTCTTCGTACAGCCTATTGTATAGCATGATTTTAGTAAACTCCACGTGTCAGGTAAAAGTGTGAGAATTTGAAACTTCTCCGATAGTGTCGTACTACTGTCATTATATTTTATTTTTAATTTTTCCATTAGATCCAAAAAATTATTTGAGTTAGCTTCATCATCAGATAATTTTATTACCCCTAGACACACGTTTTTAAATTTTCAATCACTTTATCAACCTTTTGTTGTAAATAATTTTGATGAATAACATTTCTTTTCATAATTGGAGACACATTTAATAAACCAATTGCATTATTTACAATAGGCAAAACTGTCCCTACGCTTAGTTGAGAAAGGCTAACCTTCTGAAGTAAATGCTTCTTGACTAAGTTGTTCTATTCCTTCTGAAAAACAAAATAAAAATTGATACGTTTCTACCAAATATGGGACGCTTTTTAAGCTAATTAAATTTTTATGGTCAATTTTTTATAATTAAGACTGTTAATATGTATAATTTTAGTAGAGATTTGAATATTAACTATAAAATATTAAATACAAACAACAAATTCTAATTAAGTAAATAATTATAAAACCACATTTCCTATAGTGTAAGAAAAATGCAGAATAATGAAAAATTTTGTTTTATAATAGTGAGAAAATTATGAAATCGTTCCAAAATTGGTGACTTTATCTTACAGCTAAAAAATAATATAATTTGCTTAATTTTACGAGATAGAGAATTTGATATTGACGAATTAATATAGACAATCTTGTCATTTTTTGATAATTCGTTATTTTGATTTTGGACGACAACAAGAGAATCAGAATTATTTTTTGCATCCAAAGACTTTCTACACGAAGTGCATAGATAATCAGAATTGCTTAAATTATAAAAATTTTGATGATTAATTGAAGCACGTCGCAATCCATTTTTAATTTTGTGCTATTCTAATTTTAACGGATTGCAGCACAAATTGTAAATACCAAAACTTGACATGGCATAAAACTATGACACTACAAACAACATATGAAATTGTTTACAGATATGATGTTCTTTAAATCATGATAAATATCTTCTACTTTACCGACCGTGGATATTAGATAATCTGCTGTCGGTAAAGTTTTGGCAAAAGAAGATTACCGACAGTACCCGTTTTCACTACGTTTATAAAAATTAAAAAATTCGAAATAAATAGATCCCATCGTTTGCCCACAATTAGACAACGCCTAAAAGTTGTTAATTTAGTCTTAGTTTCTTACAAAAATTTTTTTAAAAAATCGATCGATACATACATTTTTAAAAAAAAAATTTTATTTTAAGAATTAAACAAAAATTTCGTAAATTAAAAAAAAAAATATTTTTATCAAAAACTACGTGTAAAAACAAAAATTTTCATATATAGAACGTCAAATTTGGTCAATTTTTGACCGAGTTATAACCATTTCAAAAAAACATTTTAGTAAAAAACGTGATTTTTCAAAAACCTGTATCTCTTAAATGGCTTGATGAAAAAATTTGAAAATCATGGTAGCTTATTTCAATGATCACTAAAAGAAAAAAATTATTTGAAAAAAATCTGAGATGCAAAAGTCAAACACTGTCCGTTTTGGCGTGGAACGCCCCATATATATAATTCATATTAATAAGAAAATGTTATTAAATATGAAAGCAATCTGTGTTTTCGGCAGATGCTCGGTTTGTAATCTGGATTACTCCAGTGGCGCTCACAGTAATTATATTAAAGTTTCTGACATTTTATGGATTAGACATTACAGTATTGGTTAATTCCAAAAAACCGATATTTTCATTGGCGCACAATTTTGAGCTGGTGACAATGATGTATGAACCATGCGTTAGTTTGAAGGAAAATTAAATCGAAATTTAGACAATTTTTCACAATTTCTTGTTAAATGCCTTAGAAAATAGTTACTAGATGATCCAGAGTGTAAAGGTACTACCACAGCTACCTTCGACAGCTGTCTGCGCAGGCAGATGGCCTCAATTAAGGCGGAAAATTGAAATTCCATAAAGTAATACTTTTCTTTTTAGAAGAAAATTATTACACAGGCCTACAAATTTCAGACCCAGAAACGGGATAAGTCATTTCCGATGTAATTTATCACCCTGAATCCAAAACTGACAGCGAAATTGCTCTATCACGTCAGGATTCTGAGATATTCTAACCTAAAAGAGTTAAAAAGGCCATTTTTGGCAACATTCGACTCTCAACAAAATCTACAACAATTTTTTTTTATCATTGGAACAAATTCAAAATAGCGCATGTAATATGGCGACATGTTTTTAAAAAATTTAAAGGATTCGCTTGAAACTCTTCACTTGGGTGTTTTTGAGGTCGCATATTACGAATCTGATGTCACATTTTCGAAATTTAAAATGGCGGATCTAATATGGTATTTAGTTTTAGTAAAGAAAATTAAATGTTTAATTTTTTTATGAACATTTACACTTTTTTCTTCAAAGGATCTTCGTATAGTTGGTTTTGTTTTTAAAATATAATACAGAATCACCCTTTTGTTTATTTCTTGCCTGTACATACATCTTTTCTCAATTTAGATATCGATAGGTGTTGAAATTATTTTTTCAAGCAATCAAAAGTAATTCTGTTTTACATTCTAATAAACAAAAGCCACTACGAAAATCCTTTGAAGAAAAACGTGTAAAGTTCAATAAAGAAAAATAAAACTTGATTTTCTTCTCTAAAAGAGTGTATGAATCATGCCCTAAATGTTCGAATTTCATGTTTCTTGATTTTACTAACATCTTTCGATTAAATAGACTACAAAATTTGGTAATAAATGACCGTCAAAAAAACAGCCTAAAAATTAAAAGTTCCCTATTTTTAAAATTCGACATCGGATTCGTAATTAGCTAATAAAAAAACCCCGAAAGAAATGAATTATAAGCAATTTAGATAAATTTTTATAGAATACCCACCATATTAGATTCGATATGTCGTCATATTAGATCCGTCATTTAAAATTTCGAAAATGTGACATCAGATTCTTAATATGCGACCTCAAAAACACCCAAGTGAAGAGTTTCAAGCGAATCCGTTAAATTAAAAAAAAATATGTTGCCATATTACATCCGCCATTTTGAATTTCGAAAATCTGACATCGGATTCGTAATGAGCGACCTCAAAAACCCCCGAGTGAAGAGTTTCAAGCGAATCCGATCAATTTTTTATTTTGTCAGCCGCCATTTTGGATCTGCCATTTTCAATTTCAAAATTACACATCGGTTTTCTAATCAACTATCCCAAAATATTAAGAATCAGATGCTTAAGTTAAAGTACTTTCCAATTATTCTATTTTTCCTTTTCTCAGTTTTTAGGTCGTGTAACCGAAACTTTAAATTGTTGTACCATAGTGAAAAAAAGTCGGATCGGATTGGGTGTAGAATATTTTGAAAGGTGATTAATTGTACTATCTTTTAAAATTTGTTCCAATGATAAAAAAAATTTTTTTGTAGATTTTGTTGAGAGTTGAATGTTGCCAAAAATGTCCTTTTTTACTCTTTTAGGTTAGAATATCTCAGAATCCTGACGTGATAGAGCAATTACGCTGTCAGTCTTGGATTCAGGGTGATAAATTACATGGGAAATGACTTATCCCGTTTCTGGGTCTGACAAAATTCTAAATTTTGTAGGCCTGTAATAACTTATCAACTTTATAATGAATATTAATAATAATTGTTATTATTTTTTATTCAATTTTAAAAATAATTTTCTTTAAAAAAGTAATTATTACTTTATTGGAATTTAATCTTCCGCTAAATTGAGGCCTGCTGCCTGTGCAGGCAGCTGTCGATGAGAGCTGTGGCAGTAACTTAATCTGTCTTGATATGTGGAAGATTGTATTAGGAACACTAAGAAAATAAAGGAAACAGGTATGCATTATTTACATATTAATAAATATCAGACAAAATACAAATAGATAATTTTTCTCTTCAACATTTCTTAAAAAATTATTAAAATTTTTAATACCTAAAAACTAAAAGTTTTTTTTGTTTAAAAAGTGTATTTTGCATAAAGTAGTGAGGTTTTTTTCAAAGGATAAGTTTTTTAAATAAAATTTTGTTTGTATTACATTGAAATATTTTAATAAAAATTTATATATTAAATAATATTTTTCGTTAAGAAGACATTCCAGTTCAAAACAGGCAAAAAAAGGCTTTTTTAATATATATTATTAAAATGACTATGACAGTTATTTAAAAAATTTCTTTTACATGTAATAAACAATTTATTTAAGATGTAGTTAATTTTTTCTTCCGTTTTGCAGTTTGTTAACCCTTTTTAAATCGAATATCGAAAGAGTAATAAATGAAACAATGTTACATTAGTTTTGCCTCGTTTCAGTGTCTTGGTTTGACACCATCATCAGGCCACTTTATTAAACAATGAAAATGATTTTTTATTATAAAATTTACAAATAAAATAAACTTTAGGTTTTTTTAAAAAAGTAAAATAAATTAAGTTAACACAAAATTAATATCTACCTAGTCATTTCGCAAAATATTTTAATAAATTATTTAAATAAATAATTTGTTACATTTGTAACGCGTATACGATCGTATTTTATGTACCCCATATGCGTTTAAATGTAACAAATATAACAAATTATTTATTTAAATAATTTATTAAAATATTTTGCGAAATGACTAGGTAGATATTAATTTTTTTTTCTTTATTTACTCTCCCTGTACACTGCAGGGTTCGAGGATCCTCAATACATTTGTACAATAAACTTATACCTATTTACAAACAACCTTACATCAACTTAAACTAAACTTAACTACTATATACAATCGCCATATACTACCAACTTGCTACCAAATATTCGCCAGTGCCTGGGCTTCCGTTTCCACGTCTTAGTGCCCAATCTTGGCTTTATCAACTTTTATTCTCTATTAGCTTGTCCCCATATCCCACCCCACGTTATTCGGTACCCTTCGAAACATTCTCGCTTAGTATCTCTATCTCCTTTATCCACTTCTCTCCTTGACCATTTTCATCCAAAATCCATCTGACTCTCTCATCCACTCCCTGCCTTTCCTCTTTCACATCATACCTTCTTACACACCTATCCAAAACATGCTCCCAGTCTACCAATTTGTAAATTTTATATTAAAAAATAATTTTCATTGTTTAATAAAGTGGCCTGATGATGGTGTCAAACCAAGACACTGAAACGTTGCAAAACTAATGTCGATGGCTCCTAAATGAAAACATATTGTTCGCGAGAGGTTTTATAAAACACGTAACTCACGAAAACAAATAGAAAATATGCTTATTTAAAATGACAGTTTTTTTGAAGGCTATGTAACAATTTTTAATATTTATTATTTTTAAAGTGTAAACAAATAGCAAAAAAATAAGTTAATAAAATTGTTTTATTACAGCTAAATTAACTTTGAATAATAAAAATTCTTTATTTGGCATTTTATATTGGCTGAAAATAAATGACAAAATTTTTAAAAATTAGCCTAAAAACCATTTTAGATGAATAACGCTTTTTCTATTTTTTTCGTGAGTTACGTGTTTTATAATTTCTCTCGCAAATAATGTGTTTCCATTTAGAAGCCATCGATATAACATTGTTTCATTTTCGGTGGTAAGATCGATTCCAAACTTTCTAAAACATATAAAACCAAGAAGTTGTTCATTTCATGACCATTTAGGATCCTCAATATATATTATTATATATAATTTTAAAAGTTAAATAATTATAATAGTTTATTAAATATAATTAATAAACCGGGTAAAATACCCTGAATAAATATTAATTATTCAATTGCTTCCTCATAAGGAAGCTTTGCATTCGTGACGATTTTCAATTTTTCAAAACATGGTTATATGGACTCATTTTCATCTAGGATATATGTATATTAAATTCTGAGCAAATGTCCAGATGTATGTGTGTATGTGTGTGTGTATGTATGTGTGTGTGTATGTCACAAAATATTGTGTACAAATTATCTCTAACAAATTTTAATGGATTGCCCTGAAATTTTGCAGGTTTATTGCAGTCATTAATACCTAAAATCTGACACAAGGATTTTCAAATTATTCACAAAATTTTTTTTTATACAATTTTTTCAAAATAAAAAAAAAATTTTTTGTATTTTTTGAAATAACTTTTTTATTTCTTAATATTTTTAACTTTTTGTGAAAAATTAAAATATTTATTAATTCTATAAATTTTGATAAAATATATACTTTATATACATGAATCGATTCGTTTTTATGTCAGGAATGCAATTTTGACAAGAATTATTAAAAATTTTAATATAGAAAAAAGTTATTTCAAAAAACCAAAAAATTAATTTTTTCAAAAATTAAAAAAATGTTGAAAAAAATTTTTTTTTGTATATTTTTGAAAATCCTTCTGTCTGATTCTTGGTATTCATGACCGTAATACACCTACAAAATCTTATCAAAATCCATCAAGATGTGCAAGAGAAAATTTGTCCACAAGAATCGGTGACACACACACACATACACACACACACATACATACACACATACATCCGGACATTTGTTCCTCTCGACGAATTATATATACTACACTTGAAAATTTGTTAAAATAATTGATTTTAAAAAATTCGGAAATCGACATCACTATAAGGCTTCCTTTATGAGGAAGCAAAAACGAAGTGACATTCTTTTCGTTAGATATTTCTTTAGGTGTGGAACCTTAAAAAAGTGGAATTTTCTTCCCCCCCTATTTTAGAGTACTTTTTCCCAAAAATATGCAAAAAAGGTTTTTTTATTCAGAATTTCTGTTATGAAAAAAGAGGAGTTGGAAACTTTCCAGTTTTTGAGGTTCCACTTATAGGCATGATAACGCTGAATCAAAAGCCGTTTTGATTTTTTAAAATCGCTTTAGAAGAACTCGTAATATCACTCTTACCAGTTTAAAAAAGACATTTTGAGAAAAACGCATTTACAGCTTTTGTTCATAAGTTTCGACATTTTTTTAAATCATCGGATTTGCTTGACATACTTTACACGGGGGTTCTTAAGGTCGCTAAAAATGACGAATATGGAATCAGATTTTTAAAATTCAAAATGGCGGATCCAATATGGCAGACATTTTTTTTCAAAATCATTAGATTTGGTTGACAATAATTACGGAGGGCTTTGGGGTCGCTGATTACGAATATGACATCATTTTTTCAATATTAAAAATGGCGGATGCAATATGATAGAGAAAAAAATAATTAAACGAAAAAAAAAATTTGTAATAAAAAATTTTTATTTCCGCCATATTGGATCCGCCGTTTTGAAAATTTGATATCTAATTTGTAATCATCAACAACAAATACATTTTAGTTTCTCTTTTTTAAGAAATGCAAATGAGAAAATATTTAAATCATTCGATTGCTTATCCGCATACAAAAACATCTTTGACATGGCGAAGAATAAGAATAAAAACAAAAAAAATCGATTTTTTTTACATTTTGAACTGGAATGTCCCCGTACGTCATTCCTGGTCACATCCGGAAAATTACATGTTCCTAGAATGTCTAATAATTTTCGGATATCTTTAGGATATTCATAAGATATCCATATGTTGTTAGAGTTGTCGTAGAATGTTTTCAATGAATTTGAGACATTTTATTTATAATTAAAGTTTCATAATTATTGTATTTAGGTTTTAATATCACCTTTGCGCCCATCTTGCGAACATAATTTTTTGTCCAAACTGCACGGAAAGTATATCATTGAGGGCACGAACAGTGAATTCCTTTTAATGAGTTTTTCGATTTACCTAATCTTGCCCTCGCTACAATTATTTTTTGTGTCCGCTATTTTACGTGAAAAAATAAAGTAACGCAAAATTTTCATTACTTTATGACATTTAAAAGGAAAGAAGCAGACGGAAAATAATTTGCGCCTGCTTCCCCTACTCCTGGGTGGTAATAAGTTACTTTGCGACCGCTCTAAGTGCCCGAAATGACGTACTTTCCGTGCAGGTAGGACAAACAATATTTTTGAGCTCATCTTGAAAATAAATTAATACAAAGTATTAAAAAAAATACGAAAAATCTCTCACAGGACCGGGATATTCAGGATATCCCAGAGACGACTTGGGATATCGATTTGTTTGCGAAAGTTTGGATATCCTTAGTATATACTTTAGACATCCCCAGGATATTCAAATTTCCGCAAACAAATTAATATCCCCAGGACGTCCCTAAGATATTGTGAATATCCCGGTACTGTGAAGAATATAAAAATTGTAAAAAATTGTTTCTTTAAAATGAATGTTTTTACAAAAATCAGGCAGAGAAGCAGGCGCAATGCGCCTACATCATAGGGTTTCGTGGCCTAAAATGACAAAAATGATGATAATGATAATGAATGAATGAAAAAAATAATAACTTATTTAGAAAAATTTTTTTGGAATTAATTGTTTAAAAATTTTAATGAAGTAATTGGTTCTTTTAGTACTTTCGAGTATTTTCATATCGCATAAAAAAATTTAGGACTTAAGACCTTCTTATACCAAAGTTAAATCTTAAGTCTTAGGACTTAAGACCTTCTTATACCAAAGTCTCCCTATAAGACTTAAGACTTAGGACTTAAGACCTTCTTATACCGAAGTTAAGTCTTAAGACTTAAGACCTTCATACACCGAAGTCTCGCTATAAGGGTTTTGGCCCTTGGCCACGAAACCCTAAAAATCACATTAAAAAGCAACTCAAAATATAAATGTATTTCGGTCGTCAAAATGAACAATTCAGTTTCCTGTAAGAAGATCAACAATTGCATTGGCCAGATTTGTCTGTTTTTTACTCATTTTTCATCTAATAAACTACAGAAAATAAAGTAACAGATGACAAAACCTGTAATGGCCAAATATCATGGTACGATGACTGTACCCAGGGTTACACATAAACGCGAAACTTCACATTTATATATATATATATATATACATATGGGTAATTCCACGTGAGATTTTAGTCGACCTTTTAAAATCGGCCAAAAATATTTTTTTCTATTCTGTATCGAAAAAAACAGATACGTATTTTCTTATTTTTGTTTAATTGTCAAAATTTTCGAGTTATGAATTTTCGAAATTTTGCACTTTTAATCGTAGACCTATATTGAGTAGCTTATGAGTCTGAAAATATTGAGTTTAGGAAAAAGTTGTCAAAGAACGAAAGTTTTAGTTTTCTTTCAAATTATAGGAAATAAAATTATCTAAATCTACCTAAATATTTGATTTTATCGCATTAAATAACTATTTATTTGAATAAAATACAAATTATTTAAATCAAATAAATAAAAAATTTCAAACTAATAAATAATTATTTGAATCAATTATTGACATTATTCAAATCAAATAAATGTAACATTTCAAGCCAGTAAACAATTATTTGAATCAATTACGAAAATTATTTCATTCTATATTTAATTAAAATTTTTTTTTAAATATTTAGTATTTTTTAAATTCATTAATATATTATTATATTATATGTAAATATATATTATATACATTAACTGATTTTTCAACAGACTTTTAACATTATTTATAAACAAATTCACACAATTTTTATTCACAACATAACACAAAATTTTATTATTTTATATAACGCTTAAAACGAAATATGAAAAATATTCGCTCGCACGTGACATCGAACTCACGACCGCCCGCCTATAACGCAGACCTATAAACGCACCTATTTAAGCCACACCGCCACTGAGACTTGGTGAGAACTCGGGCTGATCTACTATATCAAAGTCAGTGTCGTATATTCTGTATCCAAATAACACATTTATTTGTCGAAATATTTTTTATTTGTATTAAATAAATGAAATATTTAAGTGAAATAAATAAATGAACAGTTTCAAGTAATTCATTATTTTCGTTTCAAATAATTATTTAATTGATTCAAATATTTTTTTATTTGTCTTGATAAAATAGTGTATTTGCTTTGAATAATGAATTATTCGGATTAAATTATTAAGTTTATTAGAATCAATAAAATAAATTTATTGTGTCAAATAATTTTTATTTGCATCAAATATATGAAGTATTTGAATGAAATAAATGAAAGATTAGTTTCAAGTAACAAATTATTTGTATTAAATAAATTGATTTATTCAATTCAATTAATTATTTAATTGAATCAAATACGATTTATATGGTTCAAATATGTGTGATTCAAATAATTCAAGTTATTTGAATCAAATACATATTTTTTTGATCCAACTAAAAAGTATTTGAATCAATTAAATATTTTTCAAATAATTTGAATTATTTGAATCAAATAAATTTTTTTTAGTGTAGCTAAAGAGTTTTACTTAAATGATGTTTCGACTGTTTCAGGCAAAGTCCAAACAAAAATGATACTATTAATGTTGATATCGATGGTAGAAAAGAAAAAAAAGTGAAACGTATTTTAACTCGC
Source organism: Leptopilina myrica (nomen nudum) (assembly GCA_032872475.1). Classification (NCBI taxonomy): domain Eukaryota; kingdom Metazoa; phylum Arthropoda; class Insecta; order Hymenoptera; family Figitidae; genus Leptopilina; species Leptopilina myrica (nomen nudum). The sequence goes on from CM065461.1 coordinate 17,028,736, forward strand.
AGTATTAGAGAAATTTATCGAATTAAAAAAAATCCTAACATAAATATTGGAAAATCAAAATTTTACACCTTGAGACCAAAATGGGTAATAATTAAACCACAAAGGGAAGTATGCGTTTGTATATACTGTGCCAATTTCGAACTGTTTCTTATTGCTTTAAAAAATTTAAGAAAGGAACGCTTCTTAGATATCTAGGAAATTCAGAAAGATCTCTTCACAGCCATAATGTGTTCTCCGCTAACTGAACAATGCGTTCTTCAAGAATGTAGCTTGTGTCCTGGTGCTGAAGGAATAACAGTGAAAGTTTTCAAAATTTCTGAAGAAATCTCTGTCGGTAAAGTAACTTCCGCTATGTGGAATAAGGACGAGCTTGAGAAAATAACAACGAGTTTTGGCCCATTTTTTGGCAAATTACAAGAATATACACTTAAAGCAAATATTCATAAATTTATAAAAGATATTCAGAAAAAGAAATAATGAAAATTAAGGTAGAAGTTAAGTCAAATCCGAAGAAACTAGTGTTTCATGTTGATTTCACAGAAAATTGGTATTTAATTTTTCCAAATGAAATCCAGTGTGCCTACTGGAAAACGAAACAGATTTCTATTTTTACAGCAGTGCCCATGCATTGTTCGCCTTAAATTTGATATTTCAGAGCTGTAAAGAAAACTTGGAATTATAATAAATAGATGAAACGACGCTTATTTCTGACGGAGCCGCTGCTCACTTTAAAAATCGGTATCAATTTTTCGAGTTGTCAGAATCGACTATTGATAAGTAGGGGATATTCTCAGCAACAGGGCACGGGAAAGAAACCTGTGATGGAATCGGCGCATTTGTGAAGCATTTTGCAAGTGTTCACAATTGTCAAAAACAACAACCTTGAAGCAATTGATAATGCCGAGTCTTTTGTGAGAGAAGTGCAGAAGTACACTTCTTCAATCAATTTACTTCTGATCTCATCTAGGGAATTAAAGAAATTTCGAAAAGCGAAAATTCGTTAATGGAAAAACGTAGAAAAAGTTCCAGGAATTCAAAAATGTCATATTTGGAAGATCAAACACAATGAAAGTGAAGATAAAGTTTGTTGTATGGCTCGAACAGCCAAACATTATTTGGAAAAAATTAAATAAACAATTATGATTTGGAAAAAATTTAATAAACGATTTTTCCATCAAATGTACATATGTATTACTAGATTAATTAGTTACTTTAAATATGTTTTAATGTGCAATAAAACATTTTTATTTATATGTTTAATAAAAATTTCAATTAATTAATTTATATTATTAATAATAATAATATAATAAAAAAAATGTTTATTATTCAGTTATTTGAATTCTCATAAAATTAATTATTCTCAATTTTAAATTATTTAATTTATTTTAATAATAAAAACTTTAAAAAACATTTATTAACAATTTAAAAAATTTTATTTATTACAATTATTTGTGTGGTATTTTTCTTAATAATACAATAACACTGTCCGACAAAAATGAATTTTTTTTCTGCCCCTTTAATAATTCTGGTCACTTTCGATAGATTTTTTCACGCTGATTAAGAATCTGAAAAGAAAAATGCTCCAGCACGTCGAGTTTTTGAGAAAATTAGTGTTAAAAAGTGAAAAAAGCATGTTTTTGGCTATATTTGATTATGATTAACAGAAAAATTGGAGGTGCTAGAATTTTGTTTCTGGTATCAAATGAAAGCTTGAATTACAACCAACAATTTCCTTGAGGAAGAATTCGAAGGCATTTCCGATAAGGCAATTAAAAATGATTTTTTCTTTTGCATTAAATTTTGTAATTAATCAACTTTTATTAGCACCATGTATAACCTCAGCATTGTGAAACAAGTGATAAACAAATGAATTTTTTTTGCATTTAAATTCATAATATTTCACATTATTTTCAGGTTACTTATATTTTATTCCAAAAAAAAATGTTTAGCAATCTAATTTTTAGAAATCCCTACAAAAGTTTTTAATTAAAATTTTATTCAAGCTTTCATTGTATTTTACTGTTTTTATATCTAAATTCTAAACAAATGAAATTAATCAATTCTTCTAATAGAAATTAAATGCCTAACTAGTAGAAGAAAAAAAAGTATATTAAATTAGATATTCAGTGATCATACAAATAAAATTTTTTGTTATATTTAAACACTTAATTTATTCATAAAATTAATTATAATTTAATTGTTTATTATAAATATTATTTTCTCGTTGTTAGATGTTGAAATTAATTTTAATTTTTAATATTGTCTGCTTTTATTCTAATGAATAAAAACAATTTCTGAAAACAATGTTTTAATTTTGGAAAAACAAAACGTTAAATTCACAGGAATATTTTATATTTCAAAGACATCAATTATATGTTCAAATTATTTATTTATTTTGTTGAGTATATACGTCAAGATTGCTAAACATTTTTTTTTGGAATAAAATATAAGTAACCTGAAAATAATGTAAAATGTTATGAATTTAAATGCTAAAAAATTCATTTGTTTATCACTTGTTTCATAATGCTGAGGTTATACATGGTGCTAATAAAATTTGATTAATAACAAAATTTAATGCAAAAGAAAAAATCATTTTTAATTGCCTTATCGGAAATGCCTTCGAATTCTTCCTCAAGGAAATTGTTGGTTGTAATTCCAGCTTTCATTTGATACCAGAAACAAAATTCTAGCACCTCCTATTTTTCTGTTAATCATAATCAAATATAGCCAAAAACATGCTTTTTTCACTTTTTAACACTAATTTTCTCAAAAACTCGACGTGCTGGAGCATTTTTCTTTTCAAATTCTTAATCAGCGTAAAAAAATCTATTGAAAGTGACCAGAATTATTGAAGGGGCAAAATTAGTGTCGGACAGTGTAATTATTTTATTAACTTTAAGATTCAGTCTTTTCGAAATATTTTTGAATAATAATTAGCTCACAAAATGCAGGAGTTTTCCGCTAAAAGAATTATTTATTTATTAATTGAATATTTATCATTCTAAATATCTGCCTTTTGTGACATCGTTTTTGAAGATACTTAAATTGCCCAATGTTTTCTCGAGTCTTACCACTGAAACTTCAAATATGCATAACTTCTTTCAAAACAGTTCTTCTGAAAAATAAAAAAATACGTGTCTCTTTATTTTTCATATATAATAACATATTTTATCAGCAGTTAAATCCATGACTTGAAGTTGTTTATTCTGCATGATTTAAAATGGATTCAGCTATAGAGAAAGAAGGGAAAACGAAGCAATAAACACAGACAGTTCATCCTTTTCAATATCACTGACTGACAGACTAAAATCAGACAATATTCTAAACATCATGCAAGAAACATCAAGTGCTTCAAATGACCATTTGCAAAATATTCTTAAAAAATTGGAAAGGTTCGAAACGAGATTAGTGGCTATGGAACAACCAGTTTGAAGAGAGTGAGGGTTTACTTTTAAATGAAAACGAATTAAACAGCGATCACGAAGAATTATAAGAAGTTACAGAATATGATTTTGGAAAAAGCATAAAATTAGTACCAGAATTTAACGGAAGCGGTTTAGAAAAATCCATTTATCTAATAAGATTATCTAAAAGAAAAACGAAAAGAAATAAAAGACTAACAGTACTACATGCAATAATTGCACAAAAATTAGTAGGAAGAGCAGAAAATACAATTAGAGCAAATGCAGTTAAAACCTTTGCCGATTTTTTTGAGAGATTACGAATTTTATTTAGAGAAAAAGATAGTTTAGAATCACTTCAAAGGGTTCGCGATTCATGTATAATGGGCAAAAATAAATGTTTAGAGTCATTCACCTCAAGATTTATGCAGTGTCAGGATAAAATCAGGCAGTCTATAGATAGTATGAATATAACACCTCAAGAAAGTTTCGTAAGACAGGAAATATAAACAAATGCAACTGTAGAGTGTTAAAAGGTTTAACCAAAGGAAGTCAGAAATAAATAATAACAAAAAGAGCTTGTCTATACAACAAAAATTATAGATAGTTGAAACTTTAATAGAAGAAATGAACGATGACGTAGATTTAGTAATAAGTTCAATTAATCTTGGGAAACATAGTATTATAAATCCTTAAATTCTAACGACTAAAATGTTGCATGAAACTATTGATGGATTTGAAAAGGAATTTAGAACTAAATATCACATCGAAAGCGTTGAGAGAAACTATCAACATATTATAGACATTAGTGATATCACTACAATTATTAAAAATCATCACTTAGTATACATAATTAAAATTCCGATTTTAGATGAAGAAGAAATGACAATAGTAAGAAATTTACCAATTCGAGAACGAATAATTAATGGTCAAGCTATGGTGTTTTTACCAAACTACAAATATATTTTACAAACGAAAACTGAATACATACCGATTGACAAGACAGATTTAGAAAAATGTAGAACTATAGAAGACTATACAATTTGTAAGAGAAATCAACCGAATTATTTAACGTATTAAACAGAAAATTGTGACGCGGATTTAATAAAAATGTCTAATAAGAATTGACAAAAATCTCCATTACTACTCAGCGATGAAACGTTTATGAAAACAGAAATAGGTTATATATGTATATTTGTAAAAGAGACAGTTATAGATATAGTGTGCGAAAATAATAATTATAATGGTAAAAAATTAGGTACTTTTCTAATAACAGGGAATAGATGTAAGCTATATATAAATGAAATAAAACTAGATCTCAATAAATCGATAAGAAATATAACTAAATATTTCGAGGATACAATCGCAATAGAATTAGATTTTGAGAAAGATGACTTAAAATTAATTAATTTAAAACGGGAATTATACAGTGTATTTTAAATTTGATAAGAAATTGTATTGGGAATTGTTACACAAATTGTAGTTTTAATAATACAGGTCCAACTCAGCATGTAGCTTTTGAGAAAAATCTGCAAGGATTAAATTTTGAATTATATTCGAAACCTCCTAGAAGGAAACCTGCATCGAATTTTTAAATAAATGTTAATTTTAAAATCATTGACAATTTAAAGGGGGGAGGTGTCGACAGTATAAAGTATGAGTGTGTATTGTAAAGAGTGGGGACGAGTTCACAGTCCTTAAAAACTAAAGCATAAGCAGGTTGGTCAATTTAATTAGTCGCTATTCAAAGTGATAGCACTTTTGTCTTCCAATAAGGCTCAGTGAAGAATTGGAAGGATTGATTATCTCCAAGTTTTTGTACTTTTACTTGTTAAATAAATAAAGTAGAGTTGGCTCTCAAAAATCTATTTAAAATTTTGTGTACTATAGTAATTACATTAACTTTGTCATTTTTATATCTGTTATTTTGGAAAAGTAGATTTAATTAAAGAATAGATTCATTACACGCGTAATATATACGTAATTTATGATAGTTATATTACATGCACAAGACTACACGGAAAAAAAAGTACGTGAAATTTTCATTGACTCGGTACTTGACTTTTGGATACGATACAAAATACTGGAAACAGACTTGTACTTTTGCATGAGAGTTTCAAAAGCAATCAATGAAAATTTCTAGTACCTTGCTTGAGAATTTCATTGACTTTCAAAAAATTGTATATTTCTGTAGAATAAAAAAATAATTTCCACTTGTTCACACAGTTTTTCTGAAATTTACTAAATCATTCATATATTTGGATTATTAATCACACAAACAAAGAACAATTAATTATTGTATCACTTTCCGACGTTTATCAACACTTATGTTGATGTAAAACATCAATATCATTTAACACTTGAAAGTACGTATCCAATTGAGGGGCTGGATGCTATAATGTGTTACGCGCCATGTTAAGTGAATGGCGCGTAACACATTATAGCATCCAGCCCCTCAATTGTTCTTATATACCACATGGTGAAATTTTCCATGACTTGAGAGACATGCTATTTTACTAAAGACTGAAAATTACATAACATTCTGTTTTGTGAGAAACACAACATAAAAAATATTTTTTTGAAAGTCAATTCTTGAAGACAAATATATATTAACACTATTTGTATTTCATAAAATAATAGTATATTATAATCTGAAATTAACACAAATGGAAACAGACGATCAGCTGTCATTTACTTTGGATAGAAACGCGCAACGCACACTGTGCATGCTCTACAAAACTTTCAAGCGCAGTCAACTAATCTTTCACGTACTTTATATACGTTATGTACTAATCTGTGGCCCATACTAGAATAATTATTTTTATAATTTATAAATATATTTTTATAATTTTTTTTACTAGAATTAATTGTACTAGAATAATTCTAGGACTTTCATATATATTCTAATAAAAAGTATATGATACCTCCTTATATTTTGTGTCCTATCCAAAAGTCAAGCGCGTTCAAGCAATGATTCACGTACTGTTTGGATAGGACACAACATATAAGGCGGTATCATATAGTTTTTATTAGAAAATATAAGAAAGTCCTAGAATTATTCTAGTACTAGTATGGGCCACAGTGTTTTTTAAATTTTAACCAAAAGTCATTTGTTCAGTTTCATAAAGTACGTGAAAGATTAGTTGACTGCGCTTGAAAGTTCTGTAGAGCATGCGCAGTGAGCGTTTTTATATGGGGCGTTCCACGCGAAATCGGACAGTATTTGACTTTTGCATCTCAGATTTTTTTCAAATATTTTTTTTCTTTTAGTGCTCATTAAAATAAGCTACCATGATTTTTTTCAAATTTTTTCATCAAGCCGTTTAAGGAGGTTCTCCTGCTCCAGTGGTGCTCAGTTGCGCGCGACACATTTTATACGAATCGACCACTCCCGCTACCTAAGTATTAGTTGAGAACGATTTTGTGCTTTCTCTCTCTTTCTCAAGCGCGTGACAGCAGTTGTCTCTCTTACCGCTTGACGCGTAATGGAAAATCAACCTGACTTTTCTACTTAAAAGTGCTCTATTAAAAAATTAAGCATGGTTAACCCTCTTGAAACTGTTTCATATTATTCTATTAATTTGACTCTACAATATACTAGTTTCTTAAAAAAATTGTAAGAAAAGTTTTTCAGCAATTAAATAAAATGTCACATTTTCAAATGCTTCATGGGGAATCCTATGCAAATGATGAAACTTTAAACCTGAATATTTATGTTTTTAACATGGTAAGGGGTGTTGAGGTTTTTGCCACTTATAAAGTATACAAAAATAAATATTCTCCCAAAATTCGGTAAAATTTCGAAGAAAATTGATTTGCCGGAGAACCTCCTTAAGAGATACAGGTTTTTGAAAAATCACGATTTTTACGAAAATGTTTTTTTGAAATGGTTATAACTCGGTCAAAAATTGACCAAATTTGACGTTCTATATATGAACATTTTTGTTTTTGCACGTATTTTTTGATAAAAATATTTAAAAAATTTATTTTTTAAATTGACGAATTTTTTTTTTAGTTTTTCAAATAAAATTTTATTTTTAAGAATGTATGTATCGATCGATTTTTTTCAAAATTTTTTGTAAGAAACTAGAACTAAATTAACAACTTTTAGGCGTTGTCTGATTGTGGACAAACGATGGGATCTATTTATTTCTAATTTTTTAATTTTTATATCCTTATAATATAGCAAACAATAGGGCTTTTGAGCTAAAATTATTAATAACACAGGTCAACAAAAAAAGACTTACTTTTTTTATGAGATATCATAGTGTCGATTAAAGACGCTGAACACGATCCCGGGTCACAAAATTGGCCATCACGTCAGGATTTTGAGAAAAGTGTGGGTAAAGACCCCCAAAAAAGTGGTTTTGTGGGTTTTCAAATTTTTTTTTATCCTAAACCTGACGCGCCGGAAACTTCTACATAGACCTAAATTAAAGCTTGAATTGTCCACTGAAAGACCCATATCCGTAAAACCAAAAATAATTAAAAATTTTTCAAAACATGAGGTTGAAGTTACCAAAAATGTGATTTGTGGGTTGCTTTAATGGACTTTTAAAATTGTTTTGCATTCGCTTCAAAATTGTTATCGGGGGTTTTTGAGATCGTTGATTACGAATCCGATATCAGTTTTCGAAAATTCAAAATGTCGGATCCAAAATGGCGGATGTCAAAATTTATAATTGATCGGATTCGCTTGAAAATTGTTACTCGGGGATTTTTGGGGTCGCTGATTACGACTACGATATTAGTTCTTAAAAATTTTAAATGGCGGATCCAAGATGGGGGATGGTACAATTTATAATTGATCGGATTCGCTTGAAAATTGTTACTCAAGGTTTTTTAAGGTCGCGGACTATAATCTGACGTGCCAGAAACTTATAAAATGTTATAATCTGATGGTTATAATCAGCGACCCCACAAATCACATTTTTGGTAACTTGAACCTCATGTTTTGAAAAATTTTTAAATTATTTTTGGTTTTACGGATATGGGTCTTTCAGTGGACAATTCAAGCTTTAATTTAGGTCTATATAGAAGTTTCCGGCGCGTCAGGTTTAGGATAAAAAAAATTATGAAAACCCACAAAACCACTTTTTTGGGGGTCTTTACCCACACTTTTCTCAAAATCCTGACGTGATGGCCAATTTGACACTATGAAATCTCATAAAAAAGTAAGTCTTTTTTTGTTGACCTGTGTTAATAATAATTTTAGCTCAAAAGCCCTATTGTTTGCTATATTATATGGATATAAAAATTAAAAAATTAGAAATAAATAGATCCCATCGTTTGCCCACAATCAGACAACGCCTAAAAGTTGTTAATTTAGTTCTAGTTTCTTACAAAAAATTTTGAAAAAAATCGATCGATACATACATTCTTAAAAATAAAATTTTATTTGAAAAACTAAAAAAAAATTTCGTCAATTTGAAAAATAAATTTTTTAAATGTTTTTATCAAAAACTACGTATAAAAACAAAAATTTTCATATATGGGGCATTTTATGTCAAGTGATCAAGGTGGAGAAAAATTTTTCTCCAATCGTAGCAAAACTTGGGGCTATTGTAGTACTCATAGATAGTAATTTTTCATGAAAATATTTTTTTACCTAGTCCAATATTTTCCGAGGGGGAGGGGGTTAAATTTTTGTGTTTTTCAGTACAATGTTTATTTCAATAATTTTTTACTCTTAAACAATTAAACATACAAATTTGACAAAGTACATTTTGGAAAGGTTTTTTCATGCTCTTTCGATTGGAAATAAGCATTTTGAAAAAAAAAAATTTTTGACCCAAAAAAATCAAAATTAAAAATAAATTTCAATTTTTGGGGGAGAAAGACCCAATTTTTTTTTTGTTTTTTTTAAACCAAAGCTGAGGTTTTTTCCTAAAAGGACATATAAAGGGTAAAGTGGGACTAAAATGTTTAAACGGCTTGATGAAAAAATTTGAAAAAAACCATGGTAGCTTATTTTAATGAGCACTAAAAGAAAAAAATATTTGAAAAAAATCTGAGATGCAAAAGTCAAATACTGTCCGATTTCGCGTGGAACGCCCCATATACAAGTTAAATGACAGCTGATCGTCTGTTTCCATTTGTGTTAATTTCAGATGTGAATATACTATTATTTTACGAAAAACAAATATTGTTAATATATACTTGTCTTCAAGAATTAACTTTCAAAAAAATATTTTTTATGTTGTGTTTCTCACAAAACAGAATGTTATATAATTCTCAGTTTTCAGTGAAATACCATGTCTCTCAAGTCGTGAAAAATTTTACCATGTGGTATATACAAACAATTCGATACGTACTCTTAAGTGTTTAGTGTGTGTTTATATATAAGTTATATGCGAACATATGTGTGTGTTATAGGTTATTTCACAAGTGTTGATGAACTTCGAAAAGTGATACAATAATTAATTGTTCTTTGTTTGTGTGATTAATTATCCAAATATGTGAATGAATTAGTGAATTTCAAAAAAACTGTGTGAACATGTGGAAATTATTTTTTTATTTTACAGAAATATACAATTTTTTTGAAATTCAATGAAATTCAAGCAAGGTACTAGAAATTTTTATTGACTGCTTTTGAAACTCTCATGCAAAAGTACAAGTCTGTTTCCAGTATTTTGTGTCGTATCCAAAAGTCAAGTACCGAGTCAATGAAAATTTCACGTACTTTTTTTCCGTGTATACCGAACAAAATAAAGCTGTATTTGCATGTGTAAAATTGCAAATTTGAAAACAGAAACAAATAATTAGTTTCGACACCACTGAAGTAATCCGTATTACAAACCGAGAATTTGCCGAAAACACCCACTATGAAATTTTTTTAAAGTTATACAACTTTAAAGTTCTAAGCAAAAAAATATGAATATTTATCGAAATTTTGAAAAAATATTCCATGTTTTGTTAGTTATTTATACCATTTTATTCATACCACAGGTGGGGCAAAATGGGTTTTAGCACTCTAGCGGAAAATACGATATAAGTTCTTTCAACAATTTTTATCTCCGCTATTATCATAATTTTCTTAAACCTAAGTGTACAAAGAAGAATTCTGATGTTTAGTTGAATTGATTTATTCGTTTGGTTCTCTGTAAACAGCCAATTACAAAAAGTTACTCCTTTTTTACCCACTCACCCCTATTTAAAATTGTATTAATTATTTCAGGAAATGTTGTTAACAAATCAGAACACGGTTCTTTGGATTGGGCGAAAATTTGTGAAAAGTCTTCTAAAGTGATAACATTTATTGATCTAGCTGGGCATGAACGTTATTTAAAAACTACTGTGTTTGGGATGACTGGTCACGTACCCGATTTTGGTATGTATTACTTTGAACTTTAAAACCTCAGCGATAAATGTTAATATCTTATTCTACCAATATTGTAAATTAGTCCTAAATACCTACATTAACCTTTGCTTGTCCAGACTTATCCCCACTCTATAGCGTTTTTAAATGTAATTTACATAGTCCTAACTGGCTACACTGTAAAAATTTTTTCAATTTTTTCCTAAAATAGGTTTTTTTAATGGAATTTCGTTAAATTTAAAATATATATTTAGATTTTCGAGGAATATTTGAGAACTTCATACACAGACAAATTTTATACAAAAATTATTTTTCTAATTTAACAGTTTTTAAATTTAAATCAATAAAAATAAACTAATTAATACTTTTTTAATTTAAATAAGTGAAAATTCGTTTAGAAAATTTACGTCAAAAGTCTTTCACCTAAAAAAGTGCGTGTATGTAGACTAATTTATTAATGATTTTCTTATTATTATCTTGTGTGGAATACTTTTGATGTATTCTAAGTGAATTTTCACTTTTTTTAGATTTAAAGATTAGTATGAGTCAGAATTCCTGAAAGGAGCCACCTACAACCTTTTAATTTTTTTTTCGTACTAATGTGGTTATTTTAATAGTATTTTATATAACAAAACATACTACCAAAGGATTTTGCAAAAAAATAATTTTTGTTAATGTTACACTGTCCGACAAAAATGAATTTTTTTTCTGCCCCTTTAATAATTCTGGTCACTTTCGATAGATTTTTTCACGCTGATTAAGAATCTGAAAAGAAAAATGCTCCAGCACGTCGAGTTTTTGAGAAAATTAGTGTTAAAAAGTGAAAAAAGCATGTTTTTGGCTATATTTGATTATGATTAACAGAAAAATTGGAGGTGCTAGAATTTTGTTTCTGGTATCAAATGAAAGCTTGAATTACAACCAACAATTTCCTTGAGGAAGAATTCGAAGGCATTTCCGATAAGGCAATTAAAAATGATTTTTTCTTTTGCATTAAATTTTGTAATTAATCAACTTTTATTAGCACCATGTATAACCTCAGCATTGTGAAACAAGTGATAAACAAATGAATTTTTTTTGCATTTAAATTCATAATATTTCACATTATTTTCAGGTTACTTATATTTTATTCCAAAAAAAAATGTTTAGCAATCTAATTTTTAGAAATCCCTACAAAAGTTTTTAATTAAAATTTTATTCAAGCTTTCATTGTATTTTACTGTTTTTATATCTAAATTCTAAACAAATGAAATTAATCAATTCTTCTAATAGAAATTAAATGCCTAACTAGTAGAAGAAAAAAAAGTATATTAAATTAGATATTCAGTGATCATACAAATAAAATTTTTTGTTATATTTAAACACTTAATTTATTCATAAAATTAATTATAATTTAATTGTTTATTATAAATATTATTTTCTCGTTGTTAGATGTTGAAATTAATTTTAATTTTTAATATTGTCTGCTTTTATTCTAATGAATAAAAACAATTTCTGAAAACAATGTTTTAATTTTGGAAAAACAAAACGTTAAATTCACAGGAATATTTTATATTTCAAAGACATCAATTATATGTTCAAATTATTTATTTATTTTGTTGAGTATATACGTCAAGATTGCTAAACATTTTTTTTGGAATAAAATATAAGTAACCTGAAAATAATGTAAAATGTTATGAATTTAAATGCTAAAAAATTCATTTGTTTATCACTTGTTTCATAATGCTGAGGTTATACATGGTGCTAATAAAATTTGATTAATAACAAAATTTAATGCAAAAGAAAAAATCATTTTTAATTGCCTTATCGGAAATGCCTTCGAATTCTTCCTCAAGGAAATTGTTGGTTGTAATTCCAGCTTTCATTTGATACCAGAAACAAAATTCTAGCACCTCCTATTTTTCTGTTAATCATAATCAAATATAGCCAAAAACATGCTTTTTTCACTTTTTAACACTAATTTTCTCAAAAACTCGACGTGCTGGAGCATTTTTCTTTTCAAATTCTTAATCAGCGTAAAAAAATCTATTGAAAGTGACCAGAATTATTGAAGGGGCAAAATTAGTGTCGGACAGTGTTATTAACTATTGAAAATTTTGAACGTATTTAATAAAAAAATGAATTTCTCAAAATTTATTGATCGATTTTAATTTTTTAAGTTGCATTTTATTTGTCTTGAAATGAAGTATAACTGACAATATTTTCAGATAAAAATATTTAATTTTAGTGCAAAATGCAATAGTTTATTTATAAACAATTAAAAATAAATAGTGTTCTGGATGATATTTTAAGTTGAAAAAATTACTAAAATGTTCTTAATAAACCACTAAAAAATATCCCGTTGAAAAAAAATGGTACGAAGTTTTAAATTGCTCAATTTTAAGCATTTGTGCCGCGGTGCAGTGCGCGACTCTGGTCCTTATTGAGCGGTCGCGCGCGTGTTATTGTTTCTGATCGTTGAAACGACTGCGCTTCTCAAACACTACATCTATGTTGGAAATAAATTTATTTTAACGTAATTTTTACATTTAATTCTTTTAATGGAACATTTAATTAATTCTTTTTGTTGAATGGTAATAACATATGTGTTGCATAAATTATTAAAATATCGAATTGTTGAATTTTCTTTGAAATTAAAAAAAATAATGGGCGAACTAAAGTTAAAATTTGGATTGGATTTAAACATTTTTAACAATGATTCCCAATGTAAACTATTCTTTAAAAAAAGAACTGTTTTTAAAGAATTGTTTACATTTGGAATTTAATTATAACAATAATGTTCTAGTTATTTCTACTAATTTATTAGTAAAATTTACTAACTAAAAAGTGAAATTAGTAAACATTTTTACCGGTTACAAGTTCAACAAACGAAACAAAACGATTTAATTAACAATTTAATGTTAAATACAAAACAATACAATAAACTACGAAAATATAATAAAATTTAATACGACCAATTAATAACGAAGAATCGTCGAAACGCGAAAATTCTCCCGACGTTATCTCACGCTAATGTTTCGTAACAGAAATCGCCAAGGTCAGTCGGAAGCAATACGCGAACGGAAACCGATTCCGTTTTGCGAAAGACGTGGAGGTCGTCGATGTTCTTCTGCGTGTGTTGATAAATAAAGATTCACACTCTTGTGAGGGTCAAACCGCTCGTCAAGTTGTCGAAATCGTTGCGTCGAAGCTAAACCCTTACGAGGGTCAAACCGCTTGTCGAGTCGTCGGTGTCGGCCACGTCGAGACCGATGTGTCGAAGTCAGGCATCTTGCAAGAGGGTCAATTCGCGTAATGCGAATTCTCGTTCCGCGACCGCTTCTTTTATTTTTATAATTTTACTATTTCAAATGACATTTTTTTTAGTAAAATATTATTTACATGAAAATGATATAATTGTTCTAATAGTATATTGCAATTAAATTTATACACACATATAATATGAATAAAAATAATAACAAAAATATTTATTATTATTATTATTATTATCAATTGATATTTTTATATTATATTGAATGAGCGCGAGTTACATTTATAGACTCAAACAACCTCACATGTCACATCGGCCGTCTTACCCAGCCTCAATCAATCCTGACCAAGCCTCAATCAGGCTTCGTAAAGCCTGAACTCGCCGTCAGTTCTCACCTGGGTTATTTATTGCGTTATTTATACAAGATTTTTTATATTACTGTAAGAAAAAAACTAGTAAGACTCTTGCTTACTGAACACAAGGTTGATGGTTCGAATCCAGACTTAGTGAAATGCTTTTTCTGAAATATAGACTTATTCTAATATTATCTGTATATTATATTAACATTACGTTAATATTATAGTGTAATATTACCTTAACATTGTGAGGTAATATTACCTCCAGGCGGACATTTTGATATCCCCGTAAGATCACCGTAATATTACAGTGGAGATTAAGAATCTCCAGTGTAATATTACAGTGATATCACGATAACCTTACGTGCTGCTTAGGTAGCAAAAGTGAAAATTTAACTTAATAGTTTTTACTGTTGAAACAGTTGTAATAGGTCCCCCAGAGTTGTTTTAAGTCATTAATAAAAGCGGACCTCTTTATATTATAAGTTTTTCCTTGTTGATTCGTTCATGTCAGATCGCGTACAAACATCAATTTCCAAAAACCGAAAAAAATGAAGTTGAAGTAAGTAAAAATTTGGCTTCCTAATGGGAACAGTATTGTCGCACAAAAATTACTGGACGTAAGGAATTCAAAAATTACATTTTCAAACAATAAACATTAAACAAGTTTTTTTAATTGTAGGTCTCACGTGTAAGAGTAACTTTAAAATTGGCATAATTAATTTTTAGAGCCTTAAAAAAAGTTTTGATTGACCTATCACCTATTTTTTAACATAATTCGATTTTAAAGACGAACAATTATAGAAACTATAATTTTCTCAATTTTTTGTTTAAAGATATGTAATAAAATTTATGTAATTAAAATTTATGAAATAATAAAAAATAAAATAAATTGATTAAAAAAATCTTTATGAGAAAGCAAAATGTTAACGGAATGAATATAATACATTCATCATTTTTCAACATGAAAAAGAAATATAAGCAATTTTCATTTTATTTTTTGAATTTTGACGTTAGATTTGAAGTCAGCGACTCCATATACTTTCACTTTAAATTTTTCACGAAATCACAGATAAAATAAAAAAATCGTGTGCTCTATTTGGGATCTGAAATTTTAAATTTTCGAATGTTGACGTCAGATTTGAATTTTGAGATCCCAAAATCCCGCATATCCTATAATGAAATAAAAAATCATGTCTGCCATATTGAAACCTTCATTTTGAATTCTAACATCATATTTGAATTTAGTAACCTCAAAAACCCTTATATGCTAATTTTTAATCCTTATTTTTTAATTCGATTATCGGAAGAGTGTTAAATGAAACAATGTTACATGAGTTGTGCAAGAAAAAATCAACTATATACCTTATATGCTAAGTTTCATAAAAGGGCATAAGGGGTTAAGTATGCAAAAAATTGCCCCCGCAAGTATTAAGCTCATATTGATGCCATATACTGCTATCAATATTTTCAAAAAAAATTTCTTGATCTTTTTTTTTACACTTTTAATTTTTGTTTTAAAAAATACCTTGGAATGTCTGCTTTAATATATATTTTTTCCGGATTTTATAAAAAAGAACTTTTTTGTAAAAAAACCAAAAAATTAATTTTTTTCGGAAACTACTTAACCGATTTAAATGAAAGTTAAATATATTATAACCATAATTAAGACAGTTTAAAAAAATGTTTCAAAATTTTTTCAAAAAAGATAAAAAAAAATTGATTTAAAAATTTTAAAAAATGTTAAAGTTACACCTTTAATTTCTGTCTTAAAAATACCTTAGAGTATCCGCTATAATGCTTTTTCCGGATTTTTAAAAAATGTAGCTTTTTCAAAAAACTATTTTAAAAAAAACCAAAACATTCATTTTCTAAGAAACTTATTTTTAAAAACAGTATTTATGGGAGATAAATTAAAAAACTAATTTTTCTAAAAAAAAGTAATAATAATATAATAATATAATTATTATTAGTTCTTTTAGTACATGAAGACCATGTAATTGCTTCTATTTTACGAATTTGTAAATTGTCACTGTAAGAATTGTTTATATGCAATGAATATGTCATAAGCATTTAGTGTATTTGTAATACTGTTTTCGTTTATTTATATTATTTATTTTACTTCTGCATAATCAAGGACGGTTTATTGAGCAGTTAAAGCAGGTAAGTTTTTTTTATTTATTTTTAAGTTAATTCTTAT
Organism: Leptopilina myrica (nomen nudum); assembly: GCA_032872475.1. Lineage (NCBI taxonomy): Eukaryota > Metazoa > Arthropoda > Insecta > Hymenoptera > Figitidae > Leptopilina > Leptopilina myrica (nomen nudum). Next base: position 17,045,261 of record CM065461.1, read on the forward strand.
TATGTCGGAAATTTTAGTAAAATGTGCTAGTTGTGAACAATTTCTCGTTCATAAAAAGGGAAAAATAAAAATTATAAAAAATGAAGAGGAAGCTAAATTATACGCTTCAGTCTTGAAACAATTGATTGTTGTCAATGATATTTTGTGTCAACCTTGTCGGCTTTCGATTTATAGAAATAAGAATAAAAAAATGATGATGATAACTTTGAAATAGAGCAAGATCTTTCTCTTGATTTGGATATAAAAGATCCACCTGTAAAAATTCAATTAAAAGAAACGAAATAAACTCCTGAGATTGAATATATCGAATTTCCTTTTACGCGTACAGTGGCTACACATAAATATTGCTGCCTATGTTCTTCTACTAATGATTTGACTACAATTGCAGAAGAAGTTAGAATTTCTACATATGTTAAAACAAAAATTTACATTCCTTCCGGAAATCGTTGTTGTAAAAGTCACATCATAAAAAAGAGAATTTATGAAGAAGATCTTAAACTATTAAAAGTGTATTCTAATAGAACTAGTCTCACGGAACTGGAATTATCTAAATTAATGGATACACTTACTGTGCGATGTGATTCTTCACTACTTAAACATAAAGGTGAGTACAGTATGCCAGAGGAACAATTAGGAGTTTTCACCGGATTGAAGTGGGATGCAATTATGAAAATAAAAAGTATGTTGACTTCACTCCGCAATACAGAATCTCGTTCCGTAATTCAGGCAATTGTTGTTTTTTTATTTAAACTAAGATCGGGAAATTCAAATAAAATGACAGCTCAATATTTCAACTCAAAAACGAACATAATGTTTCTGAGTATTGCCAAAGCATTATAAATTCATTCGAAAAAGATGTTTTGCCTACGCGTTTTGGAATACAAGCTGCAAACAGAGATGATCTTATTTTAACGACTCAGAAATTTTAAAAGGCCTCATTGAAAATACAAATGGTTTAAGTAGGCTTATGAAAGAAGGAGATGTATTCGTTCTAGATCGAGGATTTCGTGATGTTAAACACATTTTAGAACCAAAAAAATTTCAAGTTTTAATACCTGCTTTAAAAGGCAAACGAAAACAACTGTCAACGGAAGAAGCTAACAATTCACGGTTTGTTACAAAAATCCGTTGGCCAGTTAAATCAGTTTATGGTGCCTTAAAGCAGAAATGTCGTCTTTTGGACCATAAACTTGATAACAAATTGATACCGAAGATAGGGCCTTTTTTGAATAACATCATTTCTCAAAAATGAGTTTGGAAAAAGATTTCACTCAGATGTCGATATGTTTGATGATATTATGCAACGAATGCACAAGCAAAAAAATGAGCCGAATATATTAGCAACTGAGGTAGAAGAAAATGGTTGGCTTCGTCGTAAGCTACCTTTTCAATCCATTTCATCAGATAACCTCCAAGATTTTCCCGAAATGACGGAACGAGATTTGAAAATCTTGTTTACTGGTTCTTACCAGCTTTCTCAAGCGATATCGTATTTGGCAGAAATGATGGACGAAAATGATAAACTCAAACTGGAGTATGTCAAAGACCAGTCAAATGTTTTGAAAATAAGGGTTCAATCGCGTCATATTTCTCGTACTGCATACAGATGCTTTGTACGTTATAAACCAAATACAGATGGTGTTTCGGGTTTGATCCATTACTTTTGCGAATGTGCCAATGGTAATAGGACTGTTGGTTGTTGCTCTCATGTAGCTGCAGTAGTTTATTACTTGAGCCATGCAAGATATTTGTCCAGAATCATTAAACCTGCGGAAATACTTAGCGAAATATTCAAAAAGACTAACTTAACTCCTGTGATTGAAAGTGATAGTAAATATTATATGTTTCTTTCTCTCTCGTTAAACAATGGTGTAATTTAAAAGACAACCAAATTAAGCCCAAGTTTATTCTGTGATTAAAAAAGCACCTCCATATGGAGTTCAAAATCGTACTGCAACCTTCTCGTGGTGAATTCCGAAAACTATTATTATAGGACAACTGCAGACGCAAAAAGTTTAAAATGCAACATTCAAAAAAGGTGCAACAATTCTTTTTTGAATTATCTAAAAATTAATTCAACTCAAAAATAAGTTTTTTTCAAAAAAGTTGTTTTGAAAAAACTACATTTTTAAAAAATCCGGAAAAAATATATATTAAAGCAGACATTCTAAGGTATTTTTTAAAACGAAAATTAAAGGTGTAACTTTAAAAACAAGTTGTTCATTTCATGACCATTTCGCTTCCTCAAAATATCATAAACCAATTGCTTAATTTAATTTTAATATGTTAAGGTAATATTTCAAAAAACGCAAAATTTGAATTTTTTGTGAAAAAGAAAAATATTGATTAATTTTATAAATTTTGATGAAATGTGCACTTTGTATATATCAATCGATTCGTTTTCTTGTAAGCAATGTAATTTTGAGAATAATTTATGAAAATATTAAGAAATAAAAAAGTTATTTAAAAAAATACAAAAAATTTTTTTTTTAATTTTGAAAAAATTGTATAAAAAAAAATTTTGTGGATAAATTTGAAAATCCTTGTGTCAGATTTTAGGTATTAATGACTACAATAAACCTGCAAAATTTCAGGGCAATCCATTAAAATTTGTTAGAGATAATTTGAACACAATTTTTTGTGACATACACACACACATACATACATACACACACATACACCTGGACATTTGCTCAGAATTTAATATACATATATCCTAGATGAAAATGAGTCCATATAACCATGTTTTGAAAAATTGAAAATCGTCACGAATGCAAAGCTTCCTTATGAGGAAGCAAAAAGATCAAGAAATTTGTTTTTGAAAAGGACCTCGCACTTTTACTATTGAATTTGGCTTTCAGCCAATTTTTTTGTAGCTTTGCAGATTTGTAGTTTTTGACCTTCTGAACAAAAAATGTATAGGACAAAACTCAAAATAATGACCAGTTTTTGAGATACAGACGGTCAAAGTTAAAAAAATCAAATAATGTGTATTAGTTATTCAAGAATATTTTATTGACAAAAATCAATTGAATTCGCTTGAAACTGGTTACTCGGGGGTTTTTAAGGTCGCTGATAACGAATATGATGTTGGATTTTCAAAATTCAAAATGACGACTCCAATATGGCGGACATATTTTAGAAAAGTCAATTGAATTCGCTTGAAACTGATTACTCGGGGGTTTTTAAGGTCGCTGATAACGAATATGATGTTACATTGGTAAAAACACACTTAGGTAGAGACAAAAATAGACAAAGAGAGGGGAAGAATCAAATAGCTTAATAAAATGTTAGAAAGAAACGTAGAAAGATAAACAGATAGTTATAACATAAGGTGATAAAGCAATTTTTTGGCAAGATCAAAAAATAATTCAGCAGTTTAAAGAATTAGTATGCGATTCAGTTGTTGAAGGCAAAATCATGAACTGATTCAGCCAATTAAGGCAAGATCACAAACTGATTCAGCCAATTAAGACAAGATCAAAAACTGATTCAGCCGTTGAATAATCAATAAAATATTCTTGAATAACTAATACACATTTTTGATTTTTTTAACTTTGACCGTCTGTATCTCAAAAACTGGTCATTATTTTGAGTTTTGTCCTATACATTTTTTGTTCAGAAGGTCAAAAACTACAAATCTGCAAAGCTACAAAAAAATTGGCTGAAAGCCAAATTCAATAGTAAAAGTGCGAGGTCCTTTGAAAATTAATTTTTTTGCAATTTTCTTTTGAAAAAAAATTTGAATATTTTTTTTAAATTATCTTATCTATATATACAAAAAATTTTAATTTCATTCAAATCCATTAAGCAGTTTCCGAAAAAAATTAATTTTTTGGTTTTTTTTCAAAAAGTCGTTTTTTAAAAAAAACTACATTTTTTAAAAATCTGGAAAAAATATATGTTAAAGCCGACATTTTAAGGTATCTTTTAAAACAAAAATTGGAGTTGTCACTTTAAAAAAAAGGGAAAATTTTTTTTTGAAAATTTCAAAGTTAATTTTAAAAAAATTTTTTTTGAAAAAAATTTTGAATTTTTTTTTAAATCGTCTTACCTATATATACAACATATTTAAAATTCATTGAAATCGGTTAAGTAGTTTCGGAAAAAATTAGTTTTTTGATTTTTCTTTCCCCCTCCATAACTCCTAAAATAAGTCAGATAGGGGGTTGTAATTTTCAGGATTTTATACTCATATTGATAGCAGTATATGGCATCAATATGAGCTTAATACGTGCAGGGGCAATTTTTGCATACTTAACCCCCTATGCCCTTTCGGGTAGAATAAAAATATAATGGCTGTCATATTGGATCCGACATTTATAATTTTTAATGTCAAATTTAAATTTAGTGACACGAAGAACCCCGACAAACAAATTTTTTAATTATTATTCATAATAATTATAAACCATGTCCTGTCGGTACACTGTAAAAAATTTCTGAATTTTATATGAACGGAAGTTTTTCCATTATAAGAGAGAAATCAGTTTTTCCGAATATTTTAGTAGGAAATATTTCTTCTCTCCTAATCTGAATTAGTTACAGATTCAAATTTAAAAGCAGAAATCAGTATAGTTGTCTGTTAACTAATTATCGAAATTTATCTTTTCTAACTATTTGTTAAATATATCAATAACTTATTTTTTTCACATTTAATTTATTATTATTAGTCAACGTTTTTTTCACTAATTCATAAAGAATAAATTCTGACATGAGTATTCATATAAGTCAGAATTCCTGAAAGGAGCCACCCAAAACCTTTTAATTTTTTTTTTCGTACTAATGTGGTTATTTTAATAGTATTTTATATAAGAAATCATACTGCCAAAGGATTTTGCAAAAAAAAATTTTTGTTATTGTTATTAACTATTGAAAATTTTGAACGTATTTAATAGAAAAATGAATTTCTCAAAAACTTATTGATCGATTTTAATTTTTCAAGTTGCATTTTATTTGTCTTGAAATGAAGTATAACTGACAATATTTTCAGATAAAAATATTTAATTTTAGTGCAAAATGCAATTGTTTATTTATAAACAATTAAAAATAAATAGTGTTCTGGATGATATTTTAAGTTGAAAAAATTACTAAAATGTTCTTAATAAACCACTAAAAAATATCCCGTTGAAAAAAATGTACAGATGTGTTGCATAAATTGATAAAATATTGAATTGTTGAATTTTCTTTGAACTTGAAAAAAAATAATGAGCGAACTAGAGTGCGAATTTCACGTTTTCGCGCATATTGTTGGAAAGATCAACTCAAATGCAATGTTTTTGCTGTACATTGCAAAAAAATTAGGCCAAAAGTTTCAAAGTTATAAGCAATTTAAAAAAAAATAATGTTGTAAGGGTTGAACATGGGTGTAAGGGTTGAGCCACTGTAGAAAATCAATGAAATATTTAGGTAAATGGTTAAAAATGTCCTTCAAATAATAGAATGACACTTGAAAATAAAGAAAGGAACCATGGAATTAAAATAAAATCCCATATTGTGCATTTTTGCATAACATTATATATTTTATTTCTTAAGAATGATATAAAAAAATTTTAAATTAAAACAATAAAAAAAGATTATCGAAAAAATTTTTTCCCTCTTTTTTTGTTAGAAATAAAGTTTTTGACACCTCCTTAATTCAAAAAATGAATTTCTGTTGCAAGTAAGCTTCGTAATTGCAAAATTTTGCCTGGCTCAACGCTAACTCACGCATCGTTTTGCGACATGCCATACAGAACACAAACGCGTCACACAAAACCCCAAATTTTTTTCACATTTTCGTATAACATCTTAATAAACAATTTCAATAAATTTACTTTGTCTTTTACATATTTCTTCTACATTTACTGCTCTTTTTTTAACACCACAAAAAAGTTTCTGTTGAGCGTATAACAATGACTCGCAAAAAACAAAAGTAAACGTTCGTATACTTGACTGAAACTAATGTGAAAAGTTGACTGGCATTAGTAGCAAGAATTTAAGTACAAAAACAGATGGCGCTAGTGTGATAAAACTAAATAAACGCGATGGCTCAACCCTAACACCTGTCCAACCCTAACAGCACTCCCCTATCTTTAAACAAAAAATTGAGAAAATTATAGTTTCTATAATTGTTCGTCTTTAAAATCGAATTATGTTAAAAAATAGGTGATAGGTCAATCAAAACTTTTTTTAAGGCTCTAAAAATTAATTATGCCAATTTTAAAGTTACTCTTACACGTGAGACCTACAATTAAAAAAACTTGTTTAATGTTTATTGTTTGAAAATGTAATTTTTGAATTCCTTACGTCCAGTAATTTTTGTGCGACAATACTGTTCCCATTAGGAAGCCAAATTTTTACTTACTTCAACTTCATTTTTTTCGGTTTTTGGAAATTGATGTTTGTACGCGATCTGACATGAACGAATCAACAAGGAAAAACTTATAATATAAAGAGGTCCGCTTTTATTAATGACTTAAAACAACTCTGGGGGACCTATTACAACTGTTTCAACAGTAAAAACTATTAAGTTAAATTTTCACTTTTGCTACCTAAGCAGCACGTAAGGTTATCGTGATATCACTGTAATATTACACTGGAGATTCTTAATCTCCACTGTAATATTACGGTGATCTTACGGGGATATCAAAATGTCCGCCTGGAGGTAATATTACCTCACAATGTTAAGGTAATATTACACTATAATATTAACGTAATGTTAATATAATATACAGATAATATTAGAATAAGTCTATATTTCAGAAAAAGCATTTCACTAAGTCTGGATTCGAACCATCAACCTTGTGTTCAGTAAGCAAGAGTCTTACTAGTTTTTTTCTTACAGTAATATAAAAAATCTTGTATAAATAACGCAATAAATAACCCAGGTGAGAACTGACGGCGAGTTCAGGCTTTACGAAGCCTGATTGAGGCTTGGTCAGGATTGATTGAGGCTGGGTAAGACGGCCGATGTGACATGTGAGGTTGTTTGAGTCTATAAATGTAACTCGCGCTCATTCAATATAATATGAAAATATCAATTGATAATAATAATAATAATAATAAATATTTTTGTTATTATTTTTATTCATATTATATGTGTGTATAAATTTAATTGCAATATACTATTAGAACAATTATATCATTTTCATGTAAATAATATATTACTAAAAAAAATGTCATTTGAAATAGTAAAATTATAAAAATAAAAGAAGCGGTCGCGGAACGAGAATTCGCATTACGCGAATTGACCCTCTTGCAAGATGCCTGACTTCGACACATCGGTCTCGACGTGGCCGACACCGACGACTCGACAAGCGGTTTGACCCTCGTAAGGGTTTAGCTTCGACGCAACGATTTCGACAACTTGACGAGCGGTTTGACCCTCACAAGAGTGTGAATCTTTATTTATCAACACACGCAGAAGAACATCGACGACCTCCACGTCTTTCGCAAAACGGAATCGGTTTTCGTTCGCGTATTGCTTCCGACTGACCTTGGCGATTTCTGTTACGAAACATTAGCGTGAGATAACGTCGGGAGAATTTTCGCGTTTCGATGATTCTTCGTTATTAATTGGTCGTATTAAATTTTATTATCTTTTCGTAGTTTATTGTATTGTTTTGTATTTAACATTAAATTGTTAATTAAATCGTTTTGTTTCGTTTGTTGAATTTGTTGTTTTGTAAACTTTTATTTTTATTTACCACGAACCCTGATCCGGCGAGCTAATCCGCACCTTTAAATTTTCCTTACATTCAATACAGTGTGCACTGAACAACATTAAATATAAATATTGATAAATTATTTAATATTACAATTTTCTTTATAGTATATGTTTAATTTTATTATACATTATTTTTTTCTTGCACAGTGTTAAATTATTATTTTTAAAGATCAAAAGTTTCGTTTGTCTGAAAACTTTTTAGTGATCAAAAACTTACAGTGTAAAAAATGTTCATTAGGGTGTAATAAATATTTATGCCAAATATTTTTAAACTAGGAATTTAACCCATTAAGGACGAGATGTACAAAATGTGTACATAATGTTTAAGAACATATTTCAATCTTAAAAAGCACAAAGAATAATTTGTAAATACACTTTTCTTATGTATCTTGAACCCTTCTTTCGAATGGTGTACTCAAAAAAACTAAAAAATGTTAAATAAACAATTTATACAACATTTTTTAAGAAAAAACACCATTGTAAAAAATTTTTTTAAGTTTTTTCAATTTTTTAATAGCTTAACCCTTCAAGATACCTTCTATTGATAGAAATATCGCGTTAAAAATAGTAGGAGTACAACATAGGACTATTTTTTATATTAAATTTTTAAATAAATGCCACAAAATGGCGACTAAAGTTACTTTTTTTAAACAATATTATAAACAAATGGAGGAAATTTTTAAAAATGGTTAATTTTGCTTGAAACTTGTTACTCGGGGGTTTTCGGGGTCACTGATTACGAATATAACCTTAGTTTTCCAAAATTCAAAATGGCGGATCCAATATGGCGGACAAGAAATTTTTAAAATAGTTTATTTTACTTGATACTTGTTACTCGGGGGTTTTCGGGGTCGCCGATTACGAATATAACCTTAGTTTTCTAAAATTTAAAATGGCGGATCCAATATGGCAGACAATAAATTTTTTAAATAGTTAATTTTGCTCGAAACTTGTTCCTCGGGGATTTTCTGGGTCACTGATTACGAATATAACCTTAGTTTTCCAAAATTCAGAATGGCGGATCTAATTTTACAGAAAAAATATTAAAATTTAATTTACATAAATAATAACGTTCTTCAGCCATTATTTTTTTAAATGTAATTTTATGCATAAATAATTAATGAATTTTAAATATACAATTAAATTTCTTGATTATTTAATTAGTACCTAAATAGTAATATTCACATATCAATAATTCGCTGAAATTGTCATACGTGTGATTTTTAAATACACACAAAACTGTTTAAATTAATTATCACAGTTATTTAATTAATTTTAATTCAATTTTTAAATTATTTAATTAATTCATAATTATGAGAACATCAAATAGTCAAATTATATATTTTTATTATATATTTATTATTATATATTTTTTATTATATAATAATATAATTTATATTATATTTATATAATAATATAATTTATATTATATTTATATAATAATATAATTTATATTATATTTATATAATAATATAATTTATATTATATTATATTACCAGCAAACAATTTTGCGACAGATATTGGTAAACATAATTTGATAAAATGTGAGTAAATCAAATTTTTCTACAAAACGCTAAAAAATATAAAATATATAAAATGTAAGAACAAAAAATGTATAAAATATAGAAAAAATTAAAAATTAATAAACACCGCGAAAAAAACGTTTTTGTTGAAAAGGAAGAAAACTGAACTATTTGTTAATTAAAAAAATTTTAATGGTTTGCAGAACGTTACTATTTATGTAATTTAAATTTTAATATTTTTTTCTGTAAAATTTGATCCGCCATTTTAAATTTTGGAAAATTCAAAAGAGGGGTTCAAGATACATAAGAAAAGTGTATTCACAAATTATTCTTGGTGCTTTTTAAGATTGAAATATGTTCTTAAACATTATGTACAAATTTAGTACATCCCGTCCTTAATGGGTTAATTTTATTTATATGAATCTTATATAATTAACATAAATATTATACACTAAAACTAAATAAATATTTATATTTATTTATCCATTGATATCTTAATGTTAATTAAATTATTATGATTTTAAATAATAATAATAATTAATAATATATTTTAAATAAATTAATCTAAAAAATTACAAAAAAATTATCATAGAATATATTGACATCGGCGAATTTCCCTTTTTTCGGATAGGGGAATTCTCGTCAAAGTTTTTTTTTACAGAAAATGTCTTTGAAGCCCTAAAAAGGGCTGATTGAATTATTTATTACGGGATTTAAGATTTTAACCCTTATTTTGACTCGTAACCCTCTAGTAAGGTGGAGAAGTCGGCATAGTGGTACTCCGGACTGTAACAAGTGGAGAACGCCGGACATCTACTCGGGGAACCAATGCAACTCTCAGACTTGCATTGTGCAGTCACTGTTGTAGCGAAAGCCTTTGCCCGTAAGACGTTATCGTGGTCGGTGAACGTGATAGGGGGAAGGTGCGCGCAGGGCAGGGAGGCCGGCAGTGGTGGCCTTAGTACTGCCGGCGGGGGGGGGGGGGGAGTTTATTCGCTCATTTTCCAGGATGGATCAAAAGATAATAATGAAATGAAAATTCCCTCATGTCAATATTATAGTATTAAATAATTTATAAACATTTATATTTAATATTAAGCGCACTCGGTAATAATTAATCTGAATATTTTCTCATGATTTATTCAAGCTTGAATAAAGTTTAGATGTTTAAGCTTCACTCACGAAGGTTGACCGAGTCTTGAATCGAGCATGGGACGAACATTGGTGTCCCATGCTGAACCAATATTAAGTGACAATGGTATAAAGACTGCTTCAAGTCTTGGTTACCCGCGCTGTCCGTTCAAGGTTCAATCATGCTTCAACTCATCGTCAGCATTAATCTTTCTTACAAAGGAAAGAGTAAAGAACGTTTCTTACAATATATTGTCTCGATACGAGACAATGTATGACTTTTTGTAGAACAGCAGCGATTTATTTCGTCGACATAAATTGGTTGTTTTTTAAATGTTTTATTTACGCATTGGTCTAGATTTATTTCACATGTCAAGTGCATGTACATTATAATTTTAGATGGTATTCCATCAGAAAAAAAATCGTAGTAATACAATTTTCTAAAAATTGATGGTTATTCGTTGTTTATAAATATATAAAAAATAAATAAAGAACAATTTATGCTCATCTAAAGACATACTATAATTGAAGTTAGGTTTTACAACTTTGTTTCGCTATTTTTGTATCATATTATTATGTACAGCTATCTTATTAAGGTTTTTGTATTTTCTGTGAATTAGGAACAATATTCTTTCGATTTTTCACAATGAAATTGTCGTTTATTTTTCACCACTGTAACAACACTGAATTAGCAACGAACATTCAATGGTAATGAATGAATGTTTGACAAAAATTTGGGAACTGTATTAGAATAAGCAAACAATAGTCCAATAGTCTTTTTTTTATTACTTTCTCATGTAAAGTTCATGGCACTGGCCGCAACTGTTTCTGAAAGTTTCGGAAACTCGTTAAGGAATTTCGGTGCGCAGAAAACCAGTGGGCACCAGTCTCAACAAGTCTCACAGCCGGTAAGACTTGCGTGCCTTTTAGATTTATTTAATGCTGAAGTTTTAAAAAGTGCTACATTATAAAAAATAAAGAGGCGCATCCTTTTTTCCTTTGAATTTTTTTAATGGACAATTAGTTTAAATAGTAAGTGCAAAAAAAATTAATTTTCATTTTTCATTCAATTTTAAAACATAAATCATCGTAGTTAAGGCAAATATTCATTAAATTAATTGGTATTTAATATACAAACTCGTTAGGGTCTATAGAAGACGATAACACATCAAAAAACTTAAAAATTAATAGTTGTTTAATAACATTTAATTGTTATTAATGATCTACCAGCAATCACATTTTCTTACCTTCGCCGACAAAAAGTCAGTGGGGAAATTTCGAATCAAAAGAACTTTCAGTGAGACATTTGTTCTTCCATGTACAAAGATGTTTTCTGGAAAAGAACCCCGCAGGATTTACATTAGTTTTGGCTCTCAGTCGATTTTTTTTATATTTTGGGGTTTTATAGCTTTTTGCATTCTGAACAAGTTTTTCCATTGTCAAATTGCTGGATATAGAGCTGGTTTTTAGATACAAGCAATTGAAACTCTTGAAAAGGTCATTTGCGGTAACTACTGGAATATCAGATTTGGATAGATTAAAAAGGATTAAATATTGTAGAATAAAGACAAAATTGCATTATTGTGTACTTGAAGTGTTTGTAAATCTAAAAATAAACGGGAATGACTTATATAGGGTGTTCACCATTATGCAAACTCTTCGTATTTATATTCTGTAAAGTTAATATTTATGAATCAATGTCCAGTAAGTTTTTAAAAAAAAATGTAATCAAAGACAATTACAACTATAATAAGAAGACAATAATATTTAACGAACAACCCTTATAATTAAAAATCAACCCCTTTATCTCACTCTTCATACAGTAAAAAAATAACTTTTATGTTTGTAAAAATGCAATGTAATGTATAAATAACTCTAATTAATCAAAAGTGATAACTATATTTGGAAATAGCCCTAAAATAAAAAATCTAGGGTGATTTCGCAGGAGAGTTAAAGGCCATGTCTCAGATTTTTTAAATATTTTGTTTATTAATAGTATTTTGGGTCCTTAACAACTACACCAAATATTATTTAAATATCTTAATTATTTTTCAAGATATTTGCATTGCAAATTTCTTGAAATTTTTTTCATTTCATTATAACTCACTTATTTAAAAAAAAATTTTTAATTTGTTAAAAACCTTTTTTACCTAAAAAACATTGAAGTTTAGTAAAAAAATTTGAAAATTAAAAAATTTCAATTTTTAAAATAATTTATTTATAAAATAAAATTTATTTTTAATTTTTAAGAATGAGCCCTATCAGATTTTGTTTAAAAAAAAATCTTATCTTAAAGGTTAAGATCTTATTAAAAAACCGTGAAATTTTCAGAATGGCATCTGTCTTTGTTTTTTAATAATAAATTGTCAAAGTTTTTATCCCACACTCGCGCCGGCTGCAACTCAGACACGATGAGTCCCAGGGCGTTGTCTAGACTCTGCTGTCATAAATCGGTACACTTTGTTAAATACATCATTATAAATCGATGAGACAAAATATGAACTAATATGTGGCCAACACTAACCAGAATAATGAAAAGATTATACCTGAAGTTTCCATTGTTTTGGATTTTAAGTGATATTTTGACAAGACAACCTGTTTTACCCCCAACTCCTAATTTTTATTTTATGCATATTTATCCCTACTTCTTTTTGAACTGTATTAGAGCATCTAAACTTTGGTTGTTAATTGATCCTTCACCTTTCTCAACTTCAGTTTGTTTCAAACATTCCTTGAGTGCAGACAAGTATTACTTTTGCCTTTCGTTCAAGAATTTTGATCAAATGCCTGGTAAAAAAAATTTTTGTTCTAATCCATTAAAATGGACATAAATATCGTGCAAAAAATATAAGGGCAACTACAGCAGAAATGCGTGAAAAATTTCCTAATATTGGAGATTTCTTGCGTAATAGTTGCAGATGGAGTTTATGGAAAGAAGTTAAAGTTAGTGATAATTCTAAAAATAATAATAATAATAGTATTTTTTGTTCTTTAGAAAATGTTTGTGGAACTGAAAATTTGGTAATATTAAGTGATAAAATTGTCAATAATTGTGATGAAAGTTCAGAAACATCTGAAAACGAAAGTGAAAAATTGTCTACTCCGAGTGCAAGCTTACCAGGAAGTGATGAAGAATATATTGAAGGGGATGAAGGAAAAGAGATGTTAGCTGAAGTGATGAAACAGTTTCTGAAAGCCAATTGTTATTATGAAAAAATGCATTGCTTAACTATGGTTCCTCCGTCTTGGTGTGTAAATAAAATTAAAAATACTTTCAAAGTTTCTCATCAATTTGCAAAAAAAGTAAGCTTCTTCAAAGCAGCTATAGATTCGGATGTTATCCAGAAAAAAAACATGGAAATCTCTTTCAGAAACTGATTTATCAAAAGCAAAATTATTTTATTATAGTGATGAAATCAGTAGATTGCTTCCTGAAAAAAAAGATTGCGTTTCTGTAAAAGATGACATGACTGGAAAACGGATATTTAAACAAAAAAGGTTGGTTTTATGTAATTTAAAAGAAGCACATATATTGTTTAAGGAATTGAATCCAGATTTTAAAATAGGCTTTACTAAATTCACAGAGTTACGACCAAAAGAATGTATTTTAGCTGACCATAGTGGTAGTCACAATGTCTGTGTTTGTAAATAGCATCAAAATTTTAAATAAATGTTCAAGCAAGCATTAAAATCAGTTAGTCATGACTTTTCAATATCTTCGTATCATGAAATTTTAAACGAAATGTTATGTGAACATCCAAATCTATCATGTCATCTTTTACAATGTAAAAAATGCCCCGGTTTATCTAAAATTTTAATTAAGTTGACTGAATTGTTCCGCAAACATTCCATTGAAACTGTTTCTTATCAACAGTGGACTAATACCGATCATTGTTCCGTAGAAACAATCACTGAAGACTGGACAACATTCATTGCAACTTTCCAGAAAAATTCACAAAAATTAATTCAACATCATTTTATTTCGAAAAATCAAAGCAGCTTCCTAAAAAATTTTAAAATGAATCTAAAATATGAAGAATTTTTGGTGATTGGTTCATATTTTGTCTCATCGATTTATAATGATGTATTTAACAAAGTGTACCGATTTATGACAGCAGAGTCTATACAACGCTCTGGGACTCAACGTGTCCGAGTTGCAGCCGGCGCGAGTATGGGATAAAAACTTTGACAATTTATTATTAAAAAACAAAGACAGATGTCATTCTGAAAATTTCACGGTTTTTTAATAAGATCTTAATCTTTAAGATAACCTTTTTTTAAAAACAAAATCTGATAGGGCTCATGCTTAAAAATTAAAAATAAATATTATTTTATAAATAAATTATTTAAAAAATTGAAATTTTTTAATTTTCAAATTTTTTTACTAAACTTCAACTTTTTATTGTACATTATAAATATCAGTAAAAAATTAATAACAAGCGATATTGTTATATAAGAATGAACCCTTATGATTGAAATACAAACTCTTTATTTCATGCTTTTTCTATCTATATATATATATATATATATATATATATATATATATATATATATATATATGTAATAACAAAAGGAGAATGTTGTTGCCATGCATATTCATGAACTATTTATAAACAAATGAATGGAGAATAAAGCGACGCGTTAATGTTTTTGTTTTATTTATATTACATTTGTCAAAAATTTCAAAACACAACTTAAAATAGATGTATTTTTCTGGTCGGTTGTAGTTGTTACATAACTGTAATGAGAAGAAGTGATTTATTAAAAGTGTTCTTTACGTGTGCTTTCCTTTTTTAAATTAAAAAAAGGGTTTCGCAGAGATTTATACAGTATTGTTTTATATTATTTAGTTATATTTTTTAGAAAAAAGTTTAACGTTTTGTTAAAATTGAAGTTTTATAACATATATGTTATACATTCGATATATTAATATTTTTATTTAACGGGTCATCTGCTTGTGTTTCGAAGAGAATTGGAATACATTTTTTTGCTTTTGAAGTAACATTATATTATAATTTATTGTATAACATTGACTAATTCAGTTTAAAAAAATTATTTTAAATTATAACAGGGCGCAATTTCTTTAGCTGCTTTGTTTGTAACCAATGGTTTCAGCCCAGATTAATGCGACGCATTGATGTCGATGATCATTTAGTAATGTTTATTGCTATCTTTCGACGTGATAATGCTGGGCATCCAGCTATAGAAGTGACAGATCAAACAAGGTTGTGCATGAATTGTAATACATCTATTCTTGATGAAATTCGATTATTGTAACTAGATGAATCTCACGTAAGACTCAATATACTTACACAAAATCGTAGTACATCCTGTTTCATTTGTAATGAAGAAATTGGTGTACAAAGGCTTTCTATGCAATAGCGTGTTAATATTTTCGTTAATTCAAATATTTATATTCCTAATAATGTCAGATCGTGTCCAATTCACTTAAATAAAAAGGGTTTTCTTTTGCAACCACTACATGCTGGATTATGGTACATAAACAGACCATATGTAATAAAAGGCCAAGAACTGCAGCATCTCATTGAACAACTTCGCATCAGTGCGAATGATATTTTAATTGTAGATTGAGGATATCGCGACGCCCTTGAACTACTGGAAGAACTCGATATACGCTATTGCATGCCCGAGCTACTTGTAAGAGGTCAAAGGCAATTTACTACAGAGCAGGCAAATAATTCAAAAATAGTAACAAAAACAAGATGGATTGTAGAAGCGCGCAACGGCCATATAAAAACTATTTTTCGTTTTCTAGCTCAAGTCGTTCGAATTCCACATGCATCTCATTTAGGAGATTTCTACCGAATAGCTGGTGCTATTATAAACAAATATCACGATCCAATACACATTATTGATGCTAATGAAGAGTTAGCTTTAAGTATGCTGCAAAGGTCACAAGAAGTAAATGTTGTTGAGGCAAGAGTTAAAGCAGAAAATCTACATCGTCGAAGACAAGCTGAGTGGATAAGACTGGACGAAAATCATCTACAAGGTTTCCCAATGCTTACTTTTGGTTATTTAAAACATTTAACAGTAAGTACATACCAACTTTCATTGGCACCTTCCTATATACAAGATTCATTGCTCAGACAGGATAATGTTTTCCAGATAGATATGCATGCTCATGAACAAGGTTTTGCAAGATTCTGATTATTTTCTCGATTTAGAAATGCGACAAATCATCATCAGTTGAATGATGCTTTCAATGCACAAAACATTCAAAATACCATTCTTGGGTACTATTGTACGTGCCAAACCGGAGCAAGAACATTAGGATGTTGTGCACATATTGCAAGTAAATTATGGTACCTTGGGTACGCAAGACACCAACAGAGCGTTAGATATACACCAGTAGAATTATTATACGAAATCCTCGATGCTGCTGAAAGATCTTTACCACCAGATTTAAATCAATTCGAAAATGTTGAATAACATACAGTGGTATTTAAAAGATCGAAATAGGCGACATAGTCATGATGCAAGCAGCAAAATATGCACCGGGAGAATCATCGATGGTTCGAGCAAGATACAAACCATTGGTCATAACGAAAGTTAAACCAGGCGACACTTATGGAGTCGCTACACTCCGAAAGGATGGCCGAGGCAGAAGATACGCATCAACCTCACACGTTAGCCAACTAAAAATGTGGAAACCCGTCAGCTCAGTGGGGTTATATTTTTTATATATTCAATTCTTACGTTATTAAAGTCACTGAATTAAAAAAACATTACGACGAAGCAAAAATTCAGCTTTATTTGTAGAAATTAAGTAAATTCCCATAAAAATCAGTTTCTCAAAATCCACCCTTCCCACCAAGCTTGTAAAAAGAGAAAACGAACTAATTTTTAGGTCGGACAATGTTTTTCTCTTTAGATACACCTTAATCTATTAACGCCCAAATGTACCATTTTTGGACTAAAGTTTGACACTATATTTTAACATAAAAACTCAACAGAAAAAATTCCGCAATAATAATTTCTTATTAGCCAAAAAATACTCTTTCTAAGGCGCACAGTTGTCTGAGAGCCGATTCTAGCTGGCCAAATGTCAGAAAATCGAAGTATTTAAATATTTTTGTTGTTGTGATTTTATGATTTATGATATCTATTTTGTTTGATTAAAAATATTTCATCCATTAAAAATTGTTTTATTTGCTGTATCACAGGTTTAACCTCGTCAGTTTCGCGTATAGTTGATTTTGACGTAAAACTCACTCATTGAATTATTTTGCGGCTAGTTACCTTATAAATGTTATTATTTAAATAATGGTTAAATGAATTTTGCAGTTAGTTTTACTGGATGATAGATATTGTAATACATATCCCCAAAATACAATGTTTTAATAGAATCCACTACATTTTTTAAAATCAATGTCCACCATATTGGATCCGCCATTTTGAATTTTTAAAAACTGACATCCGATTTGTAATCAACGACTCTAAAAAGCCTTTAATCTAAATTTCCAATAAAGTATATAAATTTTTAAACATTGGTGTCCGCCATTTTTAATTTTTAAAAACTGACTTTAAATTTGTAATCAGCGACCACAAATACCCCTATATATAATATTCAATTGAATCCACTAAATTTTAAACTTTGATGTCCTCCATATTCGATCCACCATTTTGAATTTTTAGATAATGATCTAAGATTTGTAATCAGCAACCTAAAAACCTCCAAGTAACTAATTTCAAGTAAATTCAAGCAAGAAATTTTGAGAAAAAAGATTTTTCCACCTAGATTTGAGTTTTGGACCACTGTGTGGGGTTCCAAAAAATTTTATGAATTTATAAATAAACAAATTACATACGTTTTTAAAAAAACGAAATTTTTATGTTTTGTTTTTAGTTTTTGCAATTTTAGTACAGTTATTCATCTTGGAATACATCTAAAAGTCCTAAATAACGCGTCAAAAATATATTCCTTATCATATAGGGGTATTTCGAAATAAAAATTTTCAAAATTGCGGACACAAAATGGCGTCTAAAGTATATTTTTGTTTATAATAATATCGTAGCCATGCACAGTGGTCGGAGAGACCCTATTTAATACGAAAAATTTGAAAGACTGCACCGATTGCAACGAAACTTTAGGATATTTTTAATTTCACCATACTTAATAAGAATATATCATAAAATTTACAATTTGACAGTTGACAGCTGTCAAAGTAACTATCAATTTTATCAAAAATGAGTAAATCTGCACGAAAATAACTTCTAACAGGTTTTGAGACTTTCTGAATCCAAATTTTATGTCTAATTTAAATTTGATAGTTGACAGCTGTCAAAGTGACTGTCAATTTTTTAAAAAATAAGTAAATCTACATACAAATTTTACCTATAAGATTTTTAGGCTTACTGATCTCGAATTTCACGTAAAATTTATAATTTGACAGTTGACACCTGTCAAAGTGACTGTCAATTTTATCAAAAATGAGTAAATCTGCACAAAAATAACTTCTATTAGGTTTTGAGACCTCCTGAAACCAAATGTTATGTCAAATTTAAAATAAGGTAGTTGACAGCTGTCAAATTGACTGTCAGTTTTATAACAAATGAGTAAATCTACATAAAAATTTTACCAATAAGATTTTTAGACTCACGTGTCCCGAATTTACGGTAAAATTTGTAATTGTAATGAAAAAATGTTTATAAATATAACTATTACATTTACAGACTGAGTAGTCACAATATTGATATCGAACTTAAACTTTGACAGTTACCTTCTATCACTGTATATGTCATAATATAAAAATATCTTTATTTATTAGAATTAATTATTTGAAGAGAATTTCTTTTTAAAAATAAATTAACAATTACAATGGAAGAAAGTAATTTAATAATAACATATTTTTTTAGGACAAAAACGTAAGAAATTATTTTCATATTACTTTCTATCTTTTAGATTCATCAACGGATACCTACATGAAAAACCTTTGAATACCAAATTTCGTAGAAGCTAAACAATTTTCAAAAAAGATTGACGCCATATTGGAACCGCCATTTTTAAATTTTGAATATTAATTTCACATTTATCAAGACACACAATAAAAAACACTTGTAAAAAATGCCTACAATGAATTAATTGAATATTTAATGTTATACTCCACTTTTTGTCATTTTGAACCAATTTTTTTGGACGATCTACACTCTATATTTCTTATTTTAAAAAATTCCAAAAGATTAAAAATAATTTTTTTCTAACTTTTTTGGGTTGGGCAAAAAAAATGTTTTTATCATGTTTTAGAGAATTTATGAATTTTTCCAGATTTTTTCGTAATGTGCGACACCCTCAAAAACTGATTTTTAAATTTTTTAAAAGTTTTTTAAACATATTTGGCCTTTCAAGACCAATTTCGCAGTTCGTTAAGTGTATAATGTAAATATTTTCTAGAAAATTATTAGATTTTCTATTTATATAACCGCTATGAATTGCTGAAATTAAAAAAAATTAGGATGAATAAATTTTAAACCATAGAATTATTTATACAAAACATGCATCTGTACTGTCAGTGTAAAATGTAAAGTCAGTTGGCTTTGAAGGCTTGTAACTTGAGTAAAAAAAAATCGCACAATATTGAAACTGGATGAAATCAGTAGGTAATTTGGATTAAGGTACGAAGATGAGACAAAGCACACGTTACAGAGAATACGACACTGATTACGATTCATCAAATAAATTTTGGGAAAAAAATTATTTCAAGTAATTATTTGCAAAAGAAATTTCAGTTTTTTGCTTTATTGCCCCATTAACGGTAAGGTGCACACCATCATAAACCATTTCCCATAGGCTTCGACATTTTAAATGCGAGAAACTGTATTGTTGTAGACATGAGCAGGTAAGTAAGGACTTCAGGTCACTTCTACCCAAACCTACAAACAATTTTGAATTTCTCAAGTCAGGAAAAATATTTTGGGTGTTTACTCCTCTGTACATCCTTACAAACCAGATCTTTAAAGTTATAAATCAATTTCAACCACAGAAAAAAATAACCAAAAAAAAGGTAGTAGTGCTAAACTTGAAGTCTCGGACAAAAAGGCTTACAGTAGCATGCACCTGACTGCTAATGGTGCAATAAAGCAAAAAACTGAAAATACTTTTACAAATAATTACTTGAAATAATTTTTTTTCCAAAATTTATTTCATGAATCGTAATCAGTGTCATATTCTCCGTAAAATGCATTTTGTCTCATCTTTGTACCTTTTTTCACAACGGAGATAACATGTCTACGGTTTCGTTTAATAATCTCAAGAAGTTATTAAAATAACGCTTATTTGTTTCAACAACATTATTCAGGAAGATTCAAGGAGCATAGAAAAAAATCAGGAACTTTATAGGACTCTTATTAAACGAGTTACGTATTTCCAAAGTAGGCCTTCTTGAAAACAGTGTCAAAAAACGTGTACTTTTTTCATTCAAAAATTAATAACTTTAATAGAAAATTTTTTTTGGTTTTTTATTTTTTACAGTAACGTAGAAATAAATTACCTACTGATTTCATCCAGTTTCAATATTGTGCGATTTTTTTTACTCAAGTTACAAACCTTCAAAGTCAACTGACTATACTTTTTGAACCGATAGTAGGTATACAAACCTCAATAGGAAAAGTATTTAATATTAAAAAATAACAGTTATTGTATAAATCTCCCGAAAAGGACAAATTCAGAGTTATTAGACAAGCCTGCAAAAGAAATGAAATTTTTGTTGTGTGAGATCGAGAAGTCATTTCTTGTAGTTTTTTGTGCTCTGAATCCGAATTTGGCAACGAAAACCTCCCAACACGTTAGGATTTTGAGAAACATGGGGATAAAAGTCCCTAAAATCACGTTTTTAGCCGTTTTAAAAATTTCTACCGGGTAAATCTGACGTGCTAGATACTTGTAATAGGAGTCAAATTGATGCTTGAACCCTGTACTTTAAGAAGATATAGCAATATTACTAACAACAAACTAAATTAGCAGTAAAAATTTTTTTTAACAGCTATCAGACTTAAAAGGTGACTGACACTGTGCGTAAATAAAACCATTTTAATAAATGATTGGATTCGCTTGAAATTTGTAACAAATTTTATATTTTAATTTATATTTTGTAATTAGGGACTCCGAAAACCTCAAAGTAACAAATTTTAAGCGAATCCAATCATTTTTTTAAATATTGTTATTTATGGATAGTTTCAGTCATTTTTTGAGTTCCATTTTCAATATTCTTTGTTATAAATGTACAATAAAATCGAAAATTGTCAATATTAAATAATATTTTATAATCTAAATTATAATTTCATTCCTGGTTCTATATGCCCCGGGTAGTGATCCGTTATACCCCAGCCTGAGGCTAAATGGCTTACCCTGCATTTCTCCAAAAACATTGTTTTAGAAAAAAAGTAACAGTAACAATTTTCAAACAAATCCGATGATTTAAAAAAAAATTCGAAACTCATGAACTAAAACTTTAAATGCGTTTTTCTCAAAATGTCTTTTTTTGAACTGGTAAGAGTGATATCTCTAGTTCTTTTGAACGTGAACGTGATTGGAGTTGATCTTTATATAGTTTTCCGCAAAAAACATCAAATTTTTGCCGTTTTTCGCAAAAAAGGCATGTACCCCCCCCCTGCGCTCACAGTTTTTTACCTAGAAAGATGAAAATTGGCATACTTATTAATTTTTTTGCGTAGATTACAGAAAAAATATAGCGGAAGTGTTTAGAATATATCTTCATGGTGTTTTCATCGAAAAACTAAAATCTCTTTTTGCAAAATCAAAAATTCTTTAACCCTTGCTGGTTCCCAAAAATTCTAACCTAGTGATCTAGCGTTGAACATTCTTATTTATTTTTTCGTGCAGATTTCAATAATCATACAAAAAAAATTAATGGAGTTCATCTTCATATTTTTTTACGAAAAACTAAAAATTTTTTTCGTTTTAGAGAAAAAGTGTGTACCTCCCCCTGGGATTTCACAATTCTTGATCTATTGGACTGCAGTTTGGCTTATTTTATGCAGTTTCGTGTGTCGATTTCAGGAAAAATATAGCGAACATGATTGGATTTGATATTCATATTTTTTCAGCGAAAAACTCAAAGTTTTTAAAAATGTCGTCAAAAAGCGTGTATTTCACTCTAGAGCCCAAAGTTTTTTACCTACACTGAGAAAATTTTGGGGACGCTGCGGGAATTCATGAGAGTCGCTGGCGCTCTCTGTCCACGATTCGTAGCCGCTCCGCAAAAGGCTACATCTACTCCTCACGGGGCTGATTCTGACTTTTGAAAGGTAAGAATCAGTTCCATGAGCACGGAGTAAAGTCCATGAGAACAGATTCTTACTTATTTTCCGGGTGGCTGCGAATCGTAAGTAAAGTTGCGCTCCAGCTCTTGATTTAACGCAGCAGTGACACCTACCGGAGCAACATTGTCCCTAAAATTTTCTCAGTGTAGAGAGCTGAAAATTATTACACTTTTGTATTTTCATGTTTATTCACAATTCTTGGCTTATTGGACTACTGTTTTGCTTATTTTATGTATTTTTATGTGTAGATTTCAAGAAAAATACACCGAACATGAATGGATTTTATCTTCATATTTTATTTAGTTAAAAACTTCAAGTTTTTGAAATATTCGTCAAAAAAGCGTGTTTTTTACTCTAGCGCCCACAGTTTTTTATCTTAAGAAATAAAAATTGGTAGACTTTTGTAATTTCAAGTGTAGATTACAATGAAAATAGAGTTGAAATAGTTATAATTTATCTTTATTGCGTTTTGAGAGATAACCTAACATTTTTTTATTTTTAAATAATAATTATGCCTATGCTAGTTACAGAAAAAATACAGTGAAAAATATTAGAGTTGATCTTTATATTTTTTTTAGCAAAAAAGTAGAAGTTTTAAACAAGGGTACGGAACCCTCGGTGTTGGTACGAGTTCTACTCGAACTTCTCTGGTTTTTTCTTAAATTTATCATTTTTTTGTATGTTACTTTTTTCCTGATTTTCTAGTAAAACCGGGAGGAGGCAAGGTGCCCGTGACTTTTACAATTTATTTGGTTCGCTAGCCTTGTAATCTTCGTAAGTTCTTTCAAATCACTATTTCCGTCTATTTTTATGAGAAAAGCATCTCTGCCTTTTTTTGCTTTAAAAAAGTCTTTTAAATTTATTTTTCTTACCTCTTTAAATGTTATATTTTTTAAATTTTTAACTTATCAACTCGACGTAGATGCTTTCCTCAAACAGTCTCCCGCTATTCCTCTCTTCAACCATGAGTGGGTTTTCTTCTCGATTTGGGGTTTTGTAATGAAACTCAATTTTGTTTTCTTTAAGATTATTAAACACAAAGTTAAAGTCTTTGTAATTTCGTATATAAATCGCTATTTTACTTTCACTTAAATTTTTAAAAACAAAATTTTGAATGCAAATAAATTTTATTAAAATACCTGTCAGAATTGAAATCTTCGTGTTGGTCACGATGATTGGAGGCTGCTGAGATCTGAATTTTATGTTGGCTGATGTTTTATATTGTGTGACGGTGGAATTATTATAATAGATTCTTGGATAGGCATCGAGTAGTCCATTGTTTTGTTTTGTAGTTTTCCGAGTCATGTTGATCTCTTCGTCAATTTTATCTTGGGTAAATATTTCCATAGGGAAAATGTCATCGGTGCTTGGATCTGGATTTTCTGTCAATGCTGCGTTTGATGGTGATTTTATTTAATTTCTTGGTTTTCTTTTATTTGTTGTTAACAGTGACACTTTATGTGCCTTGTCAATATTCAGTGTTCTTATTATTGCATTAATTTTTTCATTTTGATTTGTTGTTGTAGACAATTCCTTATGGCCTCGTACTAAGTTTGCTTTCTCTTTGTCCTGTCTTTGTCCTTGTTTCAGGCGTTGTCATATTATTTAGCATGTAGTCATTGTCTTATCGGAAGGGAATTATAAGTTAATAATATTGTTTGTGAAACAAATAAAAGAATTCTTTAAAACACTGTCACACACGTTCTACAACTCAGCTTCGCAATATGCGTAGATGAGTAAGCTGTTTGTTTATCGTACTTTAGTACGAAAACTCGGCGAGACTGAGTCTTACCTTGGAGACAGTTCGTGCCGTTTTTGTGACATCCGCAAAAAAAATGCCGAGCCTTTAGCATCTCCCGCCAAGTAACTTTCAAACATAAACATGGATACACCAGCTTCTAACATCGAAACGCGGTAGACCCTGACAGCAAAAAACAAAAGAGTGACAATCAAAAAAGAAAAACAAATATACATAAAAGGACTAAAGGAACTTGGACATACATCAAACAAAGCTGACAAACTTGATGCAATACTCAAGAATTTAACCACTGACAAGGCATACAAAACACCGCTAATTCCACCAAGGAAAAGACCTACACTGGATAAAGTACCAACGACGAAAGCTACATCGCTAAAAACAAACACTTTCGTAATTTCCCTAATGGAAATAAATTACGAAACGCAAGACAATAGTGAATCTAACGAAATTTCAACACCTATAGAAAAACCTACCGACATTCTAAAAAATCCTAAAGAAAATACAACGTTACTCAATACAACTCAGAATTCAACACAAAAGCTCGCAACGACCAATAAAAATATAATCTCGGATGAGACAAAACCATAAAAAATAACACCCATTATTAACAACCCAGACGATTTTGAAACATCAAATGACAACAACAACAACCTGCAGAATAAACGAGAGATAAACCAGCAAGTCGAGGAAAAAACAACCGACACGGAAGATTTAATAAAACTTATGGACCACCCAAATCGCAATTAACAATCTCTAGATCAACAGCAGGAACAACACTACAACCAACCGAAAGAAACTCACCATAGGGGACAATGAACTCATCAGGGAAAATTTAAATCTTCGCAACCACCCTTCATCGTAACAAATACGAAGGTAACTCTTCTGACACAAAAATGCAATACAATGCTTCAATTGCCAGCGCATTGGACACACCGCTAGATTCGGTAATAGACGCTACCGGTGTGTCAAATGCGATGACAACCACGGTCCTGGGTAATGTAGATTAGAAACAAAAAACAGCATAAGCGAAAAAATATTTTGTACAAATTGTAAAAACAATGGCCATCCGGCTTCTTATATGGGATGCCCGGTTATATTAGAATGTCAAAACAAAATTAACGTAAAAAACATAATATGACATTGAATAACGAAAAAAAGAAAATCATGCTTGAGGAATTGGTTAAGCCGGGCATTTCCTACGAAGAAATAACAAATAAAATCGCTCGTGAAATCTACGATATTATTAATGTAAATCCGAATGTCGGTTCAAATGATAATAAATTCAGTAATTCTACTATAAGGAAAACTCAAAAACAGACAGCGAGTGATAATAATGTAATAACGGGTGATAACAATGTAAATATATGATTAAAACTTCACACAATATTACTATAGAGAATAATGAAATACAAATGAATCAAAATACAGAAACAAATTTAACACAAACACAAGAAACAAATAAAATTAAATCGAGAAATACTTTGACACCTAATTGTGAAACGACAGATAGTGGCCTTGAAAGCATTTTAACGTCATTCATGGACGGGACAAATAAAATCATTTATTGAAATTCAAGTAAACCAAGTGAAGGACGCAGTGCAGTAAAAGTCTCAAAAATAGAGTACTTATATTCTCAATTAACTGAAGGCAATAATAATGGATAAATTTAATCTCATGAAATCTAACTAAAAATATCGTCAAATTCAACAACTTAAACATCATGTCCATTAATGTGAACTTTTTCGTGTCTAAAGCGCGCAGGTATAACCTAGTTAACACAATAGAGAAGCTTCGAATCGTTTCGTTCGTTTGGCAAACGAAACCAAACTAAAAAATAGGCACAAATTTTTTTTCAAAAAATTCAACATAATAAGAAACGACAAAATTACAGGAAAAGGTGGACGTACAACAATTATAATAAATAAAGAAATCAATTTTAAAAATATAGTTATATTAGGACAAAACAATTTAAGAAAATTAGAGTCTAACATAATAAAAATTAAACTAAATGATAATGAAAATCTTTTTATATTGATCATCTATTCGCCAGGAGATGTGAGGACAAGCTTCACTTCCGAACTGCAAGATATATTCCTAGAGTTAAAATTGGACTCGATAAATAACTATTATTTGTTGACAGGAGACCTGAATACAAAACACGCATTTTGGGGGACATTAACATTAACGAAAAATTAATTAATATCAAAACAAATCTTCCTCACAAGGAAGCAAAAATGAGAAACAGATCACAAAGTTAACACAAGAATTCACGCCATGGAGCTGCATCGAAACCAGAAGTTTTTGTAAATTTAAATTAATTCACAGAGAACGACATTTTGTGGCGTTGTAAACTACAACGTCACAGTATGCAAGGGCACTGACAAACAAAATTAATAATAAACACAAAAATGAAAACGAAGGTCGACGCCCTACTGGAAGTAAAATGATAGAAAGAGATATAATTTTTGGGGATAGAAAGAGATAATATTCTTTCTATCCCTTTGAAATAGCCATTTAGCATAACCAAAATATTATACCTTTTTATCTCCAAATTTTTATCTCTTTTGCTTCCTCGTGAGGAAGCTTTGTAGTCGTTTAATTTACAAAATTTTTAAAAATCCTTTTGACAAATTTTCTTCTATATGGGACTATGTTATATAAGACCCTGAACAATTGTCCGGATGTATGTATGTGTGTGTGGATCCCGTTTTTTGTGAACACGATAACTCGAAGAGGTTTCAACGAATTCGGCTGAAAATTGCTAGGAATATTTTTCATAAAAATATCTCGAAATGGATTGATGGGCATTAAAAAATCTATTAAAAAAAATTTTTTTTTTACTTTTTTCAAAAAAAAATTTTTTTTAACAAATTTTTTTTTAATTGAATATTGAAGTTAATATACAATAAAATCTTCTTCTTTGCATCAAGACGAATCGATTGGTATATATAAAGTATAAATTGTATGAGAGTTTGTTAACATTTTGGAAATAATGACATTTAAATATTCGAGTCATCGGAACCGGAAGTGTGATTTAACGCCACCTATATGTTCTCTGTTCTTCCGTCTATATACTCACTTGTACGTGTAATGATCTTATATTTTGCCAATAAGGATTTGCTCGCCGGATGGAGTCCGGGTCTCTAGTTTGGTAAATTCTATCAATTTACAGTGACGCAAGCGCCATCTATTTTTAATACTAATTTAAGAGAAATTTGTGAAAGGTAAAATCAAAATAATAAAACATAATTTAAACCTTCGAAAGTAAATATATTTAACAAAATAAAATAAAATTAGAAATAATAACAAATTTAATAATTAACAAACTGAAATTAAACCATAAAAATTACAATAAAAATATAAAATAATAAAACTGACTCGATACAATGCAAAGAAAATTAATAAAGAAAGAATTATAAAATTTAAATAATAAACTAAATTGAGAATTAAATTACACATAATAAAAATAAAATATTTAAACAAATGAAAATTTGATAATAACAAAAATAGAAAATCTAATATAAATTAACAAAATTGGAAATTATAGGCGCGTCCGCCATAACACTCCTTCACACCCCAAATTATTCCTCGCCGTTCTCGTTCGGACTGTAATAAAATTTTACCCTGTTATTTTTAATTAAAATTACAAAATAGTGACACCGAAAATTACTGGGTTGATTCTAGAAATTAACCCCCAATGACGCGCGGACGGAAACTAGGGTCGTGCACGCTAGGTCAGAATTTTAGAAATTACTGAAAAGGAACTAGATATCGAACTGCGGTCGATATTCATGCCCGTCGCGAAATTAGTGTAAAAATCTTGTATGTTCTGGACATCCTGACCTGATTAGCTCCTCAAGGCCAAGTTGTCCAGGTGTATGTGTCATATCTGTTGAACGATTAGCTCCTCAGTTCAACAGGGGAAATTATGTAATTGTGTGTGTAAAAGGATGGTAAAAATTAACATGGATGTCTCAACGTCCCGGGTTAGCGCCCCACGTTCGGTTGAGACAAAAGGTGGAAAAGGGTACAAAGCATACACGGTGGAGCTCCACACGGTCTACCCTGCACCAGGTAAAAATTATTATTTGAGAAAGCGAAGGGTGTTACAGAGACTCGTTAGCTCCCGAAGTCTCTATACAACTCCTTCTAGGAAATTTTTGGAGAGCCGGTGAACAGATTAGCTCCTCATGTTCACCAGCTCTTCCGAAGGAAATCATCCCTTGGCCAGGATTAGCTCCTCTCTGTCCAAGGAATAGATCGAGGGTAGGAAAGGACTGTGAGCTGCTGTCGGTCGGCCTCGGAGCAAGCCCCGAGTCCGGTCGTAGGCAGACTGAGTGAAAAGAAATGTGCAAGCAAGTATATAGATCGCTGGCTCTCCTCAGTATGACGAGAGGTAAGAGCGACCTACGTCATGCGCGGCGGTGAGTGCGCCATCGGTACTACTCTCTCGTCAGCCAGGCAGTGAGCACAGCAATATATATAGATATATTAAATGTATAGAAATGAAATGAATGAATTCGACGCGGAATAAATTTGAATTTAAAAATTATGTTCAACATTACATCCCCCCTACTTGAGAAGCGAATTTTAATGAGCGTTTTTTTAGGGGAGGAAAAGAAAAATAATAAAATAAATTCTAGCTAAGTATCACTTACAAAAGTTTTCGAGCTTTGTAGATATGTCCGGTTGATGGTTGGAGATGAAGAGCCCATTTATGGTCTTCCCAAAAGACTCGGTATCGCTTTGTCAGTAGTGGAACTTGGATCCACGGTCCACCAGGCAATTTCGCGATCACGAACTTTCTACCGACCATATTTTCCGGTAGAACAATCGGGTTTTCGGCGCTATTTCCTTGATGATTGTTGTTGTTAACAACTTCCTCGACAACGACATTCTCGGGCACAACAATATGATTTTCTGCGAGTTTTACTTGTGGAATGTTGTTGTTCTCGTCCACCTCTTGTATGGTTTTTTCTAGTTCGTCGAAGAGTTTTTGGAAAGAATTCACCTCTGGAGTTGGATTAATCAATTTAATTTTTCCGTTGAGTATTTCTTCCTTAACTATTTTTGGTTTAGAAGAATTTTTCTTTTCTTTTTTAACCTTTTCTTCTTTTTCAGGTGCAGCGATGGTGTTCTTCGATTCTTCTGACGAGATTTTTTTCTTATTTTTGGGAGCGGTGACGGATTTTTTCGATGTTGTCTTAATCTTCATCTGCTTGGCAATTTTCTCCTTCGCAACCAAAACCATATTAGAAGAAGGCGTAAACAAAACTTTAGTTGGAGTGATTTTAGTTCTCTTGTTTTTTCTTATCGACGGATTAATAGGCGGAATGACGCGCGTTAACGGCACGATTGGCATTTTTGTTTTTGCTATTCTCTTTTTGAATGAAACTAATTTTCCTTCTTCAATCTTCTCCTCTTCTTTTTTACTAATTGCGATAAGCGTAGCTTCAAAATCGCTTACCGAAGTAGAAGGCGGAATTTCGACTTCTTTCACCACCACTTGAGAAACTCGCGGTTTGGAAGAAACAACTTTTGTTAATTCTCTATTTCTCGCAATATCCGGACGAAGAGGAACATTTATTATATTGATATTATTAGATTTAATAATATTATCTTTAAACATTTTTTGATAATTTAAATCAAACTCCGGAATACACAAATTTAAGTGAGCTAAGTCTAGAGCGTCGCGTTTAATTATTTCTCGTTGCCGTTGAGCTATTTGTTTTGGAGTGTCCATCATCGGTGACTTTGAAGAACTGAGCAGGTAATTCTACGAATTCAGATTTATTTTCTCGTAGAGGTCGATGACTTTATTAATTTGGAGGGAAAAAATATTATTGGTTGGAAATAAAATTTTTCAGGTCTTTTAAATGGACATGACGAAAAATTTTCCCCTGGTCATTTATAAGATCAAAAATGACTGGTGAAATTTTTTTCTTAACAACAAAAGGTCCACTGAATTTTTCCAATAATTTTGCGCTCTTTTTTTCCATCTTTTTAGAAAGATGAAAATTTCGTTTTAAAACTTTATCTCCAATATTAGGTTTCCATTCTCGTTTTCTCAAATTATAATATTTTTGTTGAATATTAAAATTTTTAGCTAGATTAATTCTAACTAATTCCAATGCGTTTTGTAATTTTTTTATCCTTGTTTCAGATGCCATTTGCTAGACTAACGATGATTTCTTCTAGGTTAGCAACTCCTCCAAGTTTAACAAGACGATCTGCTGTGTGGATATCAATAAAAGAGCTCACTGCTCCTGTATCCACTAGGGCTGGAATGGTGATGTTCTCACAATGACAGTTGA
This sequence comes from Leptopilina myrica (nomen nudum), assembly GCA_032872475.1. NCBI lineage: Eukaryota > Metazoa > Arthropoda > Insecta > Hymenoptera > Figitidae > Leptopilina > Leptopilina myrica (nomen nudum). The sequence continues at coordinate 17,075,996 of CM065461.1, forward strand.
TAAAAATCCTGGAGTCTGGTGTTAATGAGGTCGAACTTACTCCTGTCGTTCGACCCTTTTTCCGTTTCCCGGCTTTTCACAGGGGCAATCTCTGGTAAATACTCCTTCTTTCCCACAGTAGGAGCAAAATTTCTTTGGTCTGCTTCTACAAATAGCTCTACGATGTCCTTCCTTTCCACAGCGCCAACAGTGTGTTTTGGAACTGTATGGCTTTGAAATTTCAGCGACTGGATAGTTGCTAGTGGACTGCTGTTCATTGATCTTGATATCATTCAAGATCTCTGCTATTTCTTCAACTCTTTGTATTAGTTGACTGACTGAGTTGAAGTCTGATCTTCTAATATGCAAACGGTAAACTGGTTGCATATTCCAAAAAAGAGTATCCAGTTCTCTTTGAATATCGTAGCCGCCATGTCTTCTCATTAATGTACGTAAAGATGTACAGAACTCTCGAACTGATTCATTTCTTCCCTGCAGCTTGCTTGAAATTTGAGATTCTAAATTTCTGAACTCGCTAGGTGCTAGGTAGAATCTCCTTAGTGCTATAGTTAGTTCAGCTAAAGTCCTTGTAGTCCTTACTTCATTCCGATACCAAAGTAAGGCATCTCCTTTTAAAAGTTCTGGAAAACCTCTGAATAGTTGTTGATCCGAGAATCCATATGCAGCTTGAAGTTCCTCCACTCGTTCCAGAAAAGAATAGACATCTCTTCCATCAAAATTACAACCCCATTTCCTCATTCTTTCCAAAACGTACGTGTCATTATTTCTAATGACTGGTGTTGAAGCGTCCGCTTGGCCATTAAAATTTACCGGTTGTAGTAGTGGAAGTGTTGCAGGTCTGTTATCCTGGCTAGTAGATGGTGGTACCTCGTATGCTTTAATTAAATTTGGATCCTCCAATGCGCTATGATCTCGAGAGATGTCATCTTCTTCATTGTAATCCTCCGGGTCCAATGTTTTCTCCATCAACTCAGGAGTTGATTTAACAAAAGCAACAAATCGCTGGCGAAGCTCCGTTAATGTTCCGGTTGAAACGATATTGTGTCTTTCCAATTGGACCACCAGGTCGGCTTTTGACAATTTATAGATCCATTGAACTCCCATGATGTTGAAGAAAGTTTATTTAAACTTGATTAATGTTTCAGATAAGAACTTGACTGAACAAGATGCAAGCCAGAAGTGATCTTGAAGATGGACAGATGTTGAATATATACCAGTTGATCGTTCCCCACTCCTCCAAAATGTTGTTAAATGGAGAAGTTCTTTCAAGATGGCGTTGAAAGATGGTGTCCAAAAGTGAAAAAACGAAAAAAAAAGAATGAAAATTAATTTCTCCTTTTTCCGCAGCAGAATTTAGTAAGCAGGCCTTTTAACCCACATTTCGTGCAGAAGATCTCGGGTTTATTTCTGCAATTACCACGTTTATGACCAGGTTGACCACAGCGATAGCAATCTGTGGTAGGGTCAAAACGATATCCTGGTGTACTAGATAAAATTGGACGATTTCCCAAAAAGATTGGTTCTAGGTTGAAAAAGCAGGTTTCCTTCATATCAACCTGTTCCTCGTAGGTCATTCTGCCCCAGGTGTGACGTTTATTCTCCAGGTCCGCCTTCAATATCATTTCAGGAAAAACTCGTAATAACTGCTGGTCTGTTATTTTGAATTTCTCCTGTTCTTCGTGGACCTTCTCCAAAACCTCTATCAGGGTTAAACCAGGAAACCAACTCTCCCATTTCCCTATCTTCCGATAAATGAAATTGTTGAGCCCTGATGTCGCCATGATGTCTTCTTCTTCTCTCTTGAGTACAAAATAATTTTTGATCGTTGCCGACGAGTGATACTGATCGACTAGGCTACTTAAAGGGTGTCGCGTTAATATATATTTCACATTTTACCCCCACTCCTACACGATTAAATGAGCGCCCCCTATACCGACGAGAACAAGTATTCTTTAGTATAGAAAAAGAAAAGAAAACGTTTAATTTCTCCATAGTTTTACTCTTAAAATACCATTTTAATCTCACCAAAATCACCGATTTCTCTTAAAAAAAAAATTTTGACTATTTTACTTGAACTTCTTTGTTAATAAAAAAAAATTTAGTTTATAGTCCCTGTTCGGGCGCCATGTAATGATCTTATATTTTGCCAATAAGGATTTGCTCGCCGGATGGAGTCCGGGTCTCTAGTTTGGTAAATTCTATCAATTTACAGTGACGCAAGCGCCATCTATTTTTAATACTAATTTAAGAGAAATTTGTGAAAGGTAAAATCAAAATAATAAAACATAATTTAAACCTTCGAAAGTAAATATATTTAACAAAATAAAATAAAATTAGAAATAATAACAAATTTAATAATTAACAAACTGAAATTAAACCATAAAAATTACAATAAAAATATAAAATAATAAAACTGACTCGATACAATGCAAAGAAAATTAATAAAGAAAGAATTATAAAATTTAAATAATAAACTAAATTGAGAATTAAATTACACATAATAAAAATAAAATATTTAAACAAATGAAAATTTGATAATAACAAAAATAGAAAATCTAATATAAATTAACAAAATTGGAAATTATAGGCGCGTCCGCCATAACACTCCTTCACACCCCAAATTATTCCTCGCCGTTCTCGTTCGGACTGTAATAAAATTTTACCCTGTTATTTTTAATTAAAATTACAAAATAGTGACACCGAAAATTACTGGGTTGATTCTAGAAATTAACCCCAATGACGCGCGGACGGAAACTAGGGTCGTGCACGCTAGGTCAGAATTTTAGAAATTACTGAAAAGGAACTAGATATCGAACTGCGGTCGATATTCATGCCCGTCGCGAAATTAGTGTAAAAATCTTGTATGTTCTGGACATCCTGACCTGATTAGCTCCTCAAGGCCAAGTTGTCCAGGTGTATGTGTCATATCTGTTGAACGATTAGCTCCTCAGTTCAACAGGGGAAATTATGTAATTGTGTGTGTAAAAGGATGGTAAAAATTAACATGGATGTCTCAACGTCCCGGGTTAGCGCCCCACGTTCGGTTGAGACAAAAGGTGGAAAAGGGTACAAAGCATACACGGTGGAGCTCCACACGGTCTACCCTGCACCAGGTAAAAATTATTATTTGAGAAAGCGAAGGGTGTTACAGAGACTCGTTAGCTCCCGAAGTCTCTATACAACTCCTTCTAGGAAATTTTTGGAGAGCCGGTGAACAGATTAGCTCCTCATGTTCACCAGCTCTTCCGAAGGAAATCATCCCTTGGCCAGGATTAGCTCCTCTCTGTCCAAGGAATAGATCGAGGGTAGGAAAGGACTGTGAGCTGCTGTCGGTCGGCCTCGGAGCAAGCCCCGAGTCCGGTCGTAGGCAGACTGAGTGAAAAGAAATGTGCAAGCAAGTATATAGATCGCTGGCTCTCCTCAGGTATGACGAGAGGTAAGAGCGACCTACGTCATGCGCGGCGGTGAGTGCGCCATCGGTACTACTCTCTCGTCAGCCAGGCAGTGAGCACAGCAATATATATAGATATATTAAATGTATAGAAATGAAATGAATGAATTCGACGCGGAATAAATTTGAATTTAAAAATTATGTTCAACATTACATACGTTTGATCGAGTAACGCGTTGATCTTTTCACTTACTTATCTCCTTCTCTATATTAAAACAATCTAGACGCATCGTGTATAGTTTAATTGGATATTAAATTGTAAACCCGAATAAAAATCCCTTGTCTGTTCTTTGAATCCCTCTGGTCACCAGTTATTCGTTATAACAGGTTATGGGCCCAGCACGCTTCCACTGCGAGTGAAATAAGTTGTGTCGTGAGGTTAGAAAAAATTTTGTTTTCTCATTGTTCTTCTACATTATCAAAATGAGTGGTGGATCAAGTTCAAGGATCGAACTCCTGGATAAAAACAACTACGACACGTGGAAGCTGCAAATGCAGGCTTTATTAATAAAGGCAGACCTGTGGGAATTTACAAGCGGTGCGTCCGTGAAGCCGGAGAGAGGGGACGATGAAGCAAGCATGGCCAGAGAGCAGGCGTGGATTAAACAAGATCTCAAGGCAAGATCGGACATCATCCTGGGAATCTCTTCCAGCGAATTAAAGCAAATTAAAAACTGCGAGACTTCCAGGGCGATGTGGTTAAGATTGGAGGAAATATACCAGTCAAAAGGGCCGGCAAGGAAGGCAACTCTCTTGAAGAGGTTAACTCTACAAAAGATGGCGGAAGGTAGCGACATTCGAGATCACCTCAATGGATTCTTCGACACCGTAGACAAACTCGAATTCGGACGCCATGTTTGCCAATAAAAATATCTATCGCGATCGCGATGAGTATAAACAAAAATCGGTTGTGAAAGACAGTGCAAAGAAACATCAAAGTTCTACGCCACTTCGATGTTATGTGTGTAATAAACTCGGTCACAAAAAGTCTGAATGCAGATACAATAAATTTAAAAAACAATCTGCGAAATGTGCGGAAGACATGTGCCTTAAAGTGGGGGAATTGGTGGAAACAAGTCAAAGTTGGTGTTTGGACAGTGGCGCGACTACCCACTTGTGCAACAAGGCGGAAAATTTTAAAAAAATCACCAGTTCGAACCCCGGAATATTATATCTCGCGAGCAGTTCCACGTCGGAAATTCTCGGTAAAGAGACAGTAAAATTTACTGCTAAAATAAAAAACGACTTGAAGAATGTATCACTCGAAAATGCATCGTTGGCACCAGACTTAAGAACAAATTTAATCTCGGTATCTAAAATTACGGACAGAGGTTATGACGTTATTTTTAAAAATAATCGAGCAGAAATCGTGAGTGATGATGGAAAAATTGAATTATGCGCGGAAAGAATTGGGGATTTATACTACGTACCAGAGGTTCGTGAAAATGTGTGGATGACAAGTACGTCTTTAAATCGAAAATCGTCGATTGAACTTGCACACAAGCGATTAGGTCACGCAAGTGTAGTCGAAATTGAAAGTGCAGTACGGAATAGCAAAGTGACAGGTATCGAACTCACAGAAGGATCTGTCAAGTTTGAATGTGATGTGTGCTCAAAAGGAAAAATGGTAAGGACACCATTCCCGAAAAACTCGAATCGCAAAACCGAAGTTTTACAAATCATACACACGGACCTGTGTGGGCCAATGAGGACGATTTCATTGGGAGGATCGAGATACTTCATCGAATTCATTGATGATGCTACAAAATGGTGTGAAGTTCGTTTCATAAAGTCAAAAAGTGAAGTGCCCAAAGTGACAATCGAATATATCGCTCAAGTGGAAAAACAAAAACAGAAGAGTGTGCGAGCGATACAATCGGACAATGGAACCGAGTTTAAAATCATCGACCTGGACTCCTACCTGAAACGGCGAGGGATAACGAGACGCCTGACTGTGCCACACAATCCGGAGCAAAATGGTACAGCAGAGCGGAAGAACCGAACTCTTCTCGAAACTGCGAGATGTCTTTTAATTGAAAAGAACTTACCGGAGTCGTACTGGGCGGAAGCAGTAAACACTGCGAATTACATCAGAAATCGCTTACCTACCAAAAGCCTGAATGGAAAAACGCCTTACCAGGCGTGGACGGGAGAAATTTCGGACCTATCACACATGAGGATTTTTGGAAATGACGTATTTTATCTGGACAGAGATCCTGGAAAGGGAAAACTGGATCAAAGGGGACAAGAAGGAATATTCCTGGGATACTCCGAGGAATCCAAGGCATATCGTGTCTGGTCGTCAAAGAAAAATAGAGTCATCATCAGCCGCGATGTAAAGTTCTCGGAAGACAAGAAAACCAACTCTGGAACGGAACAGGAAACAAAGATCTTATCAAAGGATCGATCGTTCGTGGACATCGAGCACAATAAATTGAACGATACCGAAAACGTCTCTGAAAATGAGCTGGACAACATCGAAAACATCTCTGAAACCGAACCAGACGATACAGTAAGCACGGATGAAATGGAATTCAGAGGCTTCGAACAAGACGAAATCCAACAAGCTCAACCGAATGCAGAAAATCCTCCAGAACCGAAGAAAAGACCAGGACGACCAAAAGGAAGTGTTAAAAAAGCAGGGACAGAGAAAACTACCACACAAGGAATGAGACCCGGACTGAGAAGCGGTACACGTCGAGAAAATGAATAAATAGATACAAATGAAGGAATCGAGCAAATTTTTTTATCTGAAGTTCCGATTAAGGAAGCGATAGCTGGATCCGATGCCGAGGAATGGCACCAGGCCATTGCAGGTGAGATGAAAGCTTTAATAAAAAATAAAACTTGGACTCTCATCAATCATCCAGGTCAAGACAAGGTCATCGGAAGCAGAATGATACTAAGGAACAAGTTGAACCCCGATGGAAGCATCGAAAAACGAAAAGCTCGATTGATCGCTCATGGATTTAGCCAACAACCGGGCATCCACTTCAAAGAAACATTCGCTCCTGTTACGAAAATCAGTTCGATTCGACTCATGGCATCTTTGGCAGCACAGCACAACTTCAAAATCAAGCAGCTTGACGTGGCGTCAGCATACCTCAACGGTGACCTTGAAGAAGAAGTCTATATGAGTGCTCCAAAAGGATTCGAAAATTTTCTAGAAGATCTCATCAATTCAGAAGGTGATAGCAAAACTGGAAGAGAAGCCCAGGAGATGCTGCGAGAATCGTCTACGTCGATGATTTTCTCATAGCAGCCAAGAACGAAAGAAAAATCGATAACTTCAAAAGAAAACTGTCGAACGAGTTCGAATTGAAGGATCTAGGACCAGCAACCTACTTTTTGGGAATCGAATTTACGCAAGAAAACAACTTCGTCAGGATGAGCCAGCGAGGGTATATCCAGGAAGTGCTCCAAAAGTTTGGAATGAGTGAGTGCAACCCAATCAGTAGTCCTATCGAGGCAGGAGTAAAACTCAAGAAAAATGAACGACCCACCAAAGAAGATGAGAAATTGCCCTACCGGGAACTTGTCGGAGCACTGACCTATCTCTCGGTCACGACGCGTCCTGATATTGCTTATGCGATAAGCTATCTGGGACAATTTAACAACTGCTACGACTCGACACATTGGAAGGCAGCTAAACGCGTTTTACGCTACCTCAAAGGGACAATCGACGTAGGAATCAATTACAATAAAAGCGAAGGCCCTGTTAAAGGATTCGTTGACGCGGATTGGGGAGGCTGTGTGATTGACAGGAGATCTTACTCCGGATACATCTACAAACTCGGAGGAGGTCCAATATCTTGGGACTCTCGCAAACAGAAAACTATTGCCCTGTCGACAACGGAGGCAGAGTATATGGCTCACACCGAGTGTTTTGTTTTAAAAACAAAAAAAGGTGATCAGCTGACTCGAGGGGAAGTGTTAACATTTTGGAAATAATGACATTTAAATATTCGAGTCATCGGAACCGGAAGTGTGATTTAACGCCACCTATATGTTCTCTGTTCTTCCGTCTATATACTCACTTGTACGTTTGATCGAGTAACGCGTTGATCTTTTCACTTACTTATCTCCTTCTCTATATTAAAACAATCTAGACGCATCGTGTATAGTTTAATTGGATATTAAATTGTAACCCCGAATAAAAATCCCTTGTCTGTTCTTTGAATCCCTCTGGTCACCAGTTATTCGTTATAACAGAGTTTATAGAGGTAATGACAATTAAAGCAAAAAAATTACCTTTTTTATCAAAAATTTAGTTCTTTCATCAAAATTATATTCCAGTACAATAAGATTTTACTCATTTTTTTCAATAATCTTATCCGTTGCATTAAAACGGATCGAATGGTATATATAAAGTATATATTTTATTTGAATTTATAGAATTAAACATAATTAAAACCAAAAATTCGCACTTTTATTACAAATTTCTTTCTTTCTTAAAAATTATGTGGCTTTATAATAAAATGTTAATCTAGACTTAAAAACAAACTAAAAATCTTCATTTCATCAAGACGAATCGATTGATGTATAAAAAGAATTTATTTTATTAGCATTAATAGAAATAAATAAAATGAAAAAATTTACTTTAAAGCAAATTTTTTGTTTATCGTAAAGAGGAAGCAAAATGTTAATGTAATGAACTGTGCATCTGTGAGGACTCAAACCCCAGTTCATAGCTTCAAAATATGCTATCAGCGAAAAATTCTAACATTAACTATATAGCTCTTGACTAGTGTATGGGCTTGATCTGAGAATATAAGAAGCGTGTTCGTTTAGGCTGTGTTTGCAAGGTGCATTGATAGGCGTAGGTCCCGCGACAGGCAGCTATGAACTGGTGTTCGAGTCCTCACAGATGCACAGTGCATTCGTTCACGCAGCTTATTTTTTAATATCAAAATTAATTTTAAAAATTGATAATTACTTATCGACAACCATATCGAAGTAATTATCATAAGTAATACCTAACTCTAAACCAAAGAGCTCAATTTACATCTAATAGATATCACTATGTGCTGATATAGTCGAAATCTTCATATTTCGAAATATAAAAAAGAAAAAGCCTGAGATAAAGGAAAGTCATAAGCAGGGATCAGTGCGTTCTTGGAATAAGGTTAAAGATTAAATATATTAAAGCAGCAACAGAAATGGAAGAAAGTAGATAGAAAAAGTATTGAAGAAGATAATAAGAAAAATGTTATTCAAAAAGATTCAGAAGAAGAAAAGATAAAAAGCGTCAGTTGTAATAAAAATGGGGATAGAATTAAATAGGTATAGAATGGGAAAAAAGTGAATGGTAAGAGGATAAAAAGCGATATAGTATGGGTTAATAAAAGAGATTGAATAAAAAAGGAAGATAGAAAGAGATTAAGGGGTGTAAAAAAGGGATAGCCTGGGATAGAAACAAGATTATTAAGAGAGATATAAGTATATTCTTGGACGAAATTAGAGATAGGAAGAGATAGGTGTGGATAATGAAAGTATTAAAAGAGATGAATAAAGGTTAGAGAAAAAGATTTATACAGAAGGAGAGATAAAATGTGATTGAAGTGATAAAGTGGGGATAGACTAATATAGTGAAACTTTATCTCTTTCTATCTCAGAGATAACAAAATATTCAATGAGATAGGATTTCTATTCCTTTACTTCCAGCAGGGCCATTTGATATATATCTGTTCGATAATATCTGATTGTACGACAATGTAAAAGACGCTCTTTTATTTTATTTATTGCGTTATTTTTGTAAAATTTTATACTATTTGTTTAAATAAATGAAAAAAACTAGTAAGACTCTTGCTTACTATACATAAGGTTCGAGTCCAGCTTGGTGAAATGTTTTTTTCTAAATTATAACATTATTCTAATTTTATCTGTATTTTATCTTAACATTACGTCAATATTACAGTGTAAATTACCTTAACATTACCCTGTAATATTACCTTAACATTACCGAGTATAATTACCTTAATTGTACAACGTAATACTACCTCCAGGCGTACATTTTGATATCTCAGTAAGATCACTGTAATATTACAGTAGAGGTTACGGATCTCTAGTGTAATATTACAGTGATGTCACTATAAGTTTACGTGCTGCTTGGGTAACTACTTAGATTTTTAGACGTCTGCGTGCAATAATGACCTCTATTTTTATCTGAAACATAAAACTAAGAATATTAAAGTGAAAGAATTGATCAAATTTGAATGAATTTGAAAAATTAGGCTTACCATCTTCAAGAAACTCCCTGCATTATCATGAAATAGTGTAGGGACAATTAGTATAGTATATATCAAGGAAGTAGGAGAAACTTTGGGTGTATGTAGCTCAGTGGTCAGAGCAGTCTACCGGCAACAGAAAGGTCGTTGGCTCGTATTCCACCATGCTAACAATTTTTTCTGAGTTCTTTGATAATTTTAAATTATTAATTGACTTCAAAAAAATATTTTCTGAAAAAGCAGGTTTCTGTATTCAGGATAGCTGTGCTGTCGATACATATGAAACTCAAGAGCTTACTTAAAGATAATTACTTTGTGAAATTCAAAGCTCTGTGTTACATACTTTTTGTTAGGCTAATTATAACATACGCGTGCCAAATATGGTTTAATATTGCGCCTTTTCAAGTGGAGAAAATAAGAGTTTTTGAGATCATTTCGCAAACGCAGTCAAAATTGAAGGAAACCCAAATATCTATATACCATCTGTATATCATACAGATGGCTGTTATACACGATATGAAAGATTGGCACAATGATCCAGCATTTCTATCAAGATTCTTTACTTCATTATCATCTATAATAAAAAATACTAGTAACTAACAAAAAATTCGATAATTTATAACTTGGAATCGTTATGTAGGTGACCAGATCAAAATGTAAATTTGTTACTTCTAACACGCTTCCTCCTCTTCTCTTTTTTCTTCTTTAATATTGCAATTGGCCCTTACTATAAGAAAAAAAAACAATTTCCGCTACCCTCAAAATTTAGGTCAATTTTGAGGGCAGTTTTGACCTAGACGTCAAAGTTTGACAAACAATTCCTGCAACCCTCAAAATGTAGGTCAATTTTAAGGGCAGTTTTGACCTACGGGTTAATTTATTCTAACTTGATCTAACTTATTACTATGCATTCATATTAAGAGAACATGATTTGAAAATAAAAATTAAAGTAAATATAAGAAATAGTTAGGGGATTGGCGCGCGAAGCGCGCAGGGGGCGAAGCCCCCCTAATATATATTTATATATGTATATATATATATATATATATATATATATATATATATTGGTTTCAAATTAAAATAATCAAAAATAAACTTTTAATCTAGATAAATGTAACACGACCCTAATCTATAATTTGTTTTCTTCTTAGGTATCATTTTTGGGAGGATATCACACTATATAAATATATATATTTTTTCTTCTATATTTATAATAATGAAGTAGGCAATAATTTTGAAACTGCAAATAACCAAATTGAAGACAATTTCAATAACTATACACAAATAAAATAATTGTTTTTATTTTTACTTTTATAGAAATCGCAAAATTTTTAAAACAGATTTTTAAAGTAGAAGTTTGCGGTTTTTTGCTTTACGTAAAGTATGTATCGTCAAAAATTATTGGTACGGTTGCAAACGAATAGACCAAAAACAATTTGAAAATTTTTTAATTGTATATCATCAAACGTAAAATATTATAAGCCTTGAATGATCCATTTTTTAATTTTTTGAGAATTGCTTTTACAAAAATATTGTGATATAAAGATTGGTATGCTTTTATGCATTGCTCGTAAAACCGTGCTGATAATTCCCGACGGTTATATAGTAAACTTCGACGGCAAGCAGACTTTACTAATCTAAGTATTGCAAGGCGTGTCCGTTAACAATACGGACTTTTCGTATTGATAACAAAGCAAATATATGCATTTGTGTAATAGCTGTGAGCATAATAAAGAAAATTTGCATTAAATAAATAAAAAAGTAATTTTGTATTGTTTTCGAAGAGCAACATATGGGTTTAGATTCGTTCAGAAAAAAGGGTTTAATTTTTCTTTTGCAGTTTTGTCATTATATTTTGTAATTTACCTTCGTGTTTAACCAAAATCCTGCATCACAAAATGTGTTGGTCTTTTTAAAAAATGACTGTCATTCCCGGTTGTGGGCACCTTTACGTCAGGGATGCTCTACCATCTGACAATGATGTGGACTACTGTTTCATCTATCTAATCTTTCTGCCAAGGAAATTGACAGCCGCAAACTCCATTAAATGCGATGAATATAGTCGTTCAGTGCATTAGAAGTGCTTTATGATATGCGGGTCAGCTACTTCACATGCTAGCATTATGATTCTGTTAGCGATGAGCATAGTGTGAAAATGTGTAATCATTTTTGTTCTTTATGCCGGCGAAGTCTCTTAAAATAAAGAAACTTTCATTTTCGCTTTATTTGTGTTGGTTTCCTTTAATATTTTTACATTTTTAGCGGATTTTTCAAGGGTGCCCACAACCGGGTACAAAAATTTTGTTGTCAAAAAATGTCCATTTCACTAAATTTCTAATAAAACTTTTTTATTTAAAGAAATCAATTTAATTCTTTCACTGAAAGTCACCTTAGACCTCTAGCTTGAAATTCGTACACATATATTTCAATAATATGCACATGGACAAATGTTATGAGGCAAAAACAAAAGGGTGCCCACAACCTGCACACTTCCCTTATGTTTCATTTTCAATATTCTTTGTTAAAAATGTACAATAGAAACCAAAATTGTCAATATTAAATAATATTTCATGATCAAAATTATAATTTTATTGCTAATCCATTAAAGAAAATTTAATGTTTTGAATGTTTTTATTATTTAATTTTAAACGTAGAATTGGACACAGGATTTTTCGCGCATGCATTTATTTCTACGCCGTGTAACACAACCTAAAATATATTGTGATAGTTCGTGGTTCGTGTTTGTTTACCTATAATACTTGTAGAATATAAAATTTATTTTTATATTATGAATATAGTCCTGGTTTTGCCACTCGAGTAATGAATAATATATTTCTAAGGAGAGATGTCCCGGGGAGACTTGTTCTGGTTTTGACACTCATTAAATAAATAATATTTTACTGGGGTAATTTTATTTTTTGTGTAAAAGAGTATTAAATACTCACATAATTTACAATAATAAATTTTAGATTATCCAAAGTATTAAATTGTTATTTCAGGTATTTTAATTAATGCATAATTGTAATAAAAATATTTAAATTTAAAAAAGTTTTTGTTTTCTATAGAAATAATATTGACATATTATCAATAAAACTTTGGTAACAAAAATAACGTGCGTTAAACACGAAAGATGTCACTGCTTCAATTTTCTTACATTTAGTAATAAATAACACAGGCCGACAAGATTTACTTTCCAATAATCAGACAATACTTTTCCGAAGGATTTTAACTTGCTGAATCCGAATCCGGCCTCAAAATGGACCCATCACGTCAGGTTTTCGAGATATTTTAACCTAAAAGTGCAAAAAACCCTGTTTTTAGTTATATTTACCCCCACAGCACCGAAACTTTCCTACAAATGTATTAAATATTTACTTGCAATATTTAGAATATTTAATTGCAATGTTTAGTGAAAATTGTGTAAAAATTTATATGTCCCGATTAAATAAGTGTTTAGCGCGAAACTTTCCTCAACATTTCAATGAAATCTTCGCCTAATTATAATTATAATTAGGCGAAAATCTTCAGGAAATGTTCACACTAAACACTTATTTAATCGGGACATATAAATCATTACACAATTTTCACTAAACTTTTCAGTTAAATATGCCGAATATTGCAAGTAAATATTTAATAAATATTTAGGAAAGTTTCGGTGCTGTAGGGGTGATGTCATGTAACATCAAGAGATAATTTTTTTCTCTAAAAGGTCAATATTGAGCCTGAAAATGCTACTCTTTCCCTTTAATATCCATTTTGAAAATTTAAAAAGTCTTCATTTGTCTCTGAGTTCATTGAATTTTCTGAGTTTGGCGAATTCTTCGAAAACCAAGCAGAAATAGACAAAATTTCAATAATAGAGCATAATTCAACTACAAACATCTAAATTTAAAATAGTTCTGAGCATTTTCAATATAACTGAATACGAATTCGATATCAGATTGACAGGTTTAAAAATACCATATTTTAAGGAAAGACAATCAATTTTAAATAAATCGTCTGCCATATTGTATACGCCATTTTGAATTTTGTGAATCTGATATTGAATTCGTATTCAGTTATATCGAAAATCCTCAGAACTATTTAAAATTTATATATTTGTAGTTAAATTCTGCTTTATTATCAAAGTTTCTTTGTTTCTACTCAGTTTTTAGAAGAATTCGACAAACTCAGTAAATTCAATGAACGATTACTCAGAGACAAATAAAGATTTAAAAAAAATTTAAATGGATATTAAAGGGGAAGAGTAGCACTTTCAGGCTCAATATTGACCTTTTAGAGAAAAAAAGTATCTCTTGATGTTACATGACATCAAATATAACTAAAACTGGTTTTTTGCACTTTTAGGTTAAAATATCTCGAAAACCTGACGCGATGGGTCCATTTTGAGGCCGGATTCGGATTCAGCACGTTAAAATCCTTCGGAAAAGTATTGTCTGATTCTTGGAAAGTAATTGGAATCAAATTTTGTTGGTCTGTATAATTTTTTCAATTAAATTTTTTCGAAAAGAGAACAATAGTTAAAATTTTGTTATTTTAATCATCATAATTGTTTACCATTCTAATTATATACAATTACAAAATTGCTATACAAAAAGTAATAATTATAAACTTATATTTATTTTGATTATTACACTGAGAAAAAAATGCTATTGAATCAATGAAATATTTGTTTGTTGCAATAAACGGCATATTCAATATCGTTCGAATACAAATACTGTTGGTTCAATAACATGTGCTATTGATTACTGCACTATAGATTTAAATAAATCTTATATAATATTATTACAGAAATTATAGTATTAACGAAAAATGCTATAATATCAAGAAATGCATTTCATACCTATAATTAAATCTGTTATAAATTTAATAGCATGTACTTTTAAATCAATAGAATATGCTATCAATTTCATAGCATGATGCTACAGTTTGAATAACACATAATTTTAAAAAGAATACATCACGCTTTAGATTTTAATGAATTAAAATTTAATTTTATAGCATAATTCTATAGTTTTAAATATAAAATATTATTCTTTTAAATAAAAAATTTTGAGAAATAGACATATTTTTGCTTTTTTAGATCTTGTCACCTCACGGAGGTCTTGAATTAACTTTGAATGAAATGTCTTAGCACATCTTTTTTTGCTCATTTGGGTTATTTGCATTCTAAATAATGTGTAAAAATTTTATAGCCCATAACTTGCCGAGCCGTTTTTATATATATATTATATATAACCTTTTCGTTAATTTTTTTCTGTACAAAAGTGACTTATTGTGTAAGAAATATTATTTAAATTCTTATATTATGTTGTTTATAATTGAAGAAAAGTATTAGGGTCAGTTGCGGTAAATCCGGACAGAGGAATTTTTAAATGGTTAATTTATTAACTTTTATAATACTACAACACTTAACTGATTCAACTTTTATACATCTACTATGAATTTTTTTCAAGTTCTATCCCTTAATAGTGTAGTATACTTAAAATAACTTTATTTTAAACTTTTCTTAGAAACTAAGCTGTCCGGGTTTATCCCAAATTTAAAGAAATTTTCTAAATCTTGGGGTAAATCCGACCAGTAAAATGTAAAAAATTAAATATAAAATTTTATAAAAAATATAAAAATAATCTAGGGAACTCAAGAAAAAAAATTATGCATTATAAAACGGAGGTATTGTCTTTTATTATAAAAAAAACTTACGTCATTTGTAAAAAATAGGTATTTTGTCTGGATTTACCCCAACTGACCCTATTTTAATTAATATAATGCTTAAATCTATAATTTGATACAAATATTTAACATTTTAAATAGAAAACTGGTGATTTCTTTTTCAAAATAAGTTTTCTCAAAAACGACTCGGCAAGTTAAGGGCTATAAATTTTTTACACATTATTTAGGATGCAAATAACCCAAATCAGCAAAAAAAGGATGTGCAAAGACTTTTCATTCAAAGTTGATTCAAGACCACCGTGACTTATTTCAAGATACACTTTTTTGTAATTCTACATATACAATTTGAGATATAACTTCTAAGTTTACAACTCAACCTAAAATTAAATTTTATTGTAACATATACTTAACATACTATTTAACTTTATACATACATACATTATACATATCATAGTACATTTAAATGATGTTGATTTAAATTTCCTTATATACAAAAGTGATGAAACTATCACCGGTTGTGAAAGAAAAAATTAATATTTTAAGTGTGTATAGTGTATATTTAGTAACCAATCACAAAACAAAGATATAATATATTCCTAGGAAAATTTAAATTTCAAATTCCTCTTTCGAGTATTTCCAAAATATTAACATGAAATTTTGCAAATTAAAACATATGATTTACTAAAATATCAATTAATAAATTATCTTAATTTGTTATGAAACATTTATTTTTTAAATTCAATAACTTTTGTAATTAAATTAAAAAAAAAAGTATTCTCTATTCTCGAATGTACATTTTTTACAAGCTTATACAATACATTATTCCGCATTTAAAATTACATAAATAGGAATATCTTATATATTCAATCACATAAATTATATTGGATTTCATTTTAACAAACTACTAACTTAACTATAAACCACAAAATGAAGTATTTAGTTAAGAAAAAACAAGTAATTTGTTTTGAAAATTTACTTCAAACAAATTAATATTTTTTTAATGAAATTGTATCAACCACTTATCTCAACCATTTTGCATGTTTTATTAGACAACATTTTGAATTTTAAAAATTGGACTTCAGATTCGTGATCAGCGACCACTAAAACCCACGAGTAACAAGTTTTAAGCAAATTTAATGTGTTTAAAAAAAATTGTCCGCCATATTGGATCCGCCATTTTGAATTTTGAAAATTGGACTTCAGATTCGTGATCAGCGATCACAAAAACCCTCGAGTAACAAATTTCAAGCCAATTTAAACGCTTTTAATAATTTCGTACTTTCGAATCAAAATTTGAAAAAAATTTGTACTTCAAACTCTATTTTTGAGCCGCCATTTTAATTTTTTATTTTTTCTATAGTCCTTTCTTCTAGGTTATATATCTATGTAACGTTATTTGTAATATTTTAAATTATTTTTACGCCATTTCATAGTAGAAAAAATTGAAAATTAAACCAAAATTGAAAAAAATCGGACTTTTTTATAAAAAACATTAATAACTTTTTTGTTTATAAATTTTTGATAGTTTTTTTAACGCCATTCGATAGAGCGCATATGGAAACTTAAGAAATGATGATTGTGAATTTTTCTATTGATTTTTAAGTACCGAAATAAGTCCTCAAACTTCATGCCAAAATGTTGTCCATCTGGGCGTTAAAGGGTTAATATCATCGGTGCTATTAAACCAACAGTATTTTTTTTTCTGTGTAGGTAAAAACAGTTAAAGAAAAATATTGAAATGAATAAAGGAATATCCCACGATGATAATGATCTATTTTTTAGGCTAAATAAACGTTAAATTATTGTTTAATGTAGCACTGAGAGAAAAGAGGGAACACAGCAATACACTTGGAGGTTGTATATGCCAAGGCAATGTTGGTTTAACTGCGTACTCTGAAAGGGGTTTGTAACGCGCCCCGAGGGCGCGCTGCTGACTCTTTTCTTGTGGGGATTGGCCAATAGATCTCGCATCTACGGTCAATTCCCATATAGATCTCTTAAAAGTGCAATACGGGCTAGACTTGTAGCATATTAAGAAGACTAGAGATAGGAGGGCTAACTGCAGTAGTTGGGGTAGGACAAATATAGGGGAATATGAAGGCGTGATTAGATTGCGCCAAATATTGTATTTTGATTCTGCACTTCCACTGCCACGTATTTAAATGTATAACGTAAGAGTGTGCGAGGTGAGCAGAACCGAAACAAGAGTAGCCTTACTGATGAGTCCAAGTAGTGGGGACCGGGACAAAACGATATAAAGTGGTCTTCATACCACACATCACATGGTGATATATTTTTATCTCTGGGGCAAAATTTCTCAATTGGCCTAACTTAAAATTTAATGTCTTCAAATCGGTCTGATTTTTGCACAATCTTTAGTACTATAGGAGAGTACTTTATCCACAAAATATTAAAATATTTTATTAAAAATTGTAGAGGGGGGAGGGGGTTAAAGTTTTTGGTAACGTGTAAACAGTGGAGTTTTTTAGCTAATGTAGCTAAAATACAGTAGAGTGGACAAAATTTTGCTCTATATGTTTTCGAAAGGTTTTTTCCTCGTCTTTCGAATGATGTAAAAAAATTTTTTTAAATTAACAATTTAAGTTAATTTTTTCAAAATTAAAAATATTTTTGACTTTTTTTTTAAATCGGCATTTTTTTCTCTTTCTTTTGCCTTTAAATAAAGCTTATTATATGTACTTTCCATACCCCTTTAGTAAAAAAGCCGTTTTTTTGTTTTCGAATTATTAATTAATTAATTAATAAAAATCAGTAAAAAATTACTAAAAAATGAAATACTTTTCAAGCAAATAAACTTTTCTCAATTATGAGCTTATCATCGTAAAGCTGATTAAATTCCGCATCGAACGAGTATAAATATATCTATTTTTATAAATAATTGTTAAATAAATAAAAAATTGAAAATTTATTTTTTAATTAAAAAAAAATTACATTTCTTTCTTCTTTTTTGCTTTAAAATAAAGCTCAATAAATGTGTAAATTTAATGCCGGTTTAGGAAGAAATAACGCTTGATTGGTTTTCAAATAATTAATTATTTAATTAATTCATTAATAATAGTAAAAAATTACTAAAAAATTAAATATTTTTCATGAAAATAAACTTTTTTTAATTACGAGTTTATCATCGGAAAGCTTACCAAATTCTGCATCCAACAATCATAAACTCAACTGTTTTTTATAAATAATTATTAAGTAATTAAATAATTGATTATTTATTTATTTATCAATTATTTTTAAAAATTAGATGTATTTACACTCGTTGGATGCGGAATTTAATTAGCTTTACGATGATAAGCTCATAATTGAAAAATGTTTATTTGCTTGAAAAGTATTTCATTTTTTAGTAATTTCTTACTACTATTAATTAGTTAATTAATAATTTAAATAATTAATTATTTGAAAACCAATCAAGCGGCATTTTTTTCTTGACCGGTATTAAATGTACACATATTCAGTTTTATTTTAAAGCAATAAAGAAGAAAGAACACACAGCTGAGCATTGGATTCCTCTGGTCAACCTCGTCTTCCGTCTTTATCTTTTTCCCCCATTATTTTGATAACGAAGGATTCTATATGCCTCCACGAGTCCACGCTCTGAACCATGGTAGACACCATGTTGTCGACGTTGATTTAAATGCCAACTGCCGTAAACATGGCCATTCTATCATGGTCCCAGTGCCCGCAGTAAAAGAGAGTATGCTCCGCGTCATCTACTGCGGCGTCGCAGTAGGGGCATTTTGCTACTTTCTTTATCTTAAACCTATGAAGGTACTGTCGGAAACATCCGTGACCTGACAACACTTGTCTCAGGTAGTAGCCAACTTCTCCGTGCTTTCTTTCTAGCCAAGTGGCGAGGTTGGGGATCAGGCGGTGTGTCCACCTTCCTTTAAGATCCCCATCCCATCTCTCTTGCTATTTTTCAACGAGTCTACATCTCCCCTCCTTGCGGATAGCCGCTTTGGCGAGATTTCTACTCAAATGCTCTTGCGAGGTAACCAGATCTTTGTTACGCTGAAAGACTTCCTGTCTTTCCCTCGAAAGTAAGTCCACTGGCGGGAGACTCGCAAGAACTAGAGCAGCGCTCGTTGAAACTGTTCTGTAGGCTGAAACTACTCTCCAAACACAAACACCCTGTGCGGAGAGTAGGTCGTCAGAAATGCCGCGGTTTTTTAGGGACTTATCCCATGCCAATCAAGCGTTATTTTTTCCTAAACCGGTATTGAATTTACACATTTATTGAGCTTTATTTTAAGGCAAAAAAGAAGAAAGAAATGTAATTTTTTTTAATTAAAAAATAAATTTTCAATTTTTTATTTATTTAACAATTATTTATAAAAATAGATATATTTATACTCGTTCGATGCGGAATTTAATCAGCTTTACGATGATAAGCTCATAATTGAGAAAAGTTTATTTGCTTGAAAAGTATTTCATTTTTTAGTAATTTTTTACTGATTTTTATTAATTAATTAATTAAGAATTCGAAAATAAAAAAACGGCATTTTTTATTAAAGGGGTAGGGAAAGTACATATAATAAGCTTTATTTTAAGACAAAAGAAAGAGGAAAAAATGCCGATTTTCAAAAAAAAGTCAAAAATATTTTTAATTTTGAAAAAATTTACTTAAATTGTTAATTAAAAAAAACATTTTACACCATTCGAAAGAGGAGAGAAAAACCTTTCGAAAACATATAGGGTAAAATTTTGTCCACTCTACTGTATTTTAGCTACATTAGCTAAAAAAATCCACTGATCACACGTTACCAAAAACTTTAACCCCCTCTACAATTTTTAATAAAATATTTAAATATTTTGTGGATAAAGTACTGTCCTATAGTACTAAAGATTGTGCAAAAATCAGCCCGATTTGAAGACTTTCAATTTTAAGTTAGGACAATTGAGAAATTTTGCCCCCTCTATATTCTCGCGGTCCCACAAATCAAGTCAACAGCACGCCCTCGGAAAAGTCAGTAGTGCGCTTTTAGGGGAGAGTTACACGCCCCTTAGAGAAAGCAGTAGAACCAAAATTATATTGCTATACACAACCTCCAAATGTACCGCAATGTTCCCTCTTTTCTCTCAGTGAGGAAATGTCAGTATTTGTGTAAGATTGATATTAGAATAAACTGTTGATATGTAGCCGCGTATTTTGCGCGACAGATGGCGGAGGTAACATTTGTCCATGTGTTTAAATTACATGCTTTATTACAGAAAAATAAAAAAAGGAAACCAAATTTTTATGCTGTACAATATAACAATATAATTCTAGAAATTGTATATTAAAAATAATCTTTTTTAATTTAATCAATTACAAACACAATTATTAGTATATTTAATACAATATAAATAATAAAAAGCAGACAATAAATAATTATACTTAGAACCTATCATGACTATTATTTTCATTTCATCTAGCTATTTATTTTGAATTATTTTTTTTTCAGTTTATTTATTTCATATAACTTGAGTTATTTAATAGTCTTATAAGACAGATCTTTCCCAGTTTCTTATTTAACATGCTTTTTGTTTTTTTTGTTCTCTCTGTTTTTGTTCTTGTTGCACTAATTAATTTAAAGCTTTTTTTCGTTTATGTTCCTTCTTCCAGATGACCCATTTAAGGTTTCTGAAGGAGTAGCTGAACATCGGGATCTCTTGGAGAACCCTTTGTTCTATTGGTCTATTTCGGGAAATGTTAGGGAGTTCATTCATTCCAGATAGTCAAATCTGTCGTAAGGGTTTTAGCAATGATTTTCCTCTTTCCAGATCTGTCTCCGAAATTAGAGATGGCCTTGATGCAGAATCTCGTAACTGCGTCATAGCTATGAGTCTTAATAGTGGGAAGGAAATTACGGATAGAGTTGAATTTTCTTTTTGTTCTGTCTTTATTTCTCGCACCATATTTGTCAGCGATTTTGCTATTACTATAACACCTATAAATCCCAGACCATCCAGATGTTTCAGATGCCAAAGATTTTCTCACATCGCAGATCAGTGTCATTTTACCTGTCCACTTTGTCCTTTTAGGGATCAAATCCCTTTATAAACTAATTGTGGTGGTCCCCACGAAGCAGTCGATTTCAGCTGTCCAGTTTACAACTTTGAATTCGAGATATTGAGATGTCGCTATATTAATATCTGTAATAGGAAGGAAGCCCTAGAATTTCTTTGTTCTAGTAGCTCTGCAGAGATTTCAAAAAGAGCTAAAAACGCTTTAAAATGTGCTGAGAATACTCAAATAAGTAACGATCCCTCTAGTCAATAATTGATGGGAACTTCACATGTGTCAGGAAATCATCCCTCTACCTCCTCTTCAACTGAGAACGGGGCAACAGGTTTGAACCCTGCACAACTGTTCACTGAAAAAGAACAGAAAAGGACCTTATTGCTGCTCAAGGATTAATGGAACTCGTGGTTACTGACCCTTAGATGTAGTATGTTATTTTCAGTTCCAGCCTCCTATAATGTCTATAATTATATTTGTTTCTATTTTGTTTTCTCTTTGTTTTTGATCTATTTACTTTTTCTCCCCAATGCTATTTTTAGCTATTGCATTTTATCGTTACATCGTGTAATCATTTGATTTGATTTCTGTAATTTATCCTTATTTTATTGTAGTTTGTTGTATTTATTTTATTATTTAGTTTCTAGGTATAAATTTTCTTTTGTTTTTTTGCCTGGTTTTGTTTTTCGCTATATTAATAATGTCCATGGCTTATGAAAGAGTAGAAAGAAGGGATTCCCTGATCTTTGCTTCCTGGAATGCATGTAGTGTTATTACCAAACGGTTAGAAATTGAGGCATTATTAACTCAGCACAAAATAGATATTTTGTCTATTACGGAGACTTGGTTGTCTGATAGAGTTAAGACTTGGGAATTTTTTTGGTATAATACTTATAGAGCAGATCGTGATGCTCTAGGATATATTATAAGTAATTAGATTGGTCTAAGATTGATCAACCTCTAGGTGAAAAAATTGAATCCTTAAAAAGCTCTTTAGAGGAAGGTATTTCACCTGACCTCATCTCTTTGTAAACTCTTTGAAAAGTTGGTTCAGAAAAGATTATAGTTTCTAGCCAAATCCAATAACTGGATTCCTCCTAATCAATTTGATTTTAGGAAAGGCAAATCTGTTTTGGACTGCGTATCAACGGTAACGACTGACATTTCTAACGGTTTTATAAACAAAGAAAGCACGTTCTTTTTATCTATTGATATAAAAGGTGCCTTTAACTCCGTCTTACCTGAATTTCTATTGAAACAATTGGCTAAACTGAGGGTTCCTTATAGGATTTACAATTTTATCCGTTTGTTGATCAGTAAGAGGAATCTATACTTCTCTTCCAGTCTACATACTTACGAGACTTCTCATGTTGGCGTCCCTCAAGGTGAAGTTCTTTTTCCCATTTTATTTAATTCGTATCTTATGAAACTGTTTGATCAATTGCCTGTTGGTGTTAAAGCGGCAATGTATGCGGATGACTTGATGAATTACGTTAGATCGAAATCTATTGAGGATGCTCTGGAATTGTTGGGTAGTGCGGTAAAGAAACTTGCTGACTGGTTAGGGGAATTGGGAATTACTATTTCCCTTCTAAAGTGTCATCTGATTCTTTTTTCTGGCTCTATCCCAGATCATACCAATATCTCTTTAAGAATTCTCAACTCTACTATTCATGCTGAGAAAACACTTCTTTATCTGGGTTTTATTTTGGATGAAAGGCTAACATGGACACCTTATATTAAATCTATCGCGTTAAAAGCTAGCCTTGTCATTAATGCTCTTAAAGCTATGACTAAAGTTTCTTGGGGAGTACATCCTTCAGCCTTACTACTTGCCTATAGAGGACTTGTGAGATCTCACTTGGAATGGGGTGCTCAATTGTTTGCCCATGCTTGTAGCAATTCGCTAAAAATTCTAGATAGAATTCAATATGAAGCCCTAAGAGTAGTGATTGGTTGCATAAGTTCTACTCCTATAAGTATCATATTGACTGAATGCAATGAACCCCCCTATCGTTACGAAGAAAGATGATGTTGGACAAATTCCTATTACGCAGTTTTTCTTCTAAAAATAACTATCTAATTCCTCGACTTAATCTTTTGTATGAAAAATCTTTAACTAATAGTGAAAGAGAAATTAAGTTTGACAAGTTTCCCCTGTTTTTCAGGTTCGAATATATAAGGAATTTGACTAAAGGATCTCTGCGCTCCAAAAAGCTCTCTTATTTTGAACTGTCATGGGAGGATCTAATGCTTAATCGGTTAATCGATACCACTTCTGGTTCAGATATTAAGACTCAGAGAGATCCTAATTCTAAGTTGAACGAGTTTCTGAATTTAAACTTTCCAAATTATACCTATATCTATACAGATGGAGTATGTGACAGGATTAAGAATTATACAGTATCTTTCTTGCCTTAAAATGTATTTCTACTTCGGAATTTTCTGATTTTCTTATTCTTTCTGATTCTAAAGTATCACTAGAAAACATTAGGGATGTTCTTAGAAGTAGGGCTCCTCACCCGATTACTATTAAAATTAAATATCAGAAGAAGATTCTTAAATAATGTTACCAGAATGAAGACGTCTTATGTGTGTACGGGAGAACATTTCCAAAGAATGGGATGGTATTTGGATCTGAACTGTTCATGTGGCGAGGAATTAAAAACTTTAAAACATATTTCTATCGATTGTCCCAATTTATCACCTGAACGGCCGGCATTTTTCAGTTTCATTAATAGTAAATTCCCTAACTTTAATCCGAATAATTTTGATTTTCAGAAATTATTTTATCACCCAAATTTAGATTTGGTGATGGAATTTGGAAATTTTTTACAACTGTGAAATATCATCTTATAGATCTAAGTTGTAATTTACAATTTCTAATTAGTTAATGTTTTAATGTTTCAGTGAATTATCTATTATTTTTATTGTTTAAATTTTAGTTATTTTTTTATTATTATTTTGTTAGGTGGGATGAAATGGTGCTTAGGGCACTGCCGTTTCTCCCTTTCTACCATCACTTCTATCCATTCACTGGGCAAGAATATCTATAAACTATACGGTTCATGATTGAAGAGTACTACTATGCAAAAAGCCATCTAACCAAAAAAACATTTTCACTTAATATTGGTTTAGCATGAAACACGAATGTTCGTCCCATGTTCGATTCAAGACTCATTTAACCTTCGGGAGTGAAGCTGGAATATCTAATCTTAATTCAAGCTAGAATCAATCATGAGAAAATATTCAGATTATTTATTACCGAGTGCGCTTACTTAATATTAAATATAAATGTTTATAAATTATTTAATACTATAACACTGGGTAACAAATAAATGGTCATGTTGTGTTTATTTCAAAATTTTTGTGTTTATTGAAAGTTTGGGTGTCAGTAAACAAGAAAATAGCAAAAAAAATTTAATTTATTTAAATTATAATTATTCAAATTATTAAAAAATAGTGTTTTTGCACTTATTGAAACTCTGTAAAAAGAAAATGGGAAGACATAAAAAGCTTTAATATAGCTTAAAAGAAAGCTCAAACCTTTATCTTTAAGAACCAAAACTGAAAAGTAATGTAAAAATTGCAGGGGACGTGTATATACCGAGTACCCCCCATAATGATTCGTACACCATGGTAAAAACCTCAAGTACCAAGTCTCGAGCGAATCCGAACGATTTTTAACATTTTATCCGCCATGTTGAAGCCGCCATTTTGAATTTTTGAAAGCTGACTTCGGATTCGTAATCAACGGCCCCAAAAACCCCCGAGTAACAAATTTCAAGCCAATCCGATGATGAAAAAATGATATCCACCAATGCTTAGATTCCCAGTCATTTTTACCAGGATGTATGAATCATTATAGAGGGTACTCTGTATATACACGTCCCTTGCAATTTTTACATTACTTTTCCCATTTTCTTTTTACAGGATTTCAAAAAGTGCAAAAAACACTGTTTTTTAATCATTTAACCCCCTATTTGAAGGGGGGTTAAAAAAATATATTATTATATAAATATTATTATTTAAAACCATAATTATTTAATTAACATTAAGATGTCAATGGATAAATAAATATAAATATTTATATAGTTATAGTGTATAATATTTAGGGGAGGGTGGTCCCATACCGACCCCCTTATGTTTCTTAAAGATGGTACCACTAAAAAATTCGTCAGTATTATCAATCGTACACTTTCACAACACCAACAACTGGGCCACAGGTTTTGTCAATGCGTTTGATTTCATTTTGGAGGTTCAAGCAATATTAGATTTTAGCATTGGTTAAATTAATTTTTGAACTATACGGAATTCGAGCTAACAGAGTTTTTGGAATACAGGAAAATTTTTACAAAATTAATTTTGATTGTGTATGGCCTTAACTTCAACGCACAACATTCAATTTAAATTGATTCCATTGATATAAGCGATGGGCAAAACATTTTGAGAAAATAGTGGGGGTGGTCCCAACCCGACCCCTATATTTTTCCATTGTAATTGTTTATTCTCTTCTTTCTTATTGTTCACATGAAGTGAGGATAGGTTTTGCATATTTACTTTTATTTTTTAGGAATTTATAAAATATTTTACTAGCAATCACAGCACATATTACTTAACTTTAATTCTCTCTTAGTTAAATATTTTATTCATTGTCAGTTATAAAATGTTCTTAAAACGGCGATATGAATTAAGAAACGTTGTACTTTTCGACATCTTTGGAAGCAGTTAAGTACAGAAACGAAAAAAGATTAATAACAAATTTCGTATATATTTTACTAAAAATAAGGCGAAAATTAAAACAGGCATAACCATTGCTGATATTATATTAGAAATTTAGACACTGTTTAACCATTTTTATTTATTATCATTTCAAAGAAGGGCTTAAAATTTATTTAAATAAAGTAATAATATTAATTCAAGTTCAACTATGTGAACATAACTTATAGACATAAATGATTTCAGAGTAAAGTTACTAATGATTCATTTATTTACCTTTTTGTTCAGAAAAAGGTCCAAAAATGTATTTAAATTGAGGCAAAATAATTTAACAGTTCATTACAGACTGTTGAATTTTATTTTAATTACTATCAGAATTTGATATCTTAATTTTTCTTGAGATTTCCTCCTAAAAAATGGGGGTCGATTTCAGACCATGGAGGGGTCGGTTTCGGACTACCCATTTTGAGAAAGTTAAAAACGTAAATTTCGCTTTTTCTTTAGATCTTTCATTAATGACAATAAATTAGAAACCTCAGCAATCGTCAGAAAACATTGAAAAATAGTTCCTTTACTCAAAAATTTTTTAACTAAAACAAAGATACACATTTTTGGCACATTTTTAGCCTTTGCACTTTAGGGGGTCGGTATGGGACCACTCTCCCCTATGTTAATTATATAACATTCATATAAATAAAGTTAAAATATATATTATTTTCTTCTTACACTGTAAGTTTTTGATCACTGAAAATTTTTCAGACAAACGAATCTCTTGAACTTTAAAAATAATATTTTGACACTGTGTAAGAAGAAAATAATATATAATACAATTAAACATATTATAAAAAGAAATTGTAATATTAAATAATTTATAAATATTTATATTTAATATTGTTCAGTGCACACAATAATAAAGAAAGTGAATATTGTATCTTCGCCCACGAAGGTTGACCGAGTATTGACTCAAGCATAGGACGAACAATATTGCCCCATGCTGAATCAATGTTGAGTGACAGTTTATAAGGCTCTGGCATTGATATAGTAGTTGTGGGTATGCGTCGGGGTGTTCGATCCCACATGCGAGCAAATATTTTTCAGTTTTCGTTTTTAAGCGATATATAAAATAATAAAATTGTGTGTTGTGAATAAAAAATGTGAACAACGTAAATAATATTAAAAGTCTGTTAAAAAATTAAGAAAAAATGTACCGATTAACAGAAAAATTATCTTTTCTTACTAAAGTTATTTTTTTAATGTTACTATTTCAAATGACATTTATTTTTAGTAATATATTATTTACATGAAAATAACATAATTGTTCTAATAGTATATTGCAATTAAATTTATACACACATATAATATGAATAAAAATAATAACAATAATATTTATTATTATTATTATCAATTGATATTTTTATATTATACTGAATGAGCGCGAGAAACGCGTAAATTTAGGAACAGTGGAAGCAGTCTCGTTTCATTCCTGAATCAGGCTTCCGCAGTCTTTGTTGAAGATTGAACGCCAATCTTCAACAAAGACTGCGCGTCAGGCTGAAATCGGTGTTACATTTATAGACCCAAGTAACCTCACATCGGCTGTCTTACCCAGCCTCAATCAATCCTAACCAAGCGTCAATCAGGCTTCGTAAAGCCTGAACTAGCCGTCAGTTCTCACCTGGGGAGTGAGAGAGAAATGTCAAATGAAACATTTTTTAAAGAAATTCTTCAAATATGTACAATAACATCTCAAAAGCCCCGGAAGTCTGATTCATTTTTCTCCTTTTAGAAAAAATTCTTTAAAAAGCGCTATTTTAAGCCTTTTAAAGTAGGATTTCCCATTAAAGTTTAAATTGTAGAAATTTCACAATATCACATTGTCTCTGAAGAAAACTTAAGTTTGAAAAATATGTTGCAATCGTATAAGTATAGTAATTCAAAAATATGTTGGGATATTATTTATAATTAATTATTTTTATGGTCATTTCAGGTATGCTTATGGTTGGAGCTAATGCTGGTATTGTTGGCATGACCAAAGAACATTTAGGATTAGCTTTAGCTTTGTCTGTACCGGTCTTCGTAGTTGTAACGAAAATTGACATGTGTCCCTTTAATGTCCTTCAAGAAAATTTAAAACTCCTTGTCAGAATATTGAAATCTCCTGGCTGCAGAAAGGTTCCGGTAACTGTAAAAACCGCAGATGATGTTGTTGTCAGTGCTATGAATTTTGTTTCTGAAAGGTACTTTACTTTTTTCTTTATTATATTTTACTTATATATCAATTTAAGAACACATTGTAGTTTTCACTATTATTAAAATTAATATAATTTTTAAAAAATAATACTTTTTCAAATTTAATGATATAAGATATGTAGAATGTAGAATTTGATTCTATTATTTGACAGACTATGCCCTATATTTCAAATCTCAAATGTTAATGGAGACAATTTGGACCTATTGAAAATGTTCTTAAATTTATTATCTGCAAGGATAACTAGCCGTGATGATGAACCTGCGGAATTTCAAATAGACGACACTTATTCTGTGCCTGTAAGTAAGAAAATAAAAATAATTAAAATTTTAGCAAATTTTTATAGGAAAAGAAATTGTTCAAATCTAAGCTAAACTCGCTGACTCACGTAGCACCAAAATTTTCCTAAAAATTTATTTAAGATTTGATTACAAATTTCGGAGTATTTACTGGCAAAGTTTGGTGACAATAATGTAAAAATTTAAATGCTCTACTTCAACAATTCAATAAATGTTCAGGAAAGTTTCACAATAAATTTTTGCTTATAATGAATTAATTTTTAGCGTAAAGCTTTTCTATTCACTTAAATTAAAAATTAACTTAATATTTTATCTTACGATAAATTTTCGACAATAATCGATTTAAGTGAAAGTGTAATTTAAATGTTTTAGGAAAGTTCCACACTAAACATTCATTTATTGAAATGGGACATTTGAATCTTTACACAATTGTCACTAAACTTTTCAAGTATGTAAATACTACGAAGTTAACAATTAAATATTTCATTCATTTTTAGAAAAGCTTCGGTGCTTCGTGGACATACCTGTACCACTTCACATAGTTCTTGCTTTATTTGTTTAGTTACAAAAATTTAAATTTAAAAAAACCACAAGAATGCGGACTACATGGTTTATGCAGAATGTTTGGTATTTATTTGCCTCAGGTAAAAATTATTTTTAAAAAAGCTTAAAAATCCAACCAAATTCGTACAGATTTCCTATCGAATACATGTGAAATTACTAGTTAATTTCGTGTGGTGTTTTGAAACGTTATATTATTTGTACGAATAATACTCGAATTTTTAATATGGATTTTCAAAATATTTTTTCGCTTGAAAACTCGTATCGGAATTCAAACAGAATTTTTTTTGACAATTTCTTGAAAATTATTTGGCCAGACTTTCTTGCGAAATTTGAACAAATTACGAACGGATATCATACGGATTTCGTGAGAAAATTAGGTAGAATATTTTTTAAGAAATTTTTAGCTGACATTTCGATCCAAAATCCATACGAATTTCCGAGCAGTATTTTATAAAAAAAATTTTAACTAATCCGTTGGCCGAAAATTTTTTAAAAAATTGTCCAAAAATATTTCAAAATTGGGTATTATTCATCAGAATATTCGTACGGAAAGACCTTTTTAAAACACCACACGAATTTCATAGGAAATCTATACAAATTTGGTCAGATTCTCGAACAAAATTTGTATGAAATTCATACGAATCATGTTTACCCGAAGTAGCTATAAAATTATTTTTAATTAACAAAGGAGGAGCTACATTTTTGTAATATGAAGATGTATTGTGTGGGAATCTTAATGACAGTAAATAATGTTTTAAAATTTTTGTTAACTGCATTTTGTAACTAAGCAGATTTGTGTTTAAAATTACACTGCCGACGGAAATTATGCGAACGCTAATACCGTGAGCTATTAAAAGACACACCTGCACAATAATGGAGACAGCTCTGTCAAAAATGAAGCTAGATATTTTTTTTTAATTTTGTTGGAAAGCCTATTAAATTTCCAAAAAAATGTCACCTTTTTTATTAGAATCACATAAATAGAAAGTGAGTTATCATGTTATAAACAGAAAAAAATAATTCCAAATTTTTCGTAATTTCTTATCTTGACTTAGACACCTGACAAAATCCAGAAAAGTTGATGCAAAAATATTTATTTTCACATCTTATTCCTTATAATCTAAGCTTTAAATAGAGACCAAGGACGTCAAAAAATATTTATGGGTTTCCGAGATATTTAAAAAATAGTTCTAACGTACAAAGAAAAACGACGGAAGACGAGGTTGACCGTAAGAATTCAGCGCTCATCGGTATGTGAGCGTGGGGAGAGGAAAACATCTATTTTTTCCTCCCACCCTCGATCCCACATTGCTTAGGCGGAATAAAGGCACGTTAAAAAGCACGACTACAAAAAAATATTAATAATAATAATAACAACTAGTTTACAAAATTACAAAATATTTATGATCCACGTCATTTCACTGTCATTTCTTATGTGAAATTTTATCCCGAATCCGAATATGAAGTCAGATATTAAGAAAGTAGAATAGTTTTCGAGATATGGGGAAAGGACCCCGCTCAAAATACATTGAAAAAAAGTTCCGGTCAAATTTGTTCAAACTTCGAAGTTTTGTAGCTTATAATTTCCTGAACAAAAAATGTTAATGGCAAAAACCCCGAAAATCAATAGTTTTTAGTTACATCATGTTGAGCCTTCAAAAATGAGTGAAAAATAGCAAAGCTTGCTCATGACTCAAGACTTAATGCAAAGGGTGGAAGCTTGTTAATGGCTATAGGCTTGATCATGTCTCGAAACTCCATTATCATTTAAGGGGAGATTCCACTGATTTTTTTTTTAATACCGAAATTATTTTTTTTTAATTTTTGGTTAGTATGATTATCTTAAAATACGGGAAAAATAGTCTGAAGCGATAAGAATAGACTCGCGAGCAGGAGAGTAAGAATAACATCACCTTTCCACCTCGAAAATTCATGTTTTTTCATTAATTACGTAACTGCAATTTGTTTATTTTAAAATTTACATTTTTTCTTTTCTCACCGCTTGAAAGAATAGTTCTTAAGTAATAAGAAATGTCTACTGTTACATATAAAAGGTTATGTATATAACTTTAAGTTAAATTTTTGTATATTTGGTCCTTCAAACTTTAAACGCGTTTTTCTCGAAACTACACATTTTCAACTTGTTTACACTCTCATTTTTACAATTTTCAACGAAATAACTTGCAATTTGGACAGCATGTTCCTTGAATGTGTAGTTTTCGTGTAAACTAGGATATTTAAGATCCATTAATATTTATAAAAGTTATAAACAATTTAAGTTGCAAAATTATGGTCGAAAAATTAAAAAGTCTGTCATTTGGTTATTTTTCAATAAATTTTTTTTGTTCTAGTTTACACGATAGCCATAATGGTATAGATTAAGAAAATTTTTGACTTTTTTATTTTAGATTAATTGTCGCAGAGAAAAAATGTAAACAACTTTTAGAGGGGACCACTTTCGGCAGCCATTTTCTAAGACTCCATTAAAAAAATAAATAAATAAAAAATGGTTTTTATTACTGTAACACAAGTATTTTATTGTAAAAAAAGTTTAACTAACAAATATTTATTTTACTACC
Source organism: Leptopilina myrica (nomen nudum) (assembly GCA_032872475.1). Lineage (NCBI taxonomy): Eukaryota > Metazoa > Arthropoda > Insecta > Hymenoptera > Figitidae > Leptopilina > Leptopilina myrica (nomen nudum). The sequence continues at coordinate 17,107,778 of CM065461.1, forward strand.
TATAAAAAAAATTTAAAAAAAACCTTAATTTCTGTGGAATCTCCCCTTAACACTTGATAATTTCTCAATGCTTGATTATTGCTCGAAACTTGAATATGGATCAAGACTTAATTCTGGCTCGAAACTTTAATATGGATCAACGCTTGTTTATGGCTTAACGATTAATCTTGGCTCGAAATTCGAATATGGATCAAGGCTTGATTATGGCTTATCGGTTAATCATGGCATGAAACTTGATTATGGGTCACGGCTAGAATATTGACTAATGTTTGATTGTGGATCAAGGTTCGATTATGGATTAAGCATTTGTCATGGTTATTTAAGAAACTATTTTTTAAATTAAATTATTATTTTTAATTAAATCATTTAAATAAGGCTTTATTACTTAACCTACGATATCAACCTAAAGCTTTTTAAATTGTACCACCTTAGTATTTAAAGTTACTGTTTTTAACTTGTATTACATTAATTATTATCTACGCCAATGTTGTAATTTATGTTCTTAAAGTACCAAACAATTATTTTTTTGCACAGATTTTTTTGCAGAAGTTTTCTGACTGTTTTTGCTTTACCATTTAGTTTCTTCCTCAATTCAAGATTTATAGTCAAACAATCTAACTCAACGTTTTGTAACTCAATAAAAAGTATTATATTTATTTTCAGTAATATATTGACATATTTTATTTCCAGTTTCCAAACATACCAAAGCCTTAAGCTATTATCCATAATCGGGTTTCGAGTCATAATCAATCCTTGATTCATAATCGAGTGTCGAGCCATAATAGGCGCGAGTATACCCTCACTCAGATCCCTGCCACTAGTTAATCAGTCAAACAATTTATTTGTAATGACCGATGAAACTGAGCGCAGAGTAAACAAAGGGCACGCATCGTCCTCACCGTCTCAAAAAAGACGTTCAATTTCTACTACAATCAAAATCGGTAATGAGAAAATAATAGCTCTTGTTGACACAGGTAGCGATCGCACCTTTATGTCAGGAGAACTTTTTGACAAACTCGAAAGTTTTGCTAACGGCGAACCAATTAAGGAGGCGTTAACACGCGCCGGCGTACAACTCGCGCAACGTGATCATGTAGCCGCGCCTCGTCATTCCGTTAAATTCAATATTGAGATAGATAATTGCAACGGTAAAATATGGTTTGCAGTCCTCGATGGACTAACCACATCAGTCATTTTAGGCATGGACTTTATAACTAATTTGCAAGTCATTATTGACGAAAGCCAAGGATTTTGGTGTATGAAAGGGTCAACGATTCGTCACCCTTTAGGCTCCAACTCTAATACGCGCAGCTTCCTAAATTCGGCCCAACTAATCGAATTATCTCCGGAACAAAGAAAAATTCTAAATGACTTTCTAGAGGAGAAATTATCAAAATTTGCGTCTGGAACCGGTGTAACAGATCTCACAACACATGTAATCGAGCTCACCGATCCCACACCATTCAAATTAAAGCCTTACCGCCGCAGCATAGAAGCGAACAAAATTATTAACAATCAGGTCGACGTTTACCTCGATAAAAAGTTCATAGTCAGAAGCAACGGACGCTTTGCTAGTCCAGTGGTGCTCATGTAACGTAAGGATGGTAGGCCATGAGTATGCATGGATTTCCGAAACTTAAATCGCAACACAAAGAAATCAGCATACCCTTTGCCACACATGGATACCATACTCGATGCGCTATCTGAAGTTAACGTTATTAGTACGATCGATTTGACCGACGCGTTTCACCACATACCAATTGACCCGACGTCGCGCGAATACACAGCCTTCGTTGTCCCCGGTCGTGGACAGTTCGAATGCCCTTCGGACTCACAAACGCGCCAGCCACTTTCCAGGCTCTAACCGACCGACTAAAAGAAAAGTTCGTAGAACACGTTCGCGAAAATAATCTCCCTGAATATTATTGCGAACAAGTCCACGCTTACCTTGACGATTGGATAATAATATCTAAAATTTGCGAAGAACATTTTCTGCTTCTCAATGTAGTCCTTACCATTCTACACGAAGCAGGATTGTCAATCAATCGCGAAAAGTTTTACTTCGCGAAATCGTCGGTAGAATACTTAGGATTTATTCTCGACAAAGACGGTTTGAAGCCAAACGCTAAGTGCGTTGAACCAATCCTCGAACGGGCAACTCCTCGTAATCGAAAAGAGTTGCCCCGGTTCAATGGCTCAGTAAACTGGTACCACCGTCACTTGCGCAATATTGCAAAAGTGCAAGGGCCGCTTAATAAATTAGCGAGCCCAAAAGTACCATGGAACTGGACCGAAGAACACGAGGCCGCGTTCAACGAAGTTAAAGAGTCCTAAAGAAGTGCTTTAACTTTAGTCGCGCCTAAGCCTGCCTTACACTACTACTTGTATACCGATGCAAGTGACACTGGCATAGGTGCTATCTTGACACAGCAAGATGGAGAAAAAGAGTGCTTGATCACGTGCTTAAGCAAACCTTTAAGGAGTGACGAAATAAATTACACCGTCACCGAAAAGGAATGCTTGGCCGTTATCTTTGCTATTAAAAAGCTCCGCTGTTACCTCGAATGCGCTGAATTTACTGTGCTCACAGATTATTCCAGTTTAATTTGTTTGCAAGGTCTCAAAGACCCAAAAGGTAGCCTTGTGCGATGGGCTCTTGAGCTATCCGCAAATAACGTCAAGATCGAGCACAGAAAAGGTACGACTACCGAAGCTACGGATACGCTTTCGCGACTTTACGAAGACGATACTAACGACACACACATTATCAATCTAAACTCGGTTAATAGTCAAAGTTGGTACGGCCAAATGTTAGAAAAAGTTAGCAAGTTCGGAAGTGTTACAGAAGTTGTCCTGTCACGCCTCCGACATCGCTAACGCCACCCTCTGGCAAAACTTAGCGCAAGCATACAGTCTTGTCGTCAACAAGAATGACAACGATTTAGAAGAGGAGGATGGAGATGAAAAGAAGTAACCTTCCACTGCGCGCGTTATTTTTCCCTTAACGACAAACTGTTATTTTTACAATATGCCGTTGCATATATTCTCTTTATTTTCATAACTCATTATCAACGTAGTCTAAGTTAAAATACATATATTTTTATGTTAATTTCATTTTTTGTGTGTGCGCCGTTGCGAATTGGAACAACTAGTTAACTCCCAAAGATTCTCCTTGTTGTTAACTAAAATATTAAGTATTACTATATTTCTTATATTCTTTCGTTGTTAAACTAAACTCGCAGTATTATGATATCAACAGTATTGTATTGTATTACGCAAATTATTGAAAAAAATAGTTTAGGGTTAACCTACCAAAAAAGGTGTCCAAGAAAAGCGCCTTCACGACTGTCTACCTCATCGTTAAGACTTATCAAAACTATGTGTACTTAAATAAAATAAGTAAATAAAAAAAAATTCAGTCTGATTAATACCGTCCAATTCTTTTATACGGCTATTATCTTACGGATGATTATCAGGATGAGCAGTGAGACGTCAGGTGTACTCTAATTTGAAATTCTTTTCCTTCTTTTCCTTAGTTCATCTAATTTTGGTAAATATATTATTATTGTACTAATTTTCTATTATTTTATTTTGTGATTCTTTTAAATTCAAACTTCTTAATTATTTCTTTTACCGGCCAAGATCTCATAGGATGGAAAAATTTAGCAAACTAAACCAATCCAGAGTGTTAGCAATGATTTAGAAAGGGGGAATTGTAACGATCATAATCATTCCTACTATATTAATCGTTGCTATCACTCAGATTTTTATTATTAATCGTACAAAATAATTAGATTTTAATTTAAATTCGCGCCTTAACGCGAACTTTTGTCACTAGGCGTCGCGCGAATCTTAATCTAGCAGACGACAAAAGCACATTTGCTTTTGCCGGTAAAACACCTCAGATTGGTGTGAACCTTGTAACGAGACTAAGCCTCTACGCTTACATTTGTTAAATCTTTCCATACTCTTGGCTGCGCAAGGAAGGAAAGGAGATGCTACAATGACATGTTCAGGTGAAGTTTAGATGGTGAAATTGTGTTGATTCCGTCTAAGTCGAACCCCCGTATTAAATTGAATTAAAATTACCATAAACAAGCTTTGCTATTTTTCACTCATTTTTTGAGGATCAACTTGATGTAGCTAAAAAACTATTGATTTTCGGGGTTTTAGCCATTAACCAATTTGTCCAAAAGAATTTAAGCTACAAAATTTCGAAGTTTGAAAAAATTTAAACGAAACTATTTTCACTGTAAATTGTGATATAAGCACTTAAGTAAAAATAGAGGAAATTAGATTTCACCCAATTTGACGATATATTAATTTGCACTGTTTTTATGGATATTATCTGCTTCTCGAATCCATAAATAACAAAAATCACCCAGCATTGCCTGGTCCGAAAATTCTTTATGACGACATTCCATTTCCTTTATTTACTCGTATAATATACACAAAAAACGTCTATTTTAATGTTTAAAGTTTGTTTAAACCTAAAACCATACATTTCGTTAATAAATCGTAAAATTGGGTAAAAGCTAATTTTCTGCATTTTTACTTAAGTGCTTATATCTTCTATATTTTCAGTTTAATTTTGATTGGCAACGGCTTAATTCTTCTTATAAAAATATATAATATAAACATATTCTTCTTCCCTTTTTGTAACGAAGCATTTAGTTATTTATCTTTTTTTTGGTTTTAAAGTTTTTGTTAATACGTTTGAATATTCTCAGGGTTTTGTGGGGATATTTCTTTAGGGCCCGAGGCCCTCTATCTTCTTTTAATTAGTGGTTCCCAGCCCCGTAACACTTAAAGTTAGAAATGGGACAAATGTTGAACAGCAACCACCGTGGCGCTGGCTGTACTCTCGAGCCTACTTTTTGAAAATGCAGCGGGAAATTCAAATAAATATAATAATAATATTATTATTTATATTATTTGTTCCTTATTAATTGGTAATATTTAATAGTATTTATAATTAATTTTATTATAAACAATTAATAAAAATTAATAAATAATTGTATTATTATTACTTTATTTAAATTTCTCGCAATGAATTAAAAGACAATTTTCATTATAAATAAAAAACTTATCTGTTTTCTGAAGTCAATTGTATTATAAAATATTTCTAAAAGTTACTGGATCTATATAATATACAAAAAAGTATCATTAAATTTAATCTAATACATGAAAATTAAATATTTTCGCACTTTCCTATACATTTTGAGAAAAGTCGGCCCGAGAGTACAGCCAGCGCCACTATTTCTCTAGGTGGCGACGATCAACTTTCATCCCATTTTATTTTCGTACTATTAATAGAAGTGTCACCGGGCTGGTGGTTCCGGTGTCCAATCGGCGAAGAGGGTTAAACGCCTTTCCGTTGGACCAAGCAGTGACGAGAGGAGAAGAAGCCGGCCGGCGTCATTGTCATTACCATTTTGAGTTTTGAGAAGTGACAGTGTGTAAAAGTCCCAAAGCCAAATTTATTAATCTTTATTTAAACTTAATTATTTTGTCAAATAAGCAGAGTGATTTGTTCTGATATATATTATAAATTCAGTGCTATTGTATTAAAGTATTTTATTAATTGAAATAGTTAGTGTTTGTATTGTAAAGTATTCTGGTTTAAAAGTCACATTGTTGGTAAGTCATTTTGATTATCACCAGGTCGGTTTTGGGTCCAGGGCGGAATCTCCCCTTTGATTTCGTTGGTTTTGTTTTTGAATATTGTGCAGTTGATGCAGTTTAATAATTTATTAAAATAACTCTGTCACAAATTTGGCGCCCAACGTGGGGCGAAGCGTTGGACTGAGAGACAAGGGCGACAATGGTTATTACTGGTTTTTTGTGGTTATATTTATTATTTTTAGAGATTTAAAGGTTTGTGTGTGGGCACTGAATTTTTTGCGTGCAAATGATAATACTTTTGGCCATATTCGAGATTAATTTAAGGTTGTTATTCAGTGGTCACGTGCCCCATTTACTTTATTATGGAAAAACTTCCCACTGAATAACATGACCTTAAGTGAAAATTTGGGTTTTTAAAAATTTTCAGAAACATGAGCTCTGATATATGGGCAGACATTTTGAATGGCCCGACAAATTAGGCGTTTGAAAAATGTCGTAATGTGGTCAATTATTTTTCTACACGGTAAAATGTAAGGTGCACATGCTATACCTTTCAAAAAATCTATCCAACAATTAACTTCACTTCATATAAAAACGATAGGAAATAATAAGTGTGAAGTGAATTGAATAGTAAAATTTTTAGACAGGGATAACAAATGCACCGAAAGGTACAGATACTGCCCAGACACAAAATACGGGATTATTCGGAAAAGTGTCGCGCAGAAATAATAATTGAAATTTCATGAGCAATTTGTTCGGGTTAAATTTTGACCGTGTAAGTATTGACATAGTGTTTGTCGTGTTGGGTTTGGATGGTCAGGTCAATGTTAATTTTTGCTTTCGGGTTGGACAATTGAATTTTGACGGATTTCCTTTGAAAAATTGTTCGCAAATAATTAATTTATTAGGCGAAAATTAAATTAATATCCTCCACTTGGGTCTGGAATTATTATTAGACGAAATAAAAATTTGGGAATTCAAGGAAAATTTTGTAAGACGCGATTGTGAGTACAAGTGTGCCGAGCACATGGCCAGCGACGCCGGTTAAGTATTGTTTGGTTAATACAATTGCATCGCAAGAAAAAATTGGAATTTCTGAATTGTTTTGGGCTATTTTTAATTAAATAAGGTCCATTAAAATAGTAATCAGTGAATTTTTGAAATTTTTTTTTGTTTGTTTTGTCTTTTATTGTGTGATTTTGTAGTCAAAATTTTATTTTTGTTGTTTGTTTTAATTTAAGGTAAAAACAAATTGTGTAAATCCATGAAGATTTAGATTTGTTTTAAGTGATATTACTAATTTTGTGGAAATTTTATTTCAGTATTATTTTGTTTGTGGTTGTTGGAAATTTTAATTTGGTTATCAAATAATTTACTGATTAGTTGTTGGATTTAGTGTGAATTTATTTATTGAATTTTATTTTATTTATGGGTCAGTCCATTATATTTCACCTGAAGCCGTTGCGGCCTATTTTTTAAAAAATCTCATAATTTGTAAAAATGATGTTTAACTCCTTCGCAGTCGAGACCAAAATCTCATCAGTGGGCTGAAAATGTCGACAACTTTTTAGAAAACTGAAATATGCGCAAATCAGTATAGTATTTGAAGTCGCTGATTACGCATCCGAACTCAGATTTTGAAAATTCAAAATGGCGTATCCAAAATGGCGGACGACATTTTAAAAAATTCTTCGATTTCACTTGAAACTCGATACTCGGGTGTATCAATTTGGCAGTTCTAATATGGCGGACGCTATTTTAACAAATTTATCATATTCACTGAAAATTTGTAACTTGGAGTTTATTGATGTCTTAAATTAAAAATGTAATGTCAGTTTTGAAAATGGCGGATCCAAAATAATAACCAGTAATTTTGAAAGCTAACTGAATTTATTTAAATTCTGTTAGTCAAAAATTATTTAAGTCTAACGTCAAAATCCCTATAACTGTCATTTTTGTTGAACGCGACAGTCAGTTGTTTTGTTAATTGATCTGTATGTGTCTAATGTGTTATTTTCATTCTTCGTTTAGCTTAAAAACTGTCTTTTTTGTAACCGTTTGCAGTTGTATTTGGTCGTCTTTATTTCAGTTTGTCCTGTTATTGTGAAAATGTTGTCCGCCATCTTGAATTTTCGAAAACTGAGATCAGATTCGTAATCAGCGAACCCGAAAACCCCCGAGTAACGATTTTCAAGTGAATTTGATGAATTTGTGAAATATTCGTCCGCCATATTGGATCCGCCCTTTTGAATTATCAAAATCTAAGTTCTTGCACCATGACGTGTATACACGTCATCGACTGTCAAGGGGTTAATATCCGTAGAATTCATTTTAGATAATTATTTTATAAAATTTTTGGAATTAAACTTAGAATTTTAATTTTTAAGTTGAGTTGCACAGAAAAAAGGTTAGATTGACAGTTATGAAAATTTAATAAAAAAGCAAAGAAATAATTTAGATAATACAAATTAATTTTATAATATAGAAATATAAAAAATTTTACCTTTAATATTGAGTGTTTCATGATTTTCAGTTATTTTAATCACTTATTTCTTCTCAAGAGGAAGATAAAAAAAACCAATTTTTGTCTTAATATTAAAATTTGACCTTCTTTTCCATTCTTTTAAATTTTGATGATAGAGAACGAAGTACTTTGGAATTTTATTCATGTTTAAAAAATCTGCTTCCAAAAGCGAGTTTGTTAGTTAAAATGCAAGTCATTTTATAACACTGAAGTTGGTTATCTCAGTAGTCTTGCAAAAATCTACTTGTATTTAACCAAAAAATGCATTTTTTAGCAGATTTTTTAAACTTAATTTAAAATGAAAAGTAGTTCGTTCTCCATCACCAAAATAATTTCGGTTCCATGGTTGGAGTTGTACGACGCGGCGGATTCTCGAAGGGTTTTCTTGAGCGAGGCTCTTGCAGTTCGTAGAGCAAGAAGGGTTGATTAATCGGGTTATGAAACAAAACAGGAAGCGGCCATTGATTTCAGCGTACACGACAGCAACCTGTTAGGAGAAATAGGTTCTCAGGGTTTAGCGAGTAATAATGATTACTTTTTGGGCTTTGGAAGGTAACAGCAATTGGAAAGCGCTGATTTAGTTTCGTCCGACAGAAGAACAGTTACGACTTGTGTGGCGTCAGTGGCGAACTCTGTGGTGACCACAATATCTAATTCGAGCGGGAGGGCCGCAACGAATATGGTTTGGAGTTCGGCAGCAGATGGCGTCACGTCTTCAATGATTACACCGAGTAGTTGGAGAGTAAGTCAGGTAGATGCTAGGATACATTTCCATCCGGAATTGGGTGCTATTTTGCCCAATATAGGAACGTTGAGGTTAATTGGTTACACCCCTCCGTTAATTCAGTGGCCTAAATATTTAAGTCGGTTTCTGTAAGGGTATTGTCTCCCCAAAATGTCGAAATATTGGAACCAAGCGTGAGCTCTGGTTGTTTGCCAAGTCAGCAGAGCGTAGGTTCTGGGAGTATTTCTGACCAATTAAATGTGGGTCTTGGAGCTATTCCCGACCAACAAAATTTGGTTCCAGAGGCTATTAGTCAACGACCAGATACGGATTTGGGGGCTATTCCCAAACAGTCAGGTATAAATCGGTCTAATAGTGGGGCAGAGAGGGATGCATATGTCCCCAGAGTAGAGTCGGCGGGTTATTATTCCCAAAGGAGTAGGGCCAATCAGACTGAATCAAATCATTACTTAAGCAATGAGGTTGGTTATAGTTTCGGTGACAAGAACCATCAGCGGGTGTATTCGTTAGGAAATATATAAAAAGGTTCTTAATCCTCCTGAAGCAGCAGAGTAGGGGAGACGAGCGGAAGGTCTCCCGACTCTAGCTACGGAGGATACGGAGAGCCATAGTTGGGATGAGGCCAGTGAGGTTAAAAATAGGAAACGGTCCAAAGGGCAGAAAAGTAGTTCGTTAGGGAAAAATCAGCATTCAACGTGGTATTTGTATAGTGACTCGGTATCTGAGGCGAGCCTTGGTTCTAAAAAGAAAGATGATAGGCCAACGAAAGGCCATCACCACCACCATGGATCTAGTTTTAAAATAACGAAAATGCTCAAGGATTGGGAAATTAAGTTTTTGGCGGGTGATAAGGAGGACCCAGAAGAATTTCTAGAGCGACTGGATGATTGCATTACGTGCAATGGTATTTCTGTTCAGGAAATTCTTAGGGCGGTGACTTTTGTGTTGCGCGGTACGGCAAGCCGTTGGTTTAGGTTAATAAAGAGCGAGATTGTTGCTTGGAAACAATTTAAGAAAATGTTTCTAAGAGAATTTTCTAGTGTTCTCGATGAGGAGGACATTTGGGACAAGGTTAAAGCTCGCACTTAGGCTAAGGGAAAGAAAATCTCAACCTACATTATTAGTTTGCACCAAAGGCGGCACCAAAGGGGGTTCCTATGGGTACCAAATTTTTTGATATATATAATAAATTCAGTGCTATTGTACCAAAGTATTTTATTAATTGAAATCGTTAGTGTTTGTATTGTAAAGTATTCTGGTTTAAAAGTCACATCGTTGGTAAGTCATTTTGATTATCACCAGGTCGTCGTTTTTGTCTCGCCGTCGTATGCATCAGTCGGTTTAGGGTCCAGGGCGGACTCTCCCCTAAGATTTCTTTGGTTTTGCTTTTGAATATTGTGCAGTTGATGCAGTTTAATAATTTATTAAAATAACTTTGTCACAAATTATTATAATTTTATTATTATTTATTATTATTAAGAAAAGTTAACTTAACTTTGAATAAATTTATAAACATAAATCATTTTTTTAAATAAAATAAATTATCAATTGAAGAAAATGCATTTGTAAAACTTTTTTTCCGTCGGAGTAATAAATAAAAAAAATATGTTTTTCAAAATTGAAAAAAGTGACCAACAGGATGCCAAGAATCTGCAAGGCAATTATAAATGTCAAAGGTGGATACTTTGACGGATAAAGAAGTTTTAAAAATGTATTTTCGTCAATTGATAATTTATTTTATTTTATAAAATAAGTTATGTTTAAAAATATATTCAAAATTAATAAAAATTTAAATAAATGATGAAAAAGTTGTAAATTTTTCAATTTTTAAACGCAAAGTTTTATTAATAATAATGTTAATATTATGTATTTATCATTATTTTATTTATTACTTATAATCAATAATTTTATTATTGCAATACTTTTAAGGGCCCGCAGTAAGGAGTAGGAAGCATAGATTATAAGGGGTAACCTGTGAAAAAAAACATTTTACATCAACTTTTCAGGATTTTGCCAGGTGTCAAAGTAAGAAATTACAAAAAACTTTGAATTATTTTTTTGTTTTTTTAGCATAATAACTTGCTTTCTATTTATGTAATTTTAATAAAAAAGGTGTCATTTTATTGAAAATTTAATAGGTTTTTCAACAGGATTAAAAAAGTATGTAGCTTCATTTTTGACGGAGCTATCTCCATTATTGTGCGGGAGTGTGTTTTAATAGCTCACGGTGATATTGATCGCACAATTTCCGTCGCGGTAGTGTATTTAATATCATAACCCGGTAAAAAACAAGAATGAAAAACTATAGAAAATTTTAATAAAATTTTAATACGCTTGTATTCCCGATTTGAATTTCATGTCCAATTTCCTTGGCGGACATAATAAATCACAAATTCCATTTAATTCAGTGAAAATAATTGATTAAACCATCCCATGTGGAAAGACTCCTTGGAAAAAATTTGTTTGAATGTAAGTAATCATTCCTGAAAGTTCTTGCTATTAATATTAGTGGAAATTATTAAACGGATATTAGAAAACTGTTGCTTTATTTAATATTTTTGAAATTAAACTTTTACTTATTTTCAATACACCATTTTAGTAATTTATTTTTAATTATAACAATAATAATTAATTTGATTAAAATATATTTATTTTGTATTTTTAATGTATACAATATTTTAAGTGCATTTAATTTAAATGATTAATAATTTTTCATAAAAATACCATTGTGTTGAAACAGAATTTTGAAGTTAATCTAGTGATAGCTAATAATTATTATTTATCACTAGATTACTAATAATTACTAGTACTACTAATAATTACTAGATTACAACACCATTGTGTTGAAACAGCCTTTTGAAGTAAATCTAGTGATTACTAATAATTATTAGTAATCAGATTTACTTTAAAATTCTGTTTCAACACAATAGTATTTTTATAAAAAATTGTTAATCATTTAAATTTAATGTACTTAAAACATTGTATACATTAAAAATATAAAATAAATATATTTTAATCAAATTAATTATTATTTTTATAATTAAACATAAATTACTAAAATGGTGTAATGAAAATAAGTAAAAGTTTAATTTCGAAAATATTAAATAAAGCAACAGTTTTCTAATATCCGCTTAATAATTTCCACTAATATTAATAGCAAAAATTTTCAGGAATAATTACTTACATTCAGATAAATTTTTTGAACTATCGGAATTTTCATCCGACTTTCGACGGAAATTTCTATAAGAATGCCAGCGGAAATTCCAAGGAGCACTTTCCTAGGAATTTTTCCACATTAACTACTTTAAAGTTGTTAAGTATGCATGAATACACGAAAATACATTTTATTTCGAAAAACAATAAAAATGGAAGCATAATAAATATTTGTACTATACTGAAGTGCGGCTATTTGAAGTGAATATTGAAAATAAATGTTTAGGCTTAAAAAATCTCTGAATTGGAAAAAGCGAATTATTATGTCAACACCTTCATTGTAAAGTATTCTACATGTATTAGAGACATTTTTTCTAATGAATATAACCGCGCTAAATATATCACATGACAAATTGTTTTTGAAACAAATGAGGAGCTGTATCAAAGAACTCGCTCGACGCACTAGAAAAATGTATAATACCAGTCAGGTAACAGTGTACAATTAACAGATCTATTTGAGGGCAAACAACCGTTACATAAAACAAATCTCGACGTTTCCATGGCAAGGTTATCTGCCTACCCCGTCTTCCCAGTAAGTAATTCCCAGTGATTCTGGTCACGTGGTTACAGAGAAAAATAATTCATTAAGATTGCGGACAATAACGGAATTGGTTTGGAATTTAAGAGCATAAAAGTTCCAATCCACTTCAATTCACCCCTTATTACTGGGTTACATTACTGTCTTGCGAATTCCTCTTCTGATTTAACTCTGCATTTTCAAAAGTTTCTCCATCAAAACTATTTCAGAAACCCAATCTCGCGTTAGAGTTGCACACAATAATTATACCCCGAATTTGAAATTCTAAGTTGCATATGTTAATAAGAAACTCTTATAGCGATTCTAGTTTTAAATTTTAACGTTAGCACTTATATTGGCGGTGTGCCATGCATATTGTTGGTCATGGCGTTGGCCATGACCTGGTACCATGACCTTTTTTATCTCTTCTCTATCTCTATAATATTAAAATGTTTCCTAGTCGTTTCGTCGTTTGGTCGTTTCGTCGGATTCGTCGTCCGGCAACATATATAGATATACATCGGTTCGTCGATCGACAACATATAAAACATATACATAAATACAGTAGTATACACATGTATACTCACACATATACACTAAACACATACACATGTATTCTCATATATTTAATTGCAATTTAATATTAATAGGAAGATTTAGGGTTACATTTATTGTTCTGTCAGTGGCAATTGTTTTGCACACAATTTTGAATAAGCATTTTATTGCACGGAAAATCGAATAAGCATTGTCTTGCACCAAAAAGTGAATAAGAATCATATTGCATTCGTTTTTCAATAAGCATTATATGAACGGGAGGCGTCGATATATTGATATTTTTCATTATGTATGTTTTTTGTTAAATTCTTTTAAATATTACTTGTTTTTTATAATAATAAATAATCCTATTTCTTTATTGTGATGTTTTTTTGTTTGGATTTATAATTGTAGTATGATCTTATTGTGTTTGATAAAAATTCATAATTTTTATAATTTTAAAAAAATATTTTTATTTATGAGCTTTCGCCCGTCGAAGAAAGGCATCCTCAGATATTCAAACTGTAAATACATATAATTTTTGAAGATATCACCGGCACACAAAAAGAATTCAAGTGCGAAGACTGACACATGGTAGGTTCTCTTCCTTGGGGTGTATCTAAAGAGAAAAAAGTAGTCGGACCAAAAGTTTAGTGCTGGTATTTTTTTTACACGCCTAGTAAGGTGGTGAAGTCTGAGAAAATGATTTGCATGGGGATTTACCTAATTCTTATGTTTTAAACAGACTTTTCGCATATTTTTATTATTGATTTAAATTCGGTGACTCTAATTACATAAAAATTGAATACATGAAAGATGTTAAAAATAGCGGATCCAAAATGGCGGACCTAAAATAGCGGGTTTTTAAAAAAATTACTCTTATTTCCTTGAAAATCATTGCTCAGGGGTTTTCGGGGTCGCTTATTATGAATTTGAAGTCGGTTTTTAAAAATTAATCAAATCCACTTGAAAATCGTTTTTCTTGGGTTTTCGAGGTATCTGAAAAAATATGATGTTAGTTTTCAGAAATTCTAAATGTCATGTTTAATATGACTTAGGATAAAAATTTTTGCATATGATCTTCTGATTCTTGTTGCCTAGGTGTTTTCTCAAATCATGGTGGCCACTAAAAACAGTAAAAAATTTTCTTGACTTTTTCCCGACTTTCCCTGACTAATATTCTCAGTATTTTTAACTTGGTTTCTAATAAATACTAATAATTTAAATAAAAAATTTGTCTCCTCAAATTATATAGTTCATTTCAAACAGGAAAGAAAAATATTTTTAAGGATTTAAAAACAATTTATAGAATTAGATAAAATTGTTTATTTTAAAAATTAAATCTATGAAATTAAAGTAGGGGAGACTGCGGGTAAAACATAATTTTTGCAAAGATATTTTTTTAGGCACTAAATACAAATCAATCTTGTAGGGCAATTGGTCCTCACCAACTTTCCACAAAAAAGCTTCTGATATTTTATTGTAAAACAAATGTTTTGTTATTTTTTCAACACTTTGTTTTTTAACATTTATAGCCCCAAACTGGGGCTAAATGTTATATTCTATTTCTAGCCTACTAAAATGTATAAAAATCTATAAAAATGGAAAAAATATTTTGCCCCATGCTGATAATACTCTTCTATAGTTAAAATTGCAACGCTTTAATTATTTTCGTTCGAAAGATAATAATGCACTATGTCTGTTTAACATTTAGCCCCAGTCTTTCTTATATAATTTTTTTTCCTTTTATAATATTTACAATTTCCCTGACTAATTAAAAAATTCCCTGACTTTTCCCTGACTTCCAGGTTTTCCCTGACCAGTGTCCACTATGTCAAACCGCTAATTGTAAATTAGAATTTTTCCTATTTCTGAAATGTACCGAAAAAAGAACTTAAAATAAGTCACAATAAAAACTCATTATGTGCTGCAACAAAAATGAGCCCAAATTTTGTCTACATAGTTACTTGTTAAAATACAATATTAAGTAATGTTTGATTTGTAAAATATTAGTTTCCGCGTTTTTTTTTCTTTTTCTTCTATTTTTGCGACTAGAGCACCTCCCCGTGGTGAAGGCGGACAACGAATTTTCAGCAAGAGATTTCACCAAGATATAAAGAACATGGAAAAACGCTACCAAGGAAAATTGAATATAAATATGTAATCGGACTACTGTTGGGCGCTAAAAAGAGACATACCAGAGGCCGAAAATTCAAAGAGAAAAAGAAGAGCTTCTCTTCGGAGATCTTTTGAATTAAAGAGTCTAAGATATTCAAGAAACAAAGATTAAAAGTACTGTAAATTTGACATTTAAAATTTCTGAAAACTGACATCATATTTTTTTCAGATACCTCGAAAACCCAAGAAAAACGATTTTCAAGTGGATTTGATTAATTTTTAATTTTTTTGTCCGCCATTTTGAATTTTTAAAAACCGACTTCAAATTCATAATAAGCGACCCCGGAAACCCCTGAGCAATGATTTTCAAGGAAATAAGAGTAATTTTTTTAAAAACCCGCTATTTTAGGTCCGCCATTTTGGATCCGCTATTTTTAACATCTTTCATGTATTCAATTTTTATGTAACTAGAGTCACTGAATTTAAATCAATAATAAAAATATGCGAAAAGTCTGTTTAAAACATAAAAATTAGGTAAATCCCCATGCAAGTTATTTTCTCAGACTTCACCACCTTACTAGGCGTGTAAAAAAAATACCAGCACTAAACTTTTGGTCCGACTACTTTTTTCTCTTTAGATACACCTCAAGGAAGAGAACCTACCATGTGTCAGTCTTCGCACTGGAAATTTTTTTTGTGTGCAATTTTTATAATTACATGTGTAATATTAAATAAAAGTTGAATATTAAATAATTTATTTAATACTATATAATTAAATATTTGCTTTGAAGACAACCTTAATGCAAGCTTGCATTAAGACCTTGCAGCAAGCTTGCACATCTTGCATAGCAAGCTTGTTGCAAGTTGTGGCAAAGCTTATGTGCTGATTGGGTTAAGTGTGTGTTTATATTTAAGTTATATGCGAATGTATGTGTGTGTTATAGATTAGCCTTAAGTGTTGATAAACGTCGAAAAGTGATTAATTATCCAAATATGTGAATGAATGAGTGAATTTCAGAAAAACTGTGAACAAGTGGAAATTATATTCTTTATTTTACAGAAACATACAATTTTTTTGAAAGTCAATGAAATTCTCAAGCAAGGTACTAGAAATTTTGATTGACTGCTTTTGAAACTCTCATGCAAAAGTACTAGACTGTTTCTAGTATTTTGTGTCGTATCCAAAAGTCAAGTACCGAGTCAATGAAAATAGGACTAATGTAAATCTACCCTAGTTATGATAGATTTAAGGTAGGTTTTGGGTTGACTTAATAAATTGCTTTTATTTAATGAAATATTATAAATTAAACTATTGGAAATAATAAAGGAACAGTTGTAGATTAAATTTTTGAAGTATTTTATGTAAATTAAACAGTTATAAATAAATTGTTGATATGTAAAGTGACAGAGTAGTATCCAGTGAATATATAGTGCTTTTTAAGAAGCATATTTGAAGGGTGGCATGACAAAAGGGGTCAAGCAACAATTTCATGATTTTACAGGCAGCGAAAAAAAAATATTTAAAAATTCTATAGGTCATTAAAAAAACCAAAAAAACCGTTTCGAGATATTATAATGCTTTACCATAGGAAAAACATTTTAATGAGATAAACCTAGAAATTAACGAGAAAAATGAATAAGTGTGTGTTGTTTTAAGGTTACGTCAATTGCGCATATTTTCTATTAAAATTAATTATTAAAAAAGTATACCATTTATAGAAAAACTGAGAAATTAATTTCTTAATATTGAATTTATAAATTGAATGTGAAAAAGTTTTCTTTAAAAAAGTTGTTTGTTTTCGAGAAAATAATGAATTAAGTGATTACTTATAAGCAAGCAGTTCAAAATTTGTCAAATTAAAATTATTTTCAAAAATATTAAAAAAAAGAATGATATTCATATTGTTTACAATTACATATTGAGAATAAAATTACCTAAATATAAAAACCTCTTCTCCGTTACTTTTTGTAAATGCTTCTCTTGCACGTCGTTTATTTTTTTCATCTTCTTTTTTATTAATAATTTTTTTCCCGCATCTACGTGGTATTTTCAAATTTGGGAAAATAATATTTTTAACCTTATTGACTTACTGATAATAATACTGCCGTCCTAATGAAGAAAGTCGGTATTCGACATTATTATGCAAAATGAGTTTTTTATATCACTGGATTCCTTGTGAAAAAAGCAATCTAGCTATAGTAATATTATTCATAAATAATAATTAGTTTTAGAAATAATTAGCTTTTAATTACTCTACTAACGTGAAATCATTTTGAAAAGGTCGGTACTTGCAGGCAAAATGTTCGGTAAGTGCTATTACTGCTTCAAAATAATGACGTATTTACAAACTTTCCTAGAAACACAGCCGTAATGGCTAGTACTGCCAGGAAATGTGGTCTGAGTTGGATCGAAATCCTAATGTCAATAGGCCGTATTGCAAGTACCGACTCTTGCGTCCAGGATTGTCGTCGAAGACAGACCATGTTTTCTTGTCGGAAGAGTCGGTACTTGCATGTTATAAGCCTATTATACGTAATAAGCTGCGAATACCGACCCTAACATAGTGACGTCACTCGGCCATAAGAGCACACACCGACTCTGGGGCAGTATTTTCAACATTTCAAAATCAATTTTGGGCAGTAATCGACATTTTGTTTATAAATAATGAAAATTTCTGAAATCTTTAAGTTTATTAAATAGAGCATACCAAAATTAGTTAATATCAATTGTCATTGTTTAATAAGTCTTAATTAATACGCTACTGTAATAACAAACGCGTTTCTCTAAATATCTTGAAATCGCCCTGAATGCAAGTACCGACTTTCTTCATCAGGACGGCAGAATATTGACTATGCATTTCTTTTGTTTTTCAGTTAAGTTGCATTACAAGTAAAATTTTAGGCTATTTTATGATTATAATTTTTATTAAAACTCATTTAAAAACGCAATTAAACAGAAAATCCTTTTACAGAAATGTGTAAATGAATTTATTTGATTTTTTCATAAAAAAATCTCGATTTTGATAAAGTTGTTGCTTGACCCCTTTTGGCATGCCACCCTTCATTTAGCGAATAAAGAAAAGAAAAAATTAGAAAAACTTATTTAATTTGACAAAAGTAACAATTAAAGCATTTATTTCTTACATATTTAGGGCAAGTTAATATTTAGTTCTTGAATAAATAATATTAAAAGTTAGAGATGTCAGTTCTGACGTGACACTTATGTGTATGTGTGTGTAAAGCGATAGTGTAGCCAATCAGCCATGGCAAGTACTAAAATGGCCTAAATTTTGCAAGTTTGTAATGCAAGCTTGCGCAAGGTCTTAATGCAACACTGTAAACATTTTTTTCGAAATTTTTCGAAAAATAGTTTGCCAGTTTTATTTCGTAAAGGTTAGAAATTTTTCGAAACAATAATGTCGAAAAATTTCAAAATTTGTTTCGAATTTTTCCGAACAGAATGGTTAGAAAAATTTCGAAACTTTGTTCGAATTTTTCGAACAAAATATTAAGATAAATTTCGAAACTTTGTTCGATATTTATAGTAATGTGTTCCGAAATATTTAGTACAATTTTTGGATATTTTTCTTACTAAAAATTTAGAAAAATTTTAAAGCTAATAAAGATTTTTTGCTCTACAAATAGTAAGAATTTTTTACTTCATTTGGTATTGTTTGTGCACTAATATTAACTGATGTTACTTAATTAATGCTGTTACAATAAAGATATTAAAAATAAGAAATGGGTGATAAATAGAAATAAAACGATTTAATCATATAAGTATACGTTTATTAAGTATTTCTTTTCTTATAAATTAACAATTGTAATTATAAATGATCCTGGTAACTCTTACAATCAAATTACAATTATTTCAATAACTTTTGATTTTTTTGTATAAATTAATTTAATAATTTTTACAACATAAATTTAAAACAAATCACTTCTATATCAAACAAAAATAACTTCAAACAATTTACTTGACAAAAAAAACATTTTGAATTAAAAATATTCATTTCACCACAACATTTTAGAACGATAACTTACAACAAAAAATTAATTCACATCGAAATATTAACTTAAAAATAATGTTGTCACGCGCGATTTTTGTGTTTTTCTGACAAATGCTAAAGAGCAACTGACTCTCAAAAGTTCTTTGAAAGAAGATTTTCCAGTCAATATTTGAAACTTACGAATATTTCAAACTTTCTTTCTAAATGAATCTATAAAAAAAACTAGAACCGAAAAACTTATAAATAGACCTGTTTACAATAAAGGACCTTAGAGATAGTCAACTGAAGGCAAACCAGATTTGGGCTTAATTATAACGTGTAAGGTCTTAAAATTTCGTATTGAAGTACTCTATCAATTACGATCTGGCCTTTTTAAAAATCCAAAATGGCGGACAAGTTATGAAACATTATATGACTGAAAACTAGAAAATGTCTAATTAAATATCATTTATAGTCCGGGAGCTATCGACCAAAACAACTATCTCATTTCATACCGGCTGAAAATTTGAGTATAGATTACTGAAGACATGTAAATAACAGAAACCCACGTCTGGCAGGCCGGTGCTGGGACAGGGGGCGGCGGCAGGGGGGCGAATAGGTGAAAAATAATGTAAAAATGTCTCATTTCATGCCGATTAAAACCTTTATAAATCAAAAGTTGACTTCTACACGAGTGTAAAAATGTGCATCTGGTAGTTCTGGGGTGGGGTAAAGTACGTCTGGCAGCCCCTCGAAGATGCGGCAAATGGGTCCATGGGTGAATAATAATGTAAAAATTTCTCATTTCCTACCAATTAAAACCTTTAGAAATCAAAAGTTGACATCTACACGAGTGCAAAAATGTGCGTCTGGCAGTTCTGGGCTAGGGTAAAGTAGGTCTGGCAGCCCTTCGAAAATGCTCTCTCAGAAAGACATTGAAAAAGAATAAGTTATTTTAATTCATTTTTAACATTTATAAAAATCGGTTATGTGAATTTATGTAATTATTTTAGAACTTTCCTTTTAGTCTAATAGTATTTTAATTCTACATGAAAGAAAATTATATGTATAAATGTAAAAAATGTTCTCTTACAAAGAAATATTTGAAAATAGTAATGTGCCTATTTTACATTGCTGCAGTTTTAAGGTTATGATTGGATCACGTCAAAACACGAGCTCTGTCATACTTTGCCCCACCTCAGAACTACCAGACGCACATTTTTACACTCGTGTAGAAGTCTACTTTCGATTTATAAAGGTTTTAATAGGTATTAAATAAGACAAAATTTTCGATTTTTTTACTTGTTTAACCCTTTGCCAGACGTACTTTGTCCCAGCCCAGAACTGCCAGACGCACATTTTTACACTCATGTAGATGTCAACTTTCGATTTCTAAAGGTTTTAATCGGCATGAAATGAGAAATTTTTACATTATTTTTCACCTATTCGCCCTCCTGCCGCCGCTTCCCCAGTACCGAAAATTTTCAAAATTTTTAGAAATACAAAATAGTGAATCCAATATAGTGGACTATTTTTTTAAAAGTGACCCAATTTACTCAAAACTTATTACTCGGGGGTTTCCGGGGTCGTTGATTACAAATATAAACTCAATTTACAAAAATACAAAATACCGGACCTAATATGGAGGACTTTTTTTGTTTAAATGGTCCAATTCCGAGTCCACCATATTGGATTCATCATTTTGTATTTCTAAAAATTTTGAAAAATTTCAACATATTATGATTTTTTAAAGCTCTAACACTGTTGGTGATCCGTATAATGCCAATTGGAACCGTTTTTTTCTTCTTAAATGATGGTTCAATTAGACATTTTCTACTGTTCAGTCATATAATGTTTCATAACTTGTCCGCCATTTTGGATTTTTATAAAGGCCAGATCGTAATTGATAGAGTACTTCAATACGAACATTTTAAGAACTTACACGTTATAATTGAGCCCATAGAATTATGCACAGAGCTCTGATCCGGTTGACATGGAACGTTCCTATTATATTATTATATATTAATATTATGTAATTAAATATTTGCTTTGAAGACAACCTTACTGCAAGCTTGCATTAAGACCTTGCTGCAAGCTTGCACTACAATCTTGCAAAATTTAGGCCATTTTAGTACTTGCTATGAATTTGTCACAAGCTTACCGTGCACGCTTGCACATTTTGCATGGCAAGCTTATGTGCTGATTAGGTAATATACTACTGATATATCGCCGCTTATTTGTCCCCTGTATGAAGTGAAGAATTGAAAAGAATACAATAGTTGTATTCTTTTTAATAGGCGAATTTACCTCGGAGCTCTATCCCACGGAAACCACCAAAAGTTCAAAAAAGTATTATTCTGAATTGACTTTACAAAAACATGAAACGCGCATTCAAAAGAATGAGAAAGTACAGCAAATCAGTAAAAATTTCTATTCCACTAAATCAACTCACTACACTCAAGATTCCACTAAAAAGTGAGGTTAGGTTTTTAAAATTTAACTTGAACATTGAACACTTGAAAATTTCTTTCTATAAAAGAATTTTATATTTTATCGTAATCACTTTGCGTCTTTTAACCATATTTTCACTAGTTTTAATTTTAAATTTTAATAGTTTAGCTGTTTAGCACTGAAATTACAATGAAATTCATACGACGCGAAACGTAACTGTCACTGCGTTTTATTTTAAGACAATAACTAGAGGAGCTCTTACAGACAATTAGAAAAATTAGGCTTTTTCACATTCAAAACAAGAAATAAGAAAACAAACCTTTCAAGATGAATTTTATATAAATATATTATAATTTATAACACATAATTCCAACCCCCCAAAGACAAAATAAATAAGTTAAACCAATAAACAAATATAACTTTTTTCTCCATTTTGTTTAACTCAACCAACAAATAGAAAAATTGATTTTGAAAGTAGGAGGAGTTTGTTTATTTTTTATTGGTCTAAAATATCCATTTTTTCTTTTGGGGGTTGGAATTATATGTTTTATTTTTTACATATAAATTTTTTATCAATTTTGTGTAACTTCACCAACAAATAAAAAATAGCTTTCTTTATAAAAGAGTTTAAACTTTATTTTTATTAGTTTAACTCATTTATTTTTTCTTTGGGGGGTTGGAATTATGTGTTATAAATTATAATTTATTTATATAAAATTCATCTTGAAAAGTTTGTTTTCTTATTTTTTGTTTTGAATTCATGCCAAGATGACTAGAGACAGGAGGAGTAAGTTAGCCTTATTCCTACAGAGAACGGTGAGTGACAATATGATGGCAATGCAGGTGTCGTACTTGGCAAGTAGATGGTACAGTAGACGAAAATTGGGTTTCTGCGCATATTCATTCCTTTATTGCTCTCAATTTCAACTTTATCCCCACCGTTTAAGTTACTTCTCCTTTGTCTAGTCTGCTTAACAATAATCCATACTTGCGCAGTAAACCATTTTTGGTTACTGCACCAACTACTTGCATATAACCAAGAAGACTAGAGACAGGAGGAGTAACTTCGATATATTCCTGTAGAGAGCGGTGGCCGAAAATGTGAGAGTAATGGAGGTGGATGGTTAAAAATGTAGTTTGTGCAAAAGACCAAATTGGGTTTCTGCGCACACTGCTCAATTAAACGATTCAAAATGCTATTTTTGCTCTTTCCACAACATGCACAGTATCTTATTTTGCGTTTCTGCACCAACCACATTTTAAAATTACCACATCTCCATTGCCCTCATATATCAAGTCACCCCTACTACCTGAGTTCCTCCTCCTGTCTCTAGTCTTGTTGCTTCATACACAAGAGAAAAGATTTCTCTATAGTGAGAAGCAACGTCGATAAGTACGCTTGCTACGAACCCCACAGTAGTCGCCCCTAAGTGTTAACGATTACAAAGCAAAAATACACTCAGTGCGGTTTGAATTGTGCGGTCGAAGATAAATCTCGATGAATATTAACAAAGTGTTTAAGAATAAGTTTAACAAAATAATAAAAAATATAAATCTCTAGTGTACTAGTGCAGAAAATTCAAAAACAAATAAAAATCACCGTCGATCAACTCTATTTTAAAGTAAGTAAATAAATATAAATCATTAACATGCAAAAAAGAAAATGTTTGAATTTTAAAATATTTTTCGCAAGTGATAAAAAATAATATTTAAAAAGAAAAGAAAAATATCACTTAAAAACTATCGCAGTCATATCAGTCTTGTTTCTTTCTAGAAGAAAAAAATTATCATATTATTTTTTAAAAAAGACCTTCTTTTTATTGTTTGTTATTTTTTGGTTTATTTTTGTTCAAAATTATTTTCTTTGGTTGTTCATTATTTATTGGTGTATTGATTGTTTGCGTAACATTAGACTGTACATTGCTCCTATCATCATTTAAATGTAAATTATCGTTAAGTACAAAAAATGCTGGTTTAAAATTTTCAATCGAGATTTGTTTGCCGTTACCATTTATCTCGACTTCGAAAACTCTGTCGGATATTCGTTTAATAATTTTGTGTGGGCCTAAATAAGGACATTTAAGTGTCTTTTTCAATGTCCCGTCTTTAACAAAAACATGAGAGCAGTTCTACAAATCCTTATAGAAAAATGTCTTTTTTTTGTGTTTGTGCTTAACTGGCACTGGTTTTACCAACCTCATGTGTTCCCTAAATTCTTCAATAAAAATTTGACGATCGACCGAAAAATCTTCTGGCAACACGAATTCGCCGGATATCCTAAGGGTGGTTCCATACAAGTATTCGGCCGGCGACGCTCCTGAATCTAGAATGTTATTACGCAATCCCAACATCACAGTTGACAAGGAATAAATTAAATTATTATTACTATCTTTTGCGAATTAGACGATCAGTAATTTGTTTACAAAGAGAACGAGGTATATACGGACGGAGATTATCTCCAGACATGTCATAAATAATAGCTACGTTATTTCAGTCGAATCTTTTTAATTTCGAAGACGAATTCAAATCATTGGTAATTAACTTTAATTCCTCATCTTCAATTTGAGCTTTTGAGAGCTCTGGCATTTCAATTTCAGGAGAAAAGGTGATTGCATCGACTCGCGATAATGCATCAGCAACAACGTTATCGATCCCGGGAAGATATTCGATTTGCGAAGTAAATTGAGATAAGAACGAAAGTTGTCTCTGTTGTCTTGGAGAGGATTTTTCGCTATTTTTTAAAGGAATTAATTAACGGTTTGTAGTCCGTAACGATTTTAAATTCGTGTCCTTCCAAAAAATACTGAAAATATTTTACGGATTCATAAATTACGGTCAATTCGCGGTCATACGCGCTGTATTTAGATTGTGCGGAATTAAATTTTTTTGAATAAAAAGCTAGCGGTTGGCAAGAATTATTTAGATACTGTTCCAAGGTCGCGCCCATCCCTAGATCCGAAGCGCCGTTACGAGACGTGTATGTGCGCTAGGGGATGGAAAAGCGAGGAGGGTAGCCTTCGCCAACGCCTCTTTTACCGCGGTTCAAATAATTTCTCGTTTGCGCGTGTTTTTTCCACTGTGGGCCGTAAAAACCATTTTCGTCCAAGAAGTGTCCTAAAAACTCGATTTGATTTTGACAAACAATACATTTTTCAGATTTAATTTTAACCCGTATTCATTTAATCGATTGCATACGATCTCAAGATGTTCCTCATTTTTCTTAACACTTTTGGAAGCAATAAGGATATCATCCAAATACACAAAATAAAATTCTAAATCGCCAAGGGCCTGAAACATATATTTCTGGAATGTTTGTCCAGCGTTTCTAAGCCTGAATGGCATAAATAAAAACTCGAACAATCCGAACGGAGTAGTTACGGCTGTTTTTAGTACCTCCTCTGGGAAAACTGGTATTTGGTGGTATGCCGGTGCAAATCTAAATTTAAATTAATTGCAAAGTCGTGTAGAAAAGGTATGGGAAATTTATCCGGAACCGTTACTGTATTTAAAAGTCTATAATCGCCGCAAACTCTCCACTGGCCATTGCTTTTTAGGACCATGTGGATGGACGAAGCGTAAGCTGGACACGGCGGTCGACATTTTTTTTGCCTCGGTTAGAGCTTTAAAATGAGCTATTACCACTGCTAACTTGTCCGGCGGAAGGCGACGCGGTCGTTGCGAAACCGGTGGACCTTTCGTTACTATGTGATGAAAGACGCCGTGTTTGACTTTTATCTCATTTTTTGTTTATTCGCAGCATAAATAACATAATGTGGAGCTTTAGATTCTCGACGGGAATTTGCCGAAATTATTGACACATCAGAACCGGTGTCGATTAGAAAAGAGAACCCTGATTTACGGTCTTTGATATGTAAACGTTTAGAAAATGAATGAAAATTTAAGCAATTAATTTGACGCGGCCTAATTAGTTTTCCGATGAAGTACCGGATTGCATAAGCTACGCACTTGAGTGCTTTATCTCCAAATTTCACGTGATAAAAACATAATTGAATATTGTTTCCGGTGCTACTGCGAGTATTATTTTGGTTATATTTTTTTTATAATTTGCGTTTTTGTTACTGTTGTTATTATTATATTTTTTATTATTGGATGATTTACTTCGGTTTCTTTTGTTATAGGTGCTGGATTGCTGCATTGGACGGAATCTACTCTGCGCGGAAATCGCGTCGACTTTAGCAGACAATTCTTCGATTAATTTCAACATCTTGTCCTGAGAATCCTCCGATACGACTTAAAGTCTTAATCCGGTTTAGGATTAGCTAAGGTTTTCCCTCTCCCGAAAATTCCTCATTTAAAAGTTGCCTTAAACGCGCTTCCGAAGATACCGCGAATGTTGCGATTAATCGTTTTTTAATTTGACTGTAAATATCCGCCGGAGGGGTTTCTTGAACAATAATATCGCTTAATGTTGAAACCGTTTCAAAGTCCAGTGCTCTTAGCACTGCGCCAGCCTTGGATTTTGCCCTGGTAACTCGAGAGTAATAAAAAAGGAGTTCGATTTCGGCGAACCACAAGGCCGGTTCTTTGTGGTAAAAACTGGGCAATTTTAACAACGGTCTGTATTGTTTTTTTCTTCTAGCGCCGACGGCGACATCGCCCCCCCCCCTTGATCGAAATCATCCTCAGTAACAAACTCATCGCTCTTTGGACTTATCATTTTGCAAAAAAAAGACAAACAGCAAACTTTACAATATATAAAAATAAATATTAAAATTGTCGAGATCTCGTTGAATTTAAAAAAAATGTGAAAATTGAAATACTATAATTCGTTCATTCAAAATTGTTTTTCATACGGTCATACCGCAGAAGGTTGGGACCACTATAATACTTACAAAACAATAACCCGACAAATAAACGAATGATGTCCTTGGATTATGACCCTCTGCTGTTTCCGTTTATTCAATTTGTTGCTTCCCTCAATTAATAAAATTTTTTAAATCAATGGGGATGAAAACTGTTACTGCCACAGGATGAAATTGAAACGATACACACCTGTTACATGGGCAGAAATATTTTTGCCCATGCGCCGTTTTCCAAAGCGTTGTTTAAAAAATTTTACCGCTCTCAGAAAGTCCTCGACAAAATGGCTGCCTCCAGGTACTCCGTCACGTCATGAAAAAATGTTCCAAAATGGCTTCGTTTCAGTCAGTTGACGGAAAAAAAATATTCAAAAAAACATGTAAAACCCTTGACGAATTCCTGGGGTGGTTTACTACCCCTCAAGCGTCAACGTTGGCTGGGACCAGCTGTCGAATAAACAATTATGAGCTCGTATTTTTGGTGAGTCATAAAAAAATTATAAAAAAAATTTTACATATTTTTTTAACAAGGAAATATTAATATAAAATTATTTTTTATAGTGCCCAGTGAGTTGAGAATGATGCAGTCTTCCGGACCGGCAATGGCGTGGTGTCTGCACTTGCAAACATGTGCTCCGAAAATAAATGCTGCCATACTCTTCGAACTTCTTACATTATTAAAAAAAATTTAACGACACTGTGTCCCTTAAATTTTTTTAGTTAATAATGTCACTGCACTTTCACTGTATTTTTCAGGATTTACGCGATTTACCGTGATTACCCCTCGTGCTTTCAATCACGTCGGGGTCACCAATGTGGGAATTTGATAACTTAAATAATGTGATTTTAAGTTAATTAACAATGTCCAACATCAGAAGGCTTCCCAACAATTGCTTGTTCAATTGGGTTGATTAAAATAATGTAAACCGTGAAAATTTTTGATATTTAAAAAGATTTATTGTAGCCGTGTAAAAGGCGTGCTACACATACGTGGTCCCAGACGCAACTGAACATAAAAGGCGCGAATACACATTCTCACGTTACGTGTTACTCACACAAGCTCGGCAATGCTTCATACACAAGAGAAAATATTTCTCTATAGTGAGAAGCAACGTTGACATGTACGCTTGCTACGAACCCCACAGTACAGATGCCAGTCCCGCCATCTATCGTGACAAATGCGCGGCGATATATCAGTAGTTTACTTTTGTGAAGGCAATAAATTTGCCTTAATGTGCGAAAGTAGCTGCTTTTTTCAGCATGCACATAAGTAACATTAATTATAGGTACGCAAAGATTTAACAACTCTTAAAACTGATCTTTTGAAATTGGGGATATTGCTCTAAAATCGTTCTGTACGGCCAGTTAATGTATCGTAATCCAGGTAACAAGGGCTTTAAAAGGAGTCCTCGATTATCTAAATGGTGCACGCAGGATTTTACGTCTACTGGAATAAAAATATTCAGAGAAAGAAGTTTCTTGGCAGATTTTGTCAGGATATACATGTGTTTATGTCCAAAATAGCGTGGAGACAACAATTTTCAATAAATGAAAAATGTAAAACGTTTATTTTAATGAAATTAAATTTTATTTATTGTTAAGTACTTAAATTCACTTTTACAGATAATTTGAATTATTAAATTTTCCTATTAAGCACACGCAATTTGTTATAAACAAATTTCATAAACAATTTAGTAATTTAGAGTTTATTATTTACGAATCTCTATAACTTTTGTTACTCGGGGGTTTTCGGGGTCGCTGATTACGAATCAGTTATAAGATTTAAAAAAATTCAAAATGGCGGATCCAATATGGCGGATAATTTCAAGAATGATGCTATTTGATCGAAATTTATTTCACGAGGATTTTTGGAATCGGTAAATTCGGATTTGATGTCCACATTTCAAGATTCAAAATGGCACTAAATTTTTTTTAGGGTCACTAAATCTAAATTTGATGTCAGAATTAAAAATTGTTGTCGTTAATATGACGACAAAAATTCTGAAAATGTATTAAAATCAAGATTTTAATTTTAATGTTTAAAACCTAACGTTGGATTTATAATCAGCAACACCAAACACCCTGAAACAATTTATTTTAAACGAAGAATAAGTTCCGTGTATATTGCATACAATTTTTAAAAATTTGTCAGCCATATTTGATTCGAAGTTCTGAATTTTGGAAATATGACACCTGATTCGTAATCAGCGACCTCAAAAACGTCCGAGTAACAAAAGTTATCAAAATCTATATATTATTTTGTGAGTTATTTTTAATTTTCTTTTCACAGCCTGGGTCTCGAGGTTAAATTATTTATAAACTCGCGTTATATTCTTCACTCGCTAAGGCTCGCTCGGATGAAAGTTTACTTATTTCTACTTACATATACATTTATTATTTCACATTATTATTATAATATTTTAATTTTAATTTTTTATTTAATAACATCTTTACTGTTACAATATAATATAAGACAAGTAGTACATGCACCTTAATATGAATTTTTTACAAAATGCGTATATGGGGCCAAATTCCTCAACTGCCCAGGTCAAAAAATAAATGTTATTGATTTTTCTCGAAACTTTGACAAAATGTTACTATTATTAGTGCAATTGTAAATATAAAATATTATTGAATTTGATAAAATATTTTTTGAGTTACATCGTTTCAAAATTTTGACTTTTTTGAAAATGTCTTTTTTTCAATTTAACATTGTGATAAGTAAAATTAATGGAATTTAAAGTGTGAATAGTGATTTTTGAAGGGTTTTTCAAGGGCTATAAGCTGGTGATGACAAAAAATTAAAAAAAATTTTACCCTGAAATTCAAGGTTAAATTCTTAATTTCAATATATCTCGAAATCGATATTTTTTTTCTTTTTCTAACCTATCCCAATCGAAAGCTTACCTTTTTTCCTATGCGGCATGTAAAAACCAGAGTGGGACCTTGAATGGTTTTGCAAAAATTATAAATAAACACCCCGCGCGCTCCGACCGCAGGTCTCCCAACGCGCCAGGCATCACACGCCGTTAACGCTTCACATTGTCAAAATGATCTTTATTACCATTATTACCATTATATTAATATATAAGAGAGCTTACACTTCTTAGAAATCTCTTTACAAAGTTAGTTCCGCATATCGCTTTGCTAAACTTTTGTAAAATTTGTGCAGGTTTGTAGTATTGTCCTTTATCCTTCTTTAATTTTAAATCGCAGTTTAAGTCTTTATTACTTTTTTCTATTAGGCTTTTTTTTCTTTTTTTGTGTTAGAGTTACAGAACACTGTTTGCGTTTCGTGTTTTTTTGTGCAATCAAAATTTGCAGAAATGCCGAGAAAAAAAGAAGTTGAAATGAAATGGAATAACCGATGCATTGATTGCGGAAGAATTCCTTCTAAAAACGTAACATTACGGTGTGTTTCAAAAAATCTGCTTGAAAAGTTTCCTCGACTCTCTATTGATTCAAAACTCTGTTGTAGATGTAGGAAGAACTTAAACAAATTAAAAATGTCATCGTCTTCAACTTTACAATTTTCAGTAAACGAGCTTGCAGAAAATGATCTCCTACTTGACAAAAATAAGGAAGATGATGTCCAAAATGATACTGATTATATTCCATTAATGAATCCACTGATTAAAAAAAATAATTTGCCCTCTCAGTGTAACAATACTTATCACCTCGCTGGTGTCGAGGTTTTAGACCAAATTAAAGAGAAATTCAAAAATTCCAAAAACCATGCAGAGAAAGTTCAACTTCTGACTCTTGGACCCAAGTCTTGGGGCCGTGTTAAGATGATGACTGAATTTGGAGCTTCTGACAGACAAGTAAGAGCGTCAAAAACATTACTTTCACAAAATAAAATCTTACAGCTTCCGAATAATAAAAAAGGTAAACCTTTTAATGAAGAAACTGGAATTCTTGTAAAATCATTTTTCAATCGTGATGATATTAGTCGCTTAATGCCTGGAGCAAAAGATTATGTGTCTGTAAAAAATAATAATGGTATTTGATAACATATTCAATTTGACTTATTTATATTCAAAAAAGATTACTTCTTTGTAATCTAAGCGAATTATATGCTCAGTTTAAGACGGAAAATGAGGGAATTAAAATTGGAATTTCGAAATTCAGTCAACTGCGACCCAAACACTGTGTCTTAGCAGGAAGCAGCGGCTTTCACACTGTATGTGTTTGTTTATTGCACGAAAACGTGAAACTAATGCTAGATGCAGTGAATATTAAGAAATTAACTGAAGGCTCCGAAATATCACTGAGCAATTTTTTTGATTGTCTAAAAATGATTCTGTGCAATAATGCGAAGTCAGTTTGCTACTTAGGAGAATGCAAGACTTGTCCAAATTTAAATAAATTTAAAGAATATTTAATTTATGCTTTTGAAGAAAATGTTCTAGAGGAAATTAAATTTGATTGCTGGTTGCAAACTGACAGGTGCACAATGAAAACTTTAACTGTGGATGCTGATGCTTTTGCAAACGAATTATGTGAACGTTTAATAAAATTAAATGTTCACGATTATATTGCTAAAGAGCAAGCAAAGTTTTTCAAAAACTTAAAAGAAAATCAAATTCCTGGTGAGTTTATTGTTACTTTTGATTTTGCCGAAAATTACGCTTTTGTAATGCAAAATTCCATTCAGGCATTTCACTGGAATAATGACCAAGCAACCATATTCACAGTAGTTGTATATTATGTTGAAAATTCAAAATTAAATCACATAAGTATGGCAGTAATATCTGACAATTTGAGCCACGACACTATTGCTGTTTATTAGTACCAAAAAATCATAATAAACTATTTACAGAGTTTAAATTTGGATGTTAGAAAGATATATTATTTCACAGATGGGGCTGGTCAACACTTTAAAAACAAAAGTAGTTTTTCAAATCTCGCAGCTCATAAAGAAGACTTTGGTATTGTAGCTGAGTGGCATTTCCATGCTACGGCTCATGGAAAAGGAGCTTGTGACGGTATAGGTGCCAACATAAAAAGACAAGCAGCTCGATTCCGCCTACAATGTGATGTCAGTAAACGAATTTTGGATGCTAAAGCATTATATTCCTGGGCCAAAGATCACTGCAAAGAAACCAAAATTTTCTTTAGCAGTAAAGAAAGTTCTATAGAAATGACAAAAAAAACTGAAATCGAGATTCGATAAAGCTCATCTGATGAATTCGATTGCTTCCCAAAACAAAAGACTAGCACACGCAAAGTAACAAAAAAAAAGAGAAAATAAATTTTTGTAAGTTCCATTATTAATAACACAGATTTTTAGAATATCCGTGTGTTATTGCAAAACAATCGATTCTTAATCTTATCGTTTTTCAAAATTTTAAATTTTTTAACTATCATTTAAATTAAAGAAAATATGGTAAACTTTATTATTTTAAATCGTTTTTTCTAATTTAAAATTTTTCAACTTCAATATTTTTAATCGTTTTTTATAATTTGAACTTTTTTAATTCACATTTAAATTTCAGAAAATTTTTATAACTTCAATATTTTAAATTCAAAAAATTAAACACTTTGTATTAAATTTCAAAAAATTTTCTTCGAAATTTTGTACAAACTGTTTAATTTACTTTAATTAAACTTCACTTTTCAAAATTTCCCGTAACTGTAATGCAGGCATTCCAATGACAGTCTCAACCCTGTAATAATGCAGAGAGCAGTTAAAAAATAATTATAATTGGCATTAATGGTAATAAAGATCATTTTGACAATGTGAAGCGTTAACGGCGTGTGATGCCTGGCGCGTTGGGAGACCTGCGGTCGGAGCGCGCGGGGTGTTTATTTATAATTTTTGCAAAACCATTCAAGGTCCCACTCTGGTTTTTACATGCCGCATAGGAAAAAAGGTAAGCTTTCGATTGGGATAGGTTAGAAAAAGAAAAAAAATATCGATTTCGAGATATATTGAAATTAAGAATTTAACCTTGAATTTCAGGGTAAAATTTTTTTTTAATTTTTTGTCATCACCAGCTTATAGCCCTTGAAAAACCCTTCAAAAATCACTATTCACACTTTAAATTCCATTAATTTTACTTATCACAATGTTAAATTGAAAAAAAGACATTTTCAAAAAAGTCAAAATTTTGAAACGATGTAACTCAAAAAATATTTTATCAAATTCAATAATATTTTATATTTACAATTGCACTAATAATAGTAACATTTTGTCAAAGTTTCGAGAAAAATCAATAACATTTATTTTTTGACCTGGGCCGTTGAGGAATTTTGCCCCATATTAACCCTTTAACGACGAGATGTGTGCTGCTTTACAACATAAATTTCAATCTCTTACAATTATCAGAACAAATCCTTAAAAGTTTTCAAAAGTCCATTTCCTACTATTTTTGGGGTCGCTTTTTCGAATGGCGTGGTCAAAATATTCAAAAAAAATATTTAACCCTTCTTTTTTCGAAAATACTAAAAAAAGTCAAGTTTTTCCAATGTAATTTTTATTCAAAGAATTTTTTCTCAGTCATAACGCTTTTAAAATACAATAAAAAGTATCAGAAACGTGTTCCCGATAGTTGTACTTGAAAAACATCTATTTCTAATTTGTATTTTTTTCGATCTTAATTTAAAATGGCGCTTGAAGGAGAAAAAAATTTCTTAATTTTTCGTAAGATGAAATTTTTTTAAACATTGCTAAAATCTGATTTAAATTTGTTACTCAGGTGCTTTTGGGGTCGCTGATTACGAATATGAAGTCAACTTTCAAAAATTCAATATAGCGGACTAATTTTAAAAAATTGATTAAATCTAATTGAAATTTATTCCTCGAGGGTTTTTGGGGTGGCTAACTACGAATCTGAAGTTAGACTTAAAAAATTCAAAATAGGATATGGTAGGTCAGTTCTTAAACAGTTTATAAAATATAAACCTGTAAAGTTTAGAAAAAAATTAAGTACTCTTCGCAGTTCCAATCGTTACCTCATTGAATTCGAAATGTATTGAGAAATATAGATTAGTTGATACTGGTAGAGACATAACAAATAGAGTATAATAATTTCGACATTTTAGATCTACCGTATTAGATTTTTGCAATTTGACATCAAATTCGTAATCAGCGAGCCAAAAAACCCCCGAGTAACAAAGACAATGCACAAAAAGTACATAAATTAGTTTCCGGTTAAATTTGTTAATACTTATTGGTTTTATTTGTTCTAAATTACTTTAACTCAAACTTAAATCTAAAAACCAAAACAAATTTAACCGTGAAATAAATTTTGTACTTTTTGTGCTAAGCAAATCTGAGTAAATTTTAAGAAACGAGTATGCCTTTTTTAAATCCGCTATTTTGAATTTTTTGAATGTGACTTCAGATTCGTAATTAGCCACCCCAAAAACCCTTGAGGAACAAATTTCAATCAGATTTGATCAATTTCTAGAAATTAGTCCGCTATATTGAATTTTTGGAATTTGACTTCATATTCGTAATCAGCTACCCGAAAAACCCCCGAGTAATAAATTTCAAGCAAATCTGAGTACATTTTAAAAAACGAGTCCGCCATTTTATATCCGCCATTTTGAATTTTTTGAATCTGACTTCAGATTCGTAATCAGTGACCCGAAAACCCCCCGAGTAAAAAATTTAAAGCAAATCTGAGAAAAATATTTTAAAATGAGTCCGCCATTTTGAATTTTTTAAATCTGACTTTAGATTTGTAATCAGCGACCAGAAAATCCCCCGAGTAACAAATTTCAATCAGATTTGAGCCATTTTAAAAAAATCTTCATCTTACGAAAAATTAAGAAATTTTTTGGTCCTTCAAGCGCCATTTTAAACTCAAGATCGAAAAAAATAAAAATTAGAAATAGATATTTTTAAGTACAATTATCGGAAACACGTTTCTGATACTTTTTGTTGTTTTTTAAAAGCGTTATGACAGAGAAAAAATTCTTTTAAAAAAATTACATTGAAAAAACTTGACATTTTTAGTATTTTTGAAAAAAGAAGGGTTAAATATTATTTTTGAAAATTTTGATCACGCTATTCGACAGTGTAACCCCAAAAATAGTAGGACATGGACTTTTGAAAACTTTTATGGATTCGTTCTGATAATTGTAAGAGATTAAAATTTATGTTGTAAAGCAGCACATCTCGTCGTTAAAGGGTTAAATTAATAATTTTAAATAACTAATGGAAATTATTAATTATTAAATAAAAGACTATTTATATTTGATTTATAATTAATACACATATATTATAATAATTAATTAATCTTAAAATTTACATTTTTAAAAAGTGTATTTGGTCATCTTCACCAGTAGACTAAGTATAGAAATTGAATTAATTGTGAAATGTTTAAGTACAATTTTTTATTAAATCATTTATTTATTTTATGGTAGTCCTTCAATAATTAAGATAATTAAAAAGAATTATTGTTAGAAATAGAAGAATTTATAGGTTTCATATTAGAATTCGTGGTAAATAAGTTTTTCTTTGTTTTCAAACAAATTTTACTTTTTTAAAAATGTATAATTTACTTCAAGGAATCTAAATTTTATTAAAAGCTGAGTAATATCTAAAATGTCCCGAGCAATTAATACTTTGAGCAGAGCAACTTTTATTATATTGTTATTATTTATTAATTCAGGGACCGTATCGAAAGTTTAGTTTCGTTTTAGTGTTTGAGTTGACACGAAACTAAATTAACGAAGTGATTTTAGTTTCAAATCGACACGAAAGTAAATTAACAAACTGAGTTTAGTTTCGTGTTGACCCAAAACTAAATTATCAAATTAGATTTAGTTTCGTGTCGCCCCAAACCAAATGTGGAAAAACATAATTATTTAGTGTCAATCAGAAAAATTGTTTCTCCTGACTTACGTAACTATAGTAACTTACATAATTAAAGGAAGTTACGTATGTTACATAACAATAGCAAAATAACGTAACTTACGTAAATGAGATTATTTACGTAATTTAAGTAAATTTGACTATTTATGTAAGTTACTGTACGTACGTAACTTACGTTAGTTCAATTAATTACGTAAGTTATTCTAGTTGTGTAACTTACGTAAGTTTGACTATTTACGTAAGTTACGAAACATACGCAATTAATCAACCGCGCGCTATTAAACGAACTTACGTAAGTTACGTAGCTATAATAACACACACAATTAAATGAATTTACGTAAGTTGCGTAACTTTCGTAAATGTGATTATTTACGTTATGTAAGTAAATTTGACCATTTATTTAAGTTACTTTAGGTATGTAACTTAAGTAAGTACATTCAATTTCGTAAGTTATTCTGGTTACGTAACTTACGTAAGTTTGATCATTTACGTAAGTTCATTTAATAGCGTGCGGTTGATAAATTGCGTAAGTTACGTAACTTACGTAAATGGTCAAACTTACGTGAGCTACACAACTAGAATAACTTACGCAATTAAATGAACTTACGTAAGTCACGTACGTACAGTAACTTACATAAATTGTCAAATTTACGTAAATGACGTAAATAATCACATTCACGTAATTGACGTAACTTATGTAAGTTTATTTAATAGCGTGTGTTTGATTAATTGCGTATGTTTCGTAACTTACGTAAGTTCATTTGATTGGATAAGTTATTCTAGTTGCGCAACTTACGTAAATGGTCAAAATTACGTGAGCTACACAACTAGAATAACTTACGAAATTAAATGAACTTGCGTAAGTTACGTACGTACAGTAACTTACATAAATGGTCAAATTTACTTAAATTACGTAAATAATCACATTCCCGTAAGTTACGTAACTTACGTAAGTTTGGCCATTTACTTAAGTGACTGTGATCACGTAATTTACTCTGGTAACGTAACTTATATTAATTACTTACGTTGTTTTGGTTACGTGAGTCAGGGGAAGTAATTTTTCTGTGATTGACACTAAATAATTTTGTTTTTCAATCTTTTGTTTCGTGTCGACACGAAACTAAATTTAATTTGTTAATTTAGTTTCGCGTCAACTCAAACACTAAAACGAAAGTAATGTTCTATTTAGTTTTGTTTTAGTAGCGGTCCCTGTTTATAATACTTTTATTTTTAATTTTTACTCGAAAAAGCAACCGCTATAGAACAAAATTTCAATTACATGCATATATCCCTTTCCCATATAGAACGTAACATTACAGTAATATGCGGTAATTTTAATGTAACATCACGGAAAAGAAGAAATTAGCTCTAACAGTAAACAGATGTTTGCTGTGAAATATCTGAAAATTAGCTACCACAGCTAAGAAGTTTGCAGTGGCAGCAAACATTAGTAAAAATTTATGCGAGTTTGCTGTCATAGCGAACTTGTTTGATCTCACAGCGAACTTTTTCGCTGTCCCTATTTCAACGAACAAGGTTTGCTGTGGCAGCAAAATGTTCGCTGCCACAGCATACCCTTTCTATGCGTGATTACTTTAATCTTACATGCTTTAGGAAAAATTGCAAAACAGTTTTGTTTCTAATGATAAAACAAGTAAAAAATTCTTGTTTATTCATTAAATATATATTTTAAAGTTATTTTTATTCACTTTACATGCTCGTGTAATAATACTAAAAATTTTTAATTAATCATTTTTACATTCTCATCACATGAGAAAGTATTAGTTTTGGTCGAAAATTGACTTTCGCTAATTTCATGAAATCTCGACGTTTTGGGGTCCCCTGAGTCCGAAAAACATGATCTAGAAAAAGTGTCTGCCTGTCTGTCTTCGTGTCTGTCTATAGACACAATGGTGTTCCTTCGATAACTCTTGAAAAACTTATTGCATCAACTTGCAACTTTGCATACACAAAGTTAGTGTTAAAATACAGATCGAATTCGTTAGCCAGACATTTTCGTCAAAAACTACGCAAACTACAGTAGTTTCAAAATTATCAAAATTCAATTTTTTCAAATTTGAATATTTTTAATTTTATATATTACTTTAGATTAGAAAAATATAAACAACTTTTCTCTACAACATTTTCCATAGAAAGTCAAATTTCGGAGTTATAGGCTCTTAAACAGTAAAAAAATACTAAAAAATCCTATAATAACGTTATAAATCAAAATTTGTCAAAGAAAAAAAATTATTACATTAATTTCACATATTCTAACCCCATGGTACTAAAAAAAACACCCACATTAGCGAATAACTAATAATTTCCGGAAAAAACACCGTATATATCTATTTTTATCATTTTTGTAAACAAAAAATCCATATTCCGACTCAGTTATCTCCAAAACTATTGCCTATGGGAGCTTGCTACCAGAGACTTTTTTTCGCGGCTTACTGTCAGCTACAACGTTGCTGTTGACAACTTTTCACTAAACTTAAAACTTTTCAACTTATATGTGTGAGTATACACTGAAAGAAATAATTCGCTGGTACAGCTAGAATTATGTCTAGTTTTCCCATAAGGAATAGGTAATAACCTGATACCGGCTACTGACATAAATTATAGGTAGTTCAGCTATACTGATCGGAGCGTTACACATACATATGCCAACGTCAACACACCAATGTGTAACATAACCTATATGGAATGCTAAATCGAACCAAAACCACCAAACATACACGTTTGTCTGTTCTTTCCAAAGCCTTTCTTTCAGTGTACATGTGTATGTATTGAGTGTATATGTGTAAGTATTGGGTGTATATGTGTGAGTATATATGTGTATCAATTGAGTGTATATGTGTGAGTAAACATGTGTATGATACAAAATGCGTATATTAACCCTTTAACGACGAGATGTGTCTGCTTTTCAACATGAATTTTAATCTCATACAATTATCAGAACAAATCCATAAAAGTTTTCAAAAGTCCATATCCTACTATTTTTGGGGTCGCTCTTTCGAATGGCGTCGTCAAAATTTTCAAAAAAAATATTTAACCCTTCTTTTTTCGAAAATACTAAAAAAAGTCAAGTTTTTCCAATGTAATTTTTATTCAAAGAATTTTTTCTCAGTCATTACGCTTTTAAAATACAATAAAAAGTATCAGAAACGTGTTCCCGATAGTTGTACTTGAAAAATATCTATTTATAATTTTTATTTTTTTCGATCTTAATTTTTCATAAGATAAAATTTTTTTAAACTTTGTTCAAATTTGCTTGAAATTTGTTACTCAAATTTGTTTTTGGGTTCGCTGATTACGAATATGAAATCAAATTTTTAAAATTAAATATTGCGGGCTAACAAAGACGACGCACAAAAAGTACAAAAATTAGTTTCTGGTCAAAGTTAATATTTATTGGCTATATTTGTTCCAAATTACTTTAACTCAAACTTAAATCCAAAACAAATTTGACCGGGGACAAAATTCTGAACTTTTTGTGCCAAGCAAATTTGTGTAAATTTTAAGAAACGAGTACGCTATTTTACAACCGCTATTTTGGATTTTTTGAATGTGACTTTAAATTCATAATTATCCACCCCAAAAACCCTTGAGGAACAAATTTCAATCAATATTTCAATAAAATATTAGTGAGACTTGTGTCCGCAGAGCCAAATCGTGTCCCCCCTAGCAGCTAAACTATTTGACCTAGAGAGCTCAAATTTGGTACAGATACGTATTTTCACATGTGATTGGAGGTAATGGCAATAGCGTTGTCAAGGAAATAACAAGATTTTTTGGCCAAAAATGCACAAAAATTGACCATCCCCTCCCCTTAACAAAGTTCGGTAAAACTGGGATAAAGTGTCAAAACTGTAATTTTTAAGGAACAGGACTGTAAAAGCAATTGCATTGAAAAATAATGTAAAAAGAATAAATCTTACGGTACATGTATTAGCCCTTCACTTACAGTTCGGTAAAACGAAGGGTAAATGTACGCTATACTTAGTTTTATTGAAAGTTCGGTAAAACGTAAGGCACAGTGTTCGGTATAACTTATATTTATTGTATAGTTCAGTAAAACGTAAGGTACAATGTTCGGTAAAATTTATATTCATTCAATTACTGAATAGTTCGGTAAAACTTGAAAAATAAAAATAATGTCATTGCAGTAGTTCTACAGTAATACTGCCGTAAATCTCATTTTACCTATTTTAATCACTACCTAAACCCCCTACAATTATTCACGAACAAATACTTATTCATTACACTTGCCTACAGTACATTCTAAACGCATACATTAATACATACATCGCACGCTTTACATTATTGCTTCAGAAAGTTTCAACTGTCCTTATATATGAATGTCAATTTTATTTCACCGCTTGTGAGAAAGATTCAAATTAATAAACAAAAGTTGTATAAAATAAAAGAATCATCTATAATAAATTCATGTTACTGAATAATTTCTAACTATATTTAAGGTCAATTTATGAAATAGTTTCAAATAGTTTTATGTAGTAAAACAATAGTTTATTAAAATTCTTATTATTCCTAAATCGTTATCAAAAAAGATTAAAATAATCAATTTTAGTGTTATTGTTACTATAAATCAGGGACCGTCTCGAAAATTTAGTTTCGTTTTAGTTTTCGAGATGGCACGAAACTAAATTAGCAATGTGACTTAAGTTTCAAGTCGACACGAAACTAAACTAATAAAGTGTATTTAGTTTCGTGACAACTCGAAACAAAAGATTAAAGAACATAATTAATTAGTGTCAAACACAAAAAATTGTTTTT
Source organism: Leptopilina myrica (nomen nudum) (assembly GCA_032872475.1). Taxonomy (NCBI): domain Eukaryota; kingdom Metazoa; phylum Arthropoda; class Insecta; order Hymenoptera; family Figitidae; genus Leptopilina; species Leptopilina myrica (nomen nudum). Next base: position 17,147,938 of record CM065461.1, read on the forward strand.
TCTGACTTACATAAGTTACGTAAAATTGATTACTTACCTAAGTTACGTATTTACTTACATAACTTACGTAAAGGATCCAACTTACGTCAGTTACGTACGTTTAATTTTTACGTCAGTTATATTAATTACGTCAGTTGCATTAGCTTAATTATTCACGAAGTTACGTCAAATCGATAAATTACGTAAGTTATTCTAGTTACGTAACTGACGTCAGTTGGATTCTTTACGTAAGTTATTGCAGGTACGTAACTTACGTAAGTTGTATCCTTGACGTAAGTTACTGTAGTTACGTTATTTACTCTGGTTACGTAACATACGTAAATTACTGTGATTATGTAAATTACTATAGCTACGTAATTTAGTCTGGTCACGTAAGTTATATAATTTACTTACGTTGCTTTTGTTAGATAAGTATGCGGACACAATTTTTCTGTGATTGTCACTAAATTATTATGTTTTTCAATCTTTTGTTTCGAGTTGACAAGAAACTTTCAAATACTTTTGTTTTTGGATTATTTAAGAATTAAAACGAAAGTAATTTTCTATTTAATTTCGTTTCAGAAACGGTTTTTACTATAAATGAAATTATTAATTATTTGTGAATGAGAACAAATAGGTTAGAAACAACTAACTATTAACGTCAAAGTTTTTTTTACTACGGGGCATTTAAAAAAGTATTTCTATCCTGAAAACTAACAATTCAGGCAAGTCAAGGAAGTTTTACCGAACTATTCCTGAAAACTGACACTCGAGTCAAGTCAAGAAAGTTTTACCGAACTGTTCCTGAAACTTTAGTGACCATCATGGAGGTATTCAAAAGAAACGTTAAAATTTTATTTAATTTTCATTAAACGTTCAGTTTCAATTGTGTTTTAACTTTTACAGTACTAGTTTGTAAGGAATAAAGATATGACATTAAATTTTGATTATTATTCATAAAAAAATAATCTAAAAATTATTAAAAATTACTGTTATGCCACTATATCCCAACTTTACTGAAGAATTCGGTAAAATATAAGGAACACATTTTCTCCGTTTAAAAAAATTGAATAACAGATTTCTCTTTATAACAAGACAATAAATTCATCTACTTCTGCTACAACAACTCAGAAACAATGTCAACATTGCTTAAACACCCTTTGTTTTTTATTAAATCGAAAAAACTACCCCTAAAATGTAAAAATTAAAAATTATAATATATTCAAAGTAAAAAACCCACATTGGATTTCAAAACAACAAAATTAATTTATGTACTTCTCTTTCAACATTTCAAAAGCAATATCAAAATTACTTTATCATCCACTGTGTTTTTATATTGAAAAAACTACCACTAATATGTAAAAATTTAAAAAGTTTAAAAAAATGGAAAACCACATTGTTTTTCAAAATAGAACAATAAATATATGTACTTCTCTTTCAACAATTGAAAAACAATGTCAAAATTACTCCATTCCCCTCTGTTTTTTATTTTTTGAAAAACCTACCCTTTAATTTACAAAATAAAAGTTTGAAGTAAAAAAAATGGAAAAATACATTGTTTTTCAAAACAGATCAAGAAATTTATGTATTTCTTTTTAACAACTCAAAAGCATTAGCAAAATTGATCCATTACAATTTGTTTTTCCAAATTGAAATAACTATCCGTAATATGTAAAAATCAAAATGTATAATAAAAAAACACAACAAATTGGTTTAAATTATATTGAGAATTAAAACATCATAATTTGTTTTTGTTAAATTTAAATTTAACATCATAATTTAAACCAATTTGTTGTGGTTTTTCATTTTTTTATTATACATTTTGATTTTTACATATTACACGGAAAAAATAAATTTAGCAGATTTTACAAAACTGTTGCGGAGTAGCGCATACAGTGTAACGAACCTAATTAATTATTTATTCAGAGTTGCATTGATATTAATGATTCAAACGTCGACTCTTGATAATTGATCCTCAAATATCGATTATCGACCTCGCGACGCATGAATTGACGCGATACTTCAGACTGCTGAGAGAGCAGACGACAAAGCCGCGTGCGAAACGAAATAGCGACGCCCGCGAGATTGTTGCGAGCTACGCAGAGAAACACACGAAAAGTGTAACCATTGCGTACTTTAATTGTATTTAAGTTCTCTGTTAGTTTATGCTAAATAAATAATCATCTTATTTGATTATTAATAACTGCAGTTAGTGTTTTGTTGCAAAGTGCCCTTTCCTTTCGCCACGGAATAATCTCGAGCCGTCGCAGAGAGCCAGCATCACCGGTAAGTCCATTTTTCTTACATGGCCATTGTCTCGCAGCACTTGCGAACGCTCTTTCTCTGCTCTCTGCCACTGTAACTCCACCCAGAGGATTTCCAGTAGAACTTATGCCAGTGTAAATCGTGCTCTCGTTCACGAGTCGAACCCGTTGAAATAGTAACTTATGAAATTCTAACTTAAATCTCGTGAATAGGGATGCCACAAATGGCGCCCAACGTGCTTTTACTTGAAAATTAAATTTCTCAATTAAATTACAAGTAAAGTTAAACTTTCTTTTGCTTAATTCGCGTACTTCGAAAACTGTTAAAGAAACTTACATTTTCAAAATCGCGTCGCAAACAGCACAGGCACATGTTCGACGAAAGTTCTCAAAATCTGCTTATCAGCCCGCACAATCTCGACTTTTAAAAATCAATATCGCTTCTATAAATCATATTGCTTTCATTCACCAGAATAAATTGCGCTTAATTAAGCTTGTAATAAAACGCATTTACTTTAATATATTACTTTTCTTGTACAACTTCGCTTATTTTTTTATGCACGCAAAATTTTTCCAGCTTAATTTTTATTTACAACTACGCTTTTATTTTTTGTAAAAATTCGCTAATTATTTGTCTTTTATTCAACTTCGCTTACCAAATTTTTTTTTGTGTGAAAAATTACTCTTGCTCACATGAGATTTTACAATTAATTGCCACAAACAAAATTAAAAATTTAAATTTTGTTCATTGCATATGATAATATTACCATGGAAATTTTATTTCACTCAGAATAAAATATTTTTCGCCCAAAAATCGCTTCTATAGAACACTTGATTCAAAGTTCTATAACGCGATCAAAACACAGCTTTGTTTACTACTACAGCTCAATTGTTTTCTACAGGCTTAGTCATTCCCCTATAAAGGAAAATTATTCTGAAATAAGAAATCTAAAATCATGAAAATAAAATCACGCAACTAATTAAAAAAAACTGAAAATACGAAAATAATAATTCGCACAAAATCAAAATTTTTTAAAAATTAGTAAAATTATTCAAATTTAAATAAATAATTTTTCTGAAAAACTATAAAATTTAGAAAAATAAACTTTCTTTTAAACAAATTTTTTTTCTCTGCGATCATTAAATAAACGCAAATTTTTTTTTCTCTCACTATTTGTTTTTAATGCCTAAAAATAAAAACAAAACGAAAACACCACTAAAAAGAGGAATTTCAACTAGATCGCGCTCAAAAACCGACAATATGTTCAAAACACCCCTCAACCTAAACAAAATAAAAATTCAGAAACAAATTGACCCCACTCGAATCCTTTAACGCAAAATGAACAAAACGAGATCACACTAGAAAAAGGTACTGCCTTATTAGACATAGCGACAAACGTTGTTTCAACGGTTCTACACCCTACCTTCTTGGAATTAGATTCCTTACACGCAAACCCCGCAGCAATGGAAAACGCTACGAACGTAATGCAAAATAATTCAGAAACCTCCGCTGGTAACCTGAATATATCACCTTTTGCAACGCTTGGTACAGGAACCACCCCAAAAATTTCAATTCCAACACGCCGCGGTCAGTAACCGAAACACAAAACGCCTTCTTCTAACGCAGCAATCGCACAAATTCTCGCGCGTTTTGATACCATTCACGCGACTCAAGTAACGCAAAACAATGATTTTAAACGTCACATGAAACAGATGTTCGACCGCAATTTAGACGAATCTCGTGAACAATTAGATCATTTCTACAATGAAACTCGCCGCGTAATTTAGGAATCTCGATTGGAAGATTTAAAACAATAAAAAAGAATTAAACAACCTTAAAAATGAAACATTTCAATTAGTTCAATCCAATCACACAGAAACAAACAAATTAATTAATGAAAATAAAAACGAAGTCAATAAAATGATCGAATCTCTTTCGCAAAAATTTTCGGATATGCAGGTTAGGCAAACACTATCTCCTTGGCATGATTCTAGATGGGAACCAATTGACCCCGGTTATAGCGTTAACACACAACAGGTACATCAGCCTACATCCCTACCAGCAACGAGTACCATTACTACAATGACTACTACGCACACAGGGACACACACGACACTTAGTACAGGTTTAGCAGCAGCTCTCCCCCCACCACTGTCTACAACACCTTCCGTGCGTACTACACATCGAAACCGAACACTGCAATTTACCGAACCGCCAGAAATTTTAGATTCACAACATTCTGAAAGCCATCCTTTTGATTTATACAATTTAAACAGTAATGAACCTATCACGAGACCCCCGACAACTTTTTATAGGCAAAATCACAATTTGCATAAAACTATAAAATCGTGGGATCTAAAATTCCCTGGACCGCTCGACGCAGACGAATTTGAACGTAAACTACGCGTTTCAAATATCAACCCCGATGACGCGCTCGCGACAATGTCCCAAGTACTTGCCGAAACTGCGTACACTTAGTTCGCAACATTTTGCAATTCTTGGAACACGTGGAACGAATTTTCAACCAAATTCCGATCGATATTTGGTGAATCGAACGATGATCAACGAATATTAACTGATAAGTTAAAAGAAAAATTTGTCGAACACATTCGCACGAACAATCTCCCTGAACGATATATAGATCAAGTACACGCGTATCTCGATGACTGGATCATTATTTCCAAAACGTTCGATGAACACATTCTGTTGTTAGACATTATCTTTGATATTCTTCACAAAGCAGGTCTGACAATCAACCGAGAAAAATCACATTTTACAAAATCTTCTGTGGAATATCTCGGCTTTGTGCTTGACAAAGAAGGTCTCAAACCCAATCCGAAACGCGTAGATCCAATTCTTGAGCGTCCTCCTCCTCGTAATCGCAAAGAATTACGTCAATTTAACGGTTCCGTAAATTGGTACCACCGTCACTTACGTAATATCGCGCGAGTACAGGGACCACTAAATAAACTAGCTAGTCGCAAAGTACCGTGGAAATGGACGGAAGAACACGAAAAATCTTACCAAGAGGTAAAGAATTTGCTAAAAAATGCATTAACACTCAATCCGCCGCCACCAAATTTGCCATTCTTCTTGTATACAGACGCAAGCGACACCGGCTTAGGTGCCATTCTCACTCAAAAAGACGGAGATACTGAATATCTCATTACGTGTCTAAGCAGACCTTGGAGAGGTGCAGAGTTAAATTACACTACCACCGAAAAGGAATGCTTGGCCGTGATCTTTGCGATTAAGAAATTGCGCTGTTATCTTGAAGCCACTGAATTTACGGTAATTACCGACCATTCAAGTCTTGTTTGGTTGCAAAATTTGAAAGATTCGCGAGGTAGACTTGCGAGATGGGCATTAGAATTATCAGCAAATAATGCGAAAATTGAGCACCACAAGGGTACAACCAATGAAGCAGCTGACACTCTATCCCGCTTTTACGAGAACGTCTCGGAAGACACGCCCCCTTCGCACCTCAGTCACACTCACAGCGTATCTTGGTATGACGAGATGGTTGAACGCGTACGTAATACCCCCACGCGCTACGAACGATACAGACTCGACTCGAACAGCGAACTGTATTACTACAAACCAATCATGACACCCCGCAATCCGCACATCAAGGGATTAACAAAACTTATTTATCAATTGTTAATAATTATTATTGGCCCGGCATGCGCGAAGACGTTTAAAGATATATCGATGAATGCGAAATTTGTTTAAAATGCAAACCCAAAAACAATCCCCCTCAAGGACTTATGTATCCGCGTAAGTTCAATGAACCATGGGACATTGTTTCATTAGACATTGTAGGACCACTTCCGCGATCTAAATCAGGAAAATCCTTCATCCTAGTTTGCGAAGACATTTATACGCGATATATCGAATATTTCGCCCTGACAAAAACCGACGGTCCAAAAATTGTTAAGTCATTAAACACTTTAATTAACAAATGGGGAACACCCAGAACATTTGTCACAGACAATGGAACCGAATTCGTCAATCGAAATATTACGAAATTCTTTAACGAAATTGGTTCTGATCAACGCACGACTCCGGTTTATCACCCACAATCAAACCCCGTCGAACGCGTAAATCGAAACCTAAAAACGATGATCGCCAGTCTCCTTGGCGAAAATCAACGCGAATGGGACTTGTTGTTAGAAGAGATAGAATTTGCTTACAACACTACCGTCCATTCCTCTTTAGGTGTAACTCCTGCTTTCTTAAATTTCGCTCGCGAACCAAGACGCACAGGAGAACAAAAACTAGGAACTAACGCGAAACTGACAACTGACGATACAGCCAACGACTGGTTAGAACGGATAAAACGCATAGACGACCTTCGTGCAAAAGTTCAAAAGTTAATGACTAAAGCTTGTGAAAAACAAAGAAAAAATTATAATAAGAATCGCAAAAATGATATAGAATTCGAACTTGGCAATTTAGTGTTCTATCCAAATAATAAATTATCCAAAGCAATTGAAGGATATAGTTCAAAATTAGCACCTCGATACAAAGGCCCAGCCATTATAACGGAAAGATTATCCCCCTAGTGGTAATTATCAGCGACACACATGGCAAGAAAATTGGTAAATATCATGTGAGTGGTTTAAAACTCGCAAAGAAGGGTCTTCGATCGCAAAACAATTTGTAAAATTCTTCTAGGTTCATCATGGATACATCAGACAACAACAACGCCAACAACATGTCCAGCCTTTCTGAGATTCTGACGACTCAAATCTCTGCGATCTCTGAAAGTGGAATGCAACTAGAGTTTGACCAACAAGCATCAAGTTTGATCGCAATAAACAAGAACAACTTTGAATATATTGTGAACTCGCGCCAAGAGTTTTCCGATCAGTTGACAGAAGCCAACCAGATGATCAACATCCTCCGCGAAAAACTAGCTGCAGTTGAAGTAACTCCACCCGCGAACAACATCACTGACATGGCGGCTCACTACAAAATGTTGTCCGATTTGGTCCAAGAAAAACAAAGCCTTGCAGAACAACTCGCAAAGTACAAGGATGAAGCCACTCACTTCGAATCCGAAACCGCGAAATTGAAGCAGAAAGTTGATTCCTACGAGGCAGACTACTACTCGCTACTAGATGACTATATCGACATTATTTTTATATTACGTTATAACTACATATACTCATAAAAACAAAATATCATTCCGCGACCAATTATTTCAAGAGAGAACAAGCATTAGCAAGTACTAATTCTTATTTTATTTTCAGAGGCAAGTTACTCTTGACTTATTCAATTCAAATTCTATAATTTTTATTTTCCTTTAAGTAAAATTCTAATTTTTCAATTCCAATTTTTCTTATTGCAATGGCCAATTGAGATGGACTGACATTGCGAAAACATTTTTTTTCTATTAATCATGTTCTTCCAGCTAAGTATCGAATATCGCAGTAACTCCGACTAAGTAAGGGGGAATGTAATGAACCTAATTAATTATTTATTCGGAGTTGCATTGCTATTAATGATTCAAACGTCGACTCTTGATAATTGATCCTCAAATATCGATTATCGACCTCGCGACACATGAATTGACGCGATACTTCAGACTGCTGAGAGAGCAGACGACAAAGCCGCGTGCGAAACGAAAAAGCGACGCCCGCGAGATTGTTGCGAGCTACGCAGAGAAACACACGAAAAGTGTAACCATTGCGTACTTTAATTGTATTTAAGTTCTCTGTTAGTTTATGCTAAATAAATAATCATCTTATTTGATAATTAATAACTGCAGTTAGTGTTTTGTTGCAAGGTGCCCTTTCCTTTCGCCACGGAATAATCTCGAGCCGTCGCAGAGAGCCAGCATCACCGGTAAGTCCATCTTTCTTACATGGCAACTGTCTCGCAGTACTTGCGAACGCTCTTTCTCTGCTCTCTGCCACTGTAACTCCACCCAGAGGACTTCCAGTAGAACTTGTGCCAGTGTAAATCGTGCTCTCGTTCACGAGTCGAACCCGTTGAAATAGTAACTTATGAAATTCTAACTTAAATCTCGTGAATAGCGATGCCACAACAGCTATTTACAAACCTGAGTTTTGTAGAATGTAAGGAATATTTTAGGATAAAGTGGATAAAGTACAGAAATTTCATAGTTTATACTGAATATTTTTAGAGTTTACTTTACAAAACTCAGTTTCGTAAATAGCTGTATCCGCTACTCCGTAACAGTTTTGTAAAATCTGCTAAATTTATTTTTTCCGTGTAGGGGTAGTTATTTCAATTTAAAACAAGTTGTTCATTTCATGACCATTTAGCTTCCTCAATATATATTATTATATATAATTTTAAAAGTTAAATAATTATAATAGTTTATTAAATATAATTAATAAACCGGGTAAAGTACCCTGAATAAATATTAATTATTCAATTTTTTATTATAGAATAATTATTTTTAAAAGTTATGATAAAATGTCAAAAAATACAAAATTTTAATTTTTTGTGAAAAATTAAAATATTTATTAATTCTATAAATTTTGATAAAATATATACTTTATATACATGAATCGATTCGTTTTTATGTCAGGGATGCAATTTTGACAAGAATTATTAAAAATTTTAATATAGAAAAAAGTTATTTCAAAAAACCAAAAAATTAATTTTTTCAAAAATTAAAAAAATGTTGAAAAAAATTTTTTTTAAATATATTTTTGAAAATCCTTCTGTCTGATTCTTGGTATTCATGACCGTAATACATCTACAAAATCTTATCAAAATCCATCAAGATGTGTAAGAGAAAATTTGTCCACAAGAATCGGTGACATACACACACACACACACATACACCCACACACACATACATACACACACACATACACACATACATCCGGACATTTGTTCCTCTTGACGAATTATATATACTACACTTGAAAATTTGTAAAAATAATTGATTTTAAAAAATTCGGAAATCGACATCACTATAAGGCTTCCTTTATGAGGAAGCAAAAACAAAGGGTGATGGAGCAATTTTGCTAATGCTTTTGAGTTGTTAAAAAAAATACATAAATTTCTTGATCTGTTTTGAATAAAAATCTATTTTTTTTATTTTAAACTTTTATTTTGTAAATTTAAGGGTAGGTTTTTCAAAAAATAAAAAACAGAGGGGAATGGAGTAATTTTGACATTGTTTTTCAATTGTTGAAAGAGAAGTACATATATGTATTGTTCTATTTTGAAAAACAATGTGGTTTTCCATTTTTTTTAAACTTTTTGAATTTTTACATATTAGGTGTAGTTTTTTCAATATAAAAACACAGTGGATGATAAAGTAACTTTGATATTGCTTTTAAAAAGTTAAAAGAGAAGTACATAAATTAATTTTGTTGTTTTGAAATCCAATGTGGGTTTTTTACTTTGAATATATTATAATTTTTAATTTTTACATTTTAGGGGTAGTTTTTTCGATTTAATAAAAAACAAAGGGTGTTTAAGCAATGTTGACATTGTTTCTGAGTTGTTGTAGCAGAAGTAGATAAATTTATTGTCTTGTTATAAAGAGAAATCTGTTATTCAATTTTTTTAATTTAAAATTTGAAGTTAAGGGTAGTTTTCTCGATTAAAAAAAACAGAGGGTGATGAAGCAATTCTGACTTTAGATTCGTTTTCAGCGGGCAAAAATACTATAAGATATGTATATCTTGTTCAAAAAACAGACAACTTTTTTTTGTGTCCGTGTTATTGGTAAAATTAAAAAAAACAGGAACTAATTTTAAAAAATTTGTTCCTCTACTTATTGTTGTTTACAATATTAGATATACAATACTTTAATTTTTTTAGTTATATTTTTTATCAAATGATTTTAATACATTTTTTTTAATTGTTTTTTTTAATTCTACCAATTATCGATACATGTTGCAAGTATAGTTTTAATATTTGTGTATGGAACCCGCCATTGCAGTGCGAGTACAACTCGTACTTGTCCAATTTTTAGAAATTAGTTGGTCGTATTGAATTTTTGGAATTTGATTTAATATTCGTAATTAGCGCCCTGAAAAACCCCCGAGTAACGAATTTCAAGCAAATCTGAGTAAATTTTTAAAAATGAGTATATATATGTTTATGTCTTAAGTGTATATGTGTGAGTATACATATGTATGTATTGATTGTATATGTGTAAGTATACATGTGTATGAATTGAGTGTACATGTGTGTATATTGATTGTATATGTGTGAGTATACATGTGTATGTATTGAGTGTATATGTGTGAATATACATGTGTACGTATTGAGTGTATATGTGAGAGTATACATGTGTATGTATTGAGTGTATATGTGTGAGTATACATGTTTATGTATTGAGTATATATGTGTGAGTATACATGTGTATGATTACTGCGCATGTCTAATATTCATAGAACACTACTGCGCATGTGTGACATGACATGTATAACTATATAACTATATATGTGTAACATTCTTAAGTATGTGTTTTTGGACATGTGTGAGTGAAATATTTTCAATGATAGACAGAATAGAAAGAGATGTGAGTCGGTCGGTCGTTTTCTAACTTAATATAATAAGGATAATAGAAGGATAGCTGTAAAATTTGCAATTTTTAATTTTTTGACTGGACTCTTTCAGTTATCTTTGACAATACTATTAACTAGAATTTAAACTACTTTTTAAGACCTAAACGTAAAAAAATGTTGTGCCAAAATTTTCTTTATTTTCTCCTTCATTTGTAGAACTAACCATATATAAGACATTATTCCTGAACTAACCCAAAATTAAAAAAAAGTTCTTGAATTTCCTTTATACTTTGGTAATATAGTACCCTAGTAGGTATTAGTTATTACACCAATTTACAGGTCTAACCCCCCATCCCTATCAAAAGGGTGGGGGGTTGAAATTTCAGCTTCAACTCGAACATCCGTTTTTTAAACATTTCTAGTTTCTTCTTAAATTATTCGATTAAAAAATGTAAGTAGCGGTTTAGATAGGTTTTTTGTGTGCTTTTAAAATATTTCATTTTTTTAATAAAAAAAAATTGTATGCAAAAATTTTTTAATTAAATAGTTTTTTACAATTTTTTGTAAGTTCAACAGTTTCTATTTTCTTTTTAATAATCTCAAATGAAAGCTTGGGATTTCCCCTAAAAGTAGATTTGTCAGTCCGCTCGCGCACTCCAGCGCGATGCACAGTGGGGTTTTTTTACAATTTACTATTAAAAATGGTCCAGAACCTACAAATTTTATCGGATGTTGATGTTCTTGATCTAATATTACTAAGAGATCTATAATAGTCGATTTTTGATTTTTGAATTGTTTATTTTTTGCTGTTACTCAAAAAGTAAACAAATTACAATATTTTTCGGAAAAATCAAGTTTATTTTTTTATTGCACATGATCAAAATCAATTTAAATTAGTCTAGTATGACCACCGGACAATTAATAATGCATAATGCAATTTATTTAAATTATTGCAAACAATGTTAATAAACAAACAGATTACATTTGACCTTCGCCATAAACAAAATTGCTTTTTTGCAGACAAGTTTTAAACTTTAAACATTTATATCATATGTGAGCGATTCCACGTTAAGTGATCAAGAGGTCTTACGGTGCAATGTTTATTTTAATAATTTTTTACTCTTAAACTATTAAACATAAAAATTTGACAAAGTACATTTTAAATTGTTTATAACAAGTTAAATAAATTACCTTATTCTTTATTAATTATTTGCTGGCCATATTGGATTAATTTGAAATGATTTAGATCATGTGCATCAACAGAATAAGAAAAAACGTCTTCTTTTTTTAAATTTTATTACCCAATGGGAAGAAAACCATTAGCGCATTAATGGTTCAATAATGGGAGCCACCATTCCATTATTGTCCCATTATTGGTAAAATCGTGGGATGTCCACGCCGATGCCAGTAATTGGCAACCATTATTGGCACATTATTGGGCCAATATTTAAAAACTATTAAGCCATTAAAAAACCAATAATAATAAAAAAAAATTTATTAACTTTTATTAAAAACCGCTGCCAAGTTATAAATTTTTGTTGTAATTTTGGTACTTATTTCATTCGTTTTCGTAAATCTTGTTGTGTTTATTTCATTAACACTTTGCTTCCTCATAGAGATGTTAATGACAATAAAGTATAAATTTTGAACAATTATTCTTAAGTGCTGTAATATTTTTCTCTCTTTATTTAATACTTTCACATGAAATTTTTTTTTAACAATTTCTGTTTTTACATTCTCATCAAAAATGAGAAAAGCTTGGATTTGTGCGATTTTGAGAAATTTCTAATTTTCATAAATCTTTACGTTTAATGACCCCCTGATTCCAAAAAAATGGTTTTTAGAGAAGTGTCTGTTTGTCAGTCAGTCTGTCTGTCTGTAGAAATTTTTGTCTCGACGATAACTCGAGTAAATTTTTATGAATCGACTTGCAATTTGGGGGATTTTTTTAGTCCATAAAAATGAAGCTCGAGTTCGTTGGGCAGCCCATTTCGTCAAAAAACAACAAAAATACAAAATTTTTAAATTTTCAAAATTTTGTTTTTTTTACAATTTTCAAAAAAAAATTTTTATTTTTTTTTCTAAAATTTGGCACAAAAACAAACATTTTTCTCTTTAGTCACTTTTTTGTACAACAAAAAATAAAAATGTTATGAATTTTTGAAAAATTTTTAAATTTTCAAAATTTTGGTTTTTTTGACAATTTTCAAAAAAAAAATTCAATTTTTTTTCTTAAATTTTGTACAAAAACAAACAACTTTTCTTTTAGTCACTTTTTTGTACAACAAAAAACAAGAAAGTTATGAATTTTTTTGTCAAAAAAGTACAAAAAATTGAGATTTATAGTGAGTGAAGCATTAGCCGAAGCATGAAGAAGCATTAAAAATATATCAAAACTTTCTGTTTTTTTTAGATGACAAATTTTGGTCCAGGTTTATTTTTGTTCTTTTTTTAACCCCTTGACTGTCACGGACGCATATATGCGCAACTTAAAAAAGGTGGTTTAAAGCTACTTAAAAATCGCTGAAACTGGTTACTTTGGCGTTTTTGGAGTCGCTGAACACGAATCTGGAGTTAGTTTTTCAAAATTCAAAATGGCGGATCCAATATGGCCGACATCATTCTTAAAAATTGATCCGATTTGCCTGAAAATTTCTACTCGGGGGGTTTTCGGGTTTGTTGATTACAAATTCGAGGTCGGTTTTTCAAATTCAAAATGGCGGATCCAATATGGCCAACATAATTCTCAAAAATTGATCCGATTTGCCTAAAAATTTCTACTTGGGGGGTTTTCGGGTTTGCTGGTTACGAATCCGAGGTCGGTTTTTTAAAATTCAAAATGGCGGATCCAATATGGCGGACATTTTTTTTTAAACTGATCGGATTTGCTCGAAAATGGTAACGGAGGAGTTTTGGGGGTCGTTGAACACGAATCTGGCTTCAGTTTTTCAAAATGGCGGATCTATTATGGCAAACATTATTCTGAAAAATTGATTAAATTTGCCTGAAAATCTTTACTCTGGGTGTTTTCGGGGTTACTGATTACGAATCCGAGGTCCGTTCTTCAAAATTCAAAATGGCGACTTCAATGTGATAGAATCATAGACCAAAATTGTATGGATTTGCTTGGAACTCACTGCTCATCAGTTTTTAGCCTTTCTGATTAAAAATCTCAATTTACATTATCAAAATTGAGAATAAAGCTGATACCTAATAAATTGAGTATCAATTTTAATTAAAATTTAAATTATATTATTTCTAGCCAATCCGCCTATTTTTTGAGCCCCGAGGCGCGCTCAAACTAGCGAGCGAAGCGAGCCTCTGCCCGAAGCTCGGTCGAGAATGTGTCCGCCCGGAGGGCGGGCAGATTTTTTAAAATATCAATAACTTCTTTATTTTTAATCGAAATAGCTTAAAAAATAGGTCAATCGAAGAATTTTTTAATGCTCTACAAGTTGGTAACTATGGTTTTAATGTTATTTCTACATTTTTCAACAAAATTCTCAAAAAAGTCTTATTTTCTAAAATTTTTGATTTGTAAAAGTTTAATATCTCCGGTGAATATGAACGAAAAATGTTCATTCTGGGCTCAAAAGATGCGTCTAAAAAAATCTAAAAAATTAGAGAAAAATATTTGTGTCCTAACATTTTTTTAAAGTTATGAGCAAAAAACGTTTTTTTGAAAAATCAAAAAAATAAATAGTTAAACTTTATTAATCTATCTCAAAGTACTCTCATTTTATGTCCGCAGATGAGACCTACAATTTAAAAAAAAATTCAGCCCAAAAGCTCTTTATAATTTGGAGATATTCATGAAAATGTGATGCTTACACACACACACACACACATACGGAATAACATTTTGTAAAAATGTCATTTTTGAACTCCTGAGGTCAAATATCATAAAGATTTGTTAAAAAATCGAACCTGACAAATTTTAGTATTACAATACTTCCTCAGTATGAGGAAGCAATAATAAATTTATTATTCAGAGTCTAAAAATTATGTACCTTACATCCATCAGTGCAAAAATAAGAGAGGACAAGCAGAATAAAATTCCACAAATAATCGTGAGAATGCTGCCTCCTTATATACTTTTCAAGTTTCATGTTAGTTGCGAGAGAGTTTGAAACAACACCTCCTACGGAGCGTTGAGCGAACTATGTACTTACCCGCGCTGCAGAAATTATCATGAGGTATGTATGTAGTTCGCTCAACGCCCCATAGGAGGTGTTGCTTAAAACTCTCTTGTAAGTAACATGAAACTCGAATAGTATATAAGGAGGCAACATTCTCACGAATGTTTGTGGAATTTTATTCTGCTTGTCCTCTCCTATTTTTACACTGATGGATGTAAGGGACATAATTTTTAGACTCTGAACGAAAGGGTTATTCACATTTCGATGTGATAGAATATAATAACCATTTTTATAAAATAATTAATTAAAAAAATTAATATTTTTAATAATAAATAATAATAATAAATAAAATAATTATTAAATAAATTTTATTATTGAATAAAATTTAATAAAAATGTTTTTTCTTATTATTGGTTTTTTAATGGCAGGCAATAATGTGTCAATAGTGGTTGCCAATTAAAGGCATCGGCGTGGACATCCCACGATTTTACCATTAGTGGTCCACTATTGGGTGCCAATAATAAACCTAGAGAAAACCAATAGCTCCCAATATTGGACCATTAATGCACCAATGGTAGACTAATGGCCATTTCTCATTGGGTATCTTCGTTAACTTTAATTAAATAAACAGTTAAAAACTCAAATATAAAAAAAATTATCAAGGATTTTCTTGAGAAGTTATTCCCTTTTAATTTAAAATAAAGAACACTCAAATCGGTTGAAAATTGTAGGCTTTAGAAATTTTTGAACAGTAAATTGTAAAAAAATCCCATTGTGCCACTGTGTGATATTAAATCTTTATAAAATTATCTTTCAAATAAAATTTGAACGAACTTTCTAAGACGTTGAGAACATTGTTTATTTTGTAATTAAACAATTAATTTTACAATAACAATTAATAATTTTTAACGGAGTCTTGTGTTGACTGTTTACATAGATAGACGTGTTTTAAATCGCTCTCACTCAAGTAAATAAGTATACTCTTTTGATGGAAATTTTCTTCAAAATCAAGTCATCAAGTGCTGTGTGATTTACAAAGTGATCCTCAGTTGAAAGTGCAATTTGCAAAATGACGGAACAAATGCTACTGGAGATTAGAAATGATATCAAAGAAGTGAAAAAAACCAATGAAATGACCTCGAAGGTCGATTCCTTGCACTTAAATGTAATAACAAATTTCGAAATAATGAATATTGACACAAGATCGGATCATTAACCCTTGATTGTTAAACTAAATATGATATTTGTAAAAGCAACTAAATATCTTATTGAACAAATTACTGGTTTTAAATCTCTAAATTGGAGCAATGATTTTCTCGGAAAATATACACATATTATGTGGCATAATCAAAAGACAGAAAACTTTAGTGAAAGTGTATACGACATTAATGCAATTCTTGTAAACACTATTAAAAACGACGGACAGGAAGCGAGCATGTTATACAATGCAGGCGCAATGCGCCTACATCATAGGGTTTCGTGGCCTAAAATGACAAAAATGATGATAATGATAATGAATGAATGAAAAAACAACCATTACCATAGTAACAGTTGTTATGGCAAACATTAACATAGCAACGGCTATTATGACAAACATTAACATAGCAACGGTTGATATGGCAGCATTGCCAAAAAGTACGGAGGAACACCGAAGTCTCGCTATAAGGGTTTTGGCCCTTGGCCACGAAACCCTAAAAAACGATTAACAATGAAGAAAATAGAAAAATGTTTTACTAAACCGTTGTATGCCCGGACTTGCAAGGAGGCTAAGAGGAGCGTTGAGACATGTCTTAGACAATGTAAAACTTTAGACTTTGACAGTAAAGACGTCACAGAATACAATGCAAGTAAAACAAATTTTAGAAAAATTTTGAATAAATATTATCAACAATTTAAAAAGATAATTTAGGTTTTTGCTTAAAACGTAATGAAGATCAATTCTACTCATTTCCACTATATTTCCCTGTAATCTACACGTGTAAATACAAAAGTGTACCTATTTTCAGCTCTTTAAGTAAAAAAGACTATGGGTGTTAGAGCGAAATACACGCTTTTTCGACGAAATTTCATGTTCGCTATATTTTTCCTGAAATTAATAATTAATAAAAAAATTAAACTTTAAAAATTACATAAAATAAATTTTAAATTACATAAAATAAGCCAAACTGCAGTTTAAGATCCAACTGCATATATCAAGAATTGTGAAAACCCAGGGGGGGTACACACTTTTTTCTAAAACGAAATTTTTTTTAGTTTTTCGTAACAAAATATGAAGATGAACTTCAATAATTTTTTTGTATATTTGTTAGAATCTGCACGAAAAAATAAATAAAAATGTATAACGCCAGTCTACTGGGTTAAGAATGGTGAGTACCAGCAGGGGTTTAAGAATTTTCGACCTTGCAAAAAGAGATTTTAGTTTTTTGATAAAATTCTAATCACTACCGCTATATTTGTTTTGTAATCTGCGCAAAAAAATGAAGAAGTATGCCAATTTTCAGCTCTCTAGGGAAAAAAATTTTGGTTGGGAAGGGGGCGGGGGGGTAAATGCATTTTTTTTAAATTAAAATTTTTTTTGAGTTTTCCGCTGAAAACACTGTGAAGATCAATACGAAATATGTTTGCTATATTTTTCCTGTAATCCATTTTTGAAAATACATATGCATACCAATTTTCATCTTTCTAGGTAAAAAACTGTTAGTGCTAAGGGGGGAGGGGGGTACATCGTAATTTTCCGTAACCGTTTTAATAGGGTTCCTACCGGGTACGGCATCCTAAAAAATTAATGTAATTAATTAATTGATCAATTATTATCAATCAATAAACTAATTTTTTTTAACCCATAAATTTGTTTGTAATTTTCTAGTAATTTCATTTTTAAAACTCTACAAAACTATTATTAAAATTTTTATCAATTAAATAATAATTGATAATAACACAGGCCTACAAATTTTAGACCCAAAAACCGGACAAGTCATTTCCGATGTATTTTCTTACCCTGAATCCAAAACTGGCAGCGAAATTGCTCTATCACGTCAGGATTCCTAGAACTTTAACTTTAGCATTATATTCTTGAAGTCTTATAGCTCACTAATTACGAAACCGTTGTCAGATTTTCGAAATTCAAAATGGCGTATCAAATATGGCAGACATATTTTTTAAAAATTCAAAGAATTCGCTTGAAACATTTTACTCGGGGGTTTTTGAGGTCACTAATTACAAAGCCGTTGTCAGATTTGCGAAATTCAAAATGGCGGATATATTTTTTAAAAATTTAACGGAATCACTTGAATCTCTATACTGAAGGGTTATTGAGATCGCTTATTACTAATCTGATATCACATTTAAAAAATTTTCAATTAACGATCTGATATGGTCTTATATTCCTGTCGGATGGGGCTATCGTAAATCTACCCAAGTTATGGTATATTTAAGGTAGGTTTAGGATAGACTAGTAAAATTGTTATTATTAGATGTAATAATGCCAAAAGAACTATTGGAAATGATAAAGGAATATCTAAGGATGAAATTGATATATTTTTAGGATAAATTAAAGTTAAATTAATGAGAAATTAATGTTTAAAGTAGGAAATGTCAGTTTTAGTGTAGGATGTATGTGTGTGTAAGATCGATATAGAAATAAACTGTTGATATGTCGCTGCGCATTTTGCGCGATAGATGGCGGAAGTGACATTTGTCCATGGCTTTATATTACATACTCCTTCATAAAGAAAGCTATTTTTTTATTTGATGGTTAATTACACAAATGGAAAAAAATTATATTTGAAAAATAAAACATATAATTTCAACCATCAAAAGAAATAATGGATGATTTAGACCAATAAAAATAAAGCTGATACTTCTCCTTCATTAAGAAAGCTATTTTTTTATTTGTTGGTCAAGTTACACAAAATGGAAAAAAAATTTATATTTAAAAAAACATATATAGTTCCACCCCCCAAAAGAAAAAATTGATTTTTTAGACCAATAAAAAAATAAACAAACTCCTCCTTCTTTTAAAATCAATTTTTTTACTTGTTGGTAGATTTGAACAAAATGGAGAAAAAAGTTATATTTGAAAAATAAAACATATAATTCCAACCCTAAAAGAAAAAATAAATGACTTAGACCAATAAAAATAATGTTGAAACTCCTCCTTTATAAAAAAAGCTATTTTTTTATTTGATGGTTAATTACACAAAATGGAAAAAAATTATATTTGAAAAATAAAACATATAATTTCAACAGTCAAAAGAAATAATGGATGATTTAGACCAATAAAAATAAAGCTGATACTCCTCCTTCATTAAGATTCATTAAGATTCATTAAGATTCATTCCAAATTTTTTTTTAATATGTTAAATTCTATGTGCAATTTCATTTTGTTTATTAATTCTAAAGCAAAAAGTCAAATCATCAAACATTTTTACTAATTAAAATTGAGAAAGTTTAAAGAATTTTTGTGATAATACTGAATAAAGTAAACAACTTTTTTTGTTACTAAATAAGCGACTATTATTTTTGCGCCTTAAAGTCGATCCGAGGCCTGTTTTTATGATTTTAATCGATTGATTAGAATTCGTAATTTATCGGAGAGAATAAATGCTAAACTATTCATTTTATTATTTTATTTTAGAAACAGAACTGTTACTAAAGAATAGTTTACATTTGGAATTATTGTTAAAAGTGTTTAAATCCAATCCAAATTTTAACTCTAGTTCGCTCATAATTTTTTTTAATTTCAAAGAAAATTCAACAATTCGATATTTTAACAATTTATGCAACGCATTTGTAATTACCATTCAACAAAAAAAATTAATTAAATGTTCCATTAAAAATTAAATGTAAAAATTACGTTAAAATAAATTTATTTCCAACATAGATGTAGTGTTTGAGAAGCGCAGTCGTTTCAGCGATCAGAAACAATAACAATAATACGTCTGCTAATAATTTATTTGAACTAATTGTTTATTTATTTATTTAACAACAATGTAGACGAAAATTATTTTCTAACTTATTTGATAGACATTTAATGTCCTAAATTTGAATTTCAATTAAAATTGACATTCAGAGATGTAGTTAAACATAATTAATAAATTGATACTCACTAGAATGGTAATAAAAAATGTTAATATTGTTATAAACAAATTATATAAACAAATTATTAGTTTGAGAGACGACTGCACTAGATTTCGACGAAACTGATTACTTAAGGGTTTTTGAGGTCGCTGATCACGAATCTGAAGCTTGTTTTTAAAAATTTTAAATGGCTGATTACGAATCTGTTATTTGTTTTTCAAAGTTCAAAATAGCAGATCAAATATGGAAAACGACATTTTTTATAAACAATTTACTTTATTTAAAACTTGTTACAAGGGGGGATTTTGTGGTTGCTAAATACTAATCGAATGTTGGATTTGTAAAATTTAAAAAGCCGTTTTATTGTAAACAAAAATTAAAATTTTTTTTGAATAATTAATTATATTAAACTATTGTCTTTAAAGAATGAAAAATAGTATACAACAAACCACACGTTTCTTTTAAGACTTGTTTTATTGTTACGACTTAATCATTAACTTGTTTTGAATGACTTTATATT
Organism: Leptopilina myrica (nomen nudum); assembly: GCA_032872475.1. Classification (NCBI taxonomy): domain Eukaryota; kingdom Metazoa; phylum Arthropoda; class Insecta; order Hymenoptera; family Figitidae; genus Leptopilina; species Leptopilina myrica (nomen nudum). Next base: position 17,168,424 of record CM065461.1, read on the forward strand.
TTGAAAATAATTTACCACAAACCAACAAGTATCCTGAATGTTATCTATTAATGCAGTATTAAAAGCTTCTGAATAGATAAGGAACGTTTAGTTGTAAAATTTCTTAAAGATTACATTAATAAAGTTCTATAAATTGATATTTGAAAAAACGTAAAATGGGTTCCGTAAATATTAATAAACGTGAATTATGTGACACAATGATATAACACGGAAAACATATATCTACTGTAGAAAAGTACATTAAAGAAAAATTTTCTACAATTAATGAAGCAAACTTTACTTGTGTTGTAATGTGGATTAATAAAAATTTTATACATACATTTAAGGAACGATGGAATAAAGCTGGAAGAAGAAAATATATATTTTTGAGTAATAATGAAATGTGGCTGAATGGAGATATCTCTATACAATTAGATGCAGAAGAGCCTTCTACATCTTCGGAAATAAAACGGAGAAGACCATGCAAGGAATATGAAATATCTTCAGATAAAAGCAAACGCAGAAAGGCTATAAAATTATTTAGAGAATCTGGAATGGATCAAATTAATTACTCTTACATACAAGATTTACGATCTATTGGCGAAATAAAACAAGCTGCTGTAATTGAAAAATTACGCTTCATATTACCAGAAACCTTAGATGACGTTTATATGTGTTTAGAAGAAGAAAATATGCGTATGGATCCGTATTCCAACGATAAAGCTTTAGCAATATTGCTTGATTTAAATTTATCAAAACAAAAATATGAGTATCTTCGGAACTATATCATGAAAAAAAGTATAAGTCTGTTTCTGACATATAAGCAAATGGTAAAAGCTAAAAACGAATGTTACCCTGAGAACATAGAAGTAACTGACATAAGTGCAAAGGTACAGTTGCGATCTCTTTTAAATCACACTGTTAATAGGATATTAAAAATTAATTCCATTAATTTTAAGAGTGGACAGAATTTGGTTTTATATAGCAAATGGGGTTTTGATGGTTCTTCTGGACAAAGCTAATACAAGCAAATACTATCAGGAGAAAGTGAACTCATATCTGATTCTAATTTATTGATATCTTCGCTTGTGCCTCTTAAACTGGTCAATCACGGTGGTCTTGAATCAACTTTGAATGAAATGTCTTAGCACATCATTTTTTTTGCTGATTTAGGTTATTTGCATTCTAAATAATGTGTAAAAAATTTATAGCCCATAACTTGCCGAGCCGTTTTTATATTTATTATATATAACCTTTTCGTTAATTTTTTTTCTGTACAGTAACTGGTATAATTTCCGTAAATTGGCAAAAATATGTGCCTTAACATGTATTGTAATATTTAAACAAAACTGACTTATTGTGTCAGAAATATTATTTAAATTGTTATATTATATTATTTAAAATTAAAGAAAAGTATTAGGGTCAGTTGGGGTAAATCCGGACAGAGGGCAAATACGGACAAAAGGTGTTGGATCTTAATTTACAAATTAAAAATTCAGTTCGACGTCAATATTTTAAGCTCAGATCCTTTAAAAGAGATTCTGACTACTTCCATGATTTTATCTCGACAATTGTGAACAGGATAATTTGAAAACTTAGGGTAAATCTGGACAGAGCTTCTATTACATTTTAAAAAGTGGTGTAAGTAGTGTAATTCGATTAATCTTTAAAAAAGTCCGGCATATTGGATCCGGCATTTTGAATTTTCAAAATCTGACTTTGTATTCGTATTCAATGATCCCAAAAACTTTTCTTTATCAAGTTTTATTAAAATCCATTAAAATTTGTTAAAGCTATATATGTTTTGATTATTACTTTTTGAATCGTTAATTGATTAACTTTTATGATACTACAACACTTAACTGATTCAATTTTTGTACATCTAGTATGAATTTTTTTCAAGTTGTTCTATCCCTTAATAGAGTAGTAGACTTAAGATAACTTTATTTTAAACCTTTCTTAGAAACTAAGCTGTCAGGATTTACCCCAAATTTAAAGAAATTTTCTGAATCTTGGGGTAAGTCCGAACAATAAAATGTAAAAAATTAAATATAAAATTTTATAAAAAATAAAAAATTAATCTAGGGACCTAAAAAAAAATAATGCAGTATAAAACGAAAGAATTGCCTTTTATTATAAAAAAACTTACGTCATTTGTGAAAAATAGGTATTTTGTCCGGATTTACCCCAACTGACCCTATTTTAATTAATATTATGCTTAAATCCATAATTTGATACAAATATGAAACATTTTAAATAAAAAACTGATGATTTTTTTTCAAAATGAGTTTTCTCAAAAACGGCTCGACAAGTTATGGGCAATAAATTTTTTACACATTATTTAGAATGCAAATAACCCAAATCAGCAAAAAAAATGGATGTGCAAAGACTTTATATTCAAAGTTGATTCAAGACCACCGTGCAATGAGGAGAATAGCAATATTATTTGGCAAAATCTATCACCTTCATTAACACGTTTTTGTCGCCCCATTTTGATAGAGTTTGCAAAAGAAACTCCTGAGAAAACAAAAAGCATTGTAAGTGACATTGAATTTCAAATTGCTGCTCTGACACCTTCATCGATAACTATAAATAAAAATATTCTTTTGGTAAAGCACAATTTATACTTTACAATGATAGATGGGAAAGTAGTTAAAGTTTTAACAAATACACCATCTTGTGCCACCTGCAATGTGTGTTTAGTAAAGCCATCTGAAATGAATAAACTTGAACGTGTAATTAATATGTCAAGGTAGTGGTAATAGCAATGATGGAAATACTGCAAGAAGATTCTTTTCTAACTTTACATGTGCCTCCGAAATAACTGGTGTAAATGAAGAGTTAATTAAACGGTTTTATATTATACTTCAAACTATGTCTTGTGGGAGAAGAATTGATGCAAGAAAGTTTGGTGAATACACCCGCGATACAGCTCAAATTTTTGTAAGTAATTATAATTGGTACTACATGCCCTCTTCCGTTCACAAAGTTCTAATTCATGGCGAAAGTATAATAAAATACAATGCTATTTTGCCTCTTGGACAATTATCTGAAGAAGCACAAGAAGCCAGAAATAAAGGTTATAAAAACTATAGATTACATTCTTCTAGAAAATGTTCTAGATCTGCAACTAACGAAGATGTTTTCAAGAAATTATTGTGTACATTGTAACCATGTCAATTCTGACATTCTTTAGATTCCTCGACCGTGACGATGTGGATGTTAAGCCCCTTCTTTATTATAAATTGTAAAAACATAAAGGGTAAAATATCATAAAAATGTCACAGAATTATAAGAATAATCTGAAACTTAATAATCTCTTGAGTCTGAGAGCATATCTCGCCTATATAGAGAATTAAAGAAAGTAGTCTGCCTTTTTTTTGTTTAATTATTTTAAGCTCGCTGGACGCTGCCTTTCAAGACGTGAGACTATATCAAATTCACTGGGTTCTCAATTCCGGAGTGAGAAGAACCAGAGGCACAACTTGAGGGCGTCTTAAGTAAAGGGACAAGAAATAAAAACATAAAGAGCTGAAAATTAATTCGGCTTTATAATAAATATTACTTCATAGTAATTATTGTATTTAAAATGTTAATTTATACATATCTTTGGAGTCCCAATAACGGCCAGTCCGAAATAAGTTGTTGTCTCACTAAAAATAAGATAGTTAACGCCGGTAGAACCACAACCCACCTTTCAGTCTAGTAAATTAGAATAGCACTTTATCGACAGGGTTGCGCCCTACTGAAACAATGTATCCAGCGAGTCTAGGCCGAGTTGCGGTCGACGCCACCTCGGCCTTCACGTCTGTAACGTCACGGTGGACGGATCTCAAATAAGAGAGGAAAATAAAAGATTAGAATAATAATCACAAGCAATAAAATAAAATCAAAATTAATAAAGTAGAAAGTAAAATTATTCCAATAAAAGGACAGGAACTTTATTGAAAATGGCGGTGAGTCATAACTTTGGTTTGCCTTTATAATTTATTTAAATTGAAAGTAAAATAAAATTGCTCTCAGGCCCATCACCCATTCACCTCTGGTCGGGTAACGAGATATTCTAAATGATAATAAATATGGCTAGATTTTAGATTAATATTAAATAAAAGAAGCCAGGCGCTCAAATCACTAAAGACCGCCTTTATACCTTGTCACTTAGATTGAAAACTTTTCCCTTTTTCAATAAATCTAATCATAATTATCATTGAATTATAATGAAATAAAATAATTTATTTTGAGAGAAAGTGACAGGCTATAACATCAGATCCTTTTATATCTTCATTCGAATCCAACCTTCTCAAAAAAGTCGAGTTCTTGATGAGGCAGTTTTAAATTTACTAGAATTATAAACGTTTTATATGTATTAAACAAATATTGTAATTTTTCAACCACTTCTATTGTTTCACTTATATTTTTAAATATGTTAATTTTAAAAATTGTAAATGTTTACAGTCTACATAAACTTATTACATATCTTTCAAAGAAACTGATACTGTGTACTTTACAATTTTAATTAAATTACCTTTTAATAAACAAATATTTCTAAGTTCTATTCTGTCACGCGCCTATTTTCTTGTATGTCTACAGAAAAGAATGTTGAAAGAATAAATTTAATAACTGTTATTGCTATAAAAAAGTTTTTTTTTAATTTTAATAATTAATGACAGTTAAATCTCATTTGTTTCAATTAATTTGCGTTTCTTTTAGTAACTTCTATTAAAGCAATTACATTTTTTTGTTAAAAAATCGAAAAAATATTTTTATGCCGAGATTGATACCATTCACTAAATTAAAATGTATGTAAAACTAATTAATTATACATTGTTATTAATTTTTTTTAAATTAAAACATGTTTTATAAAATATTTAATTCATAAAACCTTATTATGCAAATTTAAAAAATTTGAAAAAATTTCTCTGATATATTAAAAACCAGCTATTAAATTTTCAAAATCCAATAGCCAATTCGTGATCAACAGCCACAAAACCCCTATTGTAACAAGTTTCGAATAAAGTGAATCGTTTTTGAAAAATGTCGTCCACCATAATGGATCCGCCATTTTGAATTTTTAAAAACCAACAACAGATTCGTAATCAGCAACTACGAAAACCCCCCGAGTAATAAGTTTCATGTGATTTCAATCGTTTTTTAAAAATGTTGTCCGCCATATTGGATCAGCCATTTTGTGACCTTATAACTCGGCGTCTGTACAGTAACTAACTCAAATACAATTCAGAGAGCGAGAGAAGAGGGGGTCCGACCCTTCTACTTGAAGCGGTAGGCTGGCCCTTCAGAGAGGGGGGCGTTAAACAAGAGAACAAAAACCAAAAACGGATTCGTAATCAGCAACCACGAAAACCCCCCGAGGAACAAGTTTCATGTGATTTCAATCGTTTTTTAAAACTGTCGTCCGCCATATTGGAAAATTAACAAAATCCGTTAAAAATTGTAAGAGCGCTAGATTTTTGTCCCTGAAAAGTGCTATTTGCCCCACTCTGCCGCGGCACAAATGCTTAAAATTAAGCAATTTGAAACTTCGTACCATTTTTTACGGGATATTTTTTAGTGGTTTATTAAGAACATTTTAGTAATTTTTCAACTTAAAATATCATCCAGAACACTATTTATTTTTAATTGTTTATAAATAAACAATTGCATTTTGCACAAATTAAAATAACCACATTATTACGAAAAAAAAATTAAAAGGTTTTAGGTGGTTGGAACTATATACGTTTTTTTTAAATATAATTTTTCTTTCATTTTGTTCGTGACTTAACCAACAAATAAAAAGTAGCTTTTTTAATAAAGGAGAAGTTTCAGCTTTATTTTTATTGGTCTAAAATATCCATTTTTTTGGGGCGGTTGGAACTATATATGTTTTTTTAATATAAATATTTTTTTCCATTTTTTGTAACTTAACCAACAAATAAAAAAATAGCTTTCTTTATAAAGAAGGAGTTTCAACATTATTTTTATTGGTCTAAGTCATTTATTTTTTCTTTTAGGGTTGGAATTATATGTTTTATTTTTCAAATATAACTTTTTTCTCTATTTTGTTTAAATTTACCAACAAGTAGGAAAATTGATTTTAAAAGAAGGAAGAGTTTGTGTATTTTTTTATTGGTCTAAAATATCCATTTTTTCTTTTGGGGGGTTGGAACTATATATGGTTTTTTAATATAAATATTTTTTCCATTTTGTGTAACTTGACCAACAAATAAAAAATAGCTTTCTTTATGAAGGAGTATGTAATATAAAGCCATGTACTGTAGTGATTTTAGATATATTTATAATAATTACGGTTCCTCAAACCATAATTAATATTTTATTATTATGCAACCAAAAATAACTGACTCTATTACCAAATTAACATATTATTTATTTTTATGAATCAACAATCATTTATATAAAAATTTGGTATATATATATATGTTCACTGCGTACCAGTCAACGCAAAACTGAACTTCCGTAACAAGTCTTATACGCACGCCTGTCCTACTTAGCAACGGTTGCTAAGGCTCACGTCAGCTCATACTTTCAAGATTTTGGGGGAAAGGAAAATGTTCCCCACATACTCCTCCCCAAATGATAATGATATATACGTAAAAGAAAATAATAACAATTTTAAAAAAAAATTATATAAGAAAATAACAATTGTAAATAATTGTAAAAAAAACGTTGATAATACTGAAAGTTACAACTAAAAATAGTAAATTCTAATAAAATTTAAAATGATTATGTGATTATCAAATTTCAGTATGGCTGAAAATAATATCTAATTAAAATGTATAAACAAACATCTATCTCATTTTGTAAAAGAAACATATTCCCTTTTTTTCTTAAATATAATACTATTCGGTTTTCCGCGATCACACATACAAATCATACTTTAAAATTAACTTGTTTCTTTCGTGAATATGTTCTTAAATTTACTTGTTTGTTGAAATTGAAATCTACGGGATCGCTTACTAAAGTCGGTGCAACATCAAGATGCGAAGACGATGTTTGGTTTTCTGCCGAGCTACTCTGGCCATCCTTAACAAAATTATTTCCTGGAACATTATTTACATTATCTTCTGTATCTCGCAGAAAATATGCAGGCTTGAGCAACTCGACAGAAACATTACGTGACGAACCGTTAACGTCGATTTGAAAAACGCGGTCTGAATTACACTTTATGACTCGATGCGGCCCAGAATAAGGTGGTTCCAATAATTTTTTCACATGTCCGGCACGCAAAAATACATGAGAACATGTATACAAATCTTTGAACACGAATGCTCTCTTCTTATGCCTGTGCTCAACTGGAATAGGCTTGACCATTTTCATCGTCTCACGAAATTCCTCCAGGAAAACCTGAGGATCAGGGGAAAAATCGCCATTCACCACGAATTCGCCAGGAATGCGAATTGTGGTACTGTAAAGAAATTCTGCCGGAGAACAACCGCAATCCATCACATTTTATCTCAACCCTAGGAGAACCGTGGGAAGTATACGAGTCCACTCGCGAGTGGCGTGGCACACGATGGCAGCCTTAAATGTTCTATGCCAACGGTCCACAATGCCATTTGAGGCAAGATGGTAAGGTGTAGTGCGAATTCGCTGGCAACCAATGAATTTAAGTAAAGCATGAAAAAGCGAAGATTCGAACTAACTACCCTGATCAGTGGTAATCGTCTCAGGAGAACCAAAGCATGACACCCAATTGCTCAAAAACGACAACTGGTTCAACTGTCGGGGTGATGCTTTATCAAGTCGCTGTTTGAACACATAAACAAGGGGTTTATGGTCAGTAACGATCTTGAATTCTCGCGCCTCGAGAAAATATTTGAAATATTTTACCGCCTCAAACATAGCAGTCAGCTTACGATCGTAAACGTTGTAATTGCACTGAGAAGGAGTGAGCCTCCGAGAGAAAAAAGCAATAGGTCTCCACCCCGCTCCAATCCTCTGCTCAAGAGCCGCGTCAATGCCGTTGTTAGAAGCATCAGTTATTAGGCGCGTCTCAGCAAAATTAACGAGACCCAGGAATCGACAAAGTTCGACGATAGTCTTGGGACGCGAGAAATCAACCACTGCCCTAACTTTCTCCGATGTTAGACGAATGCCCCCGCTATCCGCCAAATATCCCAAAAATTCGAGTTCGGATCTGCCGAAAAGACATTTTTCCAAGTTGAGATGGAGATGGAATTTTTTTAGACGTGTGAAAACCTCATCAAGATGAAGCTCATGCTCGACAACAGAGGAAGAAGCAATCAGTATGTCATCGACATAAGCAAAGACATAATCCAAATCTCCTAGAGCCCTGGATATGTAACGCTGGAATGTATGACCGGCATTTCGCAGTCCATAGGTCATAACCGTAAATTCAAATAACCCAAAAGGGGTAATAAAGGCTGTTTTTAGAATATCTTCTGAACTCACAGGTATCTGATTGTATGCCTGATGTAAAGCCCAATTTGGTGAAAACGGTTTTACCACTCAGATTAGATGAAAAATCATACAAATGTGGAACGGGCAAACGATCAGGTTCAGTGACGCTGTTTAAACTGCGGTAATCACCGCAAACCCTGACGCCCCCATCTTTTTTCAACGACATGTATTGGAGATGCCCATGGGGCACTAGAGTACCGGCATTTGCCTTGAGACAGCATTGACTGAAAATAAGCCTTGACTCGGGCCAACCTTTCGGGAACCAAACGTCGAGCTCGTGCGGCGATCGGTGGGCCATGAATAACGATGTGATGTTGTACATCACTTGGTAGATCAGATAAACCTTGTGATGGTCTCGTGATTTCCGGAAATTTTGACAGTATGTTTGCGAATGGTAAAGATGTGTCAATCGAACTAATACCATGAAACCTGACCTTTTTAATTGAACAGTTGGCAGAGATATGCGTTAAGAGATCTAAAAGTCGACGTTGACGTTGACGTAAATCGATAAGGAAGCCAAAATGAGCAAGCAAGTCGGCTCCAATAATTGGATACGGTGTTGCTGCTACACAGAAATCCCATGAAATGTCGCGCCTAAGACCTAGATTCAAATTTAGATGTTTTGTTCCAAATGTGGAAATTCGAGTATTGTTAGTCGCGTAAAGGACGAGTTCGGAAGGTTCATGACCTCTCGACTGAGACGCCGGTATTAGAGACACGTCTGATCCTGAATCGATAAGAAAAACTAAACCCGATTCGCGGTCTCTAATGTGGAGATGCTTTGATGACTTATCCGATCCGATAGTCTCGACTCGAAGCGGCTCAATCAGTTTTCCGGATTTTCCTTATTCTCCTTCCAAAAACATGGAGCTATACACTTTGACGCCAATCTTGCAAACTTTTTATGATACCAACACAAACCCGATTTATTTTTATTTCGAGAGCTATCACGAGACTGACTACGCGATTTGTGAAATCGAGATCGCGATTCCGAACGCTCGTGAGACCGACGATGGTTGCCTCGAGGTTCCTCAATTTTCAATCTCAAAAATTCAAGTTTGGAAGTGATTGAGTTTAATTTTGCTTCAATGCTAGGATCGATGGAACCCGAAGAAGAAACACTAGCAACACAACCGCTCGAGAAGGGAGCTATATCAGAAATTTTATCCGCGGAAGCAGCAAGACTATCCAGGGTGGTAAATGGCAAGGAGACCAATATTGCTTAATGCTAAGACGATAATTGGTCAAGAAATATCGTCTTGAGGACATCGTCAGAACATTTGTTATTACTTAAATGGCGAATACGTGCCAAAATGTGTGAAGGCTTCCCGGAACCCACAACCTCACCCTTGAGCAACTTACGAAGTTGGGCTTCAGACGAAGCTGAAAAAGTCGAAATGAGTCTCGTTTTAATTTGATCATAAATGTCAGCCGGAGTTTCCAATAAGGATAACAAATCGGCAATGCACAATGCAATATCCGAATCCAACTCCGCAATGACACAGTCAGCACGAGACTTCTGGGCACGAATGTTGTTGTTCCGAAAAACTGCCTCAACGAAGTTGAACCAAATGACAGGATTGTTCTGGTAAAGTTCAGGAATCTTAATTCGGCGTCTACACGCATAGACATGAGCACCATTTTGCTGCATTTTTTGTTGCGGATCAACACCTGGACCTGCAGCTCCACGAGCAGCGTGTGCAGTTTCCAGTTGCTCCGTTAAGAAACGAACCTTTTTCTCGAGCTCCTCCATGGTTACCGAAAAAGAAACGATCAAAGTCGGTACTGAGCACAGCAAAAAGGGGCAAATAAAAAAAATTTATTTATGTTACTTTTCAATAATAATGTTAGGATTCTAAAATCTTTTAAAAATCGATTATGCTGGACCGCATCTCATCAATCGAGAAAAAAAATTATAATGATCAGAATAAAATTTAAAATCGCATCTCAATGTAACACCGACGCATAATACGAAAAAAAAATCGAAAACAAACAATATGTTGCGAAACACTGTTATAGAAATGAAATACAAAACGATACATAAAAGAAAACAATAATAATCCTGTCACAATTTGTAGCGTAAATATAAATAAAATGAAACTTCGAATAAAAATTTTTTAACTATAGTGCGTTGAAAAAGAAGAAAAACAATAATATAAATTATAATTCTCTAAGTCACACACAATTCCCACACCAATACGCGCGGAAAGTTTTACAATGCGCTGAAACAACTAGACGTAGCGCTTAATTTAAAAAATCAAGAAAACAGCTAAACAAATCTCTTTAATGAAAACGAAAACATTCGGACTGTTTTCATCGTTTCATTCGGATCGTTTTCATTAATTTGACTTATTTATTAAGTATCTTGGACGTTAAAGACTATTTAATTAAATCTCTTTAAATAAACACATTACAATATAGCAATGAAAAATTAAAAATTCAATTAGCAAAAGCCCTAAAATGAATTTAAGACTACGAAGAAACATTTTAAAAAATCATATAATTTTACTTTAAGGTTATATAAACAAACTTTTAGACGAATATAATTTTTAATTATAAAAAATAAATTTTGATAATAAATTGAAATTAAAATAAAATGAGCTACAAATTTTTATAAATATACACTTTTTTCTTTTGAAATATCTGATGACATCATAGACGGATACTTAACTTTTTCAAAGTCTGAGTACTTCGATTTTCTTGATGTGATAAGGCGAATACCTGGCATCAGTGAAAAGTGTTGACAGGGGGGAGCCTCTCCCAACTTTGGAGACAAGAGGAGAGTTTCCTAGGGATCATGCGTGCTGGTTATTAAAATGGCTTCCTCAAAAAATTTTGGCGGTAATCTCCCGGCATCAAATTAACATCACATGGAAAAACTATTTCTGGCAAAGGTGAAGACCAGGTTCCAAGGAAATCCATGAAAGATCCAAGAAAAATAATGCGATGAATGTTGAAAATCCAATCTTTAAAAATGTTGTTGACAAACTCGTACACCGAGAAAATTCCTTGTGGTGAATAGACATATACGTCACGTCCGCAAAATGGAAAATTTTTCATTTATGTGAAAATCCAAATCTCGCATAAACGGCCAAAAAGACACATCTTATGATGAAAGAGTGATGAAAGAAAAAAAATTTTGTTCCAAAATTTTGATTCACTGCTTAAATGCACATTTTAGAAGATAAATGCTTATTCAAATACATAAGTATAAAAACACGTTATGAACGATGCGTTGATCCTTTTTCTTTTTTTTAAAGAAAAAGTAGTCAGGTAAGTAAAAAAAAGTAGTCAAAATGCGCGGCGACATATCAACAGTTTATTTCAATATAGATCTTACACACACATACATCCTACACTAAAACAAATATTTCCTACTTTAAACATTAATTTCTCATTAATTTAACGTTAATTTATCCTAAAAAATATCAATTTCATCCTTAGATATTCCTTTATCATTTCCAATAGTTTTTTTGGCATTATTACATCAAATAATAACAATTTTATTAGTCTATCCTAAACCTACCTTAAATATACCATAACTTGGGTAAATTTACGATAGCCACATCCGACAGGGATATGTTAGTAAAATCGAGAATCCTTTTAATTGCTTCATGATTCTTAACTTAATATGAAGCATTGATTGTAAAATTTTCCTATGATCAACAAGACTAAATATTGATCACATCTTTTTATCCAACTTTTAATTCTTTTAAAACTACCTATTCTCGCAATACGTGAAATTTATACTGAAAATTTTTTTCTTATTTCTGTATTGTATTGTCGTTATCTGAACTTAGTATGTCATTAAAATCAACATCTGTTTCATTTTCGATAATATAATCATCACCGTCAATATTATTTGCGATTTGTTTTTCAGCTTCCCTTTTGCCTATTTTAGCTATAGTAATATTAGAATCGTTAGCATAGACTATTTTATTGGTATTTTTAATAGTATACCTGTAATGTCACACAAATAAGAAAGCAATAACTAACATGATTAGAAGGTTTACGCTGTAATAATTGGTTCAATAACAGATTTTGTGACACTTTTTTTTATCAAAACGATTAAGCATAACATCGTCAGAGTCGCAATAAGCGAACTCAAAAACCCTTGAGTAAAGAGTTCCAAGCGATTCCGTTAAAGGACCCCGCACTTTTACTATTGAATTTGGCTCTCAGCCAATTTTTTTGTAACTTTGCAGATTTGTAGTTTTTGACCTTCTGAACAAAAAATGTATGGGACAAAATTCAAAATAATGACCAGTTTTTGAGATACAGACGGTCAAAGTTGAAAAAAATTAAATAACGGGTATTAGTCGTTCAAGAATGTTTTGTTGACAAAAGTCAATTGAATTCGCTTGAAACTGGTTACTCGGGGGTTTTTAAGGTCACTGATAACGAATATGATGTTGGATTTTCAAAATTCAAAATGGCGACACCAATATGGCGGACAAATTTTGAGAAAAGTCAATTGAATTCACTTGAAACTGGATACTCGGGGGTTTTTGGGATCGCTGATAACGAATATGATGTTGGATTTTCAAAATTCAAAATGGCGACTCCAATATGGCGGACATATTTTAGAAAAGTCAATTGAAATCGCTTGAAACTGGTTACTCGGGGGTTTTTAAGGTCGCTGATAACGAATATGATGTTACATTGGTAAAAACACACTTAGGTAGAGAGAAAAATAGACAAAGAGAGGGGAAGAATCTAATAGCCTAATAAAATGTTAGAAAGAAACGTAGAAAGATATACAGATAGTTGTAACATAAGGAAACATAAGGCAACATAAGGAAGGGTTTAATGAACCCAGTTGAAGCCACAGAAGACGTTCTTCAGGGACAGATTTTATGTCCGTTAAGAAAAGGAACTAGAGGGTATATGGGGCATTTCATGTCAAGTGATCAAGGTGGAGAAAAATTTTTCTCCAATCGTAGCAAAACTTGGGGCTTTTGTAGTACTCATAGATAGTAATTTTTCATGAAAATATTTATATGTCCTTTTAGGAAAAAACCTTAGCTTTCGTTTTAAAAAAAAATGGGTCTTTCTCCCCCAAAAATTGAAATTTATTTTTAATTTTGATTTTTTTGGGTCAAAAAATTTTTTTTTTCAAAATGCTTATTTCCAATCTAAAGAGCATGAAAAAACCTTTCCAAAATGTACTTTGTCAAATTTGTATGTTTAATTGTTTGAGAGTAAAAAATTATTGAAATAAACATTGCACCAAAAGACCCCTTGATCACTTGACGCGAAATCCCCCATATCTGTTGACCGCAAACACGACATATTATGTACAGCATATGCTGACGATCTTACCATTTTTTCAACTAATCCTAGAAAAAAATAAGGTGTTTAGAACAATATTGTATCAATAACGGTCTCGCAATAAATAAACAAAAAATTAAGATTTTTATTTTTTACAAAGGCTACTAACCTCTCTAGTTATTCGTGTATTATTGTACGGGATAGATGTACAAGTAGTGCGTCTTTTGGCAGAAATTCATTCAATACAGACTCCATTTTACAAAAAACTTCTCTCAATTCCCTTGTATTGCCAAAACTATGCAGTAAGACTTGAAGGTGGTGTCCCACCCTTATCTAGTATCATAATTAAAATAATTTGTAATTGGATTGAAAAATTGAAGAGTATGGAGCCTGTCAGATTGTCTTACATTTGCTTCAACCAACTAACAAACTTATCTAACACAAATACTGCTAGCAATAAACATAACTGGTTTTCTCAAACGACTAATGTTATTATCAAAGTAATTGACCCTAACCTGCAATTCTTACCACCTACTATAAGTAATAAAAAACTGAAATAATAAAAAATATATAGAAAATTGGGTGTTGGGGATAGATTGCTTAATCTCGCAGTCTCCAGGTTTACTCTGCAATTTCGTGGGAACCGCCCTGGCGGGACTGGGGAACCGAAAAAGAATCGAGTTCGCTCCCAGTTTAGTTCTGCTTGGTACCAAGTGGAAAATCTCATTGAAAGCGAATAAAATTATGGAAACCATTATTAGAATTACTAAATTAGTATTTAACCCTTTCGTGCCCCCCAAGAAAATAGTGGATGGATTTTTATAAAACTTACCCCTTGGGGGTTTTAGGGATCGCTGATTCCAAATCTGAGGTCATATTTCCAAAATTCAAAATGGCGGATCCAATATGGCGGATGCTGTTTTGAACACTTAATTGGATTAGTTCGAAACTGATAACTTTAGGGTTTTCGAGGTAGTATATTTAGAATACGATATTTCATTATCTATTCACGGTCTTCCACACCACCTAAGAGGTTCCGTCAGAGGCGCGTTAGGTTTTATTAGTGAACCTTCGTCAAGAACCCTATTTTAAAGTTCAAATTCAAAATTAGCGTATCCAAAAACCTTTAATTAGTAAATCTACAAGCAAATAGCAATTTTTGAAAAAAGTCCGCTATTTTGAAATTTAAAAATGTGACTTGTCTGATTTTGAAAAAAAGTCAGCCATATTGGATCCGCCATTTTGAATTTTGGAAATCTGACCTCAGATTAGTAATCAGCGACACCAAAAACCCCCAAATGATGAGTTTCGGACAAATATAAGCTTTTTAAAAAAATTTCTCCATATTGGATCCGCCATTTTGAATTTTGGAAATCTGACTTCAGATTCGGAATCAGCAACCCCAAAA
The DNA here is from genome assembly GCA_032872475.1 of Leptopilina myrica (nomen nudum). Taxonomy (NCBI): domain Eukaryota; kingdom Metazoa; phylum Arthropoda; class Insecta; order Hymenoptera; family Figitidae; genus Leptopilina; species Leptopilina myrica (nomen nudum). The sequence continues at coordinate 17,183,518 of CM065461.1, forward strand.
ACCCCTAAGTGATGAGTTTCAGACAAATATAAGCAATTTAAAAAAAATTCCGCCATATTGGATCCGCCATTTTTTTTAATTATTATTGTTCTATGTCATTTATTATTTTTTGACATGTAATAGGAACCCTAATGAATAAATCAAGCCAAACTATTTGTTGTTTTGTTGAAATGCATAAGAGTTATAACATATTTTGTAGGTGGTACATATATGTACCGGAGGCACGAAGGGGTTAAAGAGTAGATTTATCTAATATTTTTGTAAATTATGTTACAAATAATTATATATTAATATACCTATAAAGTATAAAGTGCTCACCTGTCAGTTTAACATCGCTGAGTAATTTTATTAATTTTTGTTGTAAAAGAGTATTAAATACTCACATAATTCACAATAATTAATTCTAGATTATCCAAAGTATTAAATTGTCATTTTAGGTATTTTAATTAATGCATAATTGTAATAAAAATAATTAAATTTGAAGAAGTTTGTTTTCTATAGAAATAATATTGACATATTATCAATAAAAGTTCGGTAACAAAAATAACGTGCCCCACACATGACAGATGTCACTGCTCAAATTTTTTTTACATATAGTAATATATAATTTTTTTAATTAAATTTTTTGAAAAAAGAAAAATAGTTGAAAATTGTATATTTTAAACACCATAATTGTTTTCTTAACAAAATGATGTTGTTGTGAGAACAACATGGTTCTAGTTGGAGTGATGTAGTTGCAATAACTACAGCATGTGTACCCTAGCCATAGCTATGGTTATAGCAGCATTGATATGATGTTGTGGCTACAACATGGTTCTAGTTGAAGTAATATAGTTGCCAAAACCACAGCTATGGTCACTGCAGCATTTGTATGTTGTTGTGGCAACAACATACCCTTACTTGCAGTAATGTCAGTAATGTCAATATATATATATATATATTCAATTTAATTTTTTAAAATAATTTGTTTTTTTAAATGTAAATATGCTTGCTAATCTGATAAATAACTATTTTTCACAAAGTGTTGATACAAAAAGAACATTATTTAACTAAAGATTAGTTAATTTTTAACTAAACATCCAAACTTAGCAAATTTAAATTGTTTAATTAGTAGAATTTAAAAAATTTGCTGTTACTTTTTACTAAAACTGAGTTTGCAGAAAAAATAGAATGAAAAGATGAAATTTCATTTTATCACCAGGTCTAAAAATATTTCTTACAGCCCTATTGGGTTTTCCCCAAAACAGCATCAGACGCTTCGAAGGATCTGAGCCCTAAAGTGACATATTAGTCACGTTGATGGCGTCAAACCGTTTGAATGTTAAATGCTAAGTGTTGAAAGTTTTTATTTTTTTCTGATGTTAATGTGAAAAATGTATTTAAAGTTATAAAAAATAAATAACGATGACTTCGTTAAAAATATTAATTAAAAAATATATTTTATGTAAATGAAACATGATTAAAATTAATTCAAACATAAGTAACATGGAATAAAATAGCTTCATGGAATTTCAGAAATAAAATTTACATTGCGGAAATGAACTAGCCTGGACATCAACATTGGAATGCATTCCTTATAAAGATTTAGTTACTCCATTTCCTGTCATCCTTTATCAAGTTGCCAATGGTTGATATTATGCCATTGTTAAACATAAAAGTTAAATATTTATATAATGTTAAAAAGTGCAATTTTAACTTTGATATAGTATTAATTATAATATATTTTAAAACATTTTATTTAAAATTAATAAATAAATTATATTAAAATTTTATGGTCTTAACAATGTTTGTTAACTATTAAAACCTAAGTATATACAACAATATCGGTGTTGTTAAGTCAACTTCATTGTTATTAGAGAAAACTACTTTGTCTGGTTGACTCAAAAATTATAAAGGTTTTGATAGCAATACTATATAGTTAGCATAAAAATATAGACCGACTCTGACAAGATTATGAGTTGCCTCAACCATATAAAATGATTCTAACAACAACACTATGTAGTTTCATCTACCATTTATCATGTTTCTGACAACAACACTATTTAGTTGCCTCAACCACTCAGAACGATACTGACAACTACACTCTACTACAACTACAATGTTGTTGTGACAACCACAAATGTAGATTCAATGAGATTCAAACTCCTCCTACTACATTACAAAAAAGGAGTGAATATTTAATTTTTAAAAAGTTACATTTAGTATTAACCAATTAAGAAAAAAAAGACTTCCGGCCAATCAAAATGAACTCCTCCTATTTTCAAAATGCAATTTTGTATTTATTAGTTAAGTTAAAATAATATTTGAAAAATAAAACATATAATACCAACCCTCAAACAAATAAAAGGATTTAGACCACTATGATTTCTATTTGTATGTTGGGTAAAACGAAATGGAGAAAAAATTAATATTTAAAAAATATAGCACATAATTCCAACCCCCAAAAGAAAAGATGGATGATTTAGACCAATTTAAATAAAATTTAAACTCCTCCTTCTTAAAGAAACTTATTTTTTATTTGTGGCTTCAATAGAAGAAAATGGAGAAAATATTAATATTTACAAAATATAAAATTTAGTCCCAACCCCAAAAGATAAAATGAATGTTTAACCCCTTGACAGTCCATGGCCCATATGTGGCCACAAAGAGTCGTGCCACCTTTACGTCTGTGGCCATATATGTCCATCTCAAAAATAAAATACTAAACATAATTCGATTTCAATGACCAAGTGCATACTTAGGTTTTTGGGGTCGCTGAATCCGAATTTCAAATCAGATTTTCAAAATTCAAAATGGTGGACCTAAAATGGCGACTATGAAGATTTAAAAATTTATCAAATACGCTTGAAACTCGTTACTTGGGGGTTTTCGGGGTCGCTGATTACGAATATGATGTCAGATTTACAAATTTAAAACGGTGAATCCAATATGGCGGATAATTTCAAGATTCATGCAAATTGATCGAATTTTAGGTCTGCCATTTTGGATTTCAAGATCTGACATCGGATTCGTAATCAGCGACCCCGAAAACCCCCGAGTAACAAGTTTTAAACAAATCCGTTGGATTTTTTATTTTGTCGACCGCCATATTAGATCCGCCATTTTTAATTTTGAAAATCTGACATTAGATTCGTAATCAGAGACCCCGAAAACGCCCGAGTAACAAGTTTCAAGCAAATCTGATAAAATTTAAAATTTTCGAATTCGTCATTTTGGGTCCGCCATTTTGGATCAGCCATTTAAAATTTTGAAAAACTGACTTCAAATTCGAATTTTGCGACTTCAAAAACCTTAATTACAATGAAATCACATTTTTTAGAAACTTTTTTTTCTTGGACCGTTTTTGGACCACAAGCGATTTTTAGCTGGACAGCGAAGGGGTTAAGATAAATTAAAATTTTTTTTATTGTTTATACTCCTGCCCTATTGGCCTTACGCACTTGAAAAGAGTCCCCAAGAAATACTTTTTTGGATTAAGCATAACCATTCTACATATGAAATTTCTATATATTAATCTAATTTGCGTCTACAGTTGGCTTTATTAGGAGTAGGGGAGACCGGGGCTAAACCGGACACGGGGCTAAACCGGACAAGTCAAATATTTCCGAAACCGTGAAGAATTTCAAATCGTGTAAATAACCTATGAACGCGCAATTTCGTGATGCACATGCTGCATGAGGTTTTAGGGACGTGTCAATTTTCTTGTAATAATAGTTGCCGTTAATATGTGAAAATGTCATTTCTTGAGGTAAAAGTAAAAAAAATTTTTCTTCATTTTTTTGGGATTTTATCGTTAAAATTAAAGTGCAAATATCATACGGCCATTTTTCTTTTAGCTCAAGGTGTACTGAGTTTAGTAGAAAAAAAGTTTAATGGAAAACATTAAGAAGAAAAAATATATTGCAGGTTAATTATTAGATGACGGTGTGGGGCTGAATCGGACATCGTGATTAAAAACAACCAAATCTTTGAATTCTTTAATTTATTTTATATTAATTAACTATTTTATATTATATTCTTTGTTTAGAACCACTTTATAAATAAATAAAGAATTTATTTTAAAACTTGAATTCGCAAGCGAGTTGCTACAAACAGACAAGCCTGAAAACTGTAATTCATTTTATATTATAATTATTACCGATTTTACATATTATATTATATTCTTTGTATAGAATTATCTACAAATAAATAAAAGAAGAATTGATTTGACTTTTTTACCAAAAAAAATGAAAATTTGTATCTCATTCTTTAACTAATTATCCGTGTCCGATTTAGCCCCATGGGGTGTCCGGTTTAGCCTCACCAATTTTCGTATTTTCGTTTTTGAGGTAGTCACCTTCGAAGCAATATATCTCTAAAGCTATTGTACTTTTTTTTAAATCGAACAAGTGCGATTTGTAGATGAAAGTACAAGCTTCAAAACGGTATATTACACTTTAGCAAAAAGTATGTTTTTGTATGAGTTTTCTGGTCAAAGACCAAATCCGTCCGGTTTAGCCCCGGTCTCCCCTACTCACATTTGCTTGGACCACCTGTTAATTAGGTTTTCTCGCCAAAGGAGAAAGAAACTGTAAAAAACCTCTCTTGAGTACAACCGGTTTTATCGACAGTCACGTTCTAATGGTGTGTACCGGATAATAATCGACAGTGCACATCATTATACCTTGACGTCAAACCTCCCGCTTGATAAATCACGAAAGTAGTGAGAAAAACACCGGGCTATAGCGGGCACAAGACCAATTAAATTAAATTTTATACTTCTCCTTCTCAAAAAAACTTATTTTTTATTTGTGGCTTTAATAAAACAAAATGGAGCAAATATTAATATTTACAAAATATAAAATTTAGGCCCTAATCCCCAATTTTATTTTACTCAACCCCCAACCTTATTTTAATTTCCGTACCCTTGTTTAAAACTTCTTCTTTTTTGCTAAAAAAATATAAAGATCATCTCCAATATTTTCCGCTGTATTTTCTGTAATAAAACGATAAATTTTGTCTATTTTTGCTTCCCTAAATACTTCACATAATTTATAAATGGTCTTTTTGAATATACCTTAAAGAAATTAAAATAAATAAATTCTTTTTAAATATAATTAAACGATTATTAAAAAAATATTGAACTAAGAAATTTTTTTGATTATAAAATATGAAACATTAACTATTTTTTATTGTAATCTACACGTAAAAATACAAAAATGTACCAATTTTCATCTCTTGAGATAAAAAACTGTTTGTTCGGTGTATTTTTCTTGAAATATATACATAAAAATAGATAAAATAAGCAAAACTGTAGTCCAATAGGCCAAAAATGGTGAAAACCAAGGGGGGGTACACACTTTTATCTAAATAAAAAAAATCTCTAGTTTTTCGTAAAAAATATGAAGATGAACTTCAATAATTTTTTCTGTATGTTTGTTAAAATCTGCATGAAAAAATAAATTAAAATGTATAACGCCAGTCAACTAGGTTAAGAATTGAGAGAACTACATATATGTATAAATATTGTTAACAATTGAAAAAAAATTAGGTTTTTGCTTAAAACGTTATGAAGATCAATTCTAATCATTTCCACTATATTTCCTTGTAATCTACACGTGGGGCAAAATTCCTCAACTGTTCCCACCTAAAAAAAAAGTTTTTGGATCGAGTTGATATTTGCCAAAATAGTAGTCCTAATAGACCTACACTCAATTACTTAACGGTGGGACCCTATAAGTATGCGTTTCGAAGATACAGGAGTTCGAATTTTTTTACTTTCATGCACTATCATAAAACTTTGTCTTTAAATAACTTTTACAAATCTGAACTGCTTTGAACTTTTATTATATATTTTTTAAAAGGTTTTTTCCTCTACTTTAAGAATATAAAATCAAATTTAAAATATTTTTATAAAAAAGGGTCTTATTTTAAATTTAAGGAAAACAATTCAATTTTCTTCTCTTAAGGCCGGATTTAATAAAATATTTTTTTCTCAAAAAATAGCATTTTTTATGTACATTAAAACCACTCGTTAGTGAAAATGGGATCTGCACATTTTAAAGGTCAAATTTATTTTTTTTTATCGAAAATTATTTAATAAATTATATTTTTTCAAATTTAACCTAAAAAATTGATTTATCCCATTTTTTCTTATATATAGATTTAAGGCACATAAAAAACTATCTTCTTATACGCGAAAAAACTTTTTAGTCGTTTTAGTTTAAAAACGGGAACTTTTTTTTAATTTCCATAAAGTTTTTATAAGAAATAATTTAGTCGAACAAAACAACTGAAAACGCAACTTGTTTATTTTAATTAACGTTTGTTATTATTGTAATACATCAAATAATAACCTAAATAATTAATTAAATAGTCTTTAACGTCCGAGATACTTAATACATAAGTCAACTTAATGAAAACGAAAACATTCGGACAAAGTAACAAATTTTATTTACTCCAACGTTTCGAAATCAAATCGATTTAATCTTCAGGGAGTCAAAAAAATAATAATTAAATAAACGAAGACTTAAAATTTAAACCCTGACGATGGAGTAAAGTCATAAAAAATAATATAACATTAAAATAAAAAAAATATCGTTAATATATAAAGCAACATAAGTTTCACATACCTTTAGTATTAAATTAAAATAAGAAATATCACTTGATATTGAACATCCAATTATTCTCGCTTATAAAACCTATTTTGGTTATGACACAAACATTAATTAAAATAAACAAGTTGCGTTTTCAGTTGTTTTGTTCGACTAAATTATTTCTGATAAAAACTTTATGAAAATTTAAAAAAAGTTCCAGTTTTTAAACTAAAAAGACTAAAATTTTTTTTTCGCGTATAAAAATATAGTTTTTTATGGGCAGCGACGCAATTCAACCTTTTCCGATTCTACAATGACCGATTGTACATTTCCTATTCTACAAATATCCAATTCTACATTAACCGATTGTACAAAATTCTCAAATTTGCACATATTAAAAATTTTACTATTTATTATCATTTTGTCATCAGGAAAATTAACCTAGTTCTAAATAACAACTTCAGTTGTGCGTAAATAAATATCTTTATTAATACACAAGAAAATCAAAGTATAAATTTTAACCTAATTTTGGGGTAAAAATTCACTGCAACAAAATTTCACCTTAGTGAGGGCGCCACTGTCTATGTGAAATAGCATGGGTTAAAATTTTCATTCCTTTGTGAAATCGGCAGTTTTTTATTAATTTTTTTTATTTAGAATGAAAGCTGAGCTTTTTCCGATCGAAAACTTTTCTTTTCAAAATGGGACTAAAATGATAAATAAATAAAAAATAACATCTTCTTTTGCGGTAAAACAACGACGCGCCGCGCTCTTGTGCGCTGAGTTTAAAGTTTATTTTCCAATTCTGGGTAAACCTGGATAAGCCTGCATTATGCTTCCCGCAAAATTAAAAAAAAATTAATAAATATATTTATTTAATAAAATATGTTCGCACTATTCACATAAAAGATACTCTCTAATTCATTATTTAGTGCTAGATGCTATAACGTGATACGCACTTTTAATTAACATGGCGCGTAACACATTATAGCATCCAACCCCTCAATTAACAGAACTTTTTTTCCTATTTCTAATTAGTAAATTTTCTACTAATAATTATTAAAAACCTACTGAAAATTAGTAAAAACAGTTACTAATTCAATTGGTAAACGATTCCGCACTATTTCATTAGTAGAAAACTTCTAATTCAGGATTGTACACCAGTTTATCCATTCCATTTTTTCCAATAATCTTTTTTTCCACTAATTCTTTTTTCCAATAACCTTTTTTTCCACTAATTTTTTTTTCCAATAACCTTTTTTTCCACTAATATTTTTTTCCACTAATTCCTTTTTCCAATCACGATTTTTTTTACTAATTATTTTTTACATTGTTGAAATTGTTGAATGGTAAACTAAAGTCAACTTTAATTTGTTATTCAATTTGTTTAATGTTAAAATCGTGCCGGGTTTGAGTTTTTGTTTTTCAGTCAACTTCAGTTTGTTTAATGTCAAAATTGTGCGTATCTACTATTTTTCGATCTTTTTAAAAATTCAAAATTTAAATTAAAATGGTTGTGGAACTTGTGTACAGCGGAACAAAAAATCCTTTTCTTCACATAGATGGATTTCTTTTTACCAAAAGTGAAGAAAAAAAAGGTAGAATTTTTTGGAAGTGCCGAAAATATCCGGAATGTCGTTGCCGTGCTGTCACTCGTTCCAATGAAGAGGTTTATATATATATAAATATATAACGATATAATTATGTAAGAAAATAATAATAATAAATAAAATTCGAAGGGCGTCGAAGTTGTGAAGTGTTCAAAGGAAGAAGATCATGTCTTGCACGCTCCGGATTTAGAAGAGGTTAATGCAATGAAAATTTGATAAATTACTTTTTGGAAAAAAATTGATAGTGGAATAAATGTATTGGAAAAACTGTACTGGAGAAAATGGTAGTGGAGAAATTAAGTAGTGGAAAAAGTGGATTGGAAAAAATGTATTGGAGAAAATGGAGTGGAAAAACTGACTCACTACCCTAATTCAGTTTTAGAGAATAATAAAATATTGAAAATGGTAAATGTTAAATGGATACCTATCACTTATTTGGAGAATTAGTTTAAATAATTATTTTATTTCTAAAAATTGAAAATAAATTTTTTTAAAAATGTAATAATTGAATCTAAACAAGTGAAGGTAAGATGAAAAAAATCTGAAAAATTGTGTAAATGTAAAATCATTAATTTAACGTTTCTTTTAAAAAAAGTAACAGGGATCCATTAAACACGTACTTTCAATATTTTATTATATAAATAATTATTTTTATTACATTATTTTAAAAATTTCTTTTCAATTTTTAGAAATAAAATAATTATTTAAACTAATTCTCCAAATAAGTGATAGGTATCCATTTAACACTCACCATTTTCAATATTTTATTATTCTCTAAATCTGAATTACAAGTTTTCTACTAATGAAATAGTGCGGATTCGTTTACCAATTGAATTAGTAACTGTTTTTACTAATTTTCAGTAGTGTTTTAATAATGATTAGTAGAAAATTTACTAATTAGAAAAAGGAAAAAAAAAAGTTCTGTTAATTGAGGGGCTGGATGCTATAATGTGTTACGCGCCATGTTAATTAAATGGCGCGTATCACGTTATAGCATCTAGCACTAAATAAAGAATTAGAGAGTATCTTTTATGTGAATAGTGCGAACATATTTTAGTAAATAAATATAATTATTAATTTTTTTTAATTTTTCGGGAAGCATAATGCAGGCTTATCCAGGTTTACCCAGAATTGGAAAATAAACTTTAAACTCAGCGCCCAAGAGCTCGGCGCGTCGTTGTTTTACCGCGAAATAAAATGTTATTTTTTATTTATTTATCATTTTAGTCCCATTTTGAAAAGAAGAGTTTTCGATCGGAAAAAAGCTCAGCTTTCATTACAAATAAAAAAAATTAATATAAAAATGCCGATTTCACAAAAAAATTAATATTAATTGTTTAATTTTCAAGGTCTAAAATTTTTTATTTGAAAAACTAAAATCACTATTAAAAAGTACACGAAAAAAACCTTCCTAAAACATATTATGTAAAAATTACACCTTTTTTAAAATGAACTATAAGTCAGCAAAGTATGACGTGTAAACGCATGAGGCCTGGATCGTGAAATCTCCCAAATATGGTTACATTTTCTTCATTTTGATTGACTAGTTTTCAAAATTATGACGCTGTGATTATCTCACCATTTCGAATGTCATAATGAAATGACAACACAAGGTTTACTTAAAATTATTAATAAAGATATTTATTTTCGCACAACTGAAGTTGTCATTTAGAACTAGGTTAATTTTCCTGATGATGAAATGTTAATTAATAGTAAAATTTTTAATATGTGGAAATTTGAGAATTTTGTACAACCGTTTTGAGATCGCTAATTACGAATATGAAATCAGATTTTTAAAATTCAAAATGGCGGACAATTTTTTTTTCAAAATCATTGGATTTGTTTGAAAATCGTTACTGGGGGGTTTTGAGGTTGCTGATTACGAATACGATATTTTGAATTTTGGAAAACTAATCTCAGTTTCGTAATCAGCGAGCTGAAAAACTCCCGAGTAACAATTTTTAAGCAAATTCACTTAATTTTGAATTTTCTCTTGCGACATATTGGATCTGCTATTTAGAATTTTGAAAATTTGATATCTAATTTGTGTTTAGCCAAACCAAATACATTTTTGTTTGTCTTTTTAAAAACATGCAAAAGAGAAAACATTTAAATCTTTCCATTGCTTCTCTGCATACAAAAACATCTTTGACATGTCGACAAATAAGTATGTATAATTTTACTTGTTTATAACTTAGAAATTTTAATATTTTTAAAAATCCTTTGAACTTCATTATAAGATAAATTCATAATGAAGTTTGCATTTTATGTGTTTTCAATAGAATTCAGTTTTTTGAGAAAATATTTTATTAACACATTATGTGTTAAAAAAAAATTTTTTTAATTCCTTTTAAAAATCAACAGGCAATGCAAGGGGATTTTTTTACACCAACAATATACATCGTTTTAAAAATATAAATTTATCAAAATCAGTTTTTATGCAAGAGAATTTAGTGTTGATTGCTATAAGAACACCACCGCCACTTCTTCCTTTACGGCCATTTCTATAAATATTTAGTAGTTTGTTTGGTGGCTTAGAAGATTCCACACTACTGAAATTGATTGACCAACAGTGTGTGTATATGTATCAAGACGTTTATTGTTTCTGGTCAGAAATCTGTACATTTATTTAGACATTTCAATTTTCTTTAATTTTTTGCTAATCTGTCTTTGATTCATTTATACTATTTGTTGAGCGGCTTATCTGCTTCTTTTCCTCTGTCTTGTCCACCTTCTTAAATTGTACAGCTGAATTTGTTATGTCCGACGCCTTAGTAATATCAGTAAACAGTTTCTCAATTCCTATGCTTCTAATTATCTCTGCACATCTCCAAGTTTATTCTACGTCTGCTGCATCTCTTCTTTCTTGTCAGCATTAATAAAAATACCCCGTTGCCTTCACCAAGCTACGCAGTTTTAAAATATTATTTTTAATTAGACCTTGAGTTAAAGACAATAATAAAATCGGTCTGTTTTTATTCATGATGAAATTTCTTAAACGTCGTACTTGGTTAATGTGAAAATCTTTGATAAATATTTCTAAACGGGCTTTTAAAATTTATTTCACATTGTTTACAAGTTCGTCTTGTGTCTTGAATCCAGTGTCCTTGAATCCAAATATAATCACATTATTCTTTGTCATAAAATTTTTTATAATATTTCAGCCATTTTTAAATAAATAATGATTTTTAGTTGAGAAATATGTGTTTCCATTAAAATAAAACATATCTTCAGTGTTGCAGAAAAGTTAAAAATTTAATGATTTTATTTTCAACACTTTGACTTGAAGGGTTGATATTTTTATCTTACGTTTTTTATAGAATACTTAAAGATTTATATAATATAAAGTAGGTGATTCTTACCTATTTGCTTTAATAAGTTTTTAAATTTTTTCCAAAAGTTTCAATTTCTCTTATAAGTTCTATTATTACTAATATTTTAGGGTGTTGGAACAGTGGTATCTGGAACGACTCTAAGAGGAGTTATTCGATTAAATGATACTTTGTTACTTGGTCCAGATCCGTTGGGACATTTTATTCAGATTGTTATAAAAAGTATTCATAGAAAGCGAATGCCTGTTAGAGAAGTACGAGGAGGGCAAACTGCAAGCTTTTCTTTAAAAAAAATTAAAAGGTCTCAGATTCGAAAAGGCATGGTTTTAGTTTCGCCTGCATTAAATCCACAAGCTTACTGGGAGTTCGAGGGCGAAATATTAATTTTACATCATCCAACTACAATTAGTTCTCGTTATCAAGCAATGGGTAAATTTAATTATAATATTTAAATTAATAAGTATTTAGAATGTTTTACTAATATACAATGCTTGAAATTGACGCTTGTATAAGTATAATTATACATTCATGACTCACAATTTCAGTATATTTGCACTGATCACTTTTAAATGCTCGCTTTACTTAAAATTCAAATATTTCTGTAAAAATAGATATAAAAGGTATGGAACTAGAATCATTTTGAATTTCATTAAATTTAGAATCAAATTGACCACGATATAACCCATTTAATATTGTAAATATAAAAAAATATATCTTTTTAAAGATAGTGATTTTTTTGTGAACATTGCGATTTCAAAATCTTGAGTTCAAGGAACGCCAATTGATGATTCTTGTCCTTAATTTTTCTAAGAATATAAATTGCAAACTCGTCGGTTCTATAAATTTGTTTCATCGGCGCGGTATCAACTCAGTACTCATTTAATTCAAATAAGTTTTTAATAATTAATAAAACGTTTAATTCCATACAGTATAATTGTTTATTTTTTAGACTCTACACAAGCAATAAGGAAAATTAATTTTTTTTAATTCTTCATAGTTTACTTATATACTTGTTAATTGTGCACTATTTAACTCTATACAAATTAGTTTTAAATAAATAATTACATTCAACTGCATAAGGTTAATGGTTAAATTGTATACAGAGCGATCATTTAAAAGTAATCAGTCCAAATGTACTGAAACTTTGCGACTCGAATGTAACTATTTAATAATTTATTTTGTATTTTAGTACATTGTGGGAGTATAAGGCAGACAGCATCTATTTTATCAATGTCTCAAGATTGTTTGAGAACCGGGGATAAAGCCTTAGTGCATTTTAGATTTATAAAAAATCCAGAATATATGAAAACAGGTCAACGCATGGTGTTCAGAGAAGGACGTACAAAAGCAGTTGGAAACATAATTCGTCTCATACCTCACACGGGATCTAGTAACCTACAAAGTAACAGAGTAAATAAATCCAATAGAGTTGAGTACACTAAATAAAATGTCTCGTCCACTCTTTGTATTTAAAAAGTTCTCATTTCTTTGTTTATTTTTGTAATTCAAAAAATAGAATATTAAGTACAATTACTTAACCTTAGTTTCTATTTCAAATATTATTATCTATTTAATGGAAATTAAATAAATTTGTTAAAATTGTCATATTCATAAAATTACCATAACATGAACATGAAATTAATGACATTATACATAAATTGTAAAAAGATGTACGTACCTTAGAGTAACTTATCAATATTTAATTTTATCAAGTAATTTAGTATTACGGTCGGAGAATACTTTAACCTAGGGAGAGGAAGGTTCTACTTTGTAAAAATTCATTTTTAATTATTATTTTTTCTTAAGGAGGTTGTTTAACGAAACAAAGGAGGTTGCCAACAGATGTAGAATTTTTTAATTTAATATTTGGTCGACCAAAAATATTTTCGCTAAATATTTAAAATGATTGATGATGATCATATGTTTATTGAGAAAATTAAAGTCTAACTTTGTATTCTATGCAAGAGATTTTAAGATTAAAATTATACAAATCTTAATAGGAGTATAATAAAACTTTAACAAGCTTTTGTATTGACAGCACGGTTTAATAAATAGTGTTTGAGAAAGACACAAACATTATGTATTCTGTTAACAGTTTTTAATCGATTTCAATACAGTGATGACACTGAATAACAGAACTATTTTATTCTACTACTATTAAATCTAATATTAAATATAACATAAGAATGATGATTTAATTACAGAAATGTGTTATTATTAAAAAACGATTATATATTTTTCGATTTTGTATTACAAGAAAATTTCTGTAATTAAACATAGGCAATCCCTCTTCAACGCCTGCCCCCCACGAGATCTCAGCAACCTTCTTAAGTTAAATACATTATAAATAAAAAGTATATAATTTTGTTAAAACTATTTAATATTTTAATAGGGTAAGGCGGGGCGAGATGGGTATAGATATTTTTTGTGTTAATGCTTAAACTGGGTTATGAATTAGTCAAAAGTATCTTATAGTTTACGATCAAAAACTATTTTTATTTACAACATTACAAGAATTTGAGACAATAAAATTAATTAAATATAAATAAAAATTAAAGAAAAAATGTAGCTTTTGACCAAATGTGCCACAACAGTGTGGAGCAAGATGAGTCGCTTGCTGGGGTGATATGGGTCATGAGAATGACCTATGAGAAAAAACGTTTGCTATATAACCTCACTTTATCTCCTTTATCTTAAACACGTGCTCAACTCACATGTTTATATGTACATAACCTCAAAATATAATCTCGTGACTCGTTTGACCCCGAATGCCCATCTCGCCCCGCCTTACCCTAAACTGAATACGACTACAGAAACAATTTTATATGGAAGTAAATATATAACATACAGCTGTCTACTTTTGTAATTGACGCTTCTTAAATTAAACTTCTAATTTTTTTATAATTATCTACTATCTATCTATCATTAGGAAAATACATTTTGTTTTAAATTTTAAGTTTCTTTTTCATTTACGTAACTTAGGTTTTCAGAATTCGGAACTGTAAACTATATATTTGGTATTATTGATAAAAATATGTAAAATGACTTTAATTATAAGATAATATATTCTTTGCTTTTATAAATCGACAATTGTGTTTTTATTTGGTATAAGAAAGAAAACCTTGATTTTAAGCCAGGCATTTTAAAATCATATTGGATGAAAATAGATGATGTAGCATATTCACCTCTTAACAAGGATTCGTCAACATACTACAAGGGTAAAGGAGGTCTAACCATTTGTGGCAGCCCATGCAGAAACATATCTTCCCAATTAGCACATAAGCTTGTCACAAACTTGTATGAAGCTTACTGTGCAAGTTGTGCAAGCTTACAGAGCAAGCTCGTGACAAGTTTGTGGCAAGTAACAAAATGTCCTATTGCTGCAAGCTTGCTACAAGATTACGATAAAAGCTTGATACAAGCTACAAAGTTGCTGCAAGCTGGCGGATAAATTAAAAACACTTGACACAATGCGCAGTTGAATTCTATGGCATTTACGGCTGCGCAGTAAATTTTTTTGTCACTTAGCTATGTTACTGAGTGTATATTTTGAAAATTATAAGAAAATCTTTGGAAGAAATTAAAATTGATTCAATTAAATTGTATATACTTGTGATGCATGCTTGCAAACAGCTTACTGCAAACTTACAGTAAATTTGCCAACTAAGATTGTCGTAGACTTGCCTCTAAAGCTTGCAGCAATCTTATATCATAATCTTGTAGCAAGATTGATTTATTGATTTATTTTGAAATATTTTAATAAAATTGTTTGAATTCGTATGGAATTCCGCAGAAAATGACAGGTAATAATTCCATCATAAATTTACGGCGAAATTTTCATACGAAATTCGTATAAAATTCGAGCGAATGAAAAAAATTTTTTTTAATAAATGAGTCCCTGAGATTGGATCCAGTGCAGTTAATATGCTTCTGTGAATTTACGGCGTTGGAATTAGAATTAGAATTTCTTTATTTGTTCGAGAAAACTATGTGAACAATTTTTACAGAGCAGCATTCAACAATCATAATAAAAAATATTCATACATATTTACACGTGCGCCACAAGATAAGAATAAATAAAAAGGTAATAAAATCCATAAAAAGAACGCAATTATGTATCAACAAGCAATAAATATGTAAAAAGTTTTTTTCTAAAAACGAAAAGACTCCGAACTTGTTATAGAGCAGAGAAGAGAGTTCCGTAGTGATGCAGCAACAACAATAAAAGAATTTTGATATTGACTAGTTCTACGCCGAGGAATTCTCAGAACATTAGGGCTTCTAATCTCCCTGGTAGTAATCTCTTGTCTAAAAATAAATTTATTAAACAAATACTCAGGTTCTTCAGAATTTAGAATAGAATTTGTTAAACAACCAATATTTAATAAGCGTTTATGTTTAACTGTAAGCCATCCCAGTCTTTCACGATAAGGATATATATATTCATCCATTCTCAAATCAAAAGTAAATCTAATACATGTGTTAAGGAGTTTCTCAAGTTTATAATTGAGTTCATCAGTAATATTACTATAGACCGCACAGCAATAGTCAAAATGAGGAAGAACCAAAGAAGAGACAAGCTGAATTTTTAACTTAATAGAAAGTGCTCTTTTGTTTGTCTTTAGTTGATGTCCGGGCGAGCCAACTATCATTGCATATGTCTTACTTATGTTTATCCTAAAATGATTGGACTTTACCCAATCACAAATAACATCATTATTGACCAATCAGACATCTCTCCATCGGGACCTACAAACGACTGCACTCTACCAGTAAGATAAGATGCAAACCATCTTAGGACTGAGGAAGACAAGCCAAATGATTTTAACTTTAACATTAGAACATTGTGTGGAACCATATCAAATGCTTTACTGAAGTAAAAAAAACAATTACTGTTACCATCTTATGGTCTATGGCCTAAAGTATATCATCAGTGACTTTCAACAACTGAGTCTGCGTGCTTAGGCCTTTCTATAGCCAGATTAAAAATGATCAAGAATGCCAGCAGACTCAATATAAATACTTAACTGTTTATATACAATTTTTTCTAGAACCTTTGACAAGCAACAAAGAATGGCAATCGGTCTGTAGTCACCAGGATTTTGCGGAGTCTTAACTTTATTAATGGGTTTTATAAGTGTTCTTTTCCAAATATCAGGAAAGACTGAGGATTGCAAAGATTCATTAAATAGATCAAGCAAATGAGGAAATATTACCGGCATAGCTTTCATGAGTATACTAATTGATTGACCATCGATACCTTGAGCTTCAGTCTTTATGCTTCTAAGAGCTTCTAACAAAGCAGAGGGTCTTATGTCTTGAAAAAAGAAGTAAGAATCATTAAACTCAATATCCAGAAGAAGATCTGAAAGGAACTGAGGCGATATACTAAAAGACAAATCTCCACAAATATTTAGAAAGTAAGCATTAATATCATTATCAGAAAAAGAAAGTGGAGAGAAATCACATTCACTTGATTCAATAAGATGGAAGTTGAGAACTAGTTAGTGTTGCCAACCAACTCTTCACATTTCTGTATTCTTATACTATGACAATTTAAAAAAACTAAACACTTATTCGAAAAAGTGGGTCTTTACTGGGAAGCGAAATTAAACAGAAAATTTAATAAAGTTTATTTTATCTTGATTCGATGTTTCTATGAGCCACAATCTTTTTTCTACGATGAGAATTTTTAACTGTAGCTGACATGAGGAAGAAAATGGCCGTCAGAGTTCAGAGAAAGAGTTGAGCAGGTTGCCTACGTAAAGGCTGAACAGTATGATAAAACAGAGCAATAACTTTTAGTTTGATGAAAATTATAAAAACAATATTTTGTTATAATAAAAATTAAATATAAACGATATAAATAAAAGGTCTTTTGTTTATAAACATTGTACATAATATAAAATATGTCAAAGTAAACAGAAAAATAGGAAATTTTTTTCTTACTTTTGATATTTGTTTATATGAATTTTTATTAAAATATAAAATTATTATTGTTAATTAGTACTACAAGAGTTAAGATTTAATATACGGTAATTAATAAAAATATTGAAAGTCAGAAACGTACAGAATTAAAAAAAATTAAATTATCTCTAAAACTTCCAAAATTATTTTTTTATTTTAGGGAAATTAGTTATTATAGTAATTGGAAAATTAGATAAAATTAAAAATTACACAGGCTGACAAAATTTTATCAACTGCATGTTGCCTAAAATGTTACATCCGATTCTTACAGGATTTTGTCCGTAGAATACGAATCTGACCTTGAAAATATTGGATTGGCTCCAGTTTTTAAGCAACTTACGTTTTAATTCGCAAAAAAGGCATTTTTGACATTTTTTGAATGAAAGTTAAATCATAAACCGAAACAGTAAATCTGTCTGCATAGGGCAAAAGTAAAGCATAAACACTGCTATTCAATATCCAAAAACAAAAAAATTAATTTATGTACACTTTAACCTTGTTACGATGTAGAATTTGCCTGATCGGAGGAATCGCGAGAAGCTCAGTAGTCGGCCCGAAAAAATATTGGTTTATTTTTATTTTTGACATTTTTGTAAATTGTTTCAATTGTGAACCTGCTCGGAGTCTTGTACTGCAAGGGATTCATCGTGGGAAGCTGTATTATTTCTACCATTCGCCGTTTCTGCGACGTGGAGAATTAACGACAATCTTTGATTTTGAATTCTATATTCAAAATTGCCGCCATGGGTCACATGATTCAAACTTATGGCCACGAATTCCCATTCGACTACGGAATTCAACCTACGATAGATAAAAGGAGTATCGCTTGGAAATAATAGGCCGAATCATGACACATATTAATTGTCATAAGATTACCGAGACTTCCGGATATTATTATTATTTTTGTTCTTCCGCCCTAGGTGCCCTGTCAGTCTACGGCCCTGACCTTTGAAATATTTAACACTTTGCGCTCAAGGCTACCTATGCCTGTCGCTCGAAAAGAAGGAAGTCAAAGACATTCGACAAAGATTTCCTTATTGCACCCTTGTCGCCACCTCCAGTTACGTCCCTGAAAGGAGCAGACGACACAGTGGGCCAGCAATGCCAAGCCAAGCGGCCGGCTACAACTCACTCACTCTCTGACTGCGATCCTCAGAGTAAAGTTTTAATTTAGTGTGACTCATAATAAAATTGTGCATCGCAAGTAGTGTTAATATTCGACGCCTGTGTGTTCGATTCAACGGAATGGTGAGATACTTGTCTTTGGCCCTTCTGGCTATTATTTTGTCTCTTTTTTGGCGAATTGCGTCCAATTCATTATAATTTTCTTTGCCGAATTGAGTGTTCTGTGTCGAGCTTGTAGTTTCAGGGTTACCTTTTATTCTTTTGATCGACTGGTGTCATCTTATTTGGTGTTTCATTGGCAGAGAAATTAGTCTGGTGACATCGTGTTTCTTGCTAGTGGAACACTAATTTCCTCGTGTAGATTTTGCCTAGTGGTATTTTTGTTTGTTCTTGAATTTTGTTACCTTACCTCCGATGAGACTCTTGCTCCTCGATGGATTACTCGATTCGTATTTAAATTCTGTTTGAGCAATGTTTAATGACATTTGAATGTCATTTAAAAGTGTACTTTTATGCCGATTACTGAGCCTAGAGAGAGGGTTAAATTTAAGTTTGGTTACCCATATTTCAATAATTCCCCCTTACTCTTGTAAATTCCCCGTTTGCTAAAAGATTCGATTTATTTGTGATTGGTTACCTAATTTTCCTCGATTATTGTATCAAACCCCCTTTTTATAATTTCTCAATTAAATAAAGGTGTTAAACTTGAAAAACAAGAAAACTAGTTTAATTTCAGAATTCACGCCTCTCCGTATTAGTTTTATTTCCCGAGCTAGTCAATTCGTTGCATATTTAAATTGATTGAAAATCTTGAATTCCCTTTTTTATCTCTATTTAGAATTGGTCCAAGAAAGACCTGGCGCCCTTCCGGTAAATTTTGTATTATTATTTTTTGTAATAGAGAATTGAAGACTTTGGACAACCAATTTGTAATTTGTCGTTAAGAATTCATTACAAAAAAATTCTCGTTACAACCTATAATGTCCAAAGACACATACGCTGTTCCATAAATATATTAAAAACAACAGTACTTTTGACCATGTAAGGCAATTTAAATAAAAATTAGTCTCTCTAGGGGTTTTTATGGTCGCTGCTTACTGATCTGTATTCGGATTTTAATATTTACAATGGCGGATTCAATATGGCAGAATTTTTTTTAATTTTATATTTTTATCATAAAAGGCGTAAATTAGTTTTAAAAATTGGTCCGCCACTTGTAATTTGTATATCTCATAACAGATTTGTAAGCAGCGATCATAAAAAACCCCATGGAGACTAATTCCGACTTGAATTGCCTTACATGGTCAAAAGTAATGTTATTTTCAATACGTTCGTAGCACAGTGAATGTTTCTTTGGGCATTATAGGTTAAAGTGTAAATAAATTAAATTTTTTGTTTATGGATATTCAAGAGCAGTGTTTAAGCTTTAATTTAGTGCTATGCCGATAGATTTACTGTTCCGGTGTAGGGTTGCACATTCATTTAAAAAATGTCAAAAATGCGTATTTTGTGTATTGAAACGTAAATTGATTATAAACTAGAGCCAATGCAATATATTCAAGGTCAAATTCGTATTCTACAGACAAAATCCTATAAAAATCAGCTTGTATTGGTTAGGCCACACAATTTTGTTGGCCTGTGTTATTTATCAAATATAGAATACATTTTTGCTTATTTATTTTACAATTATATAAGCTATTATAAAAAAGGGCTCAAGAAAATTTCTTCTTATTTAAATAAAACATTTAATTTTTATTATTACAAAATATTGTTTTTATAATTTTCATCAAACTAAAAGTTATTGCTCTGTTTTATCACACTGTTGAGCCTTTACGTAGGCAATCCGTTCAACTCTTTCTCTGAACTCTGACGGCCATTTTCTTCCTCATGTCACCTCAAGTTGAAAATTCTCATCGTAGAAATAAGATTGTGGCTCATAGAAACATCAAATCAGGATAAAATAAACTTTATTAAATTCTCTGCTTAATTTCATCCCCCAGTAAAAGCCCTCTTTTTTAAATAAGTGTTTAGTTTTTTTTAAATTGTCAAAGTGGAGTGGAATTTCCTGCTGAACACGAATATCGTATTAATTTTCAAATTAATTCAATGTTGTTCCATAAAATTTAGAAAAAATTGAAATATGGACTCTTGGGGCAAGATAGTTATAAAGATGACCTTTCCAACGATGTATTTCTCATTAAAATAGCTAAATCCATATTAATTTTAGAAAGCGATTTCGAAGGGACTCACGCGAGTCTTTTTCGTCTTGACGGAAGGGCAATGGACACTCTATGGTTGATAGGTTAAAGAATTGAATTTTGAAGAAATTACAAATGATTGCAGAATTCCAATTATTTTTAAAAATAATAAAATTCTTCTTACGAAAGTTCAAGTAGGGTAAATGTGCCATCTACTGCGACGTTCAAATTTAGCAGCCTTTGAAATAATAAACTCGGGAATTATAGTGCAAGAAGTAAAGTTAAAGCTAGTTAAATTAAAAGCTCTTGTTATGTAGATAATAAAACATTACTAAAAACTTTATAGAAATTAATCATTTAAACAAATTAAATCAATAAACAAATTATATCAAATGCGTGTATTACTAGGAGACTGACCCAACTACTGTGAGCGAATTACTACGATAAAAATACTGTATTTAGAGGTTATGTTGCTCCCAGTAATTGGAGCATATGCATTTCAATGGAAATGTCCCAATTACTACGATAAGCAATTGCCGTTCTTAAATAATTAAATTATTAATACTTTAAATATGTTTCTTTACGCACAATGGTATTAAGTAAGATCGAAAATAATTTTTTCTAACATTTCCAAATAGTATATTATTCTATAATAGTAAAATAATTGTATTATACAAAAATCCCAGTAATTGGAGCAATCCCAGTAATAGGTGCATTTACCCTATGTCAAAATTGAAGAAAAATTCTCGTAAAAATCACAATAATTAATCAATATTATTTTTATAAAAAGCAAAATTCTTCTCTAAAATTCAATTATTGAAAAGATCCTTATTTCAATGGTTTTCAATTTCTACTATTTTAATAAATTTCCTAAAAGAATTCAATTTTTAATAAAATTATACTTAAAATAATTTATTGTCACAAATAATGAAAGTTGCACAGGGATTCATTTATTTCTATAAATAATCAAGCTCATCGCAGAATTTTAATTGTTTTTAGTATAATTTTAATCAAATTCTTTAGAAAAAGCAATTATTTATAAAAATTTGATTTTAATTTGACAAAATAATTCAAACATTTAAAAATTTCTTAATAAAATTCGTGAAAAGAATTTTAAATAAATACTTTTGTATTTTAATAATTGAGTAATTTTGAAAAGGTTTAAAATTAAAATATTTAAAAATAAGAATTTTCTATTCTTGAAACTGGCAATTTCTAATAATTAATTTAAAAAAAATGTTAATTAATTTTTGTTGAAATAATTTAAACTTACATGAAAATTTTTCAAATTTGTCGGAAACTTACATAAACATTTAAGTAATTCGAGAGAAATGAATAGCTGTGACTACTGTTTGATTAGTAATAACGTCGCTGCTAATTTTAATTATAGTTACTGTTACTATTCCATTAGTAACTCCAGCCATTTAGTTAGTAACGTAACTAATTAAATTGGTAGACCAACAAAAAAGTAGTTGAAACAAATAATAAAATGGTTGAGTTCTAATTATTATTTACTGCATTAAAAGATAAGTTTGGTGTTCCTTGTCCTGTTTTAACTCGTTTTTCTTTGACTAGACCAAGCACTTAGTGGGCACACTTGTTCAAAAGACGTCCTAAGGATGTCTTTTTTTCACGCTATTGTCTAGAATAGACCAGCGTTTCTGGTCTGATCAGCATTGCTAGTAAATTCAAATCTACGTCTATTCAAAATTTCTCATTGTATGTTAAGACAACTATTCTTATAATGATAAGACTTAATTATATTTGAAATAATTTTAATGACTTTTTTACCTAAAAAGCATAAAAAAATATTTTAACTTTCTGTATTTTCCACTACAACATTCTTAAAGCGTAAGGCTTTGTGCCCCTCCAAATCTTTGGCATTTGAGATAGTAGTCTTTTTGTAAAATAAAATTTACTACAAATCAAAACAACCAGATGAAACTAGCAGTTGTATTCAGCACCAATATTTAGGCGTCAACCACTAATTAATGAAATTAATAAATAAAAACTTACTGTATTTGCTATTTAGTGGATATTTATTCTCAAACAACAGTACTCGATGGTTTTTTAAATTATTAAGTATTACTAAATTTGAAGGAGAGGCATATTGATAGAAGACGCCTAAACATTTATGCTGAGTACGACTGCTAGCTTCAGCCGAGTAATCAAAACTCATAGAAACACATTAAAATCTAATTTTTGTCAGTGCACATTTAAAATGAATTTATACAGAAAACAACAACATAGCACATTATTATTTACATAAAACAGAAACCACAACGAATACTAAAAATCACAAAGAAAATGTACCATACGCTGACTGATCTAACGACGCTAAACAACGCGACGCCATTAGGCGCCATGTTACTTAACAGCTGGGCACACATCGACGCATGCGCATATAACATCCTAGACCAAATCTAGACGATCCTAATAACACCGTACTAGACGGACATATTTGACTTAGATTTCTTATTCTTTATTTTTCCACACGAGTAATTTTTCTTTTTCATTTTGTCAATTATTTTTTTAGGTTATGTTTTGTAATTACAATACGATACTTACCTCCACTATTTAAAAACAAGGAAATTTACATCATAATTGGATTGTGAAGTTGAAAAAAAATTATGTGTTCTAACTTTAATTTAATTTGTATAATATAATTACAAAATTTGATTAAAATTCGACCATTTGTAATAGCAACTAAATGTTATGCACACCAACTGTAAACTGTCATAATTTATTGCGTCTTGCAAGTCACTGCTCTGAGCTTGAAAAGACCATCTAGATAGAAGGACTCAACGAGGTCTATTAAGCTGCTCCTTAGCCGATAGCAAGACAGGCTGGATTAGACGGGTACCATCTATTACAACTATTCTGACAATTAAACATTTTAAAATTACCGAATTCTCTTATCCTGTTTGTTACTCTATATTTTTCCAAGTAGCACGTAACATTACTGGAATGTTGCAGCAATGTTACATGTAATGTTAGTAATATTACACTGTTATGCATCAAATTATACTGCCGTCAACTAGGGCTATTTTATGTACGCGAGGTTATTTAATAAATAAAATTATTAAAAAAAATTTCTATATCAAAAAACCATAATTTAACAGCTAAGCAACCTAACGGCAAAAAATTACCTTTAATTAATATTTATAAGTTTTTCAAATTAGTTTTAAAAGTATTTCTCTCGTTTATCTTAAAATAACTTGAAAAGTGTATTAGATATTAAATTGTAATTCATTTAACCTTAAATTATTAATTTCACTTTTTTGAAACTTTGATGGTTCCCGTGGAATAGAGCTCCAAGGTAAATTCGCGTGTTCAGAATAATTCAAAATTCTCGTTTTCAAGCATATTTTCTGGAAATTGAATTCTTTTCTATTCTACGCTTCTTACCGGGGGGAGGGGCAAAAGTGGGTTGTCGTGGAAAAATTATAGTCAAAAGGTTACAAATATTATTTGAATTTTAGAAATTTTTATTTTAATGAAAGCTTATAAAATTGCGCATCGATCTGTGGTCGTAGAATTTTGAAAATTGTTAACAATTTTTTTTATGTAACAGTCAATATGAAAAAAGGGGAAAAAATTTTATTCATGTATATCCTTATATGAAACGAACAGTATGCAATGGTCAAATTTTGTTCAAGAAATTATACAAAACCATAATTCTGCACTGTAAAAAATTTAGGGAGTTAACGGACTCGGGAGTTGGGAGTTAAAAAACAACTCCAAAAGAGAGTTAATTTCCCTTCATTCAACACCCGCGCGAGTTATTTTTCCATGGGGAGTTAGCATTTGGGTGTTAAATTTTAACTCTCTTTATTTAACTCTCCTGGCATTAACTCCCCAATGGTTTTTTTTTTATAGAATCCCCTGAGGAGTTAATATTTAACTCCTTTTTTTACAGTGTGGTAGAAAATTTTCCATAGAATCGGAATCTGACGTTGGCTTTCGAAATTAAAGCAGCGGAATCCAAAAAATCCGGAAAACTGTAAATATTCTAAAAAAATCTCACAGTCGTTTTTTCCAAATTGTTTGTCAAGTTTTCTAAAAATAAGGTTAATTTCAAAAATTATCAAAATTTGTCAATAAGTATGAGATACGTTTTCAAATTTTAAAAACAAAATATTATAAAATGAACAACCTTTTGTGTTTTGTCAGTAATTAAAATTTTGAATTTTAAAGTTAAGAAAATCTAGGTTCTGTTTGCAACGGTTCTATTGATTTTAAATTTTCTGATTTAAATTTTCTTTCAGTTATTAAATATATAAATAGTGAGAATTCTGTTATTGGATTTTTATTACAACTTTTAATAATAAACAGTTTCATAACTTCCGAAATTAGTATTTAAATTATAGTTTTATAAATAAAATCATTTAAAAATATCAAGATTATTAAATGATTACATGTCACATGTTTAATTTTAATTACTGACAAAAAGATGTTCTTTCTATAATATTTTGTTTTGAAAATTTAAAAACCTAACTGTTACTTATTGGGAAATTTTCAGTTTTCCGGATTTTTTGGATAATAATTTCTTGAACAAAATTTGACCATTAGAAGTTGAATTTTTCTTTAAATGTTCATAAAAACCGGGTTTTTTTTAATTTGGCGCTAAAAACACAAAAATTGAAATTAAAAAAAAGCACCCGACAGATTTTGATTTTTCTTGTGAGAAAATATTCAGTAAGGTACCCCGAACAAGTTGCAACAGGGATTTTTAAAAGGGAGAATGTTGAGGGTTGAGATTGGTTGCAAGGTACAGTGATAAGCAGGTAGGGATTGGTTTTCTCTCTCCTGAGAATGATATAACAATAAGAGTTACCATTTTCCTTTTAAATTTAACGCATTGCTTTCCTTTTCGCTCCGTACGAAAAAACATAAGAGTTTCCTTTTTCGTTAAAATTAATCGCTTTGCTTTTCTTTTCGCACCTTACAAAAGCACTCAATTCCGTTAAAATTTAACGCTTTGCTTTCCTTCTCGCACCAAAGGAAATCGCATTAGAACTTCTTCTAACGTTAAAATTTAACGGATCTTCGTCTCTCTCACACTTAAGATAGTAGAATGAGAATTTCCTTTACTTCTACGCAATTTGCAATACTGTTCGTTTCATATAAGGATAATGAGTATTAAATCTAATGCAACGGGACCTGATTGTATATCTTTTAAAATAATTAAATTAGCATTACCTATTATAATTCCGGTTTTACTGCACATTTTTAATTTCCTTCTTCAGACAGGAGTCTTTTCTGAGATATTGAAAATAAGCAATATTAAGCCTATTCCAAAGGTATCTAGTCCGAAAAGAATCACAGATTTTAGAGAAATTTCGTTAATTTGTACTCTATCTAAACCTTTAGAAAAAATTGCTTGTAAACAGCTTACAAGTTTCCTAAGGGATAATAATTTTCTTGAGCCTCTACAGTCTGGTTTTCGCGATAATGACAGTACATGTACGGGATTTTTAAAATTTACTAGTGATGTTAAATTACACAGGCCGACAAATTTTAATCAACTGCATGTTGCCTAAAATATTACTGCCGATTCTTACAGGATTTTGTCCGTAGAATACGAATCTGACCTTGAAAATATTGGATTGGCTCTAGTTTTTAATCAATTTACGTTTCAATATACAAAATATGCATTTTTAGCATTTTTTGAATGAATGTACAACAATACACCGAATCAGTAAATCTGTCCGCATAGCACAAAATGAAAGTTTAAACACTGCTCTTCAATATCCAAAAACAAAAAATGTAATTTATGTACACTTTAACCTGTAATGTCAAAAGAGACATTCGCTGTTCCACAAGCATATTGAAAACAACAGTACTTTTGACCATGTAAGGTAATTTAAATAACAATTAGTCTCTCTAGGGGTTTTTATGGTCGCTGTTTACTGATCTGTATTTAGATTTTAATATTCAAAATGGCGAATCCAATATGGCAGAATTTTTTTTAAATTTTAAATTTTTATCATAAAAGGCGTAAATTATCTTTAAAAATTTGGTCCGCCACTTGTAATTTTTATATTTCATAGCAGATTTGTAACTAGCGATTATAAAAACGCCAGAGACACTAATTTTTACTTGAATTACCTTACATGGTCAAAAGTAATATTAATTTTAATACGTTTATGGAACAGCGTATGTTTTTTTGGACATTATAGGTTAAAGTGTACATAAATTACATTTTTTGTTTTTGGATATTCAAGAGCAGTGTTTAAGCTTTCAATTGGTGTTATGCGGACAAATTTACTGTTTCTGTGTATTGTTGTACAATCATTCAAAAAATGCCAAAAATGCATATTTTGTATAATGAAACGTAAATTGATTAAAAACTAGAGCCAATCCAATATTTTCAAGGTAAAATTCGTATTCTATGGACAAAATCCTATAAAAATCAGCTTCTATTGGTTAGGCCACAAAATTTTGTTGGCCTGTGTTAGCAATGGATATGAAACGCATTACCATTGTAGTTTTTTTGACTTTTCGAAGGCATTGGCATTAGTTGATCATAATCTTTTAAAACGTAAACTTTCTTTATTTCAATTGTCGAAATCTGTATGTGATAGGTACGAATCATACATCAATTTTAGGTTTCAAAGGGTTATTGATGGAAATGGCATCGAATCAGAAATCTGTATGTGATAGGTACGAATCATACATCAATTTTAGGTTTCAAAGGGTTATTGATGGAAATGGCATCGAATCAGAAATCTTTACCAGACCTACTTCGAATGATACAAGTAGATATTAACTATGTTGAGCAATGGTCAAGTGATAATGGACTTGTTCTTAATTCTGATAAGACTCAGGCAATTATAATCTCAGCATCGGGAAAACCTTCGTATGAAACGTTGTCACCTTTGCCTTTAATTTTGCTGGGGGGTAAACCCATTGTTTTCAAGGAGACAGTAAAGGATCTTGGGTTGATAATAAATAGAACATTGTGGAATAAATTATGGAATAAATTGGATCCAGTTTTAAGAGATGCACCTAATCTATTATCGGTTAAAAACCTGTTCTTTGAATTATTATTTAGAGAAAGCAATGGAACATTAATGCTACCATTCTAACAAATTTTGTTATATTCTCTACCTTGTCCGTGGATA
Organism: Leptopilina myrica (nomen nudum); assembly: GCA_032872475.1. Classification (NCBI taxonomy): domain Eukaryota; kingdom Metazoa; phylum Arthropoda; class Insecta; order Hymenoptera; family Figitidae; genus Leptopilina; species Leptopilina myrica (nomen nudum). The sequence goes on from CM065461.1 coordinate 17,211,452, forward strand.
AAACTTCACCGGAAAAAAGCGCTCTCTAATATACTTATTTCAAGGACAATCATTTAAAAAATGGGGAAACTCTGCATCTTCTCCTCGCACCACATACAGTTTTCACTCCCCGGCAATTGCATTCTCGAAGCGCCTAACCATATAAAGTTAGAATATTTATTCACTAAACGAATTTGCGCGAACGACCTCTTCGTCGCCAAATTCAACCGTTTCCTTAGGTAAGGCTGAGGGCCTGGGAAAAGACGGACGAACGGCCAAACCTGCAAGCTCGATGATTTTTCGCGTAAAGCAAGAATCAAGCTTCTAACAATGCTTCTCAAAATTAAAATTCAAGTGATTTGCATACGTCGAAATTAGCTTAGGGGTCCCAGTATTCCAAAGATCAACTCCATCCCCCCAAGAATTAATCTTTCAGCTGGCCAAACCAGCTGCTCCCCACGGATGACGGGTCTCCACGCGCCAGTGCCATCAGACCCAATAAGCACTGTCTCGGGTATCTAGAATCCTCCATAGCTGCGAATTTACCAATCCAAGTACATATATTCGTCCACGACTTCAATTCTCTCGTCACCCACCTTAAATGTTTTAAAATGTTTCACCGAGTGATTAATATTTTTTCTGAAGATCATAATCTTCATCTTGTTTACATTAATCTCTTGTGCCCTTTTTTCGCAGAATTCAAAAAGGGTAGTCAGTTGCCTTATCAATTCAGACAGAGAATCGGATAACAATACTACGTCATCCGCGTACGCGAGAATTGGGACATCAGTAGTACAGTTTATAGATAGACCCTTGCACCCTTTACTCCTCAAAAACATTTCTAGATCGCTGATAAACAAGGAAAAAATATGTGGGTTAAATTCCTCGCCTTGTAAGACACCCCGAGAAACACTAATAAATTCCGTCGCTCCGTAGCGACACCTGATGCTGGAAGACGCCTTCTCATAAAAATCTTTCAAGATTTTTATAAACTTTGTGCTTATGCCAATCGAGTGTAATTTATCCCATAAAATTTCATGCGCGACCGAAGGAAAGGCGCTCTCAAAGTCAATAAAGACTGTATAGACAACCCTCCTTGGAAAACGTAAATGCAACTGCAATAATGAATTTAAAGTAAATAGGTGGTCTACGCAGCCCCTCCCCCTTCTAAAGCCTGACTGAAATTCAGGTATCACTTTAAACTCTTTCTCCCATAACAAAAGCCTGTCTGCCAGTATCTGAGTGAACCATTTCACCACATTATTAACCAATGTAATTGGTCGAAAATTGTCTGGATTTTTAACATTACCTTTTTATGCAATATACACATTATTAATTTTCCCCACGCAACAAGTATCTTTTCCTGATCGAGAACTTTATTAAATAAGTTCTCCAAAAAATTAACCAATTTTTCGGTAGGTTCTTTAAAAAATTAGAATTGACATTGTCGCATCCTGGAGACTTTGAATCTTTAAAACTTTTGATGCATTTAATTATCTCTTCATAAGTTATACAACTCTCAAGAATCTGGTGTCCAACGTAAGGTGCAGTGAAACAGTTCACAACCCTGACAGGATACAACTCGCGAAGGTACTGCAACTACAAATCCTCTCCAATTTTATTATTCACAGAATATCTAACTCTTTTCTTATTAACAATAGACCAAAACATCTTTAAATCTCTCGAATTAGCAATCCGATCAGTTAGCGCATTATTATAGGCTCTCTTTTTATGATTATTAATTTTCTAAACTTAGATTGTGCCTCGATAAACTTGCCACGCAAAGAAACCTCAAAGCCCCTGTCCCTATATTCTCGAAAAGATGCTTTCAATGAAGATCTCGCATTTCGACATTCGTCATCAAACCACGGCTTATTCGCTGGTGTACTAATATTTCGATGATTGACAATTCTTTTTATTCCCAACTTTGCCGCTACGTCTGTGATTGCCGATACCAATAAGTTATTCATTATATCTATATCCCCTCCCACATCAACTCCTACTTCCTCTCTCCATCTCATACATTCTGAAAATTCCTTTACTTTTGCAAAATTAAATTCAAGCTTCACAATCTGAGCTCCCTAATTCAAAGACTGATGCGATTGGGAGGGGATATCTATACATAACGCAACTGGCAGATGTTTGAAAAGAGTTCCCCACTCCAATACCTTAAAATCACGAAGAAAGGGCGAACTCGACAAACATTTCCACCAATATAAGTAAACTGCGCAGGCGAGTCACTCAGCGATCTCCCATTACATAGAAAGAATTCGTTCTTATCCATACAACCGACAAGTATTTTTTCCCTACCATTTACAATTAAATCCATTGATATTCTAGACGGAGCGGAAAAATGGTTGAAGTTCCCCACCCGACAGTTAAAATCCCCTTCAACTATAATTTGGGCGTCGTTAAATGAACAACGCAACTCACACAATATTTATAATTAAACTTACTCAAAAAAATTTTAATATTTGTTAAAGGGGAAATATAAATCAAGATTAATAAAAAGCAAAAGCGGCTGACTACAAAATTAATAACAATTAAATCTGGTTCAGACGAAACCAGCTGTGAAATAAATAAATCTTTATTAATAGCAATAATCAAACCCCCTTTCGCTCTTCCTCTGCTTGCCTCCCTTACTGCCGGTGCCACAAAAACACTTATGTTATCCGGAAGACTTGGTACCAATGGTCGCCCATTCTCCAACCACGTTTCACACAAACATAAAATATCATGCTCATACAGTTGTGGTTTCAGATCCTCCATATTCGCATACCCGTGGGTGTTCCAGAAAAGAATCCTAAATTTAAATCCACTTACTGTAGGCACTCCTTGAGGGTAGAAGAGTTGAGAGTCTATCTCGGTGCTTTTTTGCGACCTCAACGCACTATTCTTTACGTGCCGTGGATGGCGATGCTCCTCTCTCCTTCTCTGGTAGAAAGAACTGAGTTAAGGGTTTTGTGCCTTTACTCGGGGTAACTTTAAAAGAGCCAGTAGGACGCCCTCTTTAAGGTTTCCCAATACCTTCTGCTGCCTGATCCAAAAGTTTGCGCTTAATACCGGGTGTCAAATTTTTATTAAGAGAAACCATAGATGCTTCCACCTTGTCGTGCTCAACATCCCCTATCTCTGTATCAATATCCTCTGAAGAATTAAAAGATTCACTTCTATTTTGTAAATCTTTTAAAGAGTGTGCCTTATTTTTAATAATAATGGAATTTCCCTTCATTTTTGCTTCATGGCCTTGCTCCCTCAGACTGAACAAGTAGCGACTAAGAAGACTAGAGACAGGAGGGCTAACTCGGCTGTTTTCTCACTCACAGCAGTGAGTCAGTATTAGTGGGATTATGAAGGCGTGGTTATATTGCGCAAAATATCTTGTTTCGGTTCTGCACATCTCGCACACTCTTCGGCTATATATTTAAACACGTGACACGCGTGTGTGAGTGGAAGTGCAGAATCAAAACACGATATTTGCACACATATCCTAATGTTTACAGAAAAATCCTGTTGTTCTTTTTTAACATCCTCGATATCTCCGCTTAGATTAGAGCACAGCAACATTAAGGACTTAACTTCCTCCTTAGTTTCCGCAACACCTGCGCTAATTTTCATTAACAGTTCTCTATCGGAAAGATTTACGTCAGCCATTATTTGTGTACAAACAAAAACTTCTCAAGGCTATACAGTAATTTATTTTCCAACAAATCACAGAAACACGCCCTACACCTCACACAAAATCACCAGATTGTAAAAGAACAGTCTAAGCAGAAATGCACTTCACAGATACAGAGACAAGACTTATTGCACTCTGCAGAACTATCAAAGAAATAAAATTTTTCTTTCTTTCTTATCACTGCAGAAATAAATTATTCAAAAGAAATACTTTACGAAATAATAATCTTATATAAAAGCACAAACATTTACGGACACATTCATTTTGGACATGGCAAGTGATAATAGACTTGTTCTTAATTCTGATAAGACTCAGGCAATTATAATCTCAGCATCGGGAAAACCTTCGTAAGAGACGTTGTCGACTTTGCCTTCACTTTTGCTGGGGGGTAAACCCATTGTTTTCAAGGAGACAGTAAAGGATCTTGGGTTGATAATAAATAGAACATTGTCTTGGCAAGATCAAGTATCCATATTGCGCAAAACATTTAGTACATTACAACAGCTAAATAGAAGTTAAGTCTCACTTCCCACATCAACTCGTTTGGTGTTGGTTAAATCTTTAATTCTTTCTTTAGTTATTGTTGCATTGTTTATGATAATATTAGCAATGAATTACATCCAAAACTTGAAAGATCTATAAGTGCTTGCATTCGTTTCATTTATGGTAATTTGATTTTTTTATTATTTAAAACTAATGTTCCTCTTTATTTATTTTATTTTTTTGAGTTCAACAAAATTGCTGAAGAAAATTACTACAGGCTTAAAGAAAGAAAATCGATATTGATTATTTCACCGCATCAAAATTGCATAATGCAACGCTTGTTTATTGTTACAGGTGCAAGATTCTGGAATATATTGGATCCAGTTTTAAGAGATGCACCTAATCTATTATCGGTTAAAAACCTGTTCTTTGAATTATTATTTAGAGAAAGCAATAGAACATTTAATATTACATATTGGTAGAATTTCTTATTATTGTCATAAATTATCTAAAACTATTAGTTGAGTTTCCATATATTTAGTAAAGCTGTAACATTCTTTATAATAATATTTATATATATTTTCATAATTTTATCTTATTCTGAAATTTAATTTTAACTGGCGATATATTCCTCACTCGCTAACGCTCGCTCGGATGGCAGTTTACTTATTTCTACTTACATATATATTTATTATTTCACATTATTATTATAATATTTCAATTTTTATTATTTATTTAATAGCATTTTTATTGTTAATATATAATATAAGTAGTAAATGTACCTTGATATGAATTTTTAACAAAATGATTATATTAAATTAAGAATTTTAAATAAATAATAAAAATTATTAATTATAATAATTAATTATAATATATATATATATATATATATATATTATAATAATTAATTAATCTTAAAATTTACATTTTCAAAAGTGTATTTGGTCATCTAAATATAATTAATTATTTGATTTATTTTTCTGTATTTTACGACAAATCATTAAAAAAAATTAAAAATTCCCTTTTTTGATAAATAATGAAAGCATTACTCCACCAGTAGACTATGTTAAGAAACTAAATTAATTTTGAAATGTTTAAGTAAAATTTTTTATAAAATAATTTATTTATTTTATGATAGTTCTTCAATAATTAAGATATTTGAAAAGAATTATTGTTAGAAATAGAGAAATTTAAAGGTTTCATATTAGAATTCGTGGTAAATAAGTTTTTTTTGTTTTCAAACAAATTTTACTTTTTTAAAAAAGTATAATTTACTTCAAGGAACCTAAATTTTATTAAAAGCCGAGTAATATTTAAAATTTCCCGGGCAAATTATACTCTGAGCGAAGCAACTTTTATTAGGTTGTTATTATTTATTATACTTTTATTATTAGTTATTATTCAAAAAAACAATCGCTATGGAACAAAATTTGAGTTACACGCATATATCCTTTACCCATATAGAACGTAACATTACAGTAATATGCGGCAATATTACTGTAACATTACTTTAATCTTAGACGCTTTTGAAAAAATTGCAAAACAGTTTTGTTTCTAATGATAAAATAAGTAAAAAATTCTTGTTTATTCATTAAATATACATTTTCAATTAATTTTGCTTTGAAAAATTTATTGTAAGATTACTGTAAATTTATACTAAAATATTACAGTAATAGTACTGTAATGATAATAATAATAATAATAATAATAATAATAATAATAATAATAATAATAATAATAATAAGAGACAGTATATTTGATTTAAAATTATTTATGTTATTTATTAAATTATTACAGTACCGGCCAACATTGTCGGTCTAGCCACTATTAAGAAAATGAAAAAAGATTTTTAATATAGCGAACGAATTTTTCACAAATTCATCGAAGTCTCTTAAAACTTTCGGGTTCGCTGATTACGAATCTGAACTCAGATTTCGAAAATTCAAGATGGCGGATCCAATATGGCGGACAACATTTTCACAATAACAGGACAAACTGGAATAAAGACGACCAAATACAACTACAAACGGTTACAAAAAAGACAGTTTTTAAGCTAAACGATGAATAAAAATAACACATTAGGCACATACAGAGCAATTAACAAAACAACTGACTGTCGCGTTCAACAAAAATGACAGTTACAGGGATTTCAACGTAAGACTTAAATAATTTTTGACTAACAGAATTGAAATAAATTCAGTTAGCTTTCAAAATTACTGGTTATTATATTGGATCCGCCATTTTCAAAACCGACATTACATTTTTAATTTAAGACATCAATAAACTCCAAGTCACAAATTTTCAGTGAATATGATAAATTTGTTGAAATAGCGTCCGCCATATTGGAACTGCTAAATTGATACACCCGAGTATCGAGTTTCAAGTGAACCCGATGAATTTTGAAAATTTTGAAAATGTCATCTGCCATATTGGATCAACCATTTTTAATTTCTGAAATCGGAGTTCAGATTCGTAATCAGCGACCTCGAAAACCCCGAGTAACGAGTTTCAAGTGAATTCGATGGATTTTTGAAAATGTTGTTTGCAATATTGGATCCGCCATTTTGAATTTTCAAAATCTGAATTCGGATTCGTAATCAGCAACCTCTAATACTATAGTATACTGATTTGCGCAAATTTCAGTTTTCTTACAAAACATGTACTGCTAAAATTGCACATTTTAAGGGGAGGCACCACACCCAACTTTGACCCCTTTAAATTTGAATTATTAAAGTAGGTTATATTTTTTTCTTGCACCATTTTTAACTCTAAAATGTATAGGATGGTAAAAAATTTAAAACTTTAATTTTAAAGAGGTTATAATTTATATCTTTTAATTAATTGCATATTTTTGCAAACCCATGCGAGAGCCCTGGCAAATGTGATTAACTGAATGTAACAATCATAAAAGTGTAAGCTGATGCATGTAATTTTTTCTTTGATTTGTTTCGTCAATTTTTATAGTCAATAAATATAAATGAACAAAGAAAACACTTAACTTTAATAGTGAGCTATTAAATATTTATTTTATAATTATATTTGTTGGTTTAGTTAAACAAAATGGAGAAAACAATAATATTTTAAAAATAAAACCTATAATTCCAACCCAAAAGAAAAAATGTATGATCCACACTAATGAAAATAATAATCAAACTCCTCCTACATAAAGAAAGAAATATTTCTATTTGTTGCTTCAGTGAAACAATGAATAAAAAATAGGAGGAGTTTAAATTTTATTTTAATTAGTCTTAACGCCTGAATGCACTGAATTTTCAGTGCGACTTCAAACTTAAATATTTTCTAATAAACTTATTATTTTCTCTTTGACAAATAATTTTTTTGCATTAAAGTGTCCTCTATCCGAATATGATATTAAAAAATTAATTAAAAAATTTTAAACAATATTTTTTTGCATATAATTATGCACGATTTTTTACAGAATTTTTATTAAAAATTTTTAAATTTTAAAGTCAAAAAAAATTTTGACAGCTAACATTTTCATAAATCGTGCACTCCATTGTTTTACTTTCAAAAAATATATTGACTTTTTGCATTTAAACATTTGATTTTTCAAAATGGCGCCTATTAGCAGATAACTCTTGCTAATACTTATTGCAAATTCTTTTATTCCAACTTTTTTTGATTCGCTGTTGACAGTGTTGTGCAAAATTACCGCATTCGTTATAGAAGATTAAATTAATCTCTCAGATATTACACACGTCCATTTTTTTAATCTGTTAATCGGCAACACGCGACTACAATACTGATCATGAACATCCACACCGCCCATGAACTAATTAGAATTACTAAAAGCGTTTAAAAATGGGATATCAATCTTTTCTTTCACCTCTTTACTGTAACGTTTTACAGAAGCTAAAGGGGTTACACCCGACGCTGTCGATAGATTTGATACCTGTTTAGAATCCTGTACGGTAATGAAATTAATTCCACTGTTTTTATCACATTTAACAGCGTATGTTCCCCGGGAAGCATTTTTTGAAATATCATTTTTTTCTCTTATTCTGTTTTCCTGGACTGAACCAGTTGCACAAAGACCCGCGTTTTTCAAGTGCACCAGTAAATCAGGACAACAGAATAGGTTGTCAAAAATACATGATATTTCAACAGATTTTTTGGCGAGATATTAAATAGAAGAGTTTCAAGCATCTTAAGATTTACACGACTTCCAAAAGCACAATTTACTTATACCTCATTTTTACTAGAATTTTTTCCCACAGTAAATGTCGCAATTAAATAAGTACCCAGATGCACTACATAAACCCCACATCTTAATTCTAAATCTAATAGGCTTCGTTTTGATGAATTGTTTCAGAATACTTCTGCCAAAATATTTGATCATCATTTCATCAATTAAAACAGCTGTAGAAAAAATTCCCAAATTGTACAAGGTTTTTTCGAAATATATTATTAATATTGAACGGACTCACCAAACTCTATCATTTTTAGAATTAGCATCTTTGGGCTTGTAAAATTTTATTTTAGATTTTATTCTTTCAAATTGATCTCTGCTCATTGCTGATGGAATAATGTCAGTCCTTAAAAATCAACCCGTAGACCAATAATCTCTTTGAGATAATCTTCTATTGAAAGTCGTGAAGATAATAATTCCTAAAAATTTATCAAAATCTTCTTCACTGAATTCATTTTCAGATTCATTCAGCTTCTTCAAACTCAATTAATCTACTTATCTTTGAAAAAACGAAAAATTCGTATTATTTGAAGAACAAAAGATTCCTACTCTTATATATTTCATAACACATTTACATAGCGGGAGAAATACAACTCTACCACCTGGAGGACAAAAAGAGAATTATAACAAAAAACACTCAAATTTTCCAAAATGATAAAAACTTTATATGTAAAAGAGTGCGAGGAGGTTGCACGATCAGATTTTGTACATCATGTAACTCTTAAAAGGGCTGATTATTATTGCTATTGAGAAACATATATATATAATTTTAGTTGTTATTCTTCGAGCTGTATCGAGTTCTTTTTTCTTCGAATGATCTATGTATAGGATTTCTTTTTTGTTTGGTACCTTGTCCAAGCGTTTCTCTTTTTAACATCCAGCGAAAATCTGCAAGCATATTAGCATCCCAACGTCCCTGGTAACGAGTTTTAATAACTTTGATATCTTGGTGAAAACGCTCCCCCTGTTCTTCACGGAAGTGTCCAGGTTTTCCGGGAATTTATCAAGATGCCAGACTGTTGTCCGAGTAATATGGTAATAATTTTTAAATCTCCACAGATTTTTAATCTGTGTTGCTCGTAGCCAATTTTATTCTAAAGCACTACCATATTCTCATAATTTTCCTTCATAACAGTCGAATGAGCTATGGGTATAGGAGCATAGACGTTAGTATTATGCAGCAACACTGCCTTAATACTGCTTTTAAATGCATCAATAAAAAGTCGCCAATCTGTTGCATTGTAACAATTTTCTTTCATCTCATTCATAAGCCCATTAATGTCAATGCAATCTGCTAGATCTTCATCCTTAGCAAAATATTTTTGAAAGTCTAACTCAAAAGATAAACTCAAGTTTATCAAAAGAATTGAATCTACATAATACATCGTCCACCTTATTTAAAGGTGCACAAATTAATATATCATCAATATATCGAAAATAAAAAATAATTTTATATTTGATTTTGCTTAAAATTTCATCTTCAATACCCTCCATGACAATATTAGCCGCACTTGATGATATTGGGGAACCTATTGGTAAACCAAATATGTGTTTATAAAATTCTCCTTGGAATTGACAGTATGCCGAATTTAAGCATAAATTCAAAGCTTTAAGAAAATCATCCTGCGAGAAGTTTGTGTGTTTTTCAATTTCTGACCATTTGCTTTTAATAGTGTTATTGATTAGTTATTTATTGATTAAATTTTTTAACTCCAATAAAAATATTGTTGTAACTACTGCCGAGAAATTTAATAAAACTGTTATTATAACAATATTAATAATATATTATTAATAATATTATATTATTCTTGTATTATTATATTAATAATATTAATAATATTATAACAATACAAATATTTTACAAATTGAAACAAACGACTTAAAAAGAAATAATTTAGAAATGTTCTATATAAAAAATAATACTAATAGTATTAATTACACAACAGATATAGATAATTTAGATAAAGTTTACTATAATTTAATTACTTCTTTTAAAACATAATGTAAAAAGTTTAACAACATAAAAATCTACTTTATCAGATATACCTGGACCCTACTAAAAAAACAACCTAACCTTTCTGTCAAAACTCTCTGTTCATAGAAGCACATTTTTAGCAAAAAATGTGTTTATACAAAATCTTTAAGATTGGTTAAATTATTATATAAAATAATGCTTTAAAAAATTATAAAATTTCTTTTTTTATACTTATACACTCGGGTCGCAAAGTTTCAGTACATTTTGACTGTTTACTTGTAAATGCTCGCTCCACTTCAAATTCAAATATTTCTGTAAAAATAGATGCAACAGCTATCAAACAAGGATCATTTTAAAGCTCAATAAATTTAGAGTCAAATAGGCAAAAAAAATAACCAATTTAATTTTGTAAATTTGAAAATATAATTCTTTAAAGTTAGAGATTTTTTATGAAAATTGCGATTTCGGAATCTGGAGTTCAAGCGAACGCCAATTGAAGAAAACATTTTTTTAAGACTTGACAGTTGTACAATAACAAGTACAAATTCCATTTTTTAATTCTAGACAAAAATCATTTACAAATATGAAGTATTTTTTTCAAATTGTATAAAAATAATTTCTCTTGCTCTAAATTTTTGAAGAATATAAATTGCAAATTCGTCGTTTCTATTCATTTGTTTTATCAATTAACCACACTTTTGAAAAATATTGAACCTCTTGACTGTAGTAAATTTAAATTATTTACATGAAATTTAGCCCTCTTCTTATAATGTTACAAATTTTAACTCGCAGTATTACTTATTTTATTTCAAGGTGCAATTTTTTAAATTTTACAATAAAAAAGAGATGCACATTTTTCAAAAATTTGGTTAATTGATAAAACAAGTGAACAGAAATGACGAATTTGCAATTTATATTCCTTGAAAACTTTAGAAAGCAAGAGTAATTATTTTTACAGAATTTAAGGCAAATACTGAATACTTATAAAAGATTTTGGTCTCGAATTAAAGAGTGAAATTTGTACATTATATTGTAAAACTGTCAAATCTTAAAGAAATTTTTTCATTAATTGGCGTTCGCTTAAACTCCAGATTACGAAATCGCAATTTTCATAAAAATTCTCTAACTTTAAAGAATTATATTTTCAAATTTACAATATTAAATTGGTTATTTTTTTGCCTATTTGACTCTAAATTTATTGAGCTTTAAAATGATCCTAGTTTGATAGCTGTAGCACCTATTTTTACAGAAATATTTGAATTTGAAGTAAAGCGAGCATTTACAAGTAAAAGTCCAAATGTACTGAAACTTTGCGGCCCGAGTGTACTTATAATGATTTTCAGAGAGGTAAGAAACTTTTTCACTTTCTTTAAAACATAACCTTATAATACCTGTCTAAATTAAAATTCAAACAATTTTAATTTTCTCTTTCAGATATTTCAATCCTCTTTGATTTCTTTTTATAATGTTTCCAATTTAGATAATATATGTGGACGTCCATATGAATAGGGCCCATTTTGTCGGTTCTAGTTTCCGAGTTATTTGCAATTTAATACTTTTTTTAGAAAAACCTTAATTTTTTTATTATTAATCTACATGTTTTGACAAGTCACATCATGAGGTTTTCATTAATTTATCGTTAATTTAAGTGTTTAACTTTATTGGTTCTTTAGAAAAAGAAAAGGGCCCATTTTGTCGGTCATTTGCAAAAATATTCTGTATTTTTGAAATCGAGGGTCAAAATAAATAAAAACCTTTTTATTTGTCATCTTTAAAGTACCTTGAACTCAAAACAATTATTATCTGAATAACTTCCGAGCAGAACCAGAGATATTAATGTTAGAGTCATTGATTACGTAGTCGTAGAAGTGAAAATTTCGATATTCGGCAAATTATTCATAATAGAGACTTTAAAAAAATTTTAAATTAGTTTATTTTTTATCTTCAAAAAATTTTTTTTTTGAAACTTATTGGTTTTTCATCTTTATGGTGCCCTGTACTGACAACAATTATTATCTGAAAAACTTCCCAGAAGAACCGGAGATATCACAATTAATAGGTATCACAATCTTTAATTCCGTTTTTCTCGAAATGAGGTATTTATCACTATAAACTTTGAAATTCTGTAACTCATCGAATTTTTGACCAAAAAAGTTGTATGACCACTTAAAATTTTCGGAATTTTGCAAGAAATTCACCCATATAGATAAGTCCAATTGTGCCAAAATGGGCCCTTTTCATGTGGACGTCGACATATATGTAAAATTGTTCATCCCCTGATGAGGAACCATATATGGTTCGAAACTAGTTGGGACTTTAAATAAATATCAAAATACCGTATTTATCCCTTTTCATGTTTCTACAAAGAATGTACAAAATTTGTACATAATGTTTAAGAACATATTTCAATCTTAAAAAGCACCAAGAATAATTTGTAAATACACTTTTCTTAAGTATCTTGAACCCCTCTTTCGAATGACGTACTCAAAAAAACTAAAAAATGTTAAATATACAATTTATACAACATTTTTTAAGAAAAAACACGATTTTTAAAGATTTTTTTAAAAGTTTTTTCAATTTTTTAATAGCTAAACTCTTTAACAACCCTTCTATTAAAAGAAATATCGCGTCAAAAATAGTAGAAATACAACATAGGACTATTTTGGATATTAAGTTTTTAAATGAATCCCACAAAATGGCGACTAAAGTTACTTTTTTTAAACAATATTATAAACAAATGAAGGAAATTTTTAAAAATAGTTAATTTTGCTTAAAGCTTGTTACTCGGGGGTTTTCGGGGTCGCTGATTACGAATATAACCTTAGTTTTCCAAAATTCAAAATGGCGGATCCAATATGGCGGTCAAGAAAATTTTAAAATAGTTAATTTTACTTGATGCTTGTTACTCGGGGGTTTTCGGGGTCGCTGATTACGAATATATCCTTAGTTTTCCAAAATTTAAAATGGCGGATCTAATATAGCGGACAAGAAATTTCAAAAATAGTTAATTTTACTTGAATCTTGTTACTCAGGGGTTTTTAGGATCGTTGATTGTTGAATATATAATAAAAATATATAATTTGACTATTTGATGTTCTCATAATTATGAATTAATTAAATAATTTAGAAATTTAATTAAAATTAATTAAATAAATAAGTATTATTAATATTGTTAATAAATTATTATTAATTATATAACTGTGATAATTAATTTAAACAGTTTCGTGTGTATTTAAAAATCACACGTTTGACAATTTCAGCAAATTATTGATATGTGAATATTAATATTTAGGTACTAATTAAATAATCAAGAAATTTAATTCTATATTTAAAATTCACTAATTATAAATTATGCATAAAATTACGAGTTTACGAGGTGATTTGCGTAGTAGAAGTAGATACTCGGAGGTAAACAGCTGCGGAATATGCAAGCATAGATGCATCTGAAAAGCCATGAATTTTCGTAAACAATGGGTTTGTGTGTGTTGCTAACCATCGTGGAATGTGAATAAGATGTACCTTTTTTAAGGATTCATAAATTTTAATCCATTGGTGAAGGAGGTCAAGCGGAAGATCTGAGTCCCAGTCGAGACCTTTTTCCCACAGAGTTCTTAAGAAAACCTTACAGGTAATAATTAGGGGTGCTAAACAACCTAACGGGTCAAAGATTTTTGCTATGCACGATAATACATTACGTTTCGAATTAACTTCAGGTAAATCTGACTTAAAGGAACGAAAAACAAAGGTATCTGTTGCTGGTCTCCATCGTAAGCCAAGCGTAAGATGGTCTTGTTCATTTTCCCAATTAGAGAGTTGTGATGTTTCTAACCAACTTGAGGGTAGATGTTCTAGCAAGTTCGGATCATTTGATGTGAATTTTCGTAGCGGAAAGCCCCCTGCCATGAGGAAATTTGTAACGTCAGCTTGAATTTTACGAGCTGCAAGAACGTCGTCAGCACCACCAAAAAAGTCATCTACAAAAATGTGATCTTCTAGTATGGCAGCAGCTAATGGAAATCGTTGAGCTTCATCCTTAACTAGTTGTTTAATTACGCGATTTTCCAGATACGGTGAACTTGCCAAACCGTATGTCACCGTAGAAAGTCTAAAGGATTGGGGAAGATCCTCTGGATTATTTCTCCAGAGTATTCTTTGAAAATCCCTATTATCTGGGTGAATCAGTATTTGGCGAAACATTTTCTCTATGTCTGCCTTGAAGACAATACGAAATAAGCGTCAACGTAATAAGACATTCGAAATTTCCGTATGTAGTTTCGGTCCTACATGGAGAGTGTCATTCAAGGAAACTCCCGTTGAGGAGCGCTGGGAACCGTTAAAGACAACGCGTAATCTTGTAGATGTACTACTCTCCTTAAGTACACCATGGTGTGGAAGGTAGAAGCATTTGTTATTTTCTAGCGGAGTGGAAGTTTCTTCTATATTTTCAAGGTCGGAATAAACTTTCAAGAATTGTGAGTAGGTTTCCTTTAAAACAGGATCGCGTTGAAAACGATTTTCCATACTTCTAAGTGTACGAAGAGCTTGTATACGTGAATCACCCAAGAGACCAGTAGACCTTTTAAATGATTGACAGACGATATATTTGCCATCTTCGCTACGAGTATGAGTTGTAAAAAAATTATTGTCGCATTCTTGTTCCTCTTTAGTTAGAAAAGGTAGAGAGGATTTAGGGACCTCTTCTTGTTCCCAAAAACGTTAGAGCAACTGAAGTAAGGGATCTTGAATAACAGAAGGCAGACTGAGAACTGATTGTAAAAGCAAGGAAATATTTAAATTAATTATCATGATTTTGTGAAGAGAATTCTAGAAGTCTGTCATTTTAGTATGCTTGCAGTCGGTATGGCATAATTGGTAGCAGCATAGGTAGCGTGAGGCTGCAGTGGATAACAAGAGTTGGTGTGGGTAGAAGTGAAAACGGCTTACCAATAGAAAAGGTAGGTGATGAGTCGTTCTTAATCGTGAGATTGAACTCGTAATTTGTGTTATAATTGGTTGATTGTGGTGCCAATACAAGCAGCTAGTTGATTCATCAATGTAACTTTCTTATGGGTGATTATTATTAAACATATTATTAAACACATAATTTTGTCAAATCAATGTTAACGTTTATTATAATATAAAAGAATATGTTTAAATGTTCTACATAATTCACACCGAAATCTATGAATATGTGTCTTTAAAAGAAAGAAAAAAAGGATAGGTACACATCAGCAAAAGGCAAGCGACAGACTGATTAGACGATGCGCAGTATACAAATTTCAGGATTGAAATTGATGTGCCCCATAAATTATACTTTCAAACTTCACCGAAATAATTTAAAGAAAATTTAACTTATGATTCTTAAACAGAGCTAGGTAAGAAACTTTTTCACTTTCTTTAAAACATAACCTTATAATACCTGTCTAAATTAAAATTCAAACAAATTTAATTTTCTCTTTAAGATATTTTAGTCCTCTTTGATTTCTTTCAACAATGTTTCCAATTTGGATAATATATATATATATATATATATATGTAAAATTGTTCATCCCCTGATGAGGAACCATATAATGTTCGAAACTATTTGGGACTTTAAATAAACACCAAAAAACCCGTATTTAGGCCTTTTCATTATTCTACAAATTATATAATGCGGTCAAACAAATAAAAATGACTAACATACATTTTCATTAATTACAGAAAATACATTAAACGACAATCACTTATCTTAATAAAGAATAAATTGTAGATAATCGTTCTTATGCCGTCTGAACAATTTCAATTTTACTAATGGCACTTTACGTTAATGGGCGAATTTGTTATTAGAACAATGAACTTTATTAAATACTCAATTTCTTGATTTTATCATTTTACGCTGATCGACTAGTTTGTTAAAATAAAGAGCTCTTTAAATTTTGTTAAGTCTGAGGATTACTTTATAGTCAATCTTACGCCAATCGGCGAAATTTAACCTTCAAGAAATTGAAGCTTCATGTATTAACAGAATTTTATAACCAAATACATTAACTTCACTTCGGAGTGAATTGCGAACAAATTAATTAAAATTTTTTTTAAAAACATTCTTCACAAAAATTAGTATGGATTTTCGAACGAATTGTGAGCTAAAATTTCTTATAAAATGTTTGGCTAGATTTTCTTACGAAATTTATACGAAATTCGAGTGAATTGCGATTAGATTAATTTACATTTTTTTTAGAAAAATCTGCACGAAATTTCGTATGGATTTTCAAACGAATTGTTAGCTAAAAATTAATTTAAAAAATTTCTGACATATTTTCTTACGAAATTCGAGTGAATTGCGAACGGATTAATTAAAAAAATTTTTTTTAGAAAATTCTGCACAAAAATTCGTATAGATTTTCGAATGAATTATGAGCTAAAATTTTTTTTAAAAATATTCAGACAGATTTCCATACGAGTCATACGAAATTTAAGCGATCAACTTGTTAAGAACAGCTTACCGAAGGCCCGTACCCCCACTTAAAATCCAGGCGATGATTCAGTTTATAATAATCACGCATAAAATTGGAAAAACAATTAGGGATAACCAGCTCTTCACCATTCCAGTTAGCATTCAAAGCATTAAGCTTATGGGAGAAGTTTGATAAATAAAGGGCACCAGCTGTCTTACATTCAGAGAGTAATTTTTTGAAACACCAACCACCTACCTTAGTGGTACGATGATAATATCTTACCACTAAGGACAATTGTCGGAGGCCCACTTTGTAAAGGGCTCTCTCAACATCTTTGAAGATCGGATTAACAGACTATTATCACCAGCTCATTCAAAACCTGTAATCGTTATTCGTAAAGTAAGATTTGCAAACTATAATTATATTCATTGTATTTTTGTCAATACTTTTCTTTCTTAGTAGTTTTTAAATAAATTATTCTCTCACAACATTTAGTAGGCTCATTGGCTTATCCTTATTTTCAGCTGACAATTCGTTCGAAAATTCATACGAAATTCCTAGCGAAATTCGTACGAATAATTTTTACCTGGGTGTCTTTCTTTGCAGTTTCTTTGTAGTTGATTACCGAAGTAAATTAAATATTATTGGAATATTAGGAGCTGTCACTGTCCTGCTCTTGTAAAGGAGCGAAAATACATTACGTAATATTTTTTTCTTGGAATGGCCGTTATTGCTACCTAGAGCCTGGCCGTGATCCTTTTGTTGTGGAAAGGTCTTCGGGTGTAGGGGTAGTTATGTGAGGGACGTAAAGGGATTACCCAAGCGTTAGTAGTAAAATTTTAAAAGATAATAGAGGACTTTTTTAACCACTTGAGCGACAGGGCGTCAAGACTTGAATGCGATTTTCCAATTCTGTAAGAAGATTAATAATATTAAACAAAGTATTCTTGTTTTTTCAGATAAAAGAAGTTGTTAAGCTGTTCTTTTATTTGTAAAAACAAAAATACTCTCTTTTGATATCATAAATCTCCTTACAAAATTACAAAAACTGTATTCAAATCTTGACGCCTTCTGTTCATTCTGTCACTTCTACGCACGACGTCAATCTGATGCCATGCCACTCAAATGGTTAATCAATCCTTCTTTGGATATTAATTTAATTAACAAAGATAAATAATTCTCCCAGGAGTTAATTAGTATACTGACACCCTAGGGGGCGCGCAATACTTCTCTGTATTCGATCTAGTCAGTGGTTTTTATTAAATTGAGTTAGATCTAATGAATAGGAATTTTCCCATGAAATATTATGGATCAAAAATTACTTATCTAACAGAACTCTATCAGTACGTATTAACTATGATTTTTCTGATGTTTTTATACCTACCTCCGGTGTCCCCCAGGGTTTAAACCTTGGACCACTGTTTTTTACTCTTTTCATTAACGACATTAAAAGTGTATTTAAATTCTCCTCATTCCTTTTTTTTGCAGACGATTTCAAAGTATTTAAAGTTATATCTTGCAATCAGGATCGTTTGGATCTACAATCTGATCTCGAGCGGCTGCACGATTGGTCAGTCAGAAATAAATTACTTTTTAATATTAAAAAGTGTAGCCTGATACCTTTTTCCAGATCCGCGGACAATCCTGTTTACACTTATTGTATTGTCAGTGAAGAACTTTCTAGAGTTCATCAAGTGCGCGACCTTGGGGTGACAATCAATCGTTTTTTCTCATATACTGAACATGTTATTAACAAAATAAACAAAGCAAATAAAGTTCTGGGATTTGTCATTAGAAACGCATGTCATTTTAAAAGTGTTATTGCTTTAAAAACTCTGTTTTTTACATTGGTTAGACCAATAATTGAATTTGCTTCAATTATATGGTGGCCTTGTCAGGAATACCTCATGATAGCCATTGAAAGAATTCAAAATTAATTTTTACGTATTTTGGCGAGGCAATTTGGCGTACCTTACGACTTCCATAGCCACGACTATACCAATCTCAGAGAACACTTCAATATCCTGTTAATCTCAAAGAGATAACTTTTTTCTGATCTTCTTTTTTTGTTTAAAATTATTAATGGTATGGTTCATTGTTCTGAGCTTTTAAGTTTTTTTCAAATTCTATGTACCTCTGCGCTCACCAAGAAATGCACCATTGTTCAAGTTGCAATTGGTCAAGACTAATTATTTGAATAATTCGGTTATACAAAAATTAAGTCGCGAGGCGAATAAATACCACGATTATATAAACTTTTTTGGCATTACATTAAGTTCTTTTATTAGAGATTTGCGTGGTCTAATATATGACCTTAACAACAATACTATTAGCAGCCACTTTATGTAAAATTTTCTTTTTTTTTGTTAACACCAGTACTCTGTACGATTCGGCTTTGCCAAAACATTGCCCGTTTATATAAATGAATAAATAAATTAATAAATAAATGAATATTAAAAGGTAAAAAATTGAATTTGAAATTCGATTGAAATTTCTTAACGCATTTCACCTTTCCAATAAGTTCATTACACTGGTTTACAGTGAAATTGCCAATCGAACAAAACATTTTTTTTCGATTAGTAGGTGTTTTCTGAGTAAGAAAATCATAGTTTTAATTTTTTTCCCTCGTGTAGTTTTTTTGTAGCTTCAAATTTTGTATTTTTGAGCATATATTACAGAATAAAATTGAATGAAAATTGAGAGAGCTACAGTCACTTCAAGATCAAATTTCATTGAAATTTCGATGATTTTTAGACACTTGACTAACTTTTGTTAATTTTTTCCACAACAAACAGTAGAAAATATTTATGTTTTAAATTTTTTATTGATAGCTTATTCCATTAAGAAACTTTTGAGCCCTTGTGGACCTTGATTGGATTAAAAATGAAAATTCTACACTACATTTAGTGAACGAAACTTCTTTGCCATTTTAGTATACTTTTCAATATTTGCAGCAAACATGCAAATGAAATTGAGTTAAGTGCTAAAGTTACTAAAATCACACATCAAGAAATTCTAGAGTTGATCAATTCGAATACAATGTCAAAAATAAAAATTTCAAAATAGTGGATCGAAAATAACGGACAAGTTTTTTTAAAAATCGATCAAATTTATGACAATTTCGTTACTCGGGGTTTTTCGGTGTCGCTGATGACGAGTCTGATGTCAGATTTTAAAAATTAAAAATGGTGGCTTCAATAGAGTAGACGAGTTTTGGCTCTCTGATTAGGTCTCTGATTACAAATTCGATGTCATATTTTGAAAGTTTAAAGATAAACTCATGAAAATTAATACTTTGGGGTTTCTGAGGTCTCTAATTCTGAAACCAACATCGGTTTTAAAATTTTTAAATTGATGTTATGTTGATGGGAAATAAAAACTTTACTCTAATTGCAATAAACTATCTTAATTTTAATTTTTAATAAATTTTTATAACTTTTTAACTGCAATAGATTTTAAATCTCATTCGAAAATACAGACACTGAAAACATCAAGGAGGGGGATGAAGAATGTAAAAGGGCTCGAAAACATTAAAAAAATAATTTTAATTTATTATTTAAAAACTTTTGTTTTTTAAATGTACTTTGATAAAGGTAATTACAAATATTTAAAATGTATTGCAGTATAAAAGTTATAAAAATTTATTGAAAATTAAAATTAAGATAGTTTATTGCAATTAGAGTAGGGGAGACTGGGCCGAAAAGTTAAACTGCCAAAACCGTTAAAATTCATTATCTTTCGAACGGGAATAATTGGAGCATTGTAATTTTAATTATAGAAGGGTATTATCACCCTAAATAATGGTCCGGAGTTGTGTGCAATTCTGTTAATTTTTGTAGTGTCTATATTGAAAGTATTTTTTCAACCTACTTTTGAAAATTTTTTCGTAAAAGAAAATATCAACCTTTAAGTATATTTTTTGCATTTTCCTCACCGCGATTTTTTTACTTCATCATTTGGGTCCCCTGAAGAGATACCTAAAGGTATTTGCTAAATATCTTTAGTCAGATTTTTTATATTTGTTGTGAAAGACAAGTACGCATCCTGGGGCGAAAAGTTAAATGTATTTTTACATCTATTTAATTTTTTTTTATTTTTCGTTTTTTTAGGTTTGTTTGTTTAAAAATTATTTATTTAACATTAGGCAAGTACTCTGTCAAAAAACAAGACCGTTCACATGAAATAAACAAAAAAATTTTTTTTTTGAAATTTTAATTTTTTAACTTTACAACTATTCTAAAGCTTTTTTTAAATAAACAAAGATCTTTTATTTACGAAATTACTTGTTTACGTATACTGTAACTTATTTAATACTTATCACCTATCAGAAAATAGTTTTAGTAGGCTAAAAATAGAATTTAACTTTTCGCCCCAGCATGGGGCGAAAACTTAAAAAAACAAAATTTTCAAAAAAGGACAAAACATGTATTTTATGCGAAAATATCAGGAACTTTTTTATTAAAAGTTGTAGAGGACAAGTTGACCTACAATATTGATATACAAATATTTGCATCTAAGCGGATTATATAGCAAAAAAAATCATTTATGCAAAATTTAACTTTTCGCCCCAGTCTCCCCTAAAGTTTTTATTTTCCATCAACAAAACATCAATTTAAAAATTTTAAAACCGATGTTGGTTTCAGAATTAGAGACCTCAGAAACCCCAAAGTATTAATTTTCATGAGTTTATCTTTAAACTTTCAAAATATGTTCGCACAGACTGAATCCACCTCTTTAAACTTTCAAAATATGACATCGAATTTGTAATCAGAGACCTAATCAGAGAGCCAAAACTCGTCTACTCTATTGAAGCCACCATTTTTAATTTTTAAAATCTGACATCAGACTCGTCATCAGCGACACCGAAAAACCCCGAGTAACGAAATTGTCATAAATTTGATCGATTTTTAAAAAAACTTGTCCGTTATTTTCGATCCACTATTTTGAAATTTTTATTTTTGACATTGTATTCGAATTGATCAACTCTAGAATTTCTTGATGTGTGATTTTAGTAACTTTAGCACTTAACTCAATTTCATTTGCATGTTTGCTGCAAATATTGAAAAGTATACTAAAATGGCAAAGAAGTTTCGTTCACTAAATGTAGTGTAGAATTTTCATTTTTAATCCAATCAAGGTCCACAAGGGCTCAAAAGTTTCTTAATGGAATAAGCTATCAATAAAAAATTTAAAACATAAATATTTTCTACTGTTTGTTGTGGAAAAAATTAACAAAAGTTTTAGTCAAGTGTCTAAAAATCATCGAAATTTCAATGAAATTTGATCTTGAAGTGACTGTAGCTCTCTCAATTTTCATTCAATTTTATTCTGTAATATATGGTTTGAAAGATAATTTAATTACCTTTCCAACGACATCCTATTCATCATTTTTGAACGAGTTGATTTTCCTACAGGTAAATTTAAGTGCCGTCGCTGCTCAAAAATACAAAATTTGAAGCTACAAAAAAACTACACGAGGGAAAAAAATTAAAACTATGATTTTCTTACTCAGAAAACACCTACTAATCGAAAAAAAATGTTTTGTTCGATTGGCAAAAAAAGTTTTTAATTTGTAAACCAGTGTTAGTGAAGTGGATCTCTACGATATGCCATATTAGATCCGTCATTTTGAAAAACTGACATCGGAATCGTCACCAGCGACCCCGAAAACCCCCGAGTGACAAGTTTCAAGCGAATCCTAATTTTTTTAAAATTATCCGCCATATTGGATCCGCTATTTTGAATTTTGAAAAACTGACATCGGAATCGTTATCACCGAACCCGAAAACCCCCGAGTGACAAGTTTCAAGCGAATCCATTTTTTTTAAATGTCCGACATATTGGATCCGCCATTTTGAATTTTGAAAAACTGACATCTGAATCGTCATCAGCTATCCCGAAAACCCCTGAGTGACAAGTTTCAAGCGAATACAAATTTTTTTTAAAAATGTCCGACATATTGGATCCATTTTGATTCCGCCATTTTGAAATCAAAATTCCTCTATTTTATATTTTGAAAGTACATCTATTTTGCCCACCGATAGCATACTTAAGAAAGGTTTAAAAAAAATTTTAGATTTGAAAAAAATTGTTTAAAAAATGTACTTACTTTTTTGGTCTTTTTCTTTAAAATAGCCGCCATATTGGATTTTGTGTTAATCGATTCGCTATTTTGACCCCAGAATCTGAAAGAGCGACCTCCGAAAACCACTACATCTCATTGCTGCTGAAATATATTGTCTATATATATTTCAAATCGTGTATTGAAGTCCGAGTAAATATTTTGGTCATTTGGGCGTTAATGGGTTAATAAAATAAATAAGATTTAAATCAGAAATTTGGTTCGAATGTTACAAAGTAATAATAAAAATTTACTACTTAATAAAATTTAAAAATAAACTAAAAGAAATTCTAATTTTTGAAAGCAATAAAAACAAATAAATAGTGAATAAACTAGCAATTAACGGCTTAAAATATATACACTAGGGTGGCCGTTAAAAACGACATTTTGGAATTTTGTCCATTTCTTGGTCTCAGTTTGTCACAAATTTAAAAAAATTAGATACGTAGGGGAGAGTGGTCCAATACCGACCCCCTAAAGTGCAAAGGCTACAAATGTGCCAAAAATGTGTTTCTTTGTTTTCCTCAAAATTTTTTTTAGTAAAGGAACTATTTTTCAATGTTTTCTGACGATTGCCGAGGTTTCTAATTGTCATTAATGAAAGATCTAAAGAAAAAGCGAAAATTTACGTTTTTAAATTTCTCAAAATGGGTGGTTCGAAACCGACCCCCATTTTTTGGTGGGAAATCTCAAGAAAAATTAAGATATCAAATTCTGATAGTAATTAAAATAAAATTCAACAGTCTGTAATTAACTCTTAAATTATTTTGACTCAATTTAAATACATTTTTGGACCTTTTTCTGAACAAAAAGGTAAATAAATGAATCATTAGTAACTTTCTTCTGAAATTAATTATGTCTATAAGTTATGTTGACATAGTTATACTTGAATTAATATTATTACTTTATTTAAATAAATTTTAAGGCCTAATTTGAAATGATAATAAATATAAATTGTTAAACAGTATCTAAATTTCCAATATAATAGCAGCAATGGTTTTGCCTGTTTTAATTTTCGCTTCTATTTTTAGTAAAATATATACGAAATTTGTTATTAATCTTTTTTCGTTTTTGTACTTAAAACCTATCCTCACTTTATGTGAACAATAAAAAAGAAGAGAATAAACAATTACAATGTAAAAATATGGGGGTCGGGTTGGGACCACCCCTTGAAGGTCGGTTTCGGACCACCCCCACTATTTTCACAAAATGTTTTGCCAATCACTTATATCAATGGAATCAATTTAATTTGAATGTTGTGCGTTGAAATTAAGGTCATACACAATCAAAATTAATTTCGTAAAAATTTGCCTGTATTCAAAAAATACTGTTAGCTCGAATTCCGTATAGGTCAAAAAATTAATCTAACCAATGCTAAAATCTAATATTGCTTGAATCTCCAAAATGAAATCAAACGCATTGACAAAACCTGTGGCTCAGTTGTTAGTGTTGTGAAAGTGTACCATTTATGGTACTGGCGAATTTTTTAGTGGTACCATCTTTAAGAAACATAAGGGGGTCGGTATGGTACTGGCGAATTTTTTAGTGGAACCATCTTTAAGAAATATAAGGGGGTCGGTATGGTACGAGGGGTCGGTATGGGACCACCCTCCCCTATATTTTTATTTTTTTTAAATTAATATTTAGTGGTACCTGTAGGCTGGTGAAATTTTGCATGTATTTTGCATGGGAAAAAAACTTTTTGTCGTACATTTCCTGTAAAATCGTTGAAAATTAATATTTTTTGACCGGACTACTCTGTTTCTCTTCATAAATGTTCAAAGAATAATATAAAATTTTTAACAAATGATATTTGTTAAGTTAACTTTTTTTTACAGGACCCAAAAGTTGACCAATAAAAACCAAAATAGGTTATTATTAGCAAAAAATATTAATTAAAAAAAACAAGAAATTTTAACTGTTATTCATGGTTTCTATGGTTTTTAAGGTCGCTGATTACCAAACTGAAGTCATATTTCAAAATGGCGGATCCAATATGCCGGCCATGAAAATTTTTAAATTAATATATATAATATATATAAAATCGTATCATCTAATTTGTGAATTAACCTTATCCAGCTAATAAATACTGACCTTATACTTTCTGATTAGCAGCGAGGTACTGTTTAAATTTTACACTTCAGATTTGTAACTAGGGGCCCCAAAAAAACTTTTATACGAAGTTTCATAAAAATTAATTAATTTTAAAATTTGCATGAAATCTGACTTCAGATTTGTAATCAGAGACCCCAAAACCCCTTGATACAAAGTTTCCTAGAAATTGATAAATTTTAAAATTTTCATGGCCGCCATATTGGATCCGCCATTTTAAAATATGACTTCAGTTTTGTAATCAGCGACCTTAAAAACCATAGAAACCATGAATAGCAGTTTAAATTTCTCGTTTTTTTAAATTAATATTTTTTGCTAATAATAACCTATTTTGGTTTTTATTGGTCAACTTTTGGGTCCTGTAAATAAAGTTAACTTAACAAATATCATTTGTTAAAAATTTTATATTATTCTTTGAACATTTATGAAGAGAAACAGAGTAGTCCGGTCAAAAAATATTAATTTTCAACGATTTTACAGGAAATGTACGACAAAAAGTTTTTTTCCCATGCAAAATACATGCAAAATTTCACCAGCCTACAGGTACCACTAAATATTAATTTAAAAAAAATAAAAAATACGTACCTAATTTTTTTCAATTTATGACAAAATGAGACCCCGAAATGGACAAAATTCCAAAATGTCGTTTTTAACGGCCACCCTAATTTACACGTATATATATGTTTACATCAGTATCACCAAAAGTTTAAACAAAGGATATGAAAATAAATATTCTAAAAATAAATTTGTTTAAAGATGGAAATTCCTATTTTGATCTGGATCTTAATTGATAAAGACTACATAACAACAATTATTAGAGACGGTTATTTCTATTCTTTCAGCTACTTTTACTAATAATAATCATTATCATAGTAAAAAAACTAAACTTGTGCTACATATTGATAATCACTAGATACAAAATAAGAAGGAACCAAATGCAAGTATCAGAAGGGAGAAAATGTCTCAAAAATCTACAAAAATTTCGACAATTTTATACTTAAAACAACGAAAATAAATTAATAGAGCATAAGGTAGCATTACTCAAACGAGCGCGCCAACCTTTTCGCTTATTGATTTTATAATGATCGTGCTTCAATTACTGCAAGCAGCGCATGACATACCGAAATGGTCGGTCAGTGGTTCCACTCAAGCACGTGACCAATACATACAAGTGCCTGCAAGATAAAAGTAAGACGCACATGCCTTAGTGACTTCCATAAATGATGAAAGTCAAACAAAAGCTATAACATCTTAATAACATTAATGAATATTCGAGGTGTACAAAAAGCTCTAAAATCTGAGCCGAGCAGCAATTTTTATTAAGACAAGACCGAGCTTGGCTCGATGTATCAAGTACTCGAATTGTTTCTATAATATTAATAAATGACAACTAACCATAAGCATCAATGCAATAAATATATTGTTTCATTATTTCATTAGATTACCCTGTCGGATGGTAAATCTACCCAAGTTATGGTAGAATTAAGGTAGGTTTAGGATAGAGTAATAAAATTGTTATTATTTGATGTAATAATGCCAAAAAAACTATTGGAAATGATAAAGGAATATCAAAGGATGAAACTGATATATTTTTTAGGATAAATTAACGTTAAATTAATGAGAAATTAATGTTTAAAGTAGGAAATGTCAGTTTTAGTGTAGGATGTATGTGTGTGTAAGATCGATATTGGAATAAACTGTTGATATGTCGCCGCGCATTTTGCGCGACAGATGGTGGAGGTGACATTTGTCCATGGCTTTATATTACATACTCCTTCATAAAGAAAGCTATTTTTTTATTTGTTGGTTAAGTTACACAAAATGGAAAAAGAATTATATTTGAAAAATAAAACATATACAGTTCCAACCACCCAAAAGACAAAATAGATATTTTAGACCAATCAAAAAATAAACAAACTCATCCTACTTTTAAAATAAATTTTTCTATTTGTTGGTAGATTTAAACAAAATAGAAAAAAGTTATATTTGAAGCATAAAACATATACTTTCGACCCTCAAAAGAAATAATGGATGATTTAGACCAATAAAAATAAAGCTGAAACTCTTCCTTCATTAAGAAAACTATTTTTTATTTGTGTGTCAAGTTACGAACAAAATGAAAAAAATTATATTTATAAAAATACATATAATTGCAACCCTTAAAAGCAATAATGGATGATTTAGACCAATAAAAATAAAGCTGAAACTCCTCCTTCATAAAGAAAGCTATTTTTTTATTTGTTGGTTAAGTTACACAAAATGGAAAAAGAATTATATTTGAAAAATAAAACATATACAGTTCCAACCACCCAAAAGACAAAATAGATATTTTAGACCAATTAAAAAAACAAACTCCTCCTACTTTTAAAATCAATTTTCCTACTTGTAGGTAGATTTAAACAAAATGGAGAAAAAAGATGGTTTATTTTTTTATTGGTCTAAAACATCCATTATTTCTTTTGAGGGTTGAAATAATATGTCTTATTTTTCAAATATAACTTTTTTCTCCATTTTGTTTAAATCTACCAACAAATAGAAAAATTAATTTTAAAAGTAGGAGTTTCTTTATTTTTTTATTGGTCTAAAATATCCATTTTGTCTTTTGGGTGGTTGTAACTGTAATGAAGGCATAGCATTAGCAATAGCCATAGTCGTTGCATTGCCAGTGAGAGTGAGTGAGAAACGATGGCGCACGCACAGCAGTCTCTCGCTTCCCTTCTTCACTCGCTCGCCCCACTACTCACGTGTAAATCGAGGTACGTGGCTGCATGAGAGTGGATCGTCAGATCGTCTTCCGCCTTGGCTCGAGGTTCTTTTCGGGCCTAACAGGAACGGTCTCTCTTTTCATAGGTATTCGTCTCAGTCAGAGGTGCTCTTCTGCGAGGCAAATGCTTTATAGGGAATTGTTCTTTCTGCTCAGGTGCTCTTAGGCCGAACGAACATTCTCTCTCTTCTCATGTTTGCTCTGCAATCAACCAGCGGTGCTCTCGTGGAAGGTTGTCGAGCATACCTAGTCTTTTATTTTTCAATGCTGGTCATTCTGGGTGAATCGAGACGCTCTTCTTTTCACCTATGAAGACAACAGGGGTGCAAACTCTTATCCCGGGTGCTCTCAGGAGTAGGTTTTGCGCTCATAGTAAATTCATTTTCACGTATTTCCGCATCGGTAAGAGTTTCGGTAACCGTCCGAAACTATGAATTAACACCTAGCGGTTCCTCGGTTAATTTCTAGAAGTGCGCGCCTCGGTATTCGTCGTTGTCGGGAAAATACGGAAACTTATTCTAGAACGGTTTCGCGAAAATGAATAAAAGTTAAATGCCTCGTTGGGCCACATTGAAAAAATCAATCGCTGGTTTTCTTCTTCTGATATTTGGGAGGCATTATGTGCAGTGTCTACATTCATGAAGAAATTCAATATTTCAAAAGAACAAGTTCATAGAGTGTTTCCGGGGATGTTTTTCGAAGAGGATCAAAGGAAATATGAGAATAGATTGCGGAATTTGGATTTCGAGACGGCGATGGAATGGAAGGAAACGTATTTCTAAACGCGGTTGCGTACGAGGAGACAAAAGGACCATCAAGGGCTTAAGGTACCCGGACTCCATCCGGCGAGCGAATTCCGTAGCAAATAAAAACCATATCATTACATAACTATATATGTTTTTTTAAAATATAAATATTTTTTCCATTTTGTGTAAGTTGACCAACAAATATAAAAATAGCTTTCTTAATGAAGGAGGAGTTTCAGCTTTATTTTTATTGGTCTAAATCATCCATTATTTCTTTTGAGGGTTGAAATTATGTTTTATTTTTCAAATATAATTCTTTTTCCATTTTGTGTAACTTAACCAACAAATAAAAAAATAGCTTTCTTTATGAAGGAGTATGTAATATAAAGCCATGGACAAATGTCACCTCCACCATCTGTCGCGCAAAATGCGCGGCGACATATCAACAGTTTATTCCAATATCGATCTTACACACACATACATCCTACACTAAAACTGACATTTCCTACTTTAAACATTAATTTCTCATTAATTTAACGTTAATTTATCCTAAAAAATATATCAGTTTCATCCTTTGATATTCCTTTATCATTTCCAATAGTTTTTTTGGCATTATTACATCAAATAATAACAATTTTATTACTCTATCCTAAACCTACCTTAATTCTACCATAACTTGGGTAGATTTACCATAGCCCCATCCGACAGGGTAATCCCATTAACGCATGAAATATCTGAGATTTTGTGTTTAATTTAAGATATAATTATTTTATATACTAAACATGCCCCTTAAAAATAATTCAAGCGTTTGTTTATGTTTTCGTGGTCGCTCTACAATATTCCGTCCTCAGATTTTAAATTTATGGCACAGAAAATTAAATATGGGAGATTTGTGCATCAAATAGCGTAAAAATGAAGATTTTTTTAAAAATAATTATTTCTTACTGAAAACGTTTTTGTCAAATAAATACAAGTGTCTCAAATTGGCATAATCTTATTAAACTTTCAAAATATGCAATAGCGGAAGTAAAAAACAAAATGGCTGCTTCAAAATGGCGCTTATTTGAGAAAAAATTAATTAATTCTGTTTATGGAGCACCAATTCAGACAACAGCTATGGAATGTAATATAACTTAGTGTTTATATGGTTTTGAGGTCCTTCGTCACGAATATATACGCGGAATTTCAAAATTCAAAATAGCGGATCCAATATGGTCGACAAAAATTTAAAAAATTTACGCGATTTGCTTGAATTTTGTTACTCATAGGTTTCTGGGGTTGCTGACTATGAATATGCAATCGGATTTTATAAATTTAAAATGACGGATCCAATATGGCCGACGAAAATTAAAAAAATTTCTTTATTTGCTTGAACTTTGTAACACAGGGGTTTTTTGGGTCTCTGATTTGAATCTGCTTTTGGATTTTCAAAATACAAAATGGCGGACGCAATATGTCCACCAAAAATTATTTAAATTTACCAGATTCGCGTGGAACTTGTTACCCAGGGGTTTTTGGGGTCGCTGATTGTGAATCTATAATTGAGGGGCTGGATGCTATAATGTGTTACGCGCCATGTTAAGTGAATGGCGCGTAACACATTATAGCATCCAGCCCCTCAATTGGATTTTCAAAATACAAAATGGCAAATCCAATATGGCCGACAAAAATGATTAAAATAAATTCTAGTCCCTTTAAAATTTGTAAAATAATGACTATCTATTTGGTGTCAGAATAAGGGAAAATACAAATTAAAGTCATTAGAAGTAAACAAGGAAAATATTGTTGGCCTAAATCTAATTAATTTTAAACAATTTCATTAGAGGACGAATTCTCCATCCTCTATCGTTAGGATAAACAAAGTTAGTTTGAAAATGATAATCAATATTAGTGGATCATAGGTGTTATCTTATTGGATCCGACATTTTGAATTTTAAAATTCCGCGTATATATTCGTGATGAGCATCCTCAAAAACATATAAACACTATGTTCTATTACATTTCATAGTTGTTGTCTGAATCGGTGCTCCATAAAAACAATTAATAAATTTTTCCTCTAAATTTTGTTTTTTTATTTTCGCTATTGCATATTTTAAAAGTTTAATACGTTTGTGCCAATTTGTCACACTTCTCTTCATTTGAAAAAAAACGTTTTTAGTAAGAAATAATTGGGTCAGTCCACTATATTTTACCTGAAGCCGTTGCGGCCTATTTTTTAAAAAATCTTATAATTTTTACAAATAATGATTAATGTCTATAGAATACACTATCGATAATTATTTTATAAAATTTTTTGAATTAAACTTAGAATTATAATTTTTAAGTTGAGTTGCACAGAAAAAAGGTTAGCTTGACAGTAATGAAAATTTAATAAAGAAGCATGGAAATAATTTTGAAAATACATATTTCTTGATTGATATTTGTTAAAAATGAGCTAATTTACTTGTATAAATGGATTATTATGTAAACAAACCCAAATTAATAAATAAAAATTAACTATAAAATGTCAAAAGTCACCACATTTTATTTACACTTTTCTAAAAAGTATATAAATTTTTAATAATTTATTACTATTTAATGTAAAGTATTTTTAATGTAGGGGAGACCGGGGCTAAACCGGACGGATTTGGTCTTTGACCAGAAAACTTATACAAAAACATACTTTTTGCTAAAGTGTAATATACCGTTTTGAAGCTTGTACTTTCACCTACAAATCGCACTTGTTCAATTTAAAAAAAGTACAATAGCTTTAGAGATATATTGCTTCGAAAGTGACTACCTCAAAAACGAAAATCCGAAAATTGGTGGGGCTAAATCGGACACGGCCAATTAATTGAAGAATGAGATACAAATTTTCCTTTTTTTTGGTAAAAAAGTCAAATCAATTCTTCTTTTATTTATTTGTAGATAGTTCTATACAAAGAATATAATATAATATGTAAAATCGGTAATAATTATAATATAAAATGAATTACAGTTTTCAGGCTTGTCTGTTTGTAGCAACTCGCTTGCCAATTCGAGTTTTAAAATAAATTCTTTATTTATTTATCTATAAAGTGGTTCTAAGCAAAGAATAAAATATAAAATAGTTAATTAATATAAAATAAATTAAAGAATTCAAAGATTTGGTTGTTTTTAATCACGATGTCCGATTCAGCCCCACACCGTCATCTATTAATTAACCTGCAATATATTTTTTCTTTTTAATGTTTTCCATTAAACTTTTTTTTTACTAAACTCAGTACACCTTGAGCTAAAAGAAAAATGGCCGTATGATATTTGCACTTTAATTTTAACGATAAAAACCCAAGAAAATGATGAAAAAATTTTTTTACTTTTACCTCAAGAATGACATTTTTACATATTAACGGCAACTATTATTACAAGAAAAATGACACGTCCCTAAAACCTTATGCAGCATATGCATCACGAAATTGAGCGTTCATAGGTTATTTACACGATTTGAAATTCTTCACGGTTTCGGAAATATTTGACTTGTCCGGTTTAGCCCCGGTCTCCCCTACTTTTATAATATGTGCTAACTTTTTAATTTTGTAATATAGAAATATAAAAACTTTTACCTTTAATATTGAGTGTTTCATGATTTTCAGTGATTTTAATCACTTATTGCTTCTCAGGAGGTTGACCAAAAAATCCAATTTTTGTCTTAATATTTAAGTTTGACCTTCTTTTCCATTCTATTAAATTTTGGTGATGGAGAACGAACTACTTTTCAGTTTAAATTTAGTTTAAAAAATCGGCTGAAAAAAAGCATTTTTTTGGTTAAATACAAGTAGATTTTTGCAAGACTATTGAGATAGCCAACTTCAGTGTTATAAAAATACTTGCATTCTAACCAAAAAAATGCGTTTTTTTCAGCCGATTTTTTAAACTAAATTTAAACTGAAAAGTAGTTCGTTCTCTATCACCAAAATTTAATAGAATGGAAAAGAAGGTCAAACTTAAATATTAAGACAAAAATTGGATTTTTTGGTCAACCTCCTGAGAAGCAATAAGTGATTAAAATCACTGAAAATCATGAAACACTCAATATTAAAGGTAAAAGTTTTTATATTTCTATATTACAAAATTAAAAAGTTAGCACATATTATAAAAGTACATTAAAAATACTTTACATTAAATAGTAATAAATTTTTAAATATTTATATACTTTTTAGAAAAGTGTAAATAAAATGTAGTGACTTTTGACATTTTATAGTTAATTTTTTAAATCAATTTTTATCTATTAATTTGGGTTTGTTTACATAATAATCCATTTATACAAGTAAATTAGCTCATTTTTAACAAATATCAATCAAGAAATATGTATTATCTAAATTATTTCCATGCTTCTTTATTAAATTTTCATAACTGTCAATCTAACCTTTTTTCTGTGCAACTCAACTTAAAAATTATAATTCTAAGTATAATTCAAAAAATTTTATAAAATAATTATCGATAGTGTATTCTATAGACATTAATCATTATTTGTAAAAATTATAAGATTTTTTAAAAAATAGGCCGCAACGGCTTCAGGTGAAATAAAATGGACTGACCCAATTATTTTTTTTAATTTCCTTTTTTCGCTATTTGATCCACGAAATTCGCGATATTTAATTTTTTATGCGATAATTTTAAAATCTGAGCACGGAATCTTGTAGAGCGACCCCGAAAACATAAAGAAACGCTGGAGTTATTTTCAAGGGGCATGTTTAGTATATAAAATTATACCTTAAATTTAACATAAACTTTCTGAGGTTTTAGTCGTTAATGGGTTAACAATTTAAACTAATACTATATTAATTCACTAATAATAATATAAGAATTATAACAATATTATTAAATGGATAATGTTAGTATTATTGTTATTAAGAATAACTTCTGTGACTTCCTTCTTTAATCGACGCAGTTCTGCATGTCGGGTATGAACGTCTATTTTGAATCCTTGAAACTCTACTCACTTAGTGGGTCCAGGACGCCTTGTTTCTTCATAACACCCAATTTCTAATATCGAGTAACACAGATTCACTTTGAACTTTCTTTCGTTTAACACTGAAAAAAATCAAAACAATAATACCTACAACTAACACGAACAACGAAAACTGACACAGTAAAATTGCACTTCAAGTTCAACAACAATCCTGGGAACGAAGAAATCCATACTTACTTCAAGAAGATGATTAGAAATACATAAATAACATGTATCACTACACAAAAAAACAAGTCTCATTATCACTTCACCATTCTTATCGAGGCGTCACCGGATGTGGTTCGTAACTAGGGCAACGGAAGATAATCGCAATTTCAGAATTTAAGTCTTGCCATCATTATTTAAATCAGGCCCGGCCAGCAAACTATACATAACGCTTACCCTATTCTCGTAAGTTCCGCTTCTTTCACTCTGGTCTTAGCAAACACACTGTACCTAAGACCCTAACAGAGCTGCCAGGTACCCTCACCAAGCGCAAATGCGCATGCTTCGTGTCTCTAATTTTAATTGGTGGAAATTTTGTAAGTTTTAGTTTACAAGGCATTTTAAATAAGAACACATATGTCCACCAATTAAAATAGGAGCACAAGGCATGCGCACTTGCGTTTGGTGAGGGTACCTGTCAGCTCTGGACCCTAACACTAGGATAGTCGCGAGAGACGAATAGATAAAGAGGGAAAACGCGCAGTAAATTTACCAATCAGGTACTTTAGTACTCGATTTAACCTTTGCTTTAGCAAATGAGAAGAGGATAAATGGAGGAGACACAGTAGGGATTGCGTTTGTACGTTTGTACTTTCAAGCGAAAATACTAAAAAGGCGTCTTATTTTCTTATTAATTCACTATTTTTCATCTCTTAGTCACATATAGAAGAAATAAAAGTGAGGGAAATAGAGAACGAAATATCAGTGAGGCTGAAAGAGAGAAAAGTAAGGAAAGTATGAAAGGGGGTATCGAATTTTAAGCTAATCTTTATTAAACAATCTTTAGAAATTTGACTGTAAATTTGAAGTGGATTTTCTATTAATAATATTAATAATAATACTGGTACAATACAGACTGCAATAAATGAAAAATAATTAATAATAATGGTCATAATTCTATGACCATCTATCGGTACACCTACTGTGTACGGAACTCTAAAAAATTATAACATCTTAAGGGGACATTAACAAAAACTTTAAATGTGTTTTTCTCAAAATGTTTTTTTTGATCTGGTAAGACTGATATCTCGAGTTCTTCTAAAGCGCTTTTTAAAAAATCAAACGGTTTTTGATTCAGCGTCATCATGCCTATAAGTGGAACCTCAAAAACTGAAAAATTTCTAACTCCCCTTTTTTATAAGAGAAATTCTGAATAAAAACACCTTTTTTGCATATTTTGGGGAAAAAGTACTCTAAGAAAGGGGGGGGGAGAAAATTTAACTTTTTTGAGATTCCACACATGAAGAAATATCTAACGAAGAGTATTTCATTTCGTTTTTAGTTTTATCTGTTTTAGAAAGTTTGGAATCGATTTTACCACCGAAAATGGGCATTTTCGAAAATGTCTTATTTCGCCGCCATTTTGAAATAAAAATAAAAATTTTTTTTTACAAAGTCTTAAATAAATTATTTATTACATGTAAAAGAAATTTTTAAAATAAATGTCATAGTTATTTTAATAATAAAAAAGCCTTCTTTTTGCCTGTTTTGAACTGGAACGTCCCCTTAAATAATATTATTACTTTTAAATTTTTAACTAATTTCAAAAAATTTAATTACATGACAGCAAATTCACTTAAATTTTTAATGATGTTGGTTGTCAGCGAAATAGTCCGTTGCCATTGCAAACCTCTTAGATGTATAAAGTTGAAACTAGCACCCAGTTATCAGCATTCACTTACTTTTAGAAATTATATTTTTAAGTTAAATATTTATTTTCTTAAAACAAAGATATTTTGGAAAATTAAGTTCCTGCTGATGGGCGCAAAGTGCAGCTTTATAAAAATATTTATTGCTAAAATTTAATTTCCAAAATAAGTGGTTGCTGATAACTGGGTACAAGTTTCAGCTTTATTTAGATGTGTTGCCGTACTGCCAAAAAAGTTACTATCCACATTTTAAGTCAATCGGAGATATTTAATTAAACGCGTTTGCATTAGTTTTGTTTTATTGTATTCAGTTTTTTGGAAAAAGAAACATCGTTCTTGGCCAAAACAGACATGCTCTACCGATTGGTATAAAAAATGATAAATTTTAATTGTTTATATGAAAACTATTTGCTCTATTTACAAGCTTAATGAATGTGCTATGCTGCTATTACAGTAGACAGGACTAGTATATTAGGTTTCCTTATTAAAAGATTGGATAATATTGCTTTTGTTCGCAATGGGAATTTTATTTATAATTTTCAGCCATTTGAATAACAAATTGTTTTTGCTCCTCATTTTGGATAATTATTTCATTATACTCAGATATTATTTTGATTCCTCTTTCAGCGACGTAGTCTGCTACTTATAAGTTTCTTGCTGAAGAGAAAGTAAGTTGATAATTAATATTAAAGATTCACTCAGAAGCGTCAAGATAAAAAAGAAGCAATTAATCTGGAATCTATTAAAAAATGCATCGTTTCGACAGTAAAAAAAAATCAATATCTTTAATAAATAAATCAGCTACACCCTTTTCTGCAATATACGGTTTTGGTAGTTTATCATAGATATATTTACTTTGTTTTTCACGAATTTTATTTACTAAATTTCTTTTTCCATCATTTGTTAATATGTTCTTAATATGAATCACCTTAAAGGAATATTGTTATTCAACCTCTTAAAAAGTAAAATTAATATACTAGTACGGTTTACTGTGATAGCGGCATGGCATATTCATTAATCTTGCAAATGGAGCAAATACTTTCAAAAAAATTTGGAAGTTTTACCTCTTATTATTTACTAAAAGAACACAAATTTTGAGATGTGTATAAAATCTTGTATAAGCTAGACAAAATTTTGTGTAATTTCTAGGAAAAATTACATGTGTTTTCTATTTTAAATTTCAGTAGACTACATTCATATGTTAGTTGATTTGCTACAAAATTTCAGGAAATTTTATTTAATACCTTGATTAATCATTTTGAAGAGAGGGCCCAAGATTTGAAAACACCACCCAAATAAGAACCACCCTAATATGTCATAATCAATCGGTCTTCTCGATTCGCTATACTGACAGTCCTACGTGAATAGTGCTTTTTATTAGTTTTTCTCGGCCGCTGAGGCTCGAAATACTAATGTCTCTGTAGATTGGACTGCTGATTTGTAGATAGTGAATTTCGTTGTCAGTACGACAGTACCCGTGTGGAAATTTGTCACGTATCTGTAGCGTAAAGGTATAGTTTTACTATTTACTGTATAGTTCCGGTATTGTGAAATGTTATAGAAACTGTCTAGAAATGTAACGTTACGATCATCAAGTTTCTAGATAATTTTACTATATCAGAACAATCTTGTGAATCTGTATTAAAACTATATGTGGATTTAGAACAATTTATGTACATTCGAGACAAATGCCGGAATTTCCAAGCCTTGGTTGTTCATTGGCAACAAATATTGGACCAATATTAATAACCAATTATTTTCCAGCGCTTTAAAATTAAATTAATGAATGGTTATTTCTTGGTTACCAATATTGAACCAACGTTTGAAATTAATATTTTATTAATACAACACATGGTAAAAATTGGTCAAAAAAATAAATGTAAAAATATATGAAAAAATAAAGTTTAAGTCTAAAGAAGGAAAAGGAATTAATTTAATTGGAA
Organism: Leptopilina myrica (nomen nudum); assembly: GCA_032872475.1. Lineage (NCBI taxonomy): Eukaryota > Metazoa > Arthropoda > Insecta > Hymenoptera > Figitidae > Leptopilina > Leptopilina myrica (nomen nudum). Next base: position 17,248,741 of record CM065461.1, read on the forward strand.
CAATCTATTAAAAACAGAGTGTGATAAAAACCAGACAAAAATCATATTTTTCTTTAAGTTTAACAATAAAATCGTCTCTTCTTATATATAGAACTGGTAAAACAACTTGTTAACGAGAAGAGAAACTTGCGCGCCCTGGTAACAACTTATCCTAAGTAATTTCAAACATAAGCAGCGCGGGACTGCTTTCAAAAGCGAACAATTTCCCATTGGGTAGAAATAAATACTCGACGAAAAGTGTATATAGTTTTTATGCAAAGCAATTACTGATTTTGATTATTTAAATATTTTATTTTATATGATAAATAAGTTTTTATATTATTTATTATCTAGTTTTGTTAAACAGAATTTTTATAGTTGAACAACGTAAAGTAGTTAATGTAGAGAAACTATACAGATCCTAGACCGTTTAACAATATAAATCAGTTAATGAAGTGAAATTGTACAGTAGCTAAACCATTTCGATATAGATTTACGTGAATAGTTTCACGAGTTGTTAACGATATAGTTTTTATCTTGCATATATTTTAACAAGAAATTTTTCTACACGGGTATGGTATCAATTTTTAAAATTACTTTTCGAACGGACACTAAAATCCTGATTTTGTTGAAACTTTTTGGACCTTAATGTTTGTATAGGATAATATTTTGTTTGTTGGGTCTTCGTACTACAATTCCTTTTCATGGGGAAGCAAAATTATTAAACTCTAAAAATTAAATCTTTTATTTATTAAGGTTATCGTTTTAAAATATACTGATCTAAAATCTTTATTTAAAAAAAAAGAATGGAAAGATAGGCCCGCGCGTTAGACTGCTACTTCTTTCTTTAATAGGTAATTCAGTTTGAAATGTACTCGATTTCTGTGAAAGTTGCTTTCCTGACACTTAGGAACAAGTTTCTTTCCGTAATAGATTCAAGAAACGAAAAATAACACTTAGAAGTGGTATTAACCCTTGAAACAAACGCAAAAACTTTAAAGTTGTAAAAGTTGCACAAGTCATACATAGCAAATTATCTCCGTTTCATTCAATTAAAACAACATTTTAAAAATACAACTTATAACGACCAACGCTATTACCTAAATCTACGAATAACCTGTAATTAAAAGTAAGTAACATTTATGTAAAAATTTGTAACACTATATTTGATTATTGAATAAAATTGTTAAAATAGGAATATTTATTTGTTACAAAATTGACCATAATCAGTCTACCATTTCTCCAAAATTTAATAACCTTACCTATAACCTCGCCTTACACTCCGGATGTAACACCCATCTATAAGTTTTAATTTTTTTTTCTTTACATTAATGGTGTTTCTATTTACAAAATGGTAGAAGATTTTCGTGAAAAATAACAATTTTCACTTCAAATGGGCACAAAAAAGTTAAAAATTATTATCACAGAACGTTGCGGTTACCATTTGATGATACTTTGAATATATTTAAAAGATCATTGATTTCAAATCATTTTTAGCTGAGATACAGTGAACACCGCAAATAGTCACTTTAAAAAACGTTTTTGAAAAAGTTTCATCACCAGCTCATTTGTCGACATTTTTTTAAACAAAATGACAAAATATTGTTAAAATGATACTTAATAATGTACAAAAGATTTTAATAAATTTAATCAATCCGTATTTCTAAAAAACAATCACAAAAACATGTTAATTTTCACGCTAAAACCCTTACCTCCCTCAAAGGTTAACTATTCCAATTTTTTAAGATTGTAAGTATTTACATTTTATGTCACTTATATAATTTATTATTTTATTGATTGCGAATAAAGTATAATAAATATAAAAGGTTTGAATCAATACTATAATCATGAAATACTTGATCGATTCCTTCAAAGTCAACTTTTTCTATCCATGTTGGTGGATCTACCTCTTTTGTAGAAAAATCACAAAGTATACGTTCGACTAAAGCGCAAACTCCACACCATTTTCTAAAGTCCAATGGGATTGAGATTTTTCCAACAATATTATCAAAAATCTTTACTTGTTTCGAACTTAAATATTTTCCTGATGTTTCTGCTAAGGCTAAAAAAATATTTTGTGGAAGAATGTAGCGATCTTCGTTTAATGTCTTATTGCAGTATTTACTGAGTATTCGACTAAATATTAATTTTCTTCCTTCAGTAACAAACACATGTTTTCCAAGATAATCCAGTGGTGTCATACCTAGAACCCAGATTTTAAAAAAGTTGTATAATTCTACAATGTCTAGTTTGAATATGTAATATATCTAGAAAAATAAAATATATAAAAAAGTAGACTTCGTCGATTAGGGAAGAGCGACTTTCCATGAATCATTTTATTTTTCTAAGAATAGACTGCAATACTGCCATACAAAACAAAAAAGTCTATAACTAACATTTGCTTAAAGGTTGATATTGCTGTAGACGAACAAGCTAACATCAACTTAAAAACAAATGGTAGTTATAAACTTTTTTATTTTGTACGGCAGAATACATTTTTTATAACATAATATAAAGATATTATTTTTGAACTGCCCCAGAAAAAAAGAGAGATCTGGGATCTTCTTTATACTTCAGAAATATGTTACCCTAGTAGGTGGGTCAGGCTTATTGTTAGCCAAACGGATCGGATAAATTTAAAAAAAATTTTTTTTAATGAAATACCTTTTATTTTTATCTTTATGTGATGAAAATTATTAATTAATAAAAAAAATAAAAATTATTAATTAATTAATTATTAATTATTATTAATTATCATTTCTTATGTTTCCATATGCGCTCTATCGAATAGCGTTAAAGAAACCATCAAAAATTTATAAACAAAAAAGTTATTAATGTTTTTTATAAAAAAAGTCGATTTTTTCCAATTTTTGTTTAATTTTCAAATTTTTCTATTATGAAATGGAGTAAAAATAATTTCGAATATTACAAATAACGTGACATAGATATATAACCTAGAAGATAGGACTATAGAGAAAATTAAAAATTAAAATGGCGGCTCAAAAATAGAGATTTAAGTTCAAATTTTTTTCAAAATTTTGATTCAAAAGTACGAAATTATTAAAAGCGTTTAAATCGGCTTGAAATTTGTTACTCGGGGGTTTTAGGGGTCGCTGATCACGGATCTGAAGTCCAATTTTCAAAATTCAAAATGGCGGATCCAATATGGAGGACAATTTTTTTTTAAAACTCATTAAATTTGCTTAATACTTGATACTCGGGGGTTTTAGGGGTCGCTGATCACGGATCTGAAGTCCAATTTTCAAAATTCAAAATGGCGGATCCAATATGGAGGACAATTATTTTTTAAAACTCATTAAATTTGCTTAATACTTGATACTCGGGGGTTTTTGGGGTCGCTGATCACGGATCTAAAGTCCAATTTTCAAAATTCAAAATGGAGGACAATTTTTTTTAAACTCATTAAATTTGCTTAAAATTTGAATTTTAATAATTGGACTCCAAATTTTTGACCCGCGACCCCTAAAACCCCTGAGTAACAAATTTCAAGCAAATTTAATAAGTTTAAAAAAATTGTCCGCTATATTGGATCCGCCATTTTGAATTTTGAAAATTGGACTTAAGATTCGTGATCAGCGACCACTAAATCGCCCGGGAACAAGTTTTAAGCAAATTTATTGAGTTTTTAAAAAATTGTCCGCCATATTAGATCCGCCATTTTGAATTTTAAAAATTGGACTTTAGATTATTATTTATTTATTTATTCAAAATATACGGGCTTTTGTGCCCAATCGTACAAGTACTGTATAAAGGTAATAAGTGGTTTAAATGGCTGCACTGCTATTATTGTTATTGTCAAAAATAATTTTTTTAGATTTTTGAATAAATGAGCTGAGGGACACTCCAAAAAAATCCATCAATCTCCTATGTTCATTTGCTTCTCTGCTTAGTCTATTTATTGTTGAATGTTCATAGTAATTAGTTTTAGCTTTGGAACGACTGAATAGCAGTGTGTCTCTAGATCTTTTAAGCGGTACATTAAAGTGAAAGAGACTCAAGAGCACTCCGCAGTTAAGCATTCCGTTTATTACTCTGAAGAGAAAGAGCAGATCGGCAAATAAAAACCTTTGTGACAAAAGTGGGATATTTAGAGCGACCCTCAATTCAGTATAATCGTGATCTCTATAATCAATAGCCATACCAATTTGTCTAGCGACAAAGCGACAGAACCTGTTTTGAACACGCTCAATTTCCACAAGTAAATATTCTTGATATAGCCACCATATTACCGATGCGAATTCTAGTATTGGTCTGACTAACGCAAAATACAATATTTTAAAAACTCTCACACCCTTAAAACATCGCGCATTTCTCGTGACGAAGCCCAAAGCCCTGATTTATTATAATTTATTATAATAATAAAGTTTAAAGTGGTTACCGACTTTTAATTAAAATTTCGTCCGCCATATTGGATCCGCCATTTTGAATTTTAAAAATTGGACTTCAGATTTATGATCAGTGACCACTAAAACCCCAGAGGAACAAATTTCAAGCAAATTTAATGCGTTTAAAAAAATTGTCTGCCTTATTGGATCCGCCATTTTGAATTTTGAAAATTAGGTTTCAGAGTAAAATAATAAAGTTTAACGTGGTTACCGACTTTTAACTGAAAATTCGTCTGTCATATTGGATCCCCCATATTTAATTTTAAAAATTGGACTCTAAATTTTTGACCCGCGACCCCAAAAACCCTCAAGTAACAAGTTTTAAGCAAATTTAATGAGTTTTGAAAAAATTGTCAGACATATTGGATCCGCCATTTTGAATTTAAAAAATTGGACTTCAGCTTATAATAATAAAGTTTAACGTAGTTACCGACTTTTAAATAAAAATTCGTCCGACATATTGGATCCCCTATGTTTAACTTTAAAAATTAGACTTTAGATTCGTGATCTGCGACCCCTAAAACCCCTGAGGAACAAGTTTTAAGTAAATTTAATGAGTTTTAAAAAAATTGTCCGCAATATTGTATCCGCCATTTTGAATTTACAAAATTGGACGTCAGATTTATGACCAGTGACCACTAAATCCCAGAGGAACAAGTTTTAAGCAAATATAATGAGTTTTTAAAAAAATGTCCGACATATTGAATCCCCCATGTTTAACTTTAAAAATTGGACTTCAGATTCGTGATCAGCGACCCCTAAAACCCTAGAGGAACAAGTTTTAAGCAAATTTAATGAGTTTTTAAAAAATTGTCCGCTATATTGGATCCGCCATTTTGAATTTTGAAAATTGGACTTCAGAGTATAATAATAAAGTTATTAACGTGGTTACCGACTTTTAACTAAAAATTCGTCTGACATATTGGATCCCCCATGTTTAACTTTAAAAATTAGACTTCAGATTCGTGATCAGCGAACCCTAAAACCCCCCAGTAATAAATTTCAAGCAAATTTAATGAGTTTCAAAAAAATTGTCCGCGATATTGGACCTGCCATTTTGAATTTTGAAAATTAGGTTTCAGAGTATAATAATGAAGTTTAACGTGGTTACCGACTTTTAACTGAAAATTCGTCTGTCATATTAAATCCCCCATATTTAATTTTAAAAATTGGACTCCAAATTTTTGACCCGTGACCCTAAAAACCCACGAGTAACAAGTTCTAAGCAAATTTTATAAGTTTTAAAAAAATTGTCCGCCATATTAGATCCGCTATTTTGAATTTTAAAAATTGGACTTCAGATTTATGATCAGTGACCACTAAAACCCCAGAGGAAAAAGTTTTAAACAAATTTAATGAGTTTAAAAAAAATTGTCCGCCATATTGGATCCTTCATTTTGAATTTTGATAATTGGACTTCAGATTATAATAATAAAGTTTAACGTGGCTACCGACTTTTAACTATAATTTCGTCTGACATATTGGATCCCCCATGTTTAACATTAAAAATTAGACTTTAGATTCGTCATCAGCGACCCCTAAAACCCCCGAGTAACAAATTTCAAGCAAATTTAATAAGTTTAAAAAAAATTGTCCGCCATATTGGATCTGCTATTGTGAATATTAAAAATTGAACTTCAGATTATAATAATAAAGTTTAACGTGGTTACCGACTTTTAACTAAAAATTCGTCTGACATTTTGGATCCCCTATGTTTGACTTTAAAAATTGGACTACAGATTCGTGATTAGCGACCCCTAAAACCCCCGAGTAACAAATTTCAAGCAAATTTAATGAGTTTTAAAAAAATTGTCCGCTATATTGGATCCGCCATTTTGAATTTTAAAAATTAAACTTCAGATTATAATAATGAAGTTTAACGTGGTTACCGACTTTTAACTAAAAATTCGTCTGTCATATTGGATCCCTCATGTTTAACTTTAAAAAGTAGACCTTAGATTCGTGATCAGCGACCCCTAACACCCCCGAGTAACAAATTTCAAGCAAATTTAATGAGTTTAAAAAAAAATTTTCCGCCATATTGGATCCGTCATTGTGAATTTTAAAAATTGGAATTCAGATTATAATAATAAAGTTTAACGTGGTTACCGACTTTAAACTAAAATTTTGTCTGACATATGTATCTCCCATGTTTAACTTTATAAATTAGACTTCAGATTCGTGATCAGCGACCCCTAAAACCCCCGAGTAACAAATTTCAAGCAAATTTAATGAGTTTTAAAAAAATTGTCCGCTATATTGGATCTGCTATTTTGAATTTTAAAAATTAAACTTCAGATTATAATAATAAAGTTTAACGTGGTTACCGACTTTTAACTAAAAATTCGTCTGTCATATTGGATCCCTCATGTTTAACTTTAAAAATTAGACTTCAGATTCGTGATCAGCAACCCCTAAAACCCCCGAGTAACAAATTTCAAGCCGATTTAAACTAAACTAAACGACTTTTAACTAAAAATTCGTCTGACATTTTGGATCCCCCATGTTTCACTTACAAATTAGACTTCAGATTCGTGATCAGCGACCCCTAAAACCCCTGAGTAACAAAGTTCAAGAAAATTTAATGAGTTTTAAAAAAATTGTCCGCCATATTGGATCAGCCATTTTGAATTTTGAAAATTGGGTTTCTGAGTATAATAATAAAGTTTAACGTGGTTACCGACTTTTATCTAAAAATTCGTCTGTCATATTGGATCCCCCATGTTTAATTTTAAAAATTAGACTTCAGATTCGTGATCAGCGACCCCTAAAACCCTCGAGTAACAAATTTCAAGCAAATTTAATAAGTTTAAAAAAAATTGTCCGCCATAATGGATCTGCTATTGTGAATTTTAAAAATTAGGTTTCAGAGTATAATTATAAAGTTTAACGTGGTTACCGACTTTTAACTGAAAATTCGTCTGTCATATTGGATCCCCCATATTTAATTTTAAAAATTGGACCTTAGATTCGTGATCAGCGACCCCTAAAACCCCCGAGTAACAAATTTCAAGCAAATTTAATGAGTTTAAAAAAAATTGTCCGCCATATTGGATCCGTCATTGTGAATTTTAAAAATTGGAATTCAGATTATAATAATAAAGTTTAACGTGGTTACCGACTTTTAACTAAAAATTCGTCTGACATTTTGGATCCCCCATGTTTCACTTTAAAAATTGGACTACAGATTCGTGATTAGCGACCCCTAAAACCCCCGAGTAACAAATTTCAAGCAAATTTAATGAGTTTAAAAAAAATTGTCCGCCATATTGGATCCTTCATTTTGAATTTTGATAATTGGACTTCAAATTATAATAATAAAGTTTAAAGTAGTTACCGACTTTTAACTTAAAATTCGTCTGACATTTTGGATCCCCCATGTTTCACTTAAAAATTAGACTTCAGATTCGTGATCAGCGACCCCTAAAACCCCCGAGTAACAAATTTCAATCAAATTTAATGAGTTTAAAAAAAATTGTCCGCCATATTGGATCCGTCATTGTGAATTTTAAAAATTGTCCTTCAGATTATAATAATAAAGTTTACCGTGGTTACCGACTTTTAACTAAAATTTCGTCTGACATATTGGATCCCCCATGTTTAACTTTATAAATTAGACTTCATATTCGTGATCAGCGACCCCTAAAACCCCCGAGTAACAAATTTCAAGCAAATTTAATAAGTTTAAAAAAAATTGTCCGCCATATTGGATCCGCTATTTTGAATTTTAAAAATTAAACTTCAGATTATAATAATAAAGTTTAACGTGGTTACCGACTTTCAACTGAAAATTCGTCTGTCATATTGGATCCGCCATGTTTAATTTTAAAAATTGGACTACAAATTTTTGACCCGCGACCCCAAAAACCCCCGAGTAACAAATTTCAAGCAAATTTAATGAGTTTGGAAAAATTGTCCGCCATATTGGATCCGCCATTTTGAATTTTAAAAATTGAACTTCAGATTATAATAATAAAGTTTAACGTGGTTTCCGACTTTTAACTAAAAATTCGTCTGACATTTTGGATCCCCCATGTTTCACTTTAAAAATTGGACTACAGATTCGTGATTAGCGACCCCTAAAACCCCCGAGTAACAAATTTCAAGCAAATTTAATAAGTTTAAAAAAAATTGTCCGCCATATTGGATCTGCTATTGTGAATTTTAAAAATTGAACTTCAGATTATAATAATAAAGTTTAACGTGGTTACCGACTTTTAACTAAAATTTCGTCTGACATATTGGATCCCCCATGTTTAACTTTAAAAATTAGACTTCAGATTCGTGATCAGCGACCCCTAAAACCCCCGAGTAACAAATTTCAAGCAAATTTAATGAGTTTAAAAAAAATTGTCCGCCATATTGGATCCGTCATTGTGAATTTTAAAAATTGGACTTCAGATTATAATAATAAAGTTTAACGTGGTTACCGACAATTAACTAAAATTTCGTCTGACACATTGGATCACTTATGTTTAATTTTAAAAATTAGACTTCAGGTTCATGATCAGCGACCCCTAAAACCCCCGAGTAACAAATTTCAAGCAAATTTAATAAGTTTAAAAAAAATTGTCCGCCATATTGGATCCGTCATTGTGAATTTTGAAAATTGGGTTTCTGAGTATAATAATAAAGTTTAACGTGGTTACCGACTTTTATCTAAAAATTCGTCTGTCATATTGGATCCCCCATGTTTAATTTTAAAAATTAGACTTCAGATTCATGATCAGCGACCCCTAAAACCCCCGAGTAACAAATTTCAAGCAAATTTAAAAAGTTTAAAAAAAATTGTCCGCCATATTGGATCCGCTATTTTGAATTTTGATAATTGGACTTTAGATTATAATAATAAAGTTTAACGTAGTTACCGACTTTTAACTAAAAATTCGTCTGACATTTTGGATCCCCCATGTTTCACTTAAAAATTAGACTTCAGATTCGTGATCAGCGACCCCTAAAACCCCCGAGTAACAAATTTCAATCAAATTTAATGAGTTTAAAAAAAAATGTCCGCCATATTGGATCCGTCATTGTGAATTTTAAAAATTGTCCTTCAGATTATAATAATAAAGTTTAACGTGGTTACCGACTTATAACTAAAAATTCGTCTGACATTTTGGATCCCCCATGTTTCACTTAAAACTTAGACTTCAGATTCGTGATCAGCGACCCGTAAAACCCCCGAGTAACAAATTTCAAGCAAATTTAATGAGTTTAAAAAAAATGTCCGCCATATTGGATCTGCCATTTTGAATTTTGAAAATTGGACATTAGATTTATGATCAGTGACCACTAAAACCCCAGAGGAACAAGTTTTAAACAAATTTAATGAGTTTTTAAAAAATTGTCCGCCATATTGGATCCGCCATTTTGAATTTTGAAAATTGAACTTCAGATTCTAATAATAAAGTTTAACGTGGTTACCGACTTTTAACTAAAAATTCGTCTGACATTTTGGATCCCCCATGTTTCACTTTAAAAATTGGACTACAGATTCGTGATTAGCGACCCCTAAAACCCCCGAGTAACAAATTTCAAGCAAATTTAATGAGTTTAAAAAAAATTGTCCGCCATATTGGATCTTTCATTTTGAATTTTGATAATTGGACTTCAGATTATAATAATAAAGTTTAAAGTAGTTACCGACTTTTAACTTAAAATTCGTCTGACATTTTGGATCCCCCATGTTTCACTTAAAAATTAGACTTCAGATTCGTGATCAGCGACCCCTAAAACCCCCGAGTAACAAATTTCAATCAAATTTAATGAGTTTAAAAAAAATTGTCCGCCATATTGGATCCGTCATTGTGAATTTTAAAAATTGTCCTTCAGATTATAATAATAAAGTTTAACGTGGTTACCGACTTTTAACTAAAATTTCGTCTGACATATTGGATCCACCATGTTTAACTTTATAAATTAGACTTCAGATTCGTGATCAGCGACCCCTAAAACCCCCGAGTAACAAATTTCAAGCAAATTTAATGAGTTTTAAAAAAATTGTCCGCTATATTGGATCCGCTATTTTGAATTTTAAAAATTAAACTTCAGATTATAATAATAAAGTTTAACGTGGTTACCGACTTTCAACTGAAAATTCGTCTGTCATATTGGATCCGCCATGTTTAATTTTAAAAATTGGACTACAAATTTTTGACCCGCGACCCCTAAAACCCCCGAGTAACAAATTTCAAGCAAACTTAATAAGTTTAAAAAAAATTGTCCGCCATATTGGATCTGCTATTGTGAATTTTAAAAATTGAACTTCAGATTATAATAATAAAGTTTAACGTGGTTACCGACTTTTAACTAAAATTTCGTCTGACATGTTGGATCCCCCATGTTTAACTTTAAAAATTAGACTTCAGATTCGTGATCAGCGACCCCTAAAACCCCCGAGTAACAAATTTCAAGCAAATTTAATGAGTTTAAAAAAAATTGTCCGCCATATTGGATCCGTCATTGTGAATTTTAAAAATTGGACTTTAGATTTATGATCAGTGACCACTAAAACCCCAGAGGAACAAGTTTTAAACAAATTTAATGAGTTTTTAAAAAATTGTCCGCCATATTGGATCCGCCATTTTGAATTTTAAAAATTGAACTTCAGATTATAATAATAAAGTTTAACGTGGTTACCGACTTTTAACTAAAAATTCGTCCGACATTTTGGATCCCCCATGTTTCACTTAAAAATTAGACTTCAGATTCGTGATCAGCGACCCGTAAAACCCCCGAGTAACAAATTTCAAGCAAATTTAATGAGTTTAAAAAAAATGTCCGCCATATTGGATCCGCCATTTTGAATTTTGAAAATTGGAATTCAGATTATAATAATAAAGTTTAACGTGGTTACCGACTTTTAACTCAAAATTCGTCTGACATTTTGGATCCCCCATGTTTAACTTTAAAAATTAGACTTCAGATTCGTGATCAGCGACCCCTAAAACCCCTGAGTAACAAATTTCAAGAAAATTTAATGAGTTTTAAAAAAATTGTCCGCCATATTGTATCAGCCATTTTGAATTTTGAAAATTGGGTTTCTGAGTATAATAATAAAGTTTAACATGGTTACCGAATTTTATCTAAAAATTCGTCTGTCATATTGGATTCCCCATGTTTAATTTTAAAAATTAGACTTCAGATTCATGATCAGCGACCCCTAAAACCCCCGAGTAACAAATTTCAAGCAAATTTAATAAGTTTAAAAAAAATTGTCCGCCATATTGGATCCGCTATTTTGAATTTTGATAATTGGACTTTAGATTATAATAATAAAGTTTAACGTAGTTACCGACTTTTAACTAAAAATTCGTCTGACATTTTGGATCCCCCATGTTTCACTTAAAAATTAGACTTCAGATTCGTGATCAGCGACCCCTAAAACCCCCGAGTAACAAATTTCAATCAAATTTAATGAGTTTAAAAAAAATTGTCCGCCATATTGGATCCGTCATTGTGAATTTTAAAAATTGTCCTTCAGATTATAATAATAAAGTTTAACGTGGTTACCGACTTATAACTAAAAATTCGTCTGACATTTTGGATCCCCCATGTTTAACTTAAAAATTAGACTTCAGATTCGTGATCAGCGACCCGTAAAACCCCCGAGTAACAAATTTCAAGCAAATTTAATGAGTTTAAAAAAAATGTCCGCCATATTGGATCCGCCATTTTGAATTTTGAAAATTGTACTTTAGATTTATGATCAGTGACCACTAAAACCCCAGAGGAACAAGTTTTAAACAAATTTAATGAGTTTTTAAAAAATTGGCCGCCATATTGGATCCGCCATTTTGAATTTTGAAAATTGAACTTCAGATTATAATAATAAAGTTTAACGTGGTTACCGACTTTTAACTAAAAATTCGTCTGACATTTTGGATCCCCCATGTTTCACTTTAAAAATTGGACTACAGATTCGTGATTAGCGACCCCTAAAACCCCCGAGTAACAAATTTCAAGCAAATTTAATGAGTTTAAAAAAAATTGTCCGCCATATTGGATCCTTCATTTTGAATTTTGATAATTGGACTTCAGATTATAATAATAAAGTTTAACGTAGTTACCGACTTTTAACTAAAAATTCGTCTGACATTTTGGATCCCCCATGTTTCACTTAAAAATTAGACTTCAGATTCGTGATCAGCGACCCCTAAAACCCCCGAGTAACAAATTTCAATCAAATTTAATGAGTTTTAAAAAAATTGTCCGCCATATTGGATCCGTCATTGTGAATTTTAAAAATTGTCCTTCAGATTATAATAATAAAGTTTAACGTGGTTACCGACTTTTAACTAAAAATTCGTCTGACATTTTGGATCCCCCATGTTTCACTTAAAAATTAGACTTCAGATTCGTGATCAGCGACCCCTAAAACCCCCGAGTAACAAATTTCAAGCAAATTTAATTTTTTTAATTAAAAATGTCCGCGATATTGGATCCGCCATTTTGAATTTTGAAAATTTCATTTCAGAGTATAATAATAAAGTATAACGTGGTTACCGACTTTTAACTAAAAATTCGTCTGACATTTTGGATCCCCCATGTTTCACTTTAAAAATTGGACTACAGATTCGTGATTAGCGACCCCTAAAACCCCCGAGTAACAAATTTCAAGCAAATTTAATAAGTTTAAAAAAAATTGTCCGCCATATTGGATCAGCCATTTTGAATTTTGAAAATTGGGTTTCTGAGTATAATAATAAAGTTTAACGTGGTTACCGACTTTTATCTAAAAATTCGTCTGTCATATTGGATTCCCCATGTTTAATTTTAAAAATTAGACTTCAGATTCATGATCAGCGACCCCTAAAACCCCCGAGTAACAAATTTCAAGCAAATTTAATAAGTTTAAAAAAAATTGTCCGCCATATTGGATCCGCTATTTTGAATTTTGATAATTGGACTTTAGATTATAATAATAAAGTTTAACGTAGTTACCGACTTTTAACTAAAAATTCGTCTGACATTTTGGATCCCCCATGTTTCACTTAAAAATTAGACTTCAGATTCGTGATCAGCGACCCCTAAAACCCCCGAGTAACAAATTTCAATCAAATTTAATGAGTTTAAAAAAAATTGTCCGCCATATTGGATCCGTCATTGTGAATTTTAAAAATTGTCCTTCAGATTATAATAATAAAGTTTAACGTGGTTACCGACTTATAACTAAAAATTCGTCTGACATTTTGGATCCCCCATGTTTCACTTAAAAATTAGACTTCAGATTCGTGATCAGCGACCCGTAAAACCCCCGAGTAACAAATTTCAAGCAAATTTAATGAGTTTAAAAAAAATGTCCGCCATATTGGATCCGCCATTTTGAATTTTGAAAATTGTACTTTAGATTTATGATCAGTGACCACTAAAACCCCAGAGGAACAAGTTTTAAACAAATTTAATGAGTTTTTAAAAAATTGTCCGCCATATTGGATCCGCCATTTTGAATTTTGAAAATTGAACTTCAGATTATAATAATAAAGTTTAACGTGGTTACCGACTTTTAACTAAAAATTCGTCTGACATTTTGGATCCCCCATGTTTCACTTTAAAAATTGGACTACAGATTCGTGATTAGCGACCCCTAAAACCCCCGAGTAACAAATTTCAAGCAAATTTAATGAGTTTAAAAAAAATTGTCCGCCATATTGGATCCTTCATTTTGAATTTTGATAATTGGACTTCAGATTATAATAATAAAGTTTAACGTAGTTACCGACTTTTAACTAAAAATTCGTCTGACATTTTGGATCCCCCATGTTTCACTTAAAAATTAGACTTCAGATTCGTGATCAGCGACCCCTAAAACCCCCGAGTAACAAATTTCAATCAAATTTAATGAGTTTAAAAAAAATTGTCCGCCATATTGGATCCGTCATTGTGAATTTTAAAAATTGTCCTTCAGATTATAATAATAAAGTTTAACGTGGTTACCGACTTTTAACTAAAAATTCGTCTGACATTTTGGATCCCCCATGTTTCACTTAAAAATTAGACTTCAGATTCGTGATCAGCGACCCGTAAAACCCCAGAGTAACAAATTTCAAGCAAATTTAATGAGTTTAAAAAAAATGTCCGCCATATTGGATCCGCCATTTTGAATTTTGAAAATTGGACTTTAGATTTATGATCAGTGACCACTAAAACCCCAGAGGAACAAGTTTTAAACAAATTTAATGAGTTTTTAAAAAATTGTCCGCCATATTGGATCCGCCATTTTGAATTTTGAAAATTGAACTTCAGATTATAATAATAAAGTTTAACGTGGTTACCGACTTTTAACTAAAAATTCGTCTGACATTTTGGATCCCCCATGTTTCACTTTAAAAATTGGACTACAGATTCGTGATTAGCAACCCCTAAAACCCCCGAGTAACAAATTTCAAGCAAATTTAATAAGTTTTAAAAAAATTGTCCGCCATATTGGATCAGCCATTTTGAATTTTGAAAATTGGGTTTCTGAGTATAATAATAAAGTTTAACGTGGTTACCGACTTTTATCTAAAAATTCGTCTGTCATATTGAATCCCCCATGTTTAATTTTAAAAATTAGACTTCAGATTCATGATCAGCGACCCCTAAAACCCCCGAGTAACAAATTTCAAGCAAATTTAATAAGTTTAAAAAAAATTGTCAGCCATATTGGATCTGCTATTGTGAATTTTAAAAATTAGGTTTCAGAGTATAATAATAAAGTTTAACGTGGTTACCGACTTTTAACTGAAAATTCGTCTGACATATTGGATCACTTATGTTTAATTTTAAAAATTAGACTTCAGATTCATGATCATCGACCCCTAAAACCCCCGAGTAACAAATTTTAAGCGAATTTAATGAGTTTAAAAAAAATTTTCCGCGATATTGGATCTGCTATTGTGAATTTTAAAAATTAGGTTTCAGAGTATAATAATAAAGTTTAACGTGGTTACCGACTTTTAACTGAAAATTCGTCTGTCATATTGGATCCCCCATATTTAATTTTAAAAATTGGACTCCAAATTTTTGACCCGCGACCCTAAAAACCCACGAGTAACAAGTTCTAAGCCAATTTTATGAGTTTTGAAAAAATTGTCCGCCATATTGGATCCGCCATTTTGAATTTTGAAAATTGGACTTTAGATTCATGATCAGTGACCACTAAAACCCCAGAGGAACAAGTTTTAAACAAATTTAATGAGTTTTTAAAAAATTGTCCGCCATATTGGATCCGCCATTTTGAATTTTGAAAATTGAACTTCAGATTATAATAATAAAGTTTAACGTGGTTACCGACTTTTAACTAAAAATTCGTCTGACATTTTGGATCCCCCATGTTTCACTTTAAAAATTGGACTACAGATTTGTGATTAGCGACCCCTAAAACCCCCAAGTAACAAATTTCAAGCAAATTTAATAAGTTTAAAAAAAATTGTCCGCCATATTGGATCCGTCATTGTGAATTTTGAAAATTGAACTTCAGATTATAATAATAAAGTTTAACGTGGTTACCGACTTTTAACTAAAAATTCGTCTGACATTTTGGATCCCCCATGTTTCACTTTAAAAATTGGACTACAGATTCGTGATTAGCGACCCCTAAAACCCCCGAGTAACAAATTTCAAGCCGATTTAAACTAAACTAAACGACTTTTAACTAAAAATTCGTCTGACATTTTGGATCCCCCATGTTTCACTTAAAAATTAGACTTCAGATTCGTGATCAGCGACCCCTAAACCCCCCGAGTAACAAATTTCAAGCAAATTTAATGAGTTTTAAAAAAATTGTCCGCTATATTGGATCAGCCATTTTGAATTTTGAAAATTGGGTTTCTAAGTATAATAATAAAGTTTAACGTGGTTACCGACTTTTATCTAAAAATTCGTCTGTCATATTGGATCCTCCATGTTTAATTTTAAAAATTAGACTTCAGATTCGTGATCAGCGACCCCTAAAACCCCCGAGTAACTAATTTTAAGCAAATTTAATGAGTTTAAAAAAAATTTTCCGCGATATTGGATCCGCCATTTTGAATTTTGAAAATTGGGTTTTAGTGTATAATAATAAAGTTTAACGTGGTTACCGACTTTTAACTGATAATTCGTCTGTCATATTGGATCTCCCATGTTTAATTTTAAAAATTGGACTCCAAATTTTTGACCTGCGACCCCAAAAACCCTCGAGTAACAAGTTCTAAGCAAATTTAATGAGTTTTGAAAAAATTGTCAGCCATATTGGATCCGCCATTTTGAATTTTGATAACACTGGCACACAAAAAAAAATTGATGCTCTGAGCTTTTGATCAGACTATGACTACTTTATGTTTTTGGGGTCGCTGAAGCCGAATCTGAAGTTCATTTAACCCCATCACGTCAGGGTTTTGAGATAACTTCCGAAAAAACTCAAAATTTGACCCTAACATTTTTTTAACCAGAAAAATATTTATTTTCATGTCTTACAATCACTACTTTATGTTTTTGGGGTTGCTGAACCTGAATCTGAAGTTCATTTAACCCCATCACGTCAGGGTTTTGAGATAACCTCAAAAAAACTCAAAATTTGACCCCAAAATTTTTTAATTAACAAAAATTTTTATTTTTAAGTATTACTATAACTACTTTTTGTTTTTAGGGTCGCTGAAACCGAATCTGAAGTTTATTTAACCCTATCACGTCAGGGTTTTGAGATAACCTCAAAAAAACTCAAAATTTGATCCCAAAATTTTTTAATCAACAAAAATTTTTATTTTGAAGTATTACTATAACTACTTTATGTTTTTAGGGTCGCTGAAACCGAATCTGAAGTTTATTTAACCCTATCACGTCAGGGTTTTGAGATAACCCAAAAAAAAACTCAAAATTTGACCCCAAAATTTATTAATCAACAAAAATTTTTATTTTGAAGTATTACTATAACTACTTTATGTTTTTAGGGTCGCTGAAACTGAATCTGAAGTTTATTTAACCCTATCACGTCAGGGTTTTGAGATAACCCCCCAAAAAACTCAAAATTTGACACAAAAATTTTTTAATCATCAAAAATTTTTATTTTTAAGTCTCACCATCACTACTCTATGTTTTTGGGGTTGCTGAAACTGAATCTGAAGTTTATTTAACCCTATAACGTCAGGGTTTTGAGATAACCCCCAAAAAAACTCAAAATTTGACCCCAAAATTTTGTTTAACCTGAACTATATTTATTTTCATGTCTTACTATCACTACTTTATGTTTTTGGGGTTGCTGAACCCGAACCGAAAGTTCATTTAACTCCATCACGACAGGGTTTTGAGACCTGTCGACTCAAAAAAACTCAAAATTTGACACAAAAAAGAAAATTTTCATTTTCTACTATCACTAATTTTTGTTTTTAGGATTGCTAAACCCGAATCTGATGTTCATTTAATCCCATCACGTCAGGGTTTTGAGATAACCTTAAAAAACTCAAAATTTGTTTAAAAAAGTTCTCGATAAAAATTTTTTTTGTCATATTTTAAGTTTTTTAAAAGTCATCTGAAAACCTTGACGTGATGGGGTTACATAAACTTCAGATTCAGTTTCAGCAACCCCAAAAACATAGAGTAGTGATGGTGAGACTTAAAAATAAAAATTTTTGATGATTAAAAAATTTTTGTGTCAAATTTTGAGTTTTTTGAGATTATCTTAAAACCCTGACGTGATGGGGTTAAATGAACTTAAGATTCGGTTTCAGCGACCCCAAAATCATAAAGTAGTTATAGTAAGACTTAAAAATAAAAATTTTTGTTGATTAAAAAATTTTGGGGTCAAATTTTGAGTTTTTTGAGATTATCTCAAAACCCTGACGTGATGGGGTTAAATGAACTTCAGATTCGGCTTCAGCGACCCCAAAAACATAAAGTAGTCATAGTCTGATCAAAAGCTCAGAGCATCAATTTTTTTTTTGTGTGCCAGTGTAATTGGACTTCAGATTTATGATCAGTGACCACTAAAACCCCAGAGGAACAAGTTTTAAGCAAATTTAATGAGTTTTTAAAAAATTGTCCGCCATATTGGATCCGCCATTTTGAATTTTAAAAATTGAACTTCAGATTCTAATAATAAAGTTTAACGTGGTTACCGACTTTTAACTAAAAATTTGTCTGTCATATTGGATCCCCCATGTTTAACTTTAAAAATTAGACTTCAGATTCGTGATCAGCGACCCCTAAAACTTCCGAGTAACAAATTTCAAGCCGATTTAAACGCTTTTAATAATTTCTTACTTTCGAATCAAAATTTTGAAAAAATTTTGAACTTCAAACTCTATTTTTGAGCCGCCATTTTAATTTTTTATTTTCTCTATTGTCCTTTCTTCTAGGTTATATATCTATGTCACATTATTTGTAATATTTGAAATTATTTTTACGCCATTTGATAGTAGATAAAATTGAAAATTAAACAAAAATGGGAAAAAATCGGACTTTTTTTGTCAAAAACATTAATAACTTTTCTGTTTATAAATTTTTGATGGTTTTTTAACGCCATTCGATAGAGCGCATATGGAAACTTAAGAAATGATAATTTGTGAATTTTTCTATTGATTTTTAATTACCGAAATAAGTCCATAAAATTTTGTCCATCTGGGCGTTAAAGGGTTAACCGATTTTCAAAACCAAATAGGCGTTCTTTTCGTCTTGAAACGTAGAATTTAAAAATATATTTTGTTTAAATTTTTTTTATTGTTTTTTAAATTATTTATTTATAATATTATAATAATAAAAGTCTTCTTCACGCTATACGTAAAATTAAAAAATACTATTGTATTCTGCATACATTTTTGCGTAAGAAACCATTGAGAAAAAAATGGCCTGCTACTGGAAATAACAATATCAAATTATTTTTGTCGTCGTGTAAGCCGTTTTGATGGTGTTCTCTGCCGCTGCGCTGTTTTCGCGTCATACATCAAGTATAAATGTAAAGTTCTTTAGTTTTTTCAATGTTCATAATTCTAAGGGCTCAATTATAACGTGTAAAGTCTTAAAATGTTCGTATTAAAGTACTCTATCAATTACGATCTGGCCTTTTCAAAAATTCAAAATAGCGGACAGGTTATGACACATTATATAACTGAAAAGTAGGAAATGTCTAATTAAAACATTATTTAATAAAAAACATTCCAATCAGCATTACATTAATCACCAACAGTGTTGGATGTGTGAAAAATTAAAATTTGTTAAATTTTTACAAAATTTTTAGAAATATTAAATGATGGATCCAAAAAGGAGGACTATTTTTTGTTTCAATTGTCCAATTTACTCGAAAGTTGTTATTCGGGGATTTTTGGGGTCGCTGATTACAAATATTAACTCAATTTTGAAAAATACAAAATAACGGACCCAATATGTTAACTATTTATTTCAAAATTACCCAATTTACTTTACTTTAATTGTTAATAACTATAAAAAAAATTCTGCTTACAATTTTTTATGAAATTATTGTTTATAAAATAATTAACAAAACTGAAAAAATGCCATTTATCCAATTATGAAAAAATTATGAAAAAAGGGTTTAATTTTTCTTTTGCAGTGTGGTCATTATATTTTGTGATTTACCTTCGTGTTTAACCAAAATTCTGCATCACAAAATGTGTTGGTCTTTTTAAAAAATGACTGTCATTCCCGGTTGTGGGCACTTTTACGTCAAGGATGCTCTACCATCTGACAATGATGTGGACTACTATCTCATCTATCTAATCTTTCTGCCAAGGAAATTGACAGCCGCAAACTCTATTAAATGCGATGAATATAGTCGTTCAGTGCATTAGAAGTGCGTTATGATATGCGGGCCAGCTGCTTCACATGCTAGCATTATGATTCTGTTAGCAATGAGCATAGTGTGAAAACGTGTAATCATTTTTGTTCTTTATGCCGGCAAAGTCTCTTAAAATAAAGAAACTTTCATTTCCTCTTTATTTGTGTTGGTTTCCTTTAATATTTTTCCATTTTTAGCAGATTTTTCAAGGGTGCCCACAACCGGGTACAAAAATTTTTTTGTCAGAAAATGTCCATTTCACTAAATTTCTAATAAAACTTTTTATTTAAAGGAATCAATTTAATTCCTTCATTGACAGTCACCTTAGACCTCTAGCTTGAAATTCGTACACATATATTTCAATAATATGCACATGGACAAATGTTATAAGGTAAAAACAAAAGGGTGCCCACAACCGGCGCACTTCCCTTATTATTTCAAATTTTTCGAATTTTTTTGTCCAACTTTAACGTCATGCTTATTCCATGAAAAAAAATCAAAGGTTAACGCTTATAAGTAATTCTTATTTTGTAGAAAATGATCTTTAAAATATGCTTAAGATTATTAAAAAGCGTTTATTATTTTAGAAGTTATTCAAATTTTTGTAAATCATTGAAAATTACGATTTTCAAAGATTAGGGTAGAGTGTGGTAAAAAAGCCACTTTTTTAGTTTTGGTACTATAAAATCGAAATTTGAATTTCTTTTTTTAAATTTTAAACTGTTACTAAAAATTTAGTTATTAAGCTTAAAAATTCTCGTAGAACATTTTTTTGTATTCCGTGAAAAGACAAAGTAATAAGAGTTTTACGAAAGTTCTGCATATGGCTTTTTGCACCACTTGGTGGGGTGAAAAAGCCATTTGGTGATTTTGTCAAAATATTTTGTTATCAAATTTTGTTATATTATATTTTTCTTT
Source organism: Leptopilina myrica (nomen nudum) (assembly GCA_032872475.1). Lineage (NCBI taxonomy): Eukaryota > Metazoa > Arthropoda > Insecta > Hymenoptera > Figitidae > Leptopilina > Leptopilina myrica (nomen nudum). Next base: position 17,269,792 of record CM065461.1, read on the forward strand.
TATTTGTATAAGAAATAAATAATTTAGAAAAGTTTTTAGCTTCTAAAATTTTATTTTATGTTAAGTTTACCTGCTTTCAATTCACAGTCATCGAAACAAATCGAAACAAGCAGTTAAAAAATACAAATTACAATAATAACTATAATATTATCGATACGACAGCCAAACTAGAATCAAAAGTTGAGTTTTACTTAGTTAAACTTATATTTCAAACGGCTGGTAAAATAGTTCAATAGTTTAAAAGTAAAAGCCAAATGGCTTTTTTGCACCATTTGATTTTTTACCACACTCTACCCTGTCTTGAAAAAATATTTGTCAAATGACTTCTGTGAGGTCTTATTCTTTTTAAAATTATATCGTCTTTCAAAACATAAACAAAAAAATTTTTAGTTTTCATTTTTAGGTTAAAATTTTTTTTTTATTCCTTCATAAATGGGTGGACTGAAAATTTTGTCCGGCACTGTATTTGTTAACTAGCATTTTTTAAACAAATTTTTATTTAATAATTATGATTTTTTAGGGTAAATTTGAAAATTGTTATAAATTTGCAGTTAAATAAGTAAAAGAATGAAGAATAGAATAGAATGAAAACAAACTTTGAATTCGTAATCAGCCACACCAAAAACCACCTTGTAATATGTTAGAAGAAATTTTTGTTTATTTTTTAGATTTTACTTGACTTGCATTCTAGTTTTTATGAATGATTGAAATTGATGACTTAGGGGTAATATATAATCCTTTTCCCTCGGGTTTGCAACTTTCTAACTATTATTTAAGGTGTCAGTAGGATTCAAACTATTGGAAACTACTCAGTGTTTATGTAGCGGTGACTTAATGTTCACTCCGCTGGCCATAGAAGTGGCCTTCGGGTTTTCTCTCTCTAACCTTCATGAAAATTACGAAATGTGATCGTCGGGGTATGAGTGTGTAACATTTATTCATTCTTGTTCTTTCGTGTAGAGGAGAACATATGCAGTGGAGTGTAAGCCAGATGGCAATTATTATTATGTAGTTAATTTTTTCTTCCGTTGTTGAAGTTTGTTAATCCTTTTTAAATCGATTATCGGAAGAGTGATAAATGAAACAGTGTTACATTAGTTTTACAACGTTTCGGTGTCTTGGTTTGACACCATCATCAGACCACTTTATTAAAAAATGAAAATTATTTTTTAATATAAAATTTACAAGTAAAATAAAATTAAAGTTTTTCCAAAAAAGTAAAATAAATTAAGTTAACACAAAATTAATTTCTACTTAGTCGTTTCACAAAATATATTAATACATTATTTATTTAAATAATTTATTAAAATATTTATAAATATAATATTATTTTTTAAATATAATATAAATATTTATTTTAATAATTTATTAAAATATTTTGTGAAACGACTAGGTAGATATTAATTTTGTGTTAACTTAATTTATTTTACTTTTTTGGAAAAACTTTAAGTTTATTTTACTTGTAAATTTTATATTAAAAAATAATTTTCATTTTTTAATAAAGTGGCCTGATGATGGTGTCAAACCAAGACACCGAAACGTTGCAAAACTAATGTAACATTGTTTCATTTGTAATGATATGGCATTATTTTTAACGTCAGAATTTCAATGTTTCTGCTAGAGTAAAATTCATTCATTTTTGTAGACGTAATATATCTATATATATTATATATATATTATTATGCCTATCTAGCATGCTCAAATTTTGTAATGACGTTTTACGCCGTTTTATTAATTTATTTGATAAAAGATAATTTGAATTTAAACACGGACTCTATCCGGCGAGCAAATCCTCCCCAGTAGCACGTAATATTACTAACATTACAACATGATTCTAGAACCATTGGTGATATTAATGCAATATTGGTAATGTTAGGGAAGTTCTCTCAATATTGCTGTAATATTACGTGCTACTGGGGCTTTGGCAATAAAAACTAAGATCATTACATAGCGCCCGAACAGGGACTAATTTTTTTTATCAACTAGAGAAAATGCAAAGTGCATAAGATTGAGTAAAAAATGATAATTTTTTTAGTCGCAATTTTTTTAGTGTAAAAAATGGTCTTTTGTGATGTCGGTAGAGGGGATAGTATTTCAATTTTTCACCGTCGTGAGGGCGTGATAGTCGCAGGTGTGGGGTTAAATGGTCCCTATATTTAGTCGTGTTGATAGCTTATCAGTCTAGTCGATCAGTACCACTCATCGATACCATATAAATTAATTTTTGTAAAGCAAGAAAGAAGAAGAAGAAGAAGACATCATGTATTCTACGAGTAGTGACGAATGAGTTTTTCGTTTATTGGCGAAATACGAGCACTGGTTTCCTGGGTTAACACTTTATAAAGTGCTACAGCGTGTAGAAACGGAACGTCAGAAATTTAAAATTTCGTATGCTCATGTGCGTCGCGTTTTCCCGGAGATGATAATGGCTGACTCTCTAGGAAAATATAAAGACTTTTTAATCGGTTTAGATTATGAAAAGCAGCTAAAGTACAAAGAGAGCTGTTTTTTAACCTTCGTCCAATTATCCGTGGAAGCCCGGTGACTATCGCGAAAGACAGGAACCACCCGTATAACTCGAAAACGGATTGCCGGCGTTGCGGTCAACACGGACATCGTCTTTAGGAGTGCCGTGAAAAACAGGTGATATTCTGTTCTTAGTGCAGCATTTTAGGCAGCTTCACTCGTGATTGCTGGTTTAAGAAAAGAAAAAAATTTTCCTTTTTCTTTTCTCACCCTGAGACCAGCAGCCATCTTGGTTTTCTTCTCCCACCATCACCTGTGGAGAAGAGGGGGGGTGACCAACTAGTATATAATCAACTGTGGATCATTATTCAGTACAGTCCTTTTTCTACACTTCATTGAGTAAAGTTATCTTTGAATATCCAAGTAGTTATCATGGGAGTACAATGGATTTACAAGCTGACCAAAAATGAACTGGTGGCTTAGCTAGAAAATTATCAAATCGACGCCACTGGTACGCTCTCTGAACTTCGGCAGCGTTTTGTAGCTTTCATCCGTACTAAACCAGAGCTACTGGACATCAACATGGATAAATCAGCTTTGGAGGATCCAAATTTACTTCAGAACTTGGTGAACATCGGAGCTCAGCAAACACCTGCGATCAAATTATGGCAACTGAAGCTCTAATTAACCGTCATTTATTACCATCTGCTCCAGTAAGAACATCGACACCATTCGATGACAGAAGTGACACTTACGTGCTCGAAAGGATAAGAAAGTGGGTTTGTAGTTTCAAAGGCAATGATGTTTATACATTTTTGGAACGAGTGGACGAGTTACAGCAGGCGTATGGATTTTCCGACGAACAACTTCTGCGAGGATTTCCTGAATTATTGCGAGGTGATGCTTTGCTCTGGTATCGTAATGAAATCTGAACAATTTTCACTCTAGACAAATTGACATCAGCATTACGAAGATTTTACCTTTCACCTAGTGAATTCAGACACCTAGAAACTCAAAATGTCCGCAAAGTGCAAGGTAAAACGGAGAGAGTACCGATAGCGCACCTATTGCCGCGCATCACGTGGATTCTCTTACCTCACGCTACACCTCTTGTGGGCCCAGCGATCTATAATACTTGGTTGCTCTTACAATTTCCTCAGTTTGCCGTCGATCAGACTCGGGGCTTGCTCCGAGGCAGGTCAACAGCAACTCTCTCTTCTCTTTCTCCTTTTCACCTTTATGATCTAACGCCGAGGTTGAGGTACGACTCTCCCAAGGAATGAGATCTTCCTTTCTTACCTGGTGCAAGCCGGCGGTATCTCAGGTACAACTGGGTCTGCTTGCTTGTACTACCTAGAAGGAGTTGTACTCAAGACTCAGGTACAACTGGGCTGTAGTAACACCCTTCGTCTCTCCGTTTCTATCTCTCTTTTCACCTGTCATTGCTCTTGGTCTAAGCAGGGGTTCAGCCGTGTCAGACCAAGGCAATGAATTTCCTGTATGAGAATGTGAACCAACCCTGTGAAGAAGAGGTACAACTCGACCTTCACAGAGTTGATGCACCAGGTAGATTCTTCGACCCAAGGTACAACTTGGGGGAGATGAAGCTTGTATTTCTACCCTTATCTCACCCTCTCTCTCTTATACAAAAAATTTTCTCTATGTTCTCAATCAGGCAGAGAAATTTTCTTCTTTATAATTCTTTCTTAATTTGCGCGCGTAATATTATTTCAATTCATCCTGAGCCTGCGGCCATTTACACTAGAATCAAAAACAGATTAATTGATACTTATTCCGTTTCCAACGAATCCCGTTAAGTACGTATTTAATTATATTGATGACATCCTTATTGTTTTGTCTAATTTGGACAAACATAAGTGGTGGAGTTGGAGGTTCTAGGTTTTTTATTGATCATCAAGGGTCACGACTTACAACTGAAAAGGTTCAGTCCATATTGTCTTATTTCGTTAACACATGGATCTCTCGTTATGGTAATCCTTTCGTTTTGAATTGTGGGCCATGATACAGTGTTGCGAATCCCCGGTGAATTTGTTCTGTCTGAGGATCATTTTGTCGAGATTTGTGGCTACTGGCTCTCATGTGTTCGTGAGAATTGTACGCGCCTTAAAAAATCGTTGCAATGTTCATACGTTAAATTGTTAATCGTACTTCGGACCGCGTTTTCGAAATCGATATTCAGGGAACTCATAAATAAATTTCTATCGAGAATCTTAAACCTGCTTATATTGTTGGTGAATTGACCATGATTTCCAAGACTCTTATTTTGTACGAAATAATTAGTTAAAAAATTGAGAAAATACCATTTCCGATGTAAAATTTATCGCTCTTTTGGAAATTTGTTTATAATTATATCAAAAAAATGTATAACAATTTTTTTGCAAAAAAACACTTTTTTATGAAAAAAAATTTCTCAATTGTTTTTTTAAAGTAATTCTATTTGCTTAAAAATGGTATTTCGGGGGTTTTTGAGGATGCTGATTACGAATCTTACTTTAGAACAATATTATGTTTATCCTTCACGTTCGTTAGTCGTCAACAAAATTTTATCGTCGTTGCCCAGCTCTTACCGCCAGGAGATCTACGTGCAAAAAAGCTACTTTTTTATTTTGTATCCATGATACCCCGAGTAACCATTCTTAAGCAAATCTAATCACTTTTGAAAAAATTGTCCGAAATTTTTTCCGGTCTTTTGCATTTTTGACAAATGTCCATTTTCGTATCCGCTGTTTTAAATTTTTAAAAAAGTAACATCAGATTCGTTTAATAGCGACCCCAAAAACCCCTGAGAAATCATTTTCTAGTCAATCTAGTAACTTTTTAAAAAAATATCCGCCATATTGGATCCGCCATTTTGAATTTTGAAAAAGTTACTTGAGATTCGTAATCACTATTGGAAACTACTCAGTGTTTATGTGGCGTTGACTTAATGTTCACTCCGCTGGCCATAGAAGTGGCCTTCAGATTTTTCCTCTCTTACCTTCATGAAAATGACTAAATGTGATCGTCGGGGTATGAATGTGTATTATTAATTTATTCTTGTTCTAACGTCTAAAAGAGAACATGTACAGTCAAGTGTAAGCCAAACGGCAATTATTATTTTCTATTTAATAATAATGCTAATTAATTAATAATGTGATTATTTAGTTTGTGGGAATCCGACCAATTGAGTAGGTTGAACTTCAGGAGTTTGTATCCATCACCCTTAAATATTAATTTAAAAATAAATACAGAATGCGTATTTTATTTTTGCTTCCTCATAAGGAAGCTTTGCATTCGTGACGATTTTCAATTTTTCAAAACATGGTTATATGGACTCATTTTCATCTAGGATATATGTATATTAAATTCTGAGCAAATGTCCAGATGTATGTGTGTATGTGTGTGTGTATGTCACAAAAAATTGTGTACAAATTATATCAAACAAATTTTAATGGATTGCCCTGAAATTTTGCAGGTTTATTGCAGTCATTAATACCTAAAATCTGACACAAGGATTTTTAAATTTATCCACAAAATTTTTTTTATACAATTTTTTCAAAATTTGAAAAAAAAATTTTTGTATTTTTTGAAATAACTTTTTTATTTCTTAATATTTTCATAAATTATTCTTAAAATTACATTCCTGACAAAAAACGAATCGATTGATATATACAAAGTGCACATTTCATCAAAATTTATAAAATTAATCAATATTTTTCTTTTTCACAAAAAATTCAAATTTTGTGTTTTTTGAAATATTACCTTAATATATTAAAATTAAATTAAGCAATTGGTTTATAATATTTTGAGGAAGCGAAATGGTCATGAAATGAACAACTTGTTTATTATTTAGAACAAAATAAAAGAGTTAAATGCTGAAAATTCGAAAAGTTTACTTTTAAGGACCACCCTAGTGTAAATACATGTGAAATTTTAAATATTAAATTCGTTTGCAGTAAATGTCGAAAATGTCATTGAGATATTAATCGCTTACCGACCAATGATTCTTTGTCCATCAGTTCAAATCTTGCGCTTTGACGGGAATATAATTGATGTATTTCTTTTCTTTGAGGTTGGATGAAATTCTGACAAGCTCCTCGAACACTTATGAATAAATTACTAGTTACACGTAATGCCTCTTGTAGAACTATTTGTTTCTGTTTGCAGGTAATACTTATTATAAAATGAATAAGAATTTTGTTTATATAAAATATGGCTCTTACAGAAAAAAATTAAATAACGTTATTTAAGATATAAAACAGAGGAGTTAAAGTGCATTGCAATTGTCAGATTTTCAGTTTTGTCGTATGGCTACCAAGGCGCTTTTGTAGGCACGTATATTATCAATCATTCCTGTGTCCATGAAGCATTTAAATCAAGTTAAAATCTTCATATTCTTAAATCTAAAGTGTCAAAATAGATGAAATTGTGACAAACAAATTTCTTAAAATTGAAACATTTTTTAATGAATTGTGTGTCTCATTAAAGGTTTTATTTTATTGAATAAAGTATATTTTTCTTATTAATATTGTTATTGTACGTAACGAGCTTGGTAGCAAACAAAAAATATAAAAACAACAAAAATAATTTTTAAGCATGAAGAAAACCTGCAAATCACAAATTATTAGATAATCAAGAGAATCTCCTTGCAACCAAAAAAGTGATAAAAGTTATTTTTATTATTTTTGGATTGAAACATTTACCTTGTGTTATGTTTCTACATTAAATAATTATTCTCATTTATAGTTCATTTTAAAAATTTAATATTTCGAAACAAATTTTAGGGAAGATAAACATTTCATTAATAATTAAAATTTAAAAGTTTCTTTTCTTTTTCAGTTTGACTAATTTTAATAAGTATCTACAATTTTAAAAAGTATGTATTTTTGTAAGCAATAATATAATTATAAAAATAATCATTTATTTAAAGGAAAGAAATTTATTATTCGGTATTATTTCATTAAAAAAATTAAATAAATACAAAAACCTGCTTTTGTGAAAAAATTTGTTGGAAATTTGATATAATTTGTAAGTATAAAATAACTCAAAAAAACAGAAGCATGGTGAGATACGAGCCCACGACCTTTATATTGCTGGTAGACTGCTCTAACTTCTGAACTAGATGCACATCGAAATGCTCCGAATTCTCTGAATGATAAATTCCTTTGCCTTAAATTATAACTACCTTTGAATCAAGAAGACTAGAGACAGGAGGGCTAACTGCAGTAGTGGGGGTAGGACAAATATATGGGGATTATAAAGGCGTGGTTAGATTGCGCCAAATATCGTGTTTTGATTCTGCACTGCCACTCACACACGCGTGTCACGTATTTAAATATATAACGTAAGAGTGTGCGAGATGTGCAGAATAGAAACAAGATATTTGGCGCAATCTAACCACGCCTTCATAATCCCACTAATTCTGACTCAGTGCTGTGAGTAAGAAAACAGCCGAGTTAGCCCTCCTGTCTCTAGTCTTCTTGCTTTGAATCTAACATTATCTATTATTAATAAATAACGTAAGAACTACATATGTAGCTGCTTCCGTGTGCAGGCCAGGTATATGTCAAGGAAACTTTATGGTTTCACCCGTGTGTCCGTGTGTACCCTCTAATTTTGTAAGGGTTCAGATTTTATAGCCTTTATTTAATGAACTCTAACGATACATATTTTATTATTTTAAGTTGAATAGAATTTACTTTGCCATTCTATTTACATCTTCAAAATTATAAAACAAAATACAGTAATTACCTGTATTTAAATATAATTCTTAAAATGAACAAGAAATGTCAATTATTGAAATTAATATTGACTTTTCTCGAAATCGACTTTGCATACTAATAATATAATTACGCGGGCCGCGGAGTGTCCAATCGCAGCCATACGGAACCAGCTAAACCGAGGAAGCTATCTTTATTTCTCTCTCTCATCCCACATATATTCGCAAGTGACATCTGTTAGATGTCAATTAAACTCTTTGGTTTAGAGTTAGGTGTTACATATTATAATTACTTCGATGTGGTTGTCGATAAGTAATTATCAATTTTTAAAATTAATTTTGATATGAAAAGAATCAGCTGCGTGAACGAATGCACTGTGCTTCTGTGAGGACTCGAACCCCAGTTCATAGCTGCCTGTCGCGGGACCTACGCCATCAATGCAACTTGCCAACACAGCCTGGACGAACACGCTTCTTATATTACCAGATGAAGCCCATATACTAGTCGAGAGCTATATAGTTAATGTTAGAATTTTTCGCTGATAGAATATTTTGAAATATGAAGATTTCGATTATTATGGGATTTTGGCGTTAAAATTTAAAATATATTTATTTAAAATGATGACCAGAAGGGTTCCCATAATATTTACGCGTTCGTTAATGTTTTTTTAAAATGACCAGACACAATTATATTGTAATTAATAAAGATTTATTCTTTCAAATTATGATTTCGATTTTCACTCAGCGTGGTCCCATACGCAACTGTACAATATATATTTCATACGCGTAACTCCGTCTCTCTTTACGCATGAGGGAGAAGAATCGTCGCGCGCTGGACGCTCTGTCCTTATGTGTGCGAGAGAGAACATACCTCTTGCATCTCAAGAGAGAATATTACAGAAATCAAATTTACCACGCTGCGATCCCCACACTATATGTGACGAGCGACTGCCATCTCGCTTGTTAACTTTTCGATATATCGATTAACGAGTTATCGAAGCGCGAAAGTATAATATCATTAATAAACTAACTAATTAATTTAGGATTTTCTTACGACTTTTGACAAATATTGACGAGACTAAACAAGAATGTTTAACCATTGTAAAATATAATACTTCACGGTTTAATAGTTCCAAATTCTGAATATGTATTTGAAAACAAACATTTCTTAGAATTGACATAAATCAAATGGAAAATAGCGAAAGAAAATGTAATATCTAGTTTCCTAAAGTCATAAAACCGAGAAACCCTTGAAAGAATATAAAAAATATCTCAAGTGTCCTTTTCCATAGGACAATGCAACATGTGTTTACCATACTTGTGACCACAGAAATGGCATCGAAAAGTCACGTAGTCATAGACTTTCATTATGTTACGAACCTTATTTATCAATTGTATAATATGAACACTAATAATAAATAACAACAATATCGCACGGTGGTCTTGAATCAACTTTGAATGAAATGTCTTAGCACATCATTTTTTTTGCTGATTTAGGTTATTTGCATTCTAAATAATGTGTAAAAAATTTATAGCCCATAACTTGCCGAGCCGTTTTTATATTTATTATATATAACCTTTTCGTTAATTTTTTTTCTGTACAGTAACTGGTATAATTTCCGTAAATTGGCAAAAATATGTGCCTTAACATGTATTGTAATATTTAAACAAAACTGACTTATTGTGTCAGAAATATTATTTAAATTGTTATATTATATTATTTAAAATTAAAGAAAAGTATTAGGGTCAGTTGGGGTAAATCCTGACAGAGGGCAAATACGGACAAAAGGTGTTGGATCTTAATTTACAAATTAAAAATTCAGTTCGACGTCAATATTTTAAGCTCAGATCCTTTAAAAGAGATTCTGACTACTTCCATGATTTTATCTCGACAATTGTGAACAGGATAATTTGAAAACTTAGGGTAAATCTGGACAGAGCTTCTATTACATTTTAAAAAGTGGTGTAAGTAGTGTAATTCGATTAATCTTTAAAAAAGTCCGGCATATTGGATCCGGCATTTTGAATTTTCAAAATCTGACTTTGTATTCGTATTCAATGATCCCAAAAACTTTTCTTTATCAAGTTTTATTAAAATCCATTAAAATTTGTTAAAGCTATATATGTTTTGATTATTACTTTTTGAATCGTTAATTGATTAACTTTTATGATACTACAACACTTAACTGATTCAATTTTTGTACATCTAGTATGAATTTTTTTCAAGTTGTTCTATCCCTTAATAGAGTAGTAGACTTAAGATAACTTTATTTTAAACCTTTCTTAGAAACTAAGCTGTCAGGATTTACCCCAAATTTAAAGAAATTTTCTGAATCTTGGGGTAAATCCGAACAATAAAATGTAAAAAATTAAATATAAAATTTTATAAAAAATAAAAAATTAATCTAGGGACCTAAAAAAAAAATAATGCAGTATAAAACGAAAGAATTGCCTTTTATTATAAAAAAACTTACGTCATTTGTGAAAAATAGGTATTTTGTCCGGATTTACCCCAACTGACCCTATTTTAATTAATATTATGCTTAAATCCATAATTTGATACAAATATGAAACATTTTAAATAAAAAACTGATGATTTTTTTTCAAAATGAGTTTTCTCAAAAACGGCTCGACAAGTTATGGGCAATAAATTTTTTACACATTATTTAGAATGCAAATAACCCAAATCAGCAAAAAAAATGGATGTGCAAAGACTTTATATTCAAAGTTGATTCAAGACCACCGTGTATCATATTATTGTTAATTTAATTATACAATATGTGAATGTGTTATTTAGAAATTATATTATACCTTATCTAATTTCATGTTGTAATATTATGGTATCGGATATATATATATGACGTATTAAATATAATAATATTATGTTATGAGCATATGAGATTTATTATTACTAGATATGATGTAAATAATTAATAATTATATAATTAATGTGAATGCAAAAGGGTTATGTTCGCTTGTTGTGATACATGCTTTCTATACATAGAGTATGTTTATATTTGTATTAGTGCAGTACAGTGTTAGTGTTGTGATTCCGAATACACCATAGACTTTACAAGCTCTATGCTGAGCATGCGCAAAGATTCTGCCATGGACCAAGGGCTAAATGCTCCCTCACGAAATCAGTTCTGCTCTGGAGTTCTTTCGTGATGCACTTCAGAGTAGTCCCAAAAATAACTATAATAATAACTTCGACTTGTGTAATGTTTGATTTTTATATAATAAATGTTTTGGGTTTACTTGTGAAGTTGGTTGGATTAATAATTAATTGATATTATTAATCAATCCTTCTTATTCACAAGGTTTCTCCCTCCGTTTTAACGGAAATTTACTTGTTTTATTTTTAAATCTTTCCGCCTTCCTTTTCAAAGGATTAAACCAAGATTGAACATCGAATCAACATTATCAGTACATAGTGACATCTATTAGATGTCAATGTAACTCTAAACCGAAGAGTTCAATTGACACCTAATAGATGTCACTATGTGCTGATATAGTCGAAATCTTTATATTTCAAAATATTCTATCAGCGAAAAATTCTAACATTAATGATAATATATTTTTTATTATATAGATAGCGAACCTTATCTCACGATTTATCCCGGTCTATTCTAAATTCATGTTAGCCACGCCTCTGCAGGAATAGATTACAATTTATGCATCCGTAAGTCCTGTCGTCGCAAACCATTCGTTTATTAACTGATACAGGTGCACCTCTGTGTATCCAATTTCTTAGAAGACGTTTCATGCGTAGCTTTTCAGAAAACGCATAGTCTCAAAACCTTAGAATATATAAGTATTTCACCTCTGTATATTTCTATATTAAATCTTCGGGCATATAGATGCGCAGATTCGTAGTCAACTAATAGTCCAACCAATCAAATTTTATGCATGCTCAATTACACCTCCGGATACAATTCTTTAATAGATATTGTATATGCGCAGCTTCCTTGTAAACGCAAAATCTCACCCCATATTAAATGCACAAGTTTAATTACACCTCTGTGTACCTTCTTACTTAATATTATAATTCTTTTATTACTTCGAGATTATATATTATATTACGCAACTTCGTTAGCATAGAGAGAACTAATGTTATTAGATTAGGTTGTTTTTAATAAAATAAGTTGAAATTAACGTTACGTCAATACCTACGTCTAATTTAACATATGTTTTACCTATAGGTTAAAAAGTGGTCGCCATGTGGGTCCTTACATTACGTCGAAATCCATGTTTAATTTGACCTATTTTTTGACTTATATGTTGAAAATGAGTTAAAAATGAATTTTTTGCACTATATGTTTAAAAAGGGGCCTTAATGTGAGCCATTACGATTACATTATATTATACCCCATTAAATAGGGGCGTCAAGTAGGTCGTCAATGTCCTATGTTAAATGACAAATTTTATACTTGCAGGCCGTTATGTTACTACAAAATTGATAATAAATATGGTAAAATGCGATCTTATGATTTTGGCCAATCCAAAAATTTTAATTATCATATATAATGAAATTTATTGAAAATCTTTTTAAATTTGGTTTAATTTAAAAAGATTTTAAATACATTTTACTATATATGATAATTAAAATTTTCAGATTTGGCAAATTTATAAGATCGCATTTTACCATCTTTATATTATCCATATAATAGAAGTAAATATAAAATTTAAATAGAACCGAACCGTTACAACTTCTACATTTCTCAATTCTAAAATTCGGTACACTTACTCATCTTTACGCGCAGATTACAGGAAAAATAATTGTGACGCGCTCCGAAGAAAGGTATCTAAGAAGCAAACGAATTATAGGTTGGGGTCGTGTTAAATACTCTTGATTAAAAATTTATTTTTAGTTCTTTGAATTTGAAACCAATTTTTATTGAATATTTTGGATATAATGAAGACTTGAAGATCAATAATTTTTAATTAATAATTGATTTTCTTTCTGTCTTTTTACTCGAAAAATGAAAAACATAACCTTAAATTTTTTGCTTCTTAGGCACCTTTCTTCGGAGCATGACACAATATAGTCAACTTGATTGGCGGACCTATTTGCGAACTAGAAGGGAAAGAAGTTGAATTTTTTCGAAAAATTGCAAAAAATGAGTCTGTCCCCTTCTTTAATTTCTATATCTTTTAAGGAAATGAGTTAAATTCAGAACGGATATACGGAGAAAAAAGGCGCAGTGAGTCTTACTAAACAGAAATAGTTAAAGAGAAATAATCGGACTAACTAAGCAACTGGTTCGTGTAATTATAAGAATAGTCAAGATTACTATTCTGACTAGTTATAGAAACTACGCTGCTTAGTGAACGTTAGAAAAGTTGGTCTTACTACGTAGATAGTTTGACATACTAAATAGTATAGTATTTTGAAAGCGTGGTACTCCGCAGTATTCCGTTTAGTAGGTCTTACAAACTATTAGGTTATAGTGACTTAACCATATTAGTAATTGAAGTTACACTTAAATTTTAAAGAATATTAATAACTTAAGAAGGATTAATGTTACTGTGTTAATTAACAATTTAATATCATATGGAATAATAATAAATAAATTATAACAAATATTAATAAGAACAAAGACATAAGACTCTTGCAAAGTATTTTGACCCTCCACTTCGTAACTAGTTTCCCATGTATTTGTTTGTTTCATGTATTTTTTGGTTATTAACGGAAAGTGAAAGGAGATTTTTCTGTTAACATTTGTTTATATTTTCCATTTTCAGTCCAAAGAGTTTTTTCGCTTATGTTATTATTTCAAACGTCAGTTGAAAATAATACGTATATATTCAAGACTTATTTTTGAAAGAATATTTAAGCTTTAATAAGTTTACAATATTACTAGTGTTTTAATGTGAAAGTGTAAATTCAGACTTACTGAAAAATTAGTTTTTATGTTGTCAATTATTGAATTATAAAACTACAAAAATAGTCAAATATTATTTAAAGTGTAGAGTCCATTCATTTGAGCTAAAGAGTAACAGTTTTTGTAGAAACTATATTTTTATTTGTGAAGTAAAGTGTGTGAATTATGAAGTTTGTGACAACAGTTTAAATTATAAAAATTCAAATGAATTGCTAAACTATTTTTTCTTTAAAATAAAAGATTTAATATGTTAAAATAGTTATTTATGATACAAGTGCGTAAAGTAGGTGATTATATGAGTGCGATGTTTGCAGCACGAGCCGAAGGCGAGTGATGCAAATCGCACGAATATAATCACCTTTACGCACGTGGGTCATACAAAACTTTTTGTAACACTCACCTCTAAAGTTAGAAACACAAAATATATGAAAAGTAAAATAAATAAAAATTTAAATCATGATTTAAGAAAATTATATATTTTATTTCTTTTATTAACAATAAAAGATATTATATTTAGATCATAGTTGTGGAATTGGTTAAATAATTGTTAATTATAAATGAATTAAAGTTTTCAATAATAGTATTAATTAATTTGTAAAAATATTAAAATAACATGAATTTAGCTTAGGTGTCACGCTTTGCACACTAAAGTTTTATAGTTATTTTCAAATTTTATATTCTTGGTAATATCGAATGAAATTACCGGCCAATTAGAATGTTTTGATAGTAAATTGTCAATAAAACAGTGTATTATACATTCATACATAAATTAAGATTTAATTTTGTATATTTATATCAAAAACAGTCACTATATTGTGCAAAATGAGCTGCCGTGCGTAAAGTAAATCAGCGTGCGTAAAGTAATTTACTTTACGCTTATGAAAAGTGACACTTTACACATACTTTTCGATGTGTAAAGTTCAACTTTAGAGGTTAGTGTTACAAAAACAACATTATGTATGTATGTATATACAAAATAAATTACATTATTATTAATATATATATATGTCTTTATTATTTTCAAAGTAGACCAGATTAATTTTTAATAGCTATTGCAAATACTACTTAAGTAGTATCTAGCAGGGCAGTAACTTTTACTACATGACTTGATAATCTTAAAGTAAAAAAATTGTAACACGTACTACATCATGTAGAAAAACTAATTAAGAAACAAAGTAATTTTATTAAATATCGTAGTAAACTGACTCATCAGGTTAGTATGTTTCACTGTTTTTTTAGTAAGAGTTACCAAAAAGTGTAGTATTTTATACTATTTATCGTAGAAAAATTAGAACAACGGCGTAGTATGTTTTACTATGCTTCTTACTGAGACTCACCAAACTCAATGCCACTAGACAGAGTCCCACATAGCACAAAAACTTCCAGGAAGTTTCCCTTGGGAACCTTCGGAAGTTACTCTTGGTAACTTCCTGGAAATTTCCAGAAAATACAATAATGTCCGCAGATTAGAAGCTTCCCATGGAAACTTCCTGGAAGTTACTAAGAAGTTTTCAAAAATTATTAAAAATTTTGTTTAGTGAAATTATTATTTTAAAAGGTTTAAAAAAATGTAAACGATTTAAATTTTGCATTCTTTTAAAATAAAAAAGTGGGTTTAATTTAAAAAAAATTATCTTCACAACTACAGCACACATGAGGGTAAGGCGGACTTGAACCACAAGTCTCATAGGTGAGCTGATGGGATAGCGCTTTATGCGCTCAACCAAATCGTCACTTGACTTTACAGGGTTGGTTTATATTGTAACGTAGCGTTATGAATTCTCCCGCGTCTGCTGCGAATCAGGCAATTGAACCCGGAAACGGCCGAAGAGAACCTTGCGGTTCACTGTTTTACTCTTTTTGTTTCGCCGAAAGCCGGATTCCCTCACCTGCGATTGTGTTATTTTGTATAGTGATATCTCATCACCTATATCACGAGTAAGTTAAATAAATAATATTGTATATAATTCATTTGTTTATCATTTCCTTACCCCCTTTTCCAAATCATTTAATCGGAGATCCGGGCAACCGATTATAAATTGGCGCCCAACGAAAAAATCCACCTTTACTTTCCCTTCTGTACAGAAAATTCCCAAAACAATCAATTTTTCATTATCTTCGTTTTGTTGAAAATTCCCAGAAAATTAAATTTCTTTTGTTTTTCTTCTTTTAATTGTTGAAATTCATAGAAAACTAAGGAAAAATATTTTTCACCTGTCACTTCATGGCCACCTATCCTCAAAACCAAATCTTTTCTTTTCCTGTTTCCCATATTTAATTAAACATTATTCTATTTTATGCATGAAAAATATTTAAGTTTATTATTATTGTATACTGTTATTTTGTGTATTTTTGACAAATGTGACAAATTTTTAATGTGACGGACGCAGACTGTGACAGAAACAGTGTGAAAATAAGTGCGCGAAAAAAGCTGGTAAAAATAAATCGAGAAAAATACGTATAAATTGTGAAAAAATTTCGTGAAAACTAATGAAACTTAGTGAAAATGGTAGAAAATAAAATTTAAAAAATACAGAAAAAGTGAATTTATCGATTATTTTTTGAAATAGTTCGTAACAGATAAACGCCGGTATATCTTTGTTTTCATTGTCAAGGTCGTGTATAGCGTGTCATAGGTCAGCGAGCAAAACGTAAACACGACATAGTCACAAATAAATCGAAAAATAATTTCGTCAAAATTTGGAAATAAAATTCGTATGCACGGTGTCAAATAAAAATAAACTAAAAGGAGATAAAATGAAATCTCGGAAAATCAATACGTATACCGGGTGTCTCAAAAGTTAAAACGTGGAATAAAAACTTATAAAATTTCGACTCGGTAACCAACTTATACCGGGTAACACATAAAAAACGGTCGTGCAATAAAGAATTGATTTAAGTAATGAACATCTTAAAACTTTATAACAATTAATGATAAAATTTAATTCTCATAGCAAATTAAAATTAATTGTTGAAAATAAGTAAAATTTTTTTATCGATTATTTTTCTTTTTATTGATCGATATAATAGAAAATTAGGAAGAAAATAAATTTTTTTTGCAACGTATACCGGGTGTGTCAAAAGTAACAATTTAATCTTTTTAGTATTTTTCGGAAAATATACGTGTAATACAATTTTTTTAAACAAAATAAATAAATACAGGAAATTTCGAGAAAATTTAAAAATTTACTCGAACATTTGTAATTAGAGTTGAAAAAACAATTGAATTTTTTTCCTACGTAAATTTTTTATGACGATGAAAATAAAATATCGGAAAATCTTTCTTTAGGTAATTGGATTAATGAAATAAAATTAAATGACGATTTAAATTTAATTCTAATTGTTTCAATAAATAGTCACAAATGGCGTAAAAACGTGTTTTACGATCGGATACAAGAAAAATTCGGGAAAATAAGGAAACAGAAAACGTGTCGGGAAGTGAAACAGAAACGGCGAGCGAAACAAAATCCCTCCACATACAAAACACCCTCCACCAAAATGCTGCACAAAAAAAGTCGCACCTTTTGGAAGCCACGATTAAAAAACAAAATACAATGATTCGTGCAGTCATTGACATGGTGCCCCCCGAAAGATTGCAATTTTTGAAGTCCAATCAATCTTTGCCCCTCCCTAGCGAAACGAGACAAGTCACAGCGAACATATCTCTATCATTACCCAGACAGAGAGAACAAGTGAGTGCCCCCAAACCAAATTCAATACTACAACAATACTCAAGAACGCTTCAGAAAACGGTAGTAGAGGTAGAAAAAGATTCGGAAAATGCCACAGAAATTTTTTTAGGAAAATTATCGGAAAATGTGACAGAAAATTTTCCAGGAAAATCAAAAGACGGAACTTTTGATATAAATTCGTTTTTAGGAACAAATAATCAAATGATTAAAAGTAAGAACGAACTGACAGCATACGACGAAATGCTTAGGAAAGAAAGGGAAAAATTGCGCAAAAAAGAGAAACAATTAAAACTCGAACATAGGAGAATAGTGCAGGAAAAAAACAAACCTTCAGCACACAGTTCGGTGAACAGAAATATGCAAGTTAACAGCGAGTCAGAAGATAGTTTTCGAACAAAATTAGACCAATATTTCGATTCAGATAAACGCGAAATTAGGGAAAGAAGATAAAATTTGGAAATTTCAATAACCATTTTCCTTTTAGCATGTTACAAACACCTTTTCAAATCATGTCAAATTGGCCAGTTAAATTCCATAATAACAAAACGGACAAACCAGTTGCAATCAGAAAGAGGAAGAAGAAATTCAAACTTTTCTGATTGGAATAAGACTATTATTTGGAAAACTATACCCACGAAAAGATTTACACTGGGAGTTACGTCGAGCTTTTGAAAATTTGTGAATAGAATATAAAATGTATATACATAGAAACGATTTTAAAACGTTTGAAGAACTAGAAAGTTTAGGCAAAGACTTCGAGATTGAGAGAAAAAAATAAAAAATTCGTGGACAATATCTAAAAATTACAAAAAAAAGAAAACTCGTTTAATGAAAAATCGAAACCGAATACAAACCAGGGGAATAGTGGAAATTTCAGAAAATTTGGTGGAAATTCGCGACTTCCATCAAGGTTTTCAGGAAATTCTTATCAGAAAAATTGGTCTAACAACAAACCAAAAATAATTTTTCCACCTGACGCAACTACAGACCGTAATAATGATCAGAAAATGCTAGAAGCGCCTTCCGGTGAAAAAAATGATCCAAGTAATTGTCTTCTAGTGGCAGTACCAAACCGTTCTTCTGCAGGGAATGATAATACTTCCAAGACGAACCAAAATGAGAAAATTCATCCGAAAAAATGCTACGGTTGCGGAAAAGTAGGTCATATTCGTAGAGATTGTAGGTCGGAAAATCATGGAAACGAATAGAGGGGGTACTGAAAAATCCAGTATACTCAAAAATATAGAATTACCAGAAAGTTGCGAAATAATTTCGAAAGATTTACGATTTTTGACAAACATAAAATACCAGGATACAATTTTCGAAACGTTAATCGACACAGGCGCTACGAGTTTAATTTTTGGTCACAAAATTGGGTATATTTATAATTATACGGTGTAAAATTAAAGCCAGTGAAAAATAAACTCGTGATAACAGCCAACGGCGAAAGTTTACAAATAATAGGAAAAGTAGAAATAGGTAACATAACAAAAAATTTGACTTTCAGAATTGTTCCAGGATTAAGGCAATATGCAATTTTTGGAACAGATATGCTGCGCGAATTGGGAATAAAATTAGATTTCGAATCAGACACGTGGTCAATGAAAGACTTACATAACATACGTTATAAAATCGGAGATAGGGAAAATAAAATATTCGAGAAAAAGATCGAAGCTGTTTTGACAAAACAAGAAGTGGGATCACAAACAGGATGGTCCAGTTCACAACGAGAAAAACGGAAAAATTTCGCGCAAAAATCCTAGGAAAACAGGTAAAAATCAGGAAAAAATTTTGAAACAAAATTCGAGAATAAAAGAGAAAATTCAGGAAAATTCGAAAAAAATTCGAATTAGGAAAATCGAAAGATATCGATACGTAAAATTGTAGGAAAAATACGAAAATTTCCCCAAGGGTCAACACGAGAAATTATAGGAAAACTCCGAAAATTATACTAAGACAATCCTTACAACAGTCGAAAACACCTATCCAAATTCCAATTCCAAAACCCCGGAAAATTCTTCCTAAATTAATGGAAATCCAATTATCATACAGATTTGACAATTTAGAAATGGATTTTGGTCTGGACGAGACAAATGAATCATTTCGTTTTCCAATCGACAATCCCCGTAAGAAAAATTGGTATAAAAGTGGAATTGAGTTAGAAAATTAGAGATCGTGAAACAATTGCGACAAACAAATTGTTTAGACGAAACAGAATTTTGTTCAGGACAAGTTAAATTGTCCGAGGAAGAACAAGAATTTTTAAATAAATTTTTTAAAGCTAGATTCCCGCTCCCCGAGGAAATTTTAAAAGCTACTCATTTGACAGAACACGTTATTGATACGCAAGGTACAGCTGCGATAAAACAGAGATATTATTATGTATCGCCGAAGATTAAAGAGGAAATAATTAAGGAAATTAATAGAATGTTGCGCGACGGTATTATCGAGCCAAATAATAACAATTGGTCGAATCCAATTGTTATGATCAAACAAGCGAAGGGTACGTATAGATTATGTTTAGACTTTCGAAAAGTCAACGCGGTAACGAGAAAATACCTATATCCAGTTCCATTAATTGCAGAAATTTTGGACATGCTAAGGTGTGCGAAATATATTTCGAAAATTGACCTAAACTATCTCATCATCTATATTTTGAGTAAGTTAAATAAATAATATTGTATATAATTCATTTGTTTATCATTTCCTTTTCCCCTTTTCCAAATCATTTAATCGGAGATCCGGGCAACCGATTATAATATATCATATATATTTACTCAAAGATAGATAGTTTTTGTGCTATGTGGGGTTGGGTGAGACTTCTCTTATAATATGACTAATAAAGTGTAAAATATTTAAATTATACGTATTTAGAGCTAAGAAATGTAAATTGGACATTTGCAGTTTTAAATAAATTTCTATGAGAATGGTAAACTATTAAACATTTCCAATATGGCTGACCAGTTATATTTATTTTCTCCAGATCAGAGAAACTGTTTGACTACTGCATTAGAAATTATTCACTGATTTAGTTGCATAGATTATTTATATTATTTATTTTCGAAATTAGCTATTCCCCACCGTAAGATTTTATTCCATGCAAGGAATTTTTTTTGTTCTTTCTTTGCCCACAATTTATCTGTTTTTCAAAATTTTTCTACTATTTTCATATTATAAAAATTGCTATAGGGAAATAGTATACGAGACTGTAGCAGCGCCTTGGTAGGATGACGAAGCAAACTTGGTATGTATATATAAAAATTGCATTGCAGCTTGGCCTCCTGATACTTGAAAGTCTTTTTTGTGCAACATGGTAAGTAGTATATTTATATATTAGGTTCTAATCTGTTAAATGTAAATGTAATCTTCTATATAATGTAAATAAAGTTATATGAGAGTCCAAGCTTTCGAATGCTGGCAGTGCAGTTACTACTATACAAGTAGTAATATTATTCATTTTATGAGAGAAAATTTGATAACGTCACTGAAAGCTTAATTAGCATCGACATTTTCAAATACACTTTTGTAATGCTCATTTTTGTCTAAATTATATAAGATTTAATGTAATGTAAATACCTTAAGTGAAAATTCTTCTTCTATAGTTTCTCTATCAACCTGTCTACTTAAATATTTTAATACTTTCAGGGATATAAAACTAGAAGCGACTGCAGCATGGAAAGATGATTTCGGCATACGGTCATGAATTATTTTACCATTATCATCGGATAACACTATCCTGTTTAATAGAAGTTTATATAAAGTAGAGTTAATAATTACATTTATTAAATAGAAATTGGGAAGTAGGTTTCCCCAATACATAACTGAAGAAGCACGTAACATTACTCGAATGTTGCAGCAATGTTACATGTAATGTTAGTAACATTACAGTAACATTGTAATAATATTAAAATGTCCGCCCTAAGGTATTACATGGTAATATTACTGCAATGTCATTGCAATGTTACAGTAATGGTACTGCAATGTCACTGTAATGTTACAATAATGTTACAGAGAAAGTTTTTAGAAAATTACTATAATAAGGAATTTTGCAATTTTTCTTTGTAACATTACTGTAACATTGCTGTAATGTTATAGTGACATTACTGTATCATTACAGTGACATTGCAGTAACATTACCATGTAATGCTACCTGTAATACTGCCTTGGGGCGGACATTTTATTATTACTGCAATGTTACACTGTAATGTTACTAACATTACATGTAACATTGATGCAACATTCCAGTAATGTTACGTGCTACTTGGGAAGGTGAACTGGCCATAACATATGTAGTAAACTTATGATTCTAACAAAAAACTCTTCATTCTTTACGTGAACCAGTTTACTTTTTCTATTTAAATGGAAAGAAAATGTTTGGGTCATTCTGACGATAGAAACAAATGACACGTACATTAACCCCTTCGTGCCTCCGGTACATATATGTACCACCTACAAAATATGTTATAACTCTTATGCATTTCAACAAAACAACAAATAGTTTAGCTTGATTTATGCATTAGGGTCACTATTACATGTAAAAAAATAATAAATGACATAGAACAATAATATTTATTATAAACAATAGGTATAATGTTAAGAAAAATACTTTTTTCAAAAAGTTGCTTATATTTGCTCGAAACTCATCACTTGGGGGTATCAGGGTTGCTGATTCCGAATCTGAGGTCAGATTTCCAAAATTCAAAATGGCGGATCCAATATGGCGGAATTTTTTTTAAATTGCTTGTATTTGTCTAAAACTCATCACTTGGGGTTTTTTGGGGTTGCTGATTCCGAATCTAAAGTCAGATTTCCAAAATTCAAAATGGCGGATCCAAAATGGCTGACTTTTTTTTCAAAATCAGACAAGTCACATTTTTAAATTTCAAAATAGCGGACTTTTTTTCCAAAATTGCTATTTGCTTGTGGGTTTACTAATTAAGGGTTTTTGGATACGCTAATTTTGAATTTGAACTATAAAATAGGGTTCTTTACGAAGGTTCACTAATAAAAACCTAACGCGCCTCTGACGAAACCTCTTAGGTGGTGTGAAAGACCGTGAACAGATAATCAAATATCGTATTCTAAATATACTACCTCAAAAACCCTAAAGTTATCAGTTTCGAACTAATCCAATTAAGTGTTCAAAACAGCATCCGCCATATTGGATCCACCATTTTGAATTTTGAAAATATGACCACAAATTCGGAATCAGCGACCCCAAAAACCCCCAAGTTATAAGTTTCAAACAAATATAAGCAATTAAAAAAGTCCGCCATATTGGATCTGCCATTTTGAATTTTGGAAATATGACCTCAGATTTGAAATCAACGACCCCAAAAACCCCCAAGGGGTAAGTTTCAGACAAATATAAGCAATTTAAAAAAAATTCTGCCATATTGGATCCGCCATTTTGAATTTTGGAAATCTGACCTCAGATTTGGAATCAGCGACTCCAAAAACCCCCAAGGGGTAAGTTTCATCACAATCCATCCACTATTTTCTTGGGGGGCACGAAAGGGTTAAATTAAAAAAAATTCAAGATTGATGAAGATACGGCTTTTTTAATTTCAATATTAATTTTATAATATTTTTAATACCTCGGAATATTTTTTATGGATTTTAATAAAATTTATATATTTTTTAGGTAAAAGTATATACTTTAAAAACCAAAAAATACTAAAATTTTTGTTTATCTACTCCTCACTGAGAAAAATGTTGTTAATGTATTTAGTTTCCTTATGAATTCACCTTTAATTTCATTAAAAAAATTGATGGAGACTCAACTGGTTCGGAGATATTGAAGTTTTTGTAAAGAAAAGACCTATTTGATATTTCAATATCTCCGGAACCAGTTAAGTCTTCATTAATTTTTTAAATAAAATTAAAGGTGAATTCATAAACAATCCAAATATGTTAATAACATTTTTCTCAAAGTCAAGTAAATAAACAAAAAATTGTTTAAAAATTAAAAAAAAAATTTTATTTAAAAATATAAATTTTTTTATTAACTGTTTTTGCTTTTTAAAGTATATACTTTTACTTAAAAAATGTGTAAATTTTAATTTTGGATTTTTATAAAAAAATCTCCTTTTGCCATAGGACAAATAATGAAAGTAATATTTCAACTTTTTTTGATAATTATAATTTATATATTATATATAATTTATAATTAAAAATCCTATGATTTATGAATTTTAATACCAGAACTTAAGAAAATAGTCGAGCGCTTTTATTAAAATGTCAGAAAAGCGATAATAGTATAATTCTATACAATAAACCAAGTGATGATTTTACACATTACGAGTTTAACCCTTTAAGGACCAAATGTACGAAAGTTTCACCTGAACTTGGACAGAACTTTTTAGAATGATAACGAAGTGAAAAAATTTTTTTACGATTTTTTAAAGATTTTTTTTTAGAAATGGGTTAAAATAAGTGAAACCGGCCACTTAGAAAATTTTTTTCTACAATTTTTAAGTTATCTATGATTTTTGGTATATATATGAGTAGGGTAAAGTAAGGTAAAAGCCACTTTTTTACTTTTGGTACTATAAAATCGAAATTTGAATTTCGTTTTTTAAATTTCAAACTTTTACTGAAAGTTTAGTTATTAAGCTTCAAAATTTTTGTAGAACATTTTTTTGTATTCCGTGAAAATACAAAGTTATAAGAGTTATACGAAAGTTCTGCATATGGCTTTTTTGCACCACTTGGTGGGGTGAAAAAGCCATTTGGTGATTTTGTCAAAATATTTTGTTATCAAATTTTATAGTATAATATTTTTCTTTTATCTGTATAACAAATAAATAATTTAGAAAATAAGTCAAATTAATGCAAACGAAAACATTCGGACCAAGTAACAAATTTTATTTACTCCAACGTTTCGAAATTAAATCGATTTCCTCTTCAGGGAGTCTATTCAAAAATATATATACAAAATTAAAAAATAATAAAAACTATTTTAACAATAATTAAAATAAATAAAGTACATATTCAAAAATTCAAAATGGCGGTCCCAATATGGCGGACACATTTCTCAAAACTTCTTCGGATTCACTTGAAACTTGTTACTCGGGTGTTTTTAGGGCTGCTGATTACGAATATGATAGTAGATTTTAAAAATTCAAAATGGCAGATTCAATTTGGCTGACATTTTTTCAAAACTTCAACGAATTCATTTGAATCTGGTGACTCGGTGTTTTTTGGGATCGCTAATCATGTTTTGCACATTCTTTAGCCGTCAAAATGTCTCTACTAGTAATGACGTTACCAACTCTCACCGCGTGGAGGTAAACGTAGATTTTGGAGAGTCTTATTTTTTTCCTGTTTTCCCTTAATATAGTTCTCTATTTTGAACTTCACTTCTCATGAATCAAATCTAAACAGTTTTTGCAAAAGTATGATTTGAACATATTGTAATGTAAGAATGTTCTAATATTATAACTGTCATTAGAGCAATATTTTTTCCTTGTATTGTTTCTAATTTGTGGTCTTTAAGATTACCAATTTCCTATTCTCTCTAAATAATTTTTTTAAAAATAATAAATAAATTTTAAAAAAAATAAATAATTTTTTTAAAAATAATAAATAATTTTTTTAAAAATAATAAATAATTTTTTCTTGTCTTGTTTATCAACTGCATTGCCTAAAGCGTTTTCAGATTGTGATATTAGAACATTCTTACATTACAATATGTGCAAATCATACTTTAGCAAAGAATGTTTTAAATTTAATCATGAAAAGTGAATTTAACAAAAAGAACTATATTGAGGAAAAAAAGGAATAAATAAAAAAATAAGACTCTCCAAAATCTACGTTTACCTCCACGCAGTGAAAGTTTGTTATGCCATTACTAGTAAACACATTGGTAATTATTTAGAATCACGGCTTTTGCGAATTTTAGAGATAAATGATTAATTCTTTTCGGAAAGGCTTTCATTCAGCTAGAAAATAAAAAATTAGGTGGGGGAGGATGAAAAAGTGACTTACAGAACGCCAGGGCTGGAAAACAAATTTTTGTTTTGGTTTTTGACGTTTTACTCGTAAAATATTAAAAATTTTGAAAAATGTTTTACATAAAAGTTGTAGATCTTGTTAAGATACATATTTTATATTACATGCCATTTTTTCATAAATTGAGTATTTTTCGAGAAAAATACAAAAACGGAAAATAACCATAGAAACGTTTTAATGCAGAAGGAAGTCAAATTAACTTCCTCGATGGTACTAGAAGGTATTCAACTTAGACCGAACCGCCCTCCAACGTTTAAAAAAAGGCGTTCCAAAGGTGCATCCACAACATACCGCTCAAAGGCGGGCGAAGCCCGCCGCACCTACTTTTCTTCCACGTCTTAATGCAACAGGGAGTCAAATTAACTTTCTAGTTGGTACTACAAGATGTCTAACTTAGTCCAGACCCCTCTCCAACGGATTTGACTCCCTTTCTGCATTAAAACGTTGAAGGAAATTAGGTGCGGCGGGCTTCGCCCGCCTTTGAGCGGTGTGTTGTTGATGCACCTTCAGAACGCCTTTTTTTAAACGTTGGAGGGCGGTCCGGTCTAAGTTGGATACCTTCTAGTACCATCTAGGAAGTTAATTTGACTTCCTTCTGCATTAAAACGTTTCTATGGTTATTTTCCGTTTTTGTATTTTTCTCGAAAAATACTCAATTTATGAAAAAATTGCATGTAATATAAAATGTGTATCTTAACAAGATCAACAACTTTTATGCAGAACTTTTATGAAAATTTTTAATATTTTACGGGTAAAACGTCAAAAACCAAAAAAAATTTGTTTTCCAGCCCTGGCGTTCTGTAAGTAACTTTTTCATCCTCCCCCACCTAATTTTTCATTTTCTAGCTGAATGAAAGCCTTTCTAAAAAGAATTAATTATTTATCTCTAAAATTCGCAAAAGCCGTGATTCTAAATTATTACCAAGACATTTTGACGGCTGAAGAATGTGCAAAACATGATCGGCGATACCAAAAAACCCCGAGTAACCGGATTGAAGTGAATTCGTTAAAGTTTTGAAAAAAATATCAGTCATATTAAATCCGCCAGTTTAAATTTTTAAAACTATTATCATATTCGTAATCAGCGACCCCAAAAACCTCTGAGTAACCAGCTTCAACTGAATCTAATAAAGTTTTGAAAAATGTATCCGCCATTTTGAATTTTTGAAAACTACTACACAGGCCAACAAAATTTTGTGGCCTAACCAATAGAAGCTGATTTTTATAAGATTTTGTCCATAGAATACGAATTTGACCTTGAAAATATTGGATTGGCTCCAGTTTTTAATCAATTTACGTTTCATTATACAAAATATGCATTTTTGGCATTTTTTGAATGATTGTACAACAATACACAGAAACAGTATATTTGTCCGCATAACACCAATTGAAAGCTTAAACACTGCTCTTGAATATCCAAAAACAAAAAATGTAATTTATGTACACTTTAACCTATAATGTCCAAAAAAACATACGCTGTTCCATAAACGTATTAAAATTAATATTACTTTTGACCATGTAAGGTAATTCAAGTAAAAATTAGTGTCTCTGGCGTTTTTATAATCGCTAGTTACAAATCTGCTATGAAATATAAAAATTACAAGTGGCGGACCAAATTTTTAAAGATAATTTACGCCTTTTATGATAAAAATTTAAAATTTAAAAAAAATTCTGCCATATTGGATTCGCCATTTTGAATATTAAAATCTAAATACAGATCAGTAAGCAGCGACCATAAAAACCCCTAGAGAGACTAATTGTTATTTAAATTACCTTACATGGTTAAAAGTACTGTTGTTTTCAATATGCTTGTGGAACAGCGAATGTCTCTTTTGACATTACAGGTTAAAGTGTACATAAATTACATTTTTTGTTTTTGGATATTGAAGAGCAGTGTTTAAACTTTCATTTTGTGCTATGCGGACAGATTTACTGATTCGGTGTATTGTTGTACATTCATTCAAAAAATGCTAAAAATGCATATTTTGTATATTGAAACGTAAATTGATTAAAAACTAGAGCCAATCCAATATTTTCAAGGTCAGATTCGTATTCTACGGACAAAATCCTGTAAGAATCGGCAGTAATATTTTAGGCAACATGCAGTTGATTAAAATTTGTCGGCCTGTGCTATCATATTCAATGTTAGAATTTATTAGCTGATAGAATCTTTTAAAATATGAAGATTTCGACTATATTAGCAGATAGTGACATCTATTAGATGTCAATTGAACTCTTTGGCTATGAACTGGGGTTCGAGTCCATACAGATGCACAATGCATTCGTTCACGCAGCTTATTTTTTCAGATTAAAATTAATTTTAAAAATTGATAATTACTTATCGAAATCTTCATATTTCCTACTATCATATTCGTAATTATCGACCCTAAAAACCCCCGAGAAACTAGTTTTATGTGAATTTGAAGAAGTCTTAAAAAATGTGTCCACCATATTGTATCCGCCATTTTTAATTTTTGAAAACTACTATCATATTAGTAATCAGCGACCCCAAAAACCCCTGAGGAACCAGTTCCAAGTGAATTTAAAAAAGATTTGAAAAAATGTTCACCTGGTTTATATTATTTATTAAAAAATCAACTTTGAACACCATGTTTAATCCGCCATTTTGTTTTTTTTTCTATGTTACTACATTTCAGGTCGGACATTTTTGACGCGATATTTATACTTTTGAGATGTATTTCTTTGTCACCCTCTTTTTTACTTTCTACCTAATTTGCATACATTTTATTTTATGCAATCACCACCACCCACCCACATATTACCCATGTGAAATACATTACTCTTAGTTAACCATCCCCTCCTACCCACGTTTTTCCTTTATATGTATATTTTCTATACTACCACCCACTTTGTATAAACCAGAAATTTTAAAAATCGTATAGAGAACCGCGAGGGACCAAGCGTCCGAGAGATATTGTGGGCGTTGTAGGTGGTGCGGTAAGGCCCAGTGCCTAGTAAAAGTGCGCGTACGGTTACCACGTTGAGTGAGTAGATACTTCTACGCGTCAGACCTTGCTGTCTGTTCGGTAGGGTAAGTTACCGGTCGTTGGTAGGGTGTAGTATGGTAATTTACCCAGCATTGGCGAGGTGTATGTTAATTGTTGAACCGTTTTAATTTACATATATTTAAATTAATCTTTCAGACTTAGAATATGCAAATACGACCCACTTTTCTCCATTCCTCTACAAGTTATATGTAAATACAATCCTTTTGCATATATAAAAAAATATTATCTTTTTTCAGGGCAATTATTAATAAATAAAAATATGATGCTTACACACGCATACGGTATGACATTTTTCAAAAATGTCATTTTTGAAATCCTGAGGTCAAATAACATAATAACTAAGGTAAAATTATGATTTGCAGGGAAAAAAATTTATCATCTACATATATATTACCTTACTAGATTAAAATTAACAAAAAAAAAGAAACTCATGTTAATCTTTTATTAATTCAAGATCGCTACAATAGTCATGAGGTTGATAAAGAATGTATCAAATATCATTATTATTATTTTACGAAGTAAAATGTACAGTATTCGTGTGGAGGAAGAAGATTTTTAGAAAAAGACAAAAGGTGTTAAAGCGGTAGTTGTGAAAAAATCTATTACTTTCGATGAATATATGTACTGTATAAGAAATATTAAAATTCAAACTAGAGTACAATATTCTATAAGATCAAAACTACACAATGTACATACACTAAAACAGACAAAAATAGCATTGAGTCCTTATGATGATAAAAGATATTTATTAAAAAACAGTTCAGATACTCTTGCTTGGGGACATTATAAAATCAGAAACGAAGCGAGTGATGATGATGATGTTGTAATGTTAGAAGTTTAGAAATTAATGTTTTATGTATTCTATGTATTTTAATATTAGATGTTAAATTTATATTATAGTATTGGATATATTGTGGAAGATTGGACCCACATAGCACCGTCTCTTACTGTAAGGCTACTGTAAGGACATCTGTCGAGCTTGTAAGGTTACAGCGTAAGCGAGTGGTAAAGACGAGGTGACCTTAAAATTTCCGCCTCACAGTAACCTTACACTGTAAGGCTACAGTAAGGTTACATGAAAAATCGTGGTAAGCTTACACGGTAAAGTCGTGGTAAACTTGCACGGAAAAATGCGGTGAGTCATGCGAAATTAAAATAAAAAATCAAAAAGGGAAATATTTTTTGTTTTTTTTATTTAAACCGATCTTAAACACTAAATTTCTTAAACAACTTTATATAAAAGTATAAATAAAAGTCAAAATTTAAATAAACTTCCAATCCAGTTGTAGTTTAAAAATACCTGTAACAAAATATAATAAATTAATTAAATATAATAATAATAATAGTAATTTACGAATGTAAAGTATTTAAAATGTAAAATGAATTAAAGAGGAAATATAAACAATTAGTTTTCAATAAGAAAGTAATAAAAAAATACGACTTTTTTTGTTAAGTTAGCATTCTTTACGGTATATTAACAGTTTTTTATTTAAATCAGGGTTGTCACAAGAAATTAATTTTGTTTTTCCCTGATTTCCAGACAAAATTTTGACTTGTTTCCTAACAGTAAAGACTATTCTAATACACTTTCAAAATTATTAGATTCTCAAAAACATGTTCTATTACATTTATTAAAATGCTTCGAAAAAATACATAAACAATTATCAATTTTTAAAAATAATTATTGCAAAAGTTCCTAAAGAATGTTCAAATACACTTGTTTAAAATTTAATTTTACGAAATGTTGATTTATTTAATTTAAAATTTGAACGGAAATTTAATTCATAAACCAATTCTTATTAAAAAATTCAACGAGAATTCAATTATTTAATTACAAAAATAAAAAAAATATTTTTAAATAATTGAATTTATTTGATGAATTACATTTTTTTATGTAAAATTGTATTAAAAATAATTGAAATTCTGTGATGAGTTTTATTTTTTATGAAAATAATTGAATTTTGGAAAAAATGTATTATTTGTAAAGTTAAGTAATATTTTGACATGTATTTTTAAAATTTTTCAACACAATTAAATTTCTGCAAACATTTGTAATTTCACCAAAATTCAATTTTCTAAATTGTTTTTAACTAAAATTCTTTTATAAATCCATGATTTTAGATAATTGATTAAATATATTTTAAAAAATTAAATAAAGCTAATTATGAATCCTGGAAATTTTATTTTTTTCCTGAATTCTAATAAGAATCCCTCATTTTTCCTAGACTTCCATGACCTGTGGCAACCCTGTAAATAGAAATTATTGCAATATTTATATAACACTTACATCCTAAAACAAAACTGTCGGCCCGCATCCCAATCGAGATACTTTGAGTCTTTAATTTAAAATAATTTAAAGATCATCTTTTTAATTTATAAAGGAACTGCATTTTTCTCGGGTTTCCTAAAAAACAATAAGAAATTTATAAAATTATAGGAAGAAAAAAATAGAAATAGAACAAGATTACAAAAAATTAGTCAAATTATTAACTTACAATTCTCTGTTTTTCCTGAGGGTACAATTTGAAAGCCAGTTGCTTATAAGACCTTCAATGGATTTTGTCAACTCATTTTTACTCTCTAATAGCTTCAGAGCAGCTTCTGTGTATGCAAAAAATTAAATTTATACAAGAGGACCGAAGAGTTAAGAGATATTAAAAAAGAGGAATATTTAATATACTTACTAGAGATTACTTTATACAGTATCGTTTTATTAAACTTGAATTTGTCTTTATTTTTTCCTCCAAAACATTATAGCTGGCCCAAGTCAAAGTTCATTACTTGTTCTATTAGTTTTGACACGGTTAAACCAGGAGTGCTGTGTAATCCCACATTTTTTAACGCAATGTACTGTAAAAAACAGAACAATTAAATATTTACATCAAAAATCAATATAATAAATATAATTTTTCTGCCGATAAATCTTACAACCACAAATAAAATTTTTACAGTGATTTTGTTTGGTCCTCCAATTCTTTCTGTAAGAATATTAATATTAATTCTAGATTCATAGGCTCATGTAGAAGGCAACAAACATGGGTAAAAAATCAGTCTACTTAAATGTTTCACCAAAATAAATTACTTACTACTTTTGAAAAAACAGGGCTATCTTCATCAAGTTTTTTATCAATTTCGTCCAAATGCTGCTTGCTGGTTAAAGGAAATGATTTTAAGTCTTCATCTTTATTTAGAAATGAGTACGTTTTGTTTTCAGAGTTTATGTTCATTGTTTTAATTAAACTACCAATTAATTCCACTGACACTTCAATTTTAGTCATTTTTGTGAGCATAACTTTTTGAAACGGGTCCACTGAAAATAATTTAATTGATTTAACTTAAAATTTGTTACTTATGAACAACTAGTAAACTAAACAAATAGTTGGAATTTATTTTTGTAAGAATTTTCTTTCTCTACAATCTACATTTACTATACGTTTTAAAACTTTTAAATAGGTCCAAGTCAAACTATCATAAACTTTTAGAGTAGTATTATTTGTGCCTTTAAACAACGTTACAAGCTACACAAATCATTTACTAAATTTCCTGACATGCACGATCTACTACAACCCTGAAAATATTAAACTATTAAAATTAAATAATTACATGCATCAAAATCAAGAGTTGCATCTGAATGACGATTTTTACTTGACTGGTGTCTACTACTAGTAGATGTGGTATTTCGTATTGCAATTGAACTACATCCATTTTGTTGTAAATCATTTGCATTTGTAGACATTTCATCTGTAGGCGATGTGCTTGCAGGCGATGTAATTTTAGACAATGTACTTATAGACGATGTACTTGCTGATGATGTATTTGTAGGCGGCGCACTAGTTTTGTCACCATCATCTGAAAATTCACAATTTTCTATATTTTAAGATATGAATATATCAAAAATTTCAATAGTCTTTTTAAAAATTAAGTATTTCAAAATTTGAATTAAAATTTTCTACTTGATAATTTATTGCTTTCTCATAAGGGATTTAAAAAATTCACTGGAAAAGTATCTAAAATTCTATGACAGTCCAAAAATTTTGATAAAACATACAGTTAATTATACAGAAATTGTAATTTAAAATCTTTTGAAGCTGCGAATTACTTCAATAAATTTCAACTGCTTATCTTTATAAATCTAATAATTAAAAAAATTAACTAAAATTCTATACTCAATCAATTAATTCTACAAATAATATTAAAGAAGTTTTTTGTTTTAAATTATCAAGGTATATATAGAAACTTTTTCCTCTTTTTTTATTGAAATGGTTGACAATCCATTAGGATATTAAAAAATTTTTTTTCAAAGTTTAAAAAAAATACTTTTAAAATACATTTTACCTAGTGGAGTTGTAAGCGTTTTATTATTGTTCATCATCGTTAGTGATTGAAGGTGATCATTCAAATTATGTTCCACAACTGGTATAGTAGGATGAAATGTTAATTTGCAAGTCCTACTGATATTTTTCTCTTCCTTTACTGTATGTTGTTGCAAATTTGTGGAAATTTTATTTTCATTCTTGATAATACATGAAGAAGGTTTGGCCAAATTTGTTTCGACTTTTGATGCACATTCTACCTCTGACTCGCTGGACATAGGTGATTTCATGGCTCTGCTGTGTCTCGATTGCTTTAATTTTACTCGGATTTGTTCATCGTCAGTCTCGACATCACTTATGTACAAATAAAACTCTCTCTTCTTCTCTGCATCCTCTAATGTCTCTGGACATCAAAAGTTGAATAATATTGGCTTGGTTGCAATCTAATACAAAGTTACTTTAAGACGGTGTCAAAGTCGATGCGATTTTCCCATTGAAGCTCAATGGAAAAATTGCATCGACTTTGACATCCCCTTAAACGTGAAAACATTAGTTATTAGTTTATAATAATTTTCAATTCAATTGTTATTATAGATTAAAAAATATCTAATTATAGATAGTAAACAAAATCTTTTAAAATAAAATTTTCTAAAAGGTAGACCTATATTTTTCATAAATCGAATCATATTTAAAATTTCAGTTAATATTAATTAAAAATAAGATTATTTTTATTCCATTTAATTGTAACTAAAATCAAACCTAATAAATTGTTATTTCATGTGACATTTAAAGTTTTTAAATTATCTATAATTTTTCACATATATTTCTGAATATAAATCCAATAATTTAGAATTCAATTACTTTCCTTCATTTTAATTGCAGCTCTAAAATAAAAGAAAAGCTTTTAAATTTTGTTTTTTTTACTAAATATTCGAAAAAAGGGGTTTTCTGAAATAAATTTAAAAGAATCGAATAAACTATACAATCCGAGACTTACTTCCATTAAAAAATAAAAACTATTATAATTAAAAAAAATACATACCAAAAAACCAAAAAGTTTTTTTCACTGGCCACAGTTTACTATTGTTTGTCCAAGTCACATCTGGGATTGGATCGTTTGTCAGTATGTCTTGAAAATGTTTTGTACTTCTTGTTGAGGGAAAATATGTATGCATTACATCTTCAGATTCATTTACTTCAGCCCAGTTAAGGCGAATAATTTCTATTGAATCATTATCAAATTGGACAATGGCAAAATTATAAATAATTTCATTGTCCATGATGCTTCTATTAATACGATCATGATGAACCCAAAAACATAAATACATTAATTAGTAACAAACCATTTCTATTTAAGAAAGACAACATGAAATAAAAATTTGTATTACAAAGATGCAATATTTCGTAAATAAGTATGTACCCCATCAAAAGCAATTAAAAAAGTTATTAAATAATTATTTAGTTTGCTTCGATACTTTTTACATAAAAAAGTTTGAAGGCTTAAAGCGTAATTATTGTACAAATCAAAAAATTTTAAATTTAAAAATATATTCTTGAAGTGAATATAAAAAGACTTGACGAAGTAATACACATTTTTTAAAATAAATAATTAAATTGACATATATGCGGCCAATAAAATAAGTAATAATTTTAAAAACATAAAATAAAACATATCTCAATAAATTAGTATGATAATATCGTGAACACGTGCTAAACATGAAAAAGCCGGTAAATGTTGTGTTCTGTGAAAACCACATTTTTGCTAAAGGTTATACTATAAAATTAGGAAAATAATGTACAGAAACAAATTTACAATTAAATTTATACTTAAAAACAATGGAATCACATTTACAATAAGGAATATAACGAAAATACTTACACACTTTGAAAGCACGTGGCATGAAAGTGAATCACGGAATGTCCCTGGAACTGCAACTGGAATGCTAACACCACTAACACTAATCCTTTGAATTCTATACAAACTGTGCAAATGGACAATGGCCGCCTACTTCAGCTTGACTTTCTGTGTCAATTCTTCTGCGCAAGTTTATGGCGCATACTTATTACGTTATTTTTTCCCTGTAAGTATTTATTTCTGGTAAGCATATTAAATCAAAATAATTAATTTTTGATAAATAAAAAATATATTTATAATATGCACGCAAGATTCACTAATTTTATTGTAAAAAAATTGCCAAAACTATAAAAAGACTTGATATTATTCATACTGCGGAAATGATGTCGAGTTTATTTTAAATTCAATGACGTCAATTCCTGAGTATGAATAATAATACAGATTTATGTGGTTTTTAATCCTTTTAACATACACAATAATTAAAATTCTACTTGCTTAGGGTAAATATTATTTCTTAAGAAATAATTATTGAAGTGTAAAATAAGTATAACAAATCATTTTAATAAGTTTTTGTTTATTCAGAAAATTGGAAGTCTGCAAAGAGTTGACTTGCGTAGTCGAAGGAAAACGGCATGGCCTTCTTGTCTCGTCTGACTCGTGTTTTGCTGTTATAATTATGTATTATATTATTTAATTTATTTATGTGTTGTTCTTGATAATAATTATATATTGCTAATCTGTTGACGATTGTGGAATTATAGTTTAGTTGAACAGGATCGAGTATTTGAGATTGCACAAAACTCTATTTGTTAGAAGTGTAAGTAATAATATTATATTATATAGTTTACCTCAAAATAATCGCCTGCATGGCTTTAACGATATTTACACCGGTCTTATACTTTTGATTTTATGCAATGCTAAATTAATTTCAGATTCAAAATTTAAAATCTGTGTCTTTTTAATTGTCAAAAAAAAACTATTTAAAATATTTCAGTACAAAAATTAACATCAACCATATATTAATATGCAGGCCTCATTGCAGACTGTTTCCGAATTCTTTAGAAAATGTTATTTTTCTTATTTTTCAAATTAAAGTTTTTCCAATTAAAATTATTTGCACAAAGTCCAACTGCAATATAGGCAAGCTTCCAATCTGTGGAAATTTTTTTGTCATGTCCACAAAATAGAGGTTGATTAAAATATCTTTCAGTGCTTTGTTTAACTGTATGACACTTTTAGGTTATTTCTAAATTCGCAAACCCCTCTATCTCCAGTTTAATTATCTATTTATTGATTAAATCTATTCATAATTAAAAAATCGCCTTTGAAACATGTATCATATTGCAAATGACGCCTCAAACTTTCAAATACTACAAAAATTGTTGGTTTTCTTATATTTACAAATTTCTGAAGAAATATTATCATTCAATTCGAAAAAACGATTGACATCAATTTTACTATTTACAAAAAATCCGACAAACAATTCAAACAAAAGTTAATCCGACGACTGTGTTTTTGTATTTTTTAAGAAAAGGATAATTTAAATCTTGAAAGTGCTTTGGTGAAAGTATCAAGAACTATTATTATTATTTTTATGTAAGAAATAATGCAACAAATTTTTATTAAGTATTTACACATAAAAAGAATGTCAATTTATTTATAAAAAATTCATATGTATCATTTTTTGTTAACATTGAAAAATTTAATAAAAACTGAAATTTTCTTTATTTAAAGAAATTTTGTTAAATACAAAAGTTTTTGAGTTATTTGCTATTGAAAATAATACTGCATTTAAAAAACTAAAATTCTGATAATAATTCATAACTAGGATATTTGCCCTCTTATCAAAAACACTTATGTACCTTTCTCTACTCTAAAGAACCTATTAAAATATAAATGGACGAATTTAACCCCTTGACTGTCGCGGACGCATATATGCGCGGATTTAAAACTGGCCAAAAGTGCTCTTGACGCATATATGCGCAACTTAAAAAAGGTGGTTTAAAACTTCTTAAAAATCGCTGAAACTGGTTACTCGGGTGTTTTTGGGGTCGCTGAACACGAATCCGGCGTTAGTTTTTCAAAATTCAAAATGGTGGATCCAATATAGCCGACAAAATTCTCAAAAATTAATCCGATTTGCCTGAAAATCTCTATTCGGGGGGTTTTCGGGTTTGTTGATTACGAATTCGAGGTCGGTTTTTCAAAATTCAAAATGGCGGACAATTTTTTAAAACTGATCGGATTCGCTTGAAAATGGTTACGCGGGGGGTTTGGGGGTCGTTGAACACGAATCTGGCGTTAGTTTTTCAAAATTCAAAATAACGGATCAATTTGCCTGAAAATCTTTACCGAGGTTCGTTTTAAAATTCAAAATGGCGACTTCAATGTGATAAAATCATGGAGCAAAATTGTATGGATTTGCTTGGAACTCACTGCTCATCAGTTTTTAGCCTTTCTGATTAAAAATCTCAATTTACATTATCAGAATTGAAAATTAAGCTGATAC
This sequence comes from Leptopilina myrica (nomen nudum), assembly GCA_032872475.1. Classification (NCBI taxonomy): domain Eukaryota; kingdom Metazoa; phylum Arthropoda; class Insecta; order Hymenoptera; family Figitidae; genus Leptopilina; species Leptopilina myrica (nomen nudum). The sequence continues at coordinate 17,307,273 of CM065461.1, forward strand.
CCAATAAATTGAGTATCAATTTTAATTAAATTTTAAATTATATTATTTTTAGCCAATCCGCCTATTTTTAGTAATTTTAAACCGCCATTTAAAATTTTGAAAAACTAACGCCAGATTCGTGTTCAGCGACCCCGAAAACCCCCGAGTAACCATTTTCAAGCGAATCCAATCAGTTTAAAAAAATTGTCCGCCATATTGGATCTGCCATTTTGAATTTTAAAAAACCGACCTTGGATTCGTAATCAGCAATCCCTAAAACCTTAGGATACCAAGTTTCATAAAAATAAAATTTACAACACACTTTTGGCCAAAACAGTGGAAATCTCGTCGACAGCCAAGGGGTTAAAAGGTTAACTAAAATCGGATAAACATCTTTTTGTGCTTGCAAATGCCTCAAAAGTAAGCATAGGAGGAAATGAAGTACTTACCTTAAGTATTTTAAGTCACATTCATTTTTTATTCCAGAGATTAGTATTACTTGTTCAGATTAATTTTCACACAAGACCAAACATTTAAACACAATGCAAATCACATTATTTGATTACGACTTATCAGCTAACACATATATAGAAATATAAACGTAACACATTTATTAAATTGTTTTTTATGGAAGTAATCAACAATTAAAATTTTAAATATACTTCCGTAATATAATTTCAAATTTCACTACATGAGCATTTTATTTCATAAATAAATGGAAATTCAAACATTTTCTTTTATATGTAACTCTCAGGAATAAATTTTCGGCAGTCAGTTAAAGCTTTCAGTTCCAGTTCTGCTTCTTCAAAATTTACTCTCTGGTGAATTTTACCCAGTTATTATTCTAACCTTCAATAAAATATGGTTGATAATTAAAAATTAAAACATCATTTTATCTATAATAAACGATCTATACATAAAAAAGAATTACATAAGGTTTGTGATAAACAATTGATTGTATTTTTTTGTTACTTTGAAAAGGTTCTGTAAATGGTTTAACTAAAATTAAATAAAAACTTGGTTGTGTCATGAGAACATAATAAATATTCACTTCATTGATCCTAATAAACACTTACACTTTGTTTCTATTAAATACGTAAAGAAAATTTTAAAAATAATTAATTTTGAAGATTTACATACTTTATAGAAGGTATTATATTTCAAGAGATTTTAAATTTTGATTTTGTAAATAATAATTAGGCAGATGAGTAGAAGAACTCGATGAAAGCGCTGTTGCAAGGATGACAGTCAGGTAGCAGTGAACGCCTCTCTAATCCTCACACTGCTACCTGACTGATATTATCCCTTGCGACCGCGCGCTCATCGAGTTCTCCTTCCCATTCGCTCAATTGCTTATTTTTTTCTTCATATTTTTAGTAAATTTACAATACTTTCAATAAATTTCAGTAATCATGGAAAAAATTACAAAGAAGCGTCCACCGAAAAAATTTGGCGTGACTTCACGCCGCTTTTGACAGATAGTTCAAGAACGCCTGGTAGAGAATTGCAATCTTTTACAAACGCAACTGAATTTATCAGCAACGCTTGAAACCAGTGATGCAGGAATTTCTCATGTCCCATCAACTTCATCCAATGTCGATTCACCTACTTGTAATAACGATAGATCTCCATCAAATGACCCACTATTCTTATGCAATGTCAACTTACCTACTTTTACTGACAACGGACCTCTATCAAATGTTGGTGACGTGAGCGCAGACTTAAATTCGTCTTCATCATTATTTGCTGGGGATTATAACAATTTTAGCGCCTCACCTACTGAAAACGTCCAATTCGAAATGGACTCCAATGCAAGTGACAATTTCATTTTGAATTTCGGTGATCACAGTAATGATATTCTTGATAGTGATTCAGAAATCACATGTAATGAAGACACAAGGCACACTGATAGTGACCTTCCCGATGATGACACTGAATTTCTTAACTATTCTCCTAATGATGAGGTGTTTACAAAGAAGAGTACGTTTGCAGTGAAACTTAGTGAATGGGCATTGAAGTTCCATATAACGTTAATTGCCCTTACAGCTCTGTTACTCTTGCTGAAAGTATTCGACACAACTCTACCTCTTGATGCGCGAACTGTGTTAGGAACCTTAAGAAAAACTGAAACTATCGAAATGGGTGGCGGTTTGTACCACCACTTTGGCTTAGAAAGAGCTGTTCAAAACATTCTTCATGAAAGGGAGCGTAAATGCGTGCATGACAAAAATGTGAAACTAGTTTTAAATGTAGATGGTATACCTCTGTCAAAAAGTGCAACCAACTCTTTCTGGCTCATATTATGCTCTGAAATAAATTCAGAGACTGTTTATCCTGTCGGTGCATTTTACGGGTCGAAAAAACCAGTAGATGCAAATGAATTCCTTGAATTATTTGTTAAAGAAGCAATCAAAGTTTGTGAGGGAGGAGTAAAAAATCATCAAGTTACAATAGAAGCTATGGTTTGCGACGCGCCAGCGAAATCATTTATTTTATATTTAAAGGGGCATACCGGTTACGATTGTTGGCCAAAATGTCAGATAGTAGGAGAATGCCATAGACCGACACCAACAGTAAGAGGAAAAAGAAAGAAGGGAAGAGTATGTTTCCCTAGTATAGGACCGTTTTCGCTAAAAAATAACGAGGATTTTAAGAACAACAAATATAACAATTTAGAGGCAGATACTAAAATTGTTTTAACGAAAATTCCTGGGTTAAAAACAATATCAGAAAGATTACTTTTATTGCGGAATACAATCCCTGTTGAATTCAATAGGAAACCAAGGACATTATGGGAATATAAATTTTGGACAGCCACTGAATTCCGTACATTTTTTTTATATGCAGGCGTTATTGTATTGCAAAACGTACAAGGATTTCCAAGTGAACTTTATTCTCACTTCCTATTGTTGCATACAGCAGTTTTTATTTTAATAAGTGAAACACATATTCGTGACCCAAGAAATATTGATTTTGCACACGAAAATTTACAATTATTTGTTCAAGGCTTTGAATTACATTATGGAAAATAATTTATTTCTTATAATGTCCACAACATATTGCATATTTGCGACGATGTAAAACTATTTGGAACTCTCGACAATTTTAGCGCTTTTAACCCTTTAACGCCCAGATGGACAAAATTTTGTCATGAAGTTTGAGGACTTATTTCGGTACTTAAAAATCAATAGAAAAATTCCCGAATTATTATTTCTTATGTTTCCATATGCGCTTTATCGAATGGCGTTAAAGAAACCATCAAAAATTTATAAACAAAAAAGTTATTAATGATTTTTATAAAAAAAGTCTGATTTTTTTCCAATTTTTGTTTAATTTTCAACTTTTTCTACTATGAAATGGCGTAAAAATAATTTTAAATATTACAAATAACGTGACAAAGATATATAACCTAGAAGATAGGACTATAGAAAAAATTAAAAATTAAAATGGCGGCTCAAAAATACAGTTTGTAGTTCAAATTTTTTTCAAAATTTTGATTCGAAAGTACGAAATTATTCAAAGCGTTTAAATCGGCTTGAAATTTGTTACTCGGAGGTTTTAGGGGTCGCTGATCACGAATTTGAAGTCCAATTTTTAAAATTCAAAATGGCGGATCCAATATGTCGAACAATTTTCTTTAAACTTATTAAATTTGCTTGAAACTTGTTACTCGGAGGTTTTTGGGGTCGCTGATCACGAATCTGAAGTCCAATTTTCAAAATTCAAAATAGCGGACAATTTTTTTTAAACTCATAAAAATAAGCTTAAAACTTGTTACTCGGGGGTTTTTGGGGTCGCGGGTCAAAAATTTGGAGTCCAATTTTTAAAATTAAACATGGGAGATCCAATATGACAGACGAATTTTTAGTTAAAAGTCGGTAATCACGTTAAACTTTATTATCTCATTATTTATTTAATTATTTCTGAATAGCAGATAAAATAAATAAAAACGTTTTAGTAGAAAAATTCTTATTCTTTTTTTTTGGAAAAAAATAACAAAAAAGAAAATTTTTACTAAAAATTACAAATATTGGGAGTTGAAAAAAAGAAAAATATTTCTTTTCTGTTAGTTTTTAAATGAATTAAAAAATTTTTTTCTAATTTTATTTTATGAAATAATAAAATTTAACGTGATTACCGACTTTTAACTGAAAATTCGTGTGTCATATTCGATCCCCCATGTTTAATTTTAAAAATTGGACTCCAAATTTTTGACCCGCGACCTCAAAAACCCCCGAGAAACAAGTATTAAGCAAATTTTATGAGTTTTAAAAAAATTGTCCGCCATATTGGATCCGCAATTTTGAATTTTGAAAATTGGACTTCAGATTCGTGATCAGCGACTCAAAAAACTCCTGAGTAACAAGTTCTAAGCAAATTTAGTGAGTCTAAAAAAAATTTGTCCGCCATATAGGAGCCGCCATTTTGAATTTTGAAAATTGGACTTCAGATTCGTGATCAGCGACCACTAAAACCCACGAGTTGTAGTTTTAAGCAAATTTAATGTGTTTAAAAAAAATTGTCCGCCATATTGGATCCGCCACTTTGAATTTTGTAAATTGGAATTCAGATTCGTGATCAGCGACCACAAAAACCCCCGAGTAACAAATTTCAAGCCAATTTAAACGCTTTTAATAATTTCGTACTTTCGAATCAAAATTTGAAAAAAATTTGTACTTCAAACTCTATTTTTGAGCCGCCATTTTAATTTTTTATTTTCTCTATAGTCCTTTCTTATAGGTTATATATCTATGTCACGTTATTTGTAATATTTGATATTATTTTTACGCCATTTTATAGTAGAAAAAATTGAAAATTAAACGAAAATTGAAAAAACGGGCTTTTTTATAAAAAAACATTAATAACTTTTCTGTTTATAAATTTTTGATTGTTTTTTTAACGCCATTCGATAGAGCGCATATGGAAACTTAAGAAATGATAATTCGTGAATTTTTCTATTGATTTTTAAGTACCGAAATAAGTCCTCAAACTTCATGCCAAGATGTTGTCCATCTGGGCGTTAAAGGGTTAAATTTGAGAATTATATGGGAATTGCTAAGAAGATAATAAGAAAAGGAGATAAGCCATGGCAGCAACTTGCTCGCAGATATGCAGAGCTTGAAGACATTAAAAAAAATTGTTCTGTGTTTGAAGATTTTATTCTAGAACAACCTCATAAAAGGGGACCTTTAACTCACGATTGTGTATCAAATCCTCCTGATCAGTATAAAATTTTGAAAAGCCTCAGGATTTTCAATAAACTGTGATAATCTGAAGGATAGTTGTGTTTTGCTGAAGAACGGAACGTTTTTGGTAGCAGAAAATATAGTACAATTTGATTGTCAAGACATTCGGTTAATAGGACATACGCTTTGCAAAATAGGCAGTTTGTATAACGAGCCTGATTCAAGGCTTATAAATATTTACATGACACAAGAAAACAATGAAGAGGAAAAAATTTGTATACCATTAACATATGTCCTATCAAAAGTGTGGAAAATTCTAACAACAAAAGGAATTGCAGTAATTCCTTTGCTGCACAGCAGAGAACGAAAATAAATGGCTTCTGTCATCGGTAATTTTTTCAATTTTTTTCATTAAAATTAATTATTTGAAATATAATTTGTCATCCTAAATTAGCGTTAAGCTTTTAAAGTTTAAACAATTAAAAGTCATGTAAAAAATTATCTGTGAAGAAATTTTTATTTTTAAAATTAAGTTTTCTATTATTACTGAAAATAATTGATTGAATGACTGATTGTTATATTTTGACCAATTCACACATTAAAAATTTGATCGAGGTAATTTATTTTATTGTTAATTGAGGGAAAGTAATAAATAATTCGAAAAATAATAAAAATTAAAACGTTTTCAAATACTTTATTTACTGTTTATTTATTTTTTCAGATAATGGCCAAGATGAATATTCTTTTTAAGTTGCTAGATAAAAAGCAGATTTTCCTGTCTCTTCGTAAAGAGCGTGTTTCTCGAGTTGCATACTTTTCGGAAAACAAGGTGACTTTTTCTCATTAAAATATTATCTTCATTTTGAATAATAATTAACTTTTAATATTTTTAATGAAATAATCAGTTTTAAGCTGAATAAATAATAGGAGAAATCTTTTTTCCAGGATTTCTAAAGTCTGCAAGCAAACATAGTTTCACAATAGATTGAAACCACACTTTCTAACTTGTACTTATTTTGGAGATTTTCGAGACAGCACAGGAGTCTGCCATAGATAAAATTTAGATGGTTTATTGGTGCTACAAAGTGCTACATTAAATTTCAACAAACTCAATTTAATTTTCAAGAAAACACATCAGTTTAATTTTTATACAATTGCTTTAAAATGAAAAATAATCTAAAGTGTCAATAAGTTCCAACATAGAGAGACGAAAAAAGTTCAAAATTGAAGAATCTTAGTGTGCTCTGAAAAAAAACAATGCTGTATTGCATAAATCTCTGGTCTCGATTTTAACGTCTGTCTTCTAAACCCCATCAATTTGTTATTAAAGTACTTTATAGTGAATTTAATATTGAGAAACTTCGAATTTAAAAATTGACTAAAAAAATGCTTTTTACAAAAAGTTCATAATAATTAATAATTAATTTTTTTATTTTAATTTCTAGGTAAATTTTTTTAAGAAATTTTTCTACCTTTCAATTTATTTTCTAATTTCGTAAAAAAAATATTTTCAATTGAATGATAAAAATTTTGACTAGTTAAATTTAAATTTAATTTAAATTAAATTTAAACAGTTTAACATTTTAAACAGTCCAGATTACGTAAAAACCTTGCTCCTTTGGAGCACAACGACATTTATGAAAATGAAATTCAACTTCATAGCTTTATTTACTTTAATGATCAAACATTCCTTCTCCCCCAAAATAAAGATTATCCGAATCTTTTGTTTTTTAATACTAGTGAGCATATAATTACAAAATTTTGAAAGTAAAAACAAAGATTTGCATAATTTTTTAAAGAAGTTTAATGAGAATGAGAATTAAATTGTTAACACACTTTTGAATCACTATCATTTTATAAATTGAAACTAGTGAACACTTTCGAGGTTCTACTGTGGATTATTTAGAAGAAAAATTTTAAAAACTGAGGGTCAAATTGTATACAGTATTTTTACAAAAAATGAAAATTATGTTTGCAAAATTAGTTTTTCAGTGGTAATTGATAGATCTTATAAGTTATTATTAAAAATTTTTTTTATTGCATGTACTTAATTCATTTGACATTGTTTGTTTCATGTGCTTTAAAACAGGGGACAAGGTTTAGGGCTCAACATTTTTTAATACCATATATATGTTAATTAATTTTGAAGATTCTGAGAGACTGTAAAACAAAAACTAATCGTCAATTTTTATTTAACATAAAATTTTAATTTTTCAACATTTAATTAAAAAAAATATAAATGTAGTGTTTAAGATCGTTTCAAATAAAAAAAAACAAAAAATATTTCCCTTTTTGATTTTTCATTTTAATTAAAATTTTATTTTAATTTCGCATGACTTACCGCCTTTTTCCGTGCAAGTTTACCACTACTTTACGTGTAAGTTTACCATGACCTTACGTCTAAGCTTACCACGACTTCACGTGTAAACTTACCACGACTTCACGTGTAAGCTTACTATGACCTTACGTGTAAGCTTACCACGACTTTACGTGTAAACTTACCACGATTTTACATGTAACCTTACTGTAGCCTTACAGTGTAAGGTTACTGTGAGGCGGAAATTTTAAGGTCACCTCGTCTTTACCACTCGCTTACGCTGTAACCTTATAAGCTCGACAGATGACGTTACAGTAGCCTTACAGTAAGAAACGGTGCTATATGGGGATGGGTGAAATTGGGAGATTATTAATAAACCAAAAATTTGTTACCAATATTATGTCTACTTTATTTATTAAAACCTTATAAATTAACTTACATAATATTTAATATTACATTAACTAAATAGTAAATTATATTTGAATCAGTATTATTTATTTTATAATTCATATACAAGAAAAAAAAACATTCTTTAACCATTTTAAACTTTTTATTTTCTAATCAAGTTAAAACCTGTTTGAAGGTTACTTAAACAATGTCTTTGTTCTCGTCAACAGTCAGGATGAAACCTGCCTAAAGGTTTTTTTAGACAATGTCATTATTCCATTAAAGATTAAGGTTGAAACGTGTCTAAAGATTTTCTACGAATACCATTAGTTTCTAAAAAAAGTCAAGTTAAAGCCTGCTAAAAAATTATTTTTGGACAATACATTCGTCCCCTTGAAAAATAAAGTTGTAACCTGCTTGGACTACTCGTTGTAAGTATACATTCTTTTTAGTATTAAAATATATTAAAGTAAAAAAAAGTTAACTTTAACTTTTCAAAAAGTTAACTTCAATTTGACTGGTATCAATGTTTTCTTAACACAAAGATTATATTAAAATGTACAGTATATGTATTAAAGGAAAACAATAATACCAGTCAAATCAACTTTAACTTTTCAAAAAGTTAACTTTAACTTTTCAAAAAGTTAACTTTAACTTTTCAAAACCCATTTAACTTACATTCAACTTCGTACTATTAATCAAAGGGTTTAGGGGGTTAAGTATGCAAAAACTATCCCCGCTTCTATTTTTCTCAAATTTGGCCCATATGTTACTATCCATTTGACTATAAGTTTCTTCAATTTTGAACTCAAAATTCGCTTTTTTGGGGAAGTTATGGAGGGGTAAAGCAAAATTAAAAAACTTATTTTTCTCGAAAACTACTGAACCGATTTTAATAAAATTTTAAAAGGTTGTAAATATAGATAGGACGATTTTAGAAAAAAAATCAAAATTTTTTTTTTAATTTTAAAACAAAAATTTTGAAATTTTCAAAATTTGTTTAGGGTTATTTTTTTAAGTGACCACTTTCTCTTCTGTTGTAAGAAGTATCTTATAATGTTCCCCTTAACATATATTTTTTCAAATTTTTTAAAAATATAGTTTTTGAGTAAAATGTCAAAAACCATGGTCATGCTATTTGTCACGCACGATAATGCACATATATACATATGGGCCATATTAATGTGATAGGATATAGCTAAATAAGTATAGAAAATTTGACCCGAATATATTTTTCCCATTCATTCCTACCCACTTAAAAATAACTTTTTTAAATTTTCAACTTAAAATTTTGAGTTTTTTGGAACTTATGGAGGAGAAAAAATCGAAAAATACATTTTCCTCAAAAACTACTGTATGTATTTTAACCAGCTTTGGATATGTTAAAAGGACAATGAAAGAGATTCCAAAAAAAATTTCAAACTTTTTTTTTTCAAAAAATTCCAAAAATCTTTTTTTTTGAAAATTTTAAAATGAAAATTTTTCGAAATTAAAAAAAAAAATTTAGTTCTATTAAAGTGACATTTTTATGTATTTTCTTATTTCATTCTCTTATGTGATCTACTTAATAAAAAAATTTTGCCCGACATGATTTCAAGGTGTGTCACGGTAAATAACTCAAAAACCTTACCCGGAACATTTTATGTTCTATGCGAATGGTTAACTAATTAATTATTTATTTAATTACAAAATAATACTTAGGGGTTTTCTGAATACAAGCCTGAAATCGATGTCAGAAAAATTATTTCCAATAAGAATCCAAAAAATTTTATTTTTACATTAAAAATTTTTTTCTTTTTGGATCGTTGAAGCGGTACATCACACTGTTACATTCGAATTCAATTTGGCAACATTGTATGATAAATTTATTTCGGCATAGACCGCGCTGCAGCGTAGCGAGGCCTTGATGGCGGACACCCGATACCTTGATAAGAATTTCTTCGTCAGCTCGAATGCTCCCGGCTCAATTTTATTAATTTATTTATTATATTCACATAATCAATTTATATTATATAATATAACGCAATATGGATAATCATACGGAACATTAAAGCTTGCGACAATATTACGAAGCCAAAATGGGCGACAAATAATACTGTGGCATGCATTAAACAAGTGTGAACGTTGCGGCAATGTTACGAAGTTTTGTAGCGAAAACTAACATTGTAGCAACGACACACCAATGACCTTGTAATGGTAATGGGTTCAGATAAAATGGCGCACTATTGCAGCCCAATGTGTGTAAGTAAGAAAAGAAAGAAGAAGAGAAGAGAAGGAAAATTGTTATAAATCCAAATATGATCGTTATAATGTTGTGTATGGCCGGGGTAGTTACGGCAACACTTACACGAGCGCGGTCTTGCTGGTTACGAAAACCAACACATTCATGGACCTGTCGGTTGTAGGCAAACTCCGCCGCCAACCACGCGTTACAGCCTCTACTCGTTGCTTCACTTCAGCTTCCAGAGAACCTTCTCCTTTCCCCGCGGGCCCATAAGCTGTGAGTCACAGCATCACAACAAAAGCACGTGCGTCTCAACAGCTGACTCAGTGACATAAGATGCTTAATGCATCTTGACTTTCTGTATACAAATAGTACAGAATTCTAAATTTATACCATTGGTCTTATAGTTAGACATTTTAACTCAGATAAATGCTGTTTTAAAATGACGGAGGACTATATTTTACAGTTGCATGTTTATAATTAAGTGCATATGTGTGATTGTAACTTATACATGTAGGGTCAATGTAACTACAGATAAATAATTATATTGGTACATCATGACTGAGAATTATAATTATATTATTAAAAATAATATAATAAATAATATAATTATAAAGAATTCCTAGTTACAAAAATAACTTCAGAAAATGATCAAATTTCAGACCATTTCCGTTCTCACGAAGCTTTCGTGAGAATCAAAATTGTCAGCAAAACGCAACGTCCAATGGGCAGCACATTCTTCCCTACTCCTAAGTTAGAACCTCTTAATTAGCAAAGTTTTCCCACCTCGGAGACGAAGCAGGGACTAGAGGCTTGTCGAAAAATCTAAATCAACGCAGTACCACTTCTAGATTCTTCCGAGCAACACCTTCCTGGCCTTAGCCTGGCAAGTGTTGCGAGATACTAGAACGACAAGACTAAGCCCGTCTGCGCGTCGGACCCCCGTATAGAACTAGCGAAATATCTAGTACAATACGAAAGGCGGACGAAAAAACCAGATAGAAGCTCTTAACCGACGGAGTCCACGTGAAGCTGTAGTGGGTGAAAATTGGGGAAATAAATTAATTTTATTTCCTTAATTCTTGTCTCTGACCGGCCAGTCCGCGCGCGTAGTGCCTGCGCCGTCCCGGTACAGTGGCTCACAGTCTAATTTTCCTTTGTGAAAATTAGAAAACAAAAGACTAATTGTTTGTGAACAACGAAGAACCAAAAGTTTTGCCCGGCGCCAACCAGATTGTATCAACGTTGCGCCGGTAGTGTGTAAGTACAACTGTATCGTTCCATCGATATTAACACAACTCCCTAAATTTTCTTTTCTCTATTTTCTAAATTTTGTATCCCATAAACTACTTTGAATAAACCATAGTACATGGAATCAAGTTTTTTTTTTGAATACTTACCTTCCTTGAACTTCTTCTTCTATAAGCTTCACATATATGAAGCAGAACGCTAACTTTTAAAAGTAGGATAACGATCCCGCAAATTAAACAAGGTCCTTCAGACCTTGGCAGCTTGGTGCCTCCCCAAATTTGAAATAAAAGGGCCATCTCAAAAGCCCGATTAAATAATTTATTTCTGGTTTGTAACAAGCTGATGGTGGCAGCGGTGGGATCTATCCACGCGTTACCGCCCTGCTTCGTTACCAGGTAACGACTGTTACCTGTGGCACTAACTTCAAAATTTTAAAATTAAAAAAAAAATTTTTTTTTTTCAAACATGTTTTCGAAATTATTCTGACTATCTCTTTCGGATTACTAACTCTGATTTTTCTGTTATCCTCTATGGTAGAGGTAATCTCAATTTTCTGCCAAATATTTAACCTAATTTTATTAGTATAAGTTAAAAGGAGCAAGTAAGGAAGAAGGCATTCCCTTGCCCAAACATCAAGTGATCTAATAACAGGATATTTGAAATTCGAAGAAAAATTTTGTTTTGAAGGACTGAGAATCTTGCTCTCCAACTTTGGTTGTGGATAGCGCCGGATTCTTAGTGGATTTTGGCTCTCCGATTTCGGTCGTTGATGAAGACTGAATCCATCAGAACATTTGCCTTCTAGAATTTATCGAGTTTAGCAATCTTGGAAAGGAAAGATTTGAACATCAAGAACTCTGGTTGATTGGGAATTTGGCTCTCCGACTACGGTCGTCGATGATGACTCATTCCTAGTCTTGATCTTGGCTCTCCGACTACGGTCGTTGATGACGACTCGATCAACTGTGAGAAATCGATTTCAAGTGGATCATAACTAAGATTTGTTTCGACTCTAAAATTCCGATTATTATTAAAATGAATTCGTATCATGCCTAATAAACCAAGATTGCGCGGTAAACGTTCGAAAAAGCGTGCTCGCAACCAAACTCAACCAAGAGAAATTTCTGAACCAACAAAAGAAATTTTATCGCCGGTAAATTTCAAAAGACCCTCAACACCTCCTCCAAAACAGACAAAACAACCGTTAAATGATTGGAAAAGTTTTTCAATCTACTTTGAATATTTGCTTAATAAGGCTGAAGCTGAAATTAACCGTGCAAATAAACGTCGAGAAATAGAAAAGCGAGTAAGACTAGCTTTGGAAAAACGGGAAACGGAAGTATAATTACTTGTGTTTTTTTTCTCTCTCCTTTTTTCCTCTACGCTCGTCTTCATGACAGTTTCGGCAATCCCTAGCTACCCTAGAATCATTATTGTCACCTCAGAATTTTTACAGAACGGAGTAGTTAACGCTTACATAAATTTTTATCATAAAAATAATTACATTTGCCAAACGGCCCTAGAGCTTGAGTGCCCCATACTAGGACATCCATCGGGAGACTGCGTCAATAATATCTACGTGGATATCCTGGGAGTAGTATATCTCCAGGTGGAGAATCGGGAGGTGTGCTTCCAGGTGGTAGATTCCTTCTACTCTCACACCTGGTCGGTAGCTCCTGCTGTCCTTGGGCGAGTGAGTTGCGCCGAGTTAGGTTTTCTCTAAATATTCCTTAATACATCTTTCGCACCTGAATTCCCAAATATCCATCAAAATCACCTGTTGATAGTGCTCTAAATGCGTACTCGTTGGAACTAGTCTCGACTAATCTTAACGACTAGCAATACAACCTCGCTGGTTGTGGGTACAAGGCCGCAGGATTGGAAAAACTTCCGGTCGAATCCTGGTGAGTTCCAACTGGAATTCGGAAGGAAGAAAATTTATTTTCTTCCATCCCTTACACTAGGAAGCGCCGTTGTGACTACTGATCTTCCCGCCTAGGAGAGCTCCCGTGCTGAACTTGTAATTAGCGCACTATCATATTATCAAATAACATGACACCTAAAAATGTCCTCTGACCCAAAGAAATCGAAAAGAGGAAAGCGTGCCGGCAAGCGTCACATCTCGATCGAACAAGGGCAATCTAGGACACCAGAATCCGAACTGTATTACACCCTCACGAAGCCTTTAATAAAGTTCAGACCTATTTGTAAGGTCACGCCTACTATTAGACAACCGGAACCTGCCCAACCACTTCCGGTACAGCCACGGACTTCAATAATGGAAATCGACCTCGATATCGAAGAGGCTTTAGCGCAGAGACGGGTAGCTCGTGCACAGGAAAATCGCAATAGATTAACCCCCGTGCACAGACAGAACACAAATCAATTTGACAGCGACTCAGATACTACATTAGAATATGACAGTGACATCATGGTCATTGACTAAACCCTGCTAAATGTGCTATCAAAAGCAAATATTAGATATTGTTCCTCTTCCAGCATACCAGCTCCCAACTCCACCAGACTTTATTCCCCCACCTCCGGGAGTGATACCTATTACTGACATTATTAGACAAAGAAATAGAAATAGATTTCAAGCCCGAAGACAGGTTCACCCTTATTCAAATAGACGTACGAACTAACTGAATAAATGACTGAAGTATACTACTTTGTAAAGTATAGTAGGAAGTTTCCGATATCGGATCCAGAATTATTAACTCTGGATGAGTTAAAGGGTCTTCCCCTCTCATTTATTTCATCTGCCCATATCCAGTCCGTGGTTCCTAACATCAAGCCAAAAATCATAAAGATAGAAACCACGAAATTCAAAATTTTTCTTAACCTCTAATGTTCCCTCGAAGGAGCCTCGTCGTCACGGGTTTCTCTCAAGACCAGTGGTCAGAACTTGTAGAAGTAGTGGAGGCTATCGGTGAGAGATATAATCACCTTGTATCCCAGAATTCTGAGTTATTTAAACGACTAGGCGATCTGGAATCACAGGCTGAATTTTTAAATGCGACCGCACTCACCCTTACTCAAGCCACGCGTTCACACTCCTTACTTGTCTCTGATTTAGAGAAACGGGCGCGTCAGATTAAACTTGCCATGGACTTTTTAACCCAGAAAATAGGCGAATTAAAAATCGAGTAATGACTCCTGAATGGAAAAACATTTTGTTTGACAATTACGAGGAGAAAATTTTTGAATTAAGATCACTTCTTACTTTCTATACTTTCGAAAGCAGGAATCTTCGCAGAACCAATTCTCACCTGTTCTTGCAAATAAGAACTTTAGAAGTTAGAATAGAATCTTTACGCTCATTTATTTCCGAAGAATTAGTTAGGCTCTCTGCATTTGAGGAATCTTTAAAGAAATTAGAAAACTTGATGCTAGAGTTAAAGTTATAAATTTCCGATTAAATAACCGAAATGACAAATCCTGAATTGAATATCTCTTTTTATTCAACACCCCTGCATAAGGTGGGAAAGGATAAAACCGGAAGATTTAATATTCACTACCAAGCTTTAAACAATTACCAACGATCTAGCCTAGCCCCAGCACCGAAAAGATCAGCACCAGCACAGTCAAATGAATCATCAGAAAGTGCTTTAAAGAAGTGCAAGTATTAGGTCGATCAAATTACAGACGATCTCGTTTGCACCAAGCTGCAGGAATTTCCGCGGTGGCGACACCCATACAATTAAGCATACACTTTCTCTTCTAGCACCAATTTTATTTTATCTCTTTTACTTTTTCTTTTCCTTCACCCTCTATTGGATACTAATAACATAAAACTAACAATCCATCATGTCAGATCACGAGGGATCCGATCCGGAAAACCGGCAAGACGGACGGCACCAAAGGGGTAACGGTGTCAACCCGGGGGGAAATCAGCTCCCTGTTGGGGGTTTGAATGCAACCATGAACCCTGCGGGTGCTGACGCGAGTTCGGCCATTGATCGATATACGCTTCGTACAAGTGCGTGCGATATACCCATATTTGATGGCAAGAACCCTCCGTTACGGGATTTCGTGCAGGCAGTAAAGCGGGCCGGAATTTTCATTACGGATGTAGCGGAACCCGAGTATGTTAGGGCGGTTTTAAGCAGGCTAGAGGGCCAGGCCCACGCTAGCTGCAAACATAAAGATTTCAATTCATTAGCTGAGCTGTTAGAACATTTAAAGAAAAGATTCGCGCAGACTAAGAAATATCAGTGGTATTTTGAACATATAGTAACTATAAAGCAAAAGCAAACCGAAACCGCGCATGACTACCATGATAGGCTTCAAGATTTGATTAGCGGAGCTCGACAAGCCTTAGAGCCGAAATATGATAAGCTATACGAAGAAGTAACAAACGACGATAGAGCCATTAGGCGTAGAGAATGCGATATAATTCTTCAGCCCATCAGAGAATGCGCCTTAGATGCTTTCATCAAAGGACTACCTACAGAAATATCGAAATTTGTAGATGCTCGTAACCCCCACATACCCGATGACTACCCAACCTCACAACTCTTCACACTTTCCTAACACTTCCTTTCAACAACCGATTTCCCAGACAGCCCAACAGCCAATTCCAACGCCCAACAACCAATACCCCAGGCAAAATCAGGGTTATCGTTCTAGCATCACCCCACCAAGAGCCAATTCTCCGGCGCCCCAAGGGAATTTAAACTACCAGCCGGCTCGTTGTCAAGACGCGACTGCGAGCCCGACTCTCCAGCGTCCGAGAAATGTGCATTTCGCCGAGGACACTGTCGGTTCTCTACAACGGGAACAGCGGCCTAGGACTCCCCCTCGCGAAATGGACATTTTGAATATAGAAGAATGCCAATGGGTATTAAAAATGCCCCCCCAACCTTCCAGCGATTGCTCAATAGCGTCCTAAATACAATGTTGGACGCTGAGGCATTTGTATATTTGGACGACATAATAATCTATTCCGATACCCTGGAAGAACATGATAAAAGAGCCCGTAGACTATTCAATAGGTTAAGAGCTGCTAACCTCAAGCTTCAACCCGATAAGTGCGAGTTTCTTAAACCTGAGGTAGCATACCTTGGACACATAATTTGTGACAAAGGCGTGAAACCGAACCCGAACAAAATTCTAGCGATAAAGAATTTTCCTCAACCAAAAACGCCACGAGACATCAAAAGTTTTCTCGGCCTTTCCGGATATTACAGGCGTTTTATAAAAGATTATGCGAAACACGCGAAGCCCCTCACTGAGTTACTACGAAAGGATGTTGCATGGAAATGGGAGGCTGCTCAAAGGGACAGTTTCCGCCGACTGAGGCGTTATTTGTGTAAAGAACCCGTTCTCCAGTATCCAGACTTTAGCGCAATCTTTAAACTAACGTGTGACGCTTCCGAACATGCTGTAGGTGCGATCCTAACCCAAGAAAAGGACAAAGTGGATCTTCCTATTGCATATTATTCAAAAATTCTTAATGTGAACGAGCAAAAATATCCCCAGGCAGAGAGAGAATGTCTTGGCATTCTATACGCTGTAGAACATTTCAGACCATACCTTTACGGACGAGAATTTATTCTAGCGTGCGATTTCGAACCGGTTCATTGGATGACATATATTGATAATCCTGGAGCGAGAATCCAAAGGTGGAGAATTCGCCTTCAGAATTATCAATATAAGTTTGAATGCAAGCCTGGAAAGATTAACAGAATTGTTGAGGCATTATCCAGCAATCCTGTTGACCAGAACGAAATTTCAAAGACAGACTCGGACTGGTCTAGCCTAAGTGATGAGTTAGACCCTAGTGTTGTTGCTCCGAATGAGCAACCGAAACGGTATCGTGCCTTGCCCATTTCTAGCTCATCAGTTAGTAAGGAACAACGAAGTGTGCGAGTGAACCCTAGTGGCCCCAACCCCAACGATAAAAAGGTGAAGAAATTCACAGCACCTAGTCGACTACTCGAAGGAACGGGAAGTCTTCAAGAAGGACTAAAATCCGAGCAGGCAGGACCTAAACCAGCTACTAAAACTGAATCAAAGCCCAAGGTTTTCGATCCAAAAGTGACAAGAAAATCAACAATGGCTACAAATGATACAAAACAGTCGTCCACGAGTCAAGGAACGCGACCAAAAATAACCATTCTCAAGAGACCCGAGGATCTAAGGACGGACTCTAAGGTGCTAAAGGAACGTAACCCAAAGAGCCAACCGAAACAGGCCTACGCTAATCTCAAGGGTGAACATAGAGGCGTGGGTAGACCATTAGGAAGCAGCAAAATTGCAAAGCCCAAGGACGATGAAACTTTCCGTCCAACTCAGAAGCTACAAATGGATTCAGGGGATGAAAGTTGCATCGCTAAGCGTTTACGTCCGCGCAGGGGTGCAGTCTCCATGGAAACCGAGAACGCGGATTTTCCTTCATCCTCAGAATCTGAAGTGTCCCCAGAAGAGGAATCAGATAAAGAAACTGATAGAAATACGGAAGAAGAATCGGATCCCCCTGTGTTTCGAAGAAGTTACAGTGCCTTTCCCCATCTTCCGCCCAACATTCCACCAGTTCAACCTTCTACCTCCAAGGAAAAGGACACTGATGTCTACGTTGATGGCGCTTGTTGCGAGAATGGAGGATCTAGCCCGAGAGCTGGAATTGGTGTTTGGTTCGGACCGGATCATCCCCTTAATGTTTCGCGACGTTATCGAGGCAAGCAAACCAACAATGCCTCGGGAATCGAAGCAGCTACCACCGCCGCCCGACAAGCCAGAAAAGCAGGAATCCAAAAGTTAAGAATCAAGACGGATTCAAGGTATTTGGTACAGAGTGTCGAGGAATGGGTACCCAGATGGCAGCAAAACAACTGGAAGACCAAGGAAAACAAGCCTGTGAAAAATCGAAGAGTCTATGAGAAATTGATGAAGGCCCTCAAACCTTTGGATGTAGTTTGGGAACACGTTACTGGTCATGAAGGAATCCTCGGAAATGAGAATGCTGATCAACTGGCAAAACAAGGAGCTCTAAATGACCCCGAACCCGAATCAACATCATCCACCGAATCCGAAGCAGAGGAAACACCCCCGGAACTTGTGATTATCAAGGGTCAGCAAAGAATCAACAACAGCAGTAGTGACTCCAGCGACCAGGAGGCTCAATCAGAAAAGGACAAGAGGAGCAAGACGCAACAACTCATTGAAGGAGTTAATAGATCCATTAATCGGTTCAACGCAACACTTGCGGAGGCAGAGACGAGTACCGTTAATCCCACAGATAACACCTTGTTTTGGGATTATGAAGGTTTAGATCAGGTTCCCAGAAGACAGTATGTTTCTGATGGCGAGAGTGACCAAGAGCACTTAAGTTATTTGAAAACTCTGGATCCAGCAACAGAATTTCAGGATGAACTCCCTGAGAGAGTAAAAAAGTTCCTGGATAATTTTAATCGCAGCCGTGCTGAGACACAAGCTTCAAGAGAACCAGAGCCCTACTCCGAGCATCAATCGACTGATGTCGTCTCAGGTCTTTCAAAAGAGACCCCGCTGACCAGTTATCCTACATCGAAAAGGAACAGAAAAGGTGTGGTAAGGTTCGAGGAAATTCCAGAAGTTTTCGAACAATGGGAAGATGATTCCCGAATAACACAAAACATTTTCACCCCTGGAATTTTAGTCGCCCCTTACGCACAATCAACCCCGTTTACTCCGTCTAGAAAACAAGAATCGAGTACTGAAAAACAAGCAAGCAACAGAATGACCACTATGAAGCCAAGACGAATACAACCTAATGATTTTGGCGAACGTTTAAATAACCAACCTTCTGAAAAAACACTCATGGATATTAAAGAACCCTATCTTGACCCTCCCTCCATCCAAACTGAAAGTGACGAGGAACTAAGAAACGGTAGTGCTAGTGAAAGTGATAGTGTTCGCCGGAAACCCCAGGCCCATAACGAAAGGACCTTCGAATGTGTCCAAAATCAATGGACAGAACCCCTAACTTACCAGCGTGACAATTATGCCCACTTCATTTCCGAAGACTGCGAGTCCACCACCTCAATCTCCAAACTTTTAATTGCAACCGAGTGTATCGATCTCCAAGACATTAGGGATAGTAAACCCGTAAAAGGACAAATATACGTTACGCAAAACGGAAAATACAAGGTTTACTCCATAATAGTAAAAAGATGTCATTTTGACGAGATTTGCTGGAAAGATGTTTTACAAGGACTGACAAATTTGAGAAAAGCCTTAGAATCTGACCACCAAAAATCATGTAGAATGGCAAACACCGGAGACTTGTTAGGTGCGATTCCGCAAGGAAAAATGGCCGAACTCGTTACAGGAATTTTCCGCGGTGGCGATATTACTATCACTCTTTGCCACTGAAAAATAGAAGTGCCCCCCCCAGACTTGCGCGGTAAAATCATCGCTGAGTCCCATTCTAGTTTAATAGGTGGTCACAAAGGAATATCCAAGACCTACCGTAGAATTCGGGAACGATATTATTGGCCGCGCCTGCGTGATGAAGTTACGCAGTATATCCGTAGTTGTAAAAGCTGCTTTCAAAATAAATTAGTTAGAGCACGAACAAGGGAGCCTATGCTGATTACTGACACTCCTGCGATGCCTTTTGACAAGGTGTCACTGGATACAGTGGGAAAGTTGCAGACCACGCCGAACGGAAATCGGCATATTCTCACAATGCAGGACAACTTCTCGAAATACTGCATTGCGGTTCCCATCCCCAACATTGAAACTAAAACAATTGCCCATGCAGTGGCAACGAATCTTTTTTCGGTTTTCGGTGCACCTCGATGTGTGTTAACCGACCGAGGAGCAAGTTTCGTGAGTTCATTGATGCGTAAGTTAGAAAAGAT
This sequence comes from Leptopilina myrica (nomen nudum), assembly GCA_032872475.1. Taxonomy (NCBI): domain Eukaryota; kingdom Metazoa; phylum Arthropoda; class Insecta; order Hymenoptera; family Figitidae; genus Leptopilina; species Leptopilina myrica (nomen nudum). Next base: position 17,327,463 of record CM065461.1, read on the forward strand.
CTTCGGCGTCAAACAACTCACTACTTCTGGATACCGTCCGCAGACAAACGGAGCGCTTGAGAGAAGTCACATCGAATTGACTGATTATATTAAGCACTATGCAAGGGATTTCGACAACTGGGATCGTCTACTCCCATTTGCCATGTTTAATTATAATACGTCGGTTCATGAGGCTACGAACTTCACCCCGTATGAACTGGTGTTCGGACATTTGGCAAGGGCGCCTAGCTCTTTACCCCAGGGTCCAGAAGTTGAAACGTATGGCTCCTACCTAAAGGACCTTATTACTCGGATGAATGAACTACAGAACCTCGCGGCTAAATACTTGGTCCGGTCCAAAGAAAGATCAAAACAAATCTACGATCCTAAAGCCAGGTCGTTAAAGGCTGGAATCGGGGATCACGTTTATGTTTATAAAGAAGTTCGAACCAACAAGTTCGATAAACGAGCCGACGGTCCATTTACTATTGTAGGATTCACCGAGAACAATAATGTGATCTTAGAGAACGAAAACGGCGCGAGATTTTCGAAACACCGAGACAAGGTCATGGTTGTTAGATAGCGACACCCTTACGCCACATATTAACAGCCTTTTTTCTTCTTACCAGGTTCAAAGCCAGCATCATGTCAGCCGATACGATATCATGCACTATAGTCCTTTTGTGCATAGTTTCCAGTTCAAGGGCATTAACAATGCAGCCTGAGGCAGACTCTCCAGCTTCATCCATGGACTACACCAGCTACCAGAACATCCCACTCAGAACCAGCAGCGGAATATACTTCGAGTACGTCGGTGTGGTGAGGCGATCAGTTAGCAACTGGAGGATCGCCATATTTCTGGATATCGGAAAGCACTCTCGATTCTTCGACGATCTAAGAGCTAGATTGGCGCGCCTACGAGAACAATGTAAACCTGAGGAAAAATGGTGCAAGGAATTAGTAGATAATTATGAATGGGAAGACCGATGGGAAATGGCCTCGGAACTGCAAAAGCAGTTTCTAGCCCAAATCGAGGAATTAGAAAACACCAAAATGACCTCACCAAGAAATTTATCCTCGCAGCTGCGAGCTAGAAGAGCTGTACCTTTATTGGGGTTTCTCGGAAAAATTGTCGGGCCCATAGCTAGAGTACTGACTTATCATGATGGAATAAAATATGATGCAGCCATTCAAGACCTCAATCAAGCTCAAGCCAACCTATCCCATCTGGTTGGCAAGCAGACCCACATAGTACGATCGCAGCTGGATTCCCTGCACTCTCAAGTTCAACAACACGGCGTCATGCTAAAGGGATTGCAAGAGAATCTTCAAGTTCTACTAAGAAAGGAGCAGCCCAAATCCAAGGATGAGATGGAACGGATGAATTTGACGTACGCAGTTGCCAGGGCACTGAGATTGGGTCTAGACCACAACATCAGAGCAATGATTACAATGCTGGATGCAGTCCACGATTCCAGAAAGGGCCAATTACATCCTGGCCTCGTGACCTCTGAACAATTAGAGCCAATATTGCGAGAAGTTCAGGACAATCTGCGAGACGTCCTTTTTCCGCTGGCTGGGCCGAGAGTCAGTATAGACGAACTAATGCGAATTTCCACCGTCTCCATGCTATGTGAGAACCACCAACTCAAGGTTCTCCTCGACATCCCGCTCTTGGAAAAATACAACTATCAATCTTACAAAATACATCCCCTTCCGACTGTACAAAACTCCATTGGTAATGGCACCGGAAGAGCATATGTCAAGTCAAATTTCGACTACCTTATTATAGACGAAGACCAACGAACATATTTGTTGATCAAGGCAGAAGATTGGAACTCCTGCAAGGCAACAGCAGCGTATCATGCATGTTTAAAGGGTGCCCCAATCTACGATCTCCAAAGGCGACCGTCCTGCGAAGCTCAACTGCTAACCAACCCCACTGTCAGCACCCTAAAAGGATGTAATATTAAGGTAACAACTAACACGGAATCTTACTGGAAACCACTAACAACAATAGGCGGATGGATATACTCACTTGCTGAACCAGAATCAATGACAATGGCATGTCACTCCACAAGTCCTACCAAAATTTTGCTAGAAGGCACCGGAATTCTGAAGCTGGCTCCCGGATGCTCCGTTAAAGCAAAGGATGTTATCATACCGGCCACTACGTCAGAAGCCGGAATGTCGCAGTTTATATTTGAATCCGAGTTGCTGTTAAACCTCACCAAGCTATCCCCACTTCTTGCAAAGCACGGACACCTACTGGACCAGACACGGATGTTCGAAGAAGTTGGAAATAGAATCGATCCAAGGTTTTCTACGTTTGACGCTAATTCTAAGACCTTAGATGAACTAGAACAGGAACTACAAGACTTCACGTTCGAGCGACACCTAAGAAAAAATCATCGAAATATGATCTATGGCTCCTACGTTGGAGTGGGCCTTCTCAGTGCGGTTGTCATCATATATTTTTGTCGCACCTCGATCCGGGTTGGAGCTAATAAGTTGTCCCAATCGTTGCGTTCAAAATCCAAATGTGATGGTTTTGACCTACCAACTCAGGAACAACCCAGCCCTAAGGCTCAACCAAAACAGAACGCATCAGCTGTATATGAGGACGTCACCCCGAACGCTAGTAGGGTAGCCGCCTGCAAACAGGCTACCATAATAAAGCCCAAAGCAGTGACACCATACAATGCTCGCCAAGGTGAGCAAAAGTCTGCAACGACCGAAGATGAAATATCATTGAAGATTAGGTGACTAACCGAAGGTTTGGAAACAATAATTCTTGGACCTCAGGACGAAACCTATCAACCATTCCAACGACCAAGGCACCATTGAATTCAACTGCAAGACGACAGAGAAGATCTTCAGGAAGAGGTTGGTGTCCTCAACAACATTAAAACAAAAAAAAAATTTTTTTTTAAATACGTTGCAGCACAATTTAAATTCCACTATTTTATTATCACGTTTACATAAAGCTTATTAAGTTTAATTTTATCCATTTATATAATTATATTACCCCATAAGCATATTGTTACAATAACCTTTCAAAATTTATCTTTAGCATAAAAAAAGGGGGTAAATTTAAATAATATGTTTGGAAGCTTCAAAAAAAAATAATATATATATATATATATATATAAATAATAAAAAAAGGGGATTGAAAGAGGAAAGGTTTAAATAAAAGATTGTTAATTCTGGCACAACGGAAGGGAAACCCGTTCGAAGGAGGACTAATTATTGTTCCCCTTTCGAAGGTAAAACCCTGTAAATTTATTAAAAACTATAAGATCCGAAACTGACAAGAGAACTCAGAAACACCTTGCAGGTAAAAGTCAAATTAAAATTAAAATGTCTGGCACAGACGTTCTCCGTTATTGTTCAATTCAAAAACCGCACATGCGTCAGTCACATATACACACTACACTGTAAGTTACATGGTAATAACTTAATTCTAACCTAACGTAAAAGACGTAAAAATCTAAATAAACACTAATTAATATTAATTAGTACACCTAGTCCTAAAAGTTTCAATTGTTTCTTACTCGCCAAGATTCTACTCCTATTTAGCCTTCTTCCATAAAGGGGCATGGCAGATCTTCTTGCCTTTGGCTAAATGTAAATTTTTGGGCCCAGGTTTCCGTGCAGTAGCTAACCATAAGCTATACCCGCAGGTTTTGCACTTCCACGAGTATGGGTGTAGTTTCCTCTTTAATCCATATGGAAACTCGTGATGCGTGTCGACCTACAAAATTAACAAAAAAATACATACATATATATCTATGCAAATATACACTTAGAATCAGTATAAGTAACATAAATTGAGATAAGTACCTTAAACGGTCCATCCGATTGATCCTTTCCATCTCTTCTAGGAACAATCCGGCGTGACTACGACTGTCGTCGTCCAGCCTGAGTCGGTACATTTTTGCATGAATCATTTCATGAAGAACTGTACTGATCAGCTCCTTTTCCGGTTGAAGACGGTGTATGTCCCAACTGATTTTTATCTCACGCCGATATAAATCCGTGAAGCCTGATGTGGTGCGCATGTTCTGTCCCCAGCTGATCGTGTAACCTGATCCATTAAGCTCACCGTCAAAAAAGACGTCATTTAAATGGTTGTACAGGGCTATTAAATCTGGGCGACCATCGGTGCAGCGTGAGCGTTGAGGAAACTTCAACCCTGCGTTCAGCTCCACGCTCTGTGACCGCGTGGCTCGGGTAGACATGTTGGACAACTGTATACAAATTTATTATATTATTGCAAATACACAAAAAAACAAAAAAAAAATTTCTATGACGAGTTTTCCCACTCGCCCCACCTAGAGCCCATTCGGGGTATTTCAGCTAAGAAATCACGACACGAAGCCTCAGATAAAAGAAAGACAGTTAATGCCAGGTTACAGCCCGGTATAAGCTAATAAATAATTTATCCATTTTACGAGAGTAAAAAAAAATCTAAACCTCTTTACTTTAGGGCGAAATTTCGGGTATTTTCGTCGAGAAATCGTGTCACAATGATCTAGGATAATTTTGGAAGATATGATGTCTGACCACAATCAGGTGTAGTCAAAATAAAAATCCCATTTGGAATGGAGTTATTACCCGTTTTTCTATCCGTTACCATTCTCTGAGTTCCGAGGTGCACACTGGTCGATGGCCGCCGACCCCGCGACCGCCGCCAACTGCCATCACAACGCTATTGAACGACTAGGAAACCGCTCCGACGCTTGAATTTCGCTAAATAGGTTCAATTAAAAAAAAACAAACAAACAAAACAAATTTTACTAACCACAGCTAATGCTAGGTTACCCCTCGGTATGAGCCTATAAATAATTTATCAATTTTACTAGAGTACAAAAAAAAATTTCTAAATCCCTTTACTTTAGTCAAAATTTTGGGCATTTGCGTCGAGAAATCGTGTCACGTTGATCTAGGATAATTTTGGTAGATATGATGTTTGACCATAATCAGGTGTAGTCAAAATAAAAATCTTATTTGGGATGGAGTTATTACCCGTTTTTCTATCCGCTACCATTTTCTGAGTACCGAGGCGCACACCTAATTTCATTGGAATTGTTCTGTCCGTTCGGTCCACACTTGAATTTAGGTTTTGTGTAGGCATTGGTTTTTTTTTCTTCACTGACTTTAAATTTTGCCATCACATCCCGCTGCCATATTGTTGTTTAAATTAAAAAAAAAAAGGGAAATTAAATTCTAGGGTTTGGAAAATGATAATTGTTTGAATATTTTCGAGGAAATTACCTTTTCAGAAGTTGAACTTTTAGAAAATAATTCTGCTCTACCGGAATGATTTAATGATTCTCGCTGTTAACTTATTTGACAAGAATTGATTATAGAATTTTATTACAGTTGCAATTTTGAAGGTACTATTAACTGGATAGTAATTTCGATAATTCTTAATTTCACCCAAGAAAAAGAAAGCAATGCCCTAAAATTCATATTACTGATTTTCACAAATTCAGGTTAAAAAAAAAAATTTTTAATAGGAATCCATTGTTTACAATTTTATAAGTTGCTTTTCAATCATCCAATTAATTTCGTAAATATTATAATACAAAAAAAAAATTTTTTTTCTTTCAGAATTCAATTCAATTATTATTTCTATAAATAGTAAATTTGACTACGAAATCTTAATTATTTTAATAAAATCCTAATCGCATCCGTCGAACAAATTCTAAATTAAGAAGAAAGGAAACTTCATTAAGGGGAAGAATTCTATATTTTAACAAAATTCTGTAGAATTAATTTTTTTCCTTTTTCTTTGCATATTATTGCAAAAGAATCAATTATTTGAAGAAAAAAAATAAAAGAATAAATATTGTTCAAATGTAACAACTTCCTTTTAACAATTCTTGAGATTATTTATTATTTTCACGAAATGGTTAAAATCATTGCAGAATTTCGGTTATTTTAGTACAATTTTGATGGAATTTCCCGAAGAATGTAATTGTTCTTAAATAAATTAAAAAAAAAAAAAAAAATTTTTTTTGATAAAAGAAAATATTTTATTTAACATTCTAGTTAATAATTTAGTATAGTGAAAACAACATAGCTTGAATACTTAGAAATAATTAAATTTCAAAATTAATATTTGAAATAGTTTAATTGCATTGTTCAATATTATTTCAAGTTCTATTTCTAATTTATTTATTAATAAAGAGAATTACGAATAACTAAGATTTCGTAACGTAAGTATTGTAAGAAATGGATTTGAAAATTGTCAAAGTAAAGTCGGGAAGTGATAAAACAATTCTCTTCAAGGAAATACGGAAATTGAGATTTTTCCTAATGTTACAACAAGATAACAACAAAAAAAAATTTTGTGGTATTTTGTCATTAACCTAATTCTGGATGTAATATTATTACAGTTGTTAAATACTTTAGTGCTTTATCTACAAATGGGACTCAATGCCGTAAACAAATAAACAACACATTCCGTGAGTTCGCACGCACATCATCTGCTATTTATAACCTAAGTTGGCGAAATTCTTCCCATATAACCAATTGTTTGATTAGTAAATTTGAAGTAATTCAAATATCAGCTTAATGTTAAAGGAATTATCGCGTGAATTTTAGGAATAACCGAACTTAATGATAAAAATAAATAATTTTCAAACAGTTAAAACTCGGCCTAGAAGTTAAAAATGAAAGTAAGGTTTAATCTTCGACAACCCTAGCAATATGTTCAATTCACTAGCACATTAAAAAAAAGAGAGAGAAGAGGTAATGTATACAAACCTGCGATGATTTTAGAAGAATTCCCCAAAGCAAACTGGTCAAAAATTTCTCTTTCCTCGAACAAATCTGCACTGGTACCGCGCACAACGATAAGTATTTCAACACAATACAGTCCTTAAAAAAAAAAAAAAAAAAAAAAAACACACTTATATTTAAAAGAAGAAATACTGACAAAGTCAAGAGTCACGCGAAACAAATAAATTTAGCACTGCACAAAATATTAACTAAAGAGAAGATGAGTCGCGCGGCAAGGCAAAATTCGAACTAGTGCCAGTACAAGTTCGAAAAGAAACTCAAAGTCCAACTGAAAAAGCGGCAACGTTGTATTTTGAGTTACACTACATACTATGTTTTGAACTGAAACAAAACTTTGTTCAATCAACGCTAGCCAAGCAAGTATGTGTTGACGCCCGGCTTATCTAAGGTGTCAGGTTGCCCTCTTGAAATGCCATAAAATCTTCGCGCCAAGGCCTCGGTGCGGACTAATAAAGAAAAACTCACGTATAGCGTATAACACTCGTATATAGAGAAAATTTAGAATCAAAATAAAATTTAACGAAAATCAAAGACGCTTGCAAACAATCAGGGTGTCTACTAATTCGTTCAACAAAATGCCGGCTATTTCCCGGTTTACTCTCGACTAAATCTTAATTTTCCCGAATTTTATTAAAAATCTAAACTGAATTTCGAACATGAATACATCTAAAAAAAATATATAAATTAATAATAATGTTTTATTAAAAAAAAGAATATAATAATTAAAAAAAAAAAATTTTTTTTGAATTAAACAAGGAATGTCGAAAACTTTTAATTTGGTTCTTGTGGAGAGTTTTATTAAAATTTCGAAAATAATAAGCAACAATAATTAACTATAATGCAATTATTAATTGTTAATTAACTTTTATTTTATTGAATATTTAAATTCGCTTTAAAAAAAAAGTAAATAAATAAATACCATTTATTCGAACATTTAGAAATTGGAAATTATGAGAATCTAGTAGAAGTTCAGTAAATACAATTATTGAATAATAATAGAATAACACAATTTGAAGAAAAGAAGTCTGTTTTGAGTAATCTTCGCCATTAGAAACTCGAATACATTTGAATATGAATCTTATTAAATTCCAATTATTAAATACAGCACTGAAAGGTTCAATTTGTTGAAAGGGTTTCAAATGGGATTCCTTGCGAAATTTAATTACACATTTTCAGTCAAAGTTCACAATAATCTATTAACTCCATACATTTAGACTTATTTACATATGTCTGAATTGGTGACTAATTTTCATACTACAAAATTAATTATTTTAATTAATTTAAATCTAAAGAACACAATAAATAAAAAAAAATAATAACATTTTAAACAGTATATTTAGTAAAAAGAAAGTGGAATTTATTTAACTTTTGCAAAGCAAGATAAGCAAACTGACGCATGTCACCGAGTCGCGAGAAATTTTAGTTGCACTAATTATGGTCTATTTTAACATTGTTAACGTAAAATAGGTGAACTATCTGGGTTCTTTGACAGTTCTCACGTCTAATGATAAGGAACAAACTGTAATCCTACGTAAACAAACTAGTGTAATTGCTTCTCAACTACAATAAATTAATAAATGTTCAGTTGGGAGCATAAACCAATTTTGGGGACAAAATTATAGGAATTTCGCGGTGGATTGTTACATTCGAATTCAATTTGGCAACATTGTATGATAAATTTATTTCGGCATAGACCGCGCTGCAGCGTAGCGAGGCCTTGATGCCGGACACCCGATACCTTGATAAGAATTTCTTCGTCAGCTCGAATGCTCCCGGCTCAATTTTATTAATTTATTTATTTATAATTTTCACATAATCAATTTATATTATATAATATAACGCAATATGGATAATCATACGGAACATTAAAGCTTGCGACAATATTACGAAGCCAAAATGGGCGACAAATAATACTGTGGCATGCATTAAACAAGTGTGAACGTTGCGGCAATGTTACGAAGTTTTGTAGCGAAAACTAACATTGTAGCAACGACACACCAATGACCTTGTAATGGTAATGGGTTCAGATAAAATGGCGCACTATTGCAGCCCAATGTGTGTAAGTAAGAAAAGAAAGAAGAAGAGAAGAGAAGGAAAATTGTTATAAATCCAAATATGATCGTTATAATGTTGTGTATGGCCGGGGTAGTTACGGCAACACTTACACGAGCGCGGTCTTGCTGGTTACGAAAACCAACACATTCATGGACCTGTCGGTTGTAGGCAAACTCCGCCGCCAACCACGCGTTACAGCCTCTACTCGTTGCTTCACTTCAGCTTCCAGAGAACCTTCTCCTTTCCCCGCGGGCCCATAAGCTGTGAGTCACAGCATCACAACAAAAGCACGTGCGTCTCAACAGCTGACTCAGTGACATAAGATGCTTAATGCATCTTGACTTTCTGTATACAAATAGTACAGAATTCTAAATTTATACCATTGGTCTTATAGTTAGACATTTTAACTCAGATAAATGCTGTTTTAAAATGACGGAGGACTATATTTTACAGTTGCATGTTTATAATTAAGTGCATATGTGTGATTGTAACTTATACATGTAGGGTCAATGTAACTACAGATAAATAATTATATTGGTACATCATGACTGAGAATTATAATTATATTATTAAAAATAATATAATAAATAATATAATTATAAAGAATTCCTAGTTACAAAAATAACTTCAGAAAATGATCAAATTTCAGACCATTTCCGTTCTCACGAAGCTTTCGTGAGAATCAAAATTCTCAGCAAAACGCAACGTCCAATGGGCAGCACATTCTTCCCTACTCCTAAGTTAGAACCTCTTAATTAGCAAAGTTTTCCCACCTCGGAGACGAAGCAGGGACTAGAGGCTTGTCGAAAAATCTAAATCAACGCAGTACCACTTCTAGATTCTTCCGAGCAACACCTTCCTGGCCTTAGCCTGGCAAGTGTTGCGAGATACTAGAACGACAAGACTAAGCCCGTCTGCGCGTCGGACCCCCGTATAGAACTAGCGAAAATACGAAAGGCGGACGAAAAAACCAGATAGAAGCTCTTAACCGACGGAGTCCACGTGAAGCTGTAGTGGGTGAAAATTGGGGAAATAAATTAATTTTATTTCCTTAATTCTTGTCTCTGACCGGCCAGTCCGCGCGCGTAGTGCCTGCGCCGTCCCGGTACAGTGGCTCACAGTCTAATTTTCCTTTGTGAAAATTAGAAAACAAAAGACTAATTGTTTGTGAACAACGAAGAACCAAAAGTTTTGCCCGGCGCCAACCAGATTGTATCAACGTTGCGCCGGTAGTGTGTAAGTACAACTGTATCGTTCCATCGATATTAACACAACTCCCTAAATTTTCTTTTCTCTATTTTCTAAATTTTGTATCCCATAAACTACTTTGAATAAACCATAGTACATGGAATCAAGTTTTTTTTTGAATACTTACCTTCCTTGAACTTCTTCTTCTATAAGCTTCACATATATGAAGCAGAACGCTAACTTTTAAAAGTAGGATAACGATCCCGCAAATTAAACAAGGTCCTTCAGACCTTGGCAGCTTGGTGCCTCCCCAAATTTGAAATAAAAGGGCCATCTCAAAAGCCCGATTAAATAATTTATTTCTGGTTTGTAACACACACTTTTTTTATTTAACTTTCTTTAACATTCTTACTTTTTAAAAAATAATGGCCTAGATGATTTTAGAGAGCAACACGGCAAAAAAACTCCAAAAATCCTAAAATTTGATTTAAAAATTTTCGAAACTTTTTTGTTTGTCTAAAAATATTTTTGTATATCAACTTCAGATTTGTATTTATAATCCTTAATAAGCCACTAGTAATAAGGTGCAAAAATATTTGACAGTTTTTTTAAAATTAACCATTCGCATACAACATAAAAATGTTCGGGGTAGGGTTTTTGAGTTATTTACCGTGACACACCTTGAAATCATGTCTGGCAAAATTTGAAAAAGTTATTTTTAAGTGGGTCCTATATTTACAACCTTTTAAAATTTTATTAAAATCGGTTCAGTAGTTTTTGAGAAAAATAAGTTTTTTGATTTTGCTTTACCCCTCCATAACTCCCCCAAAAAAGCGAATTTTGAGTTCAAAATTGCAGAAAGTTATAGTCATATGGATAGTAACATATGGGCCAAATTTGAGAAAAATAGAAGCGGGGACAGTTTTTGCATACTTAACCCCTTAAGGGGATCCCACATACCACAATGCAGATCTAAAATGGTAAAAAATCTGCAACGACCGTTTCTTGGAAAATATAAGATATTATGAACTATAAATTTGACAAACTCACTTTTTAACATAAATACACAAGATGAGTATTTTATTTGTTGTAATTATTGAAAAAAAATTATTCATAAGAAATTAAATATGAACAGTTTTCCTGTAACAGGTCTTTTGACAACAGCTCAAACTGCAACGACCATTTCTCGAAAACAACGAAACAAAATAATTTTTCCATTTGGGAAATTTAATTTAGTAGGAAAATACACAGGATGAGACTCATTTGCCATTCAGAAATAAATAAAAACTTTATTTTTCCCAAAGTATATAAGTGACAGCTGTTCGGTAGCACATGATATTTAATTTACAAACATTAGTTTTTCTTTAACAATTTGAACAAAATATATTTCTCCCATTGTGTATCTTTTATCACTAATGAATTTTCACTCGAAAAGAAGACATTATGTCTCATTGTTGGTAATTTAAAGTTAAAAATAATGAAAATTTGTCAGTTTTGGTACCTTTGGCGCCATCTCTTGGTTCTATGTATCACTAAACATCAGTCAGATGTGTTCTTCTTGTTGCAAATTGCTATACAAAATAGTTTACATAAATTAAAGTTTTATTCTCTTGTTTTCATATAGAATGAATCTTATTATGTGTATTTTTTATTGAAATTAAGTTTGTCAAATGGAAAAGTTATTTTGATTTTGTTGTTCTAAGGAAAAGGTCGTTGCAGTTTAGGCTGTTGGAAACTGCTCATATTTAACTTTTTATGAATAATTTTTTTTCAATAATTACAACAAATAAAATACTCATCCTGTGTATTTATGTTGAAAAGTGAGTTTGTCAAATATATAGGTCATAATATCTTATATTTTCCAAGAAACGGTCGTTGCAGATTTTTCACCATTTTAGATCTGCATTGTCGGTATGTGGGATCCCCTTAAGCCTTTTGATGTGAATCTAAATTCTATTTTAATAAGTAGGAATGACATATTCGTAAAAATTAAGGATTTAAGCATTAACAAAGGGCCAGGTCCTGATAAAGTTCCTGCCTCCATTATTAAATCGTGTGGTTATTCATTAATTGAACCTCTGTTTATAATTTTTAATAAGTCATTAAATTCATGTATATTTACCTTTGAATTGAGAAGAGGCATGATAACTCGTGTTTATAAGTCTGGCAATAAGAATAATACTAAAAACTATAGGCCTATAACGATTTTAAGTACTTTTGCAAAAAATTTCGAGAGCACAATTTATGATAATTTTTACGCTGCGGTTTCAGAAACTTTAATTGATGAACAGCATGGATTCGTCAAGGGTCGGTCAACATTAACTAATCTTGGTATTTTCACCACCTTTTTAACTAAGCAATTGGAAAAATGCCAACAAACTGATGTTATCTATGCTGACAAAAATGGTGTGTTGATAATCACTTAAGTATAAATATAGAAAAAAGTTATTCAGTTTCATTTTCTAAAGGTAGATTAAATTTGAATGATTATTATATCAATGGTAACATTTTGGAGAGGGTTACGAGGGTGCGGTATTTGTGTGTTGTGTTCACTAGTAATTTTGTTTTTAACGATCACATTACTGAGACAGTTTCAAGAGCTTCTAAATCGGTGGGATTTATAATGAGAAATGCATCGGATTTTGTAATTTGATAACCATCAAAACATTATACATGACGTTTGTCAGAACGATTATTGAGTATGCAAGTGTAATATGGTCGCCTTTCTATGTCTTTCATATAATTAGAATTGTACATGTCCAGAATAAGTTTCTGAGATTTGCTGCGAGGTTGCTTAATATTCCCTTTGACATGCAAACACATGATTATGGAGAGTTAAGGGCTGCGTAAAAAATTCCCTTGTCGACTTCACGATTTTATTTTATTGATATGGCCTTCTTGTATGGACTTATGAATGGAGCTATCTTTTGTCCCTCACTCTTATCTATGGTGAATCTGTCTGTTCCTAGAATGTTTTCTAGACGATATACATTATTTTCTGTAGCATTCCATAGAACTAATTATGGTTGCATACAGCAGTTTCTATTTTAATAAGTGAAACACATATTCGTGACCCAAGAAATATTGATTTTGCACACGAAAATTTACAATTATTTGTTCAAGGCTTTGAATTACATTATGGAAAATAATTTATTTCTTATAATGTCCACAACATATTGCATATTTGCGACGATGTAAAACTATTTGGAACTCTCGACAATTTTAGCGCTTTTAACCCTTTAACGCCCAGATGGACAAAATTTTGTCATGAAGTTTGAGGACTTATTTCGGTACTTAAAAATCAATAGAAAAATTCCCGAATTATTATTTCTTATGTTTCCATATGCGCTTTATCGAATGGCGTTAAAGAAACCATCAAAAATTTATAAACAAAAAAGTTATTAATGATTTTTATAAAAAAAGTCTGATTTTTTTCCAATTTTTGTTTAAATTTCAACTTTTTCTACTATGAAATGGCGTAAAAATAATTTTAAATATTACAAATAACGTGACAAAGATATATAACCTAGAAGATAGGACTATAGAGAAAATAAAAAATTAAAATGGCGGCTCAAAAATAGAGTTTGAAGTACAAATTTTTTTCAAATTTTGATTCGAAAGAACGAAATTATTAAAAGCGTTTAAATTGGCTTGAAATTTGTTACTCGGGGGTTTTTGTGGTCGCTGATCACGAATCTGAAGTCCAATTTTTAAAATTCAAAATGGCGGATCCAATATGTCGAACAATTTTCTTTAAACTTATTAAATTTGCTTGAAACTTGTTACTCGGAGGTTTTTGGGGTCGCTGATCACGAATCTGAAGTCCAATTTTCAAAATTCAAAATAGCGGACAATTTTTTTTAAACTCATAAAAATAAGCTTAAAACTTGTTACTCGGGGGTTTTTGGGGTCGCGGGTCAAAAATTTGGAGTCCAATTTTTAAAATTAAACATGGGAGATCCAATATGACAGACGAATTTTTAGTTAAAAGTCGGTAATCACGTTAAACTTTATTATCTCATTATTTATTTAATTATTTCTGAATAGCAGATAAAATAAATAAAAACGTTTTAGTAGAAAAATTCTTATTCTTTTTTTTTGGAAAAAAATAACAAAAAAGAAAATTTTTACTAAAAATTACAAATATTGGGAGTTGAAAAAAAGAAAAATATTTCTTTTCTGTTAGTTTTTAAATGAATTAAAAATTTTTTTTCTAATTTTATTTTATGAAATAATAAAATTTAACGTGATTACCGACTTTTAACTGAAAATTCGTGTCATATTCGATCCCCCATGTTTAATTTTAAAAATTGGACTCCAAATTTTTGACCCGCGACCTCAAAAACCCCCGAGAAACAAGTATTAAGCAAATTTAATGAGTTTTAAAAAAATTGTCCGCCATATTGGATCCGCAATTTTGAATTTTGAAAATTGGACTTCAGATTCGTGATCAGCGACTCAAAAAACTCCTGAGTAACAAGTTCTAAGCAAATTTAGTGAGTCTAAAAAAAATTTGTCCGCCATATATGAGCCGCCATTTTGAATTTTGAAAATTGGACTTCAGATTCGTGATCAGCGACCACTAAAACCCACGAGTTGTAGTTTTAAGCAAATTTAATGTGTTTAAAAAAAATTGTCCGCCATATTGGATCCGCCACTTTGAATTTTGTAAATTGGACTTCAGATTCGTGATCAGCGACCACAAAAACCCCCGAGTAACAAATTTCAAGCCAATTTAAACGCTTTTAATAATTTCGTACTTTCGAATCAAAATTTGAAAAAAATTTGTACTTCAAACTCTATTTTTGAGCCGCCATTTTAATTTTTTATTTTCTCTATAGTCCTTTCTTATAGGTTATATATCTATGTCACGTTATTTGTAATATTTGATATTATTTTTACGCCATTTTATAGTAGAAAAAATTGAAAATTAAACGAAAATTGAAAAAACGGGCTTTTTTATAAAAAACATTAATAACTTTTCTGTTTATAAATTTTTGATTGTTTTTTTAACGCCATTCGATAGAGCGCATATGGAAACTTAAGAAATGATAATTCGTGAATTTTTCTATTGATTTTTAAGTACCGAAATAAGTCCTCAAACTTCATGCCAAGATGTTGTCCATCTGGGCGTTAAAGGGTTAAATTTGAGAATTATATGGGAATTGCTAAGAAGATAATAAGAAAAGGAGATAAGCCATGGCAGCAACTTGCTCGCAGATATGCAGAGCTTGAAGACATTAAAAAAAATTGTTCTGTGTTTGAAGATTTTATTCTAGAACAACCTCATAAAAGGGGACCTTTAACTCACGATTGTGTATCAAATCCTCCTGATCAGTATAAAATTTTGAAAAGCCTCAGGATTTTCAATAAACTGTGATAATCTGAAGGATAGTTGTGTTTTGCTGAAGAACGGAACGTTTTTGGTAGCAGAAAATATAGTACAATTTGATTGTCAAGACATTCGGTTAATAGGACATACGCTTTGCAAAATAGGCAGTTTGTATAACGAGCCTGATTCAAGGCTTATAAATATTTACATGACACAAGAAAACAATGAAGAGGAAAAAATTTGTATACCATTAACATATGTCCTATCAAAAGTGTGGAAAATTCTAACAACAAAAGGAATTGCAGTAATTCCTTTGCTGCACAGCAGAGAACGAAAATAAATGGCTTCTGTCATCGGTAATTTTTTCAATTTTTTTCATTAAAATTAATTATTTGAAATATAATTTGTCATCCTAAATTAGCGTTAAGCTTTTAAAGTTTAAACAATTAAAAGTCATGTAAAAAATTATCTGTGAAGAAATTTTTATTTTTAAAATTAAGTTTTCTATTATTACTGAAAATAATTGATTGAATGACTGATTGTTATATTTTGACCAATTCACACATTAAAAATTTGATCGAGGTAATTTATTTTATTGTTAATTGAGGGAAAGTAATAAATAATTCGAAAAATAATAAAAATTAAAACGTTTTCAAATACTTTATTTACTGTTTATTTATTTTTTCAGATAATGGCCAAGATGAATATTCTTTTTAAGTTGCTAGATAAAAAGCAGATTTTCCTGTCTCTTCGTAAAGAGCGTGTTTCTCGAGTTGCATACTTTTCGGAAAACAAGGTGACTTTTTCTCATTAAAATATTATCTTCATTTTGAATAATAATTAACTTTTAATATTTTTAATGAAATAATCAGTTTTAAGCTGAATAAATAATAGGAGAAATCTTTTTTCCAGGATTTCTAAAGTCTGCAAGCAAACATAGTTTCACAATAGATTGAAACCACACTTTCTAACTTGTACTTATTTTGGAGATTTTCGAGACAGCACAGGAGTCTGCCATAGATAAAATTTAGATGGTTTATTGGTGCTACAAAGTGCTACATTAAATTTCAACAAACTCAATTTAATTTTCAAGAAAACACATCAGTTTAATTTTTATACAATTGCTTTAAAATGAAAAATAATCTAAAGTGTCAATAAGTTCCAACATAGAGAGACGAAAAGAGTTCAAAATTGAAGAATCTTAGTGTGCTCTGAAAAAAAACTATGCTGTATTGCATAAATCTCTGGTCTCGATTTTAACGTCTGTCTTCTAAACCCCATCAATTTGTTATTAAAGTACTTTATAGTGAATTTAATATTGAGAAACTTCGAATTTAAAAATTGACTAAAAAATGCTTTTTACAAAAATTTCTATTTGACAGAAATAAGTGATCTAGACAGTTAAAAGGGACTTATTGCCGATAAAAAATGTATTTTTTTAAAGATAAGTTTTTTTAACTGTTCCAGTAATTTACAGTAAATTTATAATTTCATAATAATTAATAATTAATTTTTTTATTTTAATTTCTAGGTAAATTTTTTTAAGAAATTTTTCTACCTTTCAATTTATTTTCTAATTTCGTAAAAAAAATATTTTCAATTGAATGATAAAAATTTTGACTAGTTAAATTTAAATTTAATTTAAATTAAATTTAAACAGTTTAACATTTTAAACAGTCCAGATTACGTAAAAACCTTGCTCCTTTGGAGCACAACGACATTTATGAAAATGAAATTCAACTTCATAGCTTTATTTACTTTAATGATCAAACATTCCTTCTCCCCCAAAATAAAGATTATCCGAATCTTTTGTTTTTTAATACTAGTGAGCATATAATTACAAAATTTTGAAAGTAAAAACAAAGATTTGCATAATTTTTTAAAGAAGAAGTTTTTTACAAAAAATGAAAATTATGTTTGCAAAATTAGTTTTTCAGTGGTAATTGATAGATCTTATAAGTTATTATTAAAAAATTTTTTTATTGCATGTACTTAATTCATTTGACATTGTTTGTTTCATGTGCTTTAAAACAGGGGACAAGGTTTAGGGCTCAACATTTTTTAATACCATATATATGTTAATTAATTTTGAAGATTCTGAGAGACTGTAAAACAAAAACTAATCGTCAATTTTTATTTAACATAAAATTTTAATTTTTCAACATTTAATTAAAAAAAATATAAATGTAGTGTTTAAGATCGTTTCAAATAAAAAAAACCAAAAAATATTTCCCTTTTTGATTTTTCATTTTAATTAAAATTTTATTTTAATTTCGCATGACTTACCGCCTTTTTCCGTGCAAGTTTACCACTACTTTACGTGTAAGTTTACCATGACCTTACGTGTAAGCTTACCACGACTTCACGTGTAAACTTACCACGACTTCACGTGTAAGCTTACTATGACCTTACGTGTAAGCTTACCACGACTTTACGTGTAAACTTACCACGATTTTACATGTAACCTTACTGTAGCCTTACAGTGTAAGGTTACTGTGAGGCGGAAATTTTAAGGTCACCTCGTCTTTACCACTCGCTTACGCTGTAACCTTACAAGCTCGACAGATGTCGTTACAGTAGCCTTACAGTAAGAAACGGTGCTATATGGGGATGGGTGAAATTGGGAGATTATTAATAAACCAAAAATTTGTTACCAATATTATGTCTACTTTATTTATTAAAACCTTATAAATTAACTTACATAATATTTAATATTACATTAACTAAATAGAAAATTATATTTGAATCAGTATTATTTATTTTATAATTCATATACAAGAAAAAAAAACATTCTTTAACCATTTTAAACTTTTTATTTTCTAATCAAGTTAAAACCTGTTTGAAGGTTACTTAAACAATGTCTGTGTTCTCGTCAACAGTCAGGATGAAACCTGCCTGAAGGTTTTTTTAGACAATGTCATTATTCCATTAAAGATTAAGGTTGAAACGTGTCTAAAGATTTTCTACGAATACCATTAGTTTCTAAAAAAAGTCAAGTTAAAGCCTGCTAAAAAAATATTTTTGGACAATACATTCGTCCCCTTGAAAAATAAAGTTGTAACCTGCTTGGACTACTCGTTGTAAGTATACATTCTTTTTAGTATTAAAATATATTAAAGTAAAAAAAAGTTAACTTTAACTTTTCAAAAAGTTAACTTCAATTTGACTGGTATCAATGTTTTCTTAACACAAAGATTATATTAAAATGTACAGTATATGTATTAAAGGAAAACAATAATACCAGTCAAATCAACTTTAACTTTTCAAAAAGTTAACTTTAACTTTTCAAAACCCATTTAACTTACATTCAACTTCGTACTATTAATCAAAGGGTTTAGGGGGTTAAGTATGCAAAAACTATCCCCGCTTCTATTTTTCTCAAATTTGGCCCATATGTTACTATCCATTTGACTATAAGTTTCTTCAATTTTGAACTCAAAATTCGCTTTTTTGGGGGAGTTATGGAGGGGTAAAGCAAAATTAAAAAACTTATTTTTCTCGAAATAATTTTCTTTTTGGATCGTTGAAGCGGTACATCACACTTTTTTTATTTAACTTTCTTTAACATTCTTACTTTTTAAAAAATAATGGCCTAGATGATTTTAAAGAGCAACACGGCAAAAAAACTCCAAAAATCCTAAAATTTGATTTAAAAATTTTCGAAACTTTTTTGTTTGTCTAAAAATATTTTTGTATATCAACTTCAGATTTGTATTTATAATCCTTAATAAGCCACTATTAATAAGGTGCAAAAATATTTGACAGTTTTTTTAAAATTAACCATTCGCATACAACATAAAAATGTTCCGGGTAGGGTTTTTGAGTTATTTACCGTGACACACCTTGAAATCATGTCTTGCAAAATTTGAAAAAGTTATTTTTAAGTGGGTCCTATATTTACAACCTTTTAAAATTTTATTAAAATCGGTTCAGTAGTTTTTGAGAAAAATAAGTTTTTTGATTTTGCTTTACCCCTCCATAACTCCCCCAAAAAAGCGAATTTTGAGTTCAAAATTGCAGAAAGTTATAGTCATATGGATAGTAACATATGGGCCAAATTTGAGAAAAATAGAAGCGGGGACAGTTTTTGCATACTTAACCCCTTAAGCCTTTTGATGTGAATCTAAATTCTATTTTAATAAGTAGGAATGACATATTCGTAAAAATTAAGGATTTAAGCATTAACAAAGGGCCAGGTCCTGATAAAGTTCCTGCCTCCATTATTAAATCGTGTGGTTATTCATTAATTGAACCTCTGTTTATAATTTTTAATAAGTTATTAAATTCATGTATATTTACCTTTGAATTGAGAAGGGGCATGATAACTCTTGTTTATAAGTCTGGAAATAAGAATAATACTAAAAACTATAGTCCTATAACGATTTTAAGTACTTTTGCAAAAATTTTCGAGAGCACAATTTATGATAATTTTTACGCTGCGGTTTCAGAAACTTTAATTGATGAACAGCATGGATTCGTCAAGGGTCGGTCAACATTAACTAATCTTGGTATTTTCACCACCTTTTTAACTAAGCAATTGGAAAAATGCCAACAAACTGATGTTATCTATGCTGACAAAAATGGTGTGTTGATAATCACTTAAGTATAAATATAGAAAAAAGTTATTCAGTTTCATTTTCTAAAGGTAGATTAAATTTGAATGATTATTATATCAATGGTAACATTTTGGAGAGTGTTACGAGGGTGCGGTATTTGTGTGTTGTGTTCACTAGTAATTTTGTTTTTAACGATCACATTACTGAGACAGTTTCAAGAGCTTCTAAATCGGTGGGATTTATAATGAGAAATGCATCGGATTTTGTAATTTGATAACCATCAAAACATTATACATGACGTTTGTCAGAACGATTATTGAGTATGCAAGTGTAATATGGTCGCCTTTCTATGTCTTTCATATAATTAGAATTGTACATGTCCAGAATAAGTTTCTGAGATTTGCTGCGAGGTTGCTTAATATTCCCTTTGACATGCAAACACATGATTATGGAGAGTTAAGGGCTGCGTTAAAAATTCCCTTGTTGACTTCACGATTTTATTTTATTGATATGGCCTTCTTGTATGGACTTATGAATGGAGCTATCTTTTGTCCCTCACTCTTATCTATGGTGAATCTGTCTGTTCCTAGAATGTTTTCTAGACGATATACATTATTTTCTGTAGCATTCCATAGAACTAATTATGGTAATAATTCCCTAATTACTTGGCTTAGTAGAGAAGCGAATATGATTTCAAACGAAATACATTTTTTCAAAAGTAGCGTCACAAGGTTCACATCATCACTGCGTAACGTGACGTGTTTAATAATAACCGAACTTGAATTACTATAGGAGCAACCTAAATTTAGTCAAAATATAATGTACTCTTTTTAGATTTAGGAATACTTTATGTACGTAAGGGCATGTCCTGTTATGTTTAATAAATAAATAAATAAATTTGTTCGAAAATCCATACGAATTTTTGTGCGGAATATTCTGAAACAAATTTTATATTAATTCGTTCGCAATTCGATCGAATTTCGTATGAATTTAAAAAGAAAATCTGGTCAAATATTTTATAAGAAATTTTGAGTTGACAATTAGTTCGAAAATCCATACGAATTTTTGTGCGGAATATTCTTAAACAAATTGTATATTTATCTGTTCGCAATTCGCTCGAATTTCGTATGAATTTAGTAAGAAAGTATAGCTAAATATTTCATAAGAAATTTTAAGCTGACACTTCGTTTGAAAATCCATACGAATTTTTGTGCAGATTATTCTCAAACAAATTGTATATTTATGCGTTCGCAATTCGCTTGGATTTCGTATGAATTTCCTAAGGAAATCTTTCCTACACACACACACACATACGGAATGACATTTATCAAAAATGTCATTTAAGAAATCCTGAGGTCAAATAACATAAAGATATGTTAAAAAATCGAACATGAAAAATTGTGGTATTACAATACTTTCTCTATATGAGGAAGCAAAATAAAATATAAAATAAATTTAATACAATATTACTGTGTTTTAACTTAGAAAATATTATAAAAGAAATGTCCATTTAAGACTTGAAGGAATGTAAAAAGGACGTCCAAAAGACTTGTTTAAGACGTACTTTAGACTTCCTTTCATATGTCGTTTAGACGTCTTTTGGACCAGACATAGGACGTCCTTAAGACGTTCTTCAGATGTCCCTATGCCCACTGGGGTAAAGTGTCAAATACATATGTATGTTACAATTCTCATATTTGTAACACGTGGGCTTTCAGAATTGTACCGTGCAGGGGGTAATTCAATCAAAACAAGACGAAAATATACTATACACTACTATACACAAATGTTACAGTAGGTTTTACTTTTTAAAAAATTTTACTTAATTATCTTTATTTGTTTGAAAGTAATAATGAAATGAAAAGAAAATGAACTAAAACTTCAACACCTGATTACTTCCAAAATAAAAATTTATTTTGAAAATTTTTAATTATTTTTAATACAATTTTAATGAAATCTAATGTTACATACCAGAATTTATTAATTGTTTAAAAATTGAGCTTTGAGTTGGCTCTAAATTCTGATTTGGGGAGGCACCTAGCTGTCGAGGTCTGAAGGACCTTGTTTGATTTGTAGGGTTGTCTTACACTTTAACAGTTTACTCCTTTGAGTAAGAAAATAAGAAAATGTCTATTTAGAAAGAATAACAAAATTGATTGATTGATAAAGAGAAATGTATTAAGGAACGATACACGGTAATTACGGCTACCGACGACAGCAGTGTTACAATTGAGTTGCCGTCAGGCAGAGATATTATTTGCTGTTGCATAGCACTGATTCTTGATTTTCCAAGTGTCTATATTCGTAGCTTTGTTAATTCAAAGATAGACAAAATGTTCTACTGTAAATGAAAATTTATTTTCCTACGAATGTTTTGTGGGGCCGTTGTGATTGTATGGCGCAGGTGTTACACACACGGAGTGGCCGGTTTAAAAAAAATCTGCATAATTAAAGGATTTTTAATTTAACAGATTCTCAAAACACAATCCCCCGGGACTCCGTCGTTTAGAAGGTTTAATTTTGTTTTTCGTTTGCCTTTCGCGTATACTTTAATAGTTGCACACGGGGGTGCGTCGCGCAGATGCACGGAAAAAATTTTGGGACGTCAGATGCATATAGTCAGTGACGGCAGTGGTACATTTCATTATGTACCGCTGCGGTGCTTTTTCGAGACAGCAGATGTAAAGTTTGACACAAACGCTGTACATAATGTACGGCAGGTACGCAAAACTGGCACAGATGGCGTGCAGAAAGAATGTATAAGCAATTTTGACACACCATGTACAGTTGACGTCCCAAAATTTTTTCCGTGTGGTCTTAGTCGTGGCGTTCTTGATTTTCACAGCAGTTGCCAGGCTAAAGCCAAGAGAGGTGTTGCTCGAAGGAATCAAGAAGTTGTACTGCACTGATTAAAAGATTTCAACTAGCCTCTAGTCCTTGTTTCGAACAGTGTGGGATAATTTGGTGATAAGAGTAGTAATATGGTTGGAAGTAGGGGAGGATTCGCGGCCCATTGGACATTGCTTTTTCTGCTGATCTTTCTAATTCTGACGTCAGCTCCGTGAGAACGGAAGCAAAATGAATTTGATCCTTTTGTTATTAAAAATTAAGAAATATCTCTTATTTTTTACATAAGTGTCTCTTAACTTTTAGTCTTTAAATTGGGTACACACTAATAATATTAATTAATTTTTATGTTATTGGCAAAATATTTTCAGGGAGGTAGAATCGAGGAACTTTGAGCAGAGCTTTAATGATTCAGATGATTATTTAAACACCAACGAACCTACCAGTAATGAGACTTTTAAATCAGTGAAATGTTTTATTTGCGGCAAATCATGCAAACGATTACATGGACGTGAAACTAAATTGTCTGTTAATAAAGTCCGAATTGTTGAAAAGTACTGCCACGGAATTTAATGACGTTGAAATGCTAGGAAACATCAGTTCTTTCTCTGATGATTCTGTTATCCCGTATCTTAAATGCTGCAAATAGTGCACATACGATGTTGTGTGAAATGATGGAAGAGTATGTGGTCAAAAATAAACCTTTACAAGACAATATTTTGGAATCTGCAGCTATCAACAAATCTTTCCAAGATAATTTTAGAGAATCTGCGAATGTAAGTAGAAATAGAAATCAAAAACGCCGTGCTTTCACAGAGGTTTCTATGGAATTACACCCATATAGGAAAAAAATTAAAATTACAAACTGGAATGACTTCGATATATCTCAACTGAATAAAACTGCAGAAAATTGGTTGATGTCAAAAGAATTAGATGTTACGTGGATGTTGTTGAATATGCATAAAATAGTAGATGTTTCAATGTAGGTAGGATATTATAGCAAGATTTTGATTGACAATTCACTAGTCCAAAAAGTTTCTTATCTCACACCCATTAACGAATTTCCTACTAATAACTCGACTGTTTTGAATACTCTTGAAATAAGTCAAAGTGTTGCCGAAGAATGTAAAGCTCCATTCATTCAGATCACTTATGACCTAGCTATTGCTAGAATAAGTTATTGTATTCAAGCTCATGAATCCCCAAAGTATATCAATGTTTTTATTTATTTAAGTGCCTTCCATGTTGAGATGGCTTTCTTCAAAGCAATTGGCACTTTCATTGAAGATTGTGGTCTATGTCATATCATGACCGAATGTGACCTGATAGCTAATTGTTCAATTGCTGGTTTTATTGCCGGAAAAAATTATAACAGGTGTAGAAGGATACATTCTTTAATTGCATTAGTACTGCAACAACTGCACTTTAAATCATTTTTGGAGAAAAAGATGTGATAATTGAAAAATCAGTATTAGAATATTTCACCACATTCCTGGAGCATAAAGATACCTCTCCACAAGTACAAAATGTTGAATTGAAAAATTTAATTGAATCTTATGAACAATATAATGCAGATACTATAGAAGGCAAACACGGAAAAACGTCACATTTTCACGCGATGTACATCTACTTTATAAATCTTTATCACCTATTTATTAAAAGTATTAGAAAAGGAGATTTAGATTTGTATATTTATGGACTTGGAAAAATAATCAATTAATTTTTGTACTTTAACCAGAAAAACTACAGTTGGTGGTTGTCGTTTTATTTAAATCAGCTGCAACACGTAGATGAGACATATCCAGGACTTCGAGCCGAATTAGCAAAGGGCTCGTTTGGAATTAGAAGAACCGCTAAGCCTTTTTCTCGGATTCCGGTAGATTTAACGTTGGGGCAAACGATAAATGGTGATGCAGCTCGTCGGCTTACTGGAATCACGAATCTCACCAACTCGATTGCTGCTAGACAGAGATGGGCTATAAATCATGGAGCCCGAACTCGAATTATAACACATGTTTTAACTCGAGCAGGACTTAATAAAAATCATCAAGACGTCACAGCTGACCTTTACCCAGATCGAAGAAAGAAACATCATAATCCAATTGATGCTTTTTTAAACAGCATCCAACAGACTACGAACCCATTTTGTTTTTTAATAGATAAAAATCTATTATACAATATTTCAACTGGACAAGCTACTACTCCAGAAATAGCCAACAGCTTATTAAACGCAGTGTTATGAGGAACTCTCTTGCGAGATCAATTAAGTACAAGCTGCAGTATGAATTCAGAGAGATTTTATCAGCCATTGAAAAAACCCTGTTTTGACATTCGCGAGTTTAAAGAAAAAAAGTTACGGAAATTGACCAGAAAGGGCATGAAGTGAAATTGCAGCGGGACTTATATGATCCATTATTGGCTTTATCGCTTGACACGAACGAA
Source organism: Leptopilina myrica (nomen nudum) (assembly GCA_032872475.1). NCBI lineage: Eukaryota > Metazoa > Arthropoda > Insecta > Hymenoptera > Figitidae > Leptopilina > Leptopilina myrica (nomen nudum). Next base: position 17,352,672 of record CM065461.1, read on the forward strand.
AACCTTGAAAAAGTACCGTGTTTTCAATAACTCCGATTCTCCTGTCGCTGTGCCATATAGATGGTACTTTGAAAAAGACTGTCAAGTCAGTTGTTATGAGAAGGAGCCTTGTGAGAATGAGGAAGCCAGGGATTTTTGAGAAACACAATAACAAGCACTAAGTAAAATTTGAGAGGTCGATTTATTAAAAAAAACACAGAAAGTGTAGTTTGTGCTACAGTGAATGAATCCTTGTATACAATGTTTGAGAATTGCCGTGAGAGAATGTTCCGGGTGGGCCGTGCGTAGGCCACGTGTTGAGCAAAACCGAAAGATTGATAATTTTCCGTAACTTTGAGCACTTTGTTTATAACAAAAAAACCACTTGAGATATGTCCGAGATTTTTCACTGGCGTGATTTGAGATAGCTTGAGAACTACCGTGAATTTAATGAGCAAAATTTGCCTTGAAAACTAATTAGGCGTATCCGCGCGATGGCTAGCGACAGAATGGTTGATTTTACACAGATTGACGACGCAGCGGTCAAACAAGGATATTTACCGGGAGCTGTTGCCGCCTCGCATCAGAAATATGAGTTACAATTTGAATTTGTCATGAGTGTTGGAAAGAAGTATGAATTGAGTTGTAAATTCAATTCATATTCCTTCCCCGATGAGCTCTGCGCTGAACATCAGAACTAATTCAAGAGTTAGAAAAACAAGTTGAAAAAATGGATCTACCACCATCCTATCTAGATTTTGTAATTATAGACGGCTTCTTCTTAAATACTTTCAAAAAAAGACTTGCATTTTCGGAGATGTTTCGAAGAAGATACTACAATGTCTTGTCAAATAAACCTTTACAAATTTTCATGGGTTCAAATGAAGGGTCTGCGGTCTAAACCTGTTAAGCGCCACTTTTTTCGAAATTGATTTTATTGCATTTTTTGATAGTTCTAAAATATGCCGTTAATATGCCGTAAAGAAAACTCGAAAATATTGTTCAGTTTTTTTCTATTAATTTTTGAAAATCGCGTTTCGCTATAAGCGGCATAGGTCTGCGGTCTAAACCTGTTATCGACACATAGCGTCCTATGGAGAAAACCTGTTTCTTCTCACATCTGCTCGGTTAGTTCGTTCAATAGAGCAATAGGCCTGTTTTCATTGTGTAGAAAGTGAGGTGTAACGAAACTCTGTTGGACGTCATCTTCAAAAATATTCGGCAGTTTCCGACAGTTTCGTCCGCTTGTGTTTAAGCAGACGAAGTTAAACCACATGTCTCGACTTTACAAGGTAATTAAACTTTTTCAATAAACAATAATAAAATTTTGCAAGTGGATCTAAAATGTACATGTAATTCCGAACATTTTGATGTATTAAAACTGTTTGTAGCTTGTATGAGAGCGGAGAAAAATGCGCGAACTGTCAAAAGTATCAAACTCTTCCAACGATTGCACTAACTTTCAAAAAAGAAACAAATTAGAACATGGCGCATAACAGGTTTAGACCGCAGGACCCCCCTGCTGATAACATATGCATAGCTTTAGAGTGTCGTACAATCGTTAATTTTAAATTTAGAAAATCGAAACTTTAGAATATCATAGATATCCACTAACTGAACGAAAAACTCTTTGAATTTAAAAAAATTAACAACAACTGTAAAAATGAAAACGTTTTTTCTCCATCCTGAAAAATTTGTGAAATGGCGCTTAACAGGTTTAGACCGCAGACCCTTCAAATGTTTTTCAAAAGTCGGATCAGAGGATTGCAATATAGAAGATTATTTTGACATTTTACAATCTCTTTTTTGTGACGAAATCATAGAATATTTGATAGAATTGATCAATTTTAATAAATCCAACGGGAAACAAAAGATTATTTACTTCAAAATACAAGAAAAATATAGAAAATTCAAAGAAAAATTTTATAACCTTATAAAAATTACGATAACTTTGAATTTTCTTGTAAAAAATCATTTTTTGTCTGCCTGGAAAAGCATAATGTCGGTAATAGGTAAATAATTAATTAAACTTTAAATTTTGTTATACTTATTTAAAACTTGTTTATTTCATGTTTTTGAGGTCGCTAATTACGAACCTGATGTCAGTTTTCAAAAATTCAAAAATAGTGGATCCAATATGCTGGACGAAATATTTAAAATAAGAACTAACTACATGGTAACTTGTTTATCATTATAATCATTTTTTAAATAGAATTGAATCACATTCAAACGTATTAAAACAAAATTAAAATGTTTTATTTGTTCTGCAATAACATTAATTAGATCCAAATGTGCTTCATAACTAACCAAACAATTATTAACTATTATTATAACGTCAATGAGATTTATTTCACGTGGACAATGAACCGAATATCGCAAGTATTGTCGAAAACGCAAAAAGTGACAGAACAAAATGTAACGTATTACTTGGCCATTTGAATCACAAGGGACTGTGATCAATGATACAATGTAAATCAGTAGCCGGCTTGAATTTTGAACTCGACTCCGAACAATCACAATGCAGCACATGTACTTTAGGTAAAATCACTCGTGCGCCTTTTCCGAAGAAAAGTCAAGAAACATATACTCCATTTCCTAGGGGGAGGAATGCCTCATATACGGGTGATTTTCCGCGTAGCGCACAATTTAATGTCCCTAATGTTTTTTAAGAAATAAGTTTTATATATTCTAATAAATTTAACGTGGATACCTTATTTTCATGGTAACAAATAAAAATCTATAGTCATTTTCATTTAAAAGTTTATAATTTTACTTAAAAATCTGTTTTAAGGTGCCAAACCGTCATGGTCTAATCAGTTCCCACTACTATTTCATATATAAAATGTTTTTTAGTAAAATATAATAATAAATATATTGAACATTGACATTTTCTTATTGTCTAAGTTAGTAGAATTATGAAAAACAAAACACTTGCGGAAAATCAAATTTATTTTTTAATATTTTTGTAGATATTTATTGTCCCCCGTTTTCGCGTCATGGTCTAATCACTTTTTTAAAAATCAATTAAAAAATATTTTTTGTGTTTTATATGTGTTATAAGCATGAAAGTTGCATAGGGAATCACAGAATCGTCATGGTCTAATCATCACATTTTTGCAATAAAATGAATAATTATTTATATTTTACCTCAAAACAAGTTTAGTAGTATAAAGTAAGTGAAAATTACTAATTTTGCACAATTTACTGTTCATTGTCGCACAACTTTCTATAAATTTTTATAAATTACCAAATTCTAAATTTATAAAAATAATGTAAACTTTACATATATTTTTATTAATTATCACGACAACTACTATAAATTTCCTTAAATTTTCATAAATTACCAAAAAAATGATTAAATGTGATTTACGTTATAATATTGTTTAAATTAAAGAAAATTTTTTTTTGACAGAACCTGTACAAACCTTGAATTTGTTAATTACTATATTTGTTTACAACAACCGACAGATTAGCTCAGTCGGATAGATGCCTGGCTCGGTGGGCGGACCAAGGGTACTTGGTTCGCGCCCATTAGCCTGGGATTTTTCCGGCACGTGAGATAATCTGAGCGGGAGGTTTGACGTCGAAGTATAATGATGTGCACCGTCGATTATTGTCCGGTACACACCATTAGAACTCGACTGTCGATAAACCGGTTGAACTCGGAGAGGTTTTCTACAGTTTCCCTCTCCACTGGCAAGAAAACCCATTAGACGGGTGGTCCAGGCAAATGCGAGTACTCCTAATTTTCAAGTCGCTGTGTAGGTGCAAAAATTTAGTATTAAGAAATGTATTTATAAGAAATATTGTAAGAGAAATGTAAACACACTTGTATAGCTAGATAATCTGAAGACGGGTGTATAAATAAATAAAAAATATTTGTTTACAACAAAAATTATAAACAATTTTTCAGGCGCACTATGGATTTTTTATTCTGGAGCCTTTATCTTTAAAAAATATATTGATAATAATCATAACGATAAATTTTTTTTTTATTTCATAAACTAAATCGTGCGCTACGCGGAGAATCACCCATGCGCAACTTAAAAATGTGAAAAAAACTTCTTAAATATTCTTAAAACCGGTTAATCGGGGGTTTTCGAGGTCGCTAAATACGAATATGATATTCGTTTTCCAAAATTAAAAATGGTAAAAATTTCAATTTACGAATTTTGCAATATCTCAATAAAAAATTAATAACTTTTTTATTTATAATTAAAACATCATTTTTCTTTTTTAGTCACTCGTAGGTAAAATAACGCGTATTTTCATTTTTGATTCATTAAGAAATTCATAAAATTGACTGAGTAATCGCGAGTTGCAGTGAAAAAAAACAATGAAAATTTCGCTCTTTAATAAAACATTTTTTCCCTTATATTTCGAAAACGGTAATAGATACAATAAAAATTTAAAAGAAAAAAAGATGCACAATGAAATTTCCTTTAAGGATATATATTTTAAACATTTAAATTCGGAAGTTGAATTTTGAATGTCCAGGGGACTTCGATTTCGGCCGAGAAAAATTTACGTGTCCTTATGGAATCCATCCGCTCAAATAAAAAAATTGGACAAGTGCGAGTTGTATTCGCACTGCAATGGCGAGTCCCGTACACATTGAAACAAAACTGGCATCGTTTATCAATAATTGGTAGAATTAAAAAAAAGGAACTGATTTTAAAAATTTTGTTCCTCTACTTATTGTGGTTAACAATATTAAATATACAGTACTTTAATTATTTTTAGTTATCTATTTTATCAAATGATTTTAATACATTTTGTTAATTGTTTTTTTAATTCAACCAATTATCAATAAATGTTGCAAGTATTGCTTTAATATTTGTGTACGGAACCCCCCATTGCAGTGCGAGTACAACTCGCACTTGTCCAATTTTTATTTTGAATCCACCATTTTGAATAATTAATGTCAGATTCGTAATGAGCGATCCTGAGAACCTCCAAATAACCAGTTTTAATCGAATTTGCCAAATTAAAAAAATGTCTGCCTTATTACATCCGTCATTTTAAATTTTGGAAAACTAATGTCAGATTCATAATCAGCGACCCTGACTATCCCCGAGTAACCAGTTTTAAGCGAATTTGTTCAATTTGGAAAACATTTCCGCCATATTGGATTCGCCATTTTTAATTTCAAAGAACTGATCTCGAGACGCCTGTTTATTCCCGTTTATGCAAATGCTCCAATAGTCATTTGATCTAATTTAGAGTTTATAAATGTTAAAATAATCTAAAGAACATTGAATATTATGTGATTTTATATAAAAGTCTAATTAGTAAAATGAGTTTATTCTATAATTTATTTTTAAGCCAATAATAAAAATATCCAATTCGCATTTACTATAATCATAAGCAATTATAAAATTTTTTCACGCAAACTTTCAACTCATAAAATAGTTGTATAAGCCAAAGTTTCTTTTTTATCATTTTATAACAACCTAATTTTAAAGTGTTATAATTTTTAATTTTTATAAATCTCATATTCGTCGCTTGGGGGCAGCAACATGCCGACATAGCTAAACGGCGAAAAAGATGCCGTTTCAAAAAGAAAAGTGAAAAGCATGCCATTTCGCGAAAGCGCTGAGAAACATACCTTCTTTAAACGAACGGTGAAAACATGCCTTTTCAACCGTTAATATGTAATATTCATATTATATTAATAATATTATTTTTATTATAAACAATTAATGATGAATTAATTAATTTAATTAATTTATTAATTTATAAATTTATAATTATTAATATTATTATATTAATTATTTATAATTAATATAATATTTCATATTAACGGTTGAAAAGGCATGTTCTTCACCGTTCGTTTGAAGAAGGTATATTTCTCAGCGCTTTCGCGAAATGGCATATTTTTCACTTTTCTTTTTGAAACGGCATCTTTTTCACCGTTTAGCTGAGTCGGCATGTTGCTGCCCCCCAAGCGACGAATATGAGATTTATAGAAATTAAAAATTATAACACTTTAAAATTAGGTTATTATAAAATGATAAAAAAGAAACTTTGGCTTATACAACTATTTTATCAGTTGAAAGTTTGCGTGAAAAATTTTTACAAATAGTTATATAAATGTTACTTACTTTTAGTTACAGATTCTAGTCCCACTTTATCATTTATATGTCCTTTTAGGAAAAAACCTCAGCTTTCGTTTAAAGAAAAAAAAATCGTATTCATCTCCCTCAAAAATTGAAATTTATTTTTAAATTTGATTTTTTTTGGTCAATTTTTTTTTAAATGCTTATTTTCAATCGAAAGAGAATGAAAAAACCTTTTCAAAATGTACTTTGTCAAATTTGTATGTTTAATTGTTTAAGAGTAAAAAATTATTGAAATAAGCATTGTACTGAAAAACACAAAAATTTAACCCCCTCCCCCTCGGAAAATATTGGACTAGGTAAAAAAATATTTTCACGAAAAATTACTATCTATGAGTACTACAAAAGCTCGAGTTACATGCAATGATTCCTAAAACTCGGGATGCGTAAAGAGGTTATAGCGAGCGAGTTCGAGCTTACATAACGCAATGTCGATGCAGCGCATTCCTCTCTATTTTTATCAATTTTTACCTCTTGCTTTGTTTTTCTCTATTTTAATGTTGAGACAATAGAGCAAGTATAATACTTATATCTCAATTTCGGATTTTCTAATCTTTTTAACAAGCGTATTATATGTCAATATGGTAAGAAAATTACCGATTTTTCCTGGTCAAATAAAATTTTCGCGGCTACTTATCGGTTTCCCCGCACAATTTTTAGGCACTTTGTTAAATGTATTATAGTATTAACTAAAACCTGTCAAAGACTGGTACTGGTATATAACATATTTTCTTGAAAAAATGTATTTTTATAAAATAAATCAATTTTTGTAACCTCTTGCAGATCTATTTATGACTAAAACTAATAATCAAGTATATTTAAATTTGTTTTTTATAAAACCGGGTAAAATTTGGACAAAATCGGGAATTTTGTTAAACGAACATAGACACCCTGCTTAAGATTTGTCTTTACATTACTCAAAACATCTTTAGAAGTTTAATCAAAAAGTAAAATAACGCATCTTTTTACCATGTAAGCTTTACCCAGTAGCATAATTATAGTATCGTATTACAGGTGACTTATAACTCTAGACAACATGCAATATCATTTTCACCATAAAACATTTATCATCATTAAATCAATTTATAAAGTTAAGGCGAATTTGAGAAGGCACATTTTTGACGTTCGTAATGATGCAAATAGCAATGAAAATTAAAATATTTAAAGTCTTACGCCTTTAATTTGTTTTCTTTTGTTAATTTACTTTTAATTAGTATTATGTTTTTTGTTAAGTACAAAATTGTACAAAAATACTACTGAATTAAGCTTGATAGTAATTAATAACAATTATAATTTTTTCGATTTTTTGATATTAAAAATATTTTTACACTTGCATCTTAGTCTTACTATTTTTTCTTTAAAATTATGTTAAAATGTGGTTAAATAACATGTATTATTCAATTATAGATAGTTTAAAAGCAGTTCATTAAAAAATATAAAATTTGAATATTTGCAATTTTTAAATTTTTTGAAAACATTTTTATACTTAAATCTTAGTTATAAGACACTTTTATTTGCAATATTATGCCAAAATGTGACTAAGTAACATGTAATACTTAATTATAGATAGTTCAAAAGCAGTTCATTAAAAAATATAAAATTTTGATATTTGCGATTTTTTGAATTTTTTAAAATCATGCTTATACTTATAATTTTGTTATAGGACATTTTTTGGAAATATATTTTAGAATGTGACTATATAACATGTTATACTCAATTATACAAAGTTTGGAACCATTTTAAAAAAATGTAAAATTTGAAAATTTTTTTTTTGATTTTTTTTGAAAAAATTTAATTTTTTCCGCTCTAATTAATATTTTTAAATCTGTAAATTTATAAACCTTCCTTGGCTTAAGATCAAACATCCTGCCAAATTTTGTTTCAAACGGTTCAGTCGTTTTTAAGTGATTTAATTTATTTTAATTTATTTTATATGGATTCCCAGCTAAAAAAGTTCTATAGAATTTCACTAGAATCATTCTATAGAATCGTTCTATATGAATTCTAGTGAATAGTCTATAGAATTTCACTAGAATGATTCTATTGAATTTCTACATAAATACTATTAAATTTTAGTGATTTTTAATTAGAAAGACTTTAAATTTGTGAAATAATATTTTCCAACAAATTTTAGGCCAAAATAATTGTTTATATTCTTTAAATATATAAAATTCATTATACTTCGCAATCATACCTAACTATAATGTTAAAAAAATTATTTCACGAAATTTATTTTAGCCTAAAATTTGTTGAAAAATATTATTTCACAAATTTAAAGTCATTCTAATTAAAAATCACTAAAATTTAATAGTATTTATGTAGAAATTCTATAGAATCATTCTAGTGAAATTCTATAGAATATTCACTAGAATTCATATAGAACGATTCTATAGAATGATTCTAGTGAAATTCTATAGAACTTTTTTAGCTGGGTTTAGAAACAATCATTAAGAGCAATCATCAAATAATGAATAATGGATTTGTAGTTTTTGTTGATTGATATCAAATCAGCAAAATTTATTTTACGTAGTTTTTGCATATTAGATTTTGCAAACTTACAATTGAGGGGCTGGATGCTATAATGTGTTACGCGCCATGTTAAGTAAATGGCGCATAACACGTTATAACATCCAGCCCCTCAATTATGAAACGATTTTGCATAATTTTTAATCATGAAATTCCCATATTAACTGCAAGAATTAATACTTTATTGATTCAAATATTGACAAAAATTCAAGGGAACCACCTGTTATTATGGGAAAAAAGTATATAAAAATACAAAATATCTATATGATTAATGAATTAATATAATTAATCCTTCTATGAAACGAGTAAATATGCAAATTAAGTAAAGAGAGACCGTTTTATGTTATTTCTATTTTAAAAGAGGAAGAAAGCAATAGCGTTAGATTTTATGCGGTATAAACAGGGACCGATTTATGTTATTCATTTAGAAAGAAAAAGACAGAAAGATATTTGAGAAAAATATATATATAGAGAAGCGAAAGGTCTGCTCGAGTACCTGACCTATTGTTCGAAGGGTTTCTTTTAACCAGTGGGCAGTTTATTGTACATGCACGTACAATATTATATATATATATATATAGGCAAGAGTGCGATTTTTGTTTTAAATTCGGCAGAGGATAGAAACAGAAATTTTCTACTCATCTTATACTTTTTCGTCAGCTCAAAAGATAGTGAGTTTTGTGAAGTAAAAGTATATCAGTGAAAGTGAATTTTTTTCAATTATAGAAAATTAATTTTTGTTTCATTCAAAGTAATATATATTTTTAATCTAAGTGATTATATAAGTTACTAAAAAATGTAAAGATTATGAATATTTATGTTAGTAAAAGATGTATTGAGCTTCTATGTAAGTAATGTTTTTTTCAAATTTTTTTGAAATTTAAGTGGCTTTTGAATGAAGGAGTTTTTTTCTGTTTATTCATTTTGTAAAATTATTATTAAAATAATGCTATTCGTAACGAATACATATTAAAATGCAATTTCTTTAAAATACTATATTTTTAATTTCGTTTAAACAGTAAAATTTACTTTTCTTGTAGTTTTTATTTTTTTCTATGATAAGAAATTGTTTATAGATATATTTCATTTAAGTGATTTATATTTTGTAATTTGAAGTTGTATTAATTTGGAAATGATTGTTGAATAATGAAAATTAGAAATCGAGATTAGAAATGGAAATTGGAAATAGATATTGAAATTGGATACAAGGGAATTAAAAATAATTTTAGTTAGAAATGGAAATGGATATTTTGAATTAAATTGTACTAAACGCTTTATTTTTCTTTTTTTTAAATTAAAAGGCGTTATTTATTTAAAAGTAATTTTCACTATATGGGTCAACATTACGAATTAGAACTATGGCTAATAAAAAAGAATTAGTTAATTTAAGTGATGAAAATTATGATATGATAGATAATAAAATTGCAATGTTGAATAATGATCATATGCATGAATTTCAGAAGCTTTTAGAAAGAAAATTAAATTTTTTTTATAATATGCAAAGCAGTTCATGTTTACAAGCGCTTGATCTGATAGTTCCAATCGAAAAAAATAAGAGGCACATTCAAATACTTTTTAGTGGTTTTTTCAAATCTGGTCACTGGATTTGCACTTATTATGATGGAACAAGACTATATTTTGACAGTCGAAACAAAGGCTCTTGAAATGAGGATCAAATGAACTATTTAGTTAGATTATATCCATTTAAACCACCAGTAGTATTTTCAAAAGTTCATCAACAACCATTAGGCAGTGTTGATTGTGGAGAAAATCAATTAAAAAGAAAGAGAAATCATTTGATTTTATAAACTTTTTTAAAAACAATCATTTAAGCCGTTTTCCGACTAAAAAATTGTGTTAATCCACGTTTGATTGTTAAGTATGATTAGGAGTGTCTTTTGAGTGATTTAGTTGAGGAACTCCTATGTAGAAAAATAAACCCTAATAAAATTATTGATCAAGAAATTACTTGTGGAAGAATTTTAAATAATGCAAAGGTAATTAATAATCCTTTAAAGACGCAACAATATAGTGCTACACTCAAATCTAATAGTAAAATTAAAAATATATTTCATTCACATAAAGAAGACGTTTCCTTTAAAAAAATTCAAACAAGTCAGTTTGAGTTCCAACAACAACATTCGGATAAAAAAAGAATGAACTTATAAATAATGAAGTAGACTTCTATAAACAAAAGTAGTGTACAATGCCAAAAGAATATAGAGGATTAGTGAAGCATACAAATTGTTTCTGTAAAGTTGTTTATTCAAATGATGATAACATGAATGAATCTGTTAATTCATTCATTACTCCTATTCTTTTAATAACAAATGAACATGATAGTGTAAAGGAAACAAAATCTTTATTCAAAACTGTCCAAAAACTGCAGTGGAAAATCAAAGAAACTATCGTGCCAAACAAAAATTGGAAAAAATTAATATTAATAATCATTCAGACGAAGTAGATGTTTCATCTATAAAAATTAAAAAGAGCCAGGCAGAATACAAAAAATTACAGGGAAAAAAAGAAATAAAATAAAATAAGCTCTTTGTTTGATGATTCGAAAAATTTTAATTCTAATGAATTAAAAAAGAAAATAAAATAAGCTTTTTGTTTAATGACTCTAAAAGTGTTAATTGTAATCAATCTATTGATTTAATAAATACATTTAGTTTACAAAAATCAATTGTTCCTCTGCCAAGAATATCAAGTGACAAAATTATTTATGAATCTAATTCTAATAAAATTATCGGATATAATGAATTATTATTGTAATAATTGTCAAGCAAAGAATTTTAAAGATGAAAGAGTTAGTGGTAAAAAGGACAGTTTTAATGTTTGTTGTGGTCATGGTGGTATTATATTGCCTTCTGTGCAATATCCAGAAGATTTAAGAATATTGCTAGAAGGACTTCATACAAAATCAGGTCATTTTGAAAAGAATATAAGATACAATTTTCAAAGTTTTAATGAAATTGCTGATATTTTTAATACAAATTCTGCCCATATAGCACAAAAACTTCCTGGAAGTTTCCTAGAAGTTTTTGTGCTATATGGGTGAAGGAGAAAAACCAGAACTTTATGTAAGGGTTTATAATAAGTCTACAAAAGAAATAACATCTGTGAGTAATTTAGATCCGGATGTTGAACCGTGGATTTATCCCATATTTTATCCACTCAGAAATAAAGGTTATAATATTAATATGATTCGTAGTGAAAGTGCTTTTAGAAGTAGAAACCATACCATTTCTTGGTCTCTCTATTGTAAATACAAAATAGCTATTAGAGATAAGGAATTTAATCAATTATTTATGATGGAAGATTATTTTAACAATAGGTTGTTGACAATTATGTAATAGTAGAGAAAGATCGATTACAATTTTGTGCAAACCATTAACCTCAATTGAGAAGTGAAACCTATCAAGGGCTAATCGATTATTTAAAAAATCATGATTTAGAAAATAATGTACATGTTGGAGAAGTGAAGTCTTATGTTTATGTTATTGAATTTCAAAAGGGAGGATTGCCATATATACATTTGTTAGTTATATTGAAAGAAAATTCTAAATTATTAACAGTTTACAGTGTTGATCGTTATATTTCTGCAGAAATTTCTGATGAAAATAGCAATCCTTCTTTGCATAAAATAATAATGCCAAATAACATTCATGGACCATGTGGAGATTGGTGTTTAATTGATGGTAAATGTTCAAAAATATTTCCAAAAAGCTACTAAGAAGAAACTACCCACATAGCACAAAAACTTCCAGAAAGTTTCCCATGGGAACCTTCGAAAGTTACCCTTGGTAACTTCCTGGAAATTCACAGGAAATACAATAATGTCCGCAGGTTAGAAGCTTCCCACGGAAAAAATCCAAAAATCCTCAAAGATATAATGAAATATGTAATATATAAATGAACTCTGTGAAGTGAAGTGACGATTTAGTTAAGCGCATAAAGCGCTATCCCAGCAGCACACTTTTAAGGCCTATGGTGGTTCGAGTCCCCTTTTTGAATAATAATTTCACTGAAATTTTTTTAAATAATTTGTTGAAACTTCCTGGTAACCTCCAGGAAGTTTCCGTGGGAAGCTTCTAACCTGCGGACATTGTTGTATTTCCTGGGAATTTCCAGGAAGTTACCAAGGGTAACTTCCGAAGGTTCCCACGGGAAACTTCCTGGAAGTTTTTGCGCTATGTGGGTGATAACGATTCACTATTCTTATTGTCTTTGTATCACCGATAAACAAAAGATGTCCACATTGCTAATGAGCAACGTAATTCTAAGAGGAAGAACTCTAGCGCCGTATGATAATCTCAATTTCGAACTTCCAGATATCCTATATTGTTACCAACAAGTAAAATTTCATTTTACTTATTGATTTCATCGGGGCGATGAAAAATTTAAGGAGGGAGGACTGTGACATCCCAGTAACATCTTTATTTCAGTTAATTTTTAATTTTCTTATATTATATTATATACATAATATATTTTTTTTTTAAAATGTAAATAATATATCATTAATTTATAGATGCAATAACAACAATGACATTAACTTTAGAGAAAAGTGAACAATTCTTGTTGTTGTTATTATAAAATCTGGAATTTTGAAAGGCTTGAGAAACGCGATGAGCAAACGGCATAATTCAAAATAGCGAATCGAATATGGCAGACAACAAAAGTAAAAATTGATTCGATTGACCTGAAGATTGATATTTAAGTGTTTTTGGCGTCCCTGTTTACGAATTGGAAGTCTTTTTTTAAAGATTGAAATATTTTTAGAAATTAAAAACGTCAATAAGTAATCTTTTTCTAATGTCTATTTCAATTCATGACTAGAATTAGTTGTAATTAAACACCTAGGATATACCAAAATGAGGTTTCTTGTCCGATTTAACATCACATATTTTGTTTTTGAATTTTTTTGATATTTTCTTAATTTTTAATTTTGAAAATCTGACATCATATTCGTAATCAGAGACCCTGAAACCCACAAATAACCTCCCACATAGCACAATAGTATGAGGTAAGGTTATGCTGAGTACTAATCGTATGGCTCGTAAGGTTACGCGATATGGCTGTGGTAGACCTGAGGTGAATTAAAAATTTCCGCCATGGAGGTAAGGTTACATGTTAGGGTGTGGTAAGTATATATTATAAGGCCATGGTAACCTTACACGTTAAGGTTGAGGTAAGGTTACATGTCAAGGTTAAGGTAGCGTTACATGTTAAGGATGAGGTAAGGTTACATGTCAAGGTTGAGGTGACGTTACATGTTAAGGTTGAGGTAAGGTAATTATTAAGTTGTAAGGTTGAGGTAAGGTTGTGATAAGTTTACCAGGTATGGAAAATATTGAAAAAAATTAATAAATAAATATTAAATTAAAAAGTTAATGTTGTTACTTTTCTTTATTTTGGAAACTTGACGTGAAGCAGAAAATTTTAAAACCAAATTTGGGGGGGACAGGGATTTGAACCCGGGATCGACGCGCCTAAAACCTATCATTCTAACTAACTGAGCTAAGTAGAGAACTGGCAGAAGGAAAATTAATTTTGCCTTTAAGCTGAACCAAGAAGATGATTAACTCCTTAAAGGCAAAATTAATTTTTCTTCTGCCAGTTCTCTACTTAGCTCAGTTAGTTAGAATGATAGGTTTTAGGCGCGTCGATCCCGGGTTCAAAACCCTGTCCCTCTAAATTTGTTTTTAAAATTTTCTGCTTCACGTCAAGTTTCCAAAATAAAGAAGAGTAACAAAATTAACTTTTTAATTTAATATTTATTTATTAATTTTTTTTTCAATATTTTCCATACCTGGTAAACTTATCACAACCTTATCTCAACCTTACAACTTAATAATTACCTTACCTCAACCTTAACATGTCACATCACCTCAACCTTGACATGTAACCTTACCTCAACCTTAACATGTAACGTTACCTCAACCTTGACATGTAACCTTACCTCAGCCTTAACGTGTAACGTTACCACAACCTTAACGTGTAAGGTTACCACAACCTTAACGTGTAAGGTTACCATGGCCTTATAATATATACTTACCACACTCTAACATGTAACCATACCTCCATGGCGGAAATTTTTAATTCACCTCAGGTCTACCACAGCCATATCGCGTAACCTTACGAGCCATACGATTAGTACTCAGCATAACCTTACCTCATACTATTGTGCTATGTGGGCTTAGTGTAGGTTGGAATTAACTGGTCGCATCGAGAGATTTCTTCCAACGAAGCCGCTTTCTAAGTTGACTGTGAATGAGTTATACAACGTAACTAAAATAATCAAGGTGCAGACGAAATATGGTTCAAGGGTTGTAGTGGACCTGAATGCTGCTTTTACAACTTTTCTTCGGGAGGGTTCGCAAAACTATTTGAAGCTGATCCTACATCCTTCACAATGATGTAAGAAGCCATACAGTGAGAGCAATTGCGTTTAAAATATATTGGTGGTAACTTTAATGTTATTGAATTTAAATAAAAATAAATATTGTAAGATTATACTGTAAAAATTATGTAAATATTATAAATTATCAAAATTATAAATCAAACATTATGCCAAATGTGGTTGCAAACGGTTCAGCCGTTTTTAAGTGATTCGCGAAAAAAGATTCTATGACATACAGGCATACATGCATACACGAAATTTTTTATTAGCATTTTTAGAATGCTGTATGCTCAAGAGAAATAATTATATGTAAAATATAGATTTCTGAGCAATGTACAGACAAAAGTCTCATCTTATATACATGGGTGATTCTCCACGTAGCGCACAATTTAGTTATTACTATCACTAATTTTTTTTTTCTCGAATTGAGTAAAAGTCGATATAGAATCTTCAAATATAGTGTTTATGAATGAAATATCAGTGGTGGGCCGGACAAAATATTTATAATTTTTCTATTTTTTAAACAAATAATTTTTATATATCTGTATATACTATCAATTCTACACGAAAAATTAGGAAGGTTGTCTAAGATTCTTTTTCTGGCAAAGTTTTACTTTGTAAACCTTCATGGAAATTTATACTTTAATTAATAGTAAATTAAAATTAAATTATATAAAATATATAATATTAAAATATATATATACCATGAAAAGAAGGCCAGACCATGACGCTCAAGAAAAACTTATTTTTTAAACAATTTATTTGCGATTTTCATTCTGTTTTATATTTACGTCATTTATACTCACTGATCTAATACTACTACACTTTAATTGACGTAAAATATAAATAATTATTAATTTTATTGAGAATTATGTGAAGGCCAGACCATGACGATTCTGTGATTCCCTATGCAACTTTGGTGCTTTCAATGTGTAAAAAACTAAACAATTAATTCTCAAATTAGTTTATCTCTTAGTAATTTACTTAGGAGTGTTTGCTGTTGCGTTTTTCTAATATTGAGTAAAGTTTCGTTTTGATTTTTATGTAAATAATACAATTTTATAAAAAGGCCAGACCATGACGCAAAAACGAGGGACAAGAATTAACATCAAAAAAAAAATTTTTTAATAAATTTTTTTCGCAAGTTTTTTGTTTTTCACAGTTCTATGAACATAAACAATACGAAACTATGAATAGTTTTTAGATTAATTACTGTATTTTATTAAAAATAACAATTTTTTTATATACATCGTACTGGGGACAGGCCAGACCATGACGTTTTGGCACCTTAAAACAGCTTTTAAAGCCAAATTACAAATTTTTAAATGTAAACGACTATTGGCTTTTGTTTGTAAACACAGAAATTAGATTTTCTCTTTGAATTCATGGCAATATGTGCAACTAATTTCTTAAAAAATACGAGGGACATTGAATTGTGCACTACGCGGAGAATCACCCACATAGATTATATTTCATGTTAAGGTTTTCTGGAGTAATAAGGAGGTCGTTAAAAAAACGAATTCTTTTGTGCTACAAACGACTCAAAAATCGGAATTTGTTTATAAAATTGTCAAATAATGTTATACAACAATTTTTTTAATATTGGTTGTCACTATTGAAAGTAAGTGATTGGAAGAAGAAAACGATATATTTTACTGACTATTGTTGTTATCCGTTATTTGTTTATGAAAATTGTTTATAACATCGTTTAACAATATTGAATGATAATTCATTATTTTTGGGTTTACTATAAGGGTGGTAAAAAAAGAGTTTATGAGAAAAAACTAACGTTTTTAAATCAGTATCAGCTCAAAAAATTTAATTTGTTTATAATATTGTTAAATGTTAGACAGAAGCAAAATTTTATAATAGATGTTATTGTTTTGTTGACTTTATTCGTTTGTGTTGTAAAAAATTTATTTTTTGCGTTTTTTAAAAACTTTAGCGTTCTTTCTTTAAGCGCCATTTTGAATTAAGAAAAAAAATTTTGTCACTATGCCTATGTGAAAGGTGGAACTTTTTTATTTAAAGTCTAAACTTATTTTTCTTTCCAGATTCTGAAAGAGGGATTAAAAGGGATTAAGGGCATTTTGACCATTATGACGTCACTAATTTTACCGTGTCACAATTACACATCCAAACTAAAGTTTCTCTAAATTCCGACGATTTCTCCCCATTTCTTTATATGAGCGATTCCATGTCAAGTAATCAAGGTGGAGAAAAATTTTTCTCCAATCGTAGCAAAACTTGGGGCTTTTGTAGTACTTATAGATAGTAATTTTTCGTGAAAATATTTTTTTACCTAGTCCAATATTTTCCGAGGGGGAGGGGGTTAAATTTTTGTGTTTTTCAGTACAATGCTTATTTCAATAATTTTTTACTCTTAAACAATTAAACATACAAATTTGACAAAGTACATTTTGGAAAGGTTTTTGCATCCTCTTTCGATTGAAAAGAAGCATTTTGAAAAAAAAAATTTTTTGACTTAAAAAAATCAAAATTAAAAATAAATTTCAATTTTTGAGGGAGATGGATACGATTTTTTTTTTTAAACGAAAGCTGAGGTTTTTTCCTAAAAGGACATATAAATGATAAAGTGGGACTAGAACGTTTAAACATTGAAAAAAAGAGTTTTCTTCTCGCCGGAGCGCTCTAAACCCGGTTTTAGCTCCGTTTTGGAGAAAATTCTTTTTTTTCAATGTTTAAACATTCTAGTCCCACTTTATCATTTATATGTCCTTTTAGGAAAAAAACCTCAGCTTTCGTTAAAAAAAAAAAAATTGGGTCTTTCTCCCCCAAAAATTGAAATTTATTTTTAATTTTGATTTTTTTGGGTCAAAAAATTTTTTTTTCAAAATGCTTATTTCCAATCGAAAGCATGAAAAAACCTTTCCAAAATGTACTTTGTCAAATTTGTATGTTTAATTGTTTAAGAGTAAAAAATTATTGAAATAAGCATTGTACTGAAAAACACAAAATTTAACCCCCTCCCCCTCGGAAAATATTGGACTAGGTAAAAAAATATTTTCACGAAAAATTACTATCTATGAGTACTACAAAAGCCCCAAGTTTTGCTACGATTGGAGAAAAATTTTTCTCCACCTTGATTACTTGACATGGAATCGCTCATATAAAGAAATGGGGAGAAATCGTCGGAATTTAGAGAAACTTTAGTTTGGATGTGCTACGATGTCAATTATCCAGTAAACAATTTTCAATACGGGGACCACAGTGTTGGTATACGAGTTCGCTAGCTCGTATTGAGAAATCTCTCATACAAGCCTTTTCTGTAATGAGTAGTGTATAGATGGTTGTATACGAAGTGACTTTTAAAGCGATTTTAATAATAAAACACTACTTTAAAGTAAATTTAGATCATGGAAATTAGTTGTGAAAGTAAAATAAAGCTATGCGGTAAGTACGTTTACTTTAATGGTAGTGTTTCATTATTAAAAACGCTTTAAAAGTTACTTGGAATACAACCATGTACAAACTTCTCATTACGGAAAAGGCTTTGTACCCACATAGCACAAAAACTTCCAGGAAACTTCCAGAAAAATTTTCCGTGACAACCTTGGGAAGTTACCCTTGACAACTTCATGGAAATTTCCAGAAAATACAATACTGTTCGCAGGTTAGAAGTTTCCAAAAATCCTTAAAGATATAAAGAAATATGTAATATGTAAATTAACCCTGTGAAGTGAAGTGACGATTTGGTTAAGCGCATAAAGTGCTATCCCAGCAGCACACTTTTGAGGCCTAAGGTGTTTCAAGTCCCTTTTTTGAATAATAATTTCACCAAAAAATTTTTTAAATAATTTTTAGAAACTTCTTGGTATTTTCTGGAAATTTCCAGGAAGTTACCGAGGGTAACTTCCGAAGGTTGCGACGGGAAACTTCCTGGAAGTTTCCTGGAAGTTTTTATTCTATGTGGGTATGAGAGATTTCTCGTATTTCTCATATGAGCTACCGATCTCTTACACGAACACCGTGGTCCACGTATCGAAAATTTTTTACTGGGTACGGAAATCTACTTTCCCATGTCGTTGGCATTCAAATTCTCTTAAAAATCATTTTTCTCACATATAGTCTTTAAAAAATTATGACAGTTGAAGAAAATAGTGTCTACTTTAATAAAAAAATGTACAAAATGTCTAAATTACGTAAAACTCCTTGCAGTAAAGGATTTTTTAATAAAATGTATAAAAAAATTAATTCTACACTTCCAATCTCACAGAAATATTGCCAGAATTTTAAAGCAAGCAAAAAATAAATGAATAAAAAAATAATAAAAAAACAAATAATACTTGATATACTAATAAATATAACTTACGTATCTTTTTGTAAAGTATCATCTATTTGTGATACTTGTGTTTCATTAGGTTCAGGTGGTTCTCGTACTTCATTGAGATGCCCATGTATAGAAGTACGTCTACATTTTCCTTTTTTAAGAGTTTTACCTTTGCGCTGCAAGGGAAATTTCTGATTTCCATTACTTTCTCCATCTGCTTTGGAAACTAAACACTGGAAATTTTTCTTTGTTATAGAAATATTTAAGATGTCCACAGTAGTGTTACGTCAAAACAAGAAACCTTTTTAAATATACCTAACGTTCCTCGTTTTAAATTAGTTTCAGAAATTGAGTCTAATTTGGGATGAGGATAAGTCAGTGAGTCTACTAAATGTTGTGAGAGAATATTTTATTTTAAACTAACCAAGAAAGAAAAGAATTGTCAATAATCCGCACTGCCGGTTCCCCCCGCTCGCACTTGTCACCCGAAAACCCTGAAAAGAAAAATCCTTCTATCACCTCTAGTCATCGTGGTAATTAATTACCACACCTTAAACTCGTCACGTAGTGACCCGCAATAGAATTAGTTTCTCCGGAAGGACTTATGAAGATAAGATCGACAATCAAACCCGAACAACCAACGAAGATGACCACCAATATTTCAGTAACAAAACACCTTGTTACAACTATCAAGCTGACTAATCCAAAAACAGATTAATCATCAGTGTCTAAAGTAAACTTACAAATTGTCATTTACATTAAAAGTAAACACTTTATAGAACAGCTAATATGCGACTTGATAAATGTTAACTCTCTAGTTACTAATCTGCAATTAAATTTGCAAACAGTGACTCTAAAAACCCATGAAATTAAATTACATTTTTAAAAAATTGACAGGGGAGTTGTCATTCGTCATTAACAAAACTTTAAAATATACACTATTTCACCAGTCAGTGACCCTAAAAGCCTAAAAAATGTAATTTTTACTAGTTGACTTGACAGCAGTCAGCTGCTAAATTTTCATATTCTTATTATATTTGCAATCAGCAATTAAAAATTTCAAAAGTGTGTCGTTAAGTCAGCGACAATTCGTTGCCTAAGGTTTTCCGACCTTATAAGGGGAAAAATTTATTAAATAGATAAATTACACATCACACATTTTATAAAAGTCTAAAAGCACTATATTATAAGTTACCAAAAATAACATACCTAAATTTTATAAACACATAGAACACAGTCAAAGAATTAAAAGTTTGTCAAATACAATAAAAAATCATTCCACATTTAAAGAATAAAGTTTAAAATTAAAATGGAGAGAACACATTTTTCAGACAGTAGTTCTCTGTCAACTGAAAAGAAATTAAAATTTGCCTATATTATAGAGTCAAAATAATAAATAGACAAGAGAAGTCAATGAATTTGGTTCATCTATATTAATAAAATGAGACTTCTGTATGTACATTGCACGAAATTAATTTTTTCCAGCATAATTTATTTATTTGAACAACAGAGAATCCAAAAATGGTCATAGGAAATTTCCTGTATGTATGTAAATCCGCAAAATTTTGTTCGCGTATAACTTGAAAACGTCTTGATACATTGAAGTAAACTTTATCAATCTTTTAGGTATTGGTCTAACTTAATAAATTACCTGTATTTGATGAAAAAATATTGAGCTGCGAACAAAAGTTATAAATTTTTCAAAAAAAAATTTTTTTTTCAATTTTTGCAGATTGGCATAATTTTTTTAATTTATTAATAATATAAATGATATTAAAAATATATAACAGTAAATTAAATTAAAAAATAATACTTATATGAAAAAAATTGGACAAGTGCGAGTTGAACTCGCACTGCAATGGCGGGTTCCCTACACAAATATTAAAACAATACTTGCAACATTCATCAATAAATGGTAGAATTAAAATAAACAATTAAAAAAATATATTAAAATCATTTGATAAAAAAAAAATAATTAAAAAAAATTATAGTATTGTATATCTAATATTGTAAACAATAATAAGTAGAGGAACTAATTGTGCGAATTTTGTTCCTCTACTTATTATTGTTTACAATATTAGATATAGAATACTTTAATTTTTTTTAAATTATTTTTTTATCAAATGATTTAAATATATTTTTTTTATAGTTTATTTTAATTCTACCATTTATTGATGAATGTTGCAAGTATTGTTTTAATATTTTTGTACGGAACCCGCCATTGCAGTGCGAGTTCAACTCGCACTTGTCCAATTTTTTTTAATTTTATTTAAAAACTTTTTTTTAGATTTTTTAATATATTTTTTGTGATCAGATTGTAAAAATATACTAATAAACCCATTTTCAGTTAATTCGATCAAATAATGTGAAAATTAGAAGAAAAATAAATTTTGAATTTCTTTTTTAGATCATTAAATTTCTATAAATAATTGACAAACATTGTTTTCTGCATTTTAATTCATTAAAAATAAATTATTTGCTTATAAAAAGTCAATCACTGATTTAAAACAGTAATATTTTTCTAATGAAATGATTAATGGTAGCTAATTATTATTTTCTCAAGTCAAAATAAATTCCTTACTATTTCCCATTTTTCGAGACTGGGTGTTTTCGACGTTGACACTCTGAGCGCTCTGAAAGTACGAAACGTGGTTGGTTGGGCTAGGGAAATTCTAAATGTTGATTGGCTAAACTTCAAAATTAATAGTTTCGTACTCTGGTTCCACACTTTGTATAGCTCTGTATCAAAGGTCCGAGCTATACAGAGTGTGGAAACCAGAGCATGGAACTATAAATTCTGAAGTTTAGCCAATCATTATTCAGAATTCCCCTAGACCAAACAACCACCTTTCGTACTTTCAGAGCGCTCAGAGTGTCAACGTCGAAAACACCCCGTGGTAGACACACTATTGAATGTATTTGTAGAAACTAAAACCCGTCGAAGACAGGTACGACAGCTAGTTGTCCAATATTTTCGTAATTTTCCAATCGAAATCATAATTAAAATTTATTCGGTGTCGGTAAAATACAGAATTATCGTTGATTTTTTTTCTATTCGTTAATATATACGGGACTTTTCACGTTAAGCGGGCCACCCCGATCGCCAAAATTGAGGGTTTAAAAAAAATTTCTTATACCCAAAAATTATTCATATATATAAGTATGTTGCCATTTAAAAAATCTAATATGGCAGCCACAATATAACCTATAAATGTGTCTAAATTCAAAAACAGAGGCCTAAAAGTGCTAATAAAGAGGAATTAAATAAGGAAATCACCTATGTTTTGGAGGTAAAATTAGCCTTAGAATACATAGTTTTGTATTCCATAAGCAATAACTCTAGTTTGATATCGGTCTTCAGAAAATAAATATGTCGGATCCAATATGGTGGACAAAACATTTTTTAAATGCATCGGATTTGCTTGAAAGTTGTTACTCGGGGGTTTTTGAGGTCACTGATGCCGAATCTAATGTTAATTTTTAGAAATTCAAAATGTCAGATTTAATATGTCGGACAATTTTTTTGTAATTAATGAGATTTAATTGAAAGTTGTTACTCAGGGGTTTTTGGGGTAGCTGATACCGAATCTGTTGTTAATTTTTAGAAATTCAAAATGGTGGAGTTTTTTTTAATTCTTCTGATTTCGTTGAAAAATGTTGCTCGAAGTTTTATGGGGTCGCTGATACTGAATCTGATGTTGATTTTTAGAAATAGAAAAAAGCCACGAAAGCACGTCTACTTAATGTATTAAGGTTCAATGTCAGTTGCGAGATAGAAATGAAAACCATCATGATCGACATCTAGCGGACGTTCGAAATACAAACTTAACGTCAAGATTTAAATAATAGTAATACATAATAATAGTCGTTTGTTTTTTTTATATTGAAAAAAATTTGAAGTCATTAAGATAAATCACTATTATTGATGGTATCCGGTCAAATTCCCGAATCCAAAAACCCGAAGGCCAATATCCCGAAAACCGAATTTCCCGAATATACCATTCTCCCGAAGACCGTTTTCCCGAAGGGTTTTAAACCCGAAAAAAATTTGAAAAATCTATTAAAAATCAGAATTATTTATTAATTTTTTCCTCCAAAAAAGTTTGTAATTGTGTAAAAATTAATTCTGAGTATAAAAATCAATTGTAAATAAAATAAATATGAAAAATATAAAATTGTAAATAAAATAAATATGAAAAATATTTAAAAAAATTCAAAAAGAAATAAAGTAGGACAATTTTTTCAAATAATCCAGTTCTCGATTTTCATTGCGGTGTTCTTCATATTGTTGAACTATCCCTCGCAGTCGTGTCTGGGTAGTCAACCATTTCTTCTTTGGGGCGGCTTTTATTGACCTTCCCAAGCTTAGTTCCGGGATACATATTTCTGTATCTGCTTGCTCTTTCTGAAACTCCTTGAGAAGGTAATACAAGTTAGGGTGGTGTTTCCCTAGCAGTATTGCAAATCTGTTGTGCCATCCTTCACTGTTGTTATTCGTTTGATGAGCACCTTCGAGAGCAGCTGTGTGTTGGTTCCAAATGTGTATAGAGTATCGAGGAGGAACTGCCCTTCTTCTACCTCGACCTGTTCTTCCATTTATATAGTTCTCGCCGAAATAATCAAAAACAGGAAGAAGTTCCTGAGGAGCTTCTTCAACAAGAAGCTGAAACGTTGTTTTTACTCGATCGGGAGGAACGAAAGCTAGGGCCATCATCATATGCGTGAAATCTTTAATATCGCGATTTGTTGCGTGGTTGTAAAGTTCTTGAAGCCCCTCAGCTTGAATCCGGCGGTATATAGATTGACAGAGATGGAAGAAGCAGCATGAAATGGCAGCATCAGGAAAGACTTCGGCACAAGCGTTTAGAATAGCTACTTCAAAATCTGTCATAACTTTTCGAGGATGAAAATTCTGTATATGGTATTCTTCAGCGACATTCTTTACAGCTGTCAAAACTTCAGCATATTGCACGGATTCTTTCGATGTAAGCAAAGCGTATACTAGTGGGAGAGCAGCTTGGTAATTAGAATTATCGTCCTCAACATCTGACACACTTTTTTTACAATTCCAAGAATTGTAAAAACTTGTGTAAATATAGTTGGAGAAACCTACAAAGAAGACATAAATATTAATGCGAATCATAAAATTAAATAAATTTTAAAAATACAGCAATTTTATCGAACCTTAAATGTTCCATCCAAGAACCAAACTTCGCTTCGTGATAAAAATTCCAAATTTCGTCGCGTAGAACAAAAAGACAAAAGTTCCAAATTAAACAATCTATAATTGCTAATATAAGTTTTAACTACTCCGAATCAATATAGATAAGAGCATATTTGTATAAATTTTCCAGCTTTTATTGGTTATTAACTTTCTTCCATTGTACCTTGAAAGATGTAGTATTTATCTCCGCTAAAAATAGAAAAAATATTAAAGGAAACCAACACAAATAAAGAGGAAATGAAAGTTTCTTTATTTTAAGAGACTTCGCCGGCATAAAGAACAAAAATGATTACACGTTTTCACACTATGCTCATCTCTAACAGAAGCATAATGCTAGCATGTGAAGTAGCTGGCCCACATATCACAACGCACTTCTAATGCACAGAACGACTATATTCATCGCATTTAATGGAGTTTGCGACTGTCAATTTCCTTGGCAGAAAGATTAGATAGATGAGACAGTAGTCCACATTATTGTCAGATGGTAGATCCTCCTTGACATTTTTTAAAAAGACCAACCCATTTTGTGATGCAGGGTTTTGGTTAAATACGAAGGTAAATCACAAAATATAATGACAACACTGCAGGAGAAAAATTAAACCCTTTTTTCTGAACAAATCTACACCCATATGTTGCTCTTCAAAAACAATACAAAATTACTTTTTTATTTACTTAATGCAAATTTTCTTTATTATGCTCACAGCTATTATTAGCTTATTAGTTAACAGACACGACTTGCTATACTTAGATTAGTAAAGTCTGCTTCCGTCGAAGTTAACGTAGGGGCGCCCACAACCGGAGCGTGCACACAACCGGCACACTTCTCCTAAATGAATTTTTCGAGACGCGCTGTAAAAAATGAATAAATACACCGTCCGATACGATTTTTCACAAACAAAAAAATCAAACATTTTCGGAAACTAGGGCGAAAAAAAATCCGTGTCTGGCCGTTTAGCTGGATCAATTCGTTTGTGGCGTCTAGGGGTGAAAACAACCCTAAAATTTGAGGCAGTGGAGGAAGTTTCGGAAGTACAGGCGCCCTGGGCTGATGGCTCTTTTTTGTTGAGGAGGGGCCTCAGCTTGAACTTCGTTGCGTAGGCGTTTCAGTAAGGGTCCTGGCAATTCGGTGTAATGTGGCCACGGACAATCTTCCGTCGAGAAGTTTGGGTGAGAGCAAATTTGACAGAAACGGCCGGAATACTTCTTCTTGCACGAACGGTAGCTGTGGCCGGGAATGCCTCAATTTAGGCACCCTGGAGCAGCTTTAGGACGAAGTCTTGGCTCACGGAATTCTACTATTGCGCGGAAATCTTTGGTTATGCTCTTCTTGAAGTGTGAGCGTAGACTGTTATACTGATCTTTAGTATAATAATGCTTTTGGTTTTGGTTATGCTCCTCTTGAAGAGTGAGCGTAGACTGTTATACTGATCTTCAGTATAATAATAGTCTGCTAAAAGCGCGTCGTAGTCGACCTTATATTCTCGGCGCACTTGATTCATCTTGAGAATCTCTCTGGAATGCTTAGCGATATCCGTATTGCTAGGTGTTGGAGAGCTGGCTTCCTTGTGCAGTTTGCTGGTGACTTTATTAGCTTTAGTCAGCTGTGCAAGGAAGGTATCGCGTTCGGTGACGATTTTGTCGAAAGCAGGTTTTGAGAGCGCAATCAGCCCTGATGGCGACTCCTCAAATTCAAGTTTCGCCCCTTAAACCTGCTGTCCTTCGGGAACTGCTGTGTTCCATACGGTTCTGATTTCGGAGACAGTGGTTGTGGTTGGAATAACGACGCTGGTTGAGGGCTCCATTTCGTCTTCTTGAGCTCTTAAAACTATTTTATAAAATAACACGCGATCGGGAATTTTTCCTCGCCGGTTTCAAATCGTATACATGATACTTTCCAAGCTTTTTGCCATGCGAGTCGCAGATAACAACTATGATGGGTGCCAATGTCTCTACGACTGTTGCTGGGCCTTTGTAACGTGGTGTCAGTTTAGAACTGTAACCACGTGCAGCATTTAATAAAGTGTTATTCGGATAGAATACGAGATCTCCAGCTTTGAAATTAATATCATTCTTCCGGTTTTTATTGTATTCACGAACTCTGTACCGTCATCGGTGATAACAATTCTAGGTGTTCTAGAGTGTTCAATGATTTTACAATCTTGGGACCATCTGCTTTGGATATCGCAAAGCAGTTAATATAACGAGTATACGTGTCTTCACAAACTAGAATGTAATTTTTATCTGATTTAGACCGAGGTAGAGGGCCTACGATATCGAGTGACACTGATTCCCAGGGTTCCGTAATTTTGCGCGGATAGATTAAACCTTGTGGGGCGTGTTCTTCGGCTTACACTTTAGGAAAATCTCGCATTCGTTAATGTAACGCAACTTTTTCTAACATTTCGTCGTACCAACTTAAGCTTCTAGTTAGATCTAGTTCGGTAACGCGCGTGTCGTTAGGGTCGTCCTTCGTAAAGTCGCGAAAGCGTATCCGGCGCTTCATTAATTGCGCCTTTTCTGTGGTCGATCTTGACGTTATTTGCGGATAGCTCAAGAGCCCATCGCGCAAGTCTACCTTTTGGGTCTTTGAGACCTTGCAACCAAATTAAACTGGAATGATCTGTGATCAGAGTAAATTCAGCGCATTCGAGGTAACAGCGGAGCTTTTTAATAGCAAAGATTACGGCCAAGCATTCCTTTTCGGTGGTGGTGTAATTTAATTCCGCACCCCTTAAAGGTCTGCTTAAGCACGTGATCAAGTACTCTTTTTCTCCATCTTGCTGTGTCAAGATAGCACCTATACCGGTGTCGCTTGCATCGGTGTACAAGTAGTACGGTAAGCCAGGATTAGGCGCGACTAAAGTTAAAGCGCTTCTCAAGGACTCTTTAACTTCGTTGAACGCGGCCTCGTGTTCTTCGGTTCAGTTCCATGGGTACTTTTGAGCTCGCTAATTTATTTAGCGGCCCTTGCACTTTTGTAATATTGCGTAAGTGACGATGGTACCAGTTTACTGAGCCATTGAACCGGCGCAACTCTTTTCGATTACGAGGAGTTACCCGTTCGAGGATTGGTTCAACGCACTTAGTGTTTGGCTTTAAACCGTCTTTGTCGAGAATAAATTCTAAGTATTCTACCGACGATTTCGCAAAGTAAGAGCACATAAAGGTGCGATCGCTATCTGTGTCAAAAAGCGCTATAATTTTTTCATTACCTATTTTAATTGCGGTGGAAATTGTACGTCTTTCTTGAGACGGTTGGGCGCTGCGTGTCCTTTGTTTACTCTGCACTCAGTTTCATCAGTTATTACAAATAAATTGTTTGACTGATTAACTAGTGGCAGTGATCTGAGTGAAGATATGATGGCGCCTATTGTGGGGCAGATATCTTCTTCAGAATCGGAGTAATTCGTCTCAGATTCTGAGTAGAAGCAATCATAGTAATCGCTCTCAGAATCACTAGTATCAATCCTACCTGCATGCGCTTGGTTTAGCGTTGATGCTATTTGAGGATTGTACGTTGATTCATTAGCTATAGGAATGCTTTCTGAATTTGAAGGAGTCGCAATTTCATTTGAATTATTTATTTTGTTATTTATCGGTAAGTTATCGTTTGGTAAACTAGTGTTTTGTTCTAGAAGGAAGTCGCCTGGGAGGTCTAATCTCTCCTTTTATCAAGCTGAATGTTTTTTGGAATTTTATTTCTTAATTTCTTGTAAAGCGCGCCGATTTTTATGACGAAATCTATCCCTGTTTCGTTTTTTAACTGAATTGCAAGATGGATTTTGTTAAAAATTTGATTGTCATCGTTGACATCGCTGAATGTTTTTCGAAATGACGTAGAAAATTCTGTCCATGTGGTCTATTTGTGACGGAACATAATGAACCATGAAAACGCGGTATCTGTTGGAGTTTGGGAAAAATCGGGAGCGCATTATTGAGATCTAACGTTGAAGCTTTAATCTTTCTTTCGAATTCGTCGAGAAATTTGTAAGCGTCTTGTTTACCAGGGAATTTAAGGTCCCATAATTTAATTTTTTTATGTAAATTTGGAATTTGGGTTTGTTGCGCGGTGGAAGCGTTAAGAACCGGGTTCGTGTGGATGTTAATTAAGTCATTGTTGATTGTATTTAGATTTGAGGGCGTTGGGATTACGAAATCTGGGGCTTCGGAGAATTGTAGTATGCGATTAGCGACTGGCGCTTGTCGCGAAGGTGTTGGAAGCAAGAGTGGGTGAAGCGTTGATGTTGCAACTGCAGTTGCACTTTGACTTGTTGTCAACGTGGTTTCCGTAAACGTAACCGTGTTTGTGGTTAGGGTAAGCAGGTTGGTTGTACAACGTGTTCACCACTTGTGTCATATGCCCAACAAAAGTCATGCCATGGTGATTACGAATGCCCTGTTTGTAACTGTGACATTTTGTTTGTAATGTCCTTTATATTGTTTGTTATTTATGTGCGAAGTTTTTCGACAGATTTAGTCATTTCTAATCTAAGTGAGTTTATTTCGCAGTGGATTTCGCTATATAAATTGAGCATATGTTGTTGCGTATCTTTAAGATGGCGCACGAACATCTGCTGAATTTCATTTTTGAGTTTGCTATTATCTGATGCTTGATAAGCAGCGAAGTTTTTGAATCGTGGATAAAATGATTTAATTTGTGTGCTTGTGATTGGTGTTTGTTAAATTTTTGGTTTACGACCGCGGCGCTGAAGTGTTGTAATGAAAGTTGCTTCTTTTTGTTTTGACTAATCGCGTTAGTGTCGTCAATTATAGTTGTGTTGTCGCTTCCAAGTTCTGAAGTGTTTTGTGTTTCAGTGGCATCTTGGCGAATATCAATGAGGGGGGCTTGCGCGCTTTGTGTGTCACTGTGGTGTGTGAGTAGTCTCATTGATATTGGGGTTGGGGTTTTCAACCTTTTTTTGTTGGTTTTTAGGGGGTGGTGTTTTAAACATTGTTGTTTGTTTATCAAGGGACTTGGTTTGAGAACGAGTTTGTACGGTGCTTGTTTTAATTTGTTTGGCCTTAGGAGATTATTTTCCCGTTATTATTTATTATACATGTGCATATTTGCGCATGTGTAATAAAGGAAAATAGAAAAAATAATACTTCAACAAAATTAATTGATCAAATTTCAATTAAATTTTGCCCAAATTAATTTAGGTCAATTTAATTTTTAATTAATTTAATTTAAATAAATTTAAGTTTTATTAATTAAACTTTATTTAATTTATTTTTAAATTAATCAAATAATTTTCTTTTATTTCAATTAGTAATTTCAATTTTTGTTAAATTTAATTTAATTTATTTCATCAAAGAATAAATTAATTTAGATATAAAATTAGAATTTTAATTCTAAAGTATACTGTAATAAGGTATACTAGGAAAAAGCAAGGCACAATAATATATTGAGAGACACATCAGTGTGTTTACTTTTTTTGTACTGGGAATCTCGTCCTTGTGTGGTAGCGCTTATGGCTACTATCAAAACATAAATTTAAAATTTGTCACTAATGATAATTATCGAGAAAATAAAATAAATTGTTATGTTCATTTTAGCGAAAAATGTTTGTACAAGTTTTATTAAAAATTATAAATTGAAGCAAGGGGACAAAAAGCAGTAAGCACAAAATTTACAATAGCAAATAATAAATTTGGTGAAAAAATATAATAAATTTGTACATTATTTATTTATTTTTGTTTGTAAAATATTGCAAAAAATTACTAAGCAGTGCGAGATTGATACGAACATAGCAGTGAGAAATTAGATAATCATTAAAAATTCATGCTTAAATTAATTTTAGCAATTTAGTCAAATTGATTTTATTTTCAAAATATTAGGTACTTGATACTTTTCATTTAAGGTTTGTTTTTACACCTAGAAGTCACTTACGACTTGATCCAGCAAAACGGCCAGATACGGATATTTTTTTAGTCCTAGTTTCCCAAAAATGTTTGATTTTTTTGTGTGTGGAAAGAAAAGTTAAATTTTGTAGGTCAGTGATATCAATAATAACTTAATTAGATGATTGTTCAAACAATTGAGGATAAAGTAATTGATGTTTTTAAAGTTTTGCTTCCACATAGAGGAAGTATCTTTATTTTTTATTATATGTAAAGCCTAACACATTATAAACTGAGGAAAAGACATTTTTTAACGCACCGTATAAAACTTTCTGAAAATCAATATCAGATTCTGTATCAGCGACCCCAAACTCCCCGAGTAACAACATTAAATTAAATCTGATTAATTAAAAAAATTGTGTTCGCCATATTGGAGCCGCCATTTTGAATTTATGAAAATTAAAATTAGATTCGGCATCAGCGACCCCGAAAACCCCCCGAGTAACATATTTTAAGTAAATCCGATGCATTAAAAAACTTGTTGTCCACCATATTGGATCCGCCATATTTATTTTCTGAAAACCGATATCAAATTACAGTTATTGCTTATGGAATATAAAGTATGTATCCTAATGCTAATTTTACTGCCAATACATAGGTGATTTCCTTATTTAATTCCTCTTTATTAGCACTTTTAGGCCTCTGTTTTTGAATTTAGACACATTTATAGGTTACATTGTGGCCGCCATATTGGATGTTTTAAATGGCCACATAATTTTCGAACGTACTTATATGTGTGAATGATTTTTGGGTATAAGCAATTTTTTTGGAAGCTCTCAATTTTGGCCATCGGGGTGGCCCGCTAAACGTAATCACATGTAATCATTTAATAATCTTGATATTTTTAAATGATTTTATTATTTAGACTATAATTTAAATACTAATTTTGGAAGTTATAAAACTGTTTATTAGTAAAAGTTGTAAATTGGATAACAGAATTTTCACTATTTATATATTTAATAACTGAAAGAAAATTTAAATCAAAAAATTTAAAATCAATAGAAACGTTGCAAGCAGACCATAGATTTTCGAAAACTTTTATATTCAAAAATTTTAATTACTGACAAAAAGATGTCCTTTTTATAATATTTTGTTTTGAAAATTGGAAAACAACTGTTACTAATAGAGAAATTTTCAGTTTTCCGAATTTTTTTGGATTCCGCTGCATTAATTTCGAAAGCCAAAGTTAGATTCCGATTCTTTGGAAAATTTTCTACCAGAATTATGGTTTTGTATAATTTCTTGAACAAAATTTGAAAAAGAGTGGGGGTTGACATTTCAGCTGCAACTCTAACATGCGTTATTGGAACATTTGTAGTTTTTACTCAAATTATTCGATTAAAAAAGTAAGTAGTGGTTTCGAAACTTGAATTCAATTTTTAAATTCTTAATTGTTGTTTTTTTCCTATTACTCAAAAAGTAAACAAATTACAATATTTCTCGAAAAAATCAAGTTAATTTTTTTATTCTTTCATTGCACATCATCGAAATCAATTTAAATTAATCTAGTATGACCACTAGACAATTAATAATGCATAAATCAATTTATTTAAAATGTTGCAAACAATGTTAATTAAGAAATAGATTACTTTAGACCTTTGTCCGAATCAAAAATGTTTTCTGCAGACTAGTTTAAATATAATGTTTCACGGTGAAAGGAACTTAGCTATTATTGACAGAACTAAAATTGGAAGTATAAATTAATAAAAATGACTAATTTTCTTTACAAACTATTAATATTTAATTCATTATTAAATGCAATATCTTCAGAAAAATATGCTTTTGATGTTAAATAATCAATAATACATTTTTAATGAAGATAAAATTACTTAAACATAACCTAAAATTTTAAGCAGCTAAAGTCCCTTTCACCGTGGAACGTCATATATGTATGTCTATTTTAGTAAAAAATTATTTAAAAGTTGAAAATTTTAATTGTTATTAACAATTATATAAGCAATAATCAAGTTTCTTTTTTATTTGTAATAAAAATATACATACAATATACATACATATTTTTTCGAAAAATATGTGGCCATTTAAGAAATCCAATATGGCGGCCACAATGTAACCTATAAATGTGTCTTAATTCAAAAACAGAGGGCTAAAAGTGCTAATAAAGAGGAATTAAATAAGGAAATCACCTATGTATTGGCGGTAAAATTAGCATTAGGATACATACTTTATATTCCATAAGCAATAACGGTAATTTGATATCGGTTTTCAGAAAATAAATATGGCGGATCCAATATGGTGGACAACAAATTTTTTAATGCATCGGATTTACTTGAAATATGTTATTCGGGGGGTTTTCGGGGTCGCTGATGAACAATCTGATGTTAATTTTCAGAAATTCAAAATGGCGGTCCAATATGGCGGACAAATTTTTTTTATGTGCACAATTCGTCATGACTCGCCATGACGCCGACTAAATCGGAACTGAAAATTTTGATCTAAAGAAACATATGATATTATTTTTACTAACTGACATTTTTAAAATTCAAAAAATAAGAATTTTCTGTATTTCTCTTAATAGTTAATGCCTAAACGTTTCGGGGGTTTTCTCAATCTTTTTGGTCTTGAACGCGATTCATCATAGTCCGAGTTGGTCTTTGATGGTTCCGTTTCCGAATTGCTCTAGACGCATTTCGTATCGTCATTTTCGGAAGTTGATGAGTCTGAATTCGAGTCCATCTCGATCAAATCCACTGAGCTGTCGGGATTCCTCATTTTTAGTTGGCTAACGTGTGAGGTTGATGCGTATCTTCTGTCTAGGCCATCCTTTCGGAGTGTAGCGACTCCATAAGTGTCGCCTGGTTTCACTTTCGTTATGACCAATGGTTTGTATCTTGCTCGAACCTTCGATGATTGTCCCGGTGCATATTTTGCTGCTTGCATCATGACTATGTCGCCTATTTCAAATTTGACGTTTTTCACTCGGTTTTTGTCGAATCGTGTTATATATTCATTTTGTCCTTCTTCAATCTTGGTTCGAATTTCGTTTTGGATGATTTCGGAAAGTGTGTAACGGCTGTCGTCGTCTAACGTGAGCTTCCTTAGTTCACCTTCATCATGTGGATTTATAAATCCGTAGAGCGTTTCAAATGGACTTTTTTCTGTTGTTTTGTTCGGAAATTCGGTGAGATCTCTCTGCACTTGCTTTAATCTTAAATCTTAATGTCGTCCCTTTGAATGTCGAATACTGTCAAGAATTGCCTAACACATTATAAACTTAAAAAAACATTTTTTAGCGCAGCGTATAAAACTTTCTGAAAATTAACATCAGATTTCGTATCAGCGACCCTATAAACCCTCGAGTAACAACTTTCAACGAAATCTGATGAATTAAAAAAAATTTATCCGCAATATTGGACCGCCATTTCGAATTTTTGAAAATTAACATCAGATTCGTCATCAGCGACCCAAAAAACCCCCCGAGTAACATATTTTAAGTAAATCCGATGCATTAAAAAACTTGTTGTCCACCATATTGGATCCGCCATATTTATTTTCTGAAAACCGATATCAAATTACAGTTATTGCTTATGGAATATAAAGTATGTATCCTAATGCTAATTTTACTGCCAATACATAGATGATTTCCTTATTTAATTCCTCTTTATTAGCACTTTTAGGCATCTGTTTTTGAATTTAGACACATTTATAGGTTATATTTTGGCCGCCATTTTGGATTTTTGAAAAAGCCACATATTTTTCGAAAGTATTTATACATACGAATAATTTTTAGGTATAAGCAACTTTTTTCGAAGCTCTCAATTTTGGCCGTCGGGGTGGCCCGCTTAACGTAAAAAGTCCCATATATAAAAATATTTTGTCTTTGAAAACAGAACAAAGTTAAATATTTGTTAACTTATAATGTTTCTAAACATTAAATAAATTATTTAATATTTTCCTATTTCATTAAGCAGTTATTTTTTATGATAGTAAATACAAAGAAAAATTTTGATTGATGAAGTAAGCCATTTATTTTTAATGTTTGAAAAATGTCGAAAAAGTTTACAAACACAAAAGGAACTTGATTATTGTTAACATAATAGTTAATACTGTGCATCGCGCTGGAATGCGCGAACGAATGGACAAATTAGGACACATTTTTACTTATTATACTATATCTTTGGCAAAATTTTTCGGTCCGTTTTTAAAATAGTAGTATAGCTAGGCCGGTTCTACGTAATTTCATTCGTTAATGCAGATTCCTACTTACCGACCGAATTGACGTAGAACCGGCCCTTGGTGGAGGGTCCTCATTTGCATATATGCAAATTAGTTAATCCTTTTAATTTGCATACATGCAAATTAGATAACTCTTTTAATTTACATATATGCAAATTAGTTAACCTATTTAATTTGCATAACTCTAATTTGCATACGTTTTCTATTGTTAACAATTTACGTTAATGCAAATGCCACCCACTTTTCACCCACCTTCTTTGAGTTGTATGCAAAATTCACCCTTTTAGACGTGGAATATTCAAATACCACCCACTTTCAACCCTACCTTTTTTTGTATTCTACCTAACCTGTATACATTTTGTACTTTGTAACCACCCCCTCCCACCACCCACTCACCCGTTACCTATGTAAAATACATTGCTTTTAGTTAACCACCCCCTCCCACCCACCTACTTTTTTCCTTTATATTTTCTATACTACCACCCACCACCACCTACTTTGTATAAACCAGAAATTTCAAAAATCGTATAGAGAATCGCGAGAGACCAAGCGTTCGCGAGATACCGCGCGGGCGCTGTGGGCAGTGGGAGTGGGTGGTGGTGGGTGGTGCGGTAAGGCCCAGTGCTCAGTAGAGGTGCGCGTACGGTTACCGCGTTGAGTGAGTGGATAGTTCCATGCGTCAGACCTTGCTGTCTGACTCATGCAGGGTGCTTCACTGGCGCTACAGCACCGTAGGGATAAAGGTATTGTTCAAAAATATGTAAGCAAGTTTCAACTTGTCTATTTTCAAAATAACAATAGTATTGTTTGAAAATCTTAATACATGTTTGAACCTGCATCTTGAATAGAATACAGACATTATCTAAAAAAACCTTCAGACAGGTTTTAACCTGCCTGTAGATAATAACAAAGACATTTTTTAGGAAACCTTTTAGTGACGTCATTTATTTTTTTACAAGTTTGAACACGTCTTCCAAATGACTCCTCTTTTTAACTTAAAGTGGAGGTAGTTGCGTGCACAGGCGTCAAAGTGGGGGTAAAAGAGTGGGAGTTGAAGAAGAGTGGGGTTTAAAGGATATAAGGTAGGTTGGAATCCACGATTCGACACTTCTACTACAGTTTTCATCAGCATCAGCAGCTCCAGCAGTACCAGCAGCTTTAACTTCTACAGCAATATAACAAATTAACAATTAACGAATTTCATCAAATAAGTAAGCTATAGCATTGTTTATATCTAGTAGGAACAGAAGGAAAAAATTGATGTATTGTATGTACTTTCTTTCCATTAATATATTATCCTGTTGTAATATTACACTCAACACGTATAGCATTCACCTTCATTATAGATGTAATTGAATCAGAAACATTTATAGAATTTGCTTTAAGATACCTGGGAGAAAATCCAAATATTTGTCTTATACCATCTTCTTTCCTGAAGTCAATGTCTTTATTACATACAATTGTACATTTTAATGTATTTGTATCAACTATCATTTTTAAAACAAGACCAGTACCTCTTATTCTATGTTCAACATGTTTTTTAATATCTTCCATTTCATAACTACCTGTAGGTATTACTATATCAAAACCATCTACATAAAATGTATTAGCAAGTTGGTAATTGAGTTAAATGTAAGGAGCTCAACAAGACCTAATACATAATTTTTGTTAGATGATAGTTCAATTGGTGGAAAGTATGAAGCCTCAAGGGTTGAAGAATTCCCTGATAACGTGAGAGTGATAGAATCATTCATGTTAAGTGTTTAGTTGTATACTGAAGCTTGAAATTGTTTACACATTCTTATATAGACTAAAGTTATTCTTCACTGTAAGTTGATTACATAGAAATTTAAGACACAAATGACCGCATATAAACGTATCAAAATTTTGATATCTTTCATGATTATATTTTATATAGCTACCAACACCTAAGTAAACAATGAGATCCAATGGTGGTGAAAGATTACCAAAACTGTCAAAGTATTCGGTTTCATTGTTAACCTTTTTATATGCAACCCAATGAGTTCCAGGACCTTCTTTATCATCAAGATTTATTATTATTATTGCTGAGGTAGCTTCAAAATTAGTTTTTTGAATTTTTTTTTAATGCGTAATCCTTTGCCTTTATAAGGTCGCATATAAAGACCAAGTCCTCGTTGATATGGTTTCATGTATAAACCTTGTCCTAAAGCAATAGACTCCATTGTATGGTCATGTCGTTGAGATTCTGAAAGTTCCTTCTTAGCAATGTTAGCTTCATTTACAGCTTTCACTATACTACTAATTCCACCAGTAAGCGCCCCTAGAGCACTTAATCCTGCAAAAATTGGAACAAGAGGTAAAATACCACCAACTTTTGAGGGTATAGGAAGAATTCAAGGTGATGTAATTTTAGATTTACCACCATACTGTTTTACAGCTTTCCTTGCACCAATCATAGCAGTTCTAATTGTATCTATAGAGTTATTATTATTATATTTCATTGACTTTTTAGCAGCATGAACAATTTTATTTAGTGAAACACGTTTTTTAGAAACAACCTTCTTCCTCTTTTTCTTTGTCTTATTCTTTTTATATTTTTTATTAATTTTTATCCCCATCCCAAATTTAGACTTGGTTTTCATTATATTAGTTACAGCTAATGCAACTGCTTTTTCACTTAATTTTGCGTCTTTAGAAACAACTCGTTCCCACGCCTTCTCAGCATGTATTTTATCTGCAGAATTTTTTATAGCGACGTCTGTATCTTTGAATAAGCTATATCATGCTCTTTACAAGCTGTATCTAAAGGGTTTATGCCAGGATCACCACGTGCAAGACGTTTTGATAACTTCGTACCAGGTCCACAATATTGATAACCCGGGAAATGAAACTCGAATGGTAATTTATTGATTATACTATTGAGAATGCCTTGACCACGACAAGCAATTTTTTTGGTACTCTTTTTTACTTTATCATGAGTAATCATTCCTCACTCGACCGTGGTTTAAAACCAACTGATTGGAGTACCTATATAAGCAATATATTTATAGCTGCACACTCAATCGATTTCAAGATGTTGTTCAAGGTGCAAGATGTTTAACTACCAATTGTAAATGTTCATAATTTCATTAGTATAATATTAGACATCAATATAGAAACATGTTTCGAAAGGAACGAGAAACGCTTCATGAAATAGCTAAAGCAATTGATGCTATACGTAAAAAACATCGCATACTTAAAAGTGGTAGAGAGCCAGAGAACATATTTTGAAAGAGACCTTTCAACCATTAGTTGCTCCATTGGAAAAATTAGTTAATAGACCGTATAATTCCATTGAGAGTGAAAATGTATCTAAAATTAAAAAGGAAGAAGAAGAAGAACAAGAAGACTTTGAAACAACATTCAAGACTGCTGTTAGTAAAGATCAACCATTTGATATATCTTCTTATAATAATAATTATAACAAATTTCATGATCCTGTATCTGAAGTAGATTTACAAAATGTAAGAAATGAAAGCATAATGAATGATGACATTTTTTCAAACCAAGAGCAAAACGATGTGTTAAATGATAAGTCAACAAGTCAACAGTTTGATGAGCAGAATAATCTACAAGACCAAGATTCTGACAAATTAATAGATAAATTTATAAAATTGTTGAATAAAAATAAAAAACAATATTTGGATATGGTTTACGGAGTGCGGAAAGTTGAAAATGGAAATTTTATGATAGGTAATACAGAAATTAATTTTAATGGCCCTTTTATTGACTTAGTTGGAAAAAAATATAATAAAACAGAAGGATTACTAGAACTTTTATTCAGACAGCAACCTAATCAAGCTTTTATAAGTTCAAATGATTTAGCCAACTATAAAGAAATATTACAATCTACTAATGCACATAGAAAGAATTACAGTCCAAATAAACATATTCGTATAAACAAAAGTTTTAAATATACAAACGTAATTGCTAAGCTTTATCAGAAAACTGGAGAATCCTTACAAAAAAAAATTTTATTACCGCAATCTATGTTAGTAGAAAAGAAATTATACTCAGACTATATCTACTGGTATCATCCAAATGAACTTGTCGATCGTTTACGTCTACTTATAGCATCACGACAAGCTGGCAATCCAAGTCATAACAATGAAATTATGAGTATCCTTGAAGAATTACGTGAATCTAAAATTATATATTAAGAGGATACATATCAACTTTAAATCAGTACTATATTGAGTATTGATGTATTCATATATATCTTAAAATATGGATAGTAAAAAGTTAACAGTAGTCACAGAATTACATAGACAAGCTCGGAAAAATTATCCACGTCGAAAAGTACAATTGCGTGGTGTAGATGAAACATGGCAAGCAGATTTGGTTGAAATGATACCATATTCGAAAGTTAACAAAGGATTTAAATATATGTTAACTGTAATAGATATATTTTCCAGGTATGCATGGTCAATATCTGTAAAAAGTAAATGTGGGAAAGAAGTTTCTACTGCTATGAAATCTATACTTGTACAAGGACGTTTACCTAAAAATTTACATACCGATAGAGGCAAAGAATTTTATTATTTAATATTCGAAAATTTAATGAAGTCATATAACATTAAACTGTATTCAATATTTAGTAATTTAAAAGCATCAATAATTGAAAGATTTAACCGAACACTTAAAAATATGATGTGGCCACAGTTCAACTTAAGAGGAAATTATAAATGGGAAGATATTTTACCATCTCTAATTTTAAAATATAACAATCAGAAACATCGAACTATTGGTATGAAACCAAAGGATGTCAGAAAAGAAGATGAAAAGGAATTATTAAAACGCATTTCAAAACAGAGGAAAATTTTAACTAAAAAGGCAAAATTCAAAGTTGGTGATTGAGTTCGAGTCAGCAAGAATAAACATGTTTTCGAGAAAGGATATACACCAAACTAGACAACTGAAATATTTACCATCTCTAAAGTTGAGTCAACAAAACCAGTAACTTATAAGCTGAAAGATTATCAAGATGAACCCATCGAAGGTGGTTTCTACGAAGAAGAAATTTCTAAAGTGAAATATCCAGATATATATCTCATAGAAAAAGTTCTTAAGAATCGTCGTGATAAAGTGTTTGTAAAGTGGTTAGATTTTGATAATTCACATAATAGTTGGATAAAAAAGACAGACATGTAAAAGTTACAGTTAACTTTTGAAAAATTAAAGTTAACGTTTTGAAAAGTTAAAGTTAACTTTTTGAAAAGTTAAAGTTAACTTTTTGAAAAGTTAAAGTTAAGTTTCTGAAAAGTTAAAGTTGACTTTTTGAAAAGTTAAAGTTAACTTTTTAAAAAGTTAAAGTTAACTTTTTAAAAAGTTAAAGTTGATTTGACTGGTATTATTGTTTTCCTTTAATACATATACTATACATTTTAATACAATCTTTGTGTTAAGAAAACATTGATAACAGTCAAATTAAAGTTTTTTCTGTTAT
The DNA here is from genome assembly GCA_032872475.1 of Leptopilina myrica (nomen nudum). Classification (NCBI taxonomy): domain Eukaryota; kingdom Metazoa; phylum Arthropoda; class Insecta; order Hymenoptera; family Figitidae; genus Leptopilina; species Leptopilina myrica (nomen nudum). The sequence continues at coordinate 17,392,776 of CM065461.1, forward strand.
TATTCGTCCATTACACTCATCTTTCATGAGTCCTAAGACTTTTTTGTTAGCTTGCGGAATTCCATATACATTATTTGTAGAATAATCAGATGTATCAAATTTACAAATATCCGCTTTCATATCAGAGTAGAAATTTGTACATTTAATTTTATAAATAAGGCTGTCGGTATCAGTGTAGAGCAATTTTCGTCATACTTGTTTCGCATGTACTCATAATGAAAATCATACATTAATGTCTTAGATATATCCAAAATTTTTTCAATCATGGAGATTGATTAAATTTTAAAACTCGATGAATTTGAGTGACTACAAGACCACTTTCTACTGCTTGTTTAAGGTCACGATAATGGAGAATATACTTTTGTTTTGGTAGAAGGGTAGTAAGTAATGTCTCTTGTTTTGATCCAGGTGGCTTTGAGTGTTCTGAACAAAATGGTAAATCACTATGACTTTCATGTAGATCTTGTAAGTACTCTAAATCAACTTCTAATATATAACCAATTTTTGAATCATTTGTAATATTAAAGTTAAAATTCTTATCTACATCTTTTACCCACTCAAAACCACCATAGGGAAGTGCTTGAATCATAGCCCAACCATAAATGTTATTAACATCCAAATATACAACGTAAGATGAATCTTCATTTTCATCATAATTTTTCATGTACCGATTACTGGCATGAGCATATCTGTTTGAACATTGGCTAATCCCACATCTAATACCACGTTCCACAAACATAACCATATCAATATCTGTGAGAAGTTCCAACTCTACATCTGTATATTTTAACATGGCATCCCAACTAAGTCCAGGTGTTGTATAATAATAAGCTGGATCTAACCCATATGCATCAAGACATTGGTCTCTGAAATTTTCAAAAACATCTGCGAGAAGCAAAATCTCAGTTTTCATGTATAAATATACATACTCGTAGAGATATTGACAATTAAAAGCAGACCAAACTTTTGTGCATGACTATAATCTTCATCGGTTACATGAGAATCATTTAGGGTACTGTAAAATTTCTCTTTTGCAGGTAGTTGCGTCTCATTTAATTTTAATCTATTGTCTAAATACTCATATGGGAAAATTCCTTTGCGTGTTAATAACTTAATCTTATTAACATCGTGAGAATCAAATTCAGAATGTACTATTGTATATTTTGACAGATATGAAGCCAATTTATCCAAAGATGATGCTATGAAACAAAATGAGTCAATAAATTTAAATTTTATACCATTTTCTGGGAGATCTTTTGTGAAGCTAATATATTTTTCTTTAGTAATAGGAAGGAGATCAATTTTACCTCCAAACCCATTCGCAATAGCTTCTATAATGAAGTGAGCATCATAACCACTCAAATTATGGAAAACAACAGGAATAGTATGCAATTCCTGATAATTTAGGTTGCAAGGTTGATGAGCTACACCTCTGTATTTACCAGTCAGGTGACAATGATCCCTAACCTTTATCTCACCCTGCTTAATCACTTTCCTACAAATGTAACACTTTTTAATTTTTTGAAAAAGATCCTCTTGTTCAACACTTTAAACTTCCATCGGAATGATAGTTTTAAATACAGGTTCAAGTGTCTTAGCAACTTGCTCCAATTCATTAGCAAACCATTTCGCTGCATTTTCTTCATCAATGGGAGATGCTTTGTATACAGATTTTGTATTATTACATCTTTGTTCACTACATTTGAGGTAATATCCAATGCTTAAAAGTTTATGATTTTGAACAATTTCTGTATTACCTCCCATAGATGAAGAATCTGTTTTTGGAAGTAATAAGCTCTCACAGTCTGCATATATAATAAATGGAGCACGCTCCTTGTTTGAAAAGTTTTTAAATTTTAGTTTATTTTTATCTGGATTTGGTAAAATAATTTTTGTTTTATTTAAAAGGGAACAACTTAAAGAATGTGCAGAAAGTTTATCTTCACTATGAAAATATTGCAAACAGCGATCACAAATTTAATTTAATTTAAAATTTAAAACATTTTTATATTCCATATAACTTTTAACATACTTGGGATTCGCAGTTTGAGGTGGATAGAGCGCGGAAAGTATGGACCACTTTAAGCATTTATTATCATTGTTATGAACATTAATGCAAGCTTTTTTTCCTTTAATGAACTCAGGTAAATCTATAAAAGAACCAACCAAACTTTATGGGGTTGTATCTACTAAAATTTACATCTAATCTTTGAATTGAATCAAGTCGCCAATTTGAATCTTTTTCTTCAAAATCTTCACAAAGGCGTAGCGTTATTTGTTTAATATTTTCATTATGGAAATTATGTAAATCAGTTGAAGGGAAAATTTCTTTTGTACTCGCGGTAAAACTTTTTATATAAAAAACTATCGAATCATCAGGTAGAACTTGTTTATATTTTGCTTGAAAAACTGTGTAAACTTTAAGTGGTCCATCTCTTAAAACTCGTTCTACCTGATCTTTAAAAACTGAGTAAGCATCATCTAAGAAATCATTAGTATCTAAATGTGATATAAATGTGAAAGAATTTATCAATTATCCGAATCAATCTCAAAATAATTCTTATTAAGCTCTTGAGTTTCATATGTATTGACAGCACAGCCATCCTGAATACAGAAACCTGCTTTTTCAGAAAATATTTTTTCAAAATCAATTAATAATTTAAAATTATCAAAAAACTCAGAAAAAATTTGTTAGTATGGTGGGATACGAACCCACGACCTTTCTATTGCCGGTAGACTGCTCTGACCACTGAGCTACATGCACCCCAAGATTCTCCGAGTTCCTTGATATACTATACCTCCCTGCATTATTTCATGATAATGTAGGGAGTTTCTTGAAGATGATAAGCCTAATTTTTCAATTACATAGGCCAATTATAGTTAAGGAAGTTAATCTATCATTCGGAAATTATTAATATTAATGTGAAAGAATTTATCAATTATCCGAATCAATCTCAAAATAATTCTTATTAAGCTCTTGAGTTTCATATGTATCGACAGCACAGCCATCCTGAATACAGAAACCTGCTTTTTCAGAAAATATTTTTTCGAAATCAATTAATAATTTAAAATTATCAAAGAACTCAGAAAAAATTGGTTTAATTTTTAATTATTAATTGATTTCGAAAAAATATTTTTTGAAAAAACAGGTTTCTGTATTCAGGATGGCTGTGCTGTCGATACATATGAAACTCAAAAGCTTAATAAGAATTATTTTGAGATTGATTCGGATAATTGATAAATTCTTTCACATTAATATTAATAATTTCCGAATGATAGATTAACTTCCTTAACTAAATGTGATATATTTATAATACTTCCGTTTTGAAGTCTGTTGTTAAAGGCCCTGTCAGTAACTACCCATTTAATTTTATCATGTGAGTTATTTAGTCCAGCTCCACGTTTCATAAGCTCATTTAGTTGGCATTCTTAATATTTTAGTTGTAATAGCAAATGTTCAATCCTTCTTTTATTAGAACCCTCAATTATGCTACGTCGCGAGAACTTTGTTAATAGAGCAATATTATTTTTACATTTATTATGCCACTCAAATGCGCTTATTAAACGATCATTGACTTCTTTAGATTTATTACATTGCAATTTATCCTGAACAGTGTCAATGAAAGTTTGTGATGCTATACAAAATTCATTAATGCTGTCTTGGGATGCTACTCGCGCTTGAGATGATACTCTCGCATATGGGTTTCTAATTATTCGCGACATGTTGATAATAAAATTTTTTTTTAGTGATAATTGGAAAAAAAATTCTTAAACAAAGAAGCAGAAACTGAAACAGATAAAACAGAAAATGTTGTCCTCAGCTAACAGTTGTCCACAGCTAACTGTGCTACTGACATGTCGATAGGAGAAGGAGGAAAGAGTATGAAGTCATCAACAGCTAACACCTCATCTTTTCAATGTCTTCAAGAACCAGAGATATGTGAAAAAACAGAATTTGAAAATCTGAAATACATTACAACCAATTTTAATCATTGAAGACAATTGATGTGTAAATTATATGCAATGCATATAATATTGCTAAAATAACCTACACAAAGACTACTGCTATAACTGTAATCAAATAAAACAGAATCGTCTCCGAACGGCTGCGTCCACCTCTGCAATGGTCGTACAAGTAGTAGGCGGCTAACGACAGGCTGCTACAGCTACTACAGACTGACTGGGGTCTCTAAACGGCTGCGTACACCTCTGCAATGCTCGTACAAGTAGTAGGCGGCTGACGATAGACTGCTACAGCTACTGCAGGCTGACTGGTTTGCTGCTGGTACCGGAGCTGGTGCTGGAGCTAGAGATGTTGCTGAAAGTCATCCCCGTTCAACTCTGCTCGAAAAAGTGGGCTCGAAAATGATGTAGTTCAACTTGCTCTGTACAGGTAGCGCTGTACTGAAGCCATGACGTGACCGACATGACAGGTGTCAAAAGCATGCGCAACTTTGAATTGAACTGACGTATTGCTGACGTATTTAATTTTTCGAAAATTCGTTTGTGAAAAATTAATTTAATTATTTTTGTACAATAAAAAATAACGTGTGTGTGGTGAAAAACTGTGGTACGAAGCTACTTTTTTTCCCACTATTCCCTATTTAATAATTATATCAATAATTTTTTAAATCGGCTACAATTATAATCTTCACCATGCTTTTTAGTGATACTTTAATCAAAATAATTTTTTATTTTAAACGAAAAGATGTTAATTGGAAATTTTCGAAATCAACAATTATTACAAATACTTTTTTTATTAAACGTTAAATATTAAATTCTTTAAAAAAATAATTTCTTAAAGCATATTTTATACTGATAATTAAAGAAAATTCCATTGAAACAACCGATTACTTGTCTATTATCGAATAAATATTTACTTGCATCAAATAATTTTTATGAGGCCAATGAAATTGTATTTACACAAATAATTTTAAATTTCGTTATTAGTTAAGCACTTACTTTAATAATTTTAATATTTATTGCAAATACCATTGAATATATTTAAAAGAAAAAATATTTGATTCGAATAAATATTTATTTGCTAATAAACAAATAATTCGTTATTTACATGAAATAAATTTTGTTTTCAGTGCATTTCAATCATTTATAAAATATACGATTTCAATATGTAAATATAATATATAAAGCAAACAATTAAAAAATAAATTTTACAGAGTTGTTTTGAATTCTGGACATTTAAATCATTCGTGTACATATGAGCGATTCCACGTCAAGTGATCAAGGGGTCTATTTGTGTAATGTTTATTTCAATAATTTTTTCCTAAAAGAACATATCTCAGATATCTCAGATATTTAATTGCAATTTAATATTAATAGGAAGATTTAGGGTTACATTTATTGTTCTGTTAGTGGCAATTGTTTTGCACACAATTTTGAATAAGCATTTTATTGCACGGAAAATCGAATAAGCATTGTCTTGCACCAAAAAGTGAATAAGAATCATCTTGCATTCGCTTTTCAATAAGCATTATATGAACGGGAGGCGTCGATATAAATGATAAAGTGGGACTAGAATGTTTAAACATTGAAAAAAAGAGTTTTCTACTCGCCGGAGCGCTCAAAACCCGGTTTTTAGCTCCGTTTTGGAGAAAATTCTTTTTTTCTAAAAAAAAATTGAAATTTATTTTTAATTTTGATTTTTTTTAAACAAAAATTTTTTTTTCAAAATGCTTATTTCCAATCGAAAGAGCATGAAAAAACCTTTCCAAAATGTACTTTGTCAAATTTGTATGTTTAATTGTTTAAGAGTAAAAAATTATTGAAATAAGCATTGTACTGAAAAACACAAAAATTTAACCCCCTCCCCCTCGGGAAATATTGGACTAGGTAAAAAAATATTTTCACGAAAAAATTACTATCTATGAGTGATGGTGATTGTGGTAATTGTGATGGTCCTGGTGTTGGTTCACCCCACCTTGTTCTTTTACGCCTTGAACTTTTTGCTTCCTTTTTAGAGGTTGATGGACCTGGTGTTGGTTCATCACATTTCTTCCTTTGAGGATTTAAAATTTTTTCCTCCCTTTTACTTGTTGATGCTTCTGTTTATGGTGATGTTGGTGATTGTGGTAATTGTAATGGTCCTGGTGTTGGTCCACCCCACCTTGTTTTTTTACGCCTTGAACTTTTTGCTTCCATTTTAGAGGTTGATGGTCTTGGTGTTGGTTCATCCCACCTTGTTTGTTTGAGCTTTGGACTATTTTCATTCCTTGGCGGTAAATTACTTTTACTTATCATTGTCCATGGTCGCTAATTGTTAATTACTCCCTCCAGGATATTTACCAGAGTGTAATTATGCTGAAAAATAAATAATTTTTTTATTATTTCGAAAACATTTTTTTAAGCATTGTAATATGTAATAAGGTAAAATGATTTATACATACCATCCATTTTCGACTCAATTTCATCTTTTCTGGATCTAAAGCTCTCAATGACATCACACGTCTTCTGTTATGTAAACGAGGGTCAGGGCGACTCATCCTTTAAGTAAATTCTTGAAGTGTTTGGAAAAATAATTGTAACTTCACTACACAACAAATACTGTAACACAGAGACGAGAAGAGATTTCACTAGAGACGAGATAAGTTTTCACTAGAGACGAGACGAGTTTTCACGAAGAGAACAGTTTTCACAATGACAGGTAGACTTGAAGGTTATGCGGAAAATTTTCAAAAATGTTCTCCCACTTCATGTTAAAAAATTGTAAATATTAGAAAGTTGGAAGTATTTTTATGATAGGGTCGCAGGTTGGTAAAATGTTACATCCGTACATAGTTTTGGAGACGAAAATTTTTGTGCCTTGAAAAATACATAGTTTCCACCACAGCGCCGGCGCGGTATCTCACGAACGCTTTGTCCCTCGCGGTTCTCTATATGATTTTTGAAATTTCTGGTTCATGCAAAGTGGGTAATAGTGGGTGGTAGTATAGAAAATATAAAAGAAAAAAGTGGGTGGGTGGGAGGGGGTGGTTAACTAAAAGCAATGTATTTTACATAGGTAACGGGTGAGTGGGTGGTGGGAGGGGGTGGTTGCAAAGTACAAGATGTATACAGGTTAGGTAGAATACAAAAAAAGGTAGGGTTGAAAGTGGGTTGTATTTGCATATTCCACGTCTAAAAGGGTGAATTTTGCATACAACTCAAAGAAGGTGGGTGAAAAGTGGGTGGTATTTGCATTAACTTAAAGGGTTAACAATAGAAAACGTATGCAAATTAAGGTTTATGCAAATTAAATGGGTGAAAAGTGGTTGGTATTTGCATATCCCACGTCTAAAAGGGTGAAATTTGCGTAAAAGTTAAAAAAGGTGGGTAAAAAGTGGGTGGTATTTGCATAAACTTAAATTGTTAACAATAGAAAACGTATGCAAATTAGAGTTATTCAAATTAAATTGGTTAACTAATTTGCATATATATGTAAATTAAAAGAGTTATCTAATTTGCATATATGCAAATTAAAAGGGTTAACTAATTTGCATATATGCAAATGAGGACCCCCCACCAAGGGCCGGTTCTACGTCAATGCGGTCGGTAAGTAGGAATCTGCAATACCGACTGAAATGACGTAGAACCGGCCTAGCTATACTACTCAAAATTCTATCTTTTTTTAGGTGAAATTCCAAGCTTTCATTTGAGATTTTTAAAAAGTAAATAAAAACTATCGAGCTTGCAAAAAATTGCAAACAACTATCTATTTGTTAATTAACATTGTTTGCACCATTTTAAATAAATTGAATTATGCATGATTAATTGTTTGGTGGTCATACTAGATAAATTTAAATTGATTTCGATCATGTGCAATAAAAGAATAAAAAAATTAACTTGATTTTTTCGAGAAATATTGTAATTTGTTTACTTTTTGAGCAATAGGAAAAAACAACAATTAAGAATTCAAAAATCGACTATGATGGATCTCTTAGTAAGACGTACAAATTTTACTTATCACACCCCACACAGCAACGAAACTTTCCTAAATATTTAATAAACATTTACTTGCAAACTTGGAAGTATTTACTGGAAAAGTTAAGAGAAAATTGTGTAAAGATTTACATGTCCCATTTCAATAAATGTTTAGCGTGAAATTTTCCTGAAAATTTAAATTAAATTTTTAGGAAAGTTTCGTCACTCAAAGTTAACTGAAAATTTAAATTAAATTTGTATTAAATTTTCGTCATAAAAATTCTCCAAATATTTGAATTAAAATTTGTTAAATGTTCATCGTAAAAATTTAATGATAATTTTTATATAGGTTATGGATGAAAGTTTTCTCAAAAAATAATAAATAACCAATATTTGTTAAATATTTAAAAAATAATATTATAGTAAAATAAGAAAATTAAGTTTGCTTATTTTATTATTTTAATTATGTTTAGGATGTTAGAAATTTTGGAGAAAGTTTTTTTTTTAATTTGAAAAACAATTAGGAGGGAGTGGGTATTGAACGCGGATTTGACTGGCGGAAACGAAAACCTAACAACCAACCTAACCAACTGAGCTAATCGACTAACTACTGAAACAAAAAAAACTTTCTCTTAACTTGTAAGTGATTTTTCGAAAAGGGCTCAACTCGGTTTTTTGAAATTTCACAGGAGACACAAAAAACTGTTTATTTTTTCGTAGTAACTATATGCTATTTTTTATGAGAAAATGATAAAAGAGTTGTACTTAATAACTGTGAGTTGGAGAAAATTGATATTATAGTTGTCAAAGTTGAGCTCTTTTCGAAATTCATGAAAAAAATTTAATCGCTTTAATCATAAAAATATATTAATTAAATGTTTTACTATCGAGAATTAATTAATTTATTTTTTTATTTAATTTCAAAATGTAATAAATTTTTTTGAGCTCAAAAACAATTCAGCATTAGATTAGAAAATAAACAATCTAAGGTCTTGAGGGTCTCTTTTCCCATCAGGAAACTACTTTTCGATGTCTCTCGTGGCGATTGAGGGGGCGAACCCTTCACAATGGGTCGGCCGCTCAAGAATTTCGAGAGGTTATCGGGAGAGACGGGATGAACAGAGGCTTAACCGCGGGTTCATTCTGAAGATTTCTTGTTGGGGGGAGTCTGACCAAGAAGAAACCCTTCCATGGCACGTTTGGTTGTGCCATGGTGATTGAGGCGCGAGTCTCGCCACCCAATCCGTGATGAACTCGTGTCCATGGATGAATGATACCAGAGTCATCAAATCCTTCGAGTTCCTCGGGGTGGACGGTGGACGGCCATCGCTGGGCACAACTTAGCTCTCGTAAAGCTCGGGAGTGGTTGTGTTACGGGAAGGGCCCGTCTTCTGGACGCCCCGTCCCCATTCGGGGCCTTGAATGGAGGTATCGTAAACGAGACTCCAAGATACCAGGCGACCTCTTGGGTGTAACTAGCCTTATCCTTAGATTGAGGCTCTCTAAGTATGGACCTTTCTTTCAAAGTTAACTGAAAATTTAAATTAAATTTGTATTAAATTTTCGTCATAAAAATTCTCCAAATATTTGAATTAAAATTTGTTAAATGTTCATCGTAAAAATTTAATGATAATTTTTATATAGGTTATGGATGAAAGTTTTCTCAAAAAATAATAAATAACCAATATTTGTTAAATATTTAAAAAATAATATTATAGTAAAATAAAAAAATTAAGTTTGATTATTTTATTATTTTAATTATGTTTGAGATGTTCGAAATTTTAGAAAAAGTTTTTTTTTAATTTGAAAAACAATTAGGAGGGAGTGGGGATTGAACGCGGATTTGACTGGCGGAAACGAAAACCTAACAACCAACCTAACCAACTGAGCTAATCGATAAACTACTGAAACAAAAAAATCTTTCTTTTAACTCGGAAGTGATTTTATTGGTTGACAAAAGAATGTCGGACTAATTTAAAAAGTTTTTTTTCATATCTGGTATAATTGAAATATTTTTAATATTATTGCAAATAATATTTTTAAATAAAAATTAATATAATTTAGTATTCAAATAAGACTGATTTAATAAACAAGTTAATTTATAATTTTGTTACTCAATTATTAAATGTAATATTATATATTTTCTAAGAAAAAATTTTAATTTTACGAAATAAATTCGATAAAATTCTATGAATTTTTCTATGTTTTCCAGTGCTGAAAAAATATAAAATATTTTTCCATACTCCATGAGTAGTATGATTTTTGTGAAAAAAAGTAATATGTTCTGGACAATTTATTAAAATAATGCAACTTTTATTATTGTATTAAATAACTTTTCATTTCTTCGTTAAAAATATTGATGGTTCAAAAATTGTACTAATTTGTTAATTGTATGTGAAATTTTATTTTATTGCAACAATAACAAAATTAGAAATCTATTGTAATTAAAATATATAAAATATTAATATAATTTTGATAGAAATTTTTTCCCCATGAACTTTATACTTTTTTCCTGATTTATCCATGACCTTTCTAGGTATTCTAGGTGTCCAGAAATCGTAGCCACCCTGTCACATCGTTTTAATACAATTTTGTGTGCTGTTGAAAAAAAGGAAATAGTTTTCACGGTTTCTGTTTCTAAATGAAAAATTGTAATTGGTAAATCAAAGTTATTAATTTGTTTTCCCTTTTTATAAAAAAATGTAATATAATTGATTAATTTAATGACATTGATAAAAAATTGTGTTTAGCAAATTAAGGTTATTACAATTTTTTTGCCTTTTTTTCAAAAACAAATATACGAAATTGCCTATTTTTAAAAATAAAAGGTAAAAAAATAGTTTTTAATTGAATAGTGAATTTGTCAAAGGGCTCAACCCGGATTTTTTCGAATTTCACTTTTTGCATTTTTTCATTATTATATATTCATTGACGTTTTTTTAAAGGAAAATTTCGTCTGAGGTACTTTTAGAGTAGAAAAATTTATTTTAGTGTGTTTTCCTTTGACTTTTAACCATCTAATCTAATCAATTACCGAGATCAAGCTGGATATTTCCAAAAGGGAAAGTTAGCACTTAGATTAGAGAATCCATTGTACCAAGCTCCAGCTTGCTCCTTTACAACAACCCATTAGAGTCCTGTTCTTCTCCAGAAGTCCAGTATTTCCTCTATAGATAGGTGGCTCACCTGCATAGGGTCTATAATTGCTTGACCCCAGCTAGAAAGTCTGATCCTAGCTAATGCCGGGCATTCAGATAATATGTGAGACGACGTCTCGTCATTCGTCTCACACAGTCTGCACATAGGTGAGACTTTGTTTCCTATTTTATGCTGATGATATTTCAAAAGCCAAAACGTCCACCCTTTCATTGCCCCTGATTCCCGAGTGGCCCGGTGCCCAGATCAACGAAAGTTTATTTACTGAACCTAACTCGTCTAGTAAGCTACGGCATTCCCAGACAAGTTTCGATTCTATTGTGGGATTCTTTAGAGCCCTTAGGGCCGCCTGACTATCCACACAAATACTAATCCTTTTGCACCTTGTCCCTTTTTGAATGGACATTTGGGCACAAGTTAAAATCGCGCAGACCTCGGTCTGCCAAACCGTGGCATATTGTCCTAGTGACTCAGCCACTTTAATGCAGCCAGTTCTTCGATATATTCCGAAGCCTGCACTGCAATCCATCTTGGAGCCGTCCGTGTACCACACCTCGTCCCCAAGTGGAAACCCCTTCTTTTAGTCTAATGTGGAAGGTATTATTATCTTGAAGCAAGGTTTAAATTTCACCCTCTTGATCATCCTATCTTGCACCATACTTAATTCTGGAATTGATAGGATAGTCCCCACGATGACCCTTCGTCCTTCTACACGCCCAGAACGCAGTACAGAATTTCCTATACTGATAATCGAAATGTTCTTTCCAACTCAGCTTTTTATCCAGGATTACTCCTAAGTATTTAGCCGATTTGGAAAAAGAAATCTCTTGCCCATAAAATACCGGCTTCTTTAAACTCGGCATCTTGTATTTCCTAGTGAAAACTACTATATTCGTTTTCTCTGGATTCACAGAAAGTCCAGTCTGACTGCACCAATTCTTGACAATCTTGAGTGCACTTTTCGTAAGCTCTAAAAGGGTCTCGATTGAGTGACCTCTTATAATTATAAGGAAATCATCCGCATAGCTTTGCGTATAATATCCCTGATTATTGAGTTTCCTAATCAACTCATCTCCCACTAAGCACCACAATAGAGGAGAGAAAACTCCTCCTTGTGGGCATCCTTTTGAGACGACGCATGTTAGCTTGGCCTCATCATATTCTGCTTCGAGAGCTCTCTCGCGAAGCATGCTGTCGATCCATTTAATTAGTGGCTCGGGCACGCCTCACTTTCTGGCTGCCCTGCAGATAGCTTCGCTAGAGGTGTTAGGGAAGGCACCTTCAATATCAAGAAAGGTACCCACCGCACAACCCCCCCTGCCAATTTGCTCCTCTATTCTACCTACTGCAGAGTGGAGGGCTGATTCTACTGAGAAACCTGCTCTATACGCATGTTGTCTCGAGTGCAAGGGGTAATCCCTCAGACATTCCTGTCTGATAAAATTATCCACCAGTTTTTCCAACGCCTTTAATATAAAGGAGGTTAGACTAATTGGTCTAACTAATTGGTCATGATTTTACACAGGGGTAATCTAATACAATCCAATCCTCTTTGTAAAAGGACCGGATATATACCGCCCCCCCCTGAGGCTTTAAAAGGTTTGAAAGAGCCTATTGCCCAATCAATACCCTCTGGAGTCACAACTCTGGCTGCAAGTTTCCAGTGTTCCCGGTTTCTTCGGGCTCTACGTGGACCCCCGCAAGAGTCATGTAACGTTCTCTCCTCAAAGTCCGGAAAGTTAGCTTCCATAAGATACTTTAAGCAGACTTTTTTATCTTGAGCATATTGCCCATTAGATAACTTAATAGTAGATAGTTTTGCCAAAGTGTCTTTAGCCAGAACTTTATGGAGTCTTGATGCTTCAGGTACTCTTTCGATTCCTTCGCAAAAACTCCTCCAGCTATCACCCCGTGCTTTATCTACCTCTTTCTTATAAGAATTACGAGCTGCATGGTAATTATCCCATGCTTGCTGATTCTTACGTTTCTTGGCTTTATTAAAAAGCTTTCTTACTGTTTGCCTGTGACCCTCCAAACAGGAGCTCCACCACGTATTACTCCTGTTGGTGTCCACCTTTTTGTCTACACAGTTTCTTTCAAAGGAGCCGACAACCGAATCTCGCAGATATTCCGCTGCGAGTTCTAACTCTTCATACGTTCCGTACGAGGTGGGGAAGTGATCCATGGAGACCTTGAGGTCCTCAGTAAATGAGTCCCAATTAGTACTCCTAGGGTCACATCTCTACTTATGTTCCCGAACTTTCGATTCCAGTCTGAATGTGATAAGTCTGTGGTCCGAGAGTGAATCTTCGTCAGATACTCTCCAGTCCCTCACACCACCCTACACAGACTTGGAGCAGATCGCAATATCCAATACCTCCCTCCTATTAACAGTAACGAAGGTTGGCTCATTTCCCTGATTTAAAATTTCTAAATCTGTATCTATCAGAAAATCTAGTAGATTTCTGCCCCTGTCGTTAATGTCAGTGCTACCCCAAACTACATAGTGCGCATTGGCATCACAACCTATTATCAAAGGGAGACGTTGCTGTTGACAAAATTCTACTAACTTTTCCACGTCTTTTGGTGGCGCAGATTCTCCCTGCGAACCCGGAAAATAAGAGAAAGCTACTATAATCTCCCTTTTAATTCCGTTCGTCTCTGAATACTTAGCCTTTACAACAGCCAGTCTCTGATTCTCCCCTTGAAAGTCCAAGGTTCTTGAACAAAGGCTAAAGCTGTCTGAATCTTTGTCAAGCTCTTGGCTAAAATCGCCGAAGCGCCTTTACAATGATTCACGGTCTCCTCAGCCGCGTCCCTACCCTGAGCACTTTGCTCAGCAGCTGCGTCTGTCCCTGGACTCGGCACTCTTAGAGTGATTTGGCCAAGTCCAAAGCACAGTTTACACTGCCGAGCCTGGAGAACCCCTATGTCGCTCTCCGGTACTCCTAACGTGAGAGTCCAGCCCCCAGCCGAAGCTTGGTCCATCCTTCCCTCGCCACACGAATACACCCTCCAATTGGATGTATCTACCCCGGTATTTTGTCTTCCGAGGTTTCTAAGAATTGAGGCCTGGTTCACCCTTGGACCGGGTACCCAGGCAACAACTCTCACCAGCTTGATTAGCTGGGACGGGTCCACCAGCTTTAGGGTGAGGCCCCCCACCGCCTGTCCAATCTCGGTATACGGCTATTCAGCCATTTCCTCGAATCAGAATCTAGGCACTCTACGAAGACAGCTCCTCTGGTGAGCCGAACTTCCCCATAACGAGGAAAGGGTCCGGCTTCGTCCACTTCAATCTCCCCATGAATAGCTATCCTCAGCTGGGCAAGATGCTCTGTTGTCATCACAACCCTGGGATAGCCTTCCGCAATGATCGCCCCAGAAAGTGACGATCTTGCAATCTGCGAAAAAGATGCGGTCCCCGCAAGTGGTCCCTTTATCCTTTTCTTTGACATGATCTGGTTAGGGGAAGCCTCCTCCGAGTCCTGCCGCCTTTTAGACGTTAAAGCCCTAGACGAGACCCCTCCACTTCCAGAAGCACTCTGTGAAGTGCCAGCGAGGTTCGATCCGGTCCTCTGAGAGTCCCTGGCTCGAGCTCGCCTTCTTCTTCTCTTTTCAGCTCCACTTGGTCTCTCACCCCCCAGGACAAGATCTCCCAAGTGTTGCCGAACCCTGTCCACCTGTTGCACATTTGAGTCCCCTATGGTCCTCTCACCAGCAACAAGCGAATCACGCACTCCAGTGTTGCGATCCTTTAAAGGAAGCTCTGCAACACTTTCGTGCTCAGAATTTAAATTTATATCTTGATTAGTAGTATCCATATTTGGTCCCACGAGTACAGAGGAAAGAAAGGTCCATACTTAGAGAGCCTCAATCTAAGGATAAGGCTAGTTACACCCAAGAGGTCGCCTGGTATCTTGGAGTCTCGTTTACGATACCTCCATTCAAGGCCCCCGAATGGGGACGGGGCGTCCAGAAGACGGGCCCTTCCCGTAACACAACCACTCCCGAGCTTTACGAGAGCTAAGTTGTGCCCAGCGATGGCCGTCCACCGTCCACCCCGAGGAACTCGAAGGATTTGATGACTCTGGTATCATTCATCCATGGACACGAGTTCATCACGGATTGGGTGGCGAGACTCGCGCCTCAATCACCATGGCACAACCAAACGTGCCATGGAAGGGTTTCTTCTTGGTCAGACTCCCCCCAACAAGAAATCTTCAGAATGAACCCGCGGTTAAGCCTCTGTTTATCCCGTCTCTCCCGATAACCTCTCGAAATTCTTGAGCGGCCGACCCATTGTGAAGGGTTCGCCCCCTCAATCGCCACGAGAGACATCGAAAAGTAGTTTCCTGATGGGAAAAGAGACCCTCAAGACCTTAGATTGTTTATTTTCTAATCTAATGCTGAATTGTTTTTGAGCTCAAAAAAATTTATTACATTTTGAAATTAAATAAAAAAATAAATTAATTAATTCTCGATAGTAAAACATTTAATTAATATATTTTTATGATTAAAGCGATTAAATTTTTTTCATGAATTTCGAAAAGAGCTCAACTTTGACAACTATAATATCAATTTTCTCCAACTCACAGTTATTAAGTACAACTCTTTTATCATTTTCTCATAAAAAATAGCATATAGTTACTACGAAAAAATAAACAGTTTTTTGTGTCTCCTGTGAAATTTCAAAAAACCGAGTTGAGCCCTTTTCGAAAAATCACTTACAAGTTAAGAGAAAGTTTTTTTTGTTTCAGTAGTTAGTCGATTAGCTCAGTTGGTTAGGTTGGTTGTTAGGTTTTCGTTTCCGCCAGTCAAATCCGCGTTCAATACCCACTCCCTCCTAATTGTTTTTCAAATTAAAAAAAAAACTTTCTCCAAAATTTCTAACATCCTAAACATAATTAAAATAATAAAATAAGCAAACTTAATTTTCTTATTTTACTATAATATTATTTTTTAAATATTTAACAAATATTGGTTTTATTATTTTTTGAGAAAACTTTCATCCATAACCTATCTAAAAATTATTAGTCAATTTTTACGATGAACATTTAAAAAAATTTAATTCAAATATTTGCAGAATTTTCATGACGAAAATTTAACGAAAATTTAATTTAAATTTTCAGTCAACATTAAGTGACGAAACTTTCCTGAAAATTTAATTTAACTTTAATTAATTTAAATTTTCAGGAAAGTTTCACGCTAAACATTTATAGAAGTGGGACATGTAACTCTTTACTCAATTTTCTCTAAACTTTTCCAGTAAATACTTTCAAGTTTGCAAGTAAATATTTACTAAATATTTAAGAAAATTTCGTTGCTGTGTGGGACTATATCTTTTTCAAGCAAAAAATTGCAAAAAACAATTTTTTTAAATTTTTGCATAAAATTTTTTTTTATTATATAAATAAAATGTTTTAAAAGTACACAAAAAACGTTTCTAAACCTCTACTTACTCCAAAAGTCTATTGCACCGATTTGAATGGTTAAGGGCTTAAAATCTTCGTCTGCATGGCCTCTACCAAATAAAATGTAGTTCTTTTAAAAATTCGATAAAGCGCTTTAAAAATGGAGCATTATGTGAATGAAAAACACAACTTTCAAATTTAAATGTTTACTTAAAGTAAAAAAACAAAGCACAAGTAGCTTTTAAGGGGGTACTACTAACGGCTGCATGTCTGTAAATAAAGAAAAACCACATAAAGTAAAAATAAATCAAAAAATTAAAATGTTGGATCCTATATGGCTGACGAACTTTGAAAAATTCTTCTAAATCGCTTGCAAATTGTTACTTGGGGGTTTTTAAGGTCGCTGATTACGAATCCGTTATCAGTTTAAAAAAATTTTAAATTGTCGGGAGAAGTTTTCGTGATTTTCGTAACATGCTGACGCTAGGGTTCCACTCGCACCGGAAATTTTACATTATTTGAGCCACATTTCATAAAACTTATTCAAGTCTATCAAAATTTTAGAATTCTCTTTTAGAAATTATGTATGCAGTTTTTTTATCTCTGAGTCGGGATTCACATAATTCTTTCTTTTTTTCAAATACAGATTTCTGTGCTATTCTTAGAGAATTACCAAATCTCTCACTGTTTTGCGAATAGGACAAATATAGAGAACTATTGTTATAGGGGGAATACGTTGAGGTTTATTTTAAGGGAAACTGCTAAAGTTTTTTTTGTCTATCCAAGAGTTCCTCTAATTCCTCTTCCCTTCACATAATTTTGATTTTTTTGGACTTGGCACAATTTCTGCGCCAGATTCTTCAGATTCTTGTTACAAGATTGTGTTCAAGAAATAACTATATTAATCAATCGTCGAATGATAAAGAAAAGATTAAAACAAATGATAAAAGGTATAAAAAACTACAAAGAGCAAAAGACAGACAACAAAATAACAAGAAAAACGTAGATCACTTAAGAATCCAAAATAAAAAATAGACAAACGAAAAAAGTTACACAATATCCTTGTTAAATTTGGTAACGCTACAAAACAAATGACGGAGAATTTTTAAAAATTTAAATTTGAAAGTTTCATTCACATAATGCTCCATTTTTAAAGCGCTATGTTGAATTTTTAATAGTACCACATTGTATTTGATAGAGTTATTGAAAACAAATAAGAATGTCTACTTACCGCATTATTCATCTCAATATTTGTAGTTGGTGATGTACTTTCCTGAGTCACTTCAGACTCTAAGGATTGGCAGGATGAAATTTCATTTTTTATTTTATTATCTGTTTTATTTGATACTGATTGCGAGTCTATTGTCGTATTTTTCCAATGGAGAGTATTATTTTCCTGAAAATATATAATTGTGTACAGTCGTTTTGATCAACATAGTTTATTCTTTCATGTGAATAGACTTAAACAAATTGTTCCTTTCGTAGACATTTTACTGCATCGTTGTTAGAAAATAAATTTACTTGCTGTGTAGTAAAAAAATTACAAGAAATATTAAAAATATGTACCCACAATTAACCCTCCTACGTACGAATTTTCACTCACAAATTTATCAATTTTGTCAATTTTCCCAATGCAAAAATTGTTCACATGCTCGGATATTTTTAACGATGTATTTAGGTCTCTTCGAGATGAAAACTTATAATGTGAAACCACATTTCAGTTCAGAAGTTATAAATGATAATTTTTAGAAAGGTTATGGATGTAAATTTGCTCAAAAACATAAAACAACTATTTGTTGAATATAGAAACAATATTAAAATAAAAAAATTAATTTTTTAATGTTAGAAATTTTCGGGGACTGGAAAATTATTTTATATCCTTTGAGAAATCCTGTGAAAATTATTACACATATTCATTGAAGTTGGCTATTTCCACATGACCTTAATATACAAAATTTGGTGAAAAGCTATTGGAAATTGAAAAAGAACACTTAGAGAATGAAATTATGCAAAGATTTTTACTATACTCTAAATAATTAGTAATTAAATTAAATGTGCAACGATTTCACTGCGACATTATAGAAATGTATTTTTTTATATTTTATCGGTAAACACGTTGTAAATTAAAGAAACAACTATTTATATCCATAAAAAAACTTAAAAATACTATGGAGAATTAATTACGTCTATTAATGAGTCTAATTAACTCCTTGAATGCCAATGGCAAATATCTTTGCCATTTCGGACTTTAATCTGACTGCCGAAGAACAGATAATCTTTGTTATGAAAAAAAATTGCAGTAAAAAAGTCAAAAATAGTTGAAAATTAAGAACAAAATGGTTTCTAGAAAGCCAACGTAAGGCTGAATACGTTCAACTTTCGGTTTTAAAATTTAAAAAATAATAGAGGAATTAAACATTAAAAAAGACAAATAACTTTTAGCAACTTTTTAAAAATCTTTGCCATGGATAATACCATACATTTTTTATTTCAAAATGTCTAAAATCGATTAATAAATCAACAATCAATCATTAATGATTCATAAATAATTCAAAAATGAATTAACAATGAATCATTTTAGAAACAATAATAAATTAACAATGAATCATTATAGAATCAAAAATAAATCAACAATAAATTAACAATGAATCATTATAGAATCAATAATAAATCAACAATGAATCATTAATGAATCAACAATGAAACAAGAATTAATTAACAATGAATCAATAATAAATCAACAATGAATCAACATTAAATCAATAATGAATTTACAATGAATTAAAAATGAATTAACAATAAATCAATAATAAATCAATAATGAATCAATCGTAAATCAACAACGAATCAACATTGAATCATCAATCAATCTATAATGAATCGTTAATGAATCAACAATGAATCATCAAAGAGTAAACAATGAATAATTAATAAATTAACAATAAATTATTAATGAATGAAATATGAATCTTGATACTTGATACTTAGGTGTTTCCTCTAGCAGCTAATTTTAAATATGAATTTTTCATAATCCAGAAATGGTTTACTATAAATGTTTAACTAAATTTTAATCGCATTTCTGTAACCATCAGATTCGCATTCGGCGACCTCGAAAATCCCCACGGAATAGTAAGTTTCAATCGATTTCATTTATTTAAATATATTTTGTCCGCCATATTGAATTTTTATAAACTAACTTCTAATTCGTAATCAGCGACCCTAAAAACCCCCGAGTAACGAGTTTCAAGTAAATGCGAGGAATTAAAAAAAAATTTGTTTGACATATTGGATCCCCCATTTTGAATTTGACCTTTTACATTCTTTAATCTATTCAATTTTTATGTTATTAAAGTCACTGAATTCAAAAAAACATTCAGAAGAAACAAAAATTCAGCTTTATTTATAGAAATTAAGTAAATTCCCATAAAAATTAGTTTCTAAAAATTCATCCCCCCCCCACCAAGCCTGCAAAAAGAGAACACGAACTAACTTTTAGGTTGGACAATGTTTTCTCTTTAGTTACACCTTAAGGAAGAAAATCTACCACATGTCAGTCCTGGCAATCCAAATTTTTTTCTGTGCCGGTGTAATGAATAAATAACATAGGCCTACAAAATTTAGAATTTTGTCAGACCCAAAATCGGGATAAGTTATTTCCGATGTAATTTATCACCCTGAATCCAAAACTGACAGCCAAATTGCTCTATCACGTCAGGATTCTGAGATATTCTAACCTAAAAGAGTGAAAAAGGCCATTTTTGGCAACATTCGACTCTAAATAAAATCTACAAAAAAGTTTTTTTTTTCATTGGAACAAATTTTAAAAGAAAGTACAATTAATCACCTTTCAAAATATTCTACACCCAATCCGATCCGACTTTTTTTCACTATGGTACAACAATTTAAAGTTTCGATTACACGACCTAAAAACTGAGAAAAGGAAAAATAGAATAATTGGAAAGTACTTTCAAGCGAATCCGTTAAATTTAAAAAAAAAAAAACGCCATATTACATCCGCCATTTTGAATTTCGAAAATCTGACATCAGATTCGTAATCAGCGACCTCAAATACCCCCGAGTAAAAAAGTTTTAAGCGAAGCCGATCAATTTTTATTTTGACAGCCGCCATATTGGATCCGCCATATTGGATCCGCCATTTTGGATTTTATAATCCAACATCGGTTTTCTAATCAACGATCCCAAAATATTAAGAATCAGATGCTTAAGTTAAAGTACTTTCCAATTATTCTATTTTTCCTTTTCTCAGTTTTTAGGTCGTGTAATCGAAACTTTAAATTGTTGTACCATAGTGAAAAAAAGTCGGATCGGATTGGGTGTAGAATATTTTGAAAGGTGATTAATTGTACTTTTTTTTAAAATTTGTTCCAATGATAAAAAAACTTTTTTGTAGATTTTATTGAGAGTCGAATGTTGCCAAAAATGGCCTTTTTCACTCTTTTAGGTTAGAATATCTCAGAATCCTGACGTGATAGAGCAATTTCGCTGTCATTTTTGGATTCAGGGGGATAAATTACATTGGAAATGTCTTATTCCGATTCTGGGTCTGAAATTTGTAGGCCTGTGTAATGAATCAACTATGAATCATTAATCAACCATTAACACAGGCCTGCAAATTTTGGCTTCGTTCATTTTCATTTAGGCAAATATGGGTATAAGAAAAATACTTTTAAAAAGTAATGTAAAATTTTTATTATCTCCTTAATAAAAAAAGATTTTCAAATTTACACACTTCTTTAAAAAATTTTCTAAAGCCATTTTGAAAAATAGATTTTAAAGCTTAGCTATAGTACTATACGATGCAATTAGGCAAATTAAAAAATTTTTTGCTAACCAAAAAAAATTCTGAAAAATGACAAAAACTATCCATTTTGGACATTTAAGGCAGTATTACAAGAAATGCGGACGTGATAGGCTATTTTGGAGGTCGGATTCATATTCTACATCAAAAAAGTAAAGAAAAGTGATTACTTTTCACATTTTCTGTAACAGAACGAAGCCAAAATTTGCAAGCCTGTGTAATGAATCAATAATGAATTTAGAATGAATCAATAATCAGTCAACTGTAAATCAATAATGAATTAACAACAAATCAATAATGAATTAACACCAAATCAATAATGAATTAACAACAAATTAATAATGAACAAGTTGTTCATTTCATGACCATTTCGCTACCTCAAAATATTATAAACCAATTGCTTAATTTAATTTTGCTTCCTCATAAGGAAGCTTTGCATTCGTGACGATATGTCACAAAAAATTGTGTACAAATTAACTCAAACAAATTTTAATGGATTGCCCTGAAATTTTGCAGGTTTATTGCAGTCATTAATACCTAAAATCTGACACATGGATTTTTTAATTTATCCACAAAATTTTTTTTTATACAATTTTTTCAAAATTAAAAAAAAAATTTTTTTGTATTTTTTTAAATAACTTTTTTATTTCTTAATATTTTCATAAATTATTCTCAAAATTAAATTCCTGACAAAAAAACGAATCAATTGATATATACAAAGTGCACATTTCATCAAAATTTATAAAATTGATCAATTTTTTTCTTTTTCACAAAAAATTTAAATTTTGCGTTTTTTGAAATATTACCTTAACATATTAAAATTAAATTAAGCAATTGGTTTATGATATTTTGAGGAAGCGAAATGGTCATGAAATGAACAACTTGTTTTAATATGTTAAGGCAATATTTCAAATAACACAAAATTTAAATTTTTTGTGAAAAATAAAAATATTGATTAATTTTATAAATTTTGATTAAATGTGCACTTTGTATATATCAATCGATTCGTTTTTTTTGTCAGGAATGTAATTTTGAGAATAATTTATGAAAATATTAAGAAACAAAAAAGTTATTTAAAAAAATACAAAAAAATTTTTTTTTCAAATTTTGAAAAAATTTTATAAAAAAAAATTTTGTGGATAAATTTGAAAATCCTTGTGTCAGATTTTAGGTATTAATGACTGCAATAAACCTGCAAAATTTTAGGGCAATCTATTAAAATTTGTTTGAGATAAATTGTACACAATTTTTTGTGACATACACACACACACATACATCTGGACATTTGCTCAGAATTTAATATACATATATCCTAGATGAATATGAGTCCATACAATCATGTTTTGAAAAATTGAAAATCGTCACGAATGCAAAGCTTCCTTATGAGGAAGCAATAAACCATGAATAAACAATAAATCATTAATGAATCAATAATAAATCAAGAGTGAATTAACAATGAATCACTAATGAATCAATAATGAAATTAGAATGAAATTAGAATGAATCAATAATGAAACAATAAGTCATTAATGAATCAATAATTAATAATGAGGGCAGTATTGACCTAAATGTCAAAAATTTGACAAACAATTTCCGCTACCCTCAAAATTTAGGTCAATTTTGAGGCAGTTTTGACCAAGACGTCAAAATTTGACAAACAATTCCCTCTACCCTCAAAATTTAGGTCAATTTTGAGGGCAGTTTTGACCTAAACGTCAAAATTTGACAAACAATTTCCGCTCTTCTCAAAATTTTAGGGCAGTTATGACCTACGGGTAAAAAGAGGCCCACAAACGTCTGTTACATTACGTCGAAATCTACATGTAATTTTACATTCTTCTTTTACCTACATGTCATAAACGACCAAATAATGTCCCTTAATTTATTTCAAAATTTATTTCAGATTTGATTTATTGTTAAAGCTCCAAGTAAAAAGGGTCGTAATAATGCCTTTGATAATGCTGCGAAATCTATGCCAAATTTAACCAATTTTTGTACTTTTAGGTATAAAGAAGTATCTATAAGGGCACCATAAGATCATAATCATGTCCGTAAAGTAAAATTATTTTTAAGTGCATTCTTTTAATATCGCCTGATATAATTTACTCTAACTTATTACCATGCATTCATATTAAGAGAACATGATTTGAAAATAAAAATTAAAATAAATATAAGAATTAGTTAGGGGATTGGCGCGCGAAGCGAGCTGGGGGCCATATATTTATCAATATATATTAATTAATAATATATAATATAGGGGAGTGCTTTTAGTGTTGAACCATCGCGTTTATTTTGTTTTATCACACTAGCGCCATCTGTTTTTGTACTTGTATTCTTGCTACTTATGCCAGTCAACTTTTCACATGAGTTTCAGTCAAGTATACGAACTTATACTTTTGTTTTTTGCGAGTCATTGTTATACGCTCAACAGAAACTTTTTTTGTGGTGTCAAAAGTTACGAAGCGTACTTGCAACAGAAATTCATTTTTCGACTTAAGGAGGTGTCAAAAACTTTATTTCTAACGAATAAAGAGGAAAAAATTTTTTTGATAATCTTTTTTTATTGTTTTAATTTAAAAATTTTTGATTTCATTCTTAAGAAATAAAATATCTAACCTTATGCAAAAATGCACAATATGGGATTTTATTTTTATTTCATGGTTCCTTTCCTCATTTTCAAGTATCATTCTATTATTTGAAGGACATTTTTAACCATTCACCTAAATATTTCATTGATTTTCTACAGTGGCTCAACAATTACACCTATGTTCAACCCTTACAACATTATTTTTTTTTAAATTGCTTATAACTTTAAAACTATTGGCCGAATTTTTTTGCAATGTACAGCAAAAACATTGCATTTGAGTTGATATTTCCAACAATATGCCCGAAAACGTGAAATTCGCACTGCAGAGTCCAAAAAGGACATTTTGGAATTTTGTCCACTTCCGGGTCTCATTTTGTCATAAATTGAAAAAAAATTAGATACGTTTTTTTTTATTTTTTTTATATTAATGTTTAGTAGTGCCTGTAGGCTGGTGAAATCTTGCATGTATTTTGCATGAGTAAAAAACTTTTTTCGTAGATTTCCTGTAAAATCGTTGAAAATTAATATTTTTTGACCAGACTACTCTGTTTCTCTTCACAAATGTTCAAAGAATAATATAAAATTTTTAACAAATGAAATTTGTTAAGTTAACTATTTTTTACAGGACCCAAAGTTGACGAATAAAATCCAAAATAGGTTATTGTTAGCAAAAAATATTAATTAAAAAAAACGAGAAATTTAAACTGCTAATCATTGTTTCTATTGTTTTTAAGGTCGTTAATTACAAAACTGAAGTCAGATTTCAAAAATTCGAAATGGCGGATCCAATATGGCTGCCATGAAAAATTTTAAAATTTATCAATTTCTTGGAAACTTTGTATCAAGGGGTTTTGGGGGTCTCTGATTACAAATCTAAAGTCAGATTTAAAAAATGCAAAATGGTGGATCCAATATGCCGGCCATGAAAATTTTAAATTACTCAATTTCTAGAAAACTTCGTAATCAAGGGGTTTTGGGGATCTCTGATTAAAAATCTGAAGTTAGATTTCATGCAAATTTTAATATTATTAATTTTTATGAAACTTCGTATCAAGGTTTTTTTGGGGTTTCTAGTTACAAATCTGAAGTGGAAAATTTAAACAGGACCTCGCTGCTAATCAGAAAGTAGAAGGTTAGTATTTATTAGCTAGATAAGGTTCATTCACAAATTAGATGATACGATTTTATATATATTATATATATTAATTTAAAATTTTTCATGGCAGCCATATTGGATCCGCCATTTTGAATTTTTGAAATTTGACTTCAGTTTTGTAATCAGCGACCTTAAAAACAATAGAAACCATGATTAGCAGTTTACATTTCTCGTTTTTTTAGTATTAATATTTTTTTGCTAATAATAACCTATTTAGGTGTTTATTGGTCAACTTTGGGTCCTGTAAAAAATAGTTAACTTAACAAATTTCATTTGTTAAAAATTTTATATTATTCTTTGAACATTTGTGAAGAGAAACAGAGTAGTCTGGTCAAAAAATAATAATTTTCAACGATTTTACAGGAAATCTACGAAAAAAAGTTTTTTTCCCATGCAAAATACATGCAAAATTTCACGAGCCTACAGGCACCACTAAATATTAATTTTAAAAAAATAGCAGAACAGAGACTTTAGATTGAAGCTCTAGAAAAAACTCTTCTCGCTGTGGAGAACTTATTTAGGAAGAATACTCCAAATGATCGGCTCCACAAATCAATGGAGCCATATACTAAGAACCGAAGCGTTGGTTAAATGGTACGTCCTAAAACGATATTGACCACCCCGAAACAAAAAATTCAGAAAGGCCCCCTCTTCTACCAAAAGCACGAAGAGAGGCGCCTCAACATTGCCAGAGGACTGACAGATAAAAAAGCCGGCATCTATGGTAATACTGAAGGAGGAAAACACTAAATCCACCACGCCGTCAGGGAAAGAAAATAATCCTAAGGGCTGGAGCGAAGTTGTTTCCAGGAAGGAGATGAAAAAGACGAAAAAGAAGAAGAAAGAGACAAAAGAATCGTCTGGTGGACAAGGTCAGAAAAAGAAACGAAAAACCGAAAATCTCCTGATGCAGTCAGCCGGAGAGAAAGAGAGAGGAGTGGATATACTGCTCATTAGTGAGCAATATAAGAAGCAAGGATTCTCAAACTGGTTTCAGGACTCACCAGGTAGATCGGCAATACATATATGAGGGATTCCGCGTCAAGTGATCAAGGGGTCTTTTGGTGTAATGTTTATTTCAATAATTTTGTACTCTTAAACAATTAAACATACAAATTTGACAAAGTACATTTTGGAAAGGTTTTTTCATGCTCTTTAGATTGGAAATAAGCATTTAAAAAAAAATTTTTTGACCCAAAAAAATCAAAATTAAAAAAAAATTTCAATTTTTGGGGGAGAGATACCCGATCTTTTTTTTTAAACGAAAGCTGAGGTTTTTTCCTAAAAGGACATATAAATGATAAAGTTAGACTAGAATGTTTAAACATTGAAAAATAGAATTTTTTCCTAAACGGAGCTAAAAACCGGGTTTTGAGCGCTCCGGTGAGTAGAAAACTCTTTTTTCAATGTTTAAACATTCTAGTCCCACTCTAACATTTATATGTCCTTTTAGGAAAAAACCTCAGCTTCCGTTAAAAAAAAATCGGGTCTTTCTCCCCCAAAAATTGAAATTTATTTTTAATTTTAATGTTTTTGGATCAAATTTTTTTTTTTAAATTCTTATTTCCAATCGAAAGAGCATGAAAAAACTTTTCCAAAATGTGCTTTGTCAAATTTGTATGTTTAATTGTTTAAGAGTAAAAAATTATTGAAATAAGCATTGTACTGAAAAACACAAAAATTTAACCCCCTCCCCCTCGGAAAATATTGGACTAGGTAAAAAAATATTTTCACGAAAAATTACTATCTATTAGTACTACAAAAGCCCTAAGTTTTGCTACGATTGGAGAAAAATTTTTCTCCACCTTGATCACTTGACATGAAATGCCCCATATATATAATAAGATTTATTAACTGTTAGTGGTCCGAATTTGTAAAAAATTTCTGAATTCCAAGATTTATAAGAACATAAAAACATAGCCCTTCAAAAGAGATCCTTTGCGTCAAACTTAACAACAATTTTGATGTCAGATTTGTTCTATAGTATCAGATGTACCCTTAATCTCAAACAATGTGGGTAATTGTTTAATTTTTTTTCAATACTTAATGATGATAATGTTTAACTTTAAAAATTAAAAAACAAAATTAAATTTCAGTGTCTTAGTAAACACTATATGCTTTCATTTTTTATTGATAAAGAAAGCTCAAAATCGAACAATGATCCTTAGTTACTGAATTCCAAAACAGCACGTATTATTACTTTGGTATCACTGTAATATTACATTGGATATTCGTATGATGTTACTTATAGTATTAAAGATATCTTACTAATGACTAAAACTCAAACACTTCCTGTAAATGATCTTTCGTAGGGCTATGAAATTCAAATAGCTTTGCAGTAAGACCGATTTTAAAATAGATAACACAGGTTTACAAATTAAAAACTATTTTTGCCAATCGATCAAAACATTTTTTTCCGATTAGTAGGTGTTTTCTGAGTAAGAAAATCATAGTTTTAATTTTTTTCCCTCGTGTAGTTTTTTTGTAGCTTTAAATTTTGTATTTTTGAGCAGCGACGGCACTTCAATTCACCTTAAAAAAATCAACTCGTCCAAAAATGATGAATAGGATGTCGTTGGAAAGGTAATTAAATTATCTTCCAATCCATATATTACAGAATAAAATTGAATGAAAATTGAGAGAGCTACAGTCGATACAAGATCAAATTTCATGGAAATTTTGATGATTTTTAGACACTTGAGTAACTTTTGATAATTTTTTCTACAACAAGCAGTAGAAAATATTTAGATTTAAAATTTTTTATTGATAGCTTATTTCATTGAGAAACTTTTGAGCCCTTGTGGACCTTGATTGGATTTTTTTTAACGAAAGCTAAGGTTTTTTTCCTAAAAGGACATATAAATGATAAAGTGGGACTAGAATGTTTAAACATTGAAAAAAAGAGTTTTCTACTCGCCGGAGCGCTCTAAACCCGGTTTTTAGCTCCGTTTTGGAGAAAATTCTTTTTTTCAATGTTTAAACATTCTAGTCCCACTTTATCATTTATATGTCCTTTTAGGAAAAAACCTCAGCTTTCGTTAAAAAAAATCGGGTCTCTCTCCCCCAAAAATTGAAATTTATTTTTAATTTTGATTTGTTTGGGTCAAATTTTTTTTAAATGCTTATTTCCAATCGAAAGAGCATGAAAAATCCTTTTCAAAATGTACTTTATCAAATTTGTATGTTTAATTGTTTAAGAGTAAAAAATTATTGAAATAAGCATTGTACTGAAAAACACAAAAATTTAACCCCCTCCCCCTCGGAAAATATTGGACTAGGTAAAAAAATATTTTTACGAAAAATTACTATCTATTAGTACTACAAAAGCCCCAAGTTTTGCTACGATTGGAGAAAAACTTTTCTCCACCTTGATCACTTGACATGGAATGCCCCATATGCAATCCGGATATCACCACCGGTTTATTCCTGGGTACGGACATGCTGGCGTAGAATAGGCTGGTGGTGTTAAACCGGGGCCTCAAGTTCACTTTCAGGAGGGGAGAATTGGGATCTATCCTTTATTTAACAATCGCATCTCTCCGCCTAGCCCGCAGGATAAGAGAATGGATGGTACTGGACAAGGAAACATTGACCACGAATACATAGTTTTTAGTCTCTGTCGAAAAACTTCAAGGACATACCGCACCAAAAAAATGGTAGGAAGGAATGCCTCTTGGAACCTTAAGAGACTAAACAGGGAAAAGCTGGCGAAATTCCTAGAAGTGTCGCGACTTATTCGCAAATCAAACTGGGTGAGGAAACCAGCTTCTTTAAAGGGCCAACGCCGTTGCTGTAGGGACCTAATCGGAGACTCCGAGAAGGATCCGTGGGGTTTGGCCTTTAAGATTGTCGCTAAGAAATTAGTGACGAGGCATAAAACCCCAGGTTTGGATGATCCGATTTGGGTCCTGAAAATCATAAAGGCACTGTTTTTCTATGTGGAACCTAGCCCCAGAGAGGACTACACTCACTACGTAGTACGAGACGAGGAGTTCTTCACGATTAAGGAATTAAAAAAAGTGGCAAAGACGTTAAGAAACGGCAAAGCGCCAGGCAACGATGGGATACCGAGCGAAATCTTAAAAGATATTATCGCAGTGGATCCTCAGTTGCTTCTTGAGGTCTTTAATACGTGCTTGACAGCCGGAGAGTTCTTCGGTGACTGGAAAACACAGAAGTTAGTCCTTTTCAGGAAAGGCGATATACCTCTATATAAGGTCACGTCGTTCAGACCAATTTGTTTATTGGATACGATGGGCAAACAACCGGTCAACAGTGGACGCAATACTCACTGTTGTAAACCATGCGAAGAAAGTCAAAGAACAATTGCATCAAGGCGATGCGTCGTAAAGGGGTACCAACTTATCTCTTGCGAATGATAGACAACTATCTTAACGACAGATGGGTTGAATACAAGAACGATGCATGTAATCTCAAACATGAAATGATATGCGGAGCTCTCCAAGGATCAAAGATAGGGACATTCATATAGAACGTCATGTACGATGACTTTCTTAGAATTGAGTTACCTGAAGATACTATAACCCCAATCTCGACACTTGGCTAGGAAGAAAGCACGGTGAAGTTGACCGAAGGAATCTAGTGATCGGCTGTGTGTGGACGTGAGGGAAGGAAGTCTCCTAGTTTCCTCCCACCTACGCTCCCACATAGCTTGAGCAGATTAAGGCCCAGTTAAGGTTATGTTATTCAGTGGTCACGTGCCCCATTTACTTTACTATGGAAAAACTTCTCACTGAATAACATGACCTTAAGGAGTAGGACATGGGGACCACCACTTGCAAAGTTGAAGGCCTGACGGCAGTTCCGCAGGTGGATCAAGTGTCCCAAATTAAGACATGGAATGGTTTTCAGTGGGAAAACCAGAACAAGAGCGGTCACCCCACATAACCTGAAATTAATTAACCAGGTATTTGAATTCGCAGACTTTCCAGTTCCGACTACAAAAAAAATAAAAAATAAATCGAGAGTGAATTTAAAATAAATCACTAATGAATCAAGAATGAATAATAAATGAATCAGTAATAAGAAAACAATAAATCACTATTGAATCAATAATGAATCCACTATGAATCGATAATGAATTAACAATGAAACAATATAGAATTAACAATAAATAAATTATGAATCAACAATAAATAAATTATGAATCAACAATAAATCAACTATGAATCTATAATGAATCAAGAGTGAATCAACAAAGAATAATTACTAAATCAATAATAAGTCAACAATAAATCAACAATAAATCATTATAAAAACAATAATAACTCGAATAAAGAATCAGTAATAAATCAAAAATAAATCAACTATGATTTAATAATGAATCAAGAGTGAATCAACATTGAATCAATAACTAATCATCAATAAATCAACAATGAATAAATAATGAATCAACAATAAATCCATAATCAACCAACAAAAAATCAACAATGATCAATAATGAATCAAGAGTGAATCAACATTGAATCATTAATGAATCAAAAATGAATCAACAATAAATCAACTATGAAACAATAATGAATCAAGAGTGAATCAACAATAAATCACTATTGAGTCAACAATGAATTAATAGTTAATCAACTATTCCTCATTATTGAATAAATACTGAATCAACAATGAATGGACAATGAAATAATAATTAATCTCTAATGAATCAATAATGAATCACCACTAATAAATCAACAATAAATCATTATCATTATATTATCATTAAAGAATCAGTAATGAATCGAAAATGAATTAACTATGAATCATTAATGAATCTTGATTCATTGAATAAACTCTTGATAAATAAACAAATGAATAAATTGTTGATTTAGTAAATCAACAATAAATCATTACTGAATCGACAATTAATTATCAATGAATCAACTTTTAATCAACTGTGAATCATTAATAAATCAATAATGAGTCAAGAATGAATCACTATTAAATCAACAATAAATTAATAGTTTATCAACTATGACTCAACTGTGAATTAATAATGAATCAATATAGAATCAATAATAAATCAATAATGAAACAACAATGAATAACAATAAATCACTAATGAATTAACATTGAATCAATAATGAATCAACAATGAATAAATTTGAATGTAGTGACTTAAATTACATAAATATTGAATACATAAAGGTGTTAAAACGGCGGATCCAAAATGGCGGTTTAAAAAAAATTGCTCTTATTTCCTTGAAAATCAGTGCTCGGGGATTTTCGGGATCGCTAATTATGAATTTGAAGTCGGTTTTTAAAAATTCAAAATCGCAGATCCAATATGTCAGACAAAAAAATTAAAAATTAACCAGATCCACTTGAAAATCGTTTCTCTTGGGTTTTTGGGGTAGCTAAAAATGAATATGATGTCAGCTTTCAGAAATTCTAAATGTGAAATTTACAGTACTTTTAATCTTTGTTTCTTGAATATCTTATCCTATTTGATTCAAAGGATTTCCGAAGTGGAGCTCTTTTTTTCCTTTTTGAATTTTCGGCCTCTGGTATGTTTCTTTTTAGAGTACAACAGTAGTCCGCTAACATATTTTGCTTCCATTTTCCTTGGTAGCGTTTTTCTATGTCCTTTATACCTTGGTGAAATCTCTCGCCTTGTTCTTTGCTGAAATCACCAAGATTTTCGGGAAACTAATCAATATAAGAATCTGAAAAGTGGATCTTATAACTCATTAAGCAACCTAATCATTTGTAATTGTCTACCATTTTTGTCACAATTTCTTTATAATTATAAAGATATATAGATACCAAGATATAAAAGGACATGGAAAAACGCTACCAAGGAAAATGGAATAAAAATATGTTATCGGACTGCTGTTGGACGCTAAAAAGAGACATACCAGAGGTCGAAAATTTAAAGAGGAAAAGAAGAGCTTCTCTTCGGAGATCCTTTGAATCAAATGGGATAAGATATTCAAGAAACAAAGATTAAAAGTACTGTAAATTTCACATTTAGAATTTCTGAAAACTGACATCATATTCATTTTCAGCTACCCCGAAAACCCAAGACAAGCGATTATTATCAAGTGGATTTGGTTAATTTTTAATTCTTTCTGTTTGACATATTGGATCAGCGATTTTGAATTTTTAAAAACCGTCTTCAAATCAATATTTAAGTAACAGTGAAGCAACTATAATTCAACAATGTATCGAGAGTGAATCAACAATGAATCATTATTGAATAAATACTAAATTAACAATGAATCAATAATGAATTAACAAAGAATCAACTGTGAGTAAATAATGAATCAAGAGTGAATCAACAATGAAACAAAAATGAATCAATAATAAATAATGAATCAATAATGTATCAAGAGTGAATCAACAATGAAGCATAATTGAATAAATACTGAATGAACAAATAACTATAATAATCTTCGTGTTCCGGATTTTCAGATATCCGTCCACACCTGAAGTTAGACTTTTATGAATTCTTTTCTTTTTTTTGTACTATAGGTTTGTCATGTTTATTTTTTGTATCATTCTGAGGTTATTGATTGATGCATAATAATAATTATCGCGTTTTTTTCTTTTGCGTAATTGTGAAGTGAATTTATTATTCTCAAAAAAAGAAGTGAATAAGAATAATTGCAGAAATATAAAGATCAGCAAAGATTCGTAAGCTTTATGTATGTAATATATACCTATATTTTATTTTTTATTATTAAAAATTATTGTTTTCAAAAGTATGTTTATTTTATTTTTTATCTATTTAGTATTAAAAAAATCTATATATATTATTTATTTATTTGCATTAAATAACTTGAATTATTTAAATCACATTTTTTAAATTAATGTGCAATAATCATAATTATTGTAAGTTACAAAGGTTATCTTACTTTTACACTAAATTGATTAAATTCGTTTAATAAATTAATTTGTTTTATTATAGAAGAAATATTAAGATAATTTAAGACTGAATATCGTTTGATAGTCTAGCTCTTTTTATATCCAAACGTAGATGCCATTTGCCATGTGTTTGAGATTTCGATGCCATTTGCCATGTATTTGGAACTTCGATGCCATTTCCCATGTATTTGGAACTTCGATGCCATTTGCCATGTGTTTGAAAAACCTATTGTTAGAGAAACACTTACGCTGACTCAGTCTCTAGGTCGCACGTGCTCACAACTTCTTAGTCATATGTTTTTACAATTTAATATTATATTTTTATGATGTTTGTTAAATATTTATAGTTATTACAATTTGTTATTAACTTGTTATTACAATTTGTTATTATTGCTTACAGTATTATAACTTGTTGTTAATTATTATTTTGGTACAATTTATTTTTATGTTATTATTAACTATTATTTGTTGTTATTTTGTTATTACAAATTATGATTAACTTGTTATTAATAATTATTATTTTGTTGTTATATTTTATTACTATCTTGTTACAATTAATTATTATTACTTGTAATTAATGTTACAATTATTTATTATTATTTTGATATTATTGTTATAATTAATTATTATTATTTATTGCTACAAATTGTTATTATCTTGTTATTATTAACTAATACACAGGCCTACAAAATTTAGAATTTTGACAGACCCAGAAACGGGATAAGTCATTTCCGATGTAATTTATCACCCTGAATCCAAAACAGACAGCGAAATTGCTCTATCACGTCAGGATTATGAGATATTCTAACCTTAATAAGTGAAAAAGGCCATTTTTCGCAACATTCGACTCTCAATATAATCTACAAAAAATTGTTTTTATCATTGGAACAAATTTTAAAAGAAAGTACAATTAATCACCTTTCAAAATATTCGACACCCAATCCGATTCGACTTTTTTCACTATGGTACAACAATTTAAAAGTTTCGGTAACACAACCTAAAAACTGAGAAAAGGAAAAAAAGAATAATTGGAAAGTACTTTAACTTAAGCATCCGATTCTTAATACTTTGGGATCGTTGATTAGAAAACCAATGTTGGATTTTGAAATTCAAAATGGCGGATCCAATATGGCGGATGTCAAAATATAAAATTGATCGGATTCGTTTGAAACTATATACTCAGGGGTTTTTGAGGTCGCTAATTACGAATTCGATGTCAGATTTTCGAAATTAAAAATGGCGGATGTAATATGGCGACATATTTTTAAAATATTTAACGGATTCGCTTGAAACTCTTCACTTGGGTGTTTTTGTGGTCGCATATTACGAATCTGATGTCACATTTTCAAAATTTTAAATGGCGGATCTGATATGACGACATATCGAATCTAATATGGTGGGTAGTCTATAAAAATTTATTTAAACTGCTTAAAATTCATTTCTTTCGGGGTTTTTTTGTTAGCTAATTACGAATCCGATGTCGAATTTTAAAAATAGGGAATTTTTAATTTTTAGACTGTTTTTTGTCCGATCATTTATTACCAAATTTTGTAGTCTATTTAATTGAAAGATGTTAGTAAAATCGAGAAACATGAAATTCGAACACTTAGGGCATGATTCATACACTCTTTTAGAGAAGAAAATCAAGTTTTATTTTTCTTTATTGAACTTTACACGTTTTTCTTCAAAGGATCTTCGTAGTGGCTTTCGTTTATTAGAATATAAAACAGAATCACTTTTGATTGCTTAAAAAAATAATTTCCACAACTATCGATATCTAAATTGAAAAAGATGTATTTACAGGTTTAGAAATAAACAAAGGGGTGATTCTGTATTATATTTTAAAAACAAAACTAACTCTGCAAAGATCTTTTGAAGAAAAATGTGTAAATGTTCATAAAGAAAAATAAAACATTTAATTTTCTTTACTAAAACTAAATAACATATTTGATCCGCCATTTTAAATTTCAAAATCCAACATCGGTTTTCTAATCAACGATCCCAAAATATTAAGAATTAGATGCTTAAGATAAAGTACTTTCCAATTATTCTATTTTTCTTTTTCTTAGTTTTTAGGTCGTGTCACCGAAACTTTAAATTGTTATACCATAGTGAAAAAAAGTCGGATCGGATTGGGTGTAGAATATTTTGAAAGGTGATTAATTGTACTTTCTTTTAAAATTTATTCCAATGATAAAAAAGTTTTTTGTAGATTTTATTGAGAGTATAATGTTGCCCAAAAATTGCTTTTTTCACTCTTTTAGGTTAGAATATCTCAGAATCCTGACGTGATAGAGCAATTTCGCTGTCAGTTTTAGATTCAGGGTGATAAATTACATCGGAAATGACTTATCCCGTTTTTGGGTCTGAAATTTGTAGGCCTGTGTTATTCTTGGTGCTTTTTAAGATTGAAATATGTTCTTAAACATTTTGCACAAATTTTGTACATCCCGTTTTTAATGGGTTAAAGCTCTGAAACCGATCTTTCGAATGCCGCAATAAAAAACATTGTAAATTCATAAATAATCAAATTACATACAATTAAATAACAAAAACAAGATTTTTGAAAGATTTTTCTTTAGAAATCATTTATTAAAATAATTTATGGCAAAGAAATACATCTCAAAGGTATAAATATCGCTTCCAAAATGTCCGACCTAAAATGCAGTAACATAGAAAATAAAAAAGACAAAATGGAGGATTTAAAATGTCGTTGAAAGTTGAGTTTTTAATAAATAATATACATCAGGTGCACAGTTTTTCAAATTTTTATCAAATTCACTTGAAACTGGTTACACAGGGGTTTTTGGGGTCGCTGATTACAAATATTATAGTAGTTTTCAAAAATTTAAAATGGCGTATTCAATATGGCGGACACATTTTTCAAAACTTTTTCGAATTCACATGAAACTGGTTACTCAGGGTTTTGTTTAGGGTCGCTAATTACGAATATGGTAGTAGTTTACAAAAATTCAAAATGGCGGATTCAATATGTCAGACACATTTTTCAAAACTTCTTCAAATTCACATGAAACTGGTTACTCAGGGTTTTTTGGTATCGCTAATCATGTTATGCACGTTCTTCAGCCGTCAAAATGTCTCTACTAGTAATGAAGTTACGAACTCTCACCGCGTGGAGGTAAATGTTGATTTTGGAGAGTCTTATTTATTTTATTTTTTCCTTTTTTTCCGCAATATAGTTCTCTTATTTTTAATTCACTTTTCACGATTAAATTTAAAACATTCTTTGCAAAAGTATGATTTGCACATATTGCAATGTGAGAATGTTCTAATATCACAATTTGAAAATACTTTAGGCAATGCAGTTGATAAACAAGACAAGAAAAAATTATTTATAATTTTAAAAAAATTATTTAGAAAAAAAGGAAATTGGTAATCTTAAAGACCACAAATTAAAAACAATGCAAAAAAAATATTGCTCTAATGACAGCTGTGATATTAGAACATTCTTACATTACAATATGTGCAAATCATACTTTTGCAAAAAATATTTTTAATCATGAGAAGTGAATTTAAAAATAGAAAACAGTATTGAGAAGAAAAATAAAAAACAAAAAAAGTAAAAAATAAGACTTTAGAATCTACGTTTACCTTTACACGATGAGAGTTGGCATCGAACGGCATTCAGAGAAACCCCCGAGTAACCAGTTTCATGTGAATCCAAAGAAGTTATGAAAAATGTGTCCACCATATTGGATCCACTATTTTAAAAAAGATTTAAAAAATGTGCACCTAGTGTATATTTTTTATTAAAAAGTCAACTTTGAACGCAATTTTTAATCCGCCATTTTGTCTTTGTTATTTTCTATGTTACTGTATTTTAGGTCGGACATTTTTGACGCGATATTTATACCTTTGAGATGTATTTCTTTGCCATAAATTATAAAAAAAAATTTGATTTGTAAAAAAAATCTTTAGAAAATCAAGTTTTTTGTTTTTCGTAGTCTTTTTTGGTTTCAACGACCCAAAAACATAGGAATAGACACCCTACTCGACTTTTATTTAAACTGAAATCTAACCCCCGTGAGGAGGTATAAGGGGGTGGTAGCGGAAAAATAAGCGATGAAAAATATTTTTCATGGATATATTCGTAATCAGGGACCCCAACAACATAGGGATAGAGGGTGTGACCTCTGGGTTTTTATTTTTTTGTGCCTGTGAGCTCACGTTCAGACGCGGGGTAACGGGATCCATCATCGATTTGACAATTGCGTCACCTCTCTTGGCCCGTAGATTACGCGAGTGGAGAGTGCTGAATCAAGAAGACTATATACAGGAGAGCGAACTACAAGTTTGTGGTAGGGACATCTTACGGAAACATGGTCGGCGTAGAGTGAGTTGCGCCAGAATTGAATTTGGGTTCTGCGCACAATAATATATGAGACGTTCCATGTCAACCGGAACAGAGCTCTGTGCATAATTCTATGTACTCAATTATAACCTGTAAGGTTTTAAAATGTTCGTATTGAAGTACTCTATCAATTACGATCTGGCCTTTTTACAAATCGAATATGGCGGTCAAGTTATGAAACATTACATGACTGAAAAGTAGAAAATGACTAATTGAAACATTATTTAAGAAGAAAAAAACTGTTCCAATTGGCATTACACGGATCACCAACAGTGTTGGAGGGTTAGAAAACCATAATATGTTGAAATTTTTCATAAATTTCAGATATACAAAATGGTGGATCCAATATGGTAAACTATTTTTTTTAAATTACCAAATTTACTTAAAACTTGTTACTCGAGGGTTTCTGGGGTCGCTGATTACAAATATGAACTCAATTTACAAAAATACAAAATGTCGGACCCAAAATAGAGGACTATTTTTTGTTTAAATGGCCCAATTTAATCGAAACTTGTTACTCGGGGGTTTTTGGTGTCGCTGATTAGAAATATGAACTCAATATTCAAAAATACAAAATAGCAGATTATTTATTTAAATGTCCCAATTTACACGAAACTTGTTAATCCGGAGATTTTAACACTTCTCCGGAAATCCAGAAATAATATAAAAATTAAAAGAAATCTATAGGGTTGGCAACGCTGCTATAGAAAGTGAAGATGCTGATCCAAGTCCAGAAAATCTTACTAGTGAGCAGACCAATAATATGAAAAGGACGGAATTAGTCAACCCTTAAAGACGACCTGGTTTGACATTACGATCAAATTTATTGGGACCTTACAAATACTTTTGCAACGTTCGTGCAGTTGATATAGTCAAGCATTTAATAGTAATTGTAAAAATCTCAAAAATTTAGGAAAAAAGGTTGAAGAGATTTGTAAACAAAAAATAAACAACATAATATAAAATAATACGTATAAATGCAGTGAGTCTAATCATATTAATAATTATATTATCAGATTTCTGCTACTTCAATAATTGTTTTAAAAAAAATGGAAAGCTATAAAAACTGGGTAGGGGACTTTTGACGATAGTGATATTTTAGGAGTGTTTCAAGTCATTTCATCGATATGGGTCAAAATAAACAACTTTTTTTGTGGGTCCACTTAGAATAGTGAGTCCCAAATATAATTTATTTAAACGTTGCAGCAGTATTTGTAAGATCCAAAGAGTTTGGATCGTAATTTCAAACCAGGGCCTCTTTGAGTATTGACTAATTCCGTACTTTTCATAGTATTGGTCTGCTCACTAGTAAGATTTTCTGGACTTGGATCAGCATCTTCACTTTCTATAGCAGCGTTACCAACCCTATGTATTTCTTCGGATTTTTATCTTATTTATTGATTTCCGGAGAAGTGTTAAAATCTCTTGCTTAACAAGTTTCGAGTAAATTGGTCCATTTAAACAAAAAATAGTCCACCATATTGGGTCCGCCATTTTGTATTTTTGTAAATTGAGTTCATATTTGTAATCAGCGATCTCAAAAACCTCCGAGTAACAAGTTAGAGTGAATTGGGCCATTTAAACAAAAAATAGTCCTTCATATTGGGTCCGCCATTTTGTATTTTTGTAAATTGAGTTTATATTTGTAATCAACGACCCCGGAAACCCCTGAGTAACAAGTTTTGAGTAAATGTGGTCATTTAAAAAAATTGTCCACCTTGTTGGATCCAACAT
The DNA here is from genome assembly GCA_032872475.1 of Leptopilina myrica (nomen nudum). Lineage (NCBI taxonomy): Eukaryota > Metazoa > Arthropoda > Insecta > Hymenoptera > Figitidae > Leptopilina > Leptopilina myrica (nomen nudum). Next base: position 17,431,806 of record CM065461.1, read on the forward strand.
TTTGTATTTCTAAAATTTATGAAAAATTTCAACATATTATGATTTTTTAAACCTCCAACATTGTTGATGATTTGTGTAATGCCAATTGGAACCTTTTTTTTCTTCTTAAATGTTTTAATTAGACATTTTCTACTTTTCAGTCATATAATGTTTTATAACTTGTCCACTATTTTCGACTTGTGATGATATGTCATTATTTTTAACTTTAGAGTTTCAAAGTTTCTGAAAGAGATATATTCATTAATTTTTGTACGCGTAATATATCTATATATATTACTGTGCTCACTGCCCAGCGGACAGGTAGAGAGTACCGATAGCGCACCCATTTCCGCGCATCACGTAGGTTCTCTTACCTCACGCTACACCTCTTGTGGGCCCAGCGATCTATAATGCTTGGTTGCTCGTACAATTTCCTCAGCTCGCCGTTGACTGGACTCGGGGCTTGCTCCGAGGCAGATCGACAGCAACTCTCTCTTCTCTTTTCACCCTTTTACCTTTACGATTTAACGCCGAGGTTGAGGTATGACTCTCCCAAAAAATGAGATCTTCCTTTCTTACCTGGTGCAAGCCGGAGGTAACTCAGGTACAGCTAGGGCTGCTTGCTTGTACTTCCTAAAAGGAGTTGTACTCAGACTCAGGTACAACTGGGCAGTAGTAACACCCTTCGCCTTTCCGTTTCTCTTTCTCTTATCACCTGTCATTGCTCTTGGTCTAAGCAGGGGTACAGCCGTGTAAGACCAAGGCAATGAATTTCCTATATGAGAATGTGAACCAACCCTGTGAAGAAGAGGTTCATCTCGACCTTCACAGAGTTGATGCACTAGGTAGATTCTTCGACTCAAGGTACAACTTAGGGGAAGATGAAGCTTGTATTTCTACCCTTATCTCTCCTTCTCTCTCTTTCTCTTATGCGATTTTCATTGTTTAAAATCATTATAAACATCAATTTGTTGATGTAAAAAAAATTTTTTTGGACATACAAATTTTTGCTAATCAATGATGTGCACAATCCACGCAGGCCCCTCGTGTGAGCCTTCGAGGATTTGCCCATTATGTGAGTTGAATATTTTTAAAAAAGTGAGAATAAATTTTTGTTAAAAACGCGTTTTCAATTGTTAATAGTCATTGTAAACATAATTTGTTGGTGTAAAAAAAGCTCTTTGTTTGGACATAGAAAAATTGTTAAACAGGGCATTCATAATAGCCTAGAGCAGGGTCCCTGCTAGTGCCCTCGCAAATTTCCATAACTTTGTGATAGGCTTTCCTGAAAAATGTCACTCAATGTTTATTTCGAGTGCTTTGAAATGTAATTTAATGCATTCTGAACTAAAGCTTTTTAGTAAAAAAAAAAATTTTCTGAAACTGAAATAAATTTTTGAGGAGGGCAACCGTAAGGGCAAAGAGCGGGGACTCTACTGGTGCCCTCGTGGATTCCTCCTCATGGATCTTCCACGTGGGCCCCTGACGATTCTACATACTTGGATGGGTGACCGGCTTGGTGTCCGCTATAGCCCGGTGTTTTCTTACTACTTTCGTGATTTATCAAGCGGGAAGTTTGACGTCAAGGTATAATAATGTGCACTGTCGATTATTGTCCGATACACACCATTAGAACTTGACTGTCGATAAAACCGGTTGTACTCAAGAGAGGTTTTCTACAGTTTCCCTCTCCTCTGGCGAGAAAACATAATTAATTGGTGCCCTTATGAAAAATTCTTATAAGAAATTAATTCTAATTTTAAGATGTTTTCATCATAATGATTTTTCTATAATATTTTCGCGATTATAGGTAAGTAATTACAAGAAGTTCATTATAAACAATTTTTTCAAATCATAAAAATATAATTGACAGCGAAACTTTTATTGTAATGAAACGATCACATAAATTTGATTATATGAAAGAATTATAAGAATAATTTAATTTGAGAGATATGATCTCAGAAACTAAAATTTTTCGATTTGACAATATTAATATTTTTGTATACATATATGTTCAACGATTTTCTTAAAGTAAGTATTTGCAACACTAACATGTAAAAATGAATTAGTAGAAAAGTACTTCTTTTTATAACACAGTGTATAAAGTAACACTTTACACACCGCTAACAGTGCACAAAGTGAATTCCAGTGAGTAAAGTAATTTTCAGTCCGTAGAATGATTACTTTATGTATTCTTGTGACTTTTTGATGAGAAACAATTAAATTAAGCTTTTAACCAATAATTTACATTCACAATTTTTTTATTTTAGATTCTAGAATTATCCGTTTATTTTAGTAAATTTAGTATCTAATTATGATTTTTTAATTCTTTGTATTAAATTCCGACTTCATAATTATTATAATATAGATTAAATAAAAATACACAGTTTTGTAAAAGTGGTAATAATAATTTTTATTATGCACACATTTATAGATCTTATTTAAAACATCATGTAAATTAAAATTGGAAATGTGTTTGTAGATTAACAGATTTATCATCTGAAATATTAAATATAATTGAATTTAAACAATTGTACAATTTTTTGGACATTAAATTATAATAAAATTTATTTAAAGCTACAAATTTGTAAATAAACATTATTATAGTAGAATATAAATAAACTGTTAGCGTGTACATTAATATTTAAAATATAAAACTTTTTTTTATGATCTAAGTTTCGTAAATTGCTCCTAATCAGTTTCCAATGAATTTGCCAAAGGCACAATGCAAAATTTACCGTCATGTGGAATGCAAACACATTTAGTTCCAATCATCATTGTAAAACAAAGAATAATATTCTCAGGTTCTTTGACGATGAAGGAGAAATCAGACGATTCAAATTTTCCGTAAGTGCAAAGTGTTTCATTTTACTCTTGCAATTGTTTTCCTATTACTACTTGTACAGTCTCGCCTTTTACAGTTTCAACACACAGAAAATCGGTAATTGATATAAAAATTCCTGACAATGTCCTATTTACATAGTTCTTTCTTTATTCAATCTTTGATACTTTTCGGTGTGAAGTAGAATATGTTTAATAATGAAGCGTTCGAACGATAGAGCTTGACCTTGAATATCCTCTTTCAGAAACTGAGTTATTATCAATTTATTCAGGTCTGTTAATTGTATTTCTTGTGCGCATCCAAAAACTCTTAAATCATCTCCGTATTTAATGCATCTCTTCACTTTAATTTCTTTCATTAAAGTTTAATCCAAATTTTTGCCGCGTGTGCTTGAATCAGCCTTAAAAAATATTGGAGAAGATAACTTAATGTACTTTAATCTTGCATACGACTTAATTATTTGTTCAGAAAGGTACTGAGTTCCTTTGAATAATTTCTTTATAACGCCATTATAATGTTCGTATGGAAAAGTGGACCATGCCCACAGAGCACCAAAGTTTTTGACGCTAAGCGGAATATGTAGCAGCAAATGCAGGTTGTATTTCGTATATTCCTTTCCATATAAGCCCTCAAACTGGTGAACAAATAATCGAATAGCTGCAGATGCTTTTGCAAATTCATTTTCGCTTATTTTCGTTTTTGAACAAATTCTGATACTATAAACAAATAAAAACCAGTGTTGATAGTATTTACTTTTTCTTGTCGTTTTAAGTTTTCGTAGACACACAAGTGAATAATACAAAATAAAATTCTTCCACTCTGAAGCTTTCCAACGGCCACGATTTTTGATTGACTGAGGACAACGTGTCAATTCAGTTGGAGGTTGAATGCTTAAAAGTATATTATCGATTTCTTCTATTTCTTTTCCTAAATACCAGTCAGCTGCATGATGTTTGGAATCAAATAATAAGTTTGTTACTAATTCGGCAACACCTTCAGCAACAGAATGTAAATATTCTATGGAAAAAGACCAAATAATATGAAAAATTGGTAATTGCAGTACAATTGAAGTTCCCTTTACGCCATTGACTTCATCAATTTCATCGTTTTCGGCAACTGTTGTCGCGTCCTTCAAATGTTGTTCTAAAGTTCTTCCATCGTATTTATCCCCACAATATACTCTCGTGTGACCATTGCCAAACGGTATTTCTTCTCCAGGATGCAAACAATAACCACAACCACATTCTCCATTATACTGCTTTACACATTGAATTCCACATCGCGCAGGTGAATCGACAGGAGCAAGAAGTGTATGAACTTTAATTGAAATCGATTCTTAATGTACAAATGTTTCTGAATCAAAACCAGTTACGTGTAGTTCGGTCAACTCTTAAATAAAATGGAGAAGGAATAAATTTATTGATAGTTTTTTAGATGAAAACCAAATTCTACAACAAAACATATTGTCTTTCTTCATCATGAATGGTAACTCATTTATTTGAACCAAAATTGCCCAGATAGATGGTTTAGTTGAAATAAAAGTTTTAATTCCATCCGTATTCCATTGGATTGTAAAGTCATTATCTCTAATAATTTTTTTTCTTAATAGGCGATAGAATTTACCGTTTATGACATCAGACTCTTCGACATTGTTTTTCCGTAGAAACTTAAAGTACTTGCTTTTTACGAATTGTTTCAACTGTTCTTTAAGTGGAACATAGAAAAAATACTTTCTATTTTTATGCAAGACAGATTTTACGTAGCATGTATTGCAATCTTTACAAGTAAGTTCTTTCAAGTTGTAAAAATTCAAAATTGTTGAACAAATTTCGCAGTAGTAGTAAGTAATCGCACCAGGATTAGGAAAGACTAAAGTCTTTCGATCTAAAGTTGTATTTCGATCCGTGGACATAAAAAGAAAGATGACAATTAATTAACTGAAGAGTACTGTCTAAAGCGCAATATGAAAATCCATGTCAAAGAGCTAGCGCTAATATTCAAACGTCGCTTTCCTCTTTGGTCAATAGAGATCCTTCGTAAAGTGGAATTATTTTCTGTAAATATTTAAAGTAAAAAAGTTATTTTAAATTCAACCTATTCAAATCCAATGTAACAAAAAAAGAAATAATTGAAGAAGTATAACACAACAGTGTATTATACTTGGTATTATAAATATTGTAATATAAAAATAAAATATAATTATACGAAAAATTAAAAAAAATAGTTTATAATTTTTTCAATAAAAGTAGAAACTGCCTACAATTTAAAATATATGTTATTATATTTTTTAATATTTCACATTGTCATTTTTTACGCTTTCTCATTATTCTGAACAATTATAAACATATATGGAATTTTAAAAGATTTTAATTTATAAAAAAATAAATAAATATTCTTTAAACGTCAAAAAAATTTTATATGTAATATCTCATAACATATTTTTTTTAAATACCTAAAGCTAAAATTTTTTTTAAATAAACGTTGATAAATAATCTCAATTTCTTGAATATATTCGTTTAGTTTAACTTCAATCATTTCAGGAATATCGTACAATAAACTATCTTCACAGTCATTTTCATCAGAAACGTAATCATCAACCGAATCAATATCATTTGGATGTATTTCAAAATTATTTGACGTATCATTAAATAGCAATAAATCAGGAAACACTCTTGCAGTTGAACTTGATTTTTCAAGCGAAGTAGTTTCTATTCCATTAAATTAGTTAAGGAGTATCATTTTTTCTTTACGATAAAATTACAATCACATTGGAAAAGCTAAGAATAATGTATAAAAATATGAATTAAAATAATTGTTTATAACTAATAAACACGTTGCACTTGTCAAAACATTAATACTTGCAGTCGATTTATTGTTATTATGAGAAATGGAAATTTTTTTTTAGATTAGACATTTGTCAATTGACAGACAGGTATACTGAAAGATATAGATTATCTGATATTATATTTCGCATGATTTGAACTTTTAAAGAAATTATTATTATATAATATTTAATATTATTTGCTGTTATAGTTAAAAATGGAATCGAAAAAAGCAAAAGGTGAAATCAATCTTAGTGAAATACAAGATGACAAATGTGCACTATTTAAATTAGTGAATGAAAATTCCGTATTGAAAGTGGGATTTCAATCTTTTATTGAATGTATTCAAGAAGAAAACTTTGAAGAAATAATCAAAAACCGAAAATTGGTTTCTCTAAAATGGCCTCTATGCGAACTAGGACCAGCAAACAAAATGAAACTCCGCTTGAAGAAAAATATAATATGGGAAAACAAAGTTGGCGTGATAATTTCTGTTGGAAGTAATAAATTACGTTTTCATTTCCTTTCTTTTTTTAATACTTTAAAATTAAATTACGAAAGTTATTTACTTGCAAAAACAAAACTAATTTTCAGTATGAATAAACTTTGAATTTACTATTTTCTTTAGATTTTAAAGATATGGTAGAAAAGAGAACGAATTTAATTGATTTAAGTGTCTTAGAACCAACAAAAAGTCAACGTCATTCTCGCCATAGTAGGACACCTTTCGATAATAAAACTGAAAAACGAAAGAGCGAAAAGGTTTATTTTTATTTAAATAAATTTAAAGATAAGGTTAAAAGATTTTTTCTTGCAAATGATAATATAAAACAACAATAAAAGTATTAGTTGTATTTCAAGTATTTAAAATAATTAAAAATTTATAAGTAGGATTTATAAAATAAATTAATTTTTAGAGCAATAAAAATAATATTAAAGCTATTAGTTTAAGGTAGGTAGTTAATTAAAATAAAATTTGTCATTTTTGATGACAACTAACATAGCTACTATTTATATATATATATATATATATATATATATATATATATATATATATATATATATATATATATATATATATATATATATATATATATTTATTATTACTTTGTTTATTTTAGTCAGACTTCAAAAAAGATAATAAAAAGAAAAAAATTGATAAGCTTCAGGCATTAAATATTTTGACAAAAGTACAAAATCAGCAAACACAATCTAGTGTCAATGTAAGCAATGTTTAAGTACAATGAAAATTGTTCTAAAAAAATAGAAAATAAATTTATTATTCGAAATTTTTTATTACATTTCAATACAATATTCAATTCTGTCTATTTCAATTTAAATTCTCTTTCATTTATATTTTAAGACATTTTTTATACAATTAGATGCATTTAGAAGATTCTGAAAACAATAGTTCAGAAGATGACGATAATGAAATATTGCTTTCTAAAACGTCCGTTCTGAAAGAAGAAATCTTTGGTCCTAAATTAGAAAATAATGACTTCAGAAAAACTATTAACGATTTAAAAATTAGAGGAAAGGATCTCCTAAATCAAATTTCGTTTTTTAAAGAACAAATCTTTCGTCTGAAAAAAGAAATAGCCAATTTGCAAAAAGTTCTTGACATGAGTGATTGTAAGTTCTAATATTAAAAAATATTTAAAATATAAAAATATTATTTATATTTTTTGCAAAATATTTTCTTTGTTTTACATTATTTACATTACAATTAAAAATTAAATTCAAATAAATCTATAAATAAAATTTTTTTAACGTTTAAGGTTTGGAAAAATGTTTGAAGGTAATTTCCATTCAGGATAAGAACGTATTTAGGTTAAAAGAAACTGAAAGCGTACAAAACGTAAAGGAATCACAGAAAAAAGAGACTCCACTTTAATCAAAAATTGACGTATGATAGAGTTTATTATTTTCTTAAAATTTTAAATAAGTGGATGCATAGAATTTTATAAGAAAACGTTTGTCTTTGTAAATTTCAAAAACGATAACAAAATTCACAGGCATCTAAATTACAAAATGATTTTTCCCTAAGTGATACGGACACGGATGTTAATGGAGCTTTCTCAGATAATGATATGTCCGAAAAATCACCTAAATTAACAATCGAAACACCTAAACAAGTATGTAAATTTAAGTAAAAATTTTGTAAATACAAATTTAGGTTTTCAAATCGTAACTTTAAGATTTCTAAAAATCTTATTTACATATTGATGACAAGAAAATTCGATATTTAGAAGAACAAAAATCTGATGCTTCAATCGAAACTATTGATAAAATTAGCCAGGAAGTTTCTCGATCAGATAAAAATAAACAATCCTTAATGGACGAACAAAATGTTCCACAAACAACAGAACCTGAAATTGTTACAGTGATAGAACCTAATAGAGATAAAAATAAAGAAATTGTTGAAATCTCAACAGCAATGACTCAGCAACAAGCAACAATGCCTCCAGTAAATTTCGTAATTTTAAAACATATATGAGCGATTCCACGTCAAGTGATCAAGGGGTCTTTTGGTGTAATGTTTATTTCAATAATTTTTTACTCTTAAACAAATAAACATACAAATTTGACAAAGTACATTTTGGAAAGGTTTTTTCATGCTCTTTCGATTGGAAATAAGCATTTTGAAAAAAAAAAATTTTTTGACCCAAAAAAATCAAAATTAAAAATAAATTTCAATTTTTGGGGGAGAAAGGTACGATTTTTTTTTTTTTTTTTTTTTAAACGAAAGCTGAGGTTTTTTCCTAAAAGGACATATAAATGGTAAAGTGGGACTAGAATGTTTAAACATTGAAAAAAAGAGTTTTCTACTCGCCGGAGCGCTCAAAACCCGGTTTTTAGCTCCGTTTTGGAGAAAATTCTTTTTTTCAATATTTAAACATTCTAGTCCCACTTTATCATTTATATGTCCTTTTAGGAAAAAACCTCAGCTTTCGTTTAAAAAAAAAAAAAAAAAAAATCGTACCTTTCTCCCCCAAAAATTGAAATTTATTTTTAATTTTGATTTTTTTGGGTCAAAAAATTTTTTTTTTCAAAATGCTTATTTCCAATCGAAAGAGCATGAAAAAACCTTTCCAAAATGTACTTTGTCAAATTTGTATGTTTATTTGTTTAAGAGTAAAAAATTATTGAAATAAGCATTGCACTGAAAAACACAAAAATTTAACCCCCTCCCCCTCGGAAAATAATGGACTGGGTAAAAAAATATTTTCACGAAAAATTACTATCTATGAGTACTACAAAAGCCCCAAGTTTTGCTACGATTGGAGAAAAATTTTTCTCCACCTTGATCACTTGACATGGAATCGCTCATATATATATATATATATATATAATATTAGAACTTACAATCACTCATGTCAACAACATTTTGCAAATTGGCTATTTCTTTTTTCAGACGAAGGATTTGTTCTTTAAAAAACGAAATTTGATTCAGGACATCCTTTTCTCTAATTTTTGAATCGTTAATAGTTTTTCTGAAGTTGTTATTTTCTACTTAAAGACCAAAGATTTCTTCTTTCAGAACGGACGTTTCAGAAAGCAATATTTCATGATCGTCATCTTCTGAACTATTGTCTTTAGAATCTTCTAAATGCATCTAATTGTATAAAAAATGTTTTAAAATATAAATGAAAGAGAATAATAAATTTATTTTCCATTTTTCTAGAACAATTTTCATTGTACTTAAACATTGCTTACATTGACACTAGATTGTGTGTGGTGGTTTTGTACTTTTGTCAAAATATTTAATGCCTGAAGCTTATCAATTTTTTTCTTTTTATTATCTTTTTTGAAGTCTGACTAAAATGAATTTTCTCCTACACGGAGCTAAAAACCGGGTTTTGAGCGCTCTAGCGAGTAGAAAATTCTTTTTTTCAATATTGAAACATTCTAGTCCCACTTCATCATTTATATGTCCTTTTAGGAAAAAACCTCAGCTTTCGTTAAAAAAATCGTATCTCTTTCCCCCCAAAAAATTGAAATTTATTTTTAATTTTGATTTTTTTGGGGTCAAAATTTTTTTTTGTTCAAAATGCTTATTTTTAATCGAAAGAGCATGAAATAACCTTTCCAAAATGTACTTTGTCAAATTTGTATGTTTAATTGTTTAAGAGTAAAAAATTATTGAAATAAACATTACACCAAAAGACCCCTTGATCGCTTGACGTGGAATCTCATTATATCTCTACAATTAAAATCCTATTATTTTTTTATAATAGTATTTTTATAATCGTTTCATTACACAGATTTGCCGACGACAATTATATTTTTTTGATTGGAAAAAAATTGCTTATAATAAATTTCTTGTAATTACTTACCTATAATCGCAAAAATGTTGCAGAAATTTTGAAAGAATTAATTCCTGAGGCGGTATGTCGATTTCGGCGTTTTCAGATGTCATATTTATAGCATAGATGTGACAAACTATATGTGTGGCTTCTTTTCCAATTATGTTTAATTCTGGCTATAATATATTTTCCTTAATTATATTTACATCCGCTTCTGTGTCTATTAACAAGGTAGCTGAGGATGTTTAAAAACTTGGATAATTTATAATTATTAATGGAGATTCTCTTGAGTTTCTGGCTCAATGTGTTTTGTAATGATAGAATTCTCGCATTGGCTGGACGCTCTTTGGGATCTCCACTCGTCGTCGCGTCTGTTCGCCGAGTCGTGTTTAAGTTTTAATTACTCTTTTCAAATGAATGTGGAGATTGAGAACGGGGTAGTGTTTTATTTCCATCTTGATTTTAATTAAAATATCCTTCTTGCGAAGGAGGATATGGATAGAAAGGGTATGTGTGTAAGGCATATAAGCGTTAGGAAAATGAAAATTAAGTTAATTAGGATATGGTTGTGGATAATGATTGTTTTGCATATACGGGGGATATGGATTTCTCAATATTCCATTAGGGGTAGGTGATTGAGAACAATAACTCGTTTGTTCATAAGGATGCGAGAATTGTACTCTATTATTAGGGCTTCTTTCTCGATATCGGTAATCTTGTGGTTGATGTCGTGAATAATGGTAAGCATTATAATCAGGTTTATAACTTTCATGACGTTGTTCACATTGTAAAGCAATGTCGAAAGCATCTTTAAGATTTTGAGGATTTCGTGCCTTTAATACAGTTGACATTAAATCTGGAAGTATTTTGATGAAGGATTCCAAAGCACAGAGATTTAAAGGTTGCATTTGAATTTTAGCATTAGGGGCTCCATAAGAACTAGCGAGTGTCGCGTTTGTCCCTGCTAATAATTGAGACAATTTATCATCAAATTCGCTAACATTTTCGTTGTGGTTCATACGAATTGTGGATATTTCTTGCAAATACCATGCATATGATTTATGAGTGGAATATCTTTGTTTTAAATGATCTATTAATTCATTAATGTTTCCAAAATACTTACTTTGAGTACTGCTTCTAGCAGCACCCTTTAACTTAGCAAGGATAAATTTCAAATACTGATCTTCGCAATTTTTTGGAATGGATGACGCAGCATTCAAAATATCATCAATAAAGTCTTCATCCGGCATATTGTGCCCGTCGCAAAAAGAAATATTCTTTAAACCTTCTTGTAACGCAAAACATTCTGCCATAGAGTTTACCATAGTGTTATAAAAGGTTCTATTCATAGAGGTTGCAAAAGTTGCATCGTCGGTTGGAGTAGTATTATTATCATCATCATCATTATTCTCTCTCTAATCTTTTTGATGTTTATTTTTACGAGTCATTTTATTGTTGATTAGAATAATTCGATAATAATATCGAATGAAAATGGAAGTCCTAAAATTCCAATAATATCTGATTTGTCGTCACAAATTATGGTTTGAAATTATATTACTGTATAATTAATACAGATTTTTGCTCCACCGTGTGTTCATACAGTACCGTCTCTTAAAAAGTATTTTAATACACGATTTATTCCTAAGAAAGGATTAAGTTCGTCCTTTTTAATTAAATTTATTGGTAAAGAAGGATATAATATAAATCGACCTTCGTTACCGATGAAGAAAAGTGAATTTAATAATAATTCAGGATATAATTCGTTTTCACCAGATGGCCAAGTAATAACACGTGTTCGCGTATCGGTCCAATTATTTAATTATTTTTCAGTGACCTAATTCCGCTTTCAAATATTTCACGTTGTACTTGTGCTTATTGGTGCCTCTTGCACATATTGTATTTAATATAAACTTTACGTATAAATTCTTCTTTACCCTAATTAAAGGATGTACTCTTGAGCAAGACATCAATATTGCGCAAATTAAAGTCTGTTGATATTTCAAAGGGTGCGGGTCCTGATGACATCCCTGCTTTCCTCTTGATGTCATGTTGTCATTCTTTTGGTAATCCCTTGTTTTTGCATTTTAGTAAGTCTTTACGCAAAGGTATATTTTCCTACGTATGGAAAAGATGTATTGTTGTACCTATTTATAAATGCGAAAGTAAAAATGATGTTTCCAACTATAGACCAATTATAATTTTGAGTACAATACCAAAAGTATTTGAAAGTCTTGTCTATGATCAATTTTATGCCTATGTACTACCCTTAATTGATTCTGCACAGTATGGCTTCATGAGGGGCAGATCTGTCGTGACAAACTTGTGTACATTCACCGAACATTTGCGTAAAAGTTTGGAGAACGGAACTCAGGTTGACACTATTTACATTAATTTTTTAAAGGCCTTTGATAAAATAGATCATTACATACTCATTTCAAAGATGAGAGACATGGGTTTTTTATCAGGGGTTCCTCAGGGTTCACATCTTGGACCCCTTCTGTTCTTGTTATTTATTAATGACATCTCTACCATTTTTTAATTTAGCAAACACTCTTTATATGCAGATGATCTTAAACTTTTTAATAAAATAGAGAATGATACTGATATGTGAATATTAATAATTAGGTACTAATTAAATAATCAAGAAATTTAATTGTATATTTAAAATTCACTAATTATAAATAATGCATAAAATTACATTTAAAAAAATAATGGCTGAAGAACGCTACTATTTATGTAAAATAAATTTTAATATTTTTTTTGTAAAATTAGATCCGCCATTTTGAATTTTGGAAAACTAAGGTTATATTCGTAATCAGAGATCCTGAAAACCCCCGAGTAACAAGTTTTAAGCAAAAACAACTATTTTCAAAATTACTTGTTCGCCATATTGGATCCGCCATTTTAAATTTTGGAAAACTAAGGTTTTATTCGTAATCGGCGACCCCGAAAACCACCGAGTAACAAGTTTTAAGCAAAATCAACTATTTTCAAGATTTCTTGTTCGCCATATTGGATCTGCAATTTGGAATTTTGAAAAACTAAGGTTTTATTCGTAATCGGCGACCCCAAAAACTTCCGAGTTACAAGTTTTAAGCAAAATTAACTATTTTTTAAAATTTCCTCCATTTATTTATAATATTGTTTAAAAAAAGTAACTTTAGTCGTTATTTTGTAGCAGCCATTTAAAAATTTAACATCTATAATAGTCATATGTTGTACTCCTACTATTTTTGACGCGATATTTCTATCAGTAGAAGATTTGTTGAAGGGTTTACCTATTAACCCTTTCACGCCCATGGGACATATACGTCCCACCTACATAAACCTCAATATCTTTGAAGAAACTTAATATTTTTAAGTCTAATTTAGTGCGTTCTCTTCAGGAAGGATAGGGCTTTAAAAATATGTAACCTACATGATGTTAAAAAATTCCTATTGTTTAAAAAAATTCATAAATTATTGTTAAAAATCACGATTTTTAAAAATATTTTAAAACCGCCTAAAAATTATTACTCGGGGGTTTTCGGGGTCGCTGATTACGAATCCGGTGCTAGTTTTTCAAAATTCAAAATGTCGGATCCAATATGGCGGACGACAAATGTAAAAATTAATCGGATTGGCATGAAACTTGTTACTCGGTGGTTTTTAGGGTCGCTGATTACGAACATAGTATTAGTTTTTTAAAATTCAAAATGGCGGATCCAAGATGGCGGATGATTTTTTTTTAATTTTAATTTCAGCTGAAAATTGTTACTCGGGGGTTTTCGGGGTCACTGATTACGAATCTGAAGTCAGATTCGAAAAATTCAAAATGGCTTATCCAATATGGCGGACGACAAATATAAAAATTAATCGAATTGGCATGAAACTTGTTACTCGGGTGTTTTTAAGGTCGCTAATTACGAATATAGTATTAGTTTTTTAAAATTCAAAATGGCGGATCCAAGATGGCGGATGATTTTTAAAAAAAATTTAATTTCACCTGAAAATTGTTACTCGGAGGTTTTCGGGGTCGCTGATTACGAATCCGGTGCCAGTTTTTCAAAATTCAAAATGGTAAATCTAATATGGTGGACGACAAATGTAAACAAGTTGTTCATTTCATGACCATTAAGCTTCCTCTAATCAAGAGGAATCCTCTTAATCGAAGAGTATTTTCCTCTTATTTTAAGAAGAATATTGTTATGTGGAGAATAATCCTCTTAAAAATCTAACGCGCTACATACGGAACCTCTAAGGTAGTGTGGAAGTCCGTTATTAGACATCTGCACTTCACATGCACATGAAATTCGTATTCAGCGACCCCAAAAACCCCCGAGTACCAAGTTTCAAGCAAATCGCTTTAGATTTTAATAAAGTCGTCCGCCATATTGGATCCGCCATCTTGTATTTTGAAAAACTAACATCAGATTCGTAATCAGCGACCCCAAAAACCCCCGAGTACCAAGTTTCAAGCAAATCGCTTTAGATTTTAAAAAAGTCGTCCGCCATATTGGATCCGCCATCTTGAATTTTAAAAAACTAACATCAGATTCGTAATCAGCGACCCCAAAAACCCCCGAGTACCAAGTTTCAAGCAAATCGCTTTATATTTTAAAAAAGTCGTCCGCCATATTGGATCCACCATCTTGAATTTTGAGAAACTAACATCAGATTGGTAATCAGCGACCCCAAAAACCCCCGAGTACCAAGTTTCAAGCAAATCGCTTTATATTTTAAAAAAGTCGTCCGCCATATTGGATCCGCCATCTTGAATTTTAAAAAACTAACATCAGATTCGTAATCAGCGACCCCAAAAACCCCTAAGAATGTGTAAGATTTTTAAAAAAATTTCCCGCCTTTTCCGGGGGCGTTAAAGGGTTAAATAATTGAAAAAACTAAAAAAGAAATTATTTAAAATCGTGTTTTTTCTTTGAAAATGTTGTATAAATTGTTTATTTAACATTTTTCAGTTTTTTTAATTACGCCATACGAAAGAGGGATTCAAGATACATAAGAAAAGTGTATTTACAAATTATTCTTAGTGCTTTTTAAGATTGAAATAGGTTCTTAAACATTATGTACAAATTTTGTACATCCCATCCTTAATAGGTTAAGATTGTGACGTTAAAATAATGCAATTCATAATTATTTATCCAATTCATTCAATATTTTTGAATTAAAAGAACTTCAGAAACTTTAAAAATAAAGATCTTTTATGATTTTATTTTATTTACATCATAAACGGGCTCTAGACCCTTTTGTACTTAAACCCTAGACTGTGGATGACGTATATATACTAGGGTAGCCGTTAAAAACGACATTTTCGAATTTTGTCCATTTCCGGGTCTAATTTTGTCACAAATTGAAAAAAATTAGATACGTATTTTTTTTTAAATTAATATCTAGTGGTGCCTGTATGCTGGTGAAATTTTGCATGTATTTTGCATTGGAAAAAAACTTTTTTTCGTAGATTTCCTGTAAAATCGTTGAAAATTAATATTTTTTTACCAGACTACTCTATTTCTCTTCACAAATGTTCAAAGAATAATATACAATTTTTAACAAATGAAATTTGTTAAGTTAACTATTTTTTACAGGACCCAAAAGTTGACCAATAAAAACCAAAATAGGTTGTTATTAGCAAAAAATATACATATATATAATAAACCGACATGGGCGCCAAAATTGTTTCTTAAAATGTAATACGTAATTATTTAAATATTTTTTAATAATCGTCCGCCATATTAGATACTTCATTTTAAAATTTTTAAACTAATATTTGATTCGAAATCAGAGACCATGAAAATCACTGAGTAACGAGTTTTAAGCGAATCCAATGAATTTTTCAAGATCGTGGCCGCCATATTGAATCCGTCATTTTGAAATTTTAAAAGCTAACACCGGATTATAAATCAGCGACCATGAAAACCCCTGAGTAACGAGTTTTAAGCGAATCCAATGAATTTTTAAAAAACGTGTCCGCTAATGGGATCCACTATTTAAAATTTTTAAAAACTAACACCGGATTCGTAATCAGTGACTCCGAAAACTCATTTGTACCAAGTGTCATGAAAATTTATTCACAAGAAGGTCTTACACATTTTGGAACCATTTTTTATATTTTAGCTACACACTGAAGGGGTTAACAAAAAACATAATACTAATTAAAACTGAATTAACAATAGAAAACAAATCAAGAGCGTTAGACTTAAAATATTTTAATTTTCTTTGTTATTTTCATCATTACTAACGACAAAAATGTTTCTTCTCATATTCGCCTTAAATTTATCAATTGATTTGATGCTGATAAATATTTTATGAAAAAATGATATTGCAGGATGTCTTGAATTGTAAGTCGCCTGTGATACGATACTATCATTATGCTACTGGGTAAAGCTTACATGGTAAAAAGTTACGTTATTTTATTTTTTATTAAACTTATAAAGATGTTTTGAGCAATGTAAAGACAAATCTTAAGCAGCAATATATTTGATTTTTAGTTTTAACAATAAATAAATCTGCAGATGGCTACAAAAATTGATTTATTTTATGAAAATACTCTTTTTAAGAAAATATGTTATAAAAAAATGTTATATACCAGTACCAGTCTTTGACGGGTTTTAGTTTCTACTATAAAACATTTAACAAAGTGTCTACCAATTGCGCAGGGAAACCGATAAATAGTTTTTGAAAACTGTTTTATACTTTAATTTTTATTGTTGTAATATTTATGATAACAGACCCGAGTCAAAATTTAAGCCCTACTTTTTGCTTAAACATATAGATCTTATTTAGGTTTTAGCAATCGTAACGGTTAATATTTGATAATTCTTTTTACCATAAACATAAATCCATTTATTTTGTGTGTAAATTTGATGTAATTATTACAGATTAGAAGATAATTAAAACAAATTTAATTAATTTCCGGAAAACTTCAGGAAATCTAATTTATTTTAATAGAAGATATTCTTCCGGAATGTTATTGCTTCCGCACATAGAGGATGTACTGTAATACCAAAATTTTTCAGGTTCGATTTTTTAACATATCGTTCTGTTACTTGACCTCAGGAGTTCAAAAATTACATTTTTGGAAAATGTCATTCCTGTTACGTCAAAACGAGAAACCTTTATAAATATACCTAACGTTCAAAGGTGTTTTACTTTAAACAATGTTCTTTTAGTTCACTTGTAGACGATGTGTTTAACTCTCTGGTTAGATGACTTATGGATGGTGTTTTAAAAAATTGCTCTCTGATTGTAAGAGAGCTGGTGCCCTTTATTTATCAAACTTCCCCCATAAGCTTAATGCTTTGGATGCTAACTGGAATTGTGGAGAGCTGGTTATTGCTTATTGTTTTTCTAATTTTATGCGTGATTATTAATTCCTATAAACATGAATGGATTTTAAGTGGGGGTATGGGCCAGTTGTTCGGTTAGCTGCTCCTCTCAAGTTGATTCAATGCTTGAGTGAGACTGTGGGGATTTTGCTTAGTAGGTCACCTCTTGCTCATCGTTGATTTCCTAGGTTTATAGAACGGTCGTTGAAATGATGCTGAATCGTTATTCTGATTACATTATTCCATGTTACTATTCTACCTTGTATGTGGCGAAGGTTTAACTATTTTTTTTTTATTTTTAATTTTTCAAAAAAAGTTTTTTGCCCATAACTTAAAAAAAAATTTAGGACACCTATGAATATTTTTATATAATACATGCATAAAAAGTACCACTTTTGATGCATGAAAAATGGACCAAAAAGCACGTTTTATAAAATAGGATTTTAAAAAAGCCATTGATCATGCGCAGAACATTCGGAGTCACTTTTATTTCACTTTTTACTTTATTTCATACTTTTATTTTACACTTTCTCTTGAACAGCCAATCATAAACGGTCTAGTCACTTGCTTTTAATGCGCCACCTGATAGAGGAAAGGCGAACTCGAACGCAGATCGGGATATGTTGATTCACTCTTACACGCCATTATTTCAGTTCTTCTACAGTGTTTAATAGTATTTTAAATTTATTTAAAAAATAAGTTTTAAAAAACTGCTAAGATTAAACTTAACGTTATTTTTTCAATGTCTTGACAATTTCTTGTAATTAAATATTGTTTCTTCCTTTTGTGTTTTTAAATAAATTTTCAAACATTTCGACGTAATTATATTTTATTATTAGTCAAAAATTATTATTTTGAGTTGGTTTTTTGTGGTCAGGGGGCTCCGCCCCCCAAATCCCCCGGCCGGGGCTCTGCCCCTGGACCTCGCCGGGGGGAGACCCTCCCAACCCCCCGCGCGACCAGACGTTTATAAGGACTTGACAGCATATCAGTGCAATTGCTTATGTGTCCTTGATTGTATATACGTACAATTTCTTTGACTTTTTATGCATTTATTATATAAAGTAGTATATGACACTCGTTCTCGAAAGCGGAGATATTAAACTTTTAAAAATCAAAAATTTTAGAAAATAAGACTTTTTTGAAAATTTTGTTAAAAAATGTATAAATAACTTCGAAACTATACTTACCAACTTGTAAAGCATTAAAACACGTATCGACTAACCTATTTTTGAAGCTTATTCTATTAGAAATAAAGAAGTTATTGATATTTTAAGAAACAGAAATCAAAAGGAAATTTTGTTTTATGTGGAAGTATTAAATAAAGAGAAAAAAAATTAAAGCAATTGAGAATAATTGTTCAAAATTTATACTATATTGTTATTAACATCTCTATGAGGAAGCAAAGTGTTCATGAAATGAACACAACGTGATTTACGAAAAAGAAAGAAATGAGCACCAAAATATTATAACAAAAATGTATAACTTGGCAGCGGTTTTTATTTTGTTTTTAAAAATTTTCCGTAAATCACTTCCTGAAGTTCATTTTTTTCATAAATAGGTGAGACATTCTAACAATTCCAAAGTTGTAATATTGCAAATCATTATTATTTAAAAACTATTTAATATTTAATAATCATATTTACCATAAACATAATTCCGATTATTCTGTGTGTAAATTTGATGTAATTATTCCAGATTAGAAGATAATAATTAAAACAAATTTCATTAATTTCCGGAAAACTTCGGGAAATCTAATTCATTTTGACAGAAGATATTTTTCCGGAAGATTATTTATTTTGTTTTAAAAATTTTTTTGTAAATCACTTCCGGAAGTTTGATTTCTTTGGCAAATATGCGAGACATTCTAACCTTTCCAAAATTGTAATTTTTAGAATCTATATTATTCAAAAAGTATTTAATAATTCTTTTTACCATAAACATAAATGCATTTATTCTCTGTGTAAATTTGATGTAATTATTCCATATTATTAGATAATGGAATCAAAATTTAATTAGTTTCCAGAAAATTTCCGAAAATCTGATTCGTTTTCAAAGAAAATATTCATTTAGAGGTTAATTTTTTTGTTTAAATTTTTTTTTTGTAAATTGCTTTTATCGATTCAGCTGCGGTACATACTAATTTTTAAATCATGGTTTTTTCGTGAATACAAATGTCATAAAAATAACAAATATACCATTAAAAAGCTTATATTACATTCTACAATTAATAATAAACAACTAAAAATTGTAATCACAGCTGTGTGAGTTTAAAATTTTTTCTGCAATTTTCAAAAAATGTGAAAATAGGAATTTCGTCTGAATTTACCTTAATTAATTCTATTTATTTTTAATATATATTTATAAATAATATCACAGGTCGACAAAAAATCGACGAAAGGTTACTTTCATGAAAACTCAAGAATTTTTTTTCTGAACGTCATTTTGTATTTTGAAAATTTTCCTTCAATTTCGTAAGGTGTCGTCCATATACCACGTCGATAGTTTAGAGGGGAGGTGGGGTTGCCAAAAGTCCACGATTGTGTACAAGGGGAGGGGGGGTTAATACGAATGTCCACGTGGACACAAAAGTTTAATTTTATATCTTTTTTATTTAACTTTCAAATTTCGCGGCAATGTATTGAAGCAGCGTCGGCGCAAAGCAATCGATTTTTTCAATGCAATCGATTGATTATTATCGAATCAATTTTCGCCACTTTGCTCCACGTGCAGGATCATAAAAAACAGGTCTAATCACGATTATACTTATAATGTACAACATTTTTTATAGTGATAGTGATTACAAAAAAATAAAATAAAAATTTTTTGAATTGTATCCCCTCTATCCCAAAATTAAGCTAAATCCGTTGATATTTTTAATTTTTTTCTGTCACGTAAAATCCGACATGTATTTTGAGGTTAGGAAAAAATCCTGGCGTGTTAGAGCAAAACAGACTTCATATTTGTTTTTAGCGGCCAAAAACACATATAATACACCATGTTCGTTCAAAGAAACATTTCACTTCTTTTTTGTCGACTTTGACTATAATTACGTTATTATTTTCGGTTCTTCAAGACTGCAGAAAACAAGAACTATTTATCAACTTCTTTTTCTAAAAAGTTTTTTTTTATTTTTATACTCCTGCCCTATTGGCCTTACGCACCTGACAAGAGTCCCCGAGGAATACTTTTTTTGGATTAAGCATAACCATTATACAAATTAAATTTCTATATATTATACCTAATTTGCGTCTACAGCCGGCTTTATTAGGAGTACTCGCATTCGCCTGGACCACATGTTAATTAGGTTTTCTTGCCAGAGGAGAGGGAAACTGTAGAAAACCTCTCTTGAGTACAACCGGTTTTATCGACAGTCAAGTTCTAATTTCGTGTACCGGACAATAATCGACAGTGCACATCATTATACCTTGACGTCAAGGGTAAATACCACTTTTGTCCTTTAGTTTAATATACAAGATTGTTTGGCGGAAGGCCAAATTGAGTTTAGGTAAAGGTTGCATAAAAATGCGGTGACAAGCATCACTTTTCGAATTGTAAAATAATAAGTGCAAATACGACGAGAAATCACTAATAATAATTTACAGGGACTTTATGAGTCGGCCTTTATCCAAGATGGCCGCCGTCATTATTTTGACAGGACCAAAACAAATAGTTTTCGTCTTCCTTGTGCTCTTAAATATTCGGAAATCACATCCGAATGTATGCACCAGGAAGCACTTCCCCTGTTGAGTGAATCCATTATACAGTTGCCGGTGGGACAATGGACTCCGTGGAATGTTTTCTCGACGGATATGAAAGAAAATAACAGACGAACGGCAGGAATGGTTCTAAATATTTTATTTTTATGATTGTTAATCTGTTGAGTTGGCAGGTTTGAATAATAAAGTTTGACTTATCTAAATAATTTAAGTTTAAAAAATTTTCATTTAATTAGATTTCAAATACTAATGATAATTTTTATTTATTTTAGAAAAGAAAGGATTCTCGTTTGATAATTATTTTATCAAATAATTAATTTAACAACAAAATCAATTAATTTACTCATTATCGTGCGTGGCAAAATGCCGCGTCACAACAAATAATACACCATTTTTGGTTCAAGGAATTAAGGATTTTTTAGAGCCTGTGTAATGAATCTTCTAGCTATGATCAAGGCTTGAGTCTTGAACAAGCTTTGCTATTTTTGACCCTTTTTATAGCCTAACAGGATGTAGGTAATAAACTATTGATTTTTGGAAGTTTTGCCATAAGCATTTATATTCAGGAGATTATCACATAACAGTTTCGGTCCTGTATATAGGAAGTAATATAGTAAACAATGTAACTAATAGATAAATAATTATAGCTTATTTATATACAGTAAATCTTATTAAATATTCAATTTCTTTAAGAAAATTAAAATAGCAGTATTTTTTAATCCTTATTTTTTAATTCGATTATCGGAAGAGTGTTAAATGAAACAATGTTACATTAGTTGTGCAACGTTTCGATGTCTTGGTTTGACACCATCATCAGGCCACTTTATTAAACAATAAAAATCATTTTTTAATATAAAAAAATTTTTTCACAAATAAACTAAACTTAAGATTTTTACAAGAACTAAAATAACTTAAGTTAACACAAAATTAATATCTACCTTGTCATTTCACAAATTTATTTAAAAAAATTATTTAAATAAATAATTTGTTATATTTGTCACATTTGTAACATGTCACGAAAAAACATAAAATACGTCAAAAAATTAAAAGTGAATAAATTAAGACAAAACACGGACATCTCGTACGAGTGACAAAACAAGACTAAAATCTGAAGGATACAATTTTGCACGTCATATATAAACAGCACGTGTGGAGTCAATGAACTCAAATCAAAATAATAGAGATAAATTCACTCTTTCAGTTTTCTTAATAGAGGGAAATAAGTATTGCTTAGAAATTGTATATCTTCTTTCTTATTGATCGTATTGTCGTTAAACTTAATATATAACATTTCAGAAATTAATCGTTTTTTATAATTTGATTCAAAATCTACAATTTTTACTTCATTAAAATTGAAAGAATGATTGAGTGTAGTTTGATGTTCATTAACAACAGATTCAATTTTTTTGTTTTTATGTTCTTTGATTCTTTTTTCCAAACTGCGTTTTGATTCACCGATGTAAGTGGCTGAACAATTATTACAGTCAAATTTGTAAACGATACCAGTTTGGTTCCATTTATTAGTTAAATCTTTACCTAATTTAACAACTGAAGTCAAAGATTTATTAACCATCGGAATTGACAATAAATTATAATCTTTTAAAATCTTTGACAATTGTGAATAATTGTCATTAAATGGAATGCAAATTTTTTGAATGCGACTATAAACAGAAGATTTATCATAACTTTGCTTATTGTTTAATGTAGATTTTTGTTTAATCAATCTAATTTTTTTATGTTTATTGATAAAGTCCAATGGATAATCATTCTTAAGTAGAATTTGAATCACCCTCTCTATATTAGATTTGTGAAAAGATTCATGTGACAATAAGATAGCTCTGTCCAACAAATTATAAACAATATTTTTTTTCTGTTGGATTGGATGACCTGAAAAGTAATTAATGACTCTATTAGAAGATGATGGTTTTTGGAACCAATTGGTAATAAGTTTTTTATTGTCTTTAATCACTGTCATATCAAGAAAATTAATTTGATTAATAATTTCTAATTCATAAGTAAATTTTAAATTTTTATTATAAGAGTTGAAAACATTTAATGCTAAGTCGACATGATCTATGTGGACACTCAATAATATGTCGTCCACATATCTAAAATAAAAAGCCGGAATACAGTTAAATTTATCTTTTAATATTTTTAAACAATCACTTTCAAGGTCATCCATGACAATATCTGCAAATAGTGGTGATATCGGAGAACCCATAGGGGTGCCGTAAATTTGTTGGTAAATCTTTTCATTAAAAAGAAAGATAGTATTATCAAAAAGAAACTTAACACAATTAGTTAACTCAATGATGGTGTCAAACCAAGACATCGAAACGTTGCACAACTAATGTAACATTGTTTCATTTAACACTCTTCCGATAATCGAATTAAAAAATAAGGATTAAAAACTACAATAACGGAAGAAAAAATCAACTTTATATTAATTTAGTCCTGGATTAATGATGGACTCTACTTTTCAAAATTTATCGGCTACTTACTTCTTTAAATCCATTCGACAACAATACGGATTTAAAACTACAAATTTACTAAAACACTGGACTAATTATAAACATCAATTAGCAGAAGCATTTTCTAAACGCCACTTCTTATTGAGATGCAGAAGCAACAATGTCTTACCGCAACATTTACAACACATAAGTACCCGTTCACAACATATATCTCTTTTTAGTAATTCTGGTAAAAAACTTTTTGTTAAATTTAATCACAATTATTCTCGTTCGCTTTTAAATTTGGAAATTAAAGATATTCATTTTTATATTAATTTTATAACCAAAAAATTGTTAAAACTAAAAAATAATATTTTAAATTCATCTATTGAAAATTCTATTCTTGAGAATTTTTTTAAACTGTCAGAAAAAAAGTTTTTTACTATCCGAAAAAAGTGTAATTCTAAATTTATAAAAAAATTTGAAAATTTAATTTAAAAAAAACACACGTTCGACAAGTTTCGAATAAGAACAATTGGTTGATCAACTTAACAAATACTGAAATTCCCCAAGAAGTTATTGATGTAGTTTCTTTGGGTTCAAATTTCAGCTTTTCTCAACAAATATCCAAGCAAAATGTAATTACTGTCATTAAAAATCTTGAACATTCAATTTCTAATTTAGACATAAATACTGAATCAAAAAGTGAAATCAGAAATAGAGTTACAAACAGTGTTATTAACAATTTAAACAAAAAACATCATGTCACCAATGAAGACAAAATCTTTAAATCAAAATTAAAGTCTACTAATAATTTTCTTAAAAACAACCCTGAACTTTTTTTCACAAATTCTGATAAGGGCAACGTTTCTGTTTGTATTAAAAGATCTGATTATATATCTAAAGCTAACACTTTACTTTCTGACCAACACATTTATAAAGAAATAACGGGAAAAAATATATTGTCCAAATTACAATCGGACACTTACAAAATTCTTCAAAATCTCAATTCTAATGATTATCTTAAATATAAATATCATAAAAATAATCTAACTATGACAAACACGACTATGGCGAAATTTTATGGTTTACCAAAAATTCACAAAGAAAATGTACCTCTACGACCAATTGTCTCTCTTGTGAACAGTCCAACACATTTTCTGGCTAAAACTGTGTACGATGAACTGAAATCTGCAATTCCTTTGCCTAAATCGCACATAAACAACAGTTTCGAATTAAAAGAAAAATTGAAAAATATTTCGTTGCCAGATAATTTTGTATTACTTTCACTAGATGTTAGTTCACTCTTTACGAATGTTTCATACGAACTAGTTCTCCAAAGCTTAGATAAAAGAATTATAAATATTCAAAATTCATGTAAAATTCCATTTGTTGAGTTAACTAATTGTGTTAAGTTTCTTTTTGATAATACTATCTTTCTTTTTAATGAAAAGATTTACCAACAAATTTACGGCACCCCTATGGGTTCTCCGATATCACCACTATTTGCAGATATTGTCATGGATGACCTTGAAAGTGATTGTTTAAAAATATTAAAAGATAAATTTAACTGTATTCCGGCTTTTTATTTTAGATATGTGGACGACATATTATTGAGTGTCCACATAGATCATGTCGACTTAGCATTAAATGTTTTCAACTCTTATAATAAAAATTTAAAATTTACTTATGAATTAGAAATTATTAATCAAATTAATTTTCTTGATATGACAGTGATTAAAGACAATAAAAAACTTATTACCAATTGGTTCCAAAAACCATCATCTTCTAATAGAGTCATTAATTACTTTTCAGGTCATCCAATCCAACAGAAAAAAAATATTGTTTATAATTTGTTGGACAGAGCTATCTTATTGTCACATGAATCTTTTCACAAATCTAATATAGAGAGGGTGATTCAAATTCTACTTAAGAATGATTATCCATTGGACTTTATCAATAAACATAAAAAAATTAGATTGATTAAACAAAAATCTACATTAAACAATAAGCAAAGTTATGATAAATCTTCTGTTTATAGTCGCATTCAAAAAATTTGCATTCCATTTAATGACAATTATTCACAATTGTCAAAGATTTTAAAAGATTATAATTTATTGTCAATTCCGATGGTTAATAAATCTTTGACTTCAGTTGTTAAATTAGGTAAAGATTTAACTAATAAATGGAACCAAACTGGTATCGTTTACAAATTTGACTGTAATAATTGTTCAGCCACTTACATCGGTGAATCAAAACGCAGTTTGGAAAAAAGAATCAAAGAACATAAAAACAAAAAAATTGAATCTGTTGTTAATGAACATCAAACTACACTCAATCATTCTTTCAATTTTAATGAAGTAAAAATTGTAGATTTTGAATCAAATTATAAAAAACGATTAATTTCTGAAATGTTATATATTAAGTTTAACGACAATACGATCAATAAGAAAGAAGATATACAATTTCTAAGCAATACTTATTTCCCTCTATTAAGAAAACTGAAAGAGTGAATTTATCTCTATTATTTTGATTTGAGTTCATTGACTCCACACGTGCTGTTTATATATGACGTGCAAAATTGTATCCTTCAGATTTTAGTCTTGTTTTGTCACTCGTACGAGATGTCCGTGTTTTGTCTTAATTTATTCACTTTTAATTTTTTGACGTATTTTATGTTTTTTCGTGACATGTTACAAATGTGACAAATATAACAAATTATTTATTTAAATAATTTTTTTAAATAAATTTGTGAAATGACAAGGTAGATATTAATTTTGTGTTAACTTAAGTTATTTTAGTTCTTGTAAAAATCTTAAGTTTAGTTTATTTGTGAAAAAATTTTTTTATATTAAAAAATGATTTTTATTGTTTAATAAAGTGGCCTGATGATGGTGTCAAACCAAGACATCGAAACGTTGCACAACTAATGTAACATTGTTTCATTTAACACTCTTCCGATAATCGAATTAAAAAATAAGGATTAAAAACTACAATAACGGAAGAAAAAATCAACTTTATATTAAAATAGCAGTATGTTTAATTCTGAGTGAATTGAATATTGTAGCAAGCTCCAGTGTTGTGCGCGAGATTTAAAATTAATGTTTGAAGTGACCGCGCGAGGGCAGCATCTTCCGGCAGTGCTTGTCGTCGATGCACGTTCACGCGTCTCTATGCCTTTTTTCATCACTATAGTAATTGGAACTCTCAAGTTTCGTGATCGTTTTACCGGCTCGCGTAAAATTCTCAATTATTGTTAATATTCTCACTAAAGTTAAATTCAGTTTTTTGGTTTAGTTAATAATTATTAAATCAATCGTGTCAAAAGGGTGAATATACTCATTGAAAGATAGAAAAATTAGGTTCTTTTTTTAAACGTGACCACGCCGGCATGGTCGCCAACTAACCTAACTTTCGCAATTCTCAAAAAAAGGGTGGACAATTCTCAAATAAATGACAATTCTCACTAAGGACAATACTCAATTTTTTGTGTGTAATTTTGTGTATGGCCAATTAAGGAATAAAACCAGTTATTTTGTTAAAGAAACAAAAATCACTTTGTTTCCTTTTTGAGTTTAAACTTTCATTCATTTCAGAACCCAAGGTTTTTTTTCTTGGCAATTATCAAACACAGTATGTCTATTTCGAGTAAACGGAAATTTACTCAAAAAATTTTTTTTACAAAAACTGTAAACTTTATTAAATTTATCTTATCTTACGGCGTTACAGGAGTTGACTGTTTTTTGAACACAATTTAGACTCTCATCTGCAAAATGCCTTTGAAATACAAGACCTTCACGTTTTAATGGATGATTTTCGTACTCAATGTGCAAATCAAAATAAAGAAAAATTGTACTATACAACATCAGGTTCTAAATGTCATCGTCTAAAAATAGAAGCTACACCAGAGTTATACGATTTGTTCCTATTATGGTTTACAGATGGAGTACAAGTATTCAAGAGTGTAAAAAGTCATATGCGGCTCATCCACGCACAAATAGTAAATTTAGCACAAAAATATACATACACAATGCAATATAACGGAGAAAATAGTTGCGGAAGCTGTGAAGAAAAAGGAGAAACTTCTGAAACAGAAAGTGGATCGAATTGGGTTTTTCCGATTGTTCATGACATTGCTCCTCTAAGGACTGCTGAACGAGAGAACAAACAAACTATGATTGTAGAAAAATATAAACAACTAAAACATTTTAAAGGAATCCATGGAAGTTCTATTGTTACTCAAATACCTCACTTTGATACAGCCAAAGTTTCGTTCCTGACTACAATATTATTTACTTCGGTGCTATAAAGTACTTTCTAGTCATCGAAAGAAACATATTAGCAATAGTGCGCCAAGCTATAGCATCTGTAGGGGGATTACGATTGGAGGCGGCGCTATATCGTGCTACGCTGTATAGAGAAAACATAGTGACAAAGTTATATGAATACAAATGAGAGTTGATTGAAAATATATTTAGACAAAAATAATGTGTTTGTTTTTAAGTCTAGATTAAGATTTTATTATAAAGCAACATAATTTTTAAGAAGGAAATAAATTTCTAATAAAAGTGCGAATTTTTGGTTTTAATTATGTTTAATTCTATAAATTCAAATAAAATATATACTTTATATATACCAATCGATCCGTTTGAATGCAACGGAAAAGATTATTGAAAAAAATGAGTAAAATCTTATTGTACTGGAATATAATTTTGATGAAAGAACTAAATTTTTGATAAAAAAAGGTAATTTTTTTGCTTTAATTGTCATTACCTCTATAAACTCTCATACAATTTATACTTTATATATACCAATCGTTCGTCTTGATGCAAAGAAGAAGATTTTATTGTATATTAACTTCAATATTCAATTTATAAAAATTTTTTGAAAATTTTTTTTTTGAAAAAAATAAAAAAAAATTTTAAATAGATTTTTTAATGTCCATCAATCCATTTCGAGATATTTTTATGATAAATATTCCTAGCAATTTTCAGCCGAATTCGTTGAAACCTCTTCAAGTTATCGTGTTCACAAAAAACGGGATCCACGCATACACACACATACATACATCCGGACAATTGTTCAGGGGCTTAAATAACATAGTCCTATATAGACGAAAATTTATTTGAAGGATTTTAAAAAATTTTATAAATTAAACGACTACAAAGCTTCCTCACGAGGAAGCAAAAACATTGAAAATTCAGTAAATGTATTGTATTGGAACACACTATTTCTACTTAAAATTAAATTTGTTAAAATTTCGTGAAAATACAAAAATTGTTTATAAATTTATTCTAATAAAAATCAAAAATGAAAACTTGATTGTAAAAATAAATTATTTTCAATAAATTAATTTGTTACTCATGTAGCAATTAAAGATTTGTGTTAAAATTTGTAACACACTCTTTCGTAAAATATAGCAATAATAAAAACCGCTGTCTTTTACCATTTTGTAAATCTCTTTGTTTTCATTTCATAAACACTTTACTTACTTATAGAGATAATAATAATAATAGAAATATGTAATAGTTAAATAAATAATATACATTTTTTTATATTTTTACAACGGTTGATTGATATTTAGCCAATTTTATTGAAAGGTAATTATTATTTTTTTATAATTTTTATTCTATTTCCTTTTATTATTAAATTTTGTTATTGATTACACTAATTTTTTTAAAAAAGAATAACTTTTTATATTATATTAAAAAATAAATAAATGTTGCTTCAATAAATGTTCTTTGAATTAATCTATAAGATAGTGAGATCTTATTATGTTTTGAAAAATCCATTCATATAATTTGATAATTATTTATTAGCTTTCGCCCGTCGACGGCCGGCATCATCAGATAATTTTAAAACTGAAATTACATACAATTACACAGGCCTACAAATTTTAGACCCAGAAACGAGATAAGTCATTTCCGATGTAATTTATCGCTCTGAATCTAAAACTGACAGCGAAATTGCTCTATCACGACAGGATTCTGAGATATTCTCACCTAAAAGAGTGAAAAAGGCCATTTTGGCAAAATTCGACTCTCAATAAAATCTACAAAAAAATTTTTTTATCATTGCAACAAATTTTAAAAGAAAGTACAATTAATCACCTTTCAAAATATTCTACACTCAATCCGATCCGACTTTTTTTCACGATGGTAAAACAATTTAAAGTTTCGTTTACACGACCTAAAAATTGAGAAAAGGAAAAATAGAATAATTGGAAAGTACTTTAACTTAAGCATCTGATTCTCAATATTTTGGGATCGTTGATTAGAAAACCGATGTTAGATTTTAAAATCCAAAATGGCGGATCCAATATGGCGGCTGTCAAAATAAAAAATTGATCGGATTCGCTTAAAACTTTTTGCTCGGGGGTTTTTGAGGTCGCTGATTACGAATCTGATGTCACATTTTCGAAATTTAAAATGGCGGTTCTAATATGATGACATATCGAATCTAATATGGTAGGTTTTTTTCTTCATAGCAAAAAAATATGTCTCCATATTACATCCGCCATTTTGAATTTCGAAAATCTGACATCGGATTCACAATTAGCGACCTCAAAAACCCCTGAGTAAAAAGTTCTAAGCGAATCCGATCAATTTTTTATTTTGACAGCCGCCATATTGGATCTGCCATTTTGAATTTTAAAACCCGACATCGGTTTTCTAATCAACGATCCCAAAATATTAAGAATCAAATGCTTAAGTTAAAGTACTTTCCAATTATTCTATTTTTCCTTTTCTCAGTTTTTAGGTCGTGTAACCGAAACTTTAAATTGTTTTACCATCGTAAGAAATGTCGGATCGGATTGGGTGTAGAATATTTTGAAAGGTGATTAATTGTACTTTCTTTTAAAATGTGTTCCAATCAGAAAATTTTTTTTTGTAGATTTTATTGAGAGTCGAATGTTGCCAAAAATGGCCTTTTTCACTTTTTTAGGTGAGAATATCTCAGAATCCTGACGTGATAGAGCAATTTCGCTGTCAGTTTTGGATTCAGGGTGATAAATTACATCGGAAATGACTTATCCCGTTTCTGGGTCTGACAAAATTCTAAATTTTGTAGGCCTGTGTTATTAGTGAAAGAAATATATCAAAACAAATTTCTGGAAGAACATAACCTATAACATAATAACACAATCTATAACTTACCAAGAGGGTTTCCTAGCGGAAATTAATTAATTTTCTTTTTTAAGTGTGTCTTTATTGACAAAATAAAATGTTTTGTTTTTTTAAATTATATATTTAGTAATTTCCGCTAGGAAACCCTCTTGGTAAGTTATAGATTGTGTTATTATGTTATAGGTTATGTTCTTCCAGAAATTTTTTTCGATATATTTCTTTCACTAATAATTGTATGTAATTTCAGTTTTAATATTATCTGATGATGCCGGTCGTCGACCGGCGAAAGCTAATAAATAATTATCAAATTATATGAATGGATTTTTCAAAACAAAATAAGATCTCACTAAAATTAATAATCCAAACAAAATAACATCGTAATATAATCTATAAGATAGTTTAGTATTTTAATAGTTAAAGGAAAATTCTTAAATCAAAAAAATGATATTTTTGACAATTTTTGATATTTAAGGCCATGTTCCTCCAAACATTTTTAAAAAAAGCGAAAAATTTTTTTTGTGTAAATTGCTATTTAAATAATTTAAAAAATAAATTATAAATTGCTAATAATGTAGAATTAATCGCATAGATCGGCATGACTGAGAAGTATGTATACAAGATGTGAGAACAGAGCGCGCCATAAAATCCGGCCGTTCGTGCACCCTGGGTGGCCTTTAATCCCCTTTTTCGAATTTTTTTCCGACGGAATTAAAATTAATTATATTATTTATTATTTTTTGTATCCTTTTAGGCCACGAAACCCTAAGATGTAGGCGCATTACGTATGCTTTAACTACATTTCAATATGTAATATTTTATATATGGAGTTTTATATGAGATTGAGGGGTCAACTCTCGAATTTTTTTCAAATCTAATTTTTCAATAGAGTTTGTTTGTCTATGTAATTATACCAAATATTAATTAAAAATATTTAATATTTTGTTAGATATTTGCATTAACAAATTAATGCAATATTTTTTTTTTACACTTGAACAACTTTTTTATTTTTGCTTATAGAAAAAAGTTGTCTAAATGTTTTTTTGGGTAATTATGCAGAAGAAGGACTTTTCCCAATTTTAAAGATTTTTGGTTAATTTTTTTTGGAATGTCTTTCATTTGGCTAGTAATTAATGAATCCGGTGGGGGAGGATGAAAACGTTACTTTCAGAACGCCAGGGCTGGGAAACAAAAAATTTTTTTTTGGTTTTTGACGTTTTACTCGGTAAACATTTAAAATTTTGAAAAATGTTCTGCATAAAAGTTGTAGATCTTGTTAAGATACACATTTTATGTTACATGCAATTTTGCCATAAATTGAGTATTTTTCGAGAAATACACAAAAAACGAAAAATAACTATAGAAACGTTTTAATGCAGAAGGGAGTCAAATTAACTTCCTAGATGGTACTAGAAGGTATCCAACTTAGACCAGACCCCCCTCCAACGTTTAAAAAAGGCGTTGTAAAGGTGCATCCACAACACATCACTCAAAGGCGGGCGAAGCCCGCCGCACCTGATTTCCTTTAACGTTTAATGCAGAAGGAAGTCAAATTAAGTACCAAGTTTGTACACTCAGATGCATTAATGCTGTTCTTTCGGTTTGACGGTATTTTGCAAAGTCGTATGATTTCTGTCAAAATGTTTTCAGTTCATGACATATGATAACATTCGTATGCTATGAACTAAGAATATTTTATGGAAATGACACGACTTTTCAAAATTCCTTTAAACCGGAAGGACTGCATTAATGCATTTGAGTGTTCTTGAAGGTATCTAACTTAGACCAGAGCCCCCTCCAACGTTTAAAAAAAGGCGTCTTGAAGGTGCATCAACAGCACATCGCTGAAAGGCGTGTAAAGCCCGCCGCACCTAATTTCCTTCCACGTTTAATGCAGAAGGGAGTCAAATTAACTTTCTAGTTGGTACTAGATGTCTAACTTAGTCCAGACCCCTCTCTAACGGATTTGACTCCCTTTCTGCATTAAAACGTTTCTATAGTTATTTTCCGTTTTTTGTGTTTTTCTCGAAAAATACTCAATTTATGAAAAAATTGCATTTAACATAAAATGTGTATCTTAACAAGATCTACAACTTTTATGTAAAACATTTTTCAAAATTTTTAATATTTACCGAGTAAAACGTCAAAAACAAAAAAAAATTTTGTTTCCCATTCCTGGCGTTCTGTAAGTAACCTTTTTATCTTCCCCCACCGGATTCTTTAATTACTAGCCAAATGAAAGACATTCCAAAAACAATTAACCATAAATCTTTAAAAGGGGGAAAAGTCCTTTTTCTGCATAATTACCACTATTTATATTTGATTAATAATTATTACACATATATTATAATAATTAATTAATCTTAAAATTTACATTTTTAAATGTGTATTTAGTCATCTCAATATAATTAATTAGGTAATTGATTTATTTTTCTGTTTTTTCTGACAAAACGTATCGTTATGCAATCGTTATAAAACAAATTTTCATGTAGGGGAGACCGGGGCGTAATGGATCACTTCAATGTATTCAAATGTGGTAAATCAGATTAATTTCGGTATTTGATCAAAATAATGTACTTGTTATATCTTTTTCAAAATTACTTGTAAAAAATTTTTGTATATGGGTGGTTCTCCTGAAAGGCACCTGTTTTTTTCCAAAAACTAAAAAAAATTAATTTTTACATTTTCTGAATTTTTTTGTCATAGACAGATTTTAACTACGTTTAAAGATAAAAATCTGAGTTGCTCAAAATTAATTATCAAAAATAAGACTTTTAGCATTATTTTAATATTAAGTGCTATGAAGGTTAAATATTACTGTAATCAATATTGGGGTTTTTGTAAAAAAATTCCTTTTATATTTAATTTTTTTGATTTATTAAACTTTTAACATTATTCATTTATAATGTAATGAATTGTGTATTTAATCATTTATTTTTAACTATTTTATCTTTTAAAAAATAACTAATATATATATTTTTAATATTGAACGGAAAAAAAATTGTAATGAATTTTTTAGTTTATCATTTTAAGTTCAAAATTGATATTTTCTGAAAAAAAATTTTATTTTTAATTATAATTTTATCATTTATCTAACTTTCTACTTAATATATTATATTTAAAAAAATTAAAAATATTTTATTTGAAATAAAAAGGAAAACTTTTGTTTATAATTCAAGGGTTAGGTATTTGAAAATAATTATTAAAAAAAAACAATAACGCTTACTAAATATGAAAAAGGCTTTGGAGATGAACAGTTTGTCAAATAAAAAATTCACGTTTTTATTAAATTTAAAAAATTTTGAAACATAATTTAACACATTTTTTTGGCTACAACTTCAAATATTTATATATAGATTACGTATAATTAAAAAACAGTTTAAAAATATGATGTTATTAACTGGAAAACGAGGCTTCGGAGATGAATTTGAATTTTTACTCGCATTGCCAGTAATTTTTGATTAATTATTTAAAAAATTTTTTTATTTTATTTAAACTTAATATAAGTAAAAAATAAACCGTACATTCTAAGCTTCAATTTGATATATATTAAGACTATATTACAAAATTTTTAATTATATTAAAAAATAATTAAAAATATGTATCATATTTAACCAAAACCAAAATACAAAATTAAATAAATTTGTTTACTAAGAAAAACTTTTAATTCTAAAATTAGAAGATTATGTAAAGATAAATAATGTTTCGTAGATTATTGATACATTTTTTGGAAATTTATACTCAATAAAATAACAATAAAATGTTAATGCAAATATTGAGTTTCTCGTTGGAGACACGTGAAGTGGCGCCTTTCAGAAGAATCACCCATATCAGGTTTTGAGCTTTAAACATTTGTTCGTAAAGAACAATTGACAATTTCTGTTTAATACTTACAGTATTGATAAAAAATAACAAAATTTTGAACAAAAACCTCCGGGGCGTAATGGATCACGTTGGCCGGGGCGTAGTGGCTCGCATATTTTATTAAGAAAAACCTATTATATTTAAAATAATAATAAAATGATAAGCATTGATTACCCTTTATAAAAAAAATAACTGGAGAATAGATTTTTCATGAAAAAGGATTTACCTTTTTTTTCGCTACAACTTTTTAAAATTTGAAAATTACATGAAAATGTGTAAAGTTTAAATTAAATATGTTCCATTTTCAATATTCTTCGTTATAAATGTACAATAGAAACGAAAATTGTCAATATGAAATAATATTTTACGATCAAAATTAAAATTTCATTGTTGATTCAATACGCCCCAATAAGTGATCCATTACGCCCCTGCACGAAGTGAAATTGCTCACCTTGCATTTCTCCAAAAACATTATTCTAGAAAAAAGTATAAGTGATATTAGGGCGTTCTTTTTTTAATTGAAAGCTAAGATGTTAGGCTAAGTTTTCCACTTGATGAAATTTTTATTAACCCCTTCAGTGTGTAGTTAAAATATAAAAAAATGGTCCAAAAATGTGTAAGACCTTCTTGTAAATAAAGAGTATCCTGGGTTATAATGGGTGAAATGCCCCTGTCTCTGGATTTTTGTATTCACTCTGTTAATAGGTACTTTAAGGTACTAAAATAAGGCAAATATCGCCCATATGGGAAAAAGCCCACCTGCCCCCTCTTGAGGGTCGAAAAATGCATATTTTTGAAAAAAAAATTTCTGACTTACGAATTGATAGAAAATTTTGCAAAAATTCATAAAGCTAAGTATCTGAGATGTACTTTGAACCAATTCTTTAAAACTAATTTTTTTAAATTTTTAAAGTTTTTTAACATATTTGGCCTTTTAAGACCAATTTCGCAGTTCGTTAAGTGTACAATGTAAATATTTTCTAGAAAATTATTAGCTTTTCTATTTACATAACCGCTATGAATTGGTGGAATTAAAAAAAATTAAAAACAATAAATTTTAAACCATAGAACTTTCATAAAATGCCATTTTCTTTCATTTGTGTTTTTTGACATCTAACAATTGATATGTTTTATTCTGACTACACTTTTTTTCATTTATACAAAAAATGCATCTGTAGTTATACAATTCTAAACTGCAAAAATTATTTAATATTAAAAAATAACAGTTCTTGTGTGAATCTCCCGAAAAGGACAAATTCAGAATTGTTAGACAAGCCTGCAAAAAAATGAAATTTTTGTTGTGTGAGATCGAGAAGTCATTACATGCAGTTTTTCGTACTCTGAATCCGAATTTGGCAACGAAAACCTCCCAACACGTGATGATTTTGAGAAAAGTGGGGGTAAAAGTCCCTAAAATCACTTTTTTAACCGTTTTACAAATTTCTACCGAGTAAATCCGACGTGCTAGATACTTTAATAGGAGTCAAATTAGCAGTAAAAAATTATTTTTTCACAGCTATCAGATATAAAAGGTGACTGACACTGTACGTAAATAAAACCATTTTTAACAAATGAATGGATTCGCTTAAAATTTGTTACTTTGGGGTTGTCGGGGTCCCCAATTACAAATATGTTGTCAGATTTAAAAAATTTTAAATGTCGGATCCAATATGGTGGACTAATTGTTAAAAATCGTTTCAAATTGCCTGAAACGTCTTAATTGAGGGTTGTCAGGGTCGTTGATTATGAATCTAACCACAAATTTTTTATTTTGACATCATATTTCTAATTACTAATTAGGGACCCCGAAAACCTCAGAGTAACAAATTTTAAGCGAATCCAATCATTTTTCAAAATAGTGTTATTTACGGATAGTGTCAGTCTCTTTTTGAATTCCATTTTCAATATTCTTTGTTATAAATATTGTTACGTCAAAACAAGAAACCTTTTTAAATATACCTAACGTTCCTCATTTTAAATTAGTTTCAGAAATTGAATCTAATTTCGGATGAGGGTAAGTCAATGAGCCAACTAAATGTTGTGAGAGAATATTTTATTTAAAAACCAACCAAGAAAGAAAAGAATTGACAATAATACAAATACAACGAGTATATTTAAAAATGAAAAATCTTACTTTAGGAATAACGATTATTGTAGGTGTTGAAGCTGGTGATTGTTATCTTGATTTCCAATCTGAAGTGGTATAGTAGAGTAGACACAAAGGAGCCTGTGGTTGGTGTCCTTAATGGTTGTATATTAGCCTTATGGTTACACTAATGGGATTTAGTGTATTGTACTCTTAGGGATTTTACTTTTCTCCCAGACTGTCGCCTCCAAAACAAATTTCGATGCCTCGAAATTTGATAAATTGTTTCAATATTAAATTTGGACTTATTTCCGAATTATCTCTTCTTAAAATATACACTTGGTAATAGTGTGTATTTATAAATTGTTGTCCGTAAATTGTCTCAAAAATATACTTGGGGATGTAGATTAGTTAACTTCTAAACTGTAAACTGGGATTGCACTTCTAATCGGTATCGATGTTTACTTGTTGATTTCCAAAAAAATACTCTCTTTCTTGAAGATGTTATAATGCTGGCTTTCAAATAGATACTCTCTTTCTTGAAGATGTTATAATGCTGGCTTTCAAATAGATACTCTTTTTCTTAAAGATGTTATAATGTTGGCTTTCAAATAGATACTCTCTTTCTTGAAGATGTTATAATGTTGGCTTTCAAATAGATACTCTCTGATCTAACGATGATGCTTCCCCTTTTTATATTAAAATCTTCTAATGGAACATCATGCACGAAAAATACACGTGCCGAAACTCGTCTAGTGCAGGTAGATGCAGCGTGACGTCACCGGACCACCTTCGACGGAACTCGATAAGACATTTAGCACAGGGGTCTGGTATAGATGTTTCTCTCTAGTTTCTACGGGATTTGATAAGACTCTCAGGATCTGGATTGGTATGTGTCTTTCTCTCTCCCTCCTGATGTGTGGTCTAGTAAAGGTTTGCCGTATTGATGCGTAATCGTTATTCCTTTTACATAACTTTAAAATATAAACTTCTCTTTCTTGGATTTGATATAACTTATCATGTTGTTTCAAATACATAGAAAATATAAAATAAGAAATATCATAATAATAGAAAATGTACTGGATATAATGCAATAATATATGACATACAAATAAATCACACATACACATACAAGTAAATATAAAAATTGTATAGTTTATTCAAGAACATTAATAAGAATTACACATATAATTTAGGAATATTTATAACAAAATACATAATAAAATCAAGAATATTTGTAAGGAAATATTTAAATATTTAAAGAATATTAATAAGAAGTTACGGACGTAACAATATACAATAAAATCGAAAATTGTTAATATTAAATAATATTTTATAATCTAAATTATAATTTCATTCCTGATGGAATACGCCTGGCTAGTGATCCATTACGCCCCGACACGAGGCTAAATGGCTCACCTTGCATTTCTCCAAAAACATTGTTCTAGAAAAAAAGTATAAGTGATATTAGGGCGTACTTTTTTTAATTGAAAGCTGAGATGTTCGGCTAAGCTTTCTACATAATGAAATTTTTATTAAAGCAAGAATGACGAAGTTAAGCAACAAAAAGTGAATAGTAATCCATTACGCCCCGGTCTCCCCTACTTAAATCTATACACATAGTAGTAAAAACAATAATAACAACATAATAATAATAATAATAAATTATTAATAGTAACCATAAATAAAGAGTTTAAATTATCTATAAAAAGTTTTCTGAAAATGTGAAGTATATTCTATTAAAATTGGACTATTTTTACCATCAAAATGAAATAAAAATTTTTAAAAGTAAGGGAAGTGGGCCGGTTGTGGGCACCCTTTTGTTTTTGCCTCATAACATTTGTCCATGTGCATATTATTGAAATATATGTGTACGAATTTCAAGCTAGAGATCTAAGGTGACTGTCAGTGAAGGAATTAAATTTATTCCTTTAAATAAAAAAGTTTTATTAGAAATTTAGTGAAATGGATTGGACAAAAAAATAATGCTAGCATGTGAAGTAGCTGGCCCGCATATCACAACGCACTTCTAATGCACTGAACGACTATATTCATCGCATTTAATGGAGTTTGCTGCTGTCAATTTCCTTGGCAGAAAGAATATATAGATGAGACAGTAGTCCACATCATTGTCAGATGGTAGAGCCTCCTTGACATAAAGGTGCCCACAACCGGGAATGACAGTCATTTTTAAAAAAAACCAACACATTTTGTGATGCAGGATTTTGGCTAAACACGAAGGTAAATCACAAAATATAATAACAACACTGCAGAAGAAAAATTAAACCCTTTTTTATAAACGAATCTACATCCATATGTTGCTCTTTGAAAACAATACAAAATTACTTTTTTATTTATTTAATGCAAATTTTCTTTATTATGCTCACAGCTATTACACAAATGCATATATTTGTTTTATTATTAATACGAAAAGTCCGTATTGTTAACGGACACGACTTGCAATAGCTTGCCGTCGAAGTTTACGTAGTGGTTCCCACAACCGGAGCATGCCCACAACCGGCGCACTTCCCCTGTCAATTAATTTAATTACATAAATTAATGTATATACCCTTGCAGAAATACTTTTTCCTGTTTAGGATTGTATACCTGATGTATTCCACGTTAGTTCAACACAAACATTTTTACTAGGTTTTGGGATTCGATTGAGATTGGGTACACTATTTCCTCTGGTGGTAATATACAAAATCCCCAAGCGGTTTTGAAAAAATTCAAAAATTGACGGACATATTAAATTCTGAATTTTTTGGTACTTTTTTTGAAAATTCTATATCTTTGGTTTTTTTAACAGATTTTAGTTTCTGACCTCTTAATTTTAGCTTTTTATTCTAATATTTCAGTTAAATTCGTAAAAATGGAACATGTGTTGATATTAGACAGTACATTTTGTACTTGACATTATGTTCCGTCAGTGAAATTAGTCTGCCGAGTGTCTTTGTTTATTTAATGATTTTATGAAGTTGACGGCGAAAAATTCCTGCTTGTCTTACACCCAGTTTTTGGTTTAAGGTAATTTCAGTAGTTTAAAATTTTTTTTCTAATTATTTAAATTAAATAAATCATTATGAAACCTATTTTCCTTCAAAATAGATGTATTAAACTATATAAGATAATTTTTCCAAAAGATAATATCCTATTCCAACTTGGAGAACACACTTAAAAGTCCCCTGGTGTCGCACACCCAGTGTGCGGTTTAAGGATGGATTCGGCAGTGTGCGGTTTAAGGGTTAAATTAATTATTTCAACATTTCATTTAAATTTTTAAAATGCCATAGAAAAAATATGCTACCTTCAATTTTTTTATTTTTTACCATATGTAGCCACAAATGTGCTGAACTTGTCTTGCAAGTTTCATCGTGGGACAGCCAGAAGTTTTTGAGAAAAAATGAAACATATATCTGCGCGTAACGCTGTAGCGTGCCTTTTCAATGCCGCGCGATAATAAATGGAATTTTAATGAAAATACGAGTTATTACTATCTCTAGCACAGAAATATGATAAATTTTTTGCCCATAACTTTAAAAAAACGTTAGGACACCTTTAAATGTTTTTGTCTAATTTTGTAGAGTTTTTTTAGACGCATCTTTTGAGT
Source organism: Leptopilina myrica (nomen nudum) (assembly GCA_032872475.1). Classification (NCBI taxonomy): domain Eukaryota; kingdom Metazoa; phylum Arthropoda; class Insecta; order Hymenoptera; family Figitidae; genus Leptopilina; species Leptopilina myrica (nomen nudum). The sequence continues at coordinate 17,471,931 of CM065461.1, forward strand.
CCTCAATGAACATTTTTCGTCCATACTCACCGGAGATATTAAACTTTTAAAAATCAAAAATTTTGGAAAATAAGACTTTTTAAAAAAATTTGTTGAAAAATGTAGAAAGAACTTTAAAATTATTGTTACCATCTTGTAGAGCATTAAAAAGCGCTTCGATTGATCTACTTTTAAAGCTCATTCGATTAGAAATGAAGAAGTTATTAATATTTAAAAAACAGAAATCATAAAGGAAATTTTGTTTTATGTGGAAGTATTAAATAAAGAGAAAAAAAATTATAGCAATTGAGAATAATTGTTCAAAAGGACCCCGCACAAAATGCATTGGAATTGGCTTACCGTTAATTTTGTTCAAATTTTCAGAATTAGTAGTTCTAAGTGTCCTAATTAAAGATATAATTTTGTTAAACTCAAAACTTTACTTGTTTGGCTGAAAACAGGGGGTGAAAGTACCCCCTGTCTAAGGCATGAAATGAACATTTCAGTGCTTTTAGCCAAATAAACCATTATTTTTGGTAAGTTTAATGTCAGAAGTCACCAATATACATAAAGAGAGAACTCTTAATGTTAAACAAATAAAAATGTAAAATATCAACCCTCAAAAACTACCCCTTGTACAGTTAAAACCATATAGAAAAGGAAAAAACTATTTTAATCACAGAAAATATTTTTATAAATAATATATTGACTTTTCATTTACTAATACATATGAGATGTCATATTTACCCTTACAAACAACCCCAACAACAACAACAACAACAAAAAGCAACCCCTTTTATATTTTAAATAAATCCAGTAAACCAGATAAATGAACAGTTTAAACACAGAAAGACTTTTGAAAATCGACTGGAAGTAATTATTTAATCTTCCGTGATTTTCAGTGCAATGTTCAAAATAAAAAAGTACCCTTATGAAAAAAACAACCCCTTAAGATTTAAAGTGAAAAAAGTAAAAAATCCATTTCAACCAAAGAAAACTATTAAAAATAGTAAACAGTTTATTATGTTTGTAGTTGTTAAAGAAACTACCTCCTACATGTAACAAAAATAAAATATTATTTTAAATATTCGACGCTAGTTATAATAAACATCCCTCTAAGTATTAGGCTCATAGAAAGAAAATAACTCATTGAAGATATTGCATGTCTTTAGGCTTGTGAAAACTCTCAAATGTTTTGTTTCAATCTTATTATATTGTTCAAAAACATGCCTGTATTCGCTAGAAAAACATTTTCTACCCAGAGTACGCCACGTGGAGGCTGCAGGTACAAGATTTTGTACTCCTTTTCTTGTTAAAAAAAAAATCTCACCTATTTACATATATACAAGTTGCACTTAGTAGCAAATCTTATTTTAAGGACTTTGCTGCAATGCATCCAAAAAAACTATTCATTGACAGGGTTGATTCTGTTTCCTGCATCTAACACGCTGTCCAAAAGATCCGTCCAAGGGTATTTCACGTGTTCTTCGTGACGAGCATATCCGAAGTACCATAAAACACTTGCAACGTGAGCACAAGTACCTAATGTTCTTGCACCCGACTTACAAGTGCAATAGTAACCACGGATAGGTTGCTGCTGTTCACCTCTATTTTCTTCAAGATCATAAAGTATCCATAGCTGATGTCGCGTAGCATTTCAAAATCTGGAATAAATGCGCATTCTTATTAAACCAGGTTCATTCATCAAAGCATCTAGTTGTAATTCTTCATTACCATCTCTATGGACTTTATCCTGAATATAAGATGGTGCCAAGTTTACTTGGTATACCCCGAATGTCAAGTGACGCAAAAACTCCATAGAAAGATGAGGAAAATATGGAAGATCGTTTTCGTTTAAATGCACCCACTGTGCGTTTCTTCGGAAAAGTTCCTCTTCTTCAACCCTTGTTTTTAATTCATTTGCTGTTTTAGCTTTTAATAACATTTCTGTTGCTAATTCAACTGTAGCTACATCCATTTCTATTAAACCACGATATTTATTTATTATCGCGCCAGCAATGCGATAAAAATCACCAAGATGAGGAACATGTGTCATTGATATGGGTTTACCAAATATTTTAAAAATAGATTGCAAGTGCCCGTTTCGCGATTCTACTAACCATCTTATTTTTGTGATTAACCGAGCTTCGTTCGCATCCTCAGTAGAGAATTGTCGTTCATTACGACCCAACAACGGTGGCATTTTGGGTAGTAAACCCATCCGTTCAAGAAAAGGAATCGCATCGCGATACCCTCTATCAACAATAATTATATCGCCTTCGTCTAACCATTCTCTGATTTGAGCACCATCTCTTTCACATTCTTGTATTAAAATGTTGGCGTCGTTATTTCGTGCGTCTGAAAAGTATGGTCCGTGAATGTCAAGAATGTATCCATTCGTTGACACCAAAAGAATAATTAAAAACAACTGAAAGAAATTCATCTGGTAGACCTTGCCGCATTTTGCATAAAAATACTAAAAGGTCTTTCTTTGAAATATATCTCTGACCTGGTACCAGTTGCGCTGGATCGAATAGAGAATATAAATCTCGAAATTGTTCCTTAGTTATTGGAGAAAATGATTTGAACTGATCGTCCGAAAAATCGCTTTCATCTACGAATTTTTTTTTCGAATTTTTTTTCACAGAACCGCTGAGACCATTTAAAAACTTTAATAACTGAGGACCTTTAATACAATAAAATCTATTCATAAAACGAAGATGTTGCATGAGATCTGCAGGGATGAAACCGTGTTCATCTAAATGCTCTGGACAACACCTAACATTTTCTTGAACGTAAATGTCTTTCAGGACAAAAATGTTAACACGACATTCGTCTGAAAGTCGTACTACATTATCTATCCGATTGCAAATAAGGCACGTATGGCTCGATGTTTGCGTTAAGACATTAAGTCTTAAACAAGATGGATTATTTTCATTTTCATTAACTTCAATATTAATAAGTCGCTTGCATGTTATGCATACACGTGTATTAATACCAATTGCAAGCGGTGGAAAGCCTCTTTCTTCTCGCCAACGAATTGCAATTTCGCTCTTATCAACATTTTCTTCTCCTTCAATAGATGACATTTGTCTAGGTTGAAAAACTGCATTACAAACATAGCAACGCATTTTGTTTATATTATTATTTACTTCAAGGTAGGAACACCAGTGCAATTATCGAAATGTACAATAGTATAAAGTAAGTATTGCAAAATACCCGCAATCTGAAACAACGATGCTATGCTAATATCTTTGAAAAATCAATCAAACTCTAAAAATGTGTTTAAATAATGTACTCTACAATATTTTAAACAATGATTAACATATTCTTAATCCAGATATTGTAGGATATACAGTAAGCTGGTAACAAATGTTGCCTTTCAAGCGATGTCATGAGCTGATGAAAGAAATCATATATGTGACGCTCCAAAACGAAAGGGACCATCTTCAAAATAATATCAGGTGCAGTCTTCCGTGCGCAGAACACAACACAAAGACGGAGCCATATGATATTAGGTAGATTGTATGTACTGCTTATGCTATACTTACTATATACTATTGTACATATCGATATTCGCACTGGTGTTCCTACCCTTTCACCATTTGGCGTCATTCACACGAAAACACATATATAGTCAATACAGTTTAAAGGCAAGAATTACATACTATAAGATTTTTAAACATAATAAACTGTTTACTATTTTTAATAGTTTTCTTTGGTTGAAATGGATTTTTTACTTTTTTCACTTTAAATCTTAAGGGGTTGTTTTTTTCATAAGGGTACTTTTTTATTTTGAACATTGCACTGAAAATCACGGAAGATTAAATAATTACTTCCAGTCGATTTTCAAAAGTCTTTCTGTGTTTAAACTGTTCATTTATCTGGTTTACTGGATTTATTTAAAATATAAAAGGGGTTGCTTTTTGTTGTTGTTGTTGTTGTTGTTGTTGGGGTTGTTTGTAAGGGTAAATATGACATCTCATATGTATTAGTAAATGAAAAGTCAATATTTTATTTATAAAAATATTTTCTGTGATTAAAATAGTTTTTTCCTTTTCTATATGGTTTTAACTGTACAAGGGGTAGTTTTTGAGGGTTGATATTTTACATTTTTATTTGTTTAACATTAAGAGTTCTCTCTTTATGTATATTGGTGACTTCTGACATTAAACTTACCAAAAATAATGGTTTATTTGGCTAAAAGCACTGAAATGTTCATTTCATGCCTTAGACAGGGGGTACTTTCACCCCCTGTTTTCAGCCAAACAAGTGAAGTTTTGAGTTTAACAAAAATTATATCTTTAATTAGGACACTTAGAACTACTAATTCTGAAAATTTGAACAAAATTAACGGTAAGCCAATTCCAATGCATTTTGTGCGGGGTCCTTTGAACAAAATTAACGGTAAGCCAATTCCAATGCATTTTGTGCGGGGTCCTTTGTCAATTGGTGACCAATGGTTAAAAGCAATTAATAATCAAAAGCTCAATTTAATGACCTATGAAGACATTCGCAAAAAGCAGTACCGGGTTTGTCATAAGCATTTTTCGGAAGATAGTTGGATAACGACGTTTATACGACCTCGCTTAAAAGACCAAGCTGTACCAACGTTATTTCTTCCTCAAAATATTGAAAATCAAAGACCTTCATGTGAAATGTCATCGAAAAAGTTGAAATCTTATGCCCGCAAAGTCAAAGATGTTAAGTCAACTTTACATGAACAACTTGCATTAGGCCAGGAAATGATAGCATCATTAAATGACCTGGAAATAGTAATTCCAGTAAATAATGACGTAGAAAAATCCAATTGTACTATAGATAATGAAGTTAATGAAGTTCACTGCAATCATCTGCAACTAAATTTACAGAAAAATCTTTGTATGATGAAAAAGTAATTTGTGATGAGAGTGCACTGATAAAATCGAATTGTAGTAATGGAGTTTCTAATTCATTCTAAATGGAACAACCTTCTTCCAAATTAAAAGCTTTAAAAGTTATTAAAAATCGAACATGGAAGAAAAGATTAATACAAAAACAAAACGATTTAGCAGATTTGTCACCGAGGGCTAATAAAATATACCTTGAAGTCTTAAGTTTAAGAAAAAAACTGTCGAGATCAAAAGTTAAATTAAACAGGTATCAATAACAGAAAGATTTACAGCGAAAAAGGGGTTCACCTATTTTTAAAAAATATCTTTTAAAATTGAAATTTAGAAAAAATGGCTTACATAATTTATAGTCTGAATTTTTTACAAATTATTTAGTTAATATTAATCTACTTTTATTAATTAAAATAATCAATTATATTAATAATAATAATAGAAAGAAAAATAATTAAAAATTTTTCTTCTCTATGTAGACTTCAGAATAAAGCAAAAGAGGTGTCCAAATATATTGCGTTTTATAAAAAAATTAAGGATTTATCTAGTTCACAAAGAACATTAGTTGAAATGCAAATTCGCAATACAAACAAAGAATCAAAAGACAGAAGATTCACTGAAGAAGAAAAACTCTTAGCCTTATCGATATATAAACGGTCACCCTCAGCGTACAGATTAATGAACTCTCTATTTATATTTCCTTCTGTAACAACAGTGAAAAGACATGTATCAAAAATTGAATTGGACACAGGAATTAATACTAATATCCGAGATCTTTTAAAACAGGCTGCAGATAATATGAAGGATGAAAAGGAAAAAGTATCACTTTTGATGTGGGATGAGGCAAGTTTAAAAGCACACCTGTCGTACGATTACAAAAAGATAAAATTATCGGATTCGAATATTTTGGAAATAGAAGGACATGTAAATTTGCTGATCATGTTCTAGTATTCATGGTTAGAGGGTTATTAAAGAATACAAAACTTCCTCTTTCGCATTACTTTTGCAATTCCCAAACAACCTATGCACAATTGATATCATGTATAAAAGAAAATGTTACCCTATTGAAAGATGCAGGATTGGAACTCATTGTAACTGTCTGCGATCAAGGAACCTCTAACGTTAAGGCAATTAAAGATTTGCGATCTGAATACGTGGCAAATTGCAAGCGTAATGCAGTTGAACCTTGTAAATAAAAAATATTATAATATTCTCTTTTACAACATTAAGTTACAAAGTTTTGGAGATTTTTCTATGTTCACTTCAAATTTTATTTAGACAGCTGTGTAAAAATTGAAATATTTTGGCCTTAGTAGGGAAAATGAAATGCACCGCCCGATTGTGGCCAGATGATCACGGCGAGTAATAGTAGACCATTGAAAAATTTACAAAAATTGAAAATATATAATTCTACTCCTCTTCAGATTTACTCGTCAAACTTGCATACCTATAACTGATACACTTTCATTTTTATTAATATTTCAGGCCATATAGGGCTGTAATAGAAATTTGCAACATAAAAGTCGTGGCTCTGTTTGATACTCCACACCTAGACAAAGGTGATCGCAATAATTTACTTACCAAAGATTTAGAAGTGAATTATAAAGAGGCTGAAAAGAAATTGATTCCTGAAAGGCAGTTTGTTCAGTGGAAGCATTTTGAGCAAGCTTATGAAATGGACGTTGTAACGAAGGCATATTGCATTAGCAATTGCCTTAGTAGTCGCATTGCCATAAGAGTGAGTGAGAAACGACGGCGCGCGCACAGCAGTCTCTCGCTCCCCTTCTTCGCTTGCTCGTCCCACTACTCGTGTGCAAATCGAGGTACCTGGCTGCATGAGAGTGGATCGTCAGATCGTCTTCCGCCTTAGCCCGAGGTGCTCTTCGGGCCTAACAGGAACGGTCTCACTTTCTTCACAGGTATTCGTCTCAGTCAGAGGTGCTCTTCTGTGAGACAAATACTGCAAGGGAATTGTTCTTTCTGCCCAGGTGCTCTTAGGCCGAACGAACGTTCTCTCTCTTCTCATGTATGCTTTGCAACCAACCAGGGGTGCTCCCGTGAAAGGTTGTCGAGCATACCTAGTCTTTTATTTTTTATTTCTGGTCATCCTGGGTGAATCGAGGCGCTCTTCTTTTCACCCATGAAGAAAACAGGGGTGCAAACTCTTATCCCGGGTGCTCTCAGGAGTAGGGTTTACACTCATAGTAAATTCATTATCAACGTATTCTCGCATCGGTAAGAGTTTCGGTAACCGGCCGAAATTTTGAATTAACCCCTAGCGGTTCCTCGGTTAATTCCTAGAAGTGCACGCCTCGGTTTTCGTTGATGTCAGGAAAATACGGAAACTTATTCTAGAACGGTTTCGCGATAATGAATAAAAGTTAAAATGCCTCGGAAGGCTAGTTTTGTTAAATTTCTTATTTCTCCTTTCAGAGTGACAGCTAGGGAAGTTTCGGTTGACGAATATTGAAGCGAGATCTCAGAGCAGTGGTTACTTTCAATCTAGACTCTTTGGTTATTTTGTTTGTTATATTCTTTTCAGATATTGATTGTTAGTATTTAAAGTTTCTAGAAGTATTATTTTCTTTATAATTTGTTAGATTACATTTTAATAATACTCAAGTATTATTTTTTTCTACGTTTTATATTTTATATTGTTAATTTTACTCAGTTAATTCTTTTTTATACTTTTCTATTTGTTATTTTTTTCTTAGTAGTTAATTCTATATTTTGTTAAAATATATTTACTTTCGAAGGTTTAAATTTGGCCTAGTCAATGACTTTACCCTATCCAAATTTTTCCAATTAACTCCCTTCTAGAAAATAGTGTTTTGATAAGTAAAGATGGCGCTTCACGCCACTATTTGTTATATAAAAATTAATTAAGGTACCCGGACTCCATCCGGCGTGCGAATTCCGTAGCAAATAAAAAAACATATCATTACAACGTTAAGAGTGACAAAATGTATCGCAATATTTCCAAAGTAACAATTAAGCATGTCAAAATTGGAGCTATACGAAAAATGAAGGTCTCAGTTTGTAGACAAGTCCTTAGTCGCTCTATGGCAAAATGGTTGGAAACAACAGCAAAGTTCAATGGTTTGTCTTTTTCGAAAATTATGCAAAAATTTTGGTTTTTCTATAACTTCCGTAATTTATATAAAAAATATACATTCTAATAAATAATAAAATAAAAAATATCAATAAATAATAATTAATAAACAAATAAAATAGAAATATAAATAAATAATAACTACTAATTAATAAATAACAAAATAAAAATTTAAGCAAATAATAAAAAACATACAAATAAATATTAATAACTAATAAGTAAATAAAATAAGTAATATAAAAATAACTATTTTTTAAAATAACGTCGAATCGGCAAAAAGTCGAAAAATATTATTGGTTTAAGTTAATATTAACATACATCAAGCAAATTTTTCGACTTTTTGCCGATTCGACGTTTTGAACATTCGACCACATGCGGATTCGACGTTTTTAGCATTCGACCATTTGACGATTCAACGTTTTTAGCATTCGACTTGTTGACAATTCGACGTTTTAAGCATTCGACCAAATGACGATTTGACGATTTGGTATTCGACCACTTGGTGATTAGGGGAAAATCATGCGTCTCGAAAACTTTATCGAGCAAAGTTGGGCAGCTACCAAAAAATTCAAAAATCGTCAACTGCTCAACCCTGCGGAAGGAAATTTCTGAATTTTTTGGTAGCTGCTCAACTTTGATCGATAAATTTCAGAAATTTTAATAAGCAAGGTTGGGAAGTTAACAAAAAAATGGCGCATTTGTCCAGTGGCGCATTTGGCAACTTATCATCTTGCTGGACGAAATTTTCGTAAATTTAATTTCGCAAGGTTGAGTAGTTACAAAAAATTTGAAATTTGACCAATGCAAGATTTTGATATGTTTTTATTAATTAATTATTTTATGTTTTTTAGGACCAATCAATACATCTAACGGGCCAATGGAAATGGACAAATGTGCTATCCACACTGCTAAATATGCAGACTTTTCGGATCAAAGATTTGACTCATTTAATGCAACGAAGAGTAAGAACGATTCTATTGTTAAAGAGAAACCCTTGCTCCAAGTACTGACTGATACGAGTCCTCATTTAGAATTTTGGATTAACAGTTTACGTCAAATGCGTAATATGCGTTATGTATCCAAAAAAGATAAGATTCTGGAAGATAATCTGGAAGGTTTTCCAGAATTATGGAAAATACTAAAAACGAAGGGTTTCAAATTTATGAAAACTGGACATATTAATCAGGACCCCATTGAAAACTTTTTCGAAAGTCTTAGAAGTAATGGATGTCGAAATAATACTCCAAATTGTTTCCAAACAGAGGGATCTTATAAGGCCTTACTGATTTCAAATCTTACCTCGAAACATTCCATTGGCGCCAATTGCTTAAATGATAATGCTACACCATTAGCATCTTTAGGTACTTTCATGCAACAAGCAAATTTAAACACGGAAGCTAGTGGTAATCGTTCCTCAGAATTAGATGATGCACCCCATCCACGAGAAACATGTCAAGAGAGTTGGTCACTTGTCAAAATCATCGCTCATTAATTGTCAAAAGATTTAGTGAATGCATCGTCTTGAACTGTATTCTTCGATGGTGTATTCACATAAATGGAATCTTATCGGGTCAAACACTTGCTAGCAAAGGAAGTCGTGTAGAAAACCTTGCTCACGAGCATTACTTAGCTTCCAGGAGATTTAAAGAAGCAGTTCAAAATCAGTTCGTACATAATGGACTTAAATTAATACAATTTCATTTAATTTAAACACTTCTCTTAATAATAACAATATATTACCTTTCGGGAAAAGACCTACGGTTTAGTATTTCTTACATAAGAAAGAGAAAATACCAAATGTGGGAGTAAGTAATTCTCTCGATTTCGCGTAATTATTAGACTAATTTATTTAATTAACTAAATTAATATAAATGTTTATTAGATATTAATTTATTAATAATTAGTTATTAACTAATTAATAACTAATTATTATTTAGTTTTTATTTTCTTTAATTTTTTGAATCTATTCAGGAATCGATTATTTGAATTAAATTAGTTTAAATAATTTTTATCTGTTAAACTTTACGACAAACGAATTTTATTTATTATTTATCTCGTCTGTACTATTTCGACAGACAGTACACACAAAGTCAAGAATATTCGCTTATTTGTTTTTTATGTTATATTTTAAATTATTTATTATTTCACATTATGTATTTTCAATTATTGTAATGAAAATAATGATAGCAATTTTTTATTATTGTTCCGTAAAATAATTTTTCCGGAAAATTTTCTATTTAAGAAATGTAATAATTATGAAAGTACCGACCAAAAATTAATTAGCAATTAATTCATTTAATTATATTTTATAAATTAATTTTGTTGATATTGTTAATATATTAAATTTCTTATTATTATGTTTAATAATTAATGTACAGAATGTTATATGAATACTATTTTTATATTTATATGATATTTATTGCATCTGTATGAAACTTGATAAACTAACATTTGTATTAAAAAGTGATATAATTTTGTAACACATATTATATTACATATAGTAGATAAGTTATGAATAAATGTTATTTTTTCAAAAATAATACTGCATTCCTGTCATTTTTTACAAACTTTTTAAGAAATAAAAACATATTTTTAATTAGTTAATAGTTTTTGAATTTTAATATGTTGCGGAGTTATACAAGTGGTGACATTAGTACCAATACCTCATCCAGGTGGCGGTTTTCAGTCATGTTTGTAAAGTTATGTATCCCAACTAAATTCATTGAGTGGACCCACCGTGCGTCAGAGTCATTAAGATTATATTGTATTAATAATCATTTATGCTAATAATATTCCAAACTTCTTTATATTAAGGGGAAGCACTACACCCAACTTTAAATTTAACTTTAAATTTGAATTATTAATGTAGGTTATATTTTTTTCACCATTTTTAACCCTAAAATATATAGGATGGTCAAAAATTTTTCATTTTAATTTTTGAAGAGGTTAGAATTTTATCTTTGAACTAATTTTCTATTTTGCATATTTTTGCAAATTCAAATTTGACAACTTTTGACATTTTTCCAAAGTCCTGAACCAATAATCTTCTTAAAAATTTACGATTTTTGTATTCAAAGAAAAATTTTTTGTAAACACTCATATTCTTAAGAAGATTGTTGGTCTAGGACTTTGAAAAAATTTCAAAGTTGCAAAATTTGAACGTTCAAAATTAATCTTCTCTTACAATTTTCAATATTATTTAACGCAAATTTTTTCTAAGCTTATTTTATAGTTTTAAACAACCTCTCGCATGGATTTGCAAAAATATGCAATTAATTATAGTAATGTAAAAACTTGAATAATTTCAACAAATTTTAATAGATTTTCATTCAACTTGGTAAAAAGAAGTTTTTAAGGTTACTGAATAAGAACCTAAAATCGAATTTTCAAATTTCAAAATGTCAAATCCAATTATTTATTCAATTAGGGGAAATGTGTACGAGATGATCCCCTGGGGCAAGATGATCCTTTCGAGCTTTGGAGAGCCTATTAGCGTTACCATTCAGGTAAAAACGGTAATACGTTGCCAATGACATACCTATAAATCAGTCGAACTGTCATGATAACACACGTCATTAAAAAAAATCTATTGGAAAAAATTAAAATTTTATAGTTTTGATCTAAGGGAAGCTAAACTTTGAACTTAGGTAACTTTTGTTGTAGAAGCTGGAATTCAAAGTTCCTTGTACTGATAGTTAAGTTACGAACAAATTAAAAATTAGAGTCATTTGGGCAAGATGATTCCTCAATGGGTGTACAACATGATCCCCCCTGATTATTTAATACAAAAAGTTGAGATCTACATATATTATATTAATTTTCTTGATGTAGAAAATGACACGTAATTATAAAATAGGAAAACGAATCGTGGTGAGTGTTCAAAAGCACTTATGGTCTAAATAATGCATATTTAATATTAATACACGTTATTCCTTCAATTTAGTCTCTTTTTCCAATAATTGGGCTAAGATAAACCTACGGATCATCTTGCCCATACCAGAAGGACCATCTTGGACACCCCAGTGTCCAAGATGATCCTTTTGTAAGGTTTTAGAAAAAATAAATTTACTTGTAAAATATTAATTAGCTGCATATATTTCTAATCAGAAAAGTTAGATAGATTAATTATCTACTAGTTCGTACAAAAAAAACTCGAAAATGTTGATTTTTCTTTTAATAATGGCCATTCTTCCTTAGGGGCTCTGCTGGATGTAAAGGAATAGAAATCCTATCTCTTTAAATATTTTTTTTATCTCTGAGATAGAAAGAAATAAAGTTTCTCTATCTTAGTCTATCCCCACTTTATAACTTCAATAACTTTTTATCTCTTCTTTTGTATAAATCTTTTTTAGTAACCTTTATTTAATCTCTTTTAATACTTTCAATATCCACACCTATCTCTTTCTATCTCTAATTTCATCTAAGAATATACTTATCTTTTTTAAGGGGAGATTCCACTGATTTTTTTTTGAATACCGAAATTATTTTTTTTTAATTTTTGGTTAGTATGATTATCTAAAAAAACGGGAGAAATAGTCTGAAGCGATAAGAATAGACTCGCGAGCAGAAGAGTAGGAATAACATCACCTTTCCACCTCGAAAATTCATGTTTTTTCATTAATTACCTAACTGCAATTTGTTTATTTTAAAATTTACATTTTTTCTTTTCGCACGGCTTGAAAGAGTAGTTCTTAAGTAATAAGAAATGTCTACTGTTACATATCAAAGGTTATGCATATAACTTTAAGTTAAATTTTTGTATATTTGGTCCTTCAAACTTTAAACGCGGTTTTCTCGAAACTACACATATTCAACTTGTTTACACTCTCATTTTTACAATTTTCAACGAAATAACTTGCAATTTGGACAGCATGTTCCTTGAATGTGTAGTTTTCGTGTAAACTAGGATATTTAAGATCCATTAATATTTATAAAATTTATAAACAATTTAAGTTGCAAAATTATGGTCGAAAAATTAAAAAGTCTGTCATTTGGTTATTTTTCAATAAATTTTTTTGTTCTAGTTTACACGATAGCCATAATGGTATAGATTAAGAAAATTTTTGACTTTTTTATTTTAGATTAATTGTCGCAGAGAAAAAATGTAAACAACTTTTAGAGGGGACCACTTTCGGCAGCCATTTTCTAAGACTCCATTAAAAAAATAAATAAATAAAAAATGGTTTTTATTACTGTAACACAAGTATTTTATTGTAAAAAAAGTTTAACTAACAAATATTTATTTTACAACCTATAAAATTTTTTTTTTAAAAAACCTTAATTTCTGTGGAATCTCCCCTTAATAATCTTGTATCTATCCCATGGCTATCCCTTTTTTATTCCCTTCAATCTCTTTCTATCTTCCCTTTTTATTTAATCTCTTTTAATAACCCATAATTTATCGCCTTTTATCCTCTTACTATTCACTTCTTTCCCTTTCTATCCCTATTTAATTCTATACGCATTTTTATTACAACTATCGCTTCTTATCTTCTCTTCTTTTCAACCTTTTTATTAACATTTTTCTTATTTTCTTCTTTAGTACATTTTCTATCTACTTTTTTCCCTTTCTGTCGCTGCGTTAATCTATTTAATCTTTAAAAATGAATCCAAGAACACACTGATCTCTGCTTATGACCTTCTATTATCCCAGGCTATTCCTTTTTTACATTTTTACTTATCTTTATAAAAAACGTTTGTTTTATACCGTTCTATTCTTTTTATCTTTGTACTTCTCTCTCTCTATATTTATAACAATATTTTAGAATGCTCATACATATGCACACTACACATACACATTGAAAAAAAGAGTTTTCTACTCATCGGAGCGCTCTAAAACCGGGTTTTAGCTCCGTTCAGGAGAAATTTTTTTTCCAATGTATATGTGTATGTGTAGTGTGCATATGTATGAGCATTCTAAAATATTGTTATATATATGAGGCATTCCATTTCAAAACGACCCCCTTTACAAACAATTGCCATTGTAAGGCAATTTTTAAATAATTATTTCTTCTATGTATTGGATTTAAACTTTATTTACTATTAGTGTTTTCAAAAGAAAAATTTCTCAACATTACAATAGTATAAATTTCTTATTAAAAAATAATATTCTTTATCAAAAAAATTAAGTTTGAAAGATAACCTTTTAAATATCTCAAAACACGTTATATCCGATTTTCTTGAAAGTTATGTCAAAATAAAGCTTAAATATTCTAGTTTTATTTCCTGCCAACATTATAATGGACAATTCAGGGGAATTTAAGAAATTAATTAAATTGTACAAAGATATCAGAGGTTAAACTGTGCAAAACTTAAAAAAAAACAAATTCCGCTCAGTCAATACATTATAACCTTTGAAATTCATATAGAAATAAATTAATTTTATAAAATCCCCTGATTTGTCCATTATAATGTTGGCAGAAAGTGAAACTAGAATATTTAAGCTTTATTTTGACATAACTTTCAAGAAAATCGGATATAACGTGTTTTGAGATATTTAAAAGGTTATCTTTCAAACTTAATTTTTTTGATAAAGAATATTATTTTTTAAAAAGAAATTTATACTATTGTAAAGTTAAGAAATTTTTCTTTTGAAAACACTAATAGTAAATAAAGTTTGAATCCAATACATAGGAGAAATAATTATTTGAAAATTGCCTTACAATAGCAATTGTTTATAAAGGGGGTCGTTTTGAAATGGAATGCCTCATATATATATATATATATATATATATATATATATATATATATATATATATATATATTATAGAAATTAAAAAATATTACTTTATTATAATTCTTATACTTTTTGTAATTTCAATAATTTTAATGATTATGAGACTAAATATATTGAGAATTATTTTAGGATGAGACGTCCTTGTACCCTCAGCTACAAGATATCATAATTCATTTTTTTAAAATTAAAGATGGCGGATATAAAAATGACCATTTTTCTAAAATCCAAAAGTCCGAAAAAAAATTTTCGGACAATTTTTAAAAAGTGATTAGATTTGCTTGAAAGTGGTTTCTTGGGGATTTTTAAGGTCGCTGATTACAAATCTGACTTCAGATCAATATTATGTTTATCCTCTACGTCCGTTAGCCGTCAACAAAATTTTATTGACGTTGTGCAGCTTTTACCAGAAGGAGGCCGACGTACTAAAAGCCACTATTTTTAAATTTTATATCCATAGTCTATTCATCTTCTTCTACATCAATCTCTTTACTATTACGAAACTGTTTCTGTCTTTTTGCTCTCGACATTATGCAAATAATTAATTACAAGTCTTTCTGGGAATAATGTTCTTCTCGATTAGTAAAAAACAATGGCCTATTAATATCTAGATGTATTATGCGAATATATAGGCAAGCGAAGAATGATTTTTGTTGATTTAGTGAAGTCTCACAAAATTTTCAGTGAAATAATTCCTTTTTACTTACGATTTCTTACAAAATACTTAATCTAAAACAAAAGACTAACTTGTTTGATATTCATTTGTTTTTAATTCTTCGCTTCCCTATTCACATAATATATCTAGATTTATTAATATATTAAAAAAATAAAAGAAGAAAGTGGCTTTTTGCACGTCGACCTCCTTGTGGTAAGAGCTATTGAACGTAAATAAAATTTTGTTGACGGCTAACAGACGTGGAGGATACTTATAATATTGTTCCAAAGTCAGATTCGTAATCAGCATTCTCAAAAACCCTTGAATAACCATTTTCAAGCAAATACACTTACTTTTTAAAAAACTGTCTGCCTTATTGGACCCACTATTATGAATTTTGAAAAACTGACATCAAATTCGTAATTAGCGACCCAAAAAAACCCTAAGTAACCATTTTCAAGCAAATCTAATCACTTTAAAAAAAATGTCCGACATATTAGATCCGCCATTTTGAATTTTAAAAAAGTAACATCACATTCGTAATCAGCGACCCCAAAAACCTCCGAGTAACCATTTTCAAGCAAATCCAATCACTTTTGAATAAAATTACCCTACATTTTTCCGGTCTTTTTATTTTTGAAAAATGTCCATTTTCATATCCACCATCTTGAATTTTAAAAAAGGGAATTATGGTTTCTTATAGCTAAGGGTTCGAGGTCGCGATATTTTGTGCTTTTGAGACTATATTATTTAGTTTTCCATGTTAAAATAATAATTAAAAATTTTTTCCCGTAAAAAGTGTGCTTTTTTAGCAATAAAATTGTTATAAATTTTTTATAAGATAATTAAAAAAATTGTTAGGTCTATATTCTGAAAGAGCGATAAATTTTAGGTCAGAAATGGTATTTTCTAAATTTTTAACTAATTATTTAGTGACAAGAACTTCGCCAAAATGAATATTGGGGTATGGAATGACCTCTCCAAAGTCCTTCGCGAAAAGAAAAAAGAACAATATAGGAAACTTCTGGAATGTAAACTTTTGTTCGAACATCAAGGAAAATCAGTTCAGATTAAAGGTTATCACATTATTATGGACAATAAAAGATTTGATTTGAATATGATCCTGAATTATCTACACAATCTCCGTAGTGATGCCCTAGGGTATGATGACAATCCGTTTGGTGAGGAATCACTTGTCAACACTGATAGCAGAAAGAGAAGTAGATTAACAGGTGCCAAAAACACTGAAGGAAAAAAGCAAAGAATCTAAAATATTATGCTAAAATGGAACACTTAATAATTTCCTAAACTTTCCAAATTCATATGATAAAACAAAAGAAGGCGAGAAAACATAACTAGAAGAGACACAGATAAGAATTCTGTTCTGAAACGTAAGAGGCCTGCCAAACATAATTGATTTGCTTCCTGAGGTTCACAGCTCCGATATTGTTTGCGTTAACGAGACGTGGTATACTGACGATCTATCTCTTTACGTTTCTAATTATTTCCCCAACTGTGATGTCATCTATAGCAAGGCGACAAGGACAGAAAAGAGGGGGAGAGCAAGAGGCGGACTCCTTGTCATATACAATAAGGATAAGTACTTTATTGAGGAATTGTTTACGGGTGATGAGTGTATCTTTATTAAATTTAATTATATTAACTTTAAATTTATAATCGGTTTCATATAAAATTGCGGTCCTGAGATAAATCGTGATATGCCTTTTTTCGACTAATTTGACTGGACTATTTGGGATTTTAAAGTAAATTATCTTGTAACTTCCTCGGATCACTTTCCCATTATAGTAATATTTAATAAATTGATTCAGGTTGAAAAAATTGGTTCTGGAATAAAATGGAAATCTAATAGAAAAGATGAATTTATTTCTCTCATAAAAAATAATAATTCAATTAGCAATAATAACGTGTCAGTTGATATATTGGAGAGTGATTTGACAAGGAAAGTAATGGAAACTGCAAAAACTATAGGAAATACGAAGACAGTCCATAGTAGGAGTGGATCTTCTAAGCCCTGGTTTTACCAAGAGTACGTTGATTTCAAAAATATGTTAAAAGAATCCCTTAAGATTTGTAAATCAAATGGATTTAAAGACTTGGAGACGGTAAATTCTTATAATATGAAAAAGATTGAATATAAAAATGTATTAATTTAAAAAAAGAAAGATTATAATAACTTTTTATTAAGTCAATTGCTTTATGTCAGGGATTCAGCTTCTTTTTGGAAAGTTGTAAATACATTTAGATTTTGAGCTTTTAATACTAATATAATAGACCTAAATACTTGGCATGAATTTTTTATTTCAGTTTACACTGATATATGTGAAGATATTTCAATTTCCGGTAATCAATTTTCTTTGAATGGACATAATAACCCATTATTGGACGCTAAGATATCTAAAAATGAGGTCGTGTTAAGTTTTAATAAGACTAAAAATAATCAAGCTCCCGGATCGGATAACATTACTTATGAATTTCTAAAGAACCTCCTTGATAATGTATTAGACTACTTAAATTTTTTATTAAATAAAATTTGGGATTCAGAAAAAGTTCTGGAATCGTGGTATAATATTTTACTAAGGATGATTTTTAAAAAAGGTGAAATTAATAACCCAGCTAATTATCATCCAATTGCTCTAGTGAACTGCATCACTAAAATTTTTACTGAAATGTTAACGAGCAGATTGAATGATTGGGCTGAAATAAACAATATGTTATCAGAGTTTCAGACCGGGTTCGAGAGGAAAAGACGTTGCACTGACCATTTATTTACTCTTAATTCTGTCATTCAGACTCGATTAAACTTAAATAGGGGTAAATTAATTGTCTTATTCGTTGATTTCCGTAGTGTCTTTCTCTCTGTCGCCCATGACATCCTTTGGGAAAAATTATTTAAACTTGGCACATGAACTAAAATTATTAGAATCCTGAATAGTTTATATAATAGAGCCACAGTAGCAGTTAAGGCAATAAACGGTATCTCAAAAACTACTAGGATAACAAGGGGCCTTTTACAAGGAGAAAAAATGAGTCCAATTTTGTTCTCCCTATTTATTGCAGATTTCAAGGAGTTTTTAAAGAAAGAGGGCATCAGGGGAGTAGCTATTGATCACCTGACAGAAATAATTCTTTTGGCTTTTGCAGATGACATTGCTCTCCTGGCAGATTCAATATCAGCCATGAGATCAATCTTAAAGGCTCTGTATAAATATTGCAAGGAGAATTTTTTAGCGATCAATGTTGATAAAACCAACATAGTTTTCTTTAGAAAAGGCGGCCCCGCCCATGATAAAACTATTGGTCCTTTCTTATATGGAGAAAAAGAGATAATTGAAGTGGTATCTAACTATACGTACCTGGAGGTCCCATTTTCTAATTCGTCAGTTTTTATAAATGCCACTAATGCCATGCTCAATTTTTTAAAAGAATTTTACAATTTCCTAGGACTACACCAGGGTACGCAGTAAGATTGGAGACCGGTAACCGAAAAATTATTTTTACTTGTTTTAAATTTGCTTTAAATTTTATAGAAAAAATACTGGAAATGGGAAGTGAACAATACCCACAAAAATGTTTTATGAGATTAAAAAGTTTGTCAGAATATAAAAATGCTTCTCTGAAATACATCTGGTGTGGTCAATTAGGTGAAAATTTTCAAATCTATAAATAGGACAGATAAATGGAAAAATCTTACATTGACCTCATTGGTTGTCGGAGTATGAATTCTTTTTATTTTCTGAAGACATATCTCGACTTCAGTTGAGTCATTCGCTGCAACTCCTTCCACATCTTCCACTAAATGAGAATATGCAACAATATTTTAAGTTCGGTTTGCCCTTGAATTACGTTAGAATTTTTGCTCAATTAAGACTTTTGAATATTTTTCAGACCAAAATAATGTTAAAAAATAAATTTTATAATTGGAGGTGTACTTTAATTGTAACTTTTTAAATAATTGTTACTCATAAATGATCTCAACGAATTTTGATTCTATGAAAGAATTTTTTTCAAATTTTTAAAAGACCCGGAACATTAAAAAACCATTTGTTTATTAAAAATTTATTAAATAATAATTAAAAAATAAATTTTTTAAAAAGTCTCTAATTCCAAACAAGAGTATATTTTATCTTTTTTATTTGCCTGCTTGAAAAAGAAATAAAATTTTGTATAAAAAGTTGCAAAAAAATTAATTTTGCCGTAACTTTGATAAAAAAAATATTTGTATTCCTGTTTTTTGGTAAACACCAACATAGCACAAAAACTTCCAAGAAACTTCCAGGAAGTTTCCCAGGAACCTTCGGATGTTATCCTTTGTAACTTCCTGGAAATTTCCAGGAAATACAATAATGACCGCAGGTTAGAAGCTTCCCATAGAAATGTCCTGGAAGTTACCAGGAAGTTTCCAAAAATTATTTAAATTTTTTTAGGGAAATTATTACTTAAAAAATGGACTCGAACAACCATAGGCCTTAAAAGTGTGCTGCTGGGATAGCGCTTTATGCGCTCAACCAATTCGTCATTTAACTTCACAGGGTTAATTTATATATTATATATTTCATTATATCTTTGAGGATTTTTAGAAACTTCCTGGTAACTTTCAGGAAGTTTGCAGGAAGTTTCTATGGGAAGCTTCCAGGAAATTACCAGGAAGTTTCCATTGAAAACTTCTTACCTGCGGACATTATTGTAGTTTCTGGAAATTTCCAGGAAGTTACCAAGAGTAACTTCCGAAGGTTGCCACAGGAAACTTCCTGGAAGTTTTTGTGCTATGTGGGCACATTCCTAAGGCCAAATAGAAATGACTTTTTAAAAAATATACTTTTCATTTTTAGTGAATATTGCACGAATTGTGACCCAATATTTATTTTAGATCCAATTATTCCATTCATTTGACTCAAGTTTTTCGAAGTTTTTAAAAATAGCTAAATATTTGATACTATAAATTAAAATGCTTATGCATTTAATATTGCATAATAAAAATATTAAAATTTGAAAATTGAAAATGTCAAATTTTCTAATATGAACAAAGTTTCTATGAAATAGTAATAATTATGCTTTGGTATTAAAAATTACTATTCATTGTAAAATGTACTTAGCATAAACTAAATATTACTGTTTTTGATAGTGAAAATTACTAAAAGTAATTCTTACAGAATTCAATTTAAAAAATTGCTTGAAGAACTTTAATGATTGTACATTGCCATTGTAATTTTCATTAAATTTTGTAATACTTTTTACATTCAATATGTTTGTAAACATCTTTACGAAATAGTAATAATTACTCTGGTAAATAATAGAAATTGCTTCGCTTAGAGTATTAGTTGCTTGGCACATTTTAAATATTACTCGGCTTTTAATAAACTTTAGATTTCTTTAAGTAAATTATACTTTTCTAAACAGGTAAAATTTGTTTGAAAGAGAAGCAGAACTATTATTTATCACGAATTTTGATATGCAAACTTCAAAATTTTCTACTCTAAATCTGAATATGTGAAATTTCACTTATTTCTAAGTTATAAGTCGTCTTCTCGATCAATAAGTGCATATACACTTGTAATAAGTGAAAAATTCGCTTATTTATAAGCGTATATGCCCTTATTGATCGAGAAGACGACTTATAACGTAGAATAAGTAAAATTTCATATATTCAGATTTAGAGAGTATTTCTGACTTTCTTACACTTTTCAAAAATGTAAATTTTAAGATTAATTAATTATTATAATATATGTGTAATGATTATAAATTTAATATAAATAGTCATTTCTTTAATAATTAATAATTTTAATAATTTGTTTTAAATGATTAATTTAATATATGCATTTTGTAGAAAATTCATATTAATATACATGTTCTACTTATACATATATATTAACAATAAAAATGTTATTAAATCTTTATAAATAAAATCAGACTTTTGTCTGTACATTGCTTAGAATTTGTAAATTCATGTAAAGTTTATCTACTCAAGTAGTAAGTCGGAACTTTTTTCACAAAATTCAAAAAATGCAAATTTTTCATTTTTTTGTCAAGTTAATGTGACATTTTTTGTAGCAACTTTTTAATTAGAGTACAACTAATTTTCACTATAAAAACAAAATATAAATAATAAATCCGAATTTTTGAGCCAAAATCATATTTTTGAATTCGACACAATTTTTAATTAATTGTTTTATTGAATATTGTTTATTTTTGAATAAAGTAATTAGTAATATTAGTTAGTACTTTTAAAATTTAATTTAGGTTTATTATATTTAGTTTATTAACAAGATTAGAGTCATGAATTTAGCATCTAATATAAAATTAGTTTTTCCACAACTAATAACGACATATTAACGTCAAAATAATCCAACTATTTCTGACTTGATTTGATAAAGTGGACTTGCTGACTTTATATACATAAATAAATTTATATAAGTGGAGATAAACAAGTAAAATGTCTTCCGAGCGAGCGAAGACAACGACGCTAGTATCTCTGCTGGAAGTAAAGGGATAGAAATCCTATCTCTTTGAATATTTTTTATCTCAGTTACACCCCAGACACATTTTTAGATAAGAATGTAGGGAATATGTCTTTATGTACAAGTGATGTAACAACAACGCTAAAAGAATGTAATTATAGTCATTTTGACACATAATACTCGTGTTAAAAAGACTTAAAATACATAAATTGAGATAGAAGTTACAAATTGAGATCTCACATTTTGTCCTACATATTAATATATTGTCAAAAAACAAAACAAGAGATAGAAATTAACCAAAATAGAGAACAATGCGTAACATCAAGCAATGACTCATGTAAGCTCGGACTCGCCGGCTATGACCTCTTTTCTCAACCTGAGTTCGATAAATCATTGCCTATAACTCGAGCTTTACTTTTCCCATATATGAGGTAAACATTTAGGTCAGTTGTCGAAGAGTCGCATTCCTACTTAAAAACAACTTATAAATAGATTTAAAATGAACAACTGAATTCTTTTGAGACAACACACTTTACGCCCATAATTGTACACGAACTTTTCCACTTTTTAATATTTCATTAGTATATAAGCCAAAGCTTTTTCAACACACATGGTAAAATGTTCCAGTGCGGTTTTATAGGCCCATAGTCATTGTAGAGTGACCCTTCAGTCTTTACACATTTTATTGTATTCTTTCTTTAATCAAATCGCAATTATTCAACTTGACCATAATCAGCCTACCATACATCCAAAATTATATAACCTAACCTATAAAATCGCCTTCTGCTCGGGATGTAACAGCTGATTTGGTGGCAGCGGTGGGATTCGTCACTTTTGTTAAACAATCATAATAATTCCTATTATAAAGTATAAACAGAAATTTAAATTTAAGCAACTTTTACAGATTATTAGGAGTAAAAATTAGTTAATTTTCAAATTATTATTTCTCTAATCGTCAATTCAGTTTGTGTTGTACTAGGTTATTGTGCAAGTTGTCAGTTTTAATACATTGAATTGTTAGTTTCTGCTCGCGTAAAGGGGTTATACGAAACATTATTCTTTTCTTCATAAGGTGCAAGTTAAACACTTACAACACTTAGAATATAAAAAAATCAAACTGACACTCGAACAACATAACTTGTTTACAATTTTAAAACAGTTTTATTAAATTTTACAAGCTACTGCAATTTAAGCTGTTATTGCGCCGTCCGGCGGAACCGTTCAAGAAAAAATTTTATTTTCCAATTAAGATAAAATTGTGATATTATTGCGTCGTCCGGTGAATATTAATTGATCAAACGATAGCTTGCGCCGTCCGGCAAACCTGTCATTTTATCTTATTTTTTTACAATTTACAAATATTTCTCAATAATCATAAATTGTTTTTAAATATTCAAAATTTTAACAGATAAATTTTATCAAAATTTTAAGATCGCAAAATAATTTTGTTTGCAGTTAAAAATTATGTGTGATAAAATTTCGACATCAAAGAAAATCAAAAATCGAGGAGGAATAAAAGCACAAAGAAGATTTAATATTGAAACTTCATTAGAATCTGAAAAATTTGTAGAAAACTTTCATTTGAAAAACACAATTAAAAAATTAAAACTCAAAAAGAATTTTCCAGCTTTTTCGAAAATTTGTTTAAAAAACTGAACAAATTATTAATAAATAATCCTGATAAAACATTTAATTAGTAATTATTTTGCAAATCTTGAATATATTTAACACAATTATTCTTACGTTGAATTAATTTCAGGCTATTTTAATTTCCATAGAGGTAACTTTTTAATAAATCGTACCCTATCGATAAATTTGATTCAGCAATCCGCGATAGCATAATTTGTTTATATTGAACGCGATAATTCAAGTATATCTCGACAAGGTGCAATTCGTACTATTGGGAGTACAATAATAGAATTTAGCGATTTTTCTTTAAGATTCGAAGTTGATGCCTTTCAATCTGATTCTGAAATTATCGATATATTCGAGGGGTTATTCACTCTTGAATCAGTAAATTTTAACGTTTAAAATCAACATTTACATAACTCTACGTAACCGACAATTTGATGAAATCATTTACTTATTATTGAAATCAAAATAAATCATTCCTATACATTTGAATAACTCAGGTTATGAAAATATCAGAATTTCAAGAAGGCTTATTTTAAAGATCATTTGTTACACTATAAGACTTACTTATAGGCATTAACGTGTAATTTTTTTCTTAAAAAATGCAGGCCGTCAAACTTGGACAAAAAAATTCAAAAAATTTGGAACAATTTTTCTGTACTAAAATCTATTCTTAAAAATATTTAAAACATCATATGGTGTAGATTTTTCAAGAAAATTTAATAAAAAAAATACGTTTGAATTTTAAAGATTATATTTCTGTTAATAAGAATGTTCCAAATTTTTTGAATTTTTTTGGTCCAAGTTTGACGGCCTGCATTTTCTAGGAAAAAAATTACACGTTAATGCCTATAAGTAATTCTTATAGTGTAACAAATGACCTTTAAAATAAGCTTAAGATCATTAAACAAGTTGTAAATTAAGATGTTCATTACATGAACATTTTGCTTCCTCTTTACGATAAGCAACAAATTTGCTTTAAAGTGAATTTTTTCATTTTATTTAATTCTATTAATGCTAATAAAATATATTCTTTTTATACATCAATCGATCCGTTTTAATGCAACGGATAAGATTATTGAAAAAAATGAGTAAAATCTTATTGTACTGGAATATAATTTTGATGAAAGAACTAAATTTTTAATAAAAAAAAGGTAATTTTTTCTTCAATTGTCATTACCTCTATAAACTCTCATACAATTTATTCTTTTTATATACCAATCGATTCGTCTTGATGCAAAGAATAAGATTTTATTATTTATTAACTTTAATAACCAACTTAAAAAAAAATTTTTGAAAAAAATTTTTTTTTAGAAAAAAGTCAAAAAAAAAAAATTTTTTGAGAATTTTTTAAAGTCTATCAATCCAGTTCGAGATATTTTTATGATGAATATACCTGGTAAATTACTCACACGGATTTTCTAATGTGTCTGATTTGGAGAAAATTGTGAATGATAGTGATGTACTGTGTATATGTGAAACGTGGCTAATGTCAACTGACATTGTTCTGCCTAGCTTTTTGCACAATTTCAACTACATTTGCAGTCCGGCTTCAAGGATTGCCTCTCATGGTAGAGCGAGTGGTGGTCTCCTGATTTGCTACAATATTAACCAATGCTTCTTATTATATGTTTGGTATATATTCCTTCCCATATGAAGATAGATAAATTTTTGTTGGAATTTAATGATCATCTAATGTTAATATTGCAAGATTTTCCAAATGTACCATTGGTAGTGGGCGGAGATTTTAATTGTAGAATGCATAATATAAATCAATTGGATCCCCATATAGTTTATAACAGCTTATTGTTTGCTACACGGAAATCTTTGGACACAGAAGCCGATAAGAGGGGAAAATTGCTCGCGGATTTCATGGAGCTAAATGAACTTATATTGTTGAATGGTCGTACACCTGGAGATCTTATGGGAACATATACTTATGAAGGTCCTTTTGGCTCCAGTATTTTAGATTTGGTTTGGTGCTCTTACTGTGGACTGTCTATGCTGAAAAACCTCAAAATATATCACATAGTTACTCTCTCAGACCATTATCCGGTTTTTATCTCATTTAATATAAATTCTCATTGCTGTGATGTGAATAGAATTAAAACTAACAATCATCATCATAATTATAAATTTGTTTTTGACTTATCTAAATCTAGTTACTTTTATTCTCAAATGTCTAATAGAATTGAATCCCAAATGGTATCTGAGGATGTAAATCAATTAAGTTCGGTAATAATAAACACAATAATAAAGGTGGCTAGTGGTTTGGGAATGAGGCATCGCTGTGGGAGTGATAGAGTGAGCAAGAAGGCATGGTTTGACAAGGATTGTATTGATGCCAAAAGACTTGTGGAGTCTGCCTTAGTGGTGCATAAACAATGCAGTTTTTCAAATTCCACGCGCTTATTTTATATTGAAATGAAGAAAAGTTACAGACATATTTTGAAATTAAAAAAGAAAGCATTTAAATTGACTATTATTGAAACTATTGCAAACACCCGTAATTCTAGAGATTTTTGGAGTATGATTAATAAATTTCGTTCTAAGGCGTGTCATTCCAATGTCATTGATATGGCCACTTGGCATCAGTATCTTCTTGGTATGTATAATGTTGCTATTGGTGATTATTTTGATTGTTGTAGTGTGTTTGACTCTGATCTTGATGGTGAAATTGTTCTAAGCGAGATTAGTCATAGTATAAATAAATGTAAGGATGGAAAGGCCTCAGGTATGGACAAAATAAATTATAATTTTTATAAGAGATTGCCAGATAACTGGATTAATTACCTACAAACGCTTTATAATAGAGTGATGGTAACTGAAAGAATGCCTAAATCCTGGGGATCCTTATCGATGAGCATGCTTTTTAAAAAGGGTGACCGTGATGACCCGTCTAATTATAGGCCCATAACTTTAGTCAACTGTATTGTTAAGATTTTCACACAAATATTGTATAACAGATTGTCTAAATGGGTTGTAGATCATGATGTGCTTCCAGAATCTCAATCTGGATTTAGACCATCACGAAGTTGCGCCGATAATCTGTTTACACTAATCTCTCTTATTCAAATTCATCTTAACAATCGGAATGGCAGAGTTTATGTTGCGTTTGTTGACTTTAAGGGCGCTTTTAATACGGTGATTCACGATCTTCTTTGGCGAAAGCTCTTTGAGGTGGGAATAAGCTCTAAAATTATAAATATTTTACGTAATTTTTATGAATCTGCTACAGTCTCAGTTAAGGTTGGAAATAGTGCAACCGACTCAGTTAAAGTTACTCGAGGCGTTTTACAGGGGGAGGTTTTGAGCTCCTTACTATTTATTATTTTTGTGAGTGATTTTGGTCCATTTCTTAAAGAGCATGGATGCCGTGGCCTCTCCATCGACAACAAAACGGAGGTCCTTTCCTTGGAATATGCAGATGATTTTGCGTTACTGACGAGTACTCCTTTGGAACTCAATGAAAAGCTTAAGTCTCTTAAATTATACTGCGAGCAGAAAGGGCTTACTATAAATGTAGATAAAACTAAAATCGTTATTTTCAAGAGAAATAAAAAAATGAAACCTTTTTTTAAATATTTTAAATTTAAAGATGAAAAAATTGAAGTAGTCAATGAATTTCTGTATCTCGGGTTACCTTTGTCTAACACATTGTCATTTAGCGAAACATCTAAATATTTTATAAGCTCAGCGAATACGGCAGTTGGTACAATACTTAGAATAATTCATATACTAGTAAAATAGATTCTTGGAAAGCGTACTTGAGATTGTTTGAGAGCCTTTGTCTGAGTGTACTTTTTTTATCAGGTGCAGCAGTGGGGTGTCACCAAGCTTGATTCGATTGAGGGAGTGCAATTGAGCTTCTTTAACAGACTACTTAATTTGCCTAATAATACCCATGGTTATGCCGTTAGAAGGGAAGTTGGGAGTTTACCTCTTGCTAATCGGGTTTTTCATTTGGTCCTCTCTTGGTTGATTAAGCTATTGAATATGAATAACTCTCGATACCCTAAGCTCTGCCTAGCTAGGCTAAAAGATCTTGCTGATTCAAATCCAACCAATACTAAATTCAATTGGTATTTACAGATCAAGCATTTTTTTGTTGATATTGATGAGGTGAATAGTTGGTGCACTCTCTCATTCGGATCGGGTGGTGAACATTTAAACAAGAAATATAAAGAATTTTTGTCTCAACGCGATTTCCATAGCTGCGGCAGATCTAAAAGTCTTTTAATTTACCCCAATTTGACACTTACTGACAATACTAATTGTAAGAACTTTCTATACCAACGTAGCCCTCTCTTTTTTAAACGTATATTTTCTCAAATTAGACTTTTGAATAGACACGTAACATATATTTATATAAGAAAGACAACGTTCAAACTGTCAAATAGTCCCGCTACATGTTACACTTGTGGAATTGTTGGGGATGAATTTTATCACATTTTGGCTGAATGCCCATTATATAATTGGTATCGGATAAAGTATTTCACAATCCCTTCAAATGTAGACCTCGTAACATTTTGGATCTCCGTTTTGTCATCGAATGACCCAACTATTGTTAAAAAATTGATTTTTATGATAGATGAAATTTTGAATTTTAAGGACTATTATTGTTATCAGCCGTCTGGAGTTTAATTGTGTGTGTGTCTTATTCTTAATTTGAATTTTGTTTGATACAATTTTTTATTGTCTGCGTTATATTTGAAACTCTACTTGTATAGACTTAAAAAAGTCTCTTATCAAGTGTATCCTCGTTTTTTTTTAAATTGAATAACGACATATATATATATACCTGGTAAATTTTAGCCAAATTCGTTAAAACCTCTTCGAGTTATTGTGTTCACAAAAATCGGGATCCACACACACACACATACATACATTCGGACAATTGTTCAGGGTCTTATATAACATAGTCCCATATAGAAGAAAATTTTTCAAAAGGATTTTTAAAAATTTTGTAAATTAAACGACTACAAAGCTTCCTCACGAGGAAGCAAAAGCGTTCAATATTTTAGAAGTTATTTAAATTTTTATAAATAATTGAAAATATGATTTTTTAAAAATATTTAAATAAATTATTGGCCAAACGACTTCTGAAATATCTTGTTCTTTCCAAATTTCATCATCTATCAACAAATGAACAGAGAAAATTTTTAGTTTGGGCATCTTTTTTGTTGAAAAGTTTACAATTAGACCAAGAACACATAAATTCGACCTTACAATAAATATATGTACCCTTGGGTTTTATTAATTTAGAAATTTAAAATCTTTTAAATCTGACAACGAATTCCGGAAATCGGCAATCCCGAAAAACCCAGAGTAACGAGGCCGCCATTTCAAGTTTTGCAAAACGGGCATCATATTCGTAATTAGCATCTCAAAAATATAAAAATAGTATATGATTAGAATTAGAAAATTATTATTATTATTATATATAATATAGTTATTTAATTATATTAATATATGATTAAAATAATATACATATGACAAATTATTCGTAAATGGCCAAGTATTTTTAAACCACTGCAAATTGATGTGAATCACTGGGAATCAATGTGAATCACTAGGAAATCAAGCGAATCATTGATAAATCAATGCGAATCACTGCTACTTACGGCGAATAGTGCAGACAAAGAGTACTAACATACTTTGATGTACAACTAATCTTAAATCTGTAAGGTAAAGTGTGGAACGTTAACTTAAACAATTGTATAACAGAAATCACTTGAAATCACAAGGATTTTTCTGAAATCAGTAGATAAGGACTCAGGTGATTCGAAAGTGAATAACCCCTCGGGTATATTAGGTATATCGGCACTTTAAATCGGACCTATCCTAACTTGTTCGTCTTGAAAAACTGAAAAAAGTAGTATGTTTGAAATTTACCAAACACACCCAAATCTTTAAATAAAGAATAACGGATAATTATTTGACAATTTCTATAAGAATAACTTAAAATTTCATAAAATATAAATTTGAACTTCTACCACATTTTTTAATTATTTTTTATTGTCGAACTTTTCATATACATTTTTCGCAACACTGAACAATTTTATTAATTTTGATAATATAGAATAGATTTTAATTCTAAATAATGTTTGAAATACGTTGACACACTTAAACAATAAAAATCTAGAAAAGATGAAATTAAACCGGACTCCCCCTCTAAATTTAAAGTTCCCTGATGTAAATTCCACAGCAAAATTGAAATATTTGTAACTTTGGGGAAAAAATTTTTAAATCTTAAAATTCACGTATCTCCCTCAATTTGTAATAAAATTTTTTTAAAAAATACTTATTTTACGCAGAATTAAAAATACTTTTAAGAAATTATTATGAAAAAAATCTGTAAATTTGAATACTATTCTGAAAACCTCGTTAAAATTGAAAAAAGGAATTAAAATCGATAAATCGTAAATATTTTCAACTACAGTTTCAGCAGTTTTTATTATGAGTAAACGAGCAATACACGGTTAAAAAGGTGTGCTTTTTCCTTTTCAAATAAAATAACAATTTTGAAAAGCATTAAAAAATTACAGAAATTAAATTTTAGGGCTGTTTAGGAAATTTCTCACATATCATTATTTATAGTTTTACTAAACCTACAACTTATACTAGGTCTGTATTAAAGTTCAGGCAACTTTCTTTATTGTGACATTATTTTTAATAATTTGGTGGTTAAAAATTTGGTATATAACTCAAAATTTTAAAATTAATAATTTAACAAATATATTGATCTAAACAAAAAAGTATTACTAAAGTTAAAACTAATTTTACACCTGCATTAGAGTAATATTCCCAACAAAGGATTTTATAATATATTAATGAACTCATATTTTCAGTTCTTACTGAAATATAGCGATTTATATCCACAATTGAATTTAAAATCTTCATTTTACATACATAACAAATATATATTTGCCGAATATAAGTAGCATACTGGACACCATTGGAGGCGCTTAAAACTTCTCTGTATTTGATGTAGCTAGTGGATTTCATCAAATTGAAATAGATCCCATTGATAGACGAAAAACAGCATTTTCCACAACGCACGGACATTACGAATACATAAGAATGCCCATGGGATTAAAAAACTCACCATCAACGTTTCAAAGACTAATGGATCAAGTCTTATCAAGACTTCAAGGTGTTGAATTATTCGCGGTTTATGCAAACGATTTAGAAGAACACGGAAAGAAGGTAAGACGATTGTTGCGAAGGTTAAAAAATGTCAATCTTTAACTACAGCCAGAAAAATGCGAATTTCTCTTTAAACAAGTAGCTTATTTGGAACATATAATAATCAGTGTAGGTGTAAAACCCAACCCTAAAACAATAGAAGCTGTCAAAAATTTTCCTAGACCTAAAACGCTACGGAATGTAAAATAATTTCTAGGACTAGCGGGATATTATCGAAGATTTATTAAAGCCTTTTCAACAAAGGCTAAACCATTATCTAATTTACTAAAAAAGGAAGTGAAATTCGAGTGGAAACAACATCAAGAAGAAAGTTTCAAAGAGCTAAAAGAAGCTCTTTGTACTAGTCCAATTTTACATTATCTGGACTATGAGAAACCATTCACATTAACAACAGCCGCATCAGATTTTGCTATAAGCGCAGTGCTGAGTCAAGATAAAGATGGATTCGACCTTCATATTGCATGTCTTTCTAGAGTATTAAATGCACCAGAAATAAGTTACTCCACAACTGAAAAGGAATGCTTAGCAGTTCTATATGCAGTTCATCATTTTAGGCCCTACATCTATGGAAAGAAATTTACTTTAGTAAACGACCACGAGCCATTAAGATGGGTTGATACAATAAAAGACTTCTACTAGCAGCTATAAAAAATATGCCTGGACCTAAAAGTGCACCTCCTGAACTGTTACCCAAAATTGTGTATTTTCCAATGCCAGAAAAAACAGTATTAACGGTAGAACCACCAGCCAGTAAAAGCGAAGAAAGTTCTGACGAAGAAGAAAACAACGCGATGAACTTAAGCAGAAAGGAAATAGCTCAAGATTTAGGAAATTCTATATCACGTTTTAATCAATCCGTAAAACAACATGAAGCAGTCTTCATAATAATAGAATAGACTAATAGACTCACCACAATCTCCTAGAGATTGGATTGTACACTCCGATGGAAACAATGACGAATCAATTCATAAAGCAGCTAGTGAATTAATTCCCGGAGACCACTCAGAATTTTCACAAAAATTAGAATTTTATTGGGATTATGCTAAAGGTGAATCTATGTGGCAGAAAAATCAAACAGATAATTTCAATATTGAAAAGTCAATTATAGAAACAATAGAAACAGAACAACCAATACATCAAACACCACAGAAAAATGAAATAGACAAAAACAAAATCAAAAATGGAAAGGATGGAAAGGATGGAAAGGCCTCAGGTATGGACAAAATAAATTATAATTTTTATAAGAGATTGCCAGATAACTGGATTAATTACCTACAAACGCTTTATAATAGAGTGATGGTAACTGAAAGAATGCCTAAATCCTGGGGATCCTTATCGATGAGCATGCTTTTTAAAAAGGGTGACCGTGATGACCCGTCTAATTATAGGCCCATAACTTTAGTCAACTGTATTGTTAAGATTTTCACACAAATATTGTATAACAGATTGTCTAAATGGGTTGTAGATCATGATGTGCTTCCAGAATCTCAATCTGGATTTAGACCATCACGAAGTTGCGCCGATAATCTGTTTACACTAATCTCTCTTATTCAAATTCATCTTAACAATCGGAATGGCAGAGTTTATGTTGCGTTTGTTGACTTTAAGGGCGCTTTTAATACGGTGATTCACGATCTTCTTTGGCGAAAGCTCTTTGAGGTGGGAATAAGCTCTAAAATTATAAATATTTTACGTAATTTTTATGAATCTGCTACAGTCTCAGTTAAGGTTGGAAATAGTGCAACCGACTCAGTTAAAGTTACTCGAGGCGTTTTACAGGGGGAGGTTTTGAGCTCCTTACTATTTATTATTTTTGTGAGTGATTTTGGTCCATTTCTTAAAGAGCATGGATGCCGTGGCCTCTCCATCGACAACAAAACGGAGGTCCTTTCCTTGGAATATGCAGATGATTTTGCGTTACTGACGAGTACTCCTTTGGAACTCAATGAAAAGCTTAAGTCTCTTAAATTATACTGCGAGCAGAAAGGGCTTACTATAAATGTAGATAAAACTAAAATCGTTATTTTCAAGAGAAATAAAAAAATGAAACCTTTTTTTAAATATTTTAAATTTAAAGATGAAAAAATTGAAGTAGTCAATGAATTTCTGTATCTCGGGTTACCTTTGTCTAACACATTGTCATTTAGCGAAACATCTAAATATTTTATAAGCTCAGCGAATACGGCAGTTGGTACAATACTTAGAATAATTCATATACTAGTAAAATAGATTCTTGGAAAGCGTACTTGAGATTGTTTGAGAGCCTTTGTCTGAGTGTACTTTTTTTATCAGGTGCAGCAGTGGGGTGTCACCAAGCTTGATTCGATTGAGGGAGTGCAATTGAGCTTCTTTAACAGACTACTTAATTTGCCTAATAATACCCATGGTTATGCCGTTAGAAGGGAAGTTGGGAGTTTACCTCTTGCTAATCGGGTTTTTCATTTGGTCCTCTCTTGGTTGATTAAGCTATTGAATATGAATAACTCTCGATACCCTAAGCTCTGCCTAGCTAGGCTAAAAGATCTTGCTGATTCAAATCCAACCAATACTAAATTCAATTGGTATTTACAGATCAAGCATTTTTTTGTTGATATTGATGAGGTGAATAGTTGGTGCACTCTCTCATTCGGATCGGGTGGTGAACATTTAAACAAGAAATATAAAGAATTTTTGTCTCAACGCGATTTCCATAGCTGCGGCAGATCTAAAAGTCTTTTAATTTACCCCAATTTGACACTTACTGACAATACTAATTGTAAGAACTTTCTATACCAACGTAGCCCTCTCTTTTTTAAACGTATATTTTCTCAAATTAGACTTTTGAATAGACACGTAACATATATTTATATAAGAAAGACAACGTTCAAACTGTCAAATAGTCCCGCTACATGTTACACTTGTGGAATTGTTGGGGATGAATTTTATCACATTTTGGCTGAATGCCCATTATATAATTGGTATCGGATAAAGTATTTCACAATCCCTTCAAATGTAGACCTCGTAACATTTTGGATCTCCGTTTTGTCATCGAATGACCCAACTATTGTTAAAAAATTGATTTTTATGATAGATGAAATTTTGAATTTTAAGGACTATTATTGTTATCAGCCGTCTGGAGTTTAATTGTGTGTGTGTCTTATTCTTAATTTGAATTTTGTTTGATACAATTTTTTATTGTCTGCGTTATATTTGAAACTCTACTTGTATAGACTTAAAAAAGTCTCTTATCAAGTGTATCCTCGTTTTTTTTTAAATTGAATAACGACATATATATATATACCTGGTAAATTTTAGCCAAATTCGTTAAAACCTCATCGAGTTATTGTGTTCACAAAAATCGGGATCCACACACACACACATACATACATTCGGACAATTGTTCAGGGTCTTATATAACATAGTCCCATATAGAAGAAAATTTTTCAAAAGGATTTTTAAAAATTTTGTAAATTAAACGACTACAAAGCTTCCTCACGAGGAAGCAAAAGCGTTCAATATTTTAGAAGTTATTTAAATTTTTATAAATAATTGAAAATATGATTTTTTAAAAATATTTAAATAAATTATTGGCCAAACGACTTCTGAAATATCTTGTTCTTTCCAAATTTCATCATCTATCAACAAATGAACAGAGAAAATTTTTAGTTTGGGCATCTTTTTTGTTGAAAAGTTTACAATTAGACCAAGAACACATAAATTCGACCTTACAATAAATATATGTACCCTTGGGTTTTATTAATTTAGAAATTTAAAATCTTTTAAATCTGACAACGAATTCCGGAAATCGGCAATCCCGAAAAACCCAGAGTAACGAGGCCGCCATTTCAAGTTTTGCAAAACGGGCATCATATTCGTAATTAGCATCTCAAAAATATAAAAATAGTATATGATTAGAATTAGAAAATTATTATTATTATTATATATAATATAGTTATTTAATTATATTAATATATGATTAAAATAATATACATATGACAAATTATTCGTAAATGGCCAAGTATTTTTAAACCACTGCAAATTGATGTGAATCACTGGGAATCAATGTGAATCACTAGGAAATCAAGCGAATCATTGATAAATCAATGCGAATCACTGCTACTTACGGCGAATAGTGCAGACAAAGAGTACTAACATACTTTGATGTACAACTAATCTTAAATCTGTAAGGTAAAGTGTGGAACGTTAACTTAAACAATTGTATAACAGAAATCACTTGAAATCACAAGGATTTTTCTGAAATCAGTAGATAAGGACTCAGGTGATTCGAAAGTGAATAACCCCTCGGGTATATTAGGTATATCGGCACTTTAAATCGGACCTATCCTAACTTGTTCGTCTTGAAAAACTGAAAAAAGTAGTATGTTTGAAATTTACCAAACACACCCAAATCTTTAAATAAAGAATAACGGATAATTATTTGACAATTTCTATAAGAATAACTTAAAATTTCATAAAATATAAATTTGAACTTCTACCACATTTTTTAATTATTTTTTATTGTCGAACTTTTCATATACATTTTTCGCAACACTGAACAATTTTATTAATTTTGATAATATAGAATAGATTTTAATTCTAAATAATGTTTGAAATACGTTGACACACTTAAACAATAAAAATCTAGAAAAGATGAAATTAAACCGGACTCCCCCTCTAAATTTAAAGTTCCCTGATGTAAATTCCACAGCAAAATTGAAATATTTGTAACTTTGGGGAAAAAATTTTTAAATCTTAAAATTCACGTATCTCCCTCAATTTGTAATAAAATTTTTTTAAAAAATACTTATTTTACGCAGAATTAAAAATACTTTTAAGAAATTATTATGAAAAAAATCTGTAAATTTGAATACTATTCTGAAAACCTCGTTAAAATTGAAAAAAGGAATTAAAATCGATAAATCGTAAATATTTTCAACTACAGTTTCAGCAGTTTTTATTATGAGTAAACGAGCAATACACGGTTAAAAAGGTGTGCTTTTTCCTTTTCAAATAAAATAACAATTTTGAAAAGCATTAAAAAATTACAGAAATTAAATTTTAGGGCTGTTTAGGAAATTTCTCACATATCATTATTTATAGTTTTACTAAACCTACAACTTATACTAGGTCTGTATTAAAGTTCAGGCAACTTTCTTTATTGTGACATTATTTTTAATAATTTGGTGGTTAAAAATTTGGTATATAACTCAAAATTTTAAAATTAATAATTTAACAAATATATTGATCTAAACAAAAAAGTATTACTAAAGTTAAAACTAATTTTACACCTGCATTAGAGTAATATTCCCAACAAAGGATTTTATAATATATTAATGAACTCATATTTTCAGTTCTTACTGAAATATAGCGATTTATATCCACAATTGAATTTAAAATCTTCATTTTACATACATAACAAATATATATTTGCCGAATATAAGTAGCATACTGGACACCATTGGAGGCGCTTAAAACTTCTCTGTATTTGATGTAGCTAGTGGATTTCATCAAATTGAAATAGATCCCATTGATAGACGAAAAACAGCATTTTCCACAACGCACGGACATTACGAATACATAAGAATGCCCATGGGATTAAAAAACTCACCATCAACGTTTCAAAGACTAATGGATCAAGTCTTATCAAGACTTCAAGGTGTTGAATTATTCGCGGTTTATGCAAACGATTTAGAAGAACACGGAAAGAAGGTAAGACGATTGTTGCGAAGGTTAAAAAATGTCAATCTTTAACTACAGCCAGAAAAATGCGAATTTCTCTTTAAACAAGTAGCTTATTTGGAACATATAATAATCAGTGTAGGTGTAAAACCCAACCCTAAAACAATAGAAGCTGTCAAAAATTTTCCTAGACCTAAAACGCTACGGAATGTAAAATAATTTCTAGGACTAGCGGGATATTATCGAAGATTTATTAAAGCCTTTTCAACAAAGGCTAAACCATTATCTAATTTACTAAAAAAGGAAGTGAAATTCGAGTGGAAACAACATCAAGAAGAAAGTTTCAAAGAGCTAAAAGAAGCTCTTTGTACTAGTCCAATTTTACATTATCTGGACTATGAGAAACCATTCACATTAACAACAGCCGCATCAGATTTTGCTATAAGCGCAGTGCTGAGTCAAGATAAAGATGGATTCGACCTTCATATTGCATGTCTTTCTAGAGTATTAAATGCACCAGAAATAAGTTACTCCACAACTGAAAAGGAATGCTTAGCAGTTCTATATGCAGTTCATCATTTTAGGCCCTACATCTATGGAAAGAAATTTACTTTAGTAAACGACCACGAGCCATTAAGATGGGTTGATACAATAAAAGACTTCTACTAGCAGCTATAAAAAATATGCCTGGACCTAAAAGTGCACCTCCTGAACTGTTACCCAAAATTGTGTATTTTCCAATGCCAGAAAAAACAGTATTAACGGTAGAACCACCAGCCAGTAAAAGCGAAGAAAGTTCTGACGAAGAAGAAAACAACGCGATGAACTTAAGCAGAAAGGAAATAGCTCAAGATTTAGGAAATTCTATATCACGTTTTAATCAATCCGTAAAACAACATGAAGCAGTCTTCATAATAATAGAATAGACTAATAGACTCACCACAATCTCCTAGAGATTGGATTGTACACTCCGATGGAAACAATGACGAATCAATTCATAAAGCAGCTAGTGAATTAATTCCCGGAGACCACTCAGAATTTTCACAAAAATTAGAATTTTATTGGGATTATGCTAAAGGTGAATCTATGTGGCAGAAAAATCAAACAGATAATTTCAATATTGAAAAGTCAATTATAGAAACAATAGAAACAGAACAACCAATACATCAAACACCACAGAAAAATGAAATAGACAAAAACAAAATCAAAAATGTTACTTTCCGACCATCAATATCAGAACCGAACACACCAGTAATTTTTAAAACTCCAAAAGCCATGTCAACACCTTATCACACTTCAGTATATAAAACAGATGCCGATACAGATGACGAAGAAGAAGAAACCACAGACAATGAAAAAAAGGAAGGCAAAGAAGATAATAAAGATGACGAAGAAGAGGAAGATGAAGAAGAATCCACGGACAACGAAACACAGGAAAATAAGTTTAATACTATAAACAGCATTCCGCCAAATTTGCCTCCCAATTATTCAAGAATATCAGAGAAATCTTCAAACATCACAAGTGACAGAGAGAATCTTACTTATCAGAGAAATAACTATGTTCATTTTCTATCAGCCGATTGCGAATTTACGACTCCAGTAAGCAGATTACTTATTGACATTGAAGTAATAGATCCTGAAGAAATAAAAAATAAAAATCCTACAAAAGGAAAAATTTGTGTAACCCCAAGAGGACGATATAATGTTAGTTAGAAGATGCAATTAAACAATTATACGCGGATGTAAAGGAGCTTATGACCTCACAAAAGTTTTTATGGTAAGATGTGGCTAAATTTTGTGGCATTTCTTCTAAGATAGCAGAAAAGTTGTCATCTATCAATACGGATGTATCTACGATGAAAGCAGAGTTTGACTTTATTAAGCGACAAGACAGAACAAAAAACATCCTTATATTTAATTTTGATGAAATGGAAGAGGATGTATGGGATTTGTTTCGTGGTGTTTCTGTACTATTTAAAAAGGTGGATTTGGAAATACCTGATGTCGCGTTACTTGAGGTTTATAGACTTGGCAAGGTCAGAGGTAAAAGACCTGTAATGGTGAAAGTTATTTCAGCGAGATGGGTTCACCTAGTGTTTACGAAAATTACTCATTTTCGGAAATTGAATGTCTCTATTGCTAATGACCGTTCGCCGCAAGAGAGGAAAAGAAGAAGGGATTTGGTAATCATGGCACAGGCACTTAGAAACTTGGGTAAAGATGTGTTGATTAAGAATACACATTTGATTGTCGATGATAATATCATTGAGTACGAGAAATTGAAAGCTTATATGGAGTCTCTTAATAAAGGTAGAAATAAGCAGCTGAATTCTATTTAGGATTTGTCGTCTCAAATATCTGCAGAACCCACTGAAAGGAAGAAGAAGGGTCGTCCTAAGAAAAATGACACTAAAACTGTCACGGGAAATAATCTTTTCGACAAATTTTTAAAGAGAGAGGCCCCCCCTTCAAGTCCTAGGAGAAGTTCCCGAAATATGGATACTGAAAAGGAATAGCGTTCCCCTCTCCCCAAATCATATCGGCAGCCTTCACCTTACATTTCCCCCTCTGGTTCGTCGACATGTGTCTCTAAAAGTAATTCCAGAGTTATATTCTGGAATGTACATGGCATTTCCAATCTACAAGATTTGTCGGGTTCATTTTCGGATGAGGACATAATTTGTTTATGTGAAACATGGGTGTATTCTCCGAGAGAATACTTACCTCGTTTTTCTAGTGACATGATTGTTTTCTTATCGGTTGCTATAAAGGATGCAACTA
Source organism: Leptopilina myrica (nomen nudum) (assembly GCA_032872475.1). Lineage (NCBI taxonomy): Eukaryota > Metazoa > Arthropoda > Insecta > Hymenoptera > Figitidae > Leptopilina > Leptopilina myrica (nomen nudum). The sequence goes on from CM065461.1 coordinate 17,511,049, forward strand.
GAGGTAGGGCAAAAGGTGGACTCTTGGTGATTTTAAATAAAAATAAATTTAAAGCGTCTTCTGTTCTTGTGTCTCATGATTTTATTATGAAATGATTTTGGAGGAATTTGAAGTAATAATCACAAAATTGCAAGATAAATTTGTTGGCGTCCCAATTTTCATAGTGGGTGACTTTAATTGCAGAATTGCAAACTCGAACTGCATTGACTCCAAGTATTTTATTCATAATGACTACTTATCTCATAATAGAACGAGTTTGGATTTGTTCCTGAATAGAAAAGGTAAACAACTTTTGTCTTTTATGGAGAGTAACGGTTTTATGGTCTGCAATGGTAGATCTTTAAGTGATAACCCGGCTAATTTTACGTTTAGAGGCCCAGTAGGCAGCAGCGTAATTGATCTGTTTTGGTGCAATATGAATGCAGTTTTCTGTGTTTCGGACTTCAAAGTTATGACCCTACATACTCTATCCGACCATTACCCTATTGTTACGTTCCTTTTCTTAGACACTGATTTAGGGGTGGAGGAGATTTTACCAAATAGTGATAATCAAATGCGTTTTAAGTTCGATCCTGCCAAGGAGGAAGAATACACCGAAAAAATGAAATGGAGAAATGAGGTTTCTGTTTTGGGGAATAACTACTAAAAAACAAATGTATAATGATAAGATGCTGAATGGTTTGGCTGGGGCAAAAAGCTCCGCTGATTTTTGGTTAATTATTAATAAGTGCAGAATTAGAAAACAATCGCGTTGCGCAGTCTGTATATATGAATGGCAAAATTATCTTAAGGTCGCGATTCCCAAGATAGATAAGCACGAGATTTTTTTAAATGACATTGTACACCCTTTATTGGATTCTGACATTACACTGCATGAGGTTATGTGCAGTATTAGGAAATGTAAAATTGGCAAGGCAGCAGGTAGGGATAAAATTGATTATAGCTTTTTAAAATACCTTCCAGAGAATTGGTATTTATATTTGTAGCATATGTTTTATGTAATTATGCATAGTGAGAGAGTTCCAGATGATTGGGGGAGGTTGATGTTTTGTATGTTATATAAAAAAGGAAATCCGAATGATTCAAGTGCCTACAGACCAATTTCTCTGGTCAATTGTATTGCTAAGGTGTTCTCACAGATATTGGCAAGCAGAATAAATTCTTGGATCAAGGAATGTAACTTAATCCCAGAATTTCAGGCTTGTCTTAGGAGGGGGGGAGGCTGTGTGGACAATCTCTTCACCCTACTGACAACGATTCAGATACACTTGAGGCACCCGAATAGTGCTGTTTTTTGCAATCTTTGTTGATTTCAAAAGTGCATTTCCTTCGGTGTCTCATAAGTTGTTATGGAAAAAATTGTATAACGTGGGATTGAGTACAAAATTAATTAGAATAATAAAAAATTTCTATGAGAGCGCCTTCGCTTGTATTAATAGCAATGGTGAGAAATTCAGGTTGTTTCTCAATACAAGTACCTCGGTGTTGTCTTTTCAAACCATTGCTCTTTTTCATACACAGCTCATAAGGCTATTAGTTCTGCGAAACTAGCGGTGGGAGCGACCTTAAAAACGATAAATGTATCAGAAGCTGACTCTTGGGCGACATACGCTAAACTACTTAATAGTCTTGTGATTAGTGTTCTCTTTTACGGAATATTTATCTAGGGTCTCAACTTCTTGGATGCTATCGTATTTTGTGATGAGGAACGTTTTGTCCTGGATCACTAAAGTGTTCAATATGGAGAATACGAGATATCCTAAACGTTGCTTGCTTCGTTTGATCGAGCTATCCAGAGATGGGAAATTATGGAGTAGGCGGGATTGGTTTAATGATTTATTGCGAATTTGGGAAAGACAGGGGATAACCTCCACTTTGAATATTCGTCCAGATTTGCAAGTGATGGTCAACAATGCTGATTCTATTTTGAATGAATTGGGGAAAGCTTTAATCCTGAAAGATCTTTCGGATAGGGAAAGTAGTAGAAGCCTTCAAATATGGCCATATTTAGTGTTGCATAATGGACCTCAGCCCTATCTTTACAAAAGGTTACCATTAAAATTCAGAAGAACAATCGGCCAAATTAGATTGTTGAATAATCACACTGTATCAATCTGGATCAATGGGGTTAAATTTAGTCTTCCAAGCGGTGAGCATTGTATGTTTTGTGATAAGGAAGAGGAGAACTTTCACCATTTTTTGATAGAGTGTCCCTTTTTCCCATATATTAGAATTGATAATTATCCGGGATTGATAGCGTATGAAACTCAGGAGTCACTTTGGAAGGGTATTCTCTGTTCTTGTGAAGTGAGAGTGTTAAAGAGGTTTTGTAATTTTTTGTATGAAATGTTTAAAGTTAGGTCGACGAGAGTAACCTCTTAGATTATACTTGTGCTATTTATGAATGATCACAAGATGGAAAAGAAGAAAACAAGCGCGCCAGCCGCCTGATTTTCTATTGACTCATCAATTTCCTATTGACCATGCAGCGCATGGCACACCGCGATGGCCGATCAGTGGTTTCAATCAACCACGTGACCAATGCATACAAGTGCCTCCAGTTAAATAGTAAGACGCGCACGCTATAATGATTTCAATCATGAAAGAGCGGCAAATAATTTAAATTCAAAATTGAATACCGCTCTTCAATGAGGAAAATCACGCACAAAGCCATATAATTTAAACCTTTAAGCAAAAAACTACTAACCAATGCACAAAACGCTTAAAAATTTAATTAAAATTGCTTTACCAATTAGTTAATTACTAATATTATAATTATTATTACTAACATTATAACAATACATTAACAATAATAATAATGTGATTATAATAGTATTATAATTACATTGTTAATATTTTATAAATAACAACTAACAATAGTACTAATGCAATAAATAAAACACTAATAATTAATCAATATTAATCCTCACTATATAATAATAATGTACTAGCAAACTTTTTTTGGAATGATATTAAATACACATCATTAATATTATTACTATTATGAAAAAAACAAGAACAAAAAAACAAAAAATATTTTACCAATTGGAATTAAAAATTGTTTATAATAATAAGTAATTATTAGAAATGAATTACAAAATGATATTAAACAATTATTATTATTGATTAATAAATTTTGATATACTATATACCATTAGACAAAACATTAATATCGTTTCATTATTAAAAGCAATATTAGCAAGCGTTAATTATTCAAATTACTTACCGTAAAACTGCGACCAGACCATCAATGCATGTTTTATTAAATTAATTTTACGATTTAAGTAAGTTTTAATTAATTAAAAGTAATAAAAATATTGAAAGAGAAAAATTAAATAAAAACAATTCAAAAATTATAATTGTATAATTAAAAGGAAAAACTCTGGTAAGGTCAATAAAATAATTCCATAAATTGCGATATAAAAAGAAAGAAAAATTATTTGTTCTTCTCCAAAAGTACCCCGACATTCTCTGACTCTGTACACCAAGAAGGACCTGGTTGCTCAACAAATGATGTACTTGTTTTCGGTTCAATCTTGGGAATATTCTTCTCCAAAATAATTGCAACTTCCTCTAACCAAGATGGACCTGGTTGCTGAACTAACGATGTACTTGATTTTGGATTCATCTCGGGAGGATTGTCATCTAAAATAACGGCCTCTTCCTCTGGCATAATAAACCAAGAAGGATTTGATTGCTGAACAAATGATGTATTGGTACTAGGCTTCAACTGCACCGGTGTCTCGAGGAGTGACTTAATGTCCTTGATATAGACCCCTGACTGCATGTTATGATCAATCTTGGGGATTTTTATTGACAAATATAATGGATCAGCTTGATCAACTAAACCCGATGACGAAGAATTCCCCTGACTGGAAATGAATTCTGGTGTGTTATTAATCCACACCATCGTGTCGACTATTTTCCTCTTAGAAGAACCAGAATGCTCTACAGAAAAATTAAAAAGAAGGAAAACAAAAATTAAAAATTTACTAAATGACAGAACGAACAATACACCGAAGCTGCCTTGGATTGAAGCTCCTTAAGGAAGTCAACTAAATCCATTTTGCAAGTCTGTTCACCAGACACTATACAGAAAACAATATAGGTGATTAATCCATTCGAAAATCCTACGAAACACTGTAAAACTATTGATTAAACTTCTTACTTATAAGAACTGTATATATCCACTCTCCGTCTCAAAAGATTAAATACTGAAGATGTCCTAAGTGCTACCATTACTTATAAGGATGCAGAGTGCTGTCATCATCAATTTTGGATCTTGAACCTGGGAAATAAAGGGTCAACAACTGAGCCTCCGGAAAGTAAAACCACATATAAAATTTGTACTGACATTTTCAGTAGTACCTAATTCCTAAAAGTTAATGTGCTAAATACAAATTTTAGTTTTATTTATTTCATCTGCTTTCAAAAGATAAACTTAGTTAAAATTTATTTTTAAAGCATTAATTTTTTTATTTATTACAGGTCAATGAAAATGATTGAATAAATTTTATGTGTGGTTTTACTTTCTAGAGGCTTAACTGTCCTGTGAACGAACAAATCCATACCTACCTCAAGAAGATAACGACAATAACACAACCAACACATATTATCACACAAATAAACACATCAAGTTATCACTTCACTAATTTTATCTAAGCGCCGCCGATTGTAAACAGAATACAAGGATATCAATGTCATAATAAGCATTGTGTTAACCGTGTAACTAGGATAATCATAGAAAGTTTCAATTTTGGAATTTTAAAGCCTCAACATTGGTATTTCAACGATAAGACTAAAATTTCATCGAGGCGATAAAAAAATAAGGAGGGAGGACTGTTACATACAAGACACATTTTTAGATAAGAATGTAGGGAATATGTCTTTATGTACAAGCTATGTAACAACAACGCTAAAAGAATGTAATTATAGTCATTTTGACACATAATACTCGTGTTAAAAAGACTTAAAATACATAAATTGAGATAAAAGTTACAAATTGAGATCTCACATTTTGTCCTACATATTGATATACTGTTAAAATGACTTAAAATTCATAAATTGAGATAGAAGTTACAAATTTCGATCTCACACTTTGTCCTACATATTGATATAATGTCAAAAAAACAAAACAAGAGATAGAAATTAACCAAAATAGAGAAAAATGCGTAGCATCAAGCAATGACTCATGTAAGCTCGGACTTGCCGGCTATGACCTGTTTTCGCAACCTGAGTCCGATAAATCATTGCCTATAAATCGAGCTTCAGTTTTTCCATATATGAGGTAAACATTTAGGACAGTTGTCGAAGAGTCGCATTCCTACTTAAAAACAACTTATAAATAGATTTAATATGAACAACTGAATTCTTAGGAGACAACACACTTTACCCCCATAATTGTACACGAACTTTCCCACTTTTTAATAATTCATTAGTATATAAGCCAAAGCTTTTTCAACACAAATGGTCAAATGTACTAGTGCGGTTTTCTAGACCCTCAGTCATTGTAGAGCGACCCTTCAGTTTTTACACATTTTATTGTATTATTTTTTTATTCAAATCGCGATTATCGTGCAAGTTAACTTTGTTTTTCACTTAGAAACAAGTTTCTTTTTGTAAAAGGTGCAAGAAAAGCAAATTAACACCTAGAATTAATAATGTAAATGTATTAACTGTCGTATTTTGCGCATGAAGTTTCATTAATTGTAGTTTTCATTAATTCTTTCTTTAATCGACAATTCAGTCCGCGTTGTACTCGACTATTGTGCAAGTTGCTTTTCTCACACTTAGAAACAAGTTTCTTTCCGTAATAGGTGCAAGTGACGATAAGTAACACTTAGAAGTAGTACTAACTCTTGAAACAAACGCAAAAACCCAAAAGTTGTAAAAGTTACACAAGTGTAACATAACAAACTTTCTTAGTTTCATTCAATTGAAACAATATTTTAAAAACAAAACTTATAACAACCAGTGCTAATTTCCTAATTCTACGAATAACCTGCAACTAAAAGTAAGTAATATTTATGTAACTAATTGTAAACTACATTTGAATATTTAATAAACATTGTTAGAAAGGAATATTATTATTTGTTGTTAACGCAAAACCCGTAGTTTTTACAAGTACAAACGATCCTACTTAAAAATAAAGGTCACGCTTTAGCAACTTGACCATAATCAGTCTACCATCCCTCCAAAATTCTATAACCTAACCTATAAAATCGCCTTCTGCTCGGGATGTAACAGTGTCTGAGATAGAAAGAGATAAGGTTTCTCTATCTTAGTCTATCCCCACTTTATCACTTCAATCACTTTTTATCTCTTCTTCTGTATAAATCTTTTTCAGTAACCTTTTTTTCATCTCTTTTAATACTTCCAATATCTCTTTCTATCTCTAATTTCATCTAAGAATATATTTGTCTTTTATAATAATTTTATTTTTATCCCAGACTATCCCTTTTTTATTCCACTCAATCTCTTTCTATCTTCCCTTTTTATTCAATCTCTTTTAATAGCACTTATTTTATTGCCTTTTATACTCTTACTATTCACTTCTTTCCCTTTCAATCCCTATTTAATTCTATTACCATTTTTATTACAACTATTGCTGTTTATCTTCTATTCTTCTCAATCTTTTTGAATAACATTTTTCTTATTATCTTTTTTAATACTTTTTCTATCTACTTTCTTCCCTTTCTGGCGCTGCTTTACTTTATTTAATCTTTAAACTTTAATCCAAGAACATACATATCCCTGCTTATGACCTACCTTTATCCCAGATTTTTCCTTTTTTAATCCTTTCAATCTCTTTTTATCTCATATTTTTTCTAAATCTCTTTTAATAACCCTTATTTCATCCTTTTACTATTTAAATCATTCTCTTTCTATCCTCATTTGAATCATAGTATTTACTTTTTACCTTATCTTTATAAATTACATTTATTTTATAATGTTTTATCCTTTTTATCATTGTACTTCTCTCTTTTTATTTACATTTTAATGTTAGTACACACTCATCACAATTTACACCTCGGGTTTAATCTTAGTCTATCACCTCTTGATTCGATTCAATCTCTATCCATCACCAACTTTTGCTCAATCTATTTTAATAACCTTTATTTTATTTCTATATTACCTAAATCTTTTACTATTCACTTTCTTTTCTTCTTATCCTGACTTTATTCTAATGTCATACTTTTTTCTTTTTATCCCCTCGATTCTATATCAGTCTAATTCTTTCCAGTTCGATTGAAAAAGGCCTTTTCTTCTTTTATCTCAATAATTTTGCTTCCTCATAAGGAAGCTTTGCATTCGTGACGATTTTCAATTTTTCAAAACATGATTATATGGACTCATTTTCATCTAGGATATATGTATATTAAATTCTGAGGAAATGTCCAGATGTATGTGTGTATGTGTGTGTATGTCACAAAAAATTGTGTACAAATTATCTCAAACAAATTTTAATGGATTGCCCTGAAATTTTGCAGGTTTATTGCAGTCCTTAATACCTAAAATCTGACACAAGAATTTTCAAATTTATCCACAAAAATTTTTTTTGTACAATTTTTTCAAAATTTGAAAAAAAAAATTTTTGTATTTTTTTAAATAACTTTTTTGTTTCTTAATATTTTCATAAATTATTCTCAAAATTACATTCCTGACAAAAAAACGAATCGATTGATATATACAAAGTGCACATTTCATCAAAATTTATAAAATTTATCAATATTTTTCTTTTTCACAAAAAATTCAAATTTTGTGTTATTTGAAATATTACCTTAACATATTAAAATTAAATTAAGCAATTGGTTTATAATATTTTGAGGAAGCGAAATGGTCATGAAATGAACAACTTGTTGTTATTTATTATGCTCCTTTTAGTCCTTATACTATTCTCTTCTTTTTCTTTTATCTGCATTAGACTGAAGTCTATTTCCTTCCTACACATTGAATTCTATTTCTTTCCAATTCGATTGAAAAAGGCCTTTTCTTCTTTTATCTTAATAATTTTGTTATTTATTATGCTCCTTTTAGCCCTTATACTATTCTCTTCTTTTTCTTTTTTCTTCAATAGACTGAAGTCTATTTCCTTCCTATACATTAAATTAGCTACGTGACGATTTCATGATAAATAAAGATAAATTAAAACTTTAAAAAGGAGATCAACGGAAAGATATAGAGTGATAGAGTAAGATATAAAAAGGGATCAATACAGTCCCAAAAGTGAAAAGGTAGTTCAAGAAAAATCTCTTTCAAGCTAGCGTGGCTTAGTGACATGGGTATTCGACTTGCTTTAAGTGTTATGTGTACAATGTTGGTCAATAATGTGAAATGAAATTTAGATATAAACAATAAATAATAATTTTATAACAAATAAATATAATAATTTTGACAGACGTTAAAATTTTAATCTAGTAAATAAGTTATTCGACATGGTTTTTGCATTTAGCGAATAAATTTTTGTAAGAACTGATTTTCTCAAAAAGATTATTGGTCTAGGACTTTGGAAATTTGTAAAAAGTTGTAAAATTTGAATATTCAAAATTAATCTTCTCTTACAATTTTCAATATTTTTTAACGCAAATTTTCTTCTAAGCTTATTTTATAGTTTTAAACAACCTCTCGCATGGATTTGCAAAAATATGCAATTAGTGAAAAAATAAAAATTCTAACCTCTTCAAAAAATTTAAGTTTAAATTTTTGACCATCCTATATATTTTAGGGTTAAAAATGGTGCAAGAAAAAAAATATAACCTAATTTAATAACTCAAATTTAAAGGGGTCAAATTTGGGGGTGGTGCCTCCCCTTAAAAGTTCTAAACAATTTTAAAATAGTCACCGAAAGCGACTGAAACTCGTTACACGGGGGTTTTTGGGGTCACTGAATACGAATATGATGTTATTTTTCTAAAATTCAAAATGGCGGATCCAATATGGCGGACAACTTTTTTAAAAACGACTATATCGCTTGAAATTTGTTACTCGGGGGTTTTTGGAGTCACTGATTACGAATATGATGTTATTTTTCCAAAATACAAAATGGTGGATTGAATATGGCTGACAACTTTTTAAAAATGACTCCACATTGCTTAGAAATTGTTACTCGGGGTTTTTTTAAAAATTGTTTATAAATTTTACACAATTTGTTGTAAACAAATTTTAACATCAGAATCTAAAAGAGGAGTAAATTTTACGTTAAAAATAATATGTGTCAATTTTTTTGTATCCATTGTTGTAATAAACTAGGTCCTCAAAGTCCATTGAAATTTTTCGTCCGTCTGGGCGTTAATGGGTTAAAACCCGTAGCTCAAAAAATAGGAAAATTAAACATGTATTTTTATCCGTTATTTATCATCTTTTTGACCTATAGGTAGAAAAATAGGTCAAATTAGACATAAGTTTTGACGGACCCATATATATATAAGGGTATATATGATTCTTACAATCTATGACCTCTTAACATCGGGCAAAAATATTTTATTCCTATTCTGTATTAAAAATAAACAGATACGTATAGTTTTATTTTCTTTTTGGAGGCCAAATTTTAGAGTTATGAATTTTTGAAATTTTTGATTTGTAAACATAGACCAATTTTCAATAGCCTATTAGTCTGAAAATTAAAATTTATTTATATCTTATAATGTACAGAAAATTTTCCAAAATAAACTGGAGTGGACCTGATGAGTTTATTGAGTAAAAAACATTTTTCAAAAATCACGTGCATGCATCATAGAGTGATATTTTTACAATTAATTTTTAAAAAATGTCTACAGCCTAGAATTTTTAATGGATTTGAATTTTTTTGGTTTTAATTTAAGAAGAATAATTTTTCAAAATGTCCCCCCATGAAAACCTAAAAATATTCAAATGCTAATAATTTTTTTAAATCAAAGTTCACAAATTAATTGTATACATACTTTGTTTTAAAAGTAAAATTTCTTTTTTTAATCCTCTACTACTCATGTCTTAAATCAGTTTAAATTACTATAATATAATCTCTAATTAAATAGCAAATTATAAAATAATTTATGTAAATTGTTATAAAGATTATTACTTAACAAATAGTTAACTTTGGTTCGCCACCATAAAAACGTTGCCTTTCATGAAATATATTGTACTTTAGATTCATTTAATGAATTTAACTTTTTTTGTTAAAAAAATTTTAAATTGTTATGAACAAGAATAATTAAGAAATAATTAATTTTGGTTATTTTAACTAAAGGTTTTTAAACTTTTTTAAAAATTGCATGCAAATTGATCATTTATTAACTAAAAGGGCCAAGCGGAATCAGCATGCAAAATCTGCCCCCTTTCAAAAAAATTTGAAATTTTTGTTACATGTTGACAGCATTAAGATAACATTTTTCACCAAATATTTTTTTCAAAAAATTGATTTTTGTAAGGGTTATGGAGGGGGAAAGAAAAATCAAAAATTTGTTTTTTTTCGATAACCACTTGATCGATTTTAATGAAATTTATACGAGTTATATAAACCGATAAAAGGAATTTTAAAAAAAATTCAAAAAATTTTGCCCACAAAAAACCCTAAAAATTTGGAAATACTATTTTGGAATTTTTACAGAAAGTTCTCCCAAATGTGTACTGTTAAGAAATATTAAAAAAAAAATTTTTATCGGGTACCACATAGTGAAATAAATTAAAATTCTAGGTGGCGTATTATTCGTTTCAAGTGGGGGGATCGCAGCGTGGTAACTTTAATTCCTGTAATTCTTGAGACCAGAATTGGCCTGACTAGTCGAAGCCACAAATTAAGAAGAAGAAGAAGAAGTAATTCTTGAGATGAAGAGGTATGTACTCTCTCGTACAGAAAGGACAGAGCGTCCAGCGCGCGACGATTCTTCTCTCTTATGCGTAAAGAGAGAAGGAGAGACTCTTATGAAATTTTGTACAGTTGTGTACGGGACCACGTTGAGTGTGATTCAAAGTATAATTCTTAAAGAATAAATCATTAGTTAAACAAATATATAATTGTGTTTAATTAATTTTATTATATTCCTAACACGCAGAATATTATGAAAAACATTCTGAACTTGATTTTAAATAAATATATTTTAAATTTTAACACAAAAAACCCAATACAAGCAATACAACTCTTACAAAAATCAATTTTTTGAAAAAATATTTGTTGAAAAAATTTATCTTGATGCTGCCAACATGTAAAAAAATTTCAAATTTTTTTGAGAGGTGGCAGATTTTGCAGGCTTACTTTGCTAGGCCCTTTCTTAATTATTTTTGTTTATAACAATTTATAATTCTTTTAACAAAAAGAGTTATATTCATTAAATGAATCTAGAGTACAATATATTTAATGAAAGGCAAAGATTTTAATGTAGACGAACCTAAGTTAACTATTTGTTAAGTAATATTGTTTATAACAATTTACATAAATTAGCTTATAATTTGCTATTTAACTACAGATTATATTATAGTAATTTGAAGCAAAGTATATGTATACAATGAATTTGTGAACTTTGATTTTAAAAAATTATAAACAATAGAATATTCTTAGGTTTGCATGGAGGGAAATGTTGAGAAATTATTCATCTTGAATTTAAACCAAAAAACATTCAAATCCATTAAAAACTGAAAATAGGTCTCTGTTTATAAATAAAAAATTTCGAAATTTTATAACTCAAAAATTTGGCCTCCCAAAATAAAATTAAAAAATACGTATCTGTTTAATTTGAATACAGAATAGAAAAAAATATTTTTGCCCAATTTTAGGTCAAAACTGCTCTCAAAATTGACCTAAATTTTGAGGGTAGCGGAAATTGTCAAAATTTGACGTGTAGGTCAAAACTGCCCTTAAAAGTGACCTAAATTTTAAGGGTAAATGTGAGACCGTTATTTATCCTCTTTTTGACCTAGAGGTAAAAAAATAGGTCAATTTTGACATAGATTTTAACTTATATTTTTGACCTTTAGGTCAAAAAATAGGTCAAACTAGACATAGTTTTTGACTCAATATTTTGCCATTATTGCACCTTTTTTCGACCTATAGGTCAAAAAACAGGTAAAATTTGACGTAAGTTTTGACGGCCTCTTGGAAAAGGGCGCCCTTAGAACTTTCTGAAACAGCGGCGGCGGCGATATGATTTTATATTAATACAATACGCGGCGGCGTATTGATTTTATATTAATAGGGATATCCCTATTAATATAAAATCAATACGCCGCCGCTAATTCAGTCATTTCCCTTTCCCGTAACCCACAAAATTTAGGTCAATTTTGAGAGCAGTTTTGACCTAAACGTCAAATTTGACGTAAGTTTTGACGGCCTCTTGGAAAAGGGCGCCCTTAAAACTTTCTGAAACAGCGGCGGCGGCGATATGATTTTATATTAATAGGGATAGATAGATATCCCTATTAATATAAAATCAATTCGCCGCCGCTAATTTAGTCATTTCCCTTTCCCGTAACCCACAAAATTTAGGTCAATTTTGATGGCAGTTTTCACCTAAACGTCAAAGTTTACAAATAATTTCCGCTACCTTCCAAATTTAGGTCCATTTTAGGGCAGTTTTGACCTAAATGTCAAAGATTGTCAAAGAATTTCTGCTACCCTCAATAATGGCCCTTAATTTATGTCAAAATTTATGTCAGATTTGATTTATTGTTTGCGACCGGATTCTTGATTAAATAAATAAATATAATTATTAAAAACCAAAAGCAAAAAACGTTGAGGCAGAGAATATCCAACAATTAAAGAATAAACAACTCACCAATCTCCAACATAACACTAATAAATAATTTGACAATAATCCTTTAAATTGTTTATTAATCGCCACAATACACACTCGCGTCGAGAACTAATATTTGTTTAAACTCAAGCACGCCGGTACAACGAATGAACCGCTCATTCAAAATGCACAGCTGAGACGCCGGTCCTCTGTCCTCTTCTTTCTAATCGTCCAAGTCCATCGGTCCGTACCGCTCACACTCATGCATGGAAAACCTATATAAAAATCTTCGACTATTGCCGCCAGACCTCGTGATAATTCGCAAATCTCAATTAGGCCCGTCACCTAGCGACCCACAAAAGTTAAAAATTTCCTCGGAACGACTTTTGAAAAGAACGAACTAACCTAACCACAAATTCAAACCACCAACGTCTCAGTAACAAAACACCTTGTTACATGTTAAAGCAGCAAGTAAAAAGGGTCGTAATAATGCCTTTAATGATACTGCAAAATCTATGCTTAATTTATCTAATTTTTTTACCTTTAGGTATAAAGAAATATCTATAAGGGCATCATAAAATCTTAATCATGTCCGTAAAGTAAAATTATTTTTAAGTGCTTTCTTTTAGTATCGCCTGATATCTAACTTAATACCATGCATTCATATTAAAAGAAAATAATTTAAAAATAAAAATTTATGGCAATATAAGAATTAGTTAGGGGGTTGGCGCGCGAAGCGCGCAGGAGGGCCGAGCTTGCCCAGTATATAAACAAAAAGATATCGCCGCCGCTGTTGACCTGTAGTTTCTCGCCTGAAAATTTAGGTCAATTTTGAGGGCAGTTTTGACCTCGACGTCAAAATTTGACAAAGAATTTCCGCTACTCTCAAAATTAAGGTCAATTTTGGAAGCAGTTTTAACCTTAACGTCAAAATTTGACAAACAATTACAGCTACCCTCAAAATTTAGGTCAATTTTGTCGTTAGTGTGACCTTAACTTTAAAAATTGTCAAACAATTCCTGCTACCCTCAAAAAGGTCAATTTTGTCGTCAGTGTGACCTTAACGACAAAAATTGTCAATCAATTCCTGCTACCCTCAAAAAGGTCAATTTTAAGGGCTGTTTTGACCCCGACGTCAAAATTTGACAAGGAATTCCCGCTACCCTCAAAATTTAGGTCAAATTTGTCGTCAGTGTGACCTTAACGTCAAAAATTGTCAAACAATTCCTGCTACCCTCAAAAAGGTCAATTTTGTCGTCAGTGTGACCTTAACGTCAAAAATTGTCAAACAATTCCTGCTACCCTCAAAAAGGTCAATTTTAAGGGCAGTTTTGACCTAGACGTCAAAATTTTACAAACAATTTTTTGCTACCCTATAAATTTAGGTCAATTTTAGGGCAGTTTTGACCTAAACGTCAAAATTTTACAAATAATTTCCGCTACCCTCCAAATTTAGGTTTATTTTAGGGGAGTTTTGACCTATGGGTAAAAAGAGGCCCACAAACGTCTGTTACATTACGTTGAAACCTACATGTAATTTTACATTCTTCTTTTACCTACATGTCATAAACGACTAAATAATGGCCCTTAATTTATGTCAAAATTTATGTCAGATTTGATTTATTGTTAAAGCTCCAAGTAAAAAGGGTCGTAACATTGCCTTTGATGATACTGCAAAATCTATGCCAAATTTAACTAATTTTTTACCTTTAGGTATAAAGAAGTATCTATAAAGGCACCATAAGATTATAATCATGTCCGTAAAGTCAAAATTTGACAAAGAATTTTTTTAATATCGCCTGTTATAATTTACTCTAACTTATAGTTGGTTTGCGCGCAAAGCGCGCATGGGGGCGGAGCCTCCTTAGTATATATATATACATATACATATATATATATACTAGGGGAGCTCTGCCCCCATCACAAAAAGATAGTGCCCACTGATTAAAAGGAAACCTTCGAACAATAGGCTAGGTACTCGAGCAGACCTTTCGTTTCAAATAACTTTCTGTCTTCCTCTTTCTGGATAAAATAACAGTACTTGATAAATAACATTAATCATTCTCCTCAACGAAATATAGTAGGTGAATGTAGAGTACTGTTAAAACTTAAAATTTATGAGTTGCTCTTTTTTTACATTAAAATCGTATCATTCAAATTTTTTTTAGTTAAAGTTTTTAATTACTTCATTTTGTGAATCTGTTCTTAAGTCCAACACTAAGATTGTACGTCCATATATTTGAGAATGTTTTTCAATGTCTAAATCTGTAACATTTATTAATGTATATTTTATAAATTCAAACCGTGAGATTGTTTCGATGTATTTTTTACTTTTTTTAGGTTTGAAAGCTTGAGTATTCTGTCTGTTACTATCGCATAATTGTTCTTCTTCATTTATATTTTTAGTTGCTGGTAACCGACTCTTGTTGACTTTTTCTATTTCAGTACATGGTAACATCATTTTTCCTTGAATAATCTTAAAAATAAAATGTAATAAAATTATATTTAACTTCGAAATTTAACCCATTTAGTCCCGAATGTCCGTTTTTCTTTGCACATTTCGAGCTTCCCGTTGTACGAGGTTACACGTTTTAAAAAATTGGGTTATCGGTTTTTCTATCGCTTTGAGTGAATTAATTCTATTAAATTTTCTTAAATTCGCTTGAAATTTGTTATTCGGGAGTTTCTGGGGTCTCCGTTTTTAATTTTTTAAATTCATTAATTAAATTAAATAAAAATAAAAAAAAAGATATAAATTAGTAACGCTGTTATGCAATTGTTTTTGTAACAATGTTTTATACCTACGTGAGAAAAAAGTTCTAGAAAATTTGTTACATTCTAATTATGTAACAGATACAACACAATCATAATATAACAGTTACAACACACTGTTATAGCACCATTAAGTAATGTTTTTGGAACTCAATCACAGAACACTGTTACTTTTTTGTAACATATTACTTACATAACTACACTACACTGAAAAAACCTAGTCTAAAAATGAATATTTTACGCTACTCATTTTGAATTGTAACAAAAATGAGACTCTTAGGTGGCGCCACGTTCTATGGCGTTTAATATAGTCTCATTTTGAGATGCAACAAAAATGAGACTGGGTTTTTTGTGTGTATAACATTTGTTTATAACAATGTTACCCCTTTTTTATAGAACAAATACAAAACGTGTCAACTGAGATAGGACAATGTCTTATGAACATTTTATAGTTTTCTTATGTCAGCGGACAAAAAAGTACGTCTTTAAGATGACTTTTAAGTTGAAGAATGAAAAACACGAACAAAGAAAAACGGACATTTGGAATGCAAAATTAATAAACATTCTATGTAGAAATTAGAATTGAATTCTTCTCATAAGATCTAATGTAATTTTTTGTCAAAATAAGGTACGAATTTTGGACGTTTTCAAAAGAAGTTCCGTATATAATTCTTGGAGTAATTTTTTTAAAAATCTACCATTTCTCCTTTCAAATTTCATCCGATATTTGTGTGAATTAATAACGACTTTTTTCCTTTCAGATTCATCATAATAAGTTTTATAGTGATTTCGATGTCGAAATTTCTTAGAACCAATAATTATTTATACAAACTTTTAAGTTTGAAGAAATGCGTCGCAGCTAGTCGACAAGTAACAGTTGACATTTATAGCTTTGTAATATTCTGCAATTTTTCCATGTTTGCTTGAGTTATTTATGTTAAAATGTATTGAAAAAATAATTAAAAAGAGCATTTTTTAGTGTTTATAATTATTATAAGGATTAGATCCTAATTAATTTAAATCCAGTGTTGTTTAGCTGTGATTGCAGATTATATCGGGCTGAAAGACACCACCCGATCGGGTCCAGATGTGGCCCAGAAAGATGTTTTTTAATTAAAGTTCCCGAATAAAATATATAAAACTTTGTTTTCAGTTTCATTTTATGACATTTATTTTTTCATGAAAAATCAACAAAGTGTTGTTTAAGTATTAATAGTAATAAAATGGTGAAGAATGAAATAAGAATGCAAAATTGTGCTTAATTTATTTAATCGTTTTTTTCGAGCTTTTCTATTTCCATCTTAGGCCTTGGAAATCATACAGTAATATTATACTTCATCTACAAATTAACCTCAATTTTGTTTTAATATATAACAGATTATAATTACAAATAAAAATAATAGTTTTTTATATTGCATTAATATATTACACAAGTTTACAAATTAAAAACTTTTTTTGCCCATCGAACAAAACATTTTTTTCTCGAATAGTGTGTGTTTTTTGAGTAAGAAAATCATAGTTTTAAGAGATACCAAAAATGAAGAATGTAGTTTCGTTCACTAAATTTAGTGTAGAATTGTCATTTTTAATCCAATCGAGGTCCACAAGGGCTCAAAATTTATGTAATGATATAGTCTATCATTAAAAAAATTAAGACCCAAACATTCTTTCCTGTTTGATGTAGAAAAAAATAGTACAAGTTACTCAAATGTCTAAAAATCATCAAAATTGTCTTGAAATTTCATCTTTAATCGACTGTAACTCTCTCATTTTTTGTTGAATTTTATTCTGTGACCTATGGATCGAAAGGTAATTTAATTACCTTTGCAATGATACCTCAGTCATTATATTTTGACAAGCTAATTTTCCTACAGGTTAATTTAAGTGGCGTCGCATCTCGAAAATGCAAAATTTGAAGCTACAGAAAAACTGATCGTTAAATTCAATGTTTAATGTTTAAAACAACCGAATGATAATATCATATAATAATATTATTAATAATGTTTTATTACAACCAAAGCAATAATTAATTTAAATGTTAAGGTTAACTTTGTATTAAGACGAAATAAGTAATGAAGGTAGTTACTGTGCACGAGATAACAAAAATTACTTTTCTCAAAAGTGTAAGTGATTTTAAACATAATTTTTTTCTTATTTATGTAAGTTTTTAAAACTAACTTGACTTTAAATTCTGTTTCAGGAGTATTCACAACAGAAATTGGTGACTTAGTTTCGGAAGGTTCATCACTCGCAGCGGATTTCGTAGACTTATAATTAACAGTTGGTTCTATGTCAGGTACAAAAAATGCAGGTTTCAAGTTTTTATCCCTCAGAGCACACATATAGTAGCACACTCCAGGTTCATTGTGACCCTGTTCACTTTTCAAAACTCTACCATTTATAAAATTATTATTAAATTTACATAAAAAAATAGTTTAATGTTCTTTAAACATTAAAAAATAAGTTTCTCTAATTGAACATTTTTATTATTAATATTTTATTTTAGAAAAAAATACTAAACGTAGAAAATTTTTTCTAAAAACGCTAAACATATGATTTTTTTAAAATTGTAGTTCGCGTAATTTTTAATATTTTTAACTAATATTTTACATTTGTACCCTTAAAAAGCATTTTTTGTAAGTTGATAAAAGTAATTGTTTTACGAAATCTAGTCGACAACTGACTGAAGCATTAAGCTCGGAGAATATTGGAGCGTGTTATGAGAACTTAAAAAAATTACTTTCAGGTCATAGGGACTCTATTTGTTACAATTTTTTAAAGAAATTTAGTTTAAACTAAAAGATAGAGTCACACAAACCCTGTATGTGCTCCAAGGGACTGGTTTGATAAGAAGCATATGGGCAAATCCACGAAACTGTTTATGATACTCGAATCGAACACTTAAAAGTTCGTATTATTTTAGATTGAATCTTATTGTTTAATTATATTTTCCTAAATTATATACTAAGAACATTTATGTACAGTATTAGAACAAAATATTAATTTGCCTATTAATTTTATGAGTTTAAAATTGAAAAAAACGCTTAAATTTTATTTGAAACTCTCAGGAAAGTATATATTTCTATCTTTTTTATTTTTGCGGCGTGCAAAATATTAATTCAGCTACAAAAAAAATAGCTAAAAGACGTATGTTTTCAAACTTTTCTCACTATCCCATTAGTGTGTTACGACTGTAATAAAATATATAAAGGTTTGATTGAATGATGACACTTTTTAAGAAAATTTAATTAAATGTCTTCTTATGAAAATACCTAGTGCGGCGTAGAATAAAAATAAAAGTTCAATAAGTTTCTAAATAGACAATAAAAAATCGAACATATTAAGACCTTTTTCGTTAGTGTGCCTATATTTGTATTCCTGTAGAAACAATTTAAAGATGTTAATACAAATCGTGAATTTATTTAAATTTATACATTTTTGGAAGGGACAACTACAATTTTACTTTAAACAAGTCCATGTATAGTGTGATCGAAGCATTGCCTTACAGATATTCAAAAAACAATATGCCGCTCAAGGATTTTGAAAACTATCAATTTTATTAAGTTAAGAATATGCCGACTTTATAACTTTAATTACTTTTTATCTCTCCTTCTGTATAAATTTTTTTTAGTAACCTTTATTTCATCTCTTTTAATACTTTCAATATCCACACCTATCTCTTTCTACCTCTAATTCCATCTAAGAATAACTTCTCTTTTAATAATCTTGTTTCTATCCCAGGTTATCCCTTTTTTATTCCCCTCAATCTCTTTTTATCTTCCCTTTTTATTTAATCTCTTTTAATATCCGTCACTTTAAAGCCTTTTATTCTCTTACTATTCACTTCTTTCCCTTTCTATCCCTATTTAATTCTATACCCATTTTTATTACAACTATCTCTTTTTATTATCTCTTCTTCTCAATCTCTTTTAATAACCCTTATTTCATCCTTCTACTATCAACTTCATTCTCTTTTTATCCTCATTTGAATCTTAGTATTTACATTTTTCCTTATCTTTATAAATAACATTTGTTTTATACCGTTCTATTCTTTTTATCCTTGTACTTCTCTCTTTTTATTTACATTTTAATCTTAGTACACACTCATCACAATTTACACCTTGGATTTAATCTAACAATTAGTCTATCACCTCTCGATTCGATTCAATCTCTATCCATCACCTACTTTTGCTCAATCTATTTTAATAACCTTTATTTTATCTCTATATTACCTAATTCTTTTACTATTCACTTTCTTTTCTTCTTATCCTAACTTTATTCTAATGTCATACTTTTTTCTTTTTATCCCCTCGATTCTATATCAGTCTATTTCTTTCCAGTTCGATTGAAAAAGGCCTTTTCTTCTTTTATCTCAATAATTTTGTTATTTATTATGCTCCTTTTAGTCCTTATACTATTCTCTTCTTTTTCTTTTATCTGCATTAGACTGTAGTCTATTTCCTTCCTATACATTGAATTCTATTTCTTTCCAATTCGATTGAAAAAGGCCTTTTCTTCTTTTATCTTAATAATTTTGTTATTTATTATGCTCCTTTTAGCCCTTATCCTATTCTCTTCTTTTTTCTGCAATAGACTGAAGTCTATTTCCTTCCTGCACAATGAATTAGCTACGTGACGACTTTATGATAAATAAAGAGAAATTAAAACTTTAAAAAGGAGATCAACTGAGAGATAAAGAGTGATAGAGTAAGAGATAAAAAGAGATCAATACAGTCACAAAAGTGAAAAGGTAGTTCAAGAAAAATATCTTCCAAGCTAGCGTAGCTGAATGACATGTGTATTCGACTTGCGTCCCTATGGTCCAGGGTTCGAACTCTTCTGCGTGCGAGATTTTTCAAATTTGGTTTTAAGTGTTATGTCCCAAGTGCGAAATGCCAAGACTGCAAAAACGGATCATCATTGGTCCAGTAATGTCTGCCGAGAATTGGCAGTAGTTACTGGGCCATTACTGGTGTTACAAACGTCCCATTGCTGGGCCAATGATGGCGCCGATGGTCAGATTTTTGAAATTTTTAGGACTGGGCCAGCTCTCGGCCCTATAATGGCACATTCACGGCAAAGTTGATTAATCTTTAATGACAAAAGACATTTGCCAGTGATGTGCCGACTATCGGTCCATTAATGGCTCATTATTGGCACATTAATGGCAAAGATTTTGTATCTTTGATGGCAAATTATAATTGCCAGTATTAAGGCGTAGCTTGGCCCAATAACGGAACATTATCAGCAAAGTTGATAAATCTTTAATGGAAAAATTCAATTACCAATGATGTGACGAATATCGGCCCATTAAAGGCACAGTAGTGGCACTTCAATGACAAACATTTTGTATCTTTAAAGGCAAATTATAATTGGGACGTAGCTTGGGTCATTAATAGCACATTCATGGCAAAGTTGATCAATCTTTAATGGCAAAAGACAATTGCCAGTGATGTGCCGACCATCGGTCCAGTAATGGCTCATTATTGGCACATTAATGGCAAACATTTTGTATCTTTCATGTCAAATTATAATTGCCAGTATTGAGGCGTAGCTTGGCCCAAATACGGCACGTTATTGTCACAGTTGATCAATCTTTAATGGCAAAATTCAATTGCCAGTGAAGTAATGACGATGGGACCATTAAAGGTACATTAATGGCATTTTAATTTGATAAATTTTATTTTGAGAATTCAATTTTAAGAAACATTCAGTTATTCAATAAATTATTTATTTTGTATTTAAATAATTCAATAAGTTTAAAAAGGATTCAAATTAAAATATTTGAAAATTTGTATTGTCTATATTTTCAACTGGCAATTTTAGAGAATTAATTTTTTTGAAAAAGTTTAATTAAATAGTTATTTAAAAAAGAAGTTATTGATGTTTTTAAATAATTTTAGAATTAAATTCGTAAATAAATGTAACAGAACATTTTGTTCAATAAAATCTTTTCCTTTATTTTCTAAAAATTCAAAAATTTTCAGTTTCATTTTCAATTAAATTTTCTATTTGACAAATAGAATTTCTAAACATTTTTTTCCTTTAT
Source organism: Leptopilina myrica (nomen nudum) (assembly GCA_032872475.1). NCBI lineage: Eukaryota > Metazoa > Arthropoda > Insecta > Hymenoptera > Figitidae > Leptopilina > Leptopilina myrica (nomen nudum). The sequence goes on from CM065461.1 coordinate 17,532,574, forward strand.
TCTTAAAAATCTTTAAATTTTTCTTAAAGCAATTGTAATTAAGAAATAGTAATGATGCCAAATTATTTCCTTACGAAAATTGAGAATATTCTACAAAAATATTAAGAAAACTTATTGAATAAATGAATGTTATTTTTTAAATTTAATTCTCATAAGTAAATTTTAAGAAACATTTAGTTAATCAATGCATTATTTATTTTTGTATTAAAATAATTGAATTCTCGTAGAATTTTCTAATGAAAATTGATTTCAAAATGGAGTCTAGTTAAATTTTTAGAAAAGAATTAAATATTAAAAACATAGCATGAATTTTCATATTAAAATTTTTTAAAGTTCAATTTTATTGCCAATGATGTGACGAAGATCGGCCCATTAAAGGCACATTAGTGGCACTTTAATGGCAAAAATTTTGTATCCTTGAAGGAAAATTATAATTTGCACTATTGGCGCGTAGCTTGGCTCAATAACGGCACAATATTGGCAAAGTTGATCAATATTTAATTTTCAAATTAAATTACCAGTGATGTGACGAAGATCGGCCATTAATGGCACGTTAGTAGTACTTTAATGGCAAAAATTTTGTATATTTGATGGCAAATTATAATTGCCAGAATTGGGGCGTAGCTTGGCCCAGAAATGTCACATTAATGTCTTACATTTTGTATCTATGATGGCAAATTATAATTGCCAATATAGGGACGTAGCTCGGCCCAATAATGGCACAGTATCGGCCAGTGTAGTGTAACTTATCAAAACACTTTTGCTTCCTCGATGTCACGTCCGAGTAGCCGAATGGTCAGAGTGTTAGGCTGTGGTGCATCAGGTTCAGGTATCGATCCCCGCGAGCGGTAAGAACTTTTCAAATATTTGTAAGTTTGCGTTTAACTTAGGGAAATAAGCCGTATAAATCTATAAATTAATTAGTTAATTAAATAAAAATTTTTTTTATTTTGTCAACACTGGGGGAGTAATGGCAGCCAATATTGGACCATTAATGTCTGCTGAGATCTGGCAGCCAATAATGGGCCATTAATGTATGCCGAGATCTGGCAGCCAATAATAGGCCATTAATGTCTGCCGAGATCTGGATGCCGACGTCCAACCGTGGTTAACACCACAAGAGTCGGCGCAAAGATGGACCAATATTGTCTGCCAAGTCTCGATGCCAGCTTTGCCAATACTGGGCCAATGTTGGGCCGCGTTGGTTTTCGCACTTGGGGTGTATAATGTTGGTAAATAATGTGAAATGAAATATAGATATAAACAATAAATAATAATTTTATAACAAATAAATAAATAACTTGATTTGTTAAAAAAAGGTTATAAATAGAAGTACAAAAAGTCTAGAAATATTTTTTTAGATAATATGGGAGACTGTGGTAAACCCGCGCACAGGATAAACCCGCTCACTAGCGATTTGACGCTATAAACTCAACTTAAGATGGAGATATTTGTACTGTGAATAGTACTTAACATACAACTAATGTTAACGAACTTTCGTTTAGTTTCATAAATTCGTCATAGAATCAGAGACGATCAATTGTTTTTAGAAGTGCAAAAAAATGATCTTCGGATTTTTAAGTTTTTCGATTATTATTTTTGAGACTTAATTTATTCGACAAATTTTTTTATGCTATTAGATGTCCTTTTTCGAAATATATTTGTAGTTTTGTTTAATTTCCAAAAGATTTATTTAAATTTATTCTAAAATGTGAGAAATATATTCGGGGTAAAGTCGCTCACATGAAGTCGGGGTAAAGCCGCTCACTTATTAAATTTGTGTGGGAAGCAGAATCAGTATTAACAGTATTTGCGTTTTTTTTTGCGATCTTAAAATTTTTAATATTAAAAATATTTATTAAAAGAGAAATGATATTCATTTCCTAACAATGTTATTGAATTATTGGGTAATTAGTTGAAAATTTAACATTTTGAATGTCCCGCATTTCGCGATTTGTGTCGATTTTTTTCAGTAGATGGCGCTGAACTATCAATATTTGTTGGCAACATTGAGCATAAATGTAGTTTGTTGTCTTCGTTCAGTTCACGTTTTATCATTGTTTATTTAAAAATTTAAAAATTTAAAATTTTGAATTTCATTTGTTATTTTTTGTCAATAATAAAATCTATAACTTGTAACATCCAAAATTGTATCTACATTTTAATTTTCTCTTAATAAAATATTATTTAAATTCACAGTTGCAAATCATGAAACCTATACTTATTATTTAATAAACCAATATTTATTGTTTATAGAACTCATAATTTATCATTAATAAATCATACTGAAGACGGAAATATGGAGAAATTTAATATATACAAAATAAAACTGTCGAGATTACCTTAAATTTTTAAAAAAATCAAGTGATCGGGTATACCCCGAGAGGTTAGCAGATTTACCCTGGAAAATTGTGATTTTGAAATTTGGTATATGTGTATTAAAAATTTTCCCTAAGTGAAACTAAAACAGATAAATCAAAAATTCTTTTTTATTTTGTTAGTAGAAATCATAAGCTTTCAAATTATATAAATTAACTTGGATTTAGAGAATAATAACCGTTCTGAAAAAAAGTGAGCGGGTTTACCCCAGTCTCCCCTAAATTCAATTGAAATTGTAATACTTTATGAAGTCTTTAATATTGTTAATAATATTGGTTAATTAATTCTTTATATAATAAAAAGGATAAAAATTTGCAGCAAAGAGAAATAAAAAGAGATAAAATTACATAGGTATAAAAAGAGATAAATAGGGGATAATAGGATATAAAAAGAGATAGAAATTTAGAGATAAAAAGGTATAATTTTTCGGGTGTGCATTTAATAAAAGACAGAGAGTGATTTTATATAATTGTGACATTGTTTAGTTGTTTAGTTTTGCAACACAATCTGTTATTCAATTCTTTTTAATTTAAACTTTTAATTTGTACATTTAACGGTTGTTTTTTTGATTTGCCATTAGTACGCCGATTTTCGTGAAACTTTATGGGATTGTACTTCTGTATGAGAAACTTCTTTACCCAGAATTTTTTTTTTATTTAATATTATTGAAGATACGCCATTTTTAATTTTAATATTAACTTTATAAAATTTTGAATATCTCGGAATATTGTTTATGGAGTTTAATGAAATTTGTACATTTTTCAGGTAAAATAATGTATTTTGAAATACAAACACTGTTAAAAAAGTATTATTTTAATGAATACAAACAAATCGTAAATAATGCATAAATTAAATTCTTGGATATGTATTTATTTATTTAAATACTTTATTTACCAGCTTTAGTTTGCATATTGAAATATTAGAATGGATAACAAAATGTCTACGATTTCGTCGTTGTTTATAGTACTTCATTAATCCGTCAACGAACTTCCCCGTCGGCACAGAACATCAGGAACGTTTTTAAAACGTTTCATGTCTGGTAATGGACATGAAATATTCTAAAAACGTTTTTGGAACGTTCTTAAAACCTAAGGCGATTTTCGTGTCCACTGGGTTATTTATTCAATTTCTTAGTAATTCACACGAATTTCTTACTAAATTCGTTAAGAAATATTTTTAAATTCATAGCGTAATTTAAAAAAATTTACCAAAATAATTTATCACTAATTCGCACGAATATCTTACAAAATTGAAAAGGAAAGTTGGTAAAAATAAAGTTTCTCTTACATTATTTTGAGAAAATTATTTTGAAAATGAAATAAGCATTTTTTGTTAATGTACGAAAGAATTACATAAAAGAATGCTTCTTGGCCATACATTTTAATATTTTTAACGATTAACATATTTTTCTATAGAGTATATCAATGGTGCAATTTAATACATACCCATGAATCTTTAGCCTTTAATAAGTTTTTCTTATCCCTGTAGTAACTTGTTGGATGATTGCACAGAATTGAACAATGTTGTGAATAAGGATTAAAAAGATTTTCTAGTGGCCGAATTATAAAATTAGCTGGTTTCGCACATGTAATAAACTCTGCAGCCTGAAAAAATTTATTTAATAATGTTAAAATGTAAAAATATTATTCTAAATTAGTATTGGAATTATAGTAAATACGTGCTTTTGAACAAGGTTTAAATGTGCAATCATTGCAAGTAGCAAAGAGACCAGTTTTGCTAGAAATTCTCGCCATTTAAAAATGTAAAGTATATATCCACAATTGCACAATAATAATTTTTCGAAAAACTTGAATGATCAAAGGACGTGACAAATATTTCAATGCTTGTTATACGTTACTACGGCCGTAATGGATCGATTTTAGGTTCAAATGTATGTAGAAGAGACTACCCTAGTATGGATACCTATATTTCTACAGTGGATTATTGTTGATAACAGCAATTTTTCTTACTTTTTGCACTTATTACTCTTTTTTTCTATTTTACAGTTAAAAAAATATACAAAACCATTACATATAGTTTATCAATTGTGTAAAGCATCAAAAATAACCATACAATGCTACCATTGCAAAAATCAAGTAATTTTAGTACTTATGAATCGAAAAATTTTTTAGTCAGATGAAATACATGGACATTTTTATTTAATCGCACTTAATAATTTATGGTTTATTTTTCATATTTTTTATACGTTTAACTTCTTTGCATTATAGAAAAATTGTGATGGAACATTTTTCTTGATAATCCTAATGTCTTACTATGGATAAATGCGTTATTCCTCCAATGGATAAAGTTAAATGGAATTAACAATAATAATAATAATAATATAAAATAATATAATAATAATAATATAATAATATAATAATATTAATTTTGATTACAGATTTGTTTTTTGATTTGCTTATGTTCGTTTTAAGATTTTACATATTATTATTGTTTATATTATAATTGTTAATAATGATTTATAGCTAGAATTATTAATATGTTACTAATAATTTTTTGTTGTAAATTTTTTTATTAATAATATTTATATTGTTATTAACTGTTATCATTGCTATTATTATCGCCAATACGCAATTTATTGTTGTTATTATAACTTATAATATTATTCCTATTGTTATTATTATTCGTATTATTATTAATTAAATATATTATTGAAAATACGTTACGGTGACGTAACACCTTCCCCCCTTAGTTAGAATTTGAATTTTCAAATTCTATCTCGTTGTACATTTAAAACTTACCATTGAAAATAAAGTTTTTTAGGCTACATGATATCTTTCAAAGCATCTTTCACAAGAAATACTCCATCTAATTAATTGGATTTTATCACTCGAAATATCTATTGCTTCCTTTCTTTCGTTAAAATAATTTTTTTTAAATCTGTGTAAATATTATTAACAAAAAAAGTAAAACTACAATAATAAGAAAAATTGTATCTATTGCTTCCTTTCTTTCGTTAAAATAATTTTTTTTTAATCTGTGTAAATATTATTAACAAAAAAAGTAAAACTACAATAATAAGAAAAATTGTATGCTTCTTTTAGGTGTAAAATACGCACATTTTTCAAAAAATTAATTGAGGAAATATACAATTTAATGAATTGTATGAATCTTTTTTTAATTATATACTATAGAGTGGAAGAAATAAAAGGATAAAAGTTTCTTTATAAGAGTTGTTTGTTTCATAAAACTGTTATGTATTAAATGCTTGATTTGAAATCGATCAATACACACATTTTCATATTGTTTTTATTACATTTTGTTAAACATTGAGGTTATTTGGTAATTCTAATTTGTATTACAAAATGGTTAAAAACTTAATTTAAGATTTTATTTACAAAAATATGTAAATAAATTCATTTGACTCTTGAATAAAAAAATTTTAGTTTACAAAAATTCGTGCTTAAATCATATCTTTATTCAGCCCATTGATTCTTCTTGCATGGAAAAAGAATCTTTTTTTAACCTCTAAAAAATTGCATTTTATTTTGCTAGTTCACGTGTTTATATAATTAACAACCCACATAGTACAAATACTTCCGGGAAACTACGGAAGTTACCCTTGGTGCCCTTGATTAGAAGCTTCCCATAGAAACTTCCTAAAAGTTACCAGGAAGAAGTAAAAAAAATCCTCAAAGATATAATGAAATATATAATATATAAATTAGCCCTGTGAAGTCAAGTGACGATTTGGTTGAGCGCATAAAGCGCTATCCCAGCAGAACACTTTTGAGGCTTATGGTGGTTCGAGTCCTTTTTTTAAAATAATTTTTTCGAATATTTCTGGTAACTTCCAGGAAGTTTCTATGGGAAGCTTCCAGGAAGTTGCCAGGAAGTTTCCATGGAAAGCTTCTAACAAATACGATCCTGGAGTTCTTTTAGTGGTTCATTTTTAAATTTAAAGGTTAAATGCCTAAAGAATTTTGACAAGACATTTCCTCCCGAGAAAATCTCGCGAATTTTCCAGGAATATATCCCGAAAATTTCCCGGTAGTGATTCTCGGTAAATTTCCCGGGACTGATTCCCGAGAACATTTACACTTGAGTTAAATTCTTTTGCAACTAAGCTAATTAACCTTTTTTAACTTACGACTAGTAATTTGTAAGCTATTTCCAAGCTATAACTTTCATTTCCAACTTTTTCTTCTAAAACTTATCTGGTAGCAACGGTCATCGAAAAACCATATTTTTCGAACTTTGGCGAACTACAAGAAATAACTGCGACTCTTCAGGTTGCACTTTTTTCACTCACCGACTGGCCAATACCGATATTTCCCGACGGTAGCGTAAATATTTTGTGTCATCCCTTTACGTCCCCCACATAACTACCCCTACACCCTAATACCTTTCTGGAACAAAAAGATTTCGCCTAGGCTCATGGTAGAAATAACGGCCTTTCAAAGAAAAAAGTAACCCGTTATGTATTCACGCTCCTTCACAAGAGCAGGACAGTGACACAAAATGTGTGTCGAGGTTATATTTTCCTCTCCACACCTACAGCATTTCGGATTTTCCACCAACCCAATTTTATCCCTATGATAATGCAAATCATCATAGCCGGTAAGCAGCCCTGTTATGATTTTCGCCTCTTTTCTGTTAAGTTTACGAAATTCCGCTTTCCTCTTGGGATTTATGTTAGTCCCTATGAGGGTTTTGGCTTGTCTACAGCCTATAACCGCCCTCCATTCCTCTTGGTGCTCTGCCGCCAGCCACTGTTTAAATTCCAGGGACAAGCATTTGGCAGAAACCCCAACAGGAGGCTCAGGCCCAATAAATTCCCAAATAACACGGAATATATCATTCACATTCCGGGAATATTCCATTGGATCATTTGGAATATACATTTAGAATGTTCCATCCATATTTCAAGAACATGTAAATGTCTTACCTCAGGAATATTTCTTTGGAATATGTTAGGAATATTCCTTTGGAATGTTGAATGTTTTTTGGAACACAGTGTAAATAATCCTATGGAATATTTCAGGAACATTCTTATGGAATATTCCAGGGAAATTAATACGAAATATTTTAGCAATATTTCTATGGAATATTCTTGGAACATTTCTATAAAATATTTTTGGAACATTCCTATTAAATATTACAGGAACATACTAATGGAGAAAACCATAAACACTTCGTTGAAAAATACCAGGAATATTTTTCTGGAATTTGATAAGAACATTTATCTTTAATTTAACTTAATATTATTCGAAATTTATAGATTTTTTCAAAAGAAATTATTATTTAATAATTGTTTTCATTTCAGTGGAAACACGTTATAGTATTATACAAATAACTTTATTGTAAATTTTAATTTTTTCATACAATATAAGTAAACTATTTTATACATAAATGTAGTATTTAACACTCTTAGTATTTAGCATGTCAATATTTGTTATAAAAGTTTATTAAAAACTAATACTTTTGATTTAAATTTATATTAAACTCATTTTGCATTATTAATTTAATTTTTAATCGAAATTTTAATCATTTGTTTCATAATTTTATAAAAAATAGTTGGAAATTATATTAAACTCTCTAATATTTAATAAATTAATTAGAAACTGAAATAGTTTCTTAAAAAAACTTGAAATATATATATATATATATATCCCTTCCTTCAATTTCACCACACGCATTAGTCTGAATTAAATAATAATATTAATAATAATAATTTGTCTGATTAAAAACATAAATGTATTTGCAAATAAACTGTTTTTCAAATATATTTGTTTGTTTGAAATTCTCAGTAATGACTCCAAAAAATTTTGGTAGATTTTTCTCCGTTTAAAAATATTTTATCTATTCTATTTTTCTCAATTAACTCATTTAATTCAAATTTTGTTACAAAATTTGAAATTACCTGAATTTTCATCACGTACAGACATACTCGCCAATGATTTTTCCATGTTTGGCTTTTTCTTGATCGTGTTACTTTCAATAGTTTTTCCTAAAAAACATTTTGTTTATATAAAATAATTATTTTATCACTCGGTCATCATATTTATAAAATATAAAGATAATATAAACATGGTTATCTTCATATTTTATAATAATGGTTTTTGAGTCTAAAACATTTTTTCAAATAAAATACTCATATTTAAAAATAGAAAAAATTTTGGTATTTTTTATTAACAAATTAAAACGAAGTAAATTTGATTATTTTCATTTATGTTATTTGTTAAAATGTTGCCAGTTTCAATTGATACCTTTTGCACTCTTAATCGAAGAAGCGGTATTTTCACGCTCAGCGTGAACTGACTCTAAATTTTCTATAGATTTATCTTTTGAGTTGTCTGGCACAATCTCTTCTATGTCATTTATTAGTCTTTTAATCCGCTTACTTTTAGGTTCATTTGGGTCTTGCGCTGTTAAAATTTTTATTTTAAAAATAATAAAATTAATAATGTTACATGTTATTTTGCGAAACTTATTTTTATATTTATAAAAATATTAACTTCTGAATTCATTTATTTCAATTCGTTTAGAATTTTGCGGGTCATTTATTCGTTTTGAGTATGGTAAAGATATTAAATTGCAAACAGTGTTAGAAGTTATCGTTGGTTTTTTATTTAGTTGTTCCTTTGAATTCCTATTTTTTTGATCCTTTGAAAAAGAGTTTTTGAAAAAATATGCTTTTTAGTATAACTTACTTTAGAATAATTTCTTTAAATAAATATCTCTTTAAAATTAATTGAGTTAGAAAAGAATATAATTAATTGTCATTAAAAAATTATTTAAAAAATTTAAATTACTGAAGAATTTAATACTTGAAAATTTGGAGTTTGTGTTTTAGAATTTCCTGATTGTCCTCTAAAGTTTGGAAATGGCATAGAGAGAAATTTATCTTTATTCGACTTCCTTTCAATTGTACTGGAAACACCTGGTTCGTTAATTGCAGTCGAATTTTGCGATGCTCTCACTTTTCGAGTTTTTTTAAAAAAGTCTTTATCATAATCACTCGCCTGGCTATCAATTTCTGAATGAAGAAGAGCTTCAAGTAATTTTTCTTTGCCTTTGACATAATCATCTATTAACAAAATAAATGTTGTTACTTTTCATTTTTTATAAATAAATTAAAGCACGCATAAGAGAAGACAATAGCTTCATCAATTGTTAAATATTTTTAACACTTATATTATTGTTTATTTTATTACTATTATTATTATTTATCATTTTTTTTAAAACATTAAATATTAATAAACAAAATACTTTTAACTATGTGTCAATTTTATTAATTAACTTTTAAATTAAATTTTAATAAAACTAAATATTAATCTCAACTAAAAATATAATTTTTATTTTTTTATGAGAAAGAATTTCGGAATTATATTTTTTATTTATTATTATTGTGTATAAGGTTATAAATTCGTTCACATAGAATAAACAATAAAAGAATTTTAATACATTCTACAAAATACCTGTCTGATATTTAATTTTCTTTACAATTTTTCGAACTCACGAGTCCTCTATTTCTTTTAGTTTAAACACGGCAGAATTAAATTTTGTCTTGTCCTCATCTAAAGGCAATAAGCAATAGATTTCGGCATCTGATTTTTCGAAAATCCATTTAGAGGCAATCAAACGAGGTTTTACTTCTTCATCCAACCACACAACGCTATACTCGGGAACCGACATGATTCAAAATTATAAATAAAAAACGTGTACTATTATGGACAAATATATTTTTTCAGAATTCGTTAAAGTGACAACATATTTACGAATGTCAACCAGTCAACAAATGACTATAATTTTAATCAAATTGAAGTGCGCCACGAGTACATTTTTCAGATCGAATAGAAATGTCAATAAGTTTGAATAGAATTATTTTCAATGATCACGGTGACAATTGTTTAAATTTAAATTTAATGGTTTTATTTAAATAATGAATCGTTAAGGTTATTTTTGCAATTTTCGTGATTGATTCATATAATGAATGTAAGTACAAGTTTAATTATTTTTTTTTATTTTATAGAAAAGTAATTTTATTATAAAATTAGAACTTTAAAATTGAAAATTTTGCATCTGAAGAGAAATAATTTTGTTGCTTTAAAAATTCTGTTTTTGATAATTTTTTATATTTGTATTCTTTTAATAATTTTCGAAATTTATTATAAATAAGAAAAATGTTCTATATAATTTTAAGATTTCATTTATCAATTATTAATTAAATAACTAAAATTTAAATTAAGTTTAAAATAATTTTAATTTCTAAGAATTTTTAAATAATATTTTTGGAGTCATTTGCAATTATTTTTACCATTCAATTAAAAAGCTTTTATCAATAAAAATAAAAATAAAAATATAGTTTAACCTTTGCTAGACCGGATTCCACTCCGCGTGAGAAAGACTATATTAATAGTTTTATAATAAATAAACCGTAAACATAAAATTATCTGTTTAACAATTGTTTAAATTAAACCAATAATTGTTGCTATTTACCAATTTCTTACATAAAGCACCGGAAAACTTGCAGTTTTTTTCTAATTTTTCAATTGATTGTGCTAACTTGTGTAACATGAAAATATTAAATTAATTTAGTAATTCAGCAATTATTTAAACAATTAATTGTTGCTAATAGTTATTTTATTATTATTATTTTTATTTTTTATAAAGATTTATTTATTATTTATTTATTTTTATTTATATTTATTATTTTATTAGGGGAGAGTCACTATGGTCGGGACACCTTTACGGTTGGGTCATCTCGGGTTTCTTAGTTGTAACAAACTGGTGCCATTTGCCATTGCATGTAAATACTTGTTAGTGATGGTAGAAAACTTTTCACGTCACTTTCATTAAGTTTCAATGAACTACGCGAGCAGTACAACGTAAAACGTAAATGTGTGGTGAATTTTTAAAGCAAAACTTTTACTTAGTGTCGAGAAAGATTAATTAAACAAAATGGAAGATGTAAACAATAAAGTAAGATGATGAAATTTATTCATTAGAGAGTGCTTTAATACTTTGGTATGTTATTTGGTTTTTATATCGTGCGTTTATGTATGTGTGCTAAAAAAATCAAAACGACGCAAAACTTACGGTCGAATCACTTTATATCGTGCATGTTGGGACGCATTATTTTACAATTATGGTGCGTTCTGACATCGGAAATTCATTTGTTTAAGGTAGAGATGTGTGAAGAATGTCATTTTACAGTGAAAAAAATATATTCATGTTCGAAAAACGTTCGTAAAATATTTTAAAAAGTCTCATTTCACATCTCCTGCGATAACGTGTTGTAAACGTTTCGTGTACTGAAAACGTTTTTAGATTAATTTATATATGAATTTTATATTTCCTTTTTCTATTTTCAAGTGTATTGCAGCATTCTTCTGTGATTTACGGGCCATTTTCAGTAATATTCCTTCATATCACATTGATTTTCTACGGTGTTCCGACCGTAAAGACCTGATCCGACCGTAACGACATTTTTTTCTTTTTTTAAATGTTTATAACTTTTTTAATTTTTGTCCAAACATTTTCTGATGTACAGAAGAAACATTCCACTTTAGAAGATCTTTCCAACCATATGTCAGAAAACGTGAAATTCGGCCTAGAACGGAAGTTATAGGCACAAGTCAAAAAGTGTCCCGACCGTAGTGACTCTCCCCTATTAATATTTATTTATTTATTTTTAGTTATTTTATTAATAGTTTTTTTATTTCTTTTGTTAGTTATTTTATTTTTTTATAGTTATTTCTCTTAGGAGAATACAAAAAAGTTGGTAATTAGCGATAATAAATTGTTTGAAAAAATAGAGTTCAATATAATAATAATTAAATTCATTATTTTGTTGCATAAAAATTCTGAAAATTTGTTGGTGGTATAATGCCTTTTTACAATATACAAATAAGAAAATACTTGAGTCATTTTGGGTGAACTCTAGTTTTCCGCGAATACATAAAAATTTTCGGTATAGCAAAGGTTAATTATTTTATACACTTTTTGCAATTTTATTACTAAAATTTGTTTATAGCATTTGTATTTTAAAAACAAAATAATTTTAATAATAATGTGGAATATATTTTTCAGATAAAAACGAGGTTAGTTTTTTATTTTTGAAAATCATGCCGAAAGAAAAATCATCTTTTTATACAAAGAGGCAAATTCTTCGTCTCAGTGCAATCCAAACAAATAATGATTTAAATTCGCTGACAACTTCTCATTTAAGAAACGATTTAAGCGATAGTGAAGATTGTGATGAACAAAATAATGCAGAAGAGGATGATTTCGAAGCTTTGAGAAATGAATTATTTGATGATATAGTGATCGAAATGTCTTCAGATAGTGAAAATGATCAATATTTAAGCGAAGTAGGTAATGAAGATTTATTGAAACTGAAAGAATTGAAAGAAGACATTGAAAGGGAACAAGAAGAAACAATGTTTGAAGATAATGAATTGAAATTTGATGGAATAGTTGAAAATGAGTTTGGAACAAATAGTGAAGATGAAACGGACAGCGAATTTGAATTTGACTTTGAAGAGGAAAATATTGAACAAATTGATTTTGACAGTGACGAAGAGAGAAATGACAATACCTCTTCAGCATCTGAAGAATCTGATGAAGAATCATTTACTCAGAAGAATGAGTCGAAGTTTAAACAAGCATTAACAGCTTGGGCACTGAAGTTTGAAATACCTCTCATGGTTTTAACTGCATTACTTCTTATAATTCGACAATTTACTAATTTCATTTTACCACGTGATGCTAGAACTTTATTACGAACACCGCGAAACACAGAAATAAGAAAAATGGCTGCTGGTGGAGAGTACCATCATTTTGGTTTGAAGCGTGCTATTGAATCAATATTAAATAATCCAAAATTTAATCGAGATTCAGTTAACCTAATAATTAATATCGATGGCTTACCAATATCCAAATCGTCTACTGAAGCATTATGGCCAATCACGTGTTCAGATTTTAGCGTAAAAAATGTTTATTTAGTAGGTGTATATCATGGTTTTAAACATCCTCAAGATTCTAACGAGTTCTTGCAAGAATTTACCGACGAAATATCTGACTATTGTAAAAATGGTTTCTATTATAAAGGAAAGAAAATTGACGTTAATTTTTCAGCATTGGTATGCGATACTCCGGCTAAAAAATTAATTTTAAAAGTAAAAGGCCATACGGGATATGACAGTTGTCCATCGTGTGAAATTAAAGGACAAGGAATTAGGCCAAACCATAAAAGAAAAAAGGGTAAGAAAAATAAAAAAAGAGTATGTTTTCCAGGATTAGGACCATTTACTCCAAGAACTCATGAAAAGTTTAGACGTCACGCTTATAAAGGCACCTATCAAGAACACGGAAAATGTATTTTATGTGAAATTCCTGGATTTGGTCCTGTCTCTAGAGTACCACGTGACTACATGCACTTGGTGCTATTGGGATTAGTTAAAAAATTAATTTGGCTCTGGATACTCGGTCCTCCAGGAATTATACTAGATCAAGATAAAATAAATCGCATCAATAAAAGACTCCAATACTTGAGAAACACTAAACCATCAGAGTTCAATAGACGGCCGAGATCAATACGAGATTTCAAAAATTGGAAAGCTACAGAATTCAGAAGTTTTTTACTTTATACCGGACCAGTTGTAGTACAAGATATTTTGAACGAAGAAAAATACAAAATTTTTTTGGCTTTACACACAGCTATTGGTATTTTGTGTAGTGCAGTTCACATTGAAAAAAGTGAAAATATTGACTACGCCCATGTGCTTTTAAGATACTTTATATCCAGTTTTCAACATATCTATGGAGAGATATTTATGTCACACAATTTCCACAATGTTTTACATGTCTGTGAAGATGTCAAAAAATATGGGAATTTGGACTCCTTCAGCGCATTTAGGTTTGAAAATTACATGAGTGTAATAAAAAAGAAATTACGCAGGAAAGATAAACCTTTACAACAGCTTGCCCGAAGATATGCTGAAATGGAAGATAAGGAAAATGCAAAGATTGAAATGCCAAATTCTGAAAATCGTCTAAAAAATATTCATGCCAGAGGGCCGTTGAGTAATGATATAATAAATGTTCAGAGACAATACAAAAAATTAAAACTGAAGTATTTTACTATTAACTGCGACACTTCAAGCGATAATTGTGTTTTATTGAAAAATGGATCGGTCGCTTGCATTCTTAATATCATAGAATGTGATAACAAAAACATATTTTTAATAGGAAACGAGCTTTCATCCAAAGGAGACTTATACAATGAGCCCTTAAATTCAAGTTTACTCAACATTAAATTAGTATCGAAAGAGAGCAATAATTTGTCGACCTGGCGATTAGAAGAAGTACAAGCGAAGTTGTGGAGGATTAGAAGAAAGAATAGATTTTCAGTCGTCTTCCCAATTCTTCATACAGAAAACGAGAAATAAATAGAGACAAAGTATAATTATTTTTTCAAAGGTAACTATATGAACAATGAATTTATAATAATAATTTTTCTAAAACGTAGTTAAAGAAATGAAAATATTTAATTACTTATATCATTATTTATAAGTGTTTATGAATTATTCTTAGGAAAAAGTTCCTTGAAAAATGATGTAGCAGTTCAGATGAATTATTTATATATCAATGAAGCAACTCATTTCGACTCCACTTCAGAGCAAGAACAAGACTATAAAATAGTGATAATTCTTTACATATTGTATCTAAATATGACTAATAGTTTTATTTATTTCACTCAAATTGTTAATATAAAAATTTTTTTTGGTTTGTTCTTATGACAATGTGTATTTTTAATAATATTTTCAACTTTAAAAAATGTTTAATTTAGGTACATATCTTATCCAAATTAGAAAATGTTTGTTTATAAGAAAATTGAAAGGAATGAAAAAGAAGCACAACATTAAACGCAAATGTTCCTACTGTAAGTTGATTAGAATATTCCAGGAAGTAATTAAAAAAATATTTATGGTTTATTTGATAGGTATGTTTCTGGTACATATTATAGGAACGTTCAATATTCCAAACATATATTCCTGAAATATTTCATAGAAATATTCCTGGAATACTCTAAAAGAATGTTTCTGGAATATTCTATAATTAAAATATTAAAATCCATTAAAATTTGTTAAAGTTATTTATATTTTTGATTATTACTTTTTGAATGGTTAATTTATTAACTTTTTTGATACTACAACACTTAACTGATTCAACTTTTATACATCTACTATGAATTATTTTCAAGTTTTTCTATCCCTTAATAGAGTAGTATACTTAAGATTACTTTATATTAAACCTTTTTTAGAAACTAAGCTGTCCAGATTTACCCCAAATTTAAAGAAATTTTCTAAATCTTGTGGTAAATCCGAACAGTAAAATGTAAAAAATTAAATATAAAATTTTATAAAAAATATAAAATTAATCTAAGGAACTCAAGAAAAAAATTAATGCAGTATAAAGCGGAAGTATTGCCTTTTATTATAAAAAAACTTACGTCATTTGTGACAAATAGGTAATTTGTCCGGATTTACCCTTACTCACTATTTTAATTAATATAATGCTTAAATCCATAATTTGATACAAATATATAACATTTTGAATAGAAAATTGGTGATTTCTTTTTCAAAATGAGTTTTCTCAAAAACGGCTCGGCAAGTTATGGGCTATAAATTTTTTACACATTATTTAGGATGCAAATAACCCAAATCAGCAAAAAAAAGGATGTGCAAAGACTTTTCATTCAAAGTTGATTCAAGAACACCGTGTGGAACCAATCTCAATCCTCAACATTCTCCCTTTCAAAATTCCTGTTGCAACTTGTTCGGGCTACCTCACTGAATATTTTCTGACAAGAAAGATCAAAATCCATCTGGCGCTTTTTTTAATTTCAATTTTTGTGTTATTAGCGCTAAATTAAAAAAAACTGGTTTTTATGATCATTTAAAGAAAAATTCAACTTCAAATCATGAAATTTTGTTCAAGAAATTATACAAAACCATAATTCTAGTAGAAAATTTTCCATAGAATCGAAATCTGACGTTGGCTTTCAAAATTAAAGCAGCGGAATCTCAAAAAATCCGGAAAACTGTAAATATTCTTTAAAAAAATCTCACCGTCGTTTTTTTCAAATTGTCTGTCAAGTTTTATAAAAATAAGGTTAATTTCAAAAATTATCAAAATTTCCTAATAAGTAACAGTTAGGTTTTCAAATTTACAAAACAAAATATTATAAAATAAACATCTTTTTGTCAAGATTACTACAACAGTAATCACATTTAATCATTTAATAATTTTGATATTTTTAATTGATTTTATTATTAAAGCTATAATTTAAATACTAAAATAATAAAACTATTTATTATTAAAAGTTGTAATAAAAATCGAATAAAAGAATTTTCACTATTTATTTATTTAATAACTGAAAGAAAATTTAAAATCAATAGAAACGTTGCAAGCAGACCCTAGATTTTCTTAACTTTTAAATTCAAAATTTTAATTACTGACAAAAAAATGGTTGTTCATTTTATAATATTTTGTTTTGAAAATTTGAAAACGTAACTGTTACTTATTAGGAAATTTTGATAATTTCTTTAATTAACCTTATTTTTATAAAACTTGACAGACAAATTGAAAAAAACGACGGTGAGATTTTTTTAGAATATTTACATTTTTCCGGATTTTTTGGGATTCCGTTGCTTTAATTTCGAAAGCCAACGTCAGATTTTGATTCTATGGAAAATTTTCTACCACAATTATGGTTTTGTACAATTTCTTGAACAAAATTTGACCATTTGAAGTTCAATTTTTCTTTAAATGATCATAAAAACCAGTTTTTTTTAAATAATCATAAAAACCATTTTTTTTAAATTTGGCGCTAAAAACACAAAAATTGAAATTAAAAAAAGCGCCCGACGGATTTTGATTTTTCTTGTCAGAAAATATTCAGTAAGGTACCCCGAACAAGTTGCAACAGGAATCTTTAAAAGGGAGAATGTTGAGGGTTGATATTGGTTCCAGGGTACTGTGATATAAAGACAAATAATTAATAAATATTTACTTATTAAGATAAAATTAATGTAGAAAAAATTTTATATAAATTTCTAGTACGCTAGATAAAATGTTCAACCGATTACGGTAAAATGTATAGGAACATGTATTTTTCAACATTGAATATAGAAAAATATAATTACAGGGAATATTATATTAATCAGGATTGACACAAAAATTTTGTTTTATTTTTCCCCGATTTATAGATATAATTTTGACTTTTTACCTGATCCTTATATTCAAAAAATTCATAGGAAAAAACCTCAGCTTTCGTTTGCAATAATTTATTTTCAAATAAAACAATCCGATTTTTAAGAAATTAAATATTAATTATCAAAAATTGGGATAAATTTTTAAAATATTAAAAAATAAAATTCACCATTGGAAAGAGGACGAGAAAACCTTTCCGAAACATATTCTAAAAAATTGTTTTCCATTAAAAGTGTGTAAAAAAAATTCTCAAAGTAGCCGGTGTTAGCAAAATTGGTAAAATTGACCTCCTTGACCGTCATTTTCGCCGGATTGGTACCGGTAAATTGCTGGATGATATTTATGGCAGGTATCCGACTCACGTACCGGGCCGGTACCGTATAATTCACCGGGGCGATACTGGCCCGGTTAATATTTGTAGGCATTTAGTTTGGTTTACTACCAGCTGGGTACTGGCCCGGTACTGAAAGAAATTGTTTTTTTAGCTAAAAAGGAATTTTGTAAATAGAACATTTTTTTAGGAATGGTGGAGTGAATCAGTTTTGTAAGTGCCGGTGATATATTGGCCAGATACCGGTTTTAAATATAATTAGTACACACTTTTCTAAGTTAACATTTTTAAATAAACAATTAATAATATTAAATCATAAACAATTAAGAAAATGCTGTAACATAACAATTATAATTATTGAAAATCTGAAAGAGAAAATCTGATGTTACGGAGATTTGAACTCTGGACCCTGAGACTCCAAGCGCACTGCCACATCCACTGACCTGAACCTGCTCATGGTATCTAAACGCTAAACAGTGGTATAAAGTGTAACAAGAGTCAAGGTACCGGGCTAGTGGTACGCCGGTGCTGGGCCGGTAAAAATATTATCACCGACAAGTCTCCTTCGGCGGTATAAAACAGAGCGAAATTACAGTACCGGGACGGTGAAACGCCGGTGCTGGGCCGGTAAAAATATTTTCACATGCAAATCTCCTTCGGCGGTATAAAAACAGAAGTAAATTATAGTATCCGGCCTGTGATACGCCGGTACTGGGCTGGTAAAAATATTATCACCGGCAATTCTCCTTCGGCAGTATAAAAACAGAACTAAATTATAGTACCGGGCCGGTGCTGGGCCAAGTATTTTTAATCAACCGGCCCGGTACACACTACCAGTACTCGTAAAAATCCACATTTACCACCGGGCCGGTACTGGGCCGGTATTTATTTCATATCCGGCCCGGTACCTTTTTCCGGTACCGGCATAAGTCCGACTTTACAACCGGTTCGGTATCATGCCGGTCGTTAGTGCTGGCAGACGTCCAACTTTTCTGCCTGGGTAGCTAATTAATCAGGTTGGTAAGGCCTGATCTTTATTTTTATGGTAGGATCGTGGTCACTTGTCAAAACTATGAGTTTTGCGTTAAAGACAAGAATAATATTCCTTTTATAATTTATTGTTTATAATATTGATTAAAGTTACAATTAGTTACTTACGTTTATTACACAATATTCGTTGATAAAGTACAGCAAAGTCGTTATATTTAGGTTCTTCATAGATTTCGTTTCAAGTGAATGAAACTTAAAGTTTGTTATGTTACACTTATTTAACTTTTACAACTTTGTAAGAGTTTTGCTACAAATTAACAGTTTCACGTTTTCTAAGTGTTAAATTATTTATCTTGCACCTTTTTACGGGAAAGAAACTTGTTTCTAAGTGACAATAATATAACTTGCACCTTTTACGGAAAGAAAACAATAACTCGCGTTGAAACCGAAGGGTCGCTCTACAATGATACTTTTCGCTCTGAACTACACAGGAACTTTTGACAATCGCTCTTGATTTTGCATCGACTTATGTAGGACTTTTGGTCTATGTATCGTGTGGGGAAATTAGTAAAAAACACGTTTCTGGCCAAAAGAACATGTAACACGTTTCTAGCTAAAAGAGCATTTGTCACGTTTTTAGCTAAAAGATCATTGAGCACATACGGATGTAATATGATCTTTTGTTTTTTTATTCTAGTTTTTATCTAGCTATTATTCAGACTTATAATCAATACTTGAATTGACATATATTGAATTCAAACATTGATACGCGTTGTTATTCTACTAATCGAATCTACAATCGATTATCGATTAATTTTCGACTCGACCAATTTAAAGGGATTTTTAAATTAATTGTCTGATAACAAACGACAAATAACAATATTTGAATGTTATTTAGTATTCTAAATGATTATTCTTAATAATATTAATTAATTTTATAAATTACATTTATTCTTCTGTCATTCTTTTATATCATGCGTCATCTCTTTTATTCATAGCTTTGACAATTGTCGCAAGGCATAGTACGTTGATTCATTTTACTTTTTTATTCATATAAGTAGTAACACGTGCTAATGACTCATATGAATGAAAGATTATAATATTTAATTATGATTTTTAATTTATGTTAATAATTTTAGAATTTAAAATAAATAATGCATGAATTTGGACTATGCCTTTAGACATTGTTTAAATATTACATTCATAGTTTTTGTTAAAAATCATAAATTAACTAAATTACGTAATTTAAAGGAATTATGTAAATTTTAAAATATATCGGGATATAACACTCAAACAAGAAAAAGCCATGGCAAACCAGTTTTTTAACGCTTGCAAATTTAGAGATTCGGTTTCTTAGCATCCTGTCGGTTGTAGGTAAACTCCACCGCCGTCCACATGATACAGCCTCTACTCGTTGCTTCGCCCTCTGGAGAACCTTCCCCCTTCCCCGTGGGCCCATAAGCTGTGAGTCGCAGCATCACAACGAATGCACGTGCGTCTCAACAACTGACTAAGTGACATAAGATGCTTAATGCACATTGATTTTCTGTACACAAATAATAGGGAATTCTAAATTATACCATTGGTCTTATAGCTAAACATTTTAACTCAGGTAAATGCTGTTTTAAAATGACGCAGGACTATACACTACAATTATATATGCATTATAATTAAGTGCATATATGTAATTGTAATTTATACATGTAGGGCCAATATAGCCACAGTCAAATTGTTTTATTTATATTGGAACATTATAACTAGGAATTATAGTTATATTATTAAAATAATATAACAAAATAAATAATAATATAATTATAAAGAATTCTTAGTTATGAAAATAACTTAAAAATATCAAATTTCAGACCATTTCCGTTCCCACGAAACTGTCGTGAGAATCCAAATTGTCAGCAAAACGCAACGACCAATGGGCCGCGCATTCTTTCCTACTCCTAAAGTTAGAAAATTCTTAATAATCAAAATTATCCCACCTCGAAGACGAAGCAGGGTCTAGAGGTTAGTCAAAAAATTAAATTCAATGCAGTACAACTTCTTGACTCTTCCGAGCAACACCTCTCCTAGCTTTAGCCTGGCAAGTGCTGCGAGACTCAAGAAAGACGAGACTAAGCCCGTCTGCGCATCGGACCCCCGTGTAGAACTAGCGAAATATCTAGCATAATACGAAAGGCGGACGAGAAATAAAATAGAACCTTCTAACCGACGAAGTCCGTGTGAAGCTGTAGTTGGGTGAAGATTGAGATAAATAAATTAATTTTGTTTCTCCTAATTTTTGTCTCTGACCGGCCAGTCCGTGCGTGTAGCACCTGCGCCGTCCCGGTATAGTAGCTCACAACCTAATTTTTTTTCTCATTCAGAAAAAAATTAGAACAATAAAAAACAAGGTTGATTGTGAACAACGAAGATAAAATTATTTTGCCTGACGTCAAAAGAGTGTATCAACGTGGTGTCGGTAGTTCGTAAGTAAAGTAAAAACTGTATCGTTCCATAGATATTAACAACATTCATTTTTTTTCTTCCAACACGCTAACTGTATTTTCCACACTTAATTAATTGAATAAATAACAATTATTGGGAATTAAATTCTTTTTACTCACCTTTAGACAAAATTTCTTTCCTCGTAAATTCACTAATACCTAAAGCAGAAACGGTAACTTTTAAAAGAGGAAAAACGATCCCACATAATTAAACAAGATCTTTTAGACCTTAGCAGCTTGATGCCTCCCCAAACCGAATTTAAATAAGAGCCATCTCAAAAGCTCGAATACAGGAACAACTTAAACGTTATTTTTTTGCTTCCTCATAAAGGAAGCCTTATAGTGATGTCGATTTCCGAATTTTTTAAAATCAATTATTTTTACAAATTTTCAAGTGTAGTATATATAATTCGTCGAGAGGAACAAATGTCCGGATGTATGTGTGTATTTATGTGTGTGTGTATGTGTGTGTGTGTATGTCACCGATTCTTGTGGACAAATTTTCTCTTACACATCTTGATGGATTTTGATAAGATTTTGTAGGTGTATTACGGTCATGAATACTAAGAATCAGACAGAAGGATTTTCAAAAATATATTAAAATAAAATTTTTTTCAACATTTTTTTAATTTTTTGGTTTTTTGAAATAACTTTTTTCTATATTAAAATTTTTAATAATTCATGTGAAAATTGCATTCCTGACATAAAAACGAATCGATTCATGAATATTAAGTATATATTTTATAAAAATTTATAGAATTAATAAATATTTTAATTTTTCACAAAAAATTAAAATTTTGTATTTTTTGACATTTTATCATAACTTTTAAAAATAATTATTCTATAATAAAAAATTAAATAATTAATATTTATTCAGGGTACTTTACCCGGTTTATTAATTATATTTAATAAACTATTATAATTATTTAACTTTTAAAATTATATATAATAATATATATTGAGGAAGCTAAATGGTCATGAAATGAACAACTTGTTTGGTTTGTAACAAGCTGATGGTGGCAGCGGTGGGATTTTCCTATGCCTTCGTTACCAGATAACTCTTGTTACCTGTTGCACCAATTTTCAAAATATTAGAATTTAGTTGAAGTATGTTTTTCGAAATTATTCTGACAACATCTTTCGGGCTATTAATTCTGACCTTTCTATTATCCTCCCTGGTAGAAGTGTTCTCAATTTCCTGCCACCTATTTAACCAAATTTCTTTAGTGTAAGTCAAGAGGAGCAAGTAAGAAAGAAGGCATTTCTCTTACCCCAAAGATCCATCGATATAATAACAGAAGGATTCTAAATTTATAGAAGAATTTTGTTTTGAAAGACTAAGATTCTTAGTAGATTTTGGTTCTCCGACTTCGGTCGTTGATGACGACTTAATCTATCGGAACACTTGCCTTCTTGAATTTATTGGGGTTTAGGAATCTTAAAAAAGAAAGATTTGAACATCTAGGACTCCGGTAATTTTTAAAAGACCCTCAACACCTCCTCCAAAAGAGACAAAACAATCGTTAAATAATTGGAAAGAATTTTCAATCTACTGTTACGTCATCGCAACGTATTTTTCAATATTAACAAAATAATAATTAACAACAAGTTAATAACAAATTGTAATAACTATAAATAATTAACAACAATATAAAAACTATAATATTAAATTGTAAAAACATATGACTAAGAGGATGTGAACACGTGCGATCTAAAAAATGAGTCAACGCAAGTGTTTCTCTAACAATGGATTTCGAAAATGCATGGCAATGGCATCGAAACTGAAAATACATGGCGAATGGCATCGAAGTTGAAAATACATGGTACATGGCATCGATTCTTCAAATACACAGGGAAATTTGGATATAAAAAGAGCCAGACTATCAAACGAAATTCAGTCTTAAAAATGTAGTCAACAGAAGAAGTTACCAAATGGCAGTCTTAAGAATGTAATCGTCAATAGAAGTCACCGGTACATCAGTCTTAATCTTTTAATCATAACACGTGGTTCTCTTTGTGATAGTGCTCGCAACCCCAGTATAGTAGTTGTCCTGATCTTTACGTGAATTTCTAAATTCAGTGAATCTTGAAGTCAAATTTGGTGTTTCGAAATATCGTTCGAGTTGTGACAAAAGCTGAAAGAAACATAATACCTATTCAACTGCCTAATTTACGAGTGTCGTAAATCATCTACCTGCACCACTTAGTAACCCATTAACGCACAATTGCCATTGTATCTCATCGGCGCCAGCCAGGACCAACAACTTGCTGTTCTGAGGTAAACAGAGAAACCACTTAAGACTCATTTTTAGAAAGCTAGTGCTCACTTCATCTTTCCATAATTTTGATCTCTTTTAAATATACTGTGTTCAAATAAATTTATTCTTGTCATTTAACCAACCTCGTCCCAACTTTAATTTTCCTAAATTAAAGTTAAATCGAGAAACACTAGCGGATATAATAATAAGGTAAGACATAACACTACTTTGAATATTTGCTTAATAAGGCTGAAGCTGAAATTAACGGTGCAAATAAACGTCGCGAAATAAAAAAGCGAGTAAGACTAGCTTAAGAAAAACAGGAATCGGAGGTAGGGGAGACCGGAGCTAAACCGGACAAGTCAAATATTTCCGAAACCGTGAAGAATTTCAAATCGTGTAAATAACCTATGAACGCGCAATTTCGTGATGCATATGCTGGATAAAGTTTTAGGAACGTGTCATTATTCTTGTAATAATAGTTGCCGTTATTATGTGAAAAGTTCATTTCTTGAGGTAAAAGTAAAAAAAAATTTCTTCATTTTTGGGGGTTTTTTATCGTTGAAATTAAAGTGCAAATATCATACGGCCATACTGCACTATATTGCAGGTTAATTATTAGATGACGGTGTGGGGCTGAATCGGACATCGTTATTAAAAACAACTAAATCTTTGAATTGTTTAATTTATTTTATATTAATTAACTATTTTATATTTTATTCTTTACTTAGAACCACTTTATAGATAAATAAATAAAGAATTTATTTTAAAACTCGAATTCGCAAGCGAGTTGCTTCAAACAGACAAGCCTGAAAACTGTAATTCATTTTATGTTATAATTATTACCGATTTTACATATTATATTATATTCTTTGTATAGAACTATCTACAAATAAATAAAAGAAGAATTGATTTGACTTTTTTTTACCCAAAAAAAAGAAAATTTCTATATCATTCTTTAATTAATTGGCCGTGTTCGATTTAGCCCCACCAATTTTCGGATTTTCGTTTTTGAGGTAGTCACTTTCGAAGCAATATATCTCTAAAGCTATTGTACTTTTTTTCAATTGAACAAGTGCGATTTGTAGGTGAAAGTACAAGCTTCAAAACGGTATATTACACTTTAGCAAAAAGTATGTTTTTGTATGAGTTTTCTGGTCAAAGACCAAATCCGTCCGGTTTAGCCCCGGTCTCTCCTATATATTTCTTTACATCTTTGAGGAAACTAATTTCTACTTAAGATAAATTCTTTTGAATTAAATTTTACGATATTTGGAAAATTGGAACATTTTTTAATTAAATAACAATTCGCATGCGTTGGAGCGCTCGGCGAGTTCTTCTTCCCGGCTCCTCAATTATTTTCAAAAAATATTTTAACTAATGATATAATTATAATTTTTAAATAAAGTTGCACAGAAAAAGTTTAGTTTGACAGCTATGAAAATGTAATAAAAAAGCATGTAAATAATTTATATAAAACAAATTTCTTGATTGACCATTGTTAAAAATGTGTTAATTTATTTGTATAAATTGATTATTACCTAAACATACCCAAAATAATAGATCGAAATTAGTTTTAAAACTAACCTATGAAATGTCGAAAGTCACTATATTTTAATTAAATTTTTCTAAGAACTTTATAAATATTAAAAAATGTGTTACTAATTAATAAATAATACATTCAATGTACTTTTACATTAAATGCTGATTTTTTTGTTTAATAGTATAGTACTTCAGTTTTGCATAAATCTACTTATATTTTAACCAAAAAATTTGTATTTTTAAACGCTTGCAAATTTAGAGATTCTGTTTCTTAGCATCACCCTGGATGGGGATAAAAATGCCTCTGTTATGTTCCTAGCAAGAGAAAGGCTTTAAATAATTTTAATTATTTACTTAAATAGGTTGTTGAAACCAGTTAGCTGATTAATCAGGTTGGTAAGGCCTGATCTTTATTTTTTATAGTAGGATCGTGATCACTTGTCAAAACTATGCGTTTTGCGTTAAAAACAAGAATATTCCTTTTATAAATTTATTGTTTATAATATTAATTAAAGTTACATATATTACAGTAGTTACTTACGTTTATTACACAATTTTCGTTGATAAAGTACAGCAAAGTCGTTATATTTAGGTTCTTGATTGGTTTCGTTTCAAGTGAATGAAACTTAAAGTTTGTTATGTTACACTTATGTAACTTTCACAACTTAGTAAGAGTTTTGCTACAAATTAACACTTTCACGTTTTCTAAGTGTTAAATTATTTATCTTGCACCTTTTACGGAAAGAAACTTGTTTCTAAGTGACAATAATATAACTTGCACCTTTACAGAAAGAATTAATGAAATTTATTGTATTAATTGTGTATAACAAATACGACAGTTAAAACAACTGTGACGATGTGAATTTTCACGCGATTCATTGCTGTTGAAAATTCTAAATCGTCGCGCCATCTGTCGGAAAAGCCCCGAGCCAACAGGCCCAATTATCATGGTAATTAGGAAAAGCTAGAACCGCCAGCTGACCCAATATTGAGCGAGAGTAGGTCGCGCGGCTAGCTTGACGAGAGAAAGTGGTAGATGGCGGGTCCAGTACCACTTTTGAAGATCGAAACGAAGAAGAAGACGATCCACGAGGGAAATGCGAGACGCTACAGATGGGCCGTGTATTGGCCGCCATAATGGAAAATCTGTCGATCGCGCCGGTACGCCAGTACGTTGTTGTCGGAGAATTTTCGAGTCTTTTGTGTTGAGTTGTGAGTTTTGAGAGTGTGAGCCGATAGGATTTATTGTGGAGTGTATAACTCGTGAACTGTGTGGTAAATAAAGACTGTGGGTCTTGTCGAAGTGGTGTGAACTTAATTACTATCCTCCCACGTTTTCCCTCACGGAGATCTAGGATGCCAACGAGGAAGCCAGGACCAGGGAGAGCATCGAGAGAGATTGTTTGAGCCGAGTCATCGTCGGTTAGTCCGTAGACAGTACTGTGCCAGTCGTGTCTCGTCGTTGGCAATTTCTGCTTGCCAATCGTTCGAGCAGAATTTCCTCTGGGTGAAAGAGTAAATTCAGAGGAGTCGAGATTGTTGTAGTCGAGCCGAGTTAAGTTTATTAATTCACTTTAAAATTAATTGGCGCCTGACGGCAAAGTTTATTAAATTAAATTTCAATTTATTTCTGTGTTGAACGCGTCGGATTTTGCTTGACGTAAGCAGAAATTTTGAGCCATTTTAGTAATTGTTTAAAATCATACGTCACACAACAAAGTTCTTGAATCTAAGTGTTAAATTATTATCTTGCACCTTTTTACGGGACAGAAACCTGTTTCTAAGTGATAAATAATATAACTTGCACCTTTTTACAGAAAGAATACAGTAACTCGCGTTTAAACCGAAGGGTCGCTCTACAATGATATTATTCGCTCTGAATTACACCAGAACTTTTGACAATTGCTCTGATTTTTGCAGCAGCTTATATAGTTTCTAATCTAAAGCATTTTAGGGAAGCTAAGTGGTGGAAGCATCTTGTTTTAGGTGTTTTTGCCACACGCCGTTTTAGGCACGTACTATTGCAATATTATCTTTTTATTCTATTATTCTTTCCTTTTATTGATTATTTCAACTTATAATTGCCAATAAGTTCAGTACTGTTAATTGATTAGTGTAACAAATTATTTAACAACTATTTTTATTACTATTTAGCATATATATATATATATATATATATATATGGGGCATTTCATGTCAAGTGATCAAGGTGGAGAAAAATTTTTCACTAATCGTAGCAAAACTTGGGGCTTTTGTAGTACTCATAGATAGTAATTTTTCGTAAAAATATTTTTTTACCAAGTCCAATATTTTCCGAGGGGGAAGGGGTTAAATTTTTGTGTTTTTCAGTATAATGTTTATATCAATAATTTTTTACTCTTAAACAATTAAACATACAAATTTGACAAAGTACATTTTGGAAAGGTTTTTTCATGCTCTTTCGATTGGAAATAAGCATTTTGAAAAAAAAAATTTTGACCCAAAAAAATTAAAATTAAAAATAAATTTCAATTTTTGGGGGAGAAAGACTCAATTTTTTTATTTATTTTTTTTTAAACGAAAGCTGAGGTTTTTTCCTAAAAGGACATATAAATGGTAAAGTGGGACTAGAATGTTTAAACATTGAAAAAAAGAATTTTCTCCTAAACGGAGCTAAAAACCAGGTTTTGAGCGCTCCGGCGAGTAGAAAACTCTTTTTTTTAATGTTTAAACATTCTAGTCCCACTTTACCATTTATATGTCCTTTTAGGAAAAAACCTCAGCTTTCGTTTAAAAAAAATAAATAAAAAAATTGTGTCTTTCTCCCCCAAAAATTAAAATTTATTTTTAATTTTGATTTTTTTATTGAAATAAACATTACACCAAAAGACCCCTTGATCACTTGACGCGAAATCCCTCATATATATATATATATGAGCGATTCCACGTCAAGTGATCAAGGGGTCTCTTTGTGTAATGTTTATATCAATAATTTTTTACTCTTAAACAATTAAACATACAAATTTGAAAAAGTACATTTTGGAAAGGTTTTTGCATCCTCTTTCGATTGAAAATACGTATTTTGAAAAAAAAAATTTTTTGACTTAAAAAAATAAAAATTAAAAATAAATTTCAATTTTTGAGGGAGATGGATACGATTTTTTTTTTAAACGAAAGCTGAGGTTTTTTTCCTAAAAAGATATATAAATGATAAGGTGTGACTAGAACGTTTAAACATTGTAAAAGAGTTTTCTACTCGCCGGAGCGCTCTAAACCCGGTTTTTAGCTCCGTTTTGGAGAAAATTCTTTTTTTCAATGCTTAAACATTCTAGTCCTACTTTATCATTTATATGTCCTTTTAGGAAAAAAACCTCAGCTTTCGTTTAAAAAAAATAAGTATCCATCTCCCTCAAAAATTGAAATTTATTTTTAATTTTGATTTTTTTGGGTCAAAATTTTCTTTTTTTAAATGCTTATTTCCAATCGAAAGACGATGAAAAAACCTTTCCAAAATGTACTTTGTCAAATTTGTATGTTTAATTGTTTAAGAGTAAAAAATTATTGAAATAAGCATTGTACTGAAAAACACAAAAATTTATGCCCCTCCCCCTCGGAAAATATTGGACTAGGATTTCCTTTAGAACACTAATTAGTGTAAAAAAAATTTTATTAGTGTTTTGATTACTTTGGTTTAAGTCCAATAATTTGAAATTTGTGTGATTTAGGTCATTCTTCGTTTGTTCGACCGCAACAGTTTGATCCAAGGAAGTTAGCGAAAATTTTCTTTCTTATAACGGAGTTATCGCGGTTATCCAGGGATATTGCTAAAGTGAAGAGTGTTTTGGGTTTTGTTCCAAATTATCAACTCATTTCAAACGAGAATAATAGTGGACGTTTTCTTTTGCGCCGAGTTCCAGAATCCTGGTCTATTCGAAGTTCCTCACAAAGAAAAATTTTAAAACGTAGGAAAAGCAAAATTGAAAGGCAGTTAAATAAACTTGTGGCTACGTTTATGAAGGATTTACCAAACTTTCGTGAATGTATTCACGTGATCCATGAAAAATTTTGTACAGGGTAAGCATTTCATTTTATAAAAGGAAAATTTTTTCCCTTTTGTTCTACGAAAGAGTTTTCTTTATGTTGACGTCTTTGTTTCAGTTTTCCTGGAGTTAGTGGTAGATTTTGTCCTTGTGGAAAATTCGTTTCCATGATATTGAGAAGATTGGAATGTGATTGTGGAACAATTTTGGAGGACCCTGATTTACCAAAAATTGAACCCGTAGATATTTCGAAGGTCGCTACAGCCGAATCGATTTTGTGTGGTCGTGCGTGTGCTTGTTTGCGATATGTCGCCCAAAATTTGCAAAATTTAAGATGTAGATGTGGATCTGTTTTGCCCAATAATTATGATGTTTTTATGGAGGAAGGAGTTGAAAATTTCTTGAATTTAGACGCCAAATCTAATGACGTGGATGTGTTTAATTAATTAAAATATATTTGTTTGTTTTTAGTCGATTCATATTGATTAATTTCATTTTTCGAATAATTTTATTTTTCTCGAACAATCTATTAAATTTTTAATTAATTTTAACTTCTCTTATATAAAATTTTGTCGAAATCAATTTATTAATTGATTAAATCGATCATTTTGGTCGGATTTGCTGAGAGAAACATCAGGGGAGCATAAATACGCAGGGAGTACATTTGCAAGTTCGAGCGGAGATCGAGAGACTTCAACGCCTGGGTAAAAATGGTAAAGTCGGCACAGCCACAATGCGGCCTGAGAGTCCCATGTCTCTTTTCTCTTAAATTCATTAATTATTACTAGTACAAATTCTGCGCGCTACGCGAGCCCATTTCCTATTCTTCGCACTATAAAATCGCTTGCTGGGTGTAAAAACATGATACATCGGATTGGCGTTGAAAAATATGATACCTAGGATTTGACTTGAAAAACATGACATATCGTCGCTTGAGTTGAAGAACATGGCACGTCGAAAAATAAAATTTTATTTTCAATTTTCAGTTGATACCACTGACCGCTAATTTTAAAATGCGGCAAATTTTTGAAACTTTTATGAAACAAATGTTTTGCTTCATAATATGTCAATTCAAAGAAGAAATAGGTTAAATAATTTTGTATACAGTTTATATTGATTTGAGACATTTTAAGATTCGCGGTCAGTGGTACCAACCGAAATTTGAATAAAAAATTTTCGTTTTCCACGTGTCATGTTCTTCAACTCAAACGACGATATGTCATGTTTTTCAAGTCAATTCCGAGGTATCATGTTTTTTAACGCTAATCATATGTATCATGTTTTTACACCCAGCAAGCGAAATATACTATGGTATGAATCAAATTTTACACCAATACTATGATATAGTAAAATATCACTTAGAATAACTACTTTTCTAATGTCCATTTCTATTAAAACACATCACTGCAAAAAGAAGTATCTTAATTTAAGATGTTTTGGTAGTCATTTCTAAGATGTTTTGGTAGACACTTTTTAGTTACTTGAAACATCTTAATTTAAGATGTTAAAAGTATCTTCGTACATATTTTCTGTGATATTTTTGGGGCAAAAAGTTTTGAGGTTAACTATGGGCTATTATGGAAAACACTTTATGTATCTTAGATTGTAGTAACTTACACTTATGGCGCATCTTACGATTCTCATATAACTTATCGCATAAACATCTTATTGCAACAGAAACATCTTAATTTAAGATACTTTAAAGAACTTACAAAAGTATCTTACTTTTTTAAGATGGAAGAAATATCTTCATCACTGCTAAAACGTATAAAGCATCTTAAATATCAGTAAGATGCTTTAGAAAACATCTTATTTTAAGATGTAAGATATCATTTTTCCATCTTACATCTTATTTTAAGATATCAAAAAAGACACCTATTTTTGCAGTGATATAAACTTCTACATAATTTTGTATTACAGCAAACAGATGCATTGGAAGATTCAAAAGAAACTTGGAAAAAGATTTTCAATGGCTCCAAGCGTCCCTGAAATGCAAAGTGGGCATTCATTTATTCCTGTTGGTCATAAGCAGTTGGTAGTAAAACGGTACTCTGGTGCAGAAGACAATCTTTCTATAATTCAATATTGAATTTTTAAATAAAAAGATTTTCAACCATCCCTTTTCAGGGCTAATACATGGCTTCCAACTCTAAAAAAGCAATCAACATACATTCAGACGTTTTTTATGGCTAATCAATGGATTCCAACATTAAAAAGATAATGCGATTTCAACCACCCCTTTTCAGGGCTAATACATGGCTCCCAACTCCAAAAAAGCAATCAACACACAATCAGCCCTTTTCAGGGCTAATCAATAGATTCTAACATTAAAAAGGTAATCCGATTTCAATCAGCCCTTTTTACGGCTAACACAGGTCAACAAAAGAAGGCTTACTTTTTTTTATGAGATACGATTCTTGGTGTAATGTATTAATTCTTGTAATTATTGATTAAGCATGGTATTATTTATAACTGATTATAATTTATATTTTAAGTAAATATTTGAATGTAAGTATAACATTTTGTGATTATATGTTTTGTAATAATGTGATTTTCATAATTATTTACAACTTGATAATAATTTGGTTTATTATTCAATAATCACATTATTTATAAAATATATTTCAATTTATCCTAATTATAAGAGCGAAATTTGAATTTTCGTTTCTCATTAACAGTCTGTATATTAGATAATTAGCGGTTATATTATCTATATTTTGCCGGTGGTAATTTAATTGATTATTTCATTGTTTATTATTTAAATTTTTAGTATTTTTATTGTTATTTATTAATGGTATGTATATTTAAAATATTACATGTCTTATTATTATTTTGTATTTTATTTATTGGTTGTTAATTCAATTTGGATGCTGTGTTTTTATGATCTTATCTAAGGGCTTTTATCGCGTTAGAATTTGCAAGGATCAGCAATTTTTGAAAATGACTCATTTCAAAACAAGACATCAAGATAAATGGAGGTGAGTGACATTTCCTTTAATTATCCCTTTTACATTTAATTTTTACTAATTTTCTTAATAATTAATTAAAATATCTTTTTTTTAGAAAATAATAATAATGCTGACGAGGGTGATCGTCGGGAAGGACTTGCTGGGCCAAATGAAGGAGGTAACTAGTTTTAATTTTATAATTTTCATTAATTTATTATTTTCTGTTGTTTTTAATATGTATTTTATTAATAAAAATTTTTGTTTCAGATTATGGTTACCAAAATTTATTGGTGACCCGTTTTTTTAATGGGACGACTTTTTATTTGCCCTCCATATATGAACTTAAAAATAATAGTTGCCGGGGATGGGACCCGATACGTATTGTTCCCGGGGAAGGCTCATTTAGGCCTGGCTGTTAGTTTTAAGTATTTTGTATTTTAGTTTTAATTTTTAATAAATATATGAATTTTTAATTTTAATTTAATCTTTTTATTTCATAGTTTCTCCCTTTTTTTTGAATGGCCCACATTTATGAGCTCCGCAAGTTGAGCACATAAATATAGGCATAGTATGCATGACTCGTATTTATGGGCTTTTTAGATGTAGAGAAGCCCATAATTACGGGTCTTATTATTCATTCTTAGTTGCACTTATGTGCATGAATTTAAATTTGGGTGGGGAATTTTAGATTTTTATGGTATCTAGGGAATTTTATTTTCAGTAGTTTCTGAAGTCACTAGCTTTGAATTGTGCTTTGGTCATTGATTATATGCATATAGATCTCGTGGCGTAAGCCTACGTAAGTTTGCGTTCAGCAGATTCTCGTTGCTACCTTTATGTTCGATATATCGATATGCGATAATTCTACTTGAAATGCATATTATTGTTTAATTTTGACCTGTTTTTAATAAAATTTACTTATATTTAACAGAATTATTAATAATTATCTTCCTTTTTATCATTTTAATTATTATTGAGATGTAATTTCCATTAATGAATGTAATTACGGGTTATTAGAAAAGGACAGATATATTCCGTTTTTCTTCGTTATTTACTATAATTTAATAAATTTTTGAGTTCTGTTTTTTGATTTAATAAGTTTTTACTTTATTGCTTCTGTTTGATTATACTTTTTAAATTTTTACTTAACAAATTTGTTTATTTATGAAAAATTAACCTTTTAGAAAAGGATAGATATACTTTGTTTTCTCCTTTTTCTGGTTGAATGAGTACTGTTATTGGTTAGTATTTATTATTTCAGGAATTTGTTTATGTTTTTCAATAGTCTGACCTTAATTTGTGTTGTAAATTATGGTCGGTTTACAATGAATTTTAAACTAATTATGTGAATTTAAAGATTATAGTTTGTTAAAAAGAATATAACTAAGTTATCTTTAATATTATGTTGAATTGTTCTTAATTGTTATAATCAATTAATTATTTAAATAATTATTAGATTTTTAGTTGGGTAAAACAAGAAAATTGAATTGTTTTATAGACTGTTAAAGAGAAACTTTGTAATTTTGGGTGTTTAATCCCATGAACATGTGAGGCCGGTAGCTCCCAAAATTCGTCTGAATCATCGTTTTTATCATTGAATGGGTTTTGTTTTTGTAGGATTTTTTTATTTCTAATCACGCTAAATCAATTTTCTTTTGTATGTCCTCTTTTATAACAATATTCGCAACAATTTTCCCATTTATACAATTTCAATTTTATTAGTGATGGTTCTTCATGTGTCATAACATGAATGTGATGTTTTAATGATCGGGGTTTTTTCTTCTTCGCTAAAATAATACGTTTAATCTAATTCTTTTAGTATTAATTTTTCGGCTGAATGTTCAGATTCTCGAATGGTTCTACAACTATCTCTAGTTGCGATGAATGCATTACTGTTTTTATTATATGTGACGATGCATTTTACTCTTCAGAGTTTACCGAACTCGGGAGCAGAGGTCTTACCCACGGTATAAGTTGGTTTATCCAAATTATATTCTGCAGTCAGTTCTTCCAATATTCCTTTCGGGTAATGAATGTTGTCAATGTTTCCTTTGGGAAACATGTAATTTCTTACCAATTCTCCTTAGATTGGTGGAGTGAAAATGATTGAATCTGACATCTAAAAATTAAAATCGTATTATTATTTTATTCATATGCTAATTTCAATTTATCTACATGTTTTTGGAACCTATTTCCATTGTTATTTACTAAGATTACATTCTTTTTATCAAGGATATCCACAATTGTGTATGGGCCATGATAATGGGGGTCAAATTTTCTTTTCACATCTTCTACTATGACATAGGCTTTATCGCCTATTTTTCCTAAGAAAGGTTTGATCGATTTATCGTATCTTTCTTTGGATTTTGTTTTGGAGTCTATTAAATTTTTGGCTGCTAAAATTCTTATTTCAGTTAGTCTGTTTATGAGCTCTGTTAAGTAGGAACCATAGGTTTCTAACTTTTCCTTTTGGGGAAAAGAACTAGGAGTACGGGCAGTTTTACCAAAAACTAACTCGTAAGGAGTGAAATTAGTTGCTTTATGTACAGAGGTATTGTAAGCGAACATTGTAAAAGGCAATAATCTATCCCAATCGTCACAGTCTGTGGCGTATTGTTTTATGTAATCTGCTAATACTGCATGACTCCGTTCTAACGCTTCATTAGTTTGAGGTCTATAACCTGAAGTTGTTACTTGTTGGACTTTGAATATTTTCGATAATTTTGACATTAATTTGCCAATAAATGAAGTGCCTTTATCTGTTAAAATAACTTTTAGTGCTCCGTAGACTAAAAATAATTCTTTAGCAACTGCGTGAGCAATAGTAGTTGCTGAAATATCGGGTATTGCTACGGCTATGCAATATTTAGATAAGTGGTCTTTCATAGTTAAAATATGACAATTTCCGTCAGGGGTTGTAGGAAGTTTTCCTACAGTGTCCAATGAAACTTTGTCAAAAACATCCAAAG
Organism: Leptopilina myrica (nomen nudum); assembly: GCA_032872475.1. Classification (NCBI taxonomy): domain Eukaryota; kingdom Metazoa; phylum Arthropoda; class Insecta; order Hymenoptera; family Figitidae; genus Leptopilina; species Leptopilina myrica (nomen nudum). Next base: position 17,567,742 of record CM065461.1, read on the forward strand.
GTGTGTCGGTTATAATCATTGGTTCCCTGGTTTTTGCTCTAACTAATTTTTGAGTTTGACATGTAGGGCATCTTCTCACAAATTCTGTTACTTGTTCTTTAATTCTAGGCCAGTAGAATTTTTCGCGAATTCTTCTGTAAGTTTTTACTATTCCTTTGTGCCCTGCTATTTTACTTTTATGAAATTCACTGATAATATCTTTTCTATTTTCTTCTTTTGGGACAGATACTTGTCAATAACAGATAGTTATATTAAAATCACTTCTATGGAAAATTGATTCGATTATTTGTGTTAATTCTCCTTTTCGTAATTCATCCGTGAAATCACCGTGTCGGGAAATTCTTACTTCTCTTGCCTTTTCTTTTTGTAAAAGTATTTTTAAATCCTGTATTTCTGAAATTAGATCTTCCTTTAATAATGGATCGTAATATTTATCCTTTACTATTATAGAATATACATTATGTTTTCCTCTTGGGGTTACAAGAATTTGTTCTTTAATGGGCTTTTTATTCTTAATTTCTTCGGGATCTACTACTGCAATATCTATAAGCAATCTGCTTATTGGAGTGGTAAATTCACAATTAGCAGATAGAAAATGCACGTAATTGTTTCGATAATAAGTTAGATTTTCTCTGTGACTGGCTATATTCGAGGATTTTTCAGGTGTTTTTGAATAACATGAGGGCAATTCTGGAGGACTACTTTCTAGGAGTGTTGTTCTTAAAGAAGTTGACTTAATTTTATCTTCCTTAATTTCATTTTCAGCTGTATCGCTTTCCTCTTCGTCGTCTGTTTCATTTTCTGATTCGACATCTGTTTCATGTAATGAAGTGTGGTAAGGTGTTGACATAGCTTTTGGAGTTTTGAAGGTTACAGGTGTGTTGGGTTCTAACGATGCCGACCTAAAAGTTACATTTTTAGCCTTAATCTCGCCCGTGTCCATTTTTCGGGGTGTCTGTTGTATTTCTTGTTCTGGTTCTTCGATTTCTTTGATCGATACTTCGCTATCTGAACTTTCTTTTTGATCATTTTCCCATATGGATTCACCTTTAGCATAATCCTATTGGAAATCCATTTTATAAGAAAATTCTGTATGGTCTCCTGGAATTAATTCATTGTCTGCTTTGTGAATCCCTTTGTCGTCGTTTCTATCAGAAAGACTAACCAATCTTCATGTTGTTTTACGGATTGATTAAAACGAGATATGGAATTTCTTAGGTCCTTCGCTATTTCTTTTCTGCTTAAAAGCATTGTATTATCTTCTTCTTCCGAACTTTCTTCGCTTTCACTAATTGGTGGGCCTATCGTTAGTACAGTTGTTTCTGGAATTGGAAAATTTACAACTTTGGATTGCGTTTCTGGAGGTGCACTTTTAAGACCTGGTATATTCTTGATAGCCGCTGGCGGAAGTTTCGAACTAGGGAGTACGCTTCTACTTACCTTTTGAATAGGAGAAATTGGTGTTTCTCTCTCTTCGTCAGTGCTACTTTCAGATGTGTCTTCGTCTATTGTTTTTATTCTGGGTTGTAATGCTCTTCTTTGTGATACTCTTGAACCAATAGTGCTTTGATCTAGTGTGGATTTTAGAGTAGGTGGTTGTAATGTTCGTCGTTGTGCTACTGTTGTACCAATAGTACTTCGGTCTAAAGTGGATTTTGAAGTGGTTGGTTTTAATATTGATTTTGGAGGTTGTAATTTCGATTTTTGAGAATTAGAAGGAATGGCTGATGAGGTTTTAGTTGGACTTTTAGGGTTTTTGTCAACACGTTTGTTGATCAAAATTTTTACTTGTTTTTGATCGTTACTGGTTTGGGAATTTTCGTCATTAAAACTGTCTTGTTGTTCTTGTTTCCATTCGAATTTTATATCCTTTTTTAATAGATTAGACAATGGTTTGGCTTTGGCTGAAAAGTCCTTGATAAATCTCCGATAATATCCCGCTAATCCTTAGAATTGTTTGACGTTTCTTGGTGTTTTGGGGGTTGGAAAATTTTTGACTGCTTCTACTGTTTTGGGTTGGGTTTTACTCCATCACTACTTATTATACGTCCCAAATATGCTACTTCTTTGTAAAGAAATTCGCATTTTTCTGGTTGTAGTGAAAGATTAGCACCTTTCAATCTTTGTAATAATCTTCTTACCTTTTTACTATGTTCTTCCAAATCATTTGCGTAGACCACGATGTCGTTTAGATATACAAATAATTCAACTCCTTGGAGTCCAGTTAGAACTTGATCCATTAATATTTGAAAGGTAGATGGTGAGTTTTTTAGTCTCATAGGCATTCTTATGTATTCATAATGTCCATGTGTGGTAGAAAATGCTGTTTTTGACCTATCAACTGGATCTAGTTCGATTTGATGAAATCTACTGGCTAAATCAAATAAGGAGAAATATTAAGCGCCTCCAATGGTATCCAGTATACTGGTAATATTGGGCAATGGATAGCAGTCACCAATTGTCTTCTCATTTAGTGCTCTAAAATCAATAACGATTCTCCATTTTTTCTTACCACGTTCATCAATCTTTTTCGGAATTATAAGCAGTGGCGAGTTGTATCGTGAACAGGAAGGTCCCTTTATTTAAATGATCCAATCTTAAATATTCTAATATTGCTGAAACTCTATCTATTGGAGGTGTATAATCTTCTTCTGTGGAGTATTCATCCAAATCTTCACCTCGTAATTTGTAAAATTCAAAAGGAATTAATTCCTGAGGTGGTATGTCGATTTCGGCGTCTTCAGATGTCATATTTATAGCATAGATGTGACAAACTCCATCCTGATTGGTTAATACACCTTCACCTACTAGTAATCCTTCTGCTGTTTTTATTAGATGTAAATATCCTTCTTTTAATTCTGTGTTTAGGACATCGATTGGTATTACTTGTCTAGTTCTGGCCTCAATAGTTACATTCTTCCTTTTATTAGCCTTATTTTCTGTTAATGCTTCTCTAGCTTCAGTTGATTCTTTATCTGCGAAAAATATTGGTTTTATAGGATTGGAATGTGTGACAATTAAGTTATGCCAAAAAAAAATTTCAACCTTTTCTTCGCGCAGATATTCTCGACCTAATATACCGTCAGATTCTATAGGGAAATCTATGGGTACTACTTGAAAAGTTATTTGCTTTGTGTTTAGTTCAATTTGAACGGTTCCCAATGTTTTAATTTTTATAGGAACGATTCCGGCTATGTGTATAGCTTATTCTCGAATTATATTTAAATCTGGTAATATTATGTTTTCCTTGATAATGTTTACATCTGCTCCTGTATCTATTAACAAGGTTGCTGAGGATGTTTAAAATCTTGGAGAATTTATAATTATTAGTGGAGATTCTCTTGAATTTCTTTCGTGGAAGATGTGTTTTGGAACGATGGAATCCTCGCTTTGGCTGGACGCTCTTTGTGGTCTCCACTCGTCGTCGCGTCTGTCCGTCGAGTTGTGTTTAAGTTTAAATTATTCTTTTCAAATGAATGTGGGGATTGAAAACGGGGTGGTGTTCTACTTCCATCTTGATTTTTATTAAAGTATCCTTCTTGCGGAGGAGGATATGGATAGAAAGGATATGCTGTGTAAGGCATATAAGCGTTAGGAAGATGAAAATTAGGTTGATTAGGATATGGTTGTGGGTAATGATTATTCTGCTATATAAGGAGGATATGGATTCCTTAAAATTCCAGTGGGGGTGGGTGATTGAGCACGATATCTCCTTTGCTCATAAGGGTACGAGAATTGTACTCTATTACTAGGGCTTCTTTCTCGATTTCTGTAATCTTGTGATTGATGTGAATAATGATATGCATTATAATCAGGTTCAAAAGTTTCATGACGTTGTTCACATTTTAAGGCAATGTCAAAAGCATCATTAAGATTTTCAGGATTTCGTGCCTCTATTACAGTTGACATTCAATCGGGAAGTCCTTTGATAAAGGACTCCAATGCACAGAGGTTTAGAGGTTGCATTTGAATTTTAGCATTAGGAGCTCCATAAGAACTAGCGAGTGCCGCACTTGCCCCTGCTAATAATTGAGACAATCTATCATAAAATTCGCTAACATTTTCGTTTCGGTTGATACGAATTGTGGATATTTCTTGCAAATACCATGCATATGATTTATGAGTGGAATATCTTTGTTTTAAATGATCTATTAATTCGATAATGGTTCCAAAAGACTTACCTTGAGTACTGCTTCTAGCAGCACCCTTTAACTTAGCAAGAATAGATTTCAAATACTGATCTTCACAGTTTTTAGGAATGGATGATGCAGCATTTAAAATATCATCAATAAAATCTTTAACCGGCATATTATGCCCGTCATAAAAAAGAATATTCATAATACCTTGTTGTAACGCAAAACATTCAGCCATAGAATTTACCATAGTGTCATGAAGGGTTCTATTCATAGAAGTCGCAAAGGTTGCATCGTTGGCTGGAGCAGTGATATCATCATCATCATTATTATAATCTTTTTGATGTTTATTTCTACGAGTCATTTTGTTGATTATTAGAATAATTCGTTAATAATATCAAATGAAAATGGAAGTCCTAAAACTCCAATAATATCTGATCTGTCGTCACAAATTATGGTTTGAAATTCTAGTACTATATGATTGATACAAATTTTCGCTTCCCCGTGTGTTCGTATAGTACTGCCTCTTAAAAAGTATTTTAGTACACGATTTATTCCTAAGAAAGGATTAACTTCGTCTTCTTTAATTAAGTTTATTGGTAAAGAAGGATATAGTATAAATGGGATAGAATTCGTTATTCTTTATTAAAAAGTGAAAATATAAATTCATAAGGAAGTTCGATATGCTGGTTTACTGGAGAAATCGCGACCGGCTTAAGGTACGTGTGAGAGTTGCCTTTAAGGTGAACGTCTGACTTGCCTTGCGGCGTACTACTTGTAGCTTTCGCGCGCGAAGTCAATGAGTAGTTTAAGTAAATGAGGAGATGATTAATGATATTAACCGCGTGATTTAAATATGGCTTCTTATATTAATATGTTCTCCTAATACTTTTCTTGCTTAAAAAATTGTTTAAATCAATATATCTGTTGATTTATTGATTTTAAAATTTTTGAAAATATGCCAAATTTTTAGGCACCAAATTAACGAAAAGATTGATATGACAAAAATTGTTGTAATTAGTGAAAAGTATCGCATATGTTAATATCGATGATGATCATAATACAAACTCACTAGGATCTGTGTTTAGGAAAGATAATCCCAATATACCTGTCAATTCGTTTTGTCTACTATTAATATAAGTTCGAAACTTAATTGGTTTATTTGCAATTATTATTTCTGTTGTTCCAGAAGTAACAAAAGAACCTAAATTTAGAGTGATTGATTCTGTTCGATCGATTATAATGCCTGGTGCCAATTTTCTCTCCTTTATTAAATTAATGTTTAAAGCAGGATTTATTAAGAAAAGACCTCTGTTTTCTTTTAAATTAGGTGATGATATATGAATATTAGGAAAAATATCCGTATTAAATTCAATATTATTGACGTAACAATTCATGGATATTTTCAGCAAGACGAATTTCGTATTATTCTACAGATGCGTCTAATAAATCGCTGTCTAAATGTATTTGCTCTCCTTCGAGCTCTCCTATCGTATTCTATAGCAATTCGACTAAAATGATTGGTTTCGAATAATCGATCTAGGAATGGTGCGCCTAAAACACCAATAATTTCGGAGTTACTTTCGTAATCGATAGTTTCAAATTTTTAAGAAAAATCGCAAAATTCTACTATGGCACTACCGTCGGTACGAATTGAATTTTGTCGGGTTGTATATCGAGTGTCTCTATCGATGTTAATAAATAAAGACAATTTTGTTTCTTTTATTAAATTTAATCGACTAGTAATATCGATAAGAAATATACCTTTATGAGATGTTTAATCTCCTGGGACTAACTCAATTTGAGGATAATTAAAGTTATTAATTATGTCAAAATATCTATTCATCTAGATTCCGATTATATATTGTAACGAACCGAATGATTGTATATTCAAAGTTACATTCCGCGTTGTTTAAATTTCGAGAATCGATTACGCGATATAGCGATTCGATACGCCAATTCACGCTGCTGAAGGAGCAGACGACAAAACCGCGTGCTGAAAGTCGACGCCAACCGGTAGATTGTCGCGAGCTACGACGAGAGATTGTCACGAATCACAATAATTCGACACGAAAGTTGTACGCGATTAGCGTCTAGATCATTGTTGTTTTTTTGTATTTCTTTGTGTCCAAATAAACGCATAGTTAACTTATTTAAGTGCCTAATTTTCAAACGAATTGTGCCTTTCAATTTATCTTGGAATTTATCTTCGCAGAGAGCCAGCGCTTCCACCGGTAAGTCCATCCTTTTCTTGGCCATCGCGTTTGTTGTACTCACACAACGTTCTTTCTCTTGCTTTATGCAACCAGTGTAGTCGCACACGGAGAATTTCTATCGAGGATTGTGTGAGCGTAAATTGTGCTTTCCGTCGCGAGTCGAACCCAAACTCATAAATATATTTTAAACTCGTTTTTTACTTGCACATTTAAAATCTCGCGATCAGGGCTGTCACAAAAATGGCGCCCAACGTGTGTTAAATTAAGGTAATTAATTGTCGCACCATTTTAGTGTTTGTCACAAAAATGGCGCTCAACGCATAATAATTTAATTTAATTAACCGTCCTACCATTTTCGTGCTTTTTACAAAAATGACGTCTAGTAGATGTTAATTTAATGAAGTAGTTATCTGTTTCACCATTTTCTTGCTTCTCACAAAAAAATGACACCTCAAAAATACTGCTAAAATTTCCTTTAACAAAATACGCGTATATCGAAATTTCTAAATATTAATTTTTCGAAATCGCAACATAAAAAACAAGCACACATAATCCATAGGAATTCTCCATTGAAATAGCTCGCACAATCTCAATTTTTTTAGGTAATGCTTCTAAAACAATGCTTATAAATAAATAAATTGCTTTTTTAATAATAACTACGCTTCGCTACATTTAAAAAAAAATGCTTCTGCTTTTTAAATTATGTAATAAAATTCCTTAATTTTTTTTATGTAAAATTATAATTTTCTGCTTTACGCACGCAATTTTCCTAATTAATCTCGCTTAATAAATTGAAAATTTAATTTTATTTGTATAATCGCAATAAAAACTACTATAGGAAATTTTATTCTTTCTCAAATGTGAAATATTTCTTGACAAAATTATTTTCAGTGAACACTCGATTCGTTTCTTGATAACGCGACCAAAACACAGCTGTGTTTACATCCACAGCTCACCATTGTTCCTCACATGCTTGGTCATTCCCTATGAAATTAAAATTTCTCTAAATTAAAATATTGGAAATACGAAAATAATTTTTTGTTCAAAATAAAAATTATTCAAGATTAGAAATATTCAAATTTAAATAATTTTTCTGAAAATTTTTCCTTTTTACCTTTACACGGAAATTTAATTATTTTCTAACAAATAGAATAAATTATTAATTTCCTTTAACCATTGAAAAATAAGAAAAACAAAATTTTCCTTTAAACAAAATCATCTTTTTGTTTAAATAAACGCAAAATTTTTTTTTCTCTCTCAAAATTTTTAATGTTTAAAAACAAAAACAAAAATAAAACATCACCAAAAGTAGGAATTACAACCAGATCGCGCTCAAAAACCGACAACATGTTCAAAACACCCCCCCCAATCTAAACAAAATAAAAACTCACAAACAAATCGTCCCCACTCGAATCCTTTAACGCAAAATGAACAAAACGTGCTCACATTGAAAAAAGATACTGCCTTATTAGACTTAGCGACAAACGTTATTTTGCCGGTTCAACACCCCAGCCTCTTGGAATTAGATTCCTTACACGCAAACCCCGCAACAATGGAAAACGCTACGAACGTAATGCAAGATGATTCAGAAACCTCCGCTGGTAACCTGAATATATCACCTTTTGCAACGCTAGGTACAGGAACCACCCTAAAAATTTCAATTCCAACACGCCGCGGTCGGAAACCGAAAAACAAAACGCCTTCTTCTAACGCAGCAGTCGCACAAATTCTCGCGCGTTTTGATACCATTCACGCGACTCAAGTAACGCAAAACAACGACTTTAAACGACACATGCAACAGATGTTCGACCGCAATTTGGACGAATCTCGTGAACAATTAGATAATTTTTACAATGAAACTCGCCGCGTAATTCAGGAATCTCGATTGGAAGATTTAAAACACAATAGAAAAGAATGAAACAACCTTAAAAATGAAACATTTAAATTAATTCAATCCAACCACACTGAAACGAATAAATTAATTAACGAAAATAGAAACGAAGTAAATAAAATGATCGAATCTCTCTCGCAAAAAATTTCGGATCTGCAGGTTAGGCATACGCTATCCCCTTGGCATGACTCCATATGGGAACCAATTGACCCCGGTTATAGCGTTAACATACAACAGGTACTTCAGCCTACATCCCTACCAGCAACGAGTACCATTACTACAGTGACTACCACGCACACAGGTACACATACGACACTCTGTACGGGTTTAGCAACAGCTCTCCCCCCACCACTGTCTACAACACCTTCCGTGCGCACTACACATCGAAACCGAACACTGCAATTTACCGAACAGCCAGAAATTTTCGATTCACAATATTCCGAAAGCGAACATTTTGATTTACACAATTTAAACAATAATGAACCTATCACGAGACCCCCGACAACTTTTTACAGGCAAAATCACAATTTGCATAAAACTATAAAATCGTGGGATCTAAAATTCCCAGGACCTCTCGACGCCGACGAATTCATCGATGAATTTGAACGTAAACTAAGCGTTTCAAATATCAACCCCGATGACGCGCTCGCGACAATGTCTCAAGTACTTGCCGAAACTGCGTACACTTGGTTCGCAACATTTCGCAATTCTTGGAACACGTGGAACGAATTTTCAACCAAATTCCGATCGATATTTGGTGAATCGAACGATGATCAACGAATCACAAATAAAATTCAACGTGCCGTCCAACTCGAAGACGAATCAGGAATCGAATTCGTTATAAGAATAGGCTCATTATACAATAAATTACAACAAAAAGTTGCGGAACAAAATCAACTCGACAAAATTTACTCGGCCCTTCACTCCGACCTAATTTTGCAATTTGATCGCGAAAGTTTCACAAATTACGACGGTTTAATTCGTAAAATTCGCAAATACGAAGAAAAAATTGCGACAATGCAATTTACTTCGGAAATTCGCGAACAAGATTCAAGAAAAACCCGTAACACACGCGGTAAAAATCAATTAAACGCAATTGAAACTCTCTCGCCCACACCTGATTCCGTTCAACAAAGTAAATCAGAAAAAGAAACCAAAGCAGAAAACGTTTTAAAAAAACGAAAAATAACAAAAAACTAAATAAAAGCGAACCACAAACCAGTTTAAACAAAGTAGAAATTTATAAACAACAAATTAAGCGATTAGAAGCAAAATTACCGACAAACCAAAAACGGAAATCTGAAAATAATCAGAGTGTTAGGAAACCAACTGTCTCCCCACCACCGGCCCGCAGGTCACGCCGCCGATCATTCTCTAGGTCTTCTCGCTCCTCACGTTCCGTGTCGTCGCGACAAGAGGGGGAAGGACGTAGATCGCCAGCGCGCAAACCTCGAGACCGCAGCAAAGACTCGAAAAGAGGCAAGGACCGTAACGATGGACGCAGAGACGAAAATCGGAACTATCGCGGACGCGAAAATAAAAACGGATGGAATGGTCGTGGTCGTGGCAATAATAATTACGATTATTACCACTACCTTTCGCAATTTTGCCAACCTGGCAACGCGCAACAACCACTTACACCTCCGCAGATTCCCTCGCTACCCCAAGTACCACCTTGGTTCGGCAACTACAATCGCAATTTTCCAAATACTTTCGGTTTCAACCCCCCTAACCCGTTTCCGTCAAAAAACGAGAAAGATGCCAGGAGAGATTAAATCTCCCTGGCCAACATTATTTCAACTTAAATAAAAATTCGGGAAAGTCCAATAATGAGATTCTTGAAATAAAAAATAGCGATACAATTGACAACCGTGCAATTCCCAGTTGCAGTCACACCGCAAAGGACTTAACGTGTATTCCTCAAAATGCATCAGCGCTTAACCAAGCGCATGCCAGTAGGAATTAAACTAGTGACTCCGACAGCAAGTACGATGACACACGCTACTCGGAATCTGAGACGGAGTACTCAGACACAAGCGACGAGCCCCCCACTGCCGACCACACTGAGTCAGCAGAGACGACCATACATTCGCTTATGTCGAAGCCCTTGTCACAACCAGCTGTTGGCTTACTAGCAGCTGCCAGTAAATTCAAGCGCTTAGTACATAAAGGGCCCGCATTGCCCTTACCGCCGCAGAAACGAAGCACGATTACAATGTCAATAAATATCGGAGATAAAGAAATTATAGGCCTTCTCGACACAGGTAGCGACCGCACCTTCATGTCTGGAGAATTGTACGACCAAATAAAAGAACTCGCAAATATTAATCCAATTCAAGACGCTATAACACGCGCAGGAGTACAGTTAGCTCAACGAGACTACGTGGCAGCGCCCCGTTATTCCACAAAATTCGATGTTACAATCAACGATTGTACCGGCGAATTATGGTTCGCAGTCCTGGACGGACTAACCACGCCCATAATATTAGGCATGGATTTTATAACCGCATGGCAAGTTGTCATAGACGCTTGTGAAGGTTATTGGTCTATCAAAGGATCGACAATGCGAAACCCTTTCACCTTATCAAACAATTCGCGGAATTTCCTTAATTCGGTGCAATTATTAGAATTAACACCCGAACAAAGAAAAATCTTAGATGAATTCGTAGATAAAAAATTATCGAATTTCGCAGAATACACTAGCATCACGAATTTAGCGACTCACACAATTGAATTGACGGATCAAACCCCTTTTAAGCTCAAACCACACCGTTATAGCTTAGAAGCGAATAAAATAATTAACGGTCAAATCGACAAATATATAGAAAAGAAATTCATAATTAGAAGCTTCGGTCGATTCGCGAGTCCCATTGTTTTAACGTACCGAAAAGACGGCAGACCGAGAGTTTGCATGGACTTTCGAAAATTAAATAAAAACACGAAAAAATCTGCCTATCCTTTACCGCGCATAGATACTATCCTTGACGCGTTATTTGAAGCAAATATAATTAGTACAATTGATCTCACTGATGCATTTCATCACATACCGATTCACGAAGATTCACGCGAATACACCGGCTTTGTAGTACCCGAACGTGGACAATTCGAATGGGTTAGAATGCCCTTTGGCCTCACTAACTCACCAGCCACTTTTCAAGAATTAACTGATAAGTTAAAAGAAAAATTCGTTGAACACATTCGCACAAACAATCTCCCTGAGCGATACATAGATCAAGTACACGCGTATCTCGATGACTGGATCATTATTTCCAAAACGTTCGATGAACACATTTTGTTGTTAGACATTATCTTTGATATTCTTCACAAAGCAGGTCTGACAATCAACCGAGAAATATCACATTTCGCAAAATCTTCTGTGGAATATCTCGGGATTGTTCTCGACAAAGAAGGTCTTAAACCCAATCCGAAACGCGTAGATCCAATTCTTGAGCGTCCTACTCCTCGTAATCGCAAAGAATTACGTCAATTTAACGGTTCCGTAAATTGGTACCACCGTCACTTACGTAATATCGCGCGAGTACAGGGACCACTAAATAAACTAGCTAGTCCCAAAGTACCGTGGAAATGGACGGAAGAACACGAAAAATCTTACCAAGAGGTATAGAATTTGCTAAAAAATGCATTAACACTTAATCCGCCGCGACCAAATTTGCCATTCTTCTTGTATACAGACGCAAGCGACACCGGCTTAGGTGCCATTCTCACTCAAAAAGACGGAGATACTGAATATCTCATTACGTGTCTAAGCAGACCTTTGAGAAGTGCAGAGTTAAATTACACTACCACCGAGAAGGAATGCTTGGCCGTGATCTTTGCGATTAAGAAATTGCGCTGTTATCTTGAAGCCACTGAATTTACGGTAATTACCGATCATTCAAGTCTCGTTTGGTTGCAAAATTTAAAAGATTCGCGAGGTAGACTTGCGAGATGGGCTTTAGAATTATCAGCAAATAATGCGAAAATTGAGCACCGCAAAGGTACAACCAACGAAGCAGCTGACACTCTATCGCGCCTTTACGAAAATGTCTCGAAAGGCACGTCCCCTTCGCAGCTCAGTCACACTCACAGCGTATCTTGGTACGACGAGATGGTTGAACGCGTACGTAATACCCCCACGCGCTACGAACGATACAGACTGGACTCGAACAGCGAACTGTATTACTACAAACCAAACCAACTCAAGGAAACCATAGGCTATAACAATGCATGGAAGAAAGTTCTAAAAGAAAACGAAATACTTCCGATTATTTCTAAACATCATGATACTCCGCAATCCGCACATCAAGGGATTAACAAAACTTATTTATCAATTGTTAATAATTATTATTGGCCCGGTATGCGCGAAGATATCAAAAGATATATCGATAAATGCGAAATTTGTCTAAAATGCAAACCCAAAAACAATCCCCCTCAAGGACTTATGTATCCGCGTAAGTTCAGTGAACCATGGGACATTGTTTCCTTAGACATTGTAGGACCACTTCCGCGATCCAAATCAGGAAAATCTTTCATTCTAGTTTGCGAAGACATTTATACGCGATATATCGAATGTTTCGCCCTAACAAAAGCCGACGGTCCAAAAATTGCTAAATCATTACACACATTAATTAACAAATGGGGAACACCCAGAACATTTATCACTGACAACGGCACAGAATTCGTTAACAAAACAATTACGAAATTTTTACATGAAATCGCTTCTGACCAACGCACAACTCCCGTTTACCACCCGCAGTCAAACCCCGTTGAACGCGTTAATCGCAATCTGAAAACCATGATCGCCAGTCTTTTCAGCGATGATCAACGCGAATGGGACACTTTGTTGGAAGAAATACAGTTTGCTTACAATACGACTGTTCACTCATCCTTAGGTGTAACACCCGCATTCTTGAACTTCGCTCGCGAACCAAGGCGTACCGGTGAATCAAATTGCGAAAACAATGTTGACTTAACCACAGACGATACAATTAACAAGTGGACAGAACGCATAAAACGTATAGATATTTTGCGTACAAAAGTTCAAAAGTTAATGACCAAAGCGTGTGAGAAACAAATGAAAGTTTATAACAAAAACCGTAAAAATGATTTACATTTCGAAATTGGTGATCTAGTGTTCTACCCAAATAATAAATTATCCAAAGCAATTGAAGGCTATAGTTCAAAATAAGCGCCTCGATATAAAGGCCCAGCTACTATTACAAAAAAACTATCTCCTATAGTAGTCATTATTAGCGATCTGCATGGCAAAAAGATTGGTAAATACTACGTCAACGATTTAAAGCCAGCTAAAAAGGGTCTTCGATCGCAAAACAACTTGTAAATTTCTTTTCAGATTCATCATGGATTCAGCAAACAACAGCGACATCAATAACATATCCAGTCTCTCAGAGATCCCAATCACCCAGATTTCTGCGATCTCTAATATCGGAAGCCAGCTAGAGTTTGACCAGCAAATGTCCGATCTAATCGCGATAAATAAGGCAAACTTTGACTACATCGTGAGTTCGCGTCAAGAGTTTTCCAACCAGCTAATGGAAGCAAACCAAACCATCGGCATTCTACGCGAAAAGCTTGCTACAGCCGAAGCAACGACCCCTATCAGCGGCATCACCGATATGGCGGCGCATTATAAAATGTTGTCAGAGTTACTCCAAGAGAAACAAAATCTCGCGGAACAACTCGCGAAACGCAAAGAGGAAGCTGATGACTACAAAACTGAGTTACTCCAAGAGAAGCAAAATCTCGCGGAACAACTCGCGAAACATGAAGAAGAAGCTGACAACTACAAGTCGGAAAACGCGAAACTCAAGGAGAAAGTTAGCTCCTATGAAGCAGACTATTACGCGCTACTTGATGACTACCATTATACCGAGAAGTTATACCACCGTACTCGTGATCTCTTCAGACACAAAATTGCTGAAGTATTCAAAATGCAGTCAGAACTTCGCGAAATAAGGATCCGCCCAAAAGCACCAAAGGGATGCCTTAATTGTGGTGAGCAAGGCCACAGCTCTAAGTTTTGCCGAAAAGCTTACAACCGACGCTTCTGCCAAATTTGCTACAGTCCAGATTTCTGCACCAGCGAATGCCCATGGCCGCATGTCGCAGAAGAGAAATTTGACGTACCCGAACATTAAAGATGCAGAGGATGCAAGCGACCAAAAAATTTGCCAGACACCAATTGTGGCGAATGTCGCCGAAGGGAAATTGATTGTAGAGCTGCAAAGAGAGACCAGCAGATGCTCGAAATGGCTAACCAGGTCAGCAACCTGCAAGTTGTCTCCAAGCCGCAACCAGACCAAGCCAACGGTGCAGTCGCAAACCAAGTTTCTCTACCAAAACCCGAAGAAGCCCCAGTAAAGATGTCTCGCGCAGAAACCGTTCTGCAGACAGTGCTAAAATCGCAAAGAACATTGCGACAACTAACTGTAGAAGCAGCCAACGATGCTCCCGAACCAAAAAGTTCTACGCGAAAACTCTCTGCTACGCTCCCGTCCACAGAGATTGCAGCCATGAAGGAAGCACGAGATCCCAACAAGGTTCTTTCACCGCTGGACTCCGATGACAACAATTCTGAGTTGTGGGCGACACTATCTCAAGCATACGAGTTGGGTATTAACGAAGAAAAAGAAGAGTGAATAGTGAAAAGTTCGCGAAAACTCTATAAAATAAAGGTAAAAACATTGTATTTCGATAAATTAATGAATCATTCCCTAAAAGAGAACGAACGTTAATGGGTACTAATTTTACTTTTATTTTCAGAAATAATACTTTAATTCCTTCCAAAAATTTAAACTTAACTCTTTTATTTTTTTTGTAAAATTTTTTTATTTTTTTAATCGCAATGGCCAATTAAGATGGACCGATATTGCGAAAAATTTGACATGTCTTATTAATCATGTTCCTTTCAGCATTAAGAATTGAACGCAGCTGTAACTTCGACTAAGTAAAGGGGAATGTAACGAACCGAATGATTGTATATTCAAAGTTAATTTCCGCGTTGTTTAAATTTCGAGAATCGAATACGCGATATAGCGATTCGATACGCCAATTCACGCTGCTGAAGGAGCAGACGACAAAACCGCGTGCTGCAAGTCGACGCCAACCGGTAGATTGTCGCGATCTACGACGAGAGATTGTCACGAATCACAATAATTCGACACGAAAGTTGTACGCGATTAGCGTCTAGATCATTGTTGTTTTTTTGTATTTCTTTGTGTCCAAATAAACGCATAGTTAACTTATTTAAGTGCCTAATTTTCAAACGAATTGTGCCTTTCAATTTATCTTGGAATTTATCTTCGCAGAGAGCCAGCGCTTCCACCGGTAAGTCCATCCTTTTCTTGGCCATCGCGTTTGTTGTACTCACACAACGTTCTTTCTCTTGCTCTCTGCAGCCAGTGTAGTCGCACACGCACGGAGAAAAATGGATTATAAGTGATTTAATCCAGATTATACTTTTTATGATATTTTTAAATTGTATATAGGATAGTTAACCAGAATTATAAAATTAAATATCTAAGTATTACCATTTTCAAATTATTGATCATATTAATTTAGATTATAAAACTTGCATCAATATAATTGGTCTTTACGTTATTTTAAATAAATAAAAATTTGACAAATTAGAACTAACCCTTAAATTAAAAAATTAATTTACTATTTAATTGCCTAATAATAAAATCTAAAAAAATAAAAATTTGAATTTGTTGTTGCTAATAATTAATTAATTAAATTAATTGATCAATCACTAAATTTATTTATTCGTAAATTTCTGGTAGTTTCATTTTTTTAAATCTACAAAATTATTAAAATTATTAAAAAAATTATTATTAATATTATTACCAATTCAATAATAATTGATGAATTAATCATAAATAAATTTACAAAGAAATAAATTCTTACTAAACACAAAATTTACACTTTGTAAGTAAATAAAAATACTTTGAAGAAATGGTTAAAAATAATATTCTCTTGTAATATTTAAACTAAAAATGGTTATAATCAATATAATAAGCTAATGGTGAATAAATGCATAATGCTATAATTGTTTTTAGAATTATAAAAATGCAATTATCAGAATTTTACAAACCTGGAAAATTAAAATAGCAGCACATATGTAAAAAAGTTCGATCACAACAAATTTTCAAAACAACTTTAACCTCATAATATGACAATTTGAAAAAAAACATGTTGCTATAGTAATAATCTAAAATTATAATTTGATTCGATTTTGGAATATAAAATGTATAGTTTATTGTGAATACCAGAAATAATTCTAAAACATTGAAAGGTTGTAAATAGATTATAGAGGGTATTAATCAGATTATATTCAGTATGATCTTTTTTCTATATTCCTAATTGTATAATCCATTTTTCTCCGTGCGGAGGATTTCTATCGAGGATTGTGTGAGCGTAAATTGTGCTTTCCGTCGCGAGTCGAACCCATACTCATAAATATATTTTAAACTCGTTTTTTACTTGCACATTTAAAATCTCGCGATCAGGGCTGTCACAATATATATTTTTTTGTTAAATACATGATTTATTGATCAGCTTATTGTTTATTAAATTAGTTTTATTTCAATTTTTCCGTTTTGGACTTGTAAACCAAATTATTGCAATTAATATTAAATACACTATTATCATACAACAATAAACAAAATAGATTAATTTTAATGACAGTTTATTTTGTTATTTATTGAATTTTAATTACACTTATTATTTATTTAGAATTTGTTCAGTTTTATTCAGTAAATTTTCAAAAAATTTATAAAATTTTTCTTGTGTTTTTAATTCTTTGATGGTGTTTTTTGCTAGAAAATTTTCTACAAATTTTTCTGATTCTAATGATGATTCAATATTAAATCTTCTTTGTGCCTTGATTCCTCCTCGATTTCTATTTTTCTTTTTCTCGGAATTTTATCGCACATAATTCTTAACTGCAAATTAATGACATTTTTAGGTATTTAATATCTTTAATAATTTTGTTTATTAATATTTCAAAATATTTTAAAAAAGCAGTTTACAATTATTTTAAGGAGTCAACTAAACATTTGGAGATGGTAAAAGGAGTGAATAAATTGACAGATTCGCCGGACGGCGTATTTGTCGTTTTGATCAATTAAAATTCGCCGAACGGCGCAATAATAATTTCACAAATTATAAGTGGATGTAAATTTATTTTTAATTAGAAGAAAGGAAATCCTTAATTGAACGGTCCCGCCGGACGGCGCAGACTATTCTCAATTTCGAGCCGAAATTCGCTGGACGGCGCAAGGACAGCTCAAATACAGGATTATTTGAGGGAATTAGGAAATTATTTATAAATTGTAAACAATTAAGAGTTAGTTGAATATGGTTTGAATGTGAATTTTGAATTTAGAGTTAGTTTTTACTCTTAAATTAAAAATTGTTAAAAATTGTTTTTTTTTGAAAAAATTTCTTTTTGAAAAATTAATTTGTTTATAACAAAAGAAAGAATTAACGAAATTTATACTAGTAATTGTGTATAACAAATACGACAGTTAAAACAACAAAGTTATTGAATCTAAGTGTTAAATTATGATCTTGCACCTTTTTACGGGAAAGAAACCTGTTTCTAAGTGATAAATAATCTTACTTGCACCTTTTTACGGAAAGAATACAGTAACTCGCGTTTAAACCGAAGGGTCGCTCTACAATGATATTATTCGCTCTGAATTTCACCGGAACTTTTGACAATTGATCTGATTTTTGCAGCAGCTTATATAGTTTCTAATCTAATGCATTTTAGGGAAGCTAAGTGGTGGAAGCATCTTGTTTTGGGTGTTTTCGCCACACGCCGTTTTAGGCACGTACTATTGCAATATTATCTTTTTATTCTATTATTCTGTCCTTCTATTGATTATTTCAACTTATAATTGCCAATAAGTTCAGTACTATTAAATTCAAATGTCAATATGCGCATTTACTCATTAATCGAATCAGCAAACGATATTCGATTAATCGATAGTCGATTTATCTTCGATTCGACCAATTTGAATGTGCTTATCCAGGGCACCTTAAAAATTAAAAATTAAAAGAATTTAAATTTTCCCATTCCTCCATTTCGAAAATTCGGAGTACTACATAGCACTACATAGCATTGGCACTATATTTCTAATGCTTGAACATAGCTTTTACAATAGTTAGCACGGCATACATGTAGACACAGAATTTATTTATAAACAATTGATAATCGTAGTAATTTGACAACATATCCTTGCCAAATCGCTATATAGTAGAACTACATTTATTTTACTTTTATTTCTTTAATCTTACATTACTTTTCAAATAAAAATAATATTAGAATATTATCAGTCTAATTATCATTAACAAATTAAAAATTTTATTTTCTAATTTCATCGCTAAATAGCAAAAAGCGCTACATAGCACTAGTGATAAACAGAATCCCTCTACTGAAACGTTAAGGGCCATTAATTCATTATACTGCATCCTTCCTCCAAAATACTGTATTAATAAAGTATTATGGAGGAAGGATGCAGTATAATGAATTCAAGGTGATGCATCCTTCCTCCAAAATACTGTATTAATAAAGTATTATGGAGGAAGGATGCAGTATAATGAATTGAAGGTGATGCATCCTTCCTCCATAATACTTTATTAATAAAGTATTTTGGAGTAAGGATGCATTACCTTGAATTCATTATACTGCATCCTTCCTCCATAATACTTTATTAATACAGTATTTTGGAGGAAGGAAGCATCACCTTGCATTTAAGGTGATGCATCCTTCCTCCTTAATACTTTATTAATAAAGTACTAAAGTGGAAGAATGCATTATGACCTGGTACTACAAGTTACACACATATATATATATATATGGGACGCTCCACGGTGAAAGGGACCTAACGTGACAAAAAATTAATTTTGATTTATTAACATCATTCTATAATTTTTGAGTTGCTCTTTCATATACAAAAGGCTAAAATAATTTCTACTTACAACTATCAATTTGTAGTGAGTTGTGGGGCTGATTTTCGCTAGAGTATTTTAACCAATCGGAACGCTTGACTTTTAAATGCTTTTCCTGAAAAATCAGCATTTGTCACGTTAGGTCCCTTTCACTGTGGAGCGTCACATATATAGATATATCAAAGCGTATAGAAATTAAATTTAATAAATTCTACGCGAAATAAATTTGAATTTAAAAATCATGCTCAACATTACAACTATTATCTGCACGTTTTGCAGTTATTAATTCCATTAATATTGAAACTATATCTTTATCATTTAAATTGTCCATATCGAGTAAAATACCAAACACGTCGTTACCTTCTGATAGTTGATTGCAAACTAATCAATATTATTTTGTTTTATTGGCAGTTTAAATTTAGAAAACGCCCCTGTCGGTTGCTTTAGGAAATATCCAATACGGCCACCGAGAGAGAAAAAATTGACGGATTTAGCATTAAAAACTTGATATTTTATTTAATAACAAACTTGTAAAGTGGTTGTGAAGCTGAATGATAATTTTATAAGAAATAAAATTATTTATTTTGTCAATAAATAATGGAATTTGAACCCTAATTCCGAAAACATCCTAATAATGGGATTTGTTGTGTTACTGGTTGTAACTCCAAAAAGAATTGGAATACGAAATTAAGTTTTCATCTATTACCCAAAAAGAGACAAATAAAAATTAAAAGAAAAAATCTATTCGGAAGTGTTGAAGAAGAGGATAAACATACAGAAAATGAGATCTGGATGACGAATGAAGTTAACGTAAAGAAAGAAATTGACAACGAAATTTTGAAGAATGTAAACTTTCAGGAGATAGGTGTGCAAGTAAGCAGTGGCAACTTTATAATATCATTATCTTCGTTTATAAAAATAGAGAAGGAATTGATAACTATGTGTGGAATCACAAATTTCAACATTTTAACTGAGTTGTCCAAACTAATGGATGAAATATACCCTGTAAAACGAAAACAATCCTTGAGCCCATGTAACTCTATTATTGTAACGACAGCCAAGTTGAAATTAGACATTCCATTTAACGCCCTTGCAATTTTACTTAATCAGGTCACTGATGTTACTATCAGAAATATATTTTATGATACTGACAAAAAATTATCAACAATTCTACAATCAAGTATTAAACGAGTTTGCTGACATGGATAATAAATCTCTATTTTTTCTGCATTTCTATTGCTCGCTCCGCACAAAATTATCATGCCCGAATTTACCACATTTTGCCCTTTAATTTAATTTCTACAAGACGGAGTGGCTTTGGTGAACGATAATTAACTATTTAAGCTTAACGCTAACATATTTCCGATCGTAATAACACTTCCGAAACAAAATTTTATTTTAAAACAAAATTTGATACCGCTTGTTTACATTACATTCTGTTTGAATTAAATCTCTCTCAGCGGCCATATTTGTTTTGAACAGGTGGCGCCTCACTGCCCGCGGTGGTAGTTTTCTTTGCCAATACTAAATAAAGTATTGCGAAGTATGCGAAGGATATAATATTAATTTTGTTTATATGATGACTACTTCATCGACAGCATTTTTAACATTGCCCAAGATATATCGGACAATGTCGACATTGCCCGGAAAAGCTGAATATCTTGAAAATTTTCAAACATTGATCGAAATTGTAATGCACACCCTGACTGGGCATTGTCGACAATATTTAATAATCGACATTGACCGTAACATATATACTGTTGCTAATTGACAAACGGAAAATGAGGAAATGCCTAGAACCTGTCGGGGGTAACATAAGGTTAAAGGTTTAAGGCCGTATTTAATTTTTAAATTTTGAATTTAACTGAAATAACTACTAGTAATTTTTTTTTGTTTGACCGTATTATATAATTTGTAGATTAATGAAAAGGCCTAAATACGGTTTTTTTGGTGTTTATTTAAAGTCCCAACTAGTTTCGAACCATATATGGTTCCTCATCAGGGGATGAACAATCTTACATATATATTATCCAAATTGGAAACATTATAAAAAGAAATCAAAGAGGATTAAATATCTGAAAGAGAAAATTAAAAATTGTTTGAATTTTAATTTGGACAGGTATTATAAGGTTATGTTTTAAATAAAATGAAAAAGTTTCTTACCTCTCAAAAAAGCATTATAAGTATAAGTATAAAAAAGAAAAAAAAATATTGATAATTTTTTTTTATAAAAAACATTATTTTATATAATAATTTAACCAATCTTAAAGATTTTGTAGAAACACATTTTTTTCTAAAAATGTCTTTCTATGAACAGAGAGTTTTGACAGAAAGGTTGGGTTGTTTTTTTAGTAGGGTGCAGGTATATCTGGAAAAGTAGATTTCTATGTTGTTAAACTTTTTAAATTATGTTTTAAAAGAAGTAATTAAATTATAGTAAACTTTATATAAATTATCAATATCTGTTCTATAATAATTACTATTAGTATTATTTTTTATATAGAACATTTCTAAATTTTTTCTTTTCCAATCATTTGTTTCAATTTGTAATATATTTGTATTATCAAAATCAAAACAATGTTTATTATCAAAAGCATGATTAGTTAAAGCATTAGAATTTTCGTTGTGAGTGACATATCGTATATGTTTTAGAAAAGAAATTGTTAAATATGAAGTTGTCGATTCTCACTTTTTTTAATGAAACTGTTAATAATTAAAACTGAATGTTAAGTTTTAATATTATGAGGGGCTGGATTCTAGAACCGGTTCTCGGATCGCAAACGTTAATACCAGCCAGTAAGCGCCTCTGGGCCACTTACTGCCTTACTGGAAAATCTTACATGTGACTGTCCGCGACAAAAGGGACCTTATAGTCTAAGAACTGACTACATAAAAATGCATGTTATAAGGTAGATGAAAGATTAATATTTAGATACGTTGCATTTGAGTCTCCGAGTACCTATGGTGGTGAATTGATACCAACTTTTCAAATTCGGAAAAGTTGCTCTAACTTTTATACCACCTGACCGATTTTGCTCTTTTCTTTTTTTAAATTGGGATACATTTTTCTCAGAAGTTTCAATCTATTATCTCTTTATTAAAAAAATCAATAATTCTATACAAAAATCATATTTTCAGTTTTTCTTTATTTTATTTTTCTAAAAAATTTAATTTAAAATAAGTTACATTCGTTTTAAAGTTTATAAAAGTTAATAAACAATTTCCATTAATTTTTAGCCATGAGTCTTATCATCTTTTTTTCACTACAGATAACGCAACTGTGACACTTTCTGCCAATCTTTTGTCATCCGGGAAATTGTCTGCTAAAATTTTACAAGCTTACTGGTGATAAATACTTTAAAAAAATTTAACTTTTATCCATGACCTTTGTCATATTTTTTCCTTATCAAATTTATCATTTTCGACCGTCAGTTCGCGGGCTTAATCGTCCAGAACGCACAGGCAGACTTCGCATTTAGTACATGGGGACTCATATGCAACCTATCTAAATATTAATCTTTCATGTACCTTATAACATGCATTTTTATGTAGCCAGCTCACCGTTTATTTGCTCCCATTTATTTACATGGAGCTTATAGGATTCTTCAAAGGAACCTATGTAAGTTCCTATGTAGGAAAGCTTCCTATAGGATTCTTGATAGATTCCTAAATAAATTCCTTTAGGAAACTTTGTTTCCTCCTATAGGATTTCTATCGTTTTCTGTATAAGATCCTATGTAGTTTTTAATAAGGAAACCTATAAGAATTTATATAGTTTCCTATGTTGGATCCTATATAGGGGGCAAAATTCCTCAACTGTCCAGGTAAAAAATAAATGTTATTGATTTTTCTCGAAACTTTGCCAAAATGTTACTATTATTAGTGCAATTGTAAATAGAAAATATTATTGAATTTGATAAAATATTTTTTGAGTTACATCGTTTCAAAATTTTGACTTTTTTGAAAATGTCTTTTTTTCAATTCAACATTGTGATAAGTAAAATTAATGGAATTTAAAGTGTGAATAGTGATTTTTGAAGGGTTTTCAAGGGCTATAAGCTGGTGATGACAAAAAAATTTTTAAAAAAATTTTACCCTGAAATTCAAGGTTAAATTCTTAATTTCAATATATCTCGAAATCGATATTTTTTTTCTTTTTCTAACCTATGCCAATCGAAAGCTTACCTTTTTTTCCTATGCGGCATGTAAAAACCAGAGTGGGACCTTGAATGGTTTTGCAAAAATTATAAATAAACACCCCGTGCGCTCCGACCGCAGGTCTCCCGGCGCGCCAGGCATCACATGCCGTTAACGCTTCACATTGTCAAAATGATCTTTATTACCATTAATGCCAATTATAATTATTTTTTAACTGCTCTCTGCATTATTACAGGGTTGAGACTGTCATTGGAATGCCTGCATTACAGTTACAGGAAATTTAGAAAAGTGAAGTTTAATTAAAGTAAATTAAACAGTTTGTACAAAATTTCGAAGAAAATTTTTTGAAATTTAATACAAAGTGTTTAATTTTTTGAATTTAAAATATTGAAGTTATAAAATTTTTCTGAAATTTAAATGTGAATTAAAAAAGTTCAAATTATAAAAAACGATTAAAAATATTGAAGTTGAAAAATTTTAATTAGAAAAAACGATTTAAAGTAATAAAGTTTACAAAATTTTCTTTAATTTAAATGTTAGTTAAAAAATTTAAAATTTTGAAAAACGATAAGATTAAGAAACGATTGTTTTGCAATAACACGCGGATATTCTAAAAATCTGTGTTATAATTCGCTTAGATTACAAAGAAGTAATCTTTTTTGAATATGTTCTCGAATACCATTATTATTTTTTACAGACACATAATCTTTTGCTCCAGGCATTAAGCGACTAATATCATCACGATTGAAAAATGATTTTACAAGAATTCCAGTTTCTTCACTAAGAGGTTTACCTTTTTTATTATTCGGAAGCTGTAAGATTTTATTTTGTGAAAGTAATGTTTTTGACGCTCTTACTTGTCTGTCAGAAGCTCCAAATTCAGTCATCATCTTAACACGCCCCCAAGACTTGGGTCCAAGAGTCAGAAGTTGAACTTTCTCTGCAAGGTTTTGGAATTTTTGAATTTCTCTTTAATTTGGTCTAAAACCTCGACACCAGCGAGGTGATAAGCATTGTTACACTGAGAGTGGCAAATTATTTTTTTTAATCAGTGGATTTATTGATGGAATATAATCAGTATCATTTTGGACATCATCTTCCTTATTTTTGTCAAGTAGGAGATCATTTTCTGCAAGCTCGTTTACTGAATATTGTAAAGTTGAAGACGATGACATTTTTAATTTGTTCAAGTTCTTCCTACATCTACAACAGAGTTTTGAATCAATAGAGAGTCGAGGAAACTTTTCAAGCAGATTTTTTGAAACACACCGTAATGTTACGTTTTTAGAAAGAATTATTCCGCAATCAATGCATCGGTTATTCCATTTCATTTCAACTTCTTTTTTTCTCGGCATTTCTGCAAATTTTGATAGCACAAAAAAACACGAAACGCAAACAGTGTTCTGTAACTCTAACACAAAAAAAAGAAAAAAAAGCCTAATAGAAAAAAGTAATAAAGACTTAAACTGCGATTTAAAATTAAAGAAGGATAAAGGACAATATACAAACCTGCACAAATTTTACAAAAGTTTAGCAAAGCGATATGCGGAGCTAACATTGTAAAGAGATTTCTAAGAAGTGTAAGCTCTCTTATATACACTTCAATTTCAATCTCGTTTATGAGAGAGTCTTCCATCTAGCGGACACTTTAGAATTATAAATCTGGCGGTAATTTTAAAATACCTCATAACAAAACTTTCATTTATATTAATAGGACCAAATTATAATTATTAAAAATTAATACTTTTTAAAATCTATTAAATTATTATTGTTAAATATGAAATTATAAAATTTTCAAAAAAGTCAAAATTTTGAAACGATGTAACTCAAAAAATATTGTATCAAATTCAATAATATTTTATATTTACAATTGCACTAATAATAGTAACATTTTGGCAAAGTTTCGAGAAAAATCAATAACATTTATTTTTTGACCTGGACAGTTGAGGAATTTTGACCCATAGGTAAGATAATAAATATTTTTTTAAATTACATAATTTATTGTAGAAAATTTATTTATAGATTAGAATTATGTAGATATCTTAACACCTTAGAAAAAATTTTGAAAATAAATTTGGTGGGGCAGGGATTTGAACCTGAGACCGACGATCGCACGAGAATTACTAAGCAGCTACCTAACCAACTACGCTAAACGAGCTATTACACAGGCCTACAAATTTGAGACCCAGAAACGGGATAAGTCATTTCCGATGTAATTTATCACCCTGAATCCAAAACTGACAGCGAAATTGCTCTATCACGTCAGGATTCTAAGATATTCTAGCCTAAAAGATTGAGAAAGGCCATTTTTTGCAACATTCGACTCTCAATAGAATCTACCAAAAAAAATGTTTTTTCATTGGAACAAATTTTAAAAGAAAGTACAATTATTCACCATTCAAAATATTCTACACCCAATCCAATCCGACTTTTTTCCACTATGGTACAACAATTTAAAGTTTCAGTTACACGACCTAAAAACTGAGAAAAGAGAAAATAGAATAATTGGAAAGTACTTTAACTTAAGAATCTGATTCTTAATATTTTGGGATCGTTGATTAGAAAACCGATGTTGGATTTTGAAATTCAAAATGACGGATCCAATATGTCGGCTGTCAAAATAAAAAATTGATCTGATTCGCTTGAAACTCTTCACTTGGGTGTTTTTGAGGTTGCATATTACGAATCTGATGTCACATTTTCGAAATTCAAAATGGCGGATGTAATATGGCGACATATTTTTAAAAACTTTAACTGATTCGCTTGAAACTCTTCACTTTGGTGTTTTTGAGGTCGCATATTACGAATGTGATGTCACATTTTCGAAATTTAAAATGGCGGATCAAATATGGTATTTAGTTTTAGTAAAGAAAATCAAATGTTTTATTTTTCTTTATGAACATTTACACATTTTTCTTCAAAGGATCTTCGTATAGTTGGTTTTGTTTTTAAAATATAATACAGAATCACCCCTTTGTTTATTTCTGGACCTGTAAATTCATCTTTTCTCAATTTAAATATCCATAGGTTTGGAATTTTTTTTTCAAGCAATCAAAAGACTTTTCCTATTTGCCAAGTCCTTTTAAAAATTGCTTCATGATTTCTAAGTGAATATGAAGAGCTAGCAGTAAAATTTTCTTTTCATCAACAAGACTGTATTATATTTTAAAAACAAAACCAACTATACGAAGATCCTTTGAAGAAAAATGTGTAAACGTTCATAAAGAAAAATAAAACATTTAATTTACTAAAACTAAAAAAAACTAAAACTAAATACCATATTTGATCCGCCATTTTAAATTTCGAAAATGTGACATCAGATTCGTAATATGCGACCTCAAAAACACCCAAGTGAAGAGTTTCAAGCGAATCCGATCAATTTTTTATTTTGACAGCCGACATATTGGATCCGTCATTTTAAATTTCAAAATCCAACATCGGTTTTCTAATCAGCGATCCCAAAATATTAAGAATCAGATTCTTAAGTTAAAGTACTTTCCAATTATTCTATTTTTCCTTTTCTCAGTTTTTAGGTCGTGTAACCGAAACTTTAAATTGTTGCACCATAGTGGAGTTTTGGATTCAGAGTGATAAATTACATCGAAAATGACTTATCCCGTTTCTGGGTCTGACAAAATTCTAAATTTTGTAGGCCTGTGTAATTGGAAATTGTAACAAACTCTCTAATATTTGATTAATTAATTAGAAACTGAAATAGCGTTAAAAAAACTTGAAATATATCCAAAAAAATAGTATAATTGAATATGATTCGGTAACACTTTTATCTTCATTGTCTGCATTTGCATCTCCAGAACACTGAGAATGAGTCTCATCATCATCTGAGCTACCGTCATCATTCGCAGTTACCGCATTGCTTTTTTTCTCCCTTTTATAAGCTAAATATAAATTAATAATCTTTTTCAGTATAAAATAATTTTAAATGTACATTTTTATGTATATTTAAAAGTATCAAGTCAAATTGGCGATTCAAACAGCTAAACTAGCGCCTCTGGTGGCCGAGTTTAAACTAATATATACACGACTCCCTGCGTGGTGTTCAATGTAAATATCAACGTTTTTATAGTTTTTCAGTTTTATTTTCACTATTAAATCATGTTTTTTTAATTGTTAATAACAATAACAACTATTGTTTAAACAATAGTTGTTATTCGCTCTGAATTGAAAAAAAACAGGAAATCTTTATCAGCTTCCAAAAAATGTTGTAAGACGTAAACAGTAGGATGTTGCATTTAAAACAGGAAAAAATTAACCGACTAAATGAAAGTTTGCCGTACAAATTTTAAATCTAAAGATTATATATCAACTGGAAAGAACATTTTTTGGTTATGTTTTTATATTTTTTCCAAAAATTCTAATTTTATATTACTTCTAATTATATATATTATTAATTTAATCTCTATAGACATTAAATTAATAATATAAAATTAGAATTTTAGATTATTAGAAATATAATATTATTAATATTAGAATTATTTAATTATTAGAATTAGAGCGGAACATATTAATTGTTTCGATCCCGTTTTTTCTTTTCTTTCTGTCCGCGAGTAACGATGCTCTTTCAAATTTATTATAATATATTTAATAAATATTTAAACAATTAGAACAATTAAAAAAACATGATTTAATAGTGAAAATAAAACTGAAAAACTATAAAAACGTTGATATTTACATTGAACACCACGCAGGGAGTCGTGTATATATTAGTTTAAACTCGGCCACCAGAGGCGCTAGTTTAGCTGTTTGAATCGACAATATTTTATTAATATCTATTAATCTAATAAATTTTCCACTAATAGAAATTTTCACGTTTGTTAAAAATTAACTAAAAATTAACAATAAGCATTCAAATCTTACTAACATTTCTCTATCATGCCCTTTTTTGGCTGCGGCAAACCACGTTGAAGCAAAAGTACATGTTTGTACGTCTGTTGCCAACTGTAATTCATAGCAGCTGAATTTTTTATTAATTTTACGCAAATGTTAGTTACTATATTCGACAAATTTCTTAGTTTGATTTTACCAGACGCATTAGTCTGTATTAACTAATAATGATAATAATAAAAATTATAATGTTTACTTAAAGAAATAAATGAATTTGCAAATAAACTTTTTTTTAATATGTGTGTTGTGATTTACTCACAATTTGTTTAAAAAATAACTTGTCTTCGAGTTTCGTACTAAATTCGTCAAACTTTTCATTTGATGGAATAGGTAAATCTGGACATGTCTAAGAATTGAAGAAGTTATCGGAATCATTTGATGATGAAGACACAGTTAATTCATCCAGACGAAAATTCATAAGTTTTATGCTTATTATAACCTCATTAATTTTATTCAAGACCAATCGCTAAAAACTGGAGTAGTTATTTTTTATAAAATTTTCACATAAAAAAGTTCTGGGAAATAATACCGTAAAAATCTCAGTAATGACACCAAAAAATTTTAGTAGATATTAGTTCTCCATTAAAATTTTTTTGTCTATTTTTTTAATTAACTCATTTAATTCAAATTTTGTTACAGAATTTGAAATTACCTGAATTTTCATCACGCACATACTTGCCAATGATCCATATTGCATGTGGCATATAGGGGAGTTTATCTTTATTTGAATTCCTTTCAGTTGCATTGGAAACACTTGCTTCGTTAATTGCAGTCAATTTTTGCGATGCTCTCACTTTTCTAGTTTTTTAAAAAAGTCTTCATCATAATCGCTCGCTTCGCTGTCAATTTCGGAATGAAGAAGAGATTCAAGGAGTTTATCTTTGCCTTTGACATAATTATCTATTAACAATATAAATTTTAGTTTTAGTTTTCTATAAACAAATTAAAACACGAATAAGAAATTACAATACCTTCATCAATTCTTAAATATTTATAACACTTATACTATTGTTTATATTATTATTATTATTGTTATTATTATTATTCTCTTATTTCTATTACAACAATGAATGTTAACGGTGTTGCAGGTCGAGAACTGGTTAGTGTTGCCAACCCACTTCCCCTACTTTTCTGTATTTTTCCACTTTGATCACTTTTAAAAAAAAACTAAGCACTTAATCGAAAAAGCGGGCCTTTACCCGCAACATAAATTCAATAAAGAATTAGTGAAAATTTATTTTGTATCGATACGATGTTTCTACGAGCCACAATATTGTTTCTACGATTGCAATTGACAGATGTAGGTGACTTGATCTGGGCATAAAATGGCCGCACAACAGAAAAGTGGAGTAAAGCGGGTTGCCTACGTAAAGGCATAACAGTATGACAAAACAGGGCAATAACTTTTATTTTGTTGAGAATAATTAAAACAATATTTGTCAATAATAAAAATTAATACAAAGGGCATAAATAAAGGGATTTTTGTTTATAAAAATGTACATAATATAAAATATGTTAAATTAAAACGAAAAATATGAAAAAAAAATTTTTTAATTTAAAAATAAAAAATTTTGTTTTATTAAAACAATATTTGGTAATAATAAAAATTAATACAAAAAACATAAATAAAGGGATTTTTGTTTATAAAAATGTACATAATATAAAATATGTTAAATTAAAACGAAAAATATGAAAAACATTTTTTTTTAATTTTGTTATTCATTAAAATAATTTTTTAAAAAGATTAAAAATTAAATTGTTAATTAATACCTCTAAAGGTACAATTCATTAAATTGTAATTAATAAAAATATGGAAAATTAAAAAGTATGCTCCCAAGCGTGAATTTCACAGGGCAAGTGATTGAAGTAGAAGCAGAACGAAAAAATGCATACAAAATAATGTTTTTAAAACGTTAATTGTCGTAAGTAATTGACTTTTACAAAATCGGTCTTTTGCATTCATTCAACAGTATATTAATAAATTTGAAGGTTTTGGAATAATAAAGATACATTATACAAATTACTGTCCTCATTTGAAAAAAAAATAATATTGTAGTAAATAGTATAAAAAATTATAGATATAAACAAATCAAAATCATGTAATATTTTTTCATTTCATTCTATGCTAAGCCAAAAGTTTTTTATTAAAAGATTTTATTTAACAAATGCCAAAATGCGAGATTTTCTTATTTGTGTAAAAAAAATTGGAAAATTATTAAACAAAATTTTACGTATATTATTTTGTTAAAGAGTTTGTAATTATTTTCAAAAATAATAATATTTATCACAAGAATGTAATTATTTAAAATTTTGTAAATTACCTAAACTCTTGTCAGAAATTCAATTATTTTCAAAAAATCTAAAAAAAATTATGGTCTATATTTCCAATAACCTTTATAAATAAATAACAATAATCTTGGACAAAGTTTAATTATTTTGATGAATTTAAATAAAATTCATCACAAGAATTCAAATATTTTCAAAAATTTTAATAAACAAGTTGTATATCCAAATGTTCATTACATAAACATTTTGCTTCCTCCCCGCAGGTGGTACACGATAACTAAAAGGCATAAAAATGTTAACATCTTCTCAAATCGATAACTAGAAGTTATCAAAAAGGAAAGTGTACCCGCTGGGTCTTTATGATAAGAAGAAAATAAATTTCTAATAAAAGTGTGAATTTTTCGTCTTTAATTGTGATTAATTTCGTAAATTCAAATACAATATATACTTTATATATATCAATCGATCCGTTTTAATGCAAAGAATAAGATTTTTGAAAAAATTAGTAAAATTTTATTGTACAACAATATAATGTTGATGAAAGAACTGATTTTTTGAAAAAAAATGGGAATTTTTCAACTTTTATTGTCATTAA
Organism: Leptopilina myrica (nomen nudum); assembly: GCA_032872475.1. NCBI lineage: Eukaryota > Metazoa > Arthropoda > Insecta > Hymenoptera > Figitidae > Leptopilina > Leptopilina myrica (nomen nudum). Next base: position 17,598,900 of record CM065461.1, read on the forward strand.
CTCTATAAAATCTCATAAAATTTTTACCTTATATTGACCAATCGATTCATCTTGGTGCAAATTTGAAAATTTTGTAAATTTAACGACTACAAAGCTTCCTCACGAGGAAGCAAAATCATGTCAAAATTTCAATTATTTTCAAAAAAATTCTTATTTCGATGATTTTTAATATTTTTTACAGTTTTGTGGCGGGCGAGAATCATGCGCCTCCGAGTTCCCCCACTCCGCCGTCTAAAGGTGGAAAAAACTATGCATGTACTTTCACTTGATATAAGTGCAAAGTAAAAGCCCAAAACCTTATGTTCAATTTTTTTTCATAAAATACATATATTGAACTATAAGTGGTGTGAATTGCAATTAAAAATATTGATAAATAACTAGTCAGGAATTTTTTGAAAAAAAACTCCACCCCCCATGAAGCTAGGTCGGATTTTTTTTTTTGAAAATTTTTGTGAAAACAAATGAACAACTTTTTCCTCTATAATTTAACCGGAAGCAATGGTCATCGAAAAACTACGTTTCTCGAACTTTGACGATTGTTTACACTGTTTTTTGCAACCGGAAATCGAGAGCAAACCATGGGGCTCTTACATGGGGCCCCCAAACTACAAGAAACTATTGAGACTTTTCAGGTTGCACTTTTGTGCACTTTTTGCACTCACCGACTGGCCTAAAATAGGGACAGCGAAAAAGTTCGCTGTGAGATCAAACCAGTTCGCTATGACAGCAAACTCGCATAAATTTTTACTAATGTTTGCTGCCACAACTAACATGTTCGCTGCCACTGCAAACGTCTTAGTTGTGGTAGCTAATTTTCAGAAATTTCACAGCAAACATCTGTTTACTGCTGGAGCTAATTTCTTTTTTTTCGTGTTCCTTAAATGGTAAAAAAACTAAAAAAATTCCCAAAATAATACTGAAAATCGAATTTTTTAAAGCAATAAAAGTTAATCAATTGATTTTAACCTATTTGCACTCTAATATACTTAAAAAACAAATTTATACACAAAAAAGTCGTAATTTCCAGAAAAATCACTCTATATATATATATTTTTTTTGTGCGCTTTTTTGACAAAAAATCAATATTCCGACTCCATTATCTCCGACATTTTTGCATATGCAATTTTGTCACCAGATACTTTTTTTCGCCGCTTTGCATCAGCTACAACTTTGCTATTGACAACTTTTTGCCCATTCCAAATCTTTTCAAGTTATTTGTAGTAATTTTTTTTTAAGTTTTTGGACCCGACCAATCTTAAAACTTTTAATAAAATCTGTATTTTATAGTAATACCCAGGCGCGAACTGACGCTGGATTCAGGCTTTACTGAAGCTTGGATGAGGATTGGTCAATATTGATCAAGCCTTGGCGGGACGGCGGAAGCAAGGTTGATTCTAGCCATAATGTAACATTTATTTAAGTCTCGCGCTCCAGTCTTTGTTGAAGATTGGCGTTCAATCTTCAATCAATGCTGCGGAAGCCTAATTCAAGACTGAAACAAGGCTGCTTCCACTGTTCCCCAATTTACGCGACTCTCGCGCCCATTCAATATAATATGAAAATATCAATTGATAATAATAATAATAATAATAATAATAATAATAATAATAAATATTATTGACATTATTTTTATTCATATTATATATGTGTATAAATTTAATTGCAATATACTATTAGAACAATTATATATATTATTTTCATGTAAATAATATATTATTAAAAACAAATGTCATTTGAAATAGTAAAATAAAAAAAATAATTTTAGTAAAAAAAGATAATTTTTTTGTTAATCGGTACATTTTTTTCTTGATTTTTTAACAGACTTTTAATATTATTTACAAATATATTCACATTTTGTATTCACAACACAACACACAATTTGATGATTTTATATATCGCTTAGAAACGAAAACGGAAAAATATTCGCTCGCATGTGGGATCGAACCCCCCGACGCATACCCGACACCTCTATAAACGCACCTATTTAAACCGCACGGCCAACGAAGGTTGGAAGGGAACCTGCTTAATCAAGTATATTACTGCCAGAGCATGGTAACTCAACATTGATTCAGCATTGGACACCAATGTTCGTTCCATGCTCGATTCAAGACTCAGTCAATCTTCGTGAGCGAAAATACAATATTCACTCTCTTTATTACCGTGTGCATTGAACAATATTAAATATAAATATTTATAAATTATTTAATATTACAATATTTATTTTTGATAATATGTTTAATTTTATTATATATTATTTTTTTCTTGCACAGTGTCAAATTATTATTTTTAAAGATCAAGAGTTTCGTTTGTCTGAAAAATTTTCAGTGATCAAAAGCTTACAGTGTAAAAAATGTTCATTAAGGTGCAATAAATATTTATGCTATATTTTACATTCTCATCATATGAGAAAGTATTAGTTTTGGTCGAAAATTGACTTTCGCTAATTTTATGAAATCTCGACGTTTTGGGGTCCCCTGAGTCCGAAAAACATGGTCTAAAAAAAGTGTCTGTCCGTATGTCTGTCTTCGTGTCTGTCTGTAGACACAATGGTGTCCCTACGATAACTCTTGAAAAACTTATTGCATCAACTTGAAACTTTGCATGCACAAAGTTAGTGTTAAAATACAGATCGAGTTCGTTAGCCAGTCATTTTCGTCAAAAACTACGCAAACTACAGTAGTTTCAAAATTTTAAAAATTCAATTTTTTCAAATTTCATTATTTTTAACTTTATATTACTTTAGATTAGACAAATACAAACAACTTTTCTATACAACATTTTTTCATAGAAAGTCAAATTTCGAAGTTATAGGCTCTTAAATAGTAAAAAAATACTCAAAAATTCTAAAATAACGCTAAAAATCAAAATTTATCAAAGAGAAAAAAATTATTACATTAATTTCCACATATTCTCACCCCATTGTACTCAAAAAATGCTCACATTAACCAAAAACTAGTAATTTCCGGAAAAACCACCGTATATATATATTTTTTATCATTTTTTTAACAAAAATCAATATTCGAACTCAATTATCTCCAAAACTATTGCCTATGGGAGCTTGCTACCAGAGACTTTTTTTCTCGTCTTACCATCAGCTACAACTTTGCTGTTGACAACTTTTCACTAAACTTAAAACTTTTCGACTTATTTGCAAAAAACTAATTTTTTATTACATTCTCATCATATGAGAAAGTATTAGTTTTGGTCGAAAATTGACTTTCGCTAATTTTATGAAATCTCGACGTTTTGGGGTCCCCTGAGTCCGAAAAACATGGTCTAAAAAAAGTGTCTGTCCGTATGTCTGTCTTCGTGTCTGTCTGTAGACACAATGGTGTCCCTACGATAACTCTTGAAAAACTTATTGCATCAACTTGAAACTTTGCATGCACAAAGTTAGTGTTAAAATACAGATCGAGTTCGTTAGCCAGTCATTTTCGTCAAAAACTACGCAAACTACAGTAGTTTCAAAATTTTAAAAATTCAATTTTTTCAAATTTCATTATTTTTAACTTTATATTACTTTAGATTAGACAAATACAAACAACTTTTCTATACAACATTTTTTCATAGAAAGTCAAATTTCGAAGTTATAGGCTCTTAAATAATAAAAAAATACTCAAAAATTCTAAAATAACGCTAAAAATCAAAATTTATCAAAGAGAAAAAAATTATTACATTAATTTCCACATATTCTCACCCCATTGTACTCAAAAAATGCTCACATTAACCAAAAACTAGTAATTTCCGGAAAAACCACCGTATATATATATTTTTTATCATTTTTTTAACAAAAATCAATATTCGAACTCAATTATCTCCAAAACTATTGCCTATGGGAGCTTGCTACCAGAGACTTTTTTTCTCGTCTTACCATCAGCTACAACTTTGCTGTTGACAACTTTTCACTAAACTTAAAACTTTTCGACTTATTTGCAAAAAACTAATTTTTTATTACATTCTCATCATATGAGAAAGTATTAGTTTTGGTCGAAAATTGACTTTCGCTAATTTTATGAAATCTCGACGTTTTGGGGTCCCCTGAGTCCGAAAAACATGGTCTAAAAAAAGTGTCTGTCCGTATGTCTGTCTTCGTGTCTGTCTGTAGACACAATGGTGTCCCTACGATAACTCTTGAAAAACTTATTGCATCAACTTGTTTACACTAGGATTAACCGTTTAATAAATATTATTAAAATACTATTTTTTGTCAAACGCGTGTGACCTTGCAACTCAGCGTTGCCAACTCAAGAGTTTAACGCATGTGTTGAGTTGGCTACGCTGAGTCGCAAGGTCACTCGCGTTTGACAAAAAATAGTATTTTGATATTTTCTAAACGGTTAATCCTAATGTAAAAATACTTGGCATAAATATTTATTACACCCTAATGAACAATTTTTACACTGGAAGTTTTTGATCACTGAAAATTTTTCAGACAAACGAAAGCGAAACTTTTGAAATTTGTAAATAATAATTTTACACTGTGCAAGAAAAAAATAATATAAGATTTAACTTTATTTATAATATAATATCATTAATGTAAATATTATACACTAAATAATTATTAATATTTATTTACCACTGTTATCTTAATATTATAATTATAGTATTATTATTTTGAATAATAATACTTATTATATTATATTATTATATTATTATTATTGTATTTAATAATAATATCAATAATTATTAAATATTAAATAATTATTAATTAATATTTATTTTTTAATAATTTCTAAATATTTACATTTAATATATTAAATGTAAATATTAATAAATTATTAATTATTTAATAATTATTTATTAATTTAGATAATTTTTTATCTAAATTATTTGATTATTTATTAATATTTACATATAATAAATTAAATGTAAATATTAATAAATTATTTAATATTTAATTATTTAATAATATTTACATTTAATATATTAAATGTAAATATTAATAAATTATTTAATATTTAATAATTATTTATTAACTTAGATAATTTTTTATATTATTTAAAAATGATTGATGAAATTATTGATTATTGTTTAGTGCATACGGTAATAAATAAAGTGAATATTGTATCATCGTTGATTCAAGCCTTGATTCAAGCTTGAATAAAGATTGGATATTCAAGCTTCACACACGAAGATTGATCAAGTCTTGAATCGAGCATGGGACGAACATTGGTCTCCAATGTTGAACCAACATTGAGTGACAGTGTTTTAAAGACTGCTTCAACTCTGGATTACCCACGCTGGGCGTTCAAGGCTCAATAAAGCTTCAATCCATCGTCAGCATTGGTCTTTCGCGCCTGGGTAGCTAAGAACAATTTTAACTATTTATTTTAAATTTTTGTTATTTTTTGCATTATAACAGAATATTACAATATTTTTAAAAATAATTAATAAGTCGAAATGCGTTCACTTTGTTTACTATTTTATTTGGTTTTTTAACAAAGGGTTTTTCAAAAAAAAATTTCCAGAAAAGGAAAATTATTTTCACTAAAATTCGAATTTTTAGGTTTTTAAAAACTGGATTATTGATCGAAAAATATAAATTTTGCTGCAAGATTTCAAGCTAATCACTTTAGCGGTTTTCAGGGAAACATGCACACCGTAACAGTATTTTTGTAACATACAATTCAGTGATAATAGCGGTAATAATTTCATGTTCAGTTCTGACCTTTTGATGAGTACCGCGATCAAAATATTAATAACTTTAGTTTTAATGCACAGAATTTAATGAAAATATGGAAAACATTCTCGGTAATATATACTTTTGAAATAAACAATAAAATTTTTTTCAATTTTTTGAGCTCCAAAAAGATATGTAACCCCTTAAGTATATTTTCACAATTTTACTCAACAACACCAAAAACATACATTTAAGTCTATACTTAATTTCGCAATCTTTATCAAAAGCATGTAATGAGAATGTAATCTTTAAAGTCGTAGTAACTTTAAAAAAATAGTTTTATAAAACATATAATTCGAAACAGGAAGCAAAACGCCTTCACTAAAACTGAATCAGTGAAATTTCACTGTGAATTAGTGACTCAATTCTCACGAAATCAGTGAGGAGTCAAACTTTCATCCCACTTAAATGGAAATCCGATATTTTTTATATAAATGTATAATAATGGAGATTAAAAAAGGGTACGTTTTTTTGTCATAAACGAATGCAATAACTCAGCCGTCCAAGAGTTGAAAAAACTATATATATATATATATATATATATATATATATATATATATATTATAACCTCTCCTTTCTTTTTTTAAATTTTTTTGACTATTTTTGACTATTTTTGACTAATTTTGAGGTTATCTACACTTTGAATTTAGGGGAATTTTAATTTTTAATATTTAAGCGCCAGAATATTTATCATAAAAATATCCAAAAGATTTTATTTAATAAATTTTTCACTAACGAAAATTTAGCCTAGCTTGCTCAGAAATTGTGAGGAAAGAGTTTTCCCCACAAACCGCGGAGAGGGGAGGGGTAAGGAGATAACACATTAATTTTCACTTCACTGATTTTAAGTTAACAATTAATAGATTTTTATTAATTAATCATTTTAATTACTAACAAATACAATTTAATGATTCGGCAGAAGGCCGAATTTAAATTAGCAATATGCCGCATTACAATGCGGTGACAAGCATCACTTTCAGAATTATAATTCTTTCGAATAATTATTGCCAATCCGGCGAGAAATCACTATCTTTAAACTAAATGGGACTCACCGTCAATTCGACGCCGACCACGCATAGCACCTCGTCCAGACATGGCACTTTTATTTATTTTTTTTTTACTTTTATAAATTTTCAAATTAAATTTCAATCGGCGTGATGCGCCTGTTACCACTATCAAAACGAGAATGATCAAAAAATGGCTGACTTGGTTACAACGAACGAGTCGCTACGCGCGCGCTTCGTTTTCTCCTGGTGAGTCCCAAGCGCACAATAATTTCACTATTTCATAGTCTTTTAGTCTTTTAATTACTCTCCCAGGGTAATTGGGTCGCAGACGGTAAAGTAGAGCGCGATCTTATTCACCGCCGTCGCTGAATTTGAATCCGCCTTTAATCCAATATGGCCACCGTCATTAATTTGACAGGACTAAAACAAAGTAGTTTTTCGTCTTCCTGGTGCTCTTGAATATTCGGGAATCACGTCCGAATATATGCACCAGGAAACACTTCCCTTGATGATTGAGCCCATTAACCGGCTGCTAGTGGAATAACAATCCGAGGAACCTCTCGACGAACATGAAAAGAAAAACAACAAACGATTCGGCAGAAATTGTTCCGAACAACTCCGTTCTACAATTGTCGATCTGACGAGTTGGCAGGTTTGAATAGTACAATTTGAATGATTTATTTACTTGAAATTAGAGAGTTTTAAAATTCAATAATAATAATTTTGGTTTATTTTAGAAAGACAAGGAAAGATTCTCGTTTTGATAATAATTTTATCGTATGATTAATATCAACATAAAAAAAATAGATTAACATTGTGCGTGGCAAAATGCCGCGTCACAACTCTCCCCTGTCAAGACTCGGCCCAAGGGGTCGAGCAGGTGAGCCCCAATTCTGAAGTCACCCCTCGCCAGATCAGCTCATCTTATTACATTAACCTTAATCAATGTTTACACTTGAATTTAATTTAATCAATTATTATCATCATCCAAGAATCATATTCTTTTTTTTAATGTTCTCATACCAAGAAACAACTTATTTATTTAACTAGATTTTGAGTCAAAATAATAATTTTAGCCATCACTACTGTTAAAATTTTTATTACTTGAATTACTTATTTCTTATAACTTATTTACTTTTAGTTAGGAAAGGAAAAGGCAACGTCAGTTTGTATGGATTTAGTCAATCAATAACTAGAGTTAAATTTTTTTTAATTTTTAATAGCGAGGGGTAATTTACCCTCCCTCACAAGGGTACCATTTACAAAATTTTTTTTTTTTATTAGAACCGGGAGAGACAGTGGTGGTAGTCGTGCCCCTTTTGGTGGCAAAATCCGCAACGACCCGCTCTCGCCGCTGTTTTACCCCAATAAACAGGGGTTTTAGCTTTAGCGGCCAGCTGCTCCTTCATCTGGGCGATACACCACTCCCGGGTTCGAGGGATAGAGACGGGGGGTTGGTCTTCTTGAGGAGCTTTCTGCTCCTCCTGAATAGGCTAGTGGAATTGACCCAAGTCTTGTAACCCAGGAAGAAGGCTTTCCTCCTCTGGCGTCAATGGTTCCACCGGGGATTCAGCAATACGCCGAATAAGGTAGTCGATGTTCCCCTCAGTGAAGGAAGACGCTTCTGAAGGGAATCCTCCTCTCGTCCACAAGCTTCGGGCGACCACCAATTCCTCGACTGACTCCTCTTCCTGAGATAATGTGCGCCGGATTACACTCGCTATTGCGTAACAGAAAAAATAATCTGTTCTATTTTACTATTCCTACCTTTATCAATCATTATTATAAGTTCAGCTATCCAGAGATAGATGTGTTAGTTGCTCCAATGTAACTATCTGACAGATCGCCAAACTTGTTTAATTTAATACGAATAAGAACACGCTGGTATTTATTTATGTATTTAAGCTTATCATGCTCCACTTCTACTTCCTTATTTCAATGTATTAAGAGATTCAGAGAGATAACACGAAATTGTTTCATTATTTTGTGGATTTGAATTTGATCCTTATTTGGTTTATCCAGAGCAAAAATTTGATCTAATTATCAGATTTATCTAGAGCAAGAATTTGATCCAATTATTCAATTTATCTAGAGCAAAATTTGATCCAATTATCCAATTTATTTAGAGCAAAATTTGATCCAATTATTCAATTTATTTAGAGCAAAACTTGATCCAATTATTCAATATATCTAGAGCAAAGTTTGATCCAATTATTCAATTTATTTAGAGCAAAATTTGATCCAATTATTTAACTTATCTAGAGCAAAATTTTATCCAATTACTCAATTTATCTAGAGCAAAATTTGCTCCAATTATTTAACTTATCTAGAGCAAAATTTTATCCAATTACTCAATTTATCTAGAGCAAAATTTGCTCTATTTTTACGAAATTGTCTAGACTAATTATATTCAAAATTTTTCGACATATTTGAACAATTTTTATTATTTGGACCCAAATTTTATTTTTCAAAGTCAAAACTAATTAAAATTTTACTGTTACTTATTTTCAATTATTATTATTATTTTTGTAGAATTTTCTAGATTTATTTATTAATTCAAGTTTTATAAAATTCTCTCTGAAACTAATTTTGGAATCTTCTGATATCCCGACAGACTTATCGCGATCAATACGAATAAGAACGATTTCTTAGTTTCCTGCGTCGAGGGGGTTTATTAGTTATATCCGGATTTCTTTCGGATTCTGGATTAACTTCCGGATCATGATTTTCTACTTCCGAATCAGTATCAGAACAAACCACTTCTAACAATTCACGATCTAACTGTTGTTCAATTTCCGAATCTGTTAATTCTAATTCCTCTTCGAGGGCGTGATATGGTTGAATATGGGAGGCATGATATCTTCCTGCTAACCGACCGTCCGTCGAAGACAATTCATACACATTTGGCGAAACTACTTTTACTACCATGAACGGGCCGTGAAAAGATGGAGCCAATTTACTAGCAAACTTATCCTGCTTACGAGACAACACATGTAGGGGTTTCTTAACCAAATCACCGATCTCGAAGTGTAAATCTCTTCGCCCACGATTATAATATTTCGCCTGTTTGACGAATGCTCGATCCTGATTTTGACAAATTTTCTCTCTTAAATCGTTTAATCGAGTTATACGAGTTGTCCATTCAGCAATATCAGCGACTGGCAACTCGTTTTCCCCCTCCACAAGACGACGCCTAGACCTTAGGGGCATTGGCTCTCTGCCAAAATTGAGTAAAGAAGGAGTTACACGATTAGTACTGTGTAATGCCGTGTTGTAAGCGAAACGAAAATCGCCCACAAAAATATCCCAATTTCGGTGATTCTCGTCGATAAATGACCGAACCATTGTCTTGAGAACCCTATTGGTTCTCTCAACAGGGTTCGCCTGTGGATGGTATAAGGGATTGAATGAATGATGAATTTGATAGGCGGTGCATAAGCTTTTTATCGCATTATTCTGATATTCGGTACCACTATCCGAATGTAATACATGCGGTGTACCCCATCGATTTATTACCATTTCACGAAATGAATTTATGACTGTTGTGGCATTTGCAGTACGCAATGGTGCCACTTCAATCCACTTCGTGAATAGGTCTTGAAAGACAATCAAATATTCGAATCCCCTAGAACTCCTTGGAAACGGACCCATTATATCCGTAGCTACTACACTCCAAGGTTCTTGAATGATTCTTTGCCTCATTATTCCGCGAGGCTTTGATTGTTCTGTTTTGTTCATTTGACAGGTAATGCAAGTACGCACGAATTTTTCTACATCTTTAAACATCCCGGGCCAATAATATCTTATTGAAAGTCGGTCATAGGTCTTTTGACCACCCAAATGACCTGATTGAGGATTTTCATGTGCCTCCCGCATAATTAAAAGTTGGTCCTCTTTAGGGACTACTAACTTCCATGCGTTGAGGTCATCCATGAGATCCTCAAGTAAGGGATTATTTCGATACCGATATAACCTATCATTTTCTACTTTCCAACCGTGATGTTTATGTGGTTCATTTATTACTGATTCGCGACGCCTATTATACCAGTCATCGTCAATAGCTTCGATAGCCGCAACTTTATTTTCATCCGAATCTTCATACATTCGGGACAGCGCGTCCGGAATGTCATGCATCGATCCTTTTCTATGTATGATTTCAAAATCATACTCCAATAGTTCAAGTGACCAGCGGGCTAGTCGCCCGGTCGGGTTTCTAAGATTTTTTAACCATCTTAGACTACTATGGTCGGTTATCACTGTGAAGTGATAACCTTCCAAATAAAATCGAAACTTTTTAATTGACCAGATGACTGCCAAGCATTCTTTCTCTGTTGTGGAGTAATTGCGCTCCGCATCAGAGAGAATGCGACTGGCGTACGCGATGACACGCTCTTGGCCATCTTGTACTTGAGTAACTACAGCACCTAAGCCGAAGTTGCTGGCGTCAGTTTGAATACAAAAGGGGATTTTAAAATCCGGGTATCCCATTATTGGGGGAGAAGCTAATATCTTTTTTAAATCATTGAACGCATTATTTTGTTCGTCGGTCCATTTGAAAGGTTGATTCTTTTTTGTTAAACGCGTTAACGGCTCACAGATTCGCGCGTAATTTTTAATGAACCTCCTATACCAAGAGGTAATTCCAATGAACCGGCGAAGTTGACGCAATGTTTTCGGTTGAGGAAAACTTAATATGGGGCGAACTTTATCATCATCGACTGATAACCCTTTATGATTTACTACAAAACCTAAGTATTTAGCCTCAGATACACAAAAGTTACATTTGTCTGGGTTAAGAGTTAAACCTGATTCTGTTAATTTATTAATCACTCGTTCTAACCATACCAAATGCTCCTCATACGTTTCGGTCGCGATTATTAAATCATCTAAGTATGCGAATACGAAGGGTTTCATCTCAGGAGTTATTATTTTATCTATAAGCCTTTGAAAGGTGGCTGGTGCTCCGCAAAGACCAAAAGGCATTCTTTTGTATTGCATAAGCCCCAAACCAGGCACGAAGAAGGCAGTTTTTGCCTTACTTTCTTCGCTTAGCGGTATTTGATGATAACCTAATTTTAAATCTAATTTGGAAATAAACTTAGCAGAGCTAAGTTTATCCAAAATCTCCGCCATAAAGGGTAACGCGTATAAGTCTTTAACTGTCACATTATTTACCTTTCTAAAATCAATGCAGAGACGGTAGGTACCATCCGGCTTACGAACCATTACAACCGCATTACACCAATCACTATTTGATGCTTCTAAAACTCCTATGTTAAGGAGTTCTTTAACTAACTTAATAAACTCCTCGCATACTTTTGGCGACATGCGATAATTTTTCTGACGAATTGGGGCATTATCACCTGTATTTATTACATGTTCTACCAATTTAGCTGGGGGCAATTTGTCTGGAACCGAGGGGATGATTCTTTTTAAAAGTGTCTCGAGATGTTTTCTTTCTTTGTTGGTTAATTCAACTAATCCGGCACACGATTCATCATTATTCGGTTCGGTTTGACCAAAATCTACCCTAACAACTGGCTTATCGGATACCCACAATTTCTGATCATTAATATCGATTATTATGCCGAATGTTCGCAAAAAATCCATACCTAATATACAGTATTCGGTTAATTTGGGAACTATTCGCACATTTATTTTATTAGTTATTCCCGCGAAGCTCATTGGTAATATACTTTCACCAATAATAGGCTCAATAGTACCGTTCGCCAATAAAACGCTACTTTGTTTATCATTATTTATTTTATAATTATTCGAATTTATTATCGATTCACCTATTGAGCCTAAATAAGTTCTAGCCGAACCCGTATCAACTAGTGCGTTAATTTCTGAATCCCCTATTCTAATATTTATGTAAGGTCTTGAATGAGTACTATCACCGCCTAATTTATTCAATTTATTTCCCTCCTGTCCGAATTGACAAGTTAAGTGGGGATTATTTAGTTCATAGGGTTTAGTATCCACCGAATCAAGTTTACAATCAATAGGTTGATCACAGACTTTTTTCAATTTATTATTTATTTTATTTACTTCACTAGCCGGGTTTAACAATTTACTATCAAAATCATTATGAGCTAAAGTTTCAATATTCAAAGAAGATTTTACTATTTTACTTTTACGAGCCTTACTATTCGCGGTTAAACTAGTTTTATCCGGTTTTACTTTTACTTTATTGTTAAGGGTCTGTGCAACTAAATTAGGAGGATCATCGACCCTAAGGTTGATCTCCATTTTTAGTTTCCCTTACAATAATCAGATTCACAGTCAAATTTCGTGACATCTTTTTCTCCGCATATGTGGCAGAATTTCGTCCATGCTTTTGGGCATTTTTTCCATTCATGGTCGTCCTTACGACAATTGAAGCAAGGAGGTTGAGACTTAGGCTCACGAAACTTTCTTTTCGTCTGTGAATCATTTTTATTCGTCGAATTATTCGACTTCGGTTTATTAGACAATGACTTATCGACATTTTCTTTTTTAACTCCCGAATTTTTCGAATTATTCGGGTTTTTTACTTCCTTGATATTCGCGGGCTTTGAATTTAATTTCTCGACTAAAGCATCTAAAACTTTAGTCATTTTTTCTACTAGAACTACCGAATCTTTACTATCTGAGAACGTCGTTGACTTTGATTCAAATTTTCCCGAATAAGCAAACTCAGGGAAAAATGAATTCTCAGGTGGTACCGGTTTTCTTTCGACTTTAAGCGAATCTAACATTCGCTCCACTTCGGAAGCTATTGTGGACAATTCAATCAGGGTTTTAAATTCACGCCTACTTATGGAACGCTTTATTTCGGGGCGAAGGTTGAAATATATTCTATCTAATACTTCAATCAAGGAAACAGGCCGAGTGAATTTAGAATAGAGTCCTTGCATACAAATAATATAAGTTGTAGTGGACTCATCCGGACCCTGTACACGATTTGAGACTTGTTCTTCAAGTCTCCATTGGTAATTTTTGTCCCCGAAATTAGTTCTACACGCGTCTTTAAATTGATCCCACGAAGACCAATTATTTTTGTTTAATCGAAACCATTGCAGCGCTATTCCGTCTAGGAGTAAAGGTGCGGCGCGAAGAACATCTTCACCGGGAAGTGATGAAATTTCCATAGCATCTTCTACTCGAGATAGGAAGTCCTCAACGCTTGAGGTTTTGTCACCGATAAATTTTATACCCCATTTACGAACTATTGTATCTAAGGGTTTTCTGTAATTTACCGAAGGTTGATTCAACATATGTTTTTCCGAAAACATTTCATTATTCGGATAATTTTTCCGAATTTTATTACTATTTTGATGAAGACAACCATTCCTATTCTCAAACGGGTCTAATTCATCGTTAATTTCCAGGGAAGAATGACTAAGCACTGAGCTAGCCCTGGGCCGACCCTCAGCCAGTGTTTGGCCGACCTTATAATCGTTTTGAGTCGTATTAGCCTCGGGAACTACTCTCAGCTGTCGTTTCGATGGTATTGGCCTAAAAGAACTTTCAACTGGTTTCGTATAATTTGTTTCCGGTAAGAAATCGAATTTATTGATTGTTTGATCGAGAGCTGGTTTTATAACACAGGCCGACAAATTTTAATCAACTGCATGTTGCCTAAAATATTACTGCCGATTCTTACAGGATTTTGTCCGTAGAATACGAATCTGACCTTGAAAATATTGGATTGGCTCTAGTTTTTAATCAATTTACGTTTCAATATACAAAATATGCATTTTTAGCATTTTTTGAATGAATGTACAACAATACACCGAATCAGTAAATCTGTCCGCATAGCACAAAATGAAAGTTTAAACACTGCTCTTCAATATCCAAAAACAAAAAATGTAATTTATGTACACTTTAACCTGTAATGTCAAAAGAGACATTCGCTGTTCCACAAGCATATTGAAAACAACAGTACTTTTGACCATGTAAGGTAATTTAAATAACAATTAGTCTCTCTAGGGGTTTTTATGGTCGCTGCTTACTGATCTGTATTTAGATTTTAATATTCAAAATGGCGAATCCAATATGGCAGAATTTTTTTTAAATTTTAAATTTTTATCATAAAAGGCGTAAATTATCTTTAAAAATTTGGTCCGCCACTTGTAATTTTTATATTTCATAGCAGATTTGTAACTAGCGATTATAAAAACGCCAGAGACACTAATTTTTACTTGAATTACCTTACATGGTCAAAAGTAATATTAATTTTAATACGTTTATGGAACAGCATATGTTTTTTTGGACATTATAGGTTAAAGTGTACATAAATTACATTTTTTGTTTTTGGATATTCAAGAGCAGTGTTTAAGCTTTCAATTGGTGTTATGCGGACAAATTTACTGTTTCTGTGTATTGTTGTACAATCATTCAAAAAATGCCAAAAATGCATATTTTGTATAATGAAACGTAAATTGATTAAAAACTGGAGCCAATCCAATATTTTCAAGGTCAAATTCGTATTCTATGGACAAAATCTTATAAAAATCAGCTTCTATTGGTTAGGCCACAAAATTTTGTTGGCCTGTGTAATATTTGATCGTTTTGGTGTCAACAAGCACTCCAAATCTATTAGGGGCTCAGATGACCCGATATTCAAATTTTCATAATAAGGAGTCATGGAAAATTTACTGTTTGATTTATGAATGACCGATGCCATTTTACCCGGTTTATGAATTTCAAATTTTTCGCTGGACGGAGTAATTCGACCCGAATAATCAGCTGACGGATTCTGATAACCCGTCGCAGCGTGCGATACCGAATTTGCGATTGTAGTCCCTATCGTTACATACGAATAAGTTGTACTACTCGTAGTGAGGGTGGGGGTATTTGTATTTTGTGTACAATATACCGTCGTCGTGAAAGGTATACTAGCCGCATGTGAAGGTAGTATGTGATTTTACCCAAGTTTTGTTTTACCAAAGTATGAATTGACCACTATTGACAGTATTCAGAGCGCTATGCATATGGCAATGTAAACAAAACATGTAGAATGTCATGCGTGCTCCTGAAATTAAAAATGTCGGTAAATAAACTGCAATTTAAGTGTGCTTAATAGAAATAGATGGCGCAGTAAGTACAATTCTAAGAATAATATAAATGAATGATATTAAATAAAATAAATGTTTGTAATAATTTTATTTTAAACAGTTTGTTTTATTATTAATAATAAATAAATAAATTAATTAAAAAAAATAAATAATAAAATTAAAATATAAATAAAGGGAATTAGGTTAAATGAAAAATAATAAAATTAATAATTGCAATTTATTAATTTAATAATGAAAAATAATGTAAAATGAATAAAATTTGTTTAAATTAAATAAATTGAATAGAAAATAATGAATTAAATTGCATTTTTTTGTTTTATTGACATGAATAATAAAAGTATTGGTTTTTTAAAATAATAATAATAATTTATTAATAAGGAAGATTTTTTCATAAGCTTGTTGATACTTAAATAAATAAATACTTGATTAAAAAAATAAATAAATACTTAAATAAATACATACATGAATAAATAAATACTTCAATATATAAATAAACTTTATTAATTATTAGATAATTAAACATTAATAATATTAATGAAATTTGTTAAATGGAATTAATTTATTTATTGAATTAAATTAAATTAAATAATAATACCCGCGTTGAAGAGGAAGCTTGAGAAAAATCCAGCAAAGTATGGGAAAGCTTGGCAAAATTCGGCAAAGCTTGGCAAAGTGTGGGAGCATAAAAATTTTATTCTTTTTTTCTTATTTTTTTTGGAAAAATAAAAAATCTCAATTTCTGGAGCTTGGCAAAGTTCGGCAAAAGTCGGCAAAGTGTGGCAGAAAAAAAATTTATTATTTTTTCTTATTTTTTATAGAAAATGAAAAATCTCAATTTCTAGAGCTAGGCAAAGTTCGGCAAAAGTCGGCAAAGTGTGGGAGAATAAAAATTTTATTCTTTTTTTCTTATTTTTTTTTGGAAAAATAAAAAATCTCAATTTCTGGAGCTTGGCAAAATTGGAAAAAGTCAACAAAGTGTGATTTTAAATTTAAAAAAAAAATATAAGACAAACAATTTTTTTATTCTCCCACACTTTGCCGACTTTTGCCAAACTTTGCCAAGCTCCAGAAATTGAGATTTTTCATTTTCTATAAAAAATAAGAAAAAATAATAAATTTTTTATTCTGCCACACTTTGCCGACTTTTGCCTAACTTTGCCAAGCTCCAGAAATTGAGATTTTTTATTTTTCCAAAAAAAAAATAAGAAAAAAGAATAAAATTTTTATTCTCCCACACTTTGCCGACTTTTGCCGAACTTTGCCTAGCTCCAGCAATTAAGATTTTTCATTTTTCATAAAAATGAAGAAAAAAAGAATAAAATTTTTATTCTCCCACACTTTGCCGACTTTTGCCGAACTTTGCATAGCTCCAGAAATTGAGATTTTTCATTTTCTATAAAAAATAAGAAAAAATAATAAATTTTTTATTCTGCCACACTTTGCCGACTTTTGCCGAACTTTGCCAAGCTCCAGAAATTGAGATTTTTTATTTTTCAAAAAAAAATAAGAAAAAAAGAATAAAATTTTTATTCTCCCACACTTTGCCGACTTTTGCCGAACTTTGCCTACCTCTGAAAATTGAGATTTTTCATTTTTTATAAAAAATAAGAAAAAATAATAAATTTTTTATTCTGCCACACTTTGCCGACTTTTGCCGAACTTTGCCTAGCTCTAGAAATTGAGATTTTTCATTTTCTATAAAAAATAAGAAAAAATAATAAATTTTTTATTCCGCCACACTTTGCCGACTTTTGCCGAACTTTGCCAAGCTCCAGAAATTGAGATTTTTCATTTTCTATAAAAAATAAGAAAAAATAATAAATTTTTTATTCTGCCACACTTTGCCGACTTTTGCCGAACTTTGCCAAGCTCCAGAAATTGAGATTTTTTATTTTTCCAAAAAAAATAAGAAAAAAAGGATAAAATTTTTATTCTGCCACACTTTGCCGACTTTTGCCGAACTTTGCCTAGCTCTAGAAATTGAGATTTTTTATTCTCTATAAAAAATAAGAAAAAATAATAAATTTTTTATTCTGCCACACTTTGCCGACTTTTGCCGAACTTTGCCTAGCTCAAGAAATTGAGATTTTTCATTTTCTATAAAAAATAAGAAAAAATAATAAATTTTTTGTTCTGTTACACTTTGCCGACTTTTGCCGATCTTTGCCTAGCTCTGAAAATTGAGATTTTTCATTTTCTATAAAAAATAAGAAAAAATAATAAATTTTTTATTCCGCCACACTTTGCCGACTTTTGCCGAACTTTGCCAAGCTCCAGAAATTGAGATTTTTTATTTTTCCAAAAAAATAAGAAAAAAGAATAAAATTTTTATTCTCCCACACTTTGCCGACTTTTGCCGAACTTTGCCTAGCTCTAGAAATTGAGATTTTTCATTTTTTATAAAAAATAAGAAAAAATAATAAATTTTTTATTCTGCCACACTTTGCCGACTTTTGCCGAACTTTGCCTAGCTCTAGAAATTGAGATTTTTCATTGTCTATAAAAAATAAGAAAAAATAATAAATTTTTTATTCTGCCACACTTTGCCGACTTTTGCCGAACTTTGCCAAGCTCCAGAAATTGAGATTTTTTATTTTTCCAAAAAAAAATAAGAAAAAAAGGATAAAATTTTTATTCTGCCACACTTTGCCGACTTTTGCCGAACTTTGCCTAGCTCTAGAAATTGAGATTTTTTATTTTCTATAAAAAATAAGAAAAAATAATAAATTTTTTATTCTGCCACACTTTGCCGACTTTTGCCGAACTTTGCCTAGCTCAAGAAATTGAGATTTTTCATTTTCTATAAAAAATAAGAAAAAATAATAAATTTTTTGTTCTGTTACACTTTGCCGACTTTTGCCGATCTTTGCCTAGCTCTGAAAATTGAGATTTTTCATTTTCTATAAAAAATAAGAAAAAATAATAAATTTTTTATTCCGCCACACTTTGCCGACTTTTGCCGAACTTTGCCAAGCTCCAGAAATTGAGATTTTTTATTTTTCCAAAAAAAATAAGAAAAAAGAATAAAATTTTTATTCTCCCACACTTTGCCGACTTTTGCCGAACTTTGCCTAGCTCCAGAAATTGAGATTTTTCATTTTTTATAAAAAATAAGAAAAAATAATAAATTTTTTATTCTGCCACACTTTGCCGACTTTTGCCGAACTTTGCCTAGCTCTAGAAATTGAGATTTTTCATTGTCTATAAAAAATAAGAAAAAATAATAAATTTTTTATTCTGCCACACTTTGCCGACTTTTGCCGAACTTTGCCAAGCTCCAGAAATTGAGATTTTTTATTTTTCCAAAAAAAATAAGAAAAAAAGGATAAAATTTTTATTCTGCCACACTTTGCCGACTTTTGCCGAACTTTGCCTAGCTCTAGAAATTGAGATTTTTTATTTTCTATAAAAAATAAGAAAAAATAATAAATTTTTTATTCTGCCACACTTTGCCGACTTTTGCCGAACTTTGCCTAGCTCAAGAAATTGAGATTTTTCATTTTCTATAAAAAATAAGAAAAAATAATAAATTTTTTGTTCTGTTACACTTTGCCGACTTTTGCCGATCTTTGCCTAGCTCTAGAAATTGAGATTTTTCATTTTCTATAAAAAATAAGAAAAAATAATAAATTTTTTATTCCGCCACACTTTGCCGACTTTTGCCGAACTTTGCCAAGCTCCAGAAATTGAGATTTTTTATTTTCTATAAAAAATAAGAAAAAATAATAAATTTTTTATTCTGCCACACTTTGCCGACTTTTGCCGAACTTTGCCAAGCTCCAGAAAATGAGATTTTATATTTTTCCAAAAAAAAATAAGAAAAAAGAATAAAATTTTTATTCTCCCACACTTTGCCGACTTGTGCAGAACTTTGCCTAGCTCTGAAAATTGAGATTTTTCATTTTTTATAAAAAATAAGAAAAAATAATAAATTTTTTATTCTGCCACACTTTGCCGACTTTTGCCGAACTTTGCATAGCTCCAGAAATTGAGATTTTTTATTTTCTATAAAAAATAAGAAAAAATAATAAATTTTTTATTCCGCCACACTTTGCCGACTTTTGCCGAACTTTGCCAAGCTCCAGAAATTGAGATTTTTTATTTTCTATAAAAAATAAGAAAAAATAATAAATTTTTTATTCTGCCACACTTTGCCGACTTTTGCCGAACTTTGCCAAGCTCCAGAAAATGAGATTTTTTATTTTTCCAAAAAAAAAATAAGAAAAAAGAATAAAATTTTTATTCTCCCACACTTTGCCGACTTGTGCAGAACTTTGCCTAGCTCTGAAAATTGAGATTTTTCATTTTTTATAAAAAATAAGAAAAAATAATAAATTTTTTATTCTGCCACACTTTGCCGACTTTTGCCGAAGTTTGCCTAGCTCTAGAAATTGAGATTTTTCATTTTCTATAAAAAATAAGAAAAAATAATAAATTTTTTATTCTGCCACACTTTACCGACTTTTGCCGAACTTTGCCAAGCTCCAGAAATTGAGATTTTTCATTTTTTATAAAAAATAAGAAAAAATAATAAATTTTTTATTCTGCCACACTTTGCCGACTTTTGCCGAACTTTGCCTAGCTCTAGAAATTGAGATTTTTCATTTTCTATAAAAAATAAGAAAAAATAATAAATTTTTTATTCTGCCACACTTTGCCGACTTTTGCCGAACTTTGCCAAGCTCCAGAAATTGAGATTTTTTATTCTTCCAAAAAAAAAATAAGAAAAAAGAATAAAATTTTTATTCTCCCACACTTTGCCGACTTTTGCCGAACTTTGCATAGCTCCAGAAATTGAGATTTTTCATTTTCTATAAAAAATAAGAAAAAATAATAAATTTTTTATTCTGCCACACTTTGCCGACTTTTGCCGAACTTTGCCAAGCTCCAAAAATTGAGATTTTTTATTTTTCCAAAAAAATAAGAAAAAAAAGATAAAATATTTATTCTGCCACACTTTGCCGACTTTTGCCGAACTTTGCCTAGCTCTAGAAATTGAGATTTTTTATTTTCTATAAAAAATAAGAAAAAATAATAAATTTCTTATTCTGCCACACTTTGCCGACTTTTGCCGAACTTTGCCTAGCTCTAGAAATTGAGATTTTTTATTTTTCCAAAAAAAAATAAGAAAAAAAGATTAAAATTTTTATTCTCCCACACTTTGCCGACTTTTGCCGAACTTTGCCTAGCTCTAGAAATTGAGATTTTTCATTTTCTATAAAAAATAAGAAAAAATAATAAATTTTTAATTCTGCAACACTTTGCCGACTTTTGCCGAACTTTGCCAAGCTCCAGAAATTAAGATTTTTTATTTTTCCAAAAAAAAATAAGAAAAAAAGAATAAAATTTTTATTCTCCCACACTTTGCCGACTTTTGCCGAAATTTGCCTAGCTCTAAAGATTGAGATTTTTCATTTTCTATAAAAAATAAGAAAAAAAGGATAAAATTTTTATTCTGCCACACTTTGCCGACTTTTGCCGAACTTTGCCAAGCTCCAGAAATTGAGATTTTTTATTTTTCCAAAAAAAATAAGAAAAAAAGAATAAAATTTTTATTTTCCCACACTTTGACGACTTTTGCCAAACTTTGCCTAGCTCTAGAAATTGAGATTTTTCATTTTCTATAAAAAATTTAAAAAAAATAATAAATTATTTATTCTGCCACACTTTGCCGACTTTTGCCGAACTTTGCCTAGCTCCAGAAATTGAGATTTTTCATTTTTTATAAAAAATAAGAAAAAATAATAAATTATTTATTCTGCCACACTTTGCCGACTTTTGCCGAACTTTGCCTAGCTCCAGAAATTGAGATTTTTCATTTTTTATAAAAAATAAGAAAAAAAGGATAAAATTTTTATTCTGCCACACTTTGCCGACTTTTGCCGAACTTTGCCAAGCTCCAGAAATTGAGATTTTTTATTTTTCCAAAAAAAATAAGAAAAAAAGAATAAAATTTTTATTTTCCCACACTTTGACGACTTTTGCCAAACTTTGCCTAGCTCTAGAAATTGAGATTTTTCATTTTCTATAAAAAATTTAAAAAAAATAATAAATTATTTATTCTGCCACACTTTGCCGACTTTTGCCGAACTTTGCCTAGCTCCAGAAATTGAGATTTTTCATTTTTTATAAAAAATAAGAAAAAATAATAAATTTTTTATTCTGCCACACTTTGCCGACTTTTGCCGAACTTTGCCTAGCTCTAGAAATTGAGATTTTTTATTTTTCCAAAAAAAAAATAAGAATAAAGAATAAAATTTTTATTTTCCCACACTTTGCCGACTTTTGCCGAACTTTGCCTAGCTCCAGAAATTGAGATTTTTCATTTTTTATAAAAAATAAGAAAAAATAATAAATTTTTTATTCTGCCACACTTTGCCGACTTTTGCCGAACTTTGCCAAGCTCCAAAAAATTGAGATTTTTTTATTTTTCCAAAAAAAATAAGAAAAAAAGAATACAATTTTTATTCTCCCACACTTTGCCGAACTTTGCCTAGCTCTAGAAATTGATATTTTTCATTTTCTATAAAAAATAAGAAAAAATAATAAATTTTTTGTTCTGCCACACTTTGCCGACTTTTGCCGAACTTTGCCAAGCTCCAGAAATTGAGATTTTTTATTTTTCCAAAAAAAAAATAAGAAAAAAGAATAAAATTTTTATTCTCCCACACTTTGCCGACTTTTGCCGAACTTTGCCTAGCTCCAGAAATTGAGATTTTTCATTTTTTATAAAAAATAAGAAAAAATAATAAATTTTTTATTCTGCCACACTTTGCCGACTTTTGCCGAACTTTGCCTAGCTCTAGAAATTGAGATTTTTCATTGTCTATAAAAAATAAGAAAAAATAATAAATTTTTTATTCTGCCACACTTTGCCGACTTTTGCCGAACTTTGCCAAGCTCCAGAAATTGAGATTTTTTATTTTTCCAAAAAAAATAAGAAAAAAAGGATAAAATTTTTATTCTGCCACACTTTGCCGACTTTTGCCGAACTTTGCCTAGCTCTAGAAATTGAGATTTTTTATTTTCTATAAAAAATAAGAAAAAATAATAAATTTTTTATTCTGCCACACTTTGCCGACTTTTGCCGAACTTTGCCTAGCTCAAGAAATTGAGATTTTTCATTTTCTATAAAAAATAAGAAAAAATAATAAATTTTTTGTTCTGTTACACTTTGACGACTTTTCCCGATCTTTGCCTAGCTCTAGAAATTGAGATTTTTTATTTTTCAAAAAAAAAATAAGAAAAAAAGAATAAAATTTTTATTCTCCCACACTTTGCCGACTTTTGCCGAACTTTGCATAGCTCCAGAAATTGAGATTTTTTATTTTCTATAAAAAATAAAAAAAAATAATAAATTTTTTATTCTGCCACACTTTGCCGACTTTTGCCGAACTTTGCCAAGCTCCAGAAATTGAGATTTTTTATTTTTCCAAAAAAAATAAGAAAAAAGAATAAAATTTTTATTCTCCCACACTTTGCCGACTTTTGCCGAACTTTGCATAGCTCCAGAAATTGAGATTTTTCATTTTCTATAAAAAATAAGAAAAAATAATAAATTTTTTATTCTGATACACTTTGCCGACTTTTGCCGAACTTTGCCAAGCTCCAGAAATTGAGATTTTTAATTTTTCCAAAAAAATAAGAAAAAAAGAATAAAATTTATATTCTCCCACACTTTGCCGACTTTTGCCGAACTTTGCCTAGCTCTAAAAATTGAGATTTTTCATTTTCTATAAAAAATAAGAAAAATAATAAATTTTTTATTCTCCCACACTTTGCCGACTTTTGCCGAACTTTGCCTAGCTCCAGAAATTGAGATTTTTCATTTTCTATAAAAAATAAGAAAAAATAATAAATTTTTTATTCTGATACACTTTGCCGACTTTTGCCGAACTTTGCCAAGCTCCAGAAATTGAGATTTTTTATTTTTTATGAAAATAAGAAAAAATAATAAATTTTTTATTCTGCCTCACTTTTCCGACTTTTGCCGAACTTTGCAAAGCTCCAGAAATTGAGATTTTTCATTTTCTATAAAAAATAAGAAAAAATAATAAATTTTTTATTCTGCCACACTTTGCCGACTTTTGCCAAAATTTGCCTAGCTCCAGAAATTGAGATTTTTCATTTTCTATAAAAAATAAGAAAAAATAAAAAATTTTTTATTCTGATACACTTTGCCGACTTTTGCCGAACTTTGCCAAGCTCCAGAAATTAAGATTTTTTATTTTTCCAAAAAAAAAATAAGAAAAAAAGAATAAAATTTTTATTCTCCCACACTTTGCCGACTTTTGCCGAAATTTGCCTAGCTCTAAAGATTGAGATTTTTCATTTTCTATAAAAAATAAGAAAAAAAGGATAAAATTTTTATTCTGCCACACTTTGCCGACTTTTGCCGAACTTTGCAAAGCTCCAGAAATTGAGATTTTTTATTTTTCCAAAAAAAAATAAGAAAAAAAGATTAAAATTTTTATTCTCCCACACTTTGCCGACTTTTGCCGAACTTTGCCTAGCTCTAGAAATTGAGATTTTTCATTTTCTATAAAAAATAAGAAAAAATAATAAATTTTTAATTCTGCAACACTTTGCCGACTTTTGCCGAACTTTGCCAAGCTCCAGAAATTAAGATTTTTTATTTTTCCAAAAAAAAATAAGAAAAAAAGAATAAAATTTTTATTCTCCCACACTTTGCCGACTTTTGCCGAAATTTGCCTAGCTCTAAAGATTGAGATTTTTCATTTTCTATAAAAAATAAGAAAAAAAGGATAAAATTTTTATTCTGCCACACTTTGCCGACTTTTGCCGAACTTTGCCAAGCTCCAGAAATTGAGATTTTTTATTTTTCCAAAAAAAATAAGAAAAAAAGAATAAAATTTTTATTTTCCCACACTTTGACGACTTTTGCCAAACTTTGCCTAGCTCTAGAAATTGAGATTTTTCATTTTCTATAAAAAATTTAAAAAAAATAATAAATTATTTATTCTGCCACACTTTGCCGACTTTTGCCGAACTTTGCCTAGCTCCAGAAATTGAGATTTTTCATTTTTTATAAAAAATAAGAAAAAATAATAAATTTTTTATTCTGCCACACTTTGCCGACTTTTGCCGAACTTTGCCTAGCTCTAGAAATTGAGATTTTTTATTTTTCCAAAAAAAAAATAAGAATAAAGAATAAAATTTTTATTTTCCCACACTTTGCCGACTTTTGCCGAACTTTGCCTAGCTCCAGAAATTGAGATTTTTCATTTTTTATAAAAAATAAGAAAAAATAATAAATTTTTTATTCTGCCACACTTTGCCGACTTTTGCCGAACTTTGCCAAGCTCCCAAAAATTGAGATTTTTTTATTTTTCCAAAAAAAATAAGAAAAAAAGAATACAATTTTTATTCTCCCACACTTTGCCGAACTTTGCCTAGCTCTAGAAATTGATATTTTTCATTTTCTATAAAAAATAAGAAAAAATAATAAATTTTTTGTTCTGCCACACTTTGCCGACTTTTGCCGAACTTTGCCAAGCTCCAGAAATTGAGATTTTTTATTTTTCCAAAAAAAAATAAGAAAAAAGAATAAAATTTTTATTCTCCCACACTTTGCCGACTTTTGCCGAACTTTGCCTAGCTCCAGAAATTGAGATTTTTCATTTTTTATAAAAAATAAGAAAAAATAATAAATTTTTTATTCTGCCACACTTTGCCGACTTTTGCCGAACTTTGCCTAGCTCTAGAAATTGAGATTTTTCATTGTCTATAAAAAATAAGAAAAAATAATAAATTTTTTATTCTGCCACACTTTGCCGACTTTTGCCGAACTTTGCCAAGCTCCAGAAATTGAGATTTTTTATTTTTCCAAAAAAAATAAGAAAAAAAGGATAAAATTTTTATTCTGCCACACTTTGCCGACTTTTGCCGAACTTTGCCTAGCTCTAGAAATTGAGATTTTTTATTTTCTATAAAAAATAAGAAAAAATAATAAATTTTTTATTCTGCCACACTTTGCCGACTTTTGCCGAACTTTGCCTAGCTCAAGAAATTGAGATTTTTCATTTTCTATAAAAAATAAGAAAAAATAATAAATTTTTTGTTCTGTTACACTTTGCCGACTTTTCCCGATCTTTGCCTAGCTCTAGAAATTGAGATTTTTTATTTTTCAAAAAAAAATAAGAAAAAAAGAATAAAATTTTTATTCTCCCACACTTTGCCGACTTTTGCCGAACTTTGCATAGCTCCAGAAATTGAGATTTTTTATTTTCTATAAAAAATAAGAAAAAATAATAAATTTTTTATTCTGCCACACTTTGCCGACTTTTGCCGAACTTTGCCAAGCTCCAGAAATTGAGATTTTTTATTTTTCCAAAAAAAAATAAGAAAAAAGAATAAAATTTTTATTCTCCCACACTTTGCCGACTTTTGCCGAACTTTGCATAGCTCCAGAAATTGAGATTTTTCATTTTCTATAAAAAATAAGAAAAAATAATAAATTTTTTGTTCTGTTACACTTTGCCGACTTTTCCCGATCTTTGCCTAGCTCTAGAAATTGAGATTTTTTATTTTTCAAAAAAAAATAAGAAAAAAAGAATAAAATTTTTATTCTCCCACACTTTGCCGACTTTTGCCGAACTTTGCATAGCTCCAGAAATTGAGATTTTTTATTTTCTATAAAAAATAAGAAAAAATAATAAATTTTTTATTCCGCCACACTTTGCCGACTTTTGCCGAACTTTGCCAAGCTCCAGAAATTGAGATTTTTTATTTTTCCAAAAAAAAATAAGAAAAAAGAATAAAATTTTTATTCTCCCACACTTTGCCGACTTTTGCAGAACTTTGCCTAGCTCTGAAAATTGAGATTTTTCATTTTTTATAAAAAATAAGAAAAAATAATAAATTTTTTATTCTGCCACACTTTGCCGACTTTTGCCGAAGTTTGCCTAGCTCTAGAAATTGAGATTTTTCATTTTCTATAAAAAATAAGAAAAAATAATAAATTTTTTATTCTGCCACACTTTGCCGACTTTTGCCGAACTTTGCCAAGCTCCAGAAATTGAGATTTTTTATTTTTCAAAAAAAAAAAAATAATAAAAAAAGAATAAAATTTTTATTTCCCACACTTTGCCGACTTTTGCCGAACTTTGTCTAGCTCTAGAAATTGATATTTTTCATTTTCTATAAAAAATAAGAAAAAATAATAAATTTTTTATTCTGCCACACTTTGCCGACTTTTGCCGAACTTTGCCAAGCTCCAGAAATTGAGATTTTTCATTTTTTATAAAAAATAAGAAAATATAATAAATTTTTTATTCTGCCACACTTTGCCGACTTTTGCCGAACTTTGCCTAGCTCTAGAAATTGAGATTTTTCATTTTCTATAAAAAATAAGAAAAAATAATACATTTTTTATTCCGCCACACTTTGCCGACTTTTGCCGAACTTTGCCAAGCTCCAGAAATTGAGATTTTTTATTTTTCAAAAAAAAATAAGAAAAAAGAATAAAATTTTTATTCTCCCACACTTTGCCGACTTTTGCCGAACTTTGCCTTGCTCTGAAAATTGAGATTTTTCATTTTTTATAAAAAATAAGAAAAAATAATAAATTTTTTATTCTGCCACACTTTGCCGACTTTTGCCGAACTTTGCCTAGCTCTAGAAATTGAGATTTTTTATTTTCTATAAAAAATAAGAAAAAATAATAAATTTTTTATTCTGCCACACATTGCCGACTTTTGCCGAAATTTGCCTAGCTCCAGAAATTGAGATTTTTCATTTTCTATAAAAAATAAGAAAAAATAATAAATTTTTTATTCTGCCACACTTTGCCGACTTTTGCCGAACTTTGCCAAGCTCCAGAAATTGAGATTTTTTATTTTTCCAAAAAAAAAATAATAAAAAAAGAATAAAATTTTTATTTCCCACACTTTGCCGACTTTTGCCGAACTTTGTCTAGCTCTAGAAATTGATATTTTTCATTTTCTATAAAAAATAAGAAAAAATAATAAATTTTTTATTCTGACACACTTTGCCGACTTTTGCCGAACTTTACCAAGCTCCAGAAATTGAGATTTTTCATTTTCTATAAAAAATTTAAAAAAAATAATAAATTATTTATTCTGCCACACTTTGCCGACTTTTGCCGAACTTTGCCTAGCTCCAGAAATTGAGATTTTTCATTTTTTATAAAAAATAAGAAAAAATAATAAATTTTTTATTCTGCCACACTTTGCCGACTTTTGCCGAACTTTGCCAAGCTCCAGAAATTGAGATTTTTTATTTTTCCAAAAAAAAAAATAATAAAAAAAGAATAAAATTTTTATTTCCCACACTTTGCCGACTTTTGCCGAACTTTGTCTATGTTGATCTGGACACAAAGAGATTAAACAAATAACACAGACATTCATAATCACAGGAGAATATATTTATAATAATACAAATTAATAATAGGTTGCGTCGTTTGAACAGAACGGTAAAGACAAAGTAATTTGAGAACGTGGTTTTTATGCTAAAGAGTCCCTACAGGTGTCTCTGTAGTTTACACTGTATTTTAACCGCGAATTGTAATTCAAATATGAATTCACAACACTTCCCCTCAATACGCGGGTGGAATTGTCTTAAACGAATCACACACTTTTAATCCGAGTATATCCAGACACTTCTTATGCTTGGGTCCAGACAAGCCTTTCGTGAACAAGTCAGCTCCCATATCTTCGGTGGAAATGTGCTCGATACGAATGAGATTTTCTTTTAAGGTCTGGCGAACAAAATGATGTCTTACATCAATATGCTTGCTGCGGGCATGAAAAATCGGATTTTCAGCAAGTTTCTTCGCTCCCAAGTTGTCGTTGTAAATGGTTATATCAGTCAAGTTCTTGAATCCTATTTCGCCGAGAAAATTACGCAAGAAAATTGCCTCTTTGGCTGACTCGGACAGAGCCATGTACTCCGATTCGGTTGACGATAAGGCCACGGTCCTCTGCTTTTTGGCGTCCCACGAAATCGGGCTTCCACTCAACAAGAAAGAATATCCAGTGTAAGATCGTCTGTCGTTTAAATCACTGGCCCAATCAGCATCAACGTAAGCCTTTAGTGGTTCGTGATTTCCTTCGTACACCAAACCCAGATTCATTGTCCCCTTTAAGTAGCGTAGGACACGTTTGGCAGCAGTCCAATGAGTATGATCAAAACATGTATTAAATTGGCTCAAACAACTAACTGAGAAGGCGATATCTGGTCTGGTCCCTACCGCCAGGTACATTAAGCCACCAATTAGCTCTCGGTAAGGGAGCTTTCTTTCCTCGTCAGTAATTTCCCCATTTTTCTTTGTCAGCTTGACATTTGAATCCATTGGAGTCGACACTGGATTCGAATTGGTCATTCCAAAACGCTCAAGAAGTTCTCTAATGTATCCCGTTTGATGCATTTCAACTTTGCCCTTTTCTCTGGTGAACTCGATTCCTAAACAATAAGAAACATCTCCGAGATCTTTATATTCGAATTCCCTCGATAAAACAGTTTTAAGTTTTGATACCTTGTTTGAGTCCCCTGAAATTACCAAAATGTCATCTACATACACAATGATCAAAAATATATCTTCCCCTTGATCCATAAAGTACACACATGGATCGGCATTGGAAGGTCTTGCTCCGAAGCTTCTTAAAACTTGGTCCAATTTAATATACCAGCTTCTACCTGATTGACGAAGTCCATATATCGACTTGTTAAGTCGACAAACCTTGTTCCCTGTTTTCAGTGATTTAATCATTTCAGTTGCTTTTCGTCTCAATGTGTTATCGCTTTCAGATTCGACGATAGTTTCCAATCCTTCCATTAATAATTTTGGAGCCTCCATAAGCACCTCCTCCTCTAGAATGCCATTCAAGTAGGCTGTGGTGACGTCAAACTGCCGAATCGGCAATTCGTATTTTGCAGCCAGCGCAATCAAGAGTCGAATAGAAGAGAGACGAGCGACCGGAGCGAAGGTTTCTTTGTAATGGATCCCAGGTCGCTGAGAAAAACCCTGAGCTATCACTCGGGCTTTCCGTCGTTCTAAAGTTCCGTTTGGGTTGAATTTGTTTCGGAGCACGAAACGACTTCCAATTATTGTACTGTTTTTCGGGCGATCGATGAGTTCCCACGTGTCATTTTTTATGAGAGATTTCGTTTCATCACCAACAGCACGAAGCCACTCTTCGGAATCATCGCCAGTCATCGCTTGCTTCAATGGAATTTCTGTTAAATTTGCAGCTTCTTCTTCGAAATCACTTGATTCCTCTTGTGTATTACCGGTTTCTTCTGAATCGCTAGTATCATGTTGACTATCACTATTTTCCTCACGAATGTCGTTGATTTCATCTCGACACTGTTGATACTTAAGGCGTGGTCGTCCTCTAAGACCAGTTAAAATTTTGCTTGGCCTTCCTCGACCTCTCTTCGTTCCATTTAAAACGTTCCTGGGATGAACATCGTTGTCGCGATTGTCGTTGATAAGTTCCTCGTTTTCTCGATTTTGATTCTCGACATCTTCAATTTCTTCATCGATTGGTCTTCGTACGTTTTCGATATTTTCCAATGGCACTATCTCGATATCCACTTGTCGACTTTGGATTTCTGTTGATTGATCAGTATTTTGTCTTCGAACTTCAAACTTCTCTGGAATAAAGTCTTCGAAATTTTCCGTCACAGCGTTAGAATCTTCTGAAAATACAACATCTCTTGTAACTTCTATTTTCCTTTCTTTTCCATTCCAAATCCTGTATCCCTTTGATTGTTCTGAGTAGCCTACGAACACTCCTTCTTTGGCTCTTTCCTCGAATTTCCCTTTTCCGAGTTTTCTGTCCAGGAAGAAAACTTTACTTCCGAATTCTCGCAGGTGGCTCAAATTGGGCACCTTACCAGTCCAGATCTCGAATGGTGTACGTCCTTCCAGAGTTCTACTCGGGCAACGATTTCTTATGTAATTTGCAGCCTGAATCGCTTCAGCCCAAAATGAAGATGGAAGATTCGACTGAATTAGCAGGCACCTGGCCATTTCCAGCAGCGTTCGATTCTTTCTTTCGGCCACTCCATTTTGCTCAGGATTGTTCGGAACTGTAAGTCTTCGCAAAATACCGTGACTCTTGAGAAAATCTTCAGATTCTTTATTTAGGTACTCAGTACCGTTATCCGTTTGAAGGCACTTGATTTTCTTCCCCTTTTGTGTCTCCGCCAAGGCTTTGAATTCTTTAAAAGCTGCTAATGTTTCGCTTTTACTTTTCAAAAATTTCACTTCACACCATCGAGTGTTATCATCTATAAATGTGATGAAATATTTTGCTTTTCCAGCGGACTCGATCCTCATCGGACCACACAAATCGGAGTGTATTAAGTCCAAAAGTTCACTCTTTCTTTCCGAAGATTTAGAGAACGGAGTTCTCGACATCTTTCCGCGCACACATGTTTCACAGTTCAATTCATCTTTACAATCCTTGAGATCTAAACCCTGAATAATTCCTTTTCTCACACTAGTTAGTATATCCTTTACATTCAAATGTCCAAGACGACGATGAATTATTTCTAAACTGTTCGAAACGATTTTTCTATCACTCGATGAAACACAACACTTTTCCGAATTCTCTTCTTCAATTAAGTACAAATCACCAACTCGTTTTGCCAATAATTTAATAGAACCATCACGACCGACAATAGAGGCAGTTTTCTTTCTGAATATCACTTCACAATTATTGTCAGTGATTTTCGCAACTGACATAAGATTGCTTCTGAGATCAGGGACATGAAGTGCACCTTTTAGGATTATGTTCTTCTTCTCGCCTTGAACGTCAGCTGTGAACACTACATTTCCTTTGGCAATAATTTCCGACGAAACACTGGTCGCTAAATCGAGTTTACCTGATTTAGATTCGGTAATTTCCGCAAAATCTTCTATTCTTTTGCACAGGTGAGATGTTGAGCCGCTATCGAGACACCATACACTGCCACGATCTTCGTTTTTCGTTCGAAAAGCACTTTCTATATTCGAGAAATTTTCGCTAGCACATAACACAACATTTTCGGCTGTTTTCGCAAATGATCGATTCTTTTCGTCCTTCTTTTTGCAATCACTAGCTTTATGTCCGATTTCTTTACAACGATGACAACGGAATTTAAAACCACTCTGTTCACGTTTTTCATTCGATTTATTTTTAAAACCATTCCATCGACCTTTTGCAGCCATAGCATTTTGCACTACACATCGAACATCACTTTTTCTGGCATCATGTTCTTCCACAATCTTGACACGCAACACTTCAGGAGTCGGCAAAATGTCCCGCGACTCAATCGCGCATCGAAAGTTTTCGAAGGTGCTGGGCAAGCTATACAAAAGGAGAATCGCTAAGAGATCAGGGTTTATATCTACTTCCATTTCGTTCAATTTATCCACTGCATCGAAAAACCTACCGACGTGCTCTCTTACGTCGTCCCCGTCTTGCATTCGTTGCAAGATAAGTTGTTTTAACAATGTTGCTTTTCTAGCAGGTCCACGAGACTGGTAGATACTCTCGAGCTTCAGCCACACCTCACGCGAATATACACAACCTTTAATCTGTTTCAATTCCGACGGATTTATGGAAAGAATAATGTCGGATTTCGCTTTGCTGTCACCGGTTTCCCAAGCTGAAACGGCGGCGGCCGATGCAGCGTCACCTTCAACGATTTCCGGCTTCACTTTATTTCCATTAACAAAATTCCATGCGTCGTTCTTAATCAACAATGCCTCCATTTGCATTTTCCATGTGTCAAAATTGTCTTTATTGAGAGTCTCAATCCTTGCTAAACCCGACATGCTCATTTTGTTTCACAGAGCTTCGACACACACTTAACCTCAAAATATACACTCACTAGAGTTCCACTTTCAGTTACACAGAATCTAATCGCGGTATTCTGGGCCCATAACCTGTTGATCTGGACACAAAGAGATTAAACAAATAACACAGACATTCATAATCACAGGAGAATATATTTATAATAATACAAATTAATAATAGGTTGCGTCGTTTGAACAGAACGGTAAAGACAAAGTAATTTGAGAACGTGGTTTTTATGCTAAAGAGTCCCTACAGGTGTCTCTGTAGTTTACACTGTATTTTAACCGCGAATTGTAATTCAAATATGAATTCACAACAGTCTAGCTCTAGAAATTGATATTTTTCATTTTCTATAAAAAATAAGAAAAAATAATAAATTTTTTATTCTGACACACTTTGCCGACTTTTGCCGAACTTTACCAAGCTCCAGAAATTGAGATTTTTCATTTTCTATAAAAAATTTAAAAAAAATAATAAATTATTTATTCTGCCACACTTTGCCGACTTTTGCCGAACTTTGCCTAGCTCCAGAAATTGAGATTTTTCATTTTTTATAAAAAATAAGAAAAAATAATAAATTTTTTATTCTGCCACACTTTGCCGACTTTTGCCGAACTTTGCCTAGCTCTAGAAATTGAGATCTTTTATTTTTCCAAAAAAAATAAGAAAAAAAGAATAATATTTTTATTCTCCCACACTTTGCCGACTTTTGCCGAACTTTGCCTAGCTCAAGAAATTGAGATTTTTCATTTTCTATAAAAAATAATAAAAAATAATACATTTTTTATTCTGCCACACTTTGCCGACTTTTGCCGAACTTTGCCTAGCTCCAGAAATTGAGATTTTTCATTTTCTATAAAAAATAAGAAAAAATAATAAATTTTTTATTCTGCCACACTTTGCCGACTTTTGCCGAACTTTGCCTAGCTCCAGAAATTGAGATCTTTTATTTTTCCAAAAAAAATAATAAGGAAAAAAGAATAAAATTTTTATTCTCCCACACTTTGCCGACTTTTGCCGAACTTTACCAAGCTCCAGAAATTGAGATTTTTTATTTTTCAAAAAAAAAATAATAAGAAAAAAAGAATAAAATTTTTATTCTCCCACACTTTGCCGACTTTTGCCAAACTTTGCCTAGCTCTAGAAATTAAGATTTTTCATTTTCTATAAAAAATAAAAAAAAAATAATAAATTTTTTATTGTGCCACACTTTGCCGACTTTTGCCGAACTTTGCCTAGCTCTAGAAATTGAGATTTTTCATTTTCTATAAAAAATAAGAAAAAATAATAAATTTTTTATTCTGCCACACTTTGCCGACTTTTGCCGAACTTTACCAAGCTCCAGAAATTGAGATTTTTCATTTTCTATAAAAAATAAAAAAAAATAATAAATTTTTTATTCTGCCACACTTTGCCGACTTTTGCCGAAATTTGCCTAGCTCTAGAAATTGAGATTTTTCATTTTCTATAAAAAATAAGAAAAAATAATAAATCTTTTATTCTGACACACTTTG
This sequence comes from Leptopilina myrica (nomen nudum), assembly GCA_032872475.1. Classification (NCBI taxonomy): domain Eukaryota; kingdom Metazoa; phylum Arthropoda; class Insecta; order Hymenoptera; family Figitidae; genus Leptopilina; species Leptopilina myrica (nomen nudum). The sequence continues at coordinate 17,632,992 of CM065461.1, forward strand.
CCGACTTTTGCCGAACTTTGCCTACATCCAGAAATTGAGATTTTTTATTTTTCCAAAAAAAATAATAAGAAAAAAAGAATAAATTTTTTATTCTGCCACACTTTGCCGACTTTTGCCGAACTTTGCCTAGCTCTAGAAATTGAGATTTTTCATTTTCTATAAAAAATAAGAAAAAATAATAAATTTTTTATTCTGCCACACTTTGCCGACTTTTGCCGAACTTTACCAAGCTCCAGAAATTGAGATTTTTCATTTTCTATAAAAAATAAAAAAAAATAATAAATTTTTTATTCTGCCACACTTTGCCGACTTTTGCCGAACTTTGCCTAGCTCTAGAAATTGAGATTTTTTATTTTTAAAAAAAAATAAGAAAAAATAATAAATTTTTTATTCTGCCACACTTTGCCGACTTTTGCCGAACTATACCAAGCTCCAGAAATTGAGATCTTTTATTTTTCCAAAAAAAATAAGAAAAAAAGAATAAAATTTTTATTCTGCCACACTTTGCCGACTTTTGCCGAACTTTGCCTAGCTCTAGAAATTGAGATTTTTCATTTTCTATAAAAAATAAGAAAAAATAATAAATTTTTTATTCTGCCACACTTTGCCGACTTTTGCCGAACTTTACCAAGCTCCAGAAATTGAGATTTTTCATTTTCTATAAAAAATAAAAAAAAAATAATAAATTTTTTATTCTGCCACACTTTGCCGACTTTTGCCGAACTTTTCCAAGCTCCAGAAATTGAGATTTTTCATTTTCTATAAAAAATAAGAAAAAATAATAAATTTTTTATTCTGCCACACTTTGCCGACTTTTGCCGAACTTTGCCTAGCTCTAGAAATTGAGATTTTTTATTTTAAAAAAAAAATAAGAAAAAATAATAAATTTTTTATTCTGCCACACTTTGCCGACTTTTGCCGAACTATACCAAGCTCCAGAAATTGAGATCTTTTATTTTTCCAAAAAAAATAAGAAAAAAAGAATAAAATTTTTATTCTGCCACACTTTGCCGACTTTTGCCGAACTTTGCCTAGCTCTAGAAATTGAGATTTTTCATTTTCTATAAAAAATAAGAAAAAATAATAAATTTTTTATTCTGCCACACTTTGCCGACTTTTGCCGAACTTTACCAAGCTCCAGAAATTGAGATTTTTCATTTTCTATAAAAAATAAGAAAAAATAATAAATTTTTTATTCTGCCACACTTTGCCGACTTTTGCCGAACTTTGCCTAGCTCCAGAAATTGAGATTTTTCATTTTCTATAAAAAATAAGAAAAAATAATAAATCTTTTATTCTGACACACTTTGCCGACTTTTGCCGAACTTTGCCTACATCCAGAAATTGAGATTTTTTATTTTTCCAAAAAAAATAATAAGAAAAAAAGAATAAATTTTTTATTCTGCCACACTTTGCCGACTTTTGCCGAACTTTGCCTAGCTCTAGAAATTGAGATTTTTCATTTTCTATAAAAAATAAGAAAAAATAATAAATTTTTTATTCTGCCACACTTTGCCGACTTTTGCCGAACTTTACCAAGCTCCAGAAATTGAGATTTTTCATTTTCTATAAAAAATAAAAAAAAATAATAAATTTTTTATTCTGCCACACTTTGCCGACTTTTGCCGAACTTTGCCTAGCTCTAGAAATTGAGATTTTTTATTTTTAAAAAAAAATAAGAAAAAATAATAAATTTTTTATTCTGCCACACTTTGCCGACTTTTGCCGAACTATACCAAGCTCCAGAAATTGAGATCTTTTATTTTTCCAAAAAAAATAAGAAAAAAAGAATAAAATTTTTATTCTGCCACACTTTGCCGACTTTTGCCGAACTTTGCCTAGCTCTAGAAATTGAGATTTTTCATTTTCTATAAAAAATAAGAAAAAATAATAAATTTTTTATTCTGCCACACTTTGCCGACTTTTGTCGAACTTTACCAAGCTCCAGAAATTGAGATTTTTCATTTTCTATAAAAAATAAGAAAAAATAATAAATTTTTTATTCTGCCACACTTTGCCGACTTTTGCCGAACTTTGCCTAGCTCCAGAAATTGAGATTTTTCATTTTCTATAAAAAATAAGAAAAAATAATAAATCTTTTATTCTGACACACTTTGCCGACTTTTGCCGAACTTTGCCTAGCTCCAGAAATTGAGATCTTTTATTTTTCCAAAAAAAATAATAAGGAAAAAAGAATAAAATTTTTATTCTCCCACACTTTGCCGACTTTTGCCGAACTTTACCAAGCTCCAGAAATTGAGATTTTTTATTTTCTATAAAAAATAAGAAAAAATAATAAATTTTTTATTCTGCCACACTTTGCCGACTTTTGCCGAACTTTACCAAGCTCCAGAAATTGAGATTTTTCATTTTCTATAAAAAATAAAAAAAAAATAATAAATTTTTTATTCTGCCACACTTTGCCGACTTTTGCCGAACTTTGCCAAGCTCCAGAAATTGAGATTTTTAATTTTCTATAAAAAATAATAAGAAAAAAAGAATAAATTTTTTATTCTGCCACACTTTGCCGACTTTTGCCGAACTTTGCCTTGCTCTAGAAATTGAGATTTTTCATTTTCTATAAAAAATTAAAAAAAAATAATAAATTTTTTATTCTGCCACACTTTGCCGACTTTTGCCGAACTTTACCAAGCTCCAGAAATTGAGATTTTTTATTTTTCCAAAAAAAATAATAAGAAAAAAAAATAAATTTTTTATTCTGCCACACTTTGCCGACTTTTGCCGAACTTTACCAAGCTCCAGAAATTGAGATTTTTCATTTTCTATAAAAAATAAAAAAAAAAAAATAAATTTTTTATTCTGCCACACTTTGCCGACTTTTGCCAAACTTTGCCTAGCTCTAGAAATTGAGATTTTTCATTTTCTATAAAAAATAAGAAAAAATAATAAATTTTTTATTCTGCCACACTTTGCCGACTTTTGCCAAACTTTGCCTAGCTCTAGAAATTGAGATTTTTCATTTTCTATAAAAAATAAGAAAAAATAATAAATATTTTATTCTGCCACACTTTGCCGACTTTTGCCGAACTTTGCCAAGCTCGAGAAATTGAGATATTTTATTTTTCCAAAAAAAATAATAAGAAAAAAAGAATAAAATTATTTTATTCTCCTACACTTTGCCGACTTTTGCCGAACTTTGCCTAGCTCTAGAAATTGAGATTTTTCATTTTCTATAAAAAATAAGAAAACATAATAAATTTTTTATTCTGCCACACTTTGCCGACTTTTGCCGAACTTTGCCTAGCTCGAGAAATTGAGATGTTTAATTTTTCCAAAAAAAATAAGAAAAAAGAATAATATTTTTATTCTCCCACACTTTGCCGACTTTTGCCGAACTTTGCCTAGCTCAAGAAATTGAGATTTTTTATTTTCTATAAAAAATAATAAAAAATAATACATTTTTTATTCTGCCACACTTTGCCGACTTTTGCCGAACTTTGCCTAGCTCCAGAAATTGAGATTTTTCATTTTCTATAAAAAATAAGAAAAAATAATAAATTTTTTATTCTGCCACACTTTGCCGACTTTTGCCGAACTTTGCCTAGCTCCAGAAATTGAGATCTTTTATTTTTCCAAAAAAAATAATAAGGAAAAAAGAATAAAATTTTTATTCTCCCACACTTTGCCGACTTTTGCCGAACTTTACCAAGCTCCAGAAATTGAGATTTTTTATTTTTCCAAAAAAAATAATAAGAAAAAAAGAATAAAATTTTTATTCTCCCACACTTTGCCGACTTTTGCCAAACTTTGCCTAGCTCTAGAAATTAAGATTTTTCATTTTCTATAAAAAATAAAAAAAAATAATAAATTTTTTATTGTGCCACACTTTGCCGACTTTTGCCGAACTTTGCCTAGCTCTAGAAATTGAGATTTTTCATTTTCTATAAAAAATAAGAAAAAATAATAAATTTTTTATTCTGCCACACTTTGCCGACTTTTGCCGAACTTTACCAAGCTCCAGAAATTGAGATTTTTCATTTTCTATAAAAAATAAAAAAAAATAATAAATTTTTTATTCTGCCACACTTTGCCGACTTTTGCCGAAATTTGCCTAGCTCTAGAAATTGAGATTTTTCATTTTCTATAAAAAATAAGAAAAAATAATAAATTTTTTATTCTGCCACACTTTGCCGACTTTTGCCGAACTTTGCCAAGCTCCAGAAATTGAGATTTTTCATTTTCTATAAAAAATAAGAAAAAATAATAAATTTTTTATTCTGCCACACTTTGCCGACTTTTGCCGAACTTTGCCAAGCTCCAGAAATTGAGATTTTTCATTTTCTATAAAAAATAAGAAAAAATAATAAATTTTTTATTCTGCCACACTTTGCCGACTTTTGCCGAACTTTGCCTAGCTCTAGAAATTGAGATTTTTTATTTTTAAAAAAAAATAAGAAAAAAAGAATAAATTTTTTATTCTGCCACACTTTGCCGACTTTTGCCGAACTATACCAAGCTCCAGAAATTGAGATCTTTTATTTTTCCAAAAAAAATAAGAAAAAAAGAATAAAATTTTTATTCTGCCACACTTTGCCGACTTTTGCCGAACTTTGCCTAGCTCTAGAAATTGAGATTTTTCATTTTCTATAAAAAATAAGAAAAAATAATAAATTTTTTATTCTGCCACACTTTGCCGACTTTTGCCGAACTTTACCAAGCTCCAGAAATTGAGATTTTTCATTTTCTATAAAAAATAAGAAAAAATAATAAATTTTTTATTCTGCCACACTTTGCCGACTTTTGCCGAACTTTGCCTAGCTCCAGAAATTGAGATTTTTCATTTTCTATAAAAAATAAGAAAAAATAATAAATCTTTTATTCTGACACACTTTGCCGACTTTTGCCGAACTTTGCCTACATCCAGAAATTGAGATTTTTTATTTTTCCAAAAAAAATAATAAGAAAAAAAGAATAAATTTTTTATTCTGCCACACTTTGCCGACTTTTGCCGAACTTTGCCTAGCTCTAGAAATTGAGATTTTTCATTTTCTATAAAAAATAAGAAAAAATAATAAATTTTTTATTCTGCCACACTTTGCCGACTTTTGCCGAACTTTACCAAGCTCCAGAAATTGAGATTTTTCATTTTCTATAAAAAATAAAAAAAAATAATAAATTTTTTATTCTGCCACACTTTGCCGACTTTTGCCGAACTTTGCCTAGCTCTAGAAATTGAGATTTTTTATTTTAAAAAAAAAATAAGAAAAAATAATAAATTTTTTATTCTGCCACACTTTGCCGACTTTTGCCGAACTTTACCAAGCTCCAGAAATTGAGATTTTTTATTTTCTATAAAAAATAAGAAAAAATAATAAATTTTTTATTCTGCCACACTTTGCCGACTTTTGCCGAACTTTACCAAGCTCCAGAAATTGAGATTTTTCATTTTCTATAAAAAATAAAAAAAAATAATAAATTTTTTATTCTGCCACACTTTGCCGACTTTTGCCGAACTTTGCCAAGCTCCAGAAATTGAGATTTTTAATTTTCTATAAAAAATAATAAGAAAAAAAGAATAAATTTTTTATTCTGCCACACTTTGCCGACTTTTGCCGAACTTTGCCTTGCTCTAGAAATTGAGATTTTTCATTTTCTATAAAAAATTAAAAATAAAATAATAAATTTTTTATTCTGCCACACTTTGCCGACTTTTGCCGAACTTTACCAAGCTCCAGAAATTGAGATTTTTTATTTTTCCAAAAAAAATAATAAGAAAAAATAATAAATTTTTTATTCTGCCACACTTTGCCGACTTTTGCCGAACTTTACCAAGCTCCAGAAATTGAGATTTTTCATTTTCTATAAAAAATAAAAAAAAAATAATAAATTTTTTATTCTGCCACACTTTGCCGACTTTTGCCGAACTTTGCCTAGCTCTAGAAATTGAGATTTTTCATTTTCTATAAAAAATAAGAAAAAATAATAAATTTTTTATTCTGCCACACTTTGCCGACTTTTGCCAAACTTTGCCTAGCTCTAGAAATTGAGATTTTTCATTTTCTATAAAAAATAAGAAAAAATAATAAATTTTTTATTCTGCCACACTTTGCCGACTTTTGCCGAACTTTGCCTAGCTCCAGAAATTGAGATTTTTCATTTTCTATAAAAAATAAGAAAAAATAATAAATTTTTTATTCTGCCACACTTTGCCGACTTTAGCCGAACTTTACCAAGCTCCAGAAATTGAGATCTTTTATTTTTCAAAAAAAAATAAGAAAAAAAGAATAATTATTTTATTCTCCCACACTTTGCCGACTTTTGCCAAACTTTGCCTAGCTCTAGAAATTGAGATTTTTCATTTTCTATAAAAAATAAAAATAAAATAATAAATTTTTTATTCTGCCACACTTTGCCGACTTTTGCCGAACTTTGCCTAGCTCCAGAAATTGAGATTTTTCATTTTCTATAAAAAATAAGAAAAAATAATAAATCTTTTATTCTGCCACACTTTGCCGACTTTTGCCGAACTTTGCCTAGCTCAAGAAATTGAGATTTTACATTTTCTATAAAAAATAAGAAAAAATAATAAATTTTTTATTCTGCCACACTTTGCCGGCTTTTGCCGAACTTTGCCAAGCTCTAGAAATTGAGATTTTTCATTTTCTATAAAAAATAAGAAAAAATAATAAATTTTTTATTCTGCCACACTTTGCCGACTTTTGCCGAACTTTGCCTAGCTCTAGAAATTGAGATTTTTTATTTTTAAAAAAAAATAAGAAAAAATAATAAATTTTTTATTCTGCCACACTTTGCCGACTTTTGCCGAACTTTGCCTAGCTCTAGAAATTGAGATTTTTCATTTTCTATAAAAAATAAGAAAAAATAATAAATTTTTTATTCTGCCACACTTTGCCGACTTTTGCCGAACTTTACCAAGCTCCAGAAATTGAGATTTTTCATTTTCTATAAAAAATAAAAAAAAATAATAAATTTTTTATTCTGCCACACTTTGCCGACTTTTGCCGAACTTTGCCTAGCTCTAGAAATTGAGATTTTTCATTTTCTATAAAAAATAAGAAAAAATAATAAATTTTTTATTCTGCCACACTTTGCCGACTTTTGCCGAACTTTACCAAGCTCCAGAAATTGAGATTTTTCATTTTCTATAAAAAATAAAAAAAAATAATAAATTTTTTATTCTGCCACACTTTGCCGACTTTTGCCGAACTTTGCCTAGCTCTAGAAATTGAGATTTTTTATTTTTAAAAAAAAATAAGAAAAAATAATAAATTTTTTATTCTGCCACACTTTGCCGACTTTTGCCGAACTATACCAAGCTCCAGAAATTGAGATCTTTTATTTTTCCAAAAAAAATAAGAAAAAAAGAATAAAATTTTTATTCTGCCACACTTTGCCGACTTTTGCCGAACTTTGCCTAGCTCTAGAAATTGAGATTTTTCATTTTCTATAAAAAATAAGAAAAAATAATAAATTTTTTATTCTGCCACACTTTGCCGACTTTTGTCGAACTTTACCAAGCTCCAGAAATTGAGATTTTTCATTTTCTATAAAAAATAAGAAAAAATAATAAATTTTTTATTCTGCCACACTTTGCCGACTTTTGCCGAACTTTGCCTAGCTCCAGAAATTGAGATTTTTCATTTTCTATAAAAAATAAGAAAAAATAATAAATCTTTTATTCTGACACACTTTGCCGACTTTTGCCGAACTTTGCCTAGCTCCAGAAATTGAGATCTTTTATTTTTCCAAAAAAAATAATAAGGAAAAAAGAATAAAATTTTTATTCTCCCACACTTTGCCGACTTTTGCCAAACTTTACCAAGCTCCAGAAATTGAGATTTTTTATTTTCTATAAAAAATAAGAAAAAATAATAAATTTTTTATTCTGCCACACTTTGCCGACTTTTGCCGAACTTTACCAAGCTCCAGAAATTGAGATTTTTCATTTTCTATAAAAAATAAAAAAAAAATAATAAATTTTTTATTCTGCCACACTTTGCCGACTTTTGCCGAACTTTGCCAAGCTCCAGAAATTGAGATTTTTAATTTTCTATAAAAAATAATAAGAAAAAAAGAATAAATTTTTTATTCTGCCACACTTTGCCGACTTTTGCCGAACTTTGCCTTGCTCTAGAAATTGAGATTTTTCATTTTCTATAAAAAATTAAAAAAAAATAATAAATTTTTTATTCTGCCACACTTTGCCGACTTTTGCCGAACTTTACCAAGCTCCAGAAATTGAGATTTTTTATTTTTCCAAAAAAAAATAATAAGAAAAAATAATAAATTTTTTATTCTGCCACACTTTGCCGACTTTTGCCGAACTTTACCAAGCTCCAGAAATTGAGATTTTTCATTTTCTATAAAAAATAAAAAAAAAATAATAAATTTTTTATTCTGCCACACTTTGCCGACTTTTGCCGAACTTTGCCTAGCTCTAGAAATTGAGATTTTTCATTTTCTATAAAAAATAAGAAAAAATAATAAATTTTTTATTCTGCCACACTTTGCCGACTTTTGCCAAACTTTGCCTAGCTCTAGAAATTGAGATTTTTCATTTTCTATAAAAAATAAGAAAAAATAATAAATATTTTATTCTGCCACACTTTGCCGACTTTTGCCGAACTTTACCAAGCTCCAGAAATTGAGATTTTTTATTTTTCCAAAAAAAATAATAAGAAAAAAAGAATAAAATTTTTATTCTCCTACACTTTGCCGACTTTTGCCGAACTTTGCCTAGCTCAAGAAATTGAGATTTTTCATTTTCTATAAAAAATAAGAAAACATAATAAATTTTTTATTCTGCCACACTTTGCCGACTTTTGCCGAACTTTGCCTAGCTCTAGAAATTGAGATCTTTTATTTTTCCAAAAAAAATAAGAAAAAAAGAATAATATTTTTATTCTCCCACACTTTGCCGACTTTTGCCGAACTTTGCCTAGCTCAAGAAATTGAGATTTTTTATTTTCTATAAAAAATAATAAAAAATAATACATTTTTTATTCTGCCACACTTTGCCGACTTTTGCCGAACTTTGCCTAGCTCCAGAAATTGAGATTTTTCATTTTCTATAAAAAATAAGAAAAAATAATAAATTTTTTATTCTGCCACACTTTGCCGACTTTTGCCGAACTTTGCCTAGCTCCAGAAATTGAGATCTTTTATTTTTCCAAAAAAAATAATAAGGAAAAAAGAATAAAATTTTTATTCTCCCACACTTTGCCGACTTTTGCCGAACTTTACCAAGCTCCAGAAATTGAGATTTTTTATTTTTCCAAAAAAAATAATAAGAAAAAAAGAATAAAATTTTTATTCTCCCACACTTTGCCGACTTTTGCCAAACTTTGCCTAGCTCTAGAAATTAAGATTTTTCATTTTCTATAAAAAATAAAAAAAAAATAATAAATTTTTTATTGTGCCACACTTTGCCGACTTTTGCCGAACTTTGCCTAGCTCTAGAAATTGAGATTTTTCATTTTCTATAAAAAATAAGAAAAAATAATAAATTTTTTATTCTGCCACACTTTGCCGACTTTTGCCGAACTTTACCAAGCTCCAGAAATTGAGATTTTTCATTTTCTATAAAAAATAAAAAAAAATAATAAATTTTTTATTCTGCCACACTTTGCCGACTTTTGCCGAAATTTGCCTAGCTCTAGAAATTGAGATTTTTCATTTTCTATAAAAAATAAGAAAAAATAATAAATTTTTTATTCTGCCACACTTTGCCGACTTTTGCCGAACTTTGCCAAGCTCCAGAAATTGAGATTTTTCATTTTCTATAAAAAATAAGAAAAAATAATAAATTTTTTATTCTGCCACACTTTGCCGACTTTTGCCGAACTTTGCCAAGCTCCAGAAATTGAGATTTTTCATTTTCTATAAAAAATAAGAAAAAATAATAAATTTTTTATTCTGCCACACTTTGCCGACTTTTGCCGAACTTTGCCTAGCTCTAGAAATTGAGATTTTTTATTTTTAAAAAAAAATAAGAAAAAAAGAATAAATTTTTTATTCTGCCACACTTTGCCGACTTTTGCCGAACTATACCAAGCTCCAGAAATTGAGATCTTTTATTTTTCCAAAAAAAATAAGAAAAAAAGAATAAAATTTTTATTCTGCCACACTTTGCCGACTTTTGCCGAACTTTGCCTAGCTCTAGAAATTGAGATTTTTCATTTTCTATAAAAAATAAGAAAAAATAATAAATTTTTTATTCTGCCACACTTTGCCGACTTTTGCCGAACTTTACCAAGCTCCAGAAATTGAGATTTTTCATTTTCTATAAAAAATAAGAAAAAATAATAAATTTTTTATTCTGCCACACTTTGCCGACTTTTGCCGAACTTTGCCTAGCTCCAGAAATTGAGATTTTTCATTTTCTATAAAAAATAAGAAAAAATAATAAATCTTTTATTCTGACACACTTTGCCGACTTTTGCCGAACTTTGCCTACATCCAGAAATTGAGATTTTTTATTTTTCCAAAAAAAATAATAAGAAAAAAAGAATAAATTTTTTATTCTGCCACACTTTGCCGACTTTTGCCGAACTTTGCCTAGCTCTAGAAATTGAGATTTTTCATTTTCTATAAAAAATAAGAAAAAATAATAAATTTTTTATTCTGCCACACTTTGCCGACTTTTGCCGAACTTTACCAAGCTCCAGAAATTGAGATTTTTCATTTTCTATAAAAAATAAAAAAAAATAATAAATTTTTTATTCTGCCACACTTTGCCGACTTTTGCCGAACTTTGCCTAGCTCTAGAAATTGAGATTTTTTATTTTAAAAAAAAAATAAGAAAAAATAATAAATTTTTTATTCTGCCACACTTTGCCGACTTTTGCCGAACTATACCAAGCTCCAGAAATTGAGATCTTTTATTTTTCCAAAAAAAATAAGAAAAAAAGAATAAAATTTTTATTCTGCCACACTTTGCCGACTTTTGCCGAACTTTGCCTAGCTCCAGAAATTGAGATCTTTTATTTTTCCAAAAAAAATAATAAGGAAAAAAGAATAAAATTTTTATTCTCCCACACTTTGCCGACTTTTGCCGAACTTTACCAAGCTCCAGAAATTGAGATTTTTTATTTTCTATAAAAAATAAGAATAAATAATAAATTTTTTATTCTGCCACACTTTGCCGACTTTTGCCGAACTTTACCAAGCTCCAGAAATTGAGATTTTTCATTTTCTATAAAAAATAAAAAAAAATAATAAATTTTTTATTCTGCCACACTTTGCCGACTTTTGCCGAACTTTGCCAAGCTCCAGAAATTGAGATTTTTAATTTTCTATAAAAAATAATAAGAAAAAAAGAATAAATTTTTTATTCTGCCACACTTTGCCGACTTTTGCCGAACTTTGCCTTGCTCTAGAAATTGAGATTTTTCATTTTCTATAAAAAATTAAAAAAAAATAATAAATTTTTTATTCTGCCACACTTTGCCGACTTTTGCCGAACTTTACCAAGCTCCAGAAATTGAGATTTTTTATTTTTCCAAAAAAAATAATAAGAAAAAATAATAAATTTTTTATTCTGCCACACTTTGCCGACTTTTGCCGAACTTTACCAAGCTCCAGAAATTGAGATTTTTCATTTTCTATAAAAAATAAAAAAAAAATAATAAATTTTTTATTCTGCCACACTTTGCCGACTTTTGCCGAACTTTGCCTAGCTCTAGAAATTGAGATTTTTCATTTTCTATAAAAAATAAGAAAAAATAATAAATTTTTTATTCTGCCACACTTTGCCGACTTTTGCCAAACTTTGCCTAGCTCTAGAAATTGAGATTTTTCATTTTCTATAAAAAATAAGAAAAAATAATAAATTTTTTATTCTGCCACACTTTGCCGACTTTTGCCGAACTTTGCCTAGCTCCAGAAATTGAGATTTTTCATTTTCTATAAAAAATAAGAAAAAATAATAAATTTTTTATTCTGCCACACTTTGCCGACTTTAGCCGAACTTTACCAAGCTCCAGAAATTGAGATCTTTTATTTTTCAAAAAAAAATAAGAAAAAAAGAATAATTATTTTATTCTCCCACACTTTGCCGACTTTTGCCAAACTTTGCCTAGCTCTAGAAATTGAGATTTTTCATTTTCTATAAAAAATAAAAATAAAATAATAAATTTTTTATTCTGCCACACTTTGCCGACTTTTGCCGAACTTTGCCTAGCTCCAGAAATTGAGATTTTTCATTTTCTATAAAAAATAAGAAAAAATAATAAATCTTTTATTCTGCCACACTTTGCCGACTTTTGCCGAACTTTGCCTAGCTCAAGAAATTGAGATTTTACATTTTCTATAAAAAATAAGAAAAAATAATAAATTTTTTATTCTGCCACACTTTGCCGGCTTTTGCCGAACTTTGCCAAGCTCTAGAAATTGAGATTTTTCATTTTCTATAAAAAATAAGAAAAAATAATAAATCTTTTATTCTGACACACTTTGCCGACTTTTGCCGAACTTTGCCTACATCCAGAAATTGAGATTTTTTATTTTTCCAAAAAAAATAATAAGAAAAAAAGAATAAATTTTTTATTCTGCCACACTTTGCCGACTTTTGCCGAACTTTACCAAGCTCCAGAAATTGAGATTTTTTATTTTTCCAAAAAAAATAATAAGAAAAAAAGAATAAAATTTTTATTCTCCTACACTTTGCCGACTTTTGCCGAACTTTGCCTAGCTCAAGAAATTGAGATTTTACATTTTCTATAAAAAATAAGAAAAAATAATAAATTTTTTATTCTGCCACACTTTGCCGACTTTTGCCGAACTTTGCCAAGCTCTAGAAATTGAGATTTTTCATTTTCTATAAAAAATAAGAAAAAATAATAAATTTTTTATTCTGCCACACTTTGCCGACTTTTGCCGAACTTTACCAAGCTCCAGAAATTGAGATTTTTCATTTTCTATAAAAAATAAATAAAAAATAATAAATTTTTTATTCTGCCACACTTTGCCGACTTTTGCCGAACTTTGCCTAGCTCTAGAAATTGAGATTTTTCATTTTCTATAAAAAATAAGAAAAAATAATAAATTTTTTATTCTGCCACACTTTGCCGACTTTTGCCAAACTTTGCCTAGCTCTAGAAATTGAGATTTTTCATTTTCTATAAAAAATAAGAAAAAATAATAAATTTTTTATTCTGCCACACTTTGCCGACTTTTGCCGAACTTTGCCTAGCTCCAGAAATTAAGATTTTTCATTTTCTATAAAAAATAAGAAAAAATAATAAATTTTTTATTCTGCCACACTTTGCCGACTTTAGCCGAACTTTACCAAGCTCCAGAAATTGAGATCTTTTATTTTTCCAAAAAAAATAAGAAAAAAAGAATAATTATTTTATTCTCCCACACTTTGCCGACTTTTGCCAAACTTTGCCTAGCTCTAGAAATTGAGATTTTTCATTTTCTATAAAAAATAAAAATAAAATAATAAATTTTTTATTCTGCCACACTTTGCCGACTTTTGCCGAACTTTGCCTAGCTCCAGAAATTGAGATTTTTCATTTTCTATAAAAAATAAGAAAAAATAATAAATCTTTTATTCTGACACACTTTGCCGACTTTTGCCGAACTTTGCCTACATCCAGAAATTGAGATTTTTTATTTTTCCAAAAAAAATAATAAGAAAAAAAGAATAAATTTTTTATTCTGCCACACTTTGCCGACTTTTGCCGAACTTTACCAAGCTCCAGAAATTGAGATTTTTTATTTTTCCAAAAAAAATAATAAGAAAAAAAGAATAAAATTTTTATTCTCCTACACTTTGCCGACTTTTGCCGAACTTTGCCTAGCTCTAGAAATTGAGATCTTTTATTTTTCCAAAAAAAATAAGAAAAAATAATAAATCTTTTATTCTGACACACTTTGCCGACTTTTGCCGAACTTTGCCTAGCTCCAGAAATTGAGATCTTTTATTTTTCCAAAAAAAATAATAAGGAAAAAAGAATAAAATTTTTATTCTCCCACACTTTGCCGACTTTTGCCGAACTTTACCAAGCTCCAGAAATTGAGATTTTTTATTTTCTATAAAAAATAAGAAAAAATAATAAATTTTTTATTCTGCCACACTTTGCCGACTTTTGCCGAACTTTACCAAGCTCCAGAAATTGAGATTTTTCATTTTCTATAAAAAATAAAAAAAAATAATAAATTTTTTATTCTGCCACACTTTGCCGACTTTTGCCGAACTTTGCCAAGCTCCAGAAATTGAGATTTTTAATTTTCTATAAAAAATAATAAGAAAAAAAGAATAAATTTTTTATTCTGCCACACTTTGCCGACTTTTGCCGAACTTTGCCTTGCTCTAGAAATTGAGATTTTTCATTTTCTATAAAAAATTAAAAAAAAATAATAAATTTTTTATTCTGCCACACTTTGCCGACTTTTGCCGAACTTTACCAAGCTCCAGAAATTGAGATTTTTTATTTTTCCAAAAAAAATAATAAGAAAAAATAATAAATTTTTTATTCTGCCACACTTTGCCGACTTTTGCCGAACTTTACCAAGCTCCAGAAATTGAGATTTTTCATTTTCTATAAAAAATAAAAAAAAAATAATAAATTTTTTATTCTGCCACACTTTGCCGACTTTTGCCGAACTTTGCCTAGCTCTAGAAATTGAGATTTTTCATTTTCTATAAAAAATAAGAAAAAATAATAAATTTTTTATTCTGCCACACTTTGCCGACTTTTGCCAAACTTTGCCTAGCTCTAGAAATTGAGATTTTTCATTTTCTATAAAAAATAAGAAAAAATAATAAATTTTTTATTCTGCCACACTTTGCCGACTTTTGCCGAACTTTGCCTAGCTCCAGAAATTGAGATTTTTCATTTTCTATAAAAAATAAGAAAAAATAATAAATTTTTTATTCTGCCACACTTTGCCGACTTTAGCCGAACTTTACCAAGCTCCAGAAATTGAGATCTTTAATTTTTCCAAAAAAAATAAGAAAAAAAGAATAATTATTTTATTCTCCCACACTTTGCCGACTTTTGCCAAACTTTGCCTAGCTCTAGAAATTGAGATTTTTCATTTTCTATAAAAAATAAAAATAAAATAATAAATTTTTTATTCTGCCACACTTTGCCGACTTTTGCCGAACTTTGCCTAGCTCCAGAAATTGAGATTTTTCATTTTCTATAAAAAATAAGAAAAAATAATAAATCTTTTATTCTGACACACTTTGCCGACTTTTGCCGAACTTTGCCTACATCCAGAAATTGAGATTTTTTATTTTTCCAAAAAAAATAATAAGAAAAAAAGAATAAATTTTTTATTCTGCCACACTTTGCCGACTTTTGCCGAACTTTACCAAGCTCCAGAAATTGAGATTTTTTATTTTTCCAAAAAAAATAATAAGAAAAAAAGAATAAAATTTTTATTCTCCTACACTTTGCCGACTTTTGCCGAACTTTGCCTAGCTCAAGAAATTGAGATTTTACATTTTCTATAAAAAATAAGAAAAAATAATAAATTTTTTATTCTGCCACACTTTGCCGACTTTTGCCGAACTTTGCCTAGCTCTAGAAATTGAGATCTTTTATTTTTCCAAAAAAAATAAGAAAAAAAGAATAATATTTTTATTCTCCCACACTTTGCCGACTTTTGCCGAAAAATTGAGATTTTTCATTTTCTATAAAAAATAAGAAAAAATAATAAATTTTTTATTCTGCCACACTTTGCCGACTTTTGCCGAACTTTACCAAGCTCCAGAAATTGAGATTTTTTATTTTTCCAAAAAAAATAATAAGAAAAAAAGAATAAAATTTTTATTCTCCTACACTTTGCCGACTTTTGCCGAACATTGCCTTGCTCTAGAAATTGAGATTTTTCATTTTCTATAAAAAATAAGAAAAAATAATAAATTTTTTTTTCTGCCACACTTTGCCGACTTTTGCCGAACTTTACCAAGCTCCAGAAATTGAGATTTTTCATTTTCTATAAAAAATAAGAAAAAATAATAAATTTTTTATTCTGCCACACTTTGCCGACTTTTGCCGAACTTTACCAAGCTCCAGAAATTGAGATTTTTTATTTTTCCAAAAAAAATAATAAGAAAAAAAGAATAAAATTTTTATTCTCCTACACTTTGCCGACTTTTGCCGAACTTTGCCTAGCTCAAGAAATTGAGATTTTACATTTTCTATAAAAAATAAGAAAAAATAATAAATTTTTTATTCTGCCACACTTTGCCGACTTTTGCCGAACTTTGCCTAGCTCTAGAAATTGAGATCTTTTATTTTTCCAAAAAAAATAAGAAAAAAAGAATAATATTTTTATTCTCCCACACTTTGCCGACTTTTGCCGAAAAATTGAGATTTTTCATTTTCTATAAAAAATAAGAAAAAATAATAAATTTTTTATTCTGCCACACTTTGCCGACTTTTGCCGAACTTTACCAAGCTCCAGAAATTGAGATTTTTTATTTTTCCAAAAAAAATAATAAGAAAAAAAGAATAAAATTTTTATTCTCCTACACTTTGCCGACTTTTGCCGAACATTGCCTTGCTCTAGAAATTGAGATTTTTCATTTTCTATAAAAAATAAGAAAAAATAATAAATTTTTTTTTCTGCCACACTTTGCCGACTTTTGCCGAACTTTACCAAGCTCCAGAAATTGAGATTTTTCATTTTCTATAAAAAATAAGAAAAAATAATAAATTTTTTATTCTGCCACACTTTGCCGACTTTTGCCGAACTTTGCCTAGCTCCAGAAATTGAGATTTTTCATTTTCTATAAAAAATAAGAAAAAATAATAAATTTTTTATTCTGCCACACTTTGCCGACTTTTGCCGAACTTTGCCTAGCTCAAGAAATTGAGATTTTTCATTTTCTATAAAAAATAAGAAAAAATAATAAATTTTTTATTCTGCCACACTTTGCCGACTTTTGCCGAACTTTGCCTAGCTCTAGAAATTGAGATTTTTCATTTTCTATAAAAAATAAGAAAAAATAATAAATTTTTTATTCTGCCACACTTTGCCGACTTTTGCCGAACTTTGCCTAGCTCCAGAAATTGAGATTTTTCATTTTCTATAAAAAATAAGAAAAAATAATAAATTTTTTATTCTGCCACACTTTGCCGACTTTTGCCGAACTTTGCCTAGCTCCAGAAATTGAGATTTTTCATTTTCTATAAAAAATAAGAAAAAATAATAAATTTTTTATTCTGCCACACTTTGCCGACTTTAGCCGAACTTTACCAAGCTCCAGAAATTGAGATCTTTTATTTTTCCAAAAAAAATAAGAAAAAAAGAATAATTATTTTATTCTCCCACACTTTGCCGACTTTTGCCAAACTTTGCCTAGCTCTAGAAATTGAGATTTTTCATTTTCTATAAAAAATAAAAATAAAATAATAAATTTTTTATTCTGCCACACTTTGCCGACTTTTGCCGAACTTTGCCTAGCTACAGAAATTGAGATTTTTCATTTTCTATAAAAAATAAGAAAAAATAATAAATCTTTTATTCTGACACACTTTGCCGACTTTTGCCGAACTTTGCCTACATCCAGAAATTGAGATTTTTTATTTTTCCAAAAAAAATAATAAGAAAAAAAGAATAAATTTTTTATTCTGCCACACTTTGCCGACTTTTGCCGAACTTTACCAAGCTCCAGAAATTGAGATTTTTTATTTTTCCAAAAAAAATAATAAGAAAAAAAGAATAAAATTTTTATTCTCCTACACTTTGCCGACTTTTGCCGAACTTTGCCTAGCTCAAGAAATTGAGATTTTACATTTTCTATAAAAAATAAGAAAAAATAATAAATTTTTTATTCTGCCACACTTTGCCGACTTTTGCCGAACTTTGCCTAGCTCTAGAAATTGAGATTTTTCATTTTCTATAAAAAATAAGAAAAAATAATAAATTTTTTATTCTGCCACACTTTGCCGACTTTTGCCGAACTTTACCAAGCTCCAGAAATTGAGATTTTTCATTTTCTATAAAAAATAAAAAAAAAATAATAAATTTTTTATTCTGCCACACTTTGCCGACTTTTGCCGAACTTTGCCTAGCTCTAGAAATTGAGATTTTTCATTTTCTATAAAAAATAAGAAAAAATAATAAATTTTTTATTCTGCCACACTTTGCCGACTTTTGCCAAACTTTGCCTAGCTCTAGAAATTGAGATTTTTCATTTTCTATAAAAAATAAGAAAAAATAATAAATTTTTTATTCTGCCACACTTTGCCGACTTTTGCCGAACTTTGCCTAGCTCCAGAAATTAAGATTTTTCATTTTCTATAAAAAATAAGAAAAAATAATAAATTTTTTATTCTGCCACACTTTGCCGACTTTAGCCGAACTTTACCAAGCTCCAGAAATTGAGATCTTTTATTTTTCCAAAAAAAATAAGAAAAAAAGAATAATTATTTTATTCTCCCACACTTTGCCGACTTTTGCCAAACTTTGCCTAGCTCTAGAAATTGAGATTTTTCATTTTCTATAAAAAATAAAAATAAAATAATAAATTTTTTATTCTGCCACACTTTGCCGACTTTTGCCGAACTTTGCCTAGCTCCAGAAATTGAGATTTTTCATTTTCTATAAAAAATAAGAAAAAATAATAAATCTTTTATTCTGACACACTTTGCCGACTTTTGCCGAACTTTGCCTACATCCAGAAATTGAGATTTTTTATTTTTCCAAAAAAAATAATTAGAAAAAAAGAATAAATTTTTTATTCTGCCACACTTTGCCGACTTTTGCCGAACTTTACCAAGCTCCAGAAATTGAGATTTTTTATTTTTCCAAAAAAAATAATAAGAAAAAAAGAATAAAATTTTTATTCTCCTACACTTTGCCGACTTTTGCCGAACTTTGCCTAGCTCAAGAAATTGAGATTTTACATTTTCTATAAAAAATAAGAAAAAATAATAAATTTTTTATTCTGCCACACTTTGCCGACTTTTGCCGAACTTTGCCTAGCTCTAGAAATTGAGATCTTTTATTTTTCCAAAAAAAATAAGAAAAAAAGAATAATATTTTTATTCTCCCACACTTTGCCGACTTTTGCCGAAAAATTGAGATTTTTCATTTTCTATAAAAAATAAGAAAAAATAATAAATTTTTTATTCTGCCACACTTTGCCGACTTTTGCCGAACTTTACCAAGCTCCAGAAATTGAGATTTTTTATTTTTCCAAAAAAAATAATAAGAAAAAAAGAATAAAATTTTTATTCTCCTACACTTTGCCGACTTTTGCCGAACTTTGCCTTGCTCTAGAAATTGAGATTTTTCATTTTCTATAAAAAATAAGAAAAAATAATAAATTTTTTTTTCTGCCACACTTTGCCGACTTTTGCCGAACTTTACCAAGCTCCAGAAATTGAGATTTTTCATTTTCTATAAAAAATAAGAAAAAATAATAAATTTTTTATTCTGCCACACTTTGCCGACTTTTGCCGAACTTTGCCTAGCTCCAGAAATTGAGATTTTTCATTTTCTATAAAAAATAAGAAAAAATAATAAATTTTTTATTCTGCCACACTTTGCCGACTTTTGCCGAACTTTGCCTAGCTCAAGAAATTGAGATTTTTCATTTTCTATAAAAAATAAGAAAAAATAATAAATTTTTTATTCTGCCACACTTTGCCGACTTTTGCCGAACTTTGCCTAGCTCTAGAAATTGAGATTTTTCATTTTCTATAAAAAATAAGAAAAAATAATAAATTTTTTATTCTGCCACACTTTGCCGACTTTTGCCGAACTTTGCCTAGCTCCAGAAATTGAGATTTTTCATTTTCTATAAAAAATAAGAAAAAATAATAAATTTTTTATTCTGCCACACTTTGCCGACTTTTGCCGAACTTTGCCTAGCTCTAGAAATTGAGATCTTTTATTTTTCCAAAAAAAATAAGAAAAAAAGAATAATATTTTTATTCTCCCACACTTTGCCGACTTTTGCCGAACTTTGCCAAGCTCCAGAAATTGAGATTTTTTATTTTCTATAAAAAATAAGAAAAAAAGAATAATTATTTTATTCTCCCACACTTTGCCGACTTTTGCCAAACTTTGCCTAGCTCTAGAAATTGAGATTTTTCATTTTCTATAAAAAATAAGAAAAAATAATAAATTTTTTATTCTGCCACACTTTGCCGACTTTTGCCGAACTTTGCCAAGCTCCAGAAATTGAGATTTTTTATTTTTCCAAAAAAATAAGAAAAAAAGAATAAAATTTTTATTCTCCCACACTTTGCCGACTTATGCCGAACTTTGCCTAGCTCTAGAAATTGAGATTTTTCATTTTCCATAAAAAATAAGAAAAAATAATAAATTTTTTATTCTGCCACACTTTGCCGACTTTTGCCGAACTTTGCCAAGCTCCAGAAATTGAGATTTTTTATTTTTCCAAAAAAAAAAATAAGAAAAAATAATAAATCTATAATTCTGCCACACTTTGCTGACTTTTGCCGAACTTTACCAAGCTCTAGAAATTGAGATTTTTTATTTTTCCAAAAAAAATAATAAGAAAAAAAGAATAAAATTTTTATTCTCCCACACTTTGCCGACTATTGCCGCAGAATAAAAAATTTATTATTTTTTCTTATTTTTTATAGAAAATGAAAAATCTCAATTTCTAGAGCTAGGCAAAGTTCGGCAAAGTGTGGGAGAATAAAAATTTTATTCTTTTATTCTTATTTTTTTTGGAAAAATAAAAAATGTCAATTTCTGGAGCTTGGCAAAGTTCGGCAAAAGTCGGCAAAGTGTGGCAGAATAAAAAATTTATTATTTTTTCTTATTTTTTATAGAAAATGAAAAATCTCAATTTCTAGAGCTAGGCAAAGTTCGGCAAAAGTCGGCAAAGTGTGGCAGAATAAAAAATTTATTATTTTTTCTTATTTTCATAAAAAATAAAAAATCTCAATTTCTGGAGCTTGGCAAAGTACGGCAAAAGTCGGCAAAGTGTGGGAGAATAAAAAAATGTATTATTTTTTCTTATTTTTTATAGAAAATGAAAAATCTCAATTTCTAGAGCTATGCAAAGTTCGGCAAAAGTCGGCAAAGTGTGGCAGAATAAAAAATTTATTATTTTTTCTTATTTTTTATAGAAAATGAGAAATCTCAATTTCTGGAGCTTGGCAAAGTTCGGCAAAAGTCGGCAAAGTGTGGCAGAATAAAAAATTTATTATTTTTTCTTATTTTTTAGAGAAAATGAAAAATCTCAATTTCTAGAGCTAGGCAAAGTTCGGCAAAAGTCGGCAAAGTGTGGGAGAATAAAAATTTTATTCTTTTTTTCTTATTTTTTTTGGAAAAATAAAAAATCTCAATTTCTGGTGCTAGGCAAAGTTCGGCAAAAGTCGGCAAAGTGTGGGAGAATAAAAAATTTAATATTTTTTCTTATTTTTTATAGAAAATGAAAAATCTCAATTTCTGGAGCTAGGCAAAGTTCGGGAAAAGTCGGCAAAGTGTGGCAGAATAAAAAATTTATTATTTTTTCTTATTTTTTATAGAAAATGAAAAATTTCAATTTCTGGAGCTTGGTAAAGTTCGGCAAAAGTCGGCAAAGTGTGGCAGAATAAAAAATTTATTATTTTTTCTTATTTTTTATAGAAAATGAAAAATCTCAATTTCTAGAGCTAGGCAAAGTTCGGCAAAAGTCGGCAAAGTGTGGGAGAATAAAAAATTTATTATTTTTTCTTATTTTTTATAGAAAATGAAAAATCTCAATTTCTGGAGCTAGGCAAAGTTCGGGAAAAGTCGGCAAAGTGTGGCAGAATAAAAAATTTATTATTTTTTCTTATTTTTTATAGAAAATGAAAAATTTCAATTTCTGGAGCGTGGTAAAGTTCGGCAAAAGTTGGCAAAGTGTGGCAGAATAAAAAATTTATTATTTTTTCTTATTTTCTTAAAAAATAAAAAATCTCAATTTCTGAAGCTTGGCAAAGTTCGGCAAAAGTCGGCAAAGTGTGGCAGAATAAAAAATTTATTATTTTTTCTTATTTTCTTAAAAAATAAAAAATCTCAATTTCTGAAGCTTGGCAAAGTTCGGCAAAAGTCGGCAAAGTGTGGGAGAATAAAAAATTTATTATTTTTTCTCTTTTTTTATAGAAAATGAAAAATCTCAATTTCTAGAGCTAGGCAAAGTTCGGCAAAAGTCAGCAAAGTGTGGGAGAATAAAATTTTTATTCTTTTTTTCTTATTTTTTTTGGAAAAATAAAAAATGTCAATTTCTGGAGCTTGGCAAAGTTCGGCAAAAGTCGGCAAAGTGTGGCAGAATAAAAAATTTATTATTTTTTCTTATTTTTTCTAGAAAATGAAAAATCTCAATTTCTAGAGCTAGGCAAAGTTCGGCAAAAGTCGGCAAAGTGTGGCAGAATAAAAAATTTATTATTTTTTCTTATTTTCATAAAAAATAAAAAATCTCAATTTCTGGAGCTTGGCAAAGTACGGCAAAAGTCGGCAAAGTGTGGGAGAATAAAAAAATGTATTATTTTTTCTTATTTTTTATAGAAAATGAAAAATCTCAATTTCTAGAGCTATGCAAAGTTCGGCAAAAGTCGGCAAAGTGTGGCAGAATAAAAAATTTATTATTTTTTCTTATTTTTTATAGAAAATGAGAAATCTCAATTTCTGGAGCTTGGTAAAGTTCAGCAAAAGTCGGCAAAGTGTGGCAGAATAAAAAATTTATTATTTTTTCTTATTTTCATAGAAAATAAAAAATCTCAATTTCTGGAGCTTGGCAAAGTTCGGCAAAAGTCGGCAAAGTGTGGGAGAATAAAAAAATGTATTATTTTTTCTTATTTTTTATAGAAAATGAAAAATCTCAATTTCTAGAGCTAGGCAAAGTTCGGCAAAAGTCGGCAAAGTGTGGGAGAATAAAAATTTTATTCTTTTTTTCTTATTTTTTTTTTTGAAAAATAAAAAATCTTAATTTCTGGAGCTTGGCAAAGTTCGGCAAAAGTCGGCAAAGTGTGGCAGAATAAAAAATTTATTATTTTTTCTTATTTTTTAGAGAAAATGAAAAATCTCAATTTCTAGAGCTAGGCAAAGTTCGGCAAAAGTCGGCAAAGTGTGGGAGAATAAAAATTTTATTCTTTTTTTCTTATTTTTTTTGGAAAAATAAAAAATCTCAATTTCTGGTGCTAGGCAAAGTTCGGCAAAAGTCGGCAAAGTGTGGGAGAATAAAAAATTTATTATTTTTTCTTATTTTTTATAGAAAATAAAAAATCTCAATTTCTGAAGCTTGGCAAAGTTCGGCAAAAGTCGGCAAAGTGTGGCAGAATAAAAAATTTATTATTTTTTCTTATTTTCTTAAAAAATAAAAAATCTCAATTTCTGAAGCTTGGCAAAGTTCGGCAAAAGTCGGCAAAGTGTGGGAGAATAAAAAATTTATTATTTTTTCTCTTTTTTTATAGAAAATGAAAAATCTCAATTTCTAGAGCTAGGCAAAGTTCGGCAAAAGTCAGCAAAGTGTGGGAGAATAAAATTTTTATTCTTTTTTTCTTATTTTTTTTGGAAAAATAAAAAATCTCAATTTCTGGAGCTTGGCAAAGTTCGGCAAAAGTCGGCAAAGTGTGGCAGAATAAAAAATTTATTATTTTTTCTTATTTTTTCTAGAAAATGAAAAATCTCAATTTCTAGAGCTAGGCAAAGTTCGGCAAAAGTCGGCAAAGTGTAGGAGAATAAAAATTTTATTCTTTTTTTCTTATTTTTTTTGGAAAAATAAAAAATCTCAATTTCTGGAGCTTGGCAAAGTTCGGCAAAAGTCGGCAAAGTGTGGCAGAATAAAAAATTTATTATTTTTTCTTATTTTCATAAAAAATAAAAAATCTCAATTTCTGGAGCTTGGCAAAGTACGGCAAAAGTCGGCAAAGTGTGGGAGAATAAAAAAATGTATTATTTTTTCTTATTTTTTATAGAAAATGAAAAATCTCAATTTCTAGAGCTATGCAAAGTTCGGCAAAAGTCGGCAAAGTGTGGCAGAATAAAAAATTTATTATTTTTTCTTATTTTTTATAGAAAATGAGAAATCTCAATTTCTGGAGCTTGGTAAAGTTCAGCAAAAGTCGGCAAAGTGTGGCAGAATAAAAAATTTATTATTTTTTCTTATTTTCATAGAAAATAAAAAATCTCAATTTCTGGAGCTTGGCAAAGTTCGGCAAAAGTCGGCAAAGTGTGGGAGAATAAAAAAATGTATTATTTTTTCTTATTTTTTATAGAAAATGAAAAATCTCAATTTCTAGAGCTAGGCAAAGTTCGGCAAAAGTCGGCAAAGTGTGGGAGAATAAAAATTTTATTCTTTTTTTCTTATTTTTTTTTTTGAAAAATAAAAAATCTTAATTTCTGGAGCTTGGCAAAGTTCGGCAAAAGTCGGCAAAGTGTGGCAGAATAAAAAATTTATTATTTTTTCTTATTTTTTAGAGAAAATGAAAAATCTCAATTTCTAGAGCTAGGCAAAGTTCGGCAAAAGTCGGAAAAGTGTGGGAGAATAAAAATTTTATTCTTTTTTTCTTATTTTTTTTGGAAAAATAAAAAATCTCAATTTCTGGTGCTAGGCAAAGTTCGGCAAAAGTCGGCAAAGTGTGGGAGAATAAAAAATTTATTATTTTTTCTTATTTTTTATAGAAAATGAAAAATCTCAATTTCTGGAGCTAGGCAAAGTTCGGGAAAAGTCGGCAAAGTGTGGCAGAATAAAAAATTTATTATTTTTTCTTATTTTTTATAGAAAATGAAAAATTTCAATTTCTGGAGCTTGGTAAAGTTCGGCAAAAGTCGGCAAAGTGTGGCAGAATAAAAAATTTATTATTTTTTCTTATTTTTTATAGAAAATGAAAAATCTCAATTTCTAGAGCTAGGCAAAGTTCGGCAAAAGTCGGCAAAGTGTGGGAGAATAAAAAATTTATTATTTTTTCTTATTTTTTATAGAAAATGAAAAATCTCAATTTCTGGAGCTAGGCAAAGTTCGGGAAAAGTCGGCAAAGTGTGGCAGAATAAAAAATTTATTATTTTTTATTTTTTATAGAAAATGAAAAATTTCAATTTCTGGAGCGTGGTAAAGTTCGGCAAAAGTTGGCAAAGTGTGGCAGAATAAAAAATTTATTATTTTTTCTTATTTTCTTAAAAAATAAAAAATCTCAATTTCTGAAGCTTGGCAAAGTTCGGCAAAAGTCGGCAAAGTGTGGCAGAATAAAAAATTTATTATTTTTTCTTATTTTCTTAAAAAATAAAAAATCTCAATTTCTGAAGCTTGGCAAAGTTCGGCAAAAGTCGGCAAAGTGTGGGAGAATAAAAAATTTATTATTTTTTCTCTTTTTTTATAGAAAATGAAAAATCTCAATTTCTAGAGCTAGGCAAAGTTCGGCAAAAGTCAGCAAAGTGTGGGAGAATAAAATTTTTATTCTTTTTTTCTTATTTTTTTTGGAAAAATAAAAAATCTCAATTTCTGGAGCTTGGCAAAGTTCGGCAAAAGTCGGCAAAGTGTGGCAGAATAAAAAATTTATTATTTTTTCTTATTTTTTCTAGAAAATGAAAAATCTCAATTTCTAGAGCTAGGCAAAGTTCGGCAAAAGTCGGCAAAGTGTAGGAGAATAAAAATTTTATTCTTTTTTTCTTATTTTTTTTGGAAAAATAAAAAATCTCAATTTCTGGAGCTTGGCAAAGTTCGGCAAAAGTCGGCAAAGTGTGGCAGAATAAAAAATTTATTATTTTTTCTTATTTTCATAAAAAATAAAAAATCTCAATTTCTGGAGCTTGGCAAAGTACGGCAAAAGTCGGCAAAGTGTGGGAGAATAAAAAGATGTATTATTTTTTCTTATTTTTTATAGAAAATGAAAAATCTCAATTTCTAGAGCTATGCAAAGTTCGGCAAAAGTCGGCAAAGTGTGGCAGAATAAAAAATTTATTATTTTTTCTTATTTTTTATAGAAAATGAGAAATCTCAATTTCTGGAGCTTGGTAAAGTTCAGCAAAAGTCGGCAAAGTGTGGCAGAATAAAAAATTTATTATTTTTTCTTATTTTCATAGAAAATAAAAATTCTCAATTTCTGGAGCTTGGCAAAGTTCGGCAAAAGTCGGCAAAGTGTGGGAGAATAAAAAAATGTATTATTTTTTCTTATTTTTTATAGAAAATGAAAAATTTCAATTTCTAGAGCTAGGCAAAGTTCGGCAAAAGTCGGCAAAGTGTGGGAGAATAAAAATTTTATTCTTTTTTTATTATTTTTTTTTTGAAAAATAAAAAATATTAATTTCTGGAGCTTGGCAAAGTTCGGCAAAAGTCGGCAAAGTGTGGCAGAATAAAAAATTTATTATTTTTTCTTATTTTTTAGAGAAAATGAAAAATCTCAATTTCTAGAGCTAGGCAAAGTTCGGCAAAAGTCGGCAAAGTGTGGGAGAATAAAAATTTTATTCTTTTTTTCTTATTTTTTTTGGAAAAATAAAAAATCTCAATTTCTGGTGCTAGGCAAAGTTCGGCAAAAGTCGGCAAAGTGTGGGAGAATAAAAAATTTATTATTTTTTCTTATTTTTTATAGAAAATGAAAAATCTCAATTTCTGGAGCTAGGCAAAGTTCGGGAAAAGTCGGCAAAGTGTGGCAGAATAAAAAATTTATTATTTTTTCTTATTTTTTATAGAAAATGAAAAATTTCAATTTCTGGAGCTTGGTAAAGTTCGGCAAAAGTCGGCAAAGTGTGGCAGAATAAAAAATTTATTATTTTTTCTTATTTTTTATAGAAAATGAAAAATCTCAATTTCTAGAGCTAGGCAAAGTTCGGCAAAAGTCGGCAAAGTGTGGGAGAATAAAAAATTTATTATTTTTTCTTATTTTTTATAGAAAATGAAAAATCTCAATTTCTGGAGCTAGGCAAAGTTCGGGAAAAGTCGGCAAAGTGTGGCAGAATAAAAAATTTATTATTTTTTCTTATTTTTTATAGAAAATGAAAAATTTCAATTTCTGGAGCGTGGTAAAGTTCGGCAAAAGTTGGCAAAGTGTGGCAGAATAAAAAATTTATTATTTTTTCTTATTTTCTTAAAAAATAAAAAATCTCAATTTCTGAAGCTTGGCAAAGTTCGGCAAAAGTCGGCAAAGTGTGGCAGAATAAAAAATTTATTATTTTTTCTTATTTTCTTAAAAAATAAAAAATCTCAATTTCTGAAGCTTGGCAAAGTTCGGCAAAAGTCGGCAAAGTGTGGGAGAATAAAAAATTTATTATTTTTTCTCTTTTTTTATAGAAAATGAAAAATCTCAATTTCTAGAGCTAGGCAAAGTTCGGCAAAAGTCAGCAAAGTGTGGGAGAATAAAATTTTTATTCTTTTTTTCTTATTTTTTTTGGAAAAATAAAAAATCTCAATTTCTGGAGCTTGGCAAAGTTCGGCAAAAGTCGGCAAAGTGTGGCAGAATAAAAAATTTATTATTTTTTCTTATTTTTTCTAGAAAATGAAAAATCTCAATTTCTAGAGCTAGGCAAAGTTCGGCAAAAGTCGGCAAAGTGTAGGAGAATAAAAATTTTATTCTTTTTTTCTTATTTTTTTTGGAAAAATAAAAAATCTCAATTTCTGGAGCTTGGCAAAGTTCGGCAAAAGTCGGCAAAGTGTGGCGAAATAAAAAATTTAGTATTTTGTCTTATTTTTTATAGAAAATAAATGATTAAACGAACTTACCTGTGAAGTTCAATCATTATTATATGAATGAACTTGTTCGAAGATAAATTTACTTGTAGTACCGCAACTTGTTGTTAGGTGACGCCATTTTTAGAGATATTAAGAAAAATGATGCCTATCTATGTCTCGTGCTGACTCCTTGCCTTGATCCCCTCTCTTCTTGCTTCATTTAGTTTAGAGGGAGTTTCAAATTTTTATTATGGGAAGGGTTTAAAAGGTTTTTTTTTTTTTACAGGGAGGGATCTTATCTTCGAACAAGTTCATTCATATAATAATGATTGAACTTCACAGGTAAGTTCGTTTAATCATTTATTATATTTCATTTCCTTGTTCGAAGATAAATTTACTTGTAGATGTTTAGAGTAAATTTAATATAAAATTTTAGTTTTATTTCGTATGAAAATATAATACTATTTTATAAGTATTTATAACGAAGTTATTAAATTTTTTTTTTTTTTTTTAACTAAGATCAAAATTTATAATTTTGGTAATTATTAGAACAATAACATAACATATAACTTTGGTAATTATGAGAACACTTAATACTGATATCACAAAAGAAAAACGCTGCAGTCTTTTATTTAAGAATTGTTTCTGCAAAATTATTTTCAGCCCTTATCGGCCTGTTGTAAAATTTTGCAAAGGTAGTAGAATTTTTGGACCATCCTGCTGCTTCCTTGATTTTCGAGATGTCCAAACCGTTTGTTAGAGCCTTAGAGGTTGCAGCATGCCTTGTACTGTGAGCCTTGAACTCATTTGATATTCCAGCTTCCCGTAGAACGATTTTTAGCCATCTGCTAATTGATTCTTTTCCGACTTTTCCATGTGGTTTTGTGAATGAAATTAAAAGTTGATTGGAATTGTCTCTGATTTCCTTGGTTTTATTAAGGTAACATGTTAAAGCGTTTGCTATGCATAACTTTGGTTTCTCATTAAAATGAGGGAAAAAAGCGTATGGATGTGGTGCTCCAGGACGAGATGACTTAGTGAGACTATTGATTTTTATTTCAACTCCGTGATTTTTAATTTGAATTCCTTCCAGGTTAATTAGAGATAGTGACTGCACTCTGAAAGCAGTTCCTAGTGCTAATAGCATTGTCAATTTTAAGGTTAACTTTTGCAGGTCCAGAGAATCTGAAGGTCCCCATTCTTCTAATTTATTTAATACCACGCTTACATCCCAAGTTGAATCGTATCGAGGAGCGGGAGGGCGTAATTTAAAAACTCCTTTAAAAAATCTCTGGACGAGGAGACTGTTTGATAAATCTTGAATATTTATAAGAGAAACAGATGACCTCATCGAGTTCAAAGTGCTGTAGCCGGCTCCTTCGGTGAACCTCTTTGAAAGAAATTGGAGAACTGTTTTCTCGTCTGAGTTGAAAGGGTCGAATTCTTCCTCCTCGCAAAATAACCACCATTGTTTGAGCATCGAGTTATATTGTTTCATAGTGCTTGTCGTTATTGAGGCTGTTAATATATCAATTGCCTCTCCTTTTAGTCCTTTCTGCTCCCATTTGTGCCTGAGACAATCCCTGAGACCAGGGAAAGATTTGAAGCGAGTGGATGAATGAGATTCCTGCAAGGTGAATTAAGTAAATTACTTGATGAGTTAAAGGTAATTGTATCCGAAATCAATAGTCTTTGGAATTCAGGAAACCATGGTTGGGAAGACCAATAAGGAACTACGATAATTCCAGTGGATTTTTCGTCTCTAATTTTTTTTAGGATTTTAGTGATTAGAGAAAAAGGAGGAAAAGCGTACCAAAATTCTCCCCTTCAGCTGATTGTCAATGCGTTTATTGCAATCGCTTCTGGATCCCTTTCCCATGAGCAAAATCGAGTACATTTAGTGTTTATACGCGTAGCAAACAAATCGATTGTCGGGGTTCCGAATTTACGTTTAATATCCCTGAATGCGTAATTCGCCAGTTCCCATTCTGTGTCGAGATTGGAAAGTCTGGATCCTTCGTCTGCTTTATTGTTTTTTGAGGCAACGTATTCCGCAAATATCCACAAATTTCTGCTCTGACACCATTCCCATATTTCTTTGGTCAAATTATTTAAATATTTATGTTTAGTGCCCCCCATTTTATTTATATACGCCAATGCCGTAACGTTATCGATTCTAAGAAGGATTTGTTTATCTGAATCATTTTTTACGAAACACTTTAAAGCTAAAAAAGAAGCTTTTAATTCTAAATAGTTTATTGGAAATATTCTTTCTGAGCTATTCCAGAAACCGCTAGCTTTGTCCATACCGCAGGTTGCTCCCCAGCCTGTGCCTGAAGCATCGGAAAAAATTTCAAAATCGTAGGAATTTGAACGAATCTTATTTTTTTTTATGTAAAATTTGCGATTGCCACCATTTCAATTCTTCAATTGCTTCTTTTGAAAATTCAATTTTTTTATTTAGATTAGTGGAAGATTTAAGGCTATTTATTTTCAGGGTCTCCAATTCTTTGTAATATAACCAGCTATACGGAATACCTGGACAGGCTGCTACTAAGGTTCCTATACACTCGATTAAACTTTGTATTTTAATTTTATTTGAAGATAATATATTATCTAAAAGCGCTTTAATTTTTATTCTTTTTTCTCTGGTTAGTTCTAATGTCATGTTATGAGAATCTATTATCATTCCTAGAAACTGACAGGATTTTTTTGGAATCAGATCACTCTTGTCCCAATTAATTAAAAAGCCTAAGAATTGAAGAATATTAATAGCTAAATTTACATTTTTCAGACATTCCTCCATGGTATTTCCGAAGATTAAATAATCGTCGAGATAAATGACAACTTTGATTCCCCTTTTACGTAACCACGTTGCTATTGGCTTGCATAATTTGGTAAATGTAATGGGAGCTGAAGATAAACCAAAAGGTAGCGCTTTAAATTGGAAAATTTCGTTATTATATTCAAATCTAAGATATTTTTTCTGACAATTGGACATCGGAACAGTTAAGTATGCATCCTTCAGATCTAATCTACATAAAAAATCCTCTTTATTTAAAAGGTTGAGGGCGGTTCTTAGGTCTTCGATTTTAAAATGTTCCTTTATTACAAATTTATTAAAAGGTTTAAGATTTAATATAAATCTTAATGAACCATCTGACTTAGGGGTTAGAAAGATTGAAGATAAGAATTGATCCTTTTTAAAATTGCATTTTTCAATTGCCCCTGAGATAATTAATTTATTTATTGCCTCATCCATGTCAGGACTTGGTTCTGAAGGAGGAGGTGGAAATAATTGGACAGGAATGTTGATTAGATCGATTTTATAACCCTCAACTATGTTCAGTATGAACGGGTCGTTTGTAATTGTTTCCCAATTTTTTTTGAAAAATTTTAACCTGGCTGCAGTACTTACGGGAATGGAAATTAGCGACGGTTCTGATGCGGCTGCGTTTGTAGATAATTTCTTTTTGCAGGGTACGGCCTCTGTCTGTTGTTCTTGAATGAGTTTTCTTTTTGGTGGAATGACTTGAAGCTCGTCCGTCCCACCTCCTTCTTTGCGGATGAGCTCTTCCAGTTTAAATGATTATTCTGACGAGGAGGAGCTTTAGTTTTAGGCTTTAAATCCTTCGACACCCTTTCCATTGCTTTTGAACTCTCGATAACACTCTTCAGGTTGTCTCCGAAAAGGTAAGTAGTGGGTTCGATTTTTTTAAGGAACTTTTGAATCCTATCTTCATATTTCCCAAGAAGGAAAGATTTTCTGGCCTGGGTCAATGAATAAAAAAGGTGACAAAGAAGTTTCACGGCAGAGGAGAGATTTGATAATATTAATTCTCTATCGAGCGGATTTTCCATATCGTTTAAAATCATATCTAAAACGGTAGAAGTAGTCGACAAGGCAGAGCCTGTCAAATTTTGATAGTCTTTGAAGTAATCATCTTTTGCCAGGGCCTTTGGATGTAGGTCTACGGAAATTTCCTCGTTCAGGGAAGGTGCTTCGAGGTCGATTTTTCCTTTTCTTGGAATTAATTTCATTATTCTCTCCTTCTCCTCTTTTTCTGGTAGACCCTTAGATAACCATGATTTTAATCTAGCCGATATTTCATCGCTTATATTGAATTCGGATGAATTTGCAGTAGTAGGATTAGCACCCAGGAAAAAATCTGCCTCATCATTCATATAGTGTGTTTTGTTTTGGTGATTAGACGCTTCGATTTCCTTCTCGTCCGCCATATTTTCTTTTTCCCTCATCATCACTTCGTGTTGTTCGATATCTGCAATAATATTTTTGGTTTTAACTTCAGGAAAAATTTTGCCCTGGTTCTTAACTCAAAGATTAAGAATCGGCTATTTTAGTTGGTCATGGATCTCAACTTGGAATTGAGACTCGACCTAGGTGTCAACATTGAATGGAAGCTCCTTGGAATCTAAAACAGATGAAAATTAAATAACTCACCTTCAAATGACAATTCCGGATCTTCTTCGAGATTCTAGAGCTAGGCAAAGATCGGCAAAAGTCGGCAAAGTGTGGAAGAATAAAAAATTTATTATTTTTTCTTATTTTTTATAGAAAATGAAAAATCTCAATTTCTAGAGGTAGGCAAAGTTCGGCAAAAGCCGGCAAAGTGTGGGAGAATAAAAATGTTATTCTTTATTTCTTATTTTTTTTGGAAAAATAAAAAATCTCCATTTCTGGAGCTTGGCAAAGTTCGGCAAAAGTCGGCAAAGTGTGGCAGAATAAAAAATTTATTATTTTTTCATATTTTTTATAGAAAATGAAAAATCTCAATTTCTAGAGGTAGGCAAAGTTCGGCAAAAGTCGACAAAGTGTGGGAGAATAAAAATTTTATTCTTTTTTTCTTATTTTTTTTGGAATAATAAAAAATCTCAATTTCTGAAGCTTGGCAAAGTTTGGCAAAAGTCGGCAAAGTGTGACGGAATAAAAAATTTATTATTTTGTCTTATTTTTTTTTAGAAAATGAAAAATCTCAATTTTTGGAGCTTGGTAAAGTTCGGCAAAAGTCGGCAAAGTGTGGCAGAATAAAAAATTTATTATTTTTTCTTATTTTTTATAGAAAATGAAAAATCTCAATTTCTAGAGGTAGGCAAAGTCCGGCAAAAGTCGGCAAAGTGTGGGAGAATAAAAATTTTATTCTTTTTTTCTTATTTTTTTTGCAAAATAAAAAATCTCAATTTCTCAAGCTTGGCAAAGTTTGGCAAAAGTCGGCAAAGTGTGGGAGAATAAAAATGTTATTCTTTTTTTCTTATTTTTTTGGAAAAATAAAAAATCTCCATTTCTGGAGCTTGGCAAAGTTCGGCAAAAGTCGGCAAAGTGTGGCAGAATAAAAAATTTATTATTTTTTCTTATTTTTTATAGAAAATAAAAAATCTCAATTTCTAGAGGTAGGCAAAGTTCGGCAAAAGTCGGCAAAGTGTGGGAGAATAAAAAATTTATTATTTTTTCTTATTTTTTATAGAAAATGAAAAATCTCAATTTCTAGAGGTAGGTAAAGTTCGGCAAAAGTCGGCAAAGTGTGGCAGAATAAAAAATTTATTATTTTTTCTTATTTTTTATAGAAAATGAAAAATCTCAATTTCTGGAGCTTGGTAAAGTTCGGCAAAAGTCGGCAAAGTGTGGGAGAATAAAAAATTTAGTATTTTGTCTTATTTTTTATAGAAAATAAAAAATCTCAATTTCTAGAGCTAGGCAAAGTTCGGCAAAAGTCGGCAAAGTGTGGAAGAATAAAAAATTTATTATTTTTTCTTATTTTTTATAGAAAATGAAAAATCTCAATTTCTAGAGGTAGGCAAAGTTCGGCAAAAGCCGGCAAAGTGTGGGAGAATAAAAATGTTATTCTTTTTTTCTTATTATTTTTTTTGGAAAAATAAAAAATCTCAATTTCTGGAGCTTGGTAAAGTTCGGCAAAAGTCGGCAAAGTGTGGGAGAATAAAAATTTTATTCTTTTTTCCTTATTATTGTTTTTGGAAAAATAAAAGATCTCAATTTCTGGAGCTAGGCAAAGTTCGGCAAAAGTCGGCAAAGTGTGGCAGAATAAAAAATTTATTATTTTTTCTTATTTTTTATAGAAAATGAAAAATCTCAATTTCTAGAGGTAGGCAAAGTTCGGCAAAAGTCGGCAAAGTGTGGGAGAATAAAAATTTTATTCTTTTTTTCTTATTTTTTTTGGAATAATAAAAAATCTCAATTTCTGAAGCTTGGCAAAGTTTGGCAAAAGTCGGCAAAGTGTGACGGAATAAAAAATTTATTATTTTGTCTTATTTTTTTTTAGAAAATGAAAAATCTCAATTTTTGGAGCTTGGTAAAGTTCGGCAAAAGTCGGCAAAGTGTGGCAGAATAAAAAATTTATTATTTTTTCTTATTTTTTATAGAAAATGAAAAATCTCAATTTCTAGAGGTAGGCAAAGTCCGGCAAAAGTCGGCAAAGTGTGGGAGAATAAAAATTTTATTCTTTTTTTCTTATTTTTTTTGCAAAATAAAAAATCTCAATTTCTCAAGCTTGGCAAAGTTTGGCAAAAGTCGGCAAAGTGTGACGGAATAAAAAATTTATTATTTTGTCCTATTTTTTTTAGAAAATGAAAAATCTCAATTTTTGGAGCTTGGTAAAGTTCGGCAAAAGTCGTCAAAGTGTGGGGGAATAAAAATTTTATTCTTTTTTTCTTATTTTTTTTGGAAAAATAAAATATCTCAATTTCTGGAGCTTGGTAAAGTTCGGCAAAAGTCGGCAAAGTGTGGCAGAATAAAAAATTTATTATTTTTTCTTATTTTTTATAGAAAATGAAAAATCTCAATTTCTAGAGGTAGGCAAAGTTCGGCAAAAGTCGGCAAAGTGTGGGAGAATAAAAATTTTATTCTTTTTTTCTTTTTTTTTTTGGAATAATAAAAAATCTCAATTTCTGAAGCTTGGCAAAGTTTGGCAAAAGTCGGCAAAGTGTGACGGAATAAAAAATTTATTATTTTGTCTTATTTTTTTTTAGAAAATGAAAAATCTCAATTTTTGGAGCTTGGTAAAGTTCGGCAAAAGTCGGCAAAGTGTGGCAGAATAAAAAATTTATTATTTTTTCTTATTTTTTATAGAAAATGAAAAATCTCAATTTCTAGAGGTAGGCAAAGTTCGGCAAAAGTCGTCAAAGTGTGGGGGAATAAAAATTTTATTCTTTTTTTCTTATTTTTTTTGGAAAAATAAAAAATCTCAATTTCTAGAGCTAGGCAAAGTTCGGCAAAAGTCGGCAAAGTGTGGGAGAATAAAAAATTTATTATTTTTTCTTATTTTTTATAGAAAATGAAAAATCTCAATTTCTGGAGCTAGGCAAAGTTCGGGAAAAGTCGGCAAAGTGTGGCAGAATAAAAAATTTATTATTTTTTCTTTATTTTTATTGAAAATGAAAAATCTCAATTTCTGGAGCTTGGCAAAGTTCGGCAAAAGTCGGCAAAGTGTGGCGAAATAAAAAATTTAGTATTTTGTCTATTTTCTTAAAAAATAAAAAATCTCAATTTCTGGAGCTTGGCAAAGTTCGGCAAAATTCGGCAAAGTGTGGGAGAATAAAATATTTATTATTTTTTCTTATTTTTTATAGAAAATGAAAAATCTCAATTTCTAGAGGTAGGCAAAGTTCGGCAAAAGCCGGCAAAGTGTGGGAGAATAAAAATGTTATTTTTTATTTCTTATTTTTTTTGGAAAAATAAAAAATCTCCATTTCTGGAGCTCGGTAAAGTTCGGCAAAAGTCGGCAAAGTGTGGCAGAATAAAAAATTTATTATTTTTTCTTATTTTCTTAAAAAATAAAAAATCTCAATTTCTGGAGCTTGGCAAAGTTCGCCAAAATTCGGCAAAGTGTGGGAGAATAAAAAATTTATTATTTTTTCTTATTTTTTATAGAAAATGAAAAATCTCAATTTCTAGAGCTAGGCAAAGTTCGGAAAAAGTCGGCAAAGTGTGGCAGAATAAAAAATTTATTATTTTTTCTTATTTTTTATAGAAAATGAAAAATCTCAATTTCTGGAGCTTGGTAAAGTTCGGCAAAAGTCGGCAAAGTGTGGGAGAATAAAAAATTTAGTATTTTGTCTTATTTTTTATAGAAAATAAAAAATCTCAATTTCTAGAGCTAGGCAAAGTTCGGCAAAAGTCGGCAAAGTGTGGAAGAATAAAAAATTTATTATTTTTTCTTATTTTTTATAGAAAATGAAAAATCTCAATTTCTAGAGGTAGGCAAAGTTCGGCAAAAGCCGGCAAAGTGTGGGAGAATAAAAATGTTATTCTTTTTTTCTTATTATTTTTTTTGGAAAAATAAAAAATCTCAATTTCTGGAGCTTGGTAAAGTTCGGCAAAAGTCGGCAAAGTGTGGGAGAATAAAAATTTTATTCTTTTTTCCTTATTATTGTTTTTGGAAAAATAAAAGATCTCAATTTCTGGAGCTAGGCAAAGTTCGGCAAAAGTCGGCAAAGTGTGGCAGAATAAAAAATTTATTATTTTTTCTTATTTTTTATAGAAAATGAAAAATCTCAATTTCTAGAGGTAGGCAAAGTTCGGCAAAAGTCGGCAAAGTGTGGGAGAATAAAAATTTTATTCTTTTTTTCTTATTTTTTTTGGAATAATAAAAAATCTCAATTTCTGAAGCTTGGCAAAGTTTGGCAAAAGTCGGCAAAGTGTGACGGAATAAAAAATTTATTATTTTGTCTTATTTTTTTTTAGAAAATGAAAAATCTCAATTTTTGGAGCTTGGTAAAGTTCGGCAAAAGTCGGCAAAGTGTGGCAGAATAAAAAATTTATTATTTTTTCTTATTTTTTATAGAAAATGAAAAATCTCAATTTCTAGAGGTAGGCAAAGTTCGGCAAAAGTCGGCAAAGTGTGGGAGAATAAAAATTTTATTCTTTTTTTCTTATTTTTTTTGCAAAATAAAAAATCTCAATTTCTCAAGCTTGGCAAAGTTTGGCAAAAGTCGGCAAAGTGTGACGGAATAAAAAATTTATTATTTTGTCCTATTTTTTTTAGAAAATGAAAAATCTCAATTTTTGGAGCTTGGTAAAGTTCGGCAAAAGTCGTCAAAGTGTGGGGGAATAAAAATTTTATTCTTTTTTTCTTATTTTTTTTGGAAAAATAAAATATCTCAATTTCTGGAGCTTGGTAAAGTTCGGCAAAAGTCGGCAAAGTGTGGCAGAATAAAAAATTTATTATTTTTTCTTATTTTTTATAGAAAATGAAAAATCTCAATTTCTAGAGGTAGGCAAAGTTCGGCAAAAGTCGGCAAAGTGTGGGAGAATAAAAATTTTATTCTTTTTTTCTTTTTTTTTTTGGAATAATAAAAAATCTCAATTTCTGAAGCTTGGCAAAGTTTGGCAAAAGTCGGCAAAGTGTGACGGAATAAAAAATTTATTATTTTGTCTTATTTTTTTTTAGAAAATGAAAAATCTCAATTTTTGGAGCTTGGTAAAGTTCGGCAAAAGTCGGCAAAGTGTGGCAGAATAAAAAATTTATTATTTTTTCTTATTTTTTATAGAAAATGAAAAATCTCAATTTCTAGAGGTAGGCAAAGTTCGGCAAAAGTCGTCAAAGTGTGGGGGAATAAAAATTTTATTCTTTTTTTCTTATTTTTTTTGGAAAAATAAAAAATCTCAATTTCTAGAGCTAGGCAAAGTTCGGCAAAAGTCGGCAAAGTGTGGGAGAATAAAAAATTTATTATTTTTTCTTATTTTTTATAGAAAATGAAAAATCTCAATTTCTGGAGCTAGGCAAAGTTCGGGAAAAGTCGGCAAAGTGTGGCAGAATAAAAAATTTATTATTTTTTCTTTATTTTTATTGAAAATGAAAAATCTCAATTTCTGGAGCTTGGCAAAGTTCGGCAAAAGTCGGCAAAGTGTGGCGAAATAAAAAATTTAGTATTTTGTCTATTTTCTTAAAAAATAAAAAATCTCAATTTCTGGAGCTTGGCAAAGTTCGGCAAAATTCGGCAAAGTGTGGGAGAATAAAATATTTATTATTTTTTCTTATTTTTTATAGAAAATGAAAAATCTCAATTTCTAGAGGTAGGCAAAGTTCGGCAAAAGCCGGCAAAGTGTGGGAGAATAAAAATGTTATTTTTTATTTCTTATTTTTTTTGGAAAAATAAAAAATCTCCATTTCTGGAGCTCGGTAAAGTTCGGCAAAAGTCGGCAAAGTGTGGCAGAATAAAAAATTTATTATTTTTTCTTATTTTCTTAAAAAATAAAAAATCTCAATTTCTGGAGCTTGGCAAAGTTCGCCAAAATTCGGCAAAGTGTGGGAGAATAAAAAATTTATTATTTTTTCTTATTTTTTATAGAAAATGAAAAATCTCAATTTCTAGAGCTAGGCAAAGTTCGGAAAAAGTCGGCAAAGTGTGGGAGAATAAAAATTTTATTCTTTTTTTCTTATTTTTTTTAGAAAATGAAAAATCTCAATTTCTAGAGCTAGGCAAAGTTCGGCAAAAGTCGGCAAAGTGTGGCAGAATAAAAAATTTATTATTTTTTCTTATTTTTTATAGAAAATAAAAAATCTCAATTTCTGGAGCTTGGTAAAGTTCGGCAAAAGTCGGCAAAGTGTGGCAGAATAAAAAATTTATTATTTTTTATTTTCTTAAAAAATAAAAAATCTCAATTTCTGGAGCTTGGCAAAGTTCGCCAAAATTCGGCAAAGTGTGGGAGAATAAAAAATTTATTATTTTTTCTTATTTTTTATAGAAAATGAAAAATCTCAATTTCTAGAGCTAGGCAAAGTTCGGAAAAAGTCGGCAAAGTGTGGGAGAATAAAAATTTTATTCTTTTTTTCTTATTTTTTTTAGAAAATGAAAAATCTCAATTTCTAGAGCTAGGCAAAGTTCGGCAAAAGTCGGCAAAGTGTGGCAGAATAAAAAATTTATTATTTTTTCTTATTTTTTATAGAAAATAAAAAATCTCAATTTCTGGAGCTTGGTAAAGTTCGGCAAAAGTCGGCAAAGTGTGGCAGAATAAAAAATTTATTATTTTTTCTTATTTTTTATAGAAAATGAAAAATCTCAATTTCTAGAGGTAGGCAAAGTTCGGCAAAAGTCGGCAAAGTGTGGGAGAATAAAAATTTTATTCTTTTTTTCTTTTTTTTTGGAATAATAAAAAATCTCAATTTCTGAAGCTTGGCAAAGTTTGGCAAAAGTCGGCAAAGTGTGACGGAATAAAAAATTTATTATTTTGTCTTATTTTTTTTTAGAAAATGAAAAATCTCAATTTTTGGAGCTTGGTAAAGTTCGGCAAAAGTCGGCAAAGTGTGGCAGAATAAAAAATTTATTATTTTTTCTTATTTTTTATAGAAAATGAAAAATCTCAATTTCTAGAGGTAGGCAAAGTTCGGCAAAAGTCGTCAAAGTGTGGGGGAATAAAAATTTTATTCTTTTTTTCTTATTTTTTTTGGAAAAATAAAAAATCTCAATTTCTAGAGCTAGGCAAAGTTCGGCAAAAGTCGGCAAAGTGTGGGAGAATAAAAAATTTATTATTTTTTCTTATTTTTTATAGAAAATGAAAAATCTCAATTTCTGGAGCTAGGCAAAGTTCGGGAAAAGTCGGCAAAGTGTGGCAGAATAAAAAATTTATTATTTTTTCTTTATTTTTATTGAAAATGAAAAATCTCAATTTCTGGAGCTTGGCAAAGTTCGGCAAAAGTCGGCAAAGTGTGGAAGAATAAAAAATTTATTATTTTTTCTTATTTTTTATAGAAAATGAAAAATCTCAATTTCTAGAGGTAGGCAAAGTTCGGCAAAAGCCGGCAAAGTGTGGGAGAATAAAAATGTTATTCTTTTTTTCTTATTATTTTTTTTGGAAAAATAAAAAATCTCAATTTCTGGAGCTTGGTAAAGTTCGGCAAAAGTCGGCAAAGTGTGGGAGAATAAAAATTTTATTCTTTTTTCCTTATTATTGTTTTTGGAAAAATAAAAGATCTCAATTTCTGGAGCTAGGCAAAGTTCGGCAAAAGTCGGCAAAGTGTGGCAGAATAAAAAATTTATTATTTTTTCTTATTTTTTATAGAAAATGAAAAATCTCAATTTCTAGAGGTAGGCAAAGTTCGGCAAAAGTCGGCAAAGTGTGGGAGAATAAAAATTTTATTCTTTTTTTCTTATTTTTTTTGGAATAATAAAAAATCTCAATTTCTGAAGCTTGGCAAAGTTTGGCAAAAGTCGGCAAAGTGTGACGGAATAAAAAATTTATTATTTTGTCTTATTTTTTTTTAGAAAATGAAAAATCTCAATTTTTGGAGCTTGGTAAAGTTCGTCAAAAGTCGGCAAAGTGTGGCAGAATAAAAAATTTATTATTTTTTCTTATTTTTTATAGAAAATGAAAAATCTCAATTTCTAGAGGTAGGCAAAGTTCGGCAAAAGTCGGCAAAGTGTGGGAGAATAAAAATTTTATTCTTTTTTTCTTATTTTTTTTGCAAAATAAAAAATCTCAATTTCTCAAGCTTGGCAAAGTTTGGCAAAAGTCGGCAAAGTGTGACGGAATAAAAAATTTATTATTTTGTCTTATTTTTTTTAGAAAATGAAAAATCTCAATTTTTGGAGCTTGGTAAAGTTCGGCAAAAGTCGTCAAAGTGTGGGGGAATAAAAATTTTATTCTTTTTTTCTTATTTTTTTTGGAAAATTAAAATATCTCAATTTCTGGAGCTTGGTAAAGTTCGGCAAAAGTCGGCAAAGTGTGGCAGAATAAAAAATTTATTATTTTTTCTTATTTTTTATAGAAAATGAAAAATCTCAATTTCTAGAGGTAGGCAAAGTTCGGCAAAAGTCGGCAAAGTGTGGCAAAATAAAAAATTTATTATTTTTTCTTATTTTTTATAGAAAATGAAAAATCTCAATTTCTAGAGGTAGGCAAAGTTCGGCAAAAGTCGTCAAAGTGTGGGGGAATAAAAATTTTATTCTTTTTTTCTTATTTTTTTTGGAAAAATAAAAAATCTCAATTTCTAGAGCTAGGCAAAGTTCGGCAAAAGTCGGCAAAGTGTGGGAGAATAAAAAATTTATTATTTTTTCTTATTTTTTATAGAAAATGAAAAATCTCAATTTCTGGAGCTAGGCAAAGTTCGGGAAAAGTCGGCAAAGTGTGGCAGAATAAAAAATTTATTATTTTTTCTTTATTTTTATTGAAAATGAAAAATCTCAATTTCTGGAGCTTGGCAAAGTTCGGCAAAAGTCGGCAAAGTGTGGAAGAATAAAAAATTTATTATTTTTTCTTATTTTTTATAGAAAATGAAAAATCTCAATTTCTAGAGGTAGGCAAAGTTCGGCAAAAGCCGGCAAAGTGTGGGAGAATAAAAATGTTATTCTTTTTTTCTTATTATTTTTTTTGGAAAAATAAAAAATCTCAATTTCTGGAGCTTGGTAAAGTTCGGCAAAAGTCGGCAAAAGTGTGGGAGAATAAAAATTTTATTCTTTTTTCCTTATTATTTTTTTGGAAAAATAAAAAATCTCAATTTCTGGAGCTAGGCAAAGTTCGGCAAAAGTCGGCAAAGTGTGGCAGAATAAAAAATTTATTATTTTTTCTTATTTTTTATAGAAAATGAAAAATCTCAATTTCTAGAGGTAGGCAAAGTTCGGCAAAAGTCGGCAAAGTGTGGGAGAATAAAAATTTTATTCTTTTTTTCTTATTATTTTTTTTGGAAAAATAAAAAATCTCAATTTCTGAAGCTTGGCAAAGTTCGGCAAAAGTCGGCAAAGTGTGACGGAATAAAAAATTTATTATTTTGTCTTATTTTTTTTTAGAAAATGAAAAATCTCAATTTTTGGAGCTTGGTAAAGTTCGTCAAAAGTCGGCAAAGTGTGGCAGAATAAAAAATTTATTATTTTTTCTTATTTTTTATAGAAAATGAAAAATCTCAATTTCTAGAGGTAGGCAAAGTTCGGCAAAAGTCGGCAAAATGTGGGAGAATAAAAATTTTATTCTTTTTTTCTTATTTTTTTTGAAAAATAAAAAATCTCAATTTCTAGAGCTTGGCAAAGTTCGGCAAAAGTCGGCAAAGTGTAGCAGAATAAAAAATTTATTATTTTTTCTTATTTTTTTTAGAAAATGAAAAATCTCAATTTTTGGAGCTTGGTAAAGTT
This sequence comes from Leptopilina myrica (nomen nudum), assembly GCA_032872475.1. NCBI lineage: Eukaryota > Metazoa > Arthropoda > Insecta > Hymenoptera > Figitidae > Leptopilina > Leptopilina myrica (nomen nudum). The sequence goes on from CM065461.1 coordinate 17,674,639, forward strand.
CGGCAAAAGTCGTCAAAGTGTGGGGGAATAAAAAATTTATTATTTTTTCTTTATTTTTATTGAAAATGAAAAATCTCAATTTCTGGAGCTTGGCAAAGTTCGGCAAAAGTCGGCAAAGTATGGCGAAATAAAAAATTTAGTATTTTGTCTATTTTCTTAAAAAATAAAAAATCTCAATTTCTGGAGCTTGGCAAAGTTCGGCAAAATTCGGCAAAGTGTGGGAGAATAAAATATTTATTATTTTTTCTTATTTTTTATAGAAAATGAAAAATCTCAATTTCTAGAGGAAGGCAAAGTTCGGCAAAAGTCGGCAAAGTGTAGCAGAATAAAAAATTTATTATTTTTTCTTATTTTTTTTGGAAAAATAAAAAATCTCAATTTCTGGAGCTTGGCAAAGTTCGGCAAAGATCGGCAAAGTGTGGCGGAATAAAAAATTTATTATTTTTTCTTATTTTTTTAAAAAATAAAAAATCTCAATTTCTGAAGCTTTCGCCAAAATTCGGCAAAGTGTGGGAAAATAAAAAATTTATTATTTTTTCTTATTTTTTATAGAAAATGAAAAATCTCAATTTCTAGAGCTAGGCAAAGTTCGGAAAAAGTCGGCAAAGTGTGGGAGAATAAAAATTTTATTCTTTTTTTCTTATTTTTTTTAGAAAATGAAAAATCTCAATTTCTAGAGCTAGGCAAAGTTCGGCAAAAGTCGGCAAAGTGTGGCAGAATAAAAAATTTATTATTTTTTCTTATTTTTTATAGAAAATAAAAAATCTCAATTTCTGGAGCTTGGTAAAGTTCGGCAAAAGACGGCAAAGTGTGGCAGAATAAAAAATTTATTATTTTTTATTTTCTTAAAAAATAAAAAATCTCAATTTCTGGAGCTTGGCAAAGTTCGCCAAAAGTCGGCAAAGTGTGGGAGAATAAAAAATTTATTATTTTTTCTTATTTTTTATAGAAAATGAAAAATCTCAATTTCTAGAGCTAGGCAAAGTTCGGAAAAAGTCGGCAAAGTGTGGGAGAATAAAAATTTTATTCTTTTTTTCTTATTTTTTTTAGAAAATGAAAAATCTCAATTTCTAGAGCTAGGCAAAGTTCGGCAAAAGTCGGCAAAGTGTGGCAGAATAAAAAATTTATTATTTTTTCTTATTTTTTATAGAAAATAAAAAATCTCAATTTCTGGAGCTTGGTAAAGTTCGGCAAAAGTCGGCAAAGTGTGGCAGAATAAAAAAATTATTATTTTTTTTTATTTTTTATAGAAAATGAAAAATCTCAATTTCTATAGCTAGGCAAAGTTCGGCAAAAGTCGGCAAAGTGTGGCAGAATAAAAAATTTATTATTTTTTCTTATTTTCTTAAAAAATAAAAAATCTCAATTTCTGGAGCTTGGCAAAGTTCGCCAAAATTCGGCAAAGTGTGGGAGAATAAAAAATTTATTATTTTTTCTTATTTTTTATAGAAAATGAAAAATCTCAATTTCTAGAGCTAGGCAAAGTTCGGCAAAAGTCGGCAAAGTGTGGAAGAATAAAAAATTTATTATTTTTTCTTATTTTTTATAGAAAATGAAAAATCTCAATTTCTAGAGGTAGGCAAAGTTCGGCAAAAGCCGGCAACGTGTGGGAGAATAAAAAATTTAGTATTTTGTCTTATTTTTTATAGAAAATAAAAAATCTCAATTTCTAGAGCTAGGCAAAGTTCGGCAAAAGTCGGCAAAGTGTGGAAGAATAAAAAATTTATTATTTTTTCTTATTTTTTATAGAAAATGAAAAATCTCAATTTCTAGAGGTAGGCAAAGTTCGGCAAAAGCCGGCAACGTGTGGGAGAATAAAAATGTTATTCTTTTTTTCTTATTTTTTTTGGAAAAATAAAAAATCTCCATTTCTGGAGCTTGGCAAAGTTCGGCAAAAGTCGGCAAAGAGTGGGAGAATAAAAAATTTATTATTTTTTCTTATATTTTATAGAAAATGAAAAATCTCAATTTCTAGAGGTAGGCAAAGTTCGGCAAAAGTCGTCAAAGTGTGGGAGAATAAAAATTTTATTCTTTTTTTCTTATTTTTTTTGGAAAAATAAAAAATCTCAATTTCTGGAGCTTGGCAAAGTTCGGCAAAAGTCGGCAAAGTGTGGCAGAATAAAAAATTTATTATTTTTTCTTATTTTTGATAGAAAATGAAAAATCTCAATTTCTAGAGGTAGGCAAAGTTCGGCAAAAGCCGGCAAAGTGTGGGAGAATAAAAATGTTATTCTCTTTTTCTTATTTTTTTTGGAAAAATAAAAAATCTCAATTTCTAGAGCTAGGCAAAGTTCGGCAAAAGTCGGCAAAGTGTGGCAGAATAAAAAATTTATTATTTTTTCTTATTTTTTATAGAAAATAAAAAATCTCAATTTCTGGAGCTTGGTAAAGTTCGGCAAAAGTCGGCAAAGTGTGGCAGAATAAAAAAATTATTATTTTTTTTTATTTTTTATAGAAAATGAAAAATCTCAATTTCTATAGCTAGGCAAAGTTCGGCAAAAGTCGGCAAAGTGTAGCAGAATAAAAAATTTATTATTTTTTCTTATTTTCTTAAAAAATAAAAAATCTCAATTTCTGGAGCTTGGCAAAGTTCGCCAAAATTCGGCAAAGTGTGGGAGAATAAAAAATTTATTATTTTTTCTTATTTTTTATAGAAAATGAAAAATCTCAATTTCTAGAGCTTGGCAAAGTTCGGCAAAAGTCGGCAAAGTGTGGAAGAATAAAAAATTTATTATTTTTTCTTATTTTTTATAGAAAATGAAAAATCTCAATTTCTAGAGGTAGGCAAAGTTCGGCAAAAGCCGGCAACGTGTGGGAGAATAAAAAATTTAGTATTTTGTCTTATTTTTTATAGAAAATAAAAAATCTCAATTTCTAGAGCTAGGCAAAGTTCGGCAAAAGTCGGCAAAGTGTGGAAGAATAAAAAATTTATTATTTTTTCTTATTTTTTATAGAAAATGAAAAATCTCAATTTCTAGAGGTAGGCAAAGTTCGGCAAAAGCCGGCAACGTGTGGGAGAATAAAAAATTTAGTATTTTGTCTTATTTTTTATAGAAAATAAAAAATCTCCATTTCTGGAGCTTGGCAAAGTTCGGCAAAAGTCGGCAAAGTGTGGGAGAATAAAAAATTTATTATTTTTTCTTATTTTTTATAGAAAATGAAAAATCTCAATTTCTAGAGCTAGGCAAAGTTCGGCAAAAGTCGGCAAAGTGTGGGAGAATAAAAATGTTATTCTTTTTTTCTTATTTTTTTTGGAAAAATAAAAAATCTCAATTTCTGGAGCTTGGCAAAGTTCGGCAAAAGTCGGCAAAGTGTGGCAGAATAAAAAATTTCTTATTTTTTCTTATTTTTTATAGAAACACACAAAAAACCCAGTCTCATTTTTGTTGCATCTCAAAATGAGACTATGTTAAACGCCATAGAACGTGGCGCCACCTAAGAGTCTCATTTTTGATGCAACTCAAAATGAGTAGCGTATGATACTCATTTTGAGACTAGGTTTTTTCAGTGAAATGAAAAATCTCAATTTCTAGAGCTAGGCAAAGTTCGGCAAAAGTCGGCAAAGTGTAGGAGAATAAAAATTTTATTCTTTTTTTCTTATTTTTTATAGAAAATGAAAAATCTCAATTTCTAGAGGTAGGCAAAGTTCGGCAAAAGCCGGCAAAGTGTGGGAGAATAAAAATGTTATTCTCTTTTTCTTATTTTTTTTGGAAAAATAAAAAATCTCAATTTCTGGAGCTTGGCAAAGTTCGGGAAAAGTCGACAAAGTGTGGCAGAATAAAAAATTTATTATTTTTTCTTATTTTTTATAGAAAATGAAAAATGTCAATTTCTAGAGGTAGGCAAAGTTCGGCAAAAGTCGGCAAAGTGTGGCAAAATAAAAAATTTATTATTTTTTCTTATTTTTTTAAAAAATAAAAAATCTCAATTTCTGAACCTTGGTAAAGTTCGGCAAAAGTCGGCAAAGTGTGGCGGAATAAAAAAATTTATTATTTTGTCTTATTTTTTATAGAAAATAAAAAATCTCAATTTCTAGAGCTAGGCAAAGTTCGGCAAAAGTCGGCAAAGTGTGGCAGAATAAAAAATTTATTATTTTTTCTTATTTTTTATAGAAAATAAAAAATCTCAATTTCTGGAGCTTGGTAAAGTTCGGCAAAAGTCGGCAATGTGTGGCAGAATAAAAAAATTATTATTTTTTTTTATTTTTTATAGAAAATGAAAAATCTCAATTTCTATAGCTAGGCAAAGTTCGGCAAAAGTCGGCAAAGTGTGGCAGAATAAAAAATTTATTATTTTTTCTTATTTTCTTAAAAAATAAAAAATCTCAATTTCTGGAGCTTGGCAAAGTTCGCCAAAATTCGGCAAAGTGTGGGAGAATAAAAAATTTATTATTTTTTCTTATTTTTTATAGAAAATAAAAAATCTCAATTTCTAGAGCTAGGCAAAGTTCGGCAAAAGTCGGCAAAGTGTGGAAGAATAAAAAATTTATTATTTTTTCTTATTTTTTATAGAAAATGAAAAATCTCAATTTCTAGAGGTAGGCAAAGTTCGGCAAAAGCCGGCAACGTGTGGGAGAATAAAAATGTTATTCTTTTTTTCTTATTTTTTTTGGAAAAATAAAAAATCTCCATTTCTGGAGCTTGGCAAAGTTCGGCAAAAGTCGGCAAAGTGTGGGAGAATAAAAAATTTATTATTTTTTCTTATTTTTTATAGAAAATGAAAAATCTCAATTTCTAGAGGTAGGCAAAGTTCGGCAAAAGTCGTCAAAGTGTGGGAGAATAAAAATTATATTCTTTTTTTCTTATTTTTTTTGGAAAAATAAAAAATCTCAATTTCTGGAGCTTGGCAAAGTTCGGCAAAAGTCGGCAAAGTGTGGCAGAATAAAAAATTTATTATTTTTTCTTATTTTTGATAGAAAATGAAAAATCTCAATTTCTAGAGGTAGGCAAAGTTCGGCAAAAGTCGGCAAAGTGTGGCAAAATAAAAAATTTATTATTTTTTCTTATTTTTTTAAAAAATAAAAAATCTCAATTTCTGAACCTTGGTAAAGTTCGGCAAAAGTCGGCAAAGTGTGGCAGAATAAAAAATTTATTATTTTTTCTTATTTTTTATAAAAATTAAAAAATCTCAATTTTCAGAGCTAGGCAAAGTTCGGCAAAAGTCGGCAAAGTGTGGGAGAATAAAAATTTTATTCTTTTTTTCTTATTTTTTTTTGGAAAAATAAAAAATCTTAATTTCTGGAGCTTGGCAAAGTTCGGCAAAAGTCGGCAAAGTGTGGCAGAATAAAAAATTTATTATTTTTTCTTATTTTTTATAGAAAATGAAAAATCTCAATTTCTAGAGCTAGGCAAAGTTCGGCAAAAGTCGGCAAAGTGTAGGAGAATAAAAATTTTATTCTTTTTTTCTTATTTTTTATAGAAAATGAAAAATCTCAATTTCTAGAGGTAGGCAAAGTTCGGCAAAAGCCGGCAAAGTGTGGGAGAATAAAAATGTTATTCTCTTTTTCTTATTTTTTTTGGAAAAATAAAAAATCTCAATTTCTGGAGCTTGGCAAAGTTCGGGAAAAGTCGACAAAGTGTGGAAGAATAAAAAATTTATTATTTTTTCTTATTTTTTATAGAAAATGAAAAATGTCAATTTCTAGAGGTAGGCAAAGTTCGGCAAAAGTCGGCAAAGTGTGGCAAAATAAAAAATTTATTATTTTTTCTTATTTTTTTAAAAAATAAAAAATCTCAATTTCTGAACCTTGGTAAAGTTCGGCAAAAGTCGGCAAAGTGTGGCGGAATAAAAAATTTATTATTTTGTCTTATTTTTTATAGAAAATAAAAAATCTCAATTTCTAGAGCTAGGCAAAGTTCGGCAAAAGTCGGCAAAGTGTGGGAGAATAAAAATGTTATTCTTTTTTTCTTATTTTTTTTGGAAAAATAAAAAATCTCAATTTCTGGAGCTTGGCAAAGTTCGGCAAAAGTCGGCAAAGTGTGGCAGAATAAAAAATTTATTATTTTTTCTTATTTTTTATAGAAATACACAAAAAACCCAGTCTCATTTTTGTTGCATCTCAAAATGAGACTATGTTAAACGCCATAGAACGTGGCGCCACCTAAGAGTCTCATTTTTGTTGCAACTCAAAATGAGTAGCGTATGATACTCATTTTGAGACTAGGTTTTTTCAGTGAAATGAAAAATCTCAATTTCTAGAGCTAGGCAAAGTTCGGCAAAAGTCGGCAAAGTGTAGGAGAATAAAAATTTTATTCTTTTTTTCTTATTTTTTATAGAAATTAAAAAATCTCAATTTTCAGAGCTAGGCAAAGTTCGGCAAAAGTCGGCAAAGTGTGGGAGAATAAAAATTTTATTCTTTTTTTCTTATTTTTTTTTGGAAAAATAAAAAATCTTAATTTCTGGAGCTTGGCAAAGTTCGGCAAAAGTCGGCAAAGTGTGGCAGAATAAAAAATTTATTATTTTTTCTTATTTTTTATAGAAAATGAAAAATCTCAATTTCTAGAGCTAGGCAAAGTTCGGCAAAAGTCGGCAAAGTGTAGGAGAATAAAAATTTTATTCTTTTTTTCTTATTTTTTATAGAAAATGAAAAATCTCAATTTCTAGAGGTAGGCAAAGTTCGGCAAAAGCCGGCAAAGTGTGGGAGAATAAAAATGTTATTCTCTTTTTCTTATTTTTTTTGGAAAAATAAAAAATCTCAATTTCTGGAGCTTGGCAAAGTTCGGGAAAAGTCGACAAAGTGTGGCAGAATAAAAAATTTATTATTTTTTCTTATTTTTTATAGAAAATGAAAAATGTCAATTTCTAGAGGTAGGCAAAGTTCGGCAAAAGTCGGCAAAGTGTGGGAGAATTAAAATGTTATTCTTTTTTTCTTATTTTTTTTGGAAAAATAAAAAATCTCAATTTCTGGAGCTTGGCAAAGTTCGGCAAAAGTCGGCAAAGTGTGGCAGAATAAAAAATTTATTATTTTTTCTTATTTTTTATAGAAACACACAAAAAACCCAGTCTCATTTTTGTTGCATCTCAAAATGAGACTATGTTAAACGCCATAGAACGTGGCGCCACCTAAGAGTCTCATTTTTGTTGCAACTCAAAATGAGTAGCGTATGATACTCATTTTGAGACTAGGTTTTTTCAGTGAAATGAAAAATCTCAATTTCTAGAGCTAGGCAAAGTTCGGCAAAAGTCGGCAAAGTGTAGGAGAATAAAAATTTTATTCTTTTTTTCTTATTTTTTATAGAAATTAAAAAATCTCAATTTTCAGAGCTAGGCAAAGTTCGGCAAAAGTCGGCAAAGTGTGGGAGAATAAAAATTTTATTCTTTTTTTCTTATTTTTTTTTGGAAAAATAAAAAATCTTAATTTCTGGAGCTTGGCAAAGTTCGGCAAAAGTCGGCAAAGTGTGGCAGAATAAAAAATTTATTATTTTTTCTTATTTTTTATAGAAAATGAAAAATCTCAATTTCTAGAGCTAGGCAAAGTTCGGCAAAAGTCGGCAAAGTGTAGGAGAATAAAAATTTTATTCTTTTTTTCTTATTTTTTATAGAAAATGAAAAATCTCAATTTCTAGAGGTAGGCAAAGTTCGGCAAAAGCCGGCAAAGTGTGGGAGAATAAAAATGTTATTCTCTTTTTCTTATTTTTTTTTGGAAAAATAAAAAATCTCAATTTCTGGAGCTTGGCAAAGTTCGGGAAAAGTCGACAAAGTGTGGCAGAATAAAAAATTTATTATTTTTTCTTATTTTTTATAGAAAATGAAAAATGTCAATTTCTAGAGGTAGGCAAAGTTCGGCAAAAGTCGGCAAAGTGTGGCAAAATAAAAAATTTATTATTTTTTCTTATTTTTTTAAAAAATAAAAAATCTCAATTTCTGAACCTTGGTAAAGTTCGGCAAAAGTCGGCAAAGTGTGGCGGAATAAAAAATTTATTATTTTGTCTTATTTTTTATAGAAAATAAAAAATCTCAATTTCTAGAGCTAGGCAAAGTTCGGCAAAAGTCGGCAAAGTGTGGGAGAATAAAAATGTTATTCTTTTTTTCTTATTTTTTTTGGAAAAATAAAAAATCTCAATTTCTGGAGCTTGGCAAAGTTCGGCAAAAGTCGGCAAAGTGTGGCAGAATAAAAAATTTATTATTTTTTCTTATTTTTTATAGAAACACACAAAAAACCCAGTCTCATTTTTGTTGCATCTCAAAATGAGACTATGTTAAACGCCATAGAACGTGGCGCCACCTAAGAGTCTCATTTTTGTTGCAACTCAAAATGAGTAGCGTATGATACTCATTTTGAGACTAGGTTTTTTCAGTGAAATGAAAAATCTCAATTTCTAGAGCTAGGCAAAGTTCGGCAAAAGTCGGCAAAGTGTAGGAGAATAAAAATTTTATTCTTTTTTTCTTATTTTTTATAGAAAATGAAAAATCTCAATTTCTAGAGGTAGGCCAAGTTCGGCAAAAGCCGGCAAAGTGTGGGAGAATAAAAATGTTATTCTCTTTTTCTTATTTTTTTTGGAAAAATAAAAAATCTCAATTTCTGGAGCTTGGCAAAGTTCGGGAAAAGTCGACAAAGTGTGGCAGAATAAAAAATTTATTATTTTTTCTTATTTTTTATAGAAAATGAAAAATGTCAATTTCTAGAGGTAGGCAAAGTTCGGCAAAAGTCGGCAAAGTGTGGGAGAATCAAAATTTAATTCTTTTTTTCTTTTTTTTTTTTGGAAAAATAAAAAATCTCAATTTCTGGAGCTTGGCAAATTTTGGCAAAAGTCGGCAAAGTGTGGCGGAATAAAAAATTTATTATTTTGTCTTATTTTTTATAGAAAATAAAAAATCTCAATTTCTAGAGCTAGGCAAAGTTCGGCAAAAGTCGGCAAAGTGTGGAAGAATAAAAAATTTATTATTTTTTCTTATTTTTTATAGAAAATGAAAAAACTCAATTTCTAGAGGTAGGCAAAGTTCGGCAAAAGCCGGCAAAGTGTGGGAGAATAAAAATGTTATTCTTTTTTTCTTATTTTTTTTGGAAAAATAAAAAATCTCAATTTCTGGAGCTTGGCAAAGTTCGGCAAAAGTCGGCAAAGTGTGGCAGAATAAAAAATTTATTATTTTTTCTTATTTTTGATAGAAAATGAAAAATCTCAATTTCTAGAGGTAGGCAAAGTTCGGCAAAAGCCGGCAAAGTGTGGGAGAATAAAAATGTTATTCTTTTTTTCTTATTTTTTTTGGAAAAATAAAAAATCTCAATTTCTGGAGCTTGGCAAAGTTCGGCAAAAGTCGGCAAAGTGTGGCAGAATAAAAAATTTATTATTTTTTCTTATTTTTTATAGAAAATGAAAAATGTCAATTTCTAGAGGTAGGCAAAGTTCGGCAAAAGTCGGCAAAGTGTGGGAGAATAAAAATTTAATTCTTTTTTTCTTATTTTTTTTGGAAAAATAAAAAATCTCAATTTCTGGAGCTTGGCAAAGTTTGGCAAAAGTCGGCAAAGTGTGGCGGAATAAAAAATTTATTATTTTGTCTTATTTTTTATAGAAAATAAAAAATCTCAATTTCTAGAGCTAGGCAAAGTTCGGCAAAAGTCGGCAAAGTGTGGAAGAATAAAAAATTTATTATTTTTTCTTATTTTTTATAGAAAATGAAAAAACTCAATTTCTAGAGGTAGGCAAAGTTCGGCAAAAGCCGGCAAAGTGTGGGAGAATAAAAATGTTATTCTTTTTTTCTTATTTTTTTTGGAAAAATAAAAAATCTCCATTTCTGGAGCTTGGCAAAGTTCGGCAAAAGTCGGCAAAGTGTGGCAGAATAAAAAATTTATTATTTTTTCTTATTTTTGATAGAAAATGAAAAATCTCAATTTCTAGAGGTAGGCAAAGTTCGGCAAAAGCCGGCAAAGTGTGGGAGAATAAGAATGTTATTCTTTTTTTCTTATTTTTTTTGGAAAAATAAAAAATCTCAATTTCAAGAGCTAGGCAAAGTTTGGCAAAAGTCGGCAAAGTGTGGGAGAATAAAAATTTTATTCTTTTTTTTTATTTTTTTTGGAAAAATAAAAGATCTCAATTTCTGGTGCTCGGTAAAGTTCGGCAAAAGTCGGCAAAGTGTGGCAGAATAAAAAATTTATTATTTTTTCTTATTTTTTATAGAAAATGAAAAATCTCAACTTCTGGAGCTTGGTAAAGTTCGGCAAAAGTCGGCAAAGTGTGGCAGAATAAAAAATTTTTTCTTATTTTCTTAAAAAATAAAAAATCTCAATTTCTGGAGCTTGGCAAAGTTCGGCAAAAGTCGGCAAAGTGTGGGAGAATAAAAAATTTATTATTTTTTCTTATTTTTTATAGAAAATGAAAAATCTCAATTTCTAGAGCTAGGCAAAGTTCGGCAAAAGTCGGCAAAGTGTGGGAGAATAAAAATTTTATTCTTTTTTTCTTATTTTTTTTGAACAAACAATTGGGATTTTAAAAGCAGTATTCAGATGTTTGCGAAAGGAAAGAGGGTTACATTATGACCCCAAACCTGCAGGTATTAAATTATTGTATAAAGCAGGGAGTATATGCGGGTGATTCTTCTGAAAGTGACAAATTTAATGTCTCGATTAATTTTACAATATCTACTCTTTAAAAATTATTATCAATTTCCATAGTGAAAATTTAGCATTTATTTATCATTTTAAAAAGAAAATTGAATAATTTTATTCAACTTAATTTATGTAATAACTAAATTACTTTCATCTCCGAAACCTTTTCAACATGTCTCCAATAGGACTTCTATATTAAAACTAAATTTTTATGGTTTTTTTTAATTCTCAGAAATTTTTTTAAACTATTACTATAAAGTACAATGTTTTTTCTATCATTATGTGCATTTAAAAAATTTTTATAGACCTAACTTTTATTTTTGATTAAAATGCTTAAACTTTGTCTTCAGTTTTTGGTTAAACTTATAAGTTTTATACATTAAAAATATCTTAAACAAAATGTTAATGCCCATTAAAATAAAGCTCAGAATTTGACGTTTATTTTTTCTATATTTTATCTATAAAAATGAGAAAAATTATTGCCATTATAAATAATCGAAATTTACATTTTTCTCAGAGTAAGAATTCATTTCGTCTCCGAAGACTTCCTTTTTAATAAATAACTGAATGCAGAAGTAAATTTAACAGAATATTTCGATGGTAATATAAAATAAGGGTGTAAGATTACTAAAAAAACATATTTTTAATTGCGCGCTAATGTAGGGGAAGGTGGGGCAAAATGTGGTAGGGGGCAAGACGGGGTACCGGCCTTATTTAACAAACGAATCAATCAATCGCTATTATTTTTTACATAATACTGCATCGAGACGATAGCTTCTTGTTTAAAAAATTTAAAAGACATGAGAATAAATCTTTTACAGGGTTGCCACAGGTCAGGGAATTCAGGGAAATTCAGGAAAAGCAAAATTGGTCAGGGAAGTCAGCGAAAAGTAAGGGATTTTTAATAAAAGTACTGAAAAAAATTAAATTTTTTGAATTCATGAGAAAACTGAATTTTTTTTCTGTTTTCCTCGTAAACTATAAAATTACTACAAATTTTAATACAAAATCTTCAATTGTTTCTATTTCTGACAATAATTTGTTCTTAAATAACTTAAATTTTCAAAAACTATCATAAATTATTACTTAGAAATTATTTTATGAACAAATTTTCACAATTTTCATAAATACTAAATTGATAAAAGAATTTTAGTTAAAAATACTTAAAAAATTAGATTTTGGAAAAGTTACAAATGATTACAGAAATTTAATTATTTTCAAAAGTTATAAAAATTCTTCGCAGAATTTCAATTATGTTCAAAAATTTAAAAACAATTCTCGTCAAAATTACAATTATTTTTATAAATAATAAAATACTTCATCATTAAATAAAATTAATCTAATAGAGCAACAATAATGTTTTTCAAAGAAGAAAAACTTTAATATTTTTAAGAATTAATTTTACGCAACTTAAAAATCTTACTCCTGAGTATGAAATTAAGTAGCTTTAATAGAAATAACCATATAATTAAAGAAAAAAATAAATTGAAAAACTAAAATTTGAAAGTGTCACTTTCAGAAGAATTATCCATATACAATATAAAAAATCTGTCCGCGCAAGCGCGGACACATTCTCATCCGCGCTTCGCGCGGGGGCTCGCTGCGCTCGCAAGTTTCAGCGCGCCTCGGGGCGCGCGAATATTGATCGTCGCGCTTCGCGCTCCGGCGATTATTTCGCACGTCGCGCTTCGCGCTCCGTGTGTTGTTGCGCGCTTCGCGCGCAAATGACTCGCTTCGCTCGCAGTGGTCTGCGGTTGTTGTGCATTATTTGTGTTCTTGTTTCCTTTTATATGTTTCATAAAATATTTTTTTTTCTTAAAGTTACTACGACCTTAAGGATTACATTCTCATCACATGTTTTTGTTTTCTGATGATTGCAAGATTAAGTGGATTTAAATGTATGTTTTTGGTCTTGATGATGGAAATTGTGAAGTTATTTTTAATTATACTAACTCTCTTCTAGCAGAAACATGATTGCAGAAGCAGCTTAAATATTCTTAAAGTATTAGTATTAATTTTTTTGTGTAGTGTGACCGGAGCGTAATGGCTAACTTTTCACTCTTTGTTGATTTACTTGGACATTTTTGTTTTAAATAAATGTTTATCTCCTAGAAAAGTTACTCTGGTATCTCAACTTTCTTTAAAAAAAGCGAACGTCCCTATATTACTCTTACTTTTTTTCTACAATGAACGTACACTTTGTCGGTATCGTAGGTTGCATTTATGCATAGCGTGTTGCATTAGCCAACCCGCTCTAGGGGTACTTGGGAAATAATTTGTAATTTTCATCAATACAGTAAGTGTGAATCAAAAATCTCAAATTGACCCTCAAAAAATGTTTCAAGCTTAAATAGCGATTTTTGTTTATTTTTTAAAGTTATTTTAAAAAAATTAGAACGAAAAAATGAAAATTTTGAAAAGTTACTTTCATATGTGAAATACAGTTTTTCTACTATATTTCTTACAACAGTGATTGAATAATAAATAATCAAACTCTGTAGAAACTTGCAGTACATCAAATTGTCTTTGGAGCGAAATCATTTCAATTTACGATTTTTAAATAAATTACAATTATTCATTACGTCCCTTAGCTATTATGTCTCGTTCACCCTATATATGTGATTATTGTAAATAATATCAAATGAATGATTGAAAACATGTAAATCCGGATAGAGTGGATGTGATAGTATAATTCTTATAAAAAAAACTTTAAATTTACTGAAGACTTAAAAATGAACAATTAGATAAATTTTCTGCATGATTTTTTTAAAAGAACGTCCAAGCGCCTAAACTTTCGGAAGGGCCTTCCGGCAGGACGCGCCTTTGCACATTACGGCGTCTTGTCGGCAGTACGGCAACCGTCCTTCAGAAAGGACAAAATTTATTTTTGTAAAAAATTTTTAAATTTTATAGAATATTATAATATATTATTTTATACATAATTTATTAAATATATTAACAAATATTGTTATAATATGTTATTTTGAGCATAAACAAGAAATTCACTTAGAGATTTTGAAAAAATTGACAACAAGATAAGACCAAAAATTGAAATGTAAGAAAGGGTCAGACCAGCCCAACTGTGTTAAAAAAATTTCATTGATTTTCTAAAATGTTAAAACTTTCATGAATATATTTTAGTTATAACATTTTAGAAAATAAAATAAATTTTTTTAACTCAGTTGAGCTGGCCTGACCCAAAAACTTAAAGAAAATTAAGTTTCTGTGAAAAAATGTTGAAAAGAAAAGTTGTTTGTATTTTTCTAATCTAAAGTAATATAGAGTTAAAAATAATGAAACTTGAAAAAATTGAATTTTCAAAATTTTGAAACTACTGTAGTTTGCATAGTTTTCGACGAAAATGGCTGACTAACGAACTCGATCTGTATTTTAACATTAACTTTGTGCATGCAAAATTGCAAGTTGATGCAATAAGTTTTTCAAGAGTTATCGTAGGGACACCATTGTGTCTACAGACAGACACGAAGACAGTCATACGGACAGACACTTTTTTTAGACCATGTTTTTCGGACTCAGGGGACCCCAAAACGTCGAGATTTCATGAAATTAGCGAAAGTCAATTTTCGACCAAAACTAATACTTTCTCATATGATGAGAATGTAATAAAAAAATTAGTTTTTTGCAAATAAGTCGAAAAGTTTTAAGTTTAGTGAAAAGTTGTCAACAGCAAAGTTGTAGCTGATGGTAAGACGAGAAAAAAAGTCTCGGGTAGCAAGCTCCCATAGGCAATAGTTTTGGAGATAATTGAGTCGGAATATGGATTTTTTGTTAAAAAAATGATAAAAAATATATATATACGGTGGTTTTTCCGGAAATTACTAGTTTTTGGTTAATGTGAGCATTTTTTGAGTACAATGGGGTGAGAATATGTGGAAATTAATGTAATAATTTTTTTCTCTTTGAGAAATTTTGATTTTTAGCGTTATTTTAGAATTTTTGAGTATTTTTTTTACTATTGAAGAGCCTATAACTTCGAAATTTGACTTTCTATGAAAAAATGTTGTAGAGAAAAGTTGTTTGTATTTGTCTAATCTAAAGTAATATAAAGTTAAAAATAATGAAATTTGAAAAAATTGAATTTTTAAAATTTTGAAACTACTGTAGTTTGCGTAGTTTTTGACGAAAATGACTGGCTAACGAACTCGATCTGTATTTTAACACTAACTTTGTGCATGCAAAGTTTCAAGTTGATGCAATAAGTTTTTCAAGAGTTATCGTAGGGACACCATTGTGTCTACAGACAGACACGAAGACAGACATACGGACAGACACTTTTTTTAGACCATGTTTTTCGGACTCAGGGGACCCCAAAACGTCGAGATTTCATAAAATTAGCGAAAGTCAATTTTCGACCAAAACTAATACTTTCTCATATGATGAGAATGTAATAAAAAATTAGTTTTTTGCAAATAAGTCGAAAAGTTTTAAGTTTAGTGAAAAGTTGTCAACAGCAAAGTTGTAGCTGATGGTAAGACGAGAAAAAAAGTCTCTGGTAGCAAGCTCCCATAGGCAATAGTTTTGGAGATAATTGAGTTCGAATATTGATTTTTGTTAAAAAAATGATAAAAAATATATATATACGGTGGTTTTTCCGGAAATTACTAGTTTTTGGTTAATGTGAGCATTTTTTGAGTACAATGGGGTGAGAATATGTGGAAATTAATGTAATAATTTTTTTCTCTTTGATAAATTTTGATTTTTAGCGTTATTTTAGAATTTTTGAGTATTTTTTTACTATTTAAGAGCCTATAACTTCGAAATTTGACTTTCTATGAAAAAATGTTGTATAGAAAAGTTGTTTGTATTTGTCTAATCTAAAGTAATATAAAGTTAAAAATAATGAAATTTGAAAAAATTGAATTTTTAAAATTTTGAAACTACTGTAGTTTGCGTAGTTTTTGACGAAAATGACTGGCTAACGAACTCGATCTGTATTTTAACACTAACTTTGTGCATGCAAAGTTTCAAGTTGATGCAATAAGTTTTTCAAGAGTTATCGTAGGGACACCATTGTGTCTACAGACAGACACGAAGACAGACATACGGACAGACACTTTTTTTAGACCATGTTTTTCGGACTCAGGGGACCCCAAAACGTCGAGATTTCATAAAATTAGCGAAAGTCAATTTTCGACCAAAACTAATACTTTCTCATATGATGAGAATGTAAAAATTAACTTTTCTATATAAAATATATTGTTTTTTATTAAATAATATAAAAATAAAATTATTTATTTAGGAAAAATAGTAAATGCCTGTTGTATTCTTCCCAATATAAGAAAACATTATCGTTTACCAAACATTGTTGAAGACATCAATAACGATGTTTTGTTTGAAGAGCAAATACCAAATGCAGAAAATCGTCCAGTTAGAGAAGAAGTCAGACAACAAATAGTTCGCGAATATTTCACATAAGATTTTACAATTTGTTTAATAATTTTTATTATTATCATATTTTCTCTAATTTTGTTTATAATTATGTGCATCGTTTTGAATAATTTAGTTAGGATGATTATTTATCCATCTACGTTTCTAAATTAACAAACGAAAAAAGTAAGATTGCACCTGAACATGATTATTTTTTTAATTTTACGACAATTCCAACTGTACATTATCTTTTAAAATACTGACTTAAAAAAATTATACTTATTTTTATACATTATGTTATTAATTTATATTATAAAGCATTTGTAATTTTTGTACAGATGTACATTTAATTCTTTCTTCTCAAATACAACAAACTCATAAAAAATACTTACGAATAACTAAGAATTATGTTATTATTTTATTTTTCGATCTAAATTTTATTAATCTTACAAAAAGAAAATTAAGTAATAAATAAAAATAATTTAAAATTAATTAAATTAGAAAAATTACATTAATTAATTATATTAATATTTAATAACACTAAAAACATATTTTCAAAGTGAGTAACGTACACTTAGGTGGAGACACGTTCTCAGAAATAGCAATTTGTTGGCTAAATTTAAAATGTTCTTTATAATTCCTTACAATTTGTGCCAGTCGTTGGCACCCTTAAGGCCAAATTTTGACTTTAAGAATTATTTTAATAGTTAAAAACTAATATTATATAATACTTATGATAATATATGTATTCAGAATTTAATACAGAATACGATAAAATGATCAGTTTTTTATGAAAATAAACTGAAAGTTAAAAATTATTTAATAATGATTTAATGACACCAATTTCCAGTCATTGGCACTGCAAGCATTAGTCGTTGGCACCCCATACATAACCTTTAAATTTCTTATGTGTTTCAAGCAAATAAATTTGAAAATTCTTTATTTTTTATTAATCAAGAAAAATTACTTACAATTTTAAGTAATAAACAAATACAAGAGAATATATTCATATATAGTTCAATAATAAAGTTATATAATTTTTTAAACAGACTGAAATATTTATTGAGTAAATACTACCTATATTAATCGATACTAAATTTAAAAAATCGAATTTAACAAAATTATTTTAAAAATGGTGAAAATAATGAAGCAATGTTTTGGATAATTCTTTAAACTTTATTGAACAAAAAAAATAGACATAGAATAGAAATTAATTAATTGAAATAAATTATTAATAATATAAATAGAAATAAATTGAAATTGCGATACAACTGCTTTTCTAACCATTTTCAGTTTACGTAAAGTAAATAGAAAATTATATACTATAAGACATTTCTTCTAAAATGTACCTATTACTGAAAAATAATTTATCAATTTTTTAAGTATTTCACAAGCAAAAAAAACAATTCCGAAACAGAGTTCCATATAACCTAATTCATGCACAGTAAGATTGACTAGGCGATGATCAGAGTTTTTAACATTTTTCACTGTACTAATAATAACTTTTCTATTTATTTTAATGTATGATATAACGAAGCAATTCATAAATATTTAAAAAATATATCAATTTTAATATATAGATTTTAAAGTTATTTAATTTTCTTGTATCTCTCCGATACGTGCTATGTTATTGACAGAACGTAAACATAGTAAACATTGTTACCTAACCTCACTTTTCATTGCGAAATGAGGGGTACCAACGACTGGAGCTTGGTTAAAAATTGCTTGTCCAGTCTTTGGCATGTGTATGCCAACGACTGGAATAGAGGCTGTTTTAAATATTTTTGTTGGCACCCCATTCAAATAAATAAATTAATAATTTTTAAGAACAAGACGTGTTAAACTATCAGTATTTAAATACTAGCAGAGCTACGCGCGCTATATTTCTACTTTTATTTTATGAAACTCAGGAGCTTATTCCATTGTGTGTTTCAAAATCTAACTAAATATTGGAAATTTTTTTATTAACTTTATTGAGAAATAATTTTTTTGTATTTATAGATTTATTTAATTAGATTTATTAGATTTATTTACATCTATAGATTTGTAGTATATGGTACGTTTGGCGCCAACAGGGACCCATCTCTACAAAAGTAGAAAGAGAAGAAAAAAGAGAGGTGAATGTTATTATTATATTTATATATATTAAGTTAGTCTTTTCTTATATACATAATAATATAAATAATATCGAAATATTAAAATTGTAACATCCATACATCAAAGTTAGTAGGATTAGTAGGTTATTTTAATTTTAATTATCCATGTATTCTAGATAACATGTTGTTCATTTCATAACCATTTTGTTTCCTTAATATAATATATACCAGTTGCTTAATTTTTTCTTATAGAATAATTATTTTAATGTGTTAAGATAAAAATTCAAAAATTACAAAATTATTATATACAAAATTGTATACATCAAACAATTCGTTCTACATAAAAATGAGCTTATATAAATTTCTTCTGAAAAATTAAAAATCACCACGAATGCGAAGCTCCCTTATGAGGAAGTATAAATGAACCCATATAAAGTTCTAAATTAGGTGGATAAAATATTCCTTTAAGATAAAATAAGAAAAATCAAAGTTTGAAATGTAGAAATTAAAAAAAATTATTTCTTTGAAACAGAATTATATTTCGATAAATTCAAATATATTTTAATGAAGAACAATTAATAATGATAATTGAAATAACATAATTTTAATGAAATACAACTTGTGAATACAAAAAAAAATAACGAAGAATTTAATTTGAATATACATTATTCAAAATTTTATTACCCAGTAAAAAAAAGTATTCAGAATAGAAAAAAAGTATTGGTGGTGACGTTCGGTGAATGCGTTTTCGCGATAAAACCGTATTGGTGGGTTACGGTGAATACATTTTGCTCACCGTGAATACTTTTTGTTTTAAACTCTCGATTTAAATATTCCTAAGCAAAGTTGAGAATATATATGAAGAGCGTGAGTAACGTGATGTATAAAAATGGCTATTGCGAGAAGGAAATAAGAAATTTTGAGTAAAAACGAAAAATTAAATGTGAAAGAAAAAATGTCAAATGTTGATCGATTACCATATGCTTTACTATGCCTACAATGCATGACAGATTAAAAGGAGCATGACGTTACCGGCAGAAAGTTATTAGGAAAGGCGGAAAATTTTGAAATTGAAAAGAAATCCAAGTGAACGCAAATAATATTTAGTTATTAATTAATTATAATTAATAAATTAATTAATTATAATTAATAAATTAATTATAATTAATAAATTAATTAATTATAATTAATAAATTAATTAATTATAATTAATAAATTAATTAATTATAATTATTAATTATAATTAATGAATAAAAATTCATTAAAAATTCAAAATTTTCCGCCTTTCCTAATAACTTTCTGCCGGTAACGTCATGCTCCCTTTAATCTGTCATGCATTGTAGGCATAGTAAAGCATATGGTAATCGATCAACATTTGACATTTTTTCTTTCACATTTAATTTTTCGTTTTTACTCAAAATTTCTTATTTCCTTCTCGCAATAGCCATTTTTATACATCACGTTACTCACGCTCTTCATATATATTCTCAACTTTGCTTAGGAATATTTAAATCGAGAGTTTAAAACAAAAAGTATTTACGGTAAGCAAAATGTATTCACCGTAACCCACCAATACGGTTTTATCGCGAAAACGCATTCACCGAACGTCACCACCAATACTTTTTTTCTATTCTGAATACTTTTTTTTTTACTGGGTAGTTAAATAATCTTTAAATCCATTCATTATTTATTAATATTAATAATCTTTAAATTAGAATTTAATATTCTATGATAACAAATTAATTTGAACAAATTTTACACAATAAACGTCTGAAACTAGACGGTTATACACAAAAAAAAAATTAATTGTCACTTAATCCGTAAAATCATTTCTGTCTAATTTTTTTTGGGTTAAAATGTGAATTTTCTTCATTTTTCCTTTTGTGGATATTTTTGGATCCTTCCGTTAAACTCTTCAAATCCATAAACTCTTCTGTCAATTGTTTTATATTATTTTTAGAATTAACCTGCATTATATACAGGTTGGTAAAAAAAATAATTAATATTAGGGTTAGTTGGAAAAAATTCAAGTAAATAATAAATATAAAAAGTAGATTGTCAATTAGTACCAATATATTACGATGATATTTTTTATTGTATAAGAAACTTAATACCATAAATTGCTTTCTATTATTCTTACTTGTCTTGTAATAAAAAAGAAAAAAAAATTATTATTATTTATAATTATTTATTATTAATAATATAAAAAAGTAACTTTGATTTTTGCCTTTCACAAAATTGTTATTTATTTATATGACATTTTTGTTATTAATTTGTATGAAAAATTATTTTAAAAATTTTGTTATTACTTTTAGGTTTTTTATTTTTATACTATGATCCACACTGGAGAAAATAACCCAATCTCTACATATATTATAATTATTATATAATAATATAAATTTATTAAAATTATAAATATCATTATAAATTATAATTATTATTATAAGTATAATTAATAACGTTAAAAATATTTTTTAATGGATGAAATTAACTTACTTGAATACTTTAAGTATCCCTTCATAGATACAGGAGATCCTTTTTTGTATGATGTCAAATTGGCAGAATCGAAGACTTTAACGTACAATTTGTAAGTACCATCCGTAATTGAACCATACCAACAATTTTCGCGATTGTCTTTGGCTGAATTCAATTTTTGGAATGCTGTTTTAATGTAACCTTTAGTCGCTAGAAAATTACAATACAAAATAAAATATGCTTCTTGAATATTAAAGAAATTATTTATATTTTTATTTGGAATTTTAATTTCATTAATTTTTACAAAAAAAAACAAAAAGTACTTAATTGGATGAATTGAAATAATAAATTAAAAAATATATATATAAAATAATATTAAGTAAATTAATTAGTCAAAAATATTACTTATGCATCCAGAAGCATTCGACAGTTCTTCTAATTTCAGTACTATCGGATCTGTTGCAATATTATCATTCATTGTTTGACAATGAATGATTGTGTTTTCTTGAATAACGAGTTCGTATGGAAGATTACCTAAATTCCAACTTGAATTTTCAACATATTTGCAATAGGCTCCATCAATGTGGATTTTCTGTAAATGTAAATTTCAAATTATTTTATGGAAAAGATTCACTTATAGTGCGTTCCATGACTCTATGCACTCACAAAATTTTGACTTTACTTATACTTTGTAATTTGTTTTATAAAAATTAATAATATTATTAAAAATCAATGTTATTTCCATAATTTTGAATAATGAAATTTTTATTTCCGATCTAAACTATTTTACAAGATAAAAATTCCTAAATAAAAGTATCGAAATTATATAATTGCAAATATTTTTCAAAAAATAAAAAATTTTGCAAAACATTTTGGTACACTTATTAAGAAACCTTTATTTATAACACTATCAAAATACAATGTATAAGTAATATCAAAATTTCGTAAGTGCATGTAGCCATGGAATGTCCCTTATATTAAAAAAATTTTTTTTATCTTAATTGCAAAAGTAATATTTCGAAAATAGCTTAAACAATCTGGTACGCGATTATATATTTATATTTCATATTTTAATGAAATATATTTTTTTGATGCAAATTATTCTATAAAACAAATGTTTTACTTTAATTTTAGATTTTTTTAAATCTTTATCTATTATTAAAATCTTTGTTAATTTTATAAGAAAAATCTATTTTTTGAAATCTATATAAAAGAAGAAAAATGTATTTTTTATTTTATTTATTACTGAAAATTGTAATAGTTGCAATATTTTAAAATCTGATACTTTGGTTTTGAGAAAAAATTCGATTTAATCACGAATCATAAATAAATAATATATAAACACAGTAAAATAAACTTACGTATCCTAATTGGATAAGTGAATTCCATTTGTTGATTTCTTTATTCCAAAACGTAATTTGAATTCTCTTCCCATCATTGTTGTGGACATAAATGCGCCACCTGCGCTTAAAATCTTTACTTTCTACCTTGCCAAAGGAGCGTATTTCTTCGATTTCGTCGACATAGGCAACGATTTCTCTAAAAAAAATTTAATATTTCAAAATTTTAATTGATATATATATAAATATATATATATATATATATATATATATATATATGAATATATTATACACGAAATTTAAAAAAAATTGGAATAAAATGTGTATCTTTTTAAAATACATTGCAAATGAATTATTAACAAAACAAAATTTGTTTGTTATTTTGTAATTATGAATTAAATATTTAAGAAAAGGAATAAAAAATTTGACTTACACTAGATTATCATCATGTTCGATGTTTTCCAATAATGTTGACGTGGAAAATGGTAAATCAGTTATATCTAATCTATCATCTAGATTCACATTAGAATTTGAATCATCAGATTCAGGTCCTGGATCAGTAACTGCTGATGATAAATTCGAATTAGTAGATCCATGTCCTAAATCTTCATTGTTAGGTCCAGAATTCTTATTGCTTTCCATTAAAAGTTCTAAAATAGAGAATATAACCATTTATTTCATTTAGATGAATTATATCCTCTTTGTACATCTAAATAAATGAATAAATAAAGAAAGAAAACTATAGAGTTAATAATAAATAGAATATAGAAAAAATATGTTAATGATATTTGAAAAGAATTTTGAAAATTTATACACAAAAATAATATTATACATTATTTATTTGAAAATTAAATTAAATTTTTTCTCTAAGAACTTTTTTTCAAAATATTGAGAAAATTAAATTTATGAAGAATTATTTTATGGTACATTATTTGATACTTTTAAAAACATTTTGATTATTTCAAATAGAAAAATAAAATTTTAATTAAGTGTATATATATAATATGATGAGATATGGTTCGTTCATAGAAATCAATATTATTATTCATATACAAAGAATATAATAGACGTGCTAAATTATAGTCATGAGATCTGTGTTTACATGTTTTGTATATTATATACACCTTCCAAAATACTCATTCAATGCGAGTATTTTGAAATGAAATCAAACTTAATATCATATATTATACATATATTCATATTCATATTTTATATATATATATATATATATATATATATATTCATTTTTTTAATTAAGTTTTTTGAAATTCATTAAAAATTTTAGGCCATGTATTACAAAATGAAAATCGTTCAGTAATTAAAAAATACAATTTATTTACAGTAACTCTTTGATGGTAGGCACCATTCTTTCTATAGATTTAATTTGTTTAAAAGAAAATTTTTTCATAATTATCGATTTTTATATAATCTCTTTAAAAAAATGTTGGCTGTCATCGAAACGTCGAGATAAATAAATTGTATTTTTCAATTTCTAAATGTTTTTTATTTTTTGAATATATTTATATAAATATAATGTATAATTAAATTTGATTTTTACTAAATTATATAATTAAAGAAAACATTTAGTGTAACAAACATTAGTCAAATATATGTATTTTAATTAAATTATATATAATAATATACAATACTGAATACATAAATCTTATTAAAAATATATTTTTATTGAACAAAGTTTTTGAAAGCATAGATAATAAAAAATTATATAATGAATTTAAATTTATAAAATAATCATAAATAAGAATAATAGATATTAACTTACCTAATTCATCCATATTCGCTTGCTCAAATTCGACTATTCAGCGCTAAACTTTAAACACTACTGCGACAAATATGAGATATTTCTACCAAAAGAAACCTACACCTATCATCGTTTTTCCGTTAGATCCAATCATGATTTGATGAAATATATTCTCAATGGAAAATCTTAAAAATTACTGGCCATACCGACGCTTTTGGGGGCCCCAGTGCAAAAACAATCAAATTTTTAAGAATTATAATAATAAATTCCTTTGAAATTATATTATGTTAGTCTAAAACCGTAAATTTTTATAAATTTTTATTTACTTTGATTTATTTTAATGAAAAATTTTAAACATGATTTCTTTCTCCAAAATGTTAAACACAATTCAAAAATGTAATTATTTTTGTACATATTTAAATTTTCAGAAATATGTACATAATTAGAAGTATTGAATATATCGAATTTCAATCAATACATTAGAAGCTAATCTTCATTAGGATAAGTTCTGGGAATATGATTATAATTTTTTTAAAGTACTGTAAAACTTATAAAAAAGCGTTTTTTTCTTTTATTGCTTTCAGATTGTTTTTTCAGAAAGAAAAAATTCTTTCTGATTAATTTAACATTTTTAACATTAATTGAACAATATTTTACTGCAAATGGATAGTTTAACTATCACGACAACAACTGTTTAGGAATGAGAAAAGCTATTAACTAAAGAAACCTGTGATTCAGATGATTACGATAGCGAGTAATTTTTCCTAAGACTAAACAATTTTTACCTAAGCATTAAAGTGTTAATGTTTAATTAAAAATTATATATGTGAAAAGAAATCGTTCTTTTCGAGTCCGACTCGCAAAGAATGATTTCTTCTCACATATATAAATTTCGACCGAGTGATAAATTCTACTTCATATTTAATTAAAAATTATTGTAAAACTCTTAAAAATGTTCTAATACAAAGAAGAGTATTTACATATTGAAATAAAATTATTCTTTCATAAAAATACTAATTTTTGTATTATTTTTAGTAGTTCGCCGGAAAAACGACCTAAGTGATTTGTTAAAAAATAATTTTTTTAAAGTTCCTAAACATATTTTATTGGACCTTTTTTTATAAAAGTATTCTTTGGTGATGTCTTTTTAATTAAAAAAATTAGCGATACAATTAATATGCAAATTATATTACTAATTCGACTGTAAATCTTTAATTCAATTTTTTTGTCAAAAACCTAAGTCCACTTGGATCGTTTTTCGAGCAAACGGCTCATATATGGGGGATTCCGCGTCAAGTGATCAAGGGGTCTTTTGGTGCAATGCTTATTTCAATAATTTTTTACTCTTAAACAATTAAACAAACGAATTTGGCAAAGTACATTTTGGAAAGGTTCTTTCATGCTCTTTCGATTGGAAATAAGCATTTTGAAAAAAAAATCAAAATTAAAAATAAATTTCAATTTTTGGGGGAGAAAGACCCAATTTTTTTTTTTTTTTTTTTTTTTAAACGAAAGCTGAGGTTTTTTCCTAAAAGGACATATAAATGGTAAAGTGGGACTAGAATGTTTAAACATTGAAAAAAAGAGTTTTAAGCTCTGTTTAGGAGAAAACTCTTTTTTTCAATGTTTAAACATTCTTGTCCCACTTTACCATTTATATGTCCTTTTAGGAAAAAACCTCAGCTTTCGTTTACAAAAAAAAAAAAAAAAATTGGGTCTTTCTCCCCCAAAAATTGAAATTTATTTTTAATTTTGATTTTTTTGGGTCAAAAAAATTTTTTTTTCAAAATGCTTATTTCCAATCGAAAGAGCATGAAAAAACCTTTCCAAAATGTACTTTGCCAAATTCGTATGTTTAATTGTTTAAGAGTAAAAAATTATTGAAATAAGCATTGTACTGAAAAACACAAAAATTTAACCCCCTCCCCCTCGGAAAATATTGGACTAGGTAAAAAAATATTTTCAAGAAAAATTACTATCTATGAGTACTACAAAAGCCCCAAGTTTTGCTACGATTGGAGAAAAATTTTTCTCCACCTTGATCACTTGACATGAAATGCCCCATATATATATATATATATATATTGTTTTGTTTTCTCTAATACATTTTTAAAAAAAATTTATTAAAATTATAGATATTGAAAATATTTGAATTATTATTACCTAAGATTTTCTAAAAACTCATTAAAATAATTAATTTGTTTTGACAAATTTTTGAAAATAATTACATTTTTTCGAGGAATTTATTAAAAACTTTATTAAAAATACTTGAGATTCTGTAATAAATTTTTATTATTTGAAAAGATAGTTAAATTTATTTATTTAGGAAACATACCGGGAAGAAGAACTCACCGAGCGCGCGAACGTATTCTCTAACATCAGTCGGGGAGCAGTGAGCGCTTCAGGGCCTCTCACTGCTACCCGACTGGTATTAACGCATGCGTTGGAGCGCTCGGCGAGTTCTTCTTCCCGGCTCCTCAATTCTATCAATCAATGAGTTATTATAATATTTTTAATAGGTATTATTATATTAATTTTGTATAAATGATTTTAGAAAAAGATTTTTTTGAATTATAAAATTTCTTCTATAAAAATGTAAAAGAATAATTCAATTGCTTTGAATAATCTAATTAAAATTATATAAAAACTAATTGAAATCTAATTTTTATTATTTACATGAAAATAATTTATCTTTTATAAAAAAATATCTGAATTTAGAAAAATAGTTGATAGTTAATATCTTTCAACAAATTTCTTGAAAATGTTTTAAAACATTGATTTCTTTTAAAAATTTTCTGGAATTGTATTTCAATTAATTGAATTCTTGTGAAAATTCTATTATTCATTGCAAGATTTGAATTTCAGCGAAGAATTTTATTATTTGTAAAAAATAATTAAATTTGACAAAAATTTTTGAAAATAATTAAATTTTTTCAAGAAATTCTGTCTCTAAGAAGAATTTTATTAAAAATGTTGAGAATAGTTTTCTTTATTTGAACTACTCTCACGGAAGAATAGTCTTAAATTGTACTGGGAAATTAGTACTGCGAGTTCCGTCTATTTCAATGAAAATTTGCTGCGCTTTTGTACTGAAATTGTACTATGAAAAATTACCTGCAAAAGGGTCGTTATAGCGTGGTGTTTATGACCTAATCGTCATTATGTTGAAGGACGAATATTTCTTTGTTAATGTTAAAAATAATTTTTATTTATATTTTAACATTATATTTGTTTTTTATAAACTCAAATTCTTTACAAGTAATTGTTATAGGGTATCGGGTACAGTGACCGACACCCACTCAGTGAACGACACCCAAAATTAAAAAATGCAATAAATATAAAACAAAACATTATTTAACATTTAGCCCTAGGGTGCGTTTATGGCTTTAACAACAAATATACAAAAACTGACTAAAAATAGGTACTTTTCAGGGGACCCAAATAAATTGTGATAAGAATAAATATAAATAAATATAATATAAATATAAATAAAATAAAAAAATGTATCCAAATAGTAACTAATAAGTCAAAAAGTAGTACATAGTAGGTTTTAGTAGAGGAGTGCGAAGCCTGTATATTAATTAACTCTAAATTGTAATTAATTAATTATAATTTCTTGCTTTACCCAATTCGCATATCTATTCAAGTTTTAATGTGATATTATTGTAACATAGACATATTATCTCAGTATTTCATGAAAAACAATATTTTTAATGTATAATTTTTGTGAGTATTTTCAGTTCTTGAATACAGCTTTATCTAGGACATAAATTTTTAAATTTTCTTTAGATTTGACTCTAGAACAACCAACATAAATTTGACCATGACCAAATGCAGAAATGGGTAGAAATATTCCTACTTTATCAAAAGACTGCCCTTGAGATTTATTGATAGTCATTGCATAAGCAAGTCTGATTGGAAATTGTCTTCTTACCATTTTAAAAGGAAATGTATCTTCTGAAGGAGATAAATCAATACGAGGAATAAAAACTATTTCACCTTTCAATCTTCCAGTAATTATTTCTGCAGCAATAACGTATTTCAATAAAGATTTTAAAACTAATCGAGTCCCATTACATAATCCTTGAACCAAATTCATATTTCTTAAAAGCATAATTACACACCCTATTTTCAATGATAATTTATGGGGAGGCATACCATCTGGTGTTAAACTATTTAAAAATTCTACTGGAACAATATTATTTATATTTTTCGCATCATCATCAGCTATATTTTGAAAGCAAAATAACTTTACCTCCAAACGGTTTATTACATTTTGTAATATCTCTTAACATGGATTCTATTGATTGTAAAGCATATTTTGGGGCCATTGAAATTTTATCCGAAATAATAATTTTTACACTCCTTAAAAGTTCAGCATGTTTTGACATTCCACTTATATTTCATTTATTGGTATAGGGAATTTAAACATAGAATGTGACGTTTGTCCTCCTTTTAGAAGATTAGCCGCTATACCAGTCCAAGCAACTGATAAAACTACTATTTTCTCACTTTCGACTGTAGTAATAATTGTATTGTGTAAATAGCTTTTACCACTTCCTCCAGGCCCATCAAGAAAAGAATATCTACTATCATATTCATCATTATGTACGGCCATCATAACATCATTAAAAACTTGCCGTTGTTCATCATTCAAACATTCAATAAGATTATTAGCTTCTTCTTTTAGCAATTGTAATGTTAACGCATTATCTTCCTTATCAACAGAACTATAATTTTCAAGAATTTTTAGATTCATGTTTGGTAAACCAAATTGATGTAATGTAAATCCATGAAAATTAAATACTTCATTAATTAAAAGTAATGATTTTTGAAGCGATATTTCCACAGGTAAATTATTATCAAAAATCATGTTTTCTTTATACTTATTCCATAAATCAACAGCATTCACAGGTAAACCAAAAACACATATATATGCAAATAAACGACATAGTTCTTTAGGAAATTTCATACTCACGGCTTCAGTCAAACAATTATCCCACTCGCTATCGTCTACCATCAAATTTCTTGCACGTGCTGCTTCTGTATAAGTATTATACGTAATACCATCATATGTTCTCACATCTTCAAACGATTTAGCACCACGTACATAAAGTAGTAAAATTCTCAAAAAATATCTTTCAATGTCTTTTGGACTTACAAAATACATTCGACAAATTATAGGTTTTGTAATTCGTTCTCGTTTTTTCCAAGTTTTAGATGACTCAACAAAAACATACTTATGTAGTATTTCAGAGTACAAATATTTGCGTGCTTCAGGATCTTGTCTATTTAACTGAAACCATGCTGTCAACATTGTATTTTTAAATTTCTCAATTGAAGTTTGTTCCATTCCTTCTTGAAAACATATTGTTTGTTGATTAGGCAAATGTACAGCTAGTCTATATGTTGCATGTGATTGCTCGTGCATATTGAATTCATAAAGTCTATGCATTGCTTCTGGTGGACACACATACCGTGTATTTAAATAATTTTGAATTTCATCATAATGCATTACTTGATTATCATCTTTATAACCAACTATTGCATAATCATGTCCCTTATAACAATATTTAAATAAATATTTAATACCACCTGTACTACCACATGCTACTAAGTTAATATGACATGCAAATTTTTTACTTAAATACGGATTATATGATACAATCATCGAATTGTCAGCAGTGCACTTAATTGACCCGTCTCTATTATAAAAAATAATTTTTTTGCCATAATTTCTCCGTCTATACTCCGGATAATTTTTTGATTCATAATTTGTTTTTGGAGAAAATGGTTTAGAATAATTTTTCGTGCATGATTTTGTTTCAGGATTTATACAAGGAGAATGTACATTTTGCTTTCCACAAAGTCCATGAACTTGAAACTGCTTCACAATTTTATAAAGTTCTGGATTCTTCATTTCATCAGGAATTTCTGCACATATTATTTTGTCTACAGTTTCTGCATCACGAATAGCAAAACTTTTTATCTAAAAAAATTATTGAATGTACATGAGGCAATCCACGCTTTTGAAATTCTATTACATATACGTAAGCAATGACTGGACCAAAAATTTGTTTATCTTTTAATTCACACATTAATTCTTTTACTTTCTTTTGAAAAACTCGGGAAACAATATCTGGTCGGTCAGATGCAGTTTCCGAATCCAACAAATCTTCCATAATCTCAGGCCATTTTGGATTACATGTCATTGTAATAAATAAATCTGGTTTTCCAAATTCTTGAACTAATCGCATAGCGTCCATAAAACATTGTTGATAAGCACGTGGTCCACCAGTAAATGTAGAAGATAAAATAATCATTTTTCCTGGTCGAATATTTTCTTGTGTTGCTTTATTATTCATATAATCCATTAATCCACAGTACATTTCTGCTCGAAGTTTTTTCTGTTGAAAACGAATATATTTCAAACGCTCACCTTCTACTTTTGACCAACTATCAACAATAAATTGTTGAGTTAATTTACCCATTTGTAAACATGGATTAAATGTTCCTCTATAAGACAAGCGATACATATAAAATTGTAAAGGAGTAATATTACGAACACCATCAGTGTGTTTCATATTTACAGTCCATCCTGGATCACCTGACGGAAACATTAAAAGATATGTCATAGTATCAGCATGTGTGCTAAGACTGCTAATTGGAATACTTTTAAAACCCCTTGGATGTATACATATATCACGTTCAATTGGAGGCTCACCATCTTCGCTAACAAATATAACTGCTACTTCATTGCAAGATGGAACATTATATTTGCTTTGAGAAAATTTTGGATCACGTTTAAAACACATTTGAATGCTTCTCGGACATTAATTCATTAATTTTGCCCTTGCTTCTTCTTCCAATTCCAATTCTTTCATCATTTTAAATGACTTTGCATAAATATTAATATCTCTTAGCAAAATATCTATTTCAGTCATTAGTAATTGCAAACATTTTTTATTACATTCATTATTCAATCGTTCCATCACCGCTTCGTCAGTATCAAGAATATACAATTGACCATATTTTCGATTATCTCCATCATCAGGATGAAGAGAGTATGTATCATGATACACTTGTCCATGTATACGAAAAACATAAGGACAATATCCTTTTGGAACTTCTAATTAAGCTACCATGCTAGCAAATGCACACGAACTATTATAAGAACGAATATTTTCCTTATAATTCTTACTTTTAAAGTTATTATCAAATAATAAATTTTTCAAATACAAAGGATAAGGATTTAAATCATACAATTTTACTTTTCCTTTATTACAACAACTACAAAATTTTTAATCCTGTTGCCTTTCACACAAAAAATGTAACGCGTCACAAAACATACATTTGACATTCATTAGACCTAAATAATTTTGTGAAACTCTATTTTCATCAAACTCTTCAGACAACATAATTCCAACTCCTAAAGTTTCCATTATTTTCCCATTTTTTTATCCATTTTACTTGTTAAATCCTGTTTTTGGCGCTGTTCTTTTTCTAATTCTGTTTCTAATAACAATTTCCTTTTTTTTGCATTCTAAATTATTTTTTTGTCGATTTTTTTTGTCATCTTCTGTTTCTAAATATAATTTTTTCTTTTACTTTCTAAATCATTTTTTTGACGATTTTTTTTGTCATCTTCTGTTTCTAAATATAATAAATATAAATATAAATAAATTTTAATAATTATTTTTTTTTAGATAAATATTTTTTTAGATTTAAATTTATTTTAATTTTTCTATTTATTATATATTTAATAATAAATACTCATCAAATTTCTCAAAAATCTCATAAACCACAAAAATTCGCATAAATAATATGTCACATAAATCGCATTTTTTCCCATATAAATCACATAATTTCGCATAAGTCATATAATAAATTATATTATATATTATTACATATAATATTACAAAATAATTATATATTATATAATAATTATGTATTATATTATAAATTATATTGTAAATAAATATTAACACAATTATTATAGTTAAACCTTACTTTCCATACCTCGTTCTCTATCTTCGATATCTTTCCTCTTTTTTTCTTTTTATCTATCTGTGAGTGAGAAAAGATAAATAATCAGCCAATAAAGAAATAAGAAGCTCTTTTGGTATTTTCGTTTAAAAGTGAAATTTCCCACTTTTCCTTCCCCTATCAAATTCTGTTCCTCTCTTTCTACCTAACACGGAAAATGATGAAAACCTGATACCCCCTTCTAAACCCAAAAAGTAGGCGTTACTTTCTTAACTATTCGTCTCTTTTTCGCTCCTACTCTAAACTAAAAGGAGAGACAATACCTCCCTCTCTCTCTCTCACTGTAGCTTAAAAGTGAAATTCCCCACTTTTCCTTCCCCTATCAAATTCTGTTCCTCTCTTTCTATCTGACCCGGAAAATGGTGAAAACATGATACCCCCTTCTAAACCCAAAAAGTAGGCGTTACTTTCTTAACTATTCGTCTCTTTTTCGCTCCTACTCTAAACTAAAAGGACAGGCGATACTTCCCTCTCTTTCTCTCTATCAATCTTTCTCTCTCACTGCGGACGGAATGTATACGCTCTGGACAGACTGAATGAATGAATGAAAGAATGAAAGAATACGAAGATTATTATAGTTAATTCTACTAACATGTTTGCAAAGAAAAAAGTAAATTTACTAACTTCTAATAATAGTAAATTAAGTTTGAAAATTTTAGTTTTCTTAAGAATTTTTTTCGAAAAATCGAAAATTTCCGAACACTTTGACAATGATATTAATTTTATTTTTTTTAATGCAACTATGTAATTACTTCTAATAAGTTATATACTAGATTTTTGTAAAAAATGTTGGAAAATTTAATAATCGTATGCAAAACATGCTAGATATTTTCTAATTCTTGTTATTTAAAGAAAACCTAAGAGGGGTGCCAACCACTAGCGCACTGCCAACGACTGGAGCAGTTACCCTATATAGTTTTTCTATTAAAAATATCCTCCTACTTAAAAATGCGGATGTCAAAAAAGGACTCATTTAGTTACTATTTGCCGATCTATTATATGGACAAATTCCTTGCTAAATTTGGAAAATTTTGATTGGTAAGGGCAATTAGCTCCATAATTGTGATTATATTAGATACACAAATAAACAACTTTTGTACAAATTGACATAATACTCTCTAAATTTGAATAAGTAAAAATGTTTACTAATTGGAATTAGTGACTGACTTTTTGCTTTTAAATTAGTAAATTTCACTAATAAATTAGTAGAAATTACTATTTATTAGTGAAGTTTACTAATTTAAAAGCAAAAAGTCAGTCACTAATTCCAATTAGTAAACATTTTTACTTATTCAAATTTAGAGAGTAGATGTTTTTGTCGAAATTAAATATATTTAATGTTATTACTATATGTTTCTTATAAAAAAAAAATTTATCTTTAAAAAACCGAAGTAATTTAATTTAATCTAATATAAAAAATTTGTCCAGAACTATTCATATGTTTCAAAAAAAGTATAATTTTGAATTTCTTGAGATTGTTATATTAATAATTTTACTTTAAAATAATAATTATTCAATAAATAATTGAGAAATTGGTGTATATTTTTATTTATTTATTTATTACAAAGCTCCTAGGGCTAATTAGCCTACCAAGGAACAGATACAATGTTCTTTGAAATATCACAAATATAACAAGTAAGTAAAAAAAAAGAAAAGTCATATTTTATATAATAATAATTATTTGCACCATCTATTGCAAATAATAATCCTTAAATCTAACGATATGCCAAGAATGATATAAAAAAAAGTGAATGAGAAAAAAAACAAAAACAAACAAAAAAAAGAAAAAAGTTATTATATATGTTGGAATTGCAGAGAATGTTATTATATTGAGGAAGCTAAATGTTCGTAGAATGGGCAACGTGCTCTTTAAATTTCTACTGTTTTTGCTTTCTCATTAGGAAGCTTTGCATTCGTGATGACTTTTAATTTAAAAAAGTCATATGAACTAATTTTTATCTAAAATACATGTATATTAAATTCGGAGCAAATGTTTATTTTTATGACTATTGATGAAGTTGTATATAGTAAAATGCATTTTGTGAGGATTAAAAAATATAGCACTTGTTTATTGTGAATATTGACTAATTGATAAATTCATTGCTTCCAAAAATTATCTGACGTGTATAACCATCAATTAATAATAGAAAATAATTTTTATTTTCAAGAGAACATATTAAGTGAGTAAAATATTTAAAAATTTTTTTTTTTAATTTAAAATTGACAGAAACTTACTTTTTCTTATATTTAATTGCAATTACTATTTTCATATCGAATTATATAACAATAGGAATGTCGACTGACGTGTCTAATTCGCAACGCGAAATAATGTTACGATTCATGTCGAATAATCGAAGTTTTGCCATTAGCGAAAAAGGGAAAATTACTCTTTCTAATCAGGTTTGTTTGATATATTTCATTTCAACTAACATAGGTACTTAATTTCTTTAAATGAATTTTTAAGTAAATACTCAAACAAAATTGAATGTCATAACATTTTTTAAATTATTACTGTTAAAGATTTATAAATAAATAATGTAGTAAAATTTAAGAAAATATATTGATATTTACATATAAAAAAACAATAGTCTAATAGTCGATGAATTATTTCACTTAGAAGAAATTATGGAACATTCTGACTACGATTCTAAACATGGAATTAAATGGTCAAATAAATACAATGGAGTCATGGATGAAGATAATAATTATATTGGAATAAATAACTTAATTTGAAAAATTGCTATGAGAGTAGATGCCTATAAAAAAATCAATTTTATAAAATTTCTTTCCTTATACAAATTTAAAAAAATTGAAATGTTAAAATTTTTTAAATAATATTTCAGACTTGGAACAAATGGAAGTCAGACGTAAAAATAAAAATGCGGGATGCGAAGAAAAATCTAAATGCAACAGGGGGAGGATCAACGATTCTAATCGAATATGATTATTTAAACGATCAAGTGATCACGCTTCTCTCCAATGATAAAAAGTTCAGTTTCGCACTCATATTCATTTTCTATTTACCTGCTTAATTACTGTTATGAGTTAAAAGGCTTTAAAATTAAAAAATTTAATTATTATTATTGTTATGGTTGGGATTTGGTCCTTCCAAAACCGAAGCAATGGGAAGTTAAAGCTTTGAATCAATTAATGCCTAATGAAAATTTAATTAAAAAGAACAGCTTGATGGAAGGTAAAAGAGTAAGTCAAATTAAAAAAAATGTTTTTCGAATATTTAAAAATTTTAATTGAATGAACTTAACAAAAAATAAATTTTTACACTGAGAAAATGATTTATTTGATCCAAACAAATTTTGTTTAAATCAAACATATTTTTTGGTTCCTTTGAAGGAATAATATGTTTAATTCAAACATAATTTGTGATTGATTTTAAATTAACTGTAATCAACTTTTAATTTTGATTCAAACATAAAATTTTTAAACATATTTTTCGTTTGAATCAAAACAGAAAATATGTTTGAATTAAATATAATTATTCAAACAAATAATACTTTTGAATTAAAGAAGTAGATGTTTTCTATACATTGGGATTAAGCTTACAAACTAATTTCAATTAAACAAAATCACCTAAACTTATTTTTGTGTTTGATCCTCCTTAATAGAAAAACAGCTATTTTTTTGGCTGGAATTGGCAAGATGACGGTCGCTATTGGTTGAAAATTTCATGATGACGGTCGCGATTGGTTGAAATTTCATGATGACGGTCGCTATTGGTTGAAAATATGATGGTGACGGTCGCGATTGGTTGAAATACGATGATGACGGTTGCTATTGGCTGAAAAACGATGATGACGGTCGCTATTGGTCAGAAACGTAGCGGTGATGTTTGCTATTGGTTTATTTTCTTTGTTCACAGAGAGTCAACAGTAGTTTACATTTATTAACAGAGCACAGAGAACACAGATTATACAGTACAATACGGAAGTATAAAAGTGAAAAAAGTGTGAAGTAAAAAGAACACGTGTTTTTTCTTCTTCGTAAAATTAAAAAAATTAGGAAAGAAAAATAAAAGTGAAAAAAGGGCAAAGGTAAGAACGCGTGTTTTGTGAATAAAAATAAGGATAAGGAGGTATAAATTTTTAAAAATTTGTCTAAAAATACCGGCAACCGGTGCTATTTTGTACACACGAGATTTATAATAAAATAAAATTATTAAAATCTGCTATTTTGTGAAATAAAAGTTTGATTTCATGACAATAAAGATCAATAAATGTTATTTTTTAATCCTTTGTCAATTAACAAAAAATAATTCCTAAAAACGGAAAATTTGAGACAATAATTTCGAAAGTTTTGAAAAAGTATACCAGATCTTCTAGAGTTTTAATGTGTTTATTATTTTTAGACATTTCTGTCTCGTTTTTTGTCAGAAAACTATAAATAATTAAACTATAAAATCATTAAATCTATTAAAATTTCAACCGGTGCACAGCATAGCCATAAAAAATTAACTTTTATTAATATTTATAATTTTTTCAAATTAGTTTTGAAACTATTTCTCTCCTTACTCTTAAAATAACTTGAAAATTAAATTAGAATAATTTTTTCAAATTAGTTTTGAAACTATTTCTCTCCTTACTCTTAAAATAACTTGAAAATTATATTAGAATATTAAATTGTTATGTATTTAACCTTGAAAATATTAATTTCAATTTTTTGAAAAATATCATTGAAACGTTTAGAAAAGTTCTTATTAAACTGATGTTTAAAAGTTATTTAAAAGCGTTTAAATGATAATTTTATAATTATAGTAATATATTATTATGACGTATATAATAAAAAAGAAAAAAAATGTTATTTAATACCTGAGTAATATATTATTAAAAGAATGATTCTTAACTTTTAGTTAATAAAAATTTGTTGCATAATATACACAAAAAAATGTTTAGCAGCTCATTCTTTTTTTAATTTACTCGGAAATATCTAGAATCAATTAAAAAATCCTTTAGCTTGTCCTTGAGTTTGCCTTGTATTATTAAAAAATTAATATAATTTCTTAAATACTTTACATGGCTTAAAATTTTTTGATTAAACAAATCTTAAACAAGTACCCAGTTTTTAATTATAAAAAAATTCATGTTGTCATAAACAAAAAAAGAATATTTTTTTATTTTACTACTTCTTATCAGTGTAGCCAAAATAAGTTTTTCGTGTCTCAAATGAGCAAAAATTTTTTTTTTAAATTACGTGATATGATGCTATTTTATATTTTTGGGGTCGCTGGTTTCAAATGTTTGGTAAAAATGTAAAAATTCAAAATGGCAGCTCCAAACTGACGGTTTAAAAAAATTTTTAGTTTCTGGATTTGGCAAAAAGGGACATAGTTATTATTTAATTTATTATATATTTAAATTTATCAATTAATAACGGATTCGAATTTAGCGACCCCGAAAACCCCCAGGTAAAGATTTTTAGTCTAATCCGTAAACTTATAAATTTTTTTGGTCGCCGTTTTAAAGCTGTCATTTTGAATTTTGTATTTTTGACTTAATATTCGAATTCAGCGACCTCAAGAACCCCTAAGTAAACATTTTTAGTCAAATCCGTAAACTTTTAAATTTTTTGGTCGCCATTTTGAATTAAAAATTTTCAATAACGGATTTGGATTCAGCGACCCCGAAAACCCCCGAATAGGTATTTTTAGCAAGATTTGTTCACTTTTAAACATCTTTTTTTCGATTCCGCTATAGCGGTCATACACACTGAGGGCACGAATTATGTTTGCCTCTATAGACGTCAAACACTGTGAAGGGGTTAAAAATTAGTCTTAAAGGTAATAAAAGGTTGCTGTAAACATTGGGTGCCTATGTAGCTCGTAATAATACATAATAATATATATAATATATTAATAATACATAATATATACATAATACAATATATATAGTGCTGTCTAGCAGATTTTTCCCACCTTTCGGAATTTTAGGCGCTTAGAAAGTTTTATGTTTTCGTTAACAATAACCAATAATAATATAAATAAAAAAAATTCTGAATACTTAATCACTCTTGATAATAATAAAAAATTGCCATTGAAGAGTCGGGATTTCCAATTGTCATGTTAATGAAAATTATAAATTGTAGAGTCGGTCATTGAAGGGTTGGGATATCCAATTTTCTTATTAATTAAAATTATAATTTGTAGAGTCCGTCATTGAAGAATTGGGTTTTTGAATTGTCATATTAATTAAAATTATAAATTGTAAAGTCGATCATTGAAGAGACGGGATTTCTAATTGTCATATTAATGGGAATCGGAATTTGTTGAGTCGGTCATTAAATAGTTGGGTTTTCTAATTGTTATATTAATGGATATAGGAATTTGTAGAGTCGGTCATTGAACAGTCGATCAATGATTTTACTGTTTGTCATTTCTTATGCCTTTTACAGTTGAGATCTGTAGAGTAGGTTAATGTAGAATTAATCAAATCCTAACCTTTTTTCCGTGTGTTATAAGTCTAGAACAATTGGTTTTAGAAAAAAATTATTACAAAAAATATGCCTTTTATGTTTAAATAAAAAAAAGTTTTTTGTAATAAAAGAAAAATTTGCCCATATTTTGATTTTTTAAGATTTAAAAAAAATTGTCATACTGTCAACTAATTACAGTTAATTCAGAATTTAAAAACTGCATTTACTTAATAAAATTTACTACTTTTAATTTTAAAGGTATTTGAATAATAGTTCTAAAAGTATAAGTACTAACTATGTTTATAGCTCACTCTCATTTAAAGAATTTTCAAGATTATTTCTTTAAAAATATGTTTGTTTCATCATCAATAAATGTTTAAACAAAAATCGCCTATTTATTAACTTTTACAATCTATTAAATTTAAGTAAACTATATCTATTTCCCTCGCATTAATCTTAATAGAAATTATTAATTTTGTGTAATATACACAGGCAAAAATACGATTTTTTATGAAAAAGGAGATATATAAAATTTCAGTTTACTAATTTTTTAAATTCATTTCAGGTGTTCCAGTAGATAAAATTGGTTTTTGGAATTTGGTTACTGGAAATTGGTTTTTTAGAGTTGGTTAGGGTTGAATGGTTAGAATTTATATTGAATTGGATTATTGAAATAGATTTGTTAATTGTATTAGCTTATTATATTAGCTTATTAGATTGGCTTATTATATTGGTTTATTAGATTGGTTTATTATATTAGTTTATTAGATTGGTTATTAGATTGGTTTATTAGATTAGTTTATTAGATTGGTTTATTGGATTGGTTTATTAGATTCGTTTATTAGATTGATTTATTAGACTGGTTTATTAGATTGGTTTATTGAATTGGATTAAATTTTATTGACGGATAAATATTGTGATTAATTTCAAATACTATAAGGAAATATGTATTCTCATGTTGATAATATGATTGAAGTATCTAAATATGATATGTTGGATGATATTCACATTTATGAATTTCAAAAGCTTTTAGAAAGAGAATCAAGATTAGTTTTTAGTATGCAAAGTACTTTGTTGCTGCAGATGCCCGATTTTATTAAGGAAGTTAATGCAAGTGAGAAATATATTCAAATATTGTTTAGTGGAGATAATAAAAGGGGTCATTGGATTTGTACTTATTATGATGGACAAGTGCTACATGTTTATGATAGTATTAACAAAGTATACTTAAATAAGGATCAATTGGTTTATTCAAGAAGATTATATTCTTTTAAACCACAAGTGGTTTTTACAGTTGTTCAACAACAACCGTTTGGTAGTTATGATTATGGAGTATTTGCAATAGCATTTGCAACTTCTATTTTTTTTAATGAATTTCCAAATACTCTTGATTATGTTATTTTTTAGATGAAAATGTAATTGATATTGCTCAAATGAAATGAGTGAAATGCGAAAAAATATAAATGTAATGTTAAAAGAAAGTCGTTTAATCCCCTTTTAAACGAAAAAAAACAAATGACGTTAGGTCTTTTATTATTCAGAAGGATTGGAGACTCCTTCTTGATCAATCTAATGTACTTTTATGTAGAAATTTAGAATTTCTACATGAAAATTTTAATCCAAAATTGTTTAGTTCAGTTCTAAAAAGTCAGAAAGAAATAACAGAAAAAAGAGTTTTTTCTTGTACAGAGAATAATAAGATTATTGTTTTGAAAGATGGTAATGATATTGCGAGTTCTAAATGTCAGGAAAAAAATGCAAGAATAAAATTGAACTATGAAACGAAAAAAGTGGAACACGAATTTTTAATTGAAAACAAAGATAAAAATAGGAACGATTTATTTGGATGTGTACAAGAATTGTCTAATAATAATGATTCAGGAGCATTAAATTAAAAGGCGCAATATTCTAGACAGTAAAGGTATCGCAAAAAGAAAAATGAGAAAAAAAGTTACCTATTGAAAAAGATAATGTGTTTATTGATACACTAATGATAATCGAATTAATGATGTTAAGGGTAAGGAAGTGATGACAAGTTTAAATACTAGAATTGTTAATTTAAACCAACAGTGTTTTTTGAGTAATTCAAATATTGAATGTGATAACGATATTGCAGGTTCTAAATTTCAGTTACAAAAGAAAAGAAAAAAATTAAATAGCTCAAAAAAATGTAAAACTAATTATGATGTTGTCTGTAATGAAAATTATCTTGGAAGAATGAATTATGTATGTCAGCATTGTGATGCTAAACATTTTAGTGATGAACAGATACATGGAATGAAAAATTCTTATAACGATTGCTGTGGCCATGGTGGTGTAAAACTACAATCAAAAGAGTATCCGCATGAATTAAGAGTATTGTTAGATGGATCGCATTCTAAATCATCTCACTTTATGCAATGTATTAGATGCTGTAATAGTTCACTTGCTTTCGCTTCATTTAATGCAAATATTATTGATTTAAAAAATAGAAGGCCAGGTCCTTATTGTTTTAAAATTCAAGGTCAAATTTATTATCAGATGAATAGTGCTCTTTATCCAGAGGATGGAGTTGATCCATGTTTTGGACAGTTATTTATTTATGGTGCTGATGATGCAGTTTAGTTTAGATTAAATTACAATGAGAATTTAGATACTGAAATTTTATATACTATAGAAAATGTTATGAGAACTCACAATGCTTTCACCAAATCATTGAAGATGATGAAAGAAGTTATTGAAATAGAGTCAGACTTAGCTAGAGAAAACGATAAAGAAGTTCCTGAATTAAAATTATTATTTACTTTAAAAAAAGGAATGGATCGTAGAAGATACAATTGTCAAAGAGTTAATGAAGTGGCTGCTATTGTTAATACTAATTCAGAAGGAGAAGTTCCAGAGTCTTATGTTACAATTCATAATAAGCAAACTCAAGAATTACAGTTAGTTAGTAGTTTAGATCCCAATGTTGAACCCTGGGTTTATCCAATTTTTTATCCATATGGAATAGAAGGTTTTAATATTAATATGATTCGTACTGATAGTCAGAAAAGACGAAAAAAGTGAAAGTTTCTAGAGGTGCTTTCATTAAATATAAAATAGCAATAAGAGATAAGAAATTTAATCCGTTTTTACATGGTGGTAGATTATTTCAACAATATTT
The DNA here is from genome assembly GCA_032872475.1 of Leptopilina myrica (nomen nudum). NCBI lineage: Eukaryota > Metazoa > Arthropoda > Insecta > Hymenoptera > Figitidae > Leptopilina > Leptopilina myrica (nomen nudum). The sequence goes on from CM065461.1 coordinate 17,715,851, forward strand.
TGTTGATAATGGTGTTAAGTATGAAAAGGATAAACTTTCTCTCAGCAGAAATTCCAAATGAGAAAACTAATCCTATATTACATAAAATAATAATGTAAAATAATATTCATGGCCCTTGTGGAGATTGGTGTATAGTTGATGGTAAATGTTCTAAAAAATTTCCGAAAGCTTTTCAAAATGAAACTGCAATAGAAAATGATTCTTATGTTTTATATCGGCGAAGAGATACAGGTAAAACTTATGAAAGTCCTAATGGTTATATTGTAGACAATAGGCATGTTGTTACTTATTCTCCAATGCTCTCACAAATGTTTCACTGTCATATTAATGTTGAAATTGTTTCAAGTGTAAATTCTGTGAAATATTTATTTAAATACATTTATAAAGGTCATGATTCAGCTTCTATTGTTATTACAAATGTTGATGGACAAAATAGTCTTAATCATAATGAAATACGTCATTATGAAGAGAATAGATATCTTGGTCTAGTTGAAGCAGTATGGAGAATACTTTGTAAACCTTTAGGAAAAAAGAGCCACAGTGTTAATCGTTTACCTATGGGGCGTTCCACGCGAAATCGGACAGTATTTGACTTTTGCATCTCAGATTTTTTTCAAATATTTTTTTTCTTTTAGTGCTCAATAAAATAAGCTACCATGATTTTTTTCAAATTTTTTCATAAAGCCGTTTAAGAGATACAGGTTTTTGAAAAATCACGTTTTTTATGAAAATGTTTTTTTGAAATGGTTATAACTCGGTCAAAAATTGACCAAATTTGACGTTCTATATATGAAAATTTTTGTTTTTACACGTAGTTTTTGATAAAAATATTTAAAAAAATTATTTTTTAAATTGACGAATTTTTTTTAGTTTTTAAAATAAAATTTTATTTTTAAGAATGTATGTATCGATCGATTTTTTTCAAAAATTTTTGTAAGAAACTAGAACTAAATTAACAACTTTTAGGCGTTGTCTGATTGTGGGCAAACGATGGGATCTATTTATTTCGAATTTTTTAATTTTTATATCCATATAATAAAGCAAACAATAGGGCTTTTGAGCTAAAATTATTAATAACACAGGTCAACAAAAAAAGACTTACATTTTTTATGAGATACCATAGTGTCCATTAAAGACGCTGAACACGATCCCGGGTCACAAAATTGGCCATCACGTCAGGATTTTGAGAAAAGTGTGGGTAAAGACCCCCAAAAAAGTGTTTTTGTGGGTTTTCAAAATTTTTTTTATTTTAAACCAGACGCGCCGGAAACTTCTACATAGACCTAAATTAAAGCTTGAATTGTCCACTGAAAGACCCATATCCGTAAAACCAAAAATAATTAAAATTTTTTTCAAAACATGAGGTTCAAGTTACCAAAAATGTGATTTGTGGGGTCGCTGATTATAACCATCAGATTATAACATTTTATAAGTTTCTGGCACGTCAGATTATAATCCGCGACCTTAAAAAACCTTGAGTAACAATTTTCAAGCGAATCCGATCAATAATAAACTGTACCATCCCCCATCTTAGATCCGCCATTTAAAAATTTTTAAGAACTAATATCGTAGTCGTAATCAGCGACCCCAAAAATCCCCGAGTAACAATTTTCAAGCGAATCCGATCAATTATAAATTTTGACATCCGCCATTTTGGATCCGACATTTTAAATTTTCGAAAACTGATATCGGATTCGTAATCAACGACCTCAAAAACCCCCGATAACAATTTTGAAGCGAATGCAAAACAATTTTAAAAGTTCATTAAAGCAACCCACAAATCACATTTTTTGTAACTTCAACCTCATGTTTTGAAAAAATTTTTAATTATTTTTGGTTTACGGATATAGGTCTTTTAGTGGACAATTCAAGCTTTAATTTAGGTCTATGTAGAAGTTTCCGGCGCGTCAAAATCCTGACGTGATGGCCAATTTTGTGACCCGGGATCGTGTTCAGCGTCTTTAATAGACACTATGATATCTCATAAAAAAGTAAGTCTTTTTTTGTTAACTTGTGTTATTAATAGTTTTAGCTCAAAAGCCCTATTGTTTGCTATATTATATGGATATAAAAATTAAAAAATTTGAAATAAATAGATCCCATCGTTTGCCCACAATCAGACAACGCCTAAAAGTTTTAATTTAGTTCTAGTTTCTTACAAAAAATTTTGAAAAAAATCGATCGATACATACATTCTTAAAAATAAAATTTTATTTTAAAAATTAAAAAAAAATTCGTCAATTTAAAAAATGAAATTTTTAAATATTTTTATCAAAAAATACGTGTAAAAACAAAAATTTTCATATATAGAACGTCAAATTTAGTCAATTTTTGACCGAGTTATAACCATTTCAAAAAAACATTTTCATAAAAAACGTGATTTTTCAAAAACCTGTATCTCTTAAACGGCTTGATGAAAAAATTTGAAAAAAATCATGGTAGCTTATTTTAATGAGCACTAAAAGAAAAAAATATTTGAAAAAAATCTGAGATGCAAAAGTCAAATACTGTCCGATTTCGCGTGGAACGCCCCCTATACACTTGCCGAATGAACAGAATATTATTATTCAGGAAGGACAAGATAATAATCAGATTTCTTTCAATTTAGAAAGAAACACGAAACTATTAGACTATTTTGATTTAAATAAACGTGACAGAAATGCTTATCAGTATTATTACCCAAAAAATTCAGAACATTATACATGGATAAGTGATACTCTTCAATGGAGACCAAGAAAGCGTTGTGGCAATATAATAGGTAGAATATTTTCTGTTTGTCCTTCTCAAGTAGAATTGTTTCATTTAAGATTGTTGTTGCTCACCAGAAAAGGTGCTACTTCGTATGAAGATTTACTAACAGTTAATGAAGTTGTTTATGAAAATTTTACGTCAGCTTGTTTAGCATTAGGTCTTATAGAAGATGATCATGAATGGATTAGAACAATTGAAGAAGCTGCAGTATGGATGATGCCTCAACTACTTCGTCGATTATTCGTTAGAATTTTAATTCACTGCCATCCAGTAGAACCGAATGAACTGTGGGATCGTTTTAAGGGAATCATGGCGGAAGACTTTCGAGGAATTGACAATATTGAAGCACAAAAAAGAGCTTATATAGATATTAAAACATTATTATACCAAGAAGCATATCATTTGACATATTTTCAAGGATTTTTAGATATAGAAGACGTACAAAATATTTGTATAGAAAATACTATTATCAATTTTGAAGAGCATATTATTTTAGGAAATGAAAAGTATACTCAGTTGAATGCAAAACAAAAAGATGTTGTTGATTATGTATTAATGTCAGCGGATGATTCTGTTACAAATAATTGTAGATGTATATATGTTGATGGTCCAGGTGGTTCTGGTAAAACTTCTGTGTACAATACCTTGTGGCATTTATTGAAAAGTAGAAAAAAAAATGTTTGTAATATGGCATTTACAGGAGTTGCAGCAACTTTATTACCTAATGGTAAGACTGTTCATAAAATATTGGGGTTACCTGTTCCCTTGTATAGTGATTCATCTTCAAGTGTGAAAATACAATCTAAAGAAGGAAGTTTTTTAAATGATACTGATGTTTTTATTTGGGATGAAGCACCAATGGCTCCAAAATATGCTTTAGAAATTATGGATAAATTATTGAGAGACATAATGAAATCAGATAAACTTTTTGATGGAAAAGTATTGGTTTTAGGTGGAGACTTTCGACAAATATTACCAATTAAAGAAAGAGGCACTAGGTCGGAAATTGTAAATTTATCAATAAAAAATAGTAAAGTTTGGAGATATTTTAAGAAGTTTACTTTATCAGAAAATATGAGAGCTTTACCAGAAGAAACTGAATTTGTAGACTATTTATTAAAAGTTGGGAATGGTGAATTGAATGATGATGATGATAACATTGAATTGCCAGAAAAAATAATTTAAACAGAAAATGTAGATATTGTTGAGGATATGTATGGTGATTTAATACGAGAAAATAGATTTCAAGATATAGCAAACTGTGCAATTTTAGCACCTAGAAACGTTGATGTTGATGACATAAATAAAAGAGTTGTGCAATTATTAGATAGTGATAAAGAAAAGGTTTATAAAAGTGTTGATTCTACTGAAAATTGTGATAATGGTGATTTTAGTGACACAATTTTACCAGAATATTTAAATAGTCTTTCACCAACGGCATTACCACCTCATGAATTACATTTAAGAATACACAGTGTAGTGATGCTTATAAGAAATTTAAGTATAAGTGAAGGGTTGTGTAATGGAACAATGTTGTTAATCTTAGATTTATTAAATAACGTAATAAAATGTCAAATATTGACTGGAGACAAGCGTGGGAATATTGTTTTTTTGCATCGTATAACATTATATTGTGAAAATATTTATCCTTTTACGTTTAAAAGAAGACAGTTTCCTATAAAACTGGCATTTGCAATGACAATAAATAAATCTCAAGGGCAAACATTCTATAGAATTTCAATTGATTTAAGAAGAGATGTTTTTAACCATGGTCAAATGTATGTAGCATTATCTAGAGTACGTTCATTTGATTCAGTTAAAGTGTATTTAGGAGATCATAGATGTTGTAAGTTAATAAAAAATTATGTTTACATCGAAGTTTTAGAACAATCTAATTAATTTAAATGTTTTTAATATGAAATTCAACATTCGTTATTTCATTAATTGCTTTAGGCATTTTTCACGTAAGAAAACGACTATAAGTAAAGATTTTCGTTTTATGAAAATCACAGATTAGAAATTTATTAATGAAATGAAAAAAAGTTCAGTTCAGGACACCCTTTTGCTTTTGATTCTTAACTCGTGTTCAAACATATATTAAGCAAGTATATGCATTTAAATCTAGAGAAACCTTTGTCAGCTACTGGTAAAAGGACTAAATTGATTCCATTGACTGGAAAAATGTTATTAAAAATTTAATTACATAATCGTTTTAAAAAAAAGAATTTGTTTTGGGCACCATTGAATAATTTATCTACTAAAAATAGAAAAAACTAACTAAGAAAGTATCCATTAAATATGTAAGAATGATTTTGTTAACTTCGACTTCCTCTTAAGACTTAAAATTCATGAAACACTATTAACAATACTTATTACTGTAATATACATATAGTATATATTTTTGAAATTAATTAAATGTAAATATTAGTGCATAATCACATTAAAATTCTAATTTATAATTTCCATGAAATGTAAATCCTTGTACATAGTTCTCTTACTGCGTGAGAAATTTAAAAAGTGTTTATTTAAATATCAAATAATATTTATGCTTTTTTTCTTTATTCCAAAAAAGGTAATTAAAATAATTATGTATTAGTAAAATTTTTTAACTATAAATTTTCTAAACAATCCGAAGTAAATGTACAGTTTAAGTTTGAAGTTACTGGATTTCTAATTTTAAACCTTTAACTTAAATGTAATTTATATTTTGAACTTACTTTTGACAAATATATTAAATTACTCGATTTTAAACGGTTTATGTTTGAAACTGCCCAGGCGTTTATAATGATATCTCGAGAAGCGACTAAGATCTTTTAACACTTTTAGTTTAAAAGTAAAGATTTTTTTATTTTTTGAAATAACTTCTTTATTTATTAAAATTTTTATATATTCTTCTCACTATTATATTCCTGGCATGAATATAATAGTTTCCATTTATGCGAAAGTAGTGATCTTTATGGTTAAAATGATATTTAAAATTATTTCAGTCTTTGCGTGCAGGTTAGAGAAGGAAATTTGAGAAATTATACCTCTTCAAAACTTAAATCCATTAAAAAGGCATTTATTTCGTTTTGTTATTGAAGGTTAATATTTTAAAAAGTATAAAATTTGAATAAAACTGTGCAACGATTGATATAATTTTTAATATCAAAAAAAGGACACAACTTTGGCATATGTGGCACGGAGGGAAGTGGATAGTGAAGGCGACTATCGGTTCATTTTTGATAACTCAACAGTTTCGTTAATTTTTGACGGACAAAAATAGCAGTCGCATCTATTAAACAATAGTAGGATGGACTGTACTTTTAGTCAGGGTTACATATCAGGAACTAAACCGCAAAGAGCGTTACTATCGCTCTCCATGCATTTCTGCTACTAAATACGTTTTTATCACGACTGTAACTTTTCTCGCCGTGGGGAAAAATTTCTTTATTCGTTAGTGATTGTAATGAATGAAAAAAATTGTAAATCGATTACTTCGGTTCTGAGAAAAGTCACTTTTGAGGCGAACTTTAATTTTATTTAATGATTTCGCTTTATTTACGATATTTTTTATTACATATTTAAAATATTTAAGAAAAAATATACCACCCTCCGAAAGTATAAGTAAGGCCACACGTGCAGGACCCAAAAACATACTAATCTTTAAATCACGATTTTCTTGTAAATACAAATGTCAGAAAAGTAAAAAATATGGGTGATTCACCGCGTAGTGCACAATTCAATGTCCCTCGTATTTTTTAAAAAATTAGTTGCACATATTGCCATGAATTCAAAGAGAAAATCTAATTTCTGTGTTTCCAAACAAAAGCCAATAGTCGTTTACATTTAAAAATTTATAATTTGGCTTTAAAAGCTGTTTTAAGGTGCCAAAATGTCATGGTAAGGCCTGTCCCCAGTACGATGTACATAAAAAAATTATTATTTTTAATAAAATACAGTAATTAATCTAAGAACTATTAATAGTTTTGTATTGTTTATGTTCATAAAATTGTGAAAAACAAAGAACTTGCAAAAAAAATTTATTTAAAAAATTGTTTTTTTATGTTAATTCTTGTCCCTCGTTTTTGCGTCATGGTCTGGCATTTTTATAAAATTGTATTATTTACATAAAAATCATATCGAAACTTTACTCAATATTATAAAAACGCAACAACAAACACTCCTAAGTAAATTACTACGAGATAAACTAATTTGAGAATTAATTGTTTAGTTTTTTATACATTAAAAGCACCAAACTTGCATAGGGAATCACAGAATCGTCATGGTCTGGCCTTCACATAATTCTCAATAAAATTAATAATTATTTATATTTTACGTCAATTAAAGTGTAGTAGTATTAGATCAGTGAATACAAATAACATAAATATGAAACAGAATAAAAATCACAAAAAAATTGTTTAAAAAATAAGTTTTTCTTGAGCGTCATGGTCTGGCCTCAGCGTCATGGTCTGGCCTTCTTTTCATGGTACGGCTTTTCTGTATTAAACAGCGTGTAACGACAGAGTGAAGTGAATAATACAAACAAAGTAAAGTAAAGCAAATTGTCTTAATCGTTGAAGTTTATGGTGTTACGGTATAACCTCACATTAACATAAATAAAAAGAAAAATAGAAAACTATTTAAACATTATTAAAATTAAGAATAATTTTTTTTTAAAAAATGTTTCTCGCGATTAACACTATTGAAAGGTGATATCCCCGGATATCACCAAACAAAAGCTGCGTCAGCACTGCACCGGGAACGAAGTTGGCTCATTTGAGCATATTCCTTTTATAACCAACAAAAAGTTGGTTAACAATAAAATTTATGATTTTCAGGAACTTATTAAAATAATAATATTATAATTTTTACGAGCAATATTTTATCCGGATGTCTTGGGGTTTACCCTGAAATATCCCGGAATATTTCGTATATTTTGGTATTTAATATTATAGAAATTACGTGTAAAATATCTTTGGATATCCCGTATGTTTTAATTTAAATATTATAGAAATTACATGCAGAATATCCTGGATATCCTGCATATTTTTAGTTTGGATGTTTTAGGGTTTACCATGAAGTATCCTTGGATATTCCGTATATTTTAGTGTTTAATATTATAGAAATTACGTGTAAAATGTCCTGGGATATCCCGTGTATTTTAATTAAATATCATGGAAATTGTTTGTGGATATCCTTGGATGTCCTATATTTTGTTGTTTTAATTATCATGGAAACTGCTTGCGAATATCCTGGGACATTCCATAAATTTTTGGTCTGGATATCTTGGGGTTTATCCTGGAATATCCTTGGATATCCCATATATTTTAGTGTTCAATATTATGGAAATTACATGCGGAATATCCTGGATATCCTGCATATTTTTAGTTCGGATATCCTGGGATGTCCCGTATGTTTTTATTTTTGGGCATCATAGAAATTACTCTGGGATATTCTTGAATATTCTGCACGTTGCTGTTTTTTTGTTGCGTACACCTTAAAAGTAATCTTTTTTTTATAAGGTAAAATTGTAATTTAAAATTATAAGAAAGAAATAATCATATGTATGTACGTCGCCTTTTAAACCTATACATCTTTGGGTGGCTATGGCAATGCGCACACATACATATGATCCCTTAAGACGGCACTAGTATAGCGGCACGCACACATGCATTCTACATATGGTACAGACCACTCATACATAGTTGGCCTCTACTCGTTGCTTCTTCTTCTTCGTTCCATCCTTCCCTCTTCCCCTGGGCCCCACGTACTTTGACAAGCAAACGCACGTGCAATGATTTGAATCAAATATTGTTTTCTTTTAGACTCAACAAAACAAAGGGAAATAATTTATTTAAAATTATTTTCTCGATTCAAAATTATGAGGTGTTTCTGAGATTATTGAATGATTATAACTAGAACACCAGCACTAATTATTAGTGCAATTTGATTAATAAATAATTTTAGTTATTTATTAATAACAACAATAAACAATTTTTTTTTATTATTTATCTATTTTTTTTTAATTTTTTTTAAACATTTCATTGTGACTGGAATTATGGAAAATAATAATTCCAGAAAAGTATCAAATTTCATTTCTCTCTGCCTGCTAAACAAACGCACGTGCGATGACTTGAATTGAATGTTATTTCTTTTCAAGCTCAACTAAATTAAAGAGAAGTTACTTATTTAAAATTTTTGTTTAAACATTTCAAAATCATATGGTGTTTCTTAGTTATTGGACAATTATAACTAGAACACTAGCACTAATTTTTAGTGCAATTTTATTTATGATTCTAAATAATTTTTATTATTTTATTATTATAATAATGACACTAAACAATTTAAATTTGAAAATTTTGTTTTTTTTATTATTAATTTTATTGGAATTATTGAAAATAATAATTCCAGAAAAGTATCAAATTTTTACAAACACATTTCCGTTCTCACGCCAACCGTGAGATCCGCAAATCAGCAAAAATTTCTCAGCCAATGGGCCCAGAGTCCCGACTCCACTTCTACTCCCACAACCACCTCTTCTAGTTCAAATCTTCCCCAAATTTAGAAGCAAGGAGTAGAGGAGCAATTAGAATTTTCAAAATTCGCAGTACAACTTTTACTCTCTTAGTAAGCTCCTCGCGGAGGCATCAACGGAGTGTAAGACGCCGGGACTCGCCCGTCTATTAATCGGCCCCTAGCCTGACAGACCACTACGAGATAGTGTCTAGGATCTAGGATAGACGAAAAAAAATAAAAAGGCAAAAGCTTCGCGAAAGTGAAGCCCGACCCAAAATTTAATTATTTTCGCCATTAGTGTTAATAATTAAATAACGCGCAACTTAAATTCATGGATTAAAAACTTGAGTGGTGTCAATTATAAAATTCGATTCGCAAGTGCGTGCTCTTTTTTTTTAATTTTCTTCCCTCGACCCGTGGGTTTATGTGCGTGTGTGTTTTTCCTAGGTCACCCAAATTTGAGAGGCCTAGCAATAACAAAGACATTGAAGAATTTTCGCCCGCCGAGCACCTCAAAACTCAGCGGTAGGATAAGGTTAAAAGAAATTTATGTTTTAAAGACGAGAGGGTGAGTTTTAAATATATTGTATCGTTCCTTTTTTTTATTTCTCTCTCTGTATTTCTCTGTAATAATTTTCTTGGTCTTGATTTTAAAATAAATTGTACTTTTATTTAAGATCTTGTTTTCTTTATTGTCATTGCTCTTAATTTCTTTCCTTAAATTACAAATCAAAAAGGAATGTTGCTTGGCGAACTCTTTTAAAAGAGATAAACGGACCCCATAAAATAAAAACAGGACCATCCGGTCCTGGCAGCTTGATTTCCTCCAACGAACCTCCGCAGGCGCGCGGTAAACTTTACTTCATCGCTCAACATTTTAATTTTTATTCTTCGAATTTTCGACTTTTAGGTTATCTTTTTTTTTATTTTAATAATTAAAATTAATAATAATTTTCGGTTCGTAACAATGGAAGTAATAAATAATTATATAAATTTCCATAAATTACCGCATAAATTTCCCAAAATTTTTTTTTTAATTTTAATTCCATTTTATAATTTACTGTTAATTACAGCATAAATTTCCAGAAATCATTTTATAAATTTCCATAAATTACCGGATAAATTTCCATAAATTCCCGAAAATGTTTTTTTCCTGTAAAATAGTATATGATAATTTACTGTTCATTAAAACATAAATTTCCATAAATTACCATAAATTTCCCAAAAAGTTTTTTTAATTTTAAAATTACATTTTACAATTTACTATTAATTAAAGTATAAATTTCCATGAAGGTTTACAAAGTAAAACTTTGCCAGAAAAAGAATCTTAGACAACCTTTCTAATTTTTCGTGTAGAATTGATTAGAATACAGTTTTTCAAAAAATGTTACTGTTTTCATAATTTGTTTAAACAATAATTGTTAAACAATTGTAATTTGCAAAATAACATATACAGATAATTATTATTCCATTTGCCTATAAATATAACAGGTGCTTTCATCTTACCATGACTGGATAGTATAGCCGCAAAGTATATACAGATATATAAAAATTATTTGTTTAAAAAATAGAAAAATTATAAATATTTTGTCCGGCCCACCACTGATATTTCATTCATAAACACTATATTTGAAGATTCTATATCGACTTTTACTCAATTTGAGAAAAAAAAATTAGTGATAGTAATAACTAAATTGTGCGCTACGTGGAGAATCACCCATATACTATTTGAGACGTTATTAAATTTTACAACTAATAATACATAACCCGAAATTTTATTAATTTACACAAAGGTAGCAGTAATCGACAAATTTGCCAAAAAATTTAAAAAATAAAACTTTTTTGGAATTTTTGCAACTTTTGCATATTTTTTTAAGATTCAAGAAAAACATTGACACTTACATAGGTGTAATCATACAAGTCTCATTTTCAACTTTAGATAAAAAGTGTTAAAAGATCTTAAGGGGAGATTCCACTGATTTTTTTTTGAATACCGAAATTATTTTTTTTCAAATTTTTGGTTAGTATGATTATCTAAAAATACGGGAAAAATAGTCGGAAGCGATAAGAATAGACTCGCGAGAAGGAGAGTAGGAATAACTTAACTTTTCCACCTCGAAAATTCATGTTTTTTCATTAATTACCTAAATGCAATTTGTTTATTTTAAAATTTACATTTTTTCTTTTCGCACCGCATGAAAGAGTAGTTCTTAAGTAATAAGAAATGTCTACTGTTACATATCAAAGGTTATGTATATAACTTTAAGTTAAATTTTTGTATATTTAGTCCTTCAAACTTTAAACGCGTTTTTCTCGAAACTACACATATTCAACTTGTTTACACTCTCATTTTTACAATTTTCAACGAAATAACTTGCAATTTGGACAGCATGTTCCTTGAATGTGTAGTTTTTGTGTAAACTAGGATATTTAAGATCCATTAATATTTATAAAAGTTATAAACAATTTAAGTTGCAAAATTATGGTCGAAAAATTAAAAAGTCTGTCATTTGGTTATTTTTCAATAAATTTTTTTTGTTCTAGTTTACACGATAGCCATAATGGTATAGATTAAGAAAATTTTTGACTTTTTTATTTTAGATTAATTGTCGCAGAGAAAAAATGTAAACAACTTTTAGAGGGGACCACTTCCGGCAGCCATTTTCTAAGACTCCATTAAAAAAAATAAATAAATAAAAAATGGGTTTTATTACTGTAACACAAGTATTTTATTGTAAAAAAAGTTTAACTAACAAATATTTATTTTACTACCTATAAATTTTTTTTTTAAAAAACCTTAATTTCTGTGGAATCTCCCCTTAAACGGTTCCCGAGATATTATTATAAAACGTCCGAGCATTTTCAGTCAAAAACCGTTAAAAATCGACTAATTTAATGCATTTGTCAAAAATCAAGTTCAAAATAAAAATTACATACATAATTATTTATAGCGAATTCTGTTATCTGCTCTAGAGTGCTTTAAAAGTGCTCCTCGAAGGAGAAGCATTTACGATTTAACAAATATGCTATTGCCAAAGCATACAAAGAGTACTCTCACACGAGTATTAATAATCGATATTAATTATCTTTTTTAGGAATAAACTTAAAAAGCCAGATAAGAGACGCGCGTAGCGCGCCCATTAGCTCTAGTTTAATTATAATTTTTTCTCAGAGCAATATCTTTAATTTGAAGAAAATAATTATTAGGGGAAAAGTATTAATTATGCATTACATTAATAATCAAATTCAAATTATTTATTTCTAAACAGACTGCAAAATACTGAGCAAAATAAGATAATAGAGACAAGAATATGTAATAAGCCAGATTATGTAGATGAGAAAATTAATGTATTCGTATCAGGAGATGAAGACATAATTGTTATCGAAGAGGATGGTAGCGAAAAATCTTTAAAGCTACAAGTACACAATGATAAAAATCAAAATAATTCTTATGATTTGAATTTATTGAAAGAATTTCAATTAACCTATAATAAACCAAGCCAATAAAAAAACACCAACTGCTTTAAAACGAAGTAAATTTGTATTATTATTTTTAGACTTGCGAAAATGTTTGAAACTAAGTATAGTAAATAATTATGTTTTTTCGGATTTTTTCTATTTTATTTTATTATTTCAAGAAAGCTCATATTTCGATGGAATTTTTTTATTTACAATCATTTTTAATTCATCGGTTGTTCATGATATTTGATTATTTTTAGAAATAAAAGCTATTCATTTCTGTAATTATTTTGTTCTTATAAATTATTATTCAGTAAATTTAATACGTAAATAAAACGCGTACTTCATTATTAATATCTAGCTTCTGAATGTGGTCGACGCAAGTGAAGTCGAGTTCAAATTTTGTTAAAGTATAAAGTCTTAAAAAATTTTGAATTTTTGGTACACCAAAAAAGCTTAGCTTAAAAAAGGATCCAATATTAATTTTTGCACCTTTTCGAATTTCTAATTTTTATTCTTCGCTGGTTCGAAAATTTACTATTGTTAAATAATTTTTCTCAGTGCATAAATCAATGTTGTTATTCACTTACTATTCCCATATAATTTACCTAGAAACGTTTAATGTTATCTCATTTTTCAATTTATTAAACTGAGTATTATGTAATAAAAATTAAATCAAATCATCGGTATTATTTTTACAGGTTTAAATAAAGATGGAAAAAGATATTTAAATACCCAAAACTTCACTGATTATAGGCACCTTTGATAATTATCAAAGGTGCCTAATTGCTTTAAAACAAAAAAAATTGAAATTAATGTCCGAAGATTTGGAGTGCAAAAAAAAGGATAAATTACTATTCAACATCTTAAATAAAATTAATGGTAATTTCTAAAAGAAATAAAACTAAAATATCTCAAAAAGATGAAATTTGGACACACTCATAATTAATTTAGTTTTGGCATTTATATTATTGTTCTTTTCAATTATAACAAATCGACACTAATTTCCACAATACCAAATATTTGATGTAATGTAAATGTATTAATATATTTAATAAACGTTAAAGTTTCTTTTGAGTTTACATGTTATCTATACATTTTCAAAAATAATAGTAAGTGAAGCAAAAAATTATTTTATTAAAATGGTTAAGAAAAATGAAAATTCATAAAATTTTCAAAATTTTACAAAAGCTTTTTTTGTATATTTTCCCTGGTAGATTCAAAAGTGATTTCAGTTAATCTTTACATTTTTTTAGTGAAAAATTCTAATCTTTTTAGGATTTAGTAAAAATATTTAATGTGGAATGGGAATGTTAAAAGTAAAAAATGGAATGTTTAATCCAATTATTGAATGTGGAATGTAGAATCAGAATGTTGAAAATGAAATCTGAATATGTAAAGTGAAATCAGAATATTGAAAGTGGAATCTGAATGTGGAAACGAAATGTTGAAAGTGGAATCTGAATGTGGAATCGGAATGTGGAATCTAAATATTTAAAGTGGAATCTGAAAGTGGAATCGGAATGTGGAATCTGAATATTAAAAGTGGAATCTCAATGTCGAATCTGAATATTTAAAGTGGAATCTGAATGTGGAATCTGAATATTTAAAGTGGAATCTGAATGTGGAATCTAAAAATTGAAAGTGGAATCGGAATGTGGAATCGAAGTATTTAAAGTGAAATCTGAATGTGGAATCGAAATGTTGAAAATGGAATCTAAATGTGGAATCTGAATATTGAAAGTGGAATCTGAATGTGGAATCTGAATATTTAAAGAGAAATCTGAATGTGGAATCTGAATCTTGAAAGTGGAATCTGAATGTGGAATCTGAAAGTGGAATCGGAATGTGGAATCTGAATATTGAATGTGGAATCTGAATATTTTAAGTGGAATCTGAATGTGGAATCTGAATATTGAAAGTGAAATCTGAATGTGGAATTTGAATATTGAAAGTGGAATCTGAATGTGGAATCTGAATGTGGAATCTGAAAGTGTAATCGAAATGTGGAATCTGAATATTGAAAGTGGACTCGGAATATGAAATCGAAGTATTGAAAGTGAAATCTGAATGTGGAATCTGAATATTGAAAGTGGAATCTGAATGTGGAATCTGAAAATGGAATCGGAATGTGGAATCTGAAAGTGGAATCGGAATGTGGAATCTGAATATTAAATGTGGAATCGGAATGTGGAATCTGAATATTGAATGTGGAATCTGAATGTGGAATCTAAAAGTGGATTCGAAATGTGGAATCGTAATATTGAAAGTGGTCTCGGAATATGAAATCGAAGTATTGAAAGTGGAATCTGAATATTGAAAGTGAAATCTGAATGTGGAAACTGAATATTTAAAGTGGAATCTGAATGTGGAATCTGAATATTGAAAGTGACATCTGAATGTGGAATCTGAAAGTGGAATCTGAATATTAAAAATGGAACATGAAAGAGTAATCGGAATGTGGAATCTAAATATTGAAAGTGGACTCGGAATATGGAATCGAAGTATTGAAAGTGGAATCTGAATGTGGAATCGAAATGTTGAAAATGGAATCGAAATGTGAAATCTGAATATTGACAGTGGAATCTGAATGTGGAATCTGAAAATGGAATCGGAATGTGGAGTTCTGAATATTGAATGTGGAATCGGAATGTAGAATCTGAAAGTGGAATCGGAATGTGGAATCTGAATATTGAATGTGGAATCTGAATGTGGAATCTGAATTTTGAAAGTGGAATCTGACTGTGGAATCTGAATATTGAAAGTGACATCTGAATGTGAAATCTGAATATTGAAAGTGGAATCTGAATGTGGAATCTAAAAGTGGAATCGGAATGTGGAGTTCTGAATATTGAAAGTGGAATCTGAATGTGGAATCTGAAAGTGGAATCGGAATATGGAATCTGAATATTGAATGTGGAATCGGAATATGGAATCTGAATATTTTAAGTGGAATCTGAATGTGGAATCTGAATATTGAAAGTGAAATCTGAATGTGGAACCTGAATATTGAAAGTGAAATCTGAATGTGTAATCTGAATATTGAAAGTGGAATCTGAATGAGGAATCAGGATATTAAAAGTGGAATCTGAATGTGCAATCGGAATCTAAATATTGAAAGTGGAATCTGAATATTTTAAGTGGAATCTGAATGTGGAATCTGAATATTGAAAGTGGAATCTGAATGTGGAATCTGAATATTGATAGTGAACTCGGAATATGGAATCGAAGTATTGAAAGTGGAATCTGAATGTGGAATCGAAATGTTGAAAATGGAATCTAAATGTGGAATCTGAATATTGACAGTGGAATCTAAATGTGGAATCTGAAAATGGAATCGGAATGTGGAGTTCTAAATATTAAAAGTGGAATCGGAATGTAGAATCTGAAAGTGGAATCGGAATGTGGAATCTGAATATTGAATGAGGAATCGGAATGTGGAATCTGAATATTGAATGTGGAATCTGAATGTGGAATCTGAATATTGAAAGTGGATTCTGAATGTGGAACCTGAATATTGAAAGTGAAATCTGAATGTGGAATCTGAATATTGAAAGTGAAATCTGAATGTGGAATCTGAATATTGAAAGTGGAATCTGAATGTGGAATCTGAATATTGAAAGTGGAATCTGAAAGTAGAATCGGAATGTGGAATCTGAATATTGAATGTGGAATCGGAATGTGGAATCTAAATATTTAAAGTGGAATCTGAATGTGGAACCTGAATATTGAAAGTGGAATCTGAATGTGGAATCTGTAAGTGGATTCGAAATGTGGAATCGTAATATTGAAAGTGGACTCGGAATATGAAATCAAAGTATTGAAAGTGGAATCTGAAAGTGGTATCTGAATGTGGAATCTGAATATTGAAAGTGGAATCTGAAAGTGGAATCGGAATGTAGAATCTGAAAGTGGAATCGGAATGTGGAATCTGAATATTGAATGTGGAATCTGAATGTGGAATCTGAATATTGAAAGTGGAATCTGAATGTGGAATCTGAATATTGAAAGTGAAATCTGAATGTGGAATCTGAATATTGAAAGTGGAATCTGAATGTGGAATCTGAATATTGAAAGTGGAATCTGAAAGTAGAATCGGAATGTGGAATCTGAATATTGAATGTGGAATCGGAATGTGGAATCTGATTATTTATAGTGGAATCTGAATGTGGAACCTGAATATTGAAAGTGGAATCTGAATGTGGAATCTGAAAGTGGATTCGAAATGTGGAATCGTAATATTGAAAGTGGACTCGGAATATGAAATCGAAGTATTGAAAGTGGAATCTGAAAGTGGTATCTGAATGTGGAATCTGAATATTGAAAGTGGACTCGGAATATGAAATCGAAGTATTGAAAGTGGAATCTGAATATTGAAAGTGAAATCTGAATGTGGAATCTTAATATTGAAAATGGAATATGAAAGTGGAATCGGAATGTGGAATCTAAATATTGAAAGTGGACTCGGAATATGGAATCGAAGCATTGAAAGTGGATTTTGAATGTGGAATCGGAATGTGGAATCTGAAAGTGGAATCGGAATGTGCAATCTGAATATTAAATGTGGAATCGGAATGTGAAATCTTAATATTGAAAGTAAAATCTGAATGTGGAATCTGAAAGTGAAATCTGAATGATAAATCTGAAAGTAGAATCGGAATGTGGAATCTGAATGTTGAATCTGAAAGTGGAATCGGAATGTGGAATCTGAAAGTAAAATATGAATGTTGAATGTGAAAGTAGAATTGGAATGTGGAATCTGAATATTAAATGTGGAATCGGAATGTGGAATCTTAATATTGAATGTAAAATCTGAATGTGGAATCTAAATATTGAAAGTGGAATCTGAATATTGAATGTGGAATCGGAATGTGGAATCTGAATATTTAAAGTGGAATCTGAATGTGGAATCTGAAAGTGGATTCGAAATGTGGAATCGTAATATTGAAAGTGGACTCGGAATGAGATATCGAAGTATTGAAAGTGGAATCTGAAAGTGGAATCTGAAAGTGGTATCGGAATGTGGAATCTGAATATTAAATGTGGAATCTGAATGTGGAATTTGAATATTTAATGTGGAATCTGAATGTGGAATCTGAATATTGAAAGTGGAATCTGAATGTGGAATCTGAAAGTGGACTCGGAATATGAAATCGAAGTATTGAAAGTGAAATCTGAAAGTGGAATCTGAATATTGAAAGTGGAACATGAAAGTGTAATCGGAATGTGAAATCTAAATATTGAAAGTGGACTCGGAATATGGAATCGAAGTATTGAAAGTGGAAACTGAATGTGGAGTCAAAATGTTGAAAATGGAATCGAAATGTGGAATCTGAATATTGACAGTGGAATCTGAATGTGGAATCTGAAAATGGAATCGGAATGTGGAGTTCTGAATATTGAAAGTGGAATCGGAATGTAAAATCTTAAAGTGGAATCGGAATGTGGAATCTGAATATTGAAAGTGGACTCGGAATATGAAATCGAAGTATTGAAAGTGGAATCTGAATATTGAAAGTGAAATCTGAATGTGGAATCTGAATATTGAAAATGGAATATGAAAGTGGAATCGGAATGTGGAATCTAAATATTAAAAGTGGACTCGGAATATGGAATCGAAGTATTGAAAGTGGATTTTGAATGTGGAATCGGAATGTGGAATCGAAATGTTGAAAATGGAATCGAAATGTGGAATCTGAATATTGAATGTGGAATCTGAATATTTAAAGTGGAATAGGAAAGTAGAATCTGAATATTGAAAGTGGAATCTGAATGTGGAATCTGAATATTGAAAGTGGAATCTGAAAGTAGAATCGGAATGTGGAATCTGAATATTGAATGTGGAATCGGAATGTGGAATCTGAACATTTATAGTGGAATCTGAATGTGGAACCTGAATATTGAAAGTGGAATCTGAATGTGGAATCTGAAAGTGGATTCGAAATGTGGAATCGTAATATTGAAAGTGGACTCGGAATATGAAATCAAAGTATTGAAAGTGGAATCTGAAAGTGGTATCTGAATGTGGAATCTGAATATTGAAAGTGGACTCGGAATATGAAATCGAAGTATTGAAAGTGGAATCTGAATATTGAAAGTGAAATCTGAATGTGGAATCTTAATATTGAAAATGGAATATGAAAGTGGAATCGGAATGTGGAATCTAAATATTGAAAGTGGACTCGGAATATGGAATCGAAGCATTGAAAGTGGATTTTGAATGTGGAATCGGAATGTGGAATCTGAAAGTGGAATCGGAATGTGCAATCTGAATATTAAATGTGGAATCGGAATGTGAAATCTTAATATTGAAAGTAAAATCTGAATGTGGAATCTGAAAGTGAAATCTGAATGATAAATCTGAAAGTAGAATCGGAATGTGGAATCTGAATGTTGAATCTAAAAGTGGAATCGGAATATGGAATCTGAAAGTAAAATATGAATGTTGAATCTGAAAGTAGAATCGGAATGTGGAATCTGAATATTAAATGTGGAATCGGAATGTGGAATCTTAATATTGAATGTAAAATCTGAATGTGGAATCTGAAAGTGAAATCTGAATGATAAAACTGAAAGTAGAATCGGAATGTGGAATCTGAATGTTAAATCTGAAAGTGGAATCGGAATGTGGAATCTGAAAGTAAAATATAAATGTTGAATCTGAAAGTAGAATCGGAATGTGTTATCTGAATGTTGAATCTGAAAGTTGAATCGGAGTGTGGAATCTGAATATTAAAAGTGGAATCTGAATGTGGAATCTGAATATTTAATGTGGAATCTGAATGTGGAATCTGAATATTGAAAGTGGAATCTGAATATTGAATGTGGAATCGGAATGTGGAATCTGAATATTTAAAGTGGAATCTGAATGTGGAATCTGAAAGTGGATTCGAAATGTGGAATCGTAATATTGAAAGTGGACTCGGAATGAGATATCGAAGTATTGAAAGTGGAATCTGAAAGTGGAATCTGAAAGTGGTATCGGAATGTGGAATCTGAATATTAAATGTGGAATCTGAATGTGGAATTTGAATATTTAATGTGGAATCTGAATGTGGAATCTGAATATTGAAAGTGGAATCTGAATGTGGAATCTGAAAGTGGAATCGGAATGTGGAATCTGAATATTTTAAGTGGAATCTAAATGTGGAATCTGAATATCTAAAGTGAAATCTAAATGTGGAATCTGAATATTGAAAACAGAATCAGAATGTGGAATCTGAATGTGGAATCTGAAAGTGGAAACGAAATGTGGAATCTGAATGTGGAATCTGAAAGTGGAATCGAAATGTGGAATCTAAATATTGAAAGTGGACTCGGAATATGAAATCGAAGTATTGAAAGTGAAATCTGAAAGTGGAATCTGAATATTGAAAGTGGAACATGAAAGTGTAATCGGAATGTGAAATCTAAATATTGAAAGTGGACTCGGAATATGGAATCGAAGTATTGAAAGTGGAATCTGAATGTGGAGTCAAAATGTTGAAAATGGAATCGAAATGTGGAATCTGAATATTGACAGTGGAATCTGAATGTGGAATCTGAAAATGGAATCGGAATGTGGAGTTCTGAATATTGAAAGTGGAATCGGAATGTAAAATCTTAAAGTGGAATCGGAATGTGGAATCTGAATATTGAAAGTGGACTCGGAATATGAAATCGAAGTATTGAAAGTGGAATCTGAATATTGAAAGTGAAATCTGAATGTGGAATCTGAATATTGAAAATGGAATATGAAAGTGGAATCGGAATGTGGAATCTAAATATTAAAAGTGGACTCGGAATATGGAATCGAAGTATTGAAAGTGGATTTTGAATGTGGAATCGGAATGTGGAATCGAAATGTTGATAATGGAATCGAAATGTGGAATCTGAATATTTAAAGTGGAATAGGAAAGTAGAATCTGAATATTGAAAGTGGAATCTGAATGTGGAATCTGAAAGTGGAATCGGAATGTGGAGTTCTGAATATTGAAAGTGGAATCGGAATATGAAATCGAAGTATTGAAAGTGGAATCTGAATGTGGAATCTGAATATTGAAAATGGAATATGAAAGTGGAATCGGAATGTGGAATCTAAATATTGAATGAGGAATCGGAATGTGGAATCCGAAAATTGAATGTGGAATCTGAATGAGGAATCTGAATATTGAAAGTGGAATCTGAATGTGGAACCTGAATATTGAAAGTGAAATCTGAATGTGTAATCTGAATATTGAAAGTGACATCTGAATGTGGAATCGGAATGTGGAATCTGAATATTGAATGTGGAATCTGAATATTGAAAGTGGAATCTGAATGTGGAATCTGAAAGTGGATTCGAAATGTGGAATCGTAATATTGAAAGTGGACTCGGAATATGAAATCGAAGTATTGAAAGTGGAATCTGAAGGTGGTATCTGAATGAGGAATCTGAATATTAAATGTGGAATCTGAATGTGGAATTTGAATATTTAATGTGGAATCTGAATGTGGAATCTGAATATTGAAAGTGGAATCTGAATGTGGAATCTGAAAGTGGAATCGGAATGTGGAATCTGAATATTGAATGTGGAATCGGAATGTGGAATCTGAATATTTTAAGTGGAATCTAAATGTGGAATCTGAATATCTAAAGTGAAATCTAAATGTGGAATCTGAATATTGAAAGTGGAATCAGAATGTGGAATCTGAATGTGGAATCTGAAAGTGGAAACGAAATGTGGAATCTGAATGTGGAATCTGAAAGTGGAATCGAAATGTGGAATCTAAATATTGAAAGTGGACTCGGAATATGAAATCGAAGTATTGAAAGTGAAATCTGAAAGTGGAATCTGAATATTGAAAGTGGAACATGAAAGTGTAATCGGAATGTGAAATCTAAATATTGAAAGTGGACTCGGAATATGGAATCGAAGTATTGAAAGTGGAATCTGAATGTGGAGTCAAAATGTTGAAAATGGAATCGAAATGTGGAATCTGAATATTGACAGTGGAATCTGAATGTGGAATCTGAAAATGGAATCGGAATGTGGAGTTCTGAATATTGAAAGTGGAATCGGAATGTAAAATCTTAAAGTGGAATCGGAATGTGGAATCTGAATATTGAAAGTGGACTCAGAATATGAAATCGAAGTATTGAAAGTGGAATCTGAATATTGAAAGTGAAATCTGAATGTGGAATCTGAATATTGAAAATGGAATATAAAAGTGGAATCGGAATGTGGAATCTAAATATTAAAAGTGGACTCGGAATATGGAATCGAAGTATTGAAAGTGGATTTTGAATGTGGAATCGGAATGTGGAATCGAAATGTTGAAAATGGAATCGAAATGTGGAATCTGAATATTGAATGTGGAATCTGAATATTTAAAGTGGAATAGGAAAGTAGAATCTGAATATTGAAAGTGGAATCTGAATGTGGAATCTGAATATTGAAAGTGGAACATGAAAGTGTAATCGGAATGTGAAATCTAAATATTGAAAGTGGACTCGGAATATGGAATCGAAGTATTGAAAGTGGATTTTGAATGTGGAATCGGAATGTGGAATCGAAATGTTGAAAATGGAATCGAAATGTGGAATCTGAATATTGAATGTGGAATCTGAATATTTAAAGTGGAATAGGAAAGTAGAATCTGAATATTGAAAGTGGAATCTGAATGTGGAATCTGAAAGTGGAATCGGAATGTGGAATCGTAATATTGAAAGTGGACTCGGAATATGAAATCGAAGTATTGAAAGTGGAATCTGAAGGTGGTATCTGAATGTGGAATCTGAATATTGAAAGTGGAATCTGAATGTGGAATCTGAAAGTGGAATCGGAATGTGGAGTTCTGAATATTGAAAGTGGAATCGGAATATGAAATCGAAGTATTGAAAGTGGAATCTGAATGTGGAATCTGAATATTGAAAATGGAATATGAAAGTGGAATCGGAATGTGGAATCTAAATATTGAATGAGGAATCGGAATGTGGAATCCGAAAATTGAATGTGGAATCTGAATGAGGAATCTGAATATTGAAAGTGGAATCTGAATGTGGAACCTGAATATTGAAAGTGAAATCTGAATGTGTAATCTGAATATTGAAAGTGACATCTGAATGTGGAATCGGAATGTGGAATCTGAATATTGAATGTGGAATCTGAATATTGAAAGTGGAATCTGAATGTGGAATCTGAAAGTGGATTTGAAATGTGGAATCGTAATATTGAAAGTGGACTCGGAATATGAAATCGAAGTATTGAAAGTGGAATCTGAAGGTGGTATCTGAATGTGGAATCTGAATATTGAAAATGGACTCGGAATATGAAATCGAAGTATTGAAAGTGGAATCTGAATATTGAAAGGTAAATCTGAATGTGGAATCTGAATATTGAAAATGGAATATGAAAGTGGAATCGGAATGTGGAATCTAAATATTGAAAGTGGACTCGGAATATGGAATCGAAGCATTGAAAGTGGATTTTGAATGTGGAATCGGAATGTGGAATCTGAATATTTTAAGTGGAATCTAAATGTGGAATCTGAATATCTAAAGTAAAATCTAAATGTGGAATCTGAATATTGAAAGTGGAATCAGAATGTGGAATCTGAATGTGGAATCTGAAAGTGGAAACGAAATGTGGAATCTGAATGTGGAATCTGAATATTGAAAATGGAATATGAAAGTGGAATCGGAATGTGGAATCTAAATATTAAAAGTGGACTCGGAATATGGAATCGAAGTATTGAAAGTGGATTTTGAATGTGGAATCGGAATGTGGAATCGAAATGTTGAAAATGGAATCGAAATGTGGAATCTGAATATTGAATGTGGAATCTGAATATTTAAAGTGGAATAGGAAAGTAGAATCTGAATATTGAAAGTGGAATCTGAATGTGGAATCTGAATATTGAAAATGGAATATGAAAGTGGAATCGGAATGTGGAATCTAAATATTGAATGAGGAATCGGAATGTGGAATCCGAAAATTGAATGTGGAATCTGAATGAGGAATCTGAATATTGAAAGTGGAATCAGAATGTGGAATCTGAATGTGGAATCTGAAAGTGGAAACGAAATGTGGAATCTGAATGTGGAATCTAAAAGTGGAATCGAAATGTGGAATCTAAATATTGAAAGTGGACTCGGAATATGAAATCGAAGTATTGAAAGTGAAATCTGAAAGTGGAATCTGAATATTGAAAGTGGAACATGAAAGTGTAATCGGAATGTGAAATCTAAATATTGAAAGTGGACTCGGAATATGGAATCGAAGTATTGAAAGTGGATTTTGAATGTGGAATCGGAATGTGGAATCGAAATGTTGAAAATGGAATCGAAATGTGGAATCTGAATATTGAATGTGGAATCTGAATATTTAAAGTGGAATAGGAAAGTAGAATCTGAATATTGAAAGTGGAATCTGAATGTGGAATCTGAAAGTGGAATCGGAATGTGGAATCGTAATATTGAAAGTGGACTCGGAATATGAAATCGAAGTATTGAAAGTGGAATCTGAAGGTGGTATCTGAATGTGGAATCTGAATATTGAAAGTGGACTCGGAATGTGGAATCTGAAAGTAAAATATGAATGTTGAATCTGAAAGTAGAATCGGAATGTGGAATCTGAATATTAAATGTGGAATCGGAATGTGGAATCTTAATATTGAATGTAAAATCTGAATGTTGAATCTGAAAGTGAAATCTGAATGATAAAACTGAAAGTAGAATCGGAATGTGGAATCTGAATGTTAAATCTGAAAGTGGAATCGGAATGTGGAATCTGAAAGTAAAATATAAATGTTGAATCTGAAAGTAGAATCGGAATGTGTTATCTGAATGTTGAATCTGAAAGTTGAATCGGAGTGTGGAATCTGAATATTAAAAGTGGAATCTGAATGTGGAATCTGAATATTTAATGTGGAATCTGAATGTGGAATCTGAATATTGAAAGTGGAATCTGAATGTGGAATCTGAATATTGAAAGTGGAATCTGAATATTGAATGTGGAATCGGAATGTGGAATCTGAATATTTAAAGTGGAATCTGAATGTGGAATCTGAAAGTGGATTCGAAATGTGGAATCGTAATATTGAAAGTGGACTCGGAATGAGATTTTGAAGTATTGAAAGTGGAATCTGAAAGTGGAATCTGAAAGTGGTATCGGAATGTGGAATCTGAATATTAAATGTGGAATCTGAATGTGGAATTTGAATATTTAATGTGGAATCTGAATGTGGAATCTGAATACTGAAAGTGGAATCTGAATGTGGAATCTGAAAGTGGACTCGGAATATGAAATCGAAGTATTGAAAGTGAAATCTGAAAGTGGAATCTGAATATTGAAAGTGGAACATGAAAGTGTAATCGGAATGTGAAATCTAAATATTGAAAGTGGACTCGGAATATGGAATCGAAGTATTGAAAGTGGAATCTGAATGTGGAGTCAAAATGTTGAAAATGGAATCGAAATGTGGAATCTGAATATTGACAGTGGAATCTGAATGTGGAATCTGAAAATGGAATCGGAATGTGGAGTTCTGAATATTGAAAGTGGAATCGTAATGTAAAATCTTAAAGTGGAATCGGAATGTGGAATCTGAATATTGAAAGTGGACTCGGAATATGAAATCGAAGTATTGAAAGTGGAATCTGAATATTGAAAGTGAAATCTGAATGTGGAATCTGAATATTGAAAATGGAATATGAAAGTAGATTCGGAATGTGGAATCTAAATATTAAAAGTGGACTCGGAATATGGAATCGAAGTATTGAAAGTGGATTTTGAATGTGGAATCGGAATGTGGAATCGAAATGTTGAAAATGGAATCGAAATGTGGAATCTGAATATTGAATGTGGAATCTGAATATTTAAAGTGGAATAGGAAAGTAGAATCTGAATATTGAAAGTGGAATCTGAATGTGGAATCTGAAAGTGGAATCGGAATGTGGAGTTCTGAATATTGAAAGTGGAATCGGAATATTAAATCGAAGTATTGAAAGTGGAATCTGAATGTGGAATCTGAATATTGAAAATGGAATATGAAAGTGGAATCAGAATGTGGAATCTAAATATTGAATGAGAAATCGGAATGTGGAATCCGAAAATTGAATGTGGAATCTGAATGAGGAATCTGAATATTGAAAGTGGAATCTGAATGTGGAACCTGAATATTGAAAGTGAAATCTGAATGTGTAATCTGAATATTGAAAGTGACATCTGAATGTGGAATCGGAATGTGGAATCTGAATATTGAATGTGGAATCTGAATATTGAAAGTGGAATCTGAATGTGGAATCTGAAAGTGGATTCGAAATGTGGAATCGTAATATTGAAAGTGGACTCGGAATATGAAATCGAAGTATTGAAAGTGGAATCTGAAGGTGGTATCTGAATGTGGAATCTGAATATTGAAAGTGGACTCGGAATATGAAATCGAAGTATTGAAAGTGGAATCTGAATATTGAAAGTGAAATCTGAATGTGGAATCTGAATATTGAAAATGGAATATGAAAGTGGAATCGGAATGTGGAATCTAAATATTGAAAGTGGACTCGGAATATGGAATCGAAGCATTGAAAGTGGATTTTGAATGTGGAATCGGAATGTGGAATCTGAATATTTTAAGTGGAATCTAAATGTGGAATCTGAATATCTAAAGTGAAATCTAAATGTGGAATCTGAATATTGAAAGTGGAATCAGAATGTGGAATCTGAATGTGGAATCTGAAAGTGGAAACGAAATGTGGAATCTGAATGTGGAATCTGAATATTGAAAATGGAATATGAAAGTAGTTTCGGAATGTGGAATCTAAATATTAAAAGTGGACTCGGAATATGGAATCGAAGTATTGAAAGTGGATTTTGAATGTGGAATCGGAATGTGGAATCGAAATGTTGAAAATGGAATCGAAATGTGGAATCTGAATATTGAATGTGGAATCTGAATATTTAAAGTGGAATAGGAAAGTAGAATCTGAATATTGAAAGTGGAATCTGAATGTGGAATCTGAAAGTGGAATCGGAATGTGGAGTTCTGAATATTGAAAGTGGAATCGGAATATTAAATCGAAGTATTGAAAGTGGAATCTGAATGTGGAATCTGAATATTGAAAATGGAATATGAAAGTGGAATCAGAATGTGGAATCTAAATATTGAATGAGAAATCGGAATGTGGAATCCGAAAATTGAATGTGGAATCTGAATGAGGAATCTGAATATTGAAAGTGGAATCTGAATGTGGAACCTGAATATTGAAAGTGAAATCTGAATGTGTAATCTGAATATTGAAAGTGACATCTGAATGTGGAATCGGAATGTGGAATCTGAATATTGAATGTGGAATCTGAATATTGAAAGTGGAATCTGAATGTGGAATCTGAAAGTGGATTCGAAATGTGGAATCGTAATATTGAAAGTGGACTCGGAATATGAAATCGAAGTATTGAAAGTGGAATCTGAAGGTGGTATCTGAATGTGGAATCTGAATATTGAAAGTGGACTCGGAATATGAAATCGAAGTATTGAAAGTGGAATCTGAATATTGAAAGTGAAATCTGAATGTGGAATCTGAATATTGAAAATGGAATATGAAAGTGGAATCGGAATGTGGAATCTAAATATTGAAAGTGGACTCGGAATATGGAATCGAAGCATTGAAAGTGGATTTTGAATGTGGAATCGGAATGTGGAATCTGAATATTTTAAGTGGAATCTAAATGTGGAATCTGAATATCTAAAGTGAAATCTAAATGTGGAATCTGAATATTGAAAGTGGAATCAGAATGTGGAATCTGAATGTGGAATCTGAAAGTGGAAACGAAATGTGGAATCTGAATGTGGAATCTGAATATTGAAAATGGAATATGAAAGTGGAATCGGAATGTGGAATCTAAATATTAAAAGTGGACTCGGAATATGGAATCGAAGTATTGAAAGTGGATTTTGAATGTGGAATCGGAATGTGGAATCGAAATGTTGAAAATGGAATCGAAATGTGGAATCTGAATATTGAATGTGGAATCTGAATATTTAAAGTGGAATAGGAAAGTAGAATCTGAATATTGAAAGTGGAATCTGAATGTGGAATCTGAAAGTGGAATCGGAATGTGGAGTTCTGAATATTGAAAGTGGAATCGGAATATGAAATCGAAGTATTGAAAGTGGAATCTGAATGTGGAATCTGAATATTGAAAATGGAATATGAAAGTGGAATCGGAATGTGGAATCTAAATATTGAATGAGGAATCGGAATGTGGAATCCGAAAATTGAATGTGGAATCTGAATGAGGAATCTGAATATTGAAAGTGGAATCAGAATGTGGAATCTGAATGTGGAATCTGAAAGTGGAAACGAAATGTGGAATCTGAATGTGGAATCTAAAAGTGGAATCGAAATGTGGAATCTAAATATTGAAAGTGGACTCGGAATATGAAATCGAAGTATTGAAAGTGAAATCTGAAAGTGGAATCTGAATATTGAAAGTGGAACATGAAAGTGTAATCGGAATGTGAAATCTAAATATTGAAAGTGGACTCGGAATATGGAATCGAAGTATTGAAAGTGGATTTTGAATGTGGAATCGGAATGTGGAATCGAAATGTTGAAAATGGAATCGAAATGTGGAATCTGAATATTGAATGTGGAATCTGAATATTTAAAGTGGAATAGGAAAGTAGAATCTGAATATTGAAAGTGGAATCTGAATGTGGAATCTGAAAGTGGAATCGGAATGTGGAGTTCTGAATATTGAAAGTGGAATCGGAATATTAAATCGAAGTATTGAAAGTGGAATCTGAATGTGGAATCTGAATATTGAAAATGGAATATGAAAGTGGAATCAGAATGTGGAATCTAAATATTGAATGAGAAATCGGAATGTGGAATCCGAAAATTGAATGTGGAATCTGAATGAGGAATCTGAATATTGAAAGTGGAATCAGAATGTGGAATCTGAATGTGGAATCTGAAAGTGGAAACGAAATGTGGAATCTGAATGTGGAATCTGAAAGTGGAATCGAAATGTGGAATCTAAATATTGAGAGTGGACTCGGATTATGAAATCGAAGTATTGAAAGTGAAATCTGAAAGTGGAATCTGAATATTGAAAATGGAATATGAAAGTGGAATCAGAATGTGGAATCTAAATATTGAATGAGAAATCGGAATGTGGAATCCGAAAATTGAATGTGGAATCTGAATGAGGAATCTGAATATTGAAAGTGGAATCAGAATGTGGAATCTGAATGTGGAATCTGAAAGTGGAAACGAAATGTGGAATCTGAATGTGGAATCTGAAAGTGGAATCGAAATGTGGAATCTAAATATTGAAAGTGGACTCGGAATATGAAATCGAAGTATTGAAAGTGAAATCTGAAAGTGGAATCTGAATATTGAAAGTGGAACATGAAAGTGTAATCGGAATGTGAAATCTAAATATTGAAAGTGGACTCGGAATATGGAATCGAAGTATTGAAAGTGGATTTTGAATGTGGAATCGGAATGTGGAATCGAAATGTTGAAAATGGAATCGAAATGTGGAATCTGAATATTGAATGTGGAATCTGAATATTTAAAGTGGAATAGGAAAGTAGAATCTGAATATTGAAAGTGGAATCTGAATGTGGAATCTGAAAGTGGAATCGGAATGTGGAGTTCTGAATGTTGAAAGTGGAATCGGAATATGAAATCGAAGTATTGAAAGTGGAATCTGAATGTGGAATCTGAATATTGAAAATGGAATATGAAAGTGGAATCGGAATGTGGAATCTAAATATTGAATGAGGAATCGGAATGTGGAATCCGAAAATTGAATGTGGAATCTGAATGAGGAATCTGAATATTGAAAGTGGAATCTGAATGTGGAACCTGAATATTGAAAGTGAAATCTGAATGTGTAATCTGAATATTGAAAGTGACATCTGAATGTGGAATCGGAATGTGGAATCTGAATATTGAATGTGGAATCTGAATATTGAAAGTGGAATCTGAATGTGGAATCTGAAAGTGGATTCGAAATGTGGAATCGTAATATTGAAAGTGGACTCGGAATATGAAATCGAAGTATTGAAAGTGGAATCTGAAGGTGGTATCTGAATGTGGAATCTGAATATTGTAAGTGGACTCGGAATGTGGTATCTGAAAGTAAAATATGAATGTTGAATCTGAAAGTAGAATCGGAATGTGGAATCTGAATATTAAATGTGGAATCGGAATGTGGAATCTTAATATTGAATGTAAAATCTGAATGTGGAATCTGAAAGTGAAATCTGAATGATAAAACTGAAAGTAGAATCGGAATGTGGAATCTGAATGTTAAATCTGAAAGTGGAATCGGAATGTGGAATCTGAAAGTAAAATATAAATGTTGAATCTGAAAGTAGAATCGGAATGTGTTATCTGAATGTTGAATCTGAAAGTTGAATCGGAGTGTGGAATCTGAATATTAAAAGTGGAATCTGAATGTGGAATCTGAATGAGGAATCTGAATATTGAAAGTGGAATCTGAATGTGGAATCTGAATATTGAAAGTGGAATCTGAATATTGAAAGTGGAATCGGAATGTGGAATCTGAATATTGAATGTGGAATCTGAATATTGAAAGTGGAATCTGAATGTGGAATCTGAATATTGAAAGTGAAATCTGAATGTGGAATCTGAATATTGAAAGTGGAATCTGAATGTGGAATCTGAATATTGAAAGTGGAATCTGAAAGTAGAATCGGAATGTGGAATCTGAATATTGAATGTGGAATCGGAATGTGGAATCTGAATATTAAAAGTGGAATCTGAATGTGGAATCTGAATATTTAAAGTGGAATCTGAATATTTAAAGTGGAATCTGAATGTGGAATCTGAATATTTAAAGTGGAATCTGAATGTGGAATCTGAATATTTAAAGTGGAATCTGAATGTGGAATCTAAAAATTGAAAGTGGAATCGGAATGTGGAATCGAAGTATTTAAAGTGGAATCTGAATGTGGAATCGAAATGTTGAAAATGGAATCTGAATGTGGAATCTGAATATTGAAAGTGGAATCTGAATGTGGAATCTGAATATTAAAAGAGAAATCTGAATGTGGAATCTGAATATTGAAAGTGGATTCGAAATGTGGAATCGTAATATTGAAAGTGGACTCGGAATATGAAATCGAAGTATTGAAAGTGGAATCTGAATGTGGAATCTGAATATTGAAAATGGAATATGAAAGTGGAATCGGAATGTGGAATCTAAATATTGAATGAGGAATCGGAATGTGGAATCCGAAAATTGAATGTGGAATCTGAATGAGGAATCTGAATATTGAAAGTGGAATCTGAATGTGGAACCTGAATATTGAAAGTGAAATCTGAATGTGTAATCTGAATATTGAAAGTGGAATCTGAATGAGGAATCAGGATATTAAAAGTGGAATCTGAATGTGGAATCGGAATGTGGAATCTGAATATTGAAAGTGGAATCTGAATGTGGAATCTGAAAATGGAATCGGAATGTGGAGTTCTGAATATTGAAAGTGGAATCTGAATGTGGAATCTGAATATTAAAAGAGAAATCTGAATGTGGAATCTGAATATTGAAAGTGGATTCGAAATGTGGAATCGTAATATTGAAAGTGGACTCGGAATATGAAATCGAAGTATTGAAAGTGGAATCTGAATGTGGAATCTGAATATTGAAAATGGAATATGAAAGTGGAATCGGAATGTGGAATCTAAATATTGAATGAGGAATCGGAATGTGGAATCCGAAAATTGAATGTGGAATCTGAATGAGGAATCTGAATATTGAAAGTGGAATCTGAATGTGGAATCTGAAAATGGAATCGGAATGTGGAGTTCTGAATATTGAAAGTGGAATCGGAATGTAGAATCTGAAAGTGGAATCGGAAAGTGGAATCTGAATGTGGAATCTGAATATTGAAAGTGGAATCTGAATGTGGAATCTGAATATTGAAAGTGAAATCTGAATGTGGAATCTGAATATTGAAAGTGGAATCTGAATGTGGAATCTGAATATTGAAAGTGGAATCTGAAAGTAGAATCGGAATGTGGAATCTGAATATTGAATGTGGAATCGGAATGTGGAATCTGAATATTTAAAGTGGAATCTGAATGTGGAATCTGAAAGTGGATTCGAAATGTGGAATCGTAATATTGAAAGTGGACTCGGAATATGATATCGAAGTATTGAAAGTAGAATCTGAAAGTGATATCTGAATGTGGAATCTGAATATTGAGAGTGGACTCGGAATATGAAATCGAAGTATTGAAAGTGGAATCTGAATATTGAAAGTGAAATCTGAATGTGGAATCTGAATGTTGAAAATGGAATATGAAAGTGGATTCGGAATGTGGAATCTAAATATTGAAAGTGGACTCGGAATATGGAATCGAAGTATTGAAAGTGGATTTTGAATGTGGAATCGGAATGTGGAATCTGAAAGTGGAATCGGAATGTGGAATCTGAATATTAAATGTGGAATCGGAATGTGGAATCTTATTATTGAAAGTAAAATCTGAATGTGGAATCTGAAAGTGAAATCTGAATGATAAATCTGAAAGTAGAATCGGAATGTGGAATCTGAATGTTGAATCTGAAAGTGGAATCGGAATGTGGAATCTGAAAGTAAAATATGAATGTTGAATCTGAATATTAAAAGTGGATTCGAAATTTGGAATCGTAATATTGAAAGTGGACTCAGAATATGGAATCGAAGTATTGAAAGTGGATTTTGAATGTGGAATCGGAATGTGGAATCTGAAAGTGGAATCGGAATGTGGAATCTGAATATTAAATGTGGAATCTGAAAGTAGAATCGGAATGTGGAATCTGAATATTGAATGTGGAATCGGAATGTGGAATCTGAATATTAAAAGTGGAATCTGAATGTGGAATCTGAATATTTAAATTGGAATCTGAATATTTAAAGTGGAATCTGAATGTGGAATCTGAATATTTAAAGTGGAATCTGAATATTAAATGTGGAATCGGAATGTGGAATCTTAATATTGAAAGTAAAATCTGAATGTGGAATCTGAAAGTGAAATCTGAATGATAAATCTGAAAGTAGAATCGGAATGTGGAATCTGAATGTTGAATCTGAAAGTGTAATCGGAATGTGGAATCTGAAAGTAAAATATGAATGTTGAATCTGAAAGTAGAATCGGAATGTGGAATCTGAATGTTGATTCTGAAAGTGGAATCGTAATGTGGAATCTGAATATTTAAAGTGGAATCTGAATGTGGAATCTGAATATTGAAAGTGAAATCTGAATGTGGAATCTGAATATTGAAAGTGGAATCTGAAAGTAGAATCGGAACGTGGAACCTGAATATTGAATGTGGAATCTGAATATTGAAAGTGAAATTTGAATTTTGAAAGTGAAATCTGAATGTGGAATCTGAATATTGAAAATGGAATATGAAAGTGGAATCGGAATGTGGAATATAAATATTGAAAGTGGACTCGGAATATGGAATCGAAGTATTGAAAGTGGATTTTGAACGTGGAATCGGAATGTGGAATCGAAATGTTGAAAATGGAATCGAAATGTGGAATCTGAATATTGAATGTGGAATCTGAATGTTTAAAGTGGAATCGGAAAGTAGAATCTGAATATTGAAAGTGGAATCTGAATGTGGAATCTGAAAGTGGAATCGGAATGTGGAATCTGAAAGTAAAATATGAATGTTGAATCTGAATATTAAAAGTGGATTCGAAATGTGGAATCGTAATATTGAAAGTGGACTCAGAATATGGAATCGAAGAATTGAAAGTGGATTTTGAATGTGGAATCGGAATGTGGAATCTGAAAGTGGAATCTGAATGTGGAATCTGAATATTAAATGTGGAATCTGAAAGTAGAATCGGAATGTGGAATCTGAATATTGAATGTGGAATCGGAATGTGGAATCTGAATATTAAAAGTGGAATCTGAATGTGGAATCTGAATATTTAAAGTGGAATCTGAATATTTAAAGTGGAATCTGAATGTGGAATCTGAATATTTAAAGTGGAATCTGAATATTTAAAGTGGAATCTGAATATTAAATGTGGAATCGGAATGTGGAATCTTAATATTGAAAGTAAAATCTGAATGTGGAATCTGAAAGTGAAATCTGAATGATAAATCTGAAAGTAGAATCGGAATGTGGAATCTGAATGTTGAATCTGAAAGTGTAATCGGAATGTGGAATCTGAAAGTAAAATATGAATGTTGAATCTGAAAGTAGAATCGGAATGTGGAATCTGAATGTTGATTCTGAAAGTGGAATCGGAATGTGGAATCTGAATATTTAAAGTGGAATCTGAATGTGGTATCTGAATATTGAAAGTGAAATCTGAATGTGGAATCTGAATATTGAAAGTGGAATCTGAAAGTAGAATCGGAACGTGGAACCTGAATATTGAATGTGGAATCTGAATATTGAAAGTGAAATTTGAATTTTGAAAGTGAAATCTGAATGTGGAATCTGAATATTGAAAATGGAATATGAAAGTGGAATCGGAATGTGGAATCTAAATATTGAAAGTGGACTCGGAATATGGAATCGAAGTATTGAAAGTGGATTTTGAACGTGGAATCGGAATGTGGAATCGAAATGTTGAAAATGGAATCGAAATGTGGAATCTGAATATTGAATGTGGAATCTGAATATTTAAAGTGGAATCGGAAAGTAGAATCTGAATATTGAAAGTGGAATCTGAATGTGGAATCTGAAAGTGGAATCGGAATGTGGAATCTGAAAGTAAAATATGAATGTTGAATCTGAAAGTAGAATCGGAATGTGGAATCTGAAAGTAAAATATGAATGTTGAATCTGAAAGTAGAATCGGAATGTGGAATCTGAATGTTGAATCTGAAAGTGGAATCGGAATGTTGAATCTGAATATTAAAAGTGGATTCGAAATGTGGAATCGTAATATTGAAAGTGGACTCGGAATATGGAATCGAAGTATTGAAAGTGGATTTTGAATGTGGAATCGGAATGTGGAATCTGAAAGTGGAATCGGAATGTGGAATCTGAATATTAAATGTGGAATCGGAATGTGGAATCTTAATATTGAAAGTAAAATCTGAATGTGGAATCTGAAAGTGAAATCTGAATGATAAATCTGAAAGTAGAATCGGAATGTGGAATCTGAATGTTGAATCTGAAAGTGGAATCGGATTGTGGAATCCGAAAGTAAAATATGAATGTTGAATCTGAAAGTAGAATCGGAATGTGGAATCTGAATGTTGATTCTGAAAGTGGAATCGGAATGTGGAATCTGAATATTTAAAGTGGAATCTGAATGTGGAATCTGAATATTGAAAGTGAAATCTGAATGTGGAATCTGAATATTGAAAGTGGAATCTGAAAGTAGAATCGGAACGTGGAACCTGAATATTGAATGTGGAACCGGAATGTGGAATCTGAATATTGAAAGTGAAATTTGAATTTTGAAAGTGAAATCTGAATGTGGAATCTGAATATTGAAAATGGAATATGAAAGTGGAATCGGAATGTGGAATCTAAATATTGAAAGTGGACTCGGAATATGGAATCGAAGTATTAAAAGTGGATTTTGAATGTGGAATCGGAATGTGGAATCGAAATGTTGAAAATGGAATCGAAATGTTGAAAATGGAATCGAAATGTGGAATCGGAAAGTAGAATCTGAATATTGAAAGTGGAATCTGAATGTGGAATCTGAAAGTGGAATCGGAATTAGGAATCTGAATATTTAAAGTGGAATCTGAATGTGGTATCTGAATATTTAAAGTGGAATCTGAATGTGGATTCTGAATATTGAAAGTGGAATCTGAAAGTAGAATCGGAACGTGGAACCTGAATATTGAATGTGGAATCTGAATATTGAAAGTGAAATTTGAATTTTGAAAGTAGAATCGGAATGTGGAATCTGAATATTGAATGTGGAATCGGAATGTGGAATCTGAATATTAAAAGTGGAATCTGAATGTGGAATCTGAATATTTAAAGTGGAATCTGAATATTTAAAGTGGAATCTGAATGTGGAATCTGAATATTTAAAGTGGAATCTGAATATTTAAAGTGGAATCTGAATATTAAATGTGGAATCGGAATGTGGAATCTTAATATTGAAAGTAAAATCTGAATGTGGAATCTGAAAGTGAAATCTGAATGATAAATCTGAAAGTAGAATCGGAATGTGGAATCTGAATGTTGAATCTGAAAGTGTAATCGGAATGTGGAATCTGAAAGTAAAATATGAATGTTGAATCTGAAAGTAGAATCGGAATGTGGAATCTGAATGTTGATTCTGAAAGTGGAATCGGAATGTGGAATCTGAATATTTAAAGTGGAATCTGAATGTGGTATCTGAATATTGAAAGTGAAATCTGAATGTGGAATCTGAATATTGAAAGTGGAATCTGAAAGTAGAATCGGAACGTGGAACCTGAATATTGAATGTGGAATCTGAATATTGAAAGTGAAATTTGAATTTTGAAAGTGAAATCTGAATGTGGAATCTGAATATTGAAAATGGAATATGAAAGTGGAATCGGAATGTGGAATCTAAATATTGAAAGTGGACTCGGAATATGGAATCGAAGTATTGAAAGTGGATTTTGAACGTGGAATCGGAATGTGGAATCGAAATGTTGAAAATGGAATCGAAATGTGGAATCTGAATATTGAATGTGGAATCTGAATATTTAAAGTGGAATCGGAAAGTAGAATCTGAATATTGAAAGTGGAATCTGAATGTGGAATCTGAAAGTGGAATCGGAATGTGGAATCTGAAAGTAAAATATGAATGTTGAATCTGAAAGTAGAATCGGAATGTGGAATCTGAAAGTAAAATATGAATGTTGAATCTGAAAGTAGAATCGGAATGTGGAATCTGAATGTTGAATCTGAAAGTGGAATCGGAATGTTGAATCTGAATATTAAAAGTGGATTCGAAATGTGGAATCGTAATATTGAAAGTGGACTCGGAATATGGAATCGAAGTATTGAAAGTGGATTTTGAATGTGGAATCGGAATGTGGAATCTGAAAGTGGAATCGGAATGTGGAATCTGAATATTAAATGTGGAATCGGAATGTGGAATCTTAATATTGAAAGTAAAATCTGAATGTGGAATCTGAAAGTGAAATCTGAATGATAAATCTGAAAGTAGAATCGGAATGTGGAATCTGAATGTTGAATCTGAAAGTGGAATCGGAATGTGGAATCCGAAAGTAAAATATGAATGTTGAATCTGAAAGTAGAATCGGAATGTGGAATCTGAATGTTGATTCTGAAAGTGGAATCGGAATGTGGAATCTGAATATTTAAAGTGGAATCTGAATGTGGAATCTGAATATTGAAAGTGAAATCTGAATGTGGAATCTGAATATTGAAAGTGGAATCTGAAAGTAGAATCGGAACGTGGAACCTGAATATTGAATGTGGAACCGGAATGTGGAATCTGAATATTGAAAGTGAAATTTGAATTTTGAAAGTGAAATCTGAATGTGGAATCTGAATATTGAAAATGGAATATGAAAGTGGAATCGGAATGTGGAATCTAAATATTGAAAGTGGACTCGGAATATGGAATCGAAGTATTGAAAGTGGATTTTGAATGTGGAATCGGAATGTGGAATCGAAATGTTGAAAATGGAATCGAAATGTTGAAAATGGAATCGAAATGTGGAATCGGAAAGTAGAATCTGAATATTGAAAGTGGAATCTGAATGTGGAATCTGAAAGTGGAATCGGAATTTGGAATCTGAATATTTAAAGTGGAATCTGAATGTGGAATCTGAATATTTAAAGTGGAATCTGAATGTGGATTCTGAATATTGAAAGTGGAATCTGAACGTAGATTCTGAATATTGAAAGTGGAATCTGAAAGTGGAATCTGAAAGTGGAATCTGGAAGTGGAATCGGAATTTGGAATCTGAATATTTAAAGTGGAATCTGAATATTTAAAGTGGAATCTGAATGTGGAATCTGAATATTGAAAGTGGAATCTGAACGTAGATTCTGAATATTGAAAGTGGAATCTGCATGTGGAATCTGAAAGTGGAATCTGAATGTGGAATCTGGAAGTGGAATCGGAATGTATAATCTGAATATTGAAAGTGGACTTGGGATATGGAATCGAAGTATTGAAATTGGAATCTGAATGTGGAATCGGAATGTGGAATCTGAATATTGAAAGTGGAATCTGATTGTAGAATCTGAATATTGAAAGTGGAATCGGAATGTGGAACTGAATGTGAAATCGGAATGTGGAATCTGAAAAAGTTACGTATTACAATTTAATTACAGCTTTTACCAATCTTCTTAATTTATTCAACTCAAGCACTTCTCCAAATAAATCAGAAATTCTATTCAATTTTATAACGAATTTTTCGTCAAACGTATCTGCAGTAACCACTTTTCTAAACGAATCCTAACATGGCCTTAGTAACAACTTGAAAATAATACAGTGGAACTGTAGCGGAATCGCGAACAAAAAAACGGATATCCTAGAAATTTCAAAAGAATTCGATATTTTACTCCTGTGCAAGACTTTCCTTAAACCAAATAGATTATTCTCATTAAATTCTCATTTTAATTTTATAAGAGCCGATAGACCAAATCATAACAGAGAAGGATTAGCAATCGCTATTAGAAGACATTATATTTACAAAAAACTCAAGCATTCTTAACATAGAAAATAGTCTTGAGACTTTATCTATATCTATCAATACAAATTTAGGTCATTTATTAATTGTATCTCTTTATAAAGTCCCTTCACCAGATAATATAATTTCTGAGAACATATGGAAAAATTTACTAAACTCAGTCACAAATCTTCATTCAGATCACATTTTTATAGCGGGAGATTTTAATGCTCACCATTATCTATGGGGCAGTCCTAGATCTTGCCGGTCTGGCGAAGCTCTTTATTCTGCATTAGATCCAATGACCTAATCCAATGTATTACATCTCTCTAACTTTGCCTTAATAATCTTTCTACGTTTTTATCCGATAGAGGATTGGAGATTTGTCACCAATCAGTCACCACATTTCAACCATTAATTAAAAAGTCTACGATTCTGCCATATTACGAACTTCCCTATAGTGACCAATTCATTTCAAAAGTAATCACTGACATAGGTCATGAGATTCAAAAATCAATTGATCCTCCACTATTATTCCGAGACATATCAAACAATAAATTTAACAATCATAAACAATAGCTTAAATAAAGTCGCCATATTTTCAAATTCTTTAAGTATGTTGACGAGTGTATCATCACCCAATCCATCCAATATTAATTCATACATCATATTTCGTTACAAATTGCTAGACTGACAATGTTGTCCAGTACTGTAATAATTTAATAAATAACATAAGTAATTTTAAATCAAATATACTGTCCGTTATTATTATTATTATTATCGTTACCGTACTATTACTGTAATATTTTAGTATAACCTTACAGTAATCTTACAGTTAATTTTTCTAAAGTAATGTTACAGTAATATTACCGCATATTACTGTAATGTTACGTTCTATATGGGAAAGGGATATATATGCGTGTAACTGAAATCTTGTTCCAAAATCGAAAAGCAAAATGTTTTTCGAGTAAAAACTAAAAATAAAAGTATAATAAATAATAACAACATAATAAAAGTTGCTTCGCTTAGAGTATTAATTGCTTGGAACATTTTAAATAATACTCGGCTTTTAATGAAATTTAGATTCCTTGAAGTAAATTATACTTTTTTTAAAAAGTAAAATTTGTTTAAAAACAAAGAAAATCTTATTTACCACGAATTCTAATATGAAACTTTAAAATTTTTCTATTTCTAACAATAATTTTTTTCAAATATCTTAATTATTGAAGAAATGTCATAAAATAAATAAATGATTTAATGAAAAATTGTACTTAAATATTTTTAAATTAATTCAATTTCTTAACTTAGTCTACATAAATTGCTTAAAAAACAAAAAATTTGTCTGCTAAAAATACAATTTTTGTTAAGAAGGACCAGAGTTGTATATTTGTTAATTAACATTTTTCAACCATTTAAATTAATTAAATTATGCATTATTATTTATCGGGTGGTCATGCTAGACTAATATAAATTAATTTTAATCATAAGGAATGTGTTACGGTCTAATTTATTAAATAGACACAATTGACTTTTATCCACTTCAGAGAGTGACAATTTAATAATGAAATTAATAATACACTTCAAAGGCAGAAATAAGACTGAGTTGCAAATATGTTTTGCAGCTCATGTCGAATATGAAACAATACAGGTGGGGATATAGTTTTGCTGACTATAACATCCCTCTCGCTAGATAGGGTTTAGTCCCTAAAACCTAAGTTTTACATTTTTATTTAAATAAGGTTTAATTTGTAATTCTAAAATTCTATGTGGTTGTCTTTCGTAGGATATAACGACGTCAACATTACTTATTTTGTTGTTAGAGATTTTTGACCTAATTTTTCTACTCAAAGATTTACATACTGTTTTCAACAATTAATTTAAATGTATGATTGTCACTTTCATTTATGTCGAGTATCAAATCGTAGCTTACATTTTGTGTTCATTCTATCTAGTTTAGGAATACAGTTGAGAGATACAATTTTGGTTTTTTCTAACAGTGCATTACATAAAAAATCTTGTGTTAACCTAGTGTATGATGTAATAGTATTATTTTTCGTCGTAAATACTGTCTTGTATTATTTGTCTGTAGCTTTAGTTAACCATTTTTCGTGCTTCTCTTTCCATTGATAGATAATTTTGGGTACTTCTGAATTGGTGAAATCAGTTTCTTATCTATAACTTCTTTAACTTCATCTTCAAGATATTTTAACCAGTTTTCTTTTTTGAATTGGGGTAAATCTTTTGTTATCCCTGGTTTGCATAATTTTCCTTGAGTGTTAGGTTTTATTGTAAGATGTACAGTTTCTTTATTCTTTTTCCATTTTACAAAATGTTGTGTTAGAACATCTGTTTCATCGTATTGTTTGGTTTTAATATAATTTTCATTATTTCTCGGCTGTGGAATGTCATCAAACCTCTGTATATCGGGTAACATGTATTCTTCTTCTTCTTTCGTTGAACTAAGTTCATTGTCTTCTAAATTTTCTGCTGGTGTGGATCGCCAAAATGTTACGGTCTTATTTATTAAATAGACACAATTTACTTTTATTCACTTCAGAGAGTGACAATTTATTAATGAAATTAATAATACACTTCAAAGGCAGAAATAAGACTGAGTTGTAAATACGTTTTGCAGCTCATGTCGAATATGAAACAATATAGGTGGGGATATATAGTTTTGCTGACTATAACAAATGGAAAAATAAACACGATTTTTTTCAAAAATCTTGTAAATTGTTAACTTTGAGTAATATAAAAATATATAAACAATTAAAAATTGAAACAACGGTTTTGAGGAAATTCTTAGAAAATTTATCTCCTTTTATTTAAGACTTTTATTTAACCAGTCCCGGGCACTGTCACAACGCTAGCACTGAAACGTGGTCGCGCTTCCACAAAAATTGCAATATCTCGAAAACTTTTTGAGTCTCCATCGATTTCTTTTTTTTAAATTAAAGGTGAAGTTATAAGGAATATTTTAACAACTAGCATAGGATACGCGCGCTAAAGCGCGCGTTCACATTCTATTTCAATTGTTAAAAGAATACAAGTATGATCATGCATTGAAATTAATATTTATATTCTCATTCATTTTTATTATTGAATTGAAAAAAGTAGTTAATTGTACCAAAACCATTATTATTGCAGTGTTTCTAATTTTTACAAATAAAATCAAACTTATGTCAGTACGTAGTACAAACATATCTTAACAACAATTATCATTAAACGGAAATTATAAAGATTTATATTATTTATTTCCAAAAAATCATAAATTTATTGAAAGTCCGGATTGAAAAATTAAGAAAAGAAATTATTCAAATTTTTTTACCTTTTTCTCAATACAATTTAACATTCTGTAATATAATTAAAAAAATTATAATAAATAAAGAAAATATATTATTTTGGATTAACAACCGAAATTTTGTTACAAAACTCTAATTTTTTTTGTTTAAAAAGTGAAAGATAAGATAATTTCTCTATCTCAATGAGAATTATTTTAAAAATATTCAAATTTTTTATTAAAAATAGAGAAAAAAAGTTTGCATATTTTCTATTTTATAAATTTTCATCATTTTCACCTCATTTTAAAAATGCACACAACACCTTATCGTTCGTTCAAAGAAAAAAACTTCAATCCAGTCTTGAAAATAAAAATTCAATGAAAATCTGGTTAAGTTCATATAATTTTTCATATTTATTAAATAATTAATAAGTAGAGTGCCCAAGGAAATTCCAATTAAAATAAATGTATAATTTTAAAAGAAATCAAGTTTAAAATGATTTGTTAAAATTCCCTTTTCTCCACAAAAGATATAAGTAAAAAATTATGTTTTTCATACTGTGCAAATTTAAATAAATACTAATTTTACTGTTCTGGTGAATTATTTTCAAACAATTTTTTATTACTTAGATGAATATAGCAAATATACGTATTTTAAAATAAAAATCAGTATTTATATTTCTATTTTTTATGATTTATACTGAGTTTTACGAAAAATGGGCTACGTTAGACTGCATAACCAGTTAAAAATTGAAAAAAATTATTTAAAAGAATGCATAATGTATTTAGTGAAATAAACCACTAAAAGATAATCTACTTTTACTAAAGAATATTATATATTAATTACAGAATTTTAAAAAAATTTTGAGCAACCAGCTCTAGTCGATATTCGCTGGAATGACTCAGAATACAATTAATAGTTAATTTAAGATTTTAAGCTATACAATTTTTATTATTATTTATTTTCAGTATTAAATTTTAAAATGAAATTATAAAAAAATAGTTAATTAAGCCAAAACATTTATATTATCATCTATCTCTGAAAAATCAACATTTTGTTAAAGATTATGTTTAAAAAATAAAGAAATTAATCCACTTTTTAAATCTTTCTTTAATAACAATTAAGATTT
Source organism: Leptopilina myrica (nomen nudum) (assembly GCA_032872475.1). Classification (NCBI taxonomy): domain Eukaryota; kingdom Metazoa; phylum Arthropoda; class Insecta; order Hymenoptera; family Figitidae; genus Leptopilina; species Leptopilina myrica (nomen nudum). Next base: position 17,758,566 of record CM065461.1, read on the forward strand.
TGTTAAATAATTTTCAAATTTTGTTAGAAATAAATAAAAGAAACTGTAGTAATTCGATTTGTCCGACAAAAGATTTTTGACAACACTTATTTTTTAATAGAAAAGAATAAAAGAAATTTTCTTGATTTTTATTTGTCACCAGCACCTGCTTAATTTTTAAAATTAAATTTAAAAGTTAAATATTTTTTGCTTTAAATCCAATTCTAAACTTGGTACAGCAAAGCAAAAAACTAAATAAAATCAATAGATTTTTAATTTAATAATTATTTTTTAGAATTATTAAAAAATAAATAAGACTTCAATTCAATTCATATTATTAAAAAAATACAAAATAATTAATTCTTATTATTTATTAATCAATATGTATTTAAAAAATTGTGATAAATAAATAGAAAATGATGAAAAAAATACTACAAATTTTGTAAAAACAATATGATTGTCAAAATTAATTACAAAATGAAAGATTTAAAAAAAATGTTGATGGAGAAATATAAATAGTTCAAATTACTTTATTTTTTATTCGATTTTAAATAAAGAAAAAGAAATTATGCAAATTTTTTATTGATTTTTAGATGAAACTTAAAATAAATTTATTTTTAGAAGGCTAAAAAATTAAATCTTATTAACGAAATTCTTCAAATGAAATTAAACATTTTGTTTTTTAATGAAAAAATGTGAATTGTGAATAGACATTATTATTAGATTATTATATTAGGGGAAAGTGGAGCAAACCGGACCCCTCTCAATATTGATAATGACACACATCTCTGATAATGACACACATTTATATTTTTTTATTAATAAAATATTTATTTAATTAAAATTCAATCCCGAATTTTTATTTTCATTACTACAACCATTGTTTACATGATTCTTTATGTTTTTTATTATTGTAGATGATGTAAATGCAATATTATAAATAAAAAACCAAACGGTTCAGTTTGCCCCATGGGGGGTCCGGTTTACCCCAGGGAAGTATAGGTGTCTCTAGGAAAAAATTCGCAATTAAATGATCTTTTAAATAACAAACATGGCATCGAAAAATAAAATCGGTTGATTCGTTTAGTCACAAGATTTAAAAAACCGTTACGGGGTCCGGTTTGCCCTACTCTCCCCTATTATATATCTATTATCATTAGAATGAGAAAATACTTGAGCGTTTTTTTAGCTAGTAAAATATAAAATATTTCTATATACATAAAAGAATAAAAATTGTAATTATGAAATACACAAATTAATTGTATTCAGTTAAGAATAAAAAAATAAATCAAATAAGAAAAATATTACATTTTATTATTTTTTCTACTCTGTCACAGAGAAATGAAAAATTATCTACCAATAAGGAAACATTACGCCCATTGGTGTTTTCGCTTAAATGTAAAAGTCCCCACTTCTAACTCCCCTACCATTCTTTTACTCACTCCTTCTATCTGTCACTGAGAATACAGAAAACCATGATGCCCAAACCAAAAAAAGTAGGCGTTACTTTCTTAACTATTCGCCTCTCTCTCGCTCCTACTCTAAACTGAAAGAAAAGACGATACTTCCCACTCCTTCTCTGTATCATGCTTTCTCTCTCATATACTCTGACAAACTTCTCTCTCCAACTCTTCTCTGTCATCAAAAGCACAGCAGGAGAGCGGACGGAATTCTTGCCGACAGAATGAATGAAAGAATACGGAGATTAATATAGATAATTGACAAGAAAACTCAAAAATCGGTCCCGCTCGCGCAAAAAGGTTTCAAAATTTTTTTTTTGACTTTTCTTGTGCAAAAAAAATTTTTTTTGTTATGTGATAGTCAGAAGAAACATGATTTCAAGTATGAGCCTTCCAAATTTTATAAAATTTCATCGAAAACTTTCCGAAATATTAAGATTTAAAAAAAATTACAACAAAAAAATTCAAAATGGCGTAACTTCAACAAATTTCAAAATTTTCAAAAAATTTTGACACTCTAGTTTCTAGCATCCAATTCTACAATTTTACCAAATTACAGCTGAATCCAAAAACCCCATGCTAATCGTAATTTTTCTGACGGAGTCTTTACCTAGTAATAAGTTTTTGGTTGATCTAAACGATTTTTTTTATTTTCCGTCGTTTTTGATCATTATTAATTTTAAAAGTGGCACTTTTCTTTTTAAAGACAAATAGACCTCATTTCGTCTGAACAAATTTTAGGAGAAACATACGAAAAAAATTTAGATTCTTAGGTATTTTTCTTATGAGCGCGTCACACACGCATATATAGAGACTTTTTTAAAAAACGATTTTTTAATTTTGAGATATTAATTGAAATATAGAAATCATTTTAAAGAAAGTTGCAATTTTAATCGCAACATCGAAGTGAATCAAAAAGTTATAGTTGAACATTTTTACAAAATAAAGTTTTCTGCAAAGAAGAATTATAAAAAAGTATTCTAATTATTGGTACAACTAAAAAACTTATATATCATTCATTGTAGGTAAATAGCAAATTGAAAAAATAGTTTTAAATATTTGAGACCATGGAAAAATTTTAATGTCGTCTTATGATAGAATCGCGTGACTGCTTACAGATCAATAGTTTGCTTGCTTACCTATAGCTATGCGTTGAATCCTACATTTAAAGTAAATGTAACTTAGCAATTCAAAAAAAGTTTATTCCTTTAATCAAATAATATTTATGTGAAATTCTTTAAGTTGACGATCACTTAGTAACCTGTATCATAAATTTATTTGAGACAAAGATTTATTATCGATAATGTACTTGAATCAAAAGAATTATTACATTATTTTCTAAGCGACCTAAATTTAAAAATCTACCCACACAGCAACGAAACTTTCCTAAATATTTAGTGAATATTTACTTGCAAACTTGGAAGTATTTACAGGAAAAGTTTAGAGAAAATTATGTAAAGATTTATATGTCCCACTTCAATAAATGTTTAGCGTGAAACTTTCCTGAAAATTTAAATTAAATTTTCAGGAAAGTTTCGTCACTCAAAGTTGACTGAAAATTTAAATTAAATTTTCGTTAAATTTTCGTCATGAAAATTCTCCAAATATTTAAATTAAATTTTTTTAAATGTTCATCGTAAAAATTTAATGATAATTTTTAGATAGGTTATGGATGAAAGTTTTCTAAAAAAATAATAAATAACCAATATTTGTTAAATATTTAAAAAATAATATTATAGTGAAATAAAAAAATTAAGTTTGCTTATTTTATTATTTTAATTATGTTTGAGATGTTACAAATTTTGGAGAACATTTTTTTAAATTTGAAAAACAATTAGGAGGGAGTGGGGATTGAACGCGGATTTGACGAGCGGAAACGAAAACCTAACAACCAACATAACCAACTGAGCTAATCGATAAACTACTGAAACAAAAAAAATCTTTCTCTGAACTCGTAAGTGATTTTATTGGTTGACAAAAGAATGTCGGACTAATTTAAAAAGTTATTTTCATATCTGGTATAATTGAAATATTTTTAATATTATTGCAAAAAATATTTTTAAATAAAAATTAATATAATTTAGTATTCAAATAAGACTGATTTAATAAACAAGTTAACTAATTAAATTAAATAAATCCATTTTTTACATTATTTATTTCAATGCTTTTAATTTCCAATTAAATTTGTCTTTAATTTATAATTTTGTTACTCAATTATTAAATGTAATATTATATATTTTCTAAGAAAAAATTTTAATTTTACGAAATAAATTCGATAAAATTCTATGAATTTTTCATGTTTTCCAGTGCTGAAAAAATATAAAATATTTTTCCATACTCCATGAGTAGTATGGTTTTTGTGAAAAATAAGTAATATGTTCTGGACAATTTATTAAAATAATGCAACTTTTATTATTGTGTTTAATAACTTTTATCTTCGTTAAAAATATTGATTGTTTAAAAATTGTACTAATTTGTTAATTGTATGTGAAATTTTATTTTATTGCAACAATAACAAAATTAGAAATCTATTTTAATTAAAATATATAAAATATTAATATAATTTTGATAGAAAATTTTTTTCCAAGAACTTTATACTTTTTTCCTGATTTATCCATGACTTTTCTAGGTATTCTAGGTGTCCAAAAATCGTAGCCACCCTGTCACATCTTTTTAATACAATTTTGTGTGCTGTTGAAAAAATGGAAATAATTTTCACGGTTTCTGTTTCTAAATGAAAAATTGTAATTGGTAAATCAAAGTTATAAATTTGTTTTCCCTTTTTATAAAAAAAATGTAATATAATTGACTAATTTAATGACATTGATAACAATTGTGTTTAGCAAATTAAGGTTATTACAATTTTTTTCATTTTTTCAAAAACAAATATACGAAATTGCTTATTTTAATAACAGCGAAAAACTGATTTCTCTGCTTTTTTAAAACTAAAAGAATAAGTTCTACCACTTCTATTACTCAATACAATGTGTCAACAAAATTCCTATTTTTAAAAATAAAAGGTAAAAAAATAGTTTTTAATTGAATAGTGAATTTCTCAAAGGGCTCAACTCGGATTTTTTCGAATTTCACTTTTTTGTATTTTTTGCATTATTAAATATTCATTGACGTTTTTTTAAAGGAAAATTTCGTCTTAGGTACTTTTAGAGAAGAAAAATTTATTTTAGTGTGTTTTTCTTTGACTTTTAACCTTAGATTGTTTATTTTCTAATCTAATGCTAAATTGTTTTTGAGCTCAAAAAAATTTATTACATTTTGAAATTAAATAAAAAAATTAATTAATTAATTCTCGGTAGTAAAACATTTAAATAATATATTTTTATGATTAAAACGATAAAAATTTTTTCATGAATTTCAAAAAGGGCTCAACTCTGACAAATATAATATCAATTTTCTCCAACTCACAGTTATTAAGTACAACTCTTTTATCATTTTCTCATAAAAAATAGCATCTAGTTACTACGAAAAAAATGAACAGTTTTTTGTGTCTCCTGTGAAATTTCAAAAAACCGAGTTGAGCCCTTTTCGAAAATCACTATTCAATTAAAGATGTCTTGAAAAATTTCCTCCCCTATTTTATTTACCTATCTGAAAAGTCTTTTTTAAAAAATTTATCCGACAAACGATTTTCTCAATATTATCTTTTTGTCAGAGATATACTTACTTTATAATAATTCTTTTATTTATTAAATTGTTTCGTAAAATTAAAATTTTTTCTTAGAAAATATATAATATTACATTTAATAATTGAGTAACAAAATTATAAATTAAAGACAAATTTAATTGGAAATTAAAAGCTGTTATGTCTAACCTTATTATTATATTCCCTAAATTTTCTCGATTTAATTTTAATTTATAAAAATTAAAGTTGGGACGAGGTTGGATAAATGACAAGAAATAATTTTATTTGAACACAATATATTTGAAAAAGATCAAAGTTATGCAAACATGGAATGAACACGAGCTTTCTAAAATGAGTCTAAGTGGTTTGTCTCTCTGTACTAACACCAAATTAGACTTCAAGATGAGTTGAATTTAGAGTTTTCACGTAATTATTCAGGACAACTACTATACTGGGGATGAGACCGCTTATACGAAGAGAACCACTTATGAAGATTGAAATATTTTTACACATAGGAATTCGTTCACTTCTTTTTACTTTACCTTTAACTGGATTTCGTAAACTTTTTGCACTTTTTGACATCAATTTCTTTTTTGATCCAAATTTTGCACTTTTTCTTTCATATTTTTAGGATTAGAATTCAGAATTTCTTGATTTATTTTCTTTAACTTTCCTCTAGTAGTGACAGTGTTAATTCTTTTGTTTTTAGGTGGGAATTTTATTTTATTGAAATTTTCATAAAATTTCCTATCATAAACAACAAGTTTCATAAATAGGAAAATTTGTATAAAAAATTCACAGAGATTTTTAATGCCTTTAATTTTTGTTGTATCTTGGAAAAATTTTCTATAAAACGGCGATAGTAACCTGCTAGGCCCAAGAATTGTTTGGGTGTGTGAAAATTTTTAACCGCACTAATTTTCTTTGGATCTGATTTGACTCCGTCTTTATCGATTATGTGTCCCAAGTAAACTACTTCTGGCCTAAGAAATTCGCATTATCTGGTTGTAGTTTCAGGTTTGCTGATTCTAAACGATTCATAAGATTATCAAATTTTTCATGATGTTCTTCTAAAGAATTTGCAAAAATAACCACATCGTCTAGATAAACAAATAATTCAGTTCCAATAAGACTGGATAAACATGAATTCATTAATCTTTTAAAGCAACTTGTCGCGTTTTTCAATCCGAATGGCATTTGGTCAAATTCGTAATGACCGTAAGGTGTTGAAAATGCAGTTTTATGAGAATCTTTTGGATTCATTTTTATTTGATGGAATCCGGATGCCAAATCGAAGACAGAAATATTGTGTATTTCCCAGGGTTTCTATTACTTTATTAATATTTTGCAAAGGCAAAAAATCTGAAATGGTTTTTTCATTTATAATGTTATTTTTTCAAAGTTCGTTTGTTTGTCTTAAAAGTTCTTCTTTATGTATTGGAGGAAATCGGTATTGATACAGATTCTTCGTCCTTAGTAGGGATATTATGTTCAAGGACATTAGTGGCTGTAAGATACTCTCCAGGTAAATGAAATCTTTCTGCATATTTCCCTATCAATCCTTCTACATGTTGGAGTTCTTCAGGATTTAAACGATCTAATCTAAGTGAGTATAAAATTTGCTCTGTTCTTTCTTTTTCTGTTATGTTGTAAAAGCCAAATAATTTATTATGTGATCGTTCTAAATTGGCAAAACTATCTAGTAAACTTTCTTCCGTTAAATGTTCGAAATTTAATCTTTCATTTTTTATTTGGGATGTTTCGGCAGATTTTTTAAAAATTTCTTCATATTCTTCTAACCTTACTTTTGGAATTTCCAATGTTACAAAATCTGAAAGAGTATTGGCCACTTTTACGTAAGCTTTACCATCGTTGTTTGTTACTAAAGCGTTTCCTATGAATACACCTAAGGTAAAAACTTGATGTTCATTTTACCGGTTAGTTGTAGTTTCTTATTTATGTTTAACGTCATTTGATTATGATATGCTCTACGCCTACAGTCTTTTATAACATGTCCATGTTTCTTACAATAATTACATGTAATATTTATTGGATGTTTTCGGCAAATGCTCGGATTATACTCCAGATTACTTTAGTACCCAAAAAACCCCTAGTTACCAAGTTTGAAGTAAATCCATCAATTTTTAAAAAATTCGTCTGCCATATTGGAGCCGCCATTTAAAATTTTAAAAATCTAACTTCAAATTCGTCATCAGCGACCCAAAAAACCCATAGTTACCAAGTTTGAAGTAAATCCATCAATTTTTAAAAAATTCGTCCGCTATATTGGAGCCGCCATTTTGAATTTTAAAAATCTAACTTCAAATTCGTCACCAGCGACCCAAAAAACCCCTAGATACCTAGTTTGAAGTAAATCCACTAATTTAAAAGAAATAGCCCACCTCTCAAAATCCGATAGGTTTTTGGAGGTTATGAAAAAATTCTGACGTGATGGAGCAAAACGGACTTCGGATTCGTGTTCAGCGCGTCAAAATACATAGGAAATGATTAGTCTGGTTTGCTGCGCACGATACTTTATTTTTTGTAGGGCTGTGTTATGTCTCTAAAATGTTCATTACGTTCATTAGGGGAATAATTTTTCTATCCTGATTTTGAAATTGTTGGTTACAATTTTGAGGATTTTGGAAACTACTTTGACACTGAGGTGTTGTAAAGTAATTTTGTTAAAAATTTGGTCTATTTTGGAAATTGTTTCTGTTTTGATTTTCTTGAAAATTATCTAGTGTTGTTGTTATAATTGTTTCATTTATGCCAAAACTTTGAGGCAATATCTTTAATGTTATTCAGTGCATTTAGTTAAAAAAAGATAAGAAAAATAGTCGCAGATTTTAGAAGTATTTAAAGCGTATTTTAATTTCAAATTTCATGTAATTTGATTAAAACACCAATGAAACATAATTTTTTTAAATAATAATAAAACGAATAATATTCTTCGTTGTATCATTTTGGTACTTGTATTTTTTTAAATACTATTCGTTTATAAATGTAGTAAATATGGTTAATAATAATAAAATTATGTAAAATTACACTTTCTTAGAAGGAAAAAACAAAATTGTTCATAACTTTCTTAATATCATTTTTTTAATTTGTTTAAAAATCAATTTTTAAATTTCATATTTCAATAGTTTTAATTTATTATTGCAGCATATCCTAGTAGTTTAAGTTTATTATTTCTTTTAAAACCGTTAGTAGTCTTAAATTTTTATATTTTAGTATTCGAGTCTTTATTAAATGTAGTAGGAACAACTTATTCTTTTTCCTAAATTAGTAAGCGAGATTTTTGATAAAAAAGTGTGTTTTATATTTTTATATTATGAATTCTGTTCATTGTTTTTAACACCTTTTTATGTACTGTTTTACTTATTATTTTACATTGTTTATCATTTTGCTTTTTAGTGTTACAAATATTTTAACTTATTGTATTTTTTTTTCTCTAGATGAGATCAAAATAGAATATACATTCTAAAAAATTCTGGTGTAAATTTACTACGCCCGACGTAGGAAAATTTAGTCATTACATCCAGCGATTGATTTTACATACAAATTTAATGTCTTCATAACCTGCAAATATTTTTAAAAATAATATTTTCAATCGTAACTGTTTGTAATATTATCATTTACTTATAAATTAGCATATATTTTCTATAAATGTACGTTATTTTCACTTTTTAAAGTTATTTATAAAAACTTTAAATTTTTTGAATTTTTTTGACACAAGGCTGGCGACACCCTGGGTAAAGGTTTGAAAAAGCAAGTGCCAACTTTGGCGCAAGGCTGGGACAAGGAAGATCTATACTCAGGCGACACCCTTGCTAATGAAAGATCCCCAGGCAATGGGAGAAGCTTGTTTTCACCCTGGCTGAACAACTTTGAATTTTTCTTCAATTTTTTATATTTTCTTACCCCGGGACAACCCTGGGAGCAAATTTTGCCGCCCTTAAGGTCACGAAAACCATGGCTGAAGAACTTTTACTTTTTTTTTATTTTTTATATTTTCTCACCCCGGGACAACCCTGAGAACAGATTTTGCCGCCCTTAAAGTCACGAAAACCATATCTGAAGAACTTTGAATTTTTTACACTTTTAAACCCCGGGAGAACCCTGGGAGCAGATTTTTTCATTTTCCAACCCCGGGACAACCCTGGAAGCAGATTTTGCCTCCCTCAAAATAGCGAAAACCATGGCTGAAGAAATTTGAATTTTTTACACTTTTAAACCCCGGGACAACCGTGGGAGCAAGTTTTGCCGTCCTCAAAGTCACTAAAACCATAGCTGAAGAATAAATAAATTAATAACAATAAAACTTGGTACATACTTACAGTATGCCAAGTACAATATTTTGATTAATAACCGAAATTACTTTGATTTGCCATTTTTGAATAAATTCAAATGATCCATTATGCCCCGGTCTCCTCTATCTGATAATTCATAAATAACATTTCTCTGCATTTTGTAAGTAGCAGATTTTATTTTTCCACTTAAAATGAAATGCGTCTATAATAAATTTTGAGTTGAAGTAAATTTTAGACATTTTTAAGTTATGAAGACAAAAATGAATTAAACACTTAACCGCTTGGCTGTCGACGAGATTTCCACTGTTTTGGCCAAAAGTGTGTTGTAAATTTTTATTTTTTTATTTTTATGAAACTTGGTATCATAAGGTTTTAGGGATCGCTGATTACGAATCCAAGATCGGTTTTTTAAAATTTTAAATGGCGGACAATTTTTTTAAACTGATCGGATTCGCTTGAAAATAGTTACTCGGGGGTTTTCGGGGTCGCTGAACACGAATCTGGCGTTAGTTTTTTAAAATTTAAAATGACGGATTAAATATGGCGGACAATTTTTCAAAACTAATCGGATTCGCTTGAAAATGGTTACTCGGGGGTTTTCGGGGTCGCTGATTACAAATCCGCGGTCCGTTTTTCAAAATTCAAAATGGCGGTTCGAAATTACTAAAAATAAGCGGATTGGCTTGAAATAATATAATTTAAATTTTAACTAATTAAAATTGATACTCAATTTATTGGGTATTAGCTTAATTTTCAATTATGATAATGTAAATTGAGATTTTTAATCAGAAAGGCTAAAAACTGATGAGCAGTGAATTTCAAGCAAATCCATACAATTTTGCTCCATGATTCTATCATATTGAAGTCGCCATTTTGAATTTTGAAAAAACGGACCTCGGATTCGTAATCAGTAACCCCGAAAACACCCCGAATAAAGATTTGTTTTATCTAAATTATTTCCATGCTTGTTTAATAAATTTTCACAACTGTCAATATAACCTTTTTTTGTGCAACTCAACTTAAAAATTCACATTCTAAGTTAATTTCAAAACATGTTATAAAATAATTCTAAAACATGAAATTTAGGGATATTAAGCATCATTTTTACAAATTATGAGATTTTTTAAAAAATAGGCCGCAACGCATTCAGGTGAAATATAATGGACTGACCTTTAAACATTATTTATTAAGTTTCAAGGTTTTTCATATAATTCAATTTTTTGAACTTTTTCAAACCTTAAACAATTTTATTATCTTTAGAAGGTTATAAAATGTAACAAAAACTGCATAAGTATGTAAACACAATTGATAAATGATATTTAATAACATGAGGTAGTAAAAAATTAGTAGATAAAAATAAATCATAAAACTCTCCAAATTGTAAATCATATTATAAGAACTTCTAACTTGTTTGGAAATCTTGCATTAATTTAATGATTTTTGGTAACAAGTTATTTCGAATATGCAGGGGCAGATTTAAGAAGTCTGATTTTATAATATCGAAATATCGATCTTCAGTTTTCTCGGTGCGAATATCGCTTGTATTTCTTTCTTCAAAAAAATCTTCGAACAGTTTACGTTTTATTAGTTGGGTGTTTAATTTTATGTATTCTTTAAAATCTGTTGTTATTTCTTTTAGGCTATTTGAAGTATCAATTATAGCGCTATCAGTTTCGTTTAATGCTGCTTCTTGCTTACTCTTTTTAATTACAGCAAATTTATCTAGTGGTGGTACAATTTGTTGATAAAATGTTGTCATGCGATGATAAAGAAGCTAAAACCGTTGGCAGAGATTTTCTTTTAGGCATTATATTGGATACAGAATTAACCATTTATATTCTTGGAGTTGTAGCAAATTCATCGTCATTTTGTACGTTACTATTTCTAGATGATAATCCAGAGTTAGGCTTCGCAACAGACAAATTTGAATTACTCAATGACGAGGTTGGCATAGAATAAAATTGTATGCCATTTTGCATATTATTTGGCGTAACAGAATCAACTGAGCGTTTAAATTGAAATGAATTTTGAGGTTCTGTCGATGGGCTATTTACAAATTGAGTTTCACATGATTTCTCACTATTTTCAGATAATGATTCACAAGTCGGCTTCGCAACAGACAAATTTGAATTACTCAATGAGGTGGTTGGCATAGAATAAAATTGTATATCATTGTTCATATTATTTGGCGTAACAGAATCAACTGAGCGTTTAAATTGAAATGAATTTTGAGTTTTTGTTGATAAGCTGTGTACAAATTGAGCTTGACATGTTTTTCCAATATTTCTGGATAATGATTCACAAGTAAGCTTCGCACCAGACAAATTTGAATTACTCGATGAGTAGGTTGGCATAGAATAAAATTGTATATCATTTTGTACATTTGGCGTAAATTCGATTCTAGAATTAAGCAAGCCTTCAAATTGAGGTTGTTTTTCTGTTCTTGTTGCAGCACTATTTGAGAATTGAGTCTTGTAAGATGTGTTATAAAACTTTGATAATGAGCCTAAAGAAAACTTTTCAATCTAATTTGAGTCATGCTGTTCTGTATCTATTATTTCTATTTCATCTTGATCCGTATTTCTTGAAGATTCATAAACTGCAGATGAAGTCGCTAGCGGAATTGAGAATGTCTTATGGACCCAAACTTTTTGATTTAGAGGTGAAGTAGTGTTGTTAAGAGGCAGTTTTGAAGAAGGCGTTACAGTCGTTGAATTCAGACCATCAAAGACGACATCTGTTTGGTCTACTTTATCTTGAAGATCGTGTGGCAAATATTCGCTTTTTTTAGGTGCATTCGTAGATAATAGTGAATCAGACAATGAAAATTGGTGTGAGTTTGGATCGTTTGACACTTCACGAAATGGAAATGCAGTAGTTCAAGAAGATAACGTAGGTATGATATCCATTAATTCTATATTATTTTGGTCGTCCTTTATCACAGTTTGATAGCAAAATGTTGGTGATCTAAAATTAAAGAGTGGTATTTCTTTATTAGTTTCTTTTAATAAATAAAATTAGACGTAAATAATAAAATTACTTTGACTGAGCGACTGCATAATTATTTCAGTTTTCCGAGATCTTGACTGAATTTAATTTAAATTATAGAATATTTACTATATATTTACTATATTTTATTTATATTTGTTTAGCTAATTTTGATAGGAAAAATCATCTTCTTGAAAAAGTAATAGTGTCATGCGTTTGATTGTATTAATACTTCTCCTTTTTTATTACATCTTTCATTCTTAAAATTGACCAACTTAAATTAAAATAAAGCTGTTTTAAATTCTAGCAAAGTAACTTTCTTTTTATATTTCAGTTTTAAATTTACCTTGATACAGTTGTTGCCAAAGAACTAGAGGGGGCACTATTAATATTTTCAACCATTGTTGGTGAAGTATAATTAAGAAACTGCACGTCTGCACCTACAAATTTTGGAATCAGTATTATAATAAAATTTTTTAAATAAAATAATGAAATTATAGTGTAAACATTTAAAATAATGTTAATACAGGGTTGCCACTCTTTTGCTCTTTTCAAATTCCCTGACTTTTCAAGGTTTTCTAGGTTCAAAAACGAAAATTATTCAAAAATATCAATAACTTCATTTTTAAATAAATATTTAATCATTATTTTTTTATAAAAATTAAGATATTCAAAAATTTGAAATTCAATAACATATAAGAATATTATTATAAAACATAAAGATATTGATCGATAAAAATATTTTTACTGTAATTTTTTCAAAATTATTTTCATTTCAATTCATCTATTCATTTCTAGAATTTTTAACAAAAATTCTTCTTTAAATCAATTATTTTTAATATTTTTTGAAAAAGTTCTTTTTTTTGGAATTTTTAAATCCATTTGTTTACAATTCAATTTTACCTAAAATGTTCATTATTCTGGCATTTTTCCATGAAAAAATTAGTAATCAAAACTTCAAATAATTTTTAAAAAATTCCATTAAACTTTTATAGAAAAATTAAGACTATAAATTTCCTTAAAAATCATGCCAAAATTTTAATTATTTTTACGGAAAATAAAAATATTTGCAGAAATTCAATTGTTCTGAAAAATCTGAATAACATGCTTTTAAATAATTCAATTATTTTTAAAATTGACAAAATTCTTCGCAAGATTTAAATTATTTCTAAAATTCATAAAATTCTCAGCAAGAAATCAATTAATTAAAAAAATGTTGAAATTCTTCGTAAATATTCAATTATTTTCAATATATTAATTTTTACGTAATTTCAATTATTCTGACATTCTTCAATTAAATATGTTAAACTAAAAGCAGGGTCCGTGGGTAATTTAATAAACAAGATTAAAGTTCTAGATCACAGTAAATGAATGTTTTATTATTGAACTTGTGTAAATGAGATTTTATGAACGACGAACTGAGCGAAGATGGTTCGCTAACTGACAGAGTTACCAATTATTGAATATAAAATGAGTGTTGACACTGTAAGAAAGATTAAAGTATAAAAGGCGCGAAATTATAAAACTTACAAAATATATATCAGAAAATAAAAACTTGAAGAATAAAAGAAAAATTCAAATAAACTTTTAAAAAAATCAATTTTACAGAATTGTTAGTTTAAAGTATGAAAAGTTCAAATTTTCCAAGATTTTAAATTGAAACCTTTTCAAAACTTAATTATTTCTTAAAATTTACGCTATATTGCTTTCAATATTCAATAATAGTCTAAAATTTTAACTGAAATTCATTTTTAAAACAATATTTACTAAATGAGAATGAGAATTTAATTATTTCAGTACAAAAATAAATATTTTATTAAATAATTAAATGATTCTTGAAATTAAATTTTCATAAACAATTATATAAACAAATTTTTAAATAATTAAATTCTCTTGATAAATTTTAATAAAAATTCTAAGAATATGTTTATTTTTCGGAAATTTGATTTAAATTTTAATTAAAAATAATTTAATTTCTCCAAAGAATTTTATAAGAGTTTTTGAAAATATTTTAATTTTTTAAATAAATTTAATTAAAACTTTATAGAAAATAATACTCAAATTCTGATAAATAAATTGTAGCAAAGGTTTTTAAAATAATTGAATTTCTTTGAGGAATTTTAATAAAATTTTTAAGAATAATTTCATTTTTCGAGGAGTTTTATTAAAATTATGTATTAAAAATAATTTGAAAGTCTGCGATGAGTTTTATTAATTATGAAATTAATAAAATGTTAACGTAAAATTTAATTAATTTTTTTAAATAATTAAATTCTTTTGGAAAATTTTAGTAAAGTAGTAGATTTTTTTTAAATCGTTTAAATTAAAAAAAGTTTTTTGAAAATAATTGAAATTTTGCCATGAATTTTATTGAAATTCCCTCAATATCGCAGCAGTATCTTCTCGATGTCATAGTAATATCCCCTCAATATCGCAGGAATGTTACAGGGATATTAAAAAAAAGCGGAAACTATGATACTTCCTCAATATCACAGGAATATTCCCGATATTAACTAGAATTGATGGTGGCAGGTAAGCAAAGGGGTGGTAGCGATTCTACGCAAATGAACCCTACAAAATAAAATTCTACACATTTGAAAAATACTGATTAAATTAAGTTTTAAAAGATTCTAAATACATAAATTCTACAAATAAATACTCTACACAATAATAATACTAAATAAAATGTAACTTTAAATAAAATTTATTTAATTTTGCACTGTTAAATACTACATTAAAAAATTCTACACAATGTATTTTTAAACGAAGAAAAATATGAATTATTATTTCAATTTAATTTTTAAATCTCCACACTTAAATTGGACCCCAGAAAACTCTACACATTGGAAAAATATTGATTAAATTAAGTTTAAAAAAATTCTAAATAAAGAAATTCTACAAATAAATACTCTACACATTAGAACTAAATAAAATGTAACTTTAAATAAAATTTATTTAATTTTGCACGGTTAAATACTACATAAAAAAATTCTACGCAAGATAACGAAAAAAATAACAATTATTTTTCAAATTAAATTCTTAATATTCTGCACAGTTAAATTGAAAACCAAAAAACTTTACACAATGAAATAATTTTTTAAGAAACTTTAAAACTCTAGTCAAATATATTCTTAAAAAAAACTCTACACATTAAAATAAAATAAATATACAATTTTTAATCTAATTTGTTTAATTCTACACACTTAAATTCTATATCACAAAATTGTACACAAATTATTTTTAAGCAAGGAAAAATATTTTTTTTTTTAATTTAATTTTTAACCCTATACATTTTAATTCAACTCTGGAAAACTCTACACAAATGAGCTTTAAAGTCTTCGCATATTATTTTTAGATAAAATGAAATTATTTTTTTAACTATACCTATTTAAATTAAACACAAAGAAACTCTACAAATGAATTCATTTAATTAGATAAACGATGAAAATAAAACTCTACAAAATAAAACTCAACACAAAATTAGATTAAAAATTTTATATTTATTTTATATTAATGTGTAAGGTTTTTTTTTAAGAATATATTTGACTAGAGTTTTAAAATTTCTTTAAAAAATTATTTCATTGTGTAAAGTTTTTTGGTTTTTAATTTAATTGTGCAGAATATTATGAATTTAATTTGAAAAATAATTGTTATTTTTTTCGTTATCTTGCGTAGAATTTTTTTATGTAGTATTTAACCGTGCAAAATTAAATAAATTTTATTTAAAGTTACATTTTATTTAGTTCTAATGTGTAGAGTATTTATTTGTAAAATTTCTTTATTTAGAATTTTTTTAAACTTAATTTAATAAATATTTTTCCAATGTGTAGAGTTTTCTGCGGTCCAATTTAAGTGTGGAGAATTAAAAAATTAAATTGAAATAATATTTCATATTTTTCTTCGTTTAAAAATACATTGTGTAGAATTTTTTAATGTAGTATTTAACAGTGCAAAATTAAATAAATTTTATTTAAAGTTACATTTTATTTAGTATTATTATTGTGTAGAGTATTTATTTGTAGAATTTATTTATTTAGAATCTTTTAAAACTTAATTTAATCAATATTTTTCAAATGTGTAGAGTTTTCTGGTGTACAATTTAACTGCGTAGAATTATAAATTAAAATAAAAAAATTATTATTAGAATTTTATTTTAATTAAAAACAACTGTGTCAAATTTTCTGGTGTAGTATTTAATCGTGTAGAATTAAAAGATTTTAATGATATATTTTGTTCTATTTAATTCTAATGAGTAGGACTTTTTTCTGTAGAATTTATTTGCGTAGAATTAATCAAATTTATTAAATGTAGTGTGTACAATTTCCTGGTGTAGAGTTAATTGTGTAGAATTTTATTTTGTAGGGTTTATTTGCGTAAAATCGCTACCACCCCTTTGCTTACCTGCCACCATCAATTCTAATTAATAAAGAATACAATTTTTAAATCTTTCCTACGGATATTTTAATTATTGTTACTTACATAAATCTATTGTCTTTAAATATGTAAAAAATTTCTTAAAATTTAAAAACAATATTTTTTTAATGAATCAAATAATAATAAAATCAAGAAAATTATAATTAATTATACATATTATCCATATGAATTACAATTATTCATTTGCATTTATTTATTTATACATATACATTTTTTATTATTGTTTTTATTGTTTATTAATATTGTTATTTTCTATTTTAATTATTACAAATTTATTTATTTATAAAGTATTTAGTATATTAATCATTATTATAATTATTATTTACAGTAAAAAAATTGGTATTTATTAATTGGTAATTTAATCACAATTAATTCAATTAAATGAACAATTAAGAGTAAAATAAATAAAAATTATTCATATTGAATAATTATTTCTATTATTTTGAATATTATTATTTTTTTAATTATCAGAATATAATTTTAAATACTATTATTTGTAAAATTTATTTTTTCTGTATTTTATAAATATTTTATTTTAAAAGGTTATTAATTAATTTAATTAATTAATTATTCAATTAAAATCTATAAAAATGAAAAAATAATTTTGACTACGATTATTTAATTGTGTTTTATTTATTTTATTATTTACATTGAATCATTAATTATTTATTAATAGTATTTATATTGCATATTATTATTTTTTTATATATAATTTATTTATTTTAAAAATTTGTTATTATTTAATTTTTCAAAATAAATAAATTAAATTAATACAATTTACTTAATTAATTAATGTAATTAATTCTGAATTTAATTGTTTATTATTCTTATTTAATAATTTTTAATTATTTTTATTTATTTATTTTGATTTATATTAAAATAAAAATAATTACTTTAATCAAATAATAATTTATTTAGAATGAATTAAATAAAAAAAGTTACAGCTCCATCTATTGATCACTTTATTTATATTCAGTTACCGTCATTTTCCATTTTTTACTGCCGCTTTCCTTCTACATAGTTTGTATTACCGTGATATTTCATTATCAATGTGAATTTAGCCATAGGTGGTCAAATCGAATTAGGGACAATCGAAATTAGGGAACTTTGACAGACTATGGCTAATAAGACCTTCTTTTGTTATTCCTAACCCTTTAATTTGACATTGTATTAAAACTTTAAACCAGGTAAAGGGCATATGGAACTGGAAGCGGAAACCAGGGCTCTGGCGGATTATTAATTTGATAATTTATTATTAAGTTAGCATAAGTAGTGTAAGGTATGCGGGCGTTATTTGTAAGGATTGGATGTTTTTAGGTTAAGTAGCTAAACGTGTATTAGGGTGTCTCGAACCCTGCGTGAGCAGGGAGAGTAAATAAATAAATAAATTATTAGAATATTTATTAGTATTTACATTTCCACATAAGTATTTTAAGAAATTCATTTTTCCAGTGTCAAGAATTACAGTCAAGATCGTAATATGGAGAGAATACTAATAGAATTAGTTAAGGATAAGAAGCTACTTTATGCCAAAAAATGTACCAAACATAAAAATAATTTAGAAAGAAAAGCAGCTTGGTTAGAAATCAGTGAGCGCCTATCGCATTATACAAATTGTACTTATAATAGTATGTTATCTTGACAAAAATTGGACACTAATTTAGAGAAAAAAAACAGGGTTGGCAAAGGTCTGGGAAGTCGGGAAAAGTTAAATTAGTAAGGAAAATCAGGGAATTTTAATAAAAGTATTAGAAAAAATTAAATTTTTAGAATCCATAAGAAAATTTTTGTATTTAAGTGCCTTTTTTGTTTACCTCATAAACTATAAAACTAACACGAATTATAATATAAAACCGTCAATTTTTTCTATTTCTGACAATAATTTCTTTTTCAATAACTTAATTCTTAAAGAACCATAACAAAATTATTACTTCTAATTATTTAATAAATAAAAAATATTTCAAAATTTATATATATAAAATGAATTTTAAATAGACTGTGCGGAATTTAGAATTTATTTTACCCTAATTATTTAAAAAGAGACTAAATTGAAAGAATCACTTATATCAATATTATATGCTTTATTAGGTCATAAATGCCTTTGGAAACTCACCAAGATTCATTTTTCTATTTTATAATTACGAGGGATTGTCTACAACAATAAAATTAATAGAATAGATGTAGATTTCAACGTTTTGTTTGAAATAAGTTAGTTTTGATAATAAAACATAGGGGAGACCGTGGCTAAACCGGACAAGTCAAATATTTCCGAAACCGTGAAGAATTTCAAATCGTGTAAATAACCTATGAACGCGCAATTTCGTGATGCATATGCTGCATGAGGTTTTAGGGACGTGTCAATTTTCTTGTAATAATAGTTGCCGTTAATATGTAAAAATGTCATTTCTTGAGGTAAAAGTTAAAAAATTTTTTTACAATAATTACAATAATTGAGAAGATTCTTTAAATCCATGCAGAAACGCAGTTGTAAAATAAAAAATTACAAGATATAATGTAATTCAAACGATATGACTGGCCATTAAGCTCACACTGCATGCTTCTGCCCTCTACTGGATACTTATTGTAAACCACTTCTTGCTGTATTCTGTTGCCGTATATACCGTATTCTGTTGGGTGATAATCCGAGGTCTTACATAACCTATAAATTTCAGGTTATTTTTAAATTATCAAATTTAATAAAAACAACACTAATTTTAAATGTATAATTTGTAATTTGCATTATTAATTTACAGGACTGTAAGTTGCTTCAAGCTGCTTGACAGAGAGAAAAGTGACAGTGAAGGGCGTGTCAGTGATAATAGCGACACAGAAATCATGTCAGATGATGAAGTTTACATCAATGAGGAAGGTACTATAATAACTTTTTTTAAATTCCTGGTTTCCCAATAAGAAATCAATTTGGCTAAATGTAATTAGAAACTTAAAGGACAACAAAATTGAAAAAAAATTTGTGCGGCAAACGTCAAAATTGTTGCTGATTAGTTTTTTAAACTGATTATGAATTCGTCATTAAAAATTTTCCATAAACTTAAATTTTTTAAAAACGGTCAATCAAAAGTTAAGAAACCACATTTTTTAGATTTAAACAACACCAACTACAAAATGAAAGGTTTTAAGAGCTTCTACTAGGGTTCCTATTAAAGTTAAATATCTTAACTATAATCTCTAAAATTTCCAGTTTGTAAGAAATAAATTTAATAGTTTAATTTATTTGTAAAATAATAACCATTTACTTAATAGATACAGTAATTTTATAAATTATAATTAAGTCATGATTGCCACAGAACCTGGAAATCCCTAAAACCTCGAAAAGGTATGGAATTTAGAAAATGATATGGAAAACCAGTAAATAGAATGGAATTTTAAAAAATTTCTGGAATTTCGCCTGTTTTTAAAGATTTTTAACAAAATTTTAATTTACAATTCATATTCAATGACTTTTATAAATAGTAACATTTTTTACAGGGATTTAATTATTTTCATAAATTCATAATAAAACTCATCGCAGACTTTCAATTTTTTTTAATTTTTAATATAATTTTAATGGAATTCCTCAAAATAAAGCTAGAGGAATAAAATCTCGATTTTTACTCCAATTTTATTTAAAATAAATGGAAAAACTTTAATAATGAATTAGTAATCAGCACGAGAAGACTTATTAGTCACAGCATTGCACCAAAATGAGAGTTGACCTGCGTAAAATACGTCAAATTAAATTTTGCTTCTCTTGTAATATTCGTAGCTAAGTTTAGAAAAGTGTATATCTTTTAAATTGTGGAATACAAAAATTTCGTTTTATAATTTTCAGAGGTTATTGACGGCAATGCAGATAAAGAAACTCATATTCCAATAATGGAAAGGCAATGGAAAAAGGTTCCTGAACAGAAAAAAAAGAAGTGCTTTTTAAAAATAATGACCCTCATGGAGAGGGATGCAAATTAAAAATAATATTTTTTCATACATTTTCTGCAAATTTCTGCTAATTTGAAATATACATAACATGTTTATTTAATAAAATTATGTATAATAATAAACGTCACATTTTTTCCACATTCAAGAATACACACTGTTTGCACTTTTGCAGTACTCTGCTATCTAGAATCGTTTAGAATTTGTTATTTTATTGCATTGAGACAACAATTTAATAAACAATTATAACATAGTCAAAGCAAACACTCTTTGCCTTTAAGAGAATTGTATTATTTAGTGCTTCCCAAAATGACAATTAATAAATTTTAAACTTTTTGTAGCTAACAGTGATTCAGACATTATTCACTATTTTCTAAGGTAGTAGGGGAAATGTTGGCAGGTTGTCTCACTTGCATAATTTTTTTTCTAGAAGTGCCATAATTAAAAACGCGACTAAAATTTTTGTCAAATGATTAGTTATAACTTTTTATGATCTCTTGGAGCAAAAAAAGGCAATAAAAATGTTCTTTTTAAACAAATTCTGAAATTGAGGAGTAGAAAAATTAAAAATGTGACTTTTTTATATGCTAACAAATAAAACATTTTTATGTATATTTTAAGTTACAATTTTTTGAGTTGCAGGTTGACCAACTTTAAAGTTTACTTGTCCAAAATGTGAATCCGCAATGATAATTTGAAGAAAATTTGCACGATTTCCGAAATTTCATTTTTCTCATATATCTTGCTTTTCGTTTGATTATCAATTAAAAAAGAAATTTTTATGCTTCAAAAATATTTTTTATTCCAAAAGATTTTATTCAATTATAAATTGTTTAAAAATTAAAGGTGGTTCAACCTGCAAGTCTAAATTTCAAAAACTCGATTTTACATGATTTTTAAAATTTGATGTAATTTTATTTTCCTTATTTCTTGTTTTTAAATATACCCGCCGTGCTATGTTGAAAGAGCAAACTTACGATTCCCGTAATTGATACGTCAACAAATGTAAACGAACAATTGCCTATCGGGCATTAGTGCCCACTTGTGCTCATATGTACTCATAAATCTTCGTTTTTCCTATTGTAGATGCTCCTTTAAAATATTTTGGTTATTCAGAAGTTCTTTAATTAAATACACATTAGAAAATAAAAACTTGAATTCGAGCTTTTTCATAAAAAATTAGTTTCATTGAAATGTTAATTAAAAGTATATGAAAAATGCAGATTTCTGAGATTATAATTTGAACCCTTATAAAATTTAATTATTTCTATAAATTGCAATTATTAGTAACTTCTCCAAAATTAAATTATTATCTAAAATATTAACTAAACTGTGATTCTTGTAAAATTTATATTTTTTGGAAAATAATTGAATGTTCGTGTACAGTATTATCAAGATTTTTGTTACATAATTGAATTATTTCGAGAAATTTTATTAAAATAGTAATATAGAAAATAATTCAATTAAGAAAAATTTTCAAAATAAATGAAATATTAAGTATTTTATTAAAATTCCTGAATATAGTTTGCTATTTACGAATAATACACGCATAGAAAGGGTTTGCTGTGACAGCGAACATTTTGCTGCCACAGCAAACCTTATTCGTTGAAATAGGGACAGCAAAAAGTTCGCTGTGAGATCAAACGAGTTCGCTATGACAGCAAACTCGCATAAATTTTTACTAATGTTTGCTGCCACAACTAACATGTTCGCTGCCACTGCAAACTTCTCAGCTGTGGTAGCTAATTTTCAGAAATTTCATAGCAAACATCTGTTTACTGCTAGAGCTAATTTCTTTTTTTCCGTGTATGTACTAGAAAATATTAAATTAGGAAATTCAAACATTATTAGAGAAAAATAAATAACAAAATTAAGCAAACAAAAAAATTTATTTAAATCAACCAAATACGTTTAACTAAAACTATTTATTTGAATCAAACAAATCTTTTCTCTTCAAATAAACAATTTTTTGGTTATATAAAATAAAAATGTTTGGTTAAGTGTAATAACCATTTGGTTAAGTGTAATAACCATTTGGTTAAGTGTAATAACCATTTGGTTAATACAAATAAACGTATTAGAAGAAATGTTTTGGTTGAATCATACAAACGTTTGGTTGACTGTATAGCAATGCATTTATTTGGTTGATTCAACCAAAATTTGGTTGTTTGGAACAAATTTTTTTCTAAGTGTTTTTTATGCTAAAAGAGGATCGTATTTGGTGGACGAAAAAGATTAAGTCAAACGTCCTAATACAATATGTTGAGAACCACAGTGAACAGAAAGACTTATTTTAAGACAGGAAAGCAATCTTAAATTAAGACGCAACATTTTTAAAGCAATCAACTCTAAATTTAAGGAATGAATTTTGCATGATTTAAATTAGAATAGACTGTGCGGAATTTAGACTGATCTTTAATTAAAGTTCACTTTTTACTGTAAAATATTGCATCGACATTGATGAAAAGTATTGAGCTAATATTAAGCACAAATCTTGTGATATTAAGGTAACATCAATCATTTAGTTTTAGGAAAACAACGTAGATGAAGAAAAAAGAATTAATAATGATGAATTACGTGATGATATTTCAATGGAAATTGATTTCAATATGCAGTTTCGTAATGATATCAGTTCTCCTGGTATTCGGAATAACGACATTAATGATAATAATCCTAACAATTCAAATACTATTAAAGATGATGACATTAATATGTCAGATGAAGGTAATTAATCTCTTTTAATATATGCACTAAAAATAATAACTGAATCGTAAAAAATGCGTGACGTTTTCGTGATCTAGTTAATAAATTTCTTTTAAGCAAAATAGAAATTCTTGAACGTATTCCTTGACGTATTCACAACAGATAGGGGAAAGGTGTACGAGATGATCCTCCTAAGGAAGATTGACCATTAATATTTTACAAATAAATTTAATTTTTCTAAAACCTTACAAAAAGATCATCTTGGACACCGGTGTGTCCAAGATGATCCCCCTGGTATGGGCAAGATGATCCGTAGGTTTATTTTACCCTAATTATTTAAAAAGAGACTAAATTGAAAGAATCACTTATATCAATACTATATGCTTTATTAGGTCATAAATGCCTTTGGAAACTCACCAAGATTCATTTTTCTATTTTATAATTACGAGGGATTGTCTACAACAATAAAATTAATAGAATAGATGTAGATTTCAACGTTTTGTTTGAAATAAGTTAGTTTTGATAATAAAACATAGGGGAGACCGGGGCTAAACCGGACAAGTCAAATATTTCCGAAACCGTGAAGAATTTCAAATCGTGTAAATAACCTATGAACGCGCAATTTCGTGATGCATATGCTGCATGAGGTTTTAGGGACGTGTCAATTTTCTTGTAGGGGAGACCGGGGTTAAACCAGACACGGGGCTAAACCGGACAAGTCAAATATTTCCGAGACCGTGAAGAATTTCAAATCGTGTAAATAACCTATGAACGCGCAATTTCGTGATGCATATGCTGCATGAGGTTTTAGGGACGTGTCATTTTTCTTGTAATAATAGTTGCCGTTAATATGTGAAAATGTCATTTCTTGAGGTAAAAGTAAAAAAAAATTTTCTTCATTTTTTTGGGTTTTTATCGTTAAAATGAAAGTGCAAATATCATACGGCCATTTTTCTTTTAGCTCAAGGTGTACTGAGTTTAGTAGAAAAAAAGTTTAATGGAAAACATTAAGAAGAAAAAATATATTGCAGGTTAATTATTAGATGACGGTGTGGGGCTGAATCGGACATCGTGATTAAAAACAACCAAATCTTTGAATTCTTTAATTTATTTTATATTAATTAACTATTTTATATTATATTCTTTGCTTAGAACCACTTTATAAATAAATAAAGAAAGAATTTATTTTAAAACTCGAATCCGCAAGCGAGTTGCAACAAACAGACAAGCCTGAAAACTCTAATTCATTTTATATTATATTAATTACTGATTTCACATATTATATTATATTCTTTGTATAGAACTATCTACAAATAAATAAAAGAAGAATTGATTTGACTTTTTTACCAAAAAAAAGAAAATTTGTATCTCATTCCTTAATTAATTGACCGTGTCCGGTTTAGCCCCACCAATTTTCGGATTTTCGTTTTTGAGGTAGTCACCTTCGAAGCAATATATCTCTAAAGCTATTGTACTTTTTTTAAATCGAACAAGTGCGATTTGTAGGTGAAAGTACAAGCTTCAAAACTGTATATTACACTTTAGCAAAAAGTATGTTTTTGTATGAGTTTTCTGGTCAAAGACCAAATCCGTCCGGTTTAGCCCCGGTCTCCCCTAATAATAGTTTCCGTTAATATGTAAAAATGTTATTTCTTGAGGTAAAAGTTAAAAAATTTTTTTCTTCATTTTTTGGGTTTTTATTGTTAAAATTAAAGTGCAAATATAATACGGCCATTTTTCTTTTTGCTCAAGGTGTACTGAGTTTAGTAGAAAAAAAGTTTAATGGAAAACATTAAGAAGAAAAAATATATTGCAGGTTGATTATTAGATGACGGTGTGGGGCTGAATCGGACATTGTGATTAAAAACAACAAAATCTTTGAATTCTTTAATTTATTTTATATTAATTAACTATTTTATATTATATTCTATACTTAGAACCACTTTATAAAGAAATAAATAAAGAATTTATTTTAAAACTCGAATTCGCAAGCGAGTTGCTACAAACAGACAAGCCTGAAAACTGTAATTCATTTTATATTACATTAATTACCGATTTTACATATAATATTATATTCTTTGTATAGAACTATCTACAAATAAATAAAAGAAGAATTGATTTGACTTTTTTACCAAAAAAAAGAAAATTTGTATCTCATTCCTTAATTAATTGACCGTGTCCGGTTTAGCCCCACCAATTTTCGGATTTTCGTTTTTGAGGTAGTCACCTTCGAAGCAATATATCTCTAAAGCTATTGTACTTTTTTTAAATCGAACAAGTGCGATTTGTAGGTGAAAGTACAAGCTTCAAAACGGTATATTACACTTTAGCGAAAAGTATGTTATTGTATGAGTTTTCTGGTCAAAGACCAAATCCGTCCGGTTTAGCCCCGGTCTCCCCTATAGAAGCGAGAAAATTGAATTTTTTATTAATACTAGAAAATTTACTTTCATGTGAGACAAAATACATGGTAATCAGGGGGATCATCTTGTACACCCAAATGACATTAATTTGTAATTTGTTAGTAACTTAACCTACAAGCTTTGTTAGTCCAAAGTAACAATGAAAACACTTAATTAAAAATATAGGGGAGGGTGGTCTCATACCGACCCCCTAAAGTGCAAAGGCTAAAAATGTCCCAAAAATGTGTATCTTGGTCTTCGTTAAAAAAATTTTGAGTAAAGGAACTATTTTCCAATGTTTTCTGACGGTTGCCGAGGTTTCTGATAGTCATTAATAAAAGATCTAAAGAAAAAACGAAAATTTACGTTTTTAACTTTTTTAAAATGGGTGGTCCGAAACCGACCCCCATTCTTTTGGGAGGAAATCTCAAGAAAAATTAAGATATCAAATTCTGATAGTAATTAAAATAAAATTCAACAGTCTGTAATGAACTGTTAAATTATTTTGACTCAATTTAAATACATTTTTGGACCCTTTTTTCTGAACAAAAAGGTAAATAAATGAATCATTAGTAACTTTACTCTGAAATTATTATTTTCATAATTTATGTTGACATAGTTAAACTTGAATTAATGTTATCACTTTATTTAAATAAATTTTAATACCTTTTTTAAAATGATAATAAATATAAATTGTTAAACAGTGTCTTAATTCCCAATGTAATAGCAGCCATGGTTTGCCTGTTTTAATTTTCGCCCTATTTCTAGTAAAATATAGACGAAATTTGTTATTAATCTTTTTTCGTTTCTGTACTTAACTGCTTCTAAAGATGTCGAAAAGTACGTTTCTTAATTCATATCGCCATGTCGAGATTATTTTACAACTGACAATGAATAAAATATTTAACCAAAAGAGAATTAAAGTTAAGTAATATGTGCTGTGATTGCTAGTAAAATATTTTATAAATTCCTAAAAAATAAAAGTAAATATGCAAAACCTATCCTCACTTCATGTGAACAATAAGAAAGAAGAGAATAAACATATACAATGTAAAAATATGGGGGTCGGGTTGGGACCACCCCTTAAGGGTCGGTTTCCGACCACCCCCACTATTTTCACAAAATGTTTTGTCAATCACTTATATCAATGGAATCAATTTAATTTAAATGTTGTGCGTTGAAGTTAAGGTCATACACAATCAAAATTAATTTCATTAAAATTTTCCTGTATTCAAAAAACACAGTTAGCTCTAATTCCGTATAGGTCAAAAATTAATTTAACCAATGCTAAAATCAAAATCTAATATTGCTTGAATCTCTTTAAATTCCAGATTCTACAACAAAACTTTTCTTAAGTATAAAGTTGAGTTTTCGTTAGATCAAAACTACGAAATTTTTATTTCTTCCAATAACATTTTTTTAATGATGTGTTGACATAACAGTTTGACTAATTCATAGGTATGTCATTGGCAACGTTTTACCGTTTTTACTTAAAAGGTGACTTAATAGACTCTCCAAAATTCAAAATGATCATCTTGCCCCAGGGAATCATCTCGTACACATTTCCCTCATATTATTATTATTATTATTATTATTATTATTATTATTGCATCAGTACTGAGATGCCATCAATTAAATAGTAGAGTATAGGCTACAATGAAATGTTGTCATGTTCAAGTTGTGAAATGTAAACAAATTAATTTGTAAGCTTAGTTCTTATACATATATAAAATATTTACTGCTTTCATTTAAAAATAATTTTTGTTTGAATAATTATGTTTAATTCAAACATATTTTTTGTTTTGGTTTAAACAAAAAATATATGTTTAAAAATTTTATGTTTGATTCAAACTTAAAAGTTGATAATAAATTATTTAAAATCAACTATAAATGAACCAAAAAATAAATTTGAAATTAATTTAAATTTGTTTGACTGTATAGCAACGATATTTTGAGTTTGATTTAAACAAAATATGTTTGAGTCAAATAAATCATTTTCTCAGTGAATGCATAGTTACCAACTTTGACACTCTAACATTTCACTTCACTGCTAAAAATATAGTTAAAAAAACTATAGGAAGTCCTTTTCAATGAGGGACTGTAATAGGGATTTGTCCAATTTTTTAAAGTTCCTATAGGTTGTATTATATTTCTTTAAAATGTTCTACGAGGTTTTACAAGGTATTTATGAGGTCAAAAAATTTAATTACATTTAATTTGCAGTAAAATGGGTTCTATTATAATACGGTTACCTATTCCATATTTCTACAAGATTTCTAAGATGTTTCTACGATGTTTTTAATGCGAATTTATACACATAACGTAAAAAATTATATTTTCTATTAAAA
Source organism: Leptopilina myrica (nomen nudum) (assembly GCA_032872475.1). Classification (NCBI taxonomy): domain Eukaryota; kingdom Metazoa; phylum Arthropoda; class Insecta; order Hymenoptera; family Figitidae; genus Leptopilina; species Leptopilina myrica (nomen nudum). Next base: position 17,786,763 of record CM065461.1, read on the forward strand.
ATTAAAATAAATAAAATGTTAAATTAAGTATGCAAGGTGCATGTTAATTACCATTTATTCATAGATCATTTGAGCATTTTTTACACACTTAAAACATGTTTATACACATTAAAGTTCCTAACGCTCTTAGATTACACAGCCACACAAAAAAAAATTTGTGTTTTGACCTAGAGGTCTCACTATATGTACTTTATGTTTTTGGGGGTTTTAAGGGTCGCTGACTATAAGGGTGGAAAAATCTGTTCCAAAGGTTGTCCCGAGGTTGCAAAATGCAAAAAATCTGCTCCCAGGGTTCTCCCGGGGTTTAAAAGTGTAAAAAATTCAAATTTCTTCAGCCATGGTTTTCGCTATTTTGAGGGCACCCAAATCTGCTAGCTGGGTTGTCCCGGGGTTGGAAAATGAAAAAAATTTGAACCCAACGTTATCCCGGGGTAAAACAATGCAGAAAATTGAAATTAAATCCAAAGCTCTTCAGCCATGGTTTACGTAAGTTAAGGAGGGTCAAAATCTGCTCCAAGGGTTGTACCGGGGTTAAAAAATGCAAAAAATTTGCACCCAACGTTATCCCGGGGTGAAACAATGTAGAAATTTAAAAATAAATTCGAAGCTCTTCAGCCATGGTTTTCGTGAGTTAAGACGAGTCAAAATCTACCCGCAGGGTTGTCCCGGGGTTGGAAAATGCAAAAAATCTGCTCCCAGGGTTCTGCATGGGTTTACAAGTGTAAAAAATTCAAATTTCTTCTGCTTGGGTTTTCGCTATTTTAGGGGCTTCAAAATCTGCTTGCAAGGTTGTCCCGGGGTGGGAAAATGCAAAAAATCTGCTACCAGGGTTGTCCTGGGGTGAGAAAATTAAAAAAATTAAAAGAAAATAATCGTTCTTCAGCCATGGTTTTCGTGAGTTAAGGGGAGTCAAAATCTGCTTGCAGAGTTTGTCCCGGGATTGGAAAATGCAAAAAAATCTGCTCCCAGGGTACTCATTGGGTTTAAAAGTGTAAAAAAAGTGTAAAAGCTATGGTTTTCGCTCTTTTGGGGGCTTCAAAATCTGCTCTCAGGGTTCTAACTGAGTTTAAAAGTGTAAAAAATTCAAATTTCTTCAGCTATGGTTATCGCTATTTTGGGGGCTTGAAAATCTGCTTGTAGAGTTGTCCCGGGGTTGGAAAATGAAAAAAACTGCTCCTGGGATTAAAAAGTGTAAAAAATTCAAATTTCTTCAGCCATGGTTTTTGCTATGTACAGGGCGCTAAAATCTGCTGTCAGGGTTCTAACATGGTTTAAAAATGTAAAAAATTCAAATTTCTTTAGCCATGGTTTTCGCTATTTTATAAGCTTCAAAATCTGCTTGCAGAGTTGTCCGGGGGTTGGAAAATGCAAAAAGTCTGCTTCCAGGGTTCTAACTGGGTTTAAAAGTGTGAAAAATTCAAATTTCTTTAGCCATGGTTTTCGCTTTTTGGGGGCTTCGAAATCTGCTTGCAGAGTTGTCCCGGGGTTGGAAAATGCAAAAAATCTGCTTCCAGGGTTCTTTCACGTTTGAAAGTTTAGAAAATTTAAATTTCTTTAGCCATGGTTTTTGCTATGTTGAGGGCGCCAAAATCTGCTCTCAGGGTTCTAACTGGGTTTAAAAGTGTAAAAAATTCAAATTTCTTCAGCCATGGTTTTTGCTATGTAGATGGCGCTAAAATCTGCTCTCAGGGTTCTAACTTGGTTTAAAAGTGTAAAAAATTCAAATTTCTTTAGCCATGGTTTTCGCTATTTTGGAAGCTTCAAAATCTGCTTGCAGAGTTGTCTTGAGGTTGGAAAATGCAAAAAAATCTGCTCCCATGGAACTCACTGGGTTTAAAAGTCTAAAAAATTTAAATTTCTTCAGCCATGATTTTCGCTATTTTGGGGGCTTCAAAATCTGCTTGCAGAGTTGTCCCGGGGTTGGAAAATGCAAACAATCTGCTTCCAGGGTTCTGACTGGGTTTAAAAGTGTAAAAAATACAAATTTCTTTAGCTATGGTTTTTGCTATGTTGAGGGCGCTAAAATCTGCTCTCAGGGTTCTAACTGGGTTTAAAAGTGTGAAAAATTCAAATTTCTTCAGCTATGGTTTTCGCTATTTTAGGGGCTTCAAAATCTGCTTGCAGAGTTGTCCCGGGGTTGGAAAATGAAAAAACCTGCTCCTGGTGTTGAAAAGTTTAAAAAATTCAAATTTCTTCAGCCATGGTTTTTGCTTTGTAGAGGGCGCCAAAATCTGCTCTCAGGGTTCTGACTGGGTTTAAAAGTGTAAAAAATACAAATTTCTTTAGCTATGGTTTTTGCTATGTTGAGGGCGCTAAAATCTGCTCTCAGGGTTCTAACTGGGTTTAAAAGTGTGAAAAATTCAAATTTCTTCAGCTATGGTTTTCGCTATTTTAGGGGCTTCAAAATCTGCTTGCAGAGTTGTCCCGGGGTTGGAAAATGAAAAAACCTGCTCCTGGTGTTGAAAAGTTTAAAAAATTCAAATTTCTTCAGCCATGGTTTTTGCTTTGTAGAGGGCGCCAAAATCTGCTCTCAGGGTTCTAAACTGGGTTTAAAAGTGTAAAAAATTCAAATTTCTTCAGCTATGGTTTTTGCTATGTTGAGGACGCTAAAATCTGCTCTCAGGGTTCTAACTGGGTTTAAAAGTGTAAAAAATTCAAATTTCTTTGGCCATGGTTTTCGCTATTTTGGGGGCTTCAAAATCTGCTTGCAGAGTTGTCCCGGGGTTGGAAAATGAAAAAAAACTGCTCCTGGCGTTGAAAAGTGTAAAAAATTCAAATTTCTTCATCCATGGTTTTTGCTATGTAGAGGGCGCCAAAATCTGCTCTCAGGGTTCTAACTGGGTTTAAAAGTGTAAAAAATTCAAATTTCTTTAGCCATGGTTTTCGCTTTTTTAAGGGGCTTCAAAATCTGCTTTCAGAGTTGTTCCGGGGTTGGAAAATGCAAAAAATCTGCTTCCAGGGTTCTTTCACGTTTGAAAGTTTAGAAAATTTAAATTTCTTTAGCCATGGTTTTTGCTATGTTGAGGGCGCCAAAATCTGCTCTCAGGGTTCTAACTGGGTTTAAAAGTGTAAAAAATTCAAATTTCTTCAGCTATGGTTTTTGCTATGTAGATGGCGCTAAAATCTGCTCTCAGGGTTCTAACTTGGTTTAAAAGTGTAAAAAATTCAAATTTCTTTAGCCATGGTTTTCGCTATTTTGGAAGCTTCAAAATCTGCTTGCAGAGTTGTCTTGAGGTTGGAAAATGCAAAAAAATCTGCTCCCATGGAACTCACTGGGTTTAAAAGTCTAAAAAATTTAAATTTCTTCAGCCATGATTTTCGCTATTTTGGGGGCTTCAAAATCTGCTTGCAGAGTTGTCCCGGGGTTGGAAAATGCAAACAATCTGCTTCCAGGGTTCTGACTGGGTTTAAAAGTGTAAAAAATACAAATTTCTTTAGCTATGGTTTTTGCTATGTTGAGGGCGCTAAAATCTGCTCTCAGGGTTCTAACTGGGTTTAAAAGTGTGAAAAATTCAAATTTCTTCAGCTATGGTTTTCGCTATTTTAGGGGCTTCAAAATCTGCTTGCAGAGTTGTCCCGGGGTTGGAAAATGAAAAAACCTGCTCCTGGTGTTGAAAAGTTTAAAAAATTCAAATTTCTTCAGCCATGGTTTTTGCTTTGTAGAGGGCGCCAAAATCTGCTCTCAGGGTTCTAAACTGGGTTTAAAAGTGTAAAAAATTCAAATTTCTTCATCCATGGTTTTTGCTATGTAGAGGGCGCCAAAATCTGCTCTCAGGGTTCTAACTGGGTTTAAAAGTGTAAAAAATTCAAATTTCTTTAGCCATGGTTTTCGCTTTTTTAAGGGGCTTCAAAATCTGCTTTCAGAGTTGTCTAGAGGTTTGAAAAAGCAAAAAAATCTGCTGCCATGGAAGTCACTGGGTTTAAAAGTCTAAAAAATTTAAATTTCTTCAGCCATGATTTTCGCTATTTTGGGGGCTTCAAAAACTGCTTGCAGAGTTGTCCCGGGGTTGGAAAAAGCAAAAAATCTGCTTCCTGGGTTCTTTCAGGTTTAAAAGTGTAGAAAATTCAAATTTCTTCAGCCATGGTTTTTGCTATGTTGAGGGCGCCAAAATCTGCTCTCAGGGTTCTAACTTGGTTTAAAAGTGTAAACATTTCAAATTTCTTCAGCCACGGTTTTCGCTATTTTGGGGGCTTCAAAATCTGCTTGCAGAGTTGTCCCGGGGTTGGAAAATGAAAAAAACTGCTCCTGGGGTTGAAAAGTGTAAAAAATTCAAATTTCTTCAGCCATGGTTTTTGCTTTGTAGAGGGCGCTAAAATCTGCTTTCAGGGTTCTAACTGGGTTTAAAAGTTTGAAAGTGTAGAAAATACAAATTTCTTCAGCCATGGTTTTTGCTATGTTGAGGGCGCTACAATCTGCTTTCAGGGTTCTAACTGGGTTTAAAAGTGTAAAAAATTCAAATTTCTTTAGCCATGGTTTTCGCTTTTTGGGGGCTTCGAAATCTGCTTGCAGAGTTGTCCCGGGGTTGGAAAATGAAAAAAAAACTGCTTCCAGGGTTCTTTCACGTTTGAAAGTTTAGAAAATTTAAATTTCTTTAGCTATGGTTTTTGCTATGTTGAGGGCGCCAAAATCTGCTCTCAGGGTTCTAACTGGGTTTAAAAGTGTAAAAAATTCAAATTTCTTCAGCCATGGTTTTTGCTATGTAGATGGCGCTAAAATCTGCTCTCAGGGTTCTAACTTGGTTTAAAAGTGTAAAAAATTCAAATTTCTTTAGCCATGGTTTTCGCTATTTTGGAAGCTTCAAAATCTGCTTGCAGAGTTGTCTTGAGGTTGGAAAATGCAAAAAAATCTGCTCCCATGGAACTCACTGGGTTTAAAAGTCTAAAAAATTTAAATTTCTTCAGCCATGATTTTCGCTATTTTGGGGGCTTCAAAATCTGCTTGCAGAGTTGTCCCGGGGTTGGAAAATGCAAACAATCTGCTTCCAGGGTTCTGACTGGGTTTAAAAGTGTAAAAAATACAAATTTCTTTAGCTATGGTTTTTGCTATGTTGAGGGCGCTAAAATCTGCTCTCAGGGTTCTAACTGGGTTTAAAAGTGTGAAAAATTCAAATTTCTTCAGCTATGGTTTTCGCTATTTTAGGGGCTTCAAAATCTGCTTGCAGAGTTGTCCCGGGGTTGGAAAATGAAAAAACCTGCTCCTGGTGTTGAAAAGTTTAAAAAATTCAAATTTCTTCAGCCATGGTTTTTGCTTTGTAGAGGGCGCCAAAATCTGCTCTCAGGGTTCTAAACTGGGTTTAAAAGTGTAAAAAATTCAAATTTCTTCAGCTATGGTTTTTGCTATGTTGAGGACGCTAAAATCTGCTCTCAGGGTTCTAACTGGGTTTAAAAGTGTAAAAAATTCAAATTTCTTTGGCCATGGTTTTCGCTATTTTGGGGGCTTCAAAATCTGCTTGCAGAGTTGTCCCGGGGTTGGAAAATGAAAAAAAAACTGCTCCTGGCGTTGAAAAGTGTAAAAAATTCAAATTTCTTCATCCATGGTTTTTGCTATGTAGAGGGCGCCAAAATCTGCTCTCAGGGTTCTAACTGGGTTTAAAAGTGTAAAAAATTCAAATTTCTTTAGCCATGGTTTTCGCTTTTTTAAGGGGCTTCAAAATCTGCTTTCAGAGTTGTCTAGAGGTTTGAAAAAGCAAAAAAATCTGCTGCCATGGAAGTCACTGGGTTTAAAAGTCTAAAAAATTTAAATTTCTTCAGCCATGATTTTCGCTATTTTGGGGGCTTCAAAATCTGCTTGCAGAGTTGTCCCGGGGTTGGAAAATGCAAACAATCTGCTTCCAGGGTTCTGACTGGGTTTAAAAGTGTAAAAAATACAAATTTCTTTAGCTATGGTTTTTGCTATGTTGAGGGCGCTAAAATCTGCTCTCAGGGTTCTAACTGGGTTTAAAAGTGTGAAAAATTCAAATTTCTTCAGCTATGGTTTTCGCTATTTTAGGGGCTTCAAAATCTGCTTGCAGAGTTGTCCCGGGGTTGGAAAATGAAAAAACCTGCTCCTGGTGTTGAAAAGTTTAAAAAATTCAAATTTCTTCAGCCATGGTTTTTGCTTTGTAGAGGGCGCCAAAATCTGCTCTCAGGGTTCTAAACTGGGTTTAAAAGTGTAAAAAATTCAAATTTCTTCAGCCATGGTTTTTGCTATGTTGAGGGCGCCAAAATCTGCTCTCAGGGTTCTAACTTGGTTTAAAAGTGTAAACATTTCAAATTTCTTCAGCCACGGTTTTCGCTATTTTGGGGGCTTCAAAATCTGCTTGCAGAGTTGTCCCGGGGTTGGAAAATGAAAAAAACTGCTCCTGGGGTTGAAAAGTGTAAAAAATTCAAAGCTCTTCAGCCATTGTTTTCGTGAGTTAAAGAGAGTCAAAATCTGCTCAAAGGGTTGTCCCGGGGTTAGAAAATGCAAAAAATCTGCTCCCAAGGTTGTCCCGGGGTTTAATAGTGTAAAAAATTCAAATTTATTCAGCCAAGGTTTTCGTAACCTTAAGGGCGGCAAAATGTGCTCTTCGGGTTGTCACAAGGTTAAAAATTGCAAAAAATCTGCCCTAGGGTTCTCCCGGTTATTAAAAGTGTAAAAAATTCAAATTTCCTCAGTCGTGGTTTTTGTGACTTTAAGGGAGGCAAAATGTGCTCTTAGAGTTTTCCCGTGGTTTAAAAGTGTAAAAATTACTAATTTTTTCAGCCATGATTTTCGTGAGTTTAAGGGCGGCAAAATTTGCTCCTGGGGTTGTCCCGGGGTTCAAAAGAGTAAACAATTCAAATTTTTTTAGCCATGGTTTTCGCTATTTTAGGGGCTTCAAAATATGCTTGCACTGTTGTCCAGGGGTTGGGAAATGCAAAAAATCTGCTTCCAGGGTTCTTTCGGGGTTTAAAAGTGTAAAAAATTCAAATTTCTTTAGCCATGGTTTTCGCTATTTAGGGGGCTTCAAAATCTGCTTGCAGAGTTGTCCCGGGGTTGGAAAATGCAAAATAATCAGCTCCCAGGGTACTCACTGGGTTTAAAAGTGTAAAAAATTCAAATTTCTTCAGCCATGGATTTCGCAATTTTGTGGGCTTGAAAATCTGCTTGCAGAGTTGTCCCGGGGTTGGAAAATGAAAAAAAACTGCTCCTGGGGTTGAAAAGTGTAAAAAATTCAAAGCTCTTCAGCCATTGTTTTCGTAAGTTAAGGAAAGTCAAAATCTGCACCAAGGGTTGTCCCGGGGTTAGAAAATGCAAAAAATCTGTTCCCAAGGTTGTCCCGGGGTTTAAAAGTGTAAAAAATTCAAATTCATTCAGCCAAGGTTTTCGTAACCTTAAGATCGGCAAAATGTGCTCTTCGGGTTGTCCCAATGTTGAAAAATGCAAAAAATCTGCCCCTAGGGTTCTCACGGTTTTTAAAAGTGTAAAAAATTCAAATTTCCTCAGTCGTGGTTTTTGTGACTTTAAGGGAGGCAAAATCTGCTCTTAGAGTTTTCCCGTGGTTTAAAAGTGTAAAAATTACTAATTTTTTCAGCCATGATTTTCGTGAGTTTAAGGGCGGCAAAATTTGCTCCTGGGGTTGTCCCGGGGTTTAAAAGTGTAAAAAATTCAAATTTCTTTAGCCATGGTTTTCGCTATTTTGGGGGCTTGAAAATCTGCTTGCAGAGTTGTCCCGGGGTTGGAAAATGAAAAAAAATGCTCCTGGGGTTTAAAAGTGTAAAAAATTCAAATTTCTTCAGCCATGGTTTTCGCTATTTTGGGGGCTTCAAAATCTGCTTGCAGTGTTGTCCCGGGGTTGGAAAATGAAAAAAAAACTGCTCCTGGTGTTGAAAAGTGTAAAAAATTCAAATTTCTTCAGCCATGGTTTTTGCTTTGTAGAGGGCGCTAAAATCTGCTTTCAGGGTTCTAACTGGGTTTAAAAGTGTAAAAAATTCAAATTTCTTCAGCCATGGTTTTCGCTATTTTGGGGGCTTCAAAATCTGCTTGCAGAGTTGTCCCGGGGTTGGAAAATGAAAAAAAACTGCTCCTGGCGTTGAAAAGTGTCAAAAATTCAAATTTCTTTAGCCATGGTTTTCGCTATTTTGGAAGCTTCAAAATCTGCTTGCAGAGTTGTCCCGGGGTTGTAAAATGCAAAAAAATCTGTTCCCAGGGTACTTACTGGGTTTAAAAGTGTAAAAAATTCAAATTTCTTTAGCCATGGTTTTCGCTATTTAGGGGGCTTCAAAATCTGCTTGCAGAGTTGTCCCGGGGTTGGAAAATGAAAAAAACTGCTCCTGGGGTTGAAAAGTGTATAAAATTCAAATTTCTTCAGCCATGGTTTTCGCTATTGTGGGGGCTTCAAAATCTGCTTGCAGAGTTGTCCCGGGGTTGGAAAATGAAAAAAAAACTGCTCCTGGTGTTGAAAAGTGTAAAAAATTCAAATTTCTTCAGCCATGGTTTTTGCTTTGTAGAGGGCGCTAAAATCTGCTTTCAGGGTTCTAACTGGGTTTAAAAGTTTGAAAGTGTAGAAAATTCAAATTTCTTCAGCCATGGTTTTTGCTATGTTGAGGGCGCTACAATCTGCTTTCAGGGTTCTAACTTGGTTTAAAAGTGTAAAAAATTCAAATTTCTTCAGCTATGGTTTTCGCTATTTTAGGGGCTTCAAAATCTGCTTGCAGAGTTGTCCCGGGGTTGGAAAATGAAAAAACCTGCTCCTGGTGTTGAAAAGTTTAAAAAATTCAAATTTCTTCAGCCATGGTTTTTGCTTTGTAGAGGGCGCCAAAATCTGCTCTCAGGGTTCTAAACTGGGTTTAAAAGTGTAAAAAATTCAAATTTCTTCAGCTATGGTTTTTGCTATGTTGAGGACGCTAAAATCTGCTCTCAGGGTTCTAACTGGGTTTAAAAGTGTAAAAAATTTAAATTTCTTTGGCCATGGTTTTCGCTATTTTGGGGGCTTCAAAATCTGCTTGCAGAGTTGTCCCGGGGTTGGAAAATGAAAAAAAAACTGCTCCTGGCGTTGAAAAGTGTAAAAAATTCAAATTTCTTCATCCATGGTTTTTGCTATGTAGAGGGCGCCAAAATCTGCTCTCAGGGTTCTAACTGGGTTTAAAAGTGTAAAAAATTCAAATTTCTTTAGCCATGGTTTTCGCTTTTTTAAGGGGCTTCAAAATCTGCTTTCAGAGTTGTCTAGAGGTTTGAAAAAGCAAAAAAATCTGCTGCCATGGAAGTCACTGGGTTTAAAAGTCTAAAAAATTTAAATTTCTTCAGCCATGATTTTCGCTATTTTGGGGGCTTCAAAAACTGCTTGCAGAGTTGTCCCGGGGTTGGAAAAAGCAAAAAATCTGCTTCCTGGGTTCTTTCAGGTTTAAAAGTGTAGAAAATTCAAATTTCTTCAGCCATGGTTTTTGCTATGTTGAGGGCGCCAAAATCTGTTCTCAGGGTTCTAACTTGGTTTAAAAGTGTAAACATTTCAAATTTCTTCAGCCACGGTTTTCGCTATTTTGGGGGCTTCAAAATCTGCTTGCAGAGTTGTCCCGGGGTTGGAAAATGAAAAAAACTGCTCCTGCGGTTGAAAAGTGTAAAAAATTCAAAGCTCTTCAGCCATTGTTTTCGTGAGTTAAAGAGAGTCAAAATCTGCTCAAAGGGTTGTCCCGGGGTTAGAAAATGCAAAAAATCTGCTCCCAAGGTTGTCCCGGGGTTTAAAAGGGAAAAAATTTCAAATTTATTCAGCCAAGGTTTTCGTAACCTTAAGGGCGGCAAAATGTGCTCTTCGGGTTGTCACAAGGTTAAAAATTGCAAAAAATCTGCCCTAGGTTTCTCCCGGTTATTAAAAGTGTAAAAAATTCAAATTTCCTCAGTCGTGGTTTTTGTGACTTTAAGGGAGGCAAAATGTGCTCTTAGAGTTTTCCCGTGGTTTAAAAGTGTAAAAATTACTAATTTTTTCAGCCATGATTTTCGTGAGTTTAAGGGCGGCAAAATTTGCTCCTGGGGTTGTCCCGGGGTTCAAAAGAGTAAAAAATTCAAATTTCTTCAGCCATGGTTTTCGCTATTTTGGGGGCTTCAAAATCTGCTTGCAGAGTTGTCCCGGGGTTGGAAAATGAAAAAAAACTGCTCCTGGCGTTGAAAAGTGTCAAAAATTCAAATTTCTTTAGCCATGGTTTTCGCTATTTTGGAAGCTTCAAAATCTGCTTGCAGAGTTGTCCCGGGGTTGTAAAATGCAAAAAAATCTGTTCCCAGGGTACTTACTGGGTTTAAAAGTGTAAAAAATTCAAATTTCTTTAGCCATGGTTTTCGCTATTTAGGGGGCTTCAAAATCTGCTTGCAGAGTTGTCCCGGGGTTGGAAAATGAAAAAAACTGCTCCTGGGGTTGAAAAGTGTATAAAATTCAAATTTCTTCAGCCATGGTTTTCGCTATTGTGGGGGCTTCAAAATCTGCTTGCAGAGTTGTCCCGGGGTTGGAAAATGAAAAAAAATGCTCCTGGGGTTTAAAAGTGTAAAAAATTCAAATTTCTTCAGCCATGGTTTTCGCTATTTTGGGGGCTTCAAAATCTGCTTGCAGAGTTGTCCCGGGGTTGGAAAATGAAAAAAAAACTGCTCCTGGTGTTGAAAAGTGTAAAAAATTCAAATTTCTTCAGCCATGGTTTTTGCTTTGTAGAGGGCGCTAAAATCTGCTTTCAGGGTTCTAACTGGGTTTAAAAGTGTAAAAAATTCTAATTTCTTCAGCCATGGTTTTCGCTATTTTGGGGGCTTCAAAATCTGCTTGCAGAGTTGTCCCGGGGTTGGAAAATGAAAAAAAACTGCTCCTGGCGTTGAAAAGTGTCAAAAATTCAAATTTCTTTAGCCATGGTTTTCGCTATTTTGGAAGCTTCAAAATCTGCTTGCAGAGTTGTCCCGGGGTTGTAAAATGCAAAAAAATCTGCTCCCTGGGTACTTACTGGGTTTAAAAGTGTAAAAAATTCAAATTTCTTTAGCCATGGTTTTCGCTATTTAGGGGGCTTCAAAATCTGCTTGCAGAGTTGTCCCGGGGTTGGAAAATGAAAAAAACTGCTCCTGGGGTTGAAAAGTGTATAAAATTCAAATTTCTTCAGCCATGGTTTTCGCTATTGTGGGGGCTTCAAAATCTGCTTGCAGAGTTGTCCCGGGGTTGGAAAATGAAAAAAAACTGCTCCTGGTGTTGAAAAGTGTAAAAAATTCAAATTTCTTCAGCCATGGTTTTTGCTTTGTAGAGGGCGCTAAAATCTGCTTTCAGGGTTCTAACTGGGTTTAAAAGTTTGAAAGTGTAGAAAATTCAAATTTCTTCAGCCATGGTTTTTGCTATGTTGAGGGCGCTACAATCTGCTTTCAGGGTTCTAACTGGGTTTAAAAGTGTAAAAAATTCAAATTTCTTCAGCCATGGTTTTCGCTATTTTGGGGGCTTCAAAATCTGCTTGCAGAGTTGTCCCGGGGTTGGAAAATGAAAAAAAAACTGCTCCTGGTGTTGAAAAGTGTAAAAAATTCAAATTTCTTCAGCCATGGTTTTTGCTTTGTAGAGGGCGCTAAAATCTGCTTTCAGGGTTCTAACTGGGTTTAAAAGTGTAAATAATTCAAATTTCTTCAGCCATGGTTTTCGCTATTTTGGGGGCTTCAAAATCTGCTTGCAGAGTTGTCCCGGGGTTGGAAAATGAAAAAAACTGCTCCTGGCGTTGAAAAGTGTCAAAAATTCAAATTTCTTTAGCCATGGTTTTCGCTATTTTGGAAGCTTCAAAATCTGCTTGCAGAGTTGTCCCGGGGTTGTAAAATGCAAAAAAATCTGCTCCCTGGGTACTTACTGGGTTTAAAAGTGTAAAAAATTCAAATTTCTTTAGCCATGGTTTTCGCTATTTAGGGGGCTTCAAAATCTGCTTGCAGAGTTGTCCCGGGGTTAGAAAATGAAAAAAACTGCTCCTGGGGTTGAAAAGTGTATAAAATTCAAATTTCTTCAGCCATGGTTTTCGCTATTGTGGGGGCTTCAAAATCTGCTTGCAGAGTTGTCCCGGGGTTGGAAAATGAATAAAAACTGCTCCTGGTGTTGAAAAGTGTAAAAAATTCAAATTTCTTCAGCCATGGTTTTTGCTTTGTAGAGGGCGCTAAAATCTGCTTTCAGGGTTCTAACTGGGTTTAAAAGTTTGAAAGTGTAGAAAATTCAAATTTCTTCAGCCATGGTTTTTGCTATGTTGAGGGCGCTAAAATCTGCTCTCAGGGTTCTAACTGGGTTTAAAAGTGTAAAAAATTCAAATTTCTTCAGCTATGGTTTTCGATATTTTAGGGGCTTCAAAATTTGCTTGCAGAGTAGTCCCGGGGTTGGAAAATGCAAAAAAATCTGCACAAAAAGTTGCATTAGTGAATTAAGAGTGCTTTTAGAAAGATAAATATATTTATGCGTTTTGTGGACAATTATTTAATGTTAAGATATTTCTAAATAAAGCAAAAACATTAGTTTTTATAAATGTAAAGAAAATGTAATGTTTTGAACGTTTTTATTATTTAATTTTTAAAGTAGTATTGAACACAGGTTTTTTCGCACATGCGTTTATTTCTACGCCGTGTAATACATCCTAAAGGGCCATGCATTCTCACGATCAGGGCAAATGACCCGTACATTAAATTATTTTAAATAAATACTATTAATTTTTCAAAACTTTTACCTCCTAATAATATCATTCATCATGATTTAATCGTATGCTATAAAAAATAAATAAAAAATTTGGAATATTTAGAGATACACGTGTTTATATATTATAAAAACTCCCCTCCGTTACTGTTCATAAAGAAAGTTTCATTTATAAATAGGTATTATATTAATTCTGCAATATTATAAAATCTTTTGCCGGGTAAAATCTACTTATTATTCTAATTTGTAATTGATTCATTAAAAATATAGTACAATATTTGTAAAGTATTATTTCATAGAATTAAATTAGTTTTGTGCAGAAATAAAACTCCCCTTCGTTACCACACACAAAGATAATTATAAAATATAGAAAAAAACGATGAAATAAAAATAAATAAATCAAAACTATTTGTAGTGTCAGTATAGTTATGGTCATAGCATAAAATGATGAAATAAAAAGAAAATAATCAGGTTTAAAAGGATTTTTAGTGTGTCAGTGTTCATCGACACAATAAAAACTCCTCTCCGTTACCGCAATAAATTTAGTTTTTTCAAAGTAAATAATAATAATAATTATTAATAATTTTATTCACATTTTTTTCTTTAAAAACAAAGAAAACCAAAGATGTTATTAATTTATTTATAAAATTTATTTTTTACAACAGAAAGAACATATTTCGAAGCTATCTCATAAAAGAAAACTAACCTCCGTTACCGATGGTATATTTCCATTACATAGTACCTGAATTACAGAATTTATTAATCATGGGATTCGTTTGAAACTCGTTATCAGTTTTTTAAAATCAAAAATGGCGGATCCAATATGGCGGACACATTTTTAAACAATTTCTTGGGTTCACTTAAAACTTGTCACTCGGAGGTTTTCGAGGTCGCTGATAACGAATCCCATGTCAGTTTTTCAAAATTCAGAATGGCGGATCCAATATGGCGGACACTTTTATTAAAAACTCGTTGAATTTACTTGAAACTTGTTACTCGGGGGTTTTCGAGGTCGCTAATTACAAATCGGGTATCAGTTTTCCAAAATCCAAAATGTCGGATCCAATATGGTGGACACTTTTTGAAACATTCATCGGATTCGATTAAAACTCGTTTCTCGGGGATTTTTAGGGTCGATAATTACGAATTTCAAGTCAGTTTTTTAAAATTTAAAATGGCGAATCTGATATGGCAAACAAATTTTTGGAACATTCACTTTTTTAATCATTATTTGGATTCGCTTTAAATCTGTGGCTCTGGGCTTTTCGCAATCGCTTAATCTGATATGATGCCCTTTTAACTCCATAACTTCAGAATTCAATGAACTGTTCATAAAAGTGTCAACCAAATTGAATCCGCCATTTTGGATTTTTAAAAACTGATATCGGATTCGTAATCGGCGTACCCCGAAAACCTCAGAGTAACGAGTTTCAAGCAAATTCGATGAATTTTTCAAAAAAGTGTCCGCCATATTGAATCCGCCATTTTGGATTTTAAAAAACTGACAGAAGGTTTTTAAAAATATATTTTAAAAAATTTTTTCAACAATTTTTTAATTTTTGAAAAAATTAATTTTTGGATTTTTTGAAATAACTTTTTTCTATATTAAAATTTTTATTAATTCTTGTCAAAATTGCATTCCTGACATAAAAACGAATCGATTCATGTATATAAAGTATATATTTTATGAAAATTTATAAAATTAATTAATATTTTAATTTTTCACAAAAAATTTAAATTTTGTATTTTTTGACATTTTATCATCGGATTCAAAAACCTATTGATGGATTTATTTCAAACTTGGTAGCTAGGGGTTTTTTTGGGTCGCTGATGACGAATATGAAGTTAGATTTTAAAAATTCAAAATGGCGGCTCCAATATGGCTAACGAATTTTTTAAAAATTGATAGATTAGCTTCACACTTGTTATCTAGGGGTTTTTTTGGGTTGATGGTTACGAATCTGAAGTTAGATTTTCAAAACTCGAAATGGAAATTCTTATATACATAAGTATGGTATTTACGTCCTTTTATGGTGTCGCACTCTTTTGCCTCAAAGGATCTGTGTAATGGTTTTCGTTTCAAATTGGTGCCTCCAGGTACAATATCTCTTTTCAGCATCCAACAGTAGTCGGATATCATATATACATCCCATCTTCCTTGATAAAGACGCTTAAATTCTTTAAGATCTTGATGGAATCGTTCTCCTTGTTCTACACTGTAATCTCCCAAATTTTCAGGGAATCGATCCCGATGTGAGTCTAAGTAATTCATCTTTTTGCTCATTTAGCATCCTAACTTACAAATTTTTTTAATCATATCACTAACTATTTGCTCCCAATTTTTACTCTTGTGATTACCCAGAAAATTTTCGACAACTGCTTTGAAACTAAGCCATGAGGCTTTCTCCTTTTTATTCATCTTGGTGATAAATTGCTCATCTTTTAACAATTTGCAAATTTGTGGTCCGTCGAAAACCCTTTCTTTTAGTTTCGCATCAGATATTTCTGCAAACTTTTGTGTCAGGTATTTTAAACAGTTTCCTTCTTTATCTAAGGCTTTGACTAATTGTTTCGATTCTCCTAGTTTCGTGTGTAAGAATGAATCTGGTTCGAAAGAATTCCTTTTTGGCCATTGTTTTTTAATGTAGTGATTTGCTCGATCTCTACTGTCCCACAAACACAGGAAACATGGTGTTTTTGTAAAACCTGATTGTTGTCCAAGTAGAATGCTTAAAATCTCCACAAATTTGCCAGTTCTGTTGTCGGTATCTAATTTTATCCAAAACTAGTTTCATATAATCATAGTTTTCTTTCATTTCCGTTGAATGCGCTATTGGAATTGGAGCACAAATATTAGTATTATGTAGTAGTACTACTTTTAAGCTTCTTTTCGAAAAGTCAATAAATAGTCGTCCTCATCATCGGTTCTCATGTCTTTATTTTCAAAATCTAGAACATCTTCAGTTAAACTGTCAATTTCCAAGGTTTTGGGAGAAGAAGGTAGATTACATTAAATTTCTGGTTTTTTACAGTAGAGATATTAGCATACAATATGTTCTTTTTATTTTTGTTATTATATTCTTGCACATTGGTGTTGCAAAAATAACAATCTTTTTGATTTAATAGTTTTTCCCACAAAGTTGGCTTTATAAACTTTAGTTTGTCCTCTTTTTTATGATTCCAACGAGTTAACATTGTGTAACAGGAACTGCAAATTTTGTGTGGAACAAAATTTTTATCCTGATTGGCTATCTCAAGATCAAAACAATCTTTGTAGATCTGTTTGATATTTTCATTTATTGATTTACGATTTTTGGGGACATCGAATTGTCTACATATGTAACAAAATGCATCTGCATTGCTGTCGCATAAGTGTTCCGACGTTGTTACTGCAAAATTAAGTTTTAAAGCCTTTGTAATTTTATTATTCTGTATAAATCACGGCCAGTAAAGAATTTGCGCCTTGTCGTTATTCCCAAGCGTTTCAATTAAATTATAACCTCAAAATAAGCACTTTTCACAATTCCGCCATTTTGAAAAAATACAGTGTACTGCACAGTGTTCTATGACTTTAACTATGTATTCAGTGTCTTAGACAAAACTATTTATTAAAATCGACAAAACGAAATTAAATGATATTTTTTAAATGTAACTGAATATTCAGTTATTAATACTACATACTAACTAACTAAACATGTTAAGTAAAATTAACTACAACTTTTCTCTCCGTGTAGTCTAAAATTTGAAGTCATCAGAAATAGTCACCCGCACTACAGCCAAAAAAATGTAATCAGCAGTAGTAGTCGCCCGTACTAAACTCTTAAAAGTCGTTCTTAAAAATCTAATCAACAGAAGAAGTTACCAAATTGCAGTCTAAAAATATCAATCTAAACAAGTATGAGTGAGCAAGTATGAGTGGCATTTGTTAATAATTTTTATCAAGAATTTTTTAAATTTAAATGGAATAAATGAAATATATTTTCAAAATTACCATTTGAATAGAAAGAAACCGCTGTTGGTAAAGAATAGAGCGCTACTGCACTGCGCGAACTATATACCGATTATGCGCCGCATTGAAAAAAGCCTATGCCGCATTGTACTCATATTTAACAGTTAATCTAACTTATTTTCTTTAAACTTCATTTTCACACTCACTGTTAGTATTTTTTCATTCCTTTAATTTACTCGTTTCATAGAAAGATATTTTGGCCGCCATTCTGGATTTTTGAAAAGGTTACATATTTTTCGAAAGTACTTATATATATGAATAATTTTTGGGTATAAGCAATTTTTTTGGAAGCTCTCAAGTTTGGACATCGGTGTGGCCCGCTTAACATGAAACGTCCCATATATATATATATATATATATATATATATATATATATTTCAAATTAATTTAATTGTATTAAAAGTTTTCAACTAACTTCCTCAGGATTGATGTCTACAACTAAAACATTATAATCATCATCGTCGCTAATGATAATAATTTCGTCATCACCAACTTTTTCCATACTTTTATTTTAGGGTAAGTCCGGGGTAGATGGCCATAGTTTTTTCAAAGTACTGTAAAAATTATGAAAAAGCGTTCTTTGTCTAAACTTTTATTGGTAATTGAATGTTGAACACTTCACTTTAAAAAAACGAAACATAAAATAAAATATTTTCATAGCCACAATCTTAAAATTTACATTTTCGAAAAATTGCATTCGGCCATCTCTCCCGGAATGTCCGAGTGAGATGGCCACATGTGTGCGGGAGAGATGGCCACTATCTATAATTTTTTAATTTTAACTTAAATTTAATTTCTAATCGTTCACATTACTTTCCTCTTTTTCTGGTCGTATTTTGAACATTTTTCATGACATTCAGTACAGTTCTTATGTACCCAAGAATTTCAAATATTGCACTTAATCCAATCTTCAATTAACGTTTTTTGATTGTAACTTTTGCGTCAACCTACAAATAAATCTCCATCTCTGGTGTCTATTGGATCAATTATTTTATTCTCAGACATTTTTAATTTGTTTTTCATTAATATTTCTTAAGTATATAACATTAACATCAAAAAATTTTAATAAAAGTCATCAGTGGCCATCTTACCCAATAATTAATGATAAAAGTAAACATAAAAATATTAAATAAATAAAATAATTTTCCCTTTCATTTTTTGTTTATATCGAAGCGTGGGTTATGCACTACGCATTAAGATTTAAAATTTTTAATTATATTAAAAAATAACAATATGGTGACAAGAAATCAAAAATTTTCAACTTATTTTAGACCCGTGCAAAAAAAATAAACAAGGATTACACTAACAGTTTTATTATTTTTCATCAATTTATTTTTAAGATTTAATATGAATCACAGAAGGTTGAAGAATACCCCATAATAAGTGATATTTCTTTAGAAATTCTGTAAAATATTTGAACTGGCCAACTCTCCCGTATGGCCATCTCCCCCGGACTTACCCTAATTGATAGGATCCATTTTTATAATTTTCTAAAATGTTATTGATTGAATTATTTAATTATATAGATGAAATTAAAGCAAACAATAAAGAAGATAAATAAAAATAATTAAAAAATGTGAATTTTTTTGTCGTTTATACTCCTGCCCTATTGGCCTTACGCTCTCGGCAAGAGTCCCTGCTGATACTTTTTTTGGTTTAAGCATAACCATTCTACAAATATTAGCAACTTTATTTAACCTAATGTGCCTACAGTGCGACTTTCAAAGATAGGAGTACTCGCATTTGCCTGGACCACCCGAAATTGGGTTTTCTCGCCAGAGAAGAGGGAAAACTGTAGAAAAACCTCTTCTGAGTACAACCGGTTTATCGACAGTCTAGTTTCGTCGGTAGGCATCGGACAATAATCGACAATGCATACCGTCGCACCTAGACGTCAAACCTCCCGCTCGGAATATCTCACCTGTCAGAAAAAATGCCCGGCTGACGGAGGGCGCGAACCTCGCTTGCACCACCCGCAAAGCTGGAGCTCTAACCAACTGAGCTATTCCGTCCGTTCAAAAAAGAATGAATTAAGTATATGTTAAATTTAATTTTTTTTATATTTTATGAATCAAAAGAGACTTCTCACAATAAAAGAAATGTTTTTTATCTTCAGGGGTGAATTTAAACAATTAATTGTACCTTACTACCCATATCTGTTACAGAGACTCGTTAGCTTCCGAAGTCTCTATGCAACTCCTTCTAGGAATTTGTGAGAGCCGGTGAACAGATTAGCTCCTCATGTTCTCCAGCTCTACAGAAGGAATTCATCTCTTGGCAAGGAACAGCTCCTCACTGTCCATGAAATAGATCGAGGGTAAAGGATAAGAGTGTGAGCTGCTGTCGGTCGGCCTCGGAGCAAGCCCAAAGTCCGGTCGTAGTAGGCAGACTGATGAAATTGAATGTGCAACTAAGTATTATAGATCGCTGGCTCTCCTCAGGTATGACAAGAGGTAAGAGCGATCCTTACATGCGCGGCAGTGAGTGTGCCATCGGTACTTCTCTCTCGCCAGCCAGGCAGTGAACACAGCAATATACTATATAGATATATAATGCGTATAGAATTTAAATTGAATGAATTCGACACGAAATAAATTTGAATTTAAAATTATGCTCAACATTACAGATCGAAACATTGTACCAAACTCTCGCATTGTCCTTTCTACAGGATTGGACTGCGGGTGTCGTATCGAAGAGAACAAAACCTTCACTCCGTTTGCCTTTGGCTTTTCTACATTCACAAAATAATCATTTTGCAATTTATAGAGACATACCTTAGTTACGGCGCGCTTAATTGAATATAATCTCACAATTTTTGAAAAAGTGTCCTGCACCACAAAAATGAATTGTACACCCGCTATTGACATCGGAAAAGGACCAAAAAACCAACGGTGACCAATTAATTTGTCGCACCGACCGAAATGAAATTATATTGATCCTCTATACGATACATCAAATATTTCGTCCTCTGACAAAGGTCGCAGGTAAGATTAAAATGTTGTTTATCCCTTTTCATATATTTCCAAAAGAAAAATCGAGCAAGATAACTCTGCATTTTCAAACTACCGACATGCCCTAATTCTTCGTGAACGTATAACAATAGGTCATTGACAAAAACACGCGGAATCATAAATTTCTATTCTAAACGATTCTTTAATCGACAATATAGGATGTTCGATTCCTTACGAATCTCAATCCTAGATGGTAATTTTTCTCGTAAAAATTGGATCATTTCATCGTTTTCTTGCATTCGCGGCAAGAGCTTTAAATCATCTAATAACACCAGCACACACAAAAAAAATTCGAGTGCGAAGACTGACACATGGTAGGTTCTCTTCCTTGGGGTGTATCTAAAGAGAAAAAAGTAGTCGGACCAAAAGTTTAATGTTGGTATTTTTTTACACGCCTAGTAAGGTGGTGTAGTCTGAGAAAATGATTTGCATGGGGATTTACTGAATTTTATGTTTTAAACAGACTTATCGCATGTTTTTACTGTTGATTTGAATTCAGTGACTCTAATTACAAATTTTTCCTAAGTAAAAGTAAGAAAGATAAATTAAAAATTCTTTTTTATTTTGTTAGTAGAAATCATAGGCGTTCAAATTATATAAATTAACTTGGATTTAGAGAATAATTTCCTTGGTTTTTACCGTTCTGAAAAAAGTGAGCGGGTTTACCCCAGTCTCCCCTACAGGTCTGAATCACAAATAAATCGCGCCGTATTTAAAAATTAAATTTGAATATTATGAACAGATTTCAAAATATTTAGCAGAAAATTTTGTATCTTAAAGCATAAAAAGGTGACAAAGCATCAAAATAGGTGAAATAGGTGATAAATCATTAAAATTGGTGAAATAGGTGACAAATTTGAAAAAGGGTGAAAAAAGGTGAACCCCTTCGGAGTCACGCTAATACAAAACTTCACTTAACCACAGATCACTTGCATCCGTCTGCAAACGAAACTTAGAATTCGTAAAAATATGGTGCAAAACCATAGAATTAAGAAAATTTCTTTTTATATTTTCAAACGTGATGTCGTGATCCTTTGTCCACCTCCAACGAATTTTCGGCGTCAATAAGTCACGGAAAGGCGCAATGAAATCAGCATGACTACGCACAAATTTTCTAGAGAATGCACACACTTCTAAAAATCCCTGGAGTTGTTTACGATCTCTCGGTGCTGGAAAACTTTGTATCATCTCAATTTTTCGGGATCAACTTGAACTATCTTTCGATCAATTATCACTCCCAGAAATTTTATCGAATCACAAAAGAACCGCGATTTTTTTAAACTCAACGTAAAACCCAATTCTTTTAACTTTTTTTATAAACATTAACAAATCAAAGTGCTCCATAAATAAATCTGAAACCATTAAAAAATCATCGACGTACGATTTCACACGTTATCGCAATTCCGCGCATAATCCGAGACTAACAGCCGTAATAAATCCGGCACCAGCAGTTTTCAGTCCGAAAGGGACCCCTTCAAACTGGTAGCCGTTGTCATTATATAAAAATGATGTATACTTTCTCGAATCTTTCGCTAATGGAATTTGCCAGTAACCCTGCACAAAATCAGTCGTAGATATAAATTTAATACCATCCACATAGCACAGAAACTTCCAGGAAGTTTCCCGTAACAACTTCGGCAGTTACCTTTGGTAACTTCCTGTAAATTTCCAGGAAATACAATAATGTCTGCGGTTAGAAGATTCCCATGGAAACATCCCTTGAGAGTTTCCTGAAAACTAACAGTGGAAACTTCTCGGAAGCTGTCAATGTAAGTTTCCTGGAAGTTACGAAGAAGTTTCCAAAAATTATTTAAAAAATTTTAGTGAAATTATTATTTAAAAAGGTTTAAAAAATTTAAATTATTCACATTATGGCGATTCCGAATTCCAATGAAAAAATATTCTGTGACTCCAACTTATATCGCTTCACTTTTACTGCTGAGATTGATGGTTATTTAACAAGAATAAGCAACTGCATTTAATTTATAACAAAAATATATATTTGTATCGTTAACCACATAAATTATTCTTACAAGAGTTATGTACACGTCCTGGTACCCACACACATCAAACACTCTTCAAGCTTCTTTTCTATCTGTTCGCTCCGCTCATGCTTCGCGAGGGAGTTCGTCCTGAACCGCTGGTGAATTGTGAAGGAAATTAAAGCACGTTCGCAACCGTCGGAATTATCAGTAAAAAATTCCGGTTTTTCGTATTCCGCGGGGGAAAATCCGTTTTCCATCACGCTGATTCGAAGGCCGAGAAGTACAGTCGATAGCGATCGAGTCAATTCTTCTTTGGAATGGCACATGATCACAGCTTTTAAAACACGATGATTCCGTTTGATCATTTTATTAGCCGCTAGGTGGTAGGCGGTAGTGCGTATTCAGTAGCACCCGATAACCCTTAACCATTCCTTGAAAAGCCGTGCTTCGAACTGGGTTTCTTGTTCTGTGGTCAGTGTCTCCGGTGCACCAAATCGGGTGACCCAATGGTCAACATAAACTCTGCAAACGATTTGTGCGCTTATGTTCGGAATGGGAATGGCCTCTGGCCACTGCTCGGAAAAATCGGTCAATTAGCGTGAGGCAGTACTGAAAATTGTCGCTTTTTTTAGAGGTCCTACGATGTCCATGTGGACGTGATTGAATCTAGCGGATGGAGGCTTGAATTGCGCGAGCATCGGGTGAATGTGTCTACTGACTTTTGCCCTTTGTCATTCCAGGCACTTTTTCGCCCATTTCCTAATATCTTTGTTCATCGAGTTCCAGACGTTTCGTTGATTGATTAATTTGCATTTGGTTTTTGCGCTGGAATGTGAAAGATTGTGCAACAATCGGAATGCTCTTGGTCGGAACAATTCAGGAATGTAAGGACGGAGTGTTTCGCCTACAGTATATGCATTATTTTATTCGTGAACTGTGAAATGTATGCAATTTTGCGTTGTTGCCGTGGAAAAACTCTGTCCGATCGTTGCAAGAGCGCGTAGATTAAGGGCCTGTTATCGAATGTCTCTCAAAATTCTCGCGCCTCCAGGAAGTGCCTGAAGTATTTGATCGCTTCAAAGATCGCGGTCAATCCCCGGTCGTACGCACTGTAGTTTCTCTGCGCAGGGACAAATTTTCGTGAAAAGAATCGGAAGCGTTGACTATCAACTGGGTGTCGATCCGGTTCCGTAACCGAATTTAATCTGCGAAAATCGCCACATATTCTCCATGAGCCGTCCTTTTTTTTCTTCATAAGTATGGGGGATGCCCAGGGACTATTTGACTCTCTACAGATGCCTAACTGTACCATTTATTTAAACTGTTTTTTAGCAGTTTGCAGTTTATCGAAAGGTAATCGTCTCGCATGTTGGGCTAATGGTGGCCCATTTGTGATTATGTGGTGCACTACATTGGACGACTAGTTTCGTCAGTTGGTCTGTTTTTGTTAGTTCTGGAAAGTCGCAGATTATTTTATCGCAGAGGTGATTAATGTTTTTGGTGCTGATGTTCAAAATTAGCACTGTTTTAATGGTCCCGCCTTTTCTCATTTTGGTCATCGAATCTATGAGTTGTTGCGCGCGAAGGTCTACCATCAGTCCGTAATGCGCCAAGAAATCGAATATAGGATGCTCGCGATGCAGAATTTCCAAGAGAGGTCTCTGCGTAACCCGAGATTTACTGTCAGTTCTTTATGTCCGTGTAAAAGGAATCAAAGACAGATCCGATACCGTATCTACGAAAAAACTCAAGTTGAGCTTGTCGTCGAAGATGTGTAAACATTTTCATCTATTATTTGTTTTAATTGTGCCGACATGTTGAGATGAATTTGATTTTTCGGAAGGTGATTTATAGACCCATGCACAGGGTTATGTGCATTTTGTTCATTTATTTTGTAAACGTTAATGATACCAACATATTTCTGAATTTTTCTCTAAAGGAGAACGTTTGCGCTGTTTGTAATCTCGCGATCGTGAATCTGACCTGGAACGATTTCGAAATTGTTCGCATCCCCGATTGCGCCCACGAAACCTTTGGTTTAATGTCGCTATAATATTCACGAGTTCGGTCATTACCGCGTCGATTTTCGCATCGAAAGAGTGCTAGCTTCCCCTGTCGATACTGCGGCTGTGGTCGTGTCGTATTGTTGCATTTCCATTTCCTCTTTTATTTTATAGGCCATAGTTGCCAATTCGTTTGCTATGTTTCTCATTTGATGATGGCGATTCCGAATTCGAATGAAAAAATGTTCTGTGACTCCAACTTATATCGCTCCACCTTTACTGCTGAGATTAATGGTTATTTAACAAGAATAAGTCCCTGCATTTAATATATAACAAGAATATATATTTGTATTGTTAACCACATAAATTATTCTTACAAGAATTAGGTACACGTCCTGGTACCCACACACATCAAACACTCTTCAAGCTTCTTTTCTATCTGTTCGCTCCGTTCATGCTTCGCGAGGGAGTTCGTCCTGAACCGCTGGTGAATTGTGAAGGAAATTAAGGCACGTTCGCCACCATCGAAGCGGTAGATTTGAAAACCTACATAAAATTTTGCATTATTTTAAAATAAAAAAGTGGGTTTAATTAAGAAAATGATCTTCACAACTACAGCACACATAAAGGTAAGGCGGACTCGAACCCCCATAGGCCTCAAAAGTGTCCTCCTGGGAAAGCGCTTTATAAAAAAAATTAACTATAAAACGAAAAAGTTAAATTTTTATAGCTGTAAAACTAACCTTTTTTCTATGCAATCTAATTTAAAAATTATAATTATAACTTTGATTAAAACATTTTTTGAAAATAATTATTGAAAGTGAATTCTATAGACATTAAACATTATTTGAACAAATTACAACATTTTTTCTAAAAGTAATAAAATAGAAGAAGTAATAAAAAATATTAATTCAGTTTTTGAATTCGATATTTAATTCAAAAGAATTTGTCTGAAGTAGAAATTAGTATCCTCAAAGATATAATGAAATATATAATATATAAATTAACCCTGTAAAATCAAGTGTCGATTTGGTTGAGCACATAAAGCGCTATCCCAGCAGCACATTTTTGAGGCCTCTGGTGGTTCGAGTCCGCCTTACCCTCATGTGTGCTGTAGTTATGCAGATCATTTTTTTAATTAAACCTATTTATTTATTTTAAAACAATGCAAAATTTGAATAATAAACACTACGAAATTTAACATAGACATTTTGCAAAATTAATTGTAAAAAATCCCACTGTGAGGCATGCGCGTGATTTAAAAAAAAAATTTAACTCAATAAACGCATCAGGTCCACTCCAGGTATTTTTGGAAAATCTTCGGTACATTATAAGGTATAAATAAATTTTTAAAAAATCTAGTGAAAATATTTAAAAAATATGAATAATACTTTATATTTCATAAGCAATAACGGTAATTTGATATCGGTTTTCAGAAAATGAATATGGCGGATCCAATATGGTGGACAACAAATTTTTTAATGCATCGGATTTACTTGAAATATGTTATTCGGGCGGTTTTCGGGGTCGCTGATGAAGAATCTGATGTTAATTTTCAGAAATTCTAAATGACGGTCCAATATGGCGGAAAAATTTTTTTTTTATTCATTAGATTTAATTGAAAGTTGTTACTCGGGGGTTTTTGGGATCGCTGATACCGAATCTGTTGTTAATTTTCAGAAATTAAAAATGGCGGATCCAATATTGTGGACAAATTTTTTTTAAATTTATCAGATTTTATTGAAAGTTGTTACTCGAGGGTATAAAAATGTATAACATGTAAAAAATATTGAAATTGACTCAGGCTAAAACACAGTCTAATGATATTCTTTAAACCAAATATTAGGCAAAATAAAAAAATATATTGAATTAATCTATTAATATTAATTATAATAATAATTTATTAACAATAATTAAATTTAAAAAAAATTTTTTTTACACTTCTTATTGTTCATATATATTGTCAATATATAATGTAAATCAATATTAATAAAACAAATTAAATAACAGATAAAATTAGATTTGTTACAACTATTCTTTAAAATCATTGTTAAAAACTAAATAAACACACGATTAATTAATGGGAAAGTAATATTTATTATAATGAAATGGAATACACGATGTGCACAATTCGCCATGACTCGCCATGACGCCGACGAAATCAGAACTCAAAATTATACGCTTACTTCCGGCTATGTAAGTTCTTAGTTACTACAAGAAATAAATGTCCCTAACATTCGACCAACAAAAATTTAAATCTCGACCTCGAGATCGTAGTTATAAATGAAAATGGTTAACGTACAATTATAAACGAACATAATAAAATATAATTTTGATCTAAAGAAACATATGATATTATTGTTAGTAACTGACATTTTTAAAATTCAAAAAATAAAATTTTCTTTATTTCTCTTCATCGTTAATGCCTAAACGTTTCGGGGGTTTTCTCAATCTTTTTGGTCTTGAACGCGATTCATCATAGTCCGAGTTGGTCTTCGATGGTTCCGTTTCCGAATTGCTCTTGACGCATTTCGTATCGTCATTTTCGGAAGTTGATGAGTCTGAATTCGAGTCCATCTCGATCAAATCCACTGAGCTGTCGGGATTCCTCATTTTTAGTTGGCTAACGTGTGAGGTTGATGCGTATCTTCTGTCTAGGCCATCCTTTCAGAGTGTAGCGACTCCATAAGTGTCGCCTGGTTTAACTTTCGTTATGACCAATGGTTTGTATCTTGCTCGAACCTTCGATGATTCTCCCGGTGCATATTTTGCTGCTTGCATCATGACTATGTCGCCTATTTCGAATTTGACGTTTTTCACTCGGTTTTTGTCGAATCGTGTTATATATTCATTTTGTCCTTCTTCAATCTTGGTTCGAATTTCGTTTTGGATGATTTCGGAAAGTGTGTAACGGCTGTCGTCGTCTAACGTGATCTTCCTTAGTTCACCTTCATCATGTGGATTTATAAATCCGTAGAGCGTTTCAAATGGACTTTTTCCTGTTGTTTTGTTCGGAAATTCGTTGAGATCTCTCTGCACTTGCTTTAATCTTAAATCCCAATCTCGTCCCTTTAAATGTCGAATACTGTCAAGAATTGCCTAACACATTATAAACTTAAAAAACATTTTTTAGCGCACCGTATAAAACTTTCTGAAAATCAACATCAGATTGCGTATCAGCGACCCCATAAACCCCGGAGTAACAACTTTCAACGAAATCTGATGAATTAAAAAATTTTTTGTCCGCGATATTTGATCCGCCATTTTGAATTTCTGATAATTAACAACAGATTCGGTATCAGCGATCCCAAAACCCGAGTCCCATATATATATATATATATATGAGCAATGGGTTATTGCGTAATGGGTCACTTTGGCCGGGGTGTATTGGCTTGCTTATTCTATGAAGAAAAGCCTTTTTTATTAAAAATATTAATAAAATAATCCTGTCAAGTTTAATTTCTTGTAATATATATATTAATAAATACCAATGATAAGCCTTTTTAAAAAAAATAACTGGGGAATGGATTTTTTAAGTCAATGGATTTTGTATTTCGCTACAACTTATTACAACTTGAAAATTGCATGAAAATGTTTAAAGTTTAAATTAAATATGTTTCATTTTTAATATTCTTTCTTATAAATGTACAATAGAAACCAAAAATGTCAATATTAAATAATATTTTATGATCAAAATTATAATTTCATTGCTGATTCAATACGCCCAGGGTAGTGATCCATTGCGCCCCGGTCCGAAGCGAAATTGCTCACCTTGCATTTCTCCAAAAACCTTGGTCTAGATAAAAAGTATAAGTGATATTAGGGAGTATTTTTTTAGTAGAAAGCTGAGATGTTAAGCTAAGTTTTCCACATGATGAAATTTTTATTAAAGCAAGAATGACGAAGTTAAGCATCAAAAAGTGAAAAGTGATCCATTACGCCCCGGTCTCCCCTACTCATAAAAGTTTATTTACTTCAGGAATATTAATAATAATTATTACTATTCAACAAATTACTCACCAGGTTTTAGTAATCACATAACGAGCTTTAATATAAGCTTGTAACTGTAAATTTTGTTTTAGAGATCGCGGAACAGCATTTTGAAAATTTGTTAAATTTTATCTGCGAATTAGTAATTAGGCGGTGTTTTGCCAGAAATATTTCAATACTGACTTCCCACATAGGATAAAAACTTCCAGGAAACTTCCAGGAAGCTTCCCTTGGGAACCTTTGGAATTTACCCTTAGTAACTTCCTGGAAATTTCCAGGAAATACAATAATGTCCGCAGGTTAGAAGTTTCCAAAAATTATTCAAAATTTTGTTTAGTGAAATTATTATTAAAAAAGGTTTAATAAAATTTAAATGATTCAAATTTTGCATTGTTTTAAAGTAACGTTTGTTTTAAAATAACGAAAATTTTCCAATTTAAAACAAAGTAGTGTTCTTTAGTGCTAAAATAATATTTAACATTAAGTCAGTTGCATTGGACAGAGTTTTATTCAATTTTATTCAAATTAATTTTCAAAAACAAAGCAAATGCCTCACTAATGAAATGGATTTTGAAGTGGTGGAATTTCTCAAATTTCTTTTCGAATCTCTGTGCAACGACTGACATAATATTAAATATCATTGTAATCTTAAAGAACACCACTTTGTCGTAAATTGGAAAATTTTTGTTATTTATCAGTGTTTGTAATAAAAAAATCTAACATTGTTTACTTCAGTTTTGAGAGAAGTCACTAATTAGACGGAATTTTATTTTATTTAATGTTTTCTGTTTATTATCGTCATTTTTGCTTCTTCTCCAAAGGAACACTTGTAGTGATGTCGATTTTGGAATTTCTTAGTATCTTGTGAACAAATTTTTTCTTACACGTTTTGATGGATGTTGATAAAATTTTCTTGATATATTATGATCATGAATATCTAGAATCAAACAAAAGGATTTTCAAAAATATTAAAAAAAAATTTTTTTATCAATTTTTGAATTAAAAAAAAATTGATTTTTGTATTTTTTGAAATAACTTTTTTCTTTATAAAAATTTTAATTAATTCTTATCAAAATTGTATTCCTGACACGAAAACAAATCGATTCATGTATATAAAGTATATATTCTATCAATTTTTATCAAATTCATCGATATTTTTATTTTTTACAAAAAATTTAAATTTTTTTACAAAATAATTGCACAAAAATAGTTTGTTCCTCAAAATAATTACTCTATAATAAAAGATTAAACAATTGGTATATATTATATTGAGAAAGCTAAATGTTCATAGAATGAACAATTTATTACATTACCTCTGCTCCTGAAAACGTTAAATTTCAAAAATTCATAACTTCAGTAATTTTCATCAAATAAAAAAATTTTTAAAAAGGAATTTAATTATTTTTATATAGAATTCGAAAAAATGGTAATAATCCAAAAAAATTTAAAGCACTCAGAGAAAAAGTTTATTTCACTTAACCAAACTGTTTAGTTAACATATTTTATTTGTTACGATAAAACAATTTCGTTGATTTAAATAAAAATTTGGTTCATTCTAATAAATACGTAAAATTTGTTTGGTTATCCAAAAGAAATTTTTTATTTGAAGGTGTTTGTTTCATTTAAAAAAATTAGTGTTTGAATTATATAATATTTTATTTAATTGGTACTTATTTTACTCTAATAATGTTTGAATTTCCTAATTTAATATATTCTAGCATACATATTATTAGTTAATTTATGATTTATTGTATACATATAATTTTAAAATATCAATAATTATATAATAAATTGTAAATCAACGAATAATATGTACTAGAAAATATTGAATTTGGAAATTCAAACATTATTACAGGAAAATAAATAACAAAATTAAGAAAACAAAAACATTTATTTAAATGAACCAAATACGTTAACTAAACCTATTTATTTGAATCAAACAAATCTTTTCTTTTAAAATAAACAAACTTTTTGGTTATATGAAATAAAAATGTTTGTTTAAGTGTAACAACCATTCGGTTAATACAAATAAACGTATTGGAAGAAATTTTTTGGTTGAATCAAACAAACGTTTGTTTGACTGTATAGCAATGCATTTATTTGGTTGTTTCGAACGAATTTTTTTCTGAATGAGTGAAAATCTTATGGAGAATGCCCCATATAAATTATCAATAGATTAATATTAAAAAAATCAAATACTATAGTTTTTTAAGTTTAAACTTTTCATATATAATTGTAACTTCTTTAGAAAATTGAATATTTTATTATTTAAATTTTTGTAAATATTTTGTCTTTTTTCAATATTAACTTATTCTTCGTACAATTTGTACAGAAAGATAAAACTGTAAAAATTTATGGTACAGTCGAATTCTTAATTCATTGTTATAATAAAACAATGTTCTTCAGTCAGAAACATAAAATTACTACAAAAAATTAATTTCTATTTACTGGAGGGTCAACGAAGTAGATATGGATAATCGATTTGTAGAGTAACCGACTCCCCTGCACTTAAATAGTAGGCAGATGTTTTTAAAGAGTTTCAACTGAAAATAAAAATCTTTCATTAAAAAAGACATTTTAAATTCTGAAAGTATTATGATTTTATGTATTTCACGTTTATAAAAATAATTTTTTAATGTAAACAAGAAAAAAATTTATTTATTATTTATTTGATTAAGAAAAGAAAAAAGTAATGAAAATAGTATTCAAGATAATTGTTTTCTAATAATTATAACTATGATTTCATTATGTTTATAAAATTTATCATTTGATTATAATATTTATTATAAAAGTAATAAAACATGTAAAATTGTTATTTGATAGTACTTTTAGTGTCCAAATTGAATTGTTATTACAAAGAAAACAATATTGTTTTCAGCAATAGACGTATTATAAAACAAGAAACTTCACATCAAAAACGTTAGTCATTTTCTAGTGTTAGTTGCTTAATAACAACTGCCGAATAAAAAACACACATCCTAAAACAGTCAGGACTCGAGCTGAACTTCGTTCCAGTTCGCTCAAGCTCAACAGACCGACACCGACCTTTGCCGGCTGTTCGGTTTAGTGTACTGTGGTACCTCGAGCGCGACTGTACTACCGAAAGGATTTCTAAATTTCGTTAATATATCATTTTACAGGTACGTATATCTATTAAAGTACAAAAGAGTTTAGTGTAAGAAAAAAAGTACATTGAAAGATTTCACAATCACAAATTTGACAGATTTAATAATTATCATTCACTAGTAAAATTTAAGAATAATTTAATTTTGTTTTTTAATGAATTTATCATTAATTTAATAATTAAAATTGAAGTACAAATAAAAATTAAGATTTATATAATTCAAATTGGAAATTTATGAATTTCAATTGCTTTGAGTTATCATTTACAGCTTCAAACATAACGTTTATCCACTTTCTAAGTTTTAGATAAAATATCAATAAAGAATAATTTCCCATAAGAATTTTTGTCATTTTTTCGAAGTTATTTAATTATTTAATTAAATGTATAAAATCATATTAACGTTATAAAATTTCAACAGGTTGTAGTTTTAGATAAAGTAAGTTAATATATTTTTGTTTATTTCATTTCTCAAATTAATAATAATATAAATTTTTTAAAAATTTTATTGCAACAAGGTGAATGTTAGACAAAATTTTGTCACTTGACCATTTTCACGAAAAAATTTTGTAGTTTCATTTGTGAGTCTATCATGCTATGAAATTAAAAACTCAATATGGTCATAATTTTATCCACGTAAAAGTTTCACACAAAAATACAACTTATAATAATCCCAAGCAGCACACAATGTAGCCTGAAAGTAAAGGCAATATTACATTTCATATTCGGAATATTCTAGTGGAATGTTCCAGGGATCTTAAAGTAATATTAAAATATCCGCCGCGCGGGAATATTTTAAAAAGCATTGAGGGAATGTTCCACGGTAATGTCGAAGGAATATTCCAGGATAATGTTGAGGGAATGTTTTCCTGAATATTTAGGGAATATTCCAAAATTTCATACTTTGGAAAAATTTGACTTTTTTTCTCTTTTGTGCATTAAAAATTAGATTCAATGGTATTTTCAACATATTTAATATTACCTGCTCTCTAAATTTGAATTAGTAGTTTTCTACTAATGAAATAGTGCGGATTCATTTACCATTTGATATAGTAACATTTCTTACTAATTTTTAGTGGTTTTTTACTAATTATTAGTAGAAAATTTACAAATATGAAATAGTAAAAAATACGTTCTACTAATTAAATTAGTAATTTTCTACTTGTAATTAGAGAAAAACTACTAAAAATTAGTAAAAATGTCACTAATTCAAATTGGCAAACGAATCCGCACTAATTCAGATTTAGAGAGTGGGAACATTCCCTCAACATCATCCTGGAATATTTCTTTGATATTATCGTGGAATATTCCCTCAATGCTTTTTGGAATATTTATGTGGGGCGGACATTTTAATATTACTTTAAGATCCCTGGAACATTCCACTGAAACGCAGTGTCTCTATTTTCTTGATTTAAATCAGTTTAATTCGAATGAAAATTAGTTAAAAATTACTGAAATACCAGTCAATTTTTACTGATTGAACAATTAAAAAATTATTATAAATTTCTGTAACGCATGTTGAAAATTTGAGTGATTTTTTTATCTATCCAATTAGTGAAAAATGACTGAAATTTAAATCATTTCAATTGATCTTCAGTGAAATTTAACTGATATTGAAATGCAGAGACTAAATTCACTGAAAGTATGTCAAATTTTACTTATTCAGTTTTTAGAGAGTATTAAAATCGCGACTAATTTAAAAATTAAAATATGCGAATTTTATTGTAAATTCTGACATGAACATTTTTTTTATTGTTATAATTAAAAAATTAATAATTCTTTATTGTAATATAAATTTTTTTCACAAAGTAGAATAAATTTGTGGGTTTTTGTTGTTTCGAAATCAAATTTTTTTTTTTTTGTTAAAGTTATAAAAGTGGTTTCGATCGAAACCGCTGGGTGTTAAAACCTTCTTAGAATATTGCAGGTTCTTAAAATATTACTGCCGTCCTGATTTAAGTAGACCTTTACTACTTTGTACATTTGACGTGATTTCGAGATATTTAATACAAAAAATATATCCAATAATTAAATGCAAAATCAAAGTAAGTCCTTACTAAAAGCATATAGAGGAGAACGGGGCGTAATTGATCAGGGGCATAATGGATCACTTGAATTTATTCAAAAGTGGCAAATCAGAGTAATTTCGGTTTTTGATCAAAATAATGTACTTGGCATACTGTAAGCTTGTACCAAGTTTCATGGTAATTCATTTATTATTGTTAAAAATATGGTAGAAAAAGTGATTTTGAAGCTTGAAAATAAATTTTTGAATTCTTTGTTTTTTTGTTATATCTTTTTCAAAATTACTTGTAAAAAAATTTTTGTATATCAGCTTTTGAGCTTTAGACATTTGTTCTTAAAGAACAATTTCCAATTTTCGTTTAATACTTATGGTATTAAAAAAAATAACAAAATTTTCAACAAACACCTCCGGGACGTAATGGATCACTTTGATCTATCTATTAAGAAAAACCTGTTATATTTAAAATATCAATAAAATAATCCTGTCAAGTTTAATTTCTTGTAATTTATATATTAATAAGTACCAATGATAACCTTCGGGTAGTGATCCATTACGCCCCGGCCCGAGGCGAAATTCCTCACCTGGCATTTCTCCAAAAACATTGTTCTAGAAAAAAAGTATAAGTGATATTAGGGCGTACTTTTTTTTAATTGAAAGCTGAGATGTTAATCTAAGTAAAATTAATATAACAGGCAAATTTGGATCTGACATTTTGAATTTAAAAAAACTAATATCAGATTCGTAATCAGCAACCGCAAAAACCTATAAGTAACAAATTTCAAGAAGATCTAACGTTTTTTTTAATTTTTGATCGCCATATTGGATCCGCGATTTTGAATTTTGAAAAACTAATATCAGATTCGTAATCAGCAACCTCAAAAACCCCTAAATACAAAGAGACAAGATTATCCAATTTTTTTTAAATTCGTACACTAGACTTTGATGTTTATTTAAAAAAATGTCTTATATCGTCATTTTCAAGCGGCCATTTTGAAATTTTTAAACGTACATTTCGCCATATTGAAGATTGGTTTTTGCGGACGCGATATTTGTAGTTTTTACGAATGCAATCTTACTTGCTACCTTAAAAATAAATTCATTTTTCCAAAAAAAAGTAAAAAAATTTCAGTTTTTTGTCGAAAAAATGTTCACAACTTTCTCAAATTAAAAATTTTTTAAATTTGAACTTGAGATTCTGAAAGAGCGATAAAAACTCTATAGGGATGGATACCTACAAAATTTTAAACTTACGAAATCGTTAAGAACGATGGCTCCAAAAGTTGAGTAAAATATGTGTCCTTCCCGGCTTTAAAGTGTTAATTGATGGGAAGGTCTTACACATTTTTGGTTCACTTTATAATATTTCAGTTCCAGAAGGGGTTAATAAAATAAGTGTTAAACATTGGGGGCATGAGTTAAAAATGAATCACGCATATGAATTTGTGGTGCTAAAACATTCTTTAACACGTATGGAA
Source organism: Leptopilina myrica (nomen nudum) (assembly GCA_032872475.1). Taxonomy (NCBI): domain Eukaryota; kingdom Metazoa; phylum Arthropoda; class Insecta; order Hymenoptera; family Figitidae; genus Leptopilina; species Leptopilina myrica (nomen nudum). The sequence continues at coordinate 17,820,991 of CM065461.1, forward strand.
AGTGACATCTATATGCATACAAATTTAAAAAAAAATATTTTTTCTTAAAAGTCAAAAGTTTTATGGTTTTCCCCGAATACCGAATTGTTATTTATAGCTGTAAATTAATAATTATACATAATTTAATAACAAAATGGTAAATAATATTGATAAATAGTTATTATTCAAAAAATATTCCTCCCCTTTATTTAATTGTATTAAACATTTTAAAATGAAGATCTTACAATGGATATAGTAAATAAACTAATAAAGTACATAGAAAAAAATTCTTTATTACGTGTAAAAATTAAATAATAGGCAATTACAGTACCTGTGTGCGTATTATCTTTCCATATTTTAGTACCTAACGATTGAAATCTAGAAACATCGCAAAGCTATGAAAGTAAACAAAATTGCTCATAAGGGGAATTGAACCAACGACCTACGGATTTATAGACTAACGCTCTAACCACTATGCCAACGACGCGTGTGTGCAGTAAAGTTTTAATTTCTCAGTATCATTTAGACTTACTATTATTAAATCAATGATGAGAAAAATTAGGGGTACATTAGAAATAATAAATTGAAATAAATTAAACTAAATTTTTAATTATTAAATTAATAACTTCATTTATTACTGCACTTAACATTTTAGCAGTGGTAATTTTTAAATAATTTTTTATTTATGGTAAAATGTATAATATTTTAATAAGTACCAAATTATTGTTGGGATTAAAATTCAAATTTTGTTTATAATTTTTATTTGTTTAAATAATTTATTATTAAAAAATTAGACAATTATGTAAAATTATTATTATTAAATTTAATAAAAATATAAAATATCATATCTGAAAAGTAAAATATTAATTTTTTTAAATAAATTTTAATTTATAAACATTCATAAACTTCTTTTTATCATTTTTTTCAAGTTCATGTAATAAAAAGCAATGTTGACAAAGAGCATTGTGAACAATTTTTCTATATTCAGCCAATACTTGCCACCGAAGCTTGCCTGAGCTTTGGGGAAACAAAAATTCTGTACTGCGCCAGCACTAATAGTCAAGGCTCGCTTGGACTACGGCTGACAAATCGGCTTAGTACTAACCCAGTAGTAAACATCGGCACTACACTGGCATTTCCCATTGGGATATTTTTTATTGCTAATTATCATTTTGTTGTTAAATTATTTATAATTATTAATTTACAGCTATAAAAATCGGTCACGAAGGATGTCGTGGTAATTTACTTGTCTTAAATTTTAAACAAAGAACACTCAAATCGGTTAAAGCGATGATATAGCTCAGTATGCGAAATCCCGAGGACTAATATAACGGAGGTTAAGCATCTTTAAGTGCGGTTAGTACTTGGATGGGTGACCTCTGTAGGACGCTACAGTCTCTATAGTATTTAAGAGTGCTCCAAGCTTTCTAGTCGTTTTTTGACTCCGCTTGCAAACTTTTTTATGTCTGAAGTTTAATAAGTTTATTTTTTTATAAATTCATAATTATATTAAGATTATTATTAAATTAAATAATTAATTCTTAGAAATTCAAATTATCTAAAAAAACATAAAATTTCAAAAAAAAGTATTTAGAGAAACTATGTAATTTTTTTTTAATTGAATAAGCTTAATTTAAATGTCAATCGCTTATATCATTAATTAATATTTACGTGTACCATCAAAACCTTCTAGTTATTTTTCTTTATTTCCTGATCCATTTCGTAGTAAAAATTATGTAAATCATTCTTTGATAAGCATGCTAAGTAGAGAAGCAAATTATGTTTCTAATGATATTGATTTTAAAAAGTGTTTTAAACACTTTTGCGTATTAGCTTGGTTTTAGAGATATGTAATTAAGTGTTTTGAAATTTAGCCACTTATATTTCATCCCAAGTAGAAATGTCCGGAGCTGTGACAGAGTTAAACTCCGGCATGGTACTGACTCAGTACTGACTCTCGGAACCCAGTCAGTACTGCGAGAATACTGACTTCAAAACCGAATTAGTACTATGTCGGAGTTAAAAAAGTATTAAAATCAGTACTGGCAGAAAACTGGTTTAACACCAAATCAGTACTGCGAAGGAGTTAAAAAAACAAAATTTGTTATAACTTCATTAAACATGAAATCAACGGTTTATTGATTTATTAAGTGTTATTTATTTAAAATATACGTTTAATATACTATTAAAATACTTTCTAAGAGTTTTGAAAACATTAATCATCAACTATAACTTTAATTATGTAATTAATTTATTATTAATTATTAGGTTATATTATATAATATTCACTTTATAAATGAAATGAAATATTCTTAATCTATTTTGATTTACCATGACATTTCCTGAATTTTGTTTACTGTCACGGTCATTTACCTCACGTCAGTTAATTACACTTTAAAAATTATATACATTTTAATCACCAGTGTCCAATTGTAATCGCCACGACAAAGACGTTCCTTTGTAACCTTTTTCAAATTTTATTTATTTTTTCGGTAAAAAACTGTTTTTATGATTATTAATTTTATTTTTTTAAGAATGTAATTTAATTTAATTATTATTTTTTGTTAAATAAATTATAGTTTCTGAAGAGGGCAGCCGCGCTGTCGAAACGTTTAACAACATTTTTGGTTTATTTTAAACACCTGACTCGGAATGATCTTCAGTGTTTAGTAAATAATATAATAAATTATTATTAATTAATTATTTTTAGTATTATTAATAAAATAAATAAAAATGTTTTTTATTATTTTAATAAATAATTAAATTAATTAGTTTTATTAATTAATTTATTCAATATATTTATAATACTTTTTCTCTAAATAAATATGATACAGTCTGTATATGTATGTGTATTCCGCTTGCGTCCTCAAGGTCTAGGGTACGATCTCCCGTGCGTGTGATATTTTTCCGTCTTATATTTAAGTGTTTTATGTATAATTCTCAATAGTGTTAAATAAAGTATAAGTTTAAATGATTATTAACAATAATAATAATAATTTAAAAAATATTTTTTAAAAACTTATTTCAATAAAAGCAATTCTAATAATTATTTACATTTTAATTTTTTAATTTACATTTTAAACTCATATAAGTTTATTTACTTCAGAAATGTTAATAATTATTAGTATTCAATAAATTACTCACCAAGTTTTAGTAATTACATATAATAACGAGCTTTAATATATAAGTTTGTGAAGGTAAATTTTGTTTTAGAGAACGCGGAACAGCATTTTGCAAAATTTTTTTTATTTTACCTGCCAATCAGTAATGAGGCGGTATTATGCTAGTAAAATTTCATTACTAACCTAGTACTTTACTTTACTTTAAGACAACGAACGAAAGTTATGACTTTTTTTTTAAATCTCGAAAAATAAATAAATCTAAATTTTTGATTTTTTGTCACAATAAAAAGACACTATTCGTAACTTTACAATATTTTTAGATAAAATCATATTTGTTTTTTTATTTTTTCATTGCACATGGTCGAAATCAATTTAAATTAGTTTTGTATGACCACTAGAAAAATAATAATGCATAATACAATTTATTTAAATTCTTACAAATTAACAAATAGATAACTTTGGTTATTCTTCATAAACAATTTTTTTGCAGACAAATTTATGTTTATTTGAGCAATCTATTATTCTTCATAATAATTGTCAATTACAATGATAATAATAATTAACATTAAAATAATTTTTTACCACAATCGACATAGATTGCCCAAATAAATATAAATTTGTCGCCAAAAAAATTCTTTATAAATAATGACCAATGTTATCTATTTGTTAATATGCAACAATTTAAATAAATTATATTATGCATTAGAAACCATACGCTAATGTATAGAAAATATCTTACGGTGGGGGAGGGTGGATTAAAATTTCTCAAAATATGTTTGTGTATGGCCCCTTATTATTTTTCTCGAGGCCATACTGAATTAATTTAAATTGTTTTTGACCATGTGTAAATTGTTAACTTTAGGTAACAAATAGAAATGAAAAATAAAATAAATCTATTTATAAATTAAATTTTTTCTATATTTTTAGAAATGTTTGGAGTTTCTATGTTGTGGATCTGTAAAATTCTATCCGGGCATCCCACATAGCACAAAAACTTCCAGGAAACTTGCAGGAAGTTTTCTGTGGTAACCTTGGGCAGTTACCCTTTGTAACTACAATAATGTCCGCAAGTTAGAAGCTTCCCATGGAAACTTCCTAGTAACTTCCTGGAAGCTTCCCATAGGATCTTCCTGGAATTTACTAGGATGTTTCCAAAAATTATTTAAAAAATTTTTTAGTGAAATTATTATTTAAAAAAGGGTCTCGAACCACCAGAGGCCTCAAAACTGTGCTGTTGGGATAGCGCTTTATGCGCTCAACTAAATCGTCACTTGACTTCACAGGGCTAATTTATATATTATATATTTCATTATATCTTTAAGGATTTTTGGAAACTTCCTGGTAACTACGAGAAAGTTTCCAGGAAGTTTCTATGGGAAGCTACTAACCTGCGGACATTATTGTATTTCCTGGAAATTTCCAGGAAGTTTCCAACTTCCAAAGGTTCGCACGGGAAACTTCCTGGAAGTTTCCTGGAAGTTTTTGTGCTATGTGGGATTACGCGAAAACGGGTCAATCGATTCAGATGTGATATGAAATATGTGAAATTTCACTTGAAATTCTATATCCAACCTTATATGAAATCCTATGTCAAATGTCATATAAAACCTTATATGAAATCCCATGCAAAATCCCTTATCATAATTTTCAATAGGGATATGAAAAAATAAAATGAATTAAAATTTAATTTAATATTCTATATTAATTTATTATTAACAAATAGTAGTTCATTCTAGAAAAAATTTATTAAAATTGAACAAGTTCTTTTTCAAATAGAGTATAGATGTTGACCCACATAACTCAACATTTCGCAGGAAGTTCGCAATGCGAAGTTCGAGAGTTCGCATTGCAAACTCCCTGCGAACTTCAGGCGAAAACTAAATATCCGCCCTTTTGCGAGTTCGCAGAGCAAAGTCGCTGAAAAGTTGAAACGTTAATTCGCAGCGAATTATCTTGTAGTTATCCGTGATAAGTTCGGAAGTTAACACTGATAATTTTGGATAGGTTATAGATGTAAATTTGCTCAAAAAAATAAGACAAATATTTGTTAAATAATAAAAATAATTTTATAATAAAAGAAAACAATTTATTTTGCTTATTTTATTATTTCATTTTTATTCTAATTCCTTTTGGAAAGTTATGAATTTTGGAGAAAGTTTTTTTTATTGTGAAAAACAATTTGGATGGACGGGGATTGAACGCGGGTTTGACGGACGGAAACGAAAACAAAACAATCAACCTAACCAACTAAGCTAAACGACCAACTACTGAAACAAAAAAATCTAATTCTCTTAAGTTACATGTGATTTTATTGGTTGACAGAAGAAAGGCAAGTTAATTTAAAAATCTTTTTTTGCATATCTCGTATAATTGAAATATTTCTATTATTGCTTGGTGGCCAAAAGACTAAATTGCCATTTCGCTAAACCACGCACAGCAAAACTGTTTTACCAACTGAGTGTTCCGAACCTAACCTCTTACTGTGCAAAAATTGTTATTTAGTGAAATGGCAATTTAGTCTTTTGGCCACCAACCTATTATTGCGAATGATATTTTTAAATAAAAATTTAAAGTATTTAGTATTCAAATAAGACTGATAAAATAAACAAGTTAACTAATTAAATTAAATAAATCAATTTTTTACAGTATTTATTTCAATGCTTTGATTTTCAATTAAATTTGTCTTCAATTTATGATTATGTTACTCAATAATTAAATGTATTATATATTTTTTCTAAGAATAAATTTTCAATTTTATGAAATAAGTTAACCAATTCATCGACGGGTTTTAGTTTATACCAATACATTTAACAGTTCCTACGTCTAGCAAACTGGAAAACCGGTAAACTGCCGAGAATTTAATTTGAACGGAAAAAATAATTATTATTTACCAGTAACTATTTCATTAGGAAAATGTTACTATTTGAGTCAGTGACTAACTTTTTATTATTAAATTCGTTATTTTTAACCTATTCAAATGCAGAGAACAATATATTCGTTAATTTGTTGAACTCCCTGCGAACTTCCTGCGAAATGTTGTGTTATGTGGGGATGTGTATTATTTATAACGAAAGTGAGTTTAATCAGAATTGACTCCATAATGCACTATGTACTTGTGTTTTTCTCTGTCAGGATTATAGCCTTTACTCAGATTAATTTCCTTCTGTCAAAAAACACATTTACGTAGATATGCACGGAAAAAAATTATTCAGGAAACATTCCTGAATTAGTTCAAGAACTGTGGATATGAAAAAAAGTCGCTGAGATTTACGGATTAACTAGTTTTAAAATATCATATACACATTTCAAGAAAGAATAATTAAACTTCTGTGAAAATTCGTTAATAATTCAAGAGAAACTCTAAAGTAATTGATTGAATATTTCCAATACTGTAAGCAGTAGAAACTATAAGATAAATCTAAGAATCTATTGTCATGTTCAGTGAAACTATACGAACCGTACGGCAACAACTCTTGTTGAGTTCGGGAAAATTTCTGGGTGAATTCAAGAAAAAAAAATTCAGAGATATGAAGAGAAATACAGTATTATTTTCACATACACCAACCAACATACATTCAAACAAGATACATCGCAAATATAACACATCTAAATATACATATAAACACAAACTATACTTATAAATATAACCTATACTAGTAACATACATATACGCTCGCAACTACAACGTTTATCGAAATATTGCACGCACGCGCTACACGAAGATCGCTGTGAACGAGTGGTTTAGAATTTTCTTATATACTAACGTATAGGATATTTCGCCACTTTTGGATTGCTTTGTTTTGTTAATAACAAGAGAAATTGTAAAAATAATTTGTTTCTAAAAAGATGGAAAAATGTTAAAATACCAAGGTCAGTTTTTAAAGAAGGTTTTAACACGAAATATTTAGAATTGAAAATTATAGGTACTAAAAATATAGATAATCGATATCAATTATAATTACAAGTTGTACATCAGTTAAATCTATAAATATACATTGTTGTAAATATATTTTAGAGAAATTTTTAAAAAAGTAAAATAGGAAATTTTTATTTTTGAAATAAATTTAAAAATTTCAAAGGTTTTTAATTAATTTACATTTTATTATAATTAAAATAATATACATAAAAATTATTGATTAATAAAATAATAAATAATAGTATAATTCATTTTAAATTAATTTATTAAAAGAAAGATAAATTACAATAATTAAATAAAACATAAATAATTAAATTACAAAAAGAAAATAATAAAAACAATAATAATTAGTATAATTATTTTAGTTGAAATATAAATATTAATAATTAATTTTTCTGAAAACTTTTCTAAAATCAAAAGTTTTAGAAACATTTTAAACCTATAATTTAAAGATTAATTTTCACAAATTTTTTAAAATCTAATATTTATAAAATGTAAGTATAAAAAATGAAATTTCAAATATAATTAAATATTAAAACTGATGATTTTTAAAACAATTTTAAGATGAGATTACAAAACTAATCACTTATGAAGTTGATTGACACTTGCATTTGAAATAGACATCTGTTTTAAAATAAAATGGTTTTATTGTATACATCTTGAGTACAAATTGTATTGGCATAAATTTACATTTTACATCCACACTTTTGAAATGTAGCTATAGCCATCACTATAAGTTAAACTTGTTGAATACATTCTGCCGTTCTGCGCAAAGTAACCGTTGCGCACTCCAATTTTCTTTTAGAGTTCGGGAATTTTTCAGGCACAACAAACAGTGATTGTTACTGTTTGGTAATACTAGAAATCTTGTTCAAAATAATGTGATTTTCTCGAAAAATCTAGAACCGTTATTAATTTTTTCAAACTCTGTCTTGAACTTACCATTAGTATATCCTATTTCTATTATACTGTATCTAATTTAAATCTTTTCTTTTAAGGTCAGGAATAATTCTAGAATGTTTTCAACTATTTCACTTAAAGTTAAAGTATTATTGTCGACTTTTTCTCAAATCCACCGTTCTTGAACTAATTCAGGAATGTTTCCTGAATACATTTTTTCCGTGTGCTTTTTTCATCAGAAAATTGCAGGTAAGTTGACCTGAAATTCTCATTAATTTGTAGGGGAAGTGTGCCGGTTGTGGGCACCATTTTGTTTTTGCCTCATATCATTTTTGAAGGAATCCACACCTATATATCACTCTTCAAAAACAATAAAAATCACTCTTTTAGTTGTTTAATGCAAATTTTCTTCATTATGCTCACAGCTATTACACAAATACATATGTTTGTTTTGTTATTAATACGAAAAATGCATACTATCAACAAACAAGACTTGTAATACTCAGATCAGTAACGTCTATTTGCTGTCGAAGTTTACGTAGGGGAACCCAAAACTGGTGAATTTCCCCTAGATATAGTGTATTCGCCATCAGAATTTGTCAGATATTTGATGTAGACTGTGTCTTCTAGCAAAATCAATGTCGGATCCAGGGGAGCACGGGTGCTTGACCTCCCTAAGAATCGTATTACTACAGCATCAAAACTTTTTAAAAAAATTATTAAATATTCACTGGCAATATTTAGCAGAATATAATATATTTAACTGTTTTATTTTACTGAAAAATATCCTTATGGTTGCTCCCTTAAAGGACCGTTTTATACTGTAATTATATAAAGTAAATGTATAATAATTAGTAACGCATTAATTAAACCTTTCAAATTAAATGTTTCAAAAAACATTTCTTTTTCTTAAAGTTACTACGACTTTAAGGATTACATTCTCATCACATGTTTTTGGTTATGATTGCGAGATTATAAGTAGACTTAAATGTATATTTTTGGTGTCTATGAGTAAAATTGTGAAATTTCTGCTAATTCTTTTAGCAGAAACATGATTTGCTGAAGAAGCTATAATATTCTAAAAGTATTAGAATTTAGAAGAGACTAATGAATACACTTCTTATGAATTGAATTGCAATACGGGGGGAGGGTGTGAACACAAATAAATCAAATTATTGAAACGAAACCAGAATATATATAAAATATTTTACATATACGTCTGCAATAAACATCGAACTTCTTTTACAGAAAAATATGACGATATTACAATATGCTAAAAAAAGTAAGTCTGTGGAACAAAAAACTATATAAACTAATAAAATAATGAATAATAACGGGGTCCGACCAGACCAAATGTATTAAAAAATTTCATTGATTTTCTAAATATTTAAAAATCTATTAAAATCAGTAGTTTACAACAAAACCAATCAAAATTTTAAACGTTTTTAAAAATTTTAATTATTTTTTGCATTAACTAAAAATTACAACAAATATAAAAAAATTGATAGTTAAAAAAAATTTCACCGTAGTTTGCGTAGTTTTCGACGAAAATGGCTGGCTAACGAACTCGATCTGTATTTTAACACTTTTTTTGTGCATGCAAAGTTGCAAGTTGAAGCAATAAGTTTTTCAAGAGTTATCGTGGCAACACCATTGTGTCTACAGACAGACACGAAGACAGACATACAGACAGACACTTTTTCTAGACCATGTTTTTCGGACTCAGGGGACCTCAAAACGTCGAGATTTCATGAAATTAGCGAAAGTCAATTTTCGACCAAAACTAATACTTTCTCATGTGATGAGAATGTAATAAAAATTAGTTTTTTGCAAATAAATCGAAAAATTTTAAGTTAAGTGAAAAGTTGTCAACAGCAAAGTTGTAGCTGACGGTAAGACGCGAAAAAAAGTCTCTGGTAGCAAGCTCCCATAGGCAATAGTTTTGGACATAATTGCATCGAAATATGGATTTTTTGTTAAAAAAATGATAAAAAAAAAAATATATATATATACGGTGGTTTTTCCGGAAAATACTAGTTTTTTGCTAATGTGAGCGTTCTTTGAGTACAATGGGGTTAGAATATGTGGGAATTAATGTAATAATTTTTTACTTTTTGAGAAATTTTGATTTTTACCTTTATTTGAGGATTTTTAAGTATTTTTATACTGTTTAAGAGCCTATAACTTCGAAATTTGACTTTCTATGAAAAAATGTTCTAGAGGAAAGTTGTTTGTATTAACCTAATCTAAAGTAATGTAAAAATAAAAATTCTGAAATATGAAAAAATTGAATTTTCAAAATTTTGAAACTACCGTAGTTTGCGTAGTTTTCGACGAAAATGGCTGACTAACGAACTCGATCTGTATTTTAACACTTTTTTTGTGCATGTAAAGTTGCAAGTTGATGCAATAAGTTTTTCAAGAGTTATCGTAGCAACACCATTGTGTCTACAGACAGACATAAAGACAGACACTTTTTCTAGACCATGTTTTTCGGACTCAGGGGACCCCAGATTACTACAACAGAAATCACATGTAATCATTTAATAATCTTCATATTTTTAAATGATTTTATTATTAAAACTATAATTTAAATACTAATTTTGGAAGCCATGAAACTGTTTATTATTAAAAGGTGTAAAAAATCGAATAACAGAATTTTCACTATTTATATATTTAATAACTGAAAGAAAATTTAAATCAGAAAATTTTAAATCAATAGAAGCGTTGCAAACAGACCCTAGATTTTCTTAACTTTTATATTCAAAATTATAATTACTAAAAAAACAAAAGGTTGTCCCTTTTATAATAATTTGTTTTGAAAATTTAAAAACGTAGCTATTACTTATTGAGAAATTTTTATAACTTTTTAAATTAACCTTATGTTTATAAAACTTGACAGACAATTTGAAAAAAACGATGATGAGATTTTTTTAGAATATTGACAGTTTCCTGGATTTTTTGGAACTCCGCTGCTTTAATTTCGAAAGCCAACGTCAGATTTCGATTCTATGGAAAATTTTCTACCAGAATTATGGTTTTGTATAATTTCTTGAACAAAATTTGACCATTTGAAGTTGAATTTTTCTTTAAATGATCATCAAAAATAGTTTTTTTAATTTTGGCGCTAAAAACACAAAAATTGAAATTAAAAAAAGCGCCCAATGGATTTTGATCTTTCTTGTCTAAAAATATTTAATAAGGTACCCCGAACACGTTACAACAGGAGTCCTTGAAAGGAAGAATGTTGAGGTTTGAGATTGATTCCAGGGTACCGTGGATAATATAGAGTTTAAGGTTCTTATTCCATAATCAATATTCTTCGAAGGGATATTGAATGAAATGGCTGTCCTGTTTGTTAAAAAGTTGAAGCATCTGTAAAAACAAATTTTTTATTTGGATGTATTCTATGTAGGATATTTTCGAATTTCAAAATTGGACTTTGCGCATTTATAATATATAATCCAAAAGAAGTATTTGTGTTAGCTTGTTCACAAATTAGCGACCGAGGCACATCAAAGTATGAAGGGTTAGAAGATGTTAGCATGATATCTCTCATTTCCTTCATTAATTCAAATGCCAAAAATAATCCTATTTTCTGTATTTTAAGTTTAGTTTCATATAATTTGAATGGGGGTAGTTTTCATAACACCCAATGCAATCCTTAAAGAGGAGTAAAAAGACCTATCGAATCTTGATAAATGATTCCCATCTGCTCTCCAAGTTAATGGAGAACCCCAATCCTGCATAGCACCCATTATTCCGTTATAAACCGTCAAAAAGAGGCAGAAGAAGGACCACAAGAAGTTCTAGCCATCAGTCTTAAGGCATTGTTGACTTTACTAATTTTAGTGATTTATTTGTCTATGTGTTGATGCCATAACTCTCTAATTAGGTCTTTTGAAGTAACATAGATGATAATATCATCGGCATACATAAAAATTTTTACTCCCGGAGATAGGCATTCTCCAATCTTATGCAGCGCAATACTAAATAGTATAGGAGACAAGAATCCTACCTGAGGAACTCCCACACCAGAAATTTTTTGGATTTTTGTTAAAATATATATGTTTTTCTGTTGGTGCTTTCAGCTCTATTAGCTGTTGGATGATAGCTTCATTTTTAACTGAGCTAAAGGCACCTATGATGTCTAAGGCTAAAGCAACGACAGATTCTCCCCTACCAAAAGCTCTGTAAATATTACATACCAGGAATCCGGTAATTTTCCTTGGATAAACATATCATTGTAATTTTCAAGAATTAGTTCCAATAATCACGTCTAATCCTGGTGAGAAGCGTATATTGGAAGCCAGTAAAGCAGCCTCAAATTCATACTTATTAAACCTGTTGTTTATAAGGTTGCCTAAATCATTAACCTTAATAAATTGTACCCAATTAACATTACGAGTATTAATTCTCATTGAGTTGTTAGTGACATTCTCAGGTTTAATAATATATTCAAGGACAATAGGTATGTGATTTGATCCAAAGGATGAGTCTAAAATTCTGTATTTAGTTTTGTCACTTAAGGAAGAATTTATATGCATACAGCCCCAGCTATATGAATGTGCATTAAAATCCCCATAAATGATTCTACTAGTGTTATTTTCAGATTTAGTAAATAATTCCTGCCAAGTTTCAGTTTCAGGGTTAGAATTAAGTGTTAAGTTAACCAGAACAAGTTCGAGTATACTAGATAAAGTATGAATATTGATTCCCATAAATTCTGAATCCTGTAAATCCACAGGATCGGACAAAGAAATCCTCAATGCAGAAGTTACCATACTGTTTTCAACAAGTATCGCAACCCTCCCTTCTCTTTCAACTAATCTATCCCTTCTGAATACATTGAATCCATAGACATTAAATATCTGATTGGGTCGCAGCCAGGTCTCAGTAATACATGCAATATGTGGTTGTGTGTAATATATTGGTTGTTAACTGCTTCCAAAGATGTAGAAAAATACAACGTTTCTTAAGGGGTTACATACCTTTTTGGGACTCAAAAAATCGAAAAAAAATTTATTGCTTATTCTAAAAGTATATATTTTCGAGAATATTTTCTCCAATTTTTATTGAAATCGGTGCATAAGAACCGAAGTTATTGATATTTTTAGCGCGTTACTCCTCAAAGGTCAGAACTGAATTTGAAACTTTAGACGCTATTATCTCTGAATCATATTTTTTTTAAACTACTGTCACGGTGAGCATGATTTCTTCCAAACCGCTAAAGCGATCGGCTTGAAATTTACAGGGTTTATTTATAGATATAATAGCTAATTCGCGAACGAAGGACTTTTAATTTGTACCAAAATTTATATTTTTTTCGGTCAAAAAAAGTTAAGTAATATGTGCTGTGGGACATACTTTTGAAAGCAACATAACTCTAATTTTTTTGAAACTTGGTATACTTACGTAATTTTGTGCCCTGATTACGAAAATCACTATTACAAAACAGAGAGAGAACCACGGGGGGAGGCGGGCTTCGCCCGCCTCTGTGGTTTCTTCTCCACTAGGCACTTTAAAAAAAGCTTTCTTAAAGGACGGTGCAGGGGGCTCGGGTCTGGGTTGGTTACCTTCTAGTACCAACTAGAAATGTGCATTTAACCCCCGTTCTATTACAGAATAGCGAGAGAACACGGGGGTGGCGGGCTTCGTGTGGAGGAAGGTCGGGTCTACGTTAGAATGTCAATTTGACCCACGTTCTACTACAAAACTGCGAAAATTCTGTATTTTTAGGAGTTAAATGCAAAGAAAATTATTTTTATGGTTTTTATTACAAAATTTTCATTTTCGAAAATTTTCAATGTGATTTTCTTGATCAGCACCCTTAATTACATAAATGATACTGTTTTTCTTTAAAAATAATTTTGTTTTATCATTAATTCGTATTCTAGACATTTTTATGGTATTTTATGGTTTTTACGTTTTTCTTGAGAACTAATTACAATTGGACAAAAATGTATTGCACATTGTACATTAACTTGTATCTGTTTTCCATTTCTATTTTTCAAAATTTTTTCCTGAACACGTTTACGTTTCCTAGTGCCTTGGTTAATATCTTTCACAGTAGATTCCATTTTTATATCATTTTAATTAAATTGAACAATTTAATGTAAACAATATTACAGCATTTTTCATAACCAAAACGCTTGGAAACAAATGCTTGTTTATTTAAGAGAAATACGTCGTTAACTTTCTTCACATAGAATGAAATTTTTTAAAACTGTTTTTTCAATATTATTACGAAGAAATCGAGCAAATAAAACGTTAAAATCTTTATAAGATATTAAAATCTAACATGTAATCATCTATTTTCTAAAACATAATGTTATAAATTTATAAATATAACAATTGTAAATGTGCTTAAAAAACTTAGAACTAACGATTTATCGAGTTTTGTTTTATTTTTGGAAACGGTAAAAAACAATTGCAGAGATCTATGCAGTTTTGTTTTAATAATTTAATATTTTTATGAAAGAAAAAAAAACTTTTTATGATAAAATAAACAAATATAAAAGCAAAGTTTTAATAGAATACATTTTTTTCTTGAATAAAACTAAAATTTTCATATTCCTCGTGCTCGAAATGCACGGAAAAAATTTATTCAGGAAACATTCCTGAATTAGTTCAAGAACGGTGGATATGAGAAAAAGTCGACAATAATACTTTAACTTTAAAATTAAGGTAGGGTACCGCCTCCGACATCTCGCTCCCCCTACTTCATGACAGTTTTTCGCCACTGCACTGCAAAAACCTAGTTTTTTGTGTGTGGGTAAGAATATGTGCCCGCCTACATAAAAAGGAGAATTTTTAGAATTTCTTGCAAAATTTAGAAATTTTTGAGTGGCCTTAGAACTTTTCGGTGAAAAATTCGATGTGTTACGTAATGTCAAAGTTAAGAGTGCCAAAAACCTCATTTCGAGAAAAACAGAATTCAAGATTATGAATCAATTGATCGTCATATATGTGGTTCTTCTGGAAAGTTACTCAGATAAGAATTGTTTCTAGTCTAGGGCTCTTTAAAGTTGAAAATATTAGTTTAAAATCCCCTCCCCCGATACTCTCAAGGTGAGCTGCTGAGATAGCGCTTTATTAGGATGACCGTTATTTTGCAAAAGTTGGAATTTCTTAGGTCGCTGGGCAGAATTTGTTACAGAATGTGAAAAAAATGAGCTATGCACAAGAAAAGCCTAATCGATCCATTATTAACCCGTGCCACCGAAGGATTAAAGTTTAAATGGGCTTTAACATAGGATTAGTGCACTTCTATACATTTTGTATGAGAACTTTTTTTTCAATTAATCTTTTGTCTTAGCGACATTCATATTTATGGTTTTTGATGTGCTGAACACGAATCCGATGTCAAAAATAAGGTTTGACAGCTTCCAGCTGTCAATCTTTTTAAAATGGCAGTTTTTGTGTCAATTTAGACAGTTTTTGTGTTTAATTTAGTAAATCAGACCAAACTTTGCTCATATAAAAATATATTAAAAATAACAAGGTCAAACTAAATAGTAATATGTAATATTGACAGTTGACTGTTGTCAATTAAACTGTCAAACTTTTAAAAACGAGAGTTTTTGACAGTTTTTACATTAAATTGCTCAAATAAAAATATTTTCAGGGTATTGAGGTAAACCTGAATAGAAATATGTAAATTTGATAGTTGACAACAGTCAATTCAGATGTCATACTTTTAAACGGAGACTTTTTACATTAAATTACTTGTATACAAGTATTTTTAAGCACACTGAGGTTAATCATATTAGCGACATGTACTTTTCACAATAGGCAGCTGTCAAAAAATTAATAATAGAATTTTACTTTTTAACCATAAACATTAAATTTGTAAGTAAGTACCTTTTTTCATAAATTTGCTTAAAAAGTTTGACATCTTAATAGACAGTTGTCAACTGTCAAATTTACATATTTCTATTCAGGTTTACCTCAATACCCTGAAAATATTTTTATTTGAGCAATTTAATGTAAAAACTGTCAAAAACTCTCGTTTTTAAAAGTTTGACAGTTTAATTGACAACTATCAACTGTCAATATTACATATTACTATTTAGTTTGACCTTGTTATTTTTAAAATATTTTAAAATGAGCAAAGTTTGGTCTGATTTACTAAATTAAACACAAAAACTGTCTAAATTGACACAAAAATTGCCATTTTAAAAAGATTGACAGCTTTTTTGACAGCTGGAAGCTGTCAAACCTTATTTTTGACATCGGATTCATGTTTAGCACATCAAAAACCATAAATGTGAATGTCGCTAAGACAAAAGATTAATTGAAAAAAAGTTCTCATACAAAATGTATAGAAGTGCACTAATCCTATGTTAAAGCCCATTTAAACTTTAATCCTTCGGTGGCACGGGTTAATATTGATCCATTAGGCTTTTCTTGTGCATAGCTCATTTTTTCACATTCTAAAGCAAATTCTGCCCGGCGACCTAAGAAATTCCAACTTTTGCAAAATAACGCTCACCCTACGCTTTATGCACTCAACCAAATCGACACTTGACTTTACAGGGCTAATTTATATATTTCATTATATCTTAGAGGAAACTAATTTTTACTTAAGATGAATTTTTTTGAATTAAATTTTACGATATTTTGATAATTCAAACATTTTTCAATTAAATAACAAATTAAAAAATTGAATTAATATTTTATTTCACCTAAAGTCGTTGCAGCCTACTTTTAAAAAATCTCATAATTTGTAAAAATAATGATTAATGTCTATAGCATTCACTTTCGATAATTATTCTTAAAAAAATATTTTAATTAATGTTATAATTATAATTTTTAAATTAAGTTGCACATAAAAAGGTTAAAAAACCTTAAAATGGTTTATTAAGAAAAAAGCATGTAAATAATTTAGATAAAACAAACTTCTTGATTTATCATTGATCAAAATGTGTTAATTTACTTGTATAAATTGATTATTACGTAAACAAACCCAAAATAATAGATCAAAATTAATTTTAAAACTTATCTATGAAATGTCAAAAGTCACCATACTTTAATTAAATTTTTCTAAGAACTTTATAAATATTAAAAAATGTATTACTGATTTATAATTAATTTATATAATGTACTTTGACATTATGTGACTTTTAGTTTTATTCTCATTAAAAAATAAGTTTGAAAATACACATTTTTTGGTTCAAATAGGGGAGTGCTGTTAGGGTTGGACAGGTGTTAGGGTTGAACCATCGCGTTAATTTTTTTATCACACTAGCGCCATCTGCTTTTGTACTTAAATTCTTGCTACTAATGCCAGTCAACTTTTCACATGAGTTTCAGTCAAGTATACGAACGTATACTTTTGTCTTTTGCGAGTCATTGTTATACGCTCAACACAAACTTTTTGTGGTGTCAAAAAAGAGAAGTAAATGTAGAAGACATATGCCAAAGACAAAGTAAATTTATTGAAATTGTTTATTAAGATGTTATACGAAAATATGAAAAGAAATTTAGGGTTTTGTGTGACGCGTTTGTGTTTTGTGTGGTATGTCGCAAAACAACGCGTGAGTTACCATTTACCTAAATATTTCATTGATTTTATACAGTGGCTCAACCCTCACAACCATTTTCAACCCTTACAACATTATTTTTTTTAAATTGCTTATAACTTTGAAACTTTTGGCCGAATTTTTTTGCAATGTACAGCAAAAACATTGCATTTGAGTTGATCTTTCCAACAATATGCGCGAAAACGTGAAATTCGCACTGCAGAGGAAGTTATGAAGAAAATTCAAAACTATGTCCAACCCTGACAGCACTCCCCTACAAGTAGATTTTTGCAAAACTGAAGTACTATACTATAAACCAAAATAAATAAATTTTTCATGTTCGATTTTTTAACATATCTTTATGTTATTTGACCTATTTTTGAAGCTATTTCGATTAGAAATAAAGAAGTTATTGATATTTTAAAAAACAAAAATTGTGAAAAAAAAATTTTCATGTGAAAGTATTAAATAAAGAGATAAAAATATTACAGCACTTAAGAATAATTGTTCAAAATTTATACTTTATTGTTATTAACATCTCTATGAGGAAGCAAAGTGTTCATGAAATAAACACAACAAGATTTATCAAAAACGAATGAAATGAGTACCAAAATTATAACAAAAATTTATAACTTGGCAGCGGTTTATTTTATTTTATTTTCATCATAAACGGGCTCTAGACCCTTTTGTACAATTTATTTATTGATGTAATATTTATGGCAACAGACCCGAGTCAAAATTTATGCCCTACTTTTAGCTTAAACATTATAGATTTTATTTAGGTTTTAGCAACCGTAACGTAGAGTCTAAATGCGAAACAATTATTTATAATTAGACTCTACTTTAACTCCAAATGCTGGTGTAAATTTAAGATTCAATTTTAATACATTAAGTGCATTACTACAAACACATAAAGTACTGAAAGTTGACAAATAATATTCCTGAATAACAAGTTTGAGAGAAAAAAATCTGTCAACCGATTCAAATTGTAACATTTTCCTAACAAAATAGTTAATTGTTACTAATTATTAGTTTTTCTCAGTAAAATTTAATTTCCGGTGGGTAGACACCCTGAAAAATATGTTAGCAGAAACTAAAACCCGTCGAAGACGGGTCCGACAGCTAGTATAATATATAAATTAACCTTGTAAAGTCAAGTGTCGATTTGGTTGAGTGCATAAAGCGCTATCCCAACAGCTCACCTTGAGGGTTATCCTACGTGATTTGGGGTTCGAGTCCGCCTTACCCTTATGTGTGTTGTAGTTGTGAAGATAATTTTTTTTATTTTAACACACTTTTTTATACAGACTAGTTCGGGAGCTTATAATAATTTATAATTAAATTTTTCTTATGTTGGTTACTTTTACGTTTGTTAAATTAAAAGTCAATTAAATTAATCACAACTAAATTTCTGTATATTGTTTATTTAAAACATATACAATATTTTAGACAATAACTTATATGTACACATTGTAAATAAATTGTATGAATTAAATAAGGCAAAAAAAGATGAGCAGTACTTACTTATTACATAAAAAGCCTCAAACCGTCATCATGATTGAAACAAATGAAGTAAAACTGTATTGATAAAAGTAAATGGTATTTTTAAAATTAAGTAAATGTGGAGTGAAAGTCATAGTAGAGTAAAAATAAAAAGTGAAGTGAAAATAAATTTTGAGTGAAAGTCCTAAGGAATCAATATTAGTTATTGATTTTGTGTGCTTTCGAACAGAAAAAACAAAGTTGCATTGACATTGAGAAATTTTCAGGAGTCTAATAAATAAACGATAATGATTGTTAACTAAATTGTTACAAAGTAATTAACAATCATCTGCATCATAAGAAGCGTTCTGGCAAGGCTTGGCACTGGAAGAATTCACAGATGTGTGAAGTATAATCGTGGATCTTGCAATGCCATTACTTGCTGTGCGCTGACCCAACGTACATCACAAGTATAATAATTATTGTAATATATAACTTAATAAATGAATTATTTGACAAAAGCATTAAAAGACATTTAAACATTAATTATACCCTTACATAAAACTTATATTATTTTAAGGGGTCTACCCACTTTAGACGTACTGAAAAATGCTACTTTTGTAATTTTTTTTAGGTTTAAATTGTAAATATTAAATGTGAGGTTTTACACATAAATGAATATACTCTCAAAGTGCAAAAAAACAGTTTAAATTTTTTTAGTATATTTTTTTATTTAAAAATAGTTAATGAAAAATATTTAAAAAAGTGCGCCGTTGATAAAATTTTTATCATGGATGGTTGAAAACAAAAAATCCAGACGGCATTAGATTCATCATGTTCATAGCTATAGCGCATATCAACGGATTTTAAAAATTTTAATTTTAATAGTATATTAGGTGGCAAGCACGTAAAGCAATACTTTTTAGGTGAGGATGTAATTTTTAGTACGAACCGTCGTTAGTGCAACGTAGGTGACAACAGACGGCGAGTATTGAAACAATCCGAACCTAGAAATTGCTACGTGCGAGTCGCATACACTATTTTTTCTGCCATTGATATGAAAAAGTGAAACATTTTATTGAAATACCTATAAGAATTCTGTCGGAATTCTGAAAAAATTCCGATGGGTCGGAATTCCGATCCAAATTCTAAAAATTCTGATGTGACCGGAATTCCGTCAGAAATCGTCATTTTGATTGAAATTCTTATAAGAATTCTGTCAGAATTCCGATCGGAATTATAATAATATTAATAATACTAATATATTATTATTATTTATATTAAGAATTAATAAATGAAGAAAAAAAAATTATCAAACATCAACTGCCGTGAAAAGACTTTTTATGACAGTTATCCAAAACTGCCTTAAAAAGTGCTATTTTATTTACCCAAAACAGGTCCCAAAAACACTTTTTCATGTCTATGGCGGAAAAATTTTATATATTTTTATAAAAATGTCTACCATTTTTTCGATTTTAGAAAAAACAAAAATCGTATGATTTTTAATTTAAAAACAATATTTATAAATATATTATTTTATAATATTATAAATAATATATATATAATAATAATAATATTATATTTTATAATATTTGTGACGAACTTCGCGAGTCTTCAAATCATTTTAAAAGAGCGAAAATCAGGGTTCGGCTCGCGATAGCCTACACAATAAATTGAGCAGAGATTCCACAATCAAGCGGAGGCAATCCAACCTACGACGCAGTTCAATGAGCAGTTGCGAATCGAGACGAGCCACGTATATGAGAAAAGATTGATCAAACTTACAAAATTCGCAGATTTTTGGATCGCCGATGGAAAGAGAATAATCCTATTAGCAAGAAGGCGCACAGCACAAGAAAACAATCAAATTAATAATTAAGAAAACATTTAATTAAAGAATAAACTCAAATTATATACATAATAACTAGGATGCGACGCAGCGCATCGATTACGCACGGAAAATCGCGGCTTGAAGTCTTGCTTCTCTGTAAGAAGACCTGCATCTCTCTGATGAGAAATTTCGCGTAATCGTCATCGTAACCATAAGGCCATTCGTCTTTGGTCCGATGACACGCAAATTTATCATTCTTCTAACGACCGGTGGTCGCGGTAGCTATTAGGCTGACACCTAGCGCGATGAATTGTGAATTGGGGAAACAATCAGAAATGGCATATTTAAAGAAAAGTAAGAAAACGATTTTGATCGTTACATATTATAGTGTATTGTTTTTAATACACTTTTTACTGATACTTCGAGTGCACTACGAAAGTACACGGAGAAAAAAATTAGGGTTTTGTAGCATGCACTGGTCTATTGCTTTAGCGCATAGATGCTGTCTTACGGCATAAGCTCGAACTTGTATGATCCCTAATTAGAAATTCGGATTGACTTCGGACTAATCCGAAATTTTTCCGAAAGAGTGCGGTTTATGGTCAGGTTTTTGTCACTCGGAATTAGTCCGCATAAATCCGAACTTAATACGGTTTGTGTATAACTAGTGAATCCGGAATTAGTCCGATCTTGTACGAAGTTAGTCGGATTATAATATAACTAGTAAATATTAATTTAGTCTTATTAAGTCTGGAATTCATTCACTAATTTTAACTAGTAAATCCGAAATTTATCAGAAGAAGTGCGGTTTATAGTCAGGTTTTTGTCACCTGGAATTAGTCCGCATAAATCCGAACTCAATACTGTTTGTTTATAACTAGTAAACTCCGAATTAGTCCGATCTAGTAAAAAATTAGTCGGATTTTGTGCCAACAGCAAAAATATGAAATTTTTACACGGAGAAGAATGGATTATAAGTGATATAATCCAGATTATACCTATGATATTTTTACATTGTATATAGGACAGTTGACCAGAATTATAAAGTTGAATATCTAAGTATTACCACTTTTAAATTATCGATTATATAAACTTGGATTATAAAACTTGCATCAATACAATTGGTCTTTACGTTATTTTAAATAAATAAAATTCCTTAACTTGTAGAATAATGAAAAGGCCTAAATACAGTTTTTTTGTGTTTATTTAAAGTCCCAACTATTTTCGAACCATATATGGTTCCTCATTAGGGGATGAACAATTTTACATATAAATTATTCAAATTGGAAACATTATAAAAAAAAATCAAAGAGGATTAAAATATCTGAAAGAGAAAATAAAAAATTGTTTGAATTTTAATTTAGACAAGTATAATATGGTTATGTTTTAAAGAAAGTAAAAGAGTTTCTTACCTTTCAGAAGAGCATTATAAGTATAAGTATAAAAAAGAATTTTTTTTAGTTTTTATAAAAAACATTATTTTATATAATAATTTGACCAATCTTAAAGATTTTGTAGAAACACATTTTCTTCTAAAAATGTGCTTCTATGAACAGAGAGTTTTGACAGAAAGGTTGGGTTGTTTTTTTTAGTAACGTCCAGGTATATCTGGTAAAGTAGATTTTTATGTTGTTAAACTTTTTAAATTATGTTTTAAAAGAAATAATTAAATTATAGTAAACTTTTCTAAATTATCAATATCTGTTCTATAGTTAATACTATTAGTATTATTTTTTATATAGAACATTTCTAAATTTTTTCTTTTCCAGTCATTTGTTTCAATTTGTAAAATATTTGTATTATCAAAATCAAAACAATGTTTATTATCAAAAGCATGATTAGTTAAAACATTAGAATTTTCGTTGCAAGTGACATATCGTTTATGTTCTTTTATTCTAGTTTTAACGATGTCTTGAAGTTTCTCCGGTATAACAACTATCACAATCTTTGCATTGAATTTTATATACACATCCAACTCTTAGAAATTTCTCTGTTGGATCTTTAAATTTTGGAAAAATACAATTTTTTAAATTATTAGAGTAAGTAAAAACCAAATTGAAATTATGTTGTTTAAATATATTAAAAAGAATTTTATCGAAATTTTGAATATATGGTATACTTATAATTTTTTCAATTGGAAAATTGTTGTTATTTATTTTTCTATTGTAAGTTATTGGTAAGAGTATTATACCTCTGTGCAATCTTTCTATTTAACAAATCAATTGGGTATCCGTTAAGTAGCAATGTTTTTTTAACAATGTTAAGATTTTCATGATGAAATTGTTGATCTGACAATTTAATAGCCCTATCAACTAGAGTGTATATAATACCTATTTTATAACTTAGAGGATGGTTCATCGATAGAATTAAATCTACATAATATATCGTCCACCTTATTTGAAGGTGCACAAATTAATATATCATCAATATATCAAAAATAAAAAATAATTTTATATTTGATTTTGTTTAACCCTTTAACGCCCAGATGGACAAAATTTTGACATGAAGTTTGAGGACTTATTTCAGTACTTAAAAATAAATACACTCGATTCTCGTTATAACGACAATCTTGGGACTTCAAAATCTCGATATTACGACGGAAAGAAAGGATCCTACTTCACGTTCTATTAAAACGCATGAATTTATCCGTTATTAACAGTACAAAACGTCAAATACGTGCAAAATTTTTCGTAAAGTATGTTTATTAATATTAAATGTTTATGAATTGTGGAATCAGTCTAATGACAAAGTAAGTACTTTTAATAATAATCGGATCACTAGATTCTTTAGGTTAAATAAAGTTAAGGGTGGATTAACTTTGTCGTTTTTTTGAGTTAACCAAAATTTTGGTTACATTAAATTCTTAAATTCGTTCGTGTTTTTTTGTCGTTGTATCGAGAGTTTTAATGTTCGTTATAACGAGAGAACGTTGTAACGAGATTCGTTATTACAAGAATCGAGTGTAGAATTCACGAATTATCATTTCTTATGTTTCCATATGCGCTCTATCGAATGGCGTTAAAGAAACCATCAAAAATTTATAAACAAAAAAATTATTAATGTTTTATATTAAAAAAGGCCGATTTTTTTCAATTTTTGTTTAATTTTCAATTTTTTCTACTATGAAATGGCGTAAAAATAATATGAAATATTACAAATAACATGACATAGATATATAACCTAAAAGATAGGACTATAGAGAA
Organism: Leptopilina myrica (nomen nudum); assembly: GCA_032872475.1. Classification (NCBI taxonomy): domain Eukaryota; kingdom Metazoa; phylum Arthropoda; class Insecta; order Hymenoptera; family Figitidae; genus Leptopilina; species Leptopilina myrica (nomen nudum). Next base: position 17,844,948 of record CM065461.1, read on the forward strand.
AATTAAAAATTAAAATGGCGGCTCAAAAATAGAGTTTGAAGTTTAAATTTTTTCCAAAATTTTGATTCGAAAGTACGAAATTATTAAAAGCGTTTAAATCGGCTTGAAATTTATTACTCGGGGGTTTTAGAGGTCGCTGATCACGAATCTAAAGTCCAATTCTCAAAATTCAAAATGGCGTATCCAATATGGCGAAAAAATTTTTTTTACCTCATTAAATTTTCTTAAAACTTGTTACTCGGGGGTTTTTGGGGTCGCGGTTATAAAATTTGGAGTCCAATTTTTAAAATTAAACATGGGGGATCCAATATAACAGACCCCCGAGTAACAAGTTTCAAGCAAATTTAATGAGTTTTAAAAAAATTGTCCTCCATATTGGATCCGCCATGTTTAATTTTAAAAATTGGACTCCAAATTTTTGAGCCGCTACCCCAAAAACCCTCGAGTAACAAGTTTTAAGAAAAGTTAATGAGGTAAAAAAAATTTTTTCGCCATATTGGATCCGCCATTTTGAATTTTAAAAATTGGACTTCAGATTCGTGATCAGCGACCTCTAAAACCCCCGAGTAATAAATTTCAAGCCGATTTAAACGCTTTTAATAATTTCGTACTTTCGAATCAAAATTTTGGAAAAAATTTAAACTTCAAACTCTATTTTTAAGCCGCCATTTAAAATTTTAATTTTCTCTATAGTTCTATCTTCTAGGTTATATATCTATGTCACGTTATTTGTAATATTTCAAATTATTTTTACGCCATTTCATAGTAGAAAAAATTAAAAATTAAACAAAAATCGACAAAAAAATCGGACTTTTTAAATAAAAAACATTAATAACTTTTCTGTTTATAAATTTTTGATGGTTTTTATAACGCTATTCGATAGAGCGCATATGGAAACATAAGAAATGATTATTCGTGAATTTTTCTATTAATTTTTAAGTACCGACATAAGTCCTCAAACTTCATGCCAAAATTTTGTCCATCTGGGTGTTAAAGGGTTAAAATTTCATCTTGAATACCCTTCATGACAGTATTAGCCGCATTTAAGGAAATTAGAGAACCCATTGGTAAACCAAATATTTGTTTATAAAATTCTTCTTGGAATTGACAGTAAACCGAATTTAAGCATAAATTCAAAGCTTTAAGAAAATCATCCTGCGAGAAGTTTGTGTGTTTTTCAATTTCTGACCATTTGCTTTTAATAGTGTTATTGATTAGTGTCTAAGATATGTTTGTATACATGGAAACAAGATAAAGTGAAAATATTGTAAAATTTGGGGGAACAAAAATATTATTAAGTTTATTTTTAAAATCCCAGCTGTCTTTAATATAGTGATTATTTTTTGTATTTAGGGATTTTTTTAAAATGTTAGCTATTAGTTTTGATAGATTATATATTGGATTACCTATAAAAGATGTAATTGGTCTCATAGGGATGTTATCTTTATGTTACTTTGGTTGTCCATAAAATTTTGGAGCAATACCATTTGTGCAATTGAGAAATTTGTTTGTATTTTTTTCAAAGTATTTTTTATTGAAAAAAGATTTTAAAAGATTCCGTAAACAATATTGAATGGAGATTGTAGGATCAGAATTCAATTTTTTGTAAGTATTAGTAACAGTTAAAAGATTAAGTGTTTTTGAAATATAATCATTTTTTGTTATAATAACAGTTTTATTACATTTATCGGTAGTAGTTACAACAATATTTTTATTAGAGTTAAAAAAATTTTTTTTCGTTAATATGATTGAATCCAATTTTGACTAGTTTTTATTTTAATAATTTGTTAACTTTTTAATTTTTCGATTTTAAGTTTTAAAGAATTTTTTAGTTTAATTTGATATTTATTGAGATTCAAATAAACTTGTTTTTTAAATCTGTAAAAATTTCATTATTAGTTAATTGTAAAATTTTAATGTTAAAAAAATGTAGATTTCTATGTAAATATTTAATTTCACTTGATATGTCAGAGATTTCTAATTTTAAAATTTTCCTTGCGGAAAGTTGAGTATTAGTTTCTAAACCATCGCAGCATGATTTTGAAAAAAAATGAAAATTTAAAAATGTGTTATTAACAGTGTGACTTGGCAAGATACATAAATTTTTACATACATAGAGAAATTTCCTTTGGTTCTTCCTTCGAGTGATCCTGTAATTTAGTTTAATCCCTTTAATATATTTAAACAACATAATTTAAATTTGGTTTTCACGAACTCTAATAATTTAAAAAATTGTATTTTTCCAAAATTTAAACACCCAACAGAAAAGTTTTAGAAAGTTGGATGTATATATAAAATTCAATGCAAAGATTGTGATAGTTGTTATATCGACGAAACTTTAAGACATCTTGAAATGGTACTTCAATAGTCATAATTAATTTGTTGAAAATATATGAAAAAAATTATAGTGTAATTAAAAAAGATAAGATTCATAAGTAAAAGAAAATACAAATATAAGAGAAACACACTTTTATATGATTTAGAGATATATATACAAAAACAGTATATACACTAACACATGGCAAAGGCTCAGCTGACCCAAGGCCAAGGTAAGTGAGAAAAGAAATTAATATCTTAAAAGTGAAAAATGGAAAAGTTTATAAAAAACAAAATAAAAAAAATTAGAAAAATATTTTATTATCAATAAATTGCATATTTTTTATTTAATATTATACAAATTATTTAAAGATAAAATTTATAATTTGTTAATAAAAAAAAATTAATAATTATTAACAAATTGCGACATAATTAGTATCAAAAAATAGGGAAAAATTAATAGAAATTATTGTAAAAAAATAGAGTTAATAAAAGTTTATTAGTTAAAGAATTATTTAAAATTAAAGAAATAGAATAATTTCTATAGAAATAAATAATTGACAGCTAGACAATAGAATTGTTCTCGGGAAACGTTAGATCCGTTGGCGGCGAGAAAGAGAAAAAATATATCTCTATCTTCAATGGAAAATTTAAATATGATTGGCGAGAAAAGCGTCTCTAGAAGGTAGGGGAAAGCTTTGAATTTCAGTCAATCAAGGGAAAGAGTTTTACTTACACAAAATAAAATTTTGAAATTTACACAAAAATTGTGAATCTGGGGGTGGATAGCGACTATATAAACCCTGAGAAAGTAAGCGTTGCTCTCTCAATCTCGAAGCAAATTATAAAGCAAATTATAAATATCCAGGGGCTATTGAGAAATCTTTGTTCCACCTGGATAATACACATACTTAACATCACAAACATAAACATATCACACAAAACTATAATATTCAGGGGCTATTGAGAAATCTTTGTTCCACCTGGATAATACACATACTTAACATCACAAACATAAACATATCACACAAAACTATAATATTCAGGGGCTATTGAGAAATCTTTGTTCCACCTGAATAATACCCTACAACGAAACATAATCTTTCCTAAAAAAATATATATTGATTATTTAATCAAAATATATTTTAAAAAAATCTACAAAGTCAAGCCATGGTGAAGGTGTTGAGGGGCTATTGAGAAATCTTTGTTCCACCTCATAATCTGGATCCTTAAATGGTATAAAAAGCAAATCGTAAGTTTATTGAATATTCTTATGAGCTATGTTCATATAGTAATAGGCTATATCGACGTAGCAGTTTGAAAGATTCAATAAATATTGAACCAAATCCACCCAAATTATAATTTATAATAGGAAATAATTAATTCTTTTAAATTAATTATTTAGGTAATTTTTCAGAGAAATAAATAGATTTTATTATGTGAGTTGAATAAATTTTGATCATTTTTTGATATAATAAATTTTATTATATCCAAAATGAATCAGGATTTAGAAAAATTTATAATTTTAAAGAATATTTATTTATTGATAGAATGGTTAATTTAGAGTTTAGGGAAAACTTGACCTTGTTTATCAGGCAGGATTTATGAGAATTAAATACTAAACTTTTATTTAAATTTTGTTTATAGAATATCTAAACGGACAATCTTACCGAAATATTCTAGTGTGAAAATCTATACACAAACACAAGGTGAATGACTTTTATTATTTTTTTTATTTATTTTATATATATATATTGAGTCAATTCATATAGACAATAGCAACCAAACTTACAAAATTATTTATTTATATGAACTATATCAAAAGAAAAGATTTCTTTATAGCTAAATAATTGTGTTAATTTATAATTTATTAATTTATATTTTATAATTTTATCCAACGAAAGAAAGATAACAAAATTATCTTATTAAGTAGTGGATAATTTAGAATAAATAAAAGCTGAATTACCGAATAATTATTGGAGAAGATTCCTTTAATTTGGTTACAAAGCGACAAATTTTCTCAAAAATAAAATATAATATTGAAAAAAAATTTGAATTACATGATTTCATTCACTTATAATATCACTATAAGTAGTCAAAACAAGATCTTATCTATTGATATGGTTTGGCGCGTGCCTCACTGTCTGAGGATCTTTAAATTTTGGAAACAATGTCTTTTTAAACTTATATACAAACATTCTTTCTATTCAGATTATATATAAATGAGAAATATTTAATACGCGTGTATAAGATATTTCTCATGTTAGAAACATGTGGGTTTTCAGAAAATTACCGTACAGTGGGCTTTTAAATCAAAATAAGGAAATATATATAGATATATGGTTTCCTCGGTCTGTTAAAATACACGTATATGTTTCAATCTTAAAACTAGAAAAAAAGAACATAAACGATATGTTACTTACAACAAAAATTTTAATGCTTTAACTAATCATGCTTTTGATAATAAACATTGTTTTGATTTTGATAATACAAATATTTTACAAATTGAAACAAATGACTGGAAATGAAAAAATATAGAAATGTTCTATATAAAAAATAATACTAAAAGTATTAATTATAGAACAGATATTGATAATTTAGATAAAGTTTACTATAATTTAATTACTTCTTTTAAAACATAATTTAAAAAGTTTATTAACATAGAAATCTACTTTACCAGATATACATGGACCCTACTAAAAAAACAACCCAACCTTTTTGTAAAAACTCTCTGTTCATAGAAGCACATTTTTAGAAGATAATGTGTTTCTACAAAATCTTTAAGATTGGTCAAATTATTATATAAAATAATGTTTTTTATAAAAACTAAAAAAAATTTCTTTTTTATACTTATACTTATAATGCTCTTCTGAAAGGTAAAAAACTCTTTCACTTTCTTTAAAACATAACCATATAATACTTGTCTAAATTAAAATTTTAAACAATTTTTTATTTTCTCTTTCAGATATTTTAATCCTCTTTGATTTCTTTTTATAATGTTTCCAATTTGAATAATATATTTGTACAATTTTTCATCCCCTGATAAGCAACCATAAATCGTTCGAAACTAGTTGGGACTTTAAATAAACACAAAAAAACCGTATTTAGGCCTTTTCATTATTCTACAAATTATATAATACGGTCAAACAAACAAAAATTACTATTCACTCCCTTAACTAAAAATTACTAAAATTCCTTAACGTTCTACATCGTTACTCGAAAACTCTTATTCCTGATCCTTACTTAACACAAAGTCGTCCTATTCAACACGTAATTGAATTAACTGACTCAAGACAAGGTCGACAAAAACCTTATCCTGCATCTCTCGAAAAGCGTCGAGAAATTTTGAAACAGGAAAAAGAGATGTTGTTCAACGACGTGATAGAACCAAGTACGTCACCATATTGCTCTCCCGTGGTTCTAACCGTGAAAAAAGACGGAAAGAAAATGTTCTGTATTGATTACAGAAAACTAAATGCCTTCATCCAAGGTGTAAACCATACGTTACCTATGATTCAAGATTCTCTTAAAGAATTAAGGAAATCCAAAATCTTTCCAACGTAGGATTGACGTTGGGGGTTATTGGCAAATACCACTGGAGGAGAACAGCAAAAAATATACTGCCTTTTCCATCCAAAATGGTGGTACCTACCAATTTATGGTCATGTCGTTTGGATTAAAATGTGCTCCAAACACTCATGAGTGAAATAGTCTTACGTGATTACATCAACAAATTTTGTATATCATACATAGATGATATTATTATCTATTCAAATAGTTGGATAGAACATATTCAACACGTCAATTTGGTCCTCGAAAGATTAGAAAAACATGGATTAACATGTTCCTTCGATAAGTGTTTCTTTGGACAAACAGATCTTAAATATCTTGGTCATAATGTTCGCTCGGAATATAACGAACCTCAAGAACAGCATATTAAAGCTATCCTACAGGCTGCTCCACCTGCAAATAAAAAGGAATTACAGAAATTCTTGGGAAACTGTGGATGGATTAGAGAATATGTTCCTGATTTTTCTTTTTTATCTAGACGACTTACCAACTTGCTAGGTAAGAAATCAGGAAAATGGACATGGACCACGGAAACCGACAAAGCTTTCCAAAAAATAAAAAAAGCATTTAAAAATGATTTGTGTTTGAGTCGACCCAATCCGAATTTTCCACTAAATTTACAAACAGATGTCAGTCCAAATGGTATGGGAGCGGTCCTTTACCAAAACGTTGATGGTTTACGTAATGTTATCAGTTATGCAAGTGCTAAATTTAGCAGTAGCAGAAAATGGGCCATCAAACGTTAACGTCCTCAACTCGAAGCTACACAATTCCATCTATCTATATACCAGCCCCAAAGCCTTAAAATAGTTGCAAGTTTCTAAGGAAACAAAACCAAAATTAAGTCGCTGGGCTCGATTTCTGGATGATTTCGATTACATCATTCATGCACGTACAAACGCTGATTCAGAGTTGGTTTCTGCTTTTGCTTAAATACCAACAGAAGAAAATAATAAAGTTGAAGACACAAATCTACTTCTTCCATCCGAAATTCGACCTCAAATCGAAACACCTTTTCTGGCTCAAATTACTTCTTAAAATTTGTCCGAAGGAATCATTTCGTTACAGCAAGACGACGAAGACATCACTGAATAGGCTCGAAGATAGATGACTCTAAAAAATGCAATAAATTTGAATAAAACTGAGAAAAAATTCATTGATTAGCATCAATTAACCAAAGAAGGATTTTTTCAGAGAAAAAATTCTAAAGGTTCTTGGGTGTTAGTAGTGCCAAAAGTTTCTTACCAGAGATTATTGTATAAATATCATGATTCTGGTCTTGCAGGACATCCTGGAGAAGAGAAAACTGTACGTGCAATCCAGGAACATTTCTTTTGGCCAAAAATGACAAAACAAATTATCGAGTACGTAAAAAGTTGTAATCTTTGTTCCTGTTGTAAATCCTATCGATTAGAGGGTACCAACAAAGTCCGTTCACGTCAACCAAAGACTCTATGGGAAAAAATTTCTGTGGATCTTATGGGACCTTATTCTCGCTCTCCTAGAGGAAAACTCGAATAATGGTCCGTTATAACGGACCATTATTCGAGATGGGTTGAAGCCTTCCCTTTAGATTCCTCCAAAACTCATCAAATTACTGCTCTACTAGAAAGAGAAGTATTCAGTCATTACGGTTACCCTAAATCTATCATCTCAGACAACAAATCTCAATTCATCAGTGAAAACTGGAAAAAATCGTGTGAAAAATGGAATTGTTTTGCGTGATACACACCTATATATCATCCGCAGACAAATCCAACCGAACGAAAAAACCAGGAGCTGAAGAAATGAATGAGATTCTGCCTGATAAATTGTGAGCACAAACATTGGGACTCTGGACTCGCCGAAATCTTATTTAATATAAGAAATCGACGCAATGCGACAACCGGACGGACGCCGAGTCAAGTCTTGTTTGGAACGTCGTTAAGAAAACCTAGAGAATGGGTTTAGCTTCCCGTGGAGATGGTCCCTATGAAATTAAAGGACATTGTGGTGGCGAAATTGATGAAATCGAACTAAAAAATCGAATTGCAAAAATCCATAGTAATGATCTACGTTACGCTCATCAGCGTATAAAATCATCTATCGAAACATCTCAGCAATTGGTTATCACTAAAGAAATCGTCAATAAAAAAATGAAATATTTAACGAAATTGATTTACAATCAATAGCCGCTATTCCAAAACGAAGAAAACCAGGTCGACCACGAAAGAAAAAAGTACTCGAACCAACTGAAAAAATTAACGAAATTAGTACAAAAATTTCAAATTGTACACTCTATGATCTACGCTCAAGAAAAAAAATAAACGAAAAAAGACAGAGAGATAAGAATAAATTTTTAAAAAAGGAATAAAAAATAGAAAGCCCTGCAACTTCATGTTATTTAAGACAAATTTGTTTAACTTGGCAACGAAAGAAAAGGTTTTCAATAACAGTTTTGCTCAACCATGGACGTAAACAAGGAAACTTCTACTAATCTAAAAGTTAAAAAACGCAGTCAAAATAAAAGAAGGACTGAACGTAGAAGGAAAGTGTTTGAGGAACAGTTAAAGAATCCTGACAAGCACGTACCTTTGCCCGTTGGAAGACATAAGAAGTCAAAAATAAATTCTAACCCTTCTACTCTAAAAATGCAATCTTCTTTGGAATCCGGTACAGCAAACATCCAAACAGCTTCCAAAATTATAAGTAAATGTGTTCCTGAAAGAAATAAAGAAAATGTGTTTTTTGTTTTAATAGAATTTTTGAAAACAATAACCTCCCCAAAAGAATCACTTGCTCCATCCACATCGATGATGTCAATAGATGATCCAGATATTTTGGAATTGAGATTTGAATAAATTGCCTCTTACACCAGAAAAAAAATATAATTTTTCCTCCTGTTAAAAAGAGACTAATGAATGCAAATACGGAATTACCAAATCGAAAACGGGTACAATCCTCATTGAAAAATTCCCCTACGAGAAAATCGAAATCTTCATAAAGGGTAAAAATGTATTTTTATGAATGCGATTTTTTCAGATTAATTTAAAGTAAATGTTCTCTCAAATTGCGTTAATTATTTAATTATTTAATTTTCTTCTATATACTTGTGAATTTATATTTCAAGGTTAATATTCTCTTTTTATGATAAACCCCGTGGAATTTCTACGCTTATTTTTAATTAATTAATAAATAATTAAATTAAATATTGTTTATTGATCATTAAAAAAATAGAATTAAGAAAACTGAACAATAATGAGTATCAATATTCAATTGAATAAAAAAGGCATCGCGTTGCCATGGCGAGAGAAAAAAGTTGTTTCGTATCTAACGAAAACACAAGAGCACTCACTCTTCCTTAACCCGCGATTCAGAACAGACGTAAAAATGGTTCTTTCTGAAATGTGTCTAAAAATGAGGAACTGAATTTAAATAATATTTGAATAAAAATTTAACCGTTAAAATAGAAATAAATATTCTTTTGTACTTTTTTCATTTCTTTCGAAAATCAGAAGATATCTAAAGATTTATCCAAAAAAAAGAAACTTCACCGAAAAATTTTATGGGAATCTTCCAGGAAGTTACCAAGAATTTTTCATGGGAAGCTTCTAACCTGCAGATATTATTGAATTTCCTAGATATTTTCAGGAACTTATTAATTGTAACTTCCGAAGTTCCAACGGAAAACTTCCTGGAAGTTTCCTGGAAGTTTTTGTGCTATGTGGGACTTCATTATTCAAAATTTTTCTTTATATTTACTATCATAAAAAAGAACTCCTTAATGAAATGGAAATACATTAAATAATTTATTTAATGTATATAAACATTATAAGTTGACAAATATTTAACTTTGTTCTTTTTTCAGACAGAATATTTTTATTTATATACATTTAAAGATATACTGTTTTAAATGAAAAATGGTTTACTTAATTAACAATATAAATATTTGTTAACTTATAATGTTTATTAAAATGATATGAATTATTTAGTTTAGTCTTATATCATTAGGGGGTGCTCGCAGTTGTAACGTCAAAAAATAGACATTTTTACAAGGATTTTTTTCTTGTAAACCATTAAACTTTTTTTAAAAATCGATTTTCTTCTAAAAGTACATCATTTAGATTTGAGTTAACAGAAATGAAGTTAAAAAAATATTTAGAAGTTCCAAAGTTACGTACCGTTAAAAGTAACGTCCGTCGAAAAAACAGAGTTTTACGGTGACCAACACTATGGAAATCTGATTAGTCCGAAATTAAAAATCGAAACGGACTTACTTTTAATGAAAGATTATCTATTACTTAATATAGAAAAACCGGTCAAGTGGGGGTAGAACTCGTACTAACATCGAAGGTTCCGTACCCTCGTTTAAAACTTCTACTTTTTTGCTAAAAAAAATATAAAGATTAACTTTAATATTTTTCGCTGCATTTTTTCGATAATAAAATGTTAAATTTTATCTATTTTTGCTTCCCTAAATACATCACATAATTTATGAATGCTATTTTTAAATATACATTAAAGAAATTAAAATAAAATAAATTTTTTTAAAATGGATTTTTGCAAAAAAATATGAAGATGAACTCCAATAATTTTTTTGTATTTCATCTGTATTCTACACGTAAAAATAAATAAAAAATGCCTACTGCCAGTCCATTAGAATAAAAATTGAGAGAACTATCATACTATCAAAAAATGAAAAAAAATGTTAGGTTATCGCTCAAAACGCAATGAAGATAAATTATGACTATTTCAACTCTATTTTTTTTGTAATCTACACGAGTAGTGTAGCTATGTCGGTTCTACGAGGCATCGATCGGCAATTGTTCGAAATCTGTATTACCGACAGTCGGTAACTTACCCGCAATCTGCAATACCGACAGAGCGGGTAAGTTGTTGATCGTTTCTGTCGCTAGATGGCGTTGCTTGCAGAGGGTCTAATTTGCATATAATTAAATTGGATAACCCTTTTTAATTTGCATATATTTAAATTAGTTAACTTGCAACCGCCTACTTTTCTACCTCTCTCTGTTAGTTTATGCCAATACCATCCACTTTTCTCCCTCTCTATTTCAGTTTATGCAAATACCACTCACTTTTCTCCCTCTCTATTTCAGTTTCTGCAAATACCACACACTTTTCGCACTCTCTCTTTCAGTTTATGCAAATACCACCCACTTTTCGTCCTCTCTCTTTAAGTTTTATACAAAATCCAACTTTTTAGACGTGGAATATGTAAATACCATCAAATTTCACCCCTCCCCCTTTTTTACATTCAACCTAACTTACGTACATTTTGTTCTTTGCAACCACCCTTTTCCACCATCAACTCACCTGTTATCTATGTGAAATACATTACTGTTAGTTAACCACCCCCCTCCCACCCACTTTTTCCCTTTATATGTATATTTTCAATACTACCAGCCACCATCACCCACTTTGTATAAACCAGAATTTTTAAAAATCGTATAGAGAACCGCGAGGGATCAAGAGTTTGCGAGATACCGTGCAAGCGCTGTGGTTAGTGGGGACAGGTGATGGTGGATGGTATATTAAGGCCCAGTGCGCAGCAGAAGTGCCCGTACGGTTACCGCGTTGAGATAACTTGAATTATCTACAAAGTAAATTCAATTTTTCCAAATGTTAACTTTAATGCTCTATCTACTAATGTGACAGTTATCATCTAAAATCTAACCTAACCCTCTCACTTTGGCAATCCAGTTTTCTCAGTGTGAAGGAGCAGAGTCAATTCCTTGTAAACAACATCTATTAACGGAAAATTTTTTTTGGTGAAATTTACAGGATTTCGCGCTCCATCTATGAGCAACGGTTGTAGTATCAACAAACGGCAGAGTTTGGGGAATACATAAACCAAACTGTGTGCGTCACAAATTGCTGCAGACGAACTGCAGGATTTCTTGTTGCTATTACAGATTGATTTGTGCTACAGCCAAACCAGCCTGTTGACTACGTATTGACTAGTTACTATGTAACTTAAATTTATAATTTTAGTTAACCTGAAGAGGATAACAAACCATGTCATCGAAACGTTGTTAAATAAATGAAATAACACTATTTGTTGTTATTTATCTACCTTACATTGGATCAAATTTTCCATTTTACAAATAAATAATTCGGAAGGAAATTTTCTACTATTTCTAAAAAATTTTGGTTAGGAAATTCTTAGTAACTTGAAACTTTTCGAAAAGTTGAATTTAACTATTTAAATGGTTGACTTCAATTTGACTGGTATTATTGGTTTCTTAATCCGCATCAGGTATAGTCGAACAGTACTAGTAGTCGAACACTTTTGAGTTTTTTGTCAAATAAATAATAATACACTGTTCTAGTTACTTTAAAATAGGTATATACTGAACAAACGCTTGAAGTTCATATTTTATGAAAATAATGTCAATCAGATTCCGTAATTAATTCAAAGGTGAAAAGAATTAGGTACACTTATATTATCTGCATTTATTTTAATTTAGCTACTTAATTGTTACAAACTTTGTATCAACGTTTACTTAAATTTAGTTTTTAAAATAATAGTGAGTTGTCGTTTTGTGGTAAAGTTCTAGTGTTTCAAATGAATTTAGAAAAATATCTAAGGGAAATGTTTGATCTGATTTTGAGGTTAGGTGTGTGTTTATTTTTTTAGCCGGTTATGTAATACATAATTGTTATTATATTTTATTAAAATGTTTAATTTAGGCAACTGAAGATAAAGTCTAAAATGAAATAATATGTAAAAAATAGAGAATACTTTAAATTTAAAAAATCTTAACATTGGGATTTTTATTTAATCTGTAGGATTTTTAAATACACTGTAAAAAATTTAAGGAGTTAACGGACTCAGAAGTTAAATTTTTCGAGTTAAAAATCAACTCCAAAAGAGAGTTAATTTTTAACACCCCTTCATTTACACCAGTGCGAGTTATTTTTTCCATGGGGAATTAGCATTTGTGTGTTAAATTTTAACTCTGTTTACTTAAGTACCCTGACATTAACTCCCCAATGAGTGGGACTTTTATAGAATCCCCTGGGGAGTTAAAATTTAACTTCCTTTTTTTACAGTGTATAATCTCTTTCTTTAAACGTTTTAAAACAAATCATTTTAGTAAAAACGGCAAAGGACTTGTATTTAATTTTTAAAGAGATTCGATGTTTAAATATCTAAGAATAATAAAAACAATCCTAGACTCTTTTAATTTTTTCTATAGTCGGACATGTGTCAGATATTTTGGACTTATAAAGTAAAAAAGATAATTTTTTATTGCTTCTTGCTGGAAAATTGAATTAAAGCTTAAAAGATTGTTTAAGTTCATGCGTAAACGTTTCTATAAAATGAAGAATTGGAAAGTAATGTAATCCAAAAAATATGACAGCTCAGCCATTGTGCTCGCTCTGCATACTTCTACACTCTTCTAGCGATTGGCAACAATCTCTGATCGTATCACATTTTTAATATCAAAGATTGTTACCTCAACAATCTAATTTCAACAATCATCTGATAGTAAACCATGTGTGGAAATTAAAAATAAGCTTTAATAACATCCTAAATAAATTCCCTTTCGCCAGTGAGGCTCAAACTAGAAAAATTCGTCACAACATATCTAATTTCGACACGCATAAAATATCAGTTGATGATGTTAAAAAAAGATGTTATAACTAAATTTTGTTGTCAGTACCTGAATAGAATATCAGAATGTGTAAATTTAACTTGAGGAATTCTAGTCAGGGTCGGATTGAAAAATTTAATAGGGATATAAATAGATCCAGATAGATTTTCCTATCTGAAGATAAGGGCGTTCAAAAGTTAGTGTCCAATTATCACCCATCTAGAAATTATTAGTGTGGTTGGCCTTATTAATTCCTCATCAGCGCCCCTTTTTAAATAAAGCGAAGTGGGGAAATTTCTATATAGTATACTACAATCTACAGTGGCTCCACTACAGTTTTGCGTGTTGCGTTACAATTTTGGGTGTGTGACTGTCCAAAATTATGATGAGCAGCTTATCAAGGTAGTGGGGATACCGCCGTTGGTTTGCAGCTTAACAACTTTAGGTGTGTCACGTCCCTAAAATTTTACCGCAGCAACTCAAGAGTATAGTCTTATAACGTTCTTCCAAAATAGTCAGTAGCAGCCTATCGAAAGTCTGCTGCTGACCCAAAGCTTTCTCATTGTAGTATATATTTTACATGAATTCATATTTTTAAATATTTAAAGGAAATTCAATTTTTTCAGTTTAAATTTATTAACTTGTAATTTAAATTTTATATGTATCCGTACGAGGTAAAGGGAACCTTACGTCGAAAAAATTAAGTCTTAGTTATTAATACAATTCTTTATAGCTTTTCAGTTGTTTTTTCATATACAAAAGTCAAAAATTGTTTTTACTTATACATTTTATTATTCTTAACGATAAAACTTTTGTTAATTTAAAGTTTTTTACATGCAGATAGAAGGCACTTCAAAAAATCTGACCCTCTGTATCTTCGTCTACTACCTTAAATATCATTCATAACCTCAGTTTTGACTTTAACACACCCAAAATAGACAAATATATCTTGAGCAATGCGAAGTCTTTGTAGAACTCCATAATATTAAAAGCATCTTCGATGTAGAGGTTATGCATTGCTCAAACAAGTTATTAATTGTGTGCTCAACTTTACACTTTCTGTATAACTCACTTTTTAAATAAATGGTCTCTTTAACCGCGTTAGGATACATGCACGGAAAAATATTTGTTGTGAAAAACACAGGGTCTTTTGTAGAATATATGAATAGGTTAAGTTGTGCTTTATACTGGCGAGCTGACACTGAAAAAAATTATTCGTGATTACTGTGATAATTCTGGCTAATACAACCTTACTGTATTGTTTGATTTGTTACTGTGATACGATATCCCTGTTTTAGCAATTCCATTTTGTTTCTTTTGAATACGTCTGCGCACAACGATTTTAACAAAGGCACCTAACATCCTGTTTTACACACGAAAGCTGGGTTTTTAATACTGACAGCATAGGCAAAACTGATTTAAAAATTGTAGTAATACAAGGAGACAAATCACAGAGTTTCATTTAAATATGATTGATATATTGTCATTCATAAATTTTTTAAACATAATTATAATTTATACATTTATTAATAACATTTTTAATTAAAAATAGTTTAAAAAATGTTGCCTCTGAATAACTTTGTCAGACACAGTGGTACTTATGTTTTTTAAAATTGAGTTTATAGTTATTATGATGCGTTTCGCTAAAAGAAAAGAACCTTATTTTCAAGTTACTAAGAATTTCCTAACCAAACTTTTATTGTTAATAATGTCAAAGCATTTATTTCAGTGTAGTGTTTCCAATAGGCTGGTTTGGCTGTAGCACAAATCAATCTGTAATAGCAACAAGAAATCCTGCAGTTCGTCTGCAGCAGTTTGTGACGCACACAGTTTGGTTTATGTATTCCCCAAACTCTGTCGTTTGTTGATACTACAACCGTTGCTCATAGATGGAGCGCGAAATCCTGTAAATTCCACACAAAAAAATTTTCCGTTAATAGATGTTGTTTACAAGGAATTGACTCTGCTCCTTCACACTGAGAAAACTGGATAGCCAAAGTGAGAGGGTTAGGTTTTAAGTGTTAGCCTGATTGTCTACATAATTAATTTTTCCCTCCGAGGTAGTCTACTTGATCATCAAAGTATCTATTTATCCCTCCGAGATGGTTACAAAACATTTAACCTGAAATACAGTCTGTTTGTCTCTCCAGATAGTTTGTTCAATACTCCATTTTTCTCTGTGCATTATTGAATAATTTAATTTTAACTACTGGAAAAGTTAAAGTTAACTTTTGTAAAAGTTAAAGCTAACATTTGAAGAAGTTAACCATTTGTCAAATCTAGTAAAGCCTTACAGTGTGGCTAAAATCATGTGATCAATTCGCTTAGTCAGAATGCCAGAGTACTAGTGCAGAAGCTTATGACTGTAACTGTTTTAATAAATTCTGTATAAGCATGAACTGTAGATGCAAAAGTTTCATTAGTCAATTTCTATTTAACAACTCAAGTAGAAGATTTTAGATGATAACTGTTACATTAGTAGAACAGAGCATTAAAGTTAAAATTTAGAAAAATTGATTGTACTTTTTAGAAAATTCAAGTTATCTTTAAGAAACGTTATATATAACTATTTTACATTAATATTTTTACACTTAATAAGATATATTCTGACAGTGAATATACGCTGATCTTTACGTAAATAAGGACGTTGCCTGATAATGTTGAAGCAGGTTTAAACTCAATTTTAAAAGAAACCATGGAATCCATAGAAAAAAATAAAGGTTATGTTATTCAGTGGTCACATGTCCCATATAATTTACTATGTAAATACGGCACACTGAATAACATGACCTTAATGCTGTTTCAATTTGATTTTTAAGAAGATAGCTTGTCATTAAAGAATTCATTTCTCCTTGCGAGAATTAAGGAATTGATAATACTGATTTATTGTTAATTCAGTATTAAGGAAAGGGAACATCAGTTGTGACGTCGCAAAAAAGGGCATTTTTTAAGAATTTATTTCCTAATAAACCATATGAAACTTTTTCAATTGATTAACATTTATTATAATATTATCTAGTTCTCATACAGAGAGTTTCAAAAAGAAACGTATTTGAAAAATTGGTGACCTGTCAAAGTCAAGAGTATGATTTTTATAAAAAAAATAAAGGTCAATTTTCAGCTATAGGAGAAATAAATTTCCATAACACAAATCCTTATATTGGGACCTAGATAGTGGTATAATAAATGTAAATCAATTTTATTTTTACATTTTAGACGAACTATAATTATGGAATGTTTGTCACTGAAATTCTTGCTTTTTATGATGGAGTCACCTCAATGTGTCAAATTTCAGAAAGTATTTGACGAATTTTTTTAAATTAAAGCCTTATGTATGTATTTTTAGGTTATAGATAGTATTTTTAAAAATGTGTTATAGTTTACCCAATTTTAGAAAATATAAATATTTAAATTTATAACATTTATTCATCCTGGATCATCATTCTCATCATTTTTATTATCGTTTCTAAAATTATAATGTCCGCAATATTGGGAGCTTCTGCAATATTCTTTACTAAATGTCTGGTAACATTAAAGGGACTTACTGCTATATTTATCTGATTTAACGTGTGCGAAGTATGGATATTTTATTTACTATAGTACTGTGTTTTTAGTTTGATTTTTCAAGTTTCTTAGGTATAAACTTACCTTTGTCTCCCACTCCTTAACCCCACTTTAACAACTGCGAACGCAACAACCCTACTTTAAATTAAAAAAGAAGAGTTATTTAGAGGAAATGTACAAACTTTCATGAAAATGACGTCACCAAAAAGTTTCTTAAAAAATGTCTTTGTTATTATCTACAGGCAGGTTAAAACCTGTCTGAAGGTTTTTAGACAATGTCTGTATTCTATTCAAGATGCAGGTTACTTGTATTGAGATTTTCGAACAATACTATTGTTATCTTAAAAATAGGCAAGTTTAAACTTGCTTTCGTATTTTTAGACAACACATTTATCCCTACGGTGCTGTAGTGCCAGTGAAGCACTCTGCATAAGTCAGACAGCAAGGTCTGACGCATGGAACTTTTACTCACTCATCCGGGAACCGTACGCGCACGTCTGCTGCGCACTGGGCCTTACTATACCACCCAAACCTTCGCGAACCTTAATAATCCGCTTTCTGCCGCCCTTACAACTCTTTGGAATGCAACTCATGCTAGAAATACTTATCAAATTAAAAATAATTTCACACTCATCATCGCATTTAAAAAGGTCATTACCTTTAACACACAGATTTATAAATCATATCTGCATTCTTACTTTGAACTTCCTTACGAAGACCACCTTTTTTACCCCAAGTAGATTTTAAAATTGGAATGAAAGTTCAATCCAGTATTTCACCGAACTTAGTCTTTAACAACTTAACACAGGCCTGCACACGGGAGCAGCTCGGGAGCACGAGGCGAGGAGACCCGCCCCCCATCATGCGGTCTCTCCTTCTTTCTCTTTATCTCTCTACCCGCTAATACGACAATCGCCTATCGTGCTTTTTGGCCTTATACTTCTCGCATTTTCAGCTACGTTTTTTTATATTTCTTAATATTTACTATGTAACAGGACGTATTTTACGTATCTCCTTATTCTGAAATTGCAAAGTATTGGTCCTCAAATTATTGTTTTATAGAGATATAATTAAATATGATTAATTGAGTATTAATGGATAATGTGACGATCTACGATCCTGTGTTGTCATGGTAACAACACTTGCGCTTGCGTAGCCGAAAATGCGGCAAGGAAGCAACAAGTGTGTTTTTCATCACTTTTGGATCGTATGTCGATATTATAACATCTTTGTGATAAATTTTATTGTCGACTATATTTTATTTATTAAAGAATTATTTAATTTAATTTAATGTAATATTTGTGTGAGTGTGGAATTGGCCAATTCGTCGACTGAGAGAAACATCGAAATGTAAGTAGATAATCAGATAAAATATATCTTTTCAGTCGACACTCTTTTGGTAATTATTTCACTGGGTTCACCCATTTTACCCTCCCTTGAGATCATGCTAATTGGTTAAAGTAAATATAATTATGTTTTATTTACTGTCGACCTTCTGTCGACTGGCGCCCGCGGTTTTTTTTATAAATTATCTTTGAATTTCTGAACCCACACAGCTTTGAACCCGGCCGCGTGTGGTGTGGAGTTTTTAATTTTGTAAATTTAGTAAATTCTTTTGAGATAATTAAAACTTCTGTTTTAATTGGCGCCCAACGTGGGGCCGTTGGGATAAATTAATTATTAAATTTTTTTCATTCTTGTAAAATTCCTGTGAAAATTCAAGTTTTATTTCTTTGAAAATTTTGAATAATGTTGAATTTTATTTTGCGTGAAATTGTACTTGTATTTCAAGTCGTCTTAGCTTTTGTTGTGTTACCGTGTTTTTGTACTATTGTGTGTGACCGACGTAACAGTGTCTTGAGTATTTACTATTTCAGATCTACCATTATGAACATGAGTGTCTGAGGGATATTGACGACGATATAATTTCATGACAAAATATATTCATGGAGAACTTTTAAATGTTGAAGTTGTGAAAATATATTATACGATCCAAAAGTCAAATTTTAATATTAACAAAAATTTTATATTATATTGTTTTGCAAGGGGAGAATTTTTTTCGTTTTAGTGTTTATTTCTTGTATCTTGCTACAGAAAGTCGACGTTAAATAATTTTTCTTTGTAAATTTTTGTTGTTTATTTGCTGTATCTTGCTACAGTTAGACGAACTTAAATAAGTTTTCGTTAATTTGTGTCGTTTATTTTTTGTATCTTGCTACAGAAAGACGATGTTAAATAATTTTTGTATATTTTTGTTGAATAGCAGCTGTATCTTGCTACAGCTGGAAGATCTTATATAGGTTTTTGTTGCAATAATTTGTTGTTGCTGTATCTTGCTACAGTAAGACGACGTTAAGTTTTTTTTGTTGCAATATTTTGTTTTTAAATGCTGTATCTTGCTACAGTAAAACATGGATTTGAAATATTTTGCTTCGATTTTTCTTGTACTATCGTAGCAAGTTTTTTTTGTGAAATTTGATTTTGATGTTTTGTCGTCGATTTTTCTTATACTATCGTGGCAAAACTTATTTTGATATTTTGTCGTCGATTTTTCTTATACTATCTTGTCAAAATTATATTTTGTTATTTTGTTGTCGAATTTTCTTATACTTTCGTGGCAAAATTATAATTGATATGTGTGAATGGAATCATTTGATTGTATCTTTTTTGTCGTTGTAAAAAAATTGTCGTCGACGAATCTGAAAATATTAAATCTACATAGAGTAATCGGTAAACAGATCTTGTTCTAGCCATCCGGTGAAATGGTAAAATAATTCAGGGATACTGTAGACGTAATTAAATACTAATTATTTCCTGACGTGAGAAATTTGTCTTATAGTAGGGAAAGACTAGTAAAATTTGTATACTTTGACAAAAATTACAGACATTCACTCCTTGAAAAGATTTTGTTCTGTCAGAGAGTGAAACTGACTTTCTTTTTGAGTTGACGGGTATTTTTTTTTGTTTCGTTGCGAGAGTGTGAGATTGCTGCTGTATCTTGCTACAGTAGAGCAATATAGTTATTTCGTTCCCAGAAATTCTTCCGTTGACGACCAGACTTTAATAAAAAGAGAAAGAATTTTTAGTGGTGAGACATTGTGTTGATAATTGATCGCAATGATTTTAATGATCAATTGTTGACAGTCTCATACACAAGATTATATTTTCGGTGAGTGCAATGGGAAACAGCAAATGTCAAACTACAAATTACTTGTTGTTTTTCTAGTTCAGTGAAATATTGATCGATTAAAAATATTATTTAATTATTATGTGGTATTGACAAAAGTGTGTGACTTGATTGCATATCGCTTTTTGTAATTGATTAAATTATGTTTTAATTATTACAGGTTATATTATATTGTGTTAAAATTATTTTTTTTATTATTTTTTAAATAATTTACTTATTAAATTTTAAAAATTTAAATTTTTTGTACTGGGCTCAGGTGGATATATTTGTTTTATTTAAAAAAGAAAACTTATTCTAAAGGCCAGTATAATATTTTTTTATCGTTGTCGGGAAAATATTAATATATTGTTTTCTCTCGTGAGTGACACTTCCTATTATCGACATTGTAAAAATTTTTTTTTGTGATATAAAAATTGGGAAGTTTTATTTAGTTTTTTTTCAAAATTAAATTTTTTTTAGATAATATAATTTTTTTTCATTTCTTTTGTTTTTATTGTAAACCATTTTTTTGTATTTAGGTTTTAAAATTAAATAGAAAAATAATTAAAAGATAAATTGACAACGATATTAAGCCAATTGTTGGGTAGTCGATATTAATAAATACAAAGAGAAATTGATGACTAAATATTTCTACTTGTATTATTTTAGTTAAATGGACTTAGTTTTTGTTTAAAGACACTCAATTGTTGACGTTTCTGCTGAATTTTGAATTGGCTGGACGACGATAGCGACTAAATTTAATGAATTAATTTTTGTTTGCTTTACATTATTATAAAGTTTTTTTTATTTGGAATTCAGCAATGTTTTATACGCCACCTAGGGATCTGTACTCGGGGAGACTTACATTTGGTATAGTAATTGATAATGAAACTTTTAGGGATGTATATTTCCAAGGTTTTTTGAGTTTGGGTAATCAAAATTTTTCGACAAATGTTGACTCTGTAAGAAATGAGAGATTCTTTCTTGAAAATAATCCATCGGGGATCGGAAGAAGAAGGGGTTTCGGTAGATTAATTCCTAACCCAGAATTTCGGCACGGTCGTCATTTTAGTCTTTCTTTGGATGATGGGAGGATTAAATATAAAATTTGGGTAGGTTCGGCCCAAATAGATAGGATTTTTCATGATCCTTATATTTTAAAAAGTCAACAGTTCGAGGGGATGCTCTTACTAACGCAATCAGTAAAGTTTGGAAGTAATCGGGTTCCTGAAAGTTCATCAGAAGTAATTGAATCAGTTAATAGTGTACAGAGGCCTCAAAAGTTAGTAACACAGATTAACGAATTGCTTCTGATCAATCGTCTTGTAGAAATGTCCCGAAGAATATTCGTGTTGCGTTCGATAAACCGTTACCTGACGGTCGAATTTTAAACGGAAACGTTTACTTGATCGAAATCGAATACATCAAAACGAATACGCATTCTCGAGAATTTAATATGAACAGAACCGTTAATTATCAACATTTTAAACAAAGTCACGGTTTAAGATACAGCGAAGCTTCTGACTAGAAGGTGAGTATTGAAAATAATGAGTGAAGTGATCTAATGAGAGTTGGTAGAATTGTCGACTCTTGGAAAATCTTATTTGCTAATACGGATAAAGATTCAGAGCAATTCTTATTGACCCTTAAAGATCATTTTGATACCGGCGGAATACAAAAGGACTATTTTGTACCGTATTTGTTGGGATTGTTTACGGTTCGTGAACAATCGCGGCAAATGCTGTCGAAATTCAATCTTAAATTAATTTTGAGATATTGAATTTATCCTCGCGAATTGCGTTGAGTTCTTACATTATGTTTGAAAAGTCGAGCAGCTCGAGTCGGATTCGGGCAACGAGTCTGAGCGAAAGGAGGTCGTTGAGTGATTTTGTCATTTTGGGTTGGTAGTATAATTACATTGACGAATTTCGATATAGAGTAGGAAATCAGCTTAAAAATGTTCTAATAGACGTCTAGCCATAGCAAATGCAGGCAGAACAAATTCGGTCAAAATTAAATAAGGAGTATATGTCTACTACCCTAACGAAAAGCTAAGTTATAAGGCTGAAAATTATTTGACAAAATTGACTTATAAATGATTGAGTCTGGTCAAAGAGGAGCAAAGTTTTCGGTGCGTCAACGGTTGAATTAGAAGATGGGTCTGGAAGGATTAGAGAAAAATATTGTATTTCTAATAACAAAAATTTCTTTTCGAATAGTTGTCGGAAATTGAATGTTTTTCAGATTGATCTTTCGACATCATCAGCAACGAGGATGGACCATCAACACTGGACAAGAAAGCTATTCGACTCCGAATGGTAAAACTCTTAGAGCAACAGGAGCAAATTAATGATTTGGTGTCGTTCTTTTCGTCTTAGCTTGATATTGACAACAATAAAGTTAAGAACTCGTCGACAAATGAAGGGGAAGTTCCAGAGCTACTTATGTTTTATCAGGCAATCATCGAATTGAGCGGTGACGCTTCAAGGACAATTGGTGATGTGGCTGAACAGCGTCCATCACACATCGATGAGTCTTCAACCATAGCAAATGGTCATGATATTTCACAAGGGTCGCCTATCACCCTTGTCGGCAAGGATATGGATGTGACCACAGCTTAAGAAACGTCTAACGAAGATAGTCAGAGATGTGGACGTAGATCGTGAGAGCTTTGGGTGAAAACGCATATCGAAGATGAAACGACCTCGAGAGGTCGATCAGCTGACAAACGGGTTGCGAGCAATGGCTATTTATGAGTAAACAGAAGATGTTCCATCAAACTGCGTTGATCCACTACCACCGAATACAGTTCTGAGTTTCACGAAGGTGCTACAACAACTGGGTGTCCGGATCAAGTAGATCGATACGGATAGCAGCAGCCTCTTTATATGGTTGACTGTAAAATCATCGATTCCAAACCGCTCAGGAATATGTTCTGGTTAAATCACCTACAAGTCAGGGGAGCATCCAATCAAAAAGTGCAATCTTCTGTACAGACTAGAATTTTGGATGAACCGTGGTGTTTTTGCTGCTTGATACAGTGAGTTGTAACTACCCTTACTGTGTTGAACACAAGTATATATACTTGGAGAGTGTTCTGTTTGTGGAGCACAAACATTTTTCTGGATGCCTGAATTGCAATGGGTGTCATGAGGGAGTTGTCGACTGGTTGCGTTTGAACTACACAACTTGTTTTTATGGAGCATCAGTTATCGTGATCATCAGTTTCTTATCGGCAGCGAGACTGATTCATTAAACAGAAGAGTGGAGGCGAAATTTGATGATCCCCGAGACGAGTCAAATAAAGTTCGTCGATTTTTGTTGTGATAGAATGTTCTTCGACAAGTCAAGGAGTTCAAAAATTTGGAGTCGAAAACAGCTTACGAATTGTCTGAAGAGAAGAGACAACAAGCCATCAAAGTGATGCGGTCATCTATGTCGACTGAATTCTCCGAGGTGGTTGAGCAGTGACGTCTTGAACTCTTGGACGTAGAGGAATTAAACAGAATCACACCGTCGAAATATAAAAATTTCTCAAAATAACAATGTCGATTTTTTTGACTTTCTACAAATTTTATATTTTGGTATTGACGTTTTCTTTTGGTTATTTTTGATATCGATAATTTGACTTTTCTTTATAAAACTAGTAATCTTAGAAGAGAGAGACTAAAACATTGCGATAATACTTTTCATGTGTTGATGAATGAGAGACAATTAAATAAACTTTGATGAACTGAATTTTCACAGTATATTGAGTGTCAAAGAAAGGTTATTGCAGGTTGTCTACTAATCGTTATTTTAATATGTGTTATAATGACAGATTTCTTTTCAGAACTTCGAACGTAAATTGAACTAAACATACTTATAGAGATAAAAAATTTCCTCATATATCGATACGTTCGAAAGGGGAGAGTGTAACAGGACGTATTTTACATATCTCCTTATTCTGAAATTGCAAAGTATTGGTCCTCAAATTGTTGTTTTATAGAGATATAATTAAATATGATTAATTGAGTATTAATGGATAATGTGTCGATCTACGATCCTGTGTGGAATTGGCCAATTCGTCGACT
Source organism: Leptopilina myrica (nomen nudum) (assembly GCA_032872475.1). NCBI lineage: Eukaryota > Metazoa > Arthropoda > Insecta > Hymenoptera > Figitidae > Leptopilina > Leptopilina myrica (nomen nudum). Next base: position 17,869,235 of record CM065461.1, read on the forward strand.
GAGAGAAACATCGAAATGTAAGTAGATAATCTGATAAAATATATCTTTTCAGTCGACACTCTTTTAATAATTTTTTCACTGGGTTCACCCATTTTACCCTCCCTTGAGATCATGCTAATTGGTTAAAGTAAATATAATTATGTTTTATTTACTGTTGACCTTCTGTCGACTGGCGCCCGCGGTTTTTTATAAATTATCTTTGAATTTCTGAACCCACACAGCTTTGAACCCGGCCGCGTGTGGTGTGGAGTTTTTAATTTTGTAAATTTAGTAAATTCTTTTGAGATAATTAAAACTCCTGTTTCAACTATTATTAAAAATATAGGACTTTCCGGAATAATATTTTTATTCTTTTTTAATAAAATAAAAGTCTCAAAAAAGACTAATTAAATATTATTTCAATTACTTTCTAATGAAATAAAAATCTTGAAAAGGACTTCTTGAATATTATTTCTATTCCTTTTTTCAGAAAATGTTATTTAATTAAAAAGGAATAAAAATAATATTGAATCAGTCATTTTCAGGACTTTTATTTTATTAGAAAATAATTAAAATAATATTTAATTAGTATTTTTTAAGACTTTTATTTTATTAAAAAAGAATAAAAATATTCCGGAAAGTCCTATATATTTCATAATAGTAAATAGTAAGAAATATAAAAAAACGTAGCTGAAAATGTGAGAAGTATAAGGCGAAAAAGCAACATAAGCGATTGTCGTATTACCGGGTAGAGAGATAAAGTGAAAGAAGGAGAGACCGCATGGTGGGGGACGGGTCTCCTCGCCTTGTGCTCCCGAGCTGCTCCCGTGTGCAGGCCCTTAACACAGCACAATTTCAATCGTTTCACACATTTTTATATAGATAGTTTCAAATGGATCGTTTCGATCTGTAGAATGAGGAGTAATCACTACTCCTTAAACGAAAGTCTCCATAGAGAAAATATAATTAGCTCACAAGGTTGCTCTTGCAATCCAGAAGTTGTGCAAGATCTGGATCATGTCCTTTGGGCTTGCCCCAATTTCAATATTCACCGAGATTCTTTAATTAAATCATTTTCTAAAGCCATTAAATGACAACCTCCCTTTTGTAGTGTCCAATTTCTTAACAAATCCTACAAAAGTGGTTTCACCAATAATTAGATTTCTTAAGCTCTGTAACCTTAATATATAATTTTTCCTCCCCCCTCTTTTTTTCTATTTCTGTTTCTCTTAATTAAATTAGAAGTCCCTGTAACATTCTCGTCTGGATGACTTTCCCTCCGGGTGGATTGAATAATCTTAAACTGCGGTCTCGATTAGACGACACGTTACAGAATCCTCTCCTAAGCTTCTCTCGAATAAAACGAATCACCATTTATCTACTAGCATTATTATTAATCTCCACATTAATTAATCTAACTTTTTATACGTCATTTATTCCTAAAATTAAATATCATTTCCAATACCTTTCCTATGTATAAATCTTAAGATATTCTTCACCTGTTCTGATCATGGCAGTATGCACGATGCTTAAGGCAAGTGCGTTGCCAACGTAACCGTATGAACGGTTAATAATAATAAGAAGAAGACTATTCCACCCACCACCGCACGTTCCCACTACCCACAGTGCCCACCCGGTATCTCGCGAACGCTTGATCCCTCGCGGTTCTCTATACGATTTTTTAAATTTCTGGTATATACAAAGTGGGTGGTGGTGTGTGGTAGTATTGAAAATATACATATAAAGGAAAAAAGTGGGTAGGAGGGGGGTGGTTAACTAACAGTAATGTATTTCACATAGATAACAGGTGAGTTGGTGGTGGGAGGGGGTGGTTGCAAAGAACAAAATGTACGTAAGTTAGGTTAAATATAAAAAAGGTGTAGGGGGTGAAAGTGAGTGGTATTTACATATTCCACGTCTAAAAGGTTGGATTTTGCATAAACTGAAAAAGAGAGGGAGAAAAGTGGGCAGTATGCAAATTAACTAATTTAAATATATGCAAATTAAAAAAGGGTTAACCAATTTAAATATATGCAAATTAGACCCTCTGCAAGCAACGCCATCTAGCGACAGAAACGATCAACAACTTACCCGCTCTGTCGGTATTGCAGATTGCGGGTAAGTTACCGACTGTCGGTAATGTAGATTTCGAACAATTACCTATCGAAACCTCGTAGAACCGGCATAGCTACAATACTTATACGCGAAAATACAAAAGTGTACCAATTTTCATCTTTTGAGATAAAAAACTATAGACACTTGGATAAAAACACGCTTTTATAACGAAATTTTTAAAGACTTTGAGTTTTTAACTAAATAAAATATTAAGATAAAATCTATTCATGCTCGATGTATTTTTTAAAATCCACACATGAAAATATATAAAAAAATTAAACCTGTACTCCAATAGGCCAATAATTGTAAAAACCAAGGGGAAGATACACACTTTATTTTCTAAATCAAAAAAATTTCTAGATTTTAGCAAAAAAATATTAAGATGAACTCCAATAATTTTGTCTGTATGTTTATTGAAATCTGAACGAAAAAATAAATGAAAATTTATAACGCCAGTCCACTAGGTTAAGAATTGAGAGAACTAGCGTATAATTATTATCAAATTTTTTTAAAAAATTTATGTTTTCACGCTCAAAAACGTAATGAACAAGTTGTTCATTTCATGACCATTTCGCTTCCTCAAAATATCATAAACCAATTGCTTAATTTAAATTTAATATGTTAAGGTAATATTTCAAAAAACGCAAAATTGGAATTTTTTGTGAAAAAGAAAAATATTGATTAATTTTATAAATTTTGATGAAATGTGCACTTTGTATATATCAATCGATTCGTTTTCTTGTAAGGAATGTAATTTTGAGAATAATTTATGAAAATATTAAGAAATAAAAAAGTTATTTAAAAAAATACAAAAAAAGTTTTTTTTTATTTTGAAAAAATTGTATAAAAAAAATTTTGTGGATAAATTTGAAAATCCTTGTGTCAGATTTTAAGTTTTAATGACTGCAATAAACCTGCAAAATTTCAGGGCAATCCATTAAAATTTGTTAGAGATAATTTGTACACAATTTTTTGTGACATACACACACACACATACATCTGGACATTTGCTCAGAATTTAATATACATATATCCTAGATGAAAATGAGTCCATATAACCATGTTTTGAAAAATTGAAAATCGTCACGAATGCAAAGCTTCCTTATGAGGAAGCAAAAGCAACTAGGATGGATCTCTTAAAAATATTAGCCCTAGAACATAAACACCCGATAAAATTTGTAGGTTCTAGACCATTTGCAATAATAAATTGTAAAAAAATTCCACTGTGCATCGCACTGGAGTGCGCGAGCGGACGGACAAATTTTACTTATTACACTATATCTTTGGCAACATTTTTCGTCCCATTTTCAGGCTTATATCTTCTTTTAGGGGAAATCCCAAGCTTTCATTTGAGATTATTAAAATGAAAATAAAAACTGTCGAATTTGCAAAAAAATATTTATTTGTAAAAGTTTTTGCATTAAAATTTTTTTTAATTAAATAAATTTAATATATTTTAAAAGTACACAAAAAACCTATCTAAACTACTACTTACTTTTTTTATTTGAATAATTTAAGTAGAAACTACAAATGTTCAAAAAACGCATGTTCGAGTTAAAGCTGAAATTTCAACCCTCCACCCTTTTGATAGGGGTGGAGAGTTGGAACTATAAACTAGTTACTAAACTAATACCTACTAGGGTAACATATTATCAAAGTATAAAGTAAATCCATGAAATTTTATTTTTTTTAGACGCACTTCAGAAAATTTTTCTGTACATTGCTTAAAACTTCAAAATATTGTCCAGTTCTGCATTTTCTTCTTTACGGGTTTCATCGACGTTTTCTGTATTATAAATTTTGCTGGGTCTACCTCATTTACCTGTTTTATTTTCACGAGGACGTACGAATAATCTCTTTGTACCTTTGTCTGTAAGAACCAAAACTGAAAAGTAATGTAAAAATTGCAGGAGACGTGTATATACCGAGTACCCCCTCCCCTAATGATTCATACGCCCTGGTAAAAATGACTGGGAATCTAAGCATTGGTGCATATCAATTTTTCATCATCGGATTGGCTTCAAATTTGTTACTCGGGGGTTTTTTGGTTCTTACAAACAAAGGTTAGAGCTTTCTTTTAAGACATATTAGAGCTTTTTGTTTTCCCATTTTTTTTACAGGTCTTTAAAATGAACAAAAAACACCGTTTTTTAATAAATCAACCCCTTATTTTAGGGGTTTGAATAAATTAAAAAAAATTTATTGCTATTTTCTTGTTCACTGACACCCAAACAATCAATAAACACACAATAAAATCTACAAAAAAAAAATTTTTATCATTGGAACAAATTTTAAAAGAAAGTACAATTAATCACCTTTTAAAATATTCTACACCCGATCCGATCCGACTTTTTTCACTATGGTACAACAATTTAAAGTTTCGGTTACACGACCTAAAAACTGAGAAAAGGAAAAATAGAATAATTGGAAAGTACTTTAACTTAAGCATCTGATTCTTAATATTTTGGGATCGTTGATTAGAAAACCGATGTTGGATTTTTAAATTCATAATGGCGGATCTAATATGGCGGCTGTCAAAATAAAAAATTGATCGGTTTCGCTTGAAACTTTTTACTCGGGGGTTTTTGAGGTCGCTGATTACGAATCCTGACGTGATAGAGCAATTTCGCTGTCAGTTTTGGATTCAGGGTGATAAATTACATCGGAAATGACTTATCCTGTTTCTGGGTCTGAAATTTGTAGGCCTGTGATAATCGGTATATAGTTCGCGCAGTGCAGCGGCGCTCTCTTATTTACCAACAGCGGTTTATTTCTATTCAAATGGTAATTTTGAAAATAATGAAAAATAATATTAACTAAAAGTTGATAATGTATTTCAATCAATAAAAAATGTTAATTAATTTAATATTATTAACGACCCAACGTTGGAACGTACATTTAAAAAAACCATAAACGGAAATAGAGGGCTCTGATGGAGCCATATACTGTCAGTGCCGTAGATTGCAATTAGATCACCAGTTCTAATAGTATTCAAACCGAACAAGAAATTAACCAAAGAAATTAAGTGATCTTCTTAAAAGAATTAATTTTTAGAAATGATAATGCTTTGATATATAAAATTTGTTTTTAAAGTAGGGGAGACTTGGGTAAACCCGCTCACTTTTTTTCAGAACGGTAAAAACCTAGGAAATTATTCTCTAAATCCAAGTTAATTTATATAATTTGAAAGCTTATGATTTCTACTATCAAAATAAAAAAGAAGTTTTGATTTTTCTGTTTTAGTTTTACTTAGGGAAAATGTTTAATACACATATACCAAATTTCAAAATCACAATTTTCCAGGGTAAATCCGCTCACCCCTCGGGGTAAACCCGATCACTTGATTTTTTTAAGAATTTAAGTTAATCCCGACAGTTTTATTTTGTATATATTAAATTTCTCTTTATTTCCGTCTTCAGTATGATTTATTAATGATAAATTATAAGTTCTATAAACAATAAATATTGGTTTATTAACTAATAAATATAAGTTTCATGATTTGCAACTGTGAATTTAAATAATATTTTATTAAGAGAAAGTTAAAATGTAGATACAATTTTGGATGTTACAAGTTATAGATTTTATTATTGATAAAAAATAACAAATGAAATTCAAAATTTTAAATTTTTAAATAAACAATGATAAAACGTGAACTGAACGAAGACAACAAACTAGATTTATGTGTTTTTTAAGCCGAAAAAGACAGCGACAAATTTTGATTATTTATTTGCGTTGTTTGTTATAACCGTTAATATATAAGAAATATTAAGTTAAAAATACGCGATTTCCGAATTTTTTCAAACTTTGCAACTTAATATCTCCGTTAAAGAAAAAAAAAATTTGGCACTTTCACAGCTATTAAATAACACCAAAATCTACACGCACCAAAAAGTTTTGTTTTTGTTCCGAATCTAGTTTAAAAGATACAAGTGTTTAAAAATTTCACTTTATTTCAGGTTAAAACTGTAATATTGTCTTCTAACTGAAGTTAATTTAATCTCCTTGGCTACGTTTCGATCACGGTAATTCAAATTCAAACCAACTTCAGTTAGAAGACAATATACTGTTTTATCCTGAAATAAAGTAAAATTTTTAACACTTGTATCTCTTTAATTAGATTCAGGACCAAAACAAAACTTTTTGGTTCGTGCAGATTTTGGTGCTATTCAATAGCTGTGAAAGTGCCAAATTTTTTTATTTTTCTTTAACGGAAATATCAAGTTGCAAAGTTTGCAAAAATTCGGATATCATGTATTTTCAACTTAATATTTCTTATAGTCCGGGAGCTAGCGACCAAAACAACTATCTCATTTCATACCGGCTGAAAATTTGAGTATAGATTACTGTAGACATGTAATTAACAGAAACCCACGTCTGGCAGACCGGCGCTGGGGCAGGGGGCGGCGGCGGGTGGCGAATACGTGAAAAATAATGAAAAATTTTCTGATTTCATACGCTTAAAACCTTTAGAAATCGAAAGTTTACACCTACACGAGTGTAAAAATGTGCGTCTGACAGTTCTGGGGTGGGGCAAAGGGTTAAACACCCAAAAAAAACGAAAATTTTTTCTGATTTCATACCGCTTAAAACCTTTAGAAATCGAAAGTTTACATCCACACGAGTGTAAAAATGTGCGTCTGGCAGTTCTGGGGTGGGGCAAAGTACGTCTGTCAGCCCTTCAAAGATGCGGAAAATCGGTCAAGGTGAAAAATAATGTAAAATTTTCTCATTTCATATCTCTTAAAACCTTTAGAAATCGAAATTTTACATCCACACGAGTGTAAAAATGTGCGTCTGGCAGTTCTGGCATGGGGCAAAGTACGTCTGGCAAATTGTTTAACAGGTAAGCAAATCTTTAAATTTAATTTAATTTTATACGATTTGAAACTTTCATAAATTTCAAAGTTTATTATATACATGTAAACAAGTATAAAAATGTACGTTTAGCAGTCGTGGGGTGGGGCAAAACGCTTCCGTCAGTATAATTGTAAGTAAATTTTAAATAATAAGAATCAAGTATGAATAGTAAACAGAAAAAAATTTTTCTCTTGCAAAGAAATATTTAAAAATAATAATGATGCTATTTTATAATCATCGGTCGAAATATTCATTAATTAAGAGTATATACTATTAAAATAGTATATACTCTTAATTAATGAATATATCGACCGATGATTGTAAAATAATAATGATTATAAAATAAATAATAATAATGATTGTAAAATTATCATCTGTCGAAATATTCATTAATTAAGAGTATATACTCTAAATTAATGAATATTTCGACCGATGATTGTAGAATAATAATGATTAATATTAATATTAATATTATAATATTAATATAATATTAATATTAATTATGTAAAATTACAATTACAATTATACTGACGGAAGCGTTTCGCCCCACCCCACGTCTGCTAAACGTACATTTTTATACTTGTTTACATGTATATAATAAACTTTGAAATTTATGAAAGTTTCAAATCGTAAAAAATTAAATTAAATTTAAAGATTTGCTTACCTGTTAAACAATTTGCCAGACGTACTTTGCCCCACGCCAGAACTGCCAGACGCACATTTTTACACTCGTGTGGATGTAAACTTTCGATTTCTAAAGATTTTAAGCGGTATGAAATCAGAAAATTTTACATTATTTTTCACCTTTCGACCGATTTTCCGCATCTTTGAAGGGCTGACAGACGTACTTTGCCCCACCCCAGAACTGCCAGACGCACATTTTTACACTCGTGTGGATGTAAACTTTCGATTTCTAAAGGTTTTAAGCGGTATGAAATTAGAAAAATTTTTCTTCTTTTTTGAATGTTTAACTCTTTGCCAGACGCACATTTTTACACTCGTGTGGGTGTAAACTTTCGATTTCTAAAGGTTTTAAGCGGTATGAAATCAGAAAATTTTTCATTATTTTTCACCTATTCGCCCCAGCGTCGGCCTGCCAGACGTGGGTTTCTGTTAATTACATGTCTTCAGTAATCTATACTCAAATTTTCAGCCGGTATGAAATGAGATAGTTGTTTTGGTCGCTAGCTCCCGGACTATTATATATTTAAAGAAAACTGATAAGAAAATCTGAAACTTCATCGAAAATACTCTATATTCGGTGAGTTTTTTTTAATTTAACAATTTCACTTTCTTGTAATTCATTCATAAAAGTTGCAAAAATTAGGTTATTTGGCAGACCAACTTTAAAACCATGTTTTACCTATTATTTCAATTTTTACTAGTTTATCGATTACGGATTAATTAATTAAGTAATTTTAAACAAGAATCAATAATTTTTTTACATTTTGAAGCATTTTTCGATGTTTTTTATACATTTTCCAACAGTTAAAACAGTGAGATTTTTCCGCACCTTCTTCACTTTACATTCATATTTTGAGCAAAGTAATAAATATTTTAACATAATTCTTTTTATTTCGTTCCCTAGACATCATGAAGAACCATTTCTGAAAGAATCAAGTTTTTCTAAAATTAGGCCACAACGACTTTATTCGATATATAATGGTCTGACCGTTTAGTATTTTATTTAAAGTATGTGCATTATTATAATTCTGCAGAATTATAATAAAATAAACGTTATTATGAAAACACATTATTTTTGTGATATAATATATTTAAAATAACAATGTCAACGTAATAACAAATGGTTTGTTTATAAACTATATTTTTTAAAAACTACACTGTGAGAAGAAAAGCATAGAATCCGTACTGTGACAAACACCGGCTGTGTAAAACGCGTGTCAGTTCCCGTTCTTTATTTTATTCAGTTGGTGTCATTCATAGTTCAGATACTATACTAAAGAAGCGCGGCGGCAGTACGAACTAATTAGTACAGGATCTGTTTCATAGCGACCGACAGATACTGTACTTCTAAACAGGAGCATTTGAAAAACAACATCTGTACCTCAAGCCAAAGTCAAAATACGTTTCACATTTTAGCACAACACCTATCACACAGTGGCACTGCTGCTGCGTTCAATTGGAGTACAGATGCTGAACTTTTACATTTCAGAATCTGTGCTTTTCTTCTCTCAGTGTAGGTATATTAATGATTTTAATAAGGCAATATAAATAAATTTAAGGAATGTTTACTAAAAATGTAAAAGTTTCTTTAGATGTGAATATTGTTATATTCGCAAACTTCTTTCAATATTTTTTTTTGAGTAATCAGGGTGATTATGAAATACTTTATGTTTTTCTTAAACATACTTAAAGTCGTGGTGAACAGCTTCATCGCTCGCTCACTGAAGCGTCCTAAGCCTACCTGCCTTTGTTCCCAAAAATCTTTTACGTGAAAAAGAAGTTTCAATGTAGCTATGTAATTTTAAAAGTTTATATTCAAATCACTTCCAAAACACGCATCAACAACGTTTTTAAAGTCTGCTAACACTTTGACATATTTTTCGAGGGTATTTTAGGCTGTTCTGTAAACGCCGCAGGTATGAAGTTAATTTTTTTGTGAAGCACCACGTACATAGATAGTTACTGCTATGTGACATTATGCCTACTAAATTATTTGCTAATTTCAAAAAAAACTTTTGGCTGCAATGCCATCGTCGTACAAAGAACGTCTAGTTATAGGTTGTCCATTATCCAGTGGTTGTACCGAAAAACATATTATCATCATATTATTAGACATTTGTCGTTCTTTCTTCACATGCTCAATAAAACCAGATAGATCTGTATAGTAAATTACAGTTTTTGCATCGTTGAAAACTAGCCCCCCCTAGCGGCTAAATTATTTGACCTAAAGAACTCAAATTTGGTACAGATACGTATTTTCACACGTAGATTACAGGAAAAATATAGAGAAAGTGATTGGAGTTGATGGCTATAGCGTTGTCAAGAAAATAACAAATTTTTGGCCAAAAATGCATAAAAAGAGACCATTCCCCCTTAACTTCTAAACTATTAAACATGGAGGGCTAAAATTTGGCATACTAGTGTATTTTAACGCGAATATCACAGGAAAAATATAGAGAACTTGCTATGTAATAATGGCCATAGCGTTGTCAAGGAAAAACTTTTAAAAAATTTTTTATAATTTTTACATTTTTTCACCTAATGAGCTGAAAATTGGTACATTAGTGTATTGTAACAGTCTCACAACAAAAAATGTATTAAAATAAGTTTTTCAAAAAAAATTAAAAAAAAAACTTGTCTAATTTTTCTTAATTAGAGATGCAATAACTTGATCATATATCTGATCTGGTATTTATTCCTTCTCTGAAACAACAATTATTTATTATTTTTATTTATTTATGCACTAGTCTTTTGCCTTAATACTAGCGTTATAAGTGTCCCGAGGAAATTTTTGTTACAAGCCATATCTTAATTTACTATGTTTTGTGTCTACAGAACGTCTTGAAATTAGGAGTACTCGCATTACGAAAGTAGTGAGAAAAACACCGAGGTATAGCGCCAGTCGAGGAGCGGTCACCTATCCAGGTACTATCCGCACTAGACGTTGCTTAACCTTGTTAATCGCAAGCCACGGAATCTCACCACCGTAATTTACCATCGGTTAAATAACAATTACAAAGCCCTTGAATAAAATATTAAAAATGAAAATTTCCCAGTGAGGTTATTTACGAGTTGCAATATTTCAAATATTGGACAGCGGTCTTCGATTTCTATTCTCTTGTGGAAAATATAATTTTCGACGTTTGAATACGAATTCACAAAGGTGACATTTACATTTTGTCTGATCTTTTTATCGGGTTTTTGGAGAGTAAAACTTTGACAAATCGGGAAATATTAACTCCTTATTTTTTCCACTATTTACTTCGTAAACATTTCTGTTGCATGTACAACATAGAGCGCTAGGTATTCTTTCATCGTCAACATAGTCAGGAAACAATTTTTCAATGTTGGATTTTAACATTTTCTTAATTTGAAACATTTTTTTCATACTATCAAAACACAATAAACAGACTCTTAAACGATTTTTATAGTATGTTCTCGGATGGTCCTTTGACATTTTTTAACGTCAAAACTTGTCAAGTAACAGATAATGTATATAAATTGAATACGGCAAAAACAATTACACACATAATTAAAAGTCGTTCTTTAATTATTTTAATTTTTATGGGAATTATAATAATATAATATAATAACAATATTTATAATAATATAATATAATTATAATAACACTAAAAAGTACTCTCATTGCTAAAAGATAATTTTAGAAGCAAATTGCATTACAATCCTGTAATGTTTTCCCACGGAAAACTTCCTGAAAGTTTCCTGGAAATTTTTGTGCTATGTGGGAAAATTAAAATTTTCTAACCTAAAAAATCGATGTTCTCAAAAACGGCTAGATAAAAGATTTTGGTTTTTTTTGCAAAACACTTAGAAAAGTCTCCAGATTCAATATATGAAAAAACATTTACACCTTTAGGTTAAAATGGTTTAAAACTCACCGTATTTTTATTTACACATAGGGACAGAAATTAAATTTACCTTTTAAAGCTTTAATAATAAGAAAGGGGAGAGCAGCTTTGTTTGTTTTAGTTCTTTTTACTGTAGTAATTTTAGGAATTTCGTTCGTGAAAATTTAAAATGCCATTTGTTTTATAAACTTTTGAGAATTTATTTTATGAGAATATCGAATTGCATTATATCTATCTCTTTCCATCCAGATACCGTGTCCAGCCTAAATCTGTATTAAAAAACTTAATTTGAAAATTTTTGAAATTAAAATTTTGATAATAGTTGAAATATTAAAAGTATCTCGTTTGCTCTTTCATTTATTTTCCCTACGGCTAATTCTTTGCCACTTAAAATTTTCTTTTCCAGTTCTACTTGTGCTAACTTGGAAATATTGTTGACAGTTTCTGCAAAAAATCTACATTATTAACAGTTTTCTAAATAATATTGTTTATTAAAAACACAGATATTTTCTTGTGCCAAGATTTATTAATTTTAAGTTTCTTGTTGAGTAAGTTTAAAATTAGTACAGTAGCAGTGATTGTCTATGAATTTAGAAAGAAAATTTTTTTAATTTTAAGTATGTTATTAATAAAAGGAAATCGCAAAAACTTACTTTGCACTTGTGAGAAACAGTTGATAACTTTTTCCTACATTTTTATCTTTGATTTTTGTAAAGAACGATTTTCCGTTATTATATCACTTATTATACGTCTAAATTGACGTAGGGGAGACCGGGGCTAAACCGGACGGATTTGGTCTTTGACCAGAAAACTCATACAAAAACATACTTTTTGCTAACGTGTAATATACCGTTTTGAAGCTTGTACTTTCACCTACAAATCGCACTTGTTCGATTTAAAAAAAGTACAATAGCTTTAAAGATATATTGCTTCGAAGGTGACTACCTCAAAAACGAAAATCCGAAAATTTGTGGGGCTAAACCGAACACCCCATGGGGCTAAATCGGACACGGGCAATTAATTAAAGAATGAGATACAAATTTTCTTTTTTTTGGTAAAAAAGTCAAATCAATTCTTCTTTTATTTATTTGGAGATAGTTCTATACAAAGAATATAATATAATATGTAAAATCGGTAATAATTATAATATAAAATGAATTACAGTTTTCAGGCTTGTCTGTTTGTTGCAACTCGCTTGCGGATTCGAGTTTTAAAATAAATTCTTTCTTTATTTATTTATAAAGTGGTTCTAAGCAAAGAATATAATATAAAATAGTTAATTAATATAAAATAAATTAAAGAATTCAAAGATTTGGTTGTTTTTAATCACGATGTCCGATTCAGCCCCACACCGTCATCTAATAATTAACCTGCAATATATTTTTTCTTCTTAATGTTTTCCATTAAACTTTTTTTCTACTAAACTCAGTACACCTTGAGCTAAAAGAAAAATTGCCGTATGATATTTGCACTTTCATTTTAACGATAAAAACCCAAAAAAATGAAGAAATTTTTTTTTTACTTTTACCTCAAGAAATGACATTTTCACATATTAACGGCAACTATTATTACAAGAAAAATGACACGTCCCTAAAACCTCATGCAGCATATGCATCACGAAATCGCGCGTTCATAGGTTATTTACTCGATTTGAAATTCTTCACGGTCTCGGAAATATTTGACTTGTCCGGTTTAGCCCCGTGTCCGGTTTAACCCCGGTCTCCCCTATAATTTGTTTATCATCGCCTTGTAGGACCTCTTATAAAAACCAAACAGTTATTGAAAAATAAGAGTAACATAATTTGCAAATTTATATTTAAAAAACCTCATTTTCAAATGTTTTGTTGTCAGTATCTGTAGAGGTCTACGCCCAAGTGGAAATATAATAATACTGGCATAATACCGCCTTATTACTGATTCGCAGGTAAAATTTAACAAATTTGAAAAATGCTGTAACGCGTTCTTGAAAACAAAATTGACTTTTATTAGCTTATATTAAAGTTCGTTATTTAATAATCAAAGCATGGCGAGTAATTTATTGAATACTTATAATTATTAATATTTATGTAGTAAATAAACTTTTATGAGTATCAAACAAAATGTAAATAATTCTTAGAATTGCTTTTAGTGAAATAAGTTTTAAAAAAAATCAGGGACCGTCACAAAAACAAAATTTTGATTCCGTTACGATATTCCAAAACAAAACGAAATTATTAATATATTTTGATTTTGAGTTCACGGTGGGTTTGAATTAAGTTCAACCCAAAAAATGTTTGCACCTCCTGTTTTTATCTTGAACTTGTTTCTGGGATCTCTTCTGATAATTTTGAACCCAAAAAGAAAAAACTCGCTCCAGCCGTTTTTGAAAAAACTTATTTTTTCTTTTTTTTCCAAATATTAGTCAATTTATTTTTAAGAAAATAAAGCAATGTAACTATTTTATTAGCTGGAGTTCTTTAAATCAGTAGTAGAAAAAAGGATATTAGTTCTCAATTTCATGCAACAACTAAAAACCATAGAAATTAAGGAAACACCATAAAAAACCGTATATAATTTACATTTTTGTATATTTTTATTTTTCAATACATGTGAACTCAAATTTTTCTACACAAAAGTCAAAGTCTATAAAATATTCTGTAAATTAAAAAAAGAATTAAATGCTTGATCTTTAATATTTTAAAAATATCGACCTTCTAAAATAATTTTATTTCATATAATTTCTTAAATAGTAAATCATTTTTCAGTTTTTGTCAAATAAATAGATTCGAAAGTTTAAATTTTAAAGTTTAAATTTTAATACTATTTTTAATTATATTATTTATTTTTAATTATTTAATTACCTATTATATTTTAATTTATTTTTAATTTTAAATTATAAAGTTTTTTTTATTCTTCTAAAGTTACTACAATCAAAAGATAAAGTCAAGTTAGTTAAATTTCGAGCAAATTAAAAAAAGAAAAGCTATCAATTTCTATTAGAACTAAACGTATGTGTTTTTAAAGTGTCAATTTTTAATATTTTTAATAAATATATCGCATTTTTATTTAAATTTGACTTTATTTTCTGATTATAATTACTTTAGAAGTTTTAAAATCTATTTATTTCGCAAAAACTGAAAATTATTTACTATTTAAGATATTACATGAAAAGAAATTATTTTAGAAGGTCGAAACTTCTAGAATATTAAAGATAAAGCATTTAAGGGCATGTTACGTCGCGAAAAGTTTAAGTGTTTGACTATATCAACTGTACGGACGTTGCAGAAGTTTTAACCCTTTCTCCTTGTAATTTAAAGGAGGAAAGGAGAAAATTTCCCCTTCTACATGTTGAAGGTACAATCGCTGATATGAGACTTCTTTATCGTCAGTGCAGTTGATATACTCAAACAGTTTATTTTTCGCGACGCATCAAAAATACTATTTTACAGGTCATTATAATTAGTTATTTTACTCATTACTTTTTATTACTCATAGTCAAATATGATTTCATTGGAAACTTTGACACTCTAAATTATAATTTTTATAAAAAAAGATCCAATGTTAATTTTTGTGGGAGAAAATGCTGTTCGAATAATGTGATTTCAGTGCTTTGTTTGTTTACATTTTGTTTTGTTTATATTTCATAACTTGGACATACCCTTAATTCTTTTATTAATTTACACAAGATTTAATAGGCTTTGATTTTTGCGTAGAAAATTTTGAGTTTACATTTACTGAAAAATAAGAATATGCAAAAAAGTAAATTATGAACAGTTTTTTTATGGTTTTTTCTTAATTTCTATGGTTTTTAGTTGTTTCATGAAATTTATCACTAATATCCTCTTTTCTACTACTGATTTAAAGAACTCAAGCTAATAAAATAGTTACATTGCTTTATTTTCTTAAAAATAAATTGACTAATATTTGGAAAAAAAGAAAAAAGAAGTTTTTTCAAAAACGGCTGGAGCGATTTTTTTCTTTTTGGGTTCAAAATTATCAGAAGGAATCCCAGAAACAATTTGCTACTGTAACGAAACAAAATTTACTTCCTATTTTAATTCTGATACTGCAACGAAACAAAATTTAAATCCTGTTTTGATTCTGATACTGTAATACTGCAATTCGGTTCTTTTATAGAAATAGAAGTCGATTCGAATTCTACTTCAGATATGTTATGTAAAACGATATTTTTTTCTCATATATTTGACATTTGAAACAAAATTTAGGTTCAATTAGACTTAAACATGCGCAGTAGTATTTTATCAAAATTAAATAATAAAGAATTTTGATTTTGATATTAGTACCAAAACGAAATAGAGTGGAATTTTGATATTAATACTGGAACCAGAACATAAAAAACATTTATTTTTGATTCGGTATTGTTAGTAATCATTTAAACTTATACTTTATGTAATACTATTGAGAATTATACATAAAACACAATAATATAAGACGGAACAATATCACACACATAGGGGATCGAACCCTAGACCTCGAGGACGCTAGCCGAAGACACATACCACATAGCCTCGCAAGCTTGAAGCGATCGCGCTTAAACTTCCTTTTCAATTATGGGTCTGTTTTATACAGTACTATAACAATATTAATTGACTGTATCATATTTATTTAGAGAAAAATTATTATAAACATGTTGAATAAATTAATTAATAAAAATAATTAATTATAAAAAATAATAAAAATTATTAATTTAAAGGGACATTCCAGTTCAAAATCTCAATTGTTTTTATTTTCGGGTTTCTTATAGTGTCAAGAATACTCTCATAAAATATTATTGCAAAATTCGAAGTAAAACAAAAGTTATACATTTTTATTCTTCGACATGTCAAAGATGTTCGGCCTTTTAATAGTTAAAATAGGTCGCCGTCGGGAGAAACGATGGGTTGCCGTTCTGTACTCCGACAATGGGAGAAACTTTGTCGGAGCAAATAACGAACTTCGCAGGATCCAAAAGGATCATAACTTGATAAGGCGTTGGTGGAGAGTTCTCAGATCGAGGTCAGTCAATTAATTAATCGAAAAACTTAATAAATTTGTAAAAATCTTTTCATGTACACTGCTGAGACATTTCAAAGGAAGAAAATATGCCGCCTAAAACCGAACAACACCGAAGACCATCGCCCTTCTTCCAATCAAGAAGTTGATGTCGCTACTCCTGCCCACTTCGTCTCACTCAGCCTCCCCTTTCAAATGAAAGAGTTACCGAGCTATTCAAATTATTCCCTAATTTACCAAAATTATGTTTTTAATTCTAATACCCTATCCTGAAATCGTCACCAAATAAATAAAAAAATTCTAATAATAAAGAGATTCTAACAATATTAAGAATTATTTAAGAATTAGAATAAAAATAAAAGTGATATTAAATAGGAGAAATTATTCGCCAATTCTCCCTCGAAGTTGGAACCAATATTATTCAGGCCCGAGTTAATCGTCACCCAGAATTTGTTACAAAACCCTTATCAAATTCTTAAATAGAAAACAATAATTATGACTGAGATTACTCAATATTCCTAAAAGTGGATGGCGAGAAGGTCAAGGGTAAAGAATAAAGAGTTAAGGAAGCTGAAAACTAAAATCTAAGTCACATATGGCCATTGACTTCCTTTAGCAACGACGCACCTGACTCCAGCGTAGTAATTCAAGATATTTGGAAATTGCGAGAGGGAGAAATTGAGGGGGACGAGTGAAGCAGCGAGCCGGTGACAGGGATTACTTTCGCTCTCTTTTGGTTTCACCTTCGCTAGATATAGACGGACGACAAGTAAAGGAAAAAATTAATTCAAATTATTGTAAGGAGAATTTGCAAAGTTAAAATTAAAATAATTAAGTAGTGTTGGTTTCTTCTTTCTTTGAGGTCGAGGCAGTACAAAATTTAATTATTCTTCGAATAATGTAAGTTGTAAATTTTATCTTTTCTTTTTGTCATGATGGTTCAGCCGGCCGCGTGGTCGTTGGAGAATATTAATTTGCTGGATTCTTCTATGAATTATTTTAATAACCCTATCTTTTTCTTTTAATTTTGTCTTTCCTTTTTTTTATTTCTATTAAGATTAGAGTAAAATAAAATTCTATTTATTGGTTTCCCCTGCGACCATGTGTTCGTTCTTGTTATCAGAAAATTTGTCTTTTCTCCAAAATTATTATAATTGTTACCTTTCCTAAATCAATTAAAATTTGTAAAAATTAAATAAATAAAATTTGAAATACTATACTGTTCTTTTTTGTTTGCTTTTCTCATTAACACCAATGATTTTGAAAAAAATGTCCGCCATTTTGAATTATGAAATCTGATTCCATATTTGTAAGTAGCGACCTCAAAAACCCCCGAGTAACGATTCTCGAGCAAATCTGATGATTTTTTTTAAATGTCAAAACTTGTTAACAAAAACTTTAAATGCGTTTTTCTCAAAAAGTTGTTTTTTGATCTGGTAAGACTGATATCTCGAGTTCTTCTAAATCGATTTTAAAAAATCAAACGGCTTTTGATTCAGCGTCATCATGCCTATAAGTGAAACCTCAAAAACTGAAAAATTTCCAACTCCCCTTTTTTATAAGAGAAATTCTAAATAAAAACACCTTTTTGCATATTTTGGGGAAAAAGTACTCTAAAAAAAGGGGGGGGAGAAAATTTAACTTTTTTGAGGTTCCACACCTGAATAAATATCTAACGAAGAGTATTTCACTTTGTTTTTATCTGTTTTAGAAAGTTTGGAATCAATCTTACCACCAAAAATGGGTATTTTCGAAAACGGCTTATTTCGCCGCCATTTTGAAATAAAAATGAAAAAAAAAATTGTTGGGTCAGTCCATTATATTCCACCTGAAGCCGTTGCGGCCTATTTTTAAAAAATCTCATAATTTGTAAAAATGATGTTTAATATCCGTAGATTTCATTTTTGATAATTATTTTATAAAATTTTTTGAATTAAACTTAGAATTTGTTTTTTTAAGTTGAGTTGCACAGAAAAAAGGTTAAATTGACAGTTATGAAAATTTAATAAAGAAGCATGGAAATAATTTAGATAATACAAATTTCTTGATTGATATTTGTTAAAACTGAGCTAATTTACTTGTGTAAATAGATTATTATGTAAACAAACCAAAATTAATATTTAAAAATTGATTTTAAAACTTAACTATAAAATTTCAAAAATCACTACAATTTATTTACACTTTTCTAAAAACTATGTAAATATCTAAAAATTTATTACTATTTTATGTAAAGTATTTTTAATGTACTTTTATAATATGTGCTAACTTTTTAATTTTATAATATAGAAATATAAAAAATTTTACATTTAATATTGAGTGTTTTATGATTTTCAGTGATTTTAATCACTTATTTCTTCTTAGGAGGTTGACCAAAAAATCCAATTTTAGTCTTAATATTTAAGTTTGACCTTCTTTTCCATTCTATTAAATTTTGGTGATGGAGAAAGAACTACTTTTCAGTTTAAATTTAGTTTTAAAAATCTGCTGAAAAAACAAATTTTTTTGGTTGAAATGCAAGTATTTTAATAACACTGAAGTTAGCTATCTCAATAGTCTTGCAAAAATCTACTTGTATTTAACCAAAAAAATGTGTTTTTTCAGCAGATTTTTAAAACTAAATTTAAACTGAAAAGTAGTTCGTTCTCCATCACCAAAATTTAATAGAATGGAAAAGAAGGTCAAACTTAAATATTAAGATAAAAATTGGATAAAAAATATGTTATATATCAGTACCGGTCTTTGACGAGTTTTAGTTTCTACTATAATATACTAGTCACTTTTACTTGCGCGCTACGCGCGCCCTCTTTTTTCTGCTATTCAATATGAAAATATTTTAACATTAAAAAAGATTCTAGCATTATTCTAAAGATAAACACATATTTATTAAAAGAATTTTATCTGAAACGATTAAATTTTGTTTTAAATTTTGTATTCCTAAATTGCACTAATTTTTTAGCAATCTTGAAACATGCTTATATAATCTTAAGTATAAAATTGCCTCAAGCTTCAAATGTTTAAATTATTCAATTTTTTATCATTTTTATTTGTGAAAAATATTAAGAAATTTTTATTTGTGAAAAATATTAAGAAATTTTTAATTATTAAAAAATTATTATTAACAAATAGAAAAAAAACTTACTTTATGCATAATTTTTATTTCGCAATAATAATATTGTTCATCAACTCATTCTTTTCTTTCAGGAAGTAATTTGCATAATTTGTACACTAAAAATAATTTAATTGAAACAAATAAAAATTTATTTACTCAATTAAATAGTTTAATTGTCGATTATGCAATAAATATTTATTTTAACCAAGTAAATATTTATTAGATATGAGTATTTTATTTGACGGTATGAAATAAATATTTATTTGCATCAATAAAATAATTTTTTTAAGTAACTAAATCTTTATTTGTATTAAATATTCAATTATTTAGCACAATTAATTCATTTAATTAAGACTAATATTTCTTTAATTGAATTAAATAATTAATTTTTTTTGCTTAGGGAATTTGGGAAATCTGCATACAGATACCTTGGATTCCTAATTCCAAGGTTATGTGGGGTTGGTAAAATAAAAGAATATAAAATAAAGACAAATTTTAAAATTGTTTAGCAAGCTAGCGACTTACTAACAGCCCCGACCCACTAAAACCCGTAACCTTTCTTTTGAAGCCCTTCACCCACCCTCGGAACTGTCGCAAGACTGTAGCCTTCGAGGTTGGCGCTCCAACGCTGTCGCTGGTGCAATGTTAAAGAGTAATTGAGGAGCCGGGAAGAAGAACTCGCCGAGCGCGGGAACGTATACTCTATTGGGGAATCCACACTTCGATCTAAGAAGCAGTGAGCGCCTCTGGGCCTGTCTCTGCTAGCCGACTGGTATTAACGCATGCGTTGGAGTGCTCGGCGAGTTCTTCTTACTGACTCCTCAATTGTATTAACCCATTTAGTCCCAAATGTCCGTATTTCTTAGCACAAGTTCGAGCTTTCCGTTCTACGAGCTACAATTTTCAAACAAAATCGGGAAATAGGTTTTTTTAATGGTTTGAGTTTCCTCTTTCAGAATCTAAAAAGAAATTTCAATTTCAAATTTATAGTAAAATGTTATAATTAACAGAAATTTTTTTAAAAATTACATTACGCTCTCTTGTAATCAAAATGTTGCTAATGTTTCAAATTTTAATTTTAATTTATTTAACAGTATTTAAAAATATTATAAACAATTTTCATAGAAAAAGAAGTTTTGAGTGGAAAGAATTTTTTTCACATTTTGCTTGGTTTGACATTAGAATAAATTTTAGAGAGACAAACCTTTGTTTATAATTCACGGTGGTCTTGAAACAAAATAAAGTTTTTCTACGTCGCCAAAATAAATTATTTGTACAAACTTTTAAAGTGTCATCTGAAGATTCAAAATCAATAAATATTGAAATCCTAGCTGCTCGTCCTAGCGTTTTTTCAACTAATACTATTTTGACTTGAGGTGTACTTGCGTTTGCAAAGGCAAAAAATTGACCCCTCTTTTATGTTTTTTCGCAGTCATAATATTTAAAAGATTAAAAACTGTTTTTGCACCTTAAAATACAATATTAAAACTACAAAAAAAATTGTTTCGCTTTTCAACTTTTATTTACGATTCGCAGAGGGCGCCAAAGTATGGAAATCTCTAATTCGTAAGATTTTGCGGTGCTCTCGATAGAGCCTCTCCTGACAGTCTGAAATAAAAAAACATAAAATATCGTATTTTAAGGTGCAAATAACGTTTTTAATCTTTTAAATATAATTACTGTATAAGAACAGTAAAGTAAGGCCTCTTACTTTGGATGGACCATCATAAAATTGTTTTTACAACTTTAAGGGCCGATGGGCTGTCGATCAAATATTTGCTTTTGTCACGGTGGTATTTACGGTTGGCCTAACTTTGGGAGAAACTTTCAACCAAAGTCGGGCTGTCTTTGGGTGCCACAGTTGGCCCGACGTTCCAACTGTGGCGGCGGCCGAAATTCGCACCTGGGTATATATATATATATATATATTTATATCTGTATGTATGTGTGACATCACTTAGGGTATATAATTGTCGTTTGATTACGTAAAGTTTAATCGCAATGGCACATTCATTTTTTCACAAATTATGAAAAGAATAATTACCGATTGGTAAATAATTACCGACGATAATTCTGGCTTAGGACTTTTTTGGAGCAAGCAGGTGATTCTATTCATCGACATATTTTTGAAACTTGGAAAAGTTATAAAGTTAACGATTTAAATCATCCTGCATACCTAGAAAAATTAGAAAGTGCTGTTACACAATTCTCTTCCCTGAATATTTGAATTATGTTTTATAAATATACATTGAATGAAGTGTATATTGTGTATTCTTATACCAGCAGTTTTATCACATTAAAAAGTATAAATTGTTCAATCATATAAATTTGTAACTATTTTATTAACAAAATACTACTCTTATTTACGACCAGTTGTTCTTTATTAACTTTTATATGCACTCACTATTGCTAATTTTTTAATTTTTTTATATAACAAATTATAAAATCTAACTCTAATTAGATTGATTTATTAATTTACTAATACCTAAAGACAATAATTTTAGAAACTAAACAATTTTTTAAAATGAAAATCATATTTTTTTTTAAAAACGCTAGGACGAGCAGCTGGGATTTCAATATTTATTGATTTTGAATCTTGAGATGACGCTTTCAAAGATTGTACAAATGATATTTTTTGGCGACGTAGAAAAACTTTATTTTGCTTCAAGACCACCGTGAATTGTTTAACATTTTTTTAACAAGATTATAAACAATTTTTACAAAAAACTATGTTCAGAGTGGAAAAAAATCTCCATTTCTTCGACACTAACTTATTTTAACATTACAATTTCTAATAAAAATTCACTGTAGCTTTTTCTGGTTCTGAGATATGGAAGCAACGTTAGATATTACATTTATTGCGTTTTAAGTAAAATTGTTAATTTCAAATCAGTATAATTTCGATTACATTTTAACAGGTTAAACATTTCAAATAGTAAATTTGAAATTGTTCAATTCTTTTAATGAAATATGAGAAAAAACCAAGAAATAAATTTATGTTTAATAATTTTTGACACTCTCACCCTCTTTTTAAACTTTAAAACTTAGTACTTTAATAAATAAAATCATCGTAAACAAATTGGCTGCCTTTATTCCCGTGTTACTTACGATATTTTTTATTCCTAATGCACAAAAGTGTCGATTTCAGATAGCAGACGACAGGGAGTAAAAGTCATTCACTTGTTCGACTTATATGAAAATGGCGGCCGTTGTCTCCCTTGGACAAAAATAACGCATGGGATTTTTATTACTTTAAGAAGATAGAAAACAGATGATAGAATTAATTAAAAAAAAGGACTATAATAAGAATAGTATTTAGTTTCATTCAGCGATAGTTTCAAACAGTTATACAAATTAACAAATAATGATGGTGGTCATTTTCTTCACTAATAACCCTTCGTGATTTCGATTAGCAGTCCAAAAATTCACATATTCTATTTGCATGATAATAAATTTATGCTAATAAATATTATTCTCAGCTTTTTTAAACATTTGTATATAATCCATTTGGTTGTTGAATCTTATTAAAAGAAAAATAATTTTTAAAATTAAAACATATTTTTTTATATTACATATGTACACCGAAAAAAGTTTAGTTTTCATAAATTTTATGTTACAAAATTTTTTTCTTTCCTTTGAAAATAGATGAACTTACATTTTGACCGGTGCTGTATATATTTCACATTGAAAATTCCGATAAACATAATGATAGCAAATTAAACGTAATTAAAATTAAAGGGCCGGATGCATCAACTGCCGCTACGCGCTATTACACGAAATAATACCAGCCAGGTAGCAGTGAGAGGCCCAGAAGCGCTCACTGCTCACTGACTGGTATGGTCCTTTACGGCGCGTAGCGGTAGGTGTTATATCCGGTTCCTTAATTATTCAAAAATTTCACTATAAACATAATTTTTTATATACATATAACTTCTAGTATCTCCTAAATATATTTATACGGATTCAAATGAACGTACCCTCGATAATGCAACATACATCTGACCGTGATTAAATACATCTCTTCTTAAATCTATATATATATATATATTCTGTTAAATGTTTGTCCTTGAGACTTGTTAATGGTCATTGCAAAAGCTAATTTTATAGGAAATTGTCTCCTTTTAAAAGTAAACGGATATAAATTTTCACAATATAAAGTTACTCTATGTAAAAAGACAATATTTCCACTCTTATCTCCCGTTAATATTTGACATTTAATAACATTATGTGATAAATCTAAAACAATTAACCTTGTTCCGTTACATAATCCTTCATTAATACTAAGATTTCTAATAAGCATTACAACGGAATTAATTCTTAAATGTAATTCATGTGGTGGTAAAGAAGGTGGAGAGAGAGTATTTAAATATTCTGGTAATAAAGTTTCAGAAAATTTTCCATTATCACAATTTTCAGTAGAATCAATACTTTTATATATTTTTTCACCTTTACTGTCTAAGAGACGCACCACTCTCTTATTAATATCATCAACGTCATCGTTTCTAGGTGCTAAAATTGCACACCCTGACAACTCCTAAAATTTATTCTGTTGTATGAACTGACAATACATTTCTTCTGCAATATCTACATTCCCTTTTTGAATAATATGTTCTGGTAATATAACATTATAATCTGCATGATTTAATTCACCATTGCCTACTTTAAGTAAAAAATATACAAATTCCGTTTCTTGTGGTACCAAAAGGTTTATTGGAATTCATTATATCTCTTAATAGATAATCCATAATTTCTAAAGCATATTTTGGAGCCATTGGTGCTTCATCCCAATTAAAGACATCTATATTTTTTTAAAAAAGGCCTTCTTTAGATTGAACTTTAATGTTTGAAGATGAATCACTGTATAATGGAACGGGTAAACCTAAAACTTTATGAACAGTTTTTCCATTAGGAAGCAGAGTCGCAGCTATACCTGTAAATGCCATGTTGCAAACATTTATCCCTTTACTTCTTAACAAATGCCATAGCGTAATGTATAAAAATGTTTTTCCAGATCCTCCACAACCATCAACATATAAACACTTAGAACTATCAAAAGAAGAATCCTTTAGGGCATCAAGTACATAATCAACTACAAGTTTTTGTTTTACATTTAATTTAGCATAATTCTGTTCTCCTATGTTAATATGTTCTGCAATACTTATATCATTAACTTGTTGAGTAAGAATTTCATCTTGTATATCTAACAACCCCTGAAAGTCAGTTAAATTATATCCTTCGTTAAATAACATTGTTTTAATATTTCTATAAGCCCTTTGTTCAGCATCAATGTCGTTAGTTTTTGAATAATCTTCTGACATTTGACCCTTAAATTGTTCCCAAAGTTTATCCAGTTGTACAGGATGACAATGAATTAAAATTCTTAAAAAAAATTGGCGAAGTGAATGAGGCATCATCCATAATGCAGCTTCTTCCATTGTTCTAATCCACTCACTATCATCTTCTACAAGTCCTAATGCCAAACAAGCAGATGTAAAAGATTCATGAACAACTCCATTAACTGTTCTCAAACTTTCAAAAGAAGTTGCTCCTTTTACTGTAAGCAATAATAGTTTAAGATTAAATAACTCTAATTGATTTCGATTAACTGAATACATTCTTCCCAAAACTTTTTCTTTACGAATTCTTTGTTTCCATTCAAGAGATTTTGTTACCCATGTATAATGCTCTGGTATTTCTGAACAATAATACTTTTGAGCATTACTATCCCGTTGGTTAAGTTTAAAGTAATCCAGAAGTTTTGTATTTTTATTTAAATCGAAAGAAATACCGTTACTATATTTTTCTTTTCGAATAATAACATTCTGTTCATTTGGCAAATGTATGGGCAAGCGATTAACGCTATGACTCTTTTTTCCTAAAGGTTTACTTAGAATTCTCCAAACTGCCTCAACTGGACTAACATATCTATTTTCTTCATAATGATTTATTTCATTATGATTAATAGTTACATCACCATTCGCATTTGTGATAATAATAGATGCAGCGTCATGCCCTTTGAGAATATATTTATATAAATATTTAACAGACTTGATACTCGAAACTATTTCTACATTAATATGGCAATTAAATATTTTTGAAAGTTTAGGACAATACGGACCAACATTAGAATTATCAACAATAAATCCATTTGGTCGTTCATACACTTTATTATTATTTCTTCGACGACAATGAACATAACAATTTTCTTCAATTGTAGTTTCTTCTTGGTAACTTTTTGGAAATTTTTTTGAACATTTTCCATCAATTAAACACTAATCTCCACAAGGACCATGAATATTATTTTGCATTATTATTGTATGTAAAATAGGATTATTATTTTCATCGAGAATATCAGCAGAAATATAACGATCAACACTTTCAACTGTTAATATTTTAGAATTTCCTTTCAATATAACTAACAAATGAATGTGTGGCAATACTCGCTTTTGAAATTCAATAACATAAACATAAGATTTGACCTCTCCAAATAATTTATTATCAACAATATGTTTAAGTAAATGTTTTACTTTTAATGCGAATACTCTAGTTACAATATCAGGTCTATCAGCAGCAGTTTGATGGGGTAATAAATTTTCCTGTATCTCTTTCCAATTTGGATTACACGTCATTGTAATAAATAAATCTGGTCTACCATGACGAGCAACAATAGCCATCGAATCCTGATATTGTTGCATCATATTGCGAGGTGATCAAATAAAAGTGGAAGGCAATATAAGCGTTTCTCCCACGTGTACATCATTTTCTAATTCATGATTGTGTAAATAATCGATCAATCCTTTATATGTTTCACTTCTTAATTGAGCTTGATTATTTGCACAAAATCTTAATCTATCTTTTTCTATTTTTACATAATTGTCAACCACCCATTGTTGAAACAATCTACCCCCATATAAAAATGGATTAAATTCCTCATCTCTTATAGCAATTTTGTATTTAATATAGGCAGATCTAGAAATAGTATGATTTCTACTTCTATAATCACTATCACTACGAATCATATTAATATTATAACCCTTATTTCCAAGTGGATAAAATATAGGATAAATCCATGGTTCAACATTGGGATCTAAATTGCTAACCAATTTTAATTCCTTTGTAGATTTATTATAAACCGTTACATAAGATTCTGGTATTTCTCCCTCAGAGTTTGTATTAAAAATTGCAGCAACTTCATTAAAACTTTGAAAATTATATCTATTTTTATCAAAACCTTTTTTCAAAGTGAACAATAATTGTAATTCAGGAATTTCTTCATTTTTTTGTCTTGCTAATTCAGTTTCTATTCTAATTACCTCTGACATCATCATGTAAGATTTTGTGTGTGCATTAGAATTTCTCATAATATTTTCTATAGATTTTAAAATGTCTTCATCCAAATTGTCGTTACTTTTCAATCTGTATATATCTGATTGATTCCTCAGGGTCATAAATAAGTAATTGACCAAAACATGGATCTTCACCTTTATCCGGATATAAAGCACTATTAATTTGATAATAAATTTGGCCTTGAATTTTGTAACAGAATGGTCCTCTTCTTCTTCCATTAAAATTAATTACATTAGCATGTAAAGATGCAAAAGAAAAAGAATTATTCTACAGCCTTATATTCTTTTTAAAATGACCAGATTTTTCATGAAGCCCTTCTAGCAAAAGCTTTAATTCATCTGGATATTGTATGGAAGTTAAAACAACAGCTCCATGACTACAACAGTCATTAAAACTAACTTTTCTACCAGCAACTTGTTCATCTTTAAAATGTTTTGCTTGACAATGTGTGCAATAATAATTTATTGGACCTAGATAATTTTCAACATTATTTGACTTAAATGTTTTATTATCATCTAAATCTATATTTAATATTTTCTTTCGAACAGAAATATTCAAATTTGAATTTATACTATTATTTACCAGTTTCAACTCATTTTGAATTTGATGATTTAATACTGTTTCACAATAATTTCTTTGACATAGAGTATTTTTTGTTTTTGACAAAGTACTTCTATTACTGTTTATATTTTTTAATTTAAGGTTTTGAGCATATTCTATTTTATATTCACCTTGAAGTTTTTTCTTAGTTGAAGTGTGCACTTCACCTGAATAATTTACATTATCAATTTTACATTTCAGTTTTTGCCTATCACGATAATTTTTTTGAATTTCAGCCCTATTTTGTTTGAGTGTTGTTGACGCATTATTTTTTTCATCTATTTTATTTAATACTCTCGTTAAAGAAATGGAAGTGTGTGCTTCCTCTAAATAATTTGCATTATCAATTTTATGTTTTAATTTTTGCCTATCACGATAATTTTTTTGAATTTCAGCCCTATTTTGTTTAAGTGTTGTTGATAATTCAATATTTCCTTTATTTATTTTATTTATTTCTCTCGGAAAAGAAAGGAAAGTGTTTTCTTCCTCTGAATAATTTGCATTATCAACTTTACGCTTCAATTTTTGCCTTTCACGATAATTTTTTTGAATTTCAGCCCTATTTTGTTTAAGTGTTGTTGATAATTCAATATTTCCTTTATTTACTTTAATTATTTCTCTCGGAAAAGAAAGGAAAGTGTTTTCTTCCTCTGAATAATTTGCATTATCTACTTTACGCTTCAATTTTTGCCTTTCACGATAATTTTTTTGAATTTCAGCCCTACTTTGTTTAACTGTTGTTGATGCAATACTCCCTTTATTTATTTTATTTATTATTCTCGGGAAAGAAATTTCTTTCTTCATAGAGTTTTTAGAAAAGTTTGATTCTCCATACTTAAGTTGAATATCTTTTTCATTTAAAAGACAATTCCAGTCATTCACAACTATGCAAGATCTACTATTAGAAAGTTGTTCAGATGGAAATTCACTTAAACTATTGCTTTTAAACATTAACATTAAATGATTTCTCATATTACAATAATAGTAATGAACAGAGTGGGACATAATATTAAAAAATAACGATGTTGCGAATGCAATTGCATATACTCCACAAGAAAGAGTGTATTCTGGTTGCTGATCAACAGTGGTGAAAACTACTGGTGGTTCAAAAGGATATAATCTAATTAAATAATTTCTTTGATCATGATTTAAACATTTTTTATTAAGACTATCAAAAATGTAAAGACATCTTCCATCATAATAAGTACAGATCCAATGACCAAATTTATAAGATCCACTAAAAAGTATTTGAATGTGCTGCTTACTTTTCTCGATTGGAACTATCAAATCAAGTGTTTGTAAACACAAAGTATTTTGCATATTATAAAAAAAATTTGATTGTCTTCCCAATAGCTTTTGAAATTCATACATATGATCATTATTTAGCATTGCTCCTTCAGTGCCAACTATACTTAAATCATGAGTAGTCAAATTAACAGTTTCTCCTTTGTTAGACATTGTTCTTTTTATTTTAGAAAAATATTTACATATATTTCGTTATCCAATATAATCAATTTCCAATTTTGCCTTTCATCCAATTTAACAAATTTCTAATTTTGTATCTTATCCAATTTAACCAATTTCCAGCTTTATTTACCTAACATAACCAATTTCCCAGTTTGCCTTTTAACCAATTTCCAATTGTTTTTAATCCAATTTAACCAATTTATAAATTTTCCTTTTATCCAATGTAACCAATTTCCAAGTATGCCTTTTATCCAATATAATCACTTTCCAAATTTGTTTTTTATCTCATATAACCAATTTTCAAATTATCCTTTTATTTAATAAATCCAATTTTATCTAATATAACCAATTTCCAAATTATCCTTTTATCCAATAAATCCAATTTTATCTAATATAACCAATTTCCAAATTATCCTTTTATCCAATAAATCTAATTTTATCTAATATAACCAATTTCCAAATTATCCTTTTATCCAATAATAACCAAATTCCAAATGTAACCAATTTCAAATTTTATCTCTTATCCCAAATTTCAAATTACACAAAAATTTTAACTTAATTAATTAACACTATATTTATATTTACAAATTTTTCACTAACACTTACTATTCACTAAATCACATTTAACTAATTTACTTAAATATAACCAAATTCCAAATTTTTCTTTTATGCAATATAACCAATTTCCAAATTATCCTTTTATCCAATAATAACCAAATTCCAAATATAACCAATTTCAAATTTTATCTCTTATCCCAAATTTCAAATTTCACAAAATTTTTAACTGAATTAATTAACACTATACTTATATTCACAAGTTTTTCACTAACACTTACTATTCACTAATTTACTTATTACACTTTATATTCACTCACGTATAGTGAGTGAATTTACTAACAATGATAAATAAAAAAAAATTGGATGTTATACGTAACGTATAAGAAACGTGTCACATACACTTAGAAAATATTCTACAATATTATCACTTTCGATAAACTGAAAATTTCGTCCTTATTTGGGGGTAAGCGCTAAGTGTGAGTGCGAGCGAGCGTCCCTTTAAAGACGCATAAGAGTGCGAAGAAGACATTCTTCGCACTCATAGATTGATGTATATATATATATATATATATATATATAGAGGCCTGTATTCGACCCTAAGAAGGATTACGAACTCTTAAACAATGGCCTTTGTGAGAGGGATTACCTCGGATAACCCAGGTAATATTTTCTTTCTTCCTTCATCGGAAGGGAAACTATAGATAAAAGTCTATTATATGTATATATATAATATATATAGTAATAGAAACTCCATAGATAACGGTCTCGATAACGTCTGGGTAACGGCGCCGGTAACAGTCTCTCTTGTAACGGCTACCTATCTTTCTTTCTCTAAAGGCAATGTCAATAAGAATGTCTCTCTTTACCTAATTTGCATATTTACTCGTTTCATTTTAAGGATTTAACAAAGTGTCTACCAATTGCACGGGGAAAGCGATAAATAGCCGCAGAAATTTAATTTGATCAGAAAAAATCGGTAATTTTCTTACCAAATTAAAAAAGTTTTATTATATTAATTTGTTTTTAAAAACTGCTTTATACTTAAATTTTTATTGATGTAATACTTATAACAACAGACCTGAGTCAAAATTTAATCCCTACTTTTAGCTTAAACATATAGATTTTATTTAAGTTTTAGCAATCGTAACGTTGGGTCTAATTTCGACAAAATTATTTATAATAAGACTCTACTTTAACTCCAAATGCTGGTGTAAAATTTAGGATTAAATTTTAATACATTAATTGCATTACTACAAACACATAAAGTACTAAAATTTGACAAATACTGTTTCTGAATAACAAATTTTATAGAAAAAAATCTTATAAGAGTTAACCTCCAAAACTTACCAAAACACGAGTAAAAAACAATTATTGCACCTAATCTTATAAAATTTTGTTTTTTATGAAAAACATATTTAATTGCCAACAAAAAATATTATAAATTAAAAACGAAAATAAGATAAAAAAACCACAAAGAAAGGAAGAAAAACTTCCTCTTTTTTATTACTCACATGTTGGCAGGTGATTTTTTGCAACCTTTTTTTCCCAGTTGCGAATATAGTGCATGTGTTTGGTTGATAAAACATATTTCATTCATCCAACCTTTACGCACGGAACATAGAGTGCGTTACACTCTCATGAGAATATTCAAAAAAAATTTTTAATTACTTTCTTTGCATAAAAAACTATATATTGAAAAAGAGTTTTTTTTAATTTATAATTTGTTTGTATTTAAAATTAAATTTCTATAAATGTCATTTAGTGACTTGGTATCAGTTCTAAAATTTAATGAATTTTTATTTTTTACTATTTGAAACATTTCTTTGAAAGTTCTACGATTGTAGCTCCTCTCTGGTTTTAAAATTTTTACGTTTTTAAATTAAAATAGATGGTCATTCTCATGTGAGTGCTTTACAAGCGCTGACTTCTGTTGGTCACGTTCACAATCTTTCCTATGTTCTTTCACCTGATCTTTCAAATATCTCTCAGTATAATAAAACAATTATACCATTAGGTGTAATATAATAATAAGCTGTAAAAGTTGTTGATCAGTGTTAATTATTTCAATAGTCAAAGATGTATTTTTGTCATATTTTATTCGTCTGATCGTAAAAAATAAATAATAATAATAATGAGCTTTCGCTCCGCGACGCAGAGCCTCCTCAGATAATGTTCTGCGAAAAAGGAAAAAGATTAAAAAACCCTCCTTTCACAAAAACATTCCATATAAGGAATTTCTAGATTTAGTTAGTTTTTGCATGGATAATTCCTATTGTGTTTTTCAGGGTGAATATTTTAAACAAATTTTTGGCACACTAATGGGGTCCCCCCTTTCAGGTGTTATTGCTGACTTAGTCATGGAAATGTTGGAAGTGGATATTTTACAAAATCTAAATTTTGAATATATTTTTTATTTCCGGTATGTCGATGACATAATCACCTTATACCAGAAGAGTGTGTCACCGACATGCTTGACATTTTTAACTCTTATGACCCAAGGATTCAGTTTACCATCGAAGAGGAGTCGAATAATTCGATTGCATTCTTGGATGTTAAGATTTATAGAAAAAACAATAGACTTATAACTAATTAGTATAAAAAATCAACTTTTTCAGGACGGTATGTCAATTTTAATTCAGAAGTTTGCGTTAAAGATAAAATTTCAGTCATTTATGGTTTAGTTGATAGAGCTATTAAATTATCCGACATTAGTTTTCAGGAAGAAAATTTAAAATTGATTTTTAATATACTTAAAGAGAGTGATTTTCCAGGACAATTCATAAAAAAGTATGTAAATATGAGACTTTTGTCTCTTAATTCTAATGTAAACAATGTGCCGTGAAGGACAGACTTTGATACAACGAACATGGTCGTTTTACCCTACAGTAAAGACTTATCTTGTTTTATTAAGAATATTTATAACGCTTTCGGCATCAGAGTGGTTTTCTCTTATGATAAAGATCCTTATAAATGTTTTATAAAAAATAAGGATTTAAATTTAAAAAAAATTCTTTTTCAATATATAGTTTTTTATGCAAAGAAAGTAATTTAAAATTTTTTTGAATATTCTCATGAGAGTGTAACGCACTCTATGTTCCGTGCGTAAAAGTTGAATGAATGAAATAGGTTTTATCAACCAAACACATGCACTATATTCGCAACTGGGAAAAAAGGTTGCAAAAAATCACCTGCCAACATGTGAGTAATAAAAAAGAGGAAGTTTTTCTTCCTCTCTTTGTGGTTTTTTTATCTTATTTTCGTTTTTAATTTATAATATTTTTTGTTGGCAATTAAATATGTTTTTCATAAAAAACAAAATTTTATAAGATTAGGTGCAATAATTGTTTTTTACTCGTGTTTTGGTAAGTTTTGGAGGTTAACTCTTATAAGAACCGAAAGTTTTTATGAAAGGAGGGTTTTTTAATCTTTTTCCTTTTTCGCAGAATATTATCTGAGGAGGCTCTGCGTCGCGGAGCGAAAGCTCATTATTATTTTTATATATTTTTTACAATCAGACGAATAAAATATGACAAAAATACATCTTTGACTATTAAAATAATTAACATTGATAAACAACTTTTACATCTTATTATAATATTAATTTAAGTTTAATAACTTAACAAAACTTATGGACAAAAAAAATCTCAGAAGATTATTAATAATAAAAATAATTTAACAGTTTATTATAGACTGTTGATTTTTAATTTAATTACTATCATAATTACATATCTTAATTATTCTTGAGATTTCCCTCAAAAAAGTAGGGGGTCGATTTCTTTCCACCCATTTTGAGAAAGTTAATAACGTAAATTTTTGCTTTTTCTTTTGATCTCTTATTAATGACAATCAAAAGCCTCGGCAATCGTCAGAAAACATAGAAAAATAGTTCCTTTACTCAAAAAATTTTTGACTAAGGCAAAGAAACACATTTTTTGCACATTTACAGCCTTTGCACTTTAGGGGGTCGGTTTGGGACCACCCTTCCCTATTGCTTGCAAGATGTAGCACAATATTTGTCTTTTAGTTTAATCAAAATGTTGTTAACAAATAATTAAATGGCGTTGCTAACTTCTTGGACATACGTTCGTAAGCGCGTCTGTCGCGAAAAGTTATCGCAATCCCACTATAAAACTTTTACGAATTTTTTTTTATTTTTGCCTATCACTATAAAAAAAAAATTTAAATTGGAGGGGGCTGTTTTTCAAAAAATAAATCTTGTTTGAAATTTTTTTAATAATTAATGACAAATTTTTTTTCTAAAAAATGTATTTAAAAAGTACTAGTTATACTGAGAAATTAAAAAAGAAATTTAAAAAAATATTTAAAACAACTGGAGTTATCTTAACTACTTCACTGGTAGGGCGTTCCACGCGCCGAAGCCGAGACTGGCAAAAGCATACGTATAATATTACCATTCATTATAATAAATAGTAGTTATTTATATATATTATATTATTGTATGTAAATATTTTTTTTAAATAAAAATACAAGTTTTATTGTGTAAAAATTGAAAAAAAGTGGAACGCCATTTGATTAAAATTATTCAAAATAGCCGATTTGAACGTTCGGAAAACGATGAAAATCACAAAAACTAACATTTTTATTGTTGAAACGGTATTTCAATAGTCAAAATTTAAATTGTTAAGAAATTATTTTAATAAAAATAAATTGTAAATTTATAGATAAATATTGAATAGAAATTAAAAATAAGAATAAAATTTACAGAATGAGAAATAATATTTCAGTTAAATTTAAAGTGTGAGAAATTAAAAATAAGGTCAATAGAGTACAAATGTACTCAGAGATATTTAAAAACCTATGGAAATAGCACAGCTGATTCAAGGCCAAGGTTAAGAAAAAGATAAGAAATTTTCATATTTGAAGAAATTGGAAATTATTTCAAGACAAGATAAATTTTATGCATAATTTATATAGAGTTAAATATAAGGATATTTTTTAGTTTTATAAAATTAGTATGAATTTGAGTAATTATAGTTGAGTTATTAATTATTTAATTAGGTTTCAATAAATAAAGCAATAATAAAATTTATATTAAGAAATAGTAAAAAATTAATAAATATTATAAGAAAAAGTTAAATTGATAAAAGTATATAATTTGAAGATTTATTTAAATTATAAGAAATAAAATAAAATTAGAGATGGAAATAAATGACAGTTACGCAATAGTATTGTTGTGGGTAAACGGTAGACAATTTGGAGACAAGAGAGAGAGAAAATATATCTCTGTCCTTATGGGAAAAATTTATATATTATTGGTTGAAAGAGTATGACGCGTTATGAATTTCCATGAATAGGAAGAGAGATAGTCTCGCGAAACGGAAGTCGCGCGGATTTTTCGTATTAACCGGAAGAGATTAAGGGCGAATATTATTATTATAGAAAATTCTAGACAATTCTAGAGAGTTCTAGAATTTTCCATAGCGTCTCCAAATTGATATATAAACAGTGAGATCGAAGCTCTCGCTCTCTCATTTCGAATACTCTATCTACAAAGGTACGTGAGTATAAACTCAAAATCTGTACTTGACACCCAGGAATTCGTTGTTTTACAACTTACTACCTGGTGTTATAAGTATTAATTACAATATACACAAATTATTTAAACAATAACACTGACATTGTTATAATATTGTATAACGCAGGAATTCGTTGTATTTACAACTTACGACCTGAAATTTACAATATATAACTCATTAATATAAACATTTACAAATATAAAAAGAATACTCAGGAATTCGTTGTTTTACAACTTACTACCTGATATTTTTTACATAAAACTGATATTTTAAAATATTGTATAACGCAGGAATTCGTTGTTTTACAACTTACGACCTGAACTTTACAATATTTGACATACATTTACACATACATTTACAAATCGTAAAAATTACTCAGGAATTTGTTGTTTTACAACTTACTACCTGGTAATTAAACAAAAAAAAATTATCTACAAAGTCAAGCCCTGGTAGATGTGTTGGGGAATTTACCAAGAAATTGGTTTACTACCTCATAATCTGAAACCTTAAGGGGTAACAAAAGCAAATCGTAAGTTTATTGAATATTCTTATGAGCTGCATTCATATAGTAATAGGCTATATCGATGTGGCAGTTTGAAAGATTCAATAAATATTGATCCTAGTCCTCCAAATTATTATTTATAATAGTTAATAATTAATTCATTTGAATTAATTATTTTAGTTAATTTTTCAGAGAAATAAATAGATTTTATTATATAAATTGAATAAATTTTGATCATTTTTTGATATTATAATAAATCAAAATTTAAAAGAAATTTATAATTTTAAAGAATATTTATTTATTAATAGATTAGTTAATTTAGGGAATAGGGAAACCTTGACCTTTTGTAGGCAGGATTTATAAAATTTTATTATTAAATTTTATTTAATTTTTGTTTGTAGATTTGTCAAATTGGAAAAATAATTTACTTATTGTAATTATTGATAATACCGAGTGAAGGAGAAAAATACTTACTGAGGTGAATGAATATTATTATTTATTTTTATTTTGTTTATTACTGAGTCAATTCATATAGACCATAGCAACCGAACTTACAAAATTATTTATCTAAATAAACTATATCATAAGAAAAGATTTCTTTATAGTAAAAAAAAAATTGTATTAATCTAATTATAATTTATTAATTTATATTTTATAATTTTTATCCAACGAAAGAAAGATAACAAAATTATCTTATTTAGTAGTGGATAATTTAGAAAAAAAATAAAAGCTGAATTACCGAATAATTATTGGAGCAGATTCCTTTAATTTGGTTACAAAGCGACAAATTTTCTCAAAAATAAAATATAATATTTAATTAAAGAGAACTTTAGATTGCATAATTTCATTCATAAATTCTATTACTATATGTTGTCAAAACAGATCTTCTCAGTTGATATAGTTTGGCGCGTGCCTCATTGTAAGAGGATCTTTAAATTTTGAAAACAATGTCCTTTTAAATTTAAACAAAGACATTCTTTCTATTCACATTACGTAAGAATGAGAAATATTTAATACACCTGTATAAAATATTTCTCATGTTTGAAACACGTGGATTTTCAGAAATTTACCGTGCAGTGGGCTTTTAAATCAAAATAAAGGAAAAATATATATAGATATATACTTCCCTCGGTCTGTCAATCTATAAACGGATATGTTTTAACTGGTACCCCTGGTTTTGTTTGCTTTCTATATGAAGTGACTCAAGTAAAATAGAATTTAAGAGATGAATGCAATTTATAGAATGAAAACATTTTGAACATTCGCGAAAAATTCAAATAATTTTAAAATTAAATTCGCAAAAAAAAAAATAAATAAATAAAAATTTATTTACAAGTAAATAATAAATAATAAATAGATTTCAATAAAAATGGAAGATAAACAAAATAAAGACACAAACACACAGGAAAATTCAAAACCTTGTTCAGTAGGGGAAAATTCAAATGAAAATAAAAATAATGGAAATAAAAAGTCAAAAGAAAATAATACTAAAAAACATAAAAATTGGGGATTTATTGATATTTTTGATGATGACGAAACTATTATAGAAGAAGTAAGTGATAGTGATGAAGAAGTAGATTTAAATGAAGAAGAACGAGAATTAATGAATAAAACTGAACAAGATTTTGATGAATTCATGTGTGATTTGGGTTTACAAGTAAAGAAAGTAAAAAAAGGTTTAGGTAAAGTTGCTTTACAACAAAAAGAAAATTTTAGTAAATGTACAGCAGACAGATCTAAAATAAGACAAAAAATTGAACAAAATGAAAGAGAAATTGAGCAATTAAAAATTAAATTGAGTGAAAAAATCGATACAAGTGTTGAAATTAATAAGAGACAGTATGAAAATTTAAAACTAAATGTAGAAGAGACATTGGATGAGGTTACGGGTAAAATTGGTCAAATGGACAGTAAATTAAATAATTTACATTTGCATACGGAAGAGAATACTTTAAGTGTAATGGATAATGAGATTAAAATTAAACAAATTCAAGAAAATCAAGAGTTATTTGAACAAAGAATAAATAGATTAAAAACTAGTGATAATACATGTAAAAATTCATGGATTAGAGAGTATCCATTGCCAAAGTATTCTGGAAGTATTCAAGAACGTCCAATGGTATTCTTACGCGAAATAGAAGATTATATCAATTTTAACGATATTTTAAATTCGGAAACTAAATTCGTACTTCAAGCATGTGTAGATGGAATAGCTAAAGAATGGTGGAATTTAGTTAAAGAAGAAAATGATCACTTTGGTCATTTTAAAGAAAAATTTATTAACCGATTTTGGAACGAAGATATAAGATTTAAAATTAGCACAAATTTAGAATTCGGTTCTTACAGACCAAACGGAAAATTATCAAGGTCAGCTTACGCGATTAAAGTAATAAATAAAGCAAAAGACTTAATTCCATCACCTTTAGAAAATGAAATTGTTATGAAAATTGCTAGACATTTTAGTGAGGATATTCAAACTGCAATAATAATTAGAGGAATTAAAAAAATAAATGATTTATTAGATTTATTAGAAAAATTCGATAGAGCAGGTCCAGTAAATTCTCAAAGAAATTTTTCAAGTAAAAATTCTAGCAATAATCAAAACAATTCAAGGAGTGGTTCTGAAAATTATAATCAACAACAAAATAATACGCAAAATTCACAACAACAAAATCAAAGCCGTTATAAAAATAATTCAAATTATTTTAAAAATCAAAATCGTTATCGGGAAAATAATCAAAATCAAGGTAGATATAATAATAATAATGATAATAGACAAGAAAACAGAAATGAAAATTTCCAAAATAAAAATGGCTGTGATAACAATTTTGATAAAAATAAATTTTCGGGTAATTCTAGTAATAATCCGCGACAAAATAATTCTCAGAACAACTCTAATCAACGCCAATATTACAATAATGGTTATGTTGAAAATTCAAGATATGTTTCTTATGATATGAAGAAAGAGGATGGAGAACCATCAAATGTAAATTATCCAAATAATCAAAGTTCTCAGCAAGCTAGAATAAATGCAACAAATAAGTGTAAAAAAGGAAAATCTAGTAATAACGAAGATTATTGTGAACCATCTACGACTTCGGAAAACTAGTAAACCTCGGGTTTGTAAATACAAGTTCGCTTAATACAAATCCGAGGTCAACGACATTAATTAATAAAAATAAAGAAATTATTCCATCAGATTTGCGAGAAGAATTGTTAGAAGAACAAATAATTGATGTTCATGAACATTTAGGAAAATGTCCGGTTATAGAATTTGAAATTGTTAATAAAAAAGTAAAAGCACTTATAGATACAGGAAGTCAAATAACTTGCATTTCTGAAAATTTTTACGAGGAAAATTTAGAAAAATTTGAAAAATGTGAAAAATTACCAATCGTAGGTATGAGTATTGTAGGTGCAACCGGAGCACGTCCAATTAAAATAAAATTACAAATTCTAGCAGAATTCAAAATGTGTGGCTATGAAGGTCAATATGTATTTATAATTGTACCAAAACTAAATTGTAATTGCATAATTGGGGCTGATATGTTAAAAGTTTTAAAAACAAAAATTGATTTTAAGAAAGATATCATTCAAGTAATGAGGGGTGAAGAAATTTTAACTATGAAAATGCTCAATGAAAGCATAAATAAAATTAAAATAATTAAAGAAAATAATAATGAATTTGAAACTAAATTCGAAACTAAATTAGCAATTGAAAAAAATTTCGAAAAAGAAATTACAATTGAAAATAATGAAAAAAATGATATTAATAAAGTAATAATAAATCAATTAAATGGAAAAGAATTTCATGAATATAGTCCTGGGGTAATTAATGAAATTATTAATACAAAAACCTACGATGACACACAATTTGAATTCGATTTATCTGAAGAGGAAATAAAAGAAAAAATTCATGAATGCACGTTATTAAATCAAAACGAAAAAGAAAGATTTTTCAAGCTTATTTCGCGTTATAAAAATGTATTTTCGAAAAAGCCGGGTAGAATTTCTGTATATGAACATATATTAGAAGTTGATGATACGAAACCATTTTTTAAAAAAACCTATCCGATTCCAATGAAACTCAGAGAGAGAGAGCAATTAATGAATTAAATAAATTAATTAAATTAAATATTATTAAAAAAATGAATACTTCGTATGTAAATCCAATCTGTGTTACAATTAAAAAAGATGGCACTATAAGATTTTGTTTAGATGCGAGAAAAGTGAATGATGTGTTAACTGACTGTTATGAACGCGCAGAAACAACAGAATTGTTATTTCAACGTTGTACAGGTGTGAAAATAATGTCTTCGTTAGATTTAGTTAGTAGTTTTTGGCAAATTCCATTAGAGGAAAATTCTAAAAAATATACTGGATTTATTTTCGAAGGAAAATGTTATGTTTTCAACGTAGTACCATTCGGTTTAAAAACTAGTACAAGTGCGTTAGTAAGAGCATTAGATCAGGTATTATGCGGTATAGGCGATTTTGTGATCACTTTCATCGACGACATGCTGTGTACATCACAAAGTATCGATGAACATCTTTATCACTTAGAAAAATTATTTCATCGCTTAGAAGAGCATAATATGACCATCAATTTTCAAAAATCTCATTTTTTCCGACCGGAAGTAAAATTTTTAGGACATATTTTAACGGCAAACGGGATAAAACCAGATCCGGATAAAATAAAATCAATTCATGATTATCCGAGACCGCGAAATTTAAAAGAATTGAGAGGATTTTTAGGTTTAATAAATTTTTATACAAAATTTACTAAAAATCATGCTAAAGAAATTTTTCCTTTACTCCAATTATTAAAAACAGGAAATAAATGGGAATGGAATTCTTCTAAAGAAGAAGCATTTAATCGTGTGAAATTTCTATTCTGTGAATATACAATTCTTAGTTACCCTGACTTATCAAAACCATTTTATTTACAAACAGATGCAAGCGACGTAGCGATAGGATCCGTGCTATACCAGTTAGACGAAGACGGACAACATTTACCTATAGCGTTTGCGAGCCGTACGTTGAAAGGAGCCGAACTGACGTATTTTACGACGGAGAAAGAATTACTTGCGATCGTATGGAGTTTACTCAAATTTCGATCGTATATTTTGGGAACTGGCGTAATAATCAGGACGGACCATAAAGCGTTATCTTTTGTAAAATCGTGTAAACTACTGAGCGGTAGAATTACAAGATGGGTTTTAGCAATTCAGGATTTCGATTTCGATATTGAATATATTGAAGGAAAAAATAATACAGTAGCAGATGCGTTAAGTAGGGCACCAATTTATGAAAAATCAGGAATGGATATAGAATCACACGAGGGTAAATTAATTTTGTATAATTTAGCAAAAAAACCGTCTTCTCAATTGCGTAATAAATTAAAAAATATTAAAAATGAACAAGAAGCAGACTCAATTTTAAAACAAAAAATTGCAGATGTTAAAACGGGTAAAACAAAACGTTTTTCGATGGAGAAAGATTTATTATATTTTATTGCAGGAGATAATAAAAAATTATGTTTAACTAAAAATTTAGTTAATGACTTAATTGACGAAACTCACGAAATGTATGGACATGTAGGACCACAACGAGTTTTTCGCATGTTAAATGAATATTTTTATTATCCGCATTTTGCCAAGGTTATTAGGCATAGAATAGCTAGCTGTGACTCATGTCAAAAGAATAAAGTCTCAAATCAAACTAGTTACGCAGAAATGAGAAATTATGCACCTAAAAAACCAGGAGAAATTTTATCTATCGATTTTTACGGTCCTTTACCAGCTTCTAAAGGGGGTTTTAAATACATCTTATCAACTATAGATGCATTTAGTAAATTTGTAAAATTATACCCTATTAGAAAAATGACAACAAAAGCGCTAATTAACAAAATTTTTAATTATCATATTAAAGAATTCAGAAAACCAGAAAAAATTATTTCAGACCACGGTACACAATTTACATCAGAGATATGGACTAATAAGCTAAAAGAAGAAGGGATAAAGCCAGTGTTTTCATCTATTAGACATCCGCAGGGAAATATTGTCGAGAGAATTCACAGGGAATTATCAAGATTTTTTAGGACTTTGACGAATGGTAGACACAATTCATGGTGGAATTGGGTGAAAATCATCGAAGATTGCATCAATGAAACTCACCATGAAACTACGGAGTTTACACCAGTAGAATTATATCTCAAGAAAAAACCAAAACGTATGTGGGAGAAATGGTTAAATTTACCGATAATTCCGAAGGATTTAGATTATGAAAGAAAATTAGAATTAGCGTATGATAATATCTGTAAAAAAGGAAAGAAACGAGCTGATAAATTTAATATTTCGCACAAATTGTCCGAATTTAAAGTTGGAGATTTAGTTCTAATTAAACTGCTTAATAAATCTGATAAAGAAAATAAAATTATCGCGAAATTTCTTCAAGTTTACGAGGGACCTTATGAAATAAAAAAAGTCATTAAAAAAGGAACATACATTCTGTGGGATTCAAAATCAAAAATCGAAAAAGGAATGTATCATAGCCAAGATTTGAAGAAATATATTTCAAGGAATAATAATAATGAAAAATGTGAAAATTAAATAAACAATACATGTGACATTAAATAAATATAAAAAAAATTTGAACATAGTGAATAATAAATAAACAATTAAATAAATAAATAAAGTGAATAAAAAACAATAAACAAAGTGTATAAAAATAAATAACAATAATGTGTAAAATTATAAACAATTTAAAATTAATATTAAAATTATTTAAAAAAATAATTATGGACTAGAATATTAATTTATG
Source organism: Leptopilina myrica (nomen nudum) (assembly GCA_032872475.1). Classification (NCBI taxonomy): domain Eukaryota; kingdom Metazoa; phylum Arthropoda; class Insecta; order Hymenoptera; family Figitidae; genus Leptopilina; species Leptopilina myrica (nomen nudum). Next base: position 17,911,673 of record CM065461.1, read on the forward strand.
TAAATAAAAGTGATAGTGATAAGTAGTTGATATTTTGGTCTCACCAATATCAACTTATACAAATTAAAGAAGAAGAGGACAACACAAATGAAAGTGATAGAGACACTAAGTGTTAGTTCGTGTTAAATTAAAAATATTATATAAGTTATTTAGCATGCATAAAATAAAATATAAAAAAAAAAAATGATGAATTAAAATAGTGTAAATATAGTGTATAAAAAAAAATTATTATTATTATAAAAAAAATATGATTAAAAGATATAGAATAAAAATGATACTAGAATTAAAGCATGTAATTGTAAATATATAAAAAAAAAATTTTTTATAAAAAATTGTAAATAAGAAATTAGTATATAAGGTATGAATGGATAAAATTTTGAATTTTTCAGTCTATTTTTCATCTGTCTATTTCAAGGGTATTTTCGTATATCATTTTCACAAATATGAAATTTAAAAAAAATTTAATTTTTCAAGACTTTGTATAATATAGAGGGTAAAGTGTCAAAATTTTAAAATCAAAAGTAGTATAATTTTGTCTGTTAAGTGGGTGACAAGGTATAAAGTTTTGTGCATAAATTTTGGATTATTTAGAAGAGGTATTTATATTCAGTTATTGATAAAATTAATACAAAATAAATTTTTTTTTTTGGCTAATTTTCTAAATAAAAAAAAATTTTTTAAAGAAAAAACAAAAAGTTTAAAAACAAAATTGGAATAGATAAAAACTAAGTAAATTATAAATGAGAATATAAAGTATTTTTTTTTTATTTTTATTTTAGAAAATGAAAGTCAAAATGACGGATCAGGGCACAATGCCGTTAAAACATCGTTTATGCGATGCATACAAAACAAAAAGGCTTCCATCAATTTCGGATACTATTGTGGACATAGAAAGGGAGTTTTCTTTAAATAAAAAAGAAACAAAAAATGTACAAACACAAACACCGAAAGATAAAGTAAAAGTTAAAGTGACGGACAAAATAATTAGCGCAAAACAAAAGCCAAAAATTGTTAAAATACAAAAATTAAAAACTAAAATAATAATAACAAAAGAAGTTGACACTAATATAAAGATTCAAAAATTATTTGAAAAAATTGAAAAAAATTTTGAAAAATAAAATTTTTTTTTTCACCAAATATAGATTGTAGTAATTTTATTTTTTTTTGTTAAACCAAAATGTTCAAAATGATTTCATTAATTTTATTTAAATTATTTAATTTAAGATTTTTTTTTTCTCTTTTTCAATTTTATGTTAAGATGGAGAATGCAAGATTAGTAGATCATCAAGCCATTACATAAAGAGAAATTTATCCTTTTTCAATTCTAAATAACAAGGGATATAAGGTGACAGTAGTTGGAGCTAATAGCCCAAGTTCGATAAAAGTATGGATGAATGAAAGAGAGGATGAGTTTATAAAAACGAAAACTGACATGCACAAATTTTATCAAATTGATGAAAGTGTATTAAAAATACAATTTTCTGAAGAAAATGGATTTTATGCAGGTTTTCCAATCGTTTATAATGACGGAAAAATGCAAGGTAGAGGAGTAATCATATTAATGGAAAGAGACGAAAATAATAAAATTTTGGTTTATGATGTTGATATTCATGCTCATCTTAGAATTCCGAAAGATAATATATATTATATTACGAAAGAATTTTTTAACATTAAAAAATTTACAATTGATAAAGCGCTGATAGATATTAGTCCTAAACGCAATAATGTATGGGGAGAAAGTGAAATTAGATTATTTCAAAATTTGTTAAAAAATAAAACATTCAATTTTTATGTCAAATCTTATTATAACCATCGTCATATGGGATGGGGAAAAATTGATGCAATGTGGTCTCTGGATGACTGGTTGTGTGAAAAAAACCTTGTAAAATTAAATCCGGAGAAACATGAATTATATCCTAGTTTTGAGGATATAGATATTGAAGTAGATGAAAATAGTGATGATGATTTTGATGGTGATGATTATGATGATGATGATGTTGTCAGAGGAGAATATGTATATGTAAGAGATGAGAATGATTTGGTTCCTCTCCGTAGACCACAAGGAGCATAAGTTTGTAAACAAATAAATCTATTTTATAAATTAAAAAGAAATTTATTGGTTTAGTGGGGCATTGGGTCTACAACCATAATAATTTTTTTTTAAATCTTAAAAAAAAAAATTTTTTTTTTGTATCACAAGTTTTGACTATTAAAATTTAATTTTATTCTCTATTTTAAACAAATCATTTTTTATTCTAAAAGGAATGATTGGTTTTGTGGGGCATTGAAACGGTATTTCAATAGTCAAAATTTAAATTGTTAAGAAATTATTTTAATAAAAATAAATTGTAAATTTATAGATAAATATTGAATAGAAATTAAAAATAAGAATAAAATTTACAGAATGAGAAATAATATTTCAGTTAAATTTAAAGTGTGAGAAATTAAAAATAAGGTCAATAGAGTACAAATGTACTCAGAGATATTTAAAAACCTATGGAAATAGCACAGCTGATTCAAGGCCAAGGTTAAGAAAAAGATAAGAAATTTTCATATTTGAAGAAATTGGAAATTATTTCAAGACAAGATAAATTTTATGCATAATTTATATAGAGTTAAATATAAGGATATTTTTTAGTTTTATAAAATTAGTATGAATTTGAGTAATTATAGTTGAGTTATTAATTATTTAATTAGGTTTCAATAAATAAAGCAATAATAAAATTTATATTAAGAAATAGTAAAAAATTAATAAATATTATAAGAAAAAGTTAAATTGATAAAAGTATATAATTTGAAGATTTATTTAAATTATAAGAAATAAAATAAAATTAGGGATGGAAATAAATGACAGTTACGCAATAGTATTGTTGTGGGTAAACGGTAGACAATTTGGAGACAAGAGAGAGAGAAAATATATCTCTGTCCTTATGGGAAAAATTTAAATATTATTGGTTGAAAGAGTATGACGCGTTATGAATTTCCATGAATAGGAAGAGAGATAGTCTCGCGAAACGGAAGTCGCGCGGATTTTTCGTATTAACCGGAAGAGATTAAGGGCGAATATTATTATTATAGAAAATTCTAGACAATTCTAGAGAGTTCTAGAATTTTCCATAGCGTCTCCAAATTGATATATAAACAGTGAGATCGAAGCTCTCGCTCTCTCATTTCGACTACTCTATCTACAAAGGTACGTGAGTATAAACTCAAAATCTGTACTTATGACACCCAGGAATTCGTTGTTTTACAACTTACTACCTGGTGTTATAAGTATTAATTACAATATACACATATTATTTAAACAATAACACTGACATTGTTATAATATTGTATAACGCAGGAATTCGTTGTTTTACAACTTACGACCTGAAATTTACAATATATAACTCATTAATATAAACATTTACAAATATAAAAAGAATACTCAGGAATTCGTTGTTTTACAACTTACTACCTGATATTTTTTACATAAAACTGATATTTTAAAATATTGTATAACGCAGGAATTCGTTGTTTTACAACTTACGACCTGAACTTTACAATATTTGACATACATTTACACATACATTTACAAATCGTAAAAATTACTCAGGAATTTGTTGTTTTACAACTTACTACCTGGTAATTAAACAAAAAAAAATTATCTACAAAGTCAAGCCCTGGTAGATGTGTTGGGGAATTTACCAAGAAATTGGTTTACTACCTCATAATCTGAAACCTTAAGGGGTAACAAAAGCAAATCGTAAGTTTATTGAATATTCTTATGAGCTGCATTCATATAGTAATAGGCTATATCGATGTGGCAGTTCGAAAGATTCAATAAATATTGATCCTAGTCCTCCAAATTATTATTTATAATAGTTAATAATTAATTCATTTGAATTAATTATTTTAGTTAATTTTTCAGAGAAATAAATAGATTTTATTATATAAATTGAATAAATTTTGATCATTTTTTGATATTATAATAAATCAAAATTTAAAAGAAATTTATAATTTTAAAGAATATTTATTTATTAATAGATTAGTTAATTTAGGGAATAGGGAAACCTTGACCTTTTGTAGGCAGGATTTATAAAATTTTATTATTAAATTTTATTTAATTTTTGTTTGTAGATTTGTCAAATTGGAAAAATAATTTACTTATTGTAATTATTGATAATACCGAGTGAAGGAGAAAAATACTTACTGAGGTGAATGAATATTATTATTTATTTTTATTTTGTTTATTACTGAGTCAATTCATATAGACCATAGCAACCGAACTTACAAAATTATTTATCTAAATAAACTATATCATAAGAAAAGATTTCTTTATAGTAAAAAAAAATTGTATTAATCTAATTATAATTTATTAATTTATATTTTATAATTTTTATCCAACGAAAGAAAGATAACAAAATTATCTTATTTAGTAGTGGATAATTTAGAAAAAAAATAAAAGCTGAATTACCGAATAATTATTGGAGCAGATTCCTTTAATTTGGTTACAAAGCGACAAATTTTCTCAAAAATAAAATATAATATTTAATTAAAGAGAACTTTAGATTGCATAATTTCATTCATAAATTCTATTACTATATGTTGTCAAAACAGATCTTCTCAGTTGATATAGTTTGGCGCGTGCCTCATTGTAAGAGGATCTTTAAATTTTGAAAACAATGTCCTTTTAAATTTAAACAAAGACATTCTTTCTATTCACATTACGTAAGAATGAGAAATATTTAATACACCTGTATAAAATATTTCTCATGTTTGAAACACGTGGATTTTCAGAAATTTACCGTGCAGTGGGCTTTTAAATCAAAATAAAGGAAAAATATATATAGATATATACTTCCCTCGGTCTGTCAATCTATACACGTATATGTTTCATTGTGATAATCTTGTTCCCTGATGTCTAATCATCCCTGATCTAATATTGCTTTTCAATAGTTAAAGGTGGTGTACATTCTTTAAAAAAAATTTTTTTTAGGAACGCCATTTCAGTGTTTTTGACAGTATGATCAAATTTAAACATTTAACAAATTTTTAAAATCGTCTTCACTTTATAATATCTTATCCTTATAGCTACAAAGAAAAAAGTTCCAAAACAATTGCTAACAATGTCGAAAAATTGTCTATCATTTCACATGGAATTGCTTTAATGTTTTCATGCATATTGCATTTGTTTAAGCAATTTATTATTGCAAAATCATATGATTTTCAAATAAGCAAACAGATTAGAAACTTTTGAAAAATATTAAATAATAATTGAATTATTATTTAAACAATCTTTTAACAAATTACACTGGTCGACAAAAAGTTACTTTTTCTCTGATTTTGAGAAAAATCTCTAATTAATACGAATTTTGAAACCACTATTTTATATTTTTTAATTTTGACTCAAGATTCGTAATCCAAAATCTCGACGTGATTTGAACTTTTGGAGGTCATATTCGTGTTTAACGATAAAAATCTTATGAGAAAATCATTGTCCGATCTTTGAAACATTTTTCGTGTCGGACAGTGTTATTGTTGCTATTTACCAACTTTTTACAGAATGCATCTAGAAAGTTGCAGTTTTTTCTTAATTTTTCAATTTACTAAATTACATATAAAAAATAAAAATTAAATTATTATTAAAACAGTTTTTAGACAAATTAATAATTTGTTTATAAATTGTTTAAATAATAATTCAATTTTTACTTTTTATCTATAATCATATAAGGTTTAGTAAATTGCAAAATAAGAAAAAACTGCAACATTCTAGGTGCATTCTCTAAAAAGTTGATAAATAACAACTGTCTGTGATTTAAATAAAAATAATTTTTAATTATAAATAAATATTATTTTTGCCATATATACTTTTTAATGTAAAATCCTTATAAGTGAAACATTTTCTATTTCATGAGTGCAAAATGTTGTACAATGTTTCTCTAAACATTGTGTTGTCACTAACGTGGATATTATTAGGTCACTACCGTGGCAGCACTAATCGAGTATTTCTAGAATATCTTTGAAAATTGTACATATGTAGTGGAATCACTTTTACTACTTATTCTACTAAGAAATACAAGTAGAATACAGTTATTATCTGATCTATCACAGTTTGCGGAAAATCACCCATATATGTATACATCGTTAATACATCCTTGGTATTTAACATCCGACATAATTTTATTGGTTTTCAAGCAAACTATTTCATAGAACATCTGTATTTAAAAGTATTTTTAATTGATATCGAAATAAAATAATTAGGACTATTCATCGATAAATTGTAATCTTTTAAACACTTCTCGCAAACTGTAATGTTTTTTAAAAGATTTTGTTGTTGTACTCGATTCCAAAGGTTATTCATGTTTCACAATAAAAATGATATTTAATTACTTCATCATAACTTTTAAACATTTGAGTTAGATAGTAGTCACTTATATTCCAATGTTCAAATTTAGGACCAGCTAAAACTTTAATCAAATTAATCAATCCACGTCTTCCTTTATACCAGCGAAAATGTAATAGAATATTTGAAAATCACAAGTAAAACATTTGAAACTGCTAAATATGCCCCTGGAAACATCATCATCTTTTATCATCTTTTAAATGCTCTTCGAATTTTGAGACATTAAACGTAGGTAATTCTTCACATTCTTTAGGTAAATGAATAGTATTATCTTGGAAACAAATTTCACTTTGTTTTGATTGCCAGGTCTTTTCTGACGGACTATTTATATTACTTTCATCATCTGAGGTGTTGATGGAAGTTTCATCCTTAGATTTAGATGTAGACCTATTATCATGGAACAGCTTCGTGGCTCATAATTTCTTGTCTAAAATCTGAAAATAGCACATATATACTTTATTATTAGAAACATTATACTTTCTTATTGTTTGAAATCAATATTTCATGTAATTAAAGTCTTATTTAAATCTTCTAACACCAGATTTGGCTGCAGAATTGTCTGTTTTTTCCGATTTAGAATTGCTCTTTCACTGAGCTACAGAGGTCCACATCCAACAAATTTTCATAGCTTTATTGACTCAATATTCAAGATGGTTCGCATACTTCTGCTACAAATTATTTAAATTTTCCCAGAATTTTTCACGATTTTCACAATTTATCAGGTTTCTGCTTCACGTTTAGTGAAGGGTCTTACTAATGAGTTGACAATTGTGAAAATCGTGAAAAATTCTGGGAAAATTAAAATAATTTGTAGGAGAAGAATGCGAACCATCTTAAATATTGAGTCGATAAAGCTATGAAAATTTGTTGGATGTGGACCTCTGTAGCTCAGTGGAAGAGCAATCAACCGGCCGAAAATCAATACTTTAAACTTTTCAGTTTTAATCGTAGAACATATTATCTTCATCGTCACACACAAAAAGAGATTTCTTGAAACTATGTCCTTTTAGTCTACACCGCCAAAACGAGAATAAAATTCAATTAAGATGAACCTTATTCTATACAACAGATCCTTTTTTTACAAATTTCTATCGAAATATGTTTTGAAGAAAATAATATTAAATTCTTTAAAAATATATTCGGATTAAATTTAAATAATGTTAATAAGATTCATAAAGTCAAATGAATTAATTATTACTAATTAACAATAAAAATTATTAAAAAAATAATTGTTTTTAACAAATTAAAAATATTTTTCTAACTATATAGAATTGACATAAATAAATAAATTAATTAATTTTGATTTTCTGAATATTATAAACATATAATTAACAATAAACGATTAACAACAATTAGAATTAATTGTTAAACAATTAAAATATTAAAAACCGAAATTATAAAATAACAATTTTGATTATTCGTTTTATTAATTAATATAATGTTTAAACAAATTATCCATAGTTTATTGTCAATTAAAATGTTAATTAACAAATTATTATAATAACTATTACATAATAAAAAAATAATCAGAATTTTTATCGAATTAGTTATAATAAATAGATAATGTAAATGTTGATAATATATATAATCTGGGGAAGGTGAGACTTGAATTAAAATTCAAAAGTGTGTCGTTAACGCGACGTTTTGCTGGCCAGGGTTTGCCAGCCTTATGAGGCTAAAATTTTATTAAATACATAAGTTACACATCAGTATTTTTTTATAAAACGATATAAGAGCACTATTTAAGTTAATAAACAATAATAATATACTTAAGTTTTGTTAGAACATGGAACACATACTAACGCGTCAAAAAATTAAAAAGATTTCTTCAAATTAAAATAAAAACTTATCATTCCACACTTATAGTAGTAAAATTTTTGAGAAAGAGACGACATTCTCAGAACAGCGATTCACTGTCAACTGAAAAAGAATTTTATTCATCTTATAAAGACCGTTTTATAAAAAATACTGATGTGTAACTTTTGTATTTAATAAAATTTTACCCTGATGAGGCTGGCAAACCCTGGCCAGCGAAACGTCGCTTTAACAACACACTTTTGAATTTTAATTCAAGTCTCACCTTCCCAAGATCATATATATTATCAACATTTACAAACTATGGAAGGATATATTTCTAACAACTTACTAACTACGAGTCTTGAATCGGAGATAGACTCAAATTTATTGTCAACATCTTTCTTTACACACATTGGTATAAAATATGGTTCACACCTCAAACGACAGCTTAAAAATGGACATCTCTTAATAAACATCTGGCTTTAGCACTCTCAAAAAAGGTTTTTCTACTTACAAGTAACACTACCTAAGTGCCATACGCCGATTTTTTTTAAACTTGGCACACATGTAAAACATCGAAAAATATTTTTGGAATCGCTGATTACGAATCCGGTGTTATTTTTTCAAAATTCAAAATGGCGGATCCAAAATGGCGGACGATAAAATGAAAAATCAATATTATTTGCTTGAAACTTGTTACTCCGGGGGTTTTTGGGGTCGCTGATTACGAATCCGGTGTTAGTTTTTCAAAATTCAAAATGGCGGACGATAAAATGAAACCCCCGAGTAACAAGTTTTAAGCAAATAAGATTGATTTTTCATTTTAACGTCCGCCATTTTGGATCCGCCATTTTGAATATTAAAAAACTAACACCGGATTCGTAATCAGCGACCCCAAAAACCCACGAGTAACAAATTTCGTGACATTCTGGCAAGTTTTAACACAGGCACTAATTTCTTCCCTTAAATTAAATTAAGGGTGTTTTCTACCCTTAAAACTCAAAATAGGCAGATATAAAAAATTCGTATCAAATATTTTTCGATGTTTTATATGTGTGCCAAGTTTCAAAAAAATCGGCGTATGGCACTTGGGTAGTGTTACTTGTTAGTTGCAGAAACAATAATGTTGTTCCTCAACATATAATCAACTTCCAGAAGCGCTTAAACATTGTTTCTTTTCACAGTAACTTTTGTAAAAAAAAACCTTTTTTAAACTTAATAATTCCTACCTACAAAAATGATTAAATATTGAAATCAACGATATTCACTTACATGCCAACTTTTAAAATAAATCATTAAATATATGTAAAGAGCGTATTATAAATTCTAATTTCGATGTTAAGTCTCACGACAGGTTCTTTGCGCTTTCCAGGGTAAAATTTTTTCGTATTCTGAATTCTAATAATGACATTCATAAGAACAAACTTATATTACTAACAAGTAAACAAAAAATGAACTTTGAATGCAATAGAGACAATTGGCTTAAAAACTTGACTAATACTGTTGTCCCCCCGGAAGTCGTTGAAATCGCATCACTGGGTCCTAATTTTAGTTTTTCAAATGAAATTTCAAAAAAAGACATAATAAATTCTATTAAAAATTTAGAGTCTTCCTTATCTGATCTTGAAATTGACGACTCTTCAACAAATTCTCTAAGAGGAAAATTTTCTGATATTTTGACGAAAAACCTGACTAATAAACATTTACCGACTAATCAAGATAGATCTTTTTCTAAAAAATTACAAAAAACAAAATTCTTTTTGAAAAATAATTCTGAAGTCTTTTTTACTCCAGCAGACAAAGGGAATGTAACCGTTCTCATGAATAAGTCTGATTATAAAAACAAAATGTCAAACTTGTTTACCGATGCTTCAACTTATGAACTTATGAAAAAGAACCCTCTTAAAAAACTAATAAGAGAGAGATCAGGGATTCTTAAATAACTAAACGAAAACGAATTCCTAGATAAAACATACCATCCAAATCAACTGACCTTGACTGACTCTGTGTTGGCTAAAGCGGATGGACTTCCAAAAATACATAAGGAAAATGTTCCACTTCGTCCTATTATTTCTTTAATTAATAGCCTATCAAACCTATGGGTTTTTAATGCATTTTCTCTCCATTTTCTTTTTCTTAAACCAATCCTAAATAGACTCAACCTCTCTTTCCTTTTTACAATATCATCATTCCATAATTCTGTGGAAGAAATGCATAACAGCATAACTGACATTTTTATCAAATTTGAGATAACATCAGATTTGTATATATTTAATATTGCTCTTCAATGTTCAATAGCTGAAAAATCATTAAAATGGTTATTAATGTAGAAAATAATAAAAAACATAATCGCATAATTGCGTTTTTGACAAAAGGAGACCAGCATAATAACATAACTGCATACAGTTTTAAAAAAATTGACATAATTAAAAATAAAAATAACCTTTAAGAATAGAAACAATATTTTTAAGATTAAAAAATTTTTGTGTCAAATTTTGAGTTTTTTGAGGTTATCTCAAAACCCTGATGTCATGGGGTTAAATGAACTTCAGATTCGGTTTCAGCGACCCCAAAAACATAAAGTAGTCATAAACTGATCAAAAGCTCAGAGCATCAATTTTTTTTGTGTGCCAGTGTTATCAAAATTTATACCATATCGTGTGTTTTATTAAATGTTATAAACGAATTTTGAAAATATATTTAATAATAATAGTAAATGCAAAAGACCGAACAAATCTGTTGATTTTCTGAATTGACAGAAGTGAGAGAACATTAAAATTAATTTATCTCGAAATCATGACAAATGCAGTTATGCTGTTATGCCTTTCTTCCACAGAATTTTCCTCCCTTGAGAAAATCAGTAGTGGGAATTGACACATAAATATATGTATTTTTTGAGAATAAGTGAGCGGTTTTACCCGGACTTCATGTCAGCGACTTTACCCCGAATGTGTTTCTCACATTATAGAATAAATTCAAATAAATCTTTTTGAAATCAAACAAAACTACATATATATTTCAAAAAAGGACATCCAATAGCATCAAAAAAATTGGCGAATAAATTAAGTCTTAAAAATAATAATGAAAAACCTTAAAATCCGAAGATCTTTTTTTCTTTTTTGCACTTCTAAATACAATTGACCGCCTCTGAATTTATGACGAATTCATGAAACTAAACGAAAGTTAGTTAACATTAGTACAATTGACAGTACAAATATCTCCATCTTAAGTTGAGTTTATAGCGTCTCCCTGTTATGTCCCGAGCAAGAGAAAGGCTTTAAATAATTTTAATTATTTATTTAAATAGGTTGTTAAAACCAGTTAGCTGATTAATCAGGTTGGTAAGGCCTGATCTTTATTTTTATAGTAGGATCGTGATCACTTGTCAAAACTATGGGTTTTGCGTTAAAAACAAGAATAATATTCCTTTTATAAATTTATTGTTTATAATATTAATTAAAGTTACAATTATTACAGTATTTACTTACGTTTATTACATAATTTTCGTCGATAAAGTACAGCAAAGTCGTTACATTTAGGTTCTTGATTGGTTTCGTTTCAAGTGAATGAAACTTACAGTTTATGTTACACTTATGTAACTTTCACAACTTTGTAAGAGTTTTGCTACAAATTAACAGTTTCACGTTTTCTAAGTGTTAAATTATTTATCTTGCACCTTTTACGGAAAGAAACTTGTTTCTAAGTGATAATAATGTCTAATCATCTCTTTTATTCATAGCTTTGACACTTGTCGCAAGGCATAGTACGTTGATTCCATTTACAATTTCATTCATATGAGTAGTAACACGTGCTAATGACTCATACTTTTCATTTTAAAATAATTAATTAACTGAATTACGTAATTTTATGAAATTATGTAAGTTTAAAAATATATCGGGATATAACACTCCCCTATAGTATTTCAAATTTTATTTAATTAATCCCACATAGCACAATATTTTGCTGTAAGTTTGTGGTGTGGATTACACGTATAGTTTGTAAGGATAGGATGTGTACTTGTGGTAAACTTAAGGTAAACTTTAAATTTCCGCCATTACGGTAAGCGTACAAGTAAAGGTTATTGTAAGCTTACAAGTAAAGGTTACTGTAAGCTTACAAGTAAAGGTTACTGTAAGCTTACAAGTAAAATTTACTGTAAGCTTACAAGTAAAGGTTATTGTAAGCTTAAATGGTAAGGTTGTCGTAAGGTTACTATAGAGTTGTAAGGTTGAAGTAAGGTTGTAGTAAGGTTGTAGTAAGTTTACTAAATAAGGTAAATCTTTACAAAATAATTTATAATATAATTAAAAAATAAATAAAAAATATTTTTAAAAAATTTTTGGTCTTGCTCCATTTTGGAAATTTAACAAGTCATCTTCTTGATTCACCTTAAAAGCAAAATTGATTTTTTCTTTGTCAGTTCCCCACTTATCTCAGTTAGTTAGGATGTTAGGTTTATGCGCATCGATCCCGGGTTCGAATCCCAGTCCTCCTAAATTTGTTTTCAAGATTTTCAACTGCATTTTAGATTTCCAAAATGGAGCAGGACCAGAAATATTTTTTTAAATTTTTTATTTACTTTTTAATTATATTATAAATTATTTTGTTATTATTTACTTTATTTAGTAAACTTACTACAACCTTACCTCAACCTTATAACTTTATAATAACCTTACCACAACCTTACCATTTAAGCTTACAATAACCTTTACTTGTAAGCTTACAGTAACCTTTACTTGTAAGCTTACAATAACCTTTACTTGTAAGCTTACAATAACCTTTACTTGTAAGCTTACCGTAATGGCGGATATTTAAAGTTTACCTTAAGTTTACCACAAGTATATATCCTATTCTTACAAACTATACGTGTAATCCACACCACAAACTTACAGCAAGATATTGTGCTATGTGGGATTTTACAAATTTATAACTATTAACCAATACACTTCACTTCTAGAATATCTAACCTCGACTGACTCGCCTTCCAAAGATTAACAAAAGTAAGGACTCTCCGTCTTTTTCTTAACAAAGGCAAATTTGAACCCTTGGCGCCAGACACCCTTTTTGTTAATAGACAGCGGTCAGACAATACGACTTTATTTATTTCTTTGACCTCTCGCAGAACTCTAAGGTCCGACGTTTTGAAATTTTCCCAATAATTTGCTTTTTAACACACATATAAACATTTGTGATCAGCAACACCAAATACATTTTTGTTTGTCTTTTTTTAAAAATGCATATGAGAAAACATTTAAATCATTCGATTGCTTATCCACATACAAAAACATCTTTGACATGTCGAAGAATAAAAATGTATAACTTGTAATGATCTTAATTTTTATAGCCAAAGGATTTGCTAGCCGGATGGAGTCCGGGTTAAAATATAAATTATCTTCTATCAAATTAATTAATAAAATGGCGTAAAGCGTCATTACAAAATTTAAGCAAGCTAGTTAGTCAATTTAGTGATATCGATAGGAAGGGTAAAGTCAGTAACAAAGCAAAGTTTTAAACCTTCGTAAGAAAATATATTCAAAATAAATAAAGAAATATTACAAAAATAACTATGTACGAAGATGAATTTAAAATTAACCAAAGAGAATTAACAATACATAATAAAAATAAATGACTCGATATAATGCAAAAATAATATAAAGGAAATCAATCAAAACCTAATCTAACTAATAACAATTCAAACAAGTTGTGAATTAAGATGTTCATTACATGAACATTTTGCTTCCTCTTTACGATAAGCAAAAAATTTGCTTTAAAGTGAATTTTTTCATTTTATTTAATTCTATTAATGCTAATAAAATATATTCTTTTTATACATCAATCGATTTGTATTGATGAAATAAAGATTTTTAGTTTGTTTTTAAGTCAAGAGTAACATTTTATAATAAGGCAACATGATTTTTAAGAAGGAAATAAATTTCTAATAAAAGTGCGAATTTTTGGTTTTAATTATGTTTAATTCTATAAATTCAAATAAAATATATACTTTATATATACCAATCGATCCGTTTTGATGCAACAGATAAGATTATTGAAAAATAAGTAAAATCTTATTGCACTGGAATATAATTTTGATGACAGAACTAAATTTTTGATAAAAAAAGTTAATTTTTTTGCTTTAATTGTCATTACCTCTATAAACTCTCATACAATTTATACTTTATATACACTAATCGATTCGTCTTGATGCAAAGAAGAAGATTATATTGTATATTAACTTCAATATTCAATTTAAAAAAAAATTTGAAAAAATTTTTTTTACATACATACATCCGGACAATTGTTCAGGGTCTTATATAACATAGTCCCATATAGAAGAAAATTTGTCAAAAGGATTTTTAAAAATTTTGTAAATTAAACGACTACAAAGCTTCCTCACGAGGAAGCAAAATAACTAAACTAACTAAAATGAAATTAAAAGAAATAGAGAATAATAAAATAAGTAAAGAATAAAAGAAATAAAAGAATAAAAGATTTAAAGGGTAAGAACAGAAAAATGTAACGTGCGAGAAAGAGAGAAAATAGATAAGCAAGCGTTAGAGACAGAGAGAGAAAGCGAGAGAGTGAGAGAGTAAGCGCAAGAGAGTTAGCGAGAGACTGCGCCGCTGTCCTGGCGATTATAGAGCTCGACATACTTCCCTGTGGCCACGCTGTAAAAATTAAGAAAGTTATTTCCCCAAAAGCAATGATAATTCTCTACCCGAGACCGACGCTCATTTTACGCGAGGGTAGGCTCTAGAAACTACCCCTCGATACCGGTACGGACGATAACTAGGGGTCGTGCACGCTAGGTCGATTTAGCAAAATCGAAAAGACTAGATACCGCGAATCTAACGTTATTCATGCCCGACACGACATAGAGTTGCATAAAGAGAGAGAGAGGGAAAGTTTAAGGGTAGAAATACAAGCTTCATCTTCCCCCAAGTTCTACCTTGAGTCGAAGAATCTACCTGATGCATCAACTCTGTGAAGGTCGAGATGTACCTCCTCTTCACAGGGTTGGTTCACATTCTTTTGTAGAAAATTCATTGCCTTTGGTCTTACACGGCTGTACCCCTACTTAGACCAAGAGCAATGACAGGTGAAAAGAGAGAGAGAGATAGAGCAAGAAACGGAGTTTCCCAGTTGTACCTGAGTCTTGAGTACAACTCCTTCTAGGATGTGCAAGCAAGCAGCCCCAGCTGTACCTGAGATACCGCCGGCTTGCACCAGGTAAGAAAGGAAGATCTCATTCCTTGGGAGAGTCGTACCTCAACCTCGGCGTTAGATCTTAAAGGTAAAAAGAAGAAAGAGAAGAGAGAGCTGCTGTCGATCTGCCTCGGAGCAAGCCCCGAGTCTGGTCGACGGCGAACTGAGGAAATTGTACGAGCAACCAAGAATTATAGATCGCTGGGCCCACAAGAGGAGTAGCGTGAGGTGAGAGAGACCCACGTGATGCGCGGCAATGAGTGCGCCATCGGTACTCTCTACCTGTCCGCCGAGCAGTGAGCTCAGTAATATATATATATAGATATATCACGCGTACAAAAATGAATGAATTTTACTCTTTCAGAAACTTTGAATTTAAACGTCAGAATAATACGATATCATTACATCCCCCCTACTAGAAAAGCGAATTTTAATAAGCGTCTCGGGAGAATGCATAAAAAGTAATAATTTCAAGAATTGTAATTGATTAAAATCAAAATTTTCGCATTTCAGTACCACTTACATTAGTTTTTGAACACGCCGTACATCTCCCGTTGTTCTCTCCATCCTCAGTAGAAATTTTTCTCCTCCAACTGGCAGACGGTAACGAGCAGTACCAATTAGTACCTGGATCCAAGGACTGAAAGGCAATTTAACAATGTTGAATGGAAGGTGTGCCAATTCCTTTACCAAAGGAATTGGATTTTCAGCGGAGTTTACTTTTATGTCAACATTATTATTAACGTCAACTTCGTTAATTGTGTCTTCCAAACTTTTAAAAAGTTCCTCGAAAGAATTAGGACAATCGTCCTTTTTAATACTGGGGTTTCGCCTGCTTGCCTAGTTTCGAGCTCTTCATCTGCTTCTTTATTTTATTTTTCGCGAGAATTGTCATTGCTGATAATTGTGACTTCGTCACCTTCAAACGTGGCCGTTTAACCACTTTTTTAATGTCTAGTTTCTTAGGTGGGATAACACGGGTAAGTTTCACCACTGGTAAGTTCGATTTTATAATTTTCGATTTCACGCGATCTAATTTTTCTTTTAACATTCTCCTTTCCTCTTCCTTGCAGATACCGAATAACGCCTGATCACGAATCAATTTAGGTTCGATAAATGAAAATTTCTTTTTAGCACTTTATCTCCAACATTGGGTTTCCATTCACGTTTTCGAAGGTTGTAATATTTTTCTGCGTGTTAAAATTTTTAGCAAGATTAATTCTAACTAACTCCAGCGCATTTTGCAATTTTTTAATCCTTGTTTCAGAAGCAGTATTCGAATTTAAATTCAAACGCGTCTCTTGAAAACCAGGCGGGAGAAATTCACGGCCGGCGGTAAGGTAGGCAGGTGTGAAGCCGGTCGACAAGTGCTTAACGGTATTATTTTTTGTAAAGCAAGAAAGGAGAAGAAGACATCATGTATTCTATGAGTAGTGACGAACGAGTTTTTCGTTTATTGGCGAAATTCAAGCATTGATTTCCCGGATTAACACTTTATGAAGTGCTACAGCGTGTAGAAACGAAACGACAGAAATTTAAAATTTCGTGTGTTCAAGTGCGTCGCGTGTTCCCGGAGATGATCGTGGCTGACTCTCTAGTTAAATACAAGGACTATTATTCGACCTTTTTTCCGTTTCCCGGCTTAACACACTTGCAATCTCTCGTTAAAATATTTTCTTTTCCACAAAACGAACAAAACTTTTTAGGTCTACTTCTACAATCTGCACGGCGATGTCCTGGCTTACCACAGCGCCAACAATCGGTTTTAGAATTATAAGGCCTTGAAACTTCAGCAACAGGTTGATTATTTCTTAAACTTTGTTCTTCTAAATTAACTGCTAAAAGAGTTTCTTGAATTTCTTCCACTCGCTGGATTAATGTACAGACAGAATCCAGCTCACTGCGACGAATATGTAAACGGAATATCGGCTTCATATTCCAATACAATGTATATAGTTCTCGAGCAATACCGTAACCTCCATGTCTTCTCTTTCTAGTCGGCCTTGATTATGAAAAACAGCTTGAGTATAAGGAGAGCTGTTTCTTCAACCTTCGCCCAATTTTCCGTGGAAGCCCGGTGACTGTCGCGAAAGACAGAAACCACCCGTACAGCCCAAAAACGGTTTGCTGGCGTTGCGGACAATACGGACATCGTCGTCAGAAGTGCCGTGAAGAACAGGTGATATTCTGTTCTCAGTGTGGCATTTTAGGCAGCTTTGCTCGAGATTGCTGCTTTAGGAATAGAAAATAATTTTCTTTTTCTTTTCTCACTCCGACACCAGCAGCCATCTTGGTTTTTCTTCTCCCACCACCACCTGTGGAGAAGAGTGGGGGTGACCAACTAGTATATAATCAACTGTGGATCACTATTCAGCACAGTCCTTTTCTGAACTACATTGAGTAAGGTTATCTTTGGTTATCCAAAAGTTATCATGGGAGTACAATGGATCTACAAGCTAACCAAGAATGAACTGGTGGCTCAACTAGAAAATTACCAAATTGACGCTACTGGTACACTCTCTGAACTTCAGCAGCGGTTCGTAGCTTTTATTCGTGCTAAACTGGAGCTACTAAATCAAACTAAAGACCCGGAGGACTATGTCGAAGAGGAGGACATCAACATGGATAAATCAGCTTTGGAGAATCCAAATCTGGTGGACATCGAAGGTCGGCAAGCACCGGCGATCACACCGAAACAAATTAGAGCAACGGAAGCTTTAATTAACAGTCATTTATTACACTCCGCTCCAGTAAGAACATCGACACCTTTCGATGACAGAAGTGACACTTACGTGCTCGAAAAAATGAGAAAGTGGGGTTGTAGTTTTGAAGGCAATGATGTTTACGCATTTTTGGAACGTGTGGACGAGTTACAACAGGCGTATGGATTTTCCGACGAACAGCTTCTTCGAGGATTTCCTGAATTATTACGAGGTGATGCTTTGCTCTGGTATCGTAATAAAATCAGAACAATTTTCACACTAGACGAACTGACTTCAACATTACGAAGATTTTACCTTTCACCTAGTGAATTCAGGCATCTAAAAACTCAAATTGTTAGCAAGGTGCAAGGTAAAACGGAGTCAATTAGAGAGTTCTGTACAGCATTTAGAACTCTTATGAGAAGACATGGAGATTACGGTATTGCTCGAGAACTATATACATTGTATTGGAATATGAAGCCGATATTCCGTTTACATATTCGTCGCAGTGAGCTGGATTCTGTCTGTACATTAATCCAGCGAGTGGAAGAAATTCAAGAAACTCTTTTAGCAGTTAATTTAGAAGAACAAAGTTTAAGAAATAATCAACCTGTTGCTGAAGTTTCAAGGCCTTATAATTCTAAAACCGATTGTTGGCGCTGTGGTAAGCCAGGACATCGCCGTGCAGATTGTAGAAGTAGACCTAAAAAGTTTTGTTCGTTTTGTGGAAAAGAAAATATTTTAACGAGAGATTGCAAGTGTGTTAAGCCGGGAAACGGAAAAAAGGTCGAATAATAGGAGTAAGTTCGACCTCAGCACCCTCTGACTCCCGAATTTTTATATCTTGCAAATGTGACGACCTTACGATCCCAGCCCTGGTGGACACTGGAGCAGCTTGTTCTTGCATCGACATCCACACTGCTAATCGTTTAGTCGCGCTTGGTGGAGTCCCTAATCTCGAAGAAATCGTCATCGATTTAGCAAATGGAACTGAATATAAAGTAAAAACAAGTTTGGACATGAAAATCGCCGCCGGTTCTACGAAAGTGAAACATAAACTTTTAGTGTTGCCTGGTTTATCTCAACCTATGCTTATCGGTGTCGATCTTTTAAAAAAATTCAATTTTTCCCTTGTAATAAATAATCAAGACATTCGGTTATTTAAAAATGCGTTTAAAGTTGACGTGTGTGTAATTGGCCCTTCAGGTTTAACTTCGTTAGATAAAACGCAGGAAAATGAATTAAATGCTTTAATTATTCAACAAAAACTTTTATTTAATGACATTAAAGGTCAAACTCCCCTTTTGAAGCATAAAATTCGCCTCGAAGATGATAGACCAATTAAACAACGTTACCAACCTCGTAATCCAGCAACTCAAGAACTAATGAGACAAAAAGCCCTAAAAATGATAAAACAAAAAGTGATTAGAAAATCGCGTAGTGCGTGGAGTTCTCTTGTCGTGTTAATTAAAAAGAAAAACGGTAAATTACGTTTTTGTATTGATTTACGAAGACTAAATAAAATGACTAAAAAAGACGCTTACCCTTTGCCCCGGATAAATAGTATCCTTGATCAGCTAAAAGGTGCTAAATATTTATCCACTCTCGATTTAAAAAATGGTTATTGGCAAGTTGAGTTAACTGAAGATAGTGCACTGTTGACAGCATTCACAGTACCAGGTTTATGACTCTTCGAATTTGTGGTCATGCCCTTTGGACTACATTCAGCACCAGCAACATTTCAACGATTAATAGACCTAGTAATCTCTACTGAATTAGCACCTAATGTATTTTCGTACCTCGATGACATCGTTGTTACCTCAGAAACATTCGAAGAACGTCTGAAACTGTTGAAAGAAGTTTTCTCAAGATTAAGGGAAGCTAAATTAGTTCCTAATTGGGAAAAATGTTTTTTCGCCCGTACTCAACTAACCTATCTTGGACATCTCGTGGGCAAGGATGGACTTCACCCTGACCAAGACAAAGTAGACGCCATTTTAAAATTACCCTCTCCCACAAACCTGAAAGAATTGAGAAAATTTTTAGGCATGGTTTCTTGGTATCGTCGTTTCGTAAAAGATATATCCGTGCTTATAGCCCCGCTGATTCATCTATTGAAGAAGGATACACCATGGATCTGGAATGAAAAACAACAATTAGCATTTGATAATATTAAGAAGAAACTTACCGAAGCACCAGTTTTAGCTTGTCCTCACTGGTCTCAATTATTTTATCTCCAAACCGACGCCAGTTTAGAAGGCCTTGGCGCAGTTTTAACGCAAAAAATTGGAACTACTAAAGTTGTTATCGCCTATGCCAGTCGTACTTTAAATCCCGCAGAGAAGAACTACTCAGCAACCGAATTAGAATGCCTAACTGTAAAATGGGGCATTTGGAAAATGAGACACTATCTAGAAGGTTACCATTTTATAGTTGTCTCAGATCATCAAGCTCTTAAATGGCTGAATAGTATTATTACACCCTCAGGAAGACTCGCAAGATGGATAATGGAATTGGCCCAATGGGATTTTGAACGCCATTTTAAAGAAACAACAAACAACCCAGAAAGATGCCCGGACTTTAGGATTGAAAATGGAAAACTTTTTCACCACGTACTTCATTCTTTGGACTTCAAGGACACACCATATGAAGATCAGTGGAAGCTGTGTATACCTAAGGAAGATAGAAAGAAGATTTTACATAAAGTTTACGATGAAACAACAGCTGGACATCTTGTTGTTGCTAAAACACTAGCTAGGCTCGGAGAATTGTTCTTTTGGCACGGAATGCTACGTGAAGGCGTTGAATATGTTGAATATGTGAATATGTGAATTCACCAGTTGTGAAACTTACCCGTGTTATCCCACCTAAGAAACTAGACATTAAAAAAGTGGTTAAACGGCCACGTTTGAAGGTGACGAAGTCACAATTATCAGCAATGACAATTCTCGCGAAAAATAAAATAAAGAAGCAGATGGAGAGCTCGCAACTAGGCAAGCAGGCGAATCCATCTGCTTCAACTCGCGATAAATCGCGTAAATCTAGTGCCGCGATATTGTCGCAAGTAAATAAAAAAGTAATTAGCGCGGTAAAAGTGCCTCAAATAATCTCGGAGGAAATTGTGTGCACCTCTATTAAAATTGTCGCGCACCCCAGTATTAAAAAGGACGATTGTCCTAATTCTTTCGAGGAACTTTTTAAAAGTTTGGAAGACACAATTAACGAAGTTGACGTTAATAATAATGCTTACATGAAAGTAAACTCCGCTGAAAATCCATTGCCGCGCATCACGTGGGTCTTTCTCACCTCACGCTACACCTCTTGTGGGAGTGTAATAAATGACGGTTAATTAAACCTTCTGTTGCTTCAATTTGTTCCGGTGTGATCGCCGATGCTTGCCGACCTTCGATGTCCACCAGATTTGGATCCTCCAAAGCTGATTTATCCATGTTGATGTCCTTCTCTTCGACATAGTCCTCCGGGTCTTTAGTTTGATTTAGTAGATCCGGTTTAGCACGAATAAAAGCTACGAACCGCTGCCGAAGTTCAGAGAGTGTACCAGTAGCGTCAATTTGGTAATTTTCTAGTTGAGCCACCAGTTCATTCTTGGTCAGCTTGTAGATCTATTGTACTCCCATGATAACTTTTGGAGAACCAAAGATAACCTTACTCAATGTAGTTCAGAAAAGGACTGTGCTAAATAGTGATCCACAGTTGATTATATACTAGTTGGTCACCCCCACTCTTCTCCACAGGTGGTGGTGGGAGAAGAAAAACCAAGATGGCTGCTGGTCTCGGGGTGAGAAAAGAAAAAAAAAATTATTTTCTTTTCCTAAAGCAGCAATCTCGAGCAAAGCTGCCTAAAATGCCACAATGAGAACAGAATATCACCTGTTCTTCACGGCACTCCTGACGACGATGTCCGTATTGTTCGCAACGCCAGCAAACCGTTTTTGGGTTGTACGGGTGGTTTCTGTCTTTCGCGACAGTCACCGGGCTTCCACGGAAAATTGGGCGAAGGTTGAAGAAACAGCTCTCCTTATACTCAAGCTGTTTTTCATAATCAAGGCCGACTAGAAAGTCCTTGTATTTAACTAGAGAGTCAGACACGATCATCTCCGGGAACACGCGACGCACTTGAGCACACGAAATTTAAAATTTCTGTCGTTTTGTTTCTACACGCTGTAGCACTTCATAAAGTGTTAATCAGGGAAACCAATGCTCGAATTTCGCCAATAAACGAAAAACTCGTTCGTCACTACTCGTAGAATACATGATGTTCTTAATATTATCAAATGCTAATTGTTGTTTTTCATCCCAGATCCATGGTGTATCCTTCTTCAATAGATGAATCAGCGGGGCTATAAGCACGGATATATCTTTTACGAAACGACGATACCAAGAAACCATGCCTAAAAATTTTCTCAATTCTTTCAGGTTTGTGGGAGAGGGTAATTTTAAAATGGCGTCTACTTTGTCTTGGTCAGGGTGAAGTCCATCCTTGCCCACGAGATGTCCAAGATAGGTTAGTTGAGTACGGGCAAAAAAAACATTTTTCCCAATTAGGAACTAATTTAGCTTCCCTTAATCTTGAGAAAACTTCTTTCAACAGTTTCAGACGTTCTTCGAATGTTTCTGAGGTAACAACGATGTCATCGAGGTACGAAAATACATTAGGTGCTAATTCAGTAGAGATTACTAGGTCTATTAATCGTTGAAATGTTGCTGGTGCTGAATGTAGTCCAAAGGGCATGACCACAAATTCGAAGAGTCATAAACCTGGTACTGTGAAAGCTGTCAACGGTGCACTATCTTCAGTTAACTCAACTTGCCAATAACCATTTTTTAAATCGAGAGTGGATAAATATTTAGCACCTTTTAGCTGATCAAGGATACTATTTATCCGGGGCAAAGGGTAAGCGTCTTTTTTAGTCATTTTATTTAGTCTTCGTAAATCAATACAAAAACGTAATTTACCGTTTTTCTTTTTAATTAACACGACAAGAGAACTCCACGCACTACGCGATTTTCTAATCACTTTTTGTTTTATCATTTTTAGGGCTTTTTGTCTCATTAGTTCTTGAGTTGCTGGATTACGAGGTTGGTAACGTTGTTTAATTGGTCTATCATCTTCGAGGCGAATTTTATGCTTCAAAAGGGGAGTTTGACCTTTAATGTCATTAAATAAAAGTTTTTGTTGAATAATTAAAGCATTTAATTCATTTTCCTGCGTTTTATCTAACGAAGTTAAACCTGAAGGGCCAATTACACACACGTCAACTTTAAACGCATTTTTAAATAACCGAATGTCTTGATTATTTATTACAAGGGAAAAATTGAATTTTTTTAAAAGATCGACATCGATAAGCATAGGTTGAGATAAACTTCTTCTTCTTTCTTGCTTTGCAAAAAGTAATTGATATGGTATCGATGAGTGCTACTGATCGACTAGACCGATAAGCTATCAACGCGACTATATATAAGGGACCATTCATCCCCACCCCAGCGACTATCACGCCCTCACGACGGTGAAAAATTGAATTACTATCCCCTCTACCGACATCACAAATGCACATTCTAGGATGTGCAAGCAAGCAGCCCCAGCTGTACCTGAGATACCGCCGACTTGCAGCAGGTAAGAAAGGAAGATCTCATTCCTTGAAAGAGTCGTACCTCAACCTCGGCGTTAGATCGTAAAGGTGAAAAGGAGAAAGAGAAGAGAGATCTGCTGTCGATCTGCCTCGGAGCAACCCCCGAGTCTGGTCGACGGCGAACTGAGGAAATTGTACGAGCAACCAAGTATTATAGATCGCTGGACCCACAAGAGGTGTAGCGTGAGATGAGAGAGACCCACGTGATGCGCGGCAATGAGTGCGCCATCGGTACTCTCTTCCTGACCGCCAAGCAGTGAGCTCAGTAATATATATATAGATATATACGCGTACAAAAATGAATGAATTTTACTCTTTCAGAAACTTTGAATTTAAACGTCAGTATAATACTATATCATTACAAATTTTTGTTTTACTTCGAATTTTGCAATAATATTTTAGGAGAGTATTCTTGACACTATAAGAAATCCGAAAATAAAACAAAACAAATCAACTTTTTTTTGCTCAGCGAGCACAATAAAAAAGGTCTATAACATTTTTTTTAAAAGTTAATAATTATTCAAGAAAATCACACTTTTTTTTACTCAAAAAATTTTGTGAACCTTTAAAAAAAATATAATTTGTGACGAATTGTGCTCGTGAGCACAATAATAAAGTCTCAAAAGAATGTTTCAAAAAGTTAATTAATAATTAAAAAATAATCATAGGGGAAATTGGGGAATAGTGGGTCATCTCCATTATTAAACAATATTTTACAGTTTTATCATCCAATTTTTTTATTTTCTTTTGTTCGACAGAAGTAAATTTTTCATAAGCATTTCATGTCTTTACATCGCTTTACAATTACCTAAAAGTCGTAAACAACAACCAACTGAGAATTGCATTCAAATATTTATAATGGGCGTTCATGTTTTTATTGTTTTAACAAGAATTTTTAAGAATAGTCTAGTTAAAAAAAATGTTAATATATTTTTCTTTTTTTTTACTTCGACTCGAAAAAGAAAAATTTGCATTAAATTTAAATGAAAAAATAATACAAAGCTTTTTGTATAATGAAGCAGTCGGGGAATTCTGGGTCACAATTTTTTTTAATAGTATGTAGGTACATAATATTCAAATCGAGCATACACGGAAAAATAAGTACATGAATGATTACTTGACAGTACTTGAATTTTGAATGGCATAACTTTTCTGAAAATATTTCATTGACAGTCCTAGAATTTCTCATTGTCTTATGTGAAATAATCACGAGCAGTGCTAGAATATTTAAAATATTCAATTGATTACTTTAAATATTCCAGCACTGCTTGTGATTATTTCATATAAGTCAATTAAAAATTCTAGGACTGTCTATAAAATATTTTCAGAATTATTGTCTTATCCAAAAGTTCAGTACTGTCAAGTAATCTTTCATGTACTTATTTTTTCCGTGTAGGTATAATAGTAATTTAACTAAAACAATTCTATTCATTTCAATGTATGAGATAGAGCTGTTGTAAACCTGATGTAAAATTGTTAGATTTTTTTATTGTGCTCGCTAAGCACAATTCAGCACAAATTTTTTTTTTTTAAATTTTCATTTGTGAAAAATGTTTAAAAAATTGAAGTTAAAGAATTTTTTTTTAATTTTTGAAAAATATTTTAAAAATTTTCATCTTAATATTTGTAATAGTTTGCTAGTTGTAGCACTATATTTGTTTTTTAGTTTAATCAAAATTTTGTTAACAAGAAATGAAATGGCGTTTACCAACTTCTTGGACATACAATCGTAAGCGCGTAACTCTCAACGGGGCGCCAAAGACTTTTTCGTTGATTTCTCGAAAAGTTATCGCGATCCAACTATAAAACTTTTACAAAAAATTTCTTGTTATTTTTGGCTATCACTAAAAAAATAAAAAAATCGATAAAACAATCTTCTTTAAAAAATTTTTAATAATAATTAATGGAAAATTTTTTTTCTAACAAATTTATTTAAAAAAATAGTTATACTGAGAAAATTAAAAAAAATATTGAAAAAATATTGAAAACAACTGAAGTTATCTTAATTAAAAAAAATTAGTACATAAATTTTCAAATTTGAATATTTTCAAAAATTTTCGAAATTTTCAAAATCGTCTTCACTTTATCATATCTTATCCTTATAGCTACAAGGAAAAAAAGTTTTAAAAAAATTGCTAACAATGTCGAAAAATCGTCGATCATTTCACATGGAATTGCTCATAATTAAAATACAGTATTTGTATCAACACATAATTATACATAAAAAGTTTGATAACATTTAATCATTTTTGGAAGATAAACATTAAAAAGCGTTTGGCCACCCCGGGTGGCCAGTCAGTAGTTCGCGTATACAAAAATCTTTGGTAGCGCGAAGATTAATAACAATTAATGTTAACATCATTTTACAAAAGTGAATAATTAAATTAATACAAAAAATAATAAAGAACAAAATTTAATTTAATTATTTACAACCTGTTATCATTAAACAATAGGTTGCGGTAAACTACATTACTATAAAAATTATTTATTTTATCAATTTTTACTTCTACATATGTTTATTAAAACTTACATTGGAGGAGTAATGTTATAAAGATGCTACATCCATAAAGTGCCACGGTATATAATGGGGCAAAAGTGGGTTGTCGTAGACAAATTAGTCTAGAGGTTATAAATATTATTTGATTTTTATAACTTTTTACTTAAATGAAAGCTTATAATATTGCGCATCGATCTGTGGTCGTAGAATTTTAAAAATTGTTAACAATTTTTTTTATTTAACAATAAATATTAAAAAAGAGAAAAAAATTGTATTCAAGTCTATTTTTTATTAAAATGCATTTCTTTTTATCAATGATACAATAATTGTAAAATGAGTTTCAGATTAACAATATTTATTAATGTAGACGAAATAAAAAAATTATTTAATTACTTATAAGGTGATTCTTCTAAAAGGGACCACTTCCTTTGTAGATCTTGTTGAAGTAATAAATGCACCATGAACAGAAAGATTTTAAAATGTGGTCGAACAAATGAATTCTATGAATTCATTGCAAAGCACATAATACTGGAAAGTTTTTATTATTTCTGAACACGAATCAGAACTTAATTTAACATTTCTGTTAAATAATAATCTGTGAAATGTCATTTATTTAAAATGTAAGTTTGAATAAATAAAAATTCTATAGCATGCAATGACAATTCTGTCACTTGAGTTGGAAAATATTTATGCTCTTCAATCAATACCAACATTTGCAACAATACAATACATTGCTCATGTTGTTTTTGAATTTTTTAAAGCTAGACCGTGTCTAATGTTTTAGACTCGGGGCCGCTTCCGTTTGCCGTTGACATCGTAGTGTACATTAAAATTACATCGCAATATTACAGACATAGCCATGCAATGCCAAGAATATTTTAGTGTAAAATGTGCCATTTCGAATGTAAACATCATTACAGGATATCAACGTTGCCCAGGGAGTGAGACGAGGACTTGGAAGACGACACATACCTCACAGATTAAAATTAAATAATCTGCGCTCATTGGATAACTCCCCACACATTTATGTTAACATGAATACATACACTCATACATACATTCATACATACATTAATACATACATACATACACACATACATATGCAAAACAATCATAATTAAAATCTAAATATACATAAATATATACTTTAAATACGCCTCAAAATTCTTTATAATACGGAAAAAAGTATTATTGTTAATTATTAAATAATCATCGTGGTCGATTTCTAGCATCTTTCATGCTTTCAAGAAATCTAGTGCAAGGGTATTTTACATTTTCATTGTCCTTGGTATAACCAAGGTACCAAATGACACTTGCAATATGTGCACAACAGTCAACCGTTCGAGTCCCAGATTTGCAGGTGCAATAATGACCTTGTATAACATTTAAATTACCTTCCATTTCATCATCTTCTTCTTCTTCGGTTGTAGGGATATCAGAAATACAAAGCTGATGTTTAGTCGCAGTTCTGAATCTGGAATAAACTCGAACTCTCAAGAAGCCAGGTCGTGGTATTCTATTTTCGTCTCGTGACATTTCGATTTGATACTCATCTTGACCGTCTCGCTGTAACTTATCCTGCACATATGATGGCGCTAATTTGACCTGGTACGTTCCTATGGTAAATTCTTTCAAATAGTCAAACGTTAAATTCAGGAAATCATTGAGAAGAGCTGCGTCTAATCGAATCCACCTTACAGCTATACGATTCCGAAGATTTTCTTCTTCAACAACAGCTTAGATGACATTTGGCTCTCGTGCTTTTTGAAGTATTTGATTAGCAAGCTCGCGATTCGCATGGTTCATAGTTAAAGGAGGGTGGAATTTATTAATTATTGATCCCGCAATACGATAAAAGTCTCCTACGTGTGGAACATGCTGAATTTGGACTACATTTGCGAAGAACTTAAAAATGAACTTCAAATGACCATTTCTTGCTTCTATCACCCATCTTTGAATTGTGACAATGCGCGAAGCATTGCTATCCTCAGTGCTTAATTGCTACATACTTTTAATTATTTTTTAATTTAATGAAAAATTTTGTAATATAGTCTTAATATATAACAAATTGAATTTTAGAATCTACCGTTTATTTTTCACTTATATTTAGTTTAAATGAAATAAAAGAAATTTTTTTAATAACTAATTAAAACTGACTGAAAATGGGAGTCAGAATTCAAATTCATCTCCGAAGTCTCGTGTTACAATCAAGTTCGCAACTTTTATATTCACCTAAATTTGAATTACATAAAATTCATTTAATTAATATTAACCTAAAAACACACTCAACATTATTACACAAAACACATGTTAATTTGTAATATGGATACTCATAATTTCAACATAAAACAATTTCTCAACAACCCACTTTTTAATCGTGTATTTAGTACAAATAATTAAGCAAGATAGAATTTTCTTTATTCTTAATATTGAAACCTAAGATGTTTTTAAGTTGATTTCAATTGTTTCTCAATAACAAAGTGTTACATTTTAGATTATGCAATTACCAAATTCTGCAAGCCGTCAGAAATTAAGTCATAAGGCAGTTTAAGTCAGGCAAGTGTACCTGAAATTATTATATATATATTTCATAGTCATATAGACTTGAATTTGATTAATTTTTGTAAGACACAAAAGGTGGTCTCAATTTATAATTCTAAAATTGACATTTAAGTTACAGTCATCCCCCGCAACCTGCATAATTCGCAACTCGCATATCCTCGTAACCTGACCAGTAGTGGGGCGTCAACGTGCCTCGCTACTTGACTTCCCTCTCTATACGAAACAGTGATGTACATAGTGTGTACAACAAAAGATCATTTGTCAAATTTAAAAAACATGTTCCCTCAAAAATAATTTCCCAATACTTTTTAAACGATGACTCTTATTAAATATGACGAAGTAAATATATTAAGTAATTTAATTAATTATACTACATAATTACATTAATATATGAATTGATTAAATAATCTGTATGTCTTGCATTCTCTTATTGCCCTGTACAGCCCTGAAAACTGTGACGTGAAGTGGTGGGGTGGCTATTTCCTCGATGGTCAGGTAGCGAATTTAAGAGAAGGGGAAAATTCTCAAATTTTTGCAGGTTGCGGGGGATGACTGTATTTGAAGAAAAAATAAAAGTTCACATAGAAATCAACAACATTGACAGCATATTAATATTAAAGGAAACAAGCATTTTAGAAATGAGTAATAAAAAAATGACAGCCACATACACATACACACAATTTAAAAAACATATATTGAAATTGCATATATTATTCCGGGAATACTTTTGTCAGATTAAAAGAAATTGTTGTATTTAAAAATACTAAGGGTTTTTAAAATATATATTATAAATATTTAATTAATTGATTTTTATTTATTCCTTTTCCAGATAAACGTTTATTCCAAATTCTACTTTTATTTATATGACACAATTGTCACGTAACTGAAATTAATAGTTACGTATAGGGAAGAGTTCACTATCTTTCTTATTTGCTGAAGAGCATTTTCGTTATCTAAGTGCAATTTAAATTGATAATTAAATAAATTCTCTTATTTAATTATTTGTTTAAACCGTTTCTTAACACCTCATTTTTCAGTTAATAACATCATATTTTTAAACTGTTTTTAAATTATACGCAATCTATATATAAATCTTTGAAGATGTATCCCAAAAAATTTGTTAAATTATGTTTTAATATTTTTAAATATAATAAAAACGTGAATTTTTTATTTGACAAACTATTTATCTCTGAAGCCTTTTTTATGTTATGAACACAATATTTTTTAAGAAAATACAAGGATCTTATTACCCACATATCACAAAAACTTCCAGCAAACTTCCAGGAAGTTTACCGTGGCAACCTTCGGAAGTTATCCTTGGTAACTTTCTGGAAATTTCCAGGAAATACAATAAGGTTAGATACAATAGGTTAGAAGCTTCCCATGGAAACTTCCTGGTCCATTCCTGGAAGCTTCCCATAGAAACTTCCTGAAAGTTACCAGGAAGTTTCAAAAAATTATATAACATTTTTTTTAGTAAAATTATGAAGAGCTTTTCTGCTGAATTTTTTTTTAATTGTAGGTCTCACCTGCGGACATAAAATGAGAGTACTTTAAGATAGATTAATAAAGTTTAAATAAAACTTTAATTTTTAATTTTTCAAAAAACGTTTATTGCCCATAACTTTAAAAAAATGTTATGTTAAATGATATTCAACTTTTAAAAATCAAAAATTTTGGAAAATAAGACTTTTTTGAAAATTTTGTTGAAAGTTGTAAATATAACTTTGAAATCATAGTAACCAACTTGTAGAACATTAAAAAACGCTTCGATTAGTCAATTTTTAAATCTAATTGGATTAGAAATAAAGAATAAGACTTGATATTTTAAAAAACAGAAATGGTGACAAAAATTTTTTTTTATGTGTGAGTATTAAATAAAGAGGAAAAAATATTACAGCACTTGAAAATAATTGTTTGAAGTTTAAACTTTATTGTTATTAACATCTGTATGAGAAAGCTAAGTGTTCATGAAATAAACACAAAAAGCTTAACGAAAATAAATGAAATGAGCACCAAAATTATAACAAAAATGTATAACTTGGCAGCGGTTTTTCATCATATCTTTGAGGACTTTTGGAAACTTCCTAGTAACTTCTAGGAAGTTTCTATGGAAAGCTTCCAGGAATTTACCAGGAAGTTTTTATGGGAAGCTTCTAACCTGCGGACATTATTGTATTTTCTGGAAATTTCCAGGAAGTTACCAAGGGTAACTTCCGAAGGTTCCCACGGGAAACTTCCTGAAAGTTTTTGTGCTATGTGGGGTAAGCCAATTATTTATTTAAAAAGTAAATAATTAGCTTAGAACAAATGCAATTGTTTATGCTAATTAATTTTTTAAGTTTTTGATAGAATGTACATATTGAAACGGTATTTCAATAGTCAAAATTTAAATTGTTAAAAATTATTTTAATAAAAATAAATTGTAAATTTATAGATTAATATTGAATAAAAATTAAAAATAAGAATAAAATTTAGAGAATGAGAAATGAAAATTCAGTTAAATTTAAAGCGTGAGAAATTCAAAATAAGATCAATAGAGTACAAATGTACTAAGACATTTGAAAACCTATGGAAACAGCACAGCTGATTCAAGGCCAAGGTTAAGAAAAAGATAAGAAATTTTCATATTTGAAAAAAATTGGAAATCATTTCAAGACAAGATAAATTTTATGCACAGTTTATATAGAGTTAAATATAAGAATAATTTTTCATATAGAATTGCATATTTTGTTTTATAAAATTAGTATGGATTTTGGTAATTATAATTAAGTTATTAATTATTTAATTAGGTTTTAATAAATAAAGTAGTAATAAGTAGTAATAAGTAGTAATTCGGTTGAGTGCATAAAGCGCTATCCCCGCAGCTCACCTTGAGGGTTATCCTATGTGACTTCTATCGCGTTATCAGTCACCCCAATCTGCATTAACAAAACCTTTTAGGGGTTCACAGGTATTCCTGTAGATGATTCCCATATGAGGCATTATTCCTGAACTACCCTAAAAATAAAAAAAAGTTCTTTGATTTTTTACTACATCAAACAGGAAATAATTTTTGGTTTTTAATTTTTTTATTGATAGACTATATCATTACATAAATTTTGAGCCGTTGTGGACCTTGATTGGATTAAAAATGATAAATCTACTCTAAATTTAATGAACAAAACTACATTCTTCATTTTTGGTATCTCTTAAACATTTGCAGCAAAAATTCTGTGGAAGAAAGGCATAACAGCATAACTGCATTTGTCATGATTTCGAGATAAATTAATTTTAATGTTCTCTGACTTCTGTCAATTCAGAAAATCAACAGATTTGTTCTGTCTTTTGCTTTTAGTATTATTATTTAATATATTTTCAAAATTCGTTTATAACATTTAATAAAACACACGATATGGTATAAATTTTGATAATTTTTCATCGGAATCATGAGTTTTATTGCACTTATGCGGTTATGCAAGTTCAGTTTGTATATGAGTCCAACTTCAGACACTTTTAATGTCACAATTTATTTTGGTTTGATTTGTCATAATAATAAGATTTGTTCACACAAACACAAATTAAACTATTAATTCGTTAGAAAAAATTATATAAGAGTTTATTTAATTATAAAAGTTTATTTTTTTATAAAATGTTTTTAATTTATTAAAACGAGAAAAGAAATGTACTTTACTGAATTTGGCAATTTATTTTTGAAAAACTTTCCAAAATTTTTTAGAATAGAAATAGCCTTAAAAATAAGTACATAATTAAATGCACAATTTATGTTATAAAAAATTTGTTCCAGTTTTATTAAAATAAATATATTTAATTTAAAGTACAAAAAATTTCATTACAAAATTCTTATTGTTATATTCTTAAAGGTTATTTTTTTTAATTATGTCAATTGTTTTTTAAACTGAATGCAGTTATGTTATTATGCTGGTCTCCTTTTGTCAAAAACGCAATTATGCGTTGTTTTCAATTATTTTCTACATTAATAACCATTTTAATGATTTTTCAGCTATTGAACTTTGAAGAGCAATATTAAATATATACAAATCTGATGTTATCTCAAATTTGATAAAAAATGTCAGTTATGCTGTTATGCATTTCTTCCACAGAATTGAAGTAATAGAATTTAGTGAAGCTCTGATGTTACTAAAATCACTAATCAAGGATTTCGGAAATCGTAGATTTTGAATCCAATGTTAGTTTTTTAAATTTCAAAATGGCGGATCCAATATGGCGGACAAATTTTTTTAAATCGATTAAATTCGTTTTAAATTCGTTACTCGGGGGTTTTCGGGATCGCTGATTACTAATCCGATGTCAGATTTCAAAAATTATAAATGGCGTATGCAATAGGTGCGAATTTGATGGATTTTAAAAAACTCGTTCCTTATTATGAATCCATCATTTTTAATTTTTGAAATCTGACATCGGATTCGTAATCAGCGATCCTGAAAACCCCCGAGTAACGAATTTAATCGATTTAAAAAAATTTCATCTTTAATCGAATGTAACTCTCTCAATTTTTGTTGAATTTTATTCTGTCACCTATGGATCGAAAGGTAATTTAAGTGCCTTTCCAATTATATCTCATTCATTATATTTTGAAAAGCTAATTTTCCTACAGGTAAATTTAAGTGGCGTCGCACCTCGAAAATGCAAAATTTGAAACTACAGAAAGACTGCACGAGGGAAAAAAATTAAAACTATGATTTTCTTACTCAAAAAACACCTACTATTCGAGAAAAAATGTTTTGTTCGATTGACAATTTAACTGTAAACCAGTGTAATATTAGACCAGGAACATCAACATCCGATAAAATTTGTGTAAATTGGTGTAATAATACCTACTAGAGTAACATATTACCAAAGTATAAAGTAAATCCAAGAACTTTTTTTCTATTTTTGGGGTAGTTCAGGAATAATGCCATATATGGGAATCATCTACAGGAATACCTGTGAACCCCTAAAAGGTTTTGTTAATGCAGATTGGGGTGACTGATAACGCGATAGAAGTCACATAGGATAACCCTCAAGGTGAGCTGCGGGGATAGCGCTTTATGCACTCAACCGAATCGCCACTTGACTTATAGGGTTAATTAATATATTAGGGGAGACCGGGGCTAAACCGGACAAGTCAAATATTTCCGGAATCGTGAAGAATTTCAAATCGTGTAAATAACCTATGAACGCGCAATTTCGTGATGCATATGCTGCATGAGGTTTTAGGGACGTGTCATTTTTCTTGCAATAATAGTTGCCATTAATATGTAAAAATGTCATTTCTTGAGGTAAAAGTAAAAAATTTTTTTCTTCATTTTTTTGGGTTTTTATCGTTAAAATTAAAGTGCAAATATCATACGACTATTTTTCTTTTAGCTCAAGGTGTACTGAGTTTAGTAGAAAAAAAGTTTAAAGGTAAACATTAAGAAGAAAAAATATATTGCAGGTTAATTATGAGATGACGGTGTGGGGCTGAATCGGACATCGTGATTAAAAACAACTAAATCTTTGAATTCTTTAACCAAAAAAAAGAAAATTTGTATCTTATTCTTTAATTAATTGGCCGTGTCCGATTTAGCCCCATGGGGTGTCCGGTTTAGCCCCACCAATTTTCGGATTTTCGTTTTTGAGGTAGTCACCTTCGAAGCAATATATCTCTAAAGCTATTGTACTTTTTTTAAATCGAACAAGTGCGATTTGTAGGTGAAAGTTCAAGCTTCAAAACGGTATATTACACTTTAGCAAAAAGTATGTTTTTGTATGAGTTTTCTGGTCAAATACCAAACCCGTCCGGTTTAGCCCCGGTCTCCCCTATATATTTCTTTACATCTTTGAGGAAACTAATTTCTATTTAAGATAAATTCTTTTGAATTAAATTTTACGATATTTGGAAAATTGGAACATTTTTCAATTAAATAACAATTCGCATGCGTTGGAGCGCTCGGCGAGTTCTTCTTCCCGGCTCCTCAATTATTTTCAAAATATGTTTTAATTAATGATATAATTATAATTTTTAAATAAAGTTGCACAGAAAAAGTTTAGTTTGACCGCTATGAAAATGTAATAAAAAAGCATGTAAATAATTTATATAAAACAAATTTCTTGATTGACATTTGTTAAAAATGTGTTAATTTACTTGTATAAATTGATTATTACCTAAACATACCCAAAATAATAGATCGAAATTAGTTTTAAAATTAACCTATGAAATGTCGAAAGTCACCATATTTTAATTAAATTTTTCTAAGAACTTTATAAATATTTAAAAATGTGTTACTGATTAATAAATAATACATTCAATGTACTTTCACATTAAATGCTGATTTTTTTTGTTTAATAGTATAGTACTTCAGTTTTGCATAAATCTACTTATATTTTAACCAAAAAATTTGTATTTTTAATCTTATTTTTTAAATATGAATAAAACTAAAAGTAGCTCGTTGTCCATCGACAAAATTTGATAGAATGGAAGACAAGGTCCGACTTAAATATTAAAATCAAAATTGGATTTTTTTGTTAGGTGCCAGAGGACATATAAGTAATTGAAACCCTGGAAAATCATAAAAGACTCAATATTAAAGGTAAATTTTTTTACATTTCTACATTATAGAACGAAAAAATCAGCACATAATGTGAAAGTACATTGCATGAATTAATTATTAGTCAGTAATACATTTTTTAATATTTATAAAGTTCTAAGAAAAATTTCATTGAAATATGGTGACTTTCCACATTTCATAGGTTTGTTTTAAAATTAATTTTGATCTATTATTTTGGGTATGTTTAGGTAATAATCAATTTATACAAGTAAATTAACACATTTTTAACAAATATCAATCAAGAAATTTGTTTCATGTAAATTATTTACATGATTTTTTATTAAATTTTCATAGCTGCCAAACTAACCTTTTTTCTGTGCAACTTAATTTAAAAATTGTAATTATATCATTAATTAAAACATATTTTGAAAATAATTATTAAAAGTGAATTCTATAGACATTAAACATTATTTGTACAAATTATGAAAATTTTCTAAAAGTATGCCGCAACGACTTTAGAAGAACTAAAATATTAATTCAATTTTTGGATTCGTTATTTAATTGAAAAATGTACGAATTTTCCAAATATCGTAAAATTTAATTCAAAAGAATTTATCTTAAGTAGAAATTAATTTCCTCAAAGATGTAATGAAATATATAATATATTAATTAACCCTGTAAAGTCAAGTGGCGATTCGGTTAAGTGCATAAAGCGCTATTCCCGCAGCTCACCTTGAGGGTTATCCTATGTGACGTAGGGTTCGAGTCCGCCTCACCCACTTTTTTATTTTAAAAGAATGCCAAGTTTGAATCAATTAGATTTTTAAAAACATTTTGAAAGAATAATTTCATTTAAAAACATTTCGAATAATTTTTGAAAACTTCCTGGTAACTTCCAGGAATTTATGGGCATTTTCTGTCAGATTCCAATATTATTATTTAAACAAAATTAATTAACAAATGCATAAAAATGTCAATTTAAAAGATAAGGAGTTCGTTTTAGTTCACATTATTTACTAATGAACTAAAGTTGTAGTAAATACATTTTATCGCCATTTTATGTCAGATTCTAATATCATTGTTGAAACAAAATTAATTAAAAATGCATAAAAATGTCAATTTAAAAGATAAAGAGTTCGTCTTAGTTCATACTATTTACTAATCAACTAAAGTTATTGTAAACACATTTTGTTGTCATTTTCTGTCAGATTCCAATATCATTGTTTAAACAAAATTAATAAACAAATGCATAAAATCGTGTATTTGAAAGATAAAGAATTCGTTGTAATTCACATTATTTTTAATTAACTAAACTTATTTTTAATTTATTTTTTTAATTAAATTTTTACTTATTTAACTGCAACTTTACAAAAATTTTAGAATTTACCTTAAAATATAATAATTATTTAATAAAAAAAACGTACCCCAGTAGCATGTTATATTACAGCAATATTGAGAACATTATCTCAACATTACCAATGTTTGCCTCTATGTTGTCAATGTTGCTGGAACATTTTGTACTGCTGGGGAACACATATCTTTCATAATTCTTACTATCCAGAGATAATTTTTTGGTATATTTCGAAATTTACTTAAATTTTTTTAAATTGCATCATATTGGATCAGCCATTTTTAACTTTGGAAAAATGATATCAGATTCGTAATTAGCAATTCCAAAAACTCCTATAAGCATTTTTGTTTTTTAAATTAATGGTGTAATATAATGTATGCGAAAAAGGGTTAACAAGCTGTTTGATTTTTTAAGGTAAATTCGAAAATTGATGTAAATTTGCAATTAAATAAATAAAATTTAATTTAAAAAATAAATTAAAAATAATTTCAGTTCATTAGTAAATAATATGAACTAAAACGAACTATTTATCTTTTAAATTAACATTTTTATGCATTTGTTAATTAATTTTGTTTAAACAATAATATTAAAATCTGACAAAAAATGCCCATAAAATGTATTTACAGTAACTTTAATTTTTATAAATAATGTTAATTAAAACGAACTCTTTATCTTTCAAATTTACAGTTTTACGCATTTATCAATTAATTATTGTTTACAAAATTATTAAATAATTATTTTATACAAACGATACTTATAAATAATAAAATCCTTGTATTTTCTGAAAAAAATTGTGTTCAAAACATAAAAACTTTCATTGGTCTAAAAAAATTCGTATAGTATAATTATTTGTTCATAAGTAATAAAATAAATTTTTTATTTAGTCTACATTAATTAATGTTTCCGAAATAATTTACAATGTTGCTAACTATGTCTATCTCAGGAAAGAATAACTTGGATATAAAAATATTCTTACTTCTGAAAACAGAATACTATGGTAGTAACACCATAATTTGTGACGACGACAGTTTTTCACTTTACTAAAGGATTTTACTTTAATATGTCTTTAAAACCTTTATTATTTTATTTACATTTATTTGTTATGTTATTTTGATGCAAAATTAGTTGTTATTTCCATATTATTTTCAATATTGTGAATATACAATGTCAATAAGATCGTAATTGTAAAAATCTCAAAAAATTGGCGACAATGTTTGAAGAGGTTTTGTAAACAAAGAATAAACAATATAATATAAAATAATACGTATAAATGCAGTGAGTCTAATCATATTCAAGATTATACTAGCAGATTTCTGCTTTATTTTCAATAATTGTTTTCTATAAAGAGATGGAAAGTTATAAAAACTGGATAGGAGACATGCCACGGTAGTGACATTTTAGGAGTGTTTCATGTCATTACATCGATATGGGTCAAAATAAACAACTGTTTTTGTGGGTCCACTTAGAATAGTGAGTCCCAAATATAATTTATATATAAAGCAGATTCCTTAATTGAATTTATGTTATTAAACATTTTTTAAATAACAATAAGTTCTACAAACAAGTTGTGAATTAAGATATTCATTACATAAACATTTTGCTTCCTCTTTACGATAAGCAAAAAATTTGTTTAAAGAGAATTTTTTAATTTTATTTAATTCTATTAATACTAATAAAATATATTCTTTTTATACATTAATCGATTCGTCTTGATGAAATGAAGATTTTTAGTTTGTTTTTAAGTCACACGGAGAAAAATGGATAGTCAAATCTATTATCTAGATAATCATGGGTGATGATCTTGGATACTCAACTATAGGACAACCATCTAGATATTCAAATTCAGTATCTTAGTATAGTCAACCTTACATATTAACCGCCATTATCCCAGATATTCACATTTAACTATCCTAGATAATAAATACAAGTTGTTGTGTTCATATACATCTATGTTGATCAATATGAAATATTTAATAAACAAAAATTAGATCTCTTGATAAAAATAATGAATTAATGTAGTGATAAATACTAATTTAATAATATAATTTTTTTAAACATAATTTGGACTATATATTACATAGAGAGATATAGAGATATATAACCAAAAATAATTGCGTACTAATCAGTACAAAATTCACATAAAAATAAATTTTATTAGAAATTATTTAAAATATTGTCCTTGATTAATAAATGTTCATTCCTATTGCAATATTTCAAAAGACTAACGATATTGTAACGAACTTTCAATAAAAACTGACAAAAACACGTGTTGCACTGGGGACTGGGATGACTAGTTTGAAGGTTATGTTTTCGACTTGAAGTTGCAGCGCAGTATGATCGGTAGTCAAACTTTTGCGCAAGCGCTCGACAAGTTGACTATCCAGGATAATAAAGTTTGATTATCTGGATATACTAAACGGGAATATATAATATTTCATGAAGATAATATTTCTGACTATATAGATAGTAAATTTGATTATATATTTTTGTAACTATATACTTTTAACTATCCATTTTTCTCCGTGCAAGAGTAACATTTTATTATAAGGCAACATGATTTTTGGTAATTATTTAGAATCACGGCTTTTGCGAATTTGAGAGATAAATGATTAATTCTTTTTGGAAAGGCTGGTCTAAATTGGATACCTTCTAGTACCATGTAGGAAGTTAATTTGACTCCCTTCGGCATTAAAACGTTTCTATGGTTATTTTTCGTTTTTTGTGTTTTTCTCGAAAAATACTCAATTTATGAAAAAATTGCAGGTAACATAAAATGTGTATCTTAACAAGATCTACAACTTTTATGTAGAACATTTTTCAAAATTTTTAATATTTTGAGAGTAAAACGTCAAAAACTAAAAAAAAATTTTTGTTTCCCAGCTCTGGCGTTCTGTAAGTAACTTTTTCATCCTCCCCCACCTAATTTTTTATTTTCTAGCTGAATGAAAGCCTTTCCAAAAACAATTAATCATTTATCTCTAAAATTCGCAAAATGCGTGATTCTAAATAATTACCTGATTTTTAAGAAGGAAATAATTTTCTAATATAAGTGCGAATTTTTGGTTTTAATTATGTTTAATTCTATAAATTCAAATACAATATATACTTTATATATACCAATCGATCTGTTTTAATGCAACCGATAAGATTATTGAAAAAAAGAGTAAAATTTTATTGTGTTGGAATTTAATTTTGATGAAACAACTAAATTTTTGATAAAAAAACGTAATTTTTCTGCTCTAATTGTCATTAACTCTATAAACTCTCATAAAATTTATACTTTATATATACCAATCGATTCGTCTTGATGCAAAGAATAAGATTTTCTTATATATTAACTTCAATATTCAATTAAAAAATTTTTTTTTTGAAAAAAGTAAAAAAAAATTGTTTAAGATTTTTTAATGTCCATCAATCCATTTCGAGATATTTTTATGATAAAAATTTTTATGATAAATTTTTATGATAAATAAATTAAACGACTACAAAGCTTCCTCACGAGAAAGCAAAATCATAAAATCGTAAAATTTATTGTTGTCATATTTATTAATTATGAAAATTAATCAAAAAATCTGTTAAAAAATTAAAAATAATCAATTTAACGTTGTTTGAACAATTAATTATTGTTGTTTATTATTATTATTAATTATTGTTCTCAAATTGTGAAATTTTTTATGTGTAATTGCACACTCATAATAAGAGTTGGCTGCTGTATCCAATTCGTTGGACTCTGGAGTGAGATCCAATAAATTAGTTAACACATCCAATTAATGGCTACTGTATCTATGCGAAAAGGCACCTCAGCTATCGCAAAGATAATGCAGCTAAAATGTTGGATGTATCAACTGACAATGAGCAAGAAGACTAGAGACAGAAGGTAAACCACGGTAGTGGGGATGAGTCACAAACCAGTCTTTAACCAGGCGTTTCGTTTCGAAAAGTCGTCGGCGCGATGCTTCTGCACATCACTCACACATTCAAATTTTTCTATACTGTGTATTTCACACATGATATGCTTTAAATTTAAGATTAATTTTAAAGTGCAATAGAGACACGACGTGTGTTAAAACGGATACATATATTATAAATTATTTAAGTTATTAGTAAAGTAAGTGCATTAATTTAGTGTTATTAAAATATTTATAAAATGCCGACAACGTGCTGTGTAAAAAGAATCAAGTAGAAAGATAAACACAACACTGAAAACCAACGACAATTTTTTCATATTGTATTTGCAGGTAAGATGTGCAAAATTCTATTGCGGCGGAGACTTTCTTGAAAGAAAACGCCTGACCATAAAGCAGCTGAGCGACTCAGCATTGCCATACCCCCCCACCACCGAAGTTTTACTTCCTGTTTCTAGCCTTCTTGCAACTGAGAAATAGTTGCTTAATCCAATTAATTGGATCGCGCTCCAGCTTCTGTCTAACTGGATTCGGCAGCTAACTATTTTTCTCCGTGTACTGGTGATAAAAAATTATTTATTAAAACATTATTTAAACAATTAATTGCTAAAATAAATAGTTATTATTTTTGTTATGAACTGTACATTGGGTTAGAAATTTATACTTTTACTATATTGGGAATTTTTTGTAATTAAAATATTCAACTGAAAAGAGAATCTAAAATTTAATTATTTAACAATTGTTTAAACAATTTTTTATAAAAAATTTCATAATTTAGAAAAAATATAAATTTCTAACCCTAAACACAATTTATGAAAAAATTGCATCAATTAATTCCTCAAACAATGTTTTAATAAATAATTTTTTATTATTAGTACAACTATTACACATAAAAAATTTCACAATTTGAGAATTTTTTTTAGGTAACAATAATTACACAGGCCGACAAATTTTAATCAACTGCATGTTGCCTAAAATATTACTGCCGATTCTTACAGGATTTTGTCCGTAGAATACGAATCTGACCTTGAAAATATTGGATTGGCTCTAGTTTTTAATCAATTTACGTTTCAATATACAAAATATGCATTTTTAGCATTTTTTGAATGAATGTACAACAATACACCGAATCAGTAAATCTGTCCGCATAGCACAAAATGAAAGTTTAAACACTGCTCTTCAATATCCAAAAACAAAAAATGTAATTTATGTACACTTTAACCTGTAATGTCAAAAGAGACATTCGCTGTTCCACAAGCATATTGAAAACAACGTACTTTTGACCATGTAAGGTAATTTAAATAACAATTAGTCTCTCTAGGGGTTTTTATGGTCGCTGCTTACTGATCTGTATTTAGATTTTAATATTCAAAATGGCGAATCCAATATGGCAGAATTTTTTTTAAATTTTAAATTTTTATCATAAAAGGCGTAAATTATCTTTAAAAATTTGGTCCGCCACTTGTAATTTTTATATTTCATAGCAGATTTGTAACTAGCGATTATAAAAACGCCAGAGACACTAATTTTTACTTGAATTACCTTACATGGTCAAAAGTAATATTAATTTTAATACGTTTATGGAACAGCGTATGTTTTTTTGGACGTTATAGGTTAAAGTGTACATAAATTACATTTTTTGTTTTTGGATATTCAAGAGCAGTGTTTAAGCTTTCAATTGGTGTTATGCGGACAAATTTACTGTTTCTGTGTATTGTTGTACAATCATTCAAAAAATGCCAAAAATGCATATTTTGTATAATGAAACGTAAATTGATGAAAAACTGGAGCCAATCCAATATTTTCAAGGTCAAATTCGTATTCTATGGACAAAATCCTATAAAAATCAGCTTCTATTGATTAGGCCACAAAATTTTGTTGGCCTGTGTTATTGTTATTTAAAATTTTGTAATAACAAAAATTCAAAAATAGGGCTCAAAATACAGATAGAGAATTTAATAACGAAGATTTCACAAAAAGAAAAAGCGTTTCGGTAAAGAATTGTTACCTGTAAAGTAATTTAAAACAAAACTTGCGCAGCACAGTGGTCTGAAACTCGAATCTAAGTGGACAAAACTTTTTTCTCAAAATTATTACGAATCTGAGGTCATTATCTAAAAATTGAAAATGACGGATCCAATATGGCGGACATCAAAGTTAAAAATTTAGTGGATTCAATTTTCAATATTATATATAGGGTTTTTTGAGATCACTGATTACAAATCTAAAGTCAGATTTTAAAAATTAAAAATGTCGGCTCCAACATGGCGGACACCAATGTTTAAAAATTAATATACTTTATTGGAAATTAAGATTTAAGGGGTTTAAGGTCATCTTATTCAGTGGTCACGTGCCCCATTT
The DNA here is from genome assembly GCA_032872475.1 of Leptopilina myrica (nomen nudum). NCBI lineage: Eukaryota > Metazoa > Arthropoda > Insecta > Hymenoptera > Figitidae > Leptopilina > Leptopilina myrica (nomen nudum). Next base: position 17,954,620 of record CM065461.1, read on the forward strand.
ACTTTACTATGAAAAAACTTCCCACTGAATAACATGACCTTAAGGGTCGTTGATTACAAATATAAAGTCGCGCGCCAGTCGATTTAAAGACAGATATTTCAAAACTGACCTACTCTGTGTAACAGGATATTTTTAACGAAGGGAAGTGTAAATCCGACAAATCATCGTATTAATTCATGTACAACAGAATCTACTAAGAAGATCACACCAAATTGTAGTTATCAACTACGAATAATTCCAGTGGCAATCAGACGATAAGTTGTTTTTGTATTTGTTATACTTTTTGTAATAAGTTTCGTATATCGTTGAAGGCATGCTTTCTTTATGTCGATGTTATAATTGGTACCAAATTATATATTAATACAAGAATAATTTTAATTTTACTTTTCGTGTATGAAGGGTTTGAGTGTCGCGATTTGTTTTCAATTATCGATTTTATACAATTCATATAATTTTGTGGAGTATTTTATTTTTCAACAAATTGTTAAATATATATTTGAATTTTACTTATTTTCTTACATTAATTTTGTTTTGCATTATTTTGAAATATAAAATCATTTTCTTAATTTCAAATGGTAAATTAACTGTTACAATATTTACCATCATTGGAGCTTCTTTAATACCAGAATTAAAAATAGAGGGATATGTATTACAATACCTAACAGCTAGTAAAACTAACTGCAAAATTCATATGAACATTATTTAAATAATAACATTTATAAGGTAACTAGCCTGGACCACTCCGGTTGCCAGGCGGACGAATGCCAGTACAACGCCGGTTGTTCGGCGTTGTCAAATTTGTACCGAGCCGGACACACAGCCATTACAACACAGTATAAATTTTGATCCGTCTTTGTACCGCGCCAGCAGACATTAACATCCGAATCGGTACAGACTGCCTGTACCGGCATTGACTCTCCAATTCAATCGGCGCGGATTCTTGATGGTTGGATGATCCGGCATTCGTCCGACATTTCCGCCTGGGTTACGTCAAAATCAATACGCGAAACTGAACATTTTATTTTTTTCTCGTAAAGTTATTGCTGTCCCATAATTAAATTTACAGGAAGTATTCTCTACATTATTGACAATATCTACAAAAAAAATTTTTAAATCGAACGTTATATTTTTTTCAAAATTTGAATTCAAAAAAATTTAAAATTTTTTTCGGGCAAAATTTTTTTTCTTTAATTTTTTTTCATAAAAGTACTTCTTATTATGAGTATTTTGCAAAAAATAGCATCTTAATCGGTCAATAAGAAAAAAAATTATGTGCCTTTTTTGAAAACCCGACCAAAATTTTGAGTAAGAGGTAACTCAAAATTTTTAAAACTTTTATACATTTTTATTTAATGCATATAAAGGAACACATTCAGAAAGTACTTTTAATATTGATAAAATCATCCAAAATTCTTGTGATCACTTGGCGTGGAATTGCTCTGTTATATAGCAAATTCAATGAGATATATTCTACAAAAAAGGAACAAATACTTAGAACTCATGATTCACATCTTAAAAATATGAACGCTGCAGTAAAGAAACACGAAAATTCAACTAAGAAGACCAAGACTGCAATAAAAAAATGTTTCGTTGAAGGTGTGAAAGGATATTCTATTCTTTTGGAAGTGGAAACGTTGGACATAGTATAGAGTTTTGTTAGAGACTATCTTTATGCTGATTTGCTATGTGTAGTTTCTCAGTTGTAGGAGATTTGGACTTTTAAAAACAATGCAATATTTTTTACAAAGGAACAACAAGAAGAAGTCGATGATCGTATTTTAAATATGACACCTACCAACGACATTTATCGTTTACCAAGATCGATATTAAGTGAAAAAAAGAAGTAAAAAGATTCCCTAAGGCGCTCGCATGGTTATTGTTTTACGCAATACCGTGTTTAATAGGAAAATTATATGATTGCGCTGTAAAACATTTTGCTCTACTCTCTAACAGAGAGTCGATTATATAATTTCACTTCACTTTCACTCAACATTTATTTTCATTCAATTTTCAATTTCACTCAAATTTTTTTTCACTTAACTTTCGTGAATATTTCGTTACATTTTTAAATTATTTCGGATTGTCAAGCACTTGTTTTTCTTAACGTGAATAAAACAAAAAATCCTCAGGTAGCTCGTTGGGCAAGTACCTTGAGTGAATACGATTTCTCGATTGAATTTAGAAAAGGAGAGAAAATGCAACACATTGATGCATTGTCACGCGCTAATTGAAAATCCGATAAACGAAAAATTTAACTACGAAAATTTTGTATTGAATATTGTTTGTTATAAAGGCGAAATTTTATTACACCAGAAAATTGATCCGAATCTGAAATTAAAAATTTCTATTTTAGAGAAAAATCGCGATCATCAAACAAAGTTCGAGCGGATGAAAGTTGAAGGTTTCAGATTGGTTAAAGGTATTTTGTATAAAATTGAAGAACGGAAGAATTGAGAAATTGAATTGCACGTAGTGCCAACAAACCATCAAATCATTTAGGTCTCGACAAGACATATAAGCGTGTACATCGTCATTATTATTTTCCATCTATGAGAAGTTATTTAAAAAGACACATAGAGACAGGTTTACCGTGTATTCTTAACAAAAACCGAGGGCAAAACAACCCGGTGAGTTAAACCCAATTCTTGCTGGTTATCGTCCATTCGAAACTATCCATATAGATTCACATAGGACCATTTATTAAATCAAAACGCGGAAACAATTTTGTTTTAACTATTGTCGACAATTTAACGAAATTTGTTGTACTCGAACCAGTGAAAAATACTCCAGCATCAACAACGATAAAAAAATTAACTAAATTCGTTGATTTGTATGGGATTCTCGATCGCATCGTAAGCGACCGTGGAACCTGTTTTACAGCAGAAAGTTATTTAAAATTTTGCGAAAGTTTAGGTATTCGTCGAGTATTGAATTCAAGTCATCATTCACATGGTAATGGACTCGCGGAATGTATGAATCAAACGATTTTAACTCCTCTGCGTTCAGGAGCTTCCGTAGAATCAGTAGAAAATTGGGATGACAATTTGAAGTCAATTGCTAGAGATGATAATCTTTCTACCAACCAAACGACAAGCCGACCTCAATACGAGGCGATTTTTTGTTGCTTACCACGATTTGAAAATGACCCAATACATGAATTAATTCGTAATTCCGAAACGTACACTCCCGCTGTTGAAATACAAAATGAAATTCGTGAAGCAAATTCAAAAGCGCAACTAGCTTACAAAAATCGTAACGATAAAACTCATCGATCTAATGTCAAATTCGAAATCGGAGACATTGTATATGTTCGCACAAACCCTACTGCAACAGGCGAATGTAGAAAATTGCAAAACCGTTATAAAGGTCCCTTCGTAGTAGTTTGAATAATTCCTGGCGACACGTACGAAACCGAAAGTTTAGGAAAAAAGAGAAAATCTAATGTTTGTTTAACAGCGCATGTGAGTCAAATGAAAATTTGTCGAGGACCGAGCAAAGATAACGATGTAGAAAGCGAATGTAAAAAAATAAGTTACTTTGTTTGTACCCGAGGACGCGCAGAATAGGCCCCCTGCGATCGGCTGCATGTCGTAAAAGGCGACTAAAAGAGACTCGGAGTGGTGCCATGCTTGCGGGTAGTACTCGGTTCGTCCCAGGCTACCTTATAGAGTATTGGCTTACGATGATGATGGGCAGTGCCGTGGCGGCCCGGCAGGTCTAATATTGACCGTCGAACCTAACTTGCCGAAGCAAGGGTGGTAAGACTCTTAATCGGTACTCTTACCGGAGTATAAATGGTAGCACGGGGACCGGTCCGAGCCCGGGGACTTGCCAAAAGGCTTGTTCCTTCCGGTCATTGGGTTGGACTCGTGCGGGCAGTGGTTATAGCCTACATCGCTTAGGCTAGGGGCGTCCATGAACAGACTGTTGCTTCGGCAACGAGCGTAGTAGTGGCGCTTCGACATGTGAGTTGTGGTGCCAACTCGGGCGGTTACCTGCAGAGTGACCAGGGATTGGAAAGGTCCCGCCCTAAACCGAAGGGCCGTAAACGTTCTTACTCAACTTTGCGGGCTCGGTAGATGGTCACATGATGGCCATCGGCGCTGGAGAGCGTGAATCTCTCCCCGTTACGCTCGTAGGCGAGCCGTGTGGGTATACCTGTATAGGGAGGTCCTGCACGTATACTCTAAATAGGCGCTGTACCCGAGGACGCCCCCGTGGTGGCCCGGGATTCAGAATAGGCCACCCGTAGCTACCGCGTGTCGTAAAAAGCGACTAAAGGGGGCATGGAGGGTTAGCTATAACTTGCTAAGCACAGCGCAAGCCTGAGACGCAGAGTTATAGCGTTCCGATGAAGTGTGCGGAGCCGAGGTGTACGGCAAGCCAAATGTATACACCCGTACTCATGCGTGCCGTGAGAGTCGGCAATAATGAATGAACGCAACACGCCTACTTGTGTGTCACCATGAGTGAATGGGACCCCCCTGTTAGGTGACCGAGTTTGAGCGGTCCGCGAATACTCAATCACGGAATTCATCGCGTGTTCGTAAAAGCCGAACGAATGAGAAGTTAGATGAGAGATGAACGCATTACGCTGTACTTGTACTCGTACGGCTGGGTGAGACTTCGGTCTGGGAGCAGAACCTCCGCGAGGTCCCCGCTGGAAACGTTCGATTCCCTATCCTTCAGTCAGACCGTGTCGGAGCGTGAGGCTGTTGGGGCAGGATGACGGCGGCTAACTGCTCTTCCATTTCATTGGGCACCTGTCTTCTTAGGGCGGAAATGTTCTATATGAACGTTTTCGCAGCAGAAGCGTTTTTCCATTCCCGGCTTTGGCAGAGGTTAAAACCTCGCATGCTGAGGAAGAGGCTCTTCGGAGACCTCGACGTGGTGAGTTGCTTTATCAACTCGGGCGGGTACCTGGCAGAGTACCAAGGGATTAGAAAGGTCCCGCCTCTAACCAAGGGGCTGGGGGTTAGTAAGTCTTTGACACCGTACGCCCCTGGGCTTTGGTAGACGGAAACAAGAAAGTCGTTCCGTCGCCGTCTGGTCTTGCGGAACAGTTGACCTCGTTATGGCCGTAGACGGCCCGTGGGGAGAAATACGCGTATGCGGAGGTGCCACACGTTAACCAACTAGGCGCTGTACCCGAGGACGAACGAGGGGTTACCGAGTTTTGCCGAGGGCTCGAGGGGGAGTGACGAGGCGTGTGTGATCCGAGAGAGTGTCAGTGGTGATTAAGAGTCGCTGGGATAACGGTGTTCTACGCGAGAGATACGGCAGAGGCTGAGAATTCTCAACGCGTACACGTGCATTGAAAAAAGGCAAATTCGAATACTCAAATTGTTCACTTGTAATCCAGACTTTTTCAATAAATATTTTTTATATTTTTCATAGCAATATTGACACTTTTTGTTTCTATTGTATATTTATAAGAAAGAATATTCGAAATGGAACATATTTAATTTAAACTTTAAACATTTTCATGCAATTTTCATATTTAAAAAATTTGCTGTGAAATGCAAAATCCATTTACTTAAAAATCTATTCTTCAGTTATTTTTTAATAAAGAGTTATCATTGGTCTTTATTAATATATAAATTACAAAATATTAAACTTGACAGGATTATTTTATTAATATTTTTAATATAATATGTTTTTCTTAATAAAATAAGCAAATCAATACCGTAAGTATTAAAAAAATTATCAATTGTTCCTGAAGAACAAATGTTTAAAGCTCAAAACCTGATATACATGCATTTTTTACAAGTAATTTTGAAAAAGATATAACAAAAAACCAAAACTTCAAAAACTTACATTTAAGCGTCAAAATCACTTTTCCTACCAGATTTTTAACAATATTAAATGAATAACAATGAAACTTTGTACAAACTTACAGTATTCCAAGTACATTATTTTAATCAAAAACCGAAATTACTCTGATTTACCACTTTTGAATAAATTCAAGTGATCCATTACGCCCCATTCTCCGCTAGGAAGTGGAATAATACAGATAACATTTATTCGAAAAATATATGAAAAGTCCAGTCATTCTATGAGTGAAATCATACCGATTTTAAACATTGTTCAAAAATGTATTTTAATTAATGTAGAAAGAAATACATTCCTGTCAACTTCACCTAAAACTGTTGAAGTACAATAAAGTTTTAAATTCAACATTGTCGTTTTCCAACTTATCTGTAAATGTAAACTTAGTTGTATAACTCAACTCTAAAGGATTTGTTTCAAAGAACATAATACACATTGCAAAAGAATGACTTCTACTTTTGTATATAAAAATATAGAATTAGGACGTCTTTTACTTGGATTTAATCAGGATTATTGCTAACAATTTCTGAATTCTTTACATACATATTTCTGATTGTTTTATACTTGTTTCGGAGTAGGATTTTATCACACAAATTTAAATTGAAGCGGACTAATATCGAATTCTTTTTATACAGGTTCCGGAACATTTAGCCTTTTTTCGGATTGTTTCTTTTAACTAGATTCAGTCCAGACTGTTGCGGACTGTTCTTGTTTGTTAGATTGTCTGCATATAAATTACAGATTGCATTGGATTCATAGCGGAATGGGGTACTTGATCTGACAAGATTTAGATTGTTGCAGATAATTTTCGGATTCTTAGCATACTTATTTCGAATTGTTTCGTATCTGTTTTGAAATAGGATTTTATCACACTAATTGCAAATTGAAGGGGACTAATGTCGGATTCTTTGCATACAGATTTCGGAATGTTTTGTAATTTTTCCAATTATTCCTTACAACTAGATTTAGTCCGGATTGTTGCAGACTTTTGCTGACTATTACCGGATTTATTGCATAAAGATTTCAGATTGTACCGCACTTGTTTCGAACTACACCTTTAAATTGAAATAAATCCGGATTGTTGCGAACAATTTGTAATTTTTTTCAATTATTCCCATTTACTAAATTTAGTACGGATTGTTGCAGACATTTGCTGACTATTATCGGATTTATTGCAAGAGGATTTCTAATTATTTCGTATTTGTTATAGATTAGGATTTTTACACATTTAGTCTTTAACTATTGCGAACTATGTTAAGGTAGAAATTAATGAATATTAATTATTTTATAAAAAGATGTTATTTTGACTCTAACTAAACGTGTCCTTCGGACGAAAAACGTAAAAGGTAGTGGATCCCCTCTCTACTTAACTATTATTCAGTTAATAGGTTGAGATCCTTATTCTTAAAAAAGGAAAAGGAAATATAATTTTTAGGTTATGAAAATCATAAACAAATTAAGATGAAAATAACAGTAATTATATTTTATCCGAGAAATTAACTAATACAAATAAATTCTAATTTGTATGTGTGCAAGGAAATAAACTGATGATATATGTGTAAAAAGAGTGCTTATATATGTGTGAATAAAAAGTGTAATATGTGTAAATCGTAGAGAAGAAATATAATACTCACTACTCAGTATTTCCTTCGATTCGTCACTTTAATCCAATGTAGTCGTTTTTTTTCACGACAAAATTATGAATAACTTTATTTTTTTCACAGATTCTTTATTTTTTAAATTATTTTCTTTTTAACTCTTTATATTTTTTAATTATTTTTAAGATCAATATTATCATTTACTTTTTATCTTTTCAATTATATCACTTTATTTATTCTTTATTATTTTAATCATATATATATGTGTAAAAAACTAAATTCGCTTTTCTCAACAAACTTCTTATTAAATTCTTTAAACTTTTGAGATTATTTCACATCAACACGGCTAACTTGCCGGACTTAAACTTCAGGTTTCTATTGCTTAGACAGAAAACTACTGGCTTATTTGCCTGGGCTAGCTGTCGACTACACGGCCTAAACTTAACTGCCCAGATTTCCTTGTGTCAATCAATTTTATTGAAAGACGATTTAATGGGGAAATCGTATGTTAAGTTTATTGCACTTGACTGTTGCCAAGCCAATTCTGCAAGCTTGCATATTTAGGCAGTGGCGTGATCCGAGTTCAGTGACTTGGATGCATCACTTCTTATATTGAGCAATTTACTTTACTTTAATATATTCTAACTATTTCTCAAAAAGGTTAATAAACTGTTGTCAAAGAAAAGGAATTTATTAAGAAATATGGTATTGTTTTCTTTAGGGTTTTCACCCTGAAAATTGCAAAACGCGAAGGAATGTTAAATTCAATTGAAACTTTTTTTTAAAATAGAATTGGATTTTTATCTAATTGAAATGCATTGGATTAAAATTATCAAAGCGAAGAATGTCCCTTTTGTGAAATTACAAATTACCTCATGTTGTGTAATTTGTTGTTTATAATTTTGATTTTCAGATATTGTAAATAATTATTTATGATATAAAAAGTTACGGAGTTCGGCTGTAACAAACTAATTTCAGATTTATTGCTTATAGGCTTCGGATTGTTACGGACTTGTTTTAAATTAAGTTTTTTAAACAGATTATATCCACATTATTGCGGATTAATTCCGTATTCTTAATATATTAATTTCGGATTATTAATCAGGCCATTAGCCGAATATCACATTATTGGGCACTAGCCTGTCCATTTTTAAACCGTTAGAATAAGCACGGTTTATGTTATTAATTAAGTCGCGTTAATGAATGTAAATATTATAATTTGTATAATAATGAAATGAAATACCTTTTGTACTTATACTTATCACGTAGAATATTTTTGAAAATAAATGTTAGTTTTTAAATTACTATAGTTGGAACTAGTCGCTATAAATATAATAGAGAATATTGACGATCGTGCGGAATTAAAAAAAAATTACTTAATTATTATCAAAATAATGCAAGTAACAATAATTCCATATGGAGTAAAGTACACGAATTAAGCGTAATTAAATGTCTCTCGGAATGTGTAGAAGTTAAAAAGTGCTTATCATCATTATCATAAGTCGTATGAACTTGTGAAAATTGGTGAAAACACGCACGTAATTTTAAAAAGAAATGACAGTAGTGATTCTTTAATATTTGTTTTGGCAATCAAAGATTATTATGACAAGCTTTGGAAGCACATGTTCGAACCGCTCATGGTGGAAGGGACAAAATGATGTTTTATGCAAAAAAAATTGGAAAATGTCAAACCTAGCCTGCCAAATGTTTGTATCGTTTTACCAAACATGTGACAGAAAACGTGCACCTCCAAAAAACAGGCATTGTGTCAATAAGTAATGTACCAATTACGGACAAACAATTGTCTCTACGTGAAGCTGCAGCGCTTCAGTCCATATGTGGAGGCCAAGTCTTCAAAAAATGTAGCTGTAAAACAGGTGACAAGCAGTGCTAGACAAGAAGATGTGTCTGCTTCTTTATCGGCCTAAAAATGATCAGGCCAGTAGCTGTCAGCGAGTTTTTGGCTACTGGTCTAGTTTCGTCTACTGGCCGGCCATTAGAAAATTAGTTTCGTTTTTCGCCACTGGCCTGGAAAGTCTATCGGCCTACGACATATATTAGAGTGACCGTTTTTTGTGAAAGTTGCAAATTTTTAGATCGTCGTGCTAAATTTGCTGTACGCTGAAAGAAATTATTCGTGATTACTGTGAGAATTCTGGCTAATACAACCCTATTTTATTGTTGGATTTGTTACTGTGATACGATATCACTATTTTATCCATTTAATATTATTTGTTTCGAATTCGTCTGTGCACAACGCTTTTAACAAACGCACCTAACCGTCGGTTTTACACACGAAAGCTAAGTTTTTAATATTGTGACACTCAGTTAGATTAAATTAGCCAAAAAGTATTAATAATACATTTGTTCTACGATGCGCTACATTTATTTTGGAAAGAAAATTATTTTAACATAATTTTTATATTTAATTAATTTGTTTTATTTACGATTATAAAACTTTTTTATTAGAAACTAAAAAATACGATTAATTTTTGCACAAATCGCATTAACTATTTCGAAGAAAATAAACTTTAATGTATTTTTTAAAAATTAATTACTAACATAATACTTAGATTATATTATTATTAAAGAATATAACTTTTATACAATATTACATACTTTATAAATTTTTTATTTTGAAAAAAAATTAGTATTCAGTTTGTAGTTTCCTCTAATAATAATAATTTTTCTAATTTATTTAGTATTAGTAGTGTAGGTCAATTTTAGACAGACTTGAAACTAAAATTTAACTACTTTTTTCATTTTGGATTTTAAAAATAAAATAATTTTATATTGAATTTACAAATATTTGTAGATTCAATATGAAATATCTTATTTTTAAAATCCAAAAAGAAAAAAAGTAGATAAATTTCAGTTTCAAGTCTGACTAAAATTTACCTACACTACTGATAATAATATTTTTTAAAAAGGTATATGCTTTATGTTACGTCAAAAACAAGAAACCTTTTTAAATATACAGTGCCGCTCAGCAGGATTTGCCCACCCTGTCACAGTTAAAGGTGTTACAAAAAGTTTTATATTTTGATATCTAGTAAAGATATCGAGATTTTCAAGGTCTCATTTTAAAGATTACATCTTCTACTTTAACAATCTTAAAATAATTAATTAAAAAAAAATTTTTTTATAATGTTTAATTACTGTTTAAAAAAAACGAAAATTTTAATTTTTTTTGACGATTTCAAACAATTGTAGTTTTTTAAAAAGTCATCGCAAATTAATTTTCTAAAACGCATTTTAAAGCTTGTTTTATCACCTTTAAAATGCTTTTTTTTAAATTGTCGTACGATTTTTTTTCAAAAAGTTATTATCATTTCTTTAAAAAAACAGACCTTTTTTTAAATAATTAATATTTTGAAAACGGTTAATTTTTTTAAAAAAAGTTTAAGACAAAAAATGTTCATTTCTGTATGTACATTGAAGAAAAAAATATAAAAAAATTTTTTGAACAAATTTTTTTTTTACCACATTTTTACCTTATACATATTTTTAACTTAAATAAAATTCATATGTACAAGCTTGAAAGACAGATAAAGTAACAGTGTTTAAACAGTAGTCAACACTTGTGCTTTCGAAGTATTTAAATAAAATTTAATATCAACACTTAAAATTTTGCTAATAAACATTTTTACGGTTGAAATATTAAATATTTTTTTCGTCAAAATGACGTCCTTGACATTTAATTAACGCCTCACATATATAAGGTAAAAATGTGGTAAAAAAAAAATTTGTTCAAAAAATTTTTTTATATTTTTTTCTTCAATGTACATACAGAAATAAACATTTTTTGTCTTAAACTTTTTCTAAAAAAATTAACCGTTTTCAAAATATTAATTATTTAAAAAAAGGGCTGTTTTTTTAAAGAAATGATAATAACTTTTTTAAAAAAAATCGTACGACAATTTAAAAAAAAGCATTTTAAAGGTGATAAAACAAGCTTTAAAATGCGTTTTAGAAAATTAATTTGCGATGACTTGATAAAAAACTACAATTGTTTGAAATCGACAAAAAAAAATTGAAATTTTCGTTTTTTTTAAACAGTAATTAAACATTAAAAAAAAATTTTTTTTAATTAATTATTTTAAGATTGTTAAAGTAAAATTTTTAAGCTTTAAAATGAGACCTTGAAAACCTCGATATCTTTACTAGATATCAAAATATAAAACTTTTTGTAACACCTTTAACTGGGACAGGGTGGGCAAATCCTGCTGAGCGGCACTGTACCTAACGTTCCTCGTTTTAAATTAGTTTTATAAATAAATTTAATTTGCGATGAGGATAAGTCAACGAGCCTACTAAATGTATTGAAAGAATAATTTATTAAAAAACCAACAAGATAGAAAAAAGTTGACAAAAATACAATGAATATTATGAGAATTATAGATCTTACGTAAAGAATAACGATTACTAGTGGTGTGATGATTATATGCCCAATCTGCACAAACTTGCCACAAGTATATTATTATGGGACATTGTTTATGGACGGAGCCCTCCATCTCTCCATTTTTGGTTTCGTCAAAAAAAATATTTATTACATGTCAAATTAAAGCTAAGAATGTTAGCTTTTTAATGCCGAGTGGGATTTTTATAATTTTTGAATTGAGAAGATAGTATGGTGGATCACATACAAAAAAGTAAAAATTAACATTGTTTTTTTAGTTAGAAATACAAGGTATACCCAATTAGATAACTTATTTTAATGGTCCAACATTGTTTAGGTTGAGTAATTTCGAAAGTCGAAGTGTTTTTTTAAAAATAAAGATGACGGATCAAATATGGCGACTGAAAAATTGAAAAATTCTTTCGATTTGCTTGAAACTTGTTATTTAGAGGTTTTTGGGGTCACTGATAAAGAATTTGAGGTAAGTTTATCAAAATTAAAAATGTCGGATCCAATAAGGCAGACGAAAAATTGAAAAAGTGTTTAGATTCTTTATATTTATTGCTCAGGAGTTTTTGGGGCCGCGGATTACGAATATGACATTAGTTTTAAAAAATTTTTAAATGTCGGATCCAATATGGCGGACGAAGAATTGAAAAACTGTTTAGGTTCTCTGGGAATTTATTACTTAGGGGTTTTTAAGGTTCGCCGATTATGATTATAATCTTAGTTTTTTTAAGGTCAAAATAGCGGATCCAATATGGTGGACTAAAAATTTAGAACTGTTGGATTTGTAAAAATTTTAGTAATTATAAACGTTTTTAATATTGCTAATAAAAGATCTCTTCAAGATATTTAGGTTTTTTTATTCCGGAATTATTCTGCCTTTAGAATCATTGGAGAATCTTTTTATCAACAATTTACCTTGAGGCAACACTATAAATGCATGGCTTGTTTGAATCTCAGCAATTGGCGGAGCTGCGTTATAAGGTAAGTCGCATTAGAAAATAGTTTACTTCTTTGAATTTAAAAGGGTTATATGCCGAGTTATTTGTTAAATACAGTCAAGATAATATGGTTTTAAATTTTAGCAAATTTTCTTTATTCCGACTAAAACACTTCATACTTGTAGGTTCTGTTGGGAAATATTACGTTTGTGTATGTACGACGCATCAAAATTGTAACTTTGTGTTAGATGCCATTAACCCACGAAGTAGTATAAGGAGACCTCACGCGACAAAAAAATCTGCACATATTTGGGGGGACAGAGATCTCAGAGATTGCACCACTAACAGAGTTTGCGCCTCTGTGGTTAAAGTATTGTACTAACATTTTTCGTCTGCTACTGTATATGATCATAACCTACAAATTAAAGAAATACGACGAAGTGTAATGGCGACCATGGTTTACATTTCAGCCGTAATGGCGCAACCTCTGCTAGTGGTACAAATACTCATAACTCTAACCCCCCTAAAATGTGTTGATTTTTGCCGCTGCTAAGCATTGGCGTGTGGTCTCCTTATACTACTTCGTGCATTAACCCATTAACGCCTGAATTTTTAGTCTGACTTCAAATATAAATATTTTCTAATAAACTTATTATTTTCTCTTTAACAAATAATTTTTTTTTGCATTAAAGTGTCCTCTATCCGAATATGATATTAGAAAATTAATAAAAAATTGTTTAACAAAATTTTTTGCATTTAATTAAGAAATTGCACGATTTTTTAAAGGTTTTTTATTATTAAAATGGCGCCTAAAAATCTAAAATTTTTGAAAATTTAAAATTTGATGCTCGATATACATTTTTGTTTAAAATTTGTCTATAAAATGTTTACTCGAGGGTTTTCGGGGTCGCTGATTACGAATCTGATATTAATTTTCGAAATTTCAAAATGGCGGATCCAATATAACGGACGAAAATTTCAAAAATTGGTTGGATTCATTTACAAATCCGTACTCAGGGCTAGTAAAATTTTTATTTTACATTTGATTCATTCAAATTGATCTCTACTCATTGCTGATGGAATAATGTCAGTCCCTGAAAATGAATCCGTAGACCAATAATCTCTTTGAGATAATCTTCTATTGAAAGTCGTGAAGATAATAATTCCTAAAAATTTATTAAATTCTTCTGAAGATAAATCTAATTCATTGGCAACTGTACACTGAGAAAATTGGATATTAAAAATCTTAATATACTAGATATTAAGTATGTTGGGACATGTATTGACCGTTAATATCTAGATATTAAAGCTCAATATCCATTTTTCTCACAATCAGTGTACTTTCAATTACATAGTTCTTTCAACTTTTTAGAGAAAAAAATTCAAATGTTTCAACGGGTGTACTTTTTAATATATTTTTTATCAACAGCTGATATATGTATATCATTTGCCAAAGATTCATTATATTTTTTCTCATCCTTTACTCAATCATCAACATGATTAATTTAAATTTTTTTAAACAGAATAATTTTCGTATTTTTGGAAATAAGATTCTTTTGGAATTGGTATGTCATCTTCACAACAGTCAGTATCACTTAAGCCGCCTTCTTTACTCACTTCATTTTCAGATTCATTCAGCTTCTTCAAACTCAATTGATGAGGATATATTTCGCATTGAGCGTTTTGGTTTTTTCAACGGTAATGTTAAATTTTCCGAGGATACACCTCTTGTTCTTTTTGTCGACATTATATGACGTGCAAAATACACGGTAATATAAATATGTTTAAATGGTAGGAAAAAACATTAACCCAAAAATATTTCTTAAAAAAATATTTTTTAAAACAACGAAAGAAAAACTGAAAAAATAAGATAAAAATTTCGTACCTTTGAAAAAATGAAAAGTTCGTATTATTTGAAGAACAAAAGATTCCTACTCTTATATATTTCATAACGCATTTACATAGCAGGAGAAATAGAACTCTACCACCTGGCGGACGAAAAGAGAATTATAACATAAAACGCGCGAACTTTTCCAAATGATAAAAACTTTACATGTAAAAGAATGAAAAAAAATTAATTAATTTCAAACAATTAATTTGTCGTTAGTTATATTAACAAATTCTTGTTATTAATGAATTATTATTAATTTTTATTTTTTTATTATTATTATTATTATTATTATTATATTCACTTCTTAAATTTTTTCATTATTTTTTATAAAATAAAATTTAATAAGATTTTTTATAAATATTTTATTAAATAAATGTAATAAAATGTAATAATTATTATTAGCATAATAATTGCATAATATTAGATCAACCATTTTTATTTTTAAAAAACTAAAATCCTATTCATAATCAGTGACCCCAAAAAATCCTGGAATAAGGATTTTCAAAAAAATCCGACTGAATTTTGAAATTTTTGTCCGTGATATTACATCCCATACTTTGAATTTAGGAAAACTAATATCAGATTGGCGATCAGCGACCCCAAAAACCCCCGAGTTCGAATTTGTGTAAGACAATCCAACCAATTTTTAAAAATTTTGTCTGCCATTTTGAATTTTGAAAAATTAATATCAGATTCGTAAATAGCGACCCCAAAAACCCTCGAGTACGGATTTGTAAAAGAATCCAACCAATTTTTGAAATTTTCGTCCGTTATATTGTTATATAATGGACGTAACGGATTGTAATGTTATTACAATCTCGCCAAGTTACAATGCTAGCATTTGATTAATTTAAAATTTTTAGTGAATCTATTCAAATGAAAGTATTCACACTTTTTGGAATTGAAGGAATACCATTTTTAATCTTTCGGTGTAAACTGGTAGCTCGACTTTTAATAGTGTAATGGATTCACCATTTAAAATTAAACAAAACTAATATCAAATTTGTAATCAGCGGCCCCAATAACCTCCAAATAACAAATTCCTGGAAAATTTAAACACTTTGTCAATCTTTTGTCTGTCATATTAGATACGCCATATAAATTTTTAAAAAACTAATATTATTATCATAATCGGCAAACCCCATAGTTAAGTTACGTTAAGTTACGATGAATTGATGCGCAAAACTCCAAGCATTAAAATAAAAAAAAATCAGTAACCTCCAATATTATAGAAATTATGTAGATGTTTCTGACAAAATGCAGGAGAAAATCGACTTTTAATCTTAAAAATCCGCTTGAAAGCGTGAAGTTTCTAACAAAACAAAAGACGATCTTATTTATTCGTTTGCAATTTTATCTTTTTCCAGTCATTCGAGTCGAATTTCGCCTGCATTTTCCCAAAAAATATTTACATAATTTATATAATATTGTAGGTTAACGATTTTTCTTTTTTTTAAATTATTCCTTGGAGTCTTGCGCATCATAACATCGTAATTTAATCTTTCAAAAACATTAAGAACATTCTTCAATTTGCAATAGTTTAAAAGAATTGTTAATAACAATTATAAATTTTCATTTTTTAGCAATCGCTTTTTTTAATCCTTAAAGTATAGACTTTAAGCTCTAATTTTTAAAAAATTCACTAAATTATCTGTATTTGTTTCAAAGTAATAATAAAATGAAAATAAAATGACCCAAAACTTTAATACCTGATTACTTAAAAATAATTTTCTTTTTGAAAAATATTTTAGGGGCAAAAAGTGTACTCATATATCTACCAAAAATCATAGATAACTTGAAAATTGGAGACAAAAATTTTTCAAGTGGCCAGTTTCACTTATTTTGGCCCTATAACTTGCAGCAAGTCTGTTGCAAGCTTGCAGAAAAGATCTCTTCTATTCAAAGATTTAATTAGATAAAATTAAATTAATTATTTAATAGGAGAGGGTGGGGCCAACCGGACTGTATATTTCAATTTGGCATTGTTTACTTTTGCTTGTGCAATGCTGGGAGAAAAAGTTTTTTTTAGCTTTTTTCTACACTTTTACGAATTTTTTCTTAAGGACATTCTGAAGAAATCGTGAAATATTTCCAAATATTAGGTCTTGGGTTTTGAAGGTAAATCCTTAGGAATATTTACTGCCAAAAACTTTGATGAATTTGCAAAGCGTTTCTTTTTGGCAAACATTTATTCTCAGAATGGGCCTGTGGGGTAAACCGGACTGTTTTTAGTGGGGCAAACCGGTCATAGGATATTTCCATTGAATTAAAGTTTCATAAAAATTATTTTAAAAAAAATCTTTCTTTCATTAACCCATTAAGGAGGGGATGTACAAAATTTGTACATAATGTTTAAGAACATATTTCAATCTTAAAAAGCACCAAGAATAATTTGTAAATACACTTTTCTTATGTATCTTGAATCCCTCTTTCGAATAGCGTACTCAAAAAAACTGAAAAATGTTAAATAAACAATTTATACAACATTTTTAAAGAAAAAACACGATTTTTTAAACATTTTTTTTTATTTTTTCAATTTTTAAATAGCTAAACCCTTCAACAAAACTTCTAATGATAGAAATATCGCGTCAAACATAGTAGGAGTACAACATAGGACCTTTTTGGGTATTAAATTTTTAAATGGCTGTCACAAAATGGCGACTAAAGTTACTTTTTTTAAACAATATTATAAACAAATGGAGGAAATTTTTAAAAATAATTAATTTTGTTTGAAACTTGTTACTCGGTGGTTTTTGGGGTCCCTGATTACGAATATAACCTTAATTTTCCACAATTTAAAATGGCGGATCCAATATGACAGACAATAAATTTTTTAAATAGTTAATTTTGCTTGAAACTTGTTACTTTGGTGGTTTTCTGAGTCACTGATTACGAATATAACCTTAGTTTTCCAAAGTTCAGAATGGCGGATCTAATTTTACAGACAAAAATTATTAAAATTTAATTTACATAAATAATAACGTTTTTCAGCCATTATTTTAAATGTTATTATATGCATTATTTATAATTAGTGAATTTTAAATATACAATATACTATCTATATATTATATATTATATTATTATATTAATATATTCATTGCATTAATTAATTATTTTTTAAAAACTATTCAATTAAATATCTTGATTATTTAATAAGTAACTAATTATTAATATTCACATATCAATAATTTGCTAAAATTTTCAAATGTTTGATTTTTAAATACACATAAAACTGTTTAAATTAATTATCACAGTTATTTAATTAATAATAATTTATTAGCAATATTAATAATAACTTATTTATTAAATTAATTTTAATTAAATTTCTAAATTATTTAATTAATTCATAATTATGAGAACATCAAATCGTCAAATTATTTATTTTTATTATATAATTTATATTATATATTTTTTCCTGTAAAATTAGATCCGCCATTCTGAATTTTGAAAAACTAAGGTTATATTCGTAATTGACGACCCAAAAACCCCGAGTAACAAGTTTTAAACAAAATTAACTATTTTTGAAATTTCTTGTCCGCCGTATTCGATCCGCCTTTTTAAATTTTGGAAAATTAAGGTTATAGTCGTAATCGGCGACCTGAAAACCCCCAAGTAACAAGTTTCAAGCAAAATAAACTATTTTTAAAAATTTCCTCCATTTGTTTATAATATTGTTTAAAAAAAGTAACTTTAGTCGCCATTTTGTGGCAGCCATTTAAAATTTTAATACCCAAAAAGGTCCTATGTTGTACTCCTACTATGTTTGACGCGATATTTCTATCAGTAGAAGTTTTTTTGAAGGGTTTAGCTATTTAAAAATTGAAAAAATCAAAAAAATGTTTAAAAAATCGTGTTTTTTCTTTAAAAATGTTGTATAAATTGTTTATGTAACATTTTTCAGTTTTTTTAGTACGCTATTCGAAAAAGAGATTCAAGATACACAAGAAAAGTGTATTTACAAATTATTTTTGGTGCTTTTTAAGATTGAAATATGTTCTTCAACATTATGTACAAATCTTGTACATCCCGTCCTTAATGGGTTAAAATATTTACTTACAATGAAAAATAATTGGCTTCCAATGAGAATTGGACCCTTTCATATTGTTTCTCTGATAATGACAAACATTTTTATTTTTTTATTTAAAAAAATATTTATTTAATTAAAATTCAATCCCGAATTATTATTTTCATTACTACATCCATTGTTTACATGATTCTTTATGTTTTTTATTAATGTAGATTATGTAAATGCAATATTATAACCTCAGAGGGTGAGGCAAACCGGACCGTTTGCAAAAATTTTTAATGTTAACACAGCAACAAAACAATAAAAGATGAAGTATAGGTGTCTCTAGGAAAAAGTTGCGCAATTAAATGATCTTTCAAACAAGCCCTCGAAAAATTAAATCGGTTAATTCGTTTTGTCATAAGAGTAAAAAAACCGTTAGAGGCCCGGTTTGCCCAACTCTCTTCTACTCAATTTTTGATTAAATGTAATATAACAATTATATTAAAGTTATAATAAAAATGATTATTAATTTCCCAAAAGAATTGGAGTTGTGAACTATTATCCGTGATCAGTGGATAATAATTAAAAATTGTTAACGTCGTAGCAGACGTGCAGAGGAGGGATACATATATCTCTTGAGCAAATTTCGATGATTCGAAATTTGGATTGTCTCTGTCGCGCGTTCTATCGCTTGAAGGTCCATTGGTTTCTTCTTGCGCGGCAAGCTTCCCCACTCGACGTTTGTTGAGTTTCCTTACTGCTCTATGACTTAATTTATAGAACATGTATGTTATGTGGGTAATTCTCCTGAAATGTACTACTTCACGTGTCTCCAACGTGAGAATCCATATTTGCATTAAATTATTATTGATATTTTGTTCAGTATAAATTAAAAAAAAACTTATCCATAATCTAAAAAACATTATTTATCTTTACATAATCTTGTTATGTTAAAATTTAAAGTTTTTCTTAGTAAAAAATTGATTTAATTTTGTCTTTTGGTTTAGGTTAAATATGATACATATATTTTATTATTTTTTAATATAATTAAAAATTTTGTAATATAGTCTTAATATATATCAAATTGAAGCTTAGATTCTACCGTTTATTTTACACTTATATTTAGTTTAAATAAAACAAAAGAAATTTTTTAAATAATTAATTAAAAATTACTGGCAATGCGAGTAAAAATTCAAATTCATCTCCGAAGCCTCGTTTTTCAGTTAAAAATATCATATTTTTAAACTGTTGTTTAGTTATACGTAATCTATATTTATAAATATTTGAAGTTGTAGCCTAAAAAATTTGTTAAATTATGTTTCAATTTTTTTAAATTTAATAAAAACGTGAATTTTTTATTTGACAAACTAGTTATCTCCGAAGCCTTTTTCATATTTGGTAAGCGTTATTGTTTTGTTTTTAATTTTTTAATAATTAGTTTCAAATTCCTAACCTTTGAATTATAAAAAAAATTTCTGTTTTATTTAAAATAAAATATATTAAGTAAAAAGTTAGATAAATAAGAAAATTAAAAATAAATTTTTTTATAGAAAATGTCAATTTTGAACTTAAAATGATGAATTAAAAAATGCATTACAATTTTTTTTCGTTCAATATAAAAAATATATATTAATTATTTTTGAAAAGAGAACATAGTTATAAATAAATTAAATAGATCGTTTAACTGATGCACAATTAATATTATTCTGATTACGTGATTTCACATTACTTTTCTTCTATCATGTAGTGAAGCTTGTGGTAGGTCGTCTAGCTGTTCGTTATTTTTTTTACATGGTTTAAAATATTACTCTTCTTTCTCTAATTTTTTATAATTTATTTTTGTTTAATTGATAAAAGATATATAATAATAATAACCATATTTATTAAATATACTGAATATAATGCAATAATATGAAAGAGTGTGTAATGTTGAGCATAATTTTTAAATTCAAATTTATTCCGCGTTGATTCATTCATTTCATTTTCCATACGTTTAATATATCTATATATATTGCTGTGCTCACTGCCTGGCTGACGAGAGAGAAGTACCGATAACGCACTCACTGCAGCGCATGACGTAGGTCGCTCTTACCTCTCGTCATACCTGAGGAGAGCCAGCGATCTATAATACTTGGTTGCACATTTCGATTCACTCAGTCTCCCTACGACAGGGCTTCGGGGCTTGCTCCGAGGCCGATCGACAGCAGCTCACTTTCCTTTCTCACCCCTCAATCTATTCTCTGTCCAGAGAGGCGCTAATCCTGGCCAGGGGATGATCTTCCTCGTTTGAGAAGGTGAACATCTGTTCACCAGCTCTTACAAATTCCTAGAAGGAGTTGTACTTGGACTTCGGGCGCTAACGAGTCCTGGTTACACCCTTCGTTTTCGTTCTTATAATTTTTTACCTGGTGCAGAGAAGACCGTGTGGAGCTCCACCGTGTAGTCTCTGTACTCTTTCCACCTTAGTCTCAACTGAACGTGGGGCGCTAACCCAGGACGTTGAGACATCCATGTTATTTTTTACCATCCTTTTTACACATACACATTTGCATAATTTTCCCCTGTTGAACTGAGGAGCTAATCGTTCAACAGATATGACACATACACCTGGACCACTTGGCCTTGAGGAGCTAATCAGGTCAGGATGTCCAGAACATACATAAAATTTACACTAATTTTGCGACGGGCATGAATATCGACCGCAGTTCGATATCTCGTTCTTTTTTTCGGTAATTTCTAAAATTCCGACATAGCGTGCACGACCCTAGTTTCCGTCCGCGCGTATAATTGGGGGTTAAATTCTAGAATCAACCCGGTAACTTACAGTGTCATAGATTTTGTAAATTAATATAAAATAACAGGAGTAAAATTTTATTACAGTACAACCGAGATCGAGAACGGCGAGGAATGATTTGGATGAGAGGGTGTGAAATGGCGGACGCGCCTAAATTTTCCATTTTTGTTATTATTAAATTTTCATTTGTTTAAATATTTTATTTTTATTAATTGTAATTTAATTCTCAATTTAGTTTATTATTTAAATTTTACAATTCTTTCTTTATTAGTTTTTATTTGCATTGTATCGAGTCAGTTTTATTATTTTATATTTTTATTGTAATTTTTATGGTTTAAATTTAATTTGTTAATTATTAATTTTGTTATTATTTCTATTTTTTATCTTATTTTGTTAAATATATTTACTTTCGAAGGTTTAAATTATGTTTTATTATTTTGGTTTTACCCTGTCACAAATTTCTCTTAAATTAGTATATCAAATAGATGGCGCTTGCGTCACAGTAAATTGATAGAATTTACAAATCTAGAGACCCGGACTCCATCCGGCGAGCAAATCCTTATTGGCAAAAATTAAGATCATTACAAGTGTTTCAAATACAGAAATAATATAATATGTAGGTAAAATTAGAAGGAATTAAACATGTTAACATTTTAGTTAAATTTAGTATACGTGAAGAAGGTGCGGACGTAACATTTAATAATAATATAATGTAAGCATTATGTTTCTTTAAAGTTTTCTTTCTTCGAAATAATTAATGCAATTTGTGCAAAAATTAATACATATTTGTTAGTTTCTAGTATAAAAATGTTATAATCGTAAATATAACAAATTAATTAAATATAAAAATTATGTTAAAATAAATTTTGTTCTGTTACATCCCAAATACATTGTTGATTTGATAAGATTGTAAGGGATATGTTTTGTGTATCTGCGACGTAACGAAAAGCTAAAGGAATGCAATTATCTTTTATTTTGACATATAATACGCGTGTTGAAAAGACTTGAAAATACGAAATTGAGATATAAATATTATACTTCCTCTATTGTATCAACATTAAAATAGAGAAAAACAAAGCAAGAGGTAAAAATTGATAAAAATAGAGAGGAATGCGCTGCATCAACATTGCGTCATGTAAGGTCGAACTCGCTCGTTATGACCTCTTTACGCAACCCGTAAAGAGCTTCACTCTTTCCATATCTGGGGTAAACATTTTGACTAGTTGTCGATAAGATGCATTCTTTCTTCGAATCTTAATAATAAATAGACTTATGATGAATAAGTATTATTCTTAGGAATTGACACCTTTTACCCCCATAATTGTCTACAAACTCTCCCACTTTTTAATAATTTATTAGTATATAAGCTAAAGCTTTTTCAACAAAAATTGTCAAAAGTTCCAGTGGGATTTTATAGATCACTAGTCATTGTTGAGCGACCTTCAGTTTTTACTCGATTTTATTGTATTCTTTCTTTAATCGGTAATTGCGTCATCGAGTGACCTGGATTCGAATAGGCACATCTGTTTAGTTCCTCAATTTTTTATTGTTAAGTGGATGAATAAATAGCCTGAATTTGAATAGGCTTTGTAATTTTTGTTAAAATGTTTCTTTCGAGTTAATCTGACATCACGAGTAAGTTTTTATTTTAATTAAATTAGGCAATTAACGAGTTCTCTCTGTTCTCATATTTTTTGTTCTTCAAAGATGTAATGATTAAGAAATGTTTATAATTCGTCAAAAAATAAAAAAATATGCCGCGTGAAAGGAGAAGGGGATGACCGAGAGTAGTTAGAGGGGGAATGGAACGCGCGATTTCTCAACGCAGAAGCGTTTAAACATCTCATCATACACCGAATGCGGAACGAATGACCCCTGACACGGAGACGATGTCTGTATCGAGGAATTCTTCTAGTTTCTCAAGTAGACGGAAAAATCAAAGTAATCGCGATGTCAGGGATCGATCGATAGCTAATAGTCATCACAACGAAGAAGAGACAGTAAGTTATTTCTCATCGGTAAGGAGAGCGGAATTAGAAGCACGGGCTGCGCAAAGGCGATTCGAGATTCAAACAAGGATGTTAGAGGATATGACTCGTTTAGAATTTTTGATTCTACACTTAATTCATGCAGTGATTCACAATTCCCTTACAGTTTTAAAAATCATAAAAATGCATTTTTTGTTAAACTCAAATTTCTTTTATGTAAGTAATAATTTTAAGAAACTGAGTATGACATTTGTTAAGTTATACCTTCTACTGACACAAGAAATTTAAAAAAGAAAATCTTTTGTGTAAGATATTAAGCTATGAAAAAGTGTGGCCCACAATGCTTTAATCTCCCTTATATTTTAGTACATCTATTTTGGATTAACCGACTTAAAAATCTTACTTTATTGATTATTTTTATAAAAGATATTTTAATACTCGAAAAATGCTACGTTCCATTAGATAGGGAGAAGGGAGTTCTGTAATTTGGTACATTAAGCTACATAGGGAGGGGAGGGGCCAAAAAGTTCCATAATCGGACCATTCGATTCAGAAATACGTATAGCAGAAGATTAATGGCTGTCAATCCTCAAGCCTTAATGGATCATACTGTGTATCGCTTGCTTGAAACAGGAATCGTACTTTCTGAATTATCCGATAAACCTAATATTTCCATGACGTATATATTTCAAAGAACGGTTATGATGGAACTTTCGGCCATAACCGACATAATCAAGTCTTTACTGGTGCATCAAAATCTGATGTTATTTTGTTTATTGAAAACTTGAAGTTAAAAACAAAGCTGTTTTCAGAACAAAGAAGTAACCATTCCGAATTTAAAGGTGCAATTTAAGAAAGACCACAATTTTTTTGTAATTTTCAAAATTATTAAAAGAAATTTTTTAAATTTTTCCCCTGTTTATTGAGTTTATATTTATAATATATTTAAGTTTTAATAAAATCGGTTAAGAATTTTTGAAAAAAATGAGTTTTTTGAATTTTTGTTGAAAAAAGTCGTTTTTTAAAAAAGACTATGTTTTTAATATCTGGAAAAAATATATGTTAAAGAGGACATTCTAAGGTATTTTATTTACTTTCTTTAAATAAAAATGTTTGTATTGGTAGCAATATAAGGTACCAATATGAGTTTAAAATACAGTCGGAGGCATTTTTGCATACATAATTGGCCAATTTTACATTATCTGATAAGATGTTTAAATCATGCCGAAAGGAAAAGGGTTTGTCGAATTTACAACCTAGCAATTGTTATTAGCTTGGGCATTTGTAATTTCGAAATGGGTGTTTTTTGAGAAAGTTTATGTTAAGTTTTCTTACAAATTTGGATTTTGTTTTTTTCGAAAAATTTTTTTGGGGTTCCGTACACCTATGGTGTACCGACAGAACCCTATTGGTGAGACTCTTGTGTACGTAGACAAATCGTGTTTCCCCAGCGGCTAAGCTATTTGAATTATTGTTTACAATATTAGATATACAGTACTTACCCACCGTAAATCACAGTGGTGAGACTCTGTGGCTTGCGATCGCCGAGGTTAAGCAACATTGAATAAAAATGGATTGTCCTAAACGTAATTGTTTTTGTAACGTGTGTGAACTTTTTGCTCCCGTAGATCATTTGCGAAATTTAACAAAAAGTGTTATTAATTGTTACAAAAGTTATTTTTGTTCGTCATTTATCCCAAATCTATGGTATGTATGTTCCTCTGCCCTATGTATATAATCACAATAACATTTAACTGAAACCAACTTACATGTAGACCGTAGAAAGGAAAATGATCTATAGTTCTCTAAGGATTTTGATAACTTATATTTTTTATGTGCAATCTTTTTCAAGATTGTCAAGCGGACAAGCTCGTCACTAAGCCAAACAGGATAAGTAGAGTAATGTTTATTCTTTAAGGATACATAAAGCTCAAACGCATCATACAAAATATTATAAAAAACATTAAGTGCATCATTAAGGTTAAGTGGTGATAAAATATTAATCCAATCAATTGAATCAAAATATACTAAAAGCCCTGAAAAATTAGCATTCTTAAAATCATATCGCATCGATGAAAAAGAATGATTTCTCCTAAATTGACTATTACCAAAAATTTTAAACTCAAAAGCAAAAGGTGGATGAAAACCATCAACAGGCACAAGTCCATCATCAGTCAAATGCAAAGTACAAGTTTTATTATTAGTAAACAACAAATCCAACAGAGAATTTTGCGAATTATAAAAATTATTTATTAGAGATAGTTTCAGAAAGTTAATAGTGTCCGACACAACATTAACAAGTTGAAAAGAAATTTTAAATTTAATAAATAAATGTTTAATAGATTTAATTAAGGTGAAAACTTGAGTGCTTCTTAAATTAGCATTGATTGCAATAAGAACCAAGTTCAGAAGAATTAATATTACAATGGAGCCATGTTTCGGACAATATAAAAATGTCATAGCTTAACAAAGGAAAAGCACATCTTAAAGAGTTAAGAAATGTGAAAGGGGAAAAAAGGCGGTATCTTGAAAAGGTAGGCGTGTAACAGTTAGGAGGGACGGGGTACGGAGGAAGTAGGGATTGTCACCACATGAGAAATTGTAGGAGAACCGTTTCGGTATACTATCTTCAGGTCAGTCTCCCCACTCAACTGACGATGGTTCAACTCCTTCCTCCAGTCTGACAGTTTCTCTTGTTGCATCTTCGTCTTGTCGTAGGTCACCCAGCACCGGTTCATTTCCTTCTTTTTCAGAGCCCTCTTTGCCACAAGAAATGCTTGGAGAAACAAATGAGCCTTTGGTTGAGAGTCAAAACAAACTCTTATCGGTCGTGGCAATAGTCAATTCTGTGAACGTATACCCATTCTAGATAAACGAGTATCAGCAAAGAGTTGGGAAGAGAGCGAGAATTCGAAGAATTGAATCATATAATCAGAGATGGCGTTAGATGAACCAATAAAATCATGCTTTTCATTTTCAGGAATACCAAATAATATTAAATTGTTTCTACGTTTAAATCTATCGTCAAATTCAGCAAGGCATTTACGTGCATTAACATTAGAAAAAGAATTAGTTGAAATTTCATTACGTAATTTGACAAGATTACCTTCAGTAGCAGATATTCTCTCACAATTTTTTGCTTACAGTAGCCTCAAGGTCAGAAAATCTGGTCGTAAAATTATCTATTTTGTCATTGATAATAGACAAATGAGCTGTTAGAGCACTATTAATAACTTTTTCTACATCAGTAAGTAAAATACCAGATTTCTAATTTTCGAAAGGTGAACGAGAACGAGCCAAACAGCATTTTGACAAGGCACCATTATCCAAAATTGTTGTACGACTAGCACAACTTTTATGATATGTAGATCCACAACCCGAACAAACCAAACCATTTTCAGCACCAACAACATTTTTTTTGCACATTGGACAGTTTAACTTCACTGTTTGAGATAAATTTGAAGCCATAATGTCAAATCAAACAATAGTAGAAAATTGAGGTTATGGTATATGCAAAAAAGTTTATACAATGTTCACACAAAGTGTGAAAGAAAGACTGAACTTATTGGCGTCAGATAAGTAATAGCGTTCAAACAATTCACTAAAACAATTCACTTCATTAAAAAGAAATTGCAATTAGTATAAAAAACAACTTAATGAGGAGAAATAAAAGTGTATGTATACATTGCCATACAGCGCCCTCTTCAGCGTGAGGTTGCGTTGGAGCAGAATGAAGCCGCCTTTTCGTTATTTACGTGCAGGACCTCCCTATACAGGTATCATACCCACACGGCTCGCCCACGAGCGTAACATGTTACGACGTTAGTACTAAGATCGATGCCGAAGCTTCGATCCTTTCCCAACGCCTCTAGCCTCAAGCGATGTAGGCTTTAACCACTGCCACAACGAGTCCAATCCAATGACCAGTTGGAGACAAGTCTTTCGACGAGTCTCCGCGGGCATCCGGTCTCCATGGTACCGTTTAGTACTCTGGTATGAGTACCGATTAAGAGTCTTACCACCCTTCCTTCGACAAGTGAAGTTGTCGGCCAATATTAGACTGACGGACCGTCGCGGCGCTGCCCATCATCATCGCAATGCCACTGCTCTGCGAGAAAGCTTGGGCGAACCGAGAACTAACCGCAAGCAGTGACAATACTCCGAACCTCATTTAGTCGCCTCTTACGACATGCAGCCGATGACAGGGGGCCTATTTTGCGTTTGGGTCCTCCACGGGAGGGAGCAGAATGAAGGACAGATACTGGTGTTATATCTTCTCTCTCTCATCCAACTTATTCTGCTTATGATGGGATACTACTCCCTCACGCTACCGCCTATACCTTGCCTACTCTAATTATATAATCTCTATGAACAAGTGTCGCGTCTTCTCGTGTATTTGGCGATTGACGCCGTCGAGACCCTTCTGACGATTCCGGGGTAAATCACCCGATTCGCGACAGATGCGGAAGAATTTCTAACACCACGTTACATATTTAAAAGCTCAAAAACGTCTCTTTTTAAATCTCACTTTCTAAGTTTTAACACTATATAAAACAGAAATTAAATTGTTGTAGTTACTCTTACTCATTCTTTACTGTCATTTTTACTTCGACTAAACTTCACTAATACTCAAAGTTAATCAGATGAGTAAAGTTACACAAAACCATCTCAGAATGACTAAAATGTGAGTACTTTACTTTTTTATATTTTCCTCACTTTTACCCTCTGTAACTCGAAAAAATATTCTTTTAGGGGCAAATTGACCAATACATAATTTGTTCATAACATCTCAAAGAACATCTTCCTGAAGTTTCAACCAATTTGGCCGAAAGCTAAATTAAGTAATTTCCTGAAAAGGACAACGCACAAAATGTAGAGAAATTGGCTTTCGGTCAAATTGGTTGAAACTTCAGGAAGATGTTCTTTAAGATGTTCTGAACAAATTATGTATTGGTCAATTTGCCCCTAAAAGAATATTTTTTGAGTTACAGAGGGTAAAAGTAAGGAAAATATAAAAACGTAAAGTACTCACATTTTAGTCATTCTGAGGTGGTTTTGTGTAACTTTACTCATCTGATTAACTTTGAGTATCAGTGAAGTTTATTTGAAGTAAAAATGACAGTAAAGAATGA
This sequence comes from Leptopilina myrica (nomen nudum), assembly GCA_032872475.1. Taxonomy (NCBI): domain Eukaryota; kingdom Metazoa; phylum Arthropoda; class Insecta; order Hymenoptera; family Figitidae; genus Leptopilina; species Leptopilina myrica (nomen nudum). Next base: position 17,983,207 of record CM065461.1, read on the forward strand.
GTAAGAGTAACTATAACAATTTAATTTCTGTTTTATATAGTGTTAAAACTTAGAAAGTGAGATTTAAAAAGAGACGTTTTTGAGCTTTTAAATATGTAACGTGGTGTTAGATATGTTGTAAAACCTAACAAAACACAAGTATCAGGTATCAAAAAGTCACAGAACGAGCCTGACACAGTGGTCAATGTATGCAAAGTGGTTAATATTTAAGCACAGGATTAAACAAGACTAAACACTTTTATAACCATAATAAATGACCTTCCAAGCACATTCAAAATACCACCGCGACTCAATTTAAAGAATTGAACAAGAAGAATCGGTTTGTGGGAAAAAACCAATCAAAAAATGTCAAAAGTCACTTAATTTTTCAAGTTCTTCTCAAAGAAGCACGAACACGCTGTCATTTACCCGACGCCATACTAAATTCATTCATGAATTCATAAATTGATTAGCCCTGAAAACCATTGTCAAGATGAAAATAAATCCCAATTGACTAGCTTGCTTAAATTTTGTAATGACGCTTTACGCCATTTTATTAACTTATTTGATAAAAGATAATTTATATTTTAACCCTGACTCTATCCGGCGATCAAATCTTTTGGCTTTTAAAATTATGATCATTACATAGTAGAAGTTAAGAGGGGGGACAGGGTCATTTTTTGTAATTTTTTCGAAAAAATTTAATTTCTTTCCCTTCCATTTCGTAAATATGTAGGCCAATCCGGTTCGCTATAATTTTCCTGTAATCTGCACTTAAAACTGAAGATCCCTACCGAATTTCAGCTCACTAGGTTAAGATTTTTAGAAGTTACGGGGGGGTGACAGGGTCATTTTTTGCAATTTTTTCAAAAAATTCAATTTCTTTCTTATCTATTTCGCAAATATGTAGGCCAATCGACTTCGTTATAATTTTCCTGTAATCTCTACTTAAAACTAAAGATCCCTTTCATCTAACTAGGTTGAGATTTGTAGAAGTTAAGGGGGAAGACAGCCCATTTTGCGTGGCTGGGACGGACACACGAGTGATTTCATAAGGGTTCCGTAAGTACACCTATGGTGTACGGAACCCTAAAAACAATTAAAAAATTTTATTAAAATCATTTGATAAAAAAGATAACTAAAAAATTAAAGTATTGTATATCTAATATTGTAAACAATAATAATAAGAAGTAAAGGATTAAAATTTAAAAACAAGTTCCTGTTTTTTTTAATTGAATTGTTTAGAAGTTAAGTGGGGGAATAGTCACTTTTTATGTATTTTTGGCCAAAAATCTTGTTATTTCCTTGACAACGCTATGGCGATCACCTCCAATCACATTCTCTATATTTTTTCTGTAATCCACGTGTGTAAATACGTATCTGTACTTAATTTGAGGTCTCTAGGTCAAATAGTTTAGCCGCTAGGGGGGGACACGATTTGGCTACGGACACAAAAGTCTCAACAATAGGGTTCCGTCGGTAAACCGTAGGTGTACGGAACCCTAAAAATGGGTTTAATTAAAAAACATTATATTCACAACTACAGCACATATGAGGATAAGACGGATTCGAACCACCATAGGCCTTAAAAGTGTGCTGCTGGGATAGCGCTTTATGCCCTCAGCCAAGTCGACACTTGACTTCACAGGGTTAATTTATATATTATATATGGCTTCCTTATATAGAGGAAGTATTGTAATACCAACATTTTTCAGGTTCGATTTTTTGACATATCTTTATGTTATTTGACCTCAGGAGTTTAAAAATGACATTTTAGAAACATGTCATTCCGTATGTGTGTGTAAACATAATATTTTCATAAATATCTCCAAATTATGAAGAGCTTTTGGCTAATTTTTTTTTAAATTGTAAGTCTCACCTGCAAATATAAAAACTGTAGAAATATAACTTCGAAACTATAGTTACCAACTTGTAACTTGTAACTTTACTATCACTCAATAAATTCTCACTTTTCACTGCAATGCATTCTATAGAATATTCTATAGAATTTGACTGGAAATATTTTATAAAATTTGTGAAGCAGTTAAGAAATTATCAGTTATTTTCTATAAATATTTGATAGAATGTTCTATAAAGTTATTCTATGAAATACTATGCAGATGATCTTTAAATGTTCCCTTGACTAATCCTGTACTAAATCCAGTGCGGATCCTTTAGAGTGAATTGGAATAAGGTTCCGATAAAGGTTTTGGTGCAGGAACATTAGCTATAAATGTTTCATGTGATGGTTCCTGTACTTAATAGTAATTAATAATTTAAATTAGTAATTAATACTTAATAGTAAGTATCCTGTAAGAAACCCGTAAAGGAACCAATTTATATATTAATATAATAAATAGAATAATTTAAGTAAGATTAATATGTATTAATTTTAAATAATTTATTAAAATAACATGAATAAATAGTAGGGTCATTAATTAGTAATTAATACTTAATAGTAAGTATCCTGTAAGAAAGCCGTAAAGGAACCAATTATCTATATTAATCTCCGTATTCTTTCATTCATTCTGTTCGCAAGAATTCCGTCCGCCCTCCTCCTGTGCTTTTGATGACAGAGAAGAGTTGAAGAGAGAAGTTTGTCAGAGTATATAAGAGAGAAAGCATGATACAGGGAAGGAGTGGAAAGTATCGTCTTTTCTTTCAGTTCAGAGAAGGAGCGAGAGAGAGTCGAATAGTTAAGAAAGTAACGCCTTCTTTTTTTGGTTTGGGCATCATGGTATTCTGTATTCTCAGTGACAGATAGAAGGAGTGAGTAAAAGAATGGTAGGGGAGTTAGAAGTGGGGGACTTTTACATTTAAGCGAAAACATCAATGGGCGTAATGTTTCCTTATTGGTAGATAATTTTTCATTTCTCTGTGCCAGAGTAGAAAAAATAATAAAATGTAATATTTTTCTTATTCGATTAATTTTTTTATTCTTAACTGAATACAATTAATTTTCTTTTTGTGTTCTTTACTTAATTAAGGAATAATCTTGGTATTTTTCATTCATTCTGTCCGCAGTTTGAAGTTAGTTTTTGTAAATGCTTTTGTTATTTTTCTTTTTCAAAACACTTTGCTTGACAGATCGAAATAATACAGCTTTTCAATTTGTCAATATCAAAATTTTTATTGTTTAAGAAGAAAGAAGGTTAAAAGATATTGTTTTTATAAAATAAGGGAAGAAATTTTCATAATATTGATTTATAAATTTTATAATTATTTGTTGTTTATTTTTTTAAATAAACAGTTGTTAAATTTTTGTTTTTTAATTACAATTTTTAACAATTGTTTTTTCCATTTTAAATTAATAAAAAAATGTGTAGGAAAAATTTGTGTATTTCATAATGTTATGTCTAACCTTATTATTATATTCCCTAGTGTTTCTCGATTTAACTTTAATTTAGAAAAATTAAAGTTGGGACGAGGTTGGATAAATGACAAAAATAAATTTATTTGAACACAGTATATTTAAAAAGATCAAAATTATGGAAAGATGAAATGAGCATTAGCTTTCTAAAAACGAGTCTTAAGTGGTTTCTCTGTTTACCTTAGAACAGCAAGTTTTTGGTCCTGGCTGGCGCCGATGAGATACAATGGCAATTGTGCGTTAATGGGTTACTAAGTGGTGCAGGTAGATGATTTACGACACTCGTAAATTAGGCAGTTGAATGAATATTATGTTTCTTTCAGCTTTTGTCACAACTCGAACAATCTTTCAAACACCAAATTTGACTTCAAGATTCACTAAATTTAGAAATTTACGTAAAGATCAGGGGAACTACTATACTGGGGTTGCGAGCACTATCACGAAGAGAACCACTTGTTATGATGAAAAAGTTAAGACTGAAGATTGTTTGATAGTGTGGCTCTTTATATATCCAAATTTCCCTGTGTATTTTAAGCATTGATACCTTTTGCGATGCATTTGGAGCATCGATACCTTTTGCCGTGTATTTGAAGCAACGATACCTTTTGCCATGCATTTGAGAAACCATGGTTAGAGAAACACTTGCGTTGACTCAGCTTTTAGATCGCACGTGTTCACATCGTCTTAGTCATATGTTTCACAATCTAATATTATAGTTTTTATGTTGTTGTTGATTATTTATAGTTATTACAATTTGTTATTAACATTTTGTTATTAATTGTTATTACAATTTGTTATTAATATTTTGTTATTAACTTGTTATTATTGTTTTACATTATTATAACTTGTTGTTAATTATTACAATTTATTATTATCTTGTTATTATTAACTATTATTTGTTGTTATTTCGTTGTTACAAATTATTATTAACTTATTATTAATTGTTATTTTGTTGGTACATTTTATTACTATTTTGTTACAATTAATTATTATTATTTTGTTATTAATTATTGTTATTTATTGTTACAAATTGTTATTATTTTTGTTATTATTAACTATTATTGCTGTTACTTTTATTACTATCTTGTTATTATTATTATAATTGTTTATTATTCTTATTTGGTTATTATTAATTATTATTATTTTGTTATTACAATAATATGTTAATAATATGTTAATAACAATTATTTATTGTTATTTCCATTATTATTATTATTATTATTATTATTTATATTATTATTAATATTGAAAAATACGTTAGTATGACGTAACAATAATTACAATTTTTATTCTTTTATGTATATAAAGATATTTTATATTTTACTATTTGTTGTTTAAAAGATCATTTAATTGCGCAACTTTTTCCTAGAGACACCTATACTTCAACATTTATTGTTTAGTTACTATGTTAACTTAAAAAAATTGTCCAAAGAGCCGGTTTGCCTCACTCCCTGGGGTAAACAGGACCCCCCATGGGGCAAACCGAACCGTTTGGTTTTTTATTTATAATATTGCATTTACATAATCTACAATAATAAAAAACATAAAGAATCATGTAAACAATGGTTGTAGTAATGAAAATAATAATTCGGGATTGAATTTCAATTAAATAAATATTTTTTTAATAAAAAAATATAAATGTGTGTCATTATTAGAGAAACAATATTAAAGGGTCCAGTTTTTATTGGAAGACAATTATTTTTCATTGTATATATATATATATTTTTATGTGTACCTTTAAAGCCCAAGACCTAATATTTGGAAATATTACACAATTTCCTCAGAATTTCATTTAAAAAAAATTCGGAAAAGTGTAGAAAAATTTTTTTAAAAAAACTTTTGCTTTCAGCGTTGCACAAACAAAAGTAAAAAATGTCAAATTGAAAAAATAAGGTATCCTACACAAGGTTGTTTCAAATTTCTTTTGTCCATAGAATACGAATTTGACCTTGAAAATATTGGATTGGCTCCAGTTTTTAATCAATATACGTTTCATTATACAAAATATGCATTTTTGGAATTTTTTGAATGATTGTACAACAATACACAGAAACAGTAAATTTGTCCGCATAACACCAATTGAAAGCTTAAACACTGCTCTTGAATATCCAAAAACAAAAAATGCAATTTATGTACACTTTAACCTATAATGTTCAAAAAAACATACGCTGTTCCATAAACGTATTAAAATTAATATTACTTTTGACCATGTAAGGTAATTCAAGTAAAAATTAGTGTCTCTGGCGTTTTTATAATCGCTAGTTACAAATCTGCTATGAAATATAAAAATTACAAGTGGCGGACCAAATTTTTAAAGATAATTTACGCCTTTTATGATAAAAATTTAAAATTTAAAAAAAATTCTGCCATATTTGATTCGCCATTTTGAATATTAAAATCTAAATACAGATCAGTAAGCAGCGACCATAAAAACCCCTAGAGAGACTAATTGTTATTTAAATTACCTTACATGGTCAAAAGTACTGTTGTTTTCAATATGCTTGTGGAACAGCGAATGTCTCTTTTGACATTACAGGTTAAAGTGTACATAAATTACATTTTTTGTTTTTGGATATTGAAGAGCAGTGTTTAAACTTTCATTTTGTGCTATGCGGACAGATTTACTGATTCGGTGTATTGTTGTACATTCATTCAAAAAATGCTAAAAATGCATATTTTGTATATTGAAACGTAAATTGATTAAAAACTAGAGCCAATCCAATATTTTCAAGGTCAGATTCGTATTCTACGGACAAAATCCTGTAAGAATCGGCAGTAATATTTTAGGCAACATGCAGTTGATTAAAATTTGTCGGCCTGTGTTATGTATTTTTTTAATAATATGAATTGAATTGAAGTCTTATTTATTTTTTAATAATTCTAAAAAATAATTATTAAATTAAAAATCTATTGATTTTATTTAGTTTTTTGCTTTGCTGTACCAAGTTTAGAATTGGATTTAAAGCAAAAAATATTTAACTTTTAAATTTAATTTTTAAAATTAAGCAGGTGCTGGTGACAAATAAAAACAAGAAAATTTCTTTTATTCTTTTCTATTAAAAAATAAGTGTTGTCAAAAAACTTTTGTCTGACAAATCGAATTACTATAGTTTCTTTTATTTATTTCTAACAAAATTTGAAAATTATTTAACAAAATCTTAATTGTTATTAAAAAAAGATTTAAAAAGTGGAATAATTTCTTTATTTTTTAAACATAATCTTTAATCAAATGTTGATTTTTTAGAGATAGATGATAATATAAATGTTTTGGCTTAATTAACTATTTTTTTGTAATTTATTTTTAAAATTTAATACTGAAAATAAATAATAATAAAAATTGTATAGCTTAAATTAACTATTAATTGTATTCTGGGTCATTCCGGCGAAAATCGACTAGAGCTGGTTGCTCAAAAATTTTTTAAATTCTCTAATTAATATATAATATTCTTTAGTATAAGTAGATTATCTTTTAGTGGTTTATTTCACTAAATACACTATACATTCTTTTAAATAATTTTTTAAATTTTTAACTTGTTATGCAGTCTAACGTAGCCAATTTTTCGAAAAAGTCAGTATAAATCATAAAAAATAGAAATATAAATACTGATTTTTATTTAAAAATTCGTATATTTGCTATATTCATCTAAGTAATAAAAAATTGTTTGAAAATAATTCACTAGGACAGTAAAATTAGTATTTTTTTGAATTTGCACAGTATGAAAAACATAATTTTTTTTACTTATATATTTTGTGGAGAAAAAGGAATTTTAACAAATCATTTTAAACTTGATTTCTTTTAAAATTATACATTTATTTCAATTGGAATTTCCTTGGGCACTCTACTTATTAATTATTTAATAAATATGAAAAATTATATGAACTTAACCTGATTTTCATTGAATTTTTATTTTCAAGATTGGATTTAAGTTTTTTTTCTTTGAACGAACGATAAGGTGTTGTGTCAATTTTTAAAATGAGGTGAAAATGATGAAAATTTATAAAATAGAAAATCTGCAAACTTTTTTTCTCTATTTTTAATGAAAAATTTGAATATTTTCAAAATAAATCTCATTGAGATAGAGAATTTATCTTATCTTTCACTTTTTAAACAAAAAAATTAGAGTTTTGTAACAAAATTTCGGTTGTTAATCCAAAATAATATATTTTCTTTATTTATTATAAAATTTTTTTAAATTATATTACAGAATGTTAAATTGTATTGAGAAAAAGGTAAAAAAATTTGAATAATTTATTTTCTTAATTTTTCAATCCGGACTTTCAATAAATTTATGATTTTTTGAAAATAAATAATAATATAAATTATTATAATAAAATTCTAATTTTTTGGAAATAAATAATATAAATCTTTATAATTTCCATTTAATGATAATTGTTGTTAAGTTATGTTTGTACTACGTACTGACATAAGTTTGATTTTATTTGTAAAAATTAGAAACACTGCGATAATAATTGTTTTGGTACAATTGACTACTTTTTTAAATTCAATAATAAAAATGAATGAGAATATAAATATTAATTTAAATTCGTGATCATAATTGTATTCTTTTAACAATTAAAAGAGAATGTAAACGCGCGCTTTAGCGCGCGTATCCTATGCTAGTTTATATATTAATATAAATATTAATGTTTCAGCTAAATTTACAAATTTAAATATTTAAAAATAAGTGCGACCTCAAACTTTTTACCTCAGCTCACCTACAAGAAGTTCTGAGTTTTGTAAAATATTTTATTTTGACAATTGGCAATGCCATAGTGTAAATTATTTTCTAATGCAAAAAAGATTAAAAATCGAAGTTTACTGTTACAGTATTTTGTCTCGCATTTACATAAAAAGAAATTAAAAAATTAAACTAAACTTTGTAATTTTTCCTTGTTAATGCATTAACAAAAATTTACTTTGATTTTCGTCAATTTAGTTAGTTTAACTACATTTTAAATGAAAATAATTAAATAAATTTACATTATTTCATTACATTGACAATGTAAAATTACATAGAAAAGGAAATAGGGTCGTATTTCATACCTCCTTCGTGTCAGTCAGTTGCAGATTTAGACCTGCATAGTATTTCATAGAATAACTTTATAGAACATTCTATCAAATATTTATAGAATATAACAGATAATTTCTTAACTGCTACACAAATTTTATAAAATATTTCCAGTTAAATTCTATAGAATATTATATAGAATGCACTACAGTGTAAAGTGAGAATTTATTGAGTGAGAGTGAAAAGTGATAATTTTTTAAGTGAAAGTGAAAATTAAGAATATTTTAAGTGTAAGTGAGAGTGAAAAGTGAGAATTTTTAAAGTGAAAGTAAAAGTGCGAATTTTTTGAGTGAAAATGAGAGTGAAATGTGAGACTTTTTTAAGTGAAAGTGAAAGTAAGATTGAAATTGAAAAGTGAGAATTTTTTGAGTGAAAGTGAGAATTTTTTAGAGTGAAAGTGAGAATAAAAAGTGAGACTTTTTTAGAGTTATATTTGTCACCAATTCTATAAACTGGACTTATTTTTTTTCCCATACAAAAGGAAATAATGATAGAGAAAAAAAGAAATCAAAATCTAAAGGTAAAATAGTTTTTATTTCTCAAATTGATTTGTTTTTTTCACAAGACAAATTTTCTTTTAAAACGGCATTTTGGCATGTTCAAATATATTATAGTTGTTCTCGTGTATAATTAACAAAATAAACAAAAAAAATATAAGCCACAAATTTTGAATTTTTTAAAAATTCCCAGTGTCCACAAAAATATATATTAAAAATAAAGTTTATCAATAAATACTTCAATAAAATAATTCTTCTAATTTATAATGAATTAAGTAAACAAAGTTTTTCATCGGTTTTGTAGAAAACTATGTGTCATTCCACGTTAAGTGAGCTACCCCTCTGCCCAAAACAGGTTTTAATTAAATTTTATTCTAAAGGTGGAAAATTTATGTTGAATAAATACCTTTTAAATGCCATGTGCCCCAAGTTGAAAATCAAAATGGCGGAAAGTTTGCAAAAAAGTTGTCCCAATTTGCTTGAATCATGGCACTCTGGGGTTTTCAGGGTCGCTGATTACGAGTTTGAGGTTAGATTTTAAAAATTCAAAATGGCGGACCAAATATGGCGCACTTATTTTTTAAAATTGCTCAAATTCACTTGAAATTTGTTACTCAGGGTTTTTTGGGGTTGCTGATTACGAATTTGAGGTCAGATTTAAAAAAGTCAAAATAGCGGCCCCATAACGGCGGACTTATTTTTTAAAATTGCTCAAATTCATTTGAAATTTGTTACTCTAAGGTTTCTGGGATCTCTAACTACAAATTTAAATGCAGATTTTCATAATCTGTTTAAAACCAGACCTTGCTTTGCATAGATTCATAAAAAAACAGCTAAATACTTAATTGTTAATGTAGTGAAGTTTAAAGCACCTGAAGCATGTTTTAATGATTTGTTGGAAACAGTTGAATGTTCAATTATTTTCGTCAAATTGTAAAAATCATCTAATTATTTAATACTTTTTAGCTTTCATAAAAGTAAAAGAAATTCTGAACGTTTTGTCGTTTAAACACAACAGTTAAATCATAAAATTATTATTATTATTATTTTTAATCTTGCCTTAATTGAGTTCTAATTTATTGAGTGAAATCTTTTTCTAAGCTTTGGATTTCAGGACGTCCATTATTTTATTTTTTTTAGTTTAAGTTATTTATTGAAAATTTGTTGCAATCTTCGTGTTTAATTGTAAGTAAACTATTATTACGGTCTTTGTCTTAAGAATTAAAATATTTGTTTATGAATATGTCAGACAACAAAAAATTGGTCAGCGGAAATAGATGTGTCAATCCATTTAGGAAAATTGGCGAAAAATGTCATATAGGAAAAGATTTAAGACCTATTCCTTCTGACATAATAACTGAATATCAGTTACCATCAAATGGACGAATTTTCTCACAATATCGAAAAGAAGCGTATGCTCGTAAGGCTGCAGAATTCACGGAAATTAGACATTCAGCTGAAGATACACAAAGTAACGCTTCTCATTTAAGAGCATTAGACGAACCCGAGTGTGTAGAAAAGTCTCGACTTGAAGACTTGGAGGAATTATTAAGCGGAAGAAAAGAACTATTCCATAGTTTATCTCAGAATGATCCGGAGCGTTTAAGAATCTTGACTGTAGCACCTTTGTCTTTGAGTATTCGGAAAGTTGCTAGGGAGTTTAAAACTACAAGGCGAATGGCTCGAAATGCAAGAAAGGTACGTGAAGAACGAGGCATTTTAGCATCTGCTACTGCTAAGAGTGGGAAGAGCTTACCTACTGAAACTGTAAAAATAGTTCAAGAGTTTTATAAATCGGATGAAAATAGTCGAATTATGACAGGTACAAAGGATACCGTTACAGTAACTGTTAACAATGAGAAAATTAAAAAGCGAAAGAGACTTGTACTCTTTAATCTAAGAGATCTACATGAAAAGTATACGCAAAAATATGTTGATTTTAAAGTTGGTTTCAGAAAGTTTGCTTTTCTTCGACCGAAAGAATGTGTATTAGTTGGAGCAAGTGGTACTCATTGCGTGTGCGTTTGTACAAAACATGAGAATTGTAAATTACTGCTAAATGCAATAAACCTTCCAAAATTATCTTGAAATTTGGAATTTCTTTTCAACAATTTAACAGGTTGTATAAAAGTTCTCTTGTGTTCGACGCCTTCGCTAGCTTGCTACCTAAATGAATGCGACAAATGCCCATCTGACAGTACGTTTTCTGATGTTTTGCACCATTTTTAGATGAGGCTGCTATTGCAGATGTAGTCTTTGCTATATGGAAAAGCACTGATAGAGCCACATTAATAACAGAGAAACTTTCTGCTGATAATTTTATTGAAGAGTTCTGTACCCAATTGCATCATCTAAAGCCTCACCACTTTATCGCGGAACAGCAATCGAATTATGCGCGCGAAATTAAAGAGAAACTTTGTGAAGGTGAAGTAATAATTCATATGGATTTTTCGGAAAACTACGCTTTTGTTGTACAGAACGCAATACAAGCATTTCATTTTAACAATAATCAGACTACATTACACCCTGCAGTATTTTATTATCACAAAGGCGAAGAGATATTACACGAAAGTTTAATATTTTTATCAGATTGCTTATCGCATGACACTGTGGCAGTGAATATAATTCAAAAAAAGTGTATTGAATACATACAATCTGTATGTAATGTGAGAAAAATATATTATTTCACTGATGGTGCAAAGCAACATTATAAAAACCGTTCCCAAATGAGCAATTCACTGTACCATGAAAAAGACTTCAAAATACCAGCAGAATGGCACTTCCACGCAACTGCTCATGGAAAAGGTGCATGTGACGGTGTAGGTGCATCTTTTAAACAGAAAGCAGTGCGTGCTAGTTTACAAGCTCCATCGACTAATCCAATTCTGACTCCTGATTCCTTATATCAATGGGCTAAGAATGAATTTTCTAATATTAAGATCTTCTTCTACATATCAAGTGAGCATGCAAAAGTTCTTTGCTGAAGACGGGATTCTATTTTCACCAAAATATTTTTAGAATAAAAAAATATCAGTTTTATTATCCTTGATGCTCACAACTACTGTTATAAACTTTTGAAAAATTATTCAAAATTATTATTTGCGTATTTTAAAATATTGTCAATTTAAATTCCGCAATGTTAACCCTTTGAAGCATACATTTTTCTAGTCAATGAATTAAGTTTCTCGAAAACCTACAAATATTTTTTAATCAATCAGCCCTTTTAAGGGCTACAAACTATGAGACAAATCAATTATTTCAAAAATTTACAAATATTGTCTTAATTAATCAGTCCTTTTAAGGGCTACCTACTACTTTTTCAAAAATCTACAAATATTTTTAAATCAATCAGCCCTTTTAACGACTATGAACTATGAGACAAATCAATTATTTCAAAATTGTACAAATATTGTCATAATCAATCAGTCCTTTTAAGGGACACCAATTATGAGCAACCCCAAAAACCCCCGAGTGCCATGATTCAAGCAAATTGGGACAATTTTTATGCAAACTTTCCGCCATTTTGTTTTTCAATTTGGGGCACATGGCATTTAAAAGGTATTTATTCAACATACATTTTCCACCTTTAGAAAATTTTTTTAATTAAAACCTGTTTAGGGCACAGGGGTGGCTCACTTGACGTGGAATGACACCTATATAATTTTAAGATTTTGTTACGAAAACCCTTTTTTTATATTACTGTATAAACTATATCACCACAGGAGTTATTTATAAAACTTATGATTTTAAAGAAGATCTGTAAATGTCTCAACCCAAAAAATGCTTTATAATTAAATTAATAATTGTGTTTGTACGTATGAGAACTTCTTACACCACTGTTTTTTAATAATAATTCCCTTTGTGTCAAGAAAATAAAAGTTTGTTTAAAATGTTTATATATAAAAAATGATTATTTTCAATTTCTGTAGAAAATATCATAACGATACCTATGTACTAATATTTCAGTTGTCAGGATGGCGACTTACCTGGCAAAGTTTATATTATATTAGAAATTTATAAATTACAAACAAAATTATTATTTTACATATTATAAAATAATAATTATTATATTAATATTATTTAATTAATTAATTTCTTTTATGTGCACTTCAAATCAATGATTTTTACATAAGAACTTCAAAATATTTGTTTTTTTTATTATCAACCACAAATGAATAAAAATAGCATAGATTTCAGTGAAATGCTTTAGGTTTAAATATTAGAAGATATATTTCTTTATAATATGAGATTATTTTTTTCTACATGACACTTTTTTAAAAAACTTGCATATAAAATATTGGAAATTTAATTTCTACAAAAAATTCCTGTTAAATACAGTCATCAAGTCTAAAATTTCCTTACTCAAAACGACAATTTAACCTTGAAAAAATTCCAACAGAAAATCTCGATTTTTAATTTTTAATCATAATTTAGATTAATGTTTTTGCAATTTCATGGAAAGTTTTCAGGAGCACTTGAAGATTTATCGCTGTAGACAATACTCTTACACGCATATATATATATATATATGGGTGATTCTCCATAAAACCTCATTTTGCATGTAGTAAAGATTTTCTAAATAATTATAATCATTTGGGAAAATACCAAGTCATATTTCTCTATTTTATCACTTTTTCTAAATGTTATGCAAGAAAAAGTTGTAAAATTTTATTGTTTAATACATTTTTAAAATATTTTACTACCTCAAAATCGATTTTCTAACCTGTCATCTAAGTGCTTTTCATTTTTTCAATACGTAAAACAATTATTTAAAACATGAAAATAGGTACTTTATCAATTTTTTCTAAAAGTTATGATATTTAAGAATAATTTTCTAAGATATGAATAAAATATGTCGTGTAGTTTTTTTAAATATAGAAAATGAAATTTGTCATGTAGTACCGCGTCATTCCTCTCACTCATTGAATATTATCCAATATTTTTGCTGTGGGTAGAGATATTAATTAATTATCGTGATCAATATTTAAATTAATATCTCTAATATTAATTTCTTAAGTTACTTTTTAAAAAATGTAATTATTTTGCGTTAAAAAAATTAAAATTGAAACATAAGCAGAGATTCACAACCTAAAGCGTCATTCCTCTCACCCCTAAGAAAAACAATATTAATATATATAAATTGATCGCAAATTTTTTCCACATAAAGTTGTCCTTTATAAACATGATAGGGCATTCTCAGCTGGAGGAAAATTATTTGTCAATTAAATAAAATTAAAAAATGTTGAAATTGTCATTCCTCTCACCCGTCATTCCTCTCACTTTTTTGAAGAAAAATTAAAATTTGATATGATTGTCGATTGTTTACAAACTGCCAGTGAAAAGTGAACCTAAAATGTATTAAAAATAATTTTTGACCATTGTTAAAAGAGATTTTTGATAACTGTCAGTATTTCAAAATCTATCAAATTTGTAGATAACATTAATAAATTATAATTCTTAAATAATTTTTTATAAATGGAAAAATATATATAATAAAAACGTCGGCGCTAAATTTTAACCTCTTAATTTTTTTGTAAATTTTAATTTAAAATATATACTTTAAAAGCAAAATGTTAGCATGATCATGCTATAGAGGTGGTAGATTTTTGTAAACTCAATATAATTGACTGAATTAATCCATAAATAATAATTTTTTTTCTTTTCTGTTTGTAACTCGCAAAAAGGAGTGTTTCGGGAGAATCACCCATATATATAAAACCCCTCTGTGAAATTTATTTAGAAAAAGTGTTCGAATGTATAAGATGTCATCCGAACATATAGTTTTATCCTTTATTAAAAAATAATTTATTAATTTTTAACCTCTGCTAACAAAAGTTATTAAATCGTTATGAATAAACTTATCACTTCCCTAGTAGCTAAAAATGAATTTTTGTGGAAAATTAAAAAATTTGAATCCTCAAGCAATAATCAAATCTACATGATCAAAAATGTATTCTTTTTTACATGAAATCAAATTAAATAAAAAAATTATTATCTATTTGCTACTGAGTATTATTGAAATGAAAATTATTTGTCTTGATGTCGAAAAAACAGTTTTTTCTTTTTATATTCAGTTTGTGTTTAATGGTTGTGAAATGTTTTATTAGTCCTAATATATCTTAATATGTGGTAGGTATGGTAAGTATAATTTTTCGAATATTCTTTTGTTTGACATTATAAATAAATAGTACTAAAACATGTAGTTTTACAATTTTTATTTACAATAGTTTATTTGTACATAACTACATATATTTGAATGCAAGATCAAGATAATTAATTATAATTAATACTTTATAATTCATATTATTATAAATTATCTATATTAATCTCCGTATTCTTTCATTCATTCTGTCCGCAAGAATTCCGTCTGCACTCTTGCTGTGTTTTTGATGACAGAGAAGAGTTGGAGAGAGAGAAGTTAGAAAGTAACGCCTTTTTCCATTGGTTAAAACAAAGTTTCCTGTTTTCTCATTGGCTTTTTATCTTTTCAACAATTCGAAGATGAAAAATGTATTTTATTCATTTAAAATGTAATATTTTTCTTATTTAATTAATTTTTTATCCCACATGCACAAAAACGGCGCTTTCTGATAGCAGACGACAGGGAGGAAAGTGATTTATTTCTTCGATCGTATGAAAATGGCGGCCGTGTTCTCCCAAGGGCAAGAAAATTAGCTGTTCACATGCATTTTTCTTGCCCGAGGGAGAAATAGGCCGCCATTTTCATATAAATCGAACAAGTAAATGACTTTTACTCCCTGTCGTCTGCTATCTGAAATCGCCGCTTTTGTGCATTACGAATAAAAAATATCGTAAGTAACACGAGAATAAAGGCAGCCAATTTCTTTACGATGATTTTTGTGACACCTGTTCCGGTCTCGGGGCGCCTACGGCGCCCTCCACCTTCACTCGTGTCACAAAAATCACCGTAAAGAAATGGCTGCCTTTATCCTCTTGTTGCTTAATATACTATTTTTATTCTTAACTGAATACAATTAATTTTCTTTTTGTGTTCTTTACTTAATTAATAATAATAATAATCTCGGTATTACTTCATTCATTCTGTCCACAGTTTGAAGTTAGTTTTTGTAAATGCTTTTGTTTTTTTGTTTTCAAAACACTTTGCTTGGCTGATAAAAATTATACAGTTTTTCGATTTGTCAATATTAAAATTTTTATTGTTTAAGAAGAAAGAAGGTTAAAAGATATTGTTTTAATAAAAAAAAGTAAGAAATTTTCATAATATTGATTTATAAATTTTATAATTTTTTTTTAAATTATTAGCTTCTTTTGAAATAAACAGTTGTGAAATTTTTATTTTTTAACAAATTTTTTTTCCATTTTAAATTAATAAAAAAATGTGTAGGAAAGATTTGTGTATTTCATAATTACAATTTTTATTTTTTTATGTGTATAAAGATATTTTATGTTTAACTAGCTACAAAACGCTCAAGTATTTACTCATTCTAATGATAATAGATATAAAATAATATAATAATCTAATAATAATGTCTATTACCAATTCACATTTTTTTATTAAAAAACAAAATATTTCATTTCATTTGAAGAATTTCTTTAATAAGATTTAATTTTTTAACCTTCTAAAATTGAATTTATTTTAAGTTTTATCTAAAAATTAATAGAAAAATTTGCATAATTTATTTTTCTTTATTTAAAATCGAATAAAAAATTAAAGTAATTTGAACAATTTATATATCTCCATCACCCTTTTTTTAAAAAACTTTCATTTTGTAATTGATTAATAAATTAATTAATAAATAATAAGAATTAGTTGTTTAGTATTTTTTTAATAATATGAATTAAATTTAAGTCTTATTTATTATTTAATAATTCTAAAAAATAATTATTAAATTCAAAATCTATTGATTTTATTTAGTTTTTTGCTTTGCTGTACCAAGTTTTGAATTGGATTTAAAACAAAAAATATTTAACATTTAAATTTAATTTTAAAAATGAAGCAGGTGCTGGTGACAAATAAAAATCATGAAATCTCTTTTATTCTTTTCCATTAAAAAATAAGTGTTGTCAAATATTTTTTGTCGGACAAATCGAATTTCTATATTTTCTATTATTTATTTCTAACAAAATATGAAAATTATTTAACAAAATGTTAATTGTTATAAAAAAAAGATTAAAAAGTGGAATAATTTCTTTATTTTTTAAACATAATCTTCAACAAAATTATGATTTTTTTAGAGATAGAGGATTTTTAACTGGTTATGCAGTCTAACGTAACCCATTTTTTGAAAACTCAGTATAAATCATTAAAAATAGAAATATAAATACTGATTTTTATTTTAATATACGTATGTTTGCTAAACTCATCTAAGTAATAAAAAATTATTTGAAAACATCTCACCAGAACAGTAAAATTAGTATTTTCTTTAATTTGCACAGTATGAAAAACATAATTTTCTTTTACTTATATCTTTTGTGGAGAAAAACGAATTTTAACGAATCCTTTTTAGGAGGCAATCGCAGTTGTAACGTCAAAAAATATACATTTTTCAAGAATTTTTTTCTTGTAAGCCATTAAACTTTTTTAAAAATCGATTTTTTTCTAAAAGTACAACATTTAGATTTAAGTTAACAAAAGAAAAAGTTAAAAATATTGAGAAGTTTCAAAGTTATGTACCGTTAAAGTAACGTCCTCCGAAAAAACAGAGTTTTATGGTGACCATCACTTAATCCTTCGATTAAGTACTTCAACTGCGAATTGCCCCCTTAAACTTGATTTTTCTTTTAAATAATAAATTTATTTTAATTTATATAAACGTAATCTAAAACTCTCAAGCATTTTCCTTCTATATTTTCAGCTGGAATCAAATACAAGTGTACGGATTGGTTAACAGGCTTTATAAATTTATTAATACTTACTGCAGTCTCAGTTAGTATGAGTTCTTTACTCTTATCACAAACTGTTAGTTGACAAACGAGTGAGAATAAAAGAGTTTCAATTAATACGAAACATCTTATAACCTTAAACAACGAGGAATTGTTTTCAGAAAATATGCGTATTGCATATGTACCAATTGTTGAACATTGTAGGAATACTTATTAAGACCATAAAGTTCTTCTACGTCTGTTACAAAAATATGCAATAATGTTTCTGCTAAATCTAATTATATAGGATACATTTTCTTTTGCAGCAAAATATAAACTGCCCTCACAAATAATAAATAATGCTGAGAAAAATTAATAAAAATTTTAATAAATAAAGAAGTTATTTCAAAAAATAAAAAAATTCATTTTTTTCGAAAATTAAAAAATTGCTAAAAAATTTTTATTTTTAGATATTTTTGAAAATCCTTCTGTCTGATTCAAGATATTCGTGACCGTAATACACCTACAAAATTTTATCAAAATCCATCAAGATGTGTAAGAGAAAATTTGTCCACAAGAATCGGTGACATACACACACACACACACACATACACACACACACACACACACACACACACACACACACATACACACACACACACACACACACACACATACACACACACATACATACACACATACATCCGGACATTTGTTCCTCTCGACGAATTATATATACTACACTTGAAAATTTGTAAAAATAATTGATTTTAAAAAATTCGGAAATCGACATCACTATAAGGCTTCCTTTATGAGGAAGCAAAAATGTTGATAATATATATCATTTAATCTTCCTTTTAAAATTATAGGTCCATAAAAAAGCAAGAATGATCTAAATTCAGAGACTTTCCAAAAGCTCAAATAAATTAATTTTCTCCGAGTTCTAGATATGTTGTCTGGTGGCAGAATCTTATCTTATAATTCATCAATTTCGAAACGAACAGTTTTATTTAAAGAATAGTCTTTATCGTTTTTTTGTGCTAGTCTACTTATAAACATATCCATAACTCCGAGAAGAACGGCATGCAAATAATCTGGTGGACAACCTTTTGCCCTATCAAAGTAAGGAATTTTTGATAAAATGGAATAGCCTTTCACGCCTTTAAAATGTTTCAATGTCGGATACTTTTTTAGAATATTTTCTTGCTTTTTCATGCGCTCAACTGTTCTGAAAGGAGGATCTTTGTCTAAGATTGGAAATACCTAATTATGACCAAAGCCTATTTCCGAACTTGGACCTGGATTTTCACATCCAAAACACCCGTACTCACCATTGTATAGCATGGAACATAGAATTGGTGCTTAGGCATAAGCATCTACAGTTGCTACTGGAGCAATTACTTTACCGCAAATTTCACAACCTAATTCAGGATGAAACCAATTAATTCCATTCTAATATAAATTTTGCAATTGATTGGCGAATGGTTGTAAAAAAGAATTCATGCAAGATTTTTTAATGTTTCTATTGCAGTTTGCCGGAAGCTGAGGGTGAGGAACTGAAACAGCTTTTCTGCACGATGGTTTCTTTCTTAAGTGTCTCTCTTGGTGTGCCTGATAATGTTTCAGTGAATCGTGTATCGTCTAGTTCATCGAATTCCTCTACTGATAATCCTAGCACGAGAAACAGGAATATCATAGTTCGTTTTTCCTCAAGTAAACCAGCTAGTGATTTTGTTTCCGCGATGAGAAATAAAAGATCTCTCTTTTCAACTAAAATATGTTCTACTCTGCAAAAATCACGTGTTTATATTAATGCTTATTTGCCCACAAACTTTTACAATTTTTTAAAACAAACAAAAGTCAAGGCAAGACAATTAAACTGCAAATACGTGTGGCATAGAAATGGAACTATCTTTGTGAGACGTCAGGATAAGGAGGAAGTAATAAGAGTCAACTCTATTAAGGACCTTGATAATTTGAAGGAATGACTATCTTCGGTAGCTGCGCAGCCATCTACACTTGAGAATGTTTCTGCGGCTGTAGTTAGTGTTTCTGATCGTGTGGCAGACTCGTCTTTAGAGATCTGTCATATAAACATTAATTCACTTAGATCTAATATAAATCTCCTACGTACGCATTTATCACTGCATACGTATGATGTTGTTGCACTGAGTGAAACGTGGCTCACTGAAGAGGTTGATGATAGCACAGTTAACATCAGTGATTTTAATTTTATTCAAATAGATATATATGGTAAGAGAGGTGAAGGTGTTGCAGTAAATGTTAAGAAATGTCTTGATCTTAAGGTTTTATATTCATCTACATGTGATTTTGATAATAAACCTGAGTATATTATTATTGAAATTTCAAGTAAAGTTGTTAAGCCTTTACTTTTTGTTGTAGTCTATAGACGACCAGGCAGCGAGAATCTTAATCATTTTGAAAGTAATTTTAGCAGATTTTTAAATTTTTATGAAAATTTTGTAATATGTGGTAATTTTAATTATAATCTTAATATGAACACATCTGACTCAAATTATGTAAAAGATTTTTTTGATTCTTTTAACTTGTTTTTGTGCCATTCTCGGCAACTCATTATACTGCGAATTCGTCATAATGGTTGGATTTATGTGTAGTGGATGATGAGGATAAGCTTATTTCAATATCTCAATCTCATGCTCCTTTCGTGGCGAGTCATGAACTTATATCAATATCTTATAAATGGAAATTTGAGATTAAAGCATTCTCTACTAAAAGTTATAGAAATTCGTCCGGTATTGATAATTATACTTTTTTGTCAACATTGCTTTCTTTTAATTGGTCCTGTTTTAATCAATCACAATCGGTTGACAACAAACAATCATTGATTAGAGATGCAATCACTAGTGCGTTATAATTATTAAAAGCTCTTAATAGTATAAAAACAGAGGTGCGGGGATCTGATGGACTGTTTATAAGTTATATCATGAAGGGAATACCAGTGTTGTTTCCTTACATACTTGATCTTTTCGATATGTCCCAACAGACCTCTATTTTTCCGGAAGATTAGAAGAAGGTTTTGATTAGGCCTATTGGAAAGGTGAAAGTTATACAGCAGCCGGGGGACTACAGACCTATTGCTATTCTTTCTTCATTGTCAAAGGTCCTCGAGAAGGTTGTATTTTATCAGTTAAATGAATTTGTTGAGACAAATGATGTTCTTAGCCTTTTTCAGTCTGGTTACAGAAAATGGTTCAGCACACAGACTCTCCTGGCTGGTGCTACTGATGATATATGTAAAGCGATTAATTAAAGGAAAGTAATAATAGTGGTGTTCTTTGTTTTTTGTAAGGCCTTTGACTCGGTACCTCATACTATCTTGCTATCAAAACTTAAAGCTATGGGTTTGTCGGGATCAGTCATAAGATGGTTTGCTTCGTACTTGTCAGGTAGAACCCAGGCTGTTGTTGGACCAGATGGAGAGTTATCTGAGTGGGGACATATTGGAACTGGAGTTCCTCAGGGAGCAGTACTTGGCCCTCTATTGTTCCTACTTATACTACTGACTTTAGGGGTGTTCTTAAGTATTCTAAGCATATATATTTTGTGGATGATCTGCAGATCTATATACACTCTAGTTTGGAAGAATTGCAGAATAATATGAGGTTAATAAATGAGGATGTTAAGGCTGTATTTAAAATAAATTTTAACAAGACTTATTCAATGATAATCGGCTCTACTTGGTATGTAAATATTATTTATATTATTTCAATCTTAAAAAGCACCAAGAATAATTTGTAAATACACTTTTCTTATGTATCTTGAATCCCACTTTTGAATAGCGTACTAAAAAAAACTGAAAAATGTTAAATAAACAATTTATACAAAATTTTTAGAGAAAAAACGCGATTTTTTAGGAATTTTTTTTTAGTTTTTTCAATTTTTTAATAGCTGAACCCTTTAACAAACGTTCTACTGATAGAAATATCGCGTCAAAAATAGTAGGAGTACAAAAGGACTATTTTGGATATTAAATAGTTAAATGGCTGCCACAAAATGGCGACTAAAGATACTTTTTTCAAACAATATTATAAACAAATAGAAAAAATTTTAAAAAATAGTTAATTTTGCTTAAAACTTGTTACTCGGGGTTGTCTACAAGTTCAATTGTAATGATTGCAATGCAACATATATTGGTGAATCGAAACGTACTATAAAAAAGCGAATTGACGAACACAAAAAGAGTAAAAATTTGGATTCAGTTGTGAATAAGCACAAGAATGATTATGGTCATTCTTTCAATTTTGATGACGTGCAAATTTTAGACAATGAAACTTCTCATAAAAAAAGATTAGTTTCGGAAATGATTCACATTAAATGTAATGATTTTACTATTAACAAGAAGGAAGATACACAATTTCTTAGTAATGCATATTTTCCTTTACTGAATAAATTGAAAGAGTGATCATTTTCATAATATTTCGACTCGCGGTCATTGAACTCGTCACCTGTATATAATATGAAGATTGTCGTTTTAAGCAGTCAGTCTGACTAATCACTCATTGAAAAATGTTCGTGATTTTTAATTTTAAAATTTTTTTTTTCGTCTAGTCCCTTTTATTTATTTTTATAATTATTTTGAGTTTGACCAAAAGTTTATGTAATTTTACAATTAGGTAAATAACTTCGAATTTGTTTAAACTTATATTTTTATATTATTTTTGTAAATTATTTTATGTGACTTGTGAATTTGTTTATTAAAGTGACCTGATGATGATGGCGAACCAGTCCATCGAAACGTTGTCAACAAAATGAATATTTATTGTTTCATTTAATTATTTCTTCCTTGAATCGAACAAATATTATTTATTATAAATTATATAATATAATATTATTTATAAAAATATATAATCTGACTATTTGCTTTTCTCATAATTATGAATTAATTAAATAATTTAGAAATTTAATTAAAATTAATTTAATAAATAAGTTATTATTAATATTGTTAATAAATTATTATTAATTAAATAACTGATAATTAATTTAAACAGTTTCGTGTGTATTTAAAAATCACATGTTTGAAAATTTCAGAAAATTATTGATATGTGAATATTAATAATTAGGTACCTACTAATTAAATAATCAAGAAATTTAATGGTATATTTAAAATTCACTAATTATAAAGAATGCATAAAATTACATTTAAAAAAGGATGAAGAACGCTACTATTTATGTAAATTAAATTTTAATATTTTTTTCTATAAAATTAGATCATCCATTTTAAATTTTGGAAAACTAAGGTTATATTCGAAATCAGCGACGCCGAAACCCTCCGAGTAACAAGTTTTAAGCAGAATGAACTATTTTTCAAATTTCTTGTCCGCCATATTGGAACCGCCATTTTGACTTTTGGAAAAATAAGGTTATATTTGTAATCAGGGACCCCAAAAACCCCCGAGTAACAAGTTTCAAGGAAAATTAACTATTTTTGAAATTTCTTGTACGCCTTATTGGATCCACCATTTTGTATTTTGGAAATCTAAGGATATATTCGAAATCAGTGACGCCAAAAACCCCGAGAAACAAGTTTTAAGCAAAATTAACTATTTTATAAAATTTCCTTAATTTGTTTATAATATTGTTTAAAAAAGTAACTTTAGTTGCCATTTTGTGGCAGCAATTTAACAATTTAATATCCAAAATAGTCCTGTTGTACTCCTACTATTTTTGACGCGATATTTCTATCAGTAGAACGTTTGTTAAAGGGTTCAGCTATTAAAAAAATGTTTATTTAACATTTTTCAGTTTTTTTAGTACGCCATTCGAAAGAGGGATTCAAGATACATAATAAAAGTGTATTTACAAATTATTCTTGGTGCTTTTTAAGATTGAAATATGTTCTTAAACATTATGTACGAATTTTGTACATCCCGTCCTTAATGGGTTAAGGGGTACTCGGTAAATACAAGTTCCCTGCAATTTTCAAATTATTTTTCAGTTTTGGTTCTTAAAGATAAAGATTTGAACTTCCTTTTAAGCCATATTAGAGCTTTTTATGTCTTCACATTTTCTTTTTACAGGACTCAAAAAGCGCAGAAACACAGTTTTTAATCATTCAAACCCCCTTTTTAGGGGTCTGAATAAATTAGAAAATTTTTTGTCGGTACTTTCTTGTTCATTGACACTCAAACTTTCAATAAACACGAGAATTTTGAAATAAACACAAAATTCACAGTTTTACGCATTTGTTAATTAATTTTGTTAAAACAATAATATTGGAATCTGACAGAAAATGCTTATAAAATGTATTTACAATAACTTTAGTTCATAAGTAAATAATGTTAATTAAAACGAACTTTTTATCTTTCAAATTGACAGTTTTACGCATTTGTTAATTAATTATTGTTTATAAAATTATTAAATAATTATTTTATACAAACCGTTTTTATAAATAATATGATCCTTTTATTTTCTCAAAAAACATTGTGTTCAAAACTAACAATTTTCATTTGTCTCAAAAAAATTCGAATCGTAAATTTATTTGTTTATAACTAATTAAATAAATTTTTTATTTCGTTTACATTAATAAATATTGTTTGACTGAACTCCTTGTTTAATTATTGTAGAATAGATGAAAAGAAATGCATTATAATAAAAGATATACTTGAATACAATTTTTTTCCCTCTTTTTTCATATTCATTGTTAAATAAACAAAATTGCTAACAATTTTCAAAATTCTACGACCACAGATCGATGCGCAATTTTATAAGCTTTCATTAAAATAAAAAGTTATAAAAATCAAATAATATTTGTAACCTCTAGACTATTTTGTCGACAACAACACACTTTTGTCCCACTGTGCGGTGAAACTCTACCCGCAGTTACTTGAAACAAATTATCATTTCAACTACAAATGCGTAGATTCACTGTGTAAAATATAATTTTGTAGAATTATTTCTTTTTCGATGATAAATATATTTCAATCTTAGATTTTTAATTGTGTAGAGTTATCTGGTACTTAATTTAACAGCGTAGAATTTATAATTAAACTAAAAAATGTAATTAACACAAAGAAATTATATTTTCTTCTGCGTAGAATTTAATTTCATGTAGAATTAATAAATATTTATTTATCTATTTCGAGGATTCTACGTGTAAATCATACAGTTGTACGTAATAAGTTACCAATTTGTATCAAAGTTTTGAGGTGTATTTTACCTTAAAAAATACTTATCTATCCAAAAATCTGTGTATTTTGAGATTTTAGATATATCTTTGTATGTTAATGAGACAGATAGATTTTTTCAATGTTTTCTTACGCTTTCTACCTTTTTGTGCTTATGCTCAGCTATGTCTAAAGAAAAAATCTGCTCCTAAATTCACAATATCCAGGCAACCAATCAGTATTACACTCGATTCTTGTTATAACGACGATCTCGGGACTTCATTATCCATTATTATGGAATCAGTTGAACATTGTTACAAAATTCTTTGCAACAAGAATTCAATGTATCTATATTGACACAAATTTTTCCAGTTTAGACAAATTTTAATAGAACACATAAAATCAAGTTTTAATTAAGAGTATTAAAAATATAAGAATTTAAAAAAATGTATTCCTGTTTGTAATTTTATCTCATAATTTTTTGCTTAGTTTGATAATAATATTAACTAATTAATTCCGCTAGGTGGCTATTCCGTATGCACGTGTTGCTTTAAGCTTAAGTTTTTTTTGGTGTTTACTGGTTAATTATTGGTCTTTTTGTAGATAAGCAAATATTTTTTGATGATAATAACTTTTCTCTTCATAGTGGAAGTATAACTTTATATATTTTTCTCCTTAAATCGTTATTATTCATTTCCTTACGGTTCTAACCTTGAGGATATTCAAAGTCGTTTTCCATCTGCGATTACCTACATTCTTGGAGATTTTAACATGCCATTTGTCTCTTGGAACACAGTACAGAGTGGTCCATCGTGTAGAAGTCATGGCACCTTCAAAGTGCACACAGCAATTTCAAATGTTGTTTGAGACACTATCGACTTTTTAGATTTAAATCAGATGAATTACTTTTTTAATACTTATGGTTCATTGTTGGACTTAATTTTTACTAATTCATTTAATTGTAACTTACATTTAGCAGTTGATATAATTTTATCATTAGATAATTATCATCCACCATTATTATTTACTATTCATACTGATATTAATCAATATTGTGTAAAAAAATCAATCAGAACGCCAATTTAAATATGATTTTAAAAATGCAAATATAACTCCAATATGCACGAATTTAAATAAAGTTAATTGGGAAAATATTTTTGATTATTCGCTATTCAAACTACCCTTCTTGGTTTTGTGCAGAACTTAAACGACTTACTTATTATAAAAAATTAGCACATAAAAATTATAAACGTTTTGGTAGTTCTACAGATTATAATTACTTTTCTTATTTGCGTTCATTGTGCAAAAAAACTTCTAAGTCATGTTATAATAAATACATTGCTCGCGTGGAACAATCTTTTAAGAACAAACCGAAGGATTTTTGGAATTGTGTTAATGGACTGCGTAAACAATCTAGGATTCCAGGAGAAATGTTACTAGAGAACGAAACTGCGAATAACAGTACAGACATCAGTAACCTCTTTGCAACATTTATTGCTTCAGTTTATTCAAACTTTAATTCTAATTCATATATTCCTGACTCTCAACTTTTTATCAATTCCTATTTAAAAAATATAACTGTACGTAAAGCAGATGTTTTAACAAAATTAAAAACTCTGGACACATCTAAGGGCGCTGGTCCAGATGATATTCCACCGTCTTTATTAAAGTCTTCCTGTATGTCTTTTGTGAATCCCTTGTACTTATTATTTAAGAAATCATTGTCTAATGGAATTTTTCCATCCGAGTGGAAAAAAGGAATAGTTGTACCAATTTTTAAAAGCGATTGTAAAAACGATATTCGCAATTACAGACCTATCACTATTCTTAGCGCAACTCCAAAAATCTTTGAAAGTCTTGTTTTTTACATAATTTATACTTACTCGTCTAATTTCATCATAAATGAACAGCATGGATTTGTGAGAAAAAGATCAGTCATCAGAAATTTATGTATATTTACTAATTATGTTCTTAACCCCTTGACAGTCGATGACGTGTATACAAGTCATGGTGCAAGTGGGCTCAAACACACATATTTGTCCACAAATTGATACTCGGGGGTTTTCGGGGTCGCTGGTTACGAATCCAAACTCAGATTTAAAAAATTCAAAATAACGGATCCAATATGGCGGACGACATTTTCAAGAAATCATCGGATTCACTTGAAACTTGTTACTCGGGGGTTTTCGGAGTCGCTGATTACGAATCCGAACTTAGATTTTGATAACTTAAAAGGGCGGATCCAATATGGAGGAGGAATTTTTCACAAATTCATCGAATTCACTTCGAAATCGTTACTCGAGGGTTTTCGGGATCGCTGATTACGAATCTGATCTCAGATTTCGAAAATTTTTAGATGGCGGATCCAATATGGCGGACAACATTTTCACAATAACAGGACAAACTGGAATAAAGACGACAAAATACAACTGCAAACGGTTACAAAAAAGACAGTTTTTAAGCTAAACGAAGAATAAAAAAACACATTAGACACATACAGCGCAATTAACAAAACAACTGACTGTCGCGTTCAACAAAAATGACAGTTACAGGGATTTCGACATAAGACTTAAATAATTTTCGACTAACAGAATTTAAATAAATTGAGTTAGCTTTCAAAATTACTTGTTATTATATTGGATCCGCCATTTTCAAAACCGACATTACATTTTTAATTTAAGACATCAATAATCTCCAAGTCACAAAGTTTCAATGAATATGATGTTAAAATAGCGTCCGCCATATTGGAACTGCCGAATTGATACACCCGAGTATCGAGTTTCAAGTGAACCCGATGAATTTTGATAATTTTGAAAATGTCATCTGCCATATTGGATCTACTATTTTAAATTTTTGAAATCGAAGATCAGATTCGTAATCAGCAACCCCGAAAACCCCCGAGTATCGAGTTGCAAGTGAAATAGATGAATTTTTGAAAATGTCGTCCGCCATTTTGGATACGCCATTTTGAATTTTCAAAATCTGAGTTTGGATTCGTAATCAGCGACCTCGAAAACCCCCGAGTAACGAGTTTCAAGTGAATTCGATGGATTTTTGAAAATGTCGTCCGCCATTTTGAATTTTCAAAATCTGAATTCGGATTCGGTATCAGCGATCTCAAATACTATAGTATACTGATTTGCGCAAATTTCAGTTTTCTAAAAAGTTGTTGACATTTTGAGCCCACTGATGAGATTTTGGTCTCGACTGCGAAGGGGTTAATACTCTAGAAAATGGACAACAGGTAGATGAAATATATACAGATATTTCTAAGGCCTTTCATAAGATTAATCATGGAATACTTGTGACAAAACTGATGGCACTTGGTTTTTCTGATATTGTATTACAGTGGATAAAAAGTTATCTATCAATAAGACCTTCATCGGTGCGTGTTGATTATGCCTATTCCAATGTTTTTATTCCTACATCTAGAGTTCCCCAGGGTTCGCACCTAGGTCCTCTTTTATTCATATTATTTATAAACGATATTTCTTTTATCTTTCAGTACTGTTTTTTTAGTTTGTTTACCGATGATCTCAAAATATATAAAGCAATTAATAGTGAAAATTGTTTCTCCAACATTCAATCAGATTTAGAATGGCTTAACAAATAGTCTAATGACAACTTTTTTTTTAACATTAAAAAATGTTCAACTATTACTTTTTCAAAGTCAAAGAATCCGACATTTTTTTATACAATTGAAAATGACAATCTTGAACAAGTGACCTCGGTTAGTGACCTTGGAGTAACTTTTACACATAATTTTTCACTTAATAAACATATTGATAACGTTATAATTAAAGCATTGATTACCCTTGGTTTTGTCATAAGAAATGCGAAGAAATTTTATAATTTGTCTACCTTAAATTTATTGTACTATAGTCTTGCAAGATCTATACTTATTTGTAATTCTGTCTTATGGTCTTCCTATCAAGAAGTACATGTTTTGCGTTTAGAAAGAGTTGAAAACAAATTTTTGCGCTTTCTTGCGAGACAATATGGTGTGATCTGAGATAATTTTAATCATGATTATTCCGACTTAAGAGAATTATTTTAAATACCTACTATTAAATCATGATTTTTATACGCGAATATACTTTTTTGTACCGTATTCTTAACAACTACGTAGATTGTTCTGAAATTCTTTCAAATATAAATTTTTCAATTTCCTCAAAATACCTTCGTAACGGCAAAACATTTAAAACTGATTATCACAGAACAGATTACGGAAAAAATGATGTCTATACTAGGATATACAGAGAGAAATATTTATTGTGATAATTTAGATTTTTATAATTCTTCGTTGAACTCTTTTATTATAACACTGCGATCATTAATTCTAAATACTTCTGGTAAATTAATTATTGTTTAATAAATTATTATTTTATATGAACAGTACTTATAAATAATAAGATCCTTGTATTTTCTTAAAAAACATTGTGTTCAAAACATAAAAACTTTCATTAGTCTCAAAAAAATTCGTATTCTAAATTTATTTGTTTATAAATAATTAAATAAATTTTTTATTTAGTCTACATTAATAAATATTGTTTGACTGCACTCCTTGTTCAATTATTGTGTCATAGATGAAAAGAAATGCATTTTAATAAAAAGTGTAGTTGAATACAATTGTATTGTATTCAACATCGTATACGACACAAAAAACAATATAGTATACATTGCAGAAAATGAAATAGTTATTTGGTATAGCATTCTACATCGTTTACGACATATTATATGAAATTGTTTATGACACCGATTACGATTTGAAAAGTAGCTCGAAAAATAAAAAGTATATTATATTTAACTGAGTTATGTAAAGTAACTTGCATACAAACTAACGTTGAATTGCATATATTCTGCATGTTTATAATAAATAAGATCTTAGAATTGAGGGAATTATAGTTATTCTTGATGCTATGAGGACTCCTTACCCACATAGAACTAAAACTTGCAGGAAGATTCCCGTGGAACCTTCAGAAGTTACCCTTGGTAACTTTCTGGATTTTTCCAGGAAATACAATATTGTCCGCAGGTTAGAAGCTTCCCATGGAAACTTCCTGGTAACTTCCTGGAAGCTTCTCATAGAAACTTTCTAGAAACTTCCTGGAAGTTTCCAAAAATCTTCAAAGATATAATGAAATAAATAATATATAAATTAGTCCTGTGAAATCAAGTGACGATTCGGTTGAGCGCATAAAACGCTATCGTAACAGCACACTTTTGAGGCCTATAGTGGTACAAGTCCCTATTTTGAATCATAATTTCACTCAAAAATTTTTAAATAATTTTTGGAAACTTCCTGGTAACTTCCAAGAAGTTTCTATAGGAAGCTTCCAGGAAGTTTCCATGTTAAGCTTCAAACTTGCGGACATTATTGTATTTCCCGGAAATTTCCAGGAAGTTACCAAGGGTAACTTCTGAAGGTTTCCACGTGAAACTTCCTGGGAGTTTTTTTTCTTCTTTTTTTCTTTTTAAAATTGCTGTATTTAAAAATTAAGCATGGTAACCCCTCTTGAAACCGTTTCATATTATTTTATTAATTTGACTCTACAAATATACTAGTTTTTTTAAAAAATTGTAAGAAAACGTTGTCAGCAATTAAGGAGGTTATCTCGCAAACAGAAATAACAAACAGTTTTTTATGAAATTTGATATACTAATAGAAGTTGCTGTACAGAATGTGCAAAACAAAAGGTCCAAATTTAGAATGTCCAATGGTAGAAAGGTCCAATAGTTAGAATGTCCGAAGCTAAAAATGTCAAAAACTTAGAAGGTCCAAAATTGCCAAAAAGTCCAAACGACAAAAAGTCCACCACTTTAATGTGCAAACAGTCAACAGATCCAAAAAGAATAAATATGTAAGACAACTTACTCTCGGTCAAAAAGTTATAAACTTGCCACAAAATTCCTACGACATTAATGAGGACAAAATTTCAAGCATCGTCTCGTAGAACGGAAATTATGTTGCAGAAGACAAGCAGATGGACTATATAGAAGCACTTGGACTTTTGGCTCGCTGAATGTTGCTAATTAAATGTAAGGTCGTTATTCAAAAATTTAAAATGGCGGACATAAATTTTGAAAATGGATGGATTTGACTAAAACTTAGCATTTGGGTGTTTTCGAGATCGATGATTACAAATCTTAAGTCAAAATTAAAAAGTTCAAATCGTGGTTTTAAAATTCGTATTAACTAGGGAGCCCAAAAATGACGGATAACAATAAATAGCGCAAATAAAATTAATAAATAATAGTGCCATAGTGTACCGCTCTATGAGTACAAGTAGAGCGCGTGCGCACATGAAAAAGTTGTACTATATGAAAATTTTTGACTGATTTACAACTTTTTCGATTTGATTCTTATAGTTGGCAGTTCAAGCTTTAATTTAAGCCTAATTAGAGACTTCTAGCACGTCAGCATCATTCTCTACACATGATTAAAAAAGGCCAAAAACAGTGTTTTTTGAAACTTTGAGTCCATTTTTCTTAAAATCTCGACGTGATGAGAACTTTTGGAGGTCATATTCGTGTTCAACGATGAAAATCCTATCAGAATATCATTGTCCGATCTTTGAATCAGAGAAAAAGTAAATTTTTGTCGACCAGTGTTACAGGTCTATGAGGTAAATAACGTTTAAAATTATCAATTTCAGCATCAGGAACTTTTTCTATAATACCATCCTGTCTCCATTCTCGAAACACTTGTCCATATTTTCCTAAAAGACCTTTTTGTATTAATTTTTGAATAGTAATCCCTAATCTTCTTTCATCAATTATTTAATTACAGGGTAAAAAGGGTGATTTTCTTTCCATGGTAGATTAACTTCATACCTCTTTTCATTATTGATAATAACCGAACGACGAAATTCCTCTTTAATCCTATCATGATGTTCTTGTTTAGAAATGGTTTCGATTGGATCCGTAATTCCCAATACATCTAACAATAAGCTCCATAAATCAGTTATATCAGCTGACTGGATAAATAGCGTAGTTACTAGCAGGGTTGTTTCAACTCTATCTTGCTCTTCAGATAGTTGTTTCCCAATCATTGTCCATCCTATTTTTGTATCTATCGCTGTTATTCTACTCCGTAAGTTAAGAATACCCCCAGTTTGCAATTTTCCTAAAACGTCGGCACCAATAAGAATTGAAATAGGCTCATTTGTCGGTCCAACATCAGACAACACAATGTTGTTTTCTTTCAATTCTTTAATCTTCTTGCCATACCATGCACATTTTTCTTTAAACCAACACTTTGCATAACTGCGGCCCTTTTTTAAACATTTGAAAAACGAGTTCTTTTCTTTTGCGCGTTCTTTGCGCTTTTCTAAAGAAATGTTTCTAGCCTTTTGACACTGATGACTTTCGTGACACTCATCACAAAAAGTACACTTTGATCCACTTTCCGCTGCTATTAGAAGTCCTGCCGCTGTAGCTATTTCACCTTCTGAGTCGTTTCTATATTTCTTTCGCCGCTTATCATACTTAAATTTTGAACGATCAGCTGACGTTCCGAAACTCCCCATCGCCAAGGTAATTCTCTGTTCGCTTTCCACTTCGTCGCGTATGAAGTCCATCAATCTCGATAGTCTGTCTTTGGAATCGTTTTGTCTTGCAGTGTTGCCATATCTCTGCCAGCTACGCAAAATTTCTACTGGCAACGATGATTCAACCAGTGGAAATAAAACAGTTGCGCACTTATCGGATGTCACACCAAGAGATTCAAGAGCTCGAAGGTGGGATTCCAATTTGGCGTACGTTCTTAAAAGAAGGGGTTTTTCCTTGTGTCTCAATGCGTTGCTTAATATAAGTACCAGAAGACGCACGTACACTTCTACCTCCCTACCGAACCTACTATTCAAACTTGAAATCACCTTATTATAGTTTTTCCATGTTGAAGGGAAACTATCTACCAGCTCACTAGCTCGTGAATTTGGGACCATCGCTTATATAAGATATTGGAACTTATCTTCGTTTTCCATTGCTTGATCTTCGTGAATTTTCTTAAACTGGCTCCAGAATGGTAACAAGTCTTTAATGTCTGCATTAAATTTTTTTAATTCAATTTTCGGTAGAAGAAACGAACGTCTCACCTCTGTATTGACTTCGACTGGTGTTGGAGCTCTTGTTTGTGTAACTTGAATACTCTGTGTCTGTTCCACTGGGTTCATAAAAGTAGTGACCTCTAACTTAGCATAAAGAAACTTCATTTTATATTCATCCACTGTTTCACACTCGGCATTTAGCTCCTCTTCCGATGACTCAGCATTCAACAGATATTCAAAGATTTTAGCGTTCAAATCGTCTAACTCTCGGAATTTTTCTTCCAGCAGCTGGAAAGTCACTAAAACGTCTTGCTTTACCAATGGTTATGATGTCAGGATTTGGTTATGCGAGTTCAAAGATCTTGTAAAAGCCATGTGCACGGCTGATCTGGCGGTTTTCTTGGCGTACATTTTGACCACGCCATCAACGATAGATTTTACTCAACAACTCAGGATATTCTTCACGAGAAAACACTTTAGAGTCCTGTCACGGTCGCCATAAATTTTCTAACTCAAAGTAAATTCCGATTGCCTTAATTAAAATAAAATAAAACACCAAAAATATCCGTCCATATGTTGATAAATTGAATTAGTTTTTCAATCTGAAACATGTATCATACAATTTTCCTCTGACATATGTAGGATGCATTTTCATTCCTACTGCTCTTGCAGCTCCTTTTACTTTTTCATTTAAATTTTTTCCTTTGCTTTCGGTGATTTTATCAAAAAGTAATTCTGAAAAAATGTAATATAATATAAAAGTATTAATTTGTAATTAAAAATACTTTGATGACAGTTTAAAAAATTAATAAAATAAATAAATAAAGTAATCAAGTAAATAAAATATATTAAATAAATAAAATAATTAAAATAAATAAATAAAATAACCATAATTATAAAAAATTAAAAAAATTATAATTATTTTAAAAAATTATATAAATAAGTATTAATAAAATTAATGTATAAAATATTAATATAAATCATTTACTAATTAGTTATAAATTTGATAAAATAAATTTACTTGATCTTTATCTCTTGATCGCACTTGCATAT
Organism: Leptopilina myrica (nomen nudum); assembly: GCA_032872475.1. Classification (NCBI taxonomy): domain Eukaryota; kingdom Metazoa; phylum Arthropoda; class Insecta; order Hymenoptera; family Figitidae; genus Leptopilina; species Leptopilina myrica (nomen nudum). The sequence goes on from CM065461.1 coordinate 18,017,212, forward strand.
CTTGGGTTCCAGACCCAACCATATCGTCAATTCTGGATGCTGGACGTCAATGAGGTGCGGACAGTCCAAAATGACTATGTTATTTGTTTTTTTTGTTTTATTTACGCTTTTGGTGGTAGAAAATAGATCCAGTCTCCGTATCGAGTCTTCTACTACCGTATTGTGGTTCTACGTAAACGTAGTCAAAATATACGTTTGTCGAGATTTTGACATATCGTCTACTGACAAAAATAAGGACCACTTCCAGTGATCTAGTTTTCCCAAGGCAAAGTACGAGAATTATTGAGAAGGATTGGACATCTAGATTCTAACGTTATCGAAACAAGGGTGGACCTTAGATCGAATGCAATCAAACTTATGATTATCGTGCAAGGACTTCTGTTAACTGCCATATCATCTCGCTAGCAGCTAACCTCAGCATTTTCTTATTAATTTATATTTATTTTATTAGGTTTTCTTTGTTAACTTTATAGTTTTGCGCGTTTTTGTCTATTCGTCTATTAATTAATTTTACGGCAATTTAGTAATTTTTTGAGAATTTTGCCAAATTTTTCTCGTGTTTTAATAGCGATTTGGTGAGTCGATGTGACTATTTCTTTTAGTAAACAAAATTTGGTTTATTTGAAACGTAAATTCCAAGAGTGCGTGTTCATTTATACATATATTCTTTGGTATATTATTCTCGTATACATAGAAATTTTGTTTCAAATTATCGGAATGTCGCCATTATCGAATTGTTCAAAGTAATAGTTAATTGCTAAATCTAAAGAAAAAAAAATAAATTTAACGATACGTAGCGATATTCTAACGACAAGTCAAGGAAATTGTTTACGATGATTAATTATGATTATTTTGTGTTTATTTCGACGTATTTAAAGGTTATATAATAAAGCAAGCGTTAATTATCTAAATTAATCGATGAAAAAATTATAGAAATTTGTCGAGATCGAGTTAAATTTAAATTCTCTATAATTCTATCGTTTAGTTCGCGTCGTTTCGCAGTACGAAATGAGTTTTGAGCGTTAAATTGATTATTTTGTTCATTAATATTATTTTTGATATTCTCAAGATATGTAGAACTTGTTATCGAATACATATATTCTTGCTAATGTGAATTTGATTTTGATTAATTTTATTTTACTTCACGTTAAGGAAGAGAGAGAAGATTCTCGACTGTAACAAACCCAAATTTATTAATTTAATCTTTGTTAAAAATTAGTAAGAATATAATTGTAAGGGTTAAAAGACAGTCTCTTACTCTTTTTTGTTTTGTTATATAGGTTTTTCGGTTTATGTTTTTGGCTTTTGATCCGGCGTCAGATGAAAAACTAATAGTTTTAGTATTCGGATAATTTACACGCTTCTCATTTTTTTGATTGTCAATATCTCTTTCACTTCTTAAAAATAAAGCCAACTTATTTATATTTTTAATTTGTAACCTACTCTAAAAAATACATGATTAAACCGCCGGCGAATAAAAGGGCTTATTCTTGACACCGCACACCTCTCCTCAGCCAATTCAAGTTTCATTAAAGTGGTGACTCAAAATTATGGATGGATATTGTTAAAGACATCGAAAGAAGTCAAATGCAAGATTGCAGAAAATCCCAGCTGCCCCCTTTTACAAAATATAGACGAAAACGTTTGTTTTTAATAAAAAATACCAAATACGCTAATAACGTACATGTATTCATATATTTTTCAAATATATTTTTAAAAATATTCCTAAATTTATAAAATTTTGATTGTAACCTATTTTTACAAACAGAAATTTAAAAAAATTGTCTGATACATTAAAATAAAATGATACAAGCAAAAAAAAGAATTTGAGATGAGTTAAAAAATAAGCTTGGTTCATTTGTTGACCCGTATTTATTCAGATAACTTAATGTAATGTAAAATTATATTGACTCGTGTATCTTTCGATATTTTAATAATTGATTTATTAAGAATTTTACTAGAATAATAATATAATTAGAAAATACGAGGTAAGTTAAAAGACAGCAACCATCAAAATTGTTTCTTCTTTTCTAAATGTTATTTTACGTATTGTGCAAAAAAATATTTTCAAATCGTCATAGATTTTTCTGTCACGTGGGGTTAGAAAAATCAATGTTACAAGTATAGTTTGTATCTCTTTTAATTAGGTAATTATATTTTTTAGGTTTTTAAGTCACCCGTTGTGGTTGTATCTATTCCAAAATGCCGACGAATTTCTGCGATCACGACAATAATAGGTTAAAAGTTTGCGGTCCATGCGGAAGAAAAATAACTTGTGGTTCTAAAAAATTGAGTTATTTTAAAATTAGTAATTAAAAGATTGTTAATTCTTTATTGCACTATACATTTTTTCACAAAGTAGAATAAATTTGTGAGTGTTGGGTTTCTGAAAATCAAATATATTTTAATTTTTGTTACAGTTATTAAGGTTGAAAGTTCCAATCACATTGCTTTTATTTTTCCAGTAATCTACATACGTGTAAAAATACGTGTCTGCGACATATTTCAGCTCTCTAAGTCAAATAGTTAAGTCGTTTGGAGCGAGGGGGCACGAAATTGGTTACGGACGCAAGAGTTTCACCACTAGGATTTCGACAATACACCTACAACTGTATAAATTGAGAATATATACTACAAAATTGGTGCCAATAATTTTTTCGGCTTCAATTAAGTAGAAATATTCTTACAATAAGAATATATTCTTAAAGTAAGAATATTTACCACTTAATGTAAGTGGGAAAAATCCTTGCCACCTTTTTTAGTATATATTCTTAAATTAAGAATATTTTTTTTCAGTGTAATAACGTTTCTTTCAATACTTTGAAAAGGGGAGCAGCTGGGATTTTCTGCAAACTTGCATTTGACTACTATCGATGTCCTTAACAATATCCATCCATAATTTTAAGTCAGCACTTTCATGAAACATGAATTGGCTGAGGAGAGGTGTGACCGCGTGTAGAAAATTTCTGGTCACTCCAGGGGTCAAAGAAAAATTTAAGGAAACTACTTTAGTTTCAGGCGATTCAATAAATGGAAGTTTTATTTTATTTGACTTTTAATAAATTTAAACTTACCTCCTAAGAGAATAATGAATGCATTTAGTAACAAATCACTTAACCTTTTATCGCCATACATCCAAACTTTGTATTTCTGATTTCGCGTGAATCGGTTTTACTTTTAGGAGAGTGATTAGCTAAACATTTTATTGGAACAATTTTCTCAACATTGTTATTGAACATGACTAATGCATGCGATATCATTTTAATAATTCTTTCAATATATTTTTTATTACATTCGAATATTTTTTTATATTAGGGGCGTTTCATAGCTAGAAGAACTTTCGAATTTCAGATTTTGTTTATACTTGGTTAATTTGTTGTGTTTAGGGTGCTTTTAAAGTACACTCAAGGATTTTGCAAAATTTTAATTATTTTGCAAGATATTGTTAATTAAACTTTTTGGTCACTTTTTTCAATAATTTTTATCTTGTAAACTATTGGTCCTAGAAAATAATTTTTTAGACAAAAATTGAAGAGAATGTATTGAGTTTTAATAATATTTTATTAAAAAATAATTTTTTTAACTTTTCGACTAGTTTGTTTAAACAATTATTTTTTAAAGTTGTTTTTTTCTTGAAGGGAATAACTAGAGAAAAGAACTTTCTGCTTTTTTGAGAGGTCAAAATATGCTGAAACAAATAGCTCAATTCTGCTGAAATTCGGCTTTAATTGGTTATCAATTTTGCTATATATGCTAGTTAAATATGAAGTAATTTGCTTGATTAAGCTAAAATACAGTAGGTTTTATCTACTACAATGCTTAATTCGATAATTTTTTTTACTCTTATACTATTAAACATAAAAATTTGGCAAGGTACATTTTGGAAACCCGGTTTTTAACTCTGTTTATGAGAAAATTAATTTGTCAATGTTTTGTTACGTCAAAACGAGATACCTTTATTAAATATACCTAACGTTTCTCGTTTTAAATTAGTTTTAAAATAAATTGAATCTAATTTGGGATGAGGATAAGTCAATGAGCCTACTAAATGCTGTGAGAGAATAATTTATTTAAAAACCAACAAGAAAGAAAAGTATTGACAAAAATACAATGAGTATAATTTTAATTTATAAATCTTACTTTAAGAATAACGATTACTTGCGGTGAATGAGCTGGTGATAATAATCTGTTAATCCAACCTTGACAGGGGCCTTTACAAAGTGGGCCTCCGACAGTTGTTCTTAGTGTGGGTTTTTTTAAGAGTAAAAAATTATCAAAATATGCATTGTACTGAAAACCCCAAAAATTTAACCCCCTCCCCTTCTGAAAATATTGGACAAAGGGAAAAAATATATTCACGAAAAATTACTATCTATAAGTACTATTTTCTCCACCTGGATCACTTGACATGGAATGCCTCTTATGCATAATTAAAATGGTGTATTCATTTCCTAAACATTTTTATTTTATTACTATTTGTTTTAGTAATAATGTTTTTATATTAACTAAATTTCAAATATATATTAGGCCAATATATAAAGACAAATTACATTAACTAATTTCATATTATTTATTACTTATTACATAATCAGTTATCATAAATAAAACCTACTGTATTTTAGCTTAATCAAGCAAATTACTTCATATTTTACTAGCATATATAGCAAAATTGATAACCAATTAAAGCCGAATTTCAGCAGAATTTATTTGTTTCAACATATTTTGACCTCTCAAAAAAGCATAGCACAATAGTATGAGGTAAGGTTATGTTGAGTACTAATCGTATGGCTCGTAAGGTTACGCGATATAGCTGTGGTAGACCTGATGTAAACTAAAAATTTCCGCCATGGAGGTAAAGTTACATGTTAGGGTGTGGTAAGTATATATGATAAGGCCATGGTAACCTTACACATTAAGGTTGAGGTAACGTTACACGTAAAGGTTGAGGTAAGGTTACATGTCAAAGTTGAGGTAAGGTAATTATTAAATTGTAAGGTAGAGGTAAGGTTGTGTTAAGTTTACCAGTTATGGAAAATATTGACAAAATAATTAATAATATTATTAATAAAAAATATTAAATTAAAAAGTTAAATTAGTTGCTCTTCTTTATTTTAGAAACTTGACGTGAAGCAGAAAATTTTGAAAACAAATTTGGGGGACTGGGATTCGAACCCGAGATCGACGCGCCTAAAACCTATTATTCTAACTAACTGAGCTAAGTAGAGAACTGACCTTACCTCCATGGCGGAAATTTTTAGTTCACATCAGGTCTACCACAGCTATATCGCGTAACCTGACGAGCCATACGATTAGTACTCGACATAACCTTACCTCATACTATTGTGCTATGTGGGATTATTAAAATTCAATACATTCTCTTTAATTTTTATGTGAAACTTTTTTTAGGACCAATAGTTTACAAGATAAAAATTCTTTTAAAAAAAGGTGACGCAAGCCGTATGGCCCGAACCGAGCATTCAAAAATTCAAAAATTAATTTCTCGAAAATATAAGAAATCACATCTTCACAAATTGGGGTACTTTTTAAGGACATTCCAAGGTTTAATAAAAATATTTTTTTATAAAAATTGGTTATTCCCTTCATGAAAAAAACAACTTTAAAAAATAATTGTTTAAACAAACTATTTGAAAAATTAAAAAAATTATTTTTTAATAAATTATTATTTAAATTCAATACATTCTCGTTAATTTTTATGTGAAACATTTTTTTCTAGGACCAATAGTTTACAAGATAAAAATTCTTTTTAAAAAAGGTGTTTAAAGTGTTACGAAAATTGAGAATTAAATGTTTATGCACGGAAAAATATTTGGGACAGTATCTGTACCTTTCGGTGCATTTGTTATCCATGTCTAAAAATTTTACATTTTAATTCACACGGAAAAAGGTTTGGGACAGTATCTGTACCTTTCCGTGCATGGAGAATTAAAAAATTCGGTGTAGATACAAGCGATATCTTAGTATCGGTTCAAAAAACAAGTAATTTAACACTAATTATTTATTTAATTATATACTTTTTATGAATCTATAAATGTTTATTTATTTTTATAGAAATAAATTTTCACAAAAAGCTCTTTCGTAATAAAAATACTAAATTATCGAAATTTTTTAAATTCTTCTTTATTTCTGAATTTAATATACAAATACTTCCTTTATAATGAGACAAAAAAATTAATTAATTGAAGTTTATATACTTTGATATGAGCTTTGAACGGCGACTAAAAGGGCTTAAGCGCCCCTAAGGTGAAAATAGGTGGAACTGAAGTCTCATGGGGAAAAAAGTTTCAGTACATGGGAGCGACGTTGGACTAAAGGTTAAACTTTGCCCAACATGTGGATATCACAGCGCTCAAGGCCACCGAATGTATGGGTAACCTATCTAGGTTAATGCCCAACATTGGTGGTCCCAGGGGAAAAAAGCGGCGCTTAGTGGCGACTGTGGGTCTAGAAAAGCAGCTTTACGCTGCCCCTGCATGGGCCGACGCCCTTACGACCCGCAGCATCTTGGATAGGTTACTTTCTGTACAAACAGGGAGTTCACGGAAACGGTGTCTCGCGGGAACAACAGAGCAGCGGTAGTCGAAAGATGGCTATCCGCAAGAATCAGACTCGTCGACAGTTGACAGGGAAGATGGGATGGGAAATCCAAAGGAAGGTGGACTTACCGCCTGATTCCCCACCTCGACACCTGGTTAGAAAGAAAGCACGGAGAGGTTGGTTACTACCTTACGCAAGAAATGACTGGTCACGGCTGCTTCAGACAGTACCTTCACAGATTTAAGATCAGAGAGGAGGCAGAATGTGTGAATTGCAGCGCTGAAATTGACGAAGTGGAACACACTCTCTTCTCCTGCGGGCAATGGAGTGAGCTGAGACGGGCCATGTTTGACGCGGTGAAAACTCAATTCACCGCTGATAACATGGTCTCGATTATGCTCCAAAGCGCTGACTCTTGGCGCCACATCGAGTTCTGCATTACTACGGTAATGAAGCAAAAGATGTGGATGGAAGAAGAGGTTAACCTGGAGAAACCACTAGGGGCGACTTGCGGGAGGGGGAGGAGGAAATAGTTTTAGTTCCTCCTCCCACTCCCGCTACTCCCTCCCCGGGTGGTTAATGGAAAAAAATTGGTTAACTCGACGGACAGGGAGGACTCAGAGAGAGGACATCCACTTGCGAAGTAAAACCAATAGGTAGTTTCGCAAGTGCAATAGATGTCCTAGAATAAGACGGGAGTGGTTTTTAGTGGGCCGACTATGTCATCTTCATGGTGAAAACCATAAAAATGTGTTTTTTGCGTTTAAGTCGAAAAAACAGAAAATTAAAAAAAATCAAACAAAAATTGTAGGTCTTAACAAACCACATCTTTTTTGTACAATACCTTTTTGTCCAATTCTAATCAGTTCTCAAGAAAAACGTAAATACCATAAAATTGTCTAGAATACGAATTAATGATAAAACAGAATTATTCTTAAAGAAAAACAGTAACATTTATGTCATTCAGGGTGCTCATCAAGAAAATCACATTGAAAATTTTCAAAAATTAAAATTTTATAATAAAAACCATAAAAAAACACCATACAAATAATTTTTTTGCATTTAACTCTGTTACGGTCTAATTTATTAAATAGACACAATTTACTTTTATTCACTTCAGAGAGTGACAATTTATTAATGAAATTAATAATACACTTCAAAGGCAGAAATAAGACTGAGTTGCAAATACGTTTTGCAGCTCATGTCGAATATGAAACAATACAGGTGGGGATATATATTTTTGCTGACTATAACATCCCTCTCGCTAGATAGGGTTTAGTCCCTAAAACCTAAGTTTTACATTTTTATTTAAATAAGGTTTAATATTGAATTTTAAGTTTCTATGTGGTTGTCTTTCGTAGGATATAACGACGTGAACATTACTCATTTTATTGTTACACATATTAGACCTAATTTTTCAACTCAAAGATTTACATATTGTTTTAAACAATTAATTTAAATGTGTGACTGTCACTGTCATTTATGTCGGGAAGTAAATCGTAGCTTACATTTTGTGTTCATCCTATCTAGTTTAGGAGTACAGTTAAGAGATACAATTTTGGTTTTTTTCTAACAGTGTATTACATTTAAAATCTTGTATTAACCTAGTGTGTATGATGTAATAGTATTATTTGTCGTCGTAAATACTGTCTTGTATTATTTGTCTGTAGTTTTAGTTAACCATTTTTCGTGCTTCTCTTTCCATTGATAAATTAATTTTGAGTACTTTAGAATTGGTGAAATCAGTTTCATATCTATAACTTCTTTAACTTGATCTTCAAAATATTTTAACCAGTTTTCTTTTTTGGATTGGGGTAAATCTTTTGTTATCCTTGTTTTGCATAATTTTCCTTGAGTGTTTGGGTTTATTGTAAGATGTACAGTTTCTTTATTCTTTTTCCATTTTACAAAATTTTGTGTTAGAACATCTGTTTCATCGTATTGTTTAGTTTTAATATAATTTTCATTATTTCTCGGCTGTGTCATCAAACCTCTGTATATCGGGTGACATGTATTCTTCTTCTTTCGTTGAACTAAGTTCATTGTCTTCTGAATTTTCTGCTGGTGTGGCTTTTTCACTCTTCTCGTCTTGTATTGGAAATAGCCTTGAAAGACAGTCAGCTGCCTTATTTTCTTTTCCTTTAACATATTCTATATCATATTCAAACTCTTCTAAGCGTAATCTCCACCCTTATAATTTTGAACTAGGACTTTTTACATTATGTAACCAAATTAGTGCTTTATGATCTGTCTGAATAGTAAACGTCCGTCCCAATAAATATTGCCTTAGTCTTTTTGTAGCCCACACGATTGCTAATAATTCCTTTTCTGCTGTATTGTAATTTTGTTCTGCTTTATTTAATAGTCTGGAAATATAGCAACAAGGATGTCCATCTTGAAAAAGAACAGCTCCGATTCCTACATTACTAGCGTCTGTTGTCAAAACAAATCTTTTATTAAAATCTGGATATTTTAATACTGGTGATTTACACAATAAATCTTTTAATAGTTTGAAGCTTGTACTACAGTCTTTTGTCACACTTATCCGGTTTCAATTTTAATCCCAATGTTTTTACTCGTTCTATGAATTTGGTTAAATTTTTATTATGTTCTTCTAATGTAGATCCAAAAACAACAATATCATTTAAGTATAAAAAACATGCATCACTAATTAATCTTTGAAAAGCGTGGTCCATCATTCTTTGAAATGAGGCAGGTGCATTGTTTAAACCAACAGGCATTCAGATAAATTGATAATGTCCTCCAGTTGTGCTGAATCCTGTAGATTTTCGACTTTCTTTTTTCATTGGTATTTGGAGAAATTCTGAAGACAGGTCAAATGCTGAAAAGAATTTTGCTTTTCCTAACTGTAAAAGAACGTCTTCAATCACTGGTAAGGAATATTCTTCTCGATCTGTATTCTCATTTAATTTTCTAAAGTCATTGATTATTTTTCCAGTTTTTAATACAATTTTGTTACTAGTCGAATTTGAGCAGGAAATTTCGTCGTTATCTAGGGTAAAATTACTGTGATAGTTTTCGATTATTCTCCAAAGATCTTCTTTTGTATTTTCATCCAAATGAGATAATCTTGTTTTATTTTTTAAATCAATTAATCGTTCAGATAGTTCTTCAGCTTTTAATGTTGTTATATTTTTGAGCGTTTTATCGTTTGTGATGTCGTAATCATTTTTCTCTATATGTATTCCTTCAATTTTAATTGGCACTTTTAACGGTTGATTAGAATAATTATAAAAAGGTGCCTTCAAAATTCCGTTTTGTATTTTATAAACTGCGGTGGGAATATTAGGGTGGTCTTCTATTAAAATATCACCATCTTCTTTATTTATTATGATGTTGCATATCCGCATTTTATTTTGTTTTACAAAATATCCATCTTCATGTAAAGGTGTCTTCCATTTTTCTATAATAAGGAATTTTGGAGTAATAGCGTATTTTTCATATTGCTGTAAAAATGGTAATCCAATTATTCCATCCTCGGGTAATGAGAAGTTTTCATCGACAATGTGAAATAATTGTTGTCTGCCGAAATGATTTAAAAGAACAACATATTCTGATTGGTACTTATCTTTACCTATATAAAAATTCTTTTTTACTTTAAAAGTCGTGTAATTGTTTTTAGGTATTTTATTTTCCTTCATTATGTTAACTGATGCTCCTGAGCCTATTAATAATCTGTATTTTTCTCCGTTATCAGCTCTTCCGTATACGGATTGTAATCGTCCACACAAGGTTGATATTCGACCTTCTTTTCGTATTGCTCGTGGCGTTGAATTTCTTCCTCGGTCATTGCCTGAAAGTCTGAAAATTCTTGGTCTTCGCATGTCACTCTGATTAATTCCGGTGGTCTCTTCGGCAACAAGCCGTCGCGAAAATTTGCTGATTTAGTACATTGTTTTGTCATATGTCCCATGTTTCCACACTTGTAACATGATACCTGCTTTATCTGTGAAGGAACTTGCACTGCAGGTGCATTTATATTATTTGACAAATTGTGATCATTTTGAAAAGGTTTAAAAATTCCTTTAAATGTAGGTGTGATTGGACTAATTCCATGGCTTGCATTTGAGCTTCATTCAAGTTTAGCGGTCGTTGAGCCTTTATCTGTAATCCTATATCTCGACGAATGTTCATCATGTATCTTTTTAAAATTTCTTTTTCTTCGTTTTCGATTGCAACTTTTCGTGTAATAGGCATTGTGTATTCTCATTGAATTGCATACTTTAATTCTTGACAAATTTTTCTATATCTATTGTTGAAACTTTGAATATCTTCAGTAGAATTTTGCTTGCAATTTAATAATTTTGATCGAAGCATTGACACTGAACCAATTTGCGTTAAATTTGCACGTAAAGCATTGAAAAGTTTTGCATAGCTGTCTAAGTCTATGTATCGTATTGCTCTTTCTGCGTTTCTAGTAATTTTTTCAGAAATTATAAAATCTAATAATAGGTCTGGTTGGTAACATTGTCCTTTTGCTCTTTTAACGTTTTTAATAAAATCTTCAACTCCACAATCGTCTTGTCCCGTTAAAGTTTTGATAGTTCTAATTATATCTTTTGCTGCGATTTTTTCTAAATTTTGATTTTGTAACGTGTTTTGATTTATTCTATTTGTTTGTTGTTGAACATCGGATTGCGATTTGTTATCACCGAAATGACTTTCGTTATGAGATACATTTTCTGATTCGTTATCTGTTTCTTCCGTAGGATTTAACCCTAATTCTCTGCCTAATTTTACTATCTCATCTTTTCTGTTATTATTTTCATGAACTAAACTCGTAACTCCTACATTTAATCTTGAAATTTGATCCACAATAGATGAAAGAATCTGCTACGTGTTTGGCGTTGTTGATGTTCCAGGTGGATTAAGGGTAGTTTTTGATTCGTTCGCCATATTTAAACTTTCGTCAGTCGAGTCAGAGTTTGTGTCAGATGTATAGTTTATGTGTTTAAAATACCTATATGTGGGGGATTCCGCGTCAAGTGATCAAGGGGTCTTTTGGTGCAATGCTTATTTCAATAATTTTTTACTCTTAAACAATTAAACATACGAATTTGGCAAAGTACATTTTGGAAAGGTTCTTTCATGCTCTTTCGATTGGAAATAAGGTTATTCAGAGAAATAGTTTATTTTGTTAAGGAAACTAAGGCTTACTAACACGCGTAGTCTAGTTACCATTTGATTAATCAAACATATTCAAATGTAGTTTATTCGTTGAATAAATCTTACGTATTTCTGCTTCTTCTGGACCCTGGTGATGTGTGAAGAGTGGCCGTAGTCACTGCTGCAAAGCACCCTCAAGTAAGCGGCTGACGTATCTGCCTGGATCTCCGAATGGATGAAATTCCTCCAGAAGTCGTCTTCTTCTGAGTCTTATTGTCTAGGTCGACAAGCTCAAGTAGTTCAATTAATATCAATATTAAATTTCTCGAAGGTATCCGTAGAACACCCACGGAGCCTTTTCTCCTTTGATTGAACTCGAATATTTTCCGTAGAAAAACAGGTTCACACTCGAAGATAGCACAGTTTGACGAATTATTTTTACGTCGTTTGTTGCTATCCTGGCAGGATCGCCAAAATGTTACGGTCTAATTTATTAAATAGACACAATTTACTTTTATTCACTTCAGAGAGTGACAATTTATTAATGAAATTAATAATACACTTCAAAGGCAGAAATAAGACTGAGTTGCAAATACGTTTTGCAGCTCATGTCGAATATGAAACAATACAGGTGGGGATATATATTTTTGCTGAATATAACAACTCCTAAAAATACAGAATTTTCGCTGTTTTGTAGTAGAACGTGGGTCAAATTGACATTCTAACGTAGACCTGACCTTCCTCCACGCGAAGCCAGCCACCCCCGTGTTCTCTCGCTATTCTGTAATAGAACGGGGGTCAAATGCACATTTCTAGTTGGTACTAGAAGGTAACCAACCCAGACCTGAGCCCCCTGCACCGTCTTTTAAGAAAGCTTTTTTTAAAGTGCCTAGTGGAGAAGAAACTACAACGGCGGGCGAAGCCCGCCTCACCCTGTATTTTATGTTTTTTACGATTTTCTCGAGAACTATTCAGTATTGCAAAAAATATGTTTTACTAATACCTACAATTTTTGTTTAAACCATTTTTTGCAATTTTGGTTTTTTGGTACTTCAACGCAAAAAACACATTTTTATGGCGTTTTTTAATAGTTTTCACCATGAAGATGGCCTAGTCGCCAATTTTCACTATGATTTTCGTAATCAGGGCACAAAATTACGTAAGCATACGAAGTTTTAAAAAATTGGAGCTTTGTTGGTTTCGGAAGTACATTCAAATCTCGCTATAACGAGAAGTTCGGGAGTCAAGTCTTCCTCTATTACGAGCGCAAAAGAAGAAATGAGAAATCCCCACTTTTACGATTTTTCATTCATTTTTTTATAGTGTTTGCAATTTACATAATGTCAAAATTACAAACGTAACCTAGTTTAATTTGAACTTTAATATACAAAAAATTTATATAAGCTAAAATTTTGAAGATATTCGACTGATTGATATAATTTCAAATACGAAGTGACTTTTTTATTTTTATTTTATATAAATAAAATTGATTTTAACCAAATTTGAACCAACTGAATGTGCATTTGTTTATAAATAGTGGGGACAATCGGCAGGAAATTTTTCTCGCTATACGGAGAGACAGAGCCCTCGTTATAGAGAAGGTCGTTATAGCGAGATTTGAGTGTATATCCAAAGAAAACTTAATGCTTAAAAATATAATATTTTTCATCCCGTATGCACAAAATGGCGCTTTTAGATAGCTGACGACAGGCCCTAAAAGACATTCATGCGTCTTTTTTCATGGGAAAATAGGTGGCTAATTTTATACAAGTCGAACAAGTGAATGACTTTAACTACCTGTCGTCTGCTATCTGAAATCGACAATTGTTTTAAATTTATTTCCCGAGTTATTATAACGCGGCACCGTGTATCGAACAATATTTTTCTTTATAAGTGCAGGTATAACCTCGTTTGGTAAGCACTTGCAGTAGTTTAAAATGTCCGATCGCCTTACAGTGCGAACAAACGCTGCGCAAAATATTTTGCCCACCGATACACTGTCAGCAAAATGATTTGTGCTTCGGTTGGTCGGACTGTAGGGAATCGGACATTTTGGAGTGCTGCCAGTGGTTGCCAAACGAGGGTTTTGCATGTACGTATAAAGAAAAGAATTTTTCAGACTTTTCAAGAACAGATATGATAATGCTCTAACTGCACAAAAGACAATTTAATAACAAAATTCTTTATGGAAAATATGTATGATTCTTTAATAATAATTCTTGATTCCCTACTTATGTCATTCCATAATAACATCTGTAATGAACAAAATGAGTAAATTTATCAAGGAATAATGAAGAAAAACGTTAAAATAGCAACGGAAAAAAATCTTAAATTATTACAATTAAATAATCCATAACCACCATAAATAGAATTGATGAAGAAAATGCAGAGAAAACTCCCACACAGCACCAAAGGTATGAAAAAATTCCAAAATCTTATAAAACGAAATTCAAATGGATTGTCATTTGAATATTTTTTCCAAAGTTGGGATTAATAATTTTTTTAATACAAAGAAATAAGGAATAGTCGAGTTTTAGCCCATACTTTACCCTTCCTGAACATTATTCTTTCATGTTAGCCGGCGATATTACATCTTTAAAAATCTAAAACATTAGAAAATAATTTTTTTTTTAAGTTTTGTTAAGAAATGTAGGAATATCTTTAAAAGTCGCTTAATAAACATAAAAGGGTATGACAAAATTCTTCGATTAACCTTTTTTAACCTAATTTGACTAGAAATAATTAGTCTCAGGTAGAAATTAATTAAGTATTTTATTAAGTATTTCTTTGTAATCGTGATAAGAATTTCTTTTAGCCCGCTAGCGGGATGAATAGTGACAGTAAATTATTTATCCCACTAGCGGGATATAGCTTATTTCAGAAGTATATGTTTTCGGGAATGTTTTCCTAAATTTTCATTGAAATCGGTGCATTAGAACCGAAGTTATTAATATTTTTAGCACGGTACTCCTCAGAGGTCAGAACTGAACTTTAAACGCCATTATCTCTGAATCGTATTTTTATTAAACTACTGTTACGGTGTGCATAATTTCTCCAAAACTGCTAAAGTAATCGGCTTGAAATTTACAGGTTTTCTTTATAGGTATAATAGCTAATTCGTGAACGAAGAAATTTCAATTTGTACCAAAATTTAAAATTTTTTCGGTCAGAAAAGCAGTTTTTAAAAACCTAAAAATTTGAATTTTAGTGAAAATCATTTGCCACTTCTAGATAATTTTTTTTCTCAAACCCCTTCTTTCACGAACCAGATAACATAGTAAACTGACAAATTATCCTTTGTTTTTGATTTGAGTTGTTTTCGTTTTATCGTGCACACCACAAGTCATTTTAAAAAAAGTGTTTTGTTAAAACAGCTACAGTTTCCACAAATGTTAATATTATTTCAGTTTTAAAGTTGCTAAAATTTCATGACAACATGTACTATTAGGTAAAATGCACATTATTTTAATAAATAAGTTGGCGGTTGTTGTATATTGTGGCTTTTGGTCAAAAAATTAGAAGTTTTATATTATGTCAGAAGTTTAATTTTCTCCAAAAAACTTTCACTATGCATTTCACCATGAACATGGATCTTCAGGTCTACAATAGTAATACAACAATTAACGTACGTGAAGTTAGTACTCAAGTCATGAAATATTTAATTCTTTTCAATTGGAAAGGTTTGGTGGTCGTTTGGTGATCGTTAGGTGCTACTTCTCAACTTTAGGTGGTCAAAAATAAAAAATCTAGAAACTTTTCAAATTTATTTATTTTTCTTTTCCTTTTTATTTAGAGGAGGAAGGAGTCATTCACCTTGGGTTAGAAATATGTTTTTTTATTAGTAAATGATATTTTTTTTAATTATAAAAAATTGAAAAACTCTTTAAAGTTTTTTAAAGAAAAGTAAATTTTCTTTTCTTTTTTATTTTTAGGAGGAAGGAGTCATCTACCTTCAATTTTTTAGAATTAAAAAAAATATCACTTACTAATAAAAAAAAATTTCTAACCCAAGGTGGATAACTCCTTCCTCCTCTAAATAAAAAGGAATAGAAAAATAATAAATATTTTTAATTAGTTAATCATATACCTATTTTGCAAGTGTGAAGATGGCACTCTAAAATTGTAAAGTTTCTAGATTTTTTATTATTGACCACCTAAAGTTGAGAAGTAGCACCTAACGATCACCAAACGACCACCAAACCTTTCCAATTGAAAAGAATTAAATATTTCATGACTTAAGTGCTAACTTCACGTACGTCAACAATTATGACACATACAAAATACATGTTGGATTCTTAGGTTAGGTTACATACCATAATGATTTTTAGAGTATAATTCTCCTTATTAAATAATTTAATTAATTTTATATAAAATAACAAAATGTTTTGCCAATCACTTATATCAATGGAATCAATTTAATTTGAATGTTGTGCGTTAAAGTTGAGGCCATACACAATCAAATTTAATTTCGTAAAAATTTTCCTGTATTCAAAAAACGCTGTTAGCTTGAATTCCGTTTAGGTCAAAAATTAATTTAACCAATGCTAAAATCTAATATTGCTTAAATCTCCAAAATGAAATCAAACGCATTGACAAAACCTGTGGCCCAGTTGGTTGGTGTTGTGAAAGTGTTCGATTGATGGTACTGACATAAGGGGGTCGGTATGGGACCACACTCCCCTATAAATATAGGGGAGACTGGGGCGAAAAGTTAAACTGCCAAAACCGTTAAAATTCATTATCTTTCGAACGGGAATAGCTAGAGCATTGTAATTTTAATTATAGAAGGGTTTATCACCCTAAATAAATTTAACTTTTCGCCCCAGTCTCCCCTAGTTATGTAATACTTTTGAATATATTATTAGTATTAATGAAACTTTTTATTTAAAGCGTTAACAATTTATAGTCTGTGAACGCAGACTATTTTATGTAACAAATAGTTTTCATCACTTAGTATAAGTCATATTCAATATTATTGCCTATAATTTGTATTTGATTGGAAAAAGAATGAATAGTTTGTTTATTTACACTTACTTAGAATAAATTTTCGTTTTGATAATAGTTTTGATACTATTATAGATAATTTAAATGTTCTGCAGTAATCTATCAAATAATTTTTATTACCAAATTTATCAAATAATTTTTATCATAATTTTGAAAATAATATTTTATCATCATCCACACTGAAAGAAATTATAATCCAGTCGCGCCCTGTGAAAAAAGGTCATTTTTTGCCAAAATTGGTACCTGAAGTCTGATTGTGGATTCATATAGTTGTGTGGAGGTAGTATGAAGATGTATATGTTTCCCACTCAAGATTTTATAAGCTGCGCGTTATAAACAATTTGGAAGGTGCCGAAAAACAGTTTGTTGATGACCGTTCTTTCCCATTAAATTATAGGGGGAAAAGTTGTGAATAAAAGTTATAGAGCTCGGAAATACCTTTAAAATGGTAGGTCATATGTTAAAATTGGTTCATTTGTTTACTTGCAAATGAATTTAAACCACTAAAAATGGCACTTTCTTATTTGTTAAATAACTTGAACAAAAGTTAATAAATTCGTTCGATATTCTACAAAAATATACCTCTCAAGACCCTCAAGATGTGTGCCAAATCGGAATCTAATTCGATAAATAGTTTATAAGAAATTCCATTTGTTAACTAAGAACATGATTTTTTAATATGGAATTTCTACATTTTTTGCCCGATGAAAATCAATTTTTTGGGGTTCTTTTCATGACATGCCAGTCTATCAATCACAATTTGCAGCGTTTAATTATTAATATTTTTTTTTCATTTTTTTTAGTTGATTAGTCATACTAATTATAAAAAAATCAATCTAAACATCTATGCACTTTTTGGTCGTAAAAAAATTTGTAAAAAGTATGCGACATTTGAAGCTGCTCTAGACAGCATAGTGGGGGAAATCATCAGTCGCTCGCGCCAAAGTTGAATTCAAACATTCAAATTCGTAAAAGTTGTCATAACATTCAAACAAATTGATGAATTTTGATCATTTTTTTTAAACTGGGCTAAACTTTTTTCAGGAATTCAAATTTCCGATTTGTTTTTTGAAAAATTTATAAATAATGTCAAAAAATTATTAATTAAAAAATTTTTTTTTGTTTCTTTTTAAATTCATTTTTTCAATTTTTTTATTTTTAACTTCTCGAATAATAAAAGCAACACTAATTTATTATTTTCACATTAAAAGAATTAAGGTTTTAGGAAAAATGCTATTCACACAACTTTTTTCTTATTCAAAATTAGGTATTTTCGAAATTATGATAATTAAATATATTTTGAATATAAATAATATGATTTTAATGAGAACTATGAAAATAATTATGAAAATCACTCTTTTTTTGGGGTCGAAAAGGTATGTAACCCCTTAAGTATCTTAAATATTAATTATATAATTTTAAGAATTGTTAAATAATAAATTAATAATACAAGTAAAATTATATTATTAAATATAATATTATATTTTGTTTATTTACACCATAATCACGGTACCCTGTAATCAATATCAACCCTCAACATTCTCCCTTTCAAAGATTCCTGTTGCAACTTGTTCAGGGTACCTCACTGAATATTTTCTGACAAGAAAGATCAAAATCCATCGGACTCTTTTTTTAATTTTTGTGTTATAAATAGTACCTCCGCGCCAAATTAGCTGAGTTTGATAGGCTGAAAACATTATTGAAAGGCAGTGACAAGTAATATTTAATTTAGATTGCTCTTGGATCCGTGAGATGTATCTATTTATGAATTGTTTTAATTTGATTATTACATTAATTATTTTGTACAGTTTATTATAATTTTCTCCTTATTTAAATTACAAAATATAGGATATTAAGATTTTCTTAACTTCTAATTCAAAAATTTTATTACTGACAAAATCACAAAAAGATGTTCATTTTATTATATTTTGTTTTGAAAATTTGATAACGTAACTGTTACATATTAGGAAATATTGATAATTTTTTAAATTAACCTTATTTTTATAAAACTTGACAGACAATTTGAAAGATACGAAGATGAGATTTTTTTTAGAATATTTACAGTTTTCCGGAAATGATCATAAAAACCATTTTTTTAATTTGGCGCTAAAAACACAAAAATTAAAAAAAGAGCCTGATGATTTTGATCTTTCATTTAGTAGAATATGCAAAATCTAACACCCCTATTTTATATTACCATCGAAATATTTTGTTAAATTTACTTCTACATTCAATTATTTATTAAAAGGAAGGCTCCGAAGATAAAGTGAATTTTTACTTGGAGAAAAATATAAATTTCGATTATTTATATCATTAGTAAATTTTTTTTTAGATAAAATATAGGAAAATTAAACGTCAGGTTCTCAGCTTTATTTCAATGTGAATTAAAACTTTGTTCAGGACATTTTTAATGTATAAAACAGTTTTGTATAAAACCTCAAACAAAACTCCCCGAAATAACCAAATCATTTAAATATTTATTTAAAAAAAATTAAAATTGTTTATGTGTTCTGATGTTTTATAATAAATGTAAACTAAGAAATAAAATATATCATTAGCATCATTACGGAAATGCAACACCACGATTTGAACCCTTAAGTCTGTATGGTGTTGTCTGTGTATAGTGTGTTTTGTCAAGAGCCATCAACCATAGGAGCTGCGCCTAGGCGTGCTCGACCAAGGGAAGCTATGAAAATCTCTGGCTAAGTGTCGGTTGTAAGAAACATGTGGACTATACCATTCCTTTTTTTTAATTTTCGCATTACTTGTTTATAAAGATTAAATTATCTTGAAAAAACAGAATAAAAAAAATCCTACTTTTAAAAATAAAAAAACTGCGAAAATTCCATTTTATAAAAGAATTTGTAGTGTGTATATATAATTTTTTTTTATTAGGTAATAAACATTTTGATTAATTATCAATTATTAACGAAAATGCTTCGAAAATTTGAATTTTTTTGCTTTTTTTTAAATTCATAGTGAAGTGCGAATCCTGATATAGTCAATTCTTTTGTTAGAATATGGCCCATGGGTCCCGGCACCCTTAAGGATAGATCCTACTATGGGATGAGGCTTTATTGATGGACTACGGTGGAATAGCCCCTCAAAGAAGTATTCACGTATGATTTGGCGCTAAGAATACTTTTGGCGAAATACGACCGGAGAATATCTATGCAGAGGATTCTGGGCGACGGTAAGGATATCGGTTTATAAACCCCCCCCACACCCCTTTTTCCATGCATAAATTAATTTTTTTTTCTCTTTCACCTTTTTTTTTAACCGACAGATTAGCTCGGTCCGATAGTGTTCGGTTTTCTGTTAAGTTAATTCATTTCGGTGTTGTGCGTGCGATTTGAATTAAGTACTTAAGTGAACGCGTGGGATCAGCATCTCACGGTGTTCAATTATTACGCACGAAAAAGGGACTATCTCACGCGTCGGAGTTCTCGCTTCTACACAGTCTCTCATATATTTCTCATGGCAACCATCAATTTTGGTCAGCTCTTGATAATTTATCTTTTGAGTATTCATTTTTAATTATTAAACAAGTAAATTCAAGTGTAATTTATTCGGTCGTCTCTCAGTAATAATCTCAAGTGTGAAAATAAAGGTTTTCTCTTAGAAACTCTAGTTTTTTCTCACAAAGACGAAGGCGTGCATTTTGCCGTCAAGGTCGCCGCTTAAATTTACAAACTCAATTAAAGACTATAAGGTGATTCTCAATAACATTTAAATTGTGAAATCAATTATAACAAAATTCCTCAATAAATAAATCTTTTTTTGTGTGTTTTAACCTTAAAAATTTCATAGTGAATTTAACCTGAATTTATTTCCCACTATTCCTATTTTTGATATAAGACTAATCTCAACGAACCAAGGAAATTCTCAAGTTTATCGGTCTCTCTCAAACAGATAGATGCCTGGCTCAGTGAGCGGACCAAGGGTACTTGGTTCGCACCTATTAGCCTGGGATTTTTCCGGCATGTGAGATAATCTGAGCGGGAGGTTTGACGTCGAGGTATAATGATGTGCACTGTCGATTATTGTCCAGTACACACCGTTAAAACTCGGCTGTCGATATACCGGTTGTACTCAGGAGAGGTTTTTTGCAGTTTCCCTCTTCTCAGGCGAGAAAACCCATTGACAGGTGGTCCAGGCAAATGCGAGTACTCCTAACCTCAAAAGTCGTTCTGTAGAAACGTAAATCTAGTTGGTATATAAGTGTGTATGTTCTGACAGTTGGCCTAGCCTCAAGTCATTTAAGAAAAAAAAACCCTTTTTTAGAGCTCATTCCGGGATCCGGTTATGCTCAGACACGAAGATGGCTACACAAAGATAGTGGTAGGAGGGGAGTTAAGCTGCACCGGGGAGGAAGAAATGTAAGTGTCCCCCCATTTTTTTTATCGGGATCAAGGCAAAAAAAATTTAATTTTATTACAAGGGCTTCTTCGTTTTTGTACCCCTCCTCTTTTTTTATTCCCTTGAAGGATCTGTTGTCCCGTGCGCCACCACGTTTCGGAGCATATGCTGCGCGGGAGGAACTTTTCCTCTCATTTATCGAAGAGTTTGTTCCCGCAAACGGGGAAATGCTGTGCTTTCGATCCCGCTGGCAATTGGTAATAAAATAAAAAAATAATTAATTATTGTGTACGTACTATTTATTTATATTTTTTTCACTTATTTATCATTATTACTATTATTATTTTTTTTTAATTTTCTTTTTTTTTAGTGTTACGATGTTCCGGTGGACGAAGCGCTCGAGACAGTAAGCCCGGTTTCGCCGTCGGGAGCACACCCGAGTAATTTAAGATTCTTCTTCTTTATTTTAGTTTTCAAGGGGGGGGGGTACTTGCTGCTTTCTAATTTCTCCTTGATTTACGCAAAAGAATTTGTTGGCATTAAGTTACTCAATTTTAAAAATCTTAAAAAAAATATTTGTTTGTGTTTTTGCTCTCTTTTTTTGTTTAGGCAAAATAGGGGCCTTGTTAAACCCATCCACTATGTAGGCTAAAATAATCTTTTTTTAAATTTTTTTTCGGGGTTATTGATAGTTGGGTTAATTAAAAGCGACGGTTCACAGGCTGGTCTCTCTTTCAAATCGTAGATGGGGATCCCGTTCAAACAAGCGTGGATTAATGTTGTTGATTTACAGGACTTCCAGTCTCGCTCCGTGAGTAGAAGATAAGTATGCTGTTCTTCATCAACGATAAGATAGTCATGTTTGGTCTTGACATAAACTCTTATCGTTTTATTTGCTATTGCCTTTTGGATGGTAGGGAGGGGGTGCATCTTCAATGCCTGATAATTATATTTTTCCAGTAGAGGAATATCAACGAGAATTTTTAATTGGTGATTGACACATAAAATGGTGACGATGGAGATCGGTATCAATTCGTCGATGCTGACTGCAGGTCTAGGTAAAGGGAACTGTACTTCGGTAAGGTGATCCTGGACGTCACGTAGGATGGGCTCCAGCTGCTCAGATGAAATTAGTCCTAGGTGTAGTCTTCCTTGTCTGGCCATAAGGACAGCTTCCAGCATAGTTTGTGTGACTCGAATGTTGTGGTTCAGTCCTGTCTTCAATGCTCCCAGTAGGTTAAATATTGCATCCCTTTTTTCTAAGTCGACTTTAACCGCTAATTGGTTTTCTTCATTTTTAATGAGCAGGTCCAGTTTTTGATTAATATTATTTATTAGGAAGCTATGTTTTTCGACTTGGGTGTGGAGTGTGTCGAGCTGAGATCTCACAACGTGGGTTTGACGTCCAACCAGGTGAGATAGATTGGCTTGCGCGGAATTAAATTCCTGGATGATGGCATCGTATCTTTCTCCATCTTCGTAGTTCAAAACACCGGCGATGGGACCAGCTATTTTCCCTAGGAATCCAAGTAGGGGTACGCTTCGCCTCATTCGTAGTTGAGCTGTCATCTTCTTCGGCATTAGTTTGCGGTTATTTTCTAATTCGGTGATTTGGGTTTGGATCTGCTCCTGCAGTTCGGAAGCCATTTCCCATTTATTCTCCCAAGGGTGGTGGACTACAAATTCATGGCACCAATTCTTTTCAGATGCGCAGTAGTTCTTCAATTTCTCCAATCGGGCCTTCAGGTCGCCGATGTATCCATGTTGCCGGCTTATGTCCAGGAAGATGGTGACTCTCCAGTTGGTAACAGATCTTCTCACAGTACCAAGATGCTCGTAATATATCCCCCTAGTAACAGGCAGCGGGGTAATTTGGAACTGCTGTCCCTCGAAAATCCTTGGAGGTGAGTTGGATCCATAGACTGCTATTGGGGCTAGGAAAGAGGTTAGACAAGTCAGGAGGAAGACGGTTGGTCCTTTCATCTCGACGTTCCTTTTCCTAAAACGAATTAAGTGTTAACATTGACATTAAAAAGATATTAGTTACAAATAGGTAACCAATACCTTGTCTTTATGTTTGGCGAACCTGTCACCATTTTCATTTTCCAGAATAACATTATTGTTCTGGGTAATGTCTACCACCCTATAAGAACCCCTTGCCCTGTCGTCAAACTTGTTTGTTCTTACCTCCTTGTAGGTATATACCTGGTCTCCAATCATGACACTAGAAGGTCGAGCTTTGCGATCATAGAACTCTTTAGAACGACATTTTGCCTTTCTTAGAGTTCCAGCCGCTAGGTTTTGAAGCTCAGTCATTCGTGTGACAAGATCTCTCAAGTATGTCCGCTGTATCTTCGTGACACGTTTAGGGGATGGTCCGGTCCGAAGCACACTCCTATACCTGCTCTAGGCCTCGTTTCACCGTTGTCTCCACACGCACCATCCACATAAACGTCTGTGTATAGTTCACTTAACAAGGGGATCAAAAATATTGGGGTTTTAAGGGATACTGGGGCTACTTTTGGTAGCACAGGGTAGTTTAGAGGTTGGACTTATTGGAACACTCGGGAAGGCACTACGGTCTTTTCGGAACACTGGAGGATCTGAATCTTCTTCACTTTCACTTGAGGGGAATTGTTCATCTGAAGAAGAATTAGGGGATGCTGAATCTTTTAGGGTTTGGAGGGCTGAGGTGGTTCTTTTTCTCAATCTTTTGGCCACGCAACTGACATCAGGATATGGTGAGCTCACGACTGCCGGAGGCTTGTAGGGCTATTCTCCATCGGGTTCCTTGGGCTTGGTGGAACCTTTGGGTCTTTCGGGGCGTCGGGGTAGAGGTTCGGCTCTTGAAGATGGGCCAGGGAGTTAAAAGTTGTCGGCGTTCATTCTCATGGGTCGATCGCATGACGTAGCACTTGCAAGCCGCATTTTAAATGGAGGTGGGCTTGAAACCAGAAAGGTGCAGGGATGGTCGATCTTTTCGTAGGGAGTCTTGATTTCTGGTCTACAGTTAAATTTTCTCCCTTTTCCGCAGAGTCTTTAGGTAGGGCTTCGGATGACTTAGACTTTGGGTTTGGTTTCAGAATTGTCTCCTTTTTCGATTGAGACGATGATCTAGTGTAAGGTCTTGTGGAAGAAGAACAAAGGTTGGGATGGATTCGCACTCTTGGGGTACTTTTTCGCATTATCATTTTTATTGTCATTTTTATTGTCTTTAATAGGCAACGCACGGAGTGGTAGAAGTTTTTGGGTAGGGTCCCTTTTAGGGATGTTGATTTCGGCATCTGCAGAACTGTCTAGGGATGAATCGGTCCAGTCCGACTTGGAGCTAAAACCGGAGCACTGATCATTTTTAACTGACTTTTCTCCCACAGGGTTATTTGACAGGGCTTGCACAATTCGATTTACTTTACCCGGTTTGTACTCGAATTGATATTGATAATCCTGAAGTCTCAGCCTCCATCTTGAGAGCCTTGCTCCTGGATTATCAATATAAGACATCCAGTGAATGGGTTCGAAATCACACGCCAAGATAAATTCTCGACCGTACAAATAAGGTCGAAAATGCTCCACGGTGTGCAATATCGACAAACATTCTCTTTCTGCCTTGGGGTAATTTAGTTCGTTCTTATTAAGGACTTTTGAGAAGTTGCTCACAGGTAGCTGTCTACGCCATCTACCTCTTGGGTTAGCATTGCTCCCACGGCATATTCCGACGCGTCAGTTGTTAACTTGAACGGTCTCATTTAGGGCTCTATAATCGATTACCACCCTCCACTTCTTTTCCCCCAAAGCGTCTAGTTTCTTGGGAACGATTAAAAGTGGAGAGTTATAGTCAGTGTGAGAAAATATAAAAATTTTACAATGGTCCCAACTAAAAGTAGCAAATAAAACCAACACAAAATTAAATTCAAAATAAATTACCCAAAATTGAAGAAACCAAAATTGACTCAAAATGATAAACTCAAATATTAACTAATCCTGTAAAATTCTTATTTCTTGCTATCTCTTTGCTGTACAGAGACATGGTGCAAGTCACCTTCGGAATTGTATTTGAACCACAAAATTAACGAAATCACAAAGTTGGGCGCCAGGCTCACCGATGAGCCGTCGTCACCATCAAAATTATTTAAACAATGGTTTCTGAGGAGACAAGACCACCAGGTTAACTCCTCAGCAACGATTGAATATTAACTAGAATTCAAAACAATAGTGTAGAGAAAACGAGACCACCAGGTTAATTTCTCTACGACTATTCCACACAAAATACCCAAAATTACTCAAACAAATTCCCAAAATATCTCCAATTCCAACAAAAGTAGTTCAAATACAATTTACCGGTACGTAACTAATTTACTCTGGCTAGCGCGTCACAAAAGGGAAAGCATTGGGCATGGGGTTTTGTTGGGAGCGTAAATTCGCCACAAAAAAAAATCAAATCATAATCGATAACTATTAACAAA
This sequence comes from Leptopilina myrica (nomen nudum), assembly GCA_032872475.1. NCBI lineage: Eukaryota > Metazoa > Arthropoda > Insecta > Hymenoptera > Figitidae > Leptopilina > Leptopilina myrica (nomen nudum). The sequence continues at coordinate 18,042,720 of CM065461.1, forward strand.
ATTGTATTTGAAACCAACTTTCGGCTATTTACAAAAATCAGACTTTTTCATGATATTATTCTCACAATAAGTTAACGAAATATAATTTTGGGCCATTTTTGATAATTTAGGACGGCAAAATTAACCAAGGTTTGGCACCAAACGATCCAACAAAAGATTCGAAACAAGGACGCGAAATTTACAAAGTATTCATTTCCGCCAAACTAAAATATTTCACAAAATTGGTAATATTCTACACAAAAGCCATAACGTGAATGATTACAAAAAAAATCATGATAACCTACTTTTATTTTACTAACGAAATTTAAATTCTACTCACGAGAAACGCGACATTTTTGAAAATTTACCTGGCGAAAAAGAAAAGATCACTATACGAGGCACCATGAAGTTTTTCAAACTCAGGAATATACATTTTAAACACAATAATCACAGCAATGATTCGAAATGAACACCTTTACTATTATTAAAATTGAATTTAGCCATTTTAGACTGTTTCAAAATCGCAAAAGAACCAAAAAAAATCACAAGGTCAAAAGTGGCGTCATTCCGAAAAGCAAAGTGAAAAATCCACATTCTCGATGCAAAAAAAAGGTATTTTGTTCGGCAATATAAATAATAAATGAGAATGTGAATCTTTATGAAATTGAGCATCGACTCACCAAATGAACGTAAATCGGCTACAGCTCTCGAAAAGCCCACAAACAGCGAAGTTCCTCGTGTTAGACACTCTTCTCTTAACAAAACGTAACGAATGACAATCCAATTTTCACGAAATTTAATCTCTATGGTTGCTCTCGCAAGTGTGTCGAGCACGTTTCTCGTAAATTCGCCGGTAGCGTCTCATGACGAGCCCAACCAAACCTACGGTGCTCGCGCGCGCCAATAGTTCGTGACAGCGCCGTAGCGGCAAAACAATTCAAATTCAAAACGAAATAATTCGACGAAACGCAAATTAATTGTTTTTGATCATTCAAACATCCGTTCCATAATAATAATAGTAATAACCGTAGAACATAAATACTATATGACAAAAATTCGGCAATGTAGTAATTAATATAGCAAGTTATTTACATTCAAAATTTATAAATTAGAAATATCGACCACAACGATAACCAAATAACTAATAGAATATTTAATTGACTAATCAGTCGACGAACTAAATTAAGTAAATATAATTAGCGAAAAATTACAGCAATAAAATAGTTGCAAAAATCATTTTAAATCAAATCAAAATACGTAAATAAATACACTAATTTTAATTGGCAAGACTAATAAATTTTTATGCTACTGAAAATTACCAAACTACAAAATTAGCAAAACTTACTACTCCAAGGTATTAGCAAAATTAATAAAATAAAATCGCCGAAATTAACCAAATTTAGCAAAATAAAAAAAACGTAATAACATTAATAATAATAATAAGCGAGAGCTATTTTTCAAAATTGAGGTCAGGAACTCTTCTCCAGGTGGAACAACAGTGAGTTGGAGTTGTAGTCGTCCACAGCCATAACCAATTTTTATCGAGGCTTTCGATGAATAGAATGTCGACGAGGCCTCTGTCGACAATCTTGTTGGTGCACCCAACATTAACTGATAACAGCATATAGAAGTGGCTCATCCATGTGAGTGTGGTGTGCGTGTAAAAATTCCAAAATTGGATTTGGTCCGAAACCAAACCACTTGATGTGTTAAAAAAAAACAACAGGCGAAAACTGCCAAATATTAAAATTCCTTCCAATATCCAAAATAAGGCAAAACCAGCCGAAATACGGCATCCACAGGCCAAAATACAGTGCCAAATAGGCAACAATAAAAACAAGGTCATCACAACCCCAAAATAAAATGCGAGATCGAACTGCCAGTAAAGCATCAAACAGCCAAAGTCTGACAGCAAATCGCCAAAATGCAGCATCGAACAACCATAATGTCTCGAGAGTAAGTGTGCGGCGTCAAACAGCCAGCAGGGCATCGAACAGCCAGTGTGATGTATGGTTGAACCAGAAACTCCTCCAAGACTACTATCGTTCCTTAGTTGTGGTGGTGTAGAATGATGTCCAAAAATAGCTCACAGCGAACATAAAAAAAATAATGCAGTAAACAAAAAAAAAAAAATAATAATAAGCGCAAAATCATTGTGGTCGATCGCAGAGCAGAGATTAAAGCAGAAAAGTGTCCGACAGGAGAAGACCATTTTCTCCTAAATTTAATTTCTCAAATTATTAACTCGGATGTAACGTGTAAAAAGTTCACGTTACAACTCCTCCCTCTACACCACGTGAGCGGGTCAATCCGCCACGCAATGTATAATTCAAAACTAAACAAAATTTCAAAACCAAATTAACCGCAAATTTATTTATGGATCAAGTCGACAACAAAATCTCAAACTTTTCTGCTCGAAATGCTCCAGCCCGCTTTCGACCATTATCAACACAAACTTAATTTTAATCATGCGTAATCAAATAATTCATCATTAGCAAATTTGTGAATTTCTAAATGTTTCAAATTAATACTTTAATTAGAGTGTTTATTCAAGTATTATTTGCTTCTAAAATCGGGACACGACAAAATGAATTCTATATAATTTAACTTTATCTTAACAACTTCAAATTTAAAACAAAACTATTTTCAATATTAAATGACACAATGTGCTACCCCGATACCGAGCTAGTGCTCTGGAAGAAATATTAGCAAACGCTACAAAAAAAACGCAATCCATAGTTTTCTTTCATGTGATTTATTACTCTATTAAAAAAGGTCACAATAAAATACTACCTTATTTAGATCAGAAAATAAAATTGTTTATTTCTTCAAGACACAAAGATACATACTAAACAAAACGTATCATTTAGAGATTTTTCATAAATGTAATTAGAAGAATGCACAACGGTGCTAACAAAATGATATATAATTTTTATGTATTTATTTCTTATGTTTTTGTTTTTATTTATTTATTTATTTATTTTTTTTTTTAACTAGTCAAATCAGAAGTTATATATTTAAACGAAACTTGTTTGAAACGATCGGCGAGGTGTGATTCAAACTATAAAAAAAATATACTATTTCTTTCTGTTTAAATACAACATTATATCTCTATCCAAATAATCATACGAAAAAAAAAGGTTTCATCGAGATATATGCTCAAATCAGAAAAGAGTCCAACGGGACTGGGGATTTGTCGGTTTAAGCGAGCCAAAACTAGATGACAGAGTATAAGTACTATAGGTCATATTCGACCAAGTAATAAAAGTAGTGCAACAATTATTGCGATTCTCAATTTAGTTACAAAATAAAATATTTATTACTTTCTCGATATCAAATTATGATAATAGTCAACTTTTAACCATAAAAAAAAATTTACTTTGTAATAATCTAATATTAGTTCGAAAGGAAAACGTAAGAGATTCTCATAAAAGAAATAACGATTATAACAATTCGTTTCGGGACAGGGAATAAGCTATTGTTTTCGTGACTTGCGGAAATAGTCCTTTCCTTCGATCTTTTTCTTTCCGTCACAATCGGGACAATTTAGTGATGTATATCCAGGCAGTCCGCAATGGAAACAAAATCTGAACAGAAAAGGCTTGGGGCAAGAAGGATAGCGATGGCTAGGATCGGCACAATTCCAGCAACCAATTTTTGGTTTTGATTGATAGCGCGAATGAACGGGCTTTGATAATGGAGGGGACGGATCTCGGAGGGGGGGCTCTTTTCGTTTTATCGACTTATTTTCCTCGACGTGTGTAGAGGTGGTGGGGGCGTGACAACGTTTAGGGTGGTTTTTGTCTTCCAATATTTTGTCGTCTTTAGAATTCTCGGGTTTTGAAGTCACGTCAAGCAAATTTTCAAGTTTGGAATTCTTTACAGGAATTATTTTAGGAATGGTTCCAGTATATTTAGTAGTAGGATTTAAAGTCACGGGGTTTTTGTCATTTTCTTTAGTCGTATCGTCTTTCTGCGATGGTGGGGCGTCCTTGGAAGCGATAGAATGTTGTCCATTCACAGAAGGCATCATGACTGGATTTTTCGTAGAATTTGCATCGGGTGTCGGTACGCTAGGATTCAGGTTGGCTTCGACTGTCGGCGGCACGGATAACTGAGTCGAGTGATCCAACTTCGGTTCGTCAGACTGCGGTTTGTTAGGCAGAAGGTGTGAGGGTAGTGCAATAGAAATAGCAGAACCTTCACTTACAGATTCTGATGATCTTGTTGACTGTGAGAAGTTTGAGTGGAGCGGACGATCGTCGTGGACAACCTCAATTGAGACTGGAGGTATAAGGACAGCGCATCTGTCGCAGTAAACCTTGATTGCATCTTTCTGCGAGTGATCCGATGATGGATTCATTTTCTCTGGATTGCAGTTCTTCCTTAGTTTTCTAATCTTGGTTTTCAGCTTGGCGGTACGACAGCGTTCCTGGTCCAATTGAGAAACTAACTTGTGCAGAGAGACTACCAGCCGATATGATTCTGCTTGTGATTTCGCCAAGGATTCCTGCAAACGTAGGCGGGTCATTGGTTGAAGAATATCGGACTCAGCGAGGGAATCAACTAGCGGTCTATCGTCAGTCATCGTGAGCGGTCTCAGCGAATAATCCTAAAATTTAGAACGAGAGTGAGTAAATATCATAAAAGTGGAAAACATAACAAAAAAAATACGAATGGGAACATTACAATTGATTTATTCTCGTGCTTTTTTGAGATGGACTCGGTCTTTCCTTGGAAATTTCCTAATACAATTGGGACAATTTACTGAAGTATACCCTGAGTTTCCACAAAGATAACAAAATTTACTCGTAAAAGCTTTCGGGCATGACGAATATCTATGGCCAATATCTAGGCAATTCCAACATCTCGGAGGTGTGGCGTCAGCCATGGCGCAGGGTCTCAGAGAATATTCCTAAAATTAGAATGTAAATAAGTCCCAAAAAAAAATTATTAAATCTCAAAATTTTAATCTTTATTTATTTACAAAATTTATTTTTATCTATTAAAAAAAAATGAATTTATTTACAAAATTATTTTTATTAAAAAAAATCAATCTATTTACAAAAATTAATTTATATGCAGAAAATTAATTTTATTTATACAAAAAAAATCAATTTTATTACAAAAAAATTTATTTATTCGTATGGATTAACATTGTCGTTGGGACCGCGATAGGGTTTCAGGTCTTCAATATGAACTTTTCCCACCTTTTTATTATTTAAATCACTAATATCATATACAAGTGACGAATATACTTTGGAAATCTTAAAGGGTCCAGAAAAAGGAGGACACAATTTGGCGGCAATATTTTTCTCTTTTGAAGATAGTTGGTGTGTACGCGCTAATACTAAATCACCAATGTGATAACGAAATTCTCTTCGTCGAAGATTATAGTATTTTGATTGTCTCGCAAATGCATCGTCGAGATTTTTAATAACCCAATCGCGAACTATATTCATTTTTTTCATTTTTTCATTCCAACTGGACGGAGATTGAGTTTCTACTTCGGTAACATTTTCAACCTTTTTGCGCAAACTATTAATGGGTTTAGGTTCGCAACCTAAATTCAGAAAAGCAGGAGTGGCTTTAATACTGCTATGATAAGCTGTATTGTACGCGAACTTAAATTCGGGAAGATGCATATCCCATTCTCGGTGATCCTTTTTTACAAAGGAAATAATCATCGTCTTCAACACTCTATTCACTCTTTCTACAGGGTTTGCCTGTGGGTGATATGGTGGCGTAGTAGAGTGGAAAATATTATATTCTTTAGCCAAAGATCGAACAACGCTATTAATAAACTCAGTACCGTTATCGGTCAAGATCACTTGGGGAGTACCCCAACGGTTAATCACGAGTTCTCGAAACAATTCGCAAATTTTCTTTCCGTTCGCTACCCTTAAGGGGGCACACTCAATCCACTTAGTGAACAAATCTTGTATTACCAAGATGTACTGGAATTGAGCTTTGCTACGAGGAAGGGGTCCAATGATATCTAACGCAACGACAGTCCAAGGTTCTTCGGTAACGCGACGTCCCATGAGACCTGGAGGAAGAGATTGGTCTACCTTGCAAGAACTACAAATGGAACAATTTCTAATATGCGCTACTACATTTCGGAAACAGTGCGGCCAATAATAACTTTTAGTAATTCGCAAATACGTCTTTTGAGCTCCAAGATGGCCCGATTGAGGATCGTTATGAGCTTCAACAATAATATCTTTCTGCTCATTTTCCTCCGGAACATATTTCCACGCGTCAAGATCTTTGTCTAAAGATTCTAAATACAAGTCAGGTCGATAATAATATAGACGTTTGTCTATAATTTTCCAAAGGGGGAATTTTTCGGGAAATTCGGCTACAGTCATATATCGTCTAAGATACCACGAGTCATGAGGATCTTTGACTACATTCAAGGTCTCAGTACTTATATCTTCGCTAATACGAGAGAGTGCGTCGGGCACGTGATTTAGGGAACCTTTTCGATAAACAATTTCATAATTATAACCCATCAGAGCTAGAGCCCATCGACCCAAACGACCAGAAGGTTTCTTTAAGTTGTCGAGCCATTTTAAGCTAGCGTGATCGGTTATAACAGTGAAATGAGAAGCGGCTAAATAATAATCGAATTTTTCAATTGCCCATTTCACGGCTAAACATTCTTTCTCAGTGACCGTGTAGTTCCGCTCGGCAGCATTCATAGATCTGCTCGCGTACGCAATTACACGTTCAACGCCATCTACATTCTGCGACCATCTTCGTTAACCAGGTAACCAAGGTAACGAACCTGCGTACAACAAAATTCGCATTTTTCAGGACTAAGCTTCAAACCAGCTACTTTAATAGCATCTAGAACTTTTTTCAGCCAATCTAAATGTTCGGAGAACGTCTCAGTGACGATAATTATGTCGTCTAAATAGACAAAAACAAAAGGATCCATATTTTTGACGACTCCGTCTAACAACCTCTGAAAAGTTGCTGGGGCGTTGGTAAGCCCAAACGGCATTCTTTTAAATTGAAAAAGTCCACGTCCTGGGACAGTAAAAGCTGTTTTCGGACGGCTATCAGGGTGAAGTGGAACTTGCAAAAAACCTTTTTGCATGTCTAATTTCGTAATAAATTTCGCGTGACGTAATCTGTCCAAAATGGCGCTAATATACGGAATCGGATAAGCGTCTTTTTTAGTAACACCGTTAACTTTACGGAAGTCGAGGCATACGCGATACGTACCATCAGGCTTTCTGACCATGATAATAGGCGAAGACCAATCTGAATCTGACGGTTCGATGACGTCATCTTTGATCATTTCGTCTATTTCTTTATGCATTTCAGCAAGTACTTTTGGCGAAACTAAATAATACCTTTGTTTAATCGGCAAGGCATCACCAGTATTAATTACATGCTGAGCTTTGTTAGTCAGTCCGAGTTTATCGCAAGGAGGGGGTAATTCGCGTTTTAGAAAATCGGCTAATTCATCCGCTTGTTGTTTAGTAAGTTCGCGAATTCCGAAACAGACGTTATTAACATTATCTTCATCTTTAAATTTAAATACGCGATCAGGACTATGCTGGAAGAACCAAGACCTATTTTCAAAATTCGTCACTATTTGAAAAGTTCGCAAAAAATCAAGTCCTACAATTAGCGAGTACGGGAGACTATTTAGTACTCGAGCATTGATCTCTTTACTTTGACCTTTAAGATCGATTGGTAACAAAACTTCTTTAGATACAGCTTCGACTTCGCCATTCGCAAATTGAACCTTACCAGAACTTTCAATAATTTTTAGATTGAGCTTTTCGATTAATTCGACTCCTTTAGAGCCTATAAAAGTGCGAGAAGCTCCGCTATCAACAAGGGCTGTGAATGGTATGCCTTGTATCTCGAACTCGACAAATAATAAAGATTCGGTACGGTTCAATAATATCGCATTATATGATAGTTCTGCTGTTTTTAAACTTTTAAAAGAAAGTTTTAAATTTAACTTACTCACGTCAATGTCTAATTTTTCAGAATGATTACTGTCAAACAATAAATTGCAATTTTCATTATCCGAATCGAAAGGTAAAGAAGTTTCGCTAAATATTTCGCAATCTGAATCGAGAGATAAGGAAGATTCGCTATTAAAACCACAATGTATATGAGCTTTATCGATTATGATATTGGCGGGCTCTAAAGTACTAGTCGGAACCGAGTTAGCCCTAATTGACGGTTCCCTTATTTGTTTCCCTGGCACACGGTGCAATTGGGACGAGTGACGTCTCGTTTACCGCAGCCAAAACAATAAATGTTTCTAGGTTCCGTGCAATCGTAACTCCTATGTCCTACTTTACTACAGTTCCAACACGTAAGATCATTATTTCGCGATCTCGGAGAGTTGTTGGAAACATCGTCAGAAACTTTCTCTTTAACTTGTGATTTTGTCTTATTCCGGTCGTTATTATTATTTTTAATCGAGTTTTTCTCTTTATTTTTATCGGTCGGTTTGCTAGTTTTCTTTTCATTCGCTAGAAAGAAATCATCGACTTCTTCTTCGGAAGATTCGGCTACAAAATTCAAATTTTCTTTTCTTTTATGGATATTACGACCGCGAGGTTCTCGATACGCGAGATCCGGCAGCAAAGATCGCTCAGGAGTGGGGGGAGGTCTATACGACTTCGCCACACGATAAGTTTTCTCAGCGGCTATTGCGAGATCTTCGAGTAATTCACGAGACACGGCTTCATATCGGCGAACGGCAACTTGTAGTCTAGGAAGTAAGTTACGATGGGCGTAACTTATTTCTTCCATCTCGGTGAGAGGTGGGGAGACACGCTCGAACATTGACCACATACATGTCAAGTAATCCGCTACTCTCTCGTTCTCACCTTGCGTTCTACGATAGATTTCCTGTCTAAGCTCGAATTGGAAATCAGCGTCTGCGAAACGAGTCCTAAAAGCGCGAGTAAATTGATCGAAAGTTCGCCATTGATATTTTGAACCTCGAAACCAATTTAGCGCAACACCAGATAAGAAAAACGGAAGGATCTTCAACAAGTCTTCGTCTCGAATCGGAAAAAAGGTTCTACCTTCCTCGAGGCGACGCAAAAATGACTCAGCGTCCTCTTGACTAGAACCAGCGAACCTAAGGTTCCATTTGCGCATAGTTCCGTAAGCGGAGGCAGCGGAAGTGCCATAAGGGCGTGATCTTGGTCGATAATTATTTTCATAGTTATCGGAAGCATCACTATAGTCCGAAGCGTAATTATCAGTGTCTCGATAGTGTCGATAATAATTATTCTCACGAGGAGGTCTGTCATAACGGTCACGACGAGGTACTCTATTTTCGTACGGCGATCGAGAGGAACTTTCCTGAAATCGAACGCTACGAGATTCAGGTTCAAAGCGAGAATGATGTCGGTAATCACCTCGGCGAGATCCGGACATTCTTCCTTCAGGAACAGGCTCGAAATTTTCATATGCGCGAGTTCTAGTGTTAGTATAATTTTCGTCTCGAGTTTCTCTAGGTGGACGAATAGGTACTGTGTCATGGTAATTTCTATGGTTACGCGACGTGGTGAAGTCTTCGACAGGGCGAGTAGAGTCTAACCTTCTGTTTGTGTTCTTTATTCCAATACTCATTCTATCGAATTCTCTCAATACGGGAGTTTCGCTACGTCGAATTAAGTTTTGTTGTATTTCGCGATTTCGCTCGAAAGTGTCGACTATTTCGTCATTGTCTTGTCTCCTAAGTTCTCTATCTCGATTTTCAAAATTCTCTACTCTATGAACTTCTTCGGCTCGAGTCCTGTGTATTGTTCCAGTGTAGGAGGGGGGAGCGCTTGTCAGGAGAGTAGGGCGCGAGGAGACTACGGTAGTGTGGAGAGGCGAAACGCTAGAAGAGGGGAACGTAGGCTCAGCTGATGCGGTGGGGAGGGAAGGACGAGAAGCACGTTCACCAGATGGGTCCAGAGAACCAATATCTCGACTTATTTCCTCCGTTATATTTCCGAAACCTTCATCGTCAGCTTCGCGATTTGTTTCTTCGCGAAACGAGCTTGACGCGTTTTCAGGTATGGTGTGAAGGTCATGCCTAGTTGCAGTTCCAATACCTGAGTCGGCAGACGATTCTCTACGTCCGTTTTCGTAACGAAAAAGTCTCTCTCGGAGAACAGGAACTATTCCGCTAATCGATAAATTTCGCGATTCTAGTTCCGTAACTAAATCGACTTTCCGAAGGGAATAAGCCCATTCGCGAATTCTTTTCGGTGACAAATTCATTTTAGTGCAAATAAAATTCAATAATAAACTTATAACTTTCAGAGAAACGGATTATAGAATTAAAAGATCGAATTCTATATCAATTTAGAATTTAAAAACGTCGAATATCCAAAAAAAAATCGATTATAAAATTACGCAAGTAAATATCGTACTACACGAAATATTTTTAAATTACAAATTGGGATTTACTGCGAAAACAATTCTATTTTAAATTCAGGAAATTCTCAATGCTTTATCCGAAACCATTAATTCGGTACAATTTTCGAAATTTAATAATTAAGGAAAAATAAACGCGCAAAATATTAATCGGAAAAATTTAAATACTTAATGCATGATATTTCGCTTCGTAAGAAAAACAATTTCCAAAATTCGATAATTTAGGAAAAATTAGAACACGAGAGAAAATTGCGCTAAGTCGCAAAAAAGGGATACATGCTTTGCAAATATATAATTAATTTGCAAACTAGTTTTAATTTATAAGGTCGACAATTTGTTAACCAAATAAATAATATACAACATATATTAATAATATACACAAAATTATCAAATCATCAATTTTATATACAGAAATCAAATATTCAGCAAAATAATAAATCACATAAATTGTTCAATATTATATAAAATAAAATAAGCACATGGTATCTAATAATATTTCATTCTGGGATTTGAGTTTGATAAACTTCGCTTATTTCGTGCCTGTGAGTCAGTGTCATACGCAAGGACATAAACACGATCTATTGTATTCGTAATTCAAACAAGTGTTTCGAAACAGCAAAATAAATTTATCAAAATTTTCTTGATTTAATGCGAGAATAAAACCAAATATATTTTTCGTAATCAAAATTTTAACTTTAATATTCAAATAACCGAAAATTAATTTTTCATAGCAACAAAACTTTCAAAAAAAAAAATTAGAATACTCTCTCAACAACAAAATTAAGTACAGCAAAAATGATTGTTAGGCAGCCCCACGTTGGGCGCCATTGTGAGAAAATATAAAAATTTTACAATGGTCCCAACTAAAAGTAGCAAATAAAACCAACACAAAATTAAATTCAAAATAAATTACCCAAAATTGAAGAAACCAAAATTGACTCAAAATGATAAACTCAAATATTAACTAATCCTGTAAAATTCTTATTTCTTGCTATCTCTTTGCTGTACAGAGACATGGTGCAAGTCACCTTCGGAATTGTATTTGAACCACAAAATTAACGAAATCACAAAGTTGGGCGCCAGGCTCACCGATGAGCCGTCGTCACCATCAAAATTATTTAAACAATGGTTTCTGAGGAGACAAGACCACCAGGTTAACTCCTCAGCAACGATTGAATATTAACTAGAATTCAAAACAATAGTGTAGAGAAAACGAGACCACCAGGTTAATTTCTCTACGACTATTCCACACAAAATACCCAAAATTACTCAAACAAATTCCCAAAATATCTCCAATTCCAACAAAAGTAGTTCAAATACAATTTACCGGTACGTAACTAATTTACTCTGGCTAGCGCGTCACAAAAGGGAAAGCATTGGGCATGGGGTTTTGTTGGGAGCGTAAATTCGCCACAAAAAAAAATCAAATCATAATCGATAACTATTAACAAAATTGTATTTGAAACCAACTTTCGGCTATTTACAAAAATCAGACTTTTTCATGATATTATTCTCACAATAAGTTAACGAAATATAATTTTGGGCCATTTTTGATAATTTAGGACGGCAAAATTAACCAAGGTTTGGCACCAAACGATCCAACAAAAGATTCGAAACAAGGACGCGAAATTTACAAAGTATTCATTTCCGCCAAACTAAAATATTTCACAAAATTGGTAATATTCTACACAAAAGCCATAACGTGAATGATTACAAAAAAAATCATGATAACCTACTTTTATTTTACTAACGAAATTTAAATTCTACTCACGAGAAACGCGACATTTTTGAAAATTTACCTGGCGAAAAAGAAAAGATCACTATACGAGGCACCATGAAGTTTTTCAAACTCAGGAATATACATTTTAAACACAATAATCACAGCAATGATTCGAAATGAACACCTTTACTATTATTAAAATTGAATTTAGCCATTTTAGACTGTTTCAAAATCGCAAAAGAACCAAAAAAAATCACAAGGTCAAAAGTGGCGTCATTCCGAAAAGCAAAGTGAAAAATCCACATTCTCGATGCAAAAAAAAGGTATTTTGTTCGGCAATATAAATAATAAATGAGAATGTGAATCTTTATGAAATTGAGCATCGACTCACCAAATGAACGTAAATCGGCTACAGCTCTCGAAAAGCCCACAAACAGCGAAGTTCCTCGTGTTAGACACTCTTCTCTTAACAAAACGTAACGAATGACAATCCAATTTTCACGAAATTTAATCTCTATGGTTGCTCTCGCAAGTGTGTCGAGCACGTTTCTCGTAAATTCGCCGGTAGCGTCTCATGACGAGCCCAACCAAACCTACGGTGCTCGCGCGCGCCAATAGTTCGTGACAGCGCCGTAGCGGCAAAACAATTCAAATTCAAAACGAAATAATTCGACGAAACGCAAATTAATTGTTTTTGATCATTCAAACATCCGTTCCATAATAATAATAGTAATAACCGTAGAACATAAATACTATATGACAAAAATTCGGCAATGTAGTAATTAATATAGCAAGTTATTTACATTCAAAATTTATAAATTAGAAATATCGACCACAACGATAACCAAATAACTAATAGAATATTTAATTGACTAATCAGTCGACGAACTAAATTAAGTAAATATAATTAGCGAAAAATTACAGCAATAAAATAGTTGCAAAAATCATTTTAAATCAAATCAAAATACGTAAATAAATACACTAATTTTAATTGGCAAGACTAATAAATTTTTATGCTACTGAAAATTACCAAACTACAAAATTAGCAAAACTTACTACTCCAAGGTATTAGCAAAATTAATAAAATAAAATCGCCGAAATTAACCAAATTTAGCAAAATAAAAAAAACGTAATAACATTAATAATAATAATAAGCGAGAGCTATTTTTCAAAATTGAGGTCAGGAACTCTTCTCCAGGTGGAACAACAGTGAGTTGGAGTTGTAGTCGTCCACAGCCATAACCAATTTTTATCGAGGCTTTCGATGAATAGAATGTCGACGAGGCCTCTGTCGACAATCTTGTTGGTGCACCCAACATTAACTGATAACAGCATATAGAAGTGGCTCATCCATGTGAGTGTGGTGTGCGTGTAAAAATTCCAAAATTGGATTTGGTCCGAAACCAAACCACTTGATGTGTTAAAAAAAAACAACAGGCGAAAACTGCCAAATATTAAAATTCCTTCCAATATCCAAAATAAGGCAAAACCAGCCGAAATACGGCATCCACAGGCCAAAATACAGTGCCAAATAGGCAACAATAAAAACAAGGTCATCACAACCCCAAAATAAAATGCGAGATCGAACTGCCAGTAAAGCATCAAACAGCCAAAGTCTGACAGCAAATCGCCAAAATGCAGCATCGAACAACCATAATGTCTCGAGAGTAAGTGTGCGGCGTCAAACAGCCAGCAGGGCATCGAACAGCCAGTGTGATGTATGGTTGAACCAGAAACTCCTCCAAGACTACTATCGTTCCTTAGTTGTGGTGGTGTAGAATGATGTCCAAAAATAGCTCACAGCGAACATAAAAAAAATAATGCAGTAAACAAAAAAAATAATAATAAGCGCAAAATCATTGTGGTCGATCGCAGAGCAGAGATTAAAGCAGAAAAGTGTCCGACAGGAGAAGACCATTTTCTCCTAAATTTAATTTCTCAAATTATTAACTCGGATGTAACGTGTAAAAAGTTCACGTTACATCAGAATTAGAATGACCTATTATCCCACTATTGAATTGTTTTAGAAGCTGTGCATCTATTTGCTCCAAAGCCACATTTGGGGACCTATACTGTTTTTTTCGGTTTACTTGGTCATCGATGGTCGGAATCCTATGCTGCACCCGATGCGTACAGGTGAGCATTTCCCCATTGAGATGGAAAATGTCGGAAAAGTCTTCCGCCCATCGATTTACCATCTCTTTTCCCTCTGGTGTTAAATGGGAGGTATACAAGGATTCCTTGACCTTACGAGTTCTATCAGAGCATTTCATGCCCACAACTTCTTGCCAATTTTCGGGATCAGAATCGAAAAATTCTTCTCCGGGCAATTTGCATAAATCAAACGGAATGAGCATCTGTGGTTCTATTTGTAGGTCAATGTCATCCTCCGTTGTGTTGATGGCCATCGCGTGGCAAACTCCGTCATTACTTATAGTCCAGTCGCCCTGTGTTTTTTCGTGCCAAAATTGATACCTGAAGTCTGATTGTGGATTTATATAGTGTGGAGTGGTAGTATGAATATGTATATGTTTCCCACTCAAGATTTCTCATGCTGCGCGTTATAAACAATTTTGAAGGTGCCGAAAAACAGTTTTTGATAACCGTTCTTTCCCATCAAATTTTAGGAGAAAAAATTGTTAATAAACGTTATAGAGCTCGAAAATACCTTTGAAATGATGGGTCATATGTTAAAATTGGTCCACTTGTTTACTTGCAAATGAATTTAAACCACTAAAAATGGCACTTTCTTATTTGTTTAATAACTTGAACAAAAGTTAACAAATTCTTTCGATATTTTCCAAAAATGTTCCTCTCAAGACCCTCAAGATGTGTGCTAAATCTGAACACGATTCGATAAATAGTTTATGAGAAATTCCATTTGTTAACTAAAAACATAATTTTTTAAAATGAATTTCTACATTTTAGGCCGGATGAAAATTAATTTTTTTTATTGTATTCTCTTCATGAAATGCCAAATCTATCAATCACAATTTGCAGCGAATTGAATTTTTACAAGAAAACTGGTATTTGGGGGGGAGAAATTTTTGGCTTATAAACAAATGAACACTACATCAACAATTTTTATTTTAACAATTTGGCATAAACGCCATTTGATTACTTATTCTTTCCTGCAAATTTTGCAAAAAAAATTTTGATCTAGGTCAAAAGGGAGGAAAGATAATTTTTTTTCAAAAAATTCCTGAGCCTTTAATTATTAATATTTTTTATTTTTTTTATTATATTTTCCTGGAGCAGCTAGGCTGTTCAAACGTTGCATTCAAACGATGCATACTTTTGAAAAATATTTTTACGAACAGGAAGTGCATAGATGTTTAGATTGATTTTTTTATAATTAGTATGACTAATCAACTAAAAAAATATAATAAAAAAAATAAAAACTATTAATAATTAAAGGCTCAGGAATTTTTTGAAAAAAAATTATCTTTCCTCCCTTTTGACCTAGATCAAAATTTTTTTTGCAAAATTTGCAGGAAAGAATAAGTAATCAAATGGCGTTTATGCCAAATTGTTAAAATAAAAATTGTTGATGTAGTGTTCATTTGTTTATAAGCCAAAAATTTCTCCCCCCCAAATACCAGTTTTCTTGTAAAAATTCAATTCGCTGCAAATTGTGATTGATAGATTTGGCATTTCATGAAGAGAATACAATAAAAAAAATTAATTTTCATCCAGCCAAAAATGTAGAAATTCATTTTAAAAAATTATGTTTTTAGTTAACAAATGGAATTTCTCATAAACTATTTATCGAATCGTATTCAGATTTAGCACACATCTTGAGGGTCTTGAGAGGAACATTATTGGAAAATATCGAAAGAATTTGTTAACTTTTGTTCAAGTTATTAAACAAATAAGAAAGTGCCATTTTTAGTGGTTTAAATTCATTTGCAAGTAAACAAATTTTCCCTTTTCTCGCCAGAGAAGAGGGAAAAACTGTAGAAAAACCTCTTCTAAGTACAACCGGTTTATCGACAGTCTAGTTTCGGCGGTAGGCATCGGACAATAATCGACAATGCATACCGTCGCACCTAGACGTCAAACCTCCCGCTCGGAATATCTCACCTGTCGGAATAAATCCCCGGCTGACGGAGGGCGCGAACCTCGCTCGCACCACCCGCAAAGCTGGAGCTCCAACCAACTGAGCTATTCCGTCGGTCTAAATGGACCAATTTTAACATATGACCCATCATTTCAAAGGTATTTTCGAGCTCTATAACGTTTATTAACAATTTTTTCTCCTATAATTTGATGGGAAAGAACGGTCATCAAAAAACTGTATTTCGGCACCTTCAAAATTGTTTATAACGCGCAGCATGAGAAATCTCGAGTGGGAAACATATACATATTCATACTACCACTCCACACTATATGAATCCACAATCAGACTTCAGGTATCAATTTTGGCAAAAAATGACCACTTTTTTCACAGGGCGACTGGACTATTAAAACTAAAGCTTCTCCCAAGTAAACACCTCCGGGGGCTTGCATACGCGGGAGATAGCCCTCTTTTAATTCGGGGTTAATGACATCTATCGCTACGGGCTTTCTGGTTCTGGCTTTGATTCTTACTATTCTTACAAAGGGCTTAATTAAGTTGATGTCAGAGCTAGGGTCAACTAGGAAGTTCACCTTTGTTTGTCTAAACTCGGGCGCATCCAGTTGAACTACTAGGGAGTCCTCTCCTCTTGATTTTGCTCTAGAGACCCAACTTGGTTCGGACGAAAGTGGACGGACCTCTGACGCTGGGGAGTCGGACTAGGGGCCGCGTCGGAGCGTCAAGTCTGCTGGAAGTTTAAATCCGGCTTTTGGAAACTCGGATTTTGTTGATGGCCTGGCGAGACTGAGCGAGGTGGAGGTGTTGCTTGTCCTGTAACTCTGTGTCGGTGCCCTGTATTGCTGGTATTGTTGTTGGGGCTGTACAGGGATGCGTGGCGCAACATACATAGGGGACTGCGGATACGATATAGGTTGAATAGGGGGTGCGTAAGCCATTGGTTGAGCGAAAGACGGCATTATTGACTTATATAATGCCGCTAGTTGCTCCGGGGTAAATTTCATCATCCCACTGGGTTGACTTCGACTGGGTCTAAGACCACTGCTCTCCCTATCACCATCATTTTTCCTTTTTTCTAGCGAGACATGTCTTTCTACCTGACGACTATAGGGACTAGGGGATTGAGTTCTGTCGTCCGCTCGAGTAATGTGGTAGAAGAATGCCCTAGATCTCTCCGTGTAATTACGGCGCTCTTCCGCATAGAGGGCATGCTCATAGGTCTCGTCGAGATTTCTAGGAATGCGCGTGTCAACGAATGTTGACATTTCATCAGGTAAGCCCCTAACAAAGGCGCGGAATGCGTTTCAACCACTGGCTGCATTATTATTTCGCTTTCGGAAATTTCCTGTCCACGTTCGTTGGCGCCAACGTCATTCCGAACTCTTTCGCGGTACACTTTATTATATTTTAGTTCCAATGCGTGTTTTGCGCCACTCACGAGTCCTCTTAGTCTGTCATGATAATCACTAACTGTTTCAGTTTGTTTAAGCCGAATTGTCATTATATTGTCTAAATACCATTGGTACTTTTTTAAGGAAGCAAAACGTTTTCTTAAATGTTCTACAAGATCGTTTATTCCGTCAATACGCAAGCCACGAACACTGTCTCGCGCTGAGCCCCTCAGTTTGCTCAAGACAGCTTGAGGAAACCGGGCTCCGATACCTTTGGTATGAATGCGGCGCTGTTTTCTATCGCTTGTAAAAAGTCTTTGAGAGGGGGTTGGCGACCGTCAAACAAGGGAATATTACATTAATTCGTTTGTACTGACATTTGTTTAAGTACGGAGACTACATTATTGGTGTTGTCTAGTAGCTGAGGAGGGGGTCTCACATTTGGCACTTCTCCCCCTATATGGATTTAGGGGGAAACCTAAACCCATTGGGGTTTAGGTTTCCACCACCACCGGTAGCCATGTTTATTTGGTATATTCGTTTTAGTTAAATGTTGGTACATATGTACAATAGTGAAAAAGGATGTTGCTTGGCAATGTCTAGCAATTCGCGCGCTGTGTCGCCACCGCGGATTATTCCTGCCAATTGCTTACTTAGGGATTAGTCTTGCGAAAATTTTCCTAATCCTATTATGCAAACCCTTTTTACCGTCGTGGACTGTGTTTAATTTTGTGTAATCAATTTCGAAGTGATTATTGGATTTTGTTGAAACCTTAATCGCGATAGAACTATACGGAGACGACTCTCTGTTATTCATTTCTCGGTTAAGCTGATATTTTTCATTTGTGTCTCTAATTGCGTATTTGAAGATTGCAACTGCGTAACTCTAGCGCTGACAGCTCTCACTTCCGACAAATTTAAGGCTAGCTGGTTTTCTGAAAATTCTACTTTTATTTCCAACAAATAATTACTCTGGTCTAGTCTATTACATTCTGTCCTGAGGAAATATAATTTTCTATTTATCTTGTCTATTAATTCGTCTGAATTTGGAAGGTAAATGTCCTTCCACTCTGGAGACATAGAAAATAAATTCCTTTCCTTTTTTTACTGAATTGTTAGTTTGAGGAGTCGTGACGTCAGTTCGTCTATAACGTCCTGTTATGCTGAAACTTGTTCTTAGATAGTGAGTAATTTTTTCGTATTTTCAGCGTGAGAGTCTGCCAGCGTATTTATCCATGATAAGACAAATCTGTTTTGTTTTTCTAAACGTTTAACCCTACAATCTAAGGATAGGTGGTGTAGAACTGATTGTCGGTAGTATTCTTCTAGATTTTCCAACCTCTCAGTAAACACAGACCATTAGTCCCGAGAGAAACCTGGCACTACTAAGGCTAAGCGGGGAAACAGATTATCGTAGATTAATTCTTTTTTGTTGTTTTAGGGTTTCTATTTTTACTATTTTCAATCTGTTCTTTGGCACGACTGAAACTAATTGGGCTGAATTGAGGAAAGGCAGAGGAATACTACTTAACTTAGATTGAGTTAATATTTCCGGTTTAGATATCGGGAATTTATTACCATATCGAACAATATAATATATTTCCGACATCTGGATAATTCTGTAAATTTTAAGTTCTGTAGGGTCTAAGACGTTTAAAGTTCCAGATTTCTTTTATAGCTCTCCGTATTTTAACTACCTCTATGGGGATAACTCCCGGGGTCTGACATTAGAGATCTTAATCCAAAATCATAATGTCACTATCAAAATCTACAGTCGTGTCGGAATCATATAGCTGTTCTGAGTGTTCGTTACTAGGTCCCGGTCGAATGTGATTTTCCTGAGAGTATGCCGTCTGCCTGAGTACTAGGGCTTCTTTAACGTCTAAGTCTATAACCTCGTGTCTAATTCTTTCCACGAATTTAAGGAATTTTCCGAGGAAACTTCAACCTTGTCTATGGGTCCACTAGTTGACGGCGCAACGTCGATGTCGACTAAGATTGGAGCTGCCTTCTTAGCAAGTTTCTTGTTCTTAAGGAAACTCTTTGGTTTTGATCGCCCTCTACGACGTTTGTTTTTATTCGGCATTATGAATCATTTTACTTATTATTTTTCTAATAGGTAGGTAATAAAAAAAATATATTTCTTAAAATCACAATAATTGGTTCAAAATTTGACAGACACTTTTCCCAGTAGGGAATTTGTTTTTATTTAACCTTAAATGAATTTCTGGAGCCCCCACTACAAAATCGGGTCATCACATACTCTTCACTCCCAGTCAAATAGTAAAATTAAGAAAGAAAATTTATAATAAATTTTAACCTTAAATGAGGTTCTGGAGCCCGCACTGTAAAGTAGGGTCGTCCTATACTACTCACTCCTAGTTAATTCAAGAAAAATCAATTAATAAAATTCCGTTTATAATTAATTTTTCACGCAAGTTCAAGACGATGTAAAGCAATTATTATATATAAAACAAAAAAAATCCAAAATAAATAAAACAAAATGCTTTTAACAGTAATAACAAAAATAAGGAGAGAACAAAAATGCGATGCCTCTAGAACAATCAAGTAAAATTTGACATTAAAAAAATATTTTCCAAGTTTTTATGAAGGGTTGAGAAAGAAAATCTTTCCCTCGTCAGTCCAATTTAGCACAACCTCAAATGAGATTCTGGAGCCCCAACTAAATAAAATAGGGTCATCACATATTCTTACTCCCAGTTGGATAATGAAATTGTAACGAAATTCTTAACAGAATTATTTTTTACAATTTCTTTTAAAATTATAACTGACACTAAAGAAGATTTTATTTCTTTAATAGAATGCACAAAACAGAATTATAAAATTAAAATAATCAAACTGACCCTTTTCGATGTAAAATGTTGAATAATTAAAGGAAAAACTATTAGTTAATAAAAGACAGAAAATTTATATTAAAAAATTACAATTTATTTAAAGTATGATTAGTAAGAAGAGTTACAAAAAGGAAGTACAAGGAGAAATCAATGCAAAATTAAAACGATATTTGTACTCACTCAACCTCGCCTTATAACAATTTTCTTATTTTCTACCGTCGGAACTTGGACGTTTCGGCGGGCGAAGATTTTCCCTTTTATTTAAAAATTTTTTTAGGTCTTTAACTCGCGGTTGACCTAGACACACACACCCGCACAATAAACTCACGATTTGAGGGAGAGAAAATTTGAATTAGCACGCACAAATGCACCAAAATTTAAATTTTGCACTTTACTCAAATTTTAGTCTGTGAATTTAAGATTTCCCTTGTAATTATAAATTCCAATCAAATAATTAATTTGGTCGGATTTTACTAAGTGAAGTTTTTTCCTTTTTATTTATTTTCGTCTGTCCTAAATTTAAATACTATCTTCTAGTATTTATCAAAGTAAGGGGCCGATTAACAGACGGGCGCATCCCGGCGTTTCGCAATCCGTTGATGCCTTCACAAGGAGCTTACTAAGAGAGCGAAAGTTGTACTGCGATTTTTGAAAATTCTAATTACTCCTCTACTCCTTGCTTCCAAATCTGGGGGAAGATTTTGGGATGGAAGAGGTGGTTGTGGGAGTAAAAGTGGGGTTGGAACTCTGGGCCCATTGGTCGAGAAGATTTTTGCTGACTTGCGAATCTCACGCTTGGCGTGAGAACGGAAAGCTGTCAGGAAAATTTGATACTTTTCTGGAATTATTATTTTGAATAATTCCAAAATTATATATATAAAAAAAATAATTAAAAAAATTATTACAATAAATTGTTCATTAATGTTATTATTATAAAAAAAAATTAAAATTATTTATTATTTATAATCATAAATAATTTTGTACTAAATTAGTGCTAGTGTTCTGGTTATAATTGTTCAATAACTCAGAAACACCATATAATTTTGAGTGTGTAAAAAAAGATTTTAAATAAGTAATTTCCCTTTTAATTGAGCTTAAAAAGAAATAATATCAGCCTAAATCATACATGTGCGTTTGCTGGTCAAGCACGTGAGGACTGGGGGTAACATGCAAACATCCCAGAGTAGTTACGTTATGTTTAAAACAAAAATATATGGGATATCCAAGGATATTCGCAAATAATTTCTCATAATATTTGAACCAAAATATACGGGATATCCCAGGATATCCACTTGTAATTTCTATAATATTTAAAACTAAATTGGGTAGGATATTCCAGGATACTTGCAGATAATTCTTTTTTTTACATTTGAACTAAAATATACGAGATATCTAAGGATATTCGCAAATAATTGCTCATAATATTTGAACCAAAATATACGGGATATCCCAGGATATCCGCATGCAAATCGCATTACATTTAAAATTAAAATATATAGGGTATCCCAGGATATTCGCAAACAATTCCCGCGACATCCAAAATAAAAATATACGGGTTATCTAAGGATATCCCGGGACAATTTTTATGATATCCAAATTAAATATTCCTGGTATACATAAAAATTATAATAATATTATTTTAAGAAGTTCCTGAAAATCATAAATTTTATTTAACTAGTCTCTCTTTTTTTGTTATAATGGAACG
Organism: Leptopilina myrica (nomen nudum); assembly: GCA_032872475.1. Classification (NCBI taxonomy): domain Eukaryota; kingdom Metazoa; phylum Arthropoda; class Insecta; order Hymenoptera; family Figitidae; genus Leptopilina; species Leptopilina myrica (nomen nudum). The sequence goes on from CM065461.1 coordinate 18,064,861, forward strand.
CTCAAATAGTCCAACTTCGTTTCCTGTACGGTGCTGATGCAAGCTTATGCTTTATGATATCTTAGGATATCACTATTACAAAATTAGTAATGTAAAAACTTGAAAAACTTGGACAAATTTTAATAGATATTCATTCAACTTGGTAAAAAGAAGTTTTTAAGGTTGCTGAAGATGAATCTAAAATCGAATTTTTTAATTTTTAAAATGGCGGATCCAATAATTTATTAAATTATATTCATTTAATATATAGTTGAAGTTCTGTTTATATTTACCCCGAGTTTTCGAATTTTTGGGGTAAATGTAAACACATAATTATTTATTACTTAAATTGACGATAATAAAAAATCAAAGTCAATTTTTGATAAGGCATTAATAAGGAAGAATGAAAAATTTTAGTTTGATTTTTTAATTTATTTTTATGCAAATGCGAGACAAAATATTGAAACGGTAAAACTTTGATTTTCAATCTTTTTTGCATTAAAAGATAACTTAAACTATGACATTTCCAATTTTCAAAATAAAATATTAGAAATACTCAGAACATCTTGTAGGTGAGCTGAGGTAAAAATTTTGACGTCGTACTTATTTTTAAATTTCTCAATTTAGCTTAAATATCTACTGTTTACATTAACCCCTTGTTTACATTTACCCCAAATGACCCAAACTAATAATGAATAAATTTCTTATTATTTACACTACAATTATAATTAATAGTAAGTCTATTATATATTAATTATAATTATGTAATACAATACTGTAATTTAGTATATTTAATATTTTAATATAGTATTCTATTATTGAATAAAAGATTAAGTAAAAAAAATCTAAACAAATCTAAATAAAAAATATATTATAATAATAATTAAATATAAAACATTGTGATCAAATTGTTTGTATTAAATTGCAGTAGTTTATATGAAGCTGAAAATTAATTCTTGAAATATTTGTGACTGACAAAATAGTATATTAAGCAACAAGGTACGTAAAGACAGCCATTTATTTTCGGTGATTTTTGTGACACGAGTGGAGGTCGAGGGCGCCCCGAGACCGGAACGAGTGGCACAAAAATCATCGTAAATAAATTGGCAGCCTTTAAGTCCCGTGTTACTTACGATATTTTTTATTCCAAAGGCACAAAAGTGGCGATTTCAGATAGCAGACAACAGGGAGTAAAAGTCATTCACTTGTTCGATTTGTATGAAAATGGCGGCCTTTTTTTCCCATGAGCACAAATAACGCATGGGACTAGCTGTTTTTTTGCCCATGGGCAAAGAAGGTCGCCATTTTCATTCAAGGGGACAAATGAATGGCTTTTAGTTCCTGTCGGCTGCTATCTAAAAGCGCCTATTTTGTGCCTGACGTATGAAAATGATGATTATAAGAATATGTACTCATATTCTGTATAGTTGTGTGTCAACCTTTGTGGTCATTTGTACGAAAGTTTGAAAAAGAGTGTAAGTGTGCAAATTTCAGTTTGTCTTATTAACGATATGTTAATTTATGAACTTATTTATTATTATTATTTATTAATAAGAAAGAAGAAAAGAAAAAACTATAAAAATTCATATTTCTTCCATTTCGTAAATATATAGGTCGATCAGGTTCGCTATATTTTTCCCGTAATCTGCACTTAAAACTAAAGATCCCTACCGAATTTCAGCTCACTAGGTTGAGATTTGTAGAAGTTAAAGGGGGGGCAGGGTCATTTTTGCAATTTTTTCAAAAAATTCAATTTCTTTCCCTTCTTTTTCGCAAATATGTTGGCTAATCTTTTAATTTTGAAAAAATTGTATAAAAAAAATTTTGTGGATAAATTTGAAAATTCTTGTGTCAGATTTTAGGTATTAATGACTGCAATAAACCTGCTAAATTTCAGGGCAATCCATTAAAATTTGTTTGAGATAATTTGTATACAATTTTTTGTGACATACACACACATACACACATACATCTGGACATTTGCTCAGAATTTAATATACATATATCCTAGATAAAAATGAGTCCATATAACCATGTTTTGAAAAATTGAAAATCGTCAGGAATGCAAAGCTTCCTTATGAGGAAGCAAAATTAATTAATATTATTACGAATAATCATTTAGAATAAATAATAACTTTCAAATATTTTTATTTGTCGTTTATTATCAAACAATTAATTCAAAATACCTTTAAATTGGTCGAATCGAAAATTAATCGATACGGAAAGGTTGGGTTTTCAAACAATTTTTCTTGAACCTAAGGGATATTTCACAGATTGTGACAATTCATAATATTTAAACCAATGAAAATTAAGAGCTTACCGAAGTAACCAATTAGAACGTGTTACTTAAAAAAAGTAATAGAAGCCATATTCAAAAATTAAAGTGAGCACCACTGAAGTAATCTGGAGTATAATCCGAGCATTTGCCGAAAACACCCTAAAAGCGCGTATCAATGTTTGAATTCAATAGATATCAATTCAAGCATTGATTATAAGTCTCAATGCTTTTTTAGCTAAAAACGTGACAAATGCTCTTTTGGATAGAAACGTGTTACATGTTCTTTTGGCCAGAAACGTGTTTTTTACTAATTTCCCCACACGATACATAGACCAAAAGTCCTATATAAGCCGATGCAAAACGTTTAAACGCGAGTTACTGTATTCTTTCCGTAAAAAGGTGCAAGTTAGATTATTTATCACTATTGTCATATATTTTTTTGCATATTGATTACTGTACAATTACTATGTATTTTGAAACTATAACAATCCAAGAAGGAAAAGTAACATTATGAATCATGTAAAAAGAATAACGATGAAGCGACAATTCGATAACCTTCTAAAAACGTAAGCCGGACGAAAGAAAGGAAAAGCAGCAAACCCAGACGAGTTTAGGTGTAAACAAACGCCGAGGAACTCAAGGAATGGCAATACGTACAATCTCCTGGATTTAATGCATAGAAAAGTTCTTGCGCTATAAACTAGCACAAGGGGAGACAAATTTCAGCACGTGTACTATTTTTCGGGTACATTACAGTTGGTATTAAATATATAATATAAATAATAATAATCAATTATATATATTTAATAATAATATAATAATCGATTTAATATATAAAGGGCAAACAGTTTTATTCAAGCAGAGAGTAATTTTTTGGGAATCACCTTAAAGACATCGAGAAATATCGCTCTAGTGTAAAGAGAGTAATTTTTGGGAATCAACCTGAACACATCGTAAAAGATAACTCTAGCGTAAAGAGTATATCGTCAACAAGTGAATTATATCTTCAAGTTTTTATTTTTTAAAACGAAGTATCTTAAAATACAACTTAAAATTTCTCAAAATATCGAATTGGAAATAAACTCAAATACCAACGAAAGTTTAATATTGAAATAGCAGTTCCAAGTTTCAACGAAAACTTTTATCGAGGAATTACAATTTCGAACCATCAAAATTTGTTCAAGAGACGACAACTGTCTGGAAGAAAGCAGATATTTTCGAAATACAATACACTATCTCATTAGTGTAAACAAGAGGATCAACACGCAGCCATTAAGGACAACTTTGACAGCCCCCCCATCCCATCCCCATCCTCATCCCAAGATAGACTCATTTATGAAACTAATTTAAAACGAGGAAAGTTAGGTATATTTAAAAAGGTTACTTGTTTTTGACGTAACAGAAGCCATTTTAAATTTTGGTGCATCGGCCTGGAAAAACTATAAAGTCGATCAGCCATAATTTTGTCAAATTTTCAATAAAATTCGAGAATTTTAATGAATATAATTTCCACATTAATGAAAATAATTAAGTAAAAATTTTAATAAATCAATGAGTATATCAATTGTTAAAAAAGAGTATATTTTTTTAATGATAAATAATAATAACAAATAATATCATTCTTAAAATAAATCCTGTATATTGATTAATATTATATTGATTATATTGATTTTTTGTATTGATATTTATATTGATGAATAGGGGTTCAAGTCCTCTTGACTTATGGAATTTTTTATCTTGTATATGAATCATTTTGATATTTAATATGTGCTCAAACAAATTTTGTTTCATTCTTTTGACTGTTATTTATTATTGTTATTAAATATTTAAAATATTGTATCGTCCTGAAGTTAAACAAAAAAATTTACTATAAAAGAAAATTATATTTTCTATTTAAGAATCAAGATTGAAAATTTTACAATTATTACGTATATTATAAATTTTGATACTATGCAAATTTGTTTATCAATTACAAGAAGAACTAGGAGCAATATTTTCTCGAGGACTTACAATTAGACCAGAAATTGAAATACGAATTGGAACAGCAGATACATTTCAAGAAATCGTTAATAAAGCAGTAAAAAAATAAAGAAAATTGTTATCACACCGTGAATTAAGAAAAAGTGAGCATAATGCTAAGTATAATTCTCATTCTAAAAATAATAATAAAGAATTCGCTAAAACAGCAAAAATTAATATCGCTCAAGATAATGTAGTAACTTGTTTAGTTTGTGGAAAAAGGAGTCATTTTGCAGTAAATTGTTTTCAACTTAATAAATTGATAGGAGCAAGACGAGAAAACTATTCTTATCCAAGACCACAACAAAATTTTTCAAATCAAAATCGATTTAACAATCAAAATCAAATGTTAAATAAATTTCAAAGCTAAAACGTTTACAAAAATCCTTAACAAAATCAGTTTCAAAATCAATTTAGAAACACATCACAAGATCAGTTTAAAAACATACCACAAAATCAGTTTAAAACATATCACAAATTCAATTTCGAACTCCATACCCAAATCAAAGACAAAATCAACAACAAAATTTCTACCAAAATATACAACAAATTTTTTCTCAAGAACCACATACTAACACTGCATCAAATTTTCCAAATAGAAATCACAATGTAACGTGTAATTATTGCAAAAGGTTAGGACATATTTCCATTACTTATAGAAAAAGAATGTGGGATGATATCAACAAACAACAACAAAAAAATTCACCAACTCAAAATCAGGAAAACTCCAAAATTCCTTTTCAGTAGGATGCTCTGAGGAAGAATTAAAAAGAAATTACTATGCATCCAGAAATATTAACTTAGCAAAAACAAAAATTTAGTTTCAATTAAAAAAAACTATTTTTCAATACCGGCAAGATCAATCTATAATATTCATGTAAAAATTTTAAATAAAGATAAAAAAGAAGGTTATATTCCAAGACTAGAAGTAAAAGATGGTGTCTACTTAGGTGATGCAGTAGTTTTAAACGTAGAAGGCTTAGCGTATTTAAAAGCAATTAACACTCGAAATGAATCAATTGACATCCCAATTTTTGAAATAAATTAAGAAGATTTCGATGAAATAAAACAAGAAACACAAATAAACAAATCTGATATTAAAAGTGAAGACTCATCAATTCAACAAATCATTGATGTATTTTCGAAAAATATTCAATCAGAAAATGTTTTCAAAATATCAGGCAACGATAGAGTTGAAGAAATAAAAAAGTTACTTCGTCTTGACCATTTAAATAAAGAAGAATTACAAAAAAATAATTATTTAACATTTTGACTCACCATACAATATACCGATATGTATAGTACCCAAAAAAGATGATTCACAAGGAAATAAAAAATGAAGATTAGTTTTGGATTTTAGAAAACTAAACGAACGAACGTTATAGGATAATAATAACATAAACGTTCCCATTTATATAGATACTATAAATTGGTAATTGTATACATATTTTTATGTTAAGACCGAGCAATCATCACTCATTCCTGATTTTATTTAACCCCTTCCTGCCCCCCAAGAAAATAGTGGATGGATTTTGATGAAACTTACCCCTTGGGCGTTTTTGGGGCGCTGATTCCAAATCTGAGGTCAGATTTCCAAAATTCAATATGGCGTATCTAATATGGCGAAATTTTTTTAAAATTGCTTATATTTGTCTAAAACTTACCCCTTTGGGGTTTTTGGGGTCGCTGATTCCAAATCTGAGGTCATATTTCCAAAATTCAAAATGGCAGATCCAATATGGCGGACTTTTTTAATTGCTTATATTTGTTTGAAACTTATAACTTGAGGGTTTTTGGAGTCGCTGATTCCGAATTTGTGATCATATTTTCAAAATTCAAAATTGCGGATTTAATATGGCGGATGCTGTTTTGAAAACTTAATTGGATTAGTTCGGAACTGATAACTTTAGGGTTTTTGAGGTAGTATATTTAGAATACGATATTTGATTATCTGTTCACGGTCTTCCACACCACCTAAGAGGTTCCGTCAGAGGCGCGTTAGGTTTTTATTAGTAAACCTTTGTAAAGAACCCTATTTTAATGTTCAAATTCAAAATTAGCGTATCCAAAAACCCTTAATTAGTAAACCTACAAGCAAATAGCAATTTTGGAAAAAAACTCCGCTATTTTGACATTTTAAAATGTGACTTGTCTGATTTTGAAAAAAGTCAGCCATATTGGATCCGCCATTTTGAATTTTGGAAATCTGACCTCAGATTCGGAATCAGCGACCCCAAAAACCTCCAAATGGGGGTTCTAAAAATGCATAAGAGTTATAACATATTTTGTAGGTGGTACATATATGTACCGGAGGCACGAAGGGGTTAAATGGCGATAATTTGTTTTATCGCCACCGCGGAATATTCTTTGCCACTTGCACGGAATACGCATGGTAAAAAAAATTAAATAGAATCAAGAGAAATACTTAGGGTCCAATTATAAATGATTCTAAATTTTGATTCTGTGTAAAGCAGAAAGGTCCAAAATACAAAAAAAAGAAAATTGTCCCCCCCCCCAAAAAAGTTAGAGGAAAATTATTATTTGAAAATTAAAAGGTTTGAGAGGAAATTGTCTGAGAGATGGTAGAGTTTAAAATTTGATACCGCTTTTCCATCTAATAAAAATTTCCTTCTGTTTATTTGTTAGTACAAGTACAGATTAATTTGATTAGAATTGTCATATTTGATTTTCTTGTGGTTTTATTTGATTTTCTCTTTGGTCTATTCTTTCTTCGAGTTCTCTTTCCTCTTTGTCTACAATTTCTTGACATTATGACTTATTATAACGACAAAAATATTTTCTTTTGACAATAGAGAGTTTTCATATTCCCTTACAAACACCTAATATTACTGGATATTTTATAATAGAGTTTCGGAGACTTGTCTTTCTGTAAGCGAATCACGGAGACTTGTCGTCACGGACTGTCAGCAATAAAGACCCCAAAATAAAAATAAAAGAAATATATATATATACATTTTTTTCAACATACCCATTGTTACCTAGTTACCTTAGTCAGAAATTAATTAAAGGAGGGGAGAAAATAAAATAGAATGAGAAATAAAAGTTAAAGAATTGAATTTATTTGTTTGAACTAAAATCTTATCTTCTGTTAGAACAATACGCCTAAGAGAGAACGCTTCAATGTTATACTAAATCTTCTTTCTCTCTCGCACAAAGTCAAGGGAAGCGTGGAGAGCGCGGGGAGCCTTCACTCAACGCGTTGAGTGAAGCCTCTTGTCCATTCTCCGTATATATATCGTATATTGCATTTTATTATTTTTATTTTAATAGTTAATAATTTTTTATTTACATTTTATTTTAAATAAAGTAGACAACATATACATATACATATACATACATATATATGTATGTATCCATACACACACTCAATTAGCTTATGTGGTTGTAGTTTCTAAAGTAAAAAAAATTAAAGATGATAGCCCTTCATTAATTGATTTACCTAAAAGTCATAAAAATAAAATATTTTAATTGCTGAAGTAGTATTTTCAGACGGAAGAAGAGGCCGTCTTTGAACCGAGTTTGATTTCTGTGCGATTTTTGAAATGCTGATCATGCATCCTTAAGAAATAAATTCTAATAAAATATAAAATTTTGTAAAAATTTTTGTTACAAAAATGGCGTAACACCTAACAATGTTATTTAATTATTGGGTAATTAGTTTAATGTTTAACATTTTGAATGTCCCGCATTTCGCGATTTATGGCGATTTTTTTAAATAGATGGCGCCAAACTATCAATATTTCTTGTCATTATTAGTGATTATTAGGTTAGAACGGTTATAACAAACAACGCAAACAAAAAATCAAAATTTGTCCCTGTCTTTTTCGGCTAAAAAAAATACATAAATCTAGTTTGTTGTCTTCGTTCAGTTCACGTATTATCATTGTTTATTTTTAAATTTAAAATTTCATTTGGTATAATTTATTAATAATAAAATCTATAACTAGTTACATCCAGAAATGTATCTACATTTTAATTTTCCCTCAATAAAATATTATTTAAATCCACAGTTGCAATTCATCAAACCTATACTTACTATTACACAGGCCAACAAAATTTTGTGGCCTAACCAATAGAAGCTGATTTTTATAGGATTTTGTCCATAGAATACGAATTTGACCTTGAAAATATTGGATTGGCTCCAGTTTTTAATCAATTTACGTTTCATTATACAAAATATGCATTTTTGGCATTTTTTGAATGATTGTACAACAATACACAGAAACAGTAAATTTGTCCGCATAACACCAATTGAAAGCTTAAACACTGCTCTTGAATATCCAAAAACAAAAAATGTAATTTATGTACACTTTAACCTATAATGTCCAAAAAACATACGCTGTTCCATAAACGTATTAAAATTAATATTACTTTTGACCATGTAAGGTAATTCAAGTAAAAATTAGTGTCTCTGGCGTTTTTATAATCGCTAGTTACAAATCTGCTATGAAATATAAAAATTACAAGTGGCGGACCAAATTTTTAAATATAATTTACGCCTTTTATGATAAAAATTTAAAATTTTTAAAAAATTCTGCCATATTGGATTCGCCATTTTGAATATTAAAATCTAGATACAGATGAGTAAGCAGCGACCATAAAAACCCCTAGAGAGACTAATTGTTATTTAAATTACCTTACATGGTCAAAAGTACTGTTGTTTTCATTATGCTTGTGGAACAGCGAATGTCTCTTTTGACATTACAGGTTAAAGTGTACATAAATTACATTTTTTTGTTTTTGGATATTGAAGAGCAGTGTTCAAACTTTCATTTTGTGCTATGCGGACAGATTTACTGATTGGGTGTATTGTTGTACATTCATTCAAAAAATGCTAAAAATGCATATTTTGTATATTGAAACGTAAATTGATTAAAAACTAGAGCCAATCCAATATTTTCAAGGTCAGATTCGTATTCTACGGACAAAATCCTGTAAGAATCGGCAGTAATATTTTAGGCAACATGCAGTTGATTAAAATTTGTCGGCCTGTGTTATTTAATGAATCAATATTTATTGTTTATAGAACTCATAATTTATCATTAATAAATCATACTGAAGACGGAAATAAGGAGAAATTAAATATATACAAAATAATACTGTCGGAATTACCTTAAATTCTTAAAAAAATCAAGTGATCGGGTTTACCCCGAGGGGTGAGCGGATTTACCCTGGAAAATTGTGATTTTGAAATTTGGTATATGTGTATTAAAATTTTACCCTAAGTAAAACTAAAACAGATGAATCTAAAATTCTTTTTTATTTTGTTAGTAAAAATCATAATCTTCTAAATTATATAACTTAACTTGGATTTAGAGAATAATTTCCTAGGTTTTTACCGTTCTGAAAAAAAGTGAGCGGGTTTACCTCAGTGTCCTCTACGACAATTTAAAACAACCGCTTTTCATCTCTAGTCTAACGGATCAATCGAAAGGTCTCATCACCTTTTAGGAGAATATTTAAAACAATTTATAAACAAAAATGAAGAATGAGGTGATTGGTTAGAATTAGCCATGTTATCATATAATACAAGCATTCATGAAGGCACCAAATGCACCCCGTACTAGTTAATTTTTGGAAAATTAGCGCGATTGCTATCAAGCGATACACCACTTGAACATGAAAAATTGGAGACTTACGATCAATATTTAACAGACTTAATAACGAGACTTCACGAAATGAGAAACATTGCAAGAGAAAATTTAATTCTAGGGGAAAAAAGGCAAAATTTTATTACGATAGAAATTGTAATCCACAAAATCTTAAACTTGGCGATGAAGTATTTCTACTACATGGAGGAAAAAATCATAAATTTGCTGATAAATACACAGGTTCACACAAAATAATAGAAATATTAAATTAAGGAAACTTTAAAATACAAGTAAAAAACAAACAAAAAATAGTACACATACATATATATTCAAGAAGTTTCTTACGATGTTTGCAATACTATACATGTAACTGGACTTTTTTCCCCAACTACTAATACAAAACTAGCTGATTTAAAAATAAACTCTACTAATTACCGCAGTTTAACCCTAGCAGGATCCGTAGATCAAGATGGAGATTGTGACAGCGACTCATACAGTGATGTTTATGGTTCATGGAAAGCCGTAATAGTTTAAGCATCATATGAAATAACATTACAAGAATACTATGCAACGGTGAATCTAGATACAGAGAAAATACATTTACAATCAGGAACAGTTTGCAGCCTGTCAGAATCAAAATGTATAGATAGCGAAAATGAAAACACATTTTGGAACCCAATACCAGAAGATGTGTGTAATCTTAAAAAATATGAAGTAATTTTTTAAGGAATAGCCAATAAAACATATGAAGCAGATAATAATGAAAAAAACAAAGAAATATTATATTCTTTAATAAGTCAGGATATAACCTTTGCTTTAGCAGAAAAAAAATTAGTTATATTATAAACAAGACCAGGTGGATCACTCTTAAATAATAAGCCATTAGTACAAAATATGGACATGTTCTCTTATGTAAACACTAAAATTATTTACATATAGCGCCATCTACGAAAAGAAATGTATGATTTATACTATGACGTGCTAACAAAAAGTCACAAAAGATAACAAAACATATTTTTTAACACCTATAACTCATGTTTGGACTAAAGTAGGGACACCAGTTGAATGTTACACATTTTTACCATCAATGTTTATGATAGGGAATTCTTGGTTCCAAATGTTGCATAAATTAGTAACAGTAGTACAACCGGCAGTGTTAAAACCAGACAAAAGAGATACCTGGAAATATAATGTTCCCCCATATCTAGCTACCAGTGGATTATATTCATAAACGGACCTAGAAAAATAAAGAAACCATATTATGTTACCCGCAGAAAAGCCTATAATTTTAAACACACTTGCAAGAGGGATAATAAGTCAAACTATGCATAACTCAGGTCTTAAAGGACCCCGCACAAAATGCATTGGAATTGGCTTACCGTTAATTTTGTTCAAATTTTCAGAATTAGTAGTTCTAAGTGTCCTAATTAAAGATATAATTTTGTTAAACTCAAAACTTCACTTGTTTGGCTGAAAACAGGGGGTGAAAGTACCCCCTGTCTAAGGCATGAAATGAACATTTCAGTGCTTTTAGCCAAATAAACCATTATTTTTGGTAAGTTTAATGTCAGAAGTCACCAATATACATAAAGAGAGAACTCTTAATGTTAAACAAATAAAAATGTAAAATATCAACCCTCAAAAACTACCCCTTGTACAGTTAAAACCATATAGAAAAGGAAAAAACTATTTTAATCACAGAAAATATTTTTATAAATAAAATATTGACTTTTCATTTACTAATACATATGAGATGTCATATTTACCCTTACAAACAACCCCAACAACAACAACAACAAAAAGCAACCCCTTTTATATTTTAAATAAATCCAGTAAACCAGATAAATGAACAGTTTAAACAGAGAAAGACTTTTAAAAATCGACTGGAAGTAATTATTTAATCTTCGGTGATTTTCAGTGCAATGTTCAAAATAAAAAAGTACCCTTATGAAAAAAACAACCCCTTAAGATGTAAAGTGAAAAAAGTAAAAAATCCATTTCAACCAAAGAAAACTATTAAAAATAGTAAACAGTTTATTATGTTTGTAGTTGTTAAAGAAACTACCTCCTACATGTAACAAAAATAAAATATTATTTTAAATATTCGACGCTATTTATAATAAACATCCCTCTAAGTATTAGGCTCATAGAAAGAAAATAACTCATTGAAGATATTGCATGTCTTTAGGCTTGTGAAAACTCTCAAATGTTTTGTTTCAATCTTATTATATTGTTCAAAAACATGCCTGCATTTGGCGTCATTCACACGAAAACACATATATAGTCAATACAGTTTAAAGGCAAGAATTACATACTATAAGATTTTTAAACATAATAAACTGTTTACTATTTTTAATAGTTTTCTTTGGTTGAAATGGATTTTTTACTTTTTTCACTTTAAATCTTAAGGGGTTGTTTTTTTCATAAGGGTACTTTTTTATTTTGAACACTGCACTGAAAATCACGGAAGATTAAATAATTACTTCCAGTCGATTTTCAAAAGTCTTTCTCTGTTTAAACTGTTCATTTATCTGGTTTACTGGATTTATTTAAAATATAAAAGGGGTTGCTTTTTGTTGTTGTTATTGTTGTTGGGGTTGTTTGTAAGGGTAAATATGACATTTCATATGTATTAGTAAATGAAAAGTCAATATTTTATTTATAAAAATATTTTCTGTGATTAAAATAGTTTTTTCCTTTTCTATATGGTTTTAACTGTACAAGGGGTAGTTTTTGAGGGTTGATATTTTACATTTTTATTTGTTTAACATTAAGAGTTCTCTCTTTATGTATATTGGTGACTTCTGACATTAAACTTACCAAAAATAATGGTTTATTTGGCTAAAAGCACTGAAATGTTCATTTCATGCCTTAGACAGGGGGTACTTTCACCCCCTGTTTTCAGCCAAACAAGTGAAGTTTTGAGTTTAACAAAATTATATCTTTAATTAGGACACTTAGAACTACTAATTCTGAAAATTTGAACAAAATTAACGGTAAGCCAATTCCAATGCATTTTGTGCGGGGTCCTTTGCAAACGTATTAGACGAAGAAACAATAAATATAGCAGAATCGGCATGGTAAAAAAATTGGACAATTTTTTCTAGTTTCGGAATTCATTTATAGGAATAATAATAGCAATGTGTAAGAAATGTAGAATTAGAATATTATCGTTATTAGATTGGCAATGATTTAGCTGTATATAATTTGGCATTTGGCGGGAAAACATTGATATCGAAGGGGGGTGATTTTGTAAAAAGCGGGAAGTAATCAGTCGTAGAGTCGTCGTCATTGTACTCGGTCTTGATCCGTCCGTCTGTCAGTTTGTCTTTTATATGTTAAAATGTGACTCGAGTTAAGTAAACAGTTTTTAATGTTTTAAAGAAAGACGCTCGTCTTATAATTGTTTCCACTATTATGCCTGAAGGCCTATCCTTTTTGTTTTTACTCTTACAACTATCAGAAGTGGGATTCGGAGATAAGAGTTCACTGAAAAGAGCGGGAACGGTTCGGAGTAAAGACGCCATTACTGCGTGGATCAGAGTTGTTCCATTGGTGAGAGAGGAAGTCATTTCAATAATGATGTTATAGAAAATTTGCTGTGTGCAAAAAAAGTGGTTGGGTTTCAGCTGAGTGCGTGAACCAAGAAAACCATTTCTGTGGAGTAAATTGTGTTGGAATGACACATTTATTGTAGTCGAATCGTGTCCTTTTGTAAATTTGTGCTGCTGTGTGCGTAAGAGGATTCAGAAAATGGTAAACAATCCTGGAAGTAGTTTCACTGTGGTACAGTTGAAACAGGCGCTACAGTCAAGAGGATTCCCGACTTCCGGAAACAAAGCCGATTTGATCTCGAGACTGGATGCCCTGGAAAAAAATATTTGGCAGAAGGTAGCTGAGGAAGCTATTGTATTAAACGAGAATGGTGTTCAAACCGGGAAACCTTCGACATCCGACGAAAGTACCCGAAGAGAAGGCGATAACGATCATGATGACGACAATTCTTATCTAAGTGAAGATGGAGTCAGCGTCGAGCATGAAAATTTAGGACGAAGATCAGCTAATTCAAGAGAGGCATTGGACGTCCACTTAATGCGCAGAAAAATTGAACTGCTAAGGAGAGAAAGAGATCTTGCGCAGAGTGAGACGAAACTTCTGCGAAACGAGAGCTGAGCCTCAGTACGCCTAATGCTATGCTTTCGGCATTTAGGAAGATTACTCTGGAATCAAGTAAGAATAGGGTGGATCGTGATGTCAAGGTGCGAAGAGATGGGAGAAAACCCCCAGAACGGCAACCTGAAGGAGGTGGAACGTCGGAGCAGCGTCGAAGTGTCAGATGTTATCGGTGTCAAGAGTTAGGTCATGTGTCAACGAAGTGTACAAGGGCAGCAGTGAAGAGTGCTTGTTACCGGTGTGGATCAGCTGATCACTTAATAAAAGATTGTACAGCGAGAGTAATCCAGGAGTCGACGGTCAACGTAGTTCAACCATCAACGGTGCCGCCTCCATACTTGGTGGGGGTAAGATTTCGAGTAAATGGGCGTGAGTATTCTTTGAGTGCTATGATTGATACGGGTTTCCCAATTAGTATGATAAAGGCTTTTAATGTTGAGCACGTCCCGTTGACGTTGCCTAAAGCAAATGATCGACATTATTGCGGTATAAATATGTCAAAACTTGATGTAATAGGTACTTTTAATGTCGAGATAACGGTTTCTGAAGTTGTAGCGGATATGGAATTTTGTGTCGTGCTGGACGATACTATGAGTTACGAAGCTATTCTCGGTAGAGATTTTATTTGTCACCCTACCGTAGGGCTGTCGTTGGACCGGATAGTGGGGCTGGCGAGGGCCGAGGTTGAGTCTCATTTGGATGATTTCGAGAATCAATTTTTACAAATAAGATAACAATTAAAGATAACTTTCCCACTCAATTAATAGATGATAATTTGGATCGGTTAAGAAATAAAAGATTTTATACCACTTTAGACTTAAAAGATGGATTTTTCCACGTAGAGGTGGAGGAGTATTCGGTTAAGTACACGTCATTCGTCACACCTCTTGGCCAGTTCGAATTTTTGCGCAAGCCATTTGGTCTGACGAATGCGCCGCGCGTTTTTCAACGTTATATTTACGAGATTTTTGACGGATTGTTACGAGAGGATAAAATTCTGTTGTATCTTGATGAAATTATGATAGCCACGAACACGATAGATGAACACTTGCAAATTTTACGGGAAGTATTCGCTATTGCAAAGAAGTACGGATTAGAATTTCGCCTTGACAAATGTAATTTTGCTTGTAGTGAGGTGACTTATTTCGGGTATCAGGTAAGTGTAGAAGGAATTCGTCCAAGTCATGAAAATATAGCAGCTGTCGTGGATTATCAGATTCCTAGAAACGTTAAAGAGTTACACCGATTTATTTGTTTCGCTAGTTATTTTCGCAGATTTATCCCGGGATTTTCAGTTTTGGCGAAACCAATCTATGATCTAATAAAAAAGAACGCAGAGTTTAATTTCGGTCAAAGAGAGCTCGAGGTCGTTCAAAAATTAAAGAGTTTTTTGTCGACACAACCAGTGCTTGCCATTTATTCACCCGATTTAAAAATGGAATTGCACTGTGATGCCAGTGCCAGTGGGTTCGGGCGGTGCTTTTGCAAAAGCAGCCAAGTGGGGAGATGAGACCAATCTCGTACTTTAGCCAGCGCACTTTTACTCCCGAGTCGCGTTACCACAGTTTTTAATTAGAGTGTTTGGCAGCGGTAAGAGCGATTAAGCGATTTAGAACATATCTGTATGGTATCGAGTTTGTTATTGTGACAGTTTTCGTTTAACTTTGTCGAAGCAGGACATTAACCCGAAAATAGCATGTTGGGCAATGTTCCTGCAACAGTACAACTATGAGATACGTCATCGGTCGAATAAAGGCATGAAGCATGTTGACGCTTTGATTCGTTGCTATAATAATGTATTCGTAGTTGAGGGAAATACTTTGGAGCGTACACTTGCTGTCAGACAGAATCGTGACGACGAAATATGTAAGGTCCGTGATAGGTTAGAAAAAGAGGAAGATAAGTTTTTCGCATTGTGTGATGGTCTCGTTTATCGCAAAGATAAAAAAGAGAAATTATTGTTTTACGTCCCACGGTCAATGGAAGCGAATGTGATACGAACATGTTATGACGACATGTGTCATGTTGGTGTGGACAAGGTGGTTGAGAGTGTCTTGCAGGTGTATTGGTTTCCACAGATGAGATGTAAAGTGAGAGATTATATTTCAAGCTGTTTGAAATATGTGGAGTTTTCGTCAAATGATGTGAAGAGGTAGGGTTATTTGCATAGTTTGCCTAAAGGTAACCTACCTTTTCAAACATTGCATGTTGACCATTTGGGTCCCTTCGAAAAAGCGTCTTACGGTGTAAAACAGTTGTTTTGCGTGATTGATGCAAACAGCGTGAACCATCTTTTTTTGATAATTAATATTATTTAACGAAATAAAATTTGTACCATTATATTATGGTTAATGAACTCAGCAAGTCATCGAGTTTTACATATATGAAAATTAGATTTTTTTTAAATATGGTCGCAACGACTCTCAGACGAAAGTCAGTGGACTGACCCTGCTGGTACATTTATTCATGGCTACGCTTTATATAGTGTTTTCGGATGGTCCCTCCACTTATTAGGATCCATATGGGATTCAATAACTAATGTACTATTACATTTATGATCAACTTCTAAAACACCAACAACACCAACAACCACAAATCTAACGGCTATAACTACTGACAAAGAAGAAGCCTCAGCACCGACAGAAGAAATTAGTCTACTGCAAGACAAAGAGGGTAATATCAACAAAGAAGAAACAATTCAATTTTATCCTCAATTACATCCAAATTTAAGTACCTTCCGATTATAAAATAGCAACTTCATTTTTAAGCATTTTAAACTCTGTACTAAAAGAAAATTCGAAAGAAAACATCATTATTAATTCAAATTATCAAGCACCGGCAAGCGCTATTCATTAACCTCAATATGTCACAGAAATAAGATATAAACATTACATTATTTGTAGTACTAGTGATGACCTAGATTTATCAACAGAAAACGCAGCGTTTCGTTTAATTCAGGCCTGCTCACGTGAGTAGCCAGCGAGTAAGGGGAAACAAGTAACAGCCCCCACCATGCCACCATATAGGCTTGTGCGACGGGCCGAGGAAAAAAAACTCCTTTTTGAAAACTGCAACAATAAAATTTAAAATTAAACTAATTCAAGAACTAAATGATTATTGCTATAAAAATGAAATAGGTATTCCAAAATTTGCAGTTTTTAAAGCTAACACGTCAGAAGTTACATCAAATTGGATAACAATTTGCACAGAAGGAAAAATTAAAAAATCAGCTATATCAAGTGATTGTTTGACAGCAAAAGCAACATCAGCATTAATGACTTTAGCAACCTTACATAACATAGACAGATATAATAATTCACAAAAAGATTCAATAACAAACTGTTTTTAAAAAATATGACTTTTTTGGAAATTTTGTTCAAAAATGTAGAAGTAACTTTGAAATTATAGTTACCACCTTGTAGAGCATTAAAAAACGCTTCGATTCACCTTTTTGAAGCTAATTGGATTAGAAATAAAGAAGTTATTGACATTTTAAAAAACAGAAATTGTGGGAAAAAAATTTTATTTGGAAGTATTAAATAAAGAGGAAAAAATATTACAGTACTAAGGAACAATTCTTTAAAATTTAAACTTTATTGTTATTAACATCTCTATGAGGAAGCAAAGTGTTCCTGAAATAAACACAACAAGATTTACGAAAACAAATGAAATAAGCACCAAAATTATAACAAAAATATATAACTTGGCAACGGTTTTTTTATTTAGATATTGTTGACTTAATGTTTTATTTAACAATAAAATACTATATTATATATACAAAACTAAACTATGAAATACAAAAAGCATAAATAAATAAAGTTTAAAAGACAGAACAGAAGTAAATATTTAATAAAATACAAATAAATAATTAAAAAAGCGCACTCAGCCTGGTCCTTCGACCTTCTGCAGTTAACCTCCTGCCGTCAACATCTTTTGCCATCATTACCGAAATAATGAAGGTCTCAATGTGACTCTCAATGTGACTCACTCCTTATTTTGCAGAAAGACTGCCCTGTCTTTTATGTGCTAACAAGTCTATCGGCAGAATGCTCGCAAGAACCAGAACGGCACTTGTTGAGACTGTTCTATAGGCAGAGATTACTCTCCGCGCGGTGCCTCCTTGTACAGTGAGCAATCCCTTAGAGATGACGCGGTTCTTGAGGGAGTCAACCCACATAGGAGCAGCATAAAGCTGCTTTGAAAGAACCACGGTCGCTACAAATCGCCTCTTCTTTTCCCTGAGGCCACCGATGTTGGGCATTATCCTAGAAAGGCAACCCAAACATTCGGCGGCTTTGAGTGACGTATTGATGGAATTTTGATCAAAATTTAGTTTCGGTCCAACGTCACTCCCAGGTAATAGTGTACTTATTAAAACAATTACTGTATTGTTAATAACAAAATAATTATAACGCTTTAGAAATGTAATAGGATTTTTTGTTACTTTTAGTTGTGTTACTACTAAATACATAATTATAATTATTAATAAAATAATACATTTTTTGTTTTATAATTATGGTGCACTATAATTGTCAATATTTGTAAAAATAATTTTTTGTTTGCTTAGAGACTTTTGGGAAATTTGTATACAGATACCTTGGGTTCCGCACTCCATGGTTATGTAGAGTTGGTAAAATAAAAATGAATTGTAAAAAAATTGAAATAAATAAAATATTAAAGTAAACTGATGCGACTTTGTTCTCTCTCTGCGGCTCTCCTGCGTCAATAGTTAAAATTTAAAACTATTTCAATGTCAAAGTGGACATACTATGCAAACAAATTAGCAATATTAAAATTTTCATTATCAGTTTGTAGAAAAAAAATACATCTCATTAGAGAATGCAGAATTACATTTATTATTGTTTATAAAATTCCAAAATGCTTTCGGGTTGCGAATTAAATTATTTTCGGTGTCAGAAATGTGTTGAAAAGAACGCTGTTCAGAAAGCATTTTACAACTTCCTAGAAAGACAGAAAAATACTCATAATTAGCTAAATTATCAAATGTACGTTTAAAAGTAGAATTTCTTTTGAGTAATCAACTTTTTAAATCGTTTGAAAACCATAGAGAATGAATTGATGTAAATCGGCGTATTGTCAGGATAAAATATTTGAAAGCGCGTTCAATATGAGAGCAAAGTATAAAAATCATTGTATGAATAGGAACAGAAAAATTAATTAAATTAAAACAGTTTATATTAGAGTTTAAGGCACTTATTTTATTCCTAAATTCCTCAACCAAATTAATCTAAGGTGGATGGTTATTATCTGCAGAAAGTAGCAATTCATCTAATAACTATACATCACTATATTCACTATTTGAAAGTACCAGATCTAAAAGTGAACCATGTTTATTGTAAAAATTATTTAACTGACGTAAATTATAAAAGTTTAAATTTTCCCAAACAAGTTTTGGACCCCGCACAAAATACATTAAAAATATATTTCGGTCAAATTGTTTAAAAGTTTAGTAAAATAAAGTTCAAGTGATTCTGAAAAAAGTTCTCTGGGTCATACCCCCCTTTCTAGGTTCGTTTACCCGCTAGAAACATTTGAAGTTTTAAAGTAACAAACTGTATTCTGCTAATAGTAATGCAAAAATATTTTTTTCTATTCTGCATAAAAAAAACAGATTCGTATTTGTTATTTTTGTTTAATTGTCAAAATTTTTGAGTTAGAAATTTCGAAATTTTGTACATTTAATCGTAGACCTATATTCAGTAGCTTATAAGTCCGAAAATATTGAGTTTAGAAAAAAGTTGTCAAAGAACGAAAGTTTTAGTTTTCTTTCGACTCTTAGGAAATGAAAACAAAAAAAATTTCAATTTTTATTAAAAAATAAAAAAAATTTATAAACAAATTAATTTTTTTTAACTTTGGGTATGACAAATTTTTAATTTTCTTTTTTTGAAATGCACCTGTAAATGATAAGAATGTTTTGCATAAAGGTTTAGAGTGGGCCTGACAAGTTTAACGGGTTAAAAAAAAATTTAAGCTGCCCGTGTAGGCTCTAGACAATTTTTTATAGTAAATTATAAAAAAATCCCATTACGCCGCGAGCGTGCGACTTGCACGGGCAGCTTAATTATTTTTAAGAGGTCGACTAAAATCTCACGTGGAATTGCCCATTTATATATGAGCGATTTCATGTCAAGTGTTCAAGGTGGAGAAAAATTTTTCTTCAATCGTAGCTAAAGTTGGGGCTTTTGTCCTTCTATGAAACGAGTAAATATGCAAATTAGGTAAAGAGAGACAGTCTAATATTATTTATCTTCGAAAGAGGAAAAAAGCAATAGCGTTAGATTTTCTGCGTTATAGACAGGGACTGATTTATGTTATTTGTTTAGAAAGAAAAAGACAGAAAGATATTTGAAATATATATATTTATATATATAAGGGTGTACATATTAAAGGGTCATATTCTACTGAAAAAATTTAGACGAAATGTCCTTTGTACTTTTTAAATATTTTCAGTAGTTTTTTCATAAATCGCAATTGACAATTTAAAAACTACGCATAGCTTTTGGCCGTGTACGCTTAGTAAGCTTGTAGGCGGGCGTACTTTTCCAACGTTTGCAGACCTGGGCGTGTAACACCAATGCGCGTGAGATAAATTTTTGACAGTAACTTTTCGTTTCTAGATTTACACTGTATAAAAACACTAAACTTGTATTCTTGAAAAAAATTACTATCAAAAATATTTAAAAAGTGCAAAGGACTTTTCTTCTTAATTTTTTCAGTAGAATATGACCCTTTTATATGTACACCCTTGACTGGGTATATATAATATATAAGAGAAGCGAAAGGTCTGCTCGAGTACCTGACCTATTGTTCGAAGGGTTTCTTTCAACCAGTGGTCAGTCTATTGTACATGCACGTACAATAATATATATATTATATATATATATATATATATATATATATATATAATATATATATTATATATATATATATATATATATATGAGGCATTCTTCGTCAGCGTTACCCCCCTACTCTCCAAAAATGGTTTGCATGTAAATTGCTGGTTATAGGCTTAAAAGTTAGCTTATAGAGTGTACTTTCAAATGCCGAGTGGCACTTTTCAAAATTTTGAATTGGGGGTTAAATATGGGGGTTAATTTCTCAAAAGTCGATCTAATTTGACTGAAACTTCTTACTCAAAAGTTCTTGAGGTCACTAATTATGAATTTGACAAAATGATATAAAATTCGGATGAAAATTTGTTATTTGAGGGTTTTTGAAGTCACTGATGATGGATCTGAAGTCAATTTCCAAAAATTTTCAATATTGGTATGAATATGGTGGACTATTTGAAAAAATTTGAATTATTTAAAAAAAAGGTCTCTTTGTTTCACAAGGTTGACACTGTCATCTTATACAAAATGATGCTATTCCTTAAAAATTCGACTGCCTTTAATTTCAATTGACATGATGTCTTATCCCCCAAAAATTGTTCTGCAAATAAATTCACTTTTACGAAGATCGATAATTTTCGAAACGGTTTTTTCTGTTAGTTTTTTTAACATCTCTTGATTTTGGTTCTCATAAAATTCCTTCTAAAGATTTTAATTGTTTTGATTTTTTAGTAAATTGTTTCGAGTTTATTAAATTTCTCGTCTTGTCATTTTTATTTTCTTCTGATAACACTTCGGTTTTTAATTGTGATCTTCAATTTCCTACAAATTTTCGAACCCGCCGTAACAGTATAGGATATCCCAGTTTTAATTTTTTTCTCAATAAACGTAACCCATTACCTTTGTGTCCATGTTGGGTTCAGGGGTTACAATATCGATCAAAATGTGTATTTTTAGTGAATTTTGATATTTTCATTACAAAACTACACTGCACTATAAACAACGATCATTCAATTTCTTAAATAATTTCACTGTTAAGTGAAATTATTCAAGAAATTTGATGATTTATAGCAGGATGGTAAATCTTATTTGAAGAAGATCGGTTTTTAATTCATAAACTTTGTTAAACAATAAGAAATGGAAATTATTTTTTTAAAATTCGATTATTCACTTAATTTTGTTTCATATTTACTCAACTTCATTGTATTAGTAGTTCATTGACAGATAAATGTTCCGTTAAATAAAACGAAATTAACCAAAAATACACACTTTGATCGATGTTGTAACCCCTATGTTCAAGATGGACACAAAGCTAACTTTTAAGCCTATGACCAGCAATTTACATGCAAACCATTTTTGGACAGTAGGGGGGTAACGCTGACGAAGAATGCCTCATATATATATATATATTTCCACGTGAAATTTTTCTATGACATTTTAGATTCGGTTAAACATATTTTTTTTCGTTCCTTATAGAAAAATATTAAATACGTATTTTTTTATTAGATAGATAGATAGATAAATCTTTATTTGTATTAGTTCAGTTACCATTACAATTGATCATTACATATTTAATTTTACTTATTCGTTAATTATGAATGATCTTATTTTAAGTGCATTTACAACAAAATAGTATATATCACACAGTTTCCTAACATTATTAATTATCATAAGATGATCCTATGAATATATCTGTTGCTACTCTAAATTTTCTTGAACACGAAAAAGGTAAACCAAGGTAAGTATATTTATTTTCATATTCTAAAATTTCTTTACCCCAGAAAAGAGGTTTCAAATTTTTTACATTTTCCTGTTTTTCTTATTGGCACTACTTTTGTTTTTGATGTGTTTAGGTTCAACCCATTTAAATGACAATAATTTTTTAATATTTTTAATTTGTTTTGTGCGTCGTGCCAGGACCTTGCAAACATCACAATATCATCCGCGAAAAGAAGCATTATTATTTCCAATTCATGTGTCAATGCTATTCCATCCATACCATTCTCCTTAAAATATAAAACTATATCACTTATGAATAGTATAAACAATAAGGGGCTCAGGCTGTCGCCCTGTAGGACACCCTCCGTTACATCCATCAGTCGCGTGTATTCATCTTTACTTTTAACAGTTAATTTAGCGTTGTTATACATTTGTCTTAATACACGTATAATTTTACCGATAATTCCCAGATGAAATAGCTTATCCCACAAAATGCCATGCTTGACAGAGTCAAAAGCTCTTTTCAAATCTATAAATACTATAAAAGCACATTTCTTACTCGTGCCGCCGTGAATATTTACTATTGATGATAATGTAAACAAATGATCTTGAGTTCCTTTTTTATTTCTGAAACCTGCCTGTTCCTCAGGAATCAATTTGTTACTTTCTGCCTACAACATGACTCTTCTTGCCAACATAGACGTAAAAACTTTTGTCACCGTATTTAAAAGCGCTATTCCTCTATAATTGAATGGATTATTTTCATCCCCTGATTTATGTAACATACACATTTCGGCCAATGACCAGTCTCCGGGAACACTCTCTGTATTCATTACTGTGTTACACAAATTAAGCAGGTAGTGCTCCCAAGCAGCCGGCAGGCCTTTCAAAATATTGTTAGTGATTTTATCCAAACCCGGTGCCTTATTGTTTTTAAGTTTCTTTAAGCAATTATTAAGTTCCCTTGTTGAGAAATCGGAGTCAAGCTGTGGGTGAAATACTGAGTAATAATCAACCGTCAATGACAATCTAGCAGGAAAAACCCCTTTATAAAAATTCTCCCACCCCTGCGCATTAATTAAACTGTGTTTACCTTTTCTATTATCAAAGTTTTTAACTGTTTGCCAGAATTCACGGGTGCCCCTAACACGGGATAACGATTCCAAAATTGAGTTTCGATATGCAGATTTTGCAATCTTAACAGAATCTTTAAACTTTCTTGAGTAAAGCATTGTTGTTATTATTACGTTTATACTCTCTATAGGTTTTTCTGGTTTCCTTTCTCAATCGACAACATTCTTCATTGAACCATGCTTTATTATTATTACTATTTACATGCTCATTAACAGTGATATATTTTTCTTCCAAAAAATTAGTTTCAAATGCTGAGTGATGAATTGCAGTAACAAAATTATTATATAGATCTTCACTCCGTAAACTATTATAATATAAATTTGATGACAGAGAGAGAGATGCAAATAAAAATTACAATATTCTAATTTATTCCATTTAAAAATTTTCTTATGTGTTGGCCCTGTTATATCCTGTTTCATTTCAATGTTACAAAGCAGGTCTGAATTCAATATTAATGTAACTAATAAGTGGTTCGAATTTTCTGTTAAAGGTTTAACTAAAAAAACGTGAATTTTATACAATATATTTTCATTCACCCAAATCAAATCAATTACACTGTTACCCTGTTTAGAAATATATGTGAAGTTTCCGGGTCTGTCAGAATATGATCGTCCATTACATAAAATGAGGCTATTTTGTTCCATTGTCTCCGCAAGCAACCTGCCTCTTTTTGTCGTTAATTGGTCTAATGAAGTTCTACTACTAAACATATTGGTCGAATAAAACAATTCTTCATCTAAACAACTCAGATTACATAGTCGCGCATTAAAATCACCCATTATTATAAAAAATGCATTATTAAAACTTTCTGTCATATTTGTTAAAATATCACATAACGATTCTACGCAAAATTCTGTATTTGCAGACGGCGGCCAATATACATTTCCCACTATAATTGTTTCTGTATGCGTTTTTAACTTGACAAATATCCAAATATTTGATACATCCAGTATAGAACACGATACAAAACATCCATTTTTAACGCAGGTCATCAAACCCCCACTCCCTCTACCTGTCGTCTTATCTCTAATAGCACAGCTTGAAAAAATTTGGTACGTTTCTAAACATTTAGGAGTCCTAAAAACATCAGTGAGCAACCAAGTCTCTGCTAAACATATTATTACATTACTATTAAGAAGATTACTTTGGTACTTATCGAGTTCGCAGACGCTGGCAAAACCACTGACATTCCAAATACAAACTTTCCATAGGTGTTGATCAGGTTGAGGAGAAGTTTCCACTCCGGAATGGGGTAGTAGATTTGTAGATTCATATGTGTCATTAGTGTTACTCATGCGTGTTGTTTTTGATAGTAGTCACTGGTCGTCTTCGGAGACTCCATCCTCTTCGAGTGAGGTCTTCCTATTCACATATCCATCCAGGGAAGCGTTTTGTTGATTTTTCTGTTTAGACTTAGTATTTCCAGTATGGCGTCCTCTTTTCCTTTTTAACGTTAGTGGATTTGACGGGTTTTGAACGTCCTTACTCTTCTTATCTGTTGCAAATATTCCATTCTCCAAGATTAATGTGTGGTCAAAATTATCGGGTGAATAAGATTTATTTTTTATCCAAATCAGACCATTTCGTATTCTTGCATTTATACCTTTTTCTTTTAATTCTTTAAATGATAAGCGATATTTACTATATAGTAATTGCGTTTCTTTGTCTATATCGTTATTCAAGTAAATATCAGTTCCTTTTAATTTATATCTATTTTCCATAATATTACTTTTAATGAAGCCTGACGTCAGACTAAGAAGGATAAGTCTATTATTGTTTTCCTTCAATTCTATAATTTTTTTCAATTGATTGATGACGCTTATTTCCATTGCCACTCCCAATTTCTCAAACAAAAGAGATTTCACAGAGGTCAATAATGAATCGCGCGACTCATCAACAGTTTCCGGAAAACCACAGATAATTATATTATTTCTTCGACGAATATTATCTGCCATTATTTCTTGTTTCGTGACCTGCTGCTGCAGTGCTTGGTGATAGTTTTTGATGTTGCTCATTATTTCAGCATTTTTCTTGACTTCCAATGAAAGTGTACCTATCTCACTCTTGATTATTTCCTCTATATCCTTCTTGAAACTTTCTTTTTGAGCTTCTATGCATTTCCATAAAACACTTTCACTTATAGGCTCAGTCATATTGAGACAATCACTGCACCAAACTCACGAAAAAAGGGATTCACTTTATTATAGCAAAATGAAAACGTTCAACAGCATTAATTTTCAACACAAAATAAAAAGGCTTTTATTTATAGTAAACACGAGCTCCCGAATATGCGACCGTACTTCATGACAGCTCGAACGAGACTCCTATTTTTTTATTATTCCATAATTGCCAAAATTTTCGAGATATGAATTTTCGAAATTTTGGATTTTTAAAAGCAGACCTATTTTCAATAGCTTATAACTTTGAAAGTATTG
Source organism: Leptopilina myrica (nomen nudum) (assembly GCA_032872475.1). Lineage (NCBI taxonomy): Eukaryota > Metazoa > Arthropoda > Insecta > Hymenoptera > Figitidae > Leptopilina > Leptopilina myrica (nomen nudum). The sequence continues at coordinate 18,091,066 of CM065461.1, forward strand.
AGTTTCGAAAAAAGTTGTCAAAGAAAGAAAGTTTTTGTTTTTCTTCAACTTTTAAAAGATGTTTCAAAAAAATATTTTTTTAAATTTGTTGCAAAAAAAAATTATATTTTTATAAACAAATTAATTTATTTTTAATTTGGGCGCGATTAATTTTTATTTTTTTCTTATTTATTTATACCTGCCAATATACAGAATATTTCTTAAAAAGATCCGAGATAGGCCGACTCATAGTTTTCGTTCTATAAATATTTTTTAGAACGAAAACTATGAATTAGTAAACCTAATAGCTTATAATTTTAAAAATTTTGAGTTAAGAAAAAAGTTGTCAGAGAAAAAATTTTTAGTTTTTTTATCTGTATAGTAATTTAACAAAAAGAATTTTTTTTAATTTTTGAAGAAAAAACATTTTTTTTAATAAACAAATTAATTAAAAAATTTATAGAACGAAGACTATAAGTCGGCCCATCTCGGATCTTTTTAACAAATCTTCTGTATATTGGCAGGTATAAAAATAAGAAAAAAATAAAAATTAATCGCGCCCAAATTAAAAATGAATTAATTTGTTTATAAAAAAAATTGTTTACTAAAAAATAAAAAAAATTGTTTACTAAAAAATAAAAAAAAATTTTTTAATCTTTTAAAAGTTGAAGAAAAATCAAAACTTTCTTTCTTTGACAACTTTTTTCAAAACTCAATTCTTTCAAAGTTATAAGCTATTCAAAATAGGTCTGCTTTTAAAAATCCAAAAGCTTTAACAAATTTTAATGGATTTTAATAAAACTTAATAAAGAAAAGTTTTTGGGATTATTGAATACGAATACAAAGTCAGATTTTGAAAATTCAAAATGCCGGATCCAATATGCCGGACTTTTTTAAAAATTAATCGAATTACAATACTTTCACCACCTTTTAAAATGTAATAGAAGCTCTGTCCAGATTTACACTAAGTTTTTAAATTATCCTGTTGACAATTCTCAAGATAAAACCATGGAAGTAGTCAGAATCTCTTTTAAAGGATCTGAGCTTAAAATATTGACGTCGAACTGACCCTAATTCTTTTCTTTAATTTTAAATAATATTTCTGACACAATAAGTCAGTTCTGTTTAAATATTACAATACATGTTAAGGCACATATTTTTGCCAATTTACGGAAATTATACCAGTTACTGTACAGAAAAAAATTAACGAAAAGGTTATATATAATATATATAAAAACGGCTCGACAAGTTATGGGCTATAAATTTTTTACACATTATTTAGAATGCAAATAACCCAAATCAGCAAAAAAAATGATGTGCTAAGACATTTCATTCAAAGTTGATTCAAGACCACCGTGATTCATTTTATAAAATTATTTTTAAAATAATGCTATTCATAAGGAAAATATATTAAAATGTAATTTCTTTAAAATACTATATTTGTAATTTCGTTTAAATAGTTAAAAGTTAATTTTTTCTGTTGATTTTGTAATTTAACTATTATTTAAAAAAGTTATTCGTTAGGAATAGATGTTAAAATGCAACTGTTATAAAAAGTTTTCGTTTAAAAATTAAAATGTTATCTCCACATAGTAAATTGAATTTTTTTCCATTTATAGATAGAAAAATTTTCTTTTCTTGCAGTTATTATTTTTTTTTCTATGATAAGAAATTGTCTATAGATATATTGCATAAAAGTGATTTACATTTTGTAATTTGAAGTTGTATTAATTTGGAAAGAATTGTTAAATGATGAAAATTGGAAATGGAAATTGGAAATAGATATTGAAATTGGATACAAAGGAATTGAAAATAAAGAAAAAAGGCAGAATTGGAAATAATTTTAGTTGGAAATGGAAATTTTGAATTAAATTGTACTAAATGCTTTTATCTTTTTTTTAAATACAAAAGACGTTATTTATTTTAAAGTAATTGTCACTATATTGCTTTACATTATGAAGTAGAACCATGACTAATAAAAAAGAATTAGTTAATTTAAGTGATGAAAATTATGATATAATAGATACTAAAAATGCAATGTTGAATAATGATCATATCAGGGACTGACACGAACACGAAAAAACACGAAAATTCGTGTCGTGCCCGTGTCGTGCCTTGACACGACACAAATAACGCTTTGCAATTCGTGCCGTGCCTTGGCACGACACAAAGTTCGATTGGTAATTCGTGCCGTGCCAAGGCACGACACAAATGCAATTTTGTAATTCGTGTCGTGTCAAGGCACGTAATATAGACACGCATGAAATACTGTGTAGAATCTTGCAAGCGTTATTTGTGTTTTTTTAGACACGACACGAATTTCGAATCGAACTTTGTATCGTGCCTTGGCACGACACGAATTACCAAGCGAACTTTGTGTCGTGCCCAGGCACGGCACGAATTACGAAGCGTAATTTGTGTCGTGTCAAGGCACGACACGGGCACGACACATATTTTTCGTGAAGGTCCCTGGATCATATGCATGAATTAAAAAAGCTTTTAGAAAGACAATCAAATTTGTTTTATAATATGCAAACCACTTTATGTTTACAAGCGCTTGATCAGATAGTTCCAATCGAAAAAATAAGATGCACCTTCAAATACTTTTTAGTGGTTTTTTCAAATCTGTTCACTGGATTTTTACTTATTATGATGGAACAAGACTTTATATTTTTGACAGTCTAAACAAAGACTCTTTAAATAAGGATCAAATGAACTATTTAGTTAGATTATATCCATTTAAACCACCAGTAGTATTTTCAAAAGTTCATCAACAACCGTTAGGCAGTGTTGATTGTGGAGTAGTTGCTATATCATTTGCAACATCTTTATTCTTTAATGAAATTCCAAATCCTCTTTATTATAATTATTGTCAAACGAGAAATTATTTAAATTTAATTTTTAAAAACAATCATTTAAGTCGTTTCCGAATAAAAAATTGTGTTAATCCACGTTTGATTGTTAAGTATTATTGGAGGGTCTTTTGAGTGATTCAGTTAAGGAACTCCTATGTATATAGTATACAGGGAAAAAAGAAATTAAAAAAGAATAGGAAATAAGCTCTTTATTCATTGATTCAAGAAATGTAATTTCTAATAAATTGCAAAAAGGATAAAAAAACATTTTTTTGATGATAAAAATTTGTTAAGTCAAGTTAATGATTCAAATGATGATAACATGAATGAACCTGTTAATTTAGAAAATATCTTTGCTTCTATTCCTCCAATAACGAATGGACATAACTGTGTAAACAAACCAAATTCTTTATTTAAAACTGTCCGTAAAAGTGCAGTGGAAAATCAAATAAATTATCGTGCCAAACAAAAATTGAAAAGAAAAATTAATATTGTTAATCATTCAGACGAAGTAGATGAGATGTTTCGTTTATAATGCTGTAACATAGCTTCAACCTCATTGATTTTGGTATTAAAAACCAACCACTGGCAAAAAGTATTTACAGAATTTATATATTATAAAATTTAAACTACCATAAGTTAATTTATCCGACTCCTGCCGCAAAAGTATTTATTGAGAATTACTCATAAAGACGTCACCTTTCGATAGACATAAAAGATTTATGCTACTTTTTGAAATGGTTGTCTTAAATCGGGTGACACACGATGTATTAGTGCGAACGGATCGACGTGGCGCCGCGATATAAGATATTCTTTTACATTTTAATTTTGTTAACTTATAGTTACCTTAATTTTAAACATAATAGTAGAAAACAGAATATGATTAAAAAACTATTTTTAATTATTAAAATCAAAAATTCTATTTATTTACTGTAAACATTTAACTTTTGAATTAAATGCATTATTCTTTTAAATGTTATTCAATATGTGTTTAGATTACATGATCTTGGGCAGGTGAGTAGAATAAAAATTTTAAAAAAATTTCGTCATATCACAACGTTTCGTCGGACAGGGTATGCCTACCTCGTCATGCTATATTTATTAAGAAAAGAACACAAAACCCTTTAATTAAAAAAATTCTATGAACACTGCTAATATAATAAATTATCAAACAAATGAAAGAAATAGAAAGAATTCAAACTGTAAAAGTATACGAAAATGACAACGAAGTCAATGACCGGAGATCAAAACAATATACTGCGAAAACGAAAAAATATTATATAATCGTCTCATGGACACGAGTTAAGACGTCTAAGGAGAGGAAAGAAAACTTTATTCATAGTTAGAATATCTCCTTTCCTATTAATGGTAAATTAGAACTTTAGAATTCATTGACAAACATATAAAAATTCGAATGAATAAATTAAAATTCACTAATAATACTAATAGCAAGACTAGAGCTGACGTTTATAGTAAATTAACAAAGGTTTGTTTACCTTTTAATGAAGCGTGTTTTTTCAAATTGTCTAACGTACTTAAAGAATTTAATATTGCATCGATACCTCTTGTTGAAAAAATTTAAATTCGATCATTCGACTAGGTAAAGATCTGCCTAAAAAATAGGATCGAACAAATGTAGTATATAAATTTGATTGTAAAGACTGTTCCGCTACGTATTGTGAGCGACCGGATAAGATTTTATTTTTTAAGAAATAATTAAAGTAAATTAGAAATTTGGGGGTTCGACTTAACCGATTGCGCACAAGAATTCGAACAAAGTTTCCACAGCTGAACGCCACAAGATGAACAAGCTTTCCGTATTAGTTGAGCCGATGAGAAAATCAAGATGGACTTACCGGTGTTGATTTTCTCAGCCAGAAACAATCAGCGCAGTGGATTTCCTCGAGGATGTGGAAATTGGCGCAGGGAAGTCACTTACACAACAATTTAATAATAACAACTTTTAATTTATCGTTAACCATGAGAAGTAATACAATAGCGACGCGCGATAGATACGCTGTCGTGAGACGTAAATCTCTCTCTGGTGCTAATTCCGCCGGTCAGCAACATGTGCTTTCGTCGTCTGCTAGGCGCGAATTATGCGCCATCTACAACTTTTCGTATGAAAAGTCGCGCAGACGAAATAATAATGAATTTTGTGAGAGCAATCGTTACAATTTCCCCCTTCTAAACTGTCGTTGCCAGTGACCTTTTTGTCCACCTGATTGTTTCATTATAGAAACGATCCTCATCGGCTCTTTTGCTTTTTTTTGCTAGAAAGAAAGTTGAATTCAAGCAAATAATATTATCATTAATAAAAAAGGACAAAATAAATTCTTAAGTATAGAAGACTTGTTCAATAACACAGGCCGACAAATTTTAATCAACTGCATGTTGCCTAAAATATTACTGCCGATTCTTACAGGATTTTGTCCGTAGAATACGAATCTGACCTTGAAAATATTGGATTGGCTCTAGTTTTTAATCAATTTACGTTTCAATATACAAAATATGCATTTTTAGCATTTTTTGAATGAATGTACAACAATACACCGAATCAGTAAATCTGTCCGCATAGCACAAAATGAAAGTTTAAACACTGCTCTTCAATATCCAAGAACAAAAAATGTAATTTATGTACACTTTAACCTGTAATGTCAAAAGAGACATTCGCTGTTCCACAAGCATATTGAAAACAACAGTACTTTTGACCATGTAAGGTAATTTTTATAACCACTTGTAATTTTTATATTTCATAGCAGATTTGTAACTAGCGATTATAAAAACGCCAGAGACACTAATTTTTACTTGAATTACCTTACATGGTCAAAAGTAATATTAATTTTAATACGTTTATGGAACAGCGTATGTTTTTTTGGTCATTATAGGTTAAAGTATACATAAATTACATTTTTTGTTTTTGGATATTCAAGAGCAGTGTTTAAGCTTTCAATTGGTGTTATGCGGACAAATTTACTGTTTCTGTGTATTGTTGTACAATCATTCAAAAAATGCCAGAAATGCATATTTTGTATAATGAAACGTAAATTGATTAAAAACTGGAGCCAATCCAATATTTTCAAGGTCAAATTCGTATTCTATGGAAAAGCTTCTTGAGTCGGATGTTGTAGTCTTCCTGATAAGAATAATCATCGCAGACTTCTTTAATATCGGCAGTTTTGGGACTCGATGCGCGATTTAGTTTTTCTTTTTTTTGAAAGAAGACAATTGTTGTAGAGTAGCAGCTAGCTTTTCTTTGAAGTCGTCACGTTCGGCCAGAAGGGTTTCTAAGGTTGTCTTGCGTAAGACGACCAGACCACTCGACGGTTGTTCGACAGTAATAGCGCTATTTCATTCGCCTTGATCTTCAGGGGTTGACGCAATGTGCAGAACCGGAATCTCTTGTAGGGCAGATCCAGGAGCATTACTCGTGTTGTTGTTGGACGTTGATTCCATAATGACCTTGTATCTGTAATAGAAATTTTACAACGTAGAACGCGATCGAAGGTTCTTTTTGTAAGCTTTAGATCATTTATGTGATATTTACCAATCATTTTGCCATTATCATAATTAATAACGATCACCACAGATGATAACTTCTCAGTGACCACGGCTGGTCCTTTGTAACGAGGCGCAAGCTTAGAGCTATAACCGCGAGATGCGTTAGATAAAGTTTTTTTGGGGTAAAATACCAAGTCTCCAAGCTCGATCTTGATATCATTCTTTCGATTTTTATTGTAATTTTTACCTTGTTTCTTACTGGCTTTTATAATTAATTTTTCTACTTTTGCGCGAAGCGCATCTATATGTTTTACACGATCTAACCAAGTGTCAACTGTCTCATCTGTTTTTATGTCAGTATTGGTGTCTCGTGGGGGTTCGCCTGTTCGTCTCTGTTCACGAGCGAAGTTTAAGAAAGCTGGTGTAACTCCGAGGGAAGTGTGAACTGTAGTGTTGTAAGCAAACTGGATATCTTCGAGAAGAATATCCCATTCGCGTTGGTTTTCACCGAGAAGACTTGCTAACATTGTTTTTAGATTACGGTTCACGCGCTTGACAGGGTTAGCCTGAGGATGATACACGGGTGTTGTCCGTTGTACTGAACCGATTTTTTGTAGAAACGATGTGACATTGCGGTTTACGAACTCTGTACCGTTGTCGGTGATAACGATTCTAGGCGCTCCCCAGCGGTTGACAAGAGTGCTTAAAGATTTTACAATCTTGGGACCATCCGCTTTGGATAGCGCGAAGCAATCTATATAACGAGTGTACGTGTCTTCACAAACAAGAATATAATATTTGCCAGATTTTGACCGTGGTAGGGGGCCTACAATATCGAGTGACACTGTTTCCCAGGGTTCCGTAATTTTGCGCGGATAGATTAAACCTTGTAGGGGTGTATTTTTCGGTTTACACATTAGGCAAATCTCGCATTCATTAACTTAACGCTTGATATCCTCGCGCATGCCAGGCCAATAAAAATGGTAAATTATCGAATGATAAGTTTTATTAATTCCCTGGTGCGCGGATTGAGCAGTGATATGATGTTGGGTAATAATCGGTAAAATTTCGCTTTCTTTAAGAATCTTTTTCCAGGCGTTATTATCACCGATGGTTTCTTTGACCATATTTCGTTTGAAATAATATAGTTGATTGTTCAAGTCAACTCTGTATCTTTCATATCGCGAAGGAACTTTACGAACTTTTTCTAACATTTGGTCGTACCAACTTAAACTTTTAGAGAGATTTAGTTCAGTAACGCGCGTCTCGTTAGTGTCGTCTTCGTAAAGTCGCGAAAGCGTATCCGGCGATTCATTAGTTGTACCTTTTCTGTGCTCTATCTTGACGTTATTTGCGGATAGCTCAAGAGCCCATCGCGCAAGTCTACCTTTCGGGTCTTTGAGACCTTGCAACTAAATTAAACTGGAATGATCTGTGATCACAGTAAATTCAGCGCATTCGAGGTAACAGCGGAACTTTTTAATAGCAAAGATTACGGCCAAGCATTCCCTTTCGGTGGTGGTGTAATTTAATTCTGCACCCCTTAAAGGTCTGCTTAAGCACGTGATCAAGTACTCTTTTTCTCCATCTTGCTGTGTCAAGATAGCACCTATACCGGTGTCGCTTGCATCGGTGTACAAGTAGTACGGTAAGCCAGGCTTAGGCGCGACTAAAGTTAAAGCGCTTCTCAAGGACTCTTTAACTTCGTTGAACGCGGCCTCGTGTTCTTCGGTCCAGTTCCATGGTACGTTTGGGCTCGCTAATTTATTTAGCGGCCCTTGCACTTTTGCGATATTGCACAAGTGACGATGGTACCAGTTTACTGAACCATTGAACAGGCGCAACTCTTTTCGATTACGAGAAGTTGCCCGTTCGAGGATTGGTTCAACGCGCTTAGCGTTTGGCTTCAAACCGTCTTTGTCGAGAATAAATCCTAAGTATTCTACCGACGGTTTCGCGAAGTAAGATTTGTCGCGGTTGATTGACAGTCCTGCTTCGTGTAGAATAGTAAGGACTACATCGAGAAGCAGAAGATGTTCTTCGAAAGTTTTGGATATTATTATCCAATCGTCGAAGTAAGCATGGACTTGTTCGCAATAATGTTCGGGGAGATTATTTTCGCGAACGTGTTCTACGAACTTTTTTTAGTCGGTCGGTTAGAGCCTGGAAAGTGGCTAGCGCGTTTGTGAGTCCGAAGGGCATTCTGACCCATTCGAAGTGTCCACGACCGGGGACAACGAAGGCGGTGTATTCGCGCGACTTCGGGTCAATTGGTAAGTGGTGAAACGCGTCGGTCAAATCGATCGTACTAATAATGTTAGCTTCAGATAGCGCATCGAGTATGGTATCCATGCGTGGCAAAGGGTATGCTGATTTCTTCGTGTTGCGATTCAGCTTACGGAAATCCATACATACTCTTGGTCTACCATTCTTACGATATGTGAGCACCACTGGGCTAGCAAAGCGTCCGTTGCTTCTAACTATAAACTTTTTATCGATGTACACATCAACCTGATTGTTGATGATTTTATTCGCTTCTATGCTGCGGCGATAAGGCTTTAATTTGAATGGTGTGGGATCGGTGAGCTCGATTACATGTGTTGTGAGGTCAGTTACACCGGTTCCAGACGTAAATTTCGACAACTTCTCGTCAAGAAAGTCGTTTAGAGCAGAGATGCCAATGACTGTTCCCAAACGGAACTGCGCTTGCGCCACGAAAAGTACTCTGATTGGTAGATTAAAACGTGTCCATTTAAAACACTTAATATATAAAGGTTTTCAAATAAACGCGCTCTAATCTCTCAATCAGAGCATTTTTGTCGCGCAAGCGCAGCTCCGTTTGGAGACAGTCATTGGCATCTCTGGTTTAGAGTCGTTCTTTGTTCCGGAGATAATTCGATTAGTTGGGCCGAATTTAGGAAGCTGCGCGTATTAGAGTTGGAGCCTAAAGGGTGACGGATCGTTGACCCTTTCATGGACCAATAACCTTGGTTTGCATCAATAACGACTTGCCAATTGGTTATAAAGTCCATGCCTAAGATGACTGGTGTGGTTAGTCCATCGAGGACTGCAAACCATATTTCACCGTGGCAATTATCTATCTCGATATTAAATTTAACAGAATGACGAGGCGCGGCTACGTGGTCGCGTTGCGCGAGTTGTACGCTGGCGCGTGTTATCGCGTCCTTAATTGGTTCGCCGTTAGCTAAACTTTCGAGTTTGTCGAAAAGTTCTCCTGACATAAAGGTGCGATCGCTACATGTGTCGAGAAGCGCTATTATTTTCTCATTCCCGATTTTAATTGTGGTAGAAAGTGTACGTCTTTCTTGAGACGGTGAGGGCGAAGCGTGCCCTTTGTTTACTCTGCACTCAGTTTCATCGGTCATTAAAAATAATTTGTTTGACTGATTAACTAGCGGCAGTGATGTGATTGAGGATATGCTCGCGCCTATTATGGGGGAGGGATCCTCTTCAGAATCAGAGTAGTCCGTCTCAGATTCAGAATAGAAGCAAACATCGTAATCGCTTTCAGAATCACTAGAATCAATTCTACCTGCATGCGCTTGGTTTAGCGTTGATGCTATTTGAGGATTGTACGTTGATTCATTAGCGATAGGAATGCTTTCTGAATTTGAAGGAGTTACAATTTCGTTCGAATTATTTATCGGTTGATTTTCGTTTTGGTTTACAGGAATTTCGCCAGGGAGTAGTTTTGGTTGTTGTTGTAACCACGACCGCTACCATTCCATCCATTATTGTAACCGCGTCCGCGATTATTTTGGCTATTTCCACCTCGGTGACCACTTCCACGTCCGTTGTGGTTTCGTGAATTTTCGCTTCTTTTGTGCGCAGACGATCTACGCTTTTCCCCCCCTTTCTGCGACGAAGCAGAGCTAGAGGTGCGAGAAGAAGTAGAAGTTGAACGTTCGCGCGAACGGTGAGAAGACAAAGATTTAGTGGGAGTGATTAATGCGCTTTTCGATTTATTCGCTTTAGAATTTTCAGTATCGCTTATATTTAATTTTTGTTTTAAAGACTCGAACTGTTTTTGATAAATGTCTATTTTATTTAACTTTTGTTCGGGATCGGGTTTCGCTTTTTCTTTAATTTTCTTCGCTTGTTTTTGTTTGTTTTCTGTTTCTGATTCGCTTAATGTAGATTCGACTAAAGGGGTTTTAGATTAAGATACTTGTGAATCAATTGCATTCAATTGGTTTCTATTGCGCGGGTTACAAGACCGTTTCGCGTCTTGTTCGCGCAATTTATTTGATTGTTGCATAAATTCGATTTTTTCTTGATATTTGCGTATCTGATCTGAAAGTTGTTCGTAAGAAGAGAAGCTGTCGCGATCGAAAAGAAAAATTAATTCAGAATGTAAGCTTAAATAAATTTTATCAAGCTGGATGTTTTCTGGAATTTTATTTCTTAATTTGCTATAAAGCGCGCCGATTTTTATGACAAAATCTATCCCTGTTTCATTTTCTAACTGAACTGCGCGGTGGATTTTGTTTAGAATTTGGTTGTCATCGTTAACATCGCTAAATGTTTTTCGAAATGATGTGGCAAATTCTGTCCATGTTGTCCATTTGTGACGAAACATGTTAAACCATGAGAACGCAGTATCTGATAGAGTTTGAGAGAAAATTGGGAGCGCGTCATCGGGGTTTATCGCTGAAGCAGTCATTTTCCTTTCGAATTCGTCGAAAAATTCATTAGCGTCTTGTTTTCCGGGAAATTTAAGGTCCCACGATTTAATTATTTTATGCAAATTTGGAACGTGGGTTCGTTGCGCGATAGATGCGTTAAGAACCGGGTTCGAGTGCATATCAATTAAATCATGATTATTCGTGTTTGAATTTTAGGGTGTTTGAATCAAATAATTTGGTTGTTCGGCGAAGTGTAGTGTACGGTTTGCATGGGGTCCTTGTCGCGAAGATGTATTGAACGATAGTGGGGGTTGTATCGGCATTGTGACTATGGTTGCGCTTTGCGTTGTAGTCGAAGTGTTACCCGTGAATGTGACCGTGTTTGTGGTTGTAGTGGGGGGCAAACTAGTTTGTTGCGCGATGTGTTCGCCACTGTCGTCGAATGCCCAACGAGAGTCGTGCTATGGGGATGGCGCGTGTCTCGTTTGGATTTGCGACACTTTTTTTGAAAGGTCCTGTATGTTAGCTGACACTTCGGCGCGAAGTTTTTCGATGGATTTAAATGTTTCATTTCTGAGCGGGGTTATTTCGAGACGATTTTCAATATGCGCGTCGAGTGTTTGTTGGCGCGTATTTTCGAGATGGTGTCCAAACATTAAGTCCATTCTTTTTTGAAATTTTCTATTTTCGTCTGCTTGGGCAGATGTAAAGGAATCTATTTGAGAATAGAAAAATTTCAAGTGTTTAGTGATGACTGGGGTTTGTTGTGCTTTCGGTTTCCGACCGCGGCGTTTGAGCGCTAATTTAGGAATTGTTCCTGTCGCGTTTCGATTATTGTTAGCAGTTTGCGTGTCCCTTAAGCTGTCTGTCGTGTTGGCTCTAATGTGGTGGGTTTCCTCGTCTGTGCTAACTATCGGGGGACTGCGAGGCATTTTTTCGCTTCTTTTAAATGCATTTGTGTCAGAGCGGGTTTGCATTTTTTGTGGGTTTGATCTTGGGCTTCTTCTTCCCATAGTTAAAAGTAGAAAAAAAGAAATTTATTTTCGTACAAAAAAAAATTTTCTTTTTCTTAGTCAATAATAAGTTGGTTTAGTTAATTGACTAAATTGGCTCCTGGTTAGATTAATAGAAGGAATGAAATAGAGAAAAAAATAACCCAATCCAAATTATTTTATTGAATTTTAGAAGTTAATTCTCAGTTAATGTTGTGTATTTTAATTTTAATTTGACTAAGAGAAATTAAATTTAAAAAAAATTTTTTTAAAGAGAAGGGAAGGAAAAAAAAATTTTATTATACTTTAATAATTGTAAACAATTTTTCAATTTTCCAATTCTAATTCGACTTGGACAAATTGGCAAGAGAAAAAAAATTTTCTTTTAAGGAGAGAAAAAAAAATTGTTATGTTTAATAATTATAAACAATTTTTCTCTATGAATCTTCTTTTGACCAAATTGTTTTTTTCAATCAAGGAATAAAATTAATTTCATTTAATTTTTGATTGATTTTAATGAGAATTTAAATGCAATATTTTTCTGTTGGGATAAATTCCAGCAGAAAAGAGGTAATGTGCTGTAGTTGTAAATACAGCTGTGTTTTGAATGTCCTATTGAAATTGGAGACCTGCTGTCTTCAAAGACATTTTATTTTCTGTATTAAAATTTTAATTACGAGAATTTATTTCCCTGGTAGTCGTTATCAATTATTTTAAAGCGATTAATAATTGTTGAAATCGTTGAAGATAATATTGTAAAAAATAATTTTTAGCAACAATTATAAAGCGCAAAGCGAAAAAAAAATGCAAGGTAAATTAAGTAGTAGCAATTTATTGAAACATGCGTAGTAATTGCATTCGATTTTGTAAAATGTAGCGAAAAAAATTATTAATATAAAGCGAAATAAATAGCATAAATAAAAGCGAAGATTTGATTGCAAAGTATCACAATTTTCATGCTGCGTGTGACAATTTTAAAGCTGTGAGAGAGAGAGAGTAGACGCAAAAATTTTGTCAAGTATAGTGACTTTCTGAGTCAGTGGCTATCAGTATGAGGAGACTCTGTTCTTGGTTTGTGACTCTGTGCAATATATTTACGTGCGAGAAGAGCCTGTGTGACGCTGTGAGTGAGCGTCACTGTATAGGTCTCTTGAAAATGTGAAAAAGATGGAAATTTAACTACAAGCGCAGAAATGAGAGACATATTATGTTTGAAATTTATAATTTAAAGAAAATAATTATGTTAAAGTTCTCGTTTCAGGCCTGTGAATTGAACTTCCATGCATTAATTGTCGGAAATGTGACAAAATTAATTAATTTTAGTTTGAGAAAAGTTAATGTTTGGCGACAAAAATGTGGCGGAGACACAATTTTTGCTTAAAACAAAACTACCTTGGGCGCCAAAAATGTGGAAAAAACACAGTTTTGGCTTAAAAAATACGCGTTGGGCGCCAAAAATGTGAGCGACCGGATAAGATTTTATTTTTTAGAGAAATAATTAAAGTAAATTAGAAATTTGGGGGTTCGACTTAACCGATTGCGCACAAGAATTCGAACAAAGTTTCCACAGCTGAAAGTCGTCGTCTGCTAGGCGCGAATTATGCGCCATCTACAACTTTTCGTATGAAAAGTCGCGCGAATTTTTAATATGATAAAAATATAATGTAATTAGTAGGAAAGATAACTGAGAACGACATTTAATAAAAATAATAATGGATTTTGTGAGAGCAATCGTTACAGTATATAGGTAAAACAAAACGTTTTCTTGAAAGGCGTATAAAAGAACATAAGAAAGTAAATATATTAATACTGTGTTTCATTCAAATCCGTTAACTTTTTAATCTTAACGTCCGCCATATTGGATCCACCATTTTGAATTAAAAAAAAACAAGCCAACTCAACGGTGGGGGCAGAAGCAGAAATACAACCCGAGCCAATTCCGAGAGAAGCCTTGCCGATAATCGAGGTAAGTTCAATTGCCAGTAGGTTAAAATTGTTACGACACAATTGGTCAAAACTGACAGGAAAAGCTCCACATCAACCATTTAGAACTCCTGGCAGCGTTTTATGGTCTAAAATGCTTCGCTAGGAACCTAAATTCGTGCTCTATCCTTCTAAGAATAGATAACACTACCGCGATTGCTTACATAAACAGAATGGGCAGTGTTCAATATCCTAAACTGACCAGTTTATGTAAGAAGATTTGGAAATGGTGCGAGCGAAGGAACCTTTGGATCTTCGCCTCGTATATCTCCTCATCAGATAACGCGGTAGCCGATAGAGAATCTCGAATTTTGCCTAACGAAACTGAATAGGAACTGGCACCGTGGACCTTTAGAAAAATGGAAAATGAGTTCGGAAATTTTCAAATAGATTTATTCACATCCAACTCGAATAAAAAGTGCAGTAAATTCGTTTCATGGAAACGAGACCCAGAATCTTTTGCAACTGACGCTTTTACAATCCACTGGGGTCACTATCATTTTTACGCCTTTCCACCTTTCTCCCTTATTCTCCGAACTCTAGAAAAAATAATACAAGACAAGGCAGAAGGAGTAGTTTTAGTACCTAATTGGCCAACCCAAACGTGGTTTCCCCTATTTAACACATTACTAGTAAACAAGTCGCTGATTTTAAAACCAAATGCTAACCTTCTTCTTTGTCCTTTTAGGGAGAAACATCCACTCGCAGAGAAGCTTTCCCTGGTAGCAAGATTGCTATCAGGAAAGCTTTTCTAAACCAAGGAGTTACAGAGTCGTCGGTATCCATCATGCTCCAGTCGCTGTCAGACGCTACATACGCACAATACGACAAACCCTTGCGTTTGTGGTGGAAATTCTGCGAAGAAAGGAATTTGTCAACCTACTCCGCACCGTTGCCACAAGTTCTCGAATATTTAACCATCGTTGCCGACTCAGCGAAATCTTATGGTACAGTAAACAGTTACCGTTCAGCTATTTCACTACTTTTGAACTATGACATAGGGAATAACCCTCTAGCTAAGAGGTTCTGCAAAGGAGTTTTCATCTCAAAACCGCAACGTGCCAAGTACGATGACATTTGGGACCCTGCTCCTGTCCTGCGACACTTATCGACATTTTGGCCTAACAACACCTTAAGTTTAGAAAAATTAACAAGGAAACTCTGTACTCTACTGGTTCTAGTGACTGCACAACGCCTCCAAACGATTGCAAAAATCAAAGTAACAAACATAAAAGTTCTACAAGATAAAACAAAAATATATATCATCGACAGGCTCAAAACTTCGAAAGTGGGAAAAGAACAGCCGCTGCTTCACCTCCCATTTTACAAGCAGCAGCCCGAATTATGTGTTGCTAGCCTACTGCAGGATTATCTCGACAAAACCAAAGCTATCAGGCCCAAAGACGAAGAATATCTTTTCCTGACAATCAAAAAACCACATTTTTTACTGCCACTTCTCAGACGATAAGTAGATGGGTAAAGCAGACTCTCAGCGAAAGCGGTATCGACACCTCTCATTTTTCGGGATACAGCGCGAAACACGCATCAGTGTCTGCCGCCCATAGAAAAGGAATCAGCCTGGAAAAAATCAGACAAGCTGCCGGCTGGTCACAAAACTCTAATATGTTCGCTCAATTTTATAACCGCCCATTAAGGGAGGACAATTGTAACTTCGCGAGTGCCATTTTGAGCACTGCTTCAACTTAAATAAATAAATTTTGTTTTCAAATCACAGTTATGCTTTAAACATCTACATTTGATCTAGAGGACGAGTCCACGTAGCATAATTGAACGATTAAACGAACTTACCTAAGTGACGTTCAATCGAAATTATGTTAGTGAGTCTCGTCCGAATAGATCACTCCCACCCTTCCCTAACCCTCCTGGGATTAAAAAAAAACAAAAAATAATTAAAATGCCTAATGAGGAGACATCAGGAAGTACGCCCCCTAGTGTGAGAGGGACAAGTATTTTGGCGCGAGCTTTAAAAAATCTGTGGATCGGATCGAGCAACTAGCGTTACTACATTGGATCTATTCGGACGAGACTCACTGGCATAATTTCGATTGAACGTCACTTAGGTAAGTTCGTTTAATCGTTCAATTATTCCCCAAGTATTAATTTGAAATCAGTTTTAAATCAACACCCCATTCATCGATCTTCGAAATATAACTTTTATCAATTTCCAGAAATATATATTTGGAAATTCTTTCGAGTATCTACAAAACTCTAATATTGAAGTATCACATCACAAGCAAGGTGCATTCTTTTAAAAAATCCAGTATTATATTGATAAATAGGGATTCGAGTTCTCTTGACTTATGGAATTTTTTGTCTCGTATATGAATCATTTTAATATTTAATTTGTGCTAAACCAAATTTTGTTTCATTCTTTAAGTTGTGATTTGTTATTATTATTAAATGTTTAAAAAAATTTATTGTCCTGAAGCTTAAAAAAAATTTAACTATAAAAGTAAAGTATATTTTATATTCAAGAAACGAGATTGACAATTTTACAATTATTGCGTATATTATAAATTTGTATATTCTGCAATCTTTTAATGTCTTCTTCGAATAAAAATACAACCAATTTCTCACATTTAAATCGCTCTCAAATAAAAAATAATCCAGAATTGTTATTAAATTCAGGAATTCCTTATTATTAAGAAAAACCACACACGAGTACACCTACGCAGAGAGAAGAAAAGCATCTGGGCTCCAATTAGACGCAGCAGCAATGCCACTGTGGGATAGGTGTCGTGCTAAAATGTAAAACGGATTTTGACTTTGGCTTGAGGTACAGATGTTGTACTTCAAATGCTACTGTTTAGAAGTACAGTATCTGTCGGTCGCTATGAAACAGATCCTGTACTAATTAGTTCGTACCGCCGCCGCGCTTTTTGAGTATAGTATTTGAACTATGAATGACACGAACTGAATAAAATTAAGAACGGCAACTGACACGCATTTTACACGGCCGGTGTCTGTCTTAGTACGGATTCTGTGCTTTTCTTCTCTCAGTGTAGATATTTTAAAGAAAATCCTGATTCCGAAGAAATACATAGAGAGTTTTATTTGGGTTTTGTTAATTCTAACCTTTTTGACACTGACAATAATTCTTCAGAAAATGACGATAACGACAGCAAAGATTCTATATTAGAAAATACTCTAGTAGATAAAAATGAACCATATCATCCTGAAGTTAATTCAAGCTTAAATAATTCTTTAATTGAAGAAAGTAAAACAAACTGTCATTCTGAAAACAATTCTTTTGATAACTCTGCAAATAATATTAGTTCTGAAGAAAATATGGCTCCTCCGAATAATCAGCAAGTGTCTTTACCCGATGCATTAGTAACTATACCATTGACGGAAAAAATATCCCATTATCTATATTTATTGAAAGTTGTTTAGAAGCAAAATCTATGCTTCCTAAAAATCCACAAGTACAAACAAATTTAGTCAAATTGATTAGAAGTCGAATTTCGGGTGAAGCGCGAAGAATTATTGTAGGAAATAATTTTATTACAGATGAACAATGAACAGAAAGATTAAAATAAATTTACGCTCCAGCAAAATCTGTGTATCAGTTACAAGGAGAACTAGGAGCAATATATATGTGGGAACACGAAAATCTAATTTCTTACGGTTCAAGAATCGCAAAAGCAGCAGAAAGAATATTAGACGCACATAGGCTTAGCAATGAAAATGCAGTAGATGAAGCATTTAAAACAAATTTAGATAAAACAACTGTTAATTGTTTCTCACGAGGAATTAGATAAGAAATTGAATTAAGAATAGGAACAGCTGATACTTTTCAAACATAATTAATAAAGCAGTAGAAATAGAAAGAAAATTGTTATCACACCGTGAACTAAGAAAAACTGAGCAAAATACCGAAAAGAATTCTCATCTTAAAAATGTCAAAGAATTTACTAAAACAACAAAAATCAACATAGCCCAAGATAATGTAATAATGTGTTTAGTTTGTGGTAAAAAAGGTCATTTTGCAGTAAACTGTTTTCAACTTAATAAATTGATAGGACCAAGACGAGAAAACTCATTTTATCCAGGACAACGACAAAATTTTTCAAATCAAAATCAAAATAGATTTAGTAATTTAAATCCAAGGTTTAATAAATTTCAAAGTCAAAACTTTAACAAAAACCCTCAATTTTGAGCAAATGGGAGCACTTTTAAAAAAAATTTCGTACCCAAAAAATTTTTTTTTCAAAGTGCTCCCATTTGCTCAATTTTTTTTATACGGCTACGTCACTCTGTTGGTAATTTAATATAGCTAAGAAAAGTGACTTACGAGACTCGCTATACCTCCGCTATTTTTGAATATTTTTTCTTCTTCCAAAATTTTTTTTTAGTTAAATATAGGTATGCACTATGATGATCCAATTACTTAAAAGTTGTATTTTTAATAGTTTTGTTAAAATTAATTCTTGAAATACCCTCCAATTTTATTTTCAGGCGTTCAGGGTGGCGTAAACCCTTAAGTCTAATTGTCCACACATAAAGTTTATTTATTTATTTAGCAAGTATACGGGCGTAGCCCTTTCGTACATAGTACTCTTACAATCTGAAAGTTACAACCTCAAATTATATTTTACAATATTAACAGTATAATCTACGCTAGGCAGCTTGAACTCAACAGTCTAAAATAAACGTAATCAATGAAGAGGTGAATCCTAAGAAGTTACCATTAAAAAAACCATATGTTTTTTAAAATACACATGTTTTTGTAAATAACAATAAGAATCACCAAATATCAATCATTTTCAGAAATTTTTCCGAATTCAATGAATTTTAATATTTATCTTAACACAATTTCCAGTAAAATTCTCAAAAACACATCTGAAGAAGATTTTCTCTGTTCTAGTACAATAGTTCATCCATGTTTGATTCAAGAATGACTTTCAATAAAATTTTCGATAATAATTGAATATTAGAATAATATTAAATTTTAGAAATAGCTCAATTTTAAAATAATATTAAGTCTTTAGAAATTTAGAGTTGAATTTATTTATTTAATAAGTAAAATAAATGAGTTTCCATTTAATCATTAGGGCCCACTGACGAAGTTCATATGTTTTTGTGCGTAATTATGATAATACATTTGAATGAAAGAGCAAGATTCAGATGAGGGGAAATCACTTAGTACACACAGGGGAGGAGTCACTGCTGATCCACAGGCGGCCCGCCCACTTGCATTGTAATAGTAGTCGTACGCTTTCGGGTGGGTATCTTGACGATGGTAGGAATTCCACTGCGATATACCATCCGTATATTCGTTTCTCCCTCCAGTCGCCGCGATGCAAATTGCTCCTGAGTACACCGATGTTCCTCTCTCTGCATCACTGTCATATCTCTTGTCAATGACAAGTTTTTCAAATTCGGGGACTGAGCTGGATCCCGCTTTGATGCTACAAAGGCCCTCAGTATTTCCTGCGCCTTCCTCCGTCGCACAGACGATCTTCACAGGCCGGGACTTGTGAGAGACTTGCGCATTTGAACCAAGTCTAAATACACTACATGTCTTAATTCCCGGAACTTTAGTGCAATTTTGCTTCCTCATAAAGGAAGCCTTATAGTGATGTCGATTTCCGAATTTTTTAAAATCAAATATTTTTACATATTTTCAAGTGTAGTATATATAATTTATCGAGAGGAACAAATGTCCGGATGTATGTG
This sequence comes from Leptopilina myrica (nomen nudum), assembly GCA_032872475.1. NCBI lineage: Eukaryota > Metazoa > Arthropoda > Insecta > Hymenoptera > Figitidae > Leptopilina > Leptopilina myrica (nomen nudum). Next base: position 18,110,722 of record CM065461.1, read on the forward strand.
TGTATGTATGTGTGTGTATGTGTGTGTGTGTGTGTGTGTATGTCACCGATTCTTGTGGACAAATTTTCTCTTGCACATCTTGATGGATTTTGATAAGATTTTGTAGGTGTATTACGGTCATGAATACCAAGAATCAGACAGAATGATTTTCAAAAATATATAAAAAAAAATTTTCAAAATTTTTAAAAAAATTAATTTTTTGGTTTTTTGAAATAACTTTTTTCTACATTAAAATTTTTATTAATTCTTGTCAAAATTGCATTCCTGACATGAAAACGAATCGATTCATGTATATAAAGTATATATTTTATTAAAATTTATAGAATTAATAAATATTTTAATTTTTCACAAAAAAATTAAATTTTGTATTTTTTGACATTTTACCATAACACTTTAAAATAATTATTCTATAATAAAAAATTGAATAATTAATATTTATTCAGGGTACTTTACCCGGTTTTTTAATTATATTTAATAAACTATTATAATTATTTAACTTTTAAAATTATATATAATAATATATATTGAGGAAGCTAAATGGTCATGAAATGAACAACTTGTTTCAATTTATCGAGTACTGATAATTTTAAATTGTCAGAGGATGCGGTAGGAGTTGAGGTGACAATATTGCTAGCATTATTTTCAGGAAAACCAAACAGTATAAGATTTTTCTTCCTTTCAAATCTATCATTGATTTCTTTTATACACATAGTTGTATCTAGTTTACAGTCAATGTTTTTCGAAAGATTAGTCTTACACCTGTCAAGTCTCCCCTCCACAACGTCTAACCGGTTCGTAAGACTAGTCACCCTACCTTCAATGCTTCCAAGTCTTTCGAAAGTGTCATCCAATTTAACATTGACATCCGAAAATCCCCCTTCCATGCTGGTTCTCATGCTATTTAGAGCTCTCATAATTGACTCTAGATCAACCTCAGATTGAGTACCCTGTGAACTAACAGATAGAGAAGTTGATCTAGGTTTACAGCACCTTGCAAAGGAACCATCAGTTAATGTTGGTAACTGCAGTGCACAGCTTGGATGGTAAGGTATCTTGTATTTAACACACTGAGTGGGTGTAGCACGTGCGATATCTTTACTGCACTTTGCACATTTCACCGGATCCATTTTAGACAAAATTTCACAAATGACTCACTAGTGTTGATAAATGACAATTGCTTGTCAAAAGAACTTCACAAAGGTGTACAAGCTCTCACAAAGTTCAGCGTGTAAAGTGAGGTTAGAATGACACAGTGGCAAGAAAAACCAATATTATATGTACAAAAAGACAACAAAAATACTTAAGTGTACAATCCGAGAACCAAAAAAAATACACTTTAACTGAATAAACCCGTCAATTCATCGAGATACAGCCCAAAACATAAGAAACTGAGTTAATAAGATGAACAATCACATAAACGTTTGTGGGAAATAACCACCTAGCGGCAAAAGTTAGACTTTTGTGGAGGATTTTGTCTTTTTGTGTAACATATATAGGGGACGTTTCACGTTAAGCAGGCCACACCGAAGGCTAAAATTGAGAGCTTTCAAAAAAATGCTTATACCTAAAAATTATTCGTATATATAAGTACTTTCGAAAAATATGTGGCCTTTTCAAAAATCCAAAATGGCGGCCAAAATATAACCTATAAATGTGTCTAAATTCAAAAACAGAGGCCTAAAAGTTCTAATAAAGAGGAATTAAATAAGGCAATCAACTATGTATTGGGGATAAAATTAGCATTAGGATACATACTTTATATTCCATAAGCAATAACGGTAATTTGATACCGGTTTATAGAAAATAAATATGGCGGCTCCAATATGGTGGACAACAAATTTTTTAATGCATCGGATTTACTTGAAATATGTTACTCGGGGGTTTTCGGGGTCGCTGATGAAGAATCTGATGTTAATTTTCAGAAATTCTAAATGGCGGTCCAATATGGCAGACAAAATTTTTATTAATTCATTATATTTAATTGAAAGTTGTTACTCGGGGGTTTTTGGAATCGCTGATACCGAATCTGTTGTTAATTTTCAGAAATTCAAAATGGCGGATCCAATATGGTGGACAATTTTTTTTTAAATTTATCAGATTTCGTTGAAAGTTGTTACTCGAGGGTATAAAAATGTATAACATGTAAAAAATATTGAAATTGACTCAGGCTAAAACACAGTGTAATGATATTCTTTAAACCAAATATTAGGAAAAGTAAATAAATAAATTGAATTAATCTATAATTATTAATTATAATAATAATTTATTAACAATAATTAAATTTAAAAAAAATTATTTTAACACTTCGTATTGTTCATGTATATTGTCAATATATAATATAAGTCAATATTAATAAAACAAATTATATAACACATAAAGTTAGATTAGTTACAACCATTCTTTAAAATTATTGTTAAAAACTAAATAAACACACGATTAATTAATGGGAAAGTAATATTTATTATAATGAAATGGAATACACGATGTGCACAATTCGTCATGACTCGCCATGACGCCATTTTGATTTTCTGAAAATTAACAACAGATTCGGTATCAGCGATTCCAAAAACCCCCGAGTAACAACTTTCAATTAAATATAATGAATTAATAAAAATTTTGTCTGCCATATTGGACCGCCATTTAGAATTTCTGAAAATTAACATCAGATTCTTCATCAGCGACCCCGAAAACCCCCGAGTAACATATTTCAAGTAAATCCGATGCATTAAAAAATTTGTTGTCCACCATATTGGAGCCGCCATATTTATTTTCTATAAACCGGTATCAAATTACCGTTATTGCTTATGGAATATAAAGTATGTATCCTAATGCTAATTTTATCCCCAATACATAGTTGATTTCCTTATTTAATTCCTCTTTATTAGAACTTTCAGGCCTCTGTTTTTGAATTTAGACACATTTATAGGTTATATTTTGGCCGCCATTTTGGATTTTTGAAAAGGCCACATATTTTTCGAAAGTACTTATATATACGAATAATTTTTAGGTATAAGCATTTTTTTGAAAGCTCTCAATTTTAGCCTTCGGGGTAGCCCGCTTAACGTGAAACGTCCCATAGGTTTGACATGTTTATCTATTTGTATCAACACAATTCCGAGGTTATTGATTTGATAGATAGTTATCGCATTTTCTCCTCTACTAATCGTGAAGTTGTGAATTGTGAATTATCAAGAAGAATTAATTAATAAGAATAAGAAGTAAATAAGAAGCTGGAATAAATTGCATGGCAGAAAAGGAAGGTTCAGCAAAGATTGGTAAGTTTTGTGAATGTAATAAATAATTATATATATTCAATTTAATAATTTATTTATTATTATTCATGTAATAATATATTTTCTTTATTTGTTATGAAAATTATCATGTTTATATTTTCAAAAGTATGTTTATTTATTTTTAATTATTATTTATTTACAATGAAAAAGTAAAAAAAATCAAATATATATATATATATATATATATATAATTCTAATTCTAAGCTTTCAAAAGAACGAATTATTTTTCATCAATTTTATTATTTTGAAATTGAAATAATAAAACAAAAAAAATTTGATTAAAGAAACGTGAGCAATATATTTTACTAAAGTATTTATTTTTTTAAATATTTTTATTTATTCACTGTACATTTTCAAATTCTTTTCATTTACTGTAAATAATCAATAATATTTATTGTATAAATTATTCACTAAATTTGTTAAAAAAAATTTTTATTTTTAAATATTATTTTTATTATTATTATTACTGTGAATAATAATAAATTACAAAAATTAATTAAATTTATTTTGATTATTGTAGTCGATTAATTAGCTGTTAATTAATTGTAAAATATTGTGAAATATGAAATTTAAAAAAAGTTTAAATCAAAAAAATTTTTTATTGCAAAAGAATTATTATTTTAAGGTAATTTATTTAAATTTTCGAATTTTTCAATATTTTTCGAGTGTTTTATTTCTTAAATGTAACATTAAATTGAAAAATGAATTATTAATAATAATAAATAATAATAAAAATTAATAAATTAAATAAATTATTTAATTAAATTAAAAGAATTAAAATTGAATAGGGGAGAGTGGGGCAAACCGGACCGGTGGGTAAACCAGACCGGTCTCAATATTTCCGAAATGGCAAAATTGGAAAAAGTGTTATTTAGAAATTTAAAACAACCATAGTCAGGGTCGTGGAGAGCCTGAACGGGCCCTGGGAAGATTGACATGGGCGGGCCCCACAGTAGGATTATAAAAACATAAAATATTCTCTATCAATACAGATCGGTTTTTATTTGAATTATTTCAGACAATACATTTTCATAAAAATTTTATTATTCAAACATTTTAATTAACAAATTTAATCTCTTATTAAAAGTATACAAAAAAACTCCAATTATTCTTTAATACACTTTTTTCAGCTAGAGAAGTAGTGACGCTGTACTGGATTTTTTTTAGTACATACACCGAATACATGTATTTTACGTAAATCACCTCCCTGACCAAAAATACTTTGTTTATAAAAAATTAATAGACTTTTATCTCTCTCACTCTTGTACGTTACCATGGCGGAAAATAATGGAGTAAGGGATATAGATTGTATGTCTGTCTTTCTTACTCCAATGAAAAGTTTTCCGTTCTACTTTCGGTTTTACGCTTTCTGCTAACATGGGACTTCACCCTAAAATTTTGTTTATACAACATTTTTTTCTAAACCTAGAGCGACCGGGCCCCCCAAGAGTCCGGTCCCCGGGGCATTTACCCCTGCTGTCCTCCCCTCTTGTCGGGCCTGACCATAGTCAAACAGTTTATTTTTCGCGACGTGAACTTTGTCGCTCTCTGCGCAGTTGCAGATCGTACGGAGGTTGCATTGACAACAACAGGCAAAAGAGAACATTTTGCTTTCCGCAATACCCTTGGCTTTACTAATATAAAACGCGTTTAAAAAAATTTTAAGATGGCGGTTTTAAAATGTCGGTGAAAGGAATTTTTTAAAATAATTATATAATTTTATTTAAAAAAAAATTTTGTTTTTTTTGTTACTTATTATCCGAATGTTTTTTGGGGTCGTTGATTTTGAATCTGATGACAGTTTTATAGAATTCAAAATGGCAGATGCAATTTTTTGAAAATTTATCGTAGTAACTTAAATCTTGTCACTTGAGTGTTTTTGGGGTGGTTGATTACGAATCTAATGTCGGATTTTATACATTCAAAATGTCGGATCCAACATGTCGGACAAAATCTTTAAAAATTCGTCGTAGTCACTTAAAACTCGTTACTCGGGGGTTTTTAGGGTCGCTTAATACGAATCTGAGGTCGGATTTAAAAAATTAAAAATCGCGAATCCAATATGGCGGACAAAATTTTTGAAATTCATCGTAGTCACTTTAAATTTGTAAGGGGTACAAATGAGATTATCATAGTAGATGTGATAATTAAGTTATTGTTTGGGAGTAGTCAACAGAAGTAAACGTCCTATCATGTTCAGTATTATCCTGCTTCTGAAAGCAGGTTTACTCAATACATTGTCATTTTCAGCTTCTGTCCCGCAATGAATATTGTCCGTAAAATTTAATCATCTTCTTAATTAATACAGCACTTTACAAAACACGACACGAGAAAAGGGACCTATCGCCGTAAAAGAGAATTTTAAAGGGGGAGCGTTTAAAGCGACGCCATGAACTGAAAACCCGTGTATTTGCGCGGACATGCTTAACTTTCGGACTGTTTATTATTTAAACTATTTAAGTTTTTCAACTTCTGATTTCTTCATGTGAAAGAGCAAATTAAAATCTATCGAATAGCACAATAATCTCAAAATCGATTTTTTTAACGATGGGTCCCTTTTCTGGTGTCGCGTCACGTATATCATCTTAAAATTCATCAATTTATCATATATAATTATTTTAAAAAATTCCTTCCACTTCCATTTTAGAACCGCCATCTTGATTTGGGTATTGCGAACGCGATATTTTTAGGTGAGCAGCTTATATTTTAACTTTTAGTCTATGAAAAAAAATTTTCTGATCAAAAACTGTACAAATTTCGTGTTTTTTGTTAAAAAATAGCCACAACTTTTTTAAATTTTAATTTTTTTGTAATTTCAATGACGGTTTTTAAAAGAGAAACAAAAAATGCTTAAGGAATGGTGCCTGCCAAATTTTTTCCATACGTGAACACAGAGAACAACGAGCTTGAATCTTCGATAAAAAATCTGTCCTTTCCGTCCTTAAAGGGTTTCAATTAATCATAGTTACCTAACTACTGAAGATAAATTATAATTTACGAATATTTCAAAATCATGAAAAACTTCATATCAGTCCCTTCAATATATAGGGGAGAGTGGAGAAAAGGCGCTATGCGGGGCAAAGACGTTTTTTAAAATTTCTCCTTTATTTTCTGTCTATTCTAATTGGTATTAAAAATTAAGTTGCAATGCAATCAGACCAATTAATTAAAAAAAGAAAAACTTAAAAATATCAAATATTTTAAGGAATATAACAAAAAATTGTTTTGCAAAAATAAAATGATAATTTTACTGAGCAAACTTTTATTTCTTAAAACATAAGTTTAAGTATTTAGTTTTTAAAAACGTTACATGTAAATAAATTAAATATTTCTCTACACAACTGGCGTGGTGTTTTAGTTTAATTTTGTATCTAAATATTTTAAATTTAAAGTAAAAAAAAGTTTGTTATGTGGGGCAAAAACAATATTGAACATAATTTGGTTAAAAACAATTGAATATTCGAATTTTCTATGTATTAATTCACAATATGAGGTTAAAATCACTAAAAGTTTGAAATTTTTATTTAAATAGTTTAATTCTTTTAATAATATGTTGTTAACCTTATGTTTCGTAAATATTATACTAATAAATATCACTTGTTAATTTTTTTAAGGCTTATAAATGCTTTCTTTTAGAAATATAAGCAAAAACGTCGCTGCCCCAGCGTGTGGGGCAAAGGCATTTTTTGCATTGTTTTTAAATTCCATTAAATAATTATAATTATTATAATATACTAAATAACAATTATTTAAAATTTCTTGTTGATTAGTTTTAGAATAATGAAAAACAAAGACCGCATAAATTAATTGCTTAATTAAAAAAATATACATGGATAAATGTAAACCTGGCGCCTTTTTTACAAGTTATCCGGCTTGCAGATTGCCCCACTTGCATTATTTTTCATTCTAGAAGTGATATAATAAAAAAATCTCAAAGAGAAAAATATGAGCCTTTTTCTTTCCTACAAGGTTGAATATTTTAAAATATCAAAATTAAAAATTTTCACTTCTTCCACATTTTGAACATTTTCACATTTTTAGCTTTACAGCGACTAGCCGAGCGCTCGACCGATCATTGTATCGACACGCTCAATTTTTGTCAAATGATTAGTTATTATTAAACAATTAAAAAACAATAAACAACTAAAATTGACTTGTGGAAAAATTTTGAAAAATTAAAATTGTGACATTTCATGTATTAACAAATGAAATATATTTATGGATAATAATTTAAGTTCCATTTTTTTCTGAGTTGTTTTTTAATCAATTTTCACAACCTGCAAGCTTTTCCTCTACAGTATAAAAAATTAAATAAATTTTTTTAAATTTAAATAAAAAGTTTTTCAATTTCTAAAATTTTTAAAAAATTTAAAATAAATATGATTTTAAAATTATCATGATTTTGAGTAAAAAATTTTTTGCAGCAATTTTAGGTAATTCGTTTTGGTTTACTTAAGAGATTGTTAGCACCTGGACATTCATAAGCGGAAGGATGGTAAGCAAAAATAAATTTTTTAGTTTGAATTCTGAAGATTTAGAAATTTTAGTTATTGAAGGGATTTATCTTAATGACATTCATGTTTACAAATTCCAAGAATTATTAGGAATAGAGCCGAACCAAGCACTGAATATGCAAAGTACTCTACTTCTGCATGCACCTGAAATGATTACTCCAATCGATAGAAATGAGAAACATATACAGATATTGTTTAGCATTGATAAACCTGTAAATTCAGAGAACAATATTGGTCATTGGATTTGTACATAATATGATAGAAAAACACTTTTCATTTTTGACAGTGTTAACGCTAAAAAGTTACATGCAGATCATGTAACGTATTTAAGTAAACTATACCCTTTTAAGCCAAATGTAGTTTTCTCACAAGTTCAAGATCAAGGTAACGGAACTGATTGTGGTTTGTTTGCAATATCATTTGCAACATCTTTGTATTTCAATGTAATGCCGAACACTGTACATTATGATCAAACAAAGATGAGAGTTCATTTTAACGAAATGTTTCAAAATAATCGTTTAGCTCAATTTCCGGTAGTATCAAATAATCAAATTTTAAATAATGTTCAAAATACAGCCTTGATAACAGAGACTTAAAAGAAAAAATCGCGAGCTACAACAGACAAAGAGAGAAAAAGAAATGAAAGACTAAAGGAAACGAATGAAAATAAACTCGACCGACAAAGAAAAGATAGAGAGAATAAGCGTCGAGTTTATAAAACAGAAAATGGTAAGAAAGAGAAAATACAAAAAAATTTAACTTGGAAAAAAAATAAATCAGAAATTGAAACAGAAATTGAGAAAAAAGAGAGACAAAAACTAGATTTGAAACGTAAAAGGATAGAATTATCATTGGAATCAGAAATGAAGAAGAAAGAGATACTAGAAAAAAATCTATCTCTGAAAAAGAAGAAATTATTATTAGAAACAGAAATTGAGAAAAAACAGAAGTAAGAAAAAGTTTTAAAACGTAAAACGGAGAAATTAAATTTGGAGAACGAAAATAATAAAAAAGCACAGTTATCTTTATTAGGAGATACAATTACGCCTTTAGAAGATTTCGTAGAAAATGAAGTTACAGAAAATTTTTTAGGTTTCATGAATGTTAAGTGTGAATCATGTGATTCGCTAAATTTTTTGTGTGAAAAGGCCATCAGATAAAAAATTTAGTAGTTGTTGTCACAAGGGAAAAGTTCAATTAACTGAATTACATCCTTATCCGTTGTATCTAAAACATTTATTATATAACTCTAGCTCCGAAGGTAAAAATTTTAAAGAAAATATTCGTTCGTATAATAGTTCGTTAGCTTTTGCCAGTATGGGAGCGAAGCTAGAAGTTCCAAAAGGTAGTGGTAAATACGTTTTTCGCATACACGGACAAGTATGTCATTGTACTTACTCTCTACATCCAAATGATGATAATAAACGAAAATATGGTCAATCATATATAATTGATTCAGAAGAGGATTTGCAAGAAAGATTAAGTGATAAAAATAATGAAAAATGTTTGTCAGAACTTTTGTTCAATTTAGATATTTTACTTCGATCAACTAGTCCTTTTGCAAAATCATTAAAAATGATGAGAGAAGTAGAAATAGAGGAAGAAGCGCGAGCTAAATTATTAAATAAACCGGTAAGAGATATTGAAATGTGGATAAAACGAGATAGATCATTGAATAATAAAAAATTTAATGTTCCTTCTTGTAATGAAGTAGCAATTGTGTTTGTTGGCGAAGATGGTAAACCCCCAATGGAACACGATATATGTATTTATCTAAGAAATTCGAAAAGTATTACAGTTTCTAACCTAAGTGCAAATGTTGACCCTATGATGTATCCTTTAATGTTTCCTTCGGGTGATCCTGGGTGGACTGTAAATTTTATATGTATCGTCTGTCGTATAGAGGAAGTTTTAACCCATGTTTAGCATTAGGAAAATTAAATCAGCAGTATATAGTCGATGTCTGGACGAAAGTAGAAGGTGAACGTTTAAACTTCTATCGTGATCATCAGAAAAATCTTAGAGCTGAATTATATTGCGGACTGATGAATTATGTACGTAATAAAGCAAAAGAAGAAAATGTTCGACCAGGAAAAATGATTATTTTGCCTTCAACATTTACAGGAGGACCACGTTTATACCAACAATCTTTTATGGATGCCATGCGTTTAGTTCAAGAATTTGAAAAACCGGATTTATTTATTACCATGACATGTAATCCAAAATGGGCTGAGATTACAGAAAATTTGTTGGATGGTGAAACAGCGTCTGAGCGGCCTGACATTGTAGCCAGAGTTTTTCAAAAAAAAGTTCAAGAATTAATGAAAGAATTAAAGGAAAAACAAATTTTCGGACCAGTTAAGGCATATGTATATGTTATAGAGTTTGAAGAACGAGGATTGCCGCATGTGCATTTAATTATATTTTTATATCAACCAATTCGAGATGCAGAAACTGTAAATAAAATGATAAGCGTAGAAATTCCAGATGAGAAAAAAAAATCCAGAACTTTTTAATATTGTTAAGCAGTTTCAAGTTCATGAGCCTTGCAGAAGTCAAAACATGAATTCACCTTCTATGGATCGTGAGAAGAAAGTTTGCACAAAGAATTATCCAGAGCCATTTTGTGCAGAAACAGTACATCAATCTAAAAGTTATCCGGAATATAGACGACGAAATAATGGTAAACAAATTGTTTTTTTCAATAAGGATGGGTCAATTAAATATGTAGTAAATAGTTCGATGATTGTACCTTATAATCCATATTTGAGTAAAAAATTTAAATGCCATATCAATATTATAGCGTGTGGTATTATTGGTGGTATTAAATATTTATTTAAATATTGTTATAAAGGACATGATTGTGCAATAATAGGTTACAAAGATAATAATAAAGAAATGCATTATAATGAAATTGAACATTATTTAAATACACGGTATGTATGTCCCCCAAAAGCAATGCACAGATTATACGAATTTAATATGCATGAACCATCCCATGCAACCTTTAGATTAGCTGTACATTTACCTAATCAACAAACAGTATGTTTTAAAGAAGGTTTAGAAAAGGATGCAATAGATAAATTTAAAAATACATCTTTAACGGCGTGGTTTGAATTAAATAAAGAAAATCCTGATGCCTGTAAATATTTATATACAGAAATACTACATAATTATGTTTTTGTTGAGTCTTCAAAAACTTGGAAAAGAAGAGAACGAATAACTAAACCATTAATTACTCGCATGTATTTTGTTAGCCCAAAAGATATTAAAGGGAATTTTTGAGGATTTTATTACTGTATGTATGTGGTGCTAAATCATTTGAAGATATAAAGACATATGAAGGTATTACATACAATACTTTTACAGAAGCAGCGCGTGCAAGAAATTTGATGCTAGATGATAATGAATGGGATAATTGTTTGACTGAAGCAACAAATATAAAGAGCACATGATTTTCGATACTTACTTACCCGTCGAAATAGCCATTCAAAAATCATTAATTTTAATTAACGAAGTACTTCTTTTTCATGAATTTACGTTACACAAATTTGGTTTGCCAAATATTGATGAAGATATGGTTAAAAATCATAATTCTAATATAGATAAGGCAAATAATGCATTAAAATCTTCTAAAAGGTGGACGCACGTCACATTCTATGTTTAAATTTTCTATGCCAATCAATGAAGATTCAACATGTAATATAAGTGGAATGTCAAAACATGCTGAACTTTTAAAGAGCGCAAAAATTATTATTTGGGATGAAATTACAATGGCACCAAAATATGCTTTGCAAGCAATGGAATCTATATTAAGAGATATTACAAAATGTAATAAACTATTTAGAGAAAAAGTAATTTTGCTTTCGGGAGATTTCCGACAAACTTTACCAATCGTTCCACATGGTAGTCGCACTCATATTGTAGAGGTATGTGTGAAAAATAGTAAATTATGGCATCATTTTGAAACTAGATGTTTGCATGTTAACGTTAGATTAGATAAAACTGAAGTAGGGTTTGCGGACTGGTTATTAAGTGTCGGTGATGGTAAACCAGAAAGTATGTTTGAAAAAGAAAATAATGTTTTAGAAATTCCAGAGAATTTAATTTCGAATGGGAATTTAATCGATGAAATATATGGATCATCGATAAGTTCAAATGATTCATCTATTTATTCTTATTGTATTCTTTCATTAACTAATTCTGAAGTGTTAGATATAAATGAACGCATTTTATTAAGATTAGAAGGAAAAGAAACTGTTTATTATAGTAATGATTCACATGTTGATGATGAGGACCCAAAGGATATAAACAATATTATCCCAGTAGAATTTTTAAATAGTTTAACACCAGATGGTTTGCTTCCTCATAAATTAACGTTGAAGGAAGGATGTGTAATTATGCTTTTGAGAAATATGAATTTAGTTCAGGGATTATGTAATGGAAGTAGATTAGTTGTAAAATCTTTAATGAAAAACGTGATTTCTGTTGAAATAATTAGTGGAAAATTTAAAGGTGAAATAGTTTTTATTCCCCGTATTGATTTGTCTCCTTCGCAAGAAACATTTCCGTTTAAAATGATAAGAAGACAATTTCCAATCAGACTAGCTTATGCAATGACCATCAATAAATCTCAGGGTCAATCTTTTGATAAAGTTGGAATATATTTACATATACCAACATTTGGTCATGGTCAAGTTTATGTGGGTGGTTCTGGTATGTATGATGATGTATGATGATGATAAGGTATGTAGTCATCAAAATAAAATTCTCATACAGTAATATAATTTGGTTATCGCCTGTATTGGTTATTTTGAAAAATTCGTAGTTTTTTTCATTGCTGGTTGTAAGATATCCTCCCCCATTGATGAATTCAACATTGCCAGTAAAAGTTCTGTAAAACGAAGAATTTAATTATTTTCAATACGATTTTAATAAACTTCAATAATAAAATATTAAATTTAATTATAATAATTATTATCAGACAAGATTATTCTAAAAAATTTAAATTAAAGACTTAAACTAAAGAAATATTTAAAAGAGTTTATTTTTCTATTAATAATTTTATTTAAATGTGGATAGTAAAATTATTAATTAGTTACAATTATTAACAGCATTAATTATAAATGAATGATTATTAAAATTATTACCGTAAGAGAGGCTAATTTGGCTCATGTAGGGTAAATGCAGTCAACAGATATCTATTTTTTAAAATTCGATTAACATACATTTCAAATTTATTTGCAGCAGATTCATTGGTAACTTTCATTTGTAGTGTAAATTTGCTCAGGAAATAAGCCTACAAAAAAGATGCGCGGGCTAAACTGTCAAACTTAACCTTATTTTTTACGGTTATGAGTACATTTAATTGAATCATTGAATATAATTAACATAAACCTATTGATAAAACAATATTAAATATTTATTCCTATAACTTTGGACATTGTTCTTAATTTTTTTAGTTGATTTTAAAGAATATTTAGTTCTATTTTTGCAGATTATAATATATATATTTTGCCAGAATAATAATGGTGTACGAATTTACCCTCATTTAAAGGTAAAGTCACTCACAACATAACGGCTTATAAATAATTTTCTGCAACATATTTTAATTTCTATATTATGTAGTAATAGGAAAGAGAAAGGGTTAGAGATTATATATTTTCAATGCCAATGTTTATTTTCATCGTTTCCCGAAGTTATTTAAAAAAGAATTGAAAAATTGAGCGAAATAAGCCTGTTTTACGGTACACTCAGATGCATTAATGCTGTCCTTCCGGTTTGACGGTATTTTGCAAAGTCGTATGATTTCTATCAAAATGTTTTTAGTTCATGCCATATGAGAACATTCGTATGTCACGAACTAAGAATATTTGATAGAAATGACACGACTTTTCAAAATTCCTTTTAACCGGAAGGAGTTAGTTAGAAATACAAGAATTATTATTAATATAGAAATAAAAAAAATAAATTGACACAAAACATACCGAAAGTAGACGTAATTAAAACGACTTTTTAAAGAATTATTATATATATATTATTGTTAAATTATAAATTCTTTTTTTTAATATTTAAAAGAAAAGCTAAACATAAAAATTTTAATTAAATACTAACCCATATGCATCACTATTTTGAAAAGCCATTTTCTATTAACTATTAACTATTTTCAGCACTTATTTAGGGTTATCCCCGAGTTAGTTCCAACCATTAATAACATTCTGTTGGATCCAATAAATCACCAATAACTTGAAGTTACCTTAAGGTGAGTGTTCCCAAAAAAATACTGACTGCACTCTTAACCCTTTAACGCCAAGATGGACAAAATTTTGGCATAAAGTTTGTGGACTTATTTCGGTACTTAAAAATCAATCAAAAAATTCACGAATTATCATTTCTTATGTTTTCATATGCGCTGTATCGAATGGCGTTAAAAAAACCATCAAAAATTTAAAAACAAAAAAGTTATTAATGTTTTTCATTAAAAAAGTCCGATTTTTTTCCAATTTTTGTGTAATTTTCAATTTTTTCTACTATGAAATGGCGTAAAAATAATTTGAAATATTACAAATTACTCGGGGGTTTTTGGGGTCGTGGGTCTCAAATTTGGAGTCGAATTTTTAAAATTCAAAATATCGGATCCAACATGGCCGACAATTTTTCAAAAACTCGTTAAATTTGCTTGAAACTTGTTACTCGGGGGTTTTTGGGGTCGCGGGTCAAAAATTTTAAGTCCAATTTTTAAAATTATAAATTTTTTATCTAATTTGTTTATAAAAAATAATTTTTTTTTCTAAAAAAATTTTAAAAATATATTTTTTTAAATCTTTAAAAAGTTGAAGAAAAACCAAAACTTTTATTCTTTGACAACTTTTTTCTAAACTCCAAATTTAAAAAATTATAAGCTATTAGGTTTACTATATTATTTATTTACTCTCCCTGTTCACACAGGGTTCAAGACTCCCTAATACATTTAATCTACTTATCCTAAAAAACATACCCATACCATACAATTGAACACACGCATACCTTACACTCACTTATACTAACTATCTTAACTAAATTAATAATTTCATAGTAGCAATCCGCCAGAGCACCGGGTTTCCGTTTCCAGTTCCAAATGCCCTTTTTGGCTTTGTCAAACTAATATAAAAACTTAATCAAATTTCTGATTAATAACATAAACATCATTCCCCTTTTTTCTTTAAAAATTCCCCACCCATAACTTCCCTAGCACATTCTTTCTTTCCTCATTCTTTCCAACTCATTCAGCCATCTTTCCCCTTTCCCCTCCTCATTCAAAATCCACATCACTCTATCTCCAATTCCCCCCAAACTACCACTCGCATCCCTACCTCCCACACATCTCTCCAGCACATGTTCCCAATCTTCCACTTCAAAGCCACACATTCTACACTTTTTTTCATTTCCATCCATCCAGTATTTACATTCTTTCACCCCCTCCCCCATTCTAAACCTACATAATCTATTCCATCTATCATACTGTTTCATTCTTACTAAATACACCGGCACATTCACTCCTTTCACCATTTTATACCATCTATTATACCGCGAATCCGCGATCCTTTTCCATCTCTCCTCCTCATCCTTTTTCTTCCACCCTTCCATAACATCCCTACCACTCCTTTTTCCTTGTTTCAACGCATCCCTCCTGCCCCTTTCCCATCTTGACACCCCATCCCTTCTTTTCGCCTCGCCCCTCTTTATCAATCTCCAACATTCCCTTGCTAACTCACTCCCTCTACCCTGTTTTAACTTTTCCTCAAACCCCATTGCTCTCTTTCTTTGTCTCAAAACTAACTTCTTCCTACCCAGTTCCTCCCTAATCATATACCCCGGACAGTTCCAATCCACCCTCATAGTCCATCTTAATATCCTTTCATGCAACCTTTCGATCTTACCTATCTCACTCCATCCCCACACTTCCACCCCATACCCTATCACCGCCCATACCAATGCATCAAACAACCATACCCGCTTTCTCCAGTCATTCTTAAATCTTCTCTCCCCAATCCCCCATACTTTACCCATCATCCTCTCTCCCCTCTCCACTCTTCTTGCCACATTTAATTCTTGCCCGCCATTCCAGTTAAACCAATACTCCAAATAACAAAATTCATTCACTTATTCCACCCTTCGCCCATTCATCCTCCAATCTACCTCCTCCAAACCCCCTTTTTTCTAAATCTTAATATCTTTGTCTTTTCCACATTCACCCTTAAATCTTTTTCTCTAACATACCCTTCAAACTCTTTCATTAGCAACTTCATCCCTCTTTCATTCTCAGCCATTAAAACCACATCATCCGCATAAGCTAGGGCGTACACTCTCTTCTTTCCCAATATCACTTCACCTTTGCCTCTCCTTTGCATTCTCTCTTCCAAGTCAGCCATTAACAAATTAAACAGAATTGGACTAAGGGGGCAGCCCTGTCTTAACCCCCTACCCAACCAGAATACCAATCAATTTCCTCCCCTCTTTATCCACCACCTTATGCTTCGACACTCTTCTATACCTTTCCTCCTCCTCACTCCACTCCCCCACCTAATTCCCCAGTCCAAGCATTAAAATCCCCTCCTATCAAAGTCATCTCCCCCTTCCCTTTTTCAATCCATTCTTCCAACTGTCTCCAACCTCTTCTTTCCCCCCTCCTTCTATAGATCCCTACTACTGTTAACTTTTCCACTCCATACTTGACCCCCCTTACCATACAGCCCTCCTCTTTTATATGATTACCCCCCACTCCTTTTATGTTTAATTCTCTTCTTACTCCTGACACCATTCCCCCCGTACTCCTACCCTTTACTTTTTCTTTCATTGCCCCCTGACATTCCCAAACGAACCCCTTTGGTAACCTTCTCTTGACCCCTTCCCAATCTTTCTCTTCCACCCAAGTCTCACTAAGAATCACCACATCCCATTTCCCAATGTCTCGCCAAAAACCGTCTTCCTTATTTCCCAACCCCGACGTGTTTCAAAACGCGACTTTTAATCCCTTTCCTGGTGTTTCCTCTCCCCCCCGATCCCCCAAAACCCTTATCCCTGCCTAATTCTCCAGTATCCTAGTTTACCCCCCATCTTTCTCCATTCACCCACACGCAATCCCTTCCCCTCCTTACCAGGTTTCCCTTAGCCCTTTCCTCCCACACCTTTCTATTAATTTTCCAATTCACCCTTCTTTCCTCCCACGTTCTATCCTCTTCAATCCACACCTCTTTCTCCTTTAGTTTCCCCTTTACCTTTAACACTTCCTTTTTCTGCATTTCATTTTCAAGCTCCACCACCCACAAACTCATCCAACTATCCTCTTCTCCTCCCACCCCTCTTTCATCTTTCACCCTCACCTTAACTCCCAGTTCCCCCATAAATCCATCCACCCTTTCTTTTTCCTTAGCTTCTCTGCTTTTAACCCTCTTATTAATAAATTATTTCTCCTCTTTTCCCTCTCCATTTGTCCCAACTTCCATGCCAAATTTTCTACCCTTCTTTCCATATCCTCCGCCGACCCCCCAAATTTTTCCCCCTCCCTCTTTTTTTCCTCCCCCTTAATTTCGCCCATTTCTTTTTCTAAATCTTCCACCCTTACCTTCCAAACATCCATTTCCTTCCTTATTTCCTGGTTCGCCTCTCTTTGCTCTTCGCTTACTTCTTTCAACTTCCCCAAATTAATTCTTTTTCCTTTTCCGATTTTCCCTCCCATTCTTTCCACATCCTTTTCAAACCGATCAGTTCTCCCCCCACCCTATCAAGCCCACTATCCACTTTTTTGCTTAGCGCCGCAATATTGTGGTTTGTTTGTTTCCCCATTTTCAACATTTTTTCCATGCAGTTCCCCCTTCTCTTCGCCACTTTCGTATTAAATATCTCTACGCTGTCAGTTACTGCTTCAGCTAGAGCGGCTTTCTCATTTTTCTCCTTACGCGCGACTTCTTTCTCGCTTCCCTTTTCCCCTTCGCCCCCGCGCTGACCACCCAGCTTTGCTTCTCTCCATATACCCGCATCCTCCCGCCCTCTACAATCCTTTTGCGGCGACCTCTCCATACACGCCATAATCTGCCTTACCCACACACAACGTCAGTCAAGAGCACTCTCTCTCCTTCTCAACACTTTCTGCCTTTTTCCAAATTTACACCCCTTATCCTACTTTCCGAACCACCCCTCACCCACTTTACTCTCTGCTTCACCCTCTTTAATTTCCCCGATTTCCTTCACTACCTCACACACTCTCACCAATCATTCCAACTAACCTTTACTTTCACGCTTCACTTATTCACTAATTTATCACACCCCTTTCACCCACAATTCACAATTTTCAATCACTCGAAAAATAAAAACACCTTTCACAACTATCAAATTCTCTCCAACACCCTCCCTTTGCAAAAAACCACTAGAACTTTCAAAAAAATCAAAGATCGCGTTACCGCACGTGTTACATGAACCGGTACCGGAAACGGAAACCTATTAGGTTTACTAATTCATAGTTTTCGTACTAAAAAAAATTTATATAACGAAAACTACGAGTCGGCCCATCACGGATCTTTTAAAAAAAAAATCTTCTGTATATTGACAGGTATACATAAATAAGAAAAAGATAAAAATTATTCGCGCCCAAATTAAAAATAAATTAATTTGTTTATAAAAAAAAAAATTTTTTTCTAAAAAATTTTAAGGAATATTTTTTTTTAATCTTTTAAAAGTTGAAAATAAACCAAAACTTTCTTTTTTTGACAACATTTTTCGAAACTCAATACTTTCAAAGTTATAAGCTATTGAAAATAAGTCTGCTTTTAAAAATCCAAAATTTCGAAAATTGATATCTCGAAAATTTTGGCAATTATGGAAAAATAAAAAAATCCGTATTTAATATTTTTCTATAAGGAACGAGAAAAAGATATGTTTAACCGATTCTAAAATGTCATAAAAAAATTTCACGTGGAAATGCCCATATATATATATGAGCGATTCCACGTCAAGTGATCAAGGGGTCTTTTTGGTGTAATGTTTATTTCAATAATTTTTTACTCTTAAACAATTAAACATACAAATTTGACACACTACATTTTGGGAAGGTTTTTTCATCCTCTTTCGATTAAAAATAAGCATTTTGAAAAAAAAATTTTGACCCAAAAAAATCAAAATTAAAAATAAATTTCAATTTTTGGGGGAGAGAGATACGATTTTTTTTAAACGAAAGCTGAGGTTTTTTCCTAAAAGGACATATAAATGGTAAAGTGGGACTAGAATGTTTAAATATTGAAAAAAAGAGTTTTCTACTCGCCGGAGCGCTCTAAACCAGGTTTTTAGTTCCGTTTTGGAGAAAATTCTGTTTTTCAATGTTTAAATATTCTAGTCCCACTTTATCATTTATATGTCCTTTTAGGAAAAAACCTCAGCTTTCGTTTTAAAAAAAATCGTATCCCTCTCCCCCAAAAATTGAAATTTATTTTTAATTTTGATTTTTTTGGGTCAAAATTTTTTTTTCAAAATTCTTATTTTCAATCGAAAGAGGATGAAAAAACCTTTCCAAAATGTACTGTGTCAAATTTGTATGTTTAATTGTTTAAGAGTAAAAAATTATTGAAATAAGCATTGTGCTGAAAAACCCAAAAATTTAACCCCCTCCCCCTCGGAAAATAATGGACTAGGTAAAAAAATATTTTTACGAAAAATTACTATCTATGAGTACTACAAAAGCCCCAAGTTATGCTACGATTAGAGAAAAATTTTTCTCCACCTTGATCACTTGACATGGAATCGCTCATATGTATACATAATTAATAATAAATAAATAAAAAAATTGAATAAAAGATTTTAATCATTAAAAAAAATTAATAAATAAATAATATGATTATCGAATTTTAACTGAAAATTCGTCCGCCATATTGGATCCGCCATTTTGAATTTTAAAAATTGGAATCCAAATTCGTGACAGCGACCCCAAAAACACCCGAGAAACAAATTTCAAGCAACTTTAATAGGTTTGAAAAAAAATTGTTCGACATATTGGATCCGCCATTTTGAATTTTGAAAATTTGACTTCAGATTCGTGATCAGCGACCCCTCAAACCCCCGAGTAACAAATTTCAAGCCGATTTAAACGCTTTTAATAATTTCGTACTTTCGAATCAAAATTTTGAAAAAAATTTCAACTTCAAACTCTATTTTTGAGCCGCCATTTTAATTTTTAATTTTCTCTATAGTCCTATCTTCTAGGTTATATATCTATGTCACGTTATTTGTAATATTTCAAATTATTTTTACGCCATTTTATAGTAGAAAAAATTGAAAATTACACAAAAATTGGAAAAAATCGGACTTTTCTTATGAAAAACATTAATAACTTTTTTGTTTATAAATTTTTGATGGTTTTTTAACGCCATTCCATAGAGCGCATATGAAAACATAAGGAATGATAATTCGTGAATTTTTCTATTGATTTTTAAGTACCGAAATAAGTCCTCAAACTTCATGCTAAAATTTTGTCCATCTGGGCGTTAAAGGGTTAAGCTGCGGTTATACTTCTGCAGGCAGCCTGCCTGCCTGCAGGTTGTCATGGTAACGTACAAGAGTAAGAGAGTCAGTGACTTCAAACTTCTCCCTTACTCTCGTTGCTCTTGCCTGCGCAGGCAGGCATCCTGCAGAGGTGTAGTCGCACCTTGACATTTAAAAAAACCATGTAATTTACCTGAGGAATTTTACGCGCCCAACCCTTGTTCTTAGTCTCAATTTTAAAATCTTCTGAAATTTAATAAATTTAAAATTGTCTGTCACATTCGCCAAAAATACAACTTTTTAACTTTCTTTTCAACACTTATTTTATAAATTACTAATGTGTTTCTTCGTGACAACTTAAACAAATTAAGAAACAAATATCTCAAATTTCATTCAGGTTACTTACAACCGAAAACGCTAATAAAAGTTTTTTTGAAAAACATTTCACTAAAATGTAAGTTAACAAAATCTGCCAATAAATTTTTTACTTTAAGATAAAGAAAATTGTTTGAAAATATTTTATTTCTCTTAATAATAATTCATATAAATTAGTACGTAATTATTATAATTATAATTTTTTAAATAATTATTTCATTTAATTTAAATTTTAGTTAGCAATGTCGAATGATAATAAAGACAGAAAGATAACGGAAATTGAAAAGGATGAAGAATCAGACGATGCCATGGAAAGTGAAAATGATGAAATAATTTTGTCGTCCAATGAGGCATTTGAAAATGTAGAACCATGGAAATCAAGTGTGTAAGTTAAAATTATAAGTTCTATTTCCAGGAATCGCACTCAATAATTTGTTTTAAAAAAGTAGCTTTAAGACTGAGAAAAAGTACCAAAAAATAGCATTCAGACTGAAAAAAGTAATAAAAAGTAGCTATAATCGAAAAATTAAATTTGTCGAATAAAAAATTTATTTCAGGCGATTTACAAAATGCATAAAAATTTAATTTATTCTATATATTTCTTTCCCATTTTCCTGATTATACTATCAAAAATATTTATTTCCCTGATAATAACTTCAATTCTAAATTCTTCTAAAATTCAATTATTTTCAAAAAAAAATTTTATTCTTCAAAAATCCAATTATTTCAAAATAATTTCTATAAAAGTAAGGAAATTAATTTTATCTAAAATAAATTGTATTTTAATTAAATTTGACAAATTTATTTATTTAAAAATAATTTAATTCTTGCAATAAATTCTATTTGTTTATTTATGGAAATTATTGAATTCTTGTAACGAATTTTATTAAATTTTTTTAAATAATTAAATTCCTAGGACAAATCTTATAATTCGTATAAATAATTGAATCCTTTTTTTTATTTTATAAAAATTTATTTATCAGAATAATTCAAATATTTCGAATATCTTAATTAAAATTGAATAAAAAATAATTGAATTATTGCAATTATTATTTGCAAATTTTATTATGTATGAAAATAATTTAATTCCTATGAACAAAATTTCTGAAAATAATTAACTTCTTTTTTAAAAAAATTTATTAAAATAATTGATTTCTTTTAAAAAAATGTCTTTAATTTATTGTACATAATTGAATTATAATAAAAAAGTAGTAAATAGTAGGTTGTAGTAGATGAGTGCGAAGCCTACATTTAGTTTAAATACAACTAGCATAGGATACGCGTGCTAAAGCGCGCGTTCACATTATATTTCAATTGTTAAAACAATTATGATCACGAATTAATATTACAATTTATATTCTCATTTATTTTTATTATTAAATTTAAAAAAGTAGTTAATTGTACCAAAACAATTATTATCAGTGTTTCTAATTTTTACAAATAAAATCAAACTTATATCAGCACGTAGTACAAACATAGCTTAACAACAATAATCATTAAATGAAAATCATAATGATTTATATTATTTATTTCCAAAAAATCAGAATTTTATTGAAAGTCCTGAATGAAAAATTAAGAAAAGAATTTATTCAAATTTTTTTACCTTTTTCTCAATACAATTTAACATTCTGTAATATAATTAAAAAAAAATTTTATAATAAATAAAGAAAATATATTATTTTGAATTATCAACAAAAATTTTGTTACAAAACTTTAGTTTTTTTTGTATAAAAAAGGAAGAAGTTTGCGTGATGTTGATTTATAAATTATTATTACAAGATTATAAATATTTTTTTGAATAAAGGAAAGAAAATTGCATAATTTCTCTTTCTCAAAGACAATTATTTTGACAATATTCAAATTTTTCATTAAAAATAAAGAAAAATTTTTTGCAGATTTTCTATTTGATAAATTTTCATCATTTTCACCTAATTTTAAAAATTGACACAGCACATTATCGTTTGTTCAAAGAAAACAAACTTCAATCCAGTCTTGAAAATAAAAATTCAATGAAAATCAGGTTAAATTTCTTATAATTTTTCATATTTATTAAATAATTAATTAGTAGAGTGCCCAAGGAAATTCCAATTAAAATAAATTTATAATTTTAAAAGAAATCAAGTTTAAGGGGGCAATCGCAGTTGTAGTACTTAATCGAAGGATTTAAAAGGAAAAACTATTTTTAAAAAATGGCGACCTGCTAAAGTTGACGAAAAAAGAAAAAAATCGAACGTTCAACTTTGGCAGGTCGCCATTTTTTCAAATATTGAAACTTCTTAATATTTTTAACTTTTTCTTTTGTTAACTCAAATCTAAATGATGTACTTTTAGGAAAAAAATCGATTTTTAAAAAAGTTTAATGGCTTACAAGAAAAAAATTCTTGAAAAATGTGTATTATTTGACGTTTACAACTGCGATTGCCTCCTTAAAAGGATTCGTTAAAATTCTTTTTTCTCCACAAAAGATATAAGTAAAAGAAAATTATGTTTTTCATACTGTGCAAATTAAAGAAAATACTAATTTTACTGTTCTGGTGAGATATTTTCAAATAATTTTTTATTACTTAGATGAGTTTAGCAAACATACGTATATTAAAATAAAAATCAGTATTTATATTTCTATTTTTAATGATTTATACTGAGTTTTCAAAAAATGGGTTACGTTAGACTGCATAACCAGTTAAAAATCCTCTATCTCTAAAAAAATCATAATTTTGTTGAAGATTATGTTTAAAAAATAAAGAAATTATTCCACTTTTTAATCTTTTTTTTATAACAATTAACATTTTGTTAAATAATTTTCATATTTTGTTAGAAATAAATAAAAGAAAATATAGAAATTCGATTTGTCCTACAAAAAATATTTGACAACACTTATTTTTTAATGGAAAAGAATAAAAGAGATTTCATGATTTTTATTTGTCACCAGCACCTGCTTCATTTTTAAAATTAAATTTAAATGTTAAATATTTTTTGTTTTAAATCCAATTCAAAACTTGGTACAGCAAAGCAAAAAACTTAATAAAATCAATAGATTTTGAATTTAATAATTATTTTTTAGAATTATTAAAAAAAAGACTTCAATTTAATTCATATTATTAAAAAATACTAAATAATTAATTCTTATTATTTATTAATCAATTTTTATTTAAAAATTGTGATAAATAAATAGAAAATTGTACAAAAAATAATACAAATTTTGTAAAAACAATATGATTGTCAAAATTAATTACAAAATGAAAGTTTTTTAAATAAATCGTCGCTTGGGGGCAGCAACATGCCGACTCAGCTAAAGGGTGAAAAAGATGCCGTTTCAAAAAGAAAAGTGAAAAACATGTCATTTTGCGAAAGCGCTGAGAAACATACCTTCTTCAAACGAACGGTGCAGAACATGCCTTTTCAAAATTTGCATTCACAAAATTTGCACTTTCCATGAAATTTTATATTTTCTCACTTATAACACATAATAATTTCTATATAATAATAATATAATTGTATTATTTATTTTTACTTGATATTAAGTAAAAATACTATACAAAAATTAGAAAGAATTTTACATTTTTCATTACTAAATTACTATGATTTAAAAAATGTAATTAGTCATATATTTATGTAAATAATGATTTAAAATATATCTACAGAGAAGAAACTACACGCGCGTTTTTTTAGCTAGTTAAGAAGAAACTACTATGCATCCAGAAATATTAACTTAGCAAAAACTAATACAATTCCATACATTCGAATTAATACTATAGAACTAAAAATTCCGATAACAATGATGATTGGCATAGGGGCAGGACCAAATTTATTAAAAATTCGCGCATTTAATCCAGATATAAAAATTAATGAAAATAAATGTCTTAAATTAACAGGAATAAACGATCACGCAGTTTATACTTTAGGACAAGTAGAAATTAAAATTTTCGGAATTCCAACAACTTTCAACTTGTTATCAAAGTATGTTCCAATTGAACATGACCGAATATTAGGAACAGAATTTTTATCAAAAATAAAGTAAATATTAATTATGAAGAAAGAAATATAGAAATCAATAAACAAAAATTTAATTTTGATTTAAAAAATTATTTTAAAATTTCAGGAAGATCAATTTACAATATTCATGTAAAAATTTTGAATAAAAATATAAAAGAAAGTTACATTCCTAGATTAGAAATAAAAGGTGGTGCTTACACTCGGGTCATAAAGTTTTAGAACATTTGGACTTCAACATTTGAATGCTTGCTTCACTTTTAACTCAAATATATCATTAAAAATTGGTTCTAAAGTTATCAAATTAGGATCATTTTAAAGTTTAATAAATTTAATAAATTTTAATAAATTTAGAGTCAAATGGGCCAAGATATAAACACTTTAATCAGGTAAATATGTAAATATAGTCCTTTAAAGTATGAGATTATTTGTGAAAATTTAATTTTTGAAATCTTGAGTTCAAGTCAATGCCAATTAAAGAAAATTTTTTTTAGTATTGGCAGTTAACCAATATGTAGTAAAAATCCCACTCTTTAATTCTAGACCAGAATCATTAACAAATATTTGGTATTTTTTTTAAATTCTATATAAATAATTTCTCTTGCTCTCTAAATAATACAAATTTCTTGATTGATATTTGTTAAAAATGAGCT
The DNA here is from genome assembly GCA_032872475.1 of Leptopilina myrica (nomen nudum). Classification (NCBI taxonomy): domain Eukaryota; kingdom Metazoa; phylum Arthropoda; class Insecta; order Hymenoptera; family Figitidae; genus Leptopilina; species Leptopilina myrica (nomen nudum). The sequence continues at coordinate 18,136,057 of CM065461.1, forward strand.
AATTTACTTGTATAAATAGATTATTATGTAAACAAACCCAAATTAATAGATAAAAATTGATTTTAAAACTTAACTATAAAATGTCAAAAGTCACTACATTTTATTTACACTTTTCTAAAAAGTATATAAATATTTAAAAATTTATTACTATTTAATGTAAAGTATTTTTAATGTACTTTTATAATATGTGCTAACTTTTTAATTTTATAATATAGAAATATGAAAAATTTTACCTTTAATATTGAGTGTTTCATGATTGTCAGTGATTTTAATCACTTATTGCTTCTCAGGAGGTTGACCAAAAAATCCAATTTTTGTCTTAATATTTAAGTTGGACCTTCTTTTAAATTCTATTAAATTTTGGTGATTGCACAGTTATAATCTTGTAACAATTAAGGGTTATATATTTTTATAAAAGTGTGGTTAATAGATAAAACAAATGAATGAATCGACGAATTTGCAATTTATATCCTTTGATATTTAGAGAGCAAGAAAAATTATTTTTATAGAATTTGAAAAAAATACCAAATATTTGTTAATGATTCTGTTCTAGAATTAAAGAGTGGGATTTTTACTACATACTGGTTAACTGACAATTCTCAAAAAAAAATTTCTTTAATTGGCATTGACTTGAACTCAAGATTTCAAAAATTAAATTTTCACAAAAAATCTCTTAGTTTAAAGAACTATATTTACATATTTACCCGATTAAATTCTTTATATCTTGACCCATTTGACTCTAAATTTATTAAACTTTAAAATGATCCTAATTTGATAACTTCAGAACCAATTTTTACTGAAATATTTGAGTTTAAAGTGAAGCAAGCATTCAAATGTTGTCAGTCCAAATGTACTGAAACTTTATGACCCGAGTGTATATAGGTGATGCAGTAGTTTCAAACATAGAAGGCTTGGCTTATTTAAAGGCAATCAACACATTATATGAATCAATAGATATCCCAATTTTTGAAGTAAATTTAGAAGATTTTGTTGAAATTAAACAAGAAACTCCTTTAAACAAATCTGATATTAAAAATGAAGACTCATCAATAAAACAAATTATTGATGTATTTTCACAAAATGTTAAATCAGAAAATTTATTCAACACAACAGGCAACGATAGAATTGCAGAAATTAAAAAATTAATTTGGCTCGAGCACTTAAACAAAGAAGAACTAGAACACATCATGAAGTTAGTAAAAAATTATTCAGATAGATTTCATATACCTGGAGAATATTTAGAAGGAACAGATCTTATAAAACACAGAATAATAACTACAGATAATACACCAATTATAACTAAACAATACAAATTTCTACCTGTTCACAAAGAAGAAATGACTTATCAAGTAAACGAACTATTAAAACAAAAAAAATTATTAAACATTCCGATTCACCATACAATACCCCAATTTAGATAGTACCAAAAAAGATGACTCACAAGGAAATAAAAAATGGTGATTGGTTGTAGACTTCAGAAAGCTCAATGAACGCACGGTAGGTCAATTTTACCCCTTCCCTAATATTACGGACCTACTGGACTAACTCGGAAATGCTCAATATTTTTCAGTTTTCGATTTGGCATCAGGTTTTCATCAAATCAAAATGGATCCCAGAGATTCTTATAAAACAGCGTTTTCAACACCGTTTGGGCACTATGAATTTGACAGAATGCCGTTCGGATTAAAAAATTCACCAAGCACATTTCAAAAATTAATTGATCAAGTATTATTGGGTTTACAAGGATCAGAATTATTTGTTTATTTTGACGACATTGTTATTTATGCAGATACTTTAGAAGAACACAAAGAAAAATTCTCGAAACTTATGGAACCATTACGATTTGCTAATTTAAAACTACAGCCAGATAAATGCGAATTTTTTAGGTTAGAAGTAGGATATTTAGGGCACATAATTGATAAAAATAGTGTGCGACCCGACCGGAAAGAAGTAGAAGCAGCGAAGAAATTTCCAATACCAAAAAATGTTAAAAATATAAAACAATTCTCGGGATTAGCAGGTTATTATCGCAAATTTATAGACGGATTTTCGAAAATCGCAAACCCTTTAAATCAGCTTTTAAGAAAAGATATACTTTTTCTTTGGACTGAAAAACAACAAAATGCTTTTGATACGTTAAAAAATAAACTTTGTGAGGAAACACTTTTAAGGAGACCAGACTTCTCTCAACCATTTATACTGACAACAGACGCTTAAGGTTTTGCAATAGGAGAAATTTTATCACAAGAAGTAATCGGTAAGGATCAACCAGTTGCTAACACTTTAAAAACTTTAAACAAATATGAAAGAAAATATGACACTTATGAAAAAGAAGCATTGGCGATTGTATACAGTGTGCAACATTTTCGACCTTATCTTTATGGAAGAAAAGTTACGTTAGTTACGGATCACAAACCGCTTGTGTGGTTCAAAAATTCTAAAGATCCTTGTTCAAGGGTAACAAGATGAAAGCTGAAATTAGCAGAATATGATTTTAATGTGGTCTATAAGGCAGGCAAAAGAAATGTAATGTATCCAGAAATCCAGTTGAAGATATTATTGAAGAAGAAGTGCAAGGAATAAGAGAAGAAAAAATTGAAGAAACTCAGGAAATTCAAGAGAATATTACTTAAAAATATATTAATAAATGTGTACAAGAAAAAATTAAAGCAAAATTTAATGAAGATTTACACTGTGTTTCAAGTAAAAATAAATATTACTTGAATTCGGAGGTAAAAAGAAACCTCTATATTATGAAAAAAAATTTATGAACACTGAATGCTATGAAAATTCGGAGATAAATAAAGGTCTCCAATCTATTCAAAAATTATTTAAGGACAATGAATCCTATATGAATTTGGAGATAATAAGAATTCTCCAAGAAGTTAAAAGAAATTATGATACATGTCATGAAACTTGTAACGTTATTACTAGAAATCAACGCAAAATGCAAGAAAATGATAATCAAGAAAAAGAAATACAAGAAAAGAAAAATGAAGAAATCCAAGAATCTGAAAAAGAAGAAATAAAAGTACACAAAACAAAGAAACGAGGTAGACCCAAGAAACAAAGCACACGTTTGAATACCTCCTTTTCAAAGAAGAGACGAAATTGAGTCAGATCCTGAGTATATTAAACAAAAATCAAAATTGAAGAAAAACGAAGAAATTTATCAAGGCTACGAAAATTCTAACTCTGAAAAATCATTTGATGAAGAAGATAATCTAATTAAAAATGAAAATTGTGAAAATTCAAATATGCAACAAGAAAAATATATTATCAACTGTAGAGACTAATTACAAATGCGTAGAGACAATCTAACCTATTCTCTTTCAGTTAACAGGGATCGTCGAGATAATGGATCCAGATCATTAGCCAGACGTGAAAAATTACCAAATTTTGGTAAACTTCAACTAGGAATAGCAGAAAAAATAAAGAGAGGTATATATTATCATATTGCTCTCCCAATAGAAAATGAAATAAAAGAAAATTTATCTGAAACAATAAAAAGAATTAAATGTACGATTCTTTTATTAAAAACTATATGTAAAGAATTAAAAAGTATCAGTATTGCAAAAACAGCCCAAATAAACAATGTAACTTGGGACAAAATCCTATCAATGATTAAATTAATTTTTAAAATTCGTTTGTAAAAGTTGTTTTATGTAATGGATATACAAAATATCCAAAGAGTTTTAACAGATCAAGGAACAGACTTTTTAAGTAATTTAATGAGAAGAATAGCAAAAAGATTTAGAATTCGACAATTTAAAACAACTGCATTCCACCCTCAATCGAAAGATCTTACCACGTTTTAGGAAAATATTTAGAACAATTTATTGATAAAAATAAAGAATGGGACGATTGGTTAGAATTAGCTATGTTCTCGTATAATACACGTATTCATGAAGGGACAAAGTGTACTCCATATGAATTAAGTTTTGGAAAATTAGCACGATTACCGTCAAGCGATCCGCCACTTGAACACGAAAAATTAGAAACTTACGACCAATATATAACAGACCTGATAACAAGACTTCATGAAATGAGAAACATTACTAGAGAAAATTTAATATTAGCAAAAGAAAAGTCAAAAGTCTATTATGATAGAAATTGCAACCCACAAAATCTTAATCTCGGAGGCGAAGTATTTTTACTACACGGGGGAAAATTCATACATTTTCTAACCAATATACAGGTCCACACAAAATACTAAAAATTCTAAACAAAAGAAACGTTAAAATACAAGTTAAAAATAAACAAAAAATAGTTCATATAAATAGACTAAATCTATCGAGAATTAAACAAGAATAATAGAATAGTTTAAATAATACATATGGTATAATGTTGCAATAAGGGACTTCAAATAGAAAAAATAAATTAAATTCTTTTTAATGCATTAAACTTTTCTAATACACACATTTTTATTAGTTTTTTTGTTTCACTATAACAATAATCTAATTTTACAAATTATTTCTTTTTAATGTTTGCAAATTTGAATTATATTTTTAGATTTTGTCAATTTTTAATTTCGTAATGATTTTATTTTAAATTTGAAACACTATTTTATATACTTGTTTAAAAATAAATGAAATGGAACTTAATTTATATTGAAGAAGGCTGTAAAATGGCATTATTCAAATTTCTAATAATGTACTTCATTATTGACTAAATTGTATAATCATAAAATTACTTCAAAAGATTCATGTAAAAATATTAGTTGAGAATAAAAGAAATTTATATGAATAAAATAACTGAAAATGGAATATAAGTATTAAAAATAGGTTTAAAAATATATATACGTCATAAACAAAGAAATATTTTCTGTCTGTAAAATTTAAATTAGTATATTATCAAATTCTCAAATTCATAGAACTATTTTTAAAAAATTTTTAAGTAATCTAAAACAAATTTCGATACAAAAATTCTACGCAAACTCAATCCTTTGTATAAAATAATTCAAAATAACGGATTCAATATGGCGGACAAGAAATGTCAAAAATAGTTAATTTTGCTTGAATCTTGTTACTCGGGGGTTTTCGGGGTCGCCGATTACGAATATAACCTTAGTTTTCCAAAATTTTAAATGGCGGATCCAATATGGCAGACAATAAATTTTTAAAATAGTTAATTTTACTTGAAACTTGTTACTCGGGGGTTTTCGAGGTCGCCGATTACGAATACAACCTTAGTTTTCCAAAATTTTAAATGGCGGATCCAATATGGCGGACAAGAAGTTTTTAAAATAGTTCATTTTACTTGATACTTATTACTCGGGGGTTTTCGGGGTCGCCGATTACGAATATAACCTTAGTTTTCCAAAATTTTAAATGGCGGATCCAATATAGCAAACAAGAAATTTCAAAAATAGTTAAATTTAATTGAAACTTGTTACTCGGGGGTTTTCAGGATCGCTGATTACGAATATAACCTTAGTTTTCTAAAATTCAAAATGGCGTATCCAATATGGCGGACAAGAAATTTTTAAAATAGTTAATTTTGTTTAAAACTTGTTACTCGGGGGTTTTTGGGTCGCCAATTACGAATATAACATTTGTTTTCCAAAATTCAAAATGGCGGATCCAATATGGCAGACAATAAATTTTTAAAATAGTTAATTTTGCTCGAAACTTGTTTCTCGGGGGTTTTCGGGGTCGCCGATTACGAATATAACCTTAGTTTTCCAAAATTTTAAATGGCGGATCTAATTTTACAGAAAAAATATTAAATTTTAATTTACATAAATTCTTCAACCGTTATTTTTTTAAATGTAATCTTATGCATAATTTATAATTAGTGAATTTTAAATATACAATTAAATTTCTTGATTATTTAATTAGTACCTAAATATTAATATTCACATATCAATAATTTGCTGAAATTGTTAAACGTGTGATTTTTTAATACACACGAAACTGTTTAAATTAATTATCACAGTTATTTAATTAATAATAATTTATTATTAATATTAATAATAACTTATTTATTTAATAATTTTAATTAAATTTCTAAATTATTTAATTAATTCATAATTATGAGACCATCAAATAGTTAAATTATATATTTTCATTATATATGGAACGTTTCACGTTAAGAGGGCCACCTCAATGGCCAAAATTGAGAGCTTCCAAAAAAATTACTTATACCAAAAAATTATTCATATATATATAAGTACTTTCGAAAAATATGTGGCCTTTTCAAAAATCCAAAATGGCGGACAAAATATAACCTATAAATGAGTCAAAATTCAAAAACGTAGGCCTAAAAGTGCTAATAAAGAGGAATTAAATAGGGAAATCACCTATGTATTGGCGGCAAAATTAGCATTGGGATACATACTTTATATTCCATAAGCAATAAGGCCAACGCAGAATAAAATCTTTAAAAGAAACCACAATCATAAGCGTAACCGAAAGAATGAGTTAAAGAAGGATAGGTATATTGTTTATCCTTCTTTAACTCATTCTTACGGTTACGCTTACGATTGCGGTTCCGGTTAAAGATTCTATTCTGCGTTGGCCTATAACGGTAATTTGATATCGGTTTTCAGAAATTCAAAATGGCGGATCCAATATCGCGGACAAAAATTTGTTTGATTCATTAGATTTCGTTGAAAGATGTTAAGAGAAGCATTTTATGTGTAATTTGAACATTATTAATATTGATTTATATTATATATTGACAATATACATGAACAATAAGAAGTGCAAAAATATATATTTTTTAATTTTATTATTGTAAATAAATTATTATTATAATTAATATTAATAAATTAATTCAATTAATTTATTTATTTTGCCTAATATTTGGTTTAAAGAATATCATTAGACTGTGTTTTAGTCTGAGTCAATTTCTATTTTTTACATGTTATACATTTTTATACCCTCGAGTAACAACTTTCAACGAAATCTGATAAATTAAAAAAAAAATTGTCCACCATATTGGATCCGGCATTTGGAATTTCTGAAAAATAACAACAGATTCGGTATCAGCGCCCCAAAAACCCCCGAGTAACAACTTTCAACGAAATCTGATGAATTAAAAAAAAATTTGTCCGACATATTGGATCAGTAATTTTAAATTTCTGAAAATTAACATCAGATTCGGTATCAGCGATCCCAAAAACCCCCGAAAAACAACTTTCAATTAAATCTGATGAATTAAAAAAAATTTTGTCCAACATTTTGAATTTCTGAAAATTAACATCAGATTCGTCATCAGCGACCCAGCAAACTCCCGAGTAACAAATTTTAAGTAAATCCAATGCATTTCAAAAAATTCTGTCCAGCATATTGGATCCGCCATATTTACTTTCTGAAAACCGATATCAAATTACCGTTGTTGCTTATAGAATATAAAGTATGTATCCTAATGCTAATTTTTCCGCCAATACATAGGTGATTTCCCTATTTAATTCCTCTTTATTAGCACTTTTAGGACTCTGTTTTTGAATTTAGACACATTTATATGTTATATTTTGGCCGCCATTTTGGATTTTTGAAAAGGCCACATATTTTTTGATATCGGTTTTCAGAAAATAAATATGGCGGATCCAATATGGTGGACAACAAATTTTTTAATGCATCGGATTTACTTGCAACATGTTATTCGGGCGGTTTTCGGGGTCGCTGATGTAGAATCTGATGTTAATTTTCAGAAATTCTAAATGGCGGTCCAATATGGCAGACAAAATTTTTATTAATTCATTATATTTAATTGAAAGTTGTTACTCGGGGGTTTTTGGAATCGCTGATACCGAATCTGTTGTTAATTTTCAGAAATTCAAAATGGCGGATCCAATATGGTGGACAAATTTTTTTTTAATTTATCAGATTTCGTTGAAAGTTGTTACTCGAGGGTATAAAAATGTATAACATGTAAAAAATATTGAAATTGACTCAGGCTAAAACACAGTGTAATGATATTCTTTAAACCAAATATTAGGCAAAATAAATAAATAAATTGAATTAATCTATAATTATTAATTATAATAATAATTTATTAACAATAATTAAATTTAAAAAAAATTATTTTTACACTTCTTATTGTTCATGTATATTGTCAATATATAATATAAATCAATATTAATAAAACAAATTAAATAACAGATAAAGTTAGATTTGTTACAACTATTCTTTAAAATTATTGTTAAAAACTAAATTAACACACGATTAATTAATGGGAAAGTAATATTTATTATAATGAAATGCAATACACGATGTGCACAATTCGTCATGACTCGCCATGACGCCGACGAAATCAGAACTCAAAATTATACGCTTACTTCCGGCTATGTAAGTTCCTAGTTACTACAAGAAATAAATGTCCCTAACATTCGACCAACAAAAATTTAAATCTCGACCTCGAGATCGTAGTTATAAATGAAAATGGTTAACGTAGAATTATAAACGAACATAATAAAATATAATTTTGATCTAAAGAAACATATGATATTATTTTTACTAACTGACATTTTTAAAATTCAAAAAATAAGAATTTTCTTTATTTCTCTTAATCGTTAATGCCTAAACGTTTCGGGGGTTTTCTCAATCTTTTTGATCTTGAACGCGATTCATTATAGTCCGAGTTTATCTTCGATGGTTCCGTTTCCGAATTGTTCTTAACGCATTTCGTATCGTCATTTTCGGAAGTTGATGAGTCTGAATTCGAGTCCATCTCGATCAAATCCACTGAGCTGTCGGGATTCCTCATTTTTAGTTGGCTATCGTGTGAAGTTGATGCGTATCTTCTGTCTAGGCCATCCTTTCAGAGTTTAGCGACTCCATAAGTGTCGCCTGGTTTAACTTTCGTTATGACCAATGGTTTGTATCTTGCTCGAACCTTCGATGATTCTCCCGGTTCATATTTTGCTGCTTGCATCATGACTATGTCGCCTATTTCGAATTTGACGTTTTTCACTCTGTTTTTGTCGAATCGTGTTATATATTCATTTTGTCCTTCTTCAATCTTGGTTCGAATTTAGTTTTGGATGATTTCGGAAAGTGTGTAACGGCTGTCGTCGTCTAACGTGAGCTTCCTTAGTTCACCTTCATCATGTGGATTTATAAATCGGTAGAGCGTTTCAAATGGGCTTTTTCCTGTTGTTTTGTTCGGAAATTCGTTGAGATCTCTCTGCACTTGCTTTAATCTTAAATCCCAATCTCGTCCCTTTGAATGTCGAATACTGTCAAGAATTGCCTAACACATTATAAACTTAAAAAAACATTTTTTAGCGCACCGTATAAAACTTTCTGAAAATCAACAACAGATTCGGTATCAGCGATCCCAAAAACCCCCGAGTAACCTACTTTCAATTAAATCTAATAAATAAAAAAAAAATTATCCGCCATATTGGACCGCCATTTTGAATTTTTGAAAATTAACATCAGATTCGTCATCAGCGACCCCGAAAACCTCCGAGTAACATTTTCAAGTAAATCCGATGCATTAAAAAATTTGTTGTCCACCATATTGAATCCGCCATATTTATTTTCTGAAAACCGATATCAAATTACCGTTATTGCTTATGGAATATAAAGTATGTATCCTAATGCTAATTTTACCGCCAATACATAGGTGATTTCTTATTTAATTTCACTTTATTAGCACTTTTAGGCCTCTGTTTTTGAATTTAGACACATTTATATGTTATATTTTGGCGCGAAATTTCTATCAGTAGAAGGTTTGTTTAAGGGTTTAGCTATTAAAAAATTGAAAAAAACAAACAAAAATTCTTAAGAAATTATTCTTGGTGCTTTTTAAGATTGAAATATGTTCTCAAACATTATGTACAAATTTTGTACATCCCGTCCTTAATGGGTAAAATAATTTTTTTTGTAATACTAAGAATAGACAGAATGCATGTATGAACAGTAATAACATCTCCTATATAAAAATAAGTGTTTGAAAAGTTTGTTTCTTCCTCTTATTCTAGTCACATTTTGAACATGCATCATGAGATTTAGTGCAGTTTTCATGTAGCCAAAAATTTCAAATACTGCACTGAATCCAATCTTTAATCAATGTCGTTTGATTGTAACTTTCGACTCAAACTACAAATAGATCTCTATCTCTAATGTCAATTAGATCAATTATTACTTCCTTCTCAGACATTTAAAATTTTTTTAAAGAATCTTTCTTAAGTTTCTAACATTAACATTAAAATTTTTAAATAAAATTAATTAATAACCATCTCACCCAACAATACATCACAAAAGTAAACATAAAAATATTAAATAAAAAAATAATGTTTTCTTTTATTCTTTGTTTATATCGAAGCGTCGGTTATGCACTGCTTAATAAAACTTAAAATTCAAAAATACGTTAAAAATTAATAATACATATTACAAAAAAAAATCTGAAATTCTCAAAATATTTTAGTCCCATGCAAAAAAAATGAAGAAGGATTACACATACATTTTAATTATTTTTTAACAATTTGTTGTTTTCATTTATTAGCAGTCACAAAAGGTTAAAACTTCAAAACTTCTTTGCAAAGTTTAGTCAAAATTGTGTAAAGATATAAATGCTTCACTTCAATAAGAAATGTTTATTGTAAAATTTCAGAGTTGCTATAATTTTTCTCGAATAAAATTCCTTGACTTTTATAGGTCTCAAATAATTAATTCAATTATCTTGAAACTATTGTTTTTTTAGACATGAAAACATTTCAAAAACCTTATTTTTCAAAATTAAAAAAAAAAACTTTGCAAAAATTCAATTTTATTAAAAAAATGTTAAGCGTATATTTATTTAAAATTAACTAATAAAAATTTAAATTATTAATTTTCGGACTAAAAAACGTGAATACATTAGAATGTGACTTTTTTAAAATTCAATTACTTATCAATTATTAAATTAAAATACTTTAAAAATCCTATTTGTTAAAATTTATTTACTTTTTTTAAATTAGTGACTGATTTTTTATTATCAATTAAATTATTTTAAATTAATTAAAATTTAGAGAGCAGTATAAATATCTATAAAAATTGAAAAAAGCGATTTTCTAAAAACACATAAAAACAATAAAAAAAATTTTAATTAGGTGAATGTATGAAGATCCTAAAGTTTTGAACGTTCAAATGAATAAAATTCATTTATTTCTTCTATAAATTAAATTTTTATTGCAATTATTTTGCGTCATTATTCAAAAAAAAATTTTGAGTTACTTAACATAAAACTTCAGTTTTTAAATTTTTTCCTGATTAGTAATTTATAAGAATATATGCAATAAAAAATATTTCGTTCATTTGAATGATCAAAATTTGGGGATCATAAAATATGACTGAAATTTCAATCATTTGTAATTGATCCTCAGTGAGATTTCACTGATTTATATCACGAGAATAGAGTTAGAGAAAATCAGTTAAATTCTACTTATTCAATTATAGAGAGTGCAGCGGAACAAGTACCAAAGACTACTTTTTCATTGTAAAATTCGCCGAAAATTAACATAATTTAAAAAAAACAATTATTTTCCATGTGTTTTATCATTTTTCTCTGACTTTTCCATACAAAATAAAATTCCCTGACATTTCCAGATTTTGCAAACATTGTAACAACCCTGATATTTTTCCTAAAAATTTATAGCTTAAAACTTTCCAGAACATTTAAATAAAATTTTCGACATCTCTCTTATAACCGAAAAAGTAAGGTAAAACTTTCCTGAAAATTTCATGCTAAACATTTTTATTGAAGTGAGACGTTTAAATCTTTACGAAAATTTCACTAAACTTTGCAAGTAAATACTTCGAAGTTTGCAAGGAAATTATTAATACTTTTTTAGGAAAGTTGCGCTGCTGTGTGAGTTTACAAGGAATCGACAAAGTAGCCTTTTTACTTTTTTCTTAATAAGCAATTAAACTAAACAATTAAATTACCGATAAATTAATGAAACTGCATAATTTGAAAAACAAAATTTTCCAATAAAATGACATTGAAAAAAAATTTAGTTATGAGTAATTTGAAAGAATATTAAGTAAATAATTATTGTAATTATTTTATTTATTATTTAATTAATATTTTTCATTTCATTTTAATTTGATTTATTTAATTTAATTATTTTAATAATTAATGAAAATTATTCTGTACTTTATTCAAAATAAGAATATTTAATGAAAATAAAATTTTAACTAACCTTGAATTTGTTGTGCATATTTATTTTTCTGTATTTTCATTGATTAGAATTTAACGCGTATTAATAAAAAGATGTATAATTTAAAAAATAATTAACAATTATAAATTAACAAGAATAGACTTTAAAGCTTTTTTCACAATTTCCCTGAAATTAAGATTCAACCGTCTTTTTTTCTGTGAAAAAAAATTCCGTAAAAAAAACCTTACGCTCACAATTTAATACGAGACAATTTTATTTCATTCCTCAATTCAAGATAATGATATCTCAAGATCCGATGCAACAAAATGACAACTAAAGGTATAGCATGATTATACTCTCTAAATCTGAATTAGTAAAAAGTTACTAATGAAATGGTGAAAAGTCGGCCACTAAATGATTTAGTAACAATTCTACTAACAATTAGTAAAATTTTACTAATTGTTAGTAGACCGTTACTAATAGATTAGTAGAACTGTTTTATTAATAGTCGATAAAACAGTTTCACTAATTCATTTAGTGAAAAAGTGATTTTCAATTAGTAGAATTCTACTAAAACATTAGTAGAATTTTACTAAAAATTAGTAATATTCTACTAATTAAAAAGGTGAAAAGTCGTTCATGAAAACTACTAAAAATTAGTAAAATTTTACTAATTCTTAGTAGAATTCTACTATTTCAGATTTAGAGAGTATAATTCCCTCTCGAAATATGTGTAATTAATTATAACTATTTCATTTCAATTAATATATTTAAATACTTTTTAATTAACAATACATGAAATAAATTTAAATCGAATTTTTACTCATATAAACTAGTCTGAAAATAAACATGTTTTAGAATTGCATACAAAATTTTAATATAAATAAATATCCACTTACAAAATACTTTTAATTGTCAAATCCATTTTAAAGGAAAGCACTTTTTGTAATAGAAGCTAAATTTGTTTTTAATTCGATTTTAATAATATTAAAATAATTCTAAATGTTAATAAGAAAATTCCTTCTTATTTTGGAAGTCTAATTTATTGTTCATATTTATTACTTCTGTTTGCTAATTATTTATTTAAATATTTTTATTTATTTATTATGTTAGTCAAGCATCGTCACTTTGAACACAGTTTAAACATTGTATTTGTACTAAAATTTTTTGTGAATTTGTAAAACATGATTATTTTAAGACGAGGTAATATAGGAACATTCGATTATAATTTATTTAATAAAATATTCATTAATAAAAAGTATTTAAATATATTAATCGGAATTAAATGGTTATAATTAATTACATATATTTCAAGAGGGAATCATATTTAACGTTATACCTTTAGTTGTCATTTTGTTGCATTGGATCTTGAGATAGCATTATCATAAAATGGAGAATGAAATAAAATTGTCTCGCATTAATTTGTGAGTTAACTTCATCTTGCATTTGTTTTTGAGATAGATTTATACTGAACTGACGTCTGAAATAATATTATTTCGTCAGGAGGCGTCGTAATGAAGTTTTTATCAAGCTAACTTACTAAACGTAATAGTATTATTTTTCTACTAACAAATAATAAGCTTTTACTAAAAATTAGGCAAAATTTTTACTAATTCAATTAATAAACGAATGCTCAATATTTCATTAGTCAAAAACTACTAATTCAGATTAAGTGATTACGTATTAATAGGTGAAGTAATATAAACTATTACATTGTAACATAATTAAAGTTAGCTGCAAAAAACTTTATTGCATTCGATTTTCTTTAAATATGTCAGATTCTAAATGATAAAAATTCCTTTAAATCTAAATTAGTGAAATTTGACTGAGCATCAGAGACTATTCTCATGATTTAAATCTATGGAATTTCTCTGAAAATCTGTTAAAAATTAGTAAAATTTGAGTAATTTTTCATTGATTAGACAATTAAAAATAATAAAATAATAATAAATTGTTGCCAATTGTCAAGATAAAAATTTGAATTTGAGAATATCAGTTATTTTTTTATTTTCCAATCAGTGAAAAATGTCAAATATTACAATTATTTTTAACTGATCTTAACAGTATGGGACTGTCAGAACTTTAATGTTAATTGTTCGACCACTTTTCTTTTAAAATATTAAATCAATTAAGCCTAGTTTTTTTATTTAATTTTTTTATTTTAAACTTTGAATATAGTTACGTACATTTAAGGGTAGTTTTATGAATTAAAAAACAGTGGATTATTCAGTAAATTTGACACTGTTTGTTTTTTCTATTTAACCCATTAACGCCCACCAAGACACAAAATGTACCATGATTTCACGACTCTTATTTTGTATGAAATAATTAGTTAAATAACTGGAAATACTATTCCCGACGGAAAATTTATCGCTTTTTTGGAATATGAAGCTAAAATTTGTTTATAATTATCCCAAAAAAATTTATAACAATTTTATTGCAAAAAAATACACTTTTCACGAAAAAAATTTTTTCAATTGTTATTTTGACATGGAAAATTAAAGCATCTGGTCTCAAAAGGACATAATATCGCGTCCTCGAACACTCAGCTACATGAAACCATTATAACTTTTTTGAAATTCAAGATGACGGATATGAAAATGGTCATTTTTCCAAAATGCAAAAGACCGGGAAAAAATTTGGGGTAATTTTTTTCGAAAGTGATTAGATTGGGTTGCAAATGGTCATTTGGGGGTTGTTGAGGTCGTCGATTACGAATCTGATGTTACTTTTTTAAAATTGAATATGGTGGGTCCAATGTGGCGGACATTTTTTTGAAAAGTAATTGTATTTGCGTGAAAATAGTCATTAGGGAGTTTTTGAGGATGCTGATTTCGAATCTGACTTCAGAAAAATATGAATATCAAACAAGTTAGTCTTTGTGGGAATAATGAAATTCTCGATTAGTAAAAAACAGAACAGATTAGTTAAGAACAGAAGATCATTATTCCCACAAAGACTAACTTGTTTGATATTAGTAAAAAACAGAACAGTAATTATTTGCATAATGTCGAGAGCAAAAAGACAGAAACGGTTTCGTAGTAGTAAAGAGATTTATATAACCGCTATGAATTGATGGAATTAAAAAAAATAGGAACAATAAATTTTAAACCATAGAACTTTCATAAAATGCCATTTTCTTTCAGTTGTGTTTTTTGACATCTAACAATTGATATGTTTCATTCTGACTACACTTTTTCTCATTTATACAAAACATGAATCTGTAAGTATACTATTCTAAACAGGAAAAAGTATTTCTGCAAGAGTATATACATTAATTTATGTAATTAAATTAATGAATA
The DNA here is from genome assembly GCA_032872475.1 of Leptopilina myrica (nomen nudum). NCBI lineage: Eukaryota > Metazoa > Arthropoda > Insecta > Hymenoptera > Figitidae > Leptopilina > Leptopilina myrica (nomen nudum). Next base: position 18,151,453 of record CM065461.1, read on the forward strand.
CTTTAAAAAAAATTTATTTTATTTTGATGGTAAAAATAGTCCAATTTTAATAGAATATACTTCACATTTTTAGAAAACTTTTTATAAATATTTTAAACTCTTTATTTATTGTTACTATTAATAATTTATTATTATTTTTATTATTATGTTGTTATTACTGTTTGTACTACTATGTGTATAAATTTAAGTAGGGGAGACCGTGGCGTAATGGATCACTTTTTGTTGCTTAACTATTTAGTCTCGTGCCGGAGCGTAATGGTTCACTACCCAGGACGTATTGAATCAGGAATGACATTATAATTTAGATTATGAAATATTATTTAATATTGACAATTTTCGATTTTATTGTACATTTATAACAAAGAATATTGAAAATGGAGACCCTTTTAATAAAAAGCACGATTTTTTAAAGATTTTTCTTTAGAAATCAAATTTTTTGATAATTTATGGCAAAGAAATACATCTTAAAGGTATAAATATTGCGTCAAAAATGTCCGATCTCAAATGTAGTAACAAAGAAAATAAAAACAACAAAATGGCGGATTAAAATTGGCATTCAAAGTTGACTTTTTAATATATAATATACACCAGGTGCACATTTTTTTAAATCTTTATCCAATTTACTTGAAACTGGTTACTCAGGAGTTTTTGTTAATTAATTGTATGTAATTTGTTTATTTATGAATTTACAATATTTTTTATTGTGGTATTTGAAAGAGCGGTTTCAGAGCTTTAAGAAATGTATATTTCAAAATTGTTATCACTTTGTTTTTATTCTAAAAAGTTCTGTCGAAGTTCAGATAAAATTTTTGTATATTTGGTCCTTAAAGGGTTAACGTAACTACATGAAGTTCGATTAAAATGATTCACATATTATTATTTGAATTTAAAAATCAGATAGGCAACAACAACTACAAAAGTTTTGTTCGATTATGCACATTTTACATTGGTTAAGACAATCCATCGGAGGATTATGTTTAACAGATGTGTTTTAACCATTTTAGCTCGATTGTGATAGTCAGTATATAACTTAGTTTTTTTAACCATATCTTATTTATTTTTATTTACTATTTTTTAACCAAGTTATTTCTACCACTTGGATAAACGCAATTTTGCTCAGTGTTCTTTTTTGTGTACTCGTCGGAAAACAGCTTCTTTCCGTACTTGTTCCACAATGTACTATTACTTGACTAGATTAGTTTATAAGGCAAGAAGGGGACAAAAGCCCTGTAACTTTAAGACAGAGAAAACATGTGTAAGGTATGCTTACCACAAAAATGCTGCAAGTTCACGTGATGTCTATACTCAGTTAAAAATCCCTGTAAGTGATCACTCATAAAATTATTTCTAATATTTTTATGTACATAAAAATATATTTGATCTTGTAAGTGACCAGCTACACAAATTGTAGTATTGAAAATATATACAAAACTATTTATACATGATATGTATGAATAATTTAAGGTTTAGAAAAAATTTAGTATAATCCATATAATTTTCGATCATGTTCCATGTTAGTCTCAAGAAATTCTAATTTCATTTTTATGCTTTCTGCTTATTTGAATTAACTATATATTGTAAATATATTCTATTGCAAAGAGAATTCAAATAAAAACTTATCTTTATTCAAAGAGAATATTTTATGTATTCATAATACACTCAAATCTCGCTATAACGAGAAGTTCGGAAGTCAAGTCTCCCTCTATTACGAGCGCAAAAGGAGAAATGAGAGATCCCCACTTTTATGATTCTTCATTCATTTTTTTAGTGTTTACAATTTACATAATGTCAAAATTACAAACGTAACCTAGTTTAATTTGAACTTTAATATACAAAAAATTTATATAAGCTAAAATTTTGAAGATGTTCGACTGATTAATATAATTTCAAATACGAAGTGACTTTTTTATTTTTATTTTATATAAATAAAATTGATTTTAACCAAATTTGAACAAACTGAATTTGCATTTGTTTATAAATAGTGGGGACAATCGTCAGGAAATTTTTCTCGCTATACCGAGAGACAGAGCGCTCGTTATAAAGAAGGTCGTTATAGCGAGATTTGAGTGAACTACTTTGGGGCCCACCCATGTAATGTCATTTTTCCCGGAGCCTGTCTGTAAAAATGTACATAATCTTGTACAAGGATTTTCAACAAGGTGGTCAACTTCAACCAACGTTAAATTGTGCGTTTAAGATCATTTGAAGTAATGAAAAATAATAAAGTTTTTTTTAATTTGAACTTAAATTAATTTTAATTTTTAACTAACATGTGCGCTAATCTATATACATGAAATCAGACTTTTACTTAAAATTTGTAAATTCATATTTTGTTTTTCTATTCGAGTAGTAAGAATTCCAAAAAGTCAGTCTTCTTCTATTTCATTAGAAACGTATCCGACACACACCACCGACAATCCTTGTGCGAGCAGTCTAAGACGAAACTTTGTTGTCTCCTAGGTATTAGTTTAACTTAAAATCTTAGCCATATTCGATTGAAAAATATTAAGAGAAACAAAAGTTATTTTAATTTTATTTTAATATAAACATATCTAATTTTCACTATAAAAATAAAATATAAATGATTAATCCGAATTTTTAAGACAAAATCATATTTTTGATATTCGACAAAATTTTTAATCAATTTTTTTGTTGAATAATATAATTATTATTGATATTGGTTAATGTTTTAAAAATTTTAATTATGTGATTATTATATTTATTTTATTAACAAGTTTAAATAGAATATTTTAAATAGAAAATAAAATATATGTGTTCAATATAAAACGGATCAGTAAAAGTGTCAATAAAAGTTTTTTGTTAAGAAATAATTTTGAGTATAAATAACAAATTCTTATTTATGAATTAAAATTTTTCTTCTTGAATTTTAGAAATGTTTGTGGTATGTTGTTACTCTCTAACATTTTATCCGTGCATTGCGCACAAATGGGTGAATCAATTCAGCAGTTTGGATTGGTTTCCCCATTGAAAATTCCCACATGGAAATTCACATAGAATCCTATATAAAAAACCATGTAAAAGCCCACTTCCAAAAAAGAAACCATATGGATTCCCATGTAAAATCGTATGGGAAATGTGTGATACCAAATCTCACATAAAATTCTATGTCAAATCTTATATGAATGCTTATTATGTCAGATCTCTTAAAAAACTCAATGTGTATAAATTTTAAAAATCTAATATAATTATTTTTAATATTACTTGTATTAGAATAAAACAATGTTAACATCATTCAAACGAGTTTGACTTGGAGGGTGAGTTTAGTGAGTTTGAGGGTATTTATCGACCGCCTCTTGTTGGCATGGATACTTACGTGTACACAACTGATCGTAGATAATGTTCAGGTAAATTCATTGGAAAAAGTGTACAATGTTAATAGTTAGTCAGTATACTTTATCTATTTTGTTCACTTCATGATATAGAAAGATTTATCGAAATAATATTATCCCTCCGACAGTTTTATCATTTTTCAAATTTTCTAAAATTAATTTTAACTATTTCATTTTTACTTTGATAATAAATACAACTATTGTGCTCCATGTAGCACTGGAAATTTTATTTATATGACATTTAAATTAAATTTTTTAAAATAAATAAATGAAAGATATTGTTACCTATTACAAAAGGAAAAAAAACTTTTTAACATATTTTAGTTCATTTTTAGGGTTCCGTACACATTCGGTGTACCGACGGAACCCTATTGGTGAGACTCTTGTGTCCGTAGCCAAATCATGCCCCCACCCCCCTCCTAGCGGCTAAACTATTTGACCTAGAGAGCTCAAATTTGGTACAGATACATATTTTCAAATGTAGATTACAGGAAAAATATAGAGAATGGGATTGGAGGTGATGGTCATTGCGTTGTCAAGGAAATAACAAGATTTTTGGCCAAAAATGCACAAAAAGTGACCATTCCCCCCCTTAACTTCTAAACTATTCAACATAGAGGGTTAAAATTTGGCATACTGGTGTATTTTAACGCGAATATTACAGGAAAAATATAGAGAACTTGCTGTGTAATAATGGCCATAGCGTTGTCAAGGAAAAACTAAAAAAATTTTGAAATTTTTTTTCTAATTTCCACATTATTTGATCTAATTAACTGAAAATGGGTTTATTAGCATATTTTTACAGTCTGATCACAAAAAATATATAAAAAAATCTAAAAAAATAAAATTAATTCTGTCTTAATTTTACGAAAAAACGATTCGCATAAATTGATATTTGGTGAAATTAGATTTCTGGAAAATTGAAATTCGATCAAATTGACTTTCTGCCAGATTATAATTCGGACGAATAAATATTCTACTAAATTAAAATTCTTTCTACTTTTCTTTCAGTCATGCTATCATTCTAACAATTATACATTCTACTATAATGAAATTCTAGGTAATAAAATTCTATTAAATAACAGTTCTAACAAGTCCGGTTTAAGGTCTTTTCATGCGCCCCAAAAAATCTAAAAAAGAAATTAATTTTTTTTTTCAAATTTACACACATTATTTGATCTAATTAACTAAAAGTTGGTTTATTAGTATATTTTTACAATGTAATCACAAAAAATATATTAAAAAATCTTTAAAAATTTTTTTAAAATAAAATTAAAAAAAATTGGACAAGTGCGAGTTGAACTCGCACTGCAATGGTTTTCCCCAGAAGAAAATAACGGGATAAAAATGTAAAATATTATATGGGTTTGATGTCTAGTTTTTTAGATAAAGAATCGAATGATTTGTGTATTTTTTTAAATTGGTTCTGCAGATTTTGAGAAAAGTATATCTCCATTTTTAATAATAAATTTTCGAGAAAAACGGGTTTGAAATTTTTGTACATATTACAGTTCGTTAAGATATGATCATAAAAGTTACTGTAACTTTCTTCTTTTCATTCCTTCTTTAAAAATTTTTTGATATAAATAATTTTATGATAAAAAAAATACTTTATTGCAAAAAAAGAAAGATTGATTTTTTTAAATCTTTGAGCAGATAGTTTCCTTAACAAAGAATTTTGATGAAATTTGTGTGAAATAAATGATAAAAACATAATATCAAATTATCAACAGAAATATGTGGATGTTTCCTTAAAGTTTACATTCATTTTTTATTTCCAAATTTTTTGTTTTAAATAACTTTGTACGATATTGGTGTATATTTGAACATCCATACAATTATCTCATGAACCAAAAAATAGCTTTTTTATCAATATCAATATGAATTATATTTATATATGAGCAATTCCACGTGAGATTTCAGCCGACCTCTTAAAATCGTCTAAAAATATGTTTTTTTTCTATTCTGTATTGAAAAAAACAGATAGGTCTTTTTATTAAAGGACACACTTTTGAGTTATAAATTTCTAAAATGTTTGATATTTATTATTATTGATTTTTATAGAGTTTTCAGCGAAAAACATCAATTTTTTGCCTTTTTTTGCAAAAAGGACATGAACCCCCCTAGCGCTCACAGTTTTTTACCTAGAGAGATAAAAATTAGTATGCACATTTAAAAATTCGAAAATTTTGAAAATTAAAAAAAAATGCATGTAACACTCAGTTTTGTACCTAGAGAGCTGAAAATTGGCATACTTATGTATTTTTACGAGTATACTAAAGGAATAATATAGCGGAAATGATTAGAATTGATCCTAATAATGTTTTCATGAAAAACAATTCTTAATCTAGTGGACTGGTGTTATAAATTTTTGTTTATTGGTTTTCACAATGCTTGGCCTATTGGACTGTAGTTTTTTTATTTTCATGTAGATTTCAGGAACAATATAGCGGACATGATTGGATTTGATCTTCATATATTTTTCAGCAAAAACTCAAAGTTTTTAAAAATTTTGTCAAAAAACGTGTCTAGCGCCAACAGTTTTTTATCTAAAGAAATGAAAATTGGTACATATATGTATTTTTATCTGTAGAATACAATAAAATACAGCGAAAAATATTGGAGCTGATCTTTACATTTTTTCTATAAAAAAAGTAGAAGTTTCAAGCGTGGGTACGGAACTCTCGGTTTCAGTACGTGTTCTACTTTTACTTCCTATTAGGAAATTTAAAACTGGCGGAGTACTGCGCCAGCATTGTCAGCAACGCTGGCAGACAGCACTGCCGTAACGCTGAAATGATAACGCTGTGCAACTCTAGCATAATACTTTCTGTCAGTGCTGACTGAGAATATGGCCGCAATAATTACCGTATTGTTATTTATAGCTGTAAATGAATAATTATAAATAATTTAACACCAAAATTGAAAATAATATTGACAAATAGTTAATATTCTTAAAATATTCCTCTTCTTGATTTAATTGTATTGAAAATGAAGACTTACCATGAAAAGGTCCGACTCTTTACCAAAGCAACTTAAAAATCTTCTTTTTAATGTAAATTTGTTTCAATTTCAGAGGAATAATTCCAATCAATGAAGAAAAATTAAAATTCATCTTTTAGTTAAAAAACTTTCAAATATAAAAAAAATTCCTTGTTTTTGTTGATGAATCTTCGTATATTGAAAATAAAATGTAAAAATAATTGTTAAGCGTAAATTTCTTCTCACTTTGAGATTTTTTTTTTGGTGTATTGTTTATAAAAGTACTTGAAGTATTCCGAACAATTATATTATTTTTAAAAACAATTGAATTTTTGATAAGAATTTTAAAAAACTTTTCGAAAATAATAATAAATGAAAACTCATTAGTAAAAAAGTTAATCATTAAAGTTTTTCAAATTTCGCATCTGAAATTATTTCGTTCACCGACGTTGTTATAAAAAGTCCGAAAACAAATTTTTTTTACTCCTCGTTAAGTACGAAAAAAGACCCCAAAAATTCTAGAACAACAAAATTTTTGTTAATATTCTTAGCAATTTAGTCTATTGTTGACTTAAATAAAAAAAATTTTCTAGAAATAAAGTTGACCGATTTAAAAATAATAAATCGGATTTTCTTCTTTATAATACAAAGTATTTAAAAATAATTTTAGTGTCTAAACAATTTTATTTTTAATAGTTTTTTAAATAATTTGTGTATAAAATGTTAATAACCGTGTAAAGCAATACAAGACGTTAAACTCTATATATAATTATATTGTTATTTTATTAGATATATTGTAATATAAGTATTCGTAAAACAAAATGTTATATAAATATACGAATAATTAAACTGTATTACTTTTTCCTTAAATATTGAGACTGTTAGGATTTGTACAAACTTATAGTGTAGCGCCAGTGCACACAGGTGCCATGAGAGCCGTGCTTGCGAGTCATATATCGCTCTGCACCGCGACACTAATTATTTAATAACTTTTTTTGTAATTGATGTATATTTTTTTCTCAGGGGGATATTGGCAATACAATACAATTTTTTTTTCTAGGAGGCGCAGAACACACTTTGTTATTAACAATTTATAAACAAATTATATAAAAAACTATTAAAAATTAATTTTTTTTAAAACATAAATTATTTTTAAATACCTTGTTTCAAAAAGAAGAAAACTCCTTTTGAATTTTTAAAATCGGTCAACTAGATTTCGAGAAACAAAATTTTTTAATTTAAGACTACATAAAAACTAAATTGTTAATAACATTAACAAAAAAAATTTTTTTTGTCTACAATTTTCAGGGTCTTTTCTTACTCTACCAGGAGTAAAAAAAATTATTTTGGATGGAAATAAAAAATATTTTTTTTAAAGTGATCCGTTTGAGAAATTCTGACCCAATAGTCAAAGTAATTTATGATTAATCGCCTTTTTTCAAGGCCACTGAATGATTGCACAGTGCAAAATTTTATCAATCGCCTTTTTTTAAGGCGATTATTGCACAGTGCAAAGTTATAAAAATCGGCCTTTTTCAAGACCACATTTGATCCGCCATTTTGTATTTTGCAAAACTGATTTCAGATTCGTAATCAGTGACCCAAATAACCTACATACGCATAAAGATTTTTGTGCTAATCATAAATTACTTTTACTATTAAATTAATGTTTTTTTGCAAAAAAGTAGAATTTTTTATGCCCCACGGTTACTTTATTAAATTTATCGTACAAGTCCGTCATCATGGATTTTTAAAAAGGTCACGATGCAAATAAAAATAGAGGTTTCAAGCTTCAATTTGATCCCTATGACGACTTTTTTCGTTAAAATAAAAAGTGGACAGATGGGGGGTAAAATTTGACAAAGGATGACCCTAATATATACAGTAAGAAAAGAATCGCATAAATCTGTCTCACTCGCACTTATGGGCGGTGACTGACTTATAGCTTTTCCTACTGTATAGGGACAGTTGAAATTTTCTGAATCAATAATGTAAAGCTTGCGATGTATGTATTAGTGTATGCGTTTAGAATGTACTGTAGGCAGGTGTAATAAATAAGTATTTGTTCGTAAACAATTTCAGGAATTTAAGTAGTGATTAAAGTAGGTAAATTGAGATATACAGTAGTATTAATACAGATCTATAACAATGACATTATTTTGTATTTTTGTTCTTGAAGTTTTAACGAACTATGCAGTTAATGTAAATATAGTTAACACTTATCTCACTTTTTACTGAACTATTCCATAAATATGAATGTAGCGAGTACTCAGTATTCGCTTTAAGTAAGAAAGTTTCAATACAATTGCGTTTACAGTTTAGTTCTTAAAAAATTACTGTCTTAACACTTCATTCCACTTTTACCGAACTGAATTCGGTAAAATTGAGCGGCTGGATTCCATAAGGGCATGTAAATTTTTCGCGGCCGAAATCGAAGTCCCCTGGACACTTAAATTCAACTTCTGAATTTAAATGTTTAAATTATATATATCCTTATATTTTATATATTATATATATTTTAAACATTTAAATTCAGAAGTTGAATTTGAGTGTCCAGGGGATTCGATTTCGGCCGCGAAAAATTTACATGCCCTTATGGAATCCAGCCGCTCAATTTCAGGATATAATTTTCTTTGTGTAGTTAATGTAAAAAAACATTTGTAATTTATCGCAATTTTGGTATAACGTAAATGAATTTCATGTAAACTCCCTTTTTTATTTTTAGGGCATACTTTCTTGGTCTTTTTTCGATTGCATTGTATGAAACAAAAGTGTTAACTTTTTAATGCGGTGTAGATTTGGACATTTGTATTGTTGGTCTGTGGAGTAACAGTTTCTTAAATTTGGTTCGGTATAAAATCGGATCTTTGTATAGTCGGTCTGTAGAGTACAACTTTCTTAACTTTTGATTCGGTGTAGAGTCGAACCTTAGTAATGTAACAGTTCAAAATTTTATTTATTTTAGTAACAGTTTAAGTTTTCGTTTTATACAGAGTCGGATCTTTGTAATGTCAGTCTGTAGAGAAACAGTTTAAGTTTTGATTCGGTGTAAAGTGGAACCTTTGTAGTGTCGATCTGTAGAGTAACATTTTTAGTTTTGGTTCGGTGTAGAGTCGGACCTTTTTCGAGTCGGTCTGTCAAGTAACACTTTCTTAACGCTTGGTTCGATGTAGAGTCGAACGTTTGTGGAGTCGGTCTATGTAATAACTGTTGAATTGTATTACGGTAAAGAGTCGGACCTTTGTATAGTCGGTTTATGTTATAACTGTTGAATTCTATGACCGTGTAGAGTCGGACCTTTGTGGAGTGAGTCTGTGTATGTAACAATTTTTTAAATTTTTGCTTTGGTGTAGAGTCGGGCCTTTGTATGGATCGTCTATGTAATAACTGTTGAATCTTATTGCGGTGTACAGTCGGACCTTCGTACTCTCTAAATCTCAATATGTGAAATTTCACTTATTCTATGTTTTAAGTCGTCTTCTGGATCAAAAAGTGCATATACACTTTGTAATATTGAGCATAATTTTAAATTCAAATTTATTTCGCGTCAAATTGATTCATTTCGAATTCTACACGCTTAATATATCTATATATATTGCTGTGTTCATTGCCTGGCTGGCGAAGGAGAAGTAACGATGGCGCACTCACTGCCGCGCATGACCTGTCGTCATACCTGAGGAGAGCCAGCGATCTATATTACTTGGTTGCACATTCTTTTTCATCAGTCTGCCTACGACCGGACTCGGGGCTTGCTCCGAGGCTGACCGTCAGCAGCTCACACTCTTTTCTTTACCCTCGATCTATTTCTTGGACAGTGAGGAGCTAATCCTGGCCAAGGGATGATTTCCTTCTGTAGAGCTGGAGAACATGAGGAGCTAATCTGTTCACCGGCTCTCGAAAATTCCTAGAAGGAGTTGTATAGAGACTTCGGGAGCTAACGAGTCTCTGTAACACCCTTCGCTTTCTCAATAATAATTTTTTACCTGGTGCAAGGTAGACCGTGTGTAGCTCCACCGTGTATGCTTTGTACCCTTCCCACCTTAGTCTCGTTCGAACGTGGGGAGCTAACCCGGGACGATGAGACATCCACGTTAATTTTTACTATCCTTACACACACACAAATACACAATTCCTCTGTTGAACTGAGGAGCTAATCGTTCAACAGAGATGACACTTTACACCTGGACAACTTGGCCTTGAGGAGCTCATCAGGTCAGGATGTCCTAAACACACATTAATCATTACACTAACTTCGCGACGGGTACGATTATCGACCGTAGTTCAATACCTAGTTTTCTTTTCGGTCAATTCTTATTTCCGATCTAGCGTGCACGACCATAGTTTCCGTCCGCGCGCGTAGTTGGGGGTTGAAATTCCAGAATCAACCCAGTAAAGATACGTTTTTATTATTTTGTATTTTTTATTCGTGTGTAATTAATATGAGTAAATTATTTTCAGTCCAAGCGCGAATGAGAATGAGGATTAATTAAATTATCCAATTCTTTCTTTATTAATTTTTCTTTGCATTGTATTGAGTCAGTTTTATTATTTTTATATTTTTACTAGCGTCGTTGTCCTCGCTCGCTCGGAAGAGATTTTACTTGTTTATTTCCACTTATATAAACTTATTAAATAGCATCTCCATTGATAATATATATATATTTAAATTTTTTAATTTATATATATATATATATATATATGTGTGTGTGTGTTGTATTTATGTGTTAATATACATGTGTATTTTGTTTGGGGCTGGAAGTACACGATGGAAAGATATATATATATATATATATATATATATATATATGAGCCGCCGGATAGTATAACCACGCATAAACTTTGATAGACATTTTAGTTGGCCTTTGTCACGCACAAATAAACTTAGAAAATTTAAAAAAAAATTTAATTACATTATTTTAAGTTTCTGTAAGACAAAAATTCAAGGAAAAAGTTTTTTTAAATTGTATTTGTGTATTTCATAGGCCAACTAAAATGACCATCAAAATTTTATGCGTGGTTTTATTATCCGGCGGCTCATATATATATATTCCCTATATTTTGTAAGTCTGAAAATATTGAGTTCAGGAAAAAGTTGGCAATGAATGAATAATTAAGTTAAATGTTAAATTAAAATGTTATTAATAAAATTAATAAATGTTAATAAAAGCCGAGTAATATTTATAATATCTCGAGCAATTAATATTTTGAGCGAAGCAACTTTTATTATATAGAGGAGACTGGGGTAAACCCGCTTACTTTTTTCAGAACGGTAAAAACCTAGAAAATTATTCTCTAAATCCAAGTTAATTTATATAATTTGAAAGCTTAGGATTTGTACTAACAAAATAAAAAAAATTGTTGATTTATCTGTTTTAGTTTTACTTAGGGAAAATTTTTAATACACATATACCAAATTTCAAAATGACAATTTTCCAGGGTAAATACGCTCACCCCTCGGGGTAACCCCGATCACTTGATTTTTTTAAAAATTTAAGGTAATCCCGTCAGTTTCATTTTGTATATATTAAATTTCTCCTGTTTTCCGTCTTCAGTATGATTTATTAATGATAAATTATGAATTCTATAAACAATACATATTGGTTTATTAAATAATAAGTATAGGTTTTATGATTTGCAACTGTGAATTTAAATAATATTTTATTTAGAAAAAATTAAAATGTAGATACAATTTTGGATGTAATAAGTTATAAATTTTATTATTGATAAAAAATAACAAATGAAATTCAAAATTTCAAAATAAACAATGATGAAACGTGAACTGAACGAAGACAACAAACTTAGAATTATGTCTTTTTTAGCCGAAAAAGACAGCGACAAATTTTGATTATTTGTTTCGTTGTTTGTTATAACCAGGGCCGCCAAGCCAAAATGTATTGTATAGAAACGTTGAGTTTCGGAACCGGTCTACCGTCGCGCTACTGTCGCACCTCTATACACACAAAGCTTATGTACGTATTGCTGTGACGTGTCATTCATTTTTGAAATGCTTCTATTATTTTCATAGATCAATTTAAATTCTAAAAACTATTTTTACAATATTTATTACTATAATTTTTATTATATTTTGCTATTTCTTTTATCCATAATAAGTAAATTTATATTTATCAAAAATATAATACTTTAATATTCAAAATTTGGTACAAGATTAAACATTTTATTTATTTCTATAAGGTCAATAAATGATTTAAAAAAATATTAACTACAAAATAAATATTTCTTCATTTTTAAAATCATTAATAACAGTTTTAAACATTAATCTTAAACTTAAAAATTCTTAAAATGTAGAAAATATTGTATAAAAAATTATATAAATTTTAATCTAATGTTTTCGCCTAAATGATAAAAATAAATTATTTTACTTTTTTCTCTTATAACACATGCTTGCTTTATATACAATAAGTTGTAGATCATCAGCTTCATTCGGAATATTTACAGAACCTTTAATTAATTTTAATAAATGAGAAAAGTATGAACGAAGCGTCCTACATGACACGTCATAGCAGTATGATACGTCATCAACACGTACATAAGCTTTGTGTGTATAGATGTGCGACAGTAGCGCGATGGTAGACCGGTTCCGGCCTTGGTTATAACCGTTATGACCTAATAATCACTAATAATGACTGATATAGACATGATTCCGCTCAATGTGGCCAACAAATATTGATAGTTCGGCGCCATCTACTGAAAAAAACATCGCCACAAATCGCGAAATGCGGGACATTGAAAATGTTAAATATTTAACTAATTACCCAATAATTCAATAACATTGTTAGGAAATGAATATTATTTCTCTTTTAATAAAGATTTTTAATATTAAACATTTTAAGATCGCCAAAAAAACGCAAATACTGTTAATACTGACTCGGCTTCCTACACAAATTTAATAAGTGAGCGGCTTTACCCCGAATCTGTTTCTCACATTTTAGAATAAATTTAAATAAATCTTTTTGAAATCAAACAAAACTACACATATTTTTCGAAAAAGGACATCCAATAGCATCAAAAAAAATTTGTCGAATAAATTAAGTCTCAAAACTAATAATCAAAAAAATTAAAAATCCGAAGATCATTTTTTCTTTTTTGCACTTCTAAAAACAATTGACCGTCCTTGATTCTATGACGAATTCATGAAACTAAACGAAAGTTCGTTAACATTAGTTGTATGTTAAGTACTATTCACAAATATGATAATATTAGACACAAATATCTCCATCTTAGGTTGAGTTTATAGCGTCAAATCGCTAGTGAGCAGAGTTGGGAACGTAAACTACCTAAGGTAATCTACGTAGTTGTTTACATGTAGATTACTTGGTAATTTACGTCAAGAGTTTTCTACGTAATTTACTTTAATGTATTTTGTCACGTGATATAACCTGAAAAGCAAACTTTTCAAGAGATTATGTTATGTTTTTTTATTCTTTTAATGGCCGCAATCTTGAAAATGTAAATTACATGGGTTTTCTACGTTGTCTACGTAAATTACTTAACCTACGTAAACTACATCAGAAACCAAAAATGACGCGTCATTTTCCAACCCTGCTACTGAGTAGGTTTACCTTTTGCGCGGGTTTACCCCAGTCTCCCCTATAAGAACAATTATTACTACTATGTACAGATTTTTAATTTTTACTCGAAAAAGCAAACGCTATGAAACAAAATTTCAGTTACACGCAAATATCCTTTTCCCATATATAAACGTAACATTACAGTAATATTATGGTCATATTAAATATCTGTCTAAGGGTAATATTATCTACCTATATTAATAATATCAGACTTTTGTCTGTACATTGCACGAAATTAATTTTTTCTAGCATAATTTATTTATTTAAGCAACGGAGATTCCAAAAATGGTAATAGAAAATTTCCTGTCTGTATTGAAAACGTCTTGACCGATTAAAATAAAATTTGTCAATCTTTTAGGTATTGGTCTAACTTAAAATATTAGCTATATTTGATGAAAAAATATTAAGCTGAACAAAAGTTATGATTTTTTCAATAAATTTAAAAAAAAATTAATTTTTTTATATTGACATAAATTTTTAAATTTAATAATAACATAAATTAGTTAACATAAATTAAATTAGTTCGCGAGGCCGCCACTAGCGCTGCGGTCGGTTATGGCGCGTATATTTAAAAATTTTAATTTCTAACCTAACCTTTTTTCACGTGATCAACTTTCAAGTGAGGTGGGGTCATGATCACCACCCACCAAGAGGTGGTGGGGGCTTTCGTGAATGGTAGGAGTAGTGAACGGTGCTATCAATAAGATCGAGATCCGCGATGCGAATCACTTCACATATGATAGCAGAGCACCACGGACACTTGAACAGCAACCGAGATGGAGAGCAGCCCAGCAGCCACGGTGATCCTGACTTCTGATGATGATTATATCTGGAGTCCATCACGCAGCGCTTTATATGGAGAAGAGGAGCACATGAATTGGGAAGATCCTGACCATGCTGATGATGATGTTTAGAATTACTCCGGGGTAGTGTGGATGCGAGATTCATCCACTCAGACGGAGCTTCAAAATGTTGAAGCTGAAAATGTAATTTTTTTTATATATAAGAGAAAATTCTTTATTTTTCTAAAGTATGAAAAATAAAAAAAATTTAAACTATTTTTCAGTTTGAAGAACTAGCTTTAGAAAGGAGTCTTTCTCCAATGCGCCCACCAACTCCGGAAGCAATTTTGTCTCCATCGCGGTATCCAACTCCTGTGTTGGATAAGGACAAAGAAAATAGACCAGCAAAATGTCCGAAATGTCATGCTAGGCGGAGGCGCAGGAGTCATAGGCGACATCGTCAGAATCATCCTCATCATCGCAGTTACCATCATCATCGTAATTATTATCATCGTGATCACCGTTATCACCATCGTGATAGTCGTTATTATCACGATAGATGTCATCAAAATGAAAATTTTTTAAATTTATACATTTAATTTTTTAAAAAAACCTGAAATTGAAAAATATAAATTATTAAAATATATTTTTTTACATTTTTATAAGAAAATGGTAAAATATTTTGTGAAAAATAAAACAAAGTTCAAACATTTACAACATATTTTTTTTGTATACATAATCTAAAAACTAATCATGCAAAAAAACAAACAGAAAATTGTAATGATCTCAATTTTTGCCAATAAGGATTTGCTCGCCGGATGGAGTCCGGGTCTCTAGTTTGGTAAATTCTATCAATTTACAGTGACGCAAGCGCCATCTATTTTAAATACCAATTTTAAGAGAAATTTGTGAAAAGGTAAAATCAAAATAATAAAACATAATTTAAACCTTCGAAAGTAAATATATTTAACAAAATAAAATAAAAATAGAGATAATAACAAAATTAATAATTAACAAACTAAAATTAAACCATAAAAATTACAATAAAAATATAAAATAATAAAACTGACTCGATACAATGCAAAGAAAAATTAATAAAGAAAGAATTATAAAATTTAAATAATAAACTAAAATTTAGAATTAAATTACAATTAATAAAAAATATTTAAATAAATGAAAATTCAATAATAACAAAAAAAATAGAAAATTTAGTATAAATTAACAAAATTGGAAATTATAGGCGCGTCCGCCATAACACTCCTTCACACCCCAAATTATTCCTCGCCGTTCTCGTTCGGACTGTAATAAAATTTTACCCTGTTATTTTTAATTAAAATTACAAAATAGTGACATCGAAAATTACTGGGTTGATTCTAGAAATTAACCCCCAATGACGCGCGGACGGAAACTAGGGTCGTGCACGCTAGGTCAGAATTTTAGAAATTACTGAAAAAGAACTAGATATCGAACTGCGGTCGATATTCATGCCCGTCGCGAAATTAGTGTAAAAATCTTGTATGTTCTGGACTTCCTGACCTGATTAGCTCCTCAAGGCCAAGTTGTCCAGGTGTATGTGTCATATCTGTTGAACGATTAGCTCCTCAGTTCAACAGGGGAAATTATGTAATTGTGTGTGTAAAAGGATGGTAAAAATTAACATGGATGTCTCAACGTCCCGGGTTAGCGCCCCACGTTCAGTTGAGACAAAAGGTGGAAAAGGGTACAAAGCATACACGGTGGAGCTCCACACGGTCTACCCTGCACCAGGTAAAAATTATTATTTGAGAAAGCGAAGGGTGTTACAGAGACTCGTTAGCTCCCGAAGTCTCTATACAACTCCTTCTAGGAAATTTTTGGAGAGCCGGTGAACAGATTAGCTCCTCATGGAGCTAATCCTTCTCACCAGCTCTTCCGAAGGAAATCATCCCTTGGCCAGGATTAGCTCCTCTCTGTCCAAGGAATAGATCGAGGGTAGGAAAGGACTGTGAGCTGCTGTCGGTCGGCCTCGGAGCAAGCCCCGAGTCCGGTCGTAGGCAGACTGAGTGAAACGAAATGTGCAAGCAAGTATATAGATCGCTGGCTCTCCTCAGGTATGACGAGAGGTAAGAGCGACCTACGTCATGCGCGGCGGTGAGTGCGCCATCGGTACTACTCTCTCGTCAGCC
The DNA here is from genome assembly GCA_032872475.1 of Leptopilina myrica (nomen nudum). Lineage (NCBI taxonomy): Eukaryota > Metazoa > Arthropoda > Insecta > Hymenoptera > Figitidae > Leptopilina > Leptopilina myrica (nomen nudum). The sequence continues at coordinate 18,168,321 of CM065461.1, forward strand.
AGGCAGTGAGCACAGCAATATATATAGATATATTAAATGTATAGAAATGAAATGAATGAATTCGACGCGGAATAAATTTGAATTTAAAAATTATGTTCAACATTACAAAATTGACAAACATTGAAATGAAGATCAAGACTGTCAATATACTATACATATCACAGTATTGATTGTCACTTAAAAGATCGATCGATTATATTTCCTTAAAACTCCAAGGTGGCTCAGTTTTTACACTTGCCTTGTAGAGAAAGTTGTGAGTCAACCGTTATTCACAGCGCATTGGTGTGAGGGAGACAGAGTGACTTTCTCTCTTACACCAGTTGCGACCGCGTTCGTAACGATATACACAGCGCATTGGTGTGACGTCAGAGACTCATGAGACTACCTTAAAGCCATGCGGCGCATGAAACTAGCTTAAGCATCAGACCCATGGCACATGCGCTGTCTATTTCATGTATAAGACTTGTCATACGAATATACCTTTAAAATTATATACAAAAAACTCTTGAAAATTTTTAAGTATGTGGCCCTTGATCAAATTTCAAATTCTAGGAACACATAAACAAATCTGTCAACATCATATAGATGAAATTAATACAATCAGTATTACAGCGATTTTCAACGTGAATAGTTTTCTTTTAGTTTTGAGAATTATTTAATTTCAAATTTTCATGAGTATTATTATATTTAGTTAAAAAAATTTATATTTATAATTAAAAAAAAATTTTTATTGTTAAAAATTTAAATTATAATTAAAATTAGTATAATTATTAAAATTAAGTTTAAAAAATGGAAAGAAGAGGAGTAGAAGTTTATAGAAATAATATTTTAAATGATCCAAGAGCTCCTGGAGATCAATACAGAGAAGTAATGGATTTACCATTACCAAAGTTTACATTTGGTACTAATGTCTTGTCAATAGCCACATTACAACAAGAATTTCAGAGGAGAACTCGAGAAGTAAGTGTTTAATAAATAATTAAAAAATATTTAGTTATATTTAATTAAAATATTACAATAAAAAAGAGTATACCTTATTAAAATGAAAAATACTTTTAAAAAAATTTTAAACTTAAAGTAATAAGTAAAATTTTAAAAAAATTATTTTTTTTATAATGTAACAAATTTTAATAAACAAATTTTTAAAAAAATGTATTAATAATTTTTTAACGGTTATTTAACAATTTTTTTCTATGATAATAATTAGATGTAAATATTTAAAAAAATAATAAAAACATAAATATTATAGATTCCACAGGAACTGCGACAGGAGGAAATTGGAAAATATATTTTAAAAGCACCGCGCATTCCAGACCTGAAAATATTACCAGCACATATTAACACAGGACTGATAGCATTTGCTTACGTCAAAGAAGTAGTAAGTACAATATTTTAACAAATACATGTCATACAGTATGGAGTATTTGTTTTGACTAAAATTCAAATTTCAACTACCATAAGGATAGTACTGTGAGTTTAGAAAAAGTTTTACATTTATGAGGTTACAGTTATCAAACAAGTTTGTATATCTTGCATGATTGTCTTTTCGGTTTGTTTAAAAACCAAGGATAACATATCGAGGTTTCTCAACCTGCGTTGATGTTTTTACAGTCCAAACATGTTTTTGAGTTGCAGGTATAAGTGGATATTCATACAGTTCCCATGACCTGAAACTCATACTTATAAGTGGGTCTTTTTCAATAAATTTTAACAATTCAATTTTTTGACGGTCACCAACAAACAAATATGGAATCATCCATTCAATTTTATTAATTACAATTTTATATTCTTCACGTTCTATTCCAATTATGTTAACCACAGCATTAAGATCTGAACGAGATCTTGTTAAAACAAGCTCATGTTTTGCATTTACAACAATTTTTCGATAGTCTTCAGCAAATCCAAGAATCATACTTAATGGTATATTAACATCAAAATATCCATTATTATCCGTTACTCTACTAGCATGATCAAAATCTAAATGACCTGCATTTTCAGCATACATAAGTTGATAAGGTGTTTGTGAAATGTAGGATTTCATTGTGGTTGAGATACCAACATTTTTACAATTATCAATCTCAACACCATTAAGCTCATAGCGAATCTCATTAAACAAATGACAAATACCATTACTAATTATTTTTGTATTAGTCACATTGGTATTATCAGTTTTTAATATTCTTCCATGTACATGTAAGGTACTTTTACAAGGAAAAATATATAAGTCTTGATGTTGTACTGCAATTCTAATCTCATCACTGTTATTAAATGCTGATGAAACATAAGGTTGATGTCAATGGATCTCATAATGTGCCAATGAATCATCATATTTCACAGGACTTAGAATATTCAAAGTCTCTGCCATTTTTATTACAACAACAGCAAATAAAAAGTGCACTGATGAAAGGTTTTATTTTCTTTTTTCTCTCTCTTGACAAACTTTTAGACCGAGCTGTTTCAAAAAACGAATGTTCTGAGATGTTAATCTCTTGCGAACTGGATCGAGACTGAATGTTTTCTGACATGTTGACTCGTTTATATAACTTCCACCAGATTTTCTGTTGAACACAATGCCTATTACGTTGATTTCACGTGTAATCTAATTGTTATTGTTTCACCTCTGAAATTCACTAAATCTTCGTCCTAATCAACAATTTTGAGTTGAATATTATGTATTGTCTTCACGGCGACTGGAAGATAAATGACGTGTGAAGGTACTTCTACAATCTTATATCCAGCTGGTACTATTGGAAAAAACTCATGAATGGTATGGACTTTTTTATTATTAATATATGCACCAGTTGTAATACTACATTCTACACGGATAGAATTTACCTTAAGTATAGATACTGGTAAATCAGATGTATGAGTTTTGTTAGGTTCTAATTGTCGAGGTGCAAATCCTAATAGCTCTCCAATAGAATCTTTTTTTATAAAACTTATTTTAAGACTGCTTCGTATTTCACTGCGTAATGTATTATTATTAGGTTTCATACATATAACTTTAGTTCCATTGGCAACAGAATTTTGAATATATTTTTCAATATCTTTAATTTCATAACTACCAGGTGGAATAGTAATTACTTGATTACCAATATAAAATTTATTCTTTCCTTCATCAATATTAGGAATTGAATTAAAGGTTAAAAGTTCTACAAGTCCAAGAATATAGTTTCTATTAGGTAATAATTCAATTGGTGGAAAATATTCAGCCTCTAAAACTGATGAATTACCAGAAATGGTTATAGTAAACGATTCATCCATGATGAAGTCTTATTAAAAACTGATTAATAATTCTTGTTTACATCATTTATATAGACTTTTTATTCACTTTAAGTTGTTTACATAAAAATTTGAGACACAAATGACCACAATGAAAAGTACCATAATCTTGATAATTTTCATAATTATACATTATTAAAATATCATCACCAAAGTAGTTGATAAGCTCCAATGGTGGTTGCAAATTACCAAAACTGTCAAAGTACACTACATTGTTATTAACATTTTTATATGCAACCCAATGTGTCCCAGGACCGTTTTTATCATCAAGATTAATTATAGCTGATTCAATCTTTCGAGGTCCTCTTATTGGTAATTCATTTCGCATAAAAACACCACGGAAATGAGGACTACTTAACTCTTTAGAGTACTTGAGTAAATCATAGTTTGTTAGGGCGCGTTGAGGAATTTTTACATTTTTTTCGTATTCCCTGTCCTCTCGGATAGGGTTTTAAGTGAAGTTCTAACACTTGTCGATAAGGTGTTAAATGAAGTCCTTTACCAAGCGCAACAGCTTCCATTGTTCTATTATGACGTTGAGCTTCTTACAATTGTTCTTTAGCAGCACTTGCTTCATTTATAGCTTTTTTTATTCCAGCAGCTCCCCCAGCAAGAGCTCCAAGAGCACTTAAACCAGCAAATATTGGAATTAATGGTAAGATACCACCGACTTTTGAAGGTATTGATAAAACTCGAGGTGGTGAAATTTTCTTTTTACCACCTGCTTTTTTGACAGCATTTCTAGCAGATTTAACAGCAGCAAGAATTGTAGATTGAGCATCATTTTTAGGAATTATTGATTTTCTAGCAGCAGCAACAATTTTTGTTAATGTCGTTCGTTTCTTACAAATTCCTTTTCTTTTTTTCTTGTTTCTCCTTCCGACTCCCATGCCAAATTTAGATTTTACTATCATATCGTTGGTTATTGCGTAAGCTGCAGCTCTTTCATTGTAGCTTGCGTCAGGAGCCCAAACACGTTGCCAAGCTTTATCGGCTAGGACTCTATCTGCAACGTTTCTTGCTTCAACGTTTTCTCGATTCTGAGAATATGAGATATCGTGCTGCTTACAAGCTGCGTCTAAAGGATTTATTCCTGGATCACTACGTTCTAAACGTTTTGTTAATTTCGTGCCTGGTCCACAGTATTGATAACCAGGCAGGTGAAATTCAAATGGCAACTTATTAATGAGACTATTAACTAGACCCTTACCTCGAGTTCTGCGATGTACAATCATACTTTACTCTAAGGCGGATAAAATTAGAATGACTCGAAAGGTATATAAACCTTATATTTATACTTTTTTGTCAGTCTGCCTCATGATGCGATTCGATAAACAACCTCAAAAACTTCCAGTTGTAAATCTGGATACTATTGTACAACAAAATAAGAAAAAAATAAAACGACATGGTAGTTTACTCTCAGGTAGTATTCGTGCAATATTCTGTGGACCATCTAATTGTGGAAAAACAAATGTGCTTTTATCTTTAATATTAGATCCTAATGGTCTAAGATTTGATAATATATATCTTTACTCAAAATTACTACAACAACCAAAATATAAATTTTTGGAGCAAGTTGTGAGAAAAGATGATGGGGTTGAATATTTACCATTTAGTGAACATGAAGAGGTAATTTCTCCTCAAAATGCAAAGCCAAACTCTATATTTATATTTGATGATGTTGCATGTGAAAAACAAGACAATATAAGGGCTTTTTTTTGCATGGGTAGACATGTAAGTGTGATAGTTTCTATCTATGTCAAACTTATGCAAGAATCCCGAAACATTTAGTACGAGACAATGTTAGTTTGTTAGTTCTTTTTCGTCAAGATGAAAGGAATTTAAAACATGTGTATGATGATCATGTAAATACTGATATGACATTTTCTCAATTTCGTGAATTATGTTCAGCTTGTTGGAATTCTGACAAATATGGTTTTGTTGTAATTGATAAGGATAGCAACATGAATGAAGGAAGGTATAGGAAAGGTTTTGATTGTTTTGTTTCACTATAAATAACAACAATCACTAAAATTGTTTTAGTTTAAGTTGAGACTTTGTTTCATCAAGATGTATCACAAAGAAAAAGAATATTTACGTCAAATTGCTAAAGCAAGTGAGGCAATTAGACATAAGCATCGCTTGTTTAAATTAGGAAAAGAAAATGCGGAAAATATATTGAATACAACATTCAAACCTATAGTTGAACCTTTACAAAAAATAATTTCTATAAATGATATAAAATTTGAAAATGCTGAGATTGAAAAGGAAGAGAATAAAGTTAAAGAGAATGAAGATTATAATAATAGTGAAATTGACGATGAAGATTTTTTGGGTTTTACAAATGCTGATGAGAATGACAAAACAATAATTCCAGACTATGATTACAATAAAGTACTAAGTAAATATATTTACTTGGTAAATCACAACAGAAAACAATGTTTGGATACAATTTATGGAGTATACAAAAATGAAAATGGATCGCTTATGATTGGTGATACACCAATCTATTTTAGAGACAATCTCGTGAATGTTGGAAACAAACGCTTTAATATTACTAGTGGATTATTAGAACTTTTATTTAAAAATAAACCACAAACCTCATACATTAGTGCAGATGATATGAATAATTATAAACAAATTCTTATTATGTCAAATGCACACAAAAAATATATAAATCTTCTGAAACCATCAATACAAGTAAAAGTTTAAAGTACAGTAGTATCATATCAAAACTTTTTCCTAATAACGGAACTTCTAAAGAGAAATTGAAAACTGGTACTTCTCTTCCAAAGTTTATGATTAGAAAGCAAAATTTTCAACCAGACTACATTTATTGGGATGATCCAAATGAGTTAGTTGATCGTTTAAAATTGCTTACCGCATCCCAAGATGCTGGCAATCCAAGTCATAATAATGAAATTATGTTCATTATTGAGGAGTTACGAGAAGCTAAAATTATATATTAGTAAGTGTTTTGTCCATTAGAGATCAGTTTCAAAATGAGCATCGATGTATTCGGACATCCTCTTAATCGAGGAGGGAAAACTGTAGCAAAAAGAGGACCACCTGGAGTTGGCTTTAAGGTTAATTCACAAGGCAACTACGAGGTTGAGAATAGAAGAATTTGCAACGTAGCAAACGCTGAAGAGGAGGGAGACGTAGGTAATTTATTACTTGCTCGGAGTCTGATAGAAAACGAAATAAAACCAGTGCATGATATTACATCTTTATTACGGTCAGATATTGATAAGAGTAACGTTTTGATACATATTATTGAATCCTCTACAATAGAAAATTTACAAAATATTAAAAAACAAATAAATCAAGATTTATCATATCGAAACGCTGAATTTATTGGTGACTTAGATGCTCGTTTGAGAGCTCTTGAAAGTGATATGAGAAACCTTGAAAAGCGATTAAATAAAAATATATTAATTATTGATGACAGTCAAGTTTTGATAAAAACATTTGAGGACTCTGTAGCAGAGAAGTTAAAAAATATTGAAAGACAAATAAATTTAGATTTATCATATCGAAACGCTGCAATAATTAGTGAATTGGATGCTCGATTAAGAACTTTAGAAAATGAATGATAAAAAATTAACAGTAGTAAATAAACTCCATACACAAGCTCGAAAAAGTTATCCTCGACGTCGAGTAGAAATGCGTGATATTGATGACACTTGGCAAGCAGATTTAGTAGAAATGATACCCTACTCTAATGTAAATAAAGGATTTAAGTACTTACTTACAGTTATTGATATTTTCTCCAAGTATGCTTGGGCTGTTCCAGTAAAGAGTAAGAATTCAAAAGATGTTATTGAAGCAATGAAATTTATATTCGCAAAGAAACGTATTCCAAAAAACCTTCATTCTGATAAGGGAAAAGAATTTTACAATTCTCAATTTGAAGCAATAATGAAAATGCATAAAATTAATTTTTATTCAACATATAGTAATTTAAAAGCATCCATTGTAGAACGATTTAATCGAACACTAAAAAGAAAAATGTGGATGCAGTTTAGTTTACGAGGTAACTACAAGTGGTATGATATATTATCTAAGCTCATTACTAATTATAATGACCCAAAACATAGAACGATTGGAATGGAACCGAAAGATGTAACTTTAGAAGATGTAAACAGTTTAAAAGGAAGATTTTTAAAATTAAGAAAAATACCACAGCGAAGACCAAAGTTTAAAGTTGGTGATAAAGTACGAGTAAGCAAATTCAAAAACGTCTTTGAGAAAGGTTGTACTCCAAATTGGACAACTGAAATATTTACCATTGACAAAGTCTCATAATAGTTGGATAGATAAAACAAATCAACAATGAATCATTAATAAATCAACAATGAATCATTAATAAATCAACAATGAATCAACAATGAATCATTAATAAATCAACAATGAATCATTAATGAATCAACAATGAATCATTAATGAATCAACAATTAATCATTAATGAATCAACAACGAATCATTAATGAATCAACAATAAATCATTAATGAATCAACAATGAATCATTAATGAATCAATATTAAAATAATAAAATAAAAAAATGTAAAAACTTTAAAAATAATAAATAAATAAAACTAATTATACCTATTACATGTATATGTTTATTTGATATCATTATTTACATTCATACATACGTCGTTGACATACAAACTTAATCATTTTTTTCTTTATTTTATAATGCCCCCAAGAAAGAGTATCACTACTTTCTGGTAACAAATAACGCTTGTTATCCATCGGACTTAAAGCTATTTTAATTTGTTTAACAGTTTCAACTTTGTGTAATCGTGATCTAATAACATGTTGAGTTCTCATTTGCATTGAAAAGTTATGTAAACAATCAATATAATCATTAAAATCAAATTTTTTTTCACAACTACCGAAACTACCAAAAAGCCAATATAAATTGGTTTGTTCATATAAATTTCTGTTTTTCTAAGTTCAATCGCTACTAAATTTTTATTAAAAATTGACTGACTGTGAAAATTAGGTTTCGAAATAAGAGCTTCAGCACCATAGCGACCATTCCATTTAGTTACAAGTTTAACTTCCACATGTTTTCGAACATTTTCCATTGTTTTTCCATATACAGCATTGTTCATGAGTTTAAAAAGGTTTTTTTCAAATTCGTTTTTTTTGCCTTAGCTCTCATCGAAGTATTAAAATCTATATATGACTTAAGCCATGTTGATTGCTTGAATTTCATGATTCTATGAATTTTCACTAATTTCAATCCATTAGCTATAACCTGTTTTAATGTTCTGTAAAGAATAATGTACTTCCGCTTATCATTCAAAGTTGTTAAAAGTTTCGCTTGCTTTGATTCTGATTGTGGATTTAAGTGTTCAGAACAAAATGGTAGATCACTGTGTTTATCATGCAACTCATGAGGATAATCTAAATCAACTTCTAAAATGTAGCTAAAAGTGTCATCATCTTTTATTTCAAAATTGAATTCATCTGTAACTGGAACCCACTCAAATCCTCCATAAGGAAGTGGTTGAACCATACCCCACCCATACAAATTGTTTGCATCAAAATACATAATATACTTGATTTCCTCATTTTCATTAAAATTGTCCATAAAAGGGTTATTAGCACAAGCATAACGATTACTACATTGACTAATACCTCCTCGCACACCACGTTCAAAAAACATTAGCTTATCAATGTCAGTAAGCAGTTCTAACCTCACATTAGTATATTTTAACATCGCGTCCCACGTTAATCCTGGTGTCGTATAATAGTAAGCAGGATCAAGTTTATAAGCGAGTAGACACTGATCTCTGAAATTTTCAAAGATATCAGTTAATAATAAGACATCAGTTTTCATATATAAATCTACATAATCTCCGAGATTAGAACAATTAAATGTAGACCATACACTTTGAGCATGAAAATAATCATCATTAGAAATCTCACTATCGTTTAATGTGCTATAAAATTTTTCTTTATCTGGTAATTTTGTATCTTTCAACTTTACTTGAGAATATAAATATTCATAAGGTAAAACTCCTTTACGCGTAAGTAAATTTATTTCATCTAAAGTGAAGTTAGAAAAAGCTTTTTTAACAGATTTATATTCTGTGAGGTAAGATGCTAATTTGTCTAAAGATGATGCCATAAATTTGAAGGAGTCGATAAATCGAAATTTAATTTCAGTTCCTTTTATATGTTTGCTAAATGAAATATATTTTTCTTTATTTAACGGTAAAAGTGTAATCTTTCCTTCAAATTCTAAACATATGTCTTCAATTATAAAATGAGCATCATAACCACTCAAATTGTGAAATACAACAGGAATTACTCGAGAATCTTGATAATTTAAATTACATGCTTCATGTGCAGAACCTCGATATTTACCTGTTAAATGTGAATGATCTCGAACTTTCTTTTCAAGTGATGAAATTTGCCCTTCACAAATGTGACATGTTGTTGATTCTGCATACGTCTTAATTTGCTCTGGTGTCAATCTATCCATTGAAATTGGATTTTTCATAATTGCATCAACGTTTTGAGCAATTTTTTGCAACTCCTGTGAGAACCATTTGGCAGGATCCACTCCGTCTGGACTTGAATTGTAGCCAGATAGTGAGTCATCATAGCTACATTTAACATAATATCCAATGCGCAACATTTCATGTCGTTGAATAATTTCCGTGTTACTAATATTTTCTTCTTTTTTTCTTCATCTCTAACAGGTTTCAGAATGCATTCACAATCTGCATAGATCACAAATGGGACTTTTTCTTTATTTCCATAATTTTTAAATGAAATAAAATTTTTTCCAGGTTGGGGTAGGTTAATTCTACATTCATTTAATGTCTGACATTCACCTACATGTTTAGTTAGCTTCTCCTCTGTTATAAAATAATGAAGACATCGATCGCAAATATATTTTTTACCTCGGTTTTTAGAGAGTTGAGAATCCACAAGACGGGACAAATTCTTAATCCACACGTAATGATATTTTAGTGAGATGACTTGATTATTAACAATTTCATTATCAACATCATCATCATTATCACTAGAACCCTCATCATCATAACGACTTTCAATTCTTATCAAATTTACATGCTTCTCCTTTTTCTCCCCCGTCAAGTGTAATGGAACAGTAATAAAATTCTTATTTTTCAAACGTAGCCCATAAAGATTAATAGAAATTTCATTATTTTGTTTTTCAAATTTTGAAATATCCTTTAGTTTAACAGGAAAATCTATTCCATTAAAGTTTATTTCTCCATCATATTGACAATAATTGTAGAGCGCTGTTGCATTATTATCTTTTGGATGAATAGCTGATAGAACAGCCCACTTGATACACTTTTCATCAAAATTTTTTTAACGCCTCTAGCGGCGGCCTCGCGAACTAATTTCAAAAAAGCGCGCCATAACTGACTGCAGCGCTAGTGGCGCCTCTAGCGGCGGCCTCGCGAACTGACCATCTGAAAGTCACATAGATATACTACTACTAATATGAAAAAAATTATGTATTTTCCAAAAAAAGGAATTTTTTTTAATTTTGACAGATTGCAGTAAATTAATCAGTTAAGACTTTTGTAACATAAAGATTTAAATAATAAATTTACAGTTTTTTAACACATTAATTAGAACGGGAGATATTAAATTTTTTAAAAAAATTTTAAAAATGGAAAATTTTCAAATTTTATATTCTTGAATGTAACTTTTAAACTTTCTGTAATTAAATATTACATGTTATTTAGTCATATTTTAGCATAATTTTAAAATAAATACTGTCCTATAACTATATCTATAAGATGGAAGTAAGTATAAAAATGTTTTTAATATCAAAAAATTGAAAAATTATAACTGACAGACCAATTACTATCAAGCTTAATTCAGTATTTTTGGGGTCTCTGATAAACTTTTGACGTCAAAATAATGGAATCTAGAATTATTTGTTTATCTAATTAATCAAACATTTTTTAATTGCAAAACTTCGAAAATATTAAAAATGGTAAATGATATTGAAAAATATTAATTCATAGCATTAAAATTATGTTTCAATTATTAAAAATGGAGACCTGTATGTTACGATACTTGCATTATACTACTGGGAAAAAACTTTGGTAGTAAAATGTTTTGTTATTTTAATTTCAGATTTAACTTTTAGGGATGTTTTGAGCATTGTAAAGGGAAAAGTTAAGTAGAGTGTCTATTATTATTTTTGTTTAACAAACTATCCGGTTATTCCCAGCTTTGTCAAAATTTTGCAAGGTGTATCTTTTCTTATCAAATATATTTTCTTATAAGTAATAACGATAAATAAAACTACAAGTGGCTACAAAAATTCACTTATTTTATAAAAATACTCTTCAACAGGTTTTTGTTTTTACTAATACTTTTAACAGGGGTTCTACCAACTGGTAAATAACGGGAAATATGCAGGAATTTAATTAATTCGGGAAAAACTGTTGATTCAGCTTGCAATATAGGAATTATTTTAGATTTTAGCAATTATGATACAATTAGTTCGAATTCTACTTTAGTATAACTCCAAAAATTAGTGGAAATTTTGGATTAACTTATAATACTATAATTAAATTTCTACAAATAATTGACAAACATTGTTTTATGCATTTTAATTAATTAAAAATAAAATATTTGATTATTAAAAGTCAATCACTGATTTAAAATAGTAATATTTTTCTAATGAAATAGTTAATGTTAGCTAATTATTATTTTTTCCGGTCAAATTAAATTCCTTACTATTTCCCATTTTTGGAGACTGGTAGACTCTATTCAATGTATTTAAAGAAACTAAAACCCGTCGAAGACGGGTATGACAGCTAGTCCATTAATATTACTGTAACATGACAGTAACATTACTTTAATATTACACGCTTATGGAAAAATTGCAAAACAGTTTCCAAGCAGCACGTAAGGTTATAGTGACATCACTGTAATACTACACTTGATATTCGTTATCTCCACTGTAATATTACAGTGATATTAATGAGATATCAAAATGTCCGCCTGGAGGTACTATTATGTTGTACTATTACGGTAAATTAATAGGAATATTAAGGTAATATTACCTCACAATGTTAAGGTAATATTACACTGTAATATTGACGTAATGTTAATATAATATACAGATAAAATTGGAATAATTTTATATTTTAGAAAAAAGACATTTCACCAAGTCTGTACTCGAACCGTGAACCTTGTGTTCAGTAAGTTCAAGTAAGATTGGCTCACTGGTAAAACTCTTGCTTACTGTAATAATAATAATAATAAAAATAATAATAATAAGGGACAGTATATTTAATTTCAAATTATTTATTTTAATTATTAAATTATAAGATTACTATTCTTACATTTCTTATTCTTATTTTGTACAAAATAAAAAAGAATTATTTTAATAAATGTTCTAAATAATTTAATGTAAAACTAAAATTGCGTATTTTGAAATATAGAACATTAGGAGTGTTAGCATAAATGATTATTATTACAATATAACCTTAATATGTTACGATCACTGCGCATGACAGTAGTGACGTGATCACACACTCAAGTGTGCGTGGTAGCATAGCGGTACGGATTACTACTTTTTCGAGCAAAAAGTTAAAAAGTAAAACTTTAAAATTTCTACAAGTAATATTTACAACATACTGAATGTAAAAAGTAATACAAAATTTAATGAAAATTACAATGACGATGTAAAAATTAAAATTCTTAATGCAATTTTTGAAAGTGAATACAGCAATAATTACTATTAGTATTTTTCACTACAAAAATAGTAATAGTTGGGTAGTTCAACAATCGAATGAAGAAAATAATGAAAATTTTAGCCTAATATGCTCATTTCTCGAAAATGTTCAGAAAAAATCAATTTCTAGTATGGAATATATAGCTATATTTTTAGCAAATTCGAATTACTTTGGTTAGAATTCGTGAACTTTTCCCTAAAAATAAAAAGTATATTTTTTAAATCGAAATGGTGAAAAAACATTTCTATTTAACTTTAGGAATGTGTTTACAAAAAAAAAGAAAAAAAATATTTTTTTAAAAAAGTTACGTCAAATTAAATTATTTGCAAGTTTTTAAACAAAATTTTATTTCTCCTAAATGAATGAACCGATTTAAATGAATCAAGCGGGCATATAACAAATGGTATAACGTCTTTGGGATGTTATTTGGCCGTCATGAAACGTTCTAAAAACGTTTTTGGAACGTTTTTAAAACAATGATGGTTTTTTGCCCACTGGGCTAGTATTGAAAATCAGCAAATATAAAACAAAACTTTTAAATTAGTTAAAGAAAACATTATTTTTGAAATTTTGGGAAAATAGTTCTTTGGGAACGTGATTTTTTAGAAATTTTTTGTTTGGGAATTACTACTCCTTGGGAATGTCACATTTTGGGAAAAATACTCATTGGGAAAACTGTATACCAATCAGTAAATTGAAATATAAAAACCAAATTATTGTTGAGATCAAAATTTCAATTTTGTTTATAATTTGAATTTGTTAAACCCATTTCGTACGGAATTGGCAAAAGTTAAAATTACAATTGTTTTATTTCTCTATGGATAATCAAAATTTGTTTATAAAATTGTTTAATAAATTCTAGATAATTAAATTTTATTTTTAAGAACCTTTAACACTATTGAAAAGAATTCATTCGAAGAAAAGAGCATGTTCGCTTACTTATCATTGTTGCAATTGATAATTTGTTTATTAAAAGCTTCTAACATTGTTTAATAATATTGAAGAATTATATTTCATAATATTAAAGTGAAAGAATTTATCAATCATCCGAATCAATCTCAAAATAATTCTTTTAAGCTCTTGAGTTTCATATGTATCGACAGCACAGCCATCCTGAATACAGAAACCTGCTTTTTCAGAAAATATTAAAGTTTAAAAATAAAATAAAATTTTTTCTGAGTTCTTTGATAATTTTAAATTATTAATTAATTTGAAAAAATATTTTCTGAAAAAGCAGGTTTCTGTATTCAGGATGGCTGTGCTGTCGATACATATGAAACTCAAGAGCTTAAAAGAATTATTTTGAGATTGATTCGGATGATTGTTAAATTCTTTCAATTTAATATTATGAAATAATTTCCGAATGAAAGATTCACTCCCTTAACTAATTATATTTCAAGTTAAGGTTTGCTGGAGAAGTAAGAAGGTCATTAGAAACAAACGAATGCTTTTGTGCTACAAACGACTCCAAAATCGGAATTTGTTTATAAAATTGTCAAGTAATGTTGTACAACAATTTTTTATTTTTAAAATTGGTTGTCACTATTGAAAGAAACTATTGTTGTTATCCGTTATTTGTTTATGAAAATTGTTTATAACATTGTTAAACAATATTGAATGATAAATAATTATTTTTGCGTTCATTATAAGTGTGGTAAAAGAAGACTTTATGAGAAAAAACTAACGTTTTAAATCAGTATCGGCTCCAAAATTGTAATTTGTTTATAAAATTGTTTATAATATTGTTGAATGTTAGACAGAAGCAAAATTTTATAATAGATGTTATTGTTTTGTTGACTTCAGTCGTTTGTGTTGTAAAAAATTCATTTTTTGCGTCTTTTCAAAATTTAGCGCTCTTGTTTTAGACGCCATTTTGAATTTAAAAAAAAATTTATCACTATGTCTATGTGAAAGGCCAAACATTTTGTACGCGATATTTGGTATTTTCGAATTTTTTCTAAGGCGGTTTCGACTCGCAAATATAATTTTAAAGAAAAACAAATTTGAAAAAAACAGACTTTCCGTACGAAATATAAATAAATATATAAAATATATGGCCTTTAAAAAAATCCAACATAGCAGCGCCAATATAACCTATTAATGTGGCTAAATTAAAAAAAGAGGTCTTATAGTATTAATAAAAAGGGTTTAAATCAGGAAATGTATTGAAGGTAAAATTGCAATCGAATATGTCTGACAAAAACAATTTTTAATTTATAAGATTTGGTTGAAGGTTGTTTTTGGGTCGCTGATAACGATGTGGGGAGTAGCAGGCTTGACGCTACCTCTCTCTCTCCCCACACGTATGGTTGTGGACGATACCTTTATGATATTCATGTACAGAGGATTTTTCCCCTCTCACCTTTTAGTTTTGAAATGTAAGAGAGGAAAAGGATATAGTATGTTTGCGGCAGTCAGAGATATTGACTCGTATATTCATATCTCACAAAATCTGTAAATTCTATAATAAAGTATAAGTGTTAAGTTTAAAAATAAAAATGTATTTTATTTTTATCTTTTTTTAAATGAGTGCTCAGTGGGAATACCTTCTGCCAAAATAATAAATATAATATGTCAAGATTCCCACAACGAATCTGATGTCGGTTAGCAGAAATTAAAAAAGATAAATCCACTATGATGTCGGTTTTCAAAAATTTCTATACTGTGCGATAAAAAAAAGTTTTTTTCTAAGTTTGCAATGTTTTACGCTTTACATATAATTTAAAAGTAAAGAAAATTTAAAACCATAAATCACTCCATCCGCAATTGTTTTAATAATTATCTGATGAAGTTAATATTAATATTCATTAATTTTCTTACGATGACCTTCGAAAAATGCATTAGTTTAAAAATAAATAACTTTTTTTAACACACGCATAGAAAGGGTTTGCTGTGGCAGCGAACATTTTGCTGCCACAGCAAACCTTGTTCGTTGAAATAAGGACAGCGAAAAAGTTCGCTGTGAGATCAAACAAGTTCGCTATGACAGCAAACTCGCATAAATTTTTACTAATTTTTGCTGACACAACTAACATGTTCGCTGCCACTGCAAACTTCTTAGCTGTGGTAGCTAATTTTCAGAAATTTCATAGCAAACGTCTGTTTACTGCTAGAGCTAATTTCTTTTTTTCCGTGCACACGCACCGAAATGTTATGTCTTACCTTATTATTATATTCCCTAATGTTTCTCGATTTAACTTTAATTCAGAAAAATTAAAGTTGGGACGAGGTTGGATAAATGACAAGAATAAATTTATTTGAACACAGTATATTTGAAAAAGATCAAAATTATGGAAAGATGAAATGAGCACTAGCTTTCTAAAAGTGAGTCTTAAGTGGTTTCTCTGTTTACCTTAGAACTGCAAGTTTTTGGTCCTGGCTGGCGCCGATGAGATACAATGGCAATTGTGCGTTAATGGGTTACTAAGTGGTGCAGGTAGATGATTTACGACACTCGTAAATTAAGCAGTTCAATGCCATTCGCCATGTATTTTCAGTTTCGATGCCATTGCCATGCATTTTCGAAATCCATTGTTAGAGAAACACTTGCGTTGACTCATCTTTTAGATCGCACGTGTTCACATCTTCTGAGTCATATGTTTTTACAATTTAATATTATAGTTTTTATGTTGTTGTTAATTATTTATAGTTATTACAATTTGTTATTATTTGTTACATTATTATAGCTTGTTGTTAATTATTATTTTGTTACAATTTATTATTATCTTCTTATTATTAACTATTATTTGATGTTATTTTGTTGTTACAAATTATTATTAACTTATTATTATTAATTATTATTTTGTTGTTACATTTTATTACTATCTTGTTACAATTAATTATTATTATTTGTTATTAATGTTACAATTAACTATTTTTATTTTGATATTATTGTTATCATTAATTATTATTATTTATTGCTACAAATTGTTATTATCTTATTATTATTAACTATTATTGTTGTTACTTTTATTACCATCTTGTTATTTTTATTACAATTGCTTATTATTCTTATTTTGTTATTATTGTTCCATTCATTATTATTATTTTGTTATTATAAATAATTATTCGTTATTAAACATTATTATTGTTTAAATTTAGTTATTGTTTTATTATTCTTATTATTTCTATTTTTATTAATTAATAATTGTTTATAATTGTTAATAATATGTTAATAACAATTATTTATTGTTATTCCCATTATTATTATTTATATTATTATTAATATTGAAAAATACGTTACCATGACGTAACACCTCCCCCTTCAGAAATATGGAAATTGAAAAATGAAATTGATCAATTTCCAAATTCTAATTCTTACATTTAAAACTAAAAAAATTTACAATCGTAAAAGTTGAGCGTAAAACATACATTTAAAAAAATATTTTTTTTCTGTTTTTTTTTTATTATATTTTTTTGTTTATTATTATTATTCCTGTTATTTATTATTTTTTTATTATATTAAAAAAAATGTACACACACAATTTTTAAGATAGATATAATTTTTGTTAATTTATCAAATAGTTAATAATTATTATATATGACTAAATGTTTAGAAGATAGCATGGATATATTTTACTTGTTTATTTGTTTGTACATTTTATAGCGATTTAATTTTAATTGTCTTAATGTTTGTAATTTTTATTAATCTTTGTAACTTAGGCAATTTTTTGCTACATGATATCTTCCGAAACATCTTTCACAAGAATGGCTCCATTTAATTATTGGGATTTTATCACTCCAAATATCTATTGCTTCTTTTCTTTCGTTAAAATCATATTTTTGTTTTAATCTTATTGGCATTATTTCTGCTATTTTTCTTTTTGTCTCTTTTTTATTTTCTAATTTTTTAAATTGACTTTAATTTAATCTTTAACATGCGTAATTTAACAAGTTTGCGTTTAGAAAAAAAATAGAATAGTACGGATAGATTTTCTAAAGTGAATTTCTCATACTATTAGTTTTGTTTACATAAAATGATAGACGTACTAAAGGTAATTAAACAATAATTATAAAACAAAATTATATTTGTAGGTATTATTTAAATATCTAATTTTTTGTATTTGGATTTAGAGACTTCAATGTAATCTGATAATAAAAAGCTTGTTTAGATACAAATGTTTATAAAATTTGATGCCGTTTGTTTTTAATTAAAAGTGTTATTATGTCAGATATTTTTTAATATAAAATATTACGATATATGGATTCTCTTAAATTTTTGATCTAAGAATGTGTAAATGTATTAAAGAATTTTTGTAATTGTTTTAGAAATTATTAAACGATTAAATCACATCAATTTTAATGCAACAAGTGACTTAATAGTTTTCATTATTAAATTAAATAGATTTGTTAATACTGTGCGAAATATGGTAATGTCCTTTTGTTACTAAATTGTCAGAAGTAAGATCTAATTTGTCTATTTGAATTTTTTCTAAAATTTTGTTTATTATTTTCTTATCCGTTAACATAATTATTTAAAGTGTTTTTTTACTCAAAAATTTTTTTTTTACTTCGTACATCTTTTATTAAAAGGTCATTTAAATATTTTAATTCACAGTACTTTCATAAGATTATCTGTTCATCATGTACTAAAGTGGAATGTATGGATTC
This sequence comes from Leptopilina myrica (nomen nudum), assembly GCA_032872475.1. Lineage (NCBI taxonomy): Eukaryota > Metazoa > Arthropoda > Insecta > Hymenoptera > Figitidae > Leptopilina > Leptopilina myrica (nomen nudum). Next base: position 18,186,969 of record CM065461.1, read on the forward strand.
AGATGTAACGTTTACTTGTTTAAAAAATTATATTATTTGTAAATTTAAAAAGAATATTAAGTGAAGAAGATAGTTGTGTTTGAGTGTAAAATTGAAAATGGAAAGAATAGTAAAGAAAAGTAAAGATAAAAGAGTAAGATAACTTAACCTTAACATGCTGCTTTCTTATTTTCCCTAAAAGAAATTTTAATTATATTATTTTTATTTCTTGTCTTATTTTTGGTCAATTATTAATAGATTGATGTTAGATCGTTACAACAGAAAAATTTATATTAGTTTAAATTCTAAAAAACATTTATATTGAATGATGTATGTTTTGTATGCATAGGCGTAGAAAAGTGATTTGTTAATTAGTTTATAAAATTTGTATGGTTTATTTAAATTACTTTTTAATAAATAACTATTCTTAATATTGCATTTTATTTGTAAGGTGAAAATTTTAGTTTGTTATTAATTATATTTTATTTAGTTTGTCTGCAAAAGATATAAAATTTTTTTTAGATAATTTTGGGGTATTGTTTATTTGTATTATTTTTTAAAATTTAATTGTATTCGAATATTTATTCTCTACTAGAAGGTGGTTCTGGAGGCGGTCGATATGTATTGTCTAATGATTCAGCCTCTTTGATTAATTGCATATAATTTTTAGTAGGACATTTTGTACATCCTTTGTATAGAGCAACTTTTACAAACGAATTTTCTAAAGATGATTTTATTGTTGAAAGGTTTTCCCTCGAAGTTACATTTTTAATTTCTGCAATACGTATATTCTGTTGATTAAAATTTTTGCAGTCTTCTTTTATTACTAGGTTATCTTCTTCTTCAGAATTAGAGGTTTCGTAGCCTTGATCAATTTCTTCGGTCTTCCTCTCTTATTTTTAAAGGAAGTATTAAAACGTGTGCTTTGTTTCTTTGCTTTACCTTGTTTTCTTTTTTCATGTGCTTCTTCTTCTTGAATTTCTTGATTCCTCTTTTCTTCTTGAATTTCCAGTGTTTCTTGATTTTTGTTTCCTTGTATTTCTTCTTCTTGATTATTGTTTTCTTGTATTCTTCGTTGATTTCTTGTAACAACATTACAATCTTCATTACGTGTATCATAATTTTCTGGTTTGCAGTATTCATTATATAACATCTTTTTAATATAGCGGAAATTTTTCACCTCCAAATTTGAGTATTTATTTTCACTTGATACACAATTTAAGTATTCTTTACAATTTTCTTCGATTTTTTCTTGCACACACTTATTAATATATTCTTGAGTAATATTTTCCTGAGTTTCTTCTGTTTTTATTCTTTGCACTTTATTTTCAATAATGTCCTCAATAGGATTTGTAGATAAGGCGTCAGCGTTGATGTTTTTTGTACTTGCTTTGTAAAACACGTTAATGTCATATTCGGCTACTAGTTGATCCTTATTTACTTCTTGTGATTAAATTTCTCCTACTGCAATATCTGAATCGTCTGTTTTTAATATAATTGGTTGGCAGAAGTCTGGTCTTTGTAAAGGTAGTTCTTCACAAACATTATTTATTAATTTATTTAATGCGTTTTCTTGATTATCAGTCGAAAAAAGGGGTATATCCTTCTGTAAAGGTTGATTAAAAAGGTTTATGATTTTTAAAAACTTGTCGTTATTGTTATCATCCCATATCTTTTTTCTACAATTAGTGGAAAGATGTCCTAATTTTTTGCAGTAATTACAAGTTATATTTTGCTTTTTAGTTCCGAAGTTTGTTGCAATTCTAGTTCGTGGATACCGAGAATAATGTTGTTTATTTTGTAAAGAATTTTGTTGTTGATTTTGTAAAAAAATTTGTTGTTGACTTTGCAAAAATTTTTGATGCTGATTTTGCCTTTGACTTTAAAATGGAGTGTGAAATTGCTTTTGTGGTACGTTCCTAAATTGATTTTGTTGCTGATTTCTGTGATAATTTTGACATTGAAATTGATTAAACATTTGATTTTTGTTATTAAATTTATTCTGATTTGGGTTCGCAAAATGTTGTTGAGTGCCTGAATGAAAGCGGTTTTCTCCTCTAAGTCTTAGCAATTTATTAGGTTGAAAACAGTTTGATATAACATGACCGTTTTTTCCACAAAATGAACAAGTGCTTACATTGTCTTGAACCATATTACTTTTTATTGTTTCTGCAAAATTTTTATTATTTTTAAGATGGGCATTATATTCAATATTATTCTCTCTTCTTCGTAGTTCACGTTGTAATGATAATCTTCTTTCTATTTCTATAGCTTTATTAATTACACAGGCCGACAAATTTTAATCAACTGCATGTTGCCTAAAATATTACTGCCGATTCTTACTGGATTTTGTCCGTAGAATACGAATCTGACCTTGAAAATATTGGATTGGCTCTAGTTTTTAATCAATTTACGTTTCAATATACAAAATATGCATTTTTAGCATTTTTTGAATGAATGTACAACAATACACCGAATCAGTAAATCTGTCCGCATAGCACAAAATGAAAGTTTAAACACTGCTCTTCAATATCCAAAAACAAAAAATGTAATTTATGTACACTTTAACCTGTAATGTCAAAAGAGACATTCGCTGTTCCACAAGCATATTGAAAACAACAGTACTTTTGACCATGTAAGGTAATTTACATAACAATTAGTCTCTCTAGGGGTTTTTATGGTCGCTGCTTACTGATCTGTATTTAGATTTTAATATTCAAAATGGCGAATCCAATATGGCAGAATTTTTTTAAAATTTTAAATTTTTATCATAAAAGGCGTAAATTATCTTTAAAAAAAGTTGTTCATTTCATGACCATTTAGCTTCCTCAATATATATTATTATATATAATTTTAAAAGTGAAATAATTATAATAGTTTATTAAATATAATTAATAAACCGGGTAAACTACCCTGAATAAATATTAATTATTTAATTTTTTATTATAGAATAATTATTTTAAAGTGTTATGATAAAATGTCAAAAAATACAAAATTTTAATTTTTTGTGAAAAATTATAATATTTATTAATTCCATAAATTTTCATGAAATATATACTTGATATACATGAATCGATTCGTTTTCATGCCAGGAATATAATGCTGAGAAAAATTAATAAAAAATTTTAATAAATAAAGAAGTTATTTCAAAAAATAAAAAAATTCATTTTTTTCGAAAATTAAAAAATTGCTAAAAAATTTCTATTTTTAGAAATTTTTGAAAATCCTTCTGTCTGATTCTAGATATTCGTGACCGTAATACACCTACAAAATTTTATCAAAATCCATCAAGATGTGTAAGAGAAAATTTGTCCACAAGAATCGGTGACATACACACACACACACACACATACACCCACACACACACACACATACATACACACATACATCCGGACATTTGTTCCTCTCGACGAATTATATATACTACACTTGAAAATTTGTAAAAATAATTGATTTTAAAAAATTCGGAAATCGACATCACTATAAGGCTTCCTTTATGAGGAAGCAATTTGGTCCGCCACTTGTAATTTTTATATTTCATGGCAGATTTGTAACTAGCGATTATAAAAACGCCAGAGACACTAATTTTTACTTGAATTACCTTACATGGTCAAAAGTAATATTAATTTTAATACGTTTATGGAACAGCGTATGTTTTTTTGGACATTATAGGTTAAAGTGTACATAAATTACATTTTTTGTTTTTGGATATTCAAGAGCAGTGTTTAAGCTTTCAATTGATGTTATGCGGACAAATTTACTGTTTCTGTGTATTGTTGTACAATCATTCAAAAAATGCCAAAAATGCATATTTTGTATAATGAAACGTAAATTGATTAAAAACTAGAGCCAATCCAATATTTTCAAGGTCAAATTCGTATTCTATGGACAAAATCCTATAAAAATCAGCTTCTATTGGTTAGGCCACAAAATTTTGTTGGCCTGTGTTATCCCTTGAAATGTATCAGCTGTTCCAATTCGTAATTCTATTTCTTGTGTAAGTCCTCGCGAAAAACAATCGATAGTTGCTTCATCTAAACTTCTTCTAAATGCTTCATCTACTCTATTCCCATTACTGATAATATATGCATCTAATATTCTTTCCGCTGCTTCTGCAATTCTTGAACCGTAAGAAATTACATTTTCGTGTTCCCACATATACATTGCTGCTAGTTCTCCTTGTAATTGACATACAGATTTTACTGGTGCGTAAATTTGTTTTAGTCTTTCCGTTAATTCTTCTACAGTATTAAAGTTATTTCCTATTATAATTCTCCTTGCTTCTCATGAAATTCGACTTCTAATTAATTTTACTAAATTTGTCTGAACTTGTGCTACTTCAGGAAGCATAGATTTTGCTTCTAAACAACTTTCGATAAAGATGGATAATGGTAAGTTTTTTCCATCGGAAATAGGAACTATTTCTAGAGCATCGCGTAATGAGACTTGTTGACTATTTGGCAGATCCATATTTTTTTAAATAATGTGTTTCTTAAAAAAAATTTACCGAATAAAAGAAATTTTTAGTATATATTTGTTTAATAACTTTTTAATAATATATGTGTATAAATGTTGTTTATAAAATATTGCTATTTGATTTGATTCTAGCTTGCATCATGTAGCACTTGTATATATTGTTCTTGGTAAATAGTAATTATTTTAATAAAAATATTGACAGATATAAAATATGTAAATTTGGAACACATACAGATATATTCAAAACACTTGTTATAGATAATATAGTAAATATTATGAGATGAATTGTGAGAAAATTTGTGAATAATCACAATTTTATATTTATATGTATACTTTTATGCTAAAATTTAAAAAAAAATTTATATCTTAATGATTTATTGTTATTATTTATAAATTTTTAATTAAAATCATTAACTATACAAAAATAGTGACAATTTATAACAATTATTTCATTCTTGTTGAATTGAATTATTTAATTATATTTTATTTGCAAATCAATTTTGTAAAAAAAAATTTTTAATTATTTATTATTTATTAATTTTTTTAATTAAAAATGTATTAAAAATGAGTTTATTATTGTTAGTAAATTTTTTTTTAAATTTACACCCTTATAATTTTTATTTGTTATTATTTTTATAAAAATTTATAAAAATGAGTTTTTTATTGTTAACAATTGTTTACTTATTGAATCGTTAAAAAAATTGTTTATTTATTATTTTTTTTACAAAAATTTATAAATATGAGTTTATTGTTATGAATAATTTTTAATTTGTTTAAATTTACTAAATATTTTAGTTTTTAATTTGAAATTATTATAATGTAAAAATTTGTAAAATTTTCGAATTGTTATTGTTTTTAATAATTTTTTTTTACATTAATTAATTGATTTTGTTTAATTTTTAAATTGCTATAATTTTTCATTTAATTTTATTTTATTTATATACCAAAAACGTAAAAATTTGAAAATTGTCATAAATTTTTATTATTATAAATTGTTTACAAATTTATTACTATTTTATTTTACTTATTCTTGTTTAATTATTTTTAATTGGTATTCAAATTATTAAACTTTGTTTAATTTTAAGTAAAAAATGTGGAACTTTGAAAAATGTTATAAATTTTTATTAGTATTAATGTTTATTTATTTATTTTCATTTATTTTATTTATTCTTGTTTAATTATTTTTTATTACCATTTAGATTATTTAATTTTAGTTAAAAATGTGAAATTTAAAAATAATGTTATAAATTTTATTTTATTTAAAAAATTATTTAATTGTTATTAAAAATTTAAAAATTTGTTTAATAAAATGAATTATTTATTAAAATATATTTTATTGATATTATTCTTGTATTTTTTTGTATAAAAAATGTGTATTTATTCAAATAAAAAAAAATTATTCTTGTTTTTATTAATTTGTTAAAATAATTGTGCAAATAAAACCTATTTTACTAATTATTAATGGTAAATTTAGTATAAAATAAGAAAATCTAATTTTATTAATCAATACACGATGTTTTATACGTAAAAATAAAATTTTAGTTCAAAAATCTTTAAATTTATAAATTTGGGACATATGATGCACCAAAAATAATGATACTCTTGTATGATGGTTAATTTACCAAAAATTAAGAAATTTTTTTTTAAATCAGTTCACGACGGCTGATGTACTAAAAATAATAAACTATTTCTTCAAATCTAATTTCTTTGCATTTATCCGTTCACGACGGCCTATACACCAAAAATAACGATATATTCTCAAATTAAATTATCCTTGCATTTATCCGTTCACAACGGCCAATGCAGCAAAAATAATAATTTATTCTCTCAAATTAAACTATCCTTGCATTTATCCGTTCACGACGGCCTATACTATACTATACTACTACAGATGTCCTTACAATGTCCTTACAGCAAGATGTCATGCTATCTGGGGGCATTGAAATAGTTATCATTTAAAATTAATAATAATAGTTCGTATTGATACTATTATTTAAATCTGTAGTGAGGGAAATTGTAGATGACGCTCATGTTAAAAAAGCAGATGACAAAACCCAGGGCCAACGACGCCGGTTCTCGCGACACGGCAAGACAGAAAGTTTTGGGAGTTTACTCATATATAAACCCGTGAGTAGGACTCGAGAATGAAGCACACAAAACGAGAAAAATTTCCACCATTTATCAGCAATGTTGAGATGGGCGGCTGATCAAAGCAGTTGCAAGTACACTTGAATCCAACGATGCTTTCATTCAGGGAAGGCACTAATTTCACGAAGTTTGCCTACTTCCTATATTGTCTAAAAAATTGTCCAATGGAAAAGCAGAATTCCGTTAACATTATTTACACAAACTACAAAGAATATAGAAAGTGGGCAAAACTCGTCAAATTAGTGCCTTCATACGGTACCCTGGAATTAATCTCAACCCTCAACATTCTCTCTTTCAAAGATTCCTGTTGCAACTTGTTCGGGTTACCTCACTGAATATTTTCTGACAAGAAAAATCAAAATCCGTCGAGCGCTTTTTTTAATTTCAATTTTTGTGTTTTTAGCGCCAAATTTAAAAAAATGGTTTTTATGATTATTTAAAGAAGAATTCAACTTTAAAGGGTCAAATTTTGTTTAAGTACTTATACAAAACTATAATTCTGGTAAAATTTTTTCCATAGAATCGGAATCTGACGTTGGTTTTCGAAATTAAAGCAGCGGAATCCCAAAAAATCCGGAAATCTGTAAATATTCTAAAAAAAATCTGCCCGCCCTCCGGGCGAACATATTCTCGTCCGCGCTTCGCGCGCAGTAGTTTGCGATTACTGTACATTATGTGCGTTCTTGTTCATATTCCTCCTTGTATGTAAAAAAGCTTCATTATCTACATGTTTTAAAAAAGATCAGCTAAAATATACTGACTCCTCGCCAATAAATAGTTCGCTGTGGATCAAACTCAATCAACTGAGACTACGTATCGGACACGCTACATCTTTTTTGAGCCCCTAAATAATTTATTGGTCTTAAAGTTACTACGACTTTAAGGTTTACATTCTCATCAATATGTGTTGATTTGCAGATTATCATGACATTAATATTCTACTTTTATCGAAAGAAAAAATTATATATATTTAATAAATCACCATATCCTATATCAAGAGAAAACTGAATAATAATAAATACACTTTCCTGCATTTCTAGTATGAACCGTTCAAACGACATAAGCATTTCATAATCTTAGTACAACAACAAAAAGAACAACTCAGGTAATAGCAATAATTCATTTCCTGCACTTTTTTGAAAAATTTTTAAACTGGTATAATTTATGTCTTATTAATTATCTGGTCGTCGAACTAAATTATTTTGAACTGAATTAGATCATGTGCATTAACCGAATAAAGAAATCGGCCTCCAGTGACGTCCACTTTAATTTCAAACAAAAAACAATTACATCGGTTATAAAATTTTAGGCTATACTTATTTCTGAACAGAAAATTATTGTCAAACAATCGAAATAAATATTATTCTATAAACAAATTATTTAACAAATTTCCAGATATTTGCAATGCAAATAACTTTGGTACAAATAAAAAGGACCCAATCTCTATAAAAAAAATTTATAATTTAACAATACTGAAAAATCAAATAAAAATTGGCTGCATAACAATTACAGGAATACATTTGAATCATGTTGAGAATTAAAAAAAAATTTGACTCAAAATTAAAATTTTCAGTTCAAGTTCAAAGTCAACGGTTTAGCCAAACCTGCTCTCTAAATTTTAATCAGCGAAAAGTCGCTGATTCACCAGCCCAAAGTATGCAGCTGAGTCAATCAGCGAATATGCACTGATTTTCCAGCGTATATACGCTGTTTGATCAGCTGCATACTCTGGGCTGGTGAATCAGCGACTTTTATTGATTCAAAAATTAAAAAAATTTATTTTTGAAAATTTAAATTTTGAAAATTTAAAAACTTTGTATTTTTGTTGTTTTTTGACAAAATGGGCTGCCCAACGAACTGGAGCTTCATTTTTATGGACTAAAAAAATTCCTTAAATTGCAAGTCGATTCATAAAAATTTACTCGAGTTATCGTCGAGACAAAAATTTCTACAGACAGACAGACTGACAGACACTTCTCTAAAAACCATTTTTTTGGAATCAGGGGAACATGAAACGTAAAGATTTATGAAAATTCTCAAAATCGCACAAATCCAAGACTTTCTCATTTTTGATGAGAATGTAAAAAACAAATTTCACGAAAAAATTAATAAAGAGCAAAATTTTTGGATATTTTGAGTTCTTTTTTGTTCATAATTTCTTATAATTACCTAAATTTGTCATCTAAAAAGAACTAAAAGTTTTGATATATTTTTAATGTTTATTCATGTTTCGGCTAATGCTTCACTCAGTATAAATCTCAATTTTTTGCACTTTTTTGACAAAAAAATGCATAACTTTTTTGTTTTTTGTTGTACAAAAAAGTGACTTAAGGAAAAGTTGTTTGGTTTTGCACAAAATTTAAGAAAAAAAATTGAATTTTTTTTTTGAAAATTGTCAAAAAACCATAATTTTGAAAATTTAAAAATATTTCAAAAATTCATAACTTTTTTGTTTTTTGTTGTACAAAAAAGTGACTCAATATAATGCAAAAATAATATAAAAAGAAATCAATCAAAACCTAATCTAGCTAATAACAATTCAAAAATAACTAAACTAACTAAAATAAAATTAAAAGAAATAGAGAATAAAGAAATAAGTAAAAGAACAAAAGAAATAAAAGAATAAAAGATTTAAAAGGTAAGAAGAGAAAAATGTAACGTGCGAGAAAGAGAGAAAAGAGATTAGCAAGCGTTAAAGAGAGAGAGAGAGAGAGAGAGAGAGAGAGAGAGAGAGAGAGAGAGAGAGAGAGAAAGCAAGAGAGTGCGATAGTAAGCGCAAGAGAGTTAGTGGGAGACTTCACCGCTGTCCTGGCGATTATAAAGCTCGACATACTCTTCTGTGGCCACGCTGTAAAATTAAGAAAAGTTATTTCCCCAAAAGCAATGATAATTTTCTACCCGAGACCGACGCTCATTATACGCAAGGGTAGGCTCTAGAAACTACCCCTAATATCGGTACGGACGATAACTAGGGGTCGTGCACGCTAGGTCGATTTAGCAAAATCGCAAGAGACTAGATACCGCGATTCTAACGGTATTCATGCCCGACACGATATAGAGTTGCATATAAGAGAGAGAGAGGGAAAGTTTAAGGGTAGAAATACAAGCTTCATCTTCCCCCAAGTTTTACCTTGGGTCGAAGAATCTACCTGGTGCATCAACTCTGTGAAGGTCGAGATGTACCTCTTCTTCACAGGGTTGGTTCACATTCTTTTGTAGGAAATTCATTGCCTTGGTCTTACACGGCTGTACCCCTGCTTAGACCAAGAGCAATGACAGGTGAAAAGAGAGAGAGAGAAACAGAGAGGCGAAGGGTGTTACTACTGCCCAGTTGTCCTGAGTCTTGAGTACAACTCCTTCTGGGATGTACAAGCAAGCAGCCCCAGCTGTACCTGAGATACCGCCGGCTTGCACCAGGTAAGAAAGGCAGATCTCATTCCTTGGAAGAGTCGTACCTCAACCTCGGCGTTAGATCGTAAAGGTGAAAAGGAGAAAGAGAAGAGAGAGTTGCTGTCGATCTGCCTCGGAGCAAGCCCCGAGTCTGGTCGACGGCGAACTGAGGAAATTGTACGAGCAACCAAGTATTATAGATATAGTACGCGTACAAAAATGAATGAATTTTACTCTTTTAGAAAATTTGAATTTAAACGTCAAAATATTACGATATCATTACATCCCCCTACTAGAAAAGCGAATTTTAATGATCGTCTCGGGAAAATGCAAAAAGAGTAATACTTTTAAGAATTGTAATTAAATAAAATCAAAATTTTCGCATTTCAGTACCACTTACATCAGTTTTTGAACACGCCGTACATCTCCTGTTGTTCTCTCCATCCTCAATAGGAATTTTTCTCCTCCAACTGGCAGACGGTAACGAGCAGTACCAATTGGTACTTGGATCCACGGGCCGAAAGGCAATTTGACTATGTTAAATGGAAAATGTGCCAATTCCTTCACCAAAGGAATTGGATTTTCAGCCGAGTTTACATTGTCCTCTACATTATTATTAACATCGACTTCATTAATAGTGTCTTCGAGATTTTTAAAAAATTCTTCGAATGAATTAGGACATTCGTCATTTTTAACGTCGGGTTGCGCGACAATTTTAACTGAGGTGCAAACAATTTCCTCAGAGATTATTTGCGGCACTTTTACTGCGCTAATTAATTTATTATTCACTTGCGACGATATCGCGGCACTAGATTTACGCGATTTATCGCGAGTTGAAGCAGATGGATTCGCCTGCTTGCCTAGTTTCGAGTTCTCCATCTGCTTCTTAATTTTATTTTTCGCGAGAATTGACATTGCCGACAATTGTGATTTAGTCACTTTCGAACCTGGCCGTTTCACGCCTTTTTTAATGTCTTGATTCTTGGGTGGGATAATACGGGTAAGTTTTACTACTGATAAGTTCGATTTCAATATTTTTGATTTCACACGATCTAATTTTTCTTTCAGCATCTTTCTCTCCTCTTCTTTGCAGATGCCGATTAAAGTGAATTCGAAATCTTCTGTGAAAACTTTTGGCGGGCTCTTGGCGTTCTTTTATCGCGAGCTGCCGAAGAGGTGGTTTTGCAGCGACGGTGCAAACCTTAGTTAAGGACGTATTTCGTCCTAAAAAAGGTTGTAGCGGCACATTAATTCCATCTTTAATTGTAAAATTAGCCATATTCTCCGCGAAAAGTTTTTGATAATGATAATCGAACTCTGGAACACAAATATTCAACCGATTCAAGTCTAACGCCTTATCACGAATCAATTTACGTTCGAGTTGCGCGGTTTGTTTTGCTGTTAGCATAGCGAATGACTTTGAGGAACTAAAGAGGTATTTCTCGGAAACAAGATTTTATATTTTTCTCAAAAGGTCTTTGAATTCACTATTTTTCAGGTCTTTCAAATGGACATGACGAAAAATTTTCCCCTGGTCATTTATAACATCAAAAATAACCGGATAATTTTTTTTCTTGATTGTAAAAGGTCCACTAAATTTTTCCAACAATTTATCATCTTTCTTTTCCATTTTTTTCGATAAATGAAAATTTCTTTTCAACACTTTATCTCCCACATTGGGTTTCCATTCACGTTTTCGAAGATTGTAGTATTTTTTCTGCGTGTTAAAATTTTTAGCAAGATTAATTCTAACTAATTCCAGCACATTTTGTAATTTTTTTATCCTTGTTTCAGAAGCAGTATTCGAATTCAAATTCAAACGCGCCTCTTAAAAACCAGGCGGGAGAAATTCATGGCCGGCGGTAAGGTAGGCAGGTGTAAAGTCGGCCGACGAGTGCTTAGCGGTGTTGTACGCGAACTGAAGTTCCGGTAGATGGCGGTCTCAGTCCGGTTTCTTGCTATCCAAGTATTGTCAAATCATGGTTTTGACTACTTTGTTGACTCGTTCTACTGGATTGCACTGCGGGGAATAGGGCGGTGTAAGACGATGTTGAATACCGAAATATTCTAAGAATGATTTAAATTCTTTACTTATAAATTGTCTACCATTGTCTGAGACAATTTTCTGAGGGCATCCGAAACGATAAAAAATTTCTTTCAATGTTGAAATAACTAACATTGACGTTGCTTTACGTAATGGTTTTAATTCAATCCATTTTGTAAAACGATCTTGAACTACACACAAACTACTACTTATCTATTTATCTTGAGTTGATGGATTACGAGGTTGGTAACGTTGTTTAATTGGTCTATCATCTTCGAGGCGAATTTCATGCTTCAAAAAGGGAGTTTGACCTTTAATGTCTTTAAATAAAAGTTTTTGTTAAATAATTAAAGCATTTAATTCATTTTCCTGCGTTTTATCTAACGAAGTTAAACCTGAAGGGCCAATTTCACACACGTCAACTTTAAACGTATTTTTAAATAACCGAATGTCTTGATTATTTATTAAAAGGGAAAACTTGAATTTTTTAAAAGATCGACACCGATTAGCATAGGTTGAGATAAACCAGGCAACACTAAAAATTTATGTTTCACTTTCGTAGAACCTGCGGCGATTTTTATGTCAAAACTTGTTTTTACTTTATATTCAGTTCCATTTGCCAAAGCGATGACGATTTCTTCGAGGTTAGGGACTTCACCAAGCGCGACTAAACGATTAGCAGTGTGAATGTCGATGCAAGAACAAGCTGCTCCAGTGTCCACCAGGGCTGAGATCGTAAGGTCGTCACATTTACAAGATATGAAAATTCGGTAGTCAGAGGGTGCTGAGGTCGAACTTACTCCTATTATTCGACTTTTTTCCGTTTCCCGGCTTATCACACTTGCAATCTCTCGTTAAAATATTTTCTTTTCCACAAAACGAACAAAACTTTTGAGGTCTACTTCTACAATCTGCATGGCGATGTCCTGGCTTACCACAGCGCCAACAATCGGTTTTAGAATTATAAGGCCTCGAAACTTCAGCAACAGGTTGATTATTTCTTAAACTTTGTTCTTCTAAATTCACAGCTAAAAGAGTTTCCTGAATTTCTTCCACTCGCTGGATTAAAGTGCAAACAGAATCCAGCTCATTGCGACGAATATGTAATGTGAACATTGGCTTCATATTCCAATACAATGTATCTAGTTCCCGAGCAATACCATAGCCTCCATGTCTTCTCATAAGAGTTCTTAATGCTGTACAGAACTCTCTAATTGACTCCGTTTTACCTTGCACCTTGCTGACAATTTGAGTTTCTAGGTGCCTGAATTCACTAGGTGAAAGGTAAAATCTTCGTAATGCTGATGTCAGTTCGTTTAGTGTGAAAATTGTTCTGATTTCATTACGATACCGAAGCAAAGCATCACTGGTAATAATTCAGGAAATCCTCGCAGAAGTTGTTCGTCAGAAAATCCATACGCCTGTTGTAACTCGTCCACTCGTTCCAAAAATGCGTAGACATCATTGCCTCCAAAACTACAACCCCACTTTCTCATCCTTTCGAGCACGTAAGTGTTACTTCTGTCATCGAAAGGTGTCGATGTTCTTACTGGAGCGGATTGTAATAAATGACGGTTAATTAGAGCTTCAGTTGCCCTAATTTGTTCCGGTGTGATCGCCGATGTTTGTTGACCTTCGATGTCCACCAGATTTGGGTCCTCCAAAGCTGATTTATCCATTTTGATGTCCTCCTCTTCGACGTAGTCCTCCGGGTCTTTAGTTTGATTTAGTAGCTCCGTATTTAGCCAATAAACGAAAAACTCGTTCGTCACTACTCGTAGAATACATGCTGTCTTCTTCTTCTTTCTTGCTTCACAAGAAAATAATTGATATGGTATCGATGAGTGGTACTGATCGACTAGACCGATAAGCTATCAACGCGACTATATTAATATAAATCTAATTTATTGGCAACTGTACTTTCAATTATATAGTTCTTCAACTCTTTAGAAAAAAAATTCAAATGTTTTAATGGGTGTACTTTTTAATATCTTTTTTTTATCAGCAGCTGATATAAGTATATCATTTGCCAAAGATTCATTATATTTTTTCTCATCCTTTACCCAATCACAAACATGATAAATTTCAATTTTGTGAAACAGAATAATTTTCGTATTTTTGGACATAAGATTCTTTTGGAATTGGTATGTCATCTTTACAACAGTCAGTATCACTTAAGCCGCCTTCTTCACTGAATTCATTTTCAGATTCATTCAGCTTCTTCAAACTCAATTGATGAGGATATATTTCGCATCGAGCGTCTTGGTTTTTTCTACGGTAATGTTAAATTTTCCGAGGGTACACCTCTTTTTCTTATTATCGACATTATATGACGTGCAAAATACACGGTAATATAAATATGTTATAAAATGGTAGGAAAAAACTTTAACCCAAAAATTTTTTTAAACAAATATTTTAAAAAACAACGAAAGAAAAAGTGTAAAAATAAGAGAAAAATTCCACTTACCTTAAAAAAACGAAAAAATCGTATTATTTGAAAAACAAAAGATTCATACTCTTATTTAACCCAATGAATGGCAACAGTCGTGAATCACGAACGACTTTGACAAATTTCGAGAATGGAATAAGCATCTCAGCGGTGGGAGAACTCCTCAGTACTTTTGAGGGAACAGAATCGAATTTTGATGGATGGGAGCGACAAGTACAACTGCTTAGAATGGCATATCAACTTGATGATAATGTGACAAGGGTGTTGATTGGTTCTAAGCTAAGAGGACGTGCTTTATCATGGTTCCATTCGAAACCGGATCATATCCAAATGACCACTGATGAACTTCTTTTTAAGATTAAGAAAATGTTCTTCCGACGTCCAAACAAAATGCAATTAAGAAAGAAATTTGAGGAGAGGATGTGGAAAAAGGAGGAATCATTTAGTGATTATTGTCATGAGAAGATGATTCTGGCCAATATAGTACCAATCGAAGAATCGGAGAGGATTGACTACTTTATTGAAGGCATTCCTGATCCATCGTTAAGGGACCAAGCTGAAATTCATCAATTTAAAACTATTGAATCGCTATTAGATGCTTTTGAAAAGGTTTCACTCCAAGGCCGGAACACTCAGACTTCCAATTCAAACCAACAGAAAACTACGAAGGTACACTCAGATGCATTAATGCTGTCCTTTCGGTTTGCCTGTATTTTGCAAAGTTGTATGATTTCTATCAAAATGGTTTTAATTTATGACATATGAGAACATTCGTATGTCACGAACTAAGAATATTTGATAGAAATGACACGACTTTTCAAAATTCCTTTAAACCGGAAGGACAGCATTAATGCATCTGAGTGTACTTCTTGGGAAAGAGAGAGACGAGTCAACGCGTAAGGAGAAACAAGTAAACAACGCTATAAGTATAATACGCTGTTATAATTGTGGGGAGAGGGGTCATTACGCATCGAGCTGTGAGCGAGAACGTCAACCGAAGGGCGCATGCTTTGGGTGTGGATCTACCGATCATGTAGTGTGGAAATGCCCGAAAAAGAAGGGAGTAGAATGAGAGGTGGCTAACGTCGAAGAAACATCAGCTGATGCCGACTTCTATCCTTGGGTAAATTTACAGGTGAATCACGATGGTGAACTCTTTAGCATTAATTCTCGTGCACCTCTCGACAGTGGTAGTCCTATCAGCTTGATTAAGGAATGTTTAATTAATCCCGAATTGATTAATAAAAATGTAAGGAGCAACATAAGTTACAATAGAATTAATAACTCAGAATTATTAGTATTAGGAACGATGACTGTTAGTTTAAATATGATAGGATTGACACGAACAATAAATCTTTTAGTTGCACCAAATGACACGACGAAATCATCTATTTTGTTAGGACGAGATACGTTAAGGAAATTTAATTAAAAATCTTTTGAAAAGAAAAATATATTGAATGACGAAATAAACGAAATTTTAAATATTGATGTAACGAATAATGTAGGAGACAAAGAGAAAATAAATCTTAATATTGATGACAATGTTAATTTTAAAACACAAGATGCTTTTAGAGATTTATTTAAAAAAAACTATTTAGAACCCGATAGACCAGACGATCCAAAGACTTTTATGGAATTAAAGATTAAAATGCGGGAACACAATATTTTTCAGTTTTCTCCTCGTCGACTATCATTCGCGGAAAAGGAAAAATTGTAGAAAATTTTGAAAAGGTTAGAAAAAGAGGGAAAAATCAGGCCGAGTAATGCAGAATATGCGTCACCTATAGTCTTAGTAAAGAAAAAAAATGGGGAATGGCGTTTATGCGTTGACTATAGGATGTTAAACAAATATATGCTGGGTGATAATTATTCCTTATCTATTATAGAGGATCAATTAAATGTGTTGGATGGAAAAGCAATTTTTAGTTTGTTGGACCTAAAAGACGGATTTTCTCACATGAAGGTCGCGGAGGATTCGATTAAGTATACAGCGTTTGTTACTCCCTTGGGTCCTTATGAATTCGTGTGTATGCCATTCAGCTTAAAAATTGCACCAAGTGTGTTCCAGAGATTTGTAAATAATGTATTGAGAGAATTGATTGACTCGGGAGATGTAGTTGTTTATATGGACGATATCTTGGTTGCAACCACCACTTTAGAACACCACTTGAAAGTGTTAAAGAAGCTTTTTAAAATTTTCGTCGAAAATAAATTAGAGCTAAGATTGGACAAGTGTAAATTTTTGTATAATAAAATAGAATTCTTGGGGTATGATATTGAAAAGCGGGGCGTATCACCTACGAGGCGATGACTTGAAGCTGTGGAGAACTTTCCACTTCCAGTGAATATTCGTGGCGTTTGAAGTTTTTTGGGGTTGGCGTAATTCTTTAGAAAATACATTGAGAGTTTTGCGCTGGTGGCAAAGCCACTTTATGGTTTGTTAAGAAAAGACGCCAAATTTAAATTTGGGGTGGAAGAGCTAAAAGCTTTTGATAAATTAAAATCTAGGTTGATGGTGGCTCCAATTTTATCGATCTATAATCCCAACCAATTGGCCATAATGTATGCTATTCGTCGGTTTCGAGTTTATTTGCGAGGTATCAAATTTAAAATAATTACAGATTGTAACTCTTTGACTATGGCGTTAAAAAAAAGAGATGTTAACCCTTGAATCGAAAGATGAGTGATGGAGATGCAGGAGTATGATTACGTCGCCGAACATCGTGAGGGAAAGCGAATGACTCATGTCGATGGTCTCAGTAGGATAGAATATATTGGCGTGATAGAGGACAATTAATTCGAAAGAAATTTAGCAGTAGCTTAAAAATGTGATAGTCAGATTATAACCTTGACGAAGGAATTGGAAGTGCGAGAGAGCAAATTGTTTGAATTGCGGAACGGTGTGGTATATCGCAAAAGAGATAATGTTCTCCTCTTTTATGTACCGCGAGATATGGAAAGAAATGTGCTATTTCGATACCATGATGAATTAGGTCACATAGGTCAGGGTAAGGTATACGAAACATTGACGAGACATTACTGGTTCCCGGAAATGAATAAAAAATCGAGGGACATATAAAAACATGTTGTAAGTGCATCGCTTTTGCTCCATCGCAAGGTAAGGTCGAGGGGTTCATTAAAATGATCCCGAAAAGCGATCAACCTTTTTTTTAAATTCCTGTCGATCATGTGAATATTTTTTATTCTCGCGTTCAGGATAAGAAACATATTTTAGTCATAACAGATGGTTTTACTAAGTTTACTAGAATGTACCCGACCAAGACTACGAAAACAGCTGAAGCGATGTCACATTTAAAAAATTATTTCGCGGAATACAGTAAACCGAAGACATTAATATCTGATCGTGGTTCGTGTTTCACGTCAAAAGAATTCGAAGATTTTATGAACGAATATGATATTTATCACGTCAAGGTCGCAACCGCCTCACCTCAAGCAAACGGCCAAGTTGAGCGAGTCAATAGAGTGCTGAAACCTATGTTAGGCAAATTAAGCGATCATGAGTGCGGGAGAAAATGGCCTTCAGTTGTAGGAGAAATTGAGTATGCGTTAAATAATTCCGTTCACAAATCAACAGGCGAAACCCCTAGTATGCTTTTATTTGGAATAGAACAAAGGGGAAAAATCGACGATAATGTAAAAATGTTTTTGGATTGTGAAGTTAATGTACAAACGAGAGACCTCAATCGAGTACGAATTCAGGCGAAAGATAAAATAGAAAAATGTCAAAAACATAATGAAAATTATATAAATATAGGGAGAAAGGAAGCATATCAGTATAAAGAAGGTGATTATGTAATGCTTCGAAATGTTGACTCGACGCCGGGGATATCACCAAAATTACGTCCAATATTTAAAGGTCCGTATATGATATCAAAAGTACTTAGACATAATCGACATGTTGTTTCCGATATTAAGGGATTTCAGGTTACTCAAAGGCATTATTAGGGGGTATGGGAGCCTAAAAATATGCGTCTTTGGAGACCAACATAAAAAAAAGAAAAAAAAATGTATTAGAGAATAATTTCCAGAGTGATGTATGAAAGACATAGATTACGCTTGTTCAGGGACGAACAAAGGGTCAGGAAAGGCCTAAACTGTAGGAGAAATTAGGCTTGACGAGTGTGTGATGACTAAAAGACGGGAAAGAAAGAGAATTGATAAAACGAAATAATAAAAGCGACAGTTCCGTGTCGATCGCCAATCGACTCACAAGTTAATTGAAATACATTATGTGTCCTTTAAAATTTATTAAATAAAATGTGGAGACTTTCTTTTAATTTGTTTTGTACTTTATTTTAATTGAATCCTGACATAAATATCCTACACATAAATATAATATACACATAATATCCTACAATCATAAACCGAAACTGTAAATCTGTCAGCATAGAAGCAAATTAAAGCATAAACACTACTCTTTAATATCAAAATGCAAAAAATTAAATTTATGTACACTTTAACCAATAATATCCAAAAAGACATTCAGATTTTAAAACTCAAAATGGAAGATTTAATATGGCAGAATTTTTAAAAAATTTGAAATTTTTATCATGAAAGACATAAGTTATTTTTAAAAATTACTCTACCATTTATAATTTTTATATTTTATAGAAAATATGTAAGCACCGATAATAAAAACGCCCGGAGAGACTAATTTTTACTAGAAATACCTTACATGGTCAAAAGTAATGTTATTTTTAATACGTTTATGAAACAGCGTACGTCGCACAGTGGGGCAAATAGCACTTTTCAGGGACAAAAATCTAGCGCTCTTAGAATTTTTAACGGATTTTTTTAATTTTTTTTAAAAAGAATCTTGAGTTTCCGCAGTTTACCATACGTCTGCTGATAACTTTTTTGAAATAATTGTTTATTTATTTAACAACAATGTAGACGAAAATTATTTTCTAACTTATTTGATAGACATTTAGTGTCCAAAATTTGAATTTTACTTAAAATTGACATTCAGATATGTAGTTAAACATAAATAATAAGTTTATACTCACTAGAATGGTAATACAAAATCTGAATATTGTTACAATCAAATTATTATTTTGAGAAATGACTGCACTAGATTTTGACGAAACTGACTACTTAAGGGGATCCCACATACCGACAATGCAGATCTAAAATGGTAAAAAATCTGCAACGACCGTTTCTTGGAAAATATAAGATATTATGAACTATAAATTTGACAAACTCACTTTTTAACATAAATACACAAGATGAGTATTTTATTTGTTGTAATTATTGAAAAAAAATTATTCATAAGAAATTAAATATGAACAGTTTTCCTGTAACAGGTCTTTTGACAACAGCTCAAACTGCAACGACCATTTCTCGAAAACAACGAAACAAAATAATTTTTCCATTTGGGAAATTTAATTTAGTAGGAAAATACACAGGATGAGACTCATTTGCCATTCAGAAATAAATAAAAACTTTATTTTTCCCAAAGTATATAAGTGACAGCTGTTCGGTAGCACATGATATTTAATTTACAAACATTAGTTTTTCTTTAACAATTTGAACAAAATATATTTCTCCCATTGTGTATCTTTTATCATTAATGAATTTTCACTCGAAAAGAAGACATTATGTCTCATTGTTGTTAATTTAAAGTTAAAAATAATGAAAATTTGTCAGTTTTGGTACCTTTGGCGCCATCTCTTGGTTCTATGTATCACTAAACATCTGTCAGATGTGTTCTTCTTGTTGCAAATTGCTATACAAAATAGTTTACATAAATTAAAGTTTTATTTTCTTGTTTTCATATAGAATGAATCTTATTATGTGTATTTTTTATTGAAATTAAGTTTGTCAAATGGAAAAGTTATTTTGATTTTGTTGTTTTCAAGAAAAGGTCGTTGCAGTTTAGGCTGTTGGAAACTGCTCATATTTAATTTTTTATGAATAAGTTTTTTTCAATAATTACAACAAATAAAATACTCATCTTGTGTATTTATGTTAAAAAGTGAATTTGTCAAATTTATAGTTCATAATATCTTATATTTTCCAAGAAACGGTCGTTGCAGATTTTTTACCATTTTAGATCTGCATTGTCGGTATGTGGGATCCCCTTAAGGGTTTTTGAGGTCGCTGAATACGAATCTGAAGCTTGTTTTAAAATTCAAAATGGCGGACTACATTTTTTAAAAACGATTGAAATCACATGAAACTTGTTACATGAGAGGTTTTTGTGGTTGCTGATTACGAATTTGTTATTTGTTTTTTTAAATTCAAAATGGCGGATCTAATATAGCGGACGACATTTTTAATAAAGGATTGAAATCACATGAAATTTGTTACTTGGGGGGTTTTCGTGGTTGTTAATTACGAATCTGTTATTTATTTTTCAAAATTCAAAATAGCTGATCCAATATGGCTGACGACATTTTTTAAACAGGATTGAAATTACATGAAACTTGTTACTCGAGGATTAATAAAAATTTTATACATAAATTTAAGGAAAGATGGAATAAAGCTGGAAGAAGAAAATATATATTTTTGAGTAATAATGAAATGTGGCTGAATGGAGATATCTCTATACAATTAGATGCTGAAGAGCCTTCTACATCTTCAGGAATAAAACGGGGAAGACCATGCAAGGAATATGAAATATCTTCAGATAAAAGCAAACGCAGAAAGGCTATAAAATTATTTAGAGAATCTGGAATGGATCAAATTCATTACTCTTAAATACAAGGTTTACGATCTATTGGCGAAATAAAACAAGCTGCTGTAATTGAAAAATTACTCTTTATATTACCAGAAACCTTAGATGATGTTTATGAGGCGTTATTTCTTAAACGTCCCAGTCCAAAATTATAAGTCTTTGGATTGTGTTGGTATTTTGGGAAATTGTTGCCCTATATGAAAGTAATAAATCTGTAAAATATTAGCTCTTTAAAAAAAAATTGTAGAAAGTGGTAGCTCTCTGCATTTAACAGGGTTGAGACTGTCATCAAAATAATGCCTGCATTACTTTTACAATTGCCAATAACAATAATTTTAACTTACGAAACATCAATATTTTTTTCAAAATTAATTATTTTAATTGATGATAATTATTGTTCCTTTAAAACTTTAATCTTTCTTTTTCAAAATTACTCATTTTAATTGATAATAATTATAATTTATAAAAGTTTAAACATACGTTTTCAAAATTATATATTTAAATTTTTTCGGTAAAAGTAATGCAGGCATTATTTTATTGACAGTCTAAACCCTGTTAAATGCAGAGAGCTACTATTGAAAAAGATTCATAGGAAGTATCAACCCTGTTTAAATGCAGAGCTTTTACTGAAGCAGATGAAGATAAAAGAGTGATTTTTATGTCGTTTAACGGCGCAGCGCCGGCGTAACGTACAGTAACCCGGGCGCACCGCTTACTTTGCTTTCAAATATCTTCTAAACTTCTGGTCATCCCACTATGAAACTTATATGGTTTTTTCCGGAAAAATGTCAGCTTTCCAATAAAAATAAAAAAAATTTTTTTTAAAATACCCATCAAGGTCAAAATTAAAAAATAAACTTAATTTTTGAAAAAAAATTGTTTAAAAATTTTTTTTTAAATTTGTTTGTAAAATTTTTAGAAAGTAGATGAAAAATGCTTTAAATCCATTATAAACAAATTAAAATCGATAAGGTTTTATAAAAGTTACATGGTTTTGAAAATGGCAGTGTTACTTAAAATGTCAAAACTTTAACCCCCACCACTTTCTACAATTTTTTTTTTAAAGAGCTAATATTTTACAGATTTATTACTTTCATATAGGGAAACAATTTCCCAAAATACCAACACAATCCAAAGACTTATAATTTTGGACTGGGACGTTTGAGAAATAACGCCTCTTATATGCATTTAGAAGAAGAAAATATGCGTATGGATCCGTATTCCAATGATGAAGCTTTAGCAATATTGCTTAATTTAAATTTATCAAAACAAAAATATGAGTATCTTCGGAACTATATCATGAAAAAAGGGATAAGTCTGTTTCTAAAATATAAGCAAATGGTAAAAGCTATAAACGACTGTTACCCTGAGAAACTGACATAAGTGCAAAGGTACAGTTGCAATCTCTTTTAAATCACACTGTTAGTAGGATTTTAAAAAATAATTCCATTAATTTAAAGAGTGGACAGAATTTGGTTTTTTATAGAAAATGGGGTTTTGATGGTTCTTCTGGACAAAGTGAATATTAGCAAATACTATCAGGCGAAAGTGAACTCGTATCTGATTCTAATTTATTGATCTCTTCGCTTGTGCCTCTTAAACTGGTCAATGAGGAGAATAGCAATATTATTTGGCAAAATCCATCACCTTTATTAACACGTTTTTGTCGCCCCGTTTTGATAGAGTTTGCAAAAGAAACTCCTGAGAAAACAAAAAGTATTGTAAGTGACATTAAATTTTAAATTGCTGCTGTGACACCTTCATCGATAATTATAAATGAAAATATTCTTTTAGTAAAGCACAATTTATACTTTACAATGATAAATGGGAAAGTAGTTAAAGTTTTAACAAATACACCTTCTTATGCCACCTGTAATGTGTGTTTAGCAAAGCCATCTGAAATGAATAATCTTAAACGTGTAATTAATATCTGAAACGGTGTGAAGCCAGTCAGCAGGGTCAATAGTGAGAAAAATAAAAAAATTTTATTTTTATTTTTTAAAGAACGGCATCTTGTAGATAATAAAAAATACATCTTTTTTCTCAATGAATTTTTTCTATACATCCAATATTTTTCACACAAAAAAATAAAAACCAAGAAAAAAAATTTTCAATAATTTAATTAAGTTTCAGAACACAAACTGTCTTTTTGCATAGAAAATGTTAACGAATTCGCTCGAAACTTGATATACTTACTCATTTGAGTTTGCTAAAACAAAAAAAGTCATAAAACATTCAAAAATTATTTTTTGTTTAATTGTTTTTTTATTGTAAACAATGACCTGTCAGCAATAACGATATCTTACTTTCAATGAGAAAAAGTATCGAGGGAAGTTTTGAATTGAACAAACTTTCAGCAAGAAAGTTGTTCCATATTATTCAAGGAAGTTTTTTAGAAAATTTCATAAAAATTTGTTGAAAAATAACAAAGTTATTAAATTTTCAAAAAAGTCCTGCCGCGTCACGCATACACCACAAGAGACAGCGCCTTAATTTAGGCAACATTGTGACAATCTTCTAATGACAGATTAGTTGTTGTTATTTATTTGAAATATTCAAACCCTTTTATTTAAACGGAGTAAAAAATAATTGATGTTAACATTGGGGTTCAATACAAATTATTTGTAATAAAAATTTTGTGGAATTGAAAAATTGTAAACATAAAAAATTTCTTTTAAAATAAAAACATAAGTACAAATAAAAATAATAGAATTGGATTATTTACTGTAATATTAATAAGGATAATATTTAAGTTTTGGGAAGAGATGAATAAGTAATTGCTTACATCATTTTTGGGAGGGGATGAAATAATAATGTTAAAATAAATTAACAAGAAATAAATAACAACAACTAATCTGTCATTAGAAGATTGTCACAATGTTGCCTAAATTAAAGCGCTGTCTCTTGTGGCGTATGCGTGACGCGGCAGTAATTTTTTGAAAATTTAATAACTTTGTTATTTTTAAACAAATTTTTTTGAAATTTTCTGAAAAACTTCCTTGAATAATATGGAGCAACTTTCTCACTGGAAGTTTGTTCAATTCAAAACTTCCCTCGATACTTTTTCTCATTGAAAGTAAGATATCGTTATTGCTGACAGGTCATTGTTTACAATAAAAAAACAATTAAACAAAAAATAATTTTTGAATGTTTTATGACTTTTTTTGTTTCAGCAAACTCAAATGAGTAAGTATATCAAGTTTCGAGCGAATTCGTTAACATTTTCTATACAAAAAGACAGTTTGTGTTCTAAAACTTAATTAAATTTTAGAAATTTTTTTTTTGTTTTTATTGTTTTTTGTAAGAAATATTGGATGTATAAAAAAATTCATTAAGAAAAATGATGTATTTTTTTATTATCTACAAGATGTCGTTCTTTAAAAACTAAAATATTGAGTTTTTATTTTTCTCACTTTTAACCCTGCTGACTGGCTTCACAGCGTTTTGGCCGAGCGAAGATCGAGTTATTTGATTGACCTCCTCAATTGGTACTACATGCTCTCTTCCGTTCACAAAGTTTTAATTCATATCGAAAGTATAATAAAATAAAATGCTATTTTGCCTCTTGGACAATTATCTGAAGAAGCACAAGAAGCCAGAAATAAAGATTATAAAAACTATAGATTACATTCTTCTAGAAAATGTTCTAGATCTGCAGCTAACGAAAATGTTTTCAAGAAATTATTGTGTACATCAAATCCTTTTATATCTTACATTCGAATCCAATCTTCTCAAAAAAGTCGACTTCTTGATGAGGCAGTTTTAAATTTACTAGAATTATAAACGTTTTATATGTATTAAACAAATATTGTGATTTTTCAACCATTTCTATTGTTTAACTTATATTTTTAAATATGTTAATTTAAAAAATTGAAAATGTTTATAGTCTGCATAAACTTATTACATATCTTTTAAAGAAACTAATACTGTGTACTTTACAATTTTAATTAAATTATCTTTTAATAAACAAATATTCTTAAGTTCTATTCTGTCACGCGACTATTATCTGGTATGTCTAAGGAAAGATTGTTGAAAGAATACATTTAATAACTGTTATTGTTAAAAAAAAGTTTTTTAAAATTTTAATAATTAATGACAGTTACATCTTATTCGTTTAATATAATTTGAGTTTCTTTTAGTAACTTTTACTAAAGCAATTACATTTTTTTGTTAAAAAAATCGAAAAAAAAGTTTATGACTAGAATAATTACTTCACCATTTACTAAATAATAATTCATGTAAAACTAATTAATAGTACCAACTAATTCATTATACCATGTGATTATTTATTTTTTTTAAATTAAAACATGTTTTATAAAATATTTAATTCATAAAACCTTATTATGCAAAATTAAAAAATTTGGAAAAAATCCTCTGATATATTAAAAATCCGCTTAAAACTTTTCAAAATCCAATAACCAATTCGTGATTAACAACCACAAAAACCCCCTGAGTAACAAATTTAATGTGATTTCAATCCTTTTTTGAAAATGTCGTCCACCATATTAGATCCGACCTTTTGAATTTTGAAAAACAAATAACAGATTCGTAATCAGCAACCACGAAAACCTCCCGAGTAACAAGTTTCATGTGATTTCAATCGTTTTTTAAAAATGTAGTCCGCCATTTTGAATTTTAAAACAAGCTTCAGATTCGTGTTCAGCGACCTCAAAAACCCTTAAGTAGTCAGTTTCGTCGAAATCTGGTTCAGTCATTTCTCAAAATAATAATTTGTTTGTAAAAATATTAACATTTTTTATTACCATTCTAGTGAGTATAAACTTATTATTTATGTTTAACTACATATCTGAATGTCAATTTTAAGTGAAATTCAAATTTAGGACACTAAATGTATATCAAATAAGTTAGAAAATAATTTTCATCTACATTGTTGTTAAATAAATAAACATTATGGTAAACTGCGGAAACTCAGTATTCTTTTTTAAAAAAATTAACAATACCGTTAAAAATTGTAAGAGCTCTAGATTTTTGTCCCTGAAAAGTGCTATTTGCCCCACTGTGTAGCGGTATCTTTACTCAAATAATAAGCTACCTTCACTTACAATACAGCAACGTAAACGTTGTTCAGATTCGATTATGGTAACCTTACTATTAACTTCGGGTAGAATACCGGTAATAATGTCGACTATTTACCCCGAAGCTCTTCTAATGTCTCGATGCGATCATAAGAATACAACTTGGTCTTCACATAGCCCCAAAGAAAAAAGTAACTACGAGTTAAACAAGGTGATCTTGAGGCTTATTCTATGAACAAGCCATAGATGTATTTTCCAATCCATCGGTAATTTAGGACATCCTGGACAACATGTGCCGTATGAGGACCAGTCCCATCTTGTTGGCAAATTACTCTCTGAAAATTAAATTTATATGAGCATGCACATGAATAAGAATATAATTCTTAATGATTCAACTAAGGTTATTTATGTCAATAGTTTTTATAAAAATTATAAAAATACATAATTTATATTAAAGAAGAGACTGAAAAATACAAGAAAATCTTCTTCTCCAACCGCTTTAGTAATTGCTAGTCTTATTTGGTTTCTAAGCATGTCGATGTATCTCAAAGACGTTAAATTACCTTCAATAAAGAAAGTATCAATAATGTGTGAATTTAAGATACCACACCACACATTTAGTTTAGCAGGTCATTGTGAGTTGTTGGTTACGTAAACAAAAGGATTCTCTCTTGTCCATGTCTTACGAATCTGCACATTTCTTTTACCATCAAGTCTAAATGTACATTCATTTGCGAACATAGCAACCTGTTACTCTCCTCCAACCAGTCTCCCAGTCGTTCCGTAAGTGTTTGCAAAAACATCTTCATCATTCTAAAGAAAGTGTCTCCCCACTTGTTTGGAAAAATACATAGGGGATTCCATCTAGACCCAGGAACATACTACCCATGAATTTTTTAAACCTGGTTTAACTTCAAGATAAGTTATTTCTATCTAAAGTCGCGGGTTACTACAGGATGGGATCTCTAAAGTTGTTTGGAGATAATTGTGCCAGGTATGAAAAACAATCCTGTCTCCTGGGAATTCACGATATCTAAAATTATATATTAACTTCCAGAAAGTGGACGAGTCTCTAGCAAGTGTTATATTATTCAATATTAAAACTTTGTACAATTCTTTTTTAATGTTTTGTAAGTTTTTATATATTCTTTTTTTCTTGACATAAGCTTTCACCAATGCGGCTATGTCGAAATCGCTATTTTTAGAAATTTAAAGACTTTAGACCATACTTTAGAATCTCTTTTTTTACATTTATTTTAATTCCTCATTCCTAAGTTAGTTGCAGTTTCTTAAATGTGATTAATAAGATTGTTTTCCACGATATCTACATCTGTAGATTCTATAAAATTTCTTGGGGGCTCGCTCATAAATTGTCTATAATCGTTAATGCGATCTTTTCTCCATCTTTAATTTATATTTTCAACAACCTCATTGTTTTCCCCTGAGTCTTTATTTAATTTAAACATAACTGGAAAATGATCCGAGCTCGAAAATAAAGTGTGTACCTTAATGTCAAACACCTACTCTAAAACCAGAAAATTTGTCCATACCAAGTTTACCGTAGAAACCTATTGTATTTACGAGTGTGAAATTCAATGGACTGTCACTCATTATCTTCCATTAAAAACTAAAGCCACTGTTTTCCATTGATGTGACTACCTTTATTCCTCTACTATCTATCTTTTTATCTAAAATTAATCTTTTCTTATTTATTGTTAAATTATTCGGTATGTTATCATCGTACAGTTAATTTTAATTTGAAATTCGCGAATTGGAAATTTATTTATTATATTGATTAATAAATCGTCAAAATCTAATAGGAAAGAGGTGATATCATTATTTGAAGAAAAAAACAGAGCATTTAAGAAATTCAAAATTGCAGCTAATTACTTTAACAAAAATACAAATATATATATATATATATATATACTATTTCGTGCTTCAATTTACGCCAGTTGAAGCCGATGAGGAGACCTGCCTTTACTCTGCCTCTTATTGCTTCATGATCGCCCTGCTAAAGACTACGGTGACGTCACCTTGTTGATTCACTATTTTTGTTGTCGGGTCATTCATACACCAGGTTTTACTCAAACAAAAGATAATCACAGAATTGCCATACGTATCATTTTCCATTACAATTTTGGATCCTTTGATGGTTGCTGTTTTTCCTTGTTGTTATAAGAGGGTCTCAGTTTTATAAGGTTGCACCGAAAAAAATAAAATCTCAGAGTGAGAAGAAAATTCCGATCAACAATTATTTTCACATTTTATTTTCAATATACGAATATTCATCTGTAAAAAAGAGGAATTTTTGTTTATATTTGACAGTTTTTTAACTAAAAGATTAATTTTAATATTTCTTCTTTGATTGAAATTATTCCTCTAAAAATGAAACAAATTTATACTAAAAAGAAGATTTTTAAGTTGCTTTTTGTTTTTTTGAATGCAACTTTAACCTGTCTAAAAAGTGACATTTAATAACAAATATAATAAAGGAAAATCCTCTCAATTAGAAAAGAAAATTTTAGTGCCGGTATATAAGAGGAAAAAATGCTGCAAAAGAAGAGGAATTCTCTAAATTTGAAAATAGTTTTTTTTCGGTGTGTTATACTCCATTTTTCGTTTTTACGAAGTTCTTTCGTCATATCGAGATGCGCATGTAAATTTTCAGAATGTCCTTCTTTTTTGTTTTTGAGTTATTAAATTTCAAAGACTGAATTGCTGCGTCGCGGACGCCTCGCCTCACGCTGGGTTCCACGCGGCTCAGTCCCACCGCGACGCAGCAATTTAGTCTTTGAAATTTAATAACTCAAAAACAAAAAAGAAGGGCATTCTGAAAATTTACATGCGCATAGGAAAAAACCTTAGCTTTCGTTTGCAATATTTTATTTTCAAATAAAACTGACTAATTTTTGGGAAATTGAAAATTAAATATTAATTATCAAAAATTGGGGTAAATTTTGAAAATATTAAAAAATAAAATTTACCATTGGAAAGAGGACGAAAAAACCTTTCTGAAACATATTCTAAAAAAATGTTCATATTAAAAGTATGTTCAGAAAAAATTCACAAAGTAGCCGGTGTTATCAAACTTGGTAAAATTGTCCCCCCTCAACCCCCTTCAAATTTTCGAAAAAGTCAAAAATCTTTTTTGGGACACATTTCTACTTGATAGAACAACAAATTCCTCGAGTTTAAATTTTTTTCAAGAAGTTGAAATTTCAACTTAGGACATTACACGTAAAATGCCTCCATGTATAAAACACTAATTGAGGTTACAAAAAAAAATATTTGCATTTTTTGAATATAGTGTAACATAAATAACAAATTTTTAATGTAACATATGGAATAAAAGATAAATTCGATTCTAATGAAGTTATTATTATAATTTTATATTTTATACATTATTTGTGACGCGACCCGAAGAAAGACACCTAAGAAGCCGAGCTATGCTAGCCGGCTAGTGAGAGGTACCCCCACTATATCGAAGTCTGCCTCCCTCCAAGCGTCACACACATACGACTCTTATATGGAAGGAGGCAGACTTCAATATGGTGGGGGTGCCTCTCACCAGCCGGCTGGCATCGCTCGGCTTCTTAGGTGCTTTTCTTCGGGTCGCGTCACATTTTTTTTATTAAAAATGTCATAATAATTTACAGTCGAATCTCGCTATAACGAGAAGTTCGGGAATTAAGTCTCCCTCTATTACGAACGCAAGAAGAGAAATATAGAACCCCTACTTTGTGACATGTCAAAATACGTATAAATAAATTTATGAAACAAATGTATTATTTCTTCCTTTTTAATAATAACTTTTCTAATAACGTAATTTATGTTTATATCAAATTTATATCAAATTTTTGAACACCCTATATTTTTTGGAGTTAAAAATGGTGCAAGAAAAAAATTATAACCCACTTTAATAATTCAAATTTAAACAGTTCAAATTTGGAGATGTAGCCTCCCCTTAAGGGGTTCTAAAAAATATATAACAAAATATACTTATAAACATTTATAAGTTAATTTTGAGAAACTTTTAAAATATAGTTCATTTATATTATAAACAGGTGTAACGTCTTGTAAACTAGAACCTATGTTTTTAGCTCAGTATTTACGTTTATCTGGTAAAGTTCTTTATATGAGCGATTCCATCTCAAGTGATCAAGGTGGAGAAAAATTTTTCTCCAATCGTAGCAAAACTTGGGGCTTTTGTAGTACTCATAGATAGTAATTTTTCACCAAAATATTTTTTTACCTAGTCCAATATTTTTCAAGGGGGAGGGGGTTAAATTTTTGGGTTTTTCAGTACAATGTTTATTTCAATAATTTTTTACTCTTAAACAATTAAACATACAAATTTGACAAAGTACATTTTGGAAAGGTTTTTTCATCCTCTTTCGATTGAAAATAAGCATTTTGAAAAAAAAATTTTTTTGACCAAAAAAAATCAAAATTAAAAATAAATTTCAATTTTTGAGGGAGATGGATACGTTTTTTTTTTTTTTTTTTAAACGAAAGCTGAGGTTTTTTCCTAAAAGGACATATAAATGATAAAGTGGGACTAGAACGTTTAAACATTGAAAAAAAGAGTTTTCTACTCGCCGGAGCGCTCTAAATCCGATTTTTAGCTCCGTTTTGGAGAAAATTCTTTTTTTCAATGTTTAAACATTCTAGTCCCACTTTATCATTTATATGTCCTTTTAGGAAAAAACCTCAGCTTTCGTTTAAAAAGAAAAAAAAATCGTATCCATCTCCCTCAAAAATTGAAATTTATTTTTAATTTTGATTTTTTTTGGTCAAAAAAATTTTTTTTTCAAAATGCTTATTTTCAATCGAAAGAGGATGAAAAAACCTTTCCAAAATGTACTTTGTCAAATTTGTATGTTTAATTGTTTAAGAGTAAAAAATTATTGAAATAAACATTGTACTGAAAAACCCAAAAATTTAACCCCCTCCCCCTTGAAAAATATTGGACTAGGTAAAAAAATATTTTGGTGAAAAATTACTATCTATGAGTACTACAAAAGCCCCAAGTTTTGCTACGATTGGAGAAAAATTTTTCTCCACCTTGATCACTTGAGATGGAATCGCTCATATATATCTAGATATAAAGAAAATATTAAAATTATAGAAAATAATTTCTACGTATTTTATTTCAATATTTCAAACTTAATATTAACAATTATTGGTTGTTTAACAAATAATTGTTTATATTTAATGATAGTAAAATTTATTACTATAATAAAACAATTTTAATATTTTAAACTAAATTATTAAATAAAAACAAAGTAACAATAAAAATCAGTTATTAAAAAATGATTGTTAAACGATAAATAATTAATACTTTATTGTTAACAACACTAATTAACAATTTGGATTATTAATTTTATTAATTAACTAGCTGTCGTACCCGTCTTCGACGGGTTTTAGTTTCTACAGATACATTCAATAGTGTGTCTACCAGTCTCGAAAAATAGGAAATAGTGGGGAATTAAATTTGACTATAGAAATAATAATTAGCTACCATTAACTATTTCATTATGAAAATATTATTATTTTAAAACAGTGATTGACTTTTTATCATTAAATAATTTATTTTTTATTAATTAAAATGCAGAAAACAATGTTTGTCAATTATTTGTAGAAATTTAATTATAGTAATATAAGTTAATCCAAAATTTCTACCAGTTTTTGGAGTTATAGTAAAGTCAAATTCGAACTAATTGTATCATAATTGCTTAAATCTAAAATAAGACCTATATTGCCAGCTGAATTTATAATTTTTCCCGATTAAATCAAATTCTTGCATGTTTCCCCTTTTTTCCAGTTTACAATGTTTTACAATGCTCAAAACATCCGTAATAGTTAAACCTAGAATTAAAATAACAAAACTTTTTACTATCTAAGTTTTTCTCCAGTAGCATAATGCAAGTATCGTTTCACAGGTATATTCTTGAGTTTCTGTAGTATTAACTTTATCATAAAAAATCTCCATTTTCAATATTTGAAAAATAATTTTAAAGCTATGAATTAATATTTTTTAATATTGTTTACCATTTTATCATTTACAATTTTTAATATTTTCGAAGTTTTGCAATTTTGACGTCAAAAGTTTAAAAGATATACATTAAAAAATAAAAAAATTATAAATTTTCAATTTTTTAAAATTTTTGAAAAAATTGAAACCTCCCGTTCTAATTAATACGTTTAAAAACTGTAAATTTATTGTTTACATATATATCACAAAAGTAATAACTGATTAATTTACTGCAATCTATCAAAATGTAAAAATTTTTTTGCCAAAAATAATGACCTATAACCAAAACATTATAATTTTATAATTAATTTTTTTAATTAATTTTTTTTATTA
This sequence comes from Leptopilina myrica (nomen nudum), assembly GCA_032872475.1. Taxonomy (NCBI): domain Eukaryota; kingdom Metazoa; phylum Arthropoda; class Insecta; order Hymenoptera; family Figitidae; genus Leptopilina; species Leptopilina myrica (nomen nudum). The sequence continues at coordinate 18,219,558 of CM065461.1, forward strand.
CATGTTATTTGGTCAAATTTTAGCATAATTTTTCCAAAAATTGTCTCTTATAAATAAATAATTATTTCGTTTCTTTTTAATTTTTCGAAAATATGTTTATACTTACATCTGAAATATGGAATAGTATTTTTTGCTAAATTATGCTAAAATGTGACTAAATAACATGCTATACTCAATTATTGATCGTTTAAAAGCAATACATTAAAAATTCTAAAATTTTAAAAATTTCGATTTTTTGAAAACATTTTTATCTTTACATCTTAATTATAGGACACAATTTTTGCAAAATTATGCTAAAAGTTGACGAAATAACATGTAACAATCAATTATAGATTGTTTAAAAGCAATTCATAAAAAAATATAAAATTGGGATATTTGCGATTTTTTTATTTTTTTTAAAATCATGTTTATACTTTCATCTTAGTTATAGGAAATTTTTTTGGCAAATCTATTCTAAAATGTGATTAAATAACGTGTTATACTCAATTATACAAAATTTGAAAGCATTTTTAAAAAATGGTAAAATTTTTGATTTTTTGAAAAAATTGAATATCTCCCGTTCTAATTAATATTTTTCAAATCTATAAATTTAAAAACCTTCCTTGGCCTAAGGTCAAACATTCTGACAAATTTGGTTTCAAACGGTTGAGCCGTTTATAAGTGATTCGCGAACAAAGATTCTGTGACATACGGACATACATACATACATACATACATACATACATACACGAAATTTTTTATTGGCATTTTTGGAATCCTGGATGCTCAAAACGAATAATTATGTGTCAAATTTTAAATTCTGAGCAATGTACAGACAAAAGTCTCATCTTATATATAGATAAAAAGTTTTAACAAATTATTGTAACTTAATGTTAAATTTAAAAGTTAATTAGTAAATTACTTAATTATTTATAATAATTATTAAATACAAGAATAATAATCTAAATTTTTATAAAATTAATTACAAGTAAATAATAATCGACATCACTATTTTTATTGTTAATAACTTCAGTAATAATAATAATTTTTCAACAATTTATAAACAATAAATATTTAAACAATGAGTTAATTAAGAAAATTACTTAAATTGTTAAAATATTTCCTAAATAGTGCAATAATTATCCATTTATTGTTTAATTATTGATTTTATTGATATTAATTATAATAATTATAAACTTTTAAACAATTTATTAACAATTAAACTTAGAATATATTGTTAATTAACAAATTGCTTAAATATTTATTAAATAATGTAAATTATACCAAATTAATTGTAAAAACTTAATAATTAATAATTTCATTGTCATTAATAACAATAACCATAATTCCTAAATGCTATTAAACAAAATTCTAATTTTTATTGTTTAAAATATATGAAAATTATAAAAAAAATGTTAAAATTAAGAGAAATCACCATTTTTGTAAAATTCAAAAAATTGGAGCTGGAAGGGGAGATCCCAGTAAAAAAAAACCTATACACGGACCGCGGAGTTCGTATACAAGCTCGGTAGCTCGTATGAGAAATATGAGAAAACTCTCATACAACCCTTTTCGTAATGAGAAGTGTATAGATGCTTGTATACGAGGTGACTTTTAAAGCATTTCTCTTAATATAACACTATTTTAAAGTAAATGTAGATAATAGAAATGAATTTTCAAAGTAAAACAAAGCTAAATTTATAAGGGAAATGAAGTTTTAAGAAAAAAAGGATAATTTTGTTCAAAAAATTTATTCACACTGAAAAAAGGTTAGAATTTGATAATTCCTTGTTGCTTTAACTTACCGACATTAGATATTTCTCGGATGCGGTAAGCACGATTTTGTACTGGCGGTAGAATAAATAAGTTTTTTCATTACTAATTAATAAATATATTATTATTTATTTATTATATAAATGTTCTTATATAAAATAATTAAATTTAATACAAAACCGTGCTTACCGCATCCGAGAAATATCTAATGTCTGTAAGTTAGAGAAACAAGGAATTATCAAATTCTAACCTTTTTTCAGTGTGAATAAATTTTTTGAACAAAATTATCCTTTTTTTCTTAAAACTTCATTTCCCTTATAAATTTAGCTTTGTTTTACTTTGAAAATTCATTTCTATTATCTACATTTACTTAAAAAATTACGCATAGCTATTGTCCGTGCTCGCTCAGTGAGCTGATAGGCGGGCGTACTTTTCCAACGTTTGCAGACCTGGGCGTGTGCCACCAATGCGCGTGAGATAAATTTTTGACAGTAACTTTTCGTTTCTAGATTTATACTGTATAGAAAACACTAAACTTGTATTCTAGAAAAAAATTACTACTTTCAGTAGAATATGACCCTTTAATATGTACACCCTGTACAAATATGTATATGTGTTTCTTAAAGAAAATTCAGTTGAAAACATTTATTTATCAGTCTAAAAAGTTTTCAAAATCAGTCGTTAAACTCTCAAATCTTCGAATGTTTTTCAAAGTATTCAAGTTTAAAATTTTTTTAATTAATTGAACTTCATCCAACTTCAACTTCATATTTGCTCCAGTTCCAGTTTCGACTTTTCCAACTGTAAAGTGTATTGATATACTTTCTGTTTTACAAATTTTTTTATTTTTCTCTCCTTTTAGTTTTCGTTTTTTGTAAACATTTTTTGAAAAATTTTGTAACCATCGCCCTGATGATGATACCCGCTCATGGGATCGAAACGTCGGCAAAATAAAGAATATTAATTTCTGGAGATCCTGTTTGGCATAATTTACTTTTCACAACATCTAATTCCGGATAAAAAGGATCAAAACTAACTTCAACTTTAGGTGTCATTTTGATTTAAAATTATAGCAGTTTCTACATTAAAGCTAATTACCCTCAAAACCCTTTGATATAAAGTTTCCTAGAAATTGATAAATTTTAAAATTTTCATGACCACCATATTGGATCCGCCATTTTGAATTTTTGAAATCTGACTTCAGTTTTGTAATAAGCGACCTCAAAAACAATAGAAACCATGATTAGCAGTTTAAATTTCTCGTTTTTTTAAAATTAATATTCTTTACTAATAATAACCTATTTTGGTTTTTATTGGTCAACTTTTAGGTCCTGTAAAAAATAGTTAACTTTAAAAATTTTATTTTTTTTAAATTTTATATTATTCTTTGAACAGTTGTGAAGAGAAACAGAGTAGTCTGGTCAAAAAATATTAATTTTCAACGACTTCACAGGAAATCTACGAAAAAAAGTTTTTTTCCTATGCAAAACATAACCTACAATTTTTTGCTTCTAAGGTCCCTTTCTTCAGATCGCGTCACATATATACTAGGAGGGCTTCGCCCCCCTGCGCGCTAACTATTTCTTATATTTATTATAATTTTTATTTTCAAATCATGTTCTCTTAATAAGAATGCATAGTATTAAGTTACAGTAATTTAACCCGTAGGTCAAAACTGCCCTTAATATTGACGTACATTTTAAAGGTAGCAGGAATTGTTTGTCGAATTTTGACGTCTAGGTTAAAACAGCCCTTAAAATGGACCTAAACTTTGAAGAAAGCGGAAAATGTTCGTCAAATTTTGACGTCTAGGTCAAAACTGCCCTCAAAATTGACCTTAATTTTGAGAATAGCAGAAATTATTTGTCAATTTTCGACATTGAGGTCAAAACTGCCCTCAAAATTGACCTAAATTTTGAGAGTAGCAGAAATTGATTGTCAAATTTTGACGTCTAGGCCCAATCTGCCCTCAACATTGACCTAAATTTTGAGGGTAGCATGAATTGTTTGTCAACTTTAGACGTTTAGGTCAATACTGCCCTCAAAATTGACATAAATTTTGACAGTAGCAATAATTGTTTGTCAATTTTTTATGTTTAGGTCAGAACTGCCCTCAAAATTGTCCTAAATTTTGAGGGTACCTAGATTTTGTAGTACCATAACAGCCTGCAAGTAAATAAAATTGTCTTTGGTATAGGCTTTGACGTCCTATTTGGCGCTCCTATGTGAGGGGCAAGCTCTGACCTGTAGGTGAAACATATAGATCAAATTTTGACGTAATGTGATGGCCCACATTTAGGCCCCTTTTAAAACCCGTAGCTCAAAAAATAGGTAAAATTAAACATGTATTTTTCTACGTTACTTATCCTCTTTTTGACCTATAGGTCAAAAAATAGGTCAAATTAGACATAAGATTTGACGGCCCTTAGAAATCCTGACTCTATTTCTGGATAATATAAAGATTGTAGGTAAAACACAAATCAAATTTGGACGTAATGTGATGGCCCACATTAAGGCCCCTTTTAAAACCCGTAGTTCAAAAAATAGGCAAAATTAAAATTGTATTTTGACATAATATAAGGACCTACGCGGGGACCACTTTTTGACATATTGGTCAAAAAATATGTCAAATTATACATGGATTTTGATGTAATGTTATTTATTCTCTTTTTGACCTATAGGTAAAAAATAGGTCTATTTTGACATAAGTTTTGACTTATCTTTTTGACCTATAGGTCAAAAAATAGGTCTATTTTGACATAAGATTTGACTTATCTTTTTGACCTATAGGTCAAAAAATAGGTCAAATTAGACATAGATTTTGACGTAATGTGAGACCGTTATTTATCCTCTTTTGGACCTATAGGTCTAAAAATAGGTCAAATTAGACATAGACGTTATTTATCCTCTTTTTGACCTATAAGTTAAAAAATAGGTCAATTTTTACATAAGTTTTGACTTATGTTTTTAACCTATAGGTCAAAAAATAGGTCAAATTAGACATAGATTTTGACGTAATGTGAGACCGTTATTTATCGTCTTTTTGACCTATAAGTCAAAAAATAGGTCAATTTTGACATAAGTTTTGACGGACCCCTTGGGATAGGGCGCCCTTACAGAATTTTGAAACGGCGGCGGCGGCGATATCTTTTTGTAATATACGTAGATATATATATATATATATATATATATATATATATATATATATAGGTAGATATATATATTAGGGTGGTTCAAAAAAATATGATTTATATATGCTACCTCAAAAAATTGTTCTTTGTAACAAAAAAAGACACGTATTTTTTTATTTTGAAAAAAATAGTTTTAGAGGTCGCGCTAGCCCATTTTAAGCAAAAAAACTGATTTTTTTCAATTTTTAACTATTTTGTAACATTATTGTGGTATTATAGATTCTTATTTTTACTATTAATTGTTTTAGTATAATGATATTATAAGTAATTAATTACATAATACAAAATAAATTATTTTTGTAGTCTGTATTGAGCTTCAAAGTTGAAAAATCAAAGTTCTTGTGAAAAAACAATTGGAAAAAACTAAAAAATTTTTAAAAATTGAAAAAAATCAGTTTTTTTTGCTTAAAATGGGCTAGCGCGACCTCTAACACTATTTTTTTCAAAATAAAAAAATACGTGTCTTTTTTTTGTTATAAAGAACAATTTTTTGATTAATATATATTAATATATATATATATATATATATATATATATATATATATTATATATATATATATATATATATATATATATGGGGGATTCCGCGTCAAGTGATCAAGGGGTCTTTTGGTGCAATGCTTATTTCAATAATTTTTTACTCTTAAACAATTAAACATACGAATTTGGCAAAGTACATTTTGGAAAGGTTCTTTCATGCTCTTTCGATTGGAAATAAGCATTTTGAAAAAAAAAATTTTTTTGACCCAAAAAAATCAAAATTAAAAATAAATTTCAATTTTTGGGGGAGAAAGACCCAATTTTTTTTTTTTTTTTTTTTTTTAACGAAAGCTGAGGTTTTTTCCTAAAAGGACATATAAATGGTAAAGTGGGACTAGAATGTTTAAACATTGAAAAAAAGAGTTTTAAGCTCTGTTTAGGAGAAAACTCTTTTTTTCAATGTTTAAACATTCTTGTCCCACTTTACCATTTATATGTCCTTTTAGGAAAAAACCTCAGCTTTCGTTTAAAAAAAAAAAAAAAAAAATTGGGTCTTTCTCCCCCAAAAATTGAAATTTATTTTTAATTTTGATTTTTTTGGGTCAAAACAATTTTTTTTTTCAAAATGCTTATTTCCAATCGAAAGAGCATGAAAAAACCTTTCCAAAATGTACTTTGCCAAATTCGTATGTTTAATTGTTTAAGAGTAAAAAATTATTGAAATAAGCATTGTACTGAAAAACACAAAAATTTAACCCCCTCCCCCTCGGAAAATATTGGACTAGGTAAAAAAATATTTTTACGAAAAATTACTATCTATGAGTACTACAAAAGCCCCAAGTTTTGCTACGATTGGAGAAAAATTTTTCTCCACCTTGATCACTTGACATGAAATGCAGATATATATATATATATATATATATCTGTATTATAAAAAGATATAAACGCTAACCTAAACGTCGAAATTTGACAAACAATTCATGCTACCCTTAAAATTTAGGTCAATTTTAAGGGTAGTTTTGACCTAGACGTCAAAATTTGACAAACATTTTCCGCTTTCCTCAAAGTTTAGATCCATTTCGAGGGCAGTTTTGACCTAGACGTCAAAATTCGACAAATAATTCCTGCTACCTTTAAAATGTACGTCAATATTAAGGGGAGGCACCACCCCCAACTTTCAGCCCATTAAATTTAAATTATTAAACTAGGTTATATTTTTTTTCTTGCACCATTTTTAACACTAAAATATATAGGATGGTCAAAAATTACCATATCTTATATGGTGGAGAAAGTATAAAAAAGTGCTTATGTTCACTTGAAACTTGTCATTCGAGAATCATCAAATTTTTAATGTTTAAAATGGATAATCCAATATTTTAACACGCATACATAGCCAATAAAGGAAAGGGAAGAAATGTTCTAACTAAGAAAAGTAAGAATCTGTATTTTGGACCATAATTGCCAAACAAGTAAGAGTAAGACACTTAGGTTCCAGCCAATAAAGACAAGTTTTATATAAAATTCATAGGGGAGAATGGGGAGTTATGAAGCACGCTTTGTTTATGAGTTGTAACTTCAAAAAGAAATTTTTTTTTCAAATTTTCTCCACTTGAATCTCTAGAGGGTCTTCAAAAATATGCTTACTGGTTGAAGAATTTGCATGAAATAAAATAAAATCGACAATTTTTTTTCAGTTGGGCTAAAAAGCTGCTTTTTCAAGTTTTTAAAAATCATGGAGAGTTGTGAAGCACTACTAAAAATCGCTAAAAATGATATTTTTTGGTAAATATTCTTTATTGAGATTTTGCATAAATCCTTTTGAATTTTAAGAACCTAATCATCAACCTAATTATCAAAAAAACTTTATAAACTAAAGGTTGAACACATTGTCTTGAAAGATTTGCAAAATATCTGCTATCGGAATGAATCCAATTACAAAACGGAGATATTAGATGAAAAAATACTCAGAGTAAGTGACATCTATCAAACCAATTACTATGCGAGATCTATGGCCGTGCTTCACAACTCCTCATGCTTCATAACTCCCCATTCTCCCCTATAATTTTTAGAAATCGATTGCCGTATTAAATCTACAATTTTGAATATTAAAAATTCTGACGTCAGATTTGTGATCAGGGACCCTAACGACCCACAAGAGACAAGATTCAAGTGAATCCTTCGCAGTGCAGACTAAGTAAAAATATAAACATTCCGACTTATTATTTACTTTCGTATATTCTGCGACTACAATGTCCAATAATAAATAATTTTCCGCGTTGATTGCCTGCAATGGAATTGTATCGTAGACGTATAAATGAACTTTCGGTTCATGAATCGGTTAAACCACTGTGGGAACAAATTCTATCCCTTCCAGTAGAAGATGTTATTTTTGGTGTCAGTGGCATGGATGCTTTCGATGCTGGCGAGTCCAAACAAATTTTTGTAGTCGAAGCTTTGGATGAGAAAAGAAGCCGTTTTAGTCCGGACAGATCGAAGAGGTCCATTTGGACAGAAGTGTAGTAGATGACGTTTCGTTCCACAGTGGGACAAAACGCTCATTTTTCGTTCAAAAAAGTCTAGAGCCCACAAATCTTGACCGATTTAAATTTCTTTTTTTTCATGAAAGGTTATAAGATTTTTAATAAGATTGTGGTCTTAATATTTTTTTAAACCTTTATTGTTATTATTAAAGTTGAAAGAATTTAATCAATTATCAGAATCAAAATCTCTCGAAAATAAATCTCTTGAGTAAGCACTAGATTTCGTTATGAAAATACAATACTTTTCATATGTATCGACAGCACAGCCGTCCTAATACAGAAACCTGCTTTTTCTGAAAATTATTTTTTCGAAATTAATTAATAATTTCAAAATTATCAAAGAACTCAGAAAAAATTGGTTAGCATGGTGGGATACGAGCCCACGACCTTTCTATTGCCGGTAGACTGCTCTGACCACTGAGCTACATAAATAAATTTTTTTTATTTCGTGCAAATAATTTATAAGCGGAGTAAAATGCTTTGAATAATCAAAGAGACTCTTTAAAGTTAAAAATAAATAGTTTTTACACCTTTTTAATTACTATAAAAGATTGTTATAAACAATTTGGCAAACTTTCTAGAGTACAGAAAGTCTTTTCTTCATTTTGCTTGAAACTTGTTACTCGGGGATTTTTGGGGTAGGTTATTTCAAATTTGAAGTTCGTTTTCAAAAATTCAAAATAGCGGATCCAATATGCCGGATAAAAAAGTTAAAAATCAAATGGATTGTCATGAAACTCATTATTTGGGAGTTTTTAAAATCGGGGAGGTCTTATAATCAATCGGTTATTTTAAAGGATACCAACAATGAGCTGACATAACTTTTTCGAAAACCTTCAAATGTTTTTAAAACAATCAACTATGTGTTTAATCAATTTTCAAAAGCGCTAAAGTAACGAACCTAATGTCTGTTATTATTCGCGTGATGTCTGTTGTTTTTTGCATGCACAGCTAACAACATTCTAATAAATCAAAAAAAATTTGTCGTCTAAAATGGATCATACATATTTTTTTCAAAAACTAAATTCATATTCGTAATCATTCAAATCCAAAAAACCCAAAGTAACAAATTTTAATTCAACTCAATCAATTTTAAAATATAAATCCGCAATATTGGATCCGCCATTTTTTATTTTTGAAAACGGACTTAAAATTTGAAATGAGCGATCTAAAAAACTCCCGAGTAATGAGTTTCATGGCAATCCAATTGATTTTTAACCTTTATATTGGCTATTTTGAATTTTTGAAAACGGACTTTAAATTTAAAATCAGCTTCCCAAAAAACCCCGGAGTAACAAGTTTCAAGCAAAATAAAGAAAAGACTTTCTATACTCTAAAAAGTTTGCCAAATTGTTTATAACAATCTTTTATAGTAATTAAAAAGGTGTAAAAACTATTTATTTTCAACTTGAAAGAATCTCTTTGATGATTCAAAAGTTATGAAGCACGGCTATATATCTCGAATAGTAATTGTTTTGATAGATGTCACTTACTCTGAATATTTTTTCACCTAATATCTTCGTTTTGTAATTGGATTCATTCCGATAGCAGACATTTTGCATATCTTTCAAGACAATGTGTTCAACCTTTCTTTTATAAAGTTTTTTTGATAACTAGGTTGATAATTAGGTTCTTGAAATTCAAAAGGATTTATGCAAAATCTCAATAAAGAATATTTACCAAAAAATATGATTTTTAGCGATTTTTAGTAGTGCTTCACAACTCCCCATGATTTTTAAAAACTTGAAAAAGCAGCTTTTTAGCCCAACTGAAAAAAAATTGTCGATTTTATTTTATTTCATGCAAATTCTTCAACCAGTAAGCATATTTTTGAAGACCCTCTAGAGATTCAAGTGGAGAAAATTTGAAAAAAAAATTTCTTTTTGAAGTTACAACTCATAAACAAAGCGTGCTTCATAACTCCCCATTCTCCCCTGTTTTACACATTTTTGCCAAAAATAAATAATAACAATAAAGGTTTAAAAAAATATTAAGACCACAATCTTATTAAAAATCTTATAACCTTTCATGAAAAAAATACATGTAAATCGGTCAAGTTTTGTGGGCTCCAGACCTTTTTGAACGAAAAATGAGAGATTTGTCCCACTGTGCGTTCGTTGGTCTGGATGTCACGGTAATCGAAATACCATCATCAGAAAACAATTCAGTTGTTCCGTGAGTCCGTGCCAGTATCGCGACCGATTGATTAATTTTGAGCATCCTTTCGTCCCACGGTAGATTATGATTCAAGTATTTGTGCGAAATCGCAGATGTATTTTCGTTCACAAGACACAAATCCCACTACTGGTGAGGAGTAGTTAAACATGAAATAAAATCATGGGGACACTTTAATAAATTTTTCAGGAGAGAATTCTTAGAAACCGTGGATGATGAAGACATATATGACAAGTTGAAGTCTCAAACGCCAGCCAAGGGAGAGAAAATCTCTTAACATCTCCTTAATTTTCGTTCAATTGACCAGCATTTCCAAAACCCCACGACTGATTTTGAAATGCTTAGAATAGTTTATAGTGGTATTACCCCAGATTACAGACGTTATGTACCATCTCACACGGTAAAAACTGTTTTAAATTCAAAGAAAGTTTTACTAAAATACTTAAGAATTAAAGAATTTGACAAGCGCCATGCCTCTCCCTCATCCAAAGAAAATGTTATCCCCTATAGCAGCGCCTAATATAAATGTAAAAACCTCGACATTATACGCATTGTTTGAGAGTTCCTTGTCGGATAGTGGAGAGGAAAATTCAGTTGTAGAGGCAAACATAAATAAGAAGAGAAAGAAAAGTAAAAAGTCAAAAACTAAGAAATCCAATCAGAATGTCGAGATGAATGCATTATCTGCTCCAACAGGGTAGTCTAGTGGTTTTGCAAGAAATAGAGCAAACCAGCCTCTTTCTATCTCAGACCGACTAGCCCAATTGCCCATCCCCATGACCAATTATGCTCAGACACAAGTAGGAGTGCCCCTCCCAGTTTGGGACCCACCAAGACGGTCAGTGCCTTTTTTATAAAAAAAATTGAAAATTATTTACAAGATTTTTAATTGGACTGACCGTTTAGGAGCTATTTATGAATTTGTTTGGAATTTCCCATTATTTTAACAAAATTTTTGGAAACGATTGACTTTTTTGGTTAATTACGTCACAAAAAACGTGTTTACTTTGGGTTTTCTTTTTTGGCATCAAAGCACAATTTGAAAGTTAAAGTAGTATAGAAAATGACGTTTATTGGCAATGCTTCTTAGATTGTTTATTAAAACAACATTTTTTTGTTAGTTGACTTTACTTTGTTATTGAAGTCAGATTCATTATTTACAGTTTTTTACGGTCGTTGTAATCAGACTAATCCAATCCCAAGTAATGAAAGTTCAGTACTGACCCAATGTTGGCACAGTACTGAATGAAAGAAATTAAAATTATTTAAGGAAAAATTTATTTTATTGTACTATTATTATATTAACCCCTTCAGTGTGTAACTAAAGTATAAAAAATGGTCCAAAAATTTGTAAGACCTTCTTGTGAATATATTTTCATGACACTTGGTACAAAGGGGTTTTTGGGGTAGCCGATTATGAATCCGGTGTTATTTTTTAAAAGTTCAAAATAGTGGATCCAATATGGCGGACACGTTATTGAAAAATTCATTGGATTTGCCTAAAACTCGTTACTCAGGGTTTTTCATGGTCGCTGATTACAAATCAAATATTAGTTTAAAAAATTTCAAAATGGACGATCGAATATGGCGAAAAATTATTTTAAAATATTTAAATAATTACGTGTTAAATTTTAAGAAAAATTTTTGGCGGGCACGATATTTGAAAGTTAAATAAAAAAACGATATAAAATTAAACTTTTGTGTCCACGTGAACATTGGTATTGACCCCTCCCCCCCCCTCGTGGACAATCTTGGACATTTGGCGAACCCCCACTCCCCTAAACTGTCCACGTGGTATATGGACGACCCCTACTGGTATGCAGTATTAGGGTCGTTCCAAAATGAGCCAAAATGCAACGAAGACGCGACGCGTCCCCATTTGATTAGCATTGAGATGCGCCGCGTCTGCGTTCGCGTCGAGTCCATTCTGGAACCAACCTTACGTCGGTAATGCGCACCTTTTTAGGCTACGGCTATGAATATGATGAATTTAATGCCGTTTAGATGTTCTATTTTCGACCATTCATCACAAAAATTTCATCATTAATATTATTTTTAAATAAAAAAATATATTAAAAAAGTTACGCAGGTTTTTTATTGCACTTCAAAAGTGTATTTATTTATTGAAGAAAGTGAATTTATAATTCGGTGCATGTAGCTCAGTGGTCAGAGCAGTCTACCGGCAATAGAAAGGTCGTGGGCTCGTATCCCACCATGCTAACCAATTTTTTCTGAGTTCTTTGATAATTTTGAAATTATTAATTAATTTCGAAAAAATAATTTTCAGAAAAAGCAGGTTTCTGTATTAGGGCGGCTGTGCTGTCGATACATATGAAAAGTATTGTATTTTTATAACGAAATCTAATGCTTACTCAAGAAATTTATTTTCGAGAAATTTTGATTCGGATAATTGATTAAATTCTTCCACCTGTATTTATTTATATTTGAACACATGTACATTCTGATAGAGTAGATTTCTATCAAAGAGATTTTCGGCAATATTCAGATTCTATAATACGAATCTGTAAAATTACGATTCTACGAAAAATCGATACGGATAAATTGATATTCGGTAAAATTAGATTTCTGGAAAATTGAAATTCGATAAAATTGACTTTCTGACAGATTCGGACGAATAAATATTCAACTAAATAATTACGGATATGTGTAGAGTATATACATAATAAATATACTCTAGAAGTGCAAAAACAACTTAAAAATTTTTTTAAAAGTTTTTTTGATTTATAAATAATTGTTGAAAAATATTTTTAAAAAGGGGAAATGTACGCTATTAATGAAATTACTGAAATAGCTTCGCAAAAGTCGTTCGCGAACGAGGCACACGAGATAGAAAAAGACACAAATATATACATATACAGTAAGAAAAGCTATCCGTCAGTCATAGGAAAGTATGTGAATCGCATAAGTCTGTCTCACTCCCATGAGTGGGATATGACTGACGTGGTAGGTTTTTGTGCTGTATATATATATATGGGACGTTTCACGTCAACCGGCCCAGAGCTCTGCCCAAAATTGTAAGCAACTAAAATAAACAAACAATATGGCAAAATGTTCGTAAACTAATTTCCTATTAATTACAAAGTGGCAGAATCCAAAATTCAAAATGGCGTCCTTACTGCCTCACCTAAAAGACACCAAAATCCAGAAAAAGAAAATATAATTATCAATTACTTTCAAAAAACGGTACAATAATGATTAGTCATAGCATATTTGAATGTTTTCAAGGTCGCTGATGACAAATCAGGTGTCAGTTTTTCCAAATTCAAAATGGCGGATCCAATATGGCGGATATTTTTTCAAAATTTTTTGATAATTTATTTAATTCGGTTGAAACTTGTCACTCGGGGGTTTTCGGGGTAGCTGATGACGAATCCGATGTCAGTTTTTCAAAATTCAAAATGGCGGATCCACTATGGCCGATAATTTTTGAAATTTTTTTTATTCGCTTGAAACTTGTCACTCAGGGATTTTTGGAGACGCTGATGACGAATCCGATGTAATTTTTTCAAAATTCAAAATGGCGGATTCAATATGGCAGATAATTTTTGAAAATTTTTTTTATTAGATTAAAACTTGTCACTCGGGGGTTTTCGGGGTCGCTGATTACGAATCCGATATCAGTTTTTCAAAATTAAAAATGTCGGATACAGTATGGCGAATGAAATCTTTAAAATTTATTGAATTTGTTTATAATTTAATTTTATAGTATTTTCGAGGTCAGTGATTATGAATTTATTGACAGATTTTTAAAATTTTAAACAGCGAATCCAATGTAAGTATTTGGGCGCTTTTTAAAAGGCCAATTGATTAAGGATTTTGTAGCTTTAAAAAAGGCTGTTTGTTATAAATTGAAAATTTTCGATAATTTGTTGGATTTAAAAAAGGCCGATTCAAATAAATTTATAAAATACATCCCAACCTTTGTAATTGTATTTTAATACTGCATAACTGCAATCGTTTGAGGTGCATTTGAATGTCTGAATATTTTCAACTGTCTTTCTGGCGTTACAATAAAAGAGTGAGCAGCTTAGATTTTTGTTACAGCAGGTTCCTGAGAAAATCTCCTTGCAAGTTTTCGCTTCACTCTTTCGTGCTGTTTTTTTGTACAAAAAAGCTGAGTATTTTGAATGTGGTTATTTGCCCATTCAAAAAGAATTTTTGCGTTTAAAATTGATTTATCTGGTGGTGCTCGCAAGCTAGCACGAGTGGCAAGTTTTAATCGAATAAAAAAAAATTTCTAAATTCATCTGCCTAATTGGATTTGCTATTTTTAATTTTGAAAAACTGACATCGGATTCGTCATCAGGGCCCCTAAAAACCCCCAAATGACAAGTTTCAAAGGAATAAAAAAAAATTTCAAAAACTATCTGCCATATTAAAACCGCCATTTGGAATTTTAAAAAACTGACATCGGATTCGTCATCAGCGACCGCAAAACCCCCCGAGTGACAAGTTTCAAACGAATAAAAAAAATTTCAAAAATTATTCGCTATTTTAAATTTTGAAAAAATGACATCGGATTCGTCATCAGCTACCCCGAAAACCTCCGAGTGACAAGTTTTAATCTAATAAAATAAATTATCAAAAAATTTCAAAAATTACACTGTTGACAAAAATGAATTTTTTTTCTGTCCCTTTAATAATTCTGGTCACTTTCGATAGATTTTTTTACGCTGATTAAGAATTTGAAAAGAAAAATACTCCAGCACGTCGAGTTTTTGAGAAAATTAGTGTTAAAAAGTGAATATACACTGTAAAAAAGAGAGTTAAATTTTAACTCCCCAGGGGATTTTATAAAAGTCGCACCCATTGGGGAGTTAATGCCAGGGGAGTTAAATAAAGACAGTTAAAATTAACACCCAAATGCTAACTCCCCATGGAAAAATAACTCGCACGGGTGTTGATGAAGACAGTTAGTAAATTAACTCTCTTTTGGAGTTGATTTTTAACTCGAAAAATTTAACTCCCGAGTCCGTTAACTCCCTACATTTTTTACAGTGTAGTATTCCTATGAATTTAACGTTTTGTTTATCACTTGTTTCACAATGTTAAGGTTATACATGGTGCTAATAAAATTTGATTAGTAACAAAATTTAATGCAAAAGAAAAAATCATTTTTAATTGCCTTATCGGAAATGCCTTCGAATTCTTCTTCAAGGAAATTGTTGGTTGTGATTCAAGCTTTCATTTGATACCAGAAACAAAATTCTAGCACCTCCTATTTTTCTGTTAATCATAATCAAATAGAGCCGAAAACATGCTTTTTTCACTTTTTAACATTAATTTTCTCAAAAACTCGACGTGCTGGAGCATTTTTCTTTTCAAATTCTTAATCAGCGTAAAAAAATCTATCGAAAGTGACCAGAATTATTTAAGGGGCAAAATTAGTGTCGGACAGTGTTATCCGCCATATTGGATCCGCCATTTTGAATTTTGAAAAACTGACATCGGATTCGTCATTGGCTACCCCGAAAACCCCCGAGTGACAAGTTTCAAGCGAATTAAATAAATTATCAAAAAATTTTGAAAAAATATCCGCCATATTGGATCCGCTATTTTGAATTTGGAAAAACTGACACCTGATTCGTCATCAGCGACCCCGAAAACATTCAAATATGTCATGACTAATCATTATTGTACCGTTTTTTGAGAGTAATTGATAATTATATTTTCTTTTTCTGGATTTTGGTGTCTTTTAGGTGAGGCAGTAAGGACGCCATTTTGAATTTTGGATTCTGCCACATTGCAATTGATAGGAAATTAGTTTACGAACATTTTGCCATATTATATTACGATGTTATTTTGTTTGGATTATTAATTTTGCCATATTGTTTGTTTATTTTATTTGCTTACAATTTTGGGCAGAGCTCTGGGCCGCGCCGGTTGACGTGAAAAGTCCCATATATATATATATATGAAGAGTGGCATGACAAAAGGGGTCAAGCAACAATTTCATGATTTTACAGGAAACAAAAATAAAACATTTAAAAATTTTCCTGGTCATTTAAGAAAAATCTAAAAAAAAACCGTTTCGAGATATTATTTCGCTTTACCAGTAGAAATACAATTTATGGAGATAAACCTACAGATTAGTGAGAAAAATAAGTAAAAGTGGACCATTTTGGGGTTACGTCAAATGCCCATATTTTCTTTTAAAATTAATTGTTAAAAAAATATACAGTTTAAAGAAAAACTGAAAAATTAGTTTGTTAATTTTGAATTGATGAATTAAATGCAAAACAGTTTGATTCAAAAAAGTTGTTTGTTTTCAAGAAAAATATAAATTAAATACTTATTTTTAAAAGTAAACAGTAACGAAATTTTCAAATTGCAATCTACAATCAGGAATATTTAAAAATTAACTCAAGAATAATATTTAGGTTGTTGAAAATTAAATGATGGATAAAACTATTTCTAAATAGACATAAAATCTTCTAGCAAAATTTAATATTATATTTAATAATATTAAAAATAAGGAATATTTTTAACCATATTAACCTATTCATAATAGTATTCATTTCTTTTGTTTTTTGACTGAATTGCATTGTAAGTAAAAATTTAGACTATTTTTTAGTCTTATTTTCATTAAAAACGAGTTTAAAAAGACAATTTACAAGAAAATCCTTTTACAGAAATGTGTAAAAGAATTTACTTGATTTGTTTATAAAAAAAATCTCAATTTCGAAAAATTGTGGCTTGACCTCTTTTGTCATGCCACCCTTCATATATATATATATATATATATATATATATATATATATATATATATATATATATATATATATATATATATATATATATATATATATATCTGTCCTTTTCCAACTCATGCTTTGCATTCGTGAAGCAGTTGTGCTTGAGCCTTATACCCTTGCTCTATAATCAGCAGTGATTCGAGGAAATCTTCGTCGATTAAGTAACGGTTCATATCGTCACATGATAGAAATGAAAAAATTAAATTATTTTCACTACAATCTATATTAAATATATTTAAAACAACTTTTTGAAATGCATAATTTACATTTAACCTCCATATTTTTAATATTAAACTCACACATACATACTCACACACATACGTACATACAAATATTAATATATAATTAATTGCACTCGGTGTTAATAACTGCTTTTAATACTAATAATATTCACCTTTTCCTTTCTCCAAAATTAAAACTGACAAACGTTGTAAGCACTGAGATCTTCAACAACGTCATATAATAGTGAGGTCAAGATTGTAAAACAGTAGAATTAGAATAATTGTAGAAAAAATGTATTATCCGAAAACAATGTAAACTCGTCAACAAAATCGTAATAGATGGGAAAATCCATGGTCCCCGCACTTTAAAATTATTTATTTAGTATAGAAAAAGTGATTGTAATTTAATTAAGATTTAATATTTTGCTTTACTTAAAAAAAATTTTATTTATTTCTTAAAAAATTAATCGGTTTGCTATTGGTATACATGTACAATGATTTATAGAAATAATAATAATATATTAAAATTGTAAATTCAAAAGAAGACAATTTTTTATGTAATATCATTTTAATAAAAATATGAAGTTTTCTAAAACCTGTTAACTATACTTAGTTCTGGTTAATAAATTAAAAAATAAAAAATTATTTTATGTCACTAAATAAATTGTTAACATAGTCCTGATAAAAATAGTATATTCTGTCAAATCTTTGAACAAAACATTCCAAATTAGTTTCAAAATTTGACTTTAGGTATCGCTCTCATTTCCAACCTCACAAAAAATGTTTAATTTCAATACGATCTAAAAAATTAACAATTTAACTTTCAAAAAAAAATGTTTGTTATACAATATGTTTCATAACTGATGTTACATAGTTCAGTTTTATTTCTGATTAAGTTTACTATTGAATGTCAGTTCTAGTAAAAAGTTTATATTACATTATTTTATAAACTTCCTATCAGGACTGTTTCAACAGACACCTTAATGTAACATTTAACTTTAAATTAGTATTTAAAATTACCTTTTTTTATTATTAAATTTCTCGACACTTCTTATAATTTGTTGAAAAACTTCGGAAAAATTAATAAAGAATTTTCTGTACTTTATAGAGTATTCAAAAAATTTACTTAAAAAATTTCATCAGTTTGGTTTAACACATCTAAATACCTTTTTCATCGTTAAATAGATTATTGGAATATGTTTTTTAAGGATTACTCATAAATTGATGCGGTTCTACTCGCTACTCTGACTACGCACTAAGACGCTATTCGCCTTTATGCTTCCAGAATTATTTCTATGGTTGTAGGACCCAGAGAAGTAAAAGGAATTGAAGATGAATGATAGTCGAGCTCTGAGAGGAAGCCCACGATTTCTCAGTGCCAATAGATGTCACTTGTTTCACTAGTTTCAATAGTATAAAAAAATTTGCTGCTGCAATCGCTGCTGCGGGCAGTGGGATTGGAGTGTGGTAATAAATATTTAATAATGGGCTAGTTTCCATTTGATGAACGCTGCGTTGGAGGTGACACTACATCGCGTTCAGTCCCATAGATTTTACCAGCTTTCCTTGCCATACTGCCAAGCATTTCCATTGAATTCTTATGAGCCATTCGTAACGATAGTGCCCATTCTTTGAGACTGATTTCGTCCTCCTAAGAAATAAAATATGAATAATAATTTATATATTATTTATATATCACTAAATACATTTTAAAAATTCCGTAGTAATTTCATGGAAATATAATAATTGGTAAAAATTTGTTTTTATTTCATTCATAAGAATTTTAGACATATTTAATAATATCCTGCTACTCTAAAAAATAGTTCATTTAAATTATTTACCCAGTTATATACAGGATAAATCGTAAAAATTGTTAAAGATTCAGGAATTTAAAATTAAATAATAATATTATGCATACCAATTAATTGGTTTAAGCATTTACATCTAAAAGCAATTTTTATTTTAAATTAACATTTACATTTACTTAATAATAAAAATTTTTTTTTATGAAACGAAAGGATATAAAACGAGATATAAAATCTATAAAAATTGCATTCGAAAGTATATTGCACTTTCAAAAGTGCGTTCAAAACATCTGCGTAATTCAATACGCTGATTACGAAAATGATAGTAAGAATTAGCCCAAATTTGATTTTTCTAGTAAAAAAAAAAAATTTTAGCAAAAGTTATAGTTCCCACCAAAATACTCATTTCATGTTCACATCAATATTTACTAAAATCTATTATTTTTCGAGAAAAATGTAAAATACCATAAAAACTTATTAAAATATGCTTCTACTCAAATGAACATCCAATATTTACAAAATTTTACATATTTTATCATTTTACATATTTTATCTTTTACATATTTTTATGCCCTCTTAACAAAAATGATTGTAAAAATAGGCGCATTTTTAAATTTCATGGAAATATCCATGAACAGTGAACCCGCAATTTTAGGTCAGACATTTTTAACATCTTGATGCGCACGCGTAACACACACTATTTTCTATAAACACCTGAAGTCAAAAATGAGAAGCATAGTATAATTATTTATGTTAGGTTGATAACAGTGCTTCAGTAGCATGGAAGGTGGGAGGAACTATGTGAGAATATTCTATCTCCCCTCTTTTCTCGTACTAGTGCGTCTAAATCGGCACTTTAGTCGAGTTTTTGGCGTAATGTGGTATAGAAAAGGCTGTTAAAGACAAAAAAGTATGTCAAGTACCATGCAAATCAATTTCTCAGACTTCACCACTATATTAGGCGTATAAAAAAATTACCAGCACCAAACTTTAGGTCCGACTATGTTTTTCTCTTGAGATACACCCTGAGGAAGAGAACCTACCATATGTCATTCTCCGCACTCGAAATTTGTTTTGTGTGCCGGTGTAAATATTAATCACATATATTTAATAGTGGCCAAGTGATTACTTTGTAAACATATTAATTTGGAACTTCTCTTTTTAGGTTTCGGAAGCTTCTTCAGCAAACATCCCTACAGGTAGAAATTCGGGTTTAAATAATAGCCTTGACATGGATAAGAATTTTGTTCAAGATTGCTGACATTAAATACCACTTGTAATGTCGTAGATTAGTTTTTTCAGTCTAATGAACAACACTTATAATTTGTGAGGATCTTTCGGAATGTGACTAGGTAGAGCCTTTAAGATTGTTGAAAAGTTACGAACGAACTCAAAATTCAATTTTAAACAGTTAGCAAAGACCTCTGCATTTTGAGATGCCCGACGAGCTGTTTTAGTGTTACCACTGTTTTTCTTGTTCCACTGCCTTCAGCTTTAGACATGTCCACCTTTAATCCCAATTTTTTCCACATATGAGCAATTCCATGTGAAATGAACGACGATTTTTCGACATTGTTAGTAATTTTTTTAAAACTTTTTTCCTTGTAGCTATTAGGATAATATATGATATTCTGAAGACGACTTTAAAAATTTCGAAAAAATTTTGGATATAGTTCCGAAAACATCCCCCCTCCGATTTTGATAAAAGTTAGTATATTTATGTAATTTGACGTGCTGATTACGAATATGATAGTGAAATTTGGCGCAAATTTCATGTTTATGTTAAAAACCATAAAATATCACCATAAAATTGTGTTTTTTTTGCGTTTAACTCATGGAAAACGCAAAATTTCAAAAATTGTTTTATACAAAAGATATAGATCTCACAAAAATACACATTTTATGTCCTTTCAATTTTTTTTCCAAAACTGTTAGTTTTCGAGAAAAATGTAAAAACCCATGAAATACCATACAAATTAATTAAAATATATTTTATCTTAAAAGAACATCCAGTTTTAATAAAATACATTTTTTGGGTATTTTGATTTCCTGATCACATAAGTGATTATAGAAATTGGTGTAGTTTCGAATTTATTTGTAAAAACCATAAAAAACACCATAAAATAAAA
The DNA here is from genome assembly GCA_032872475.1 of Leptopilina myrica (nomen nudum). Classification (NCBI taxonomy): domain Eukaryota; kingdom Metazoa; phylum Arthropoda; class Insecta; order Hymenoptera; family Figitidae; genus Leptopilina; species Leptopilina myrica (nomen nudum). The sequence continues at coordinate 18,240,627 of CM065461.1, forward strand.
GTTTATTAACATCAACTTCTAAAAACACAATATTATAAAAATTACTAATTTGAATTAAGAAAAATAGTCTAATTGACCTTGAACTTAGTACTAATAGGTATTTAATCTACACCCGACCCTCTCTAATTTAAAAAAAAACTATAAAATAATGTTTTTTGGAGCCCTTAAAAGGGTCCCCTTCTGAGTGGTGTCTTTTCGGGGCACCTGTAAAGATGGTTTTTTTTAATGGTGGAGGGGGATTGGTTCTCGGTTGGGTACCTTCTAGTACCAACTAGGAAGTCAATTTAACTCCTATTATATATTAAAACATTATATATTAGACGCAGCAGCAGTGCCACTGTGGGATAGGTGTCGTGCTAAAATGTGAATCGGATTTTGACTTTGGCTTGAGGTACATCGCCTAGGTAGAGTATACGTGCAGCACCTCCGCATACGCGTATAACCACACGGCTCGCCTACGAGCGTCACGGGGAGAGATTCACGCTCTCCAGCGCCGATGGCCATCAAGTGACCATCTACCGAGCCCGCAAAGTTGGGTAAGAACGTTTGCGGCCCTTCGGTTTAGGGCGGGACCTTTCCAATCCCTGGTCACTCTGCAGGTAACCGCCCGAGTTGGCACCACAACTCACATGTCGAAGCGCCACTACTACGTCCGTTGCCGAAGCAACAGTCTGTTCATGGACGCCCCTAGCCTCAAGCGATGTAGGCTATAACCACTGCCCGCACGAGTCCAACCCAATGACCGGAAAGAACAAGCCTTTTGGCAAGTCCCCGGGCTCGGACCGGTCCCCGTGCTACCATTTCTACTCCGGTACGAGTACCGATTAAGAGTCTTACCACCCTTGCCTCGGCAAGTTAGGTTCGACGGTCAATATTAGACCTGCCGGGCCGCCACGGCACTGCCCATCATCATCGTAAGCCAATACTCTATAAGGTAGCCTGGGACGAACCGAGTACTACCCGCAAGCATGGCACCACTCCGAGTCTCTTTTAGTCGCCTTTTACGACATGCAGCCGATCGCAGGGGGCCTATTCTGCGCCCGGGACCCCCACGGGAGTGGCTTGAGGTACAGATGTTGTACTTCAAATGCTACTGTTTAGAAGTACAGTATCTGTCGGTCGCTATGAAACAGATCCTGTACTAATTAGTAAGTACCGCCGCCGCGCTTTTTGAGTATAGTATCTGAACTATGAATGACACGAACTGAATAAAATTAAGAACGGCAACAGACACGCATTTTACACGGCTGGTGTCTGTCACAGGACGGATTCTGTGCTTTTCTTCTCTCAGTGTATAAAACATTTTTAAAAATTTTGCGTTTTCCATGAGTTAAACGCAAAAAACCACAATTTTAAAGTGTTTTTATTGTTTTTACCATAAACATCACATTTGCGCCAAATTTCACTATCATATTCGTGATCAGCACGTCAAATTACATAAATATACTAACTTTTATCAAAATCGGAGAGAGGACGTTTTCGGAACTGCACAAAAAATTTTGAACATATTGAAATTTGAAAATTGATGTACTAATTTTTTTTAATTAAGATAACTCCGGTTATTTTCAATATTTTTTCAAAATTTTTTTTAATTTCTCAGTATAACTAGTACTTTTTAAATAAATTTTTTAAGAAAAAAAATTTCATCAACTATTAAAAATTTAAAAAAAATTTATTTTTTGAAAAACACCCCCACTCCGATTTTTTATAGTGAAAGCCCAAAATAATAATAAATTTTTCGTAAAAGTTTTATAGTGGGATCGCGATAACTTTTCGAGGTTTCCACGAAAAAGTCTATGGCGCCCTGTTGAGACTGACGCGCTTACGAACATATGTCCAAGAAGTTGGCAACGCCATTTCATTTTTTGTCAATAAAATTTTGATTAAACTAAAAAACGAATATTGTGCTACATCTAGCAAACGATCACAAATATTTAGCTGAAAAAAATAAATAATAAATAATAAATATTCAAGAAAATCACATTTTTTGACTCAAAATTTTTTTGAGCATTTAAAAAAAATAGAATTTGTGCCGAATTGTTCTCCTGAGCACAATAATAAAGTATCAAAAGAATGTTTTAAAAAGTTAATTAACTATTTTAAAATAATCATAGGGGAAATTGGGGAATAGTGGGTCTCCATTATTTAACAATATTTTCAAGCTTGATCATCCAATTTTTTATTTCCAAATATTTATTTTGAGCGTTCATGTTTTTATTGATTTCACAAGGATTTTTAAGAATAGCATAGTTAAAAAAAATTTAAAATATTTTTTCTTTTTTTTGATTCGACTTTAAAAAGAAAAATTTGCATGAAATTTAAATGAAAATATAATACAAAGCTTTTTGTAAAATAAAGGATTCTGGGAATTGTAGGCCACTATTTTTTTAAAAGTATGCAGGTACATAATCACAGAAAAAAATTTGACCCATTTATGTTGCAACTCATAATGAGTCTGTGTTAAATGACATAGAACGTGGCTCCATCTACAAGGTTCATTTTTGTTGCAGCTCATAATAAGTCACTTTTCTGACTCATTTTGAGTTCAGTTTTTTTCTGTGATATTTAAATCACTCATAGAAATAATAGTAATTTAAGTAAAACAATTCTATTCATTGCAATGTATGAAATAGAGCTGTGATAAACCTGATGTAAAATTGTTATAGACTTTATTTATTGTGCTCGCTAAGCACAATTCAGCACAAATTTTATTTTTTTTGAATTTTCATTTTTGAAAAATGTTCAAAAAAATAAAAGTAGAAAAGAATTTTTTTTTATTTTTTGAAAAATTTTTAATTTTTATTCCAGTTAAATATTTGTTATCGTTTGCTAGATGTAGCACAATATTTGTTTTTAAGTTTAATCAAAATTTTGTTGACAAAAAATGATATGGCGTTGCCAACTTCATGGACATACGTTCGTAAGCGCGTCAGTCTAGATTATCAGATGAACTTGTAACTCTGTCCTTATTTATGCTTTTTCTGTTCGAAATATTCAAACAGAATTCCACAAGTTTAATCCAATCATGCAATACGCTAATTCCATGTTGTAATGAATTTCTTTCAAGTTTAACTGATATTTTTGGCATTAATTTTATTTTAAATATATTTTCTTTTCCTGTAACGTTTAAGTGTATTAAATTCTGCGTTCAACGAGCCACAAACAAATGGATTTTGTTAAAAATTGCCTGAGTTATTGCAGTTTATGTCTTTACAGTCACAGTAGTCGATTTTAGTACATGACAGTTTTCCTTCCTTTTTTAAGGCAAATTATTTCTTAGTTATGATATATGAAGTTCAGGCATTTTTCTCTCTATTTTTCCATTCAATGAATCAGTTTTTTCTACAATTTTGAATTTCGAAAAACTTATATTTAACTCTTAAACCGCACCCTGGGTGAGCGTCACCCATATTCTAGCTTTTTATTCTAATATTTCGGTTAAATTCGTAAAAATGGAGCATGTGATGATATTAGACAGTACATTTTGTACTTGACATTATGTTTTGTCAGTGACATTAGTCTGCCGAGTGTCTTTATGTCTTTAATAATTTTATGAAGTTGACGGCGAAAAATTTCTGCTTGTCTGGCACCCAATTTTTGGTTTAAGGTAATTTCAGTAGTTAAAAAATTTTTTTTTTGATTATTTAAATTAAATAAATCATTATGAAACCTATTCTCCTTCAAAATAGATGTATTGAGCTATAGCTCAATACATCTATTTTGCAAGATAATTTTTCCAAAAGATAATATCCTATTCCAACTTGGAGAACACACTTAAAAGTCCCCGGGTGTCGCACATCCATTGTGCGGTTTAAGGATGGATTCGGCAGGGTGCGGTTTAAGGGTTAAAAAAAGAAAGTCGTATTAAGTTTCAATAATAAAATTTTCTATTTTGTTTTTGGACACTCTACAAATATAGTAGTTTCTAAGAATTTTTTATTATTATAAACAATATTTAAACTAAAATTAGTAATATAAGTACTAAGAGAACAAAAATGAATTTAAATTATTTGAAATGCAAAAGTGCTTATTTAATCTTTTTCTTTTCAACATTGAATCATCCTCTTGACGTTTAAGTGACCAGCAATTTTTAAATTCACTTTATTACGAGCCTATTTGTACTTAAAAACTCGTAAAAACCGTTTTTGACGCTATAATGAAAATTTGGGGGTGTTTGGGAAATATAAATCGTACTATTCTTCCTAGTTTGTCATAACTTACAACCTCCAGTAGGTCAGAAAGAAGTTTTTTTTCGCTGTGACACAGTGTGATGGATCCAATATAGTGTACTATTTTTTTAAGAATGACCCAATTTACTCAAAAATTGTTACTCAGGGGTTTTTGGGGTCGCTGATTACAAATATGAACTCAATTTTCAAAAATACAAAATGTCTGACCCAATATGGCCATTTAAACAAAAAATAGTCCGCTGTAACTTATAAAGATTGCATGGGAAGCTTACCGGAAGCTTGCCGCAAGCTTACGTATTGTTACGTCCGTAACTTCTTACTAACGTACCTAAATTAAGTACAATACTTATGTATGTATTTTGTGTTCGATAGTATATTTTACGATTATATTTTATGTATCTCATATTATTGCATTATAATTATAATATTTTTGAATATATGGCAATTGATATTATATGTCTTATATATATCTGAATAAATTACAAATTATAATAATTCTAAGAAAAGAGAATAATATTTTAAATCATGTAAAAAGAATAACGATAGTGCATCAGTTGAACAACCTTCAAACAACTTCGCCACAGGAAGAAAGAAAAACCATCAATACACAAAGAGAGGGCTTGAAGAGACACAAAAATTAGAAAGAGAGAAAAGATTAGTCCACAGCAGCATCGAGCATAAAAAGTAAACAGGCTATGATCATCCCCACCACTATTTTGAAGAGACACAAAAATTAGAAAGAGAGAAAAGATTAGTCCACAGCTAAAAAGTGCACAGGTGTTCATAGTTACCTTGCTTTCCCACTCTCAATCTATGATTCCAAACAATGGAACAGTTTCGTATAAAAAGAGAGACAAATTAAGCAGAGATTAGAGAGTATTTTTTTGGAAATCAGCAGTATTCATCTAATCGTCAACAAGTGAACAGTCTCCCAGTATACCTTTAAACATTATTCAAAAGTGAACTCCCAGTATACCTTTAAACATTATTCAAAAGTGAACTCCTAGTAAACCTTTGAACATTATTAAAAAGTGAACTCCAAGTATTAATTTTAACATACTTCATTACAAGTGAATTATTCCCCAAGTATTAATTTGAAATCAGTTTCATTCAACGATCTTCGAAATATAACTTTTATCAATTTCCAAAAATATAAATTTGGAAATTCTTTCGAGTATCTACAAGACTCTAATATTGAAGGATCACATTCCAAATTTCGAAACATCGAAATTTGCTTAAGAGGCGACAACTGTCTGGGACTAGCAGATATTTTTCGGAATACAATACACTATTTCATTAGTGTAAACACCAGCACAAATACTCCACCATTAAGGACAACAATTAGGCGGTCCCTTTTCGTCTAGTGCTCATCACCACGCAACATTGGATTACAAGATAATTATCACACCACAAGTAATCGTTATTCTTTAAGTAAGATTCATAATTTTGTACTCATTGTATTTTTGTCAACTCTTTTCTTTCTTGTTGGTTTTAGTTAAATTATTATCTCACAACATTTAGTAGGCTCATTGACTTATCCTCATCCCAAATTAGATTCATTTATGAAACTAATTTAAAACGAGGAACGTTAGGTATATTTAAAAAGGATTCTTGTTTTGACGTAACAGTATAATCTGACGTAGTACTGTTTAATTTTTCTTTCTCAAAATTTTGCGTATTTTAAGACGTAATACCAAAAACCACGAATTTAAAGTTATTCTTATGGAATTAAAAAATCCTCTATTTCACCTTAATTTTCGTAATCAGCGCATAAAAAATGTCACATTAACGTATGTTAACATACAAATTACCAAGTTTAATTAAAATCGGAGATACACCTTATTTGAAAGTATATCCCCAGACTTAGGTAAAATAAGTAAAAAACCTCAAGTGAAGAATCACTACACAAAAATTGAAGGAATTCAAATTTTAAAAGTTCTCTCTTTTCGGAAATAGTAAAGCGAATTCCTATTTTCATATTTTTATAAACTAAAAATTTGAGATTCATCAATGTTACATTGTATGTATTTAAGGGGAAGCACCATCTCCTATTTTAACCCCTTTAAATTTTAATTATCGAAGAAGGTTACATTTTTTTACATCATTTTAAACACAAAAACATATAAGATGGTCAAAAATTTAAAAATTAAATTTTTGAAGAGGTTAATATTTTTATCTTTTTTTACGAAAATTTATGAGCTGACTGCAAAAGCATAGTTACACATTTGTCTATTGACTTATTTTCAAGAAAAAAATTATAAAAAACTTATTCAAATAAAAATCAGACAGAGAAGCAGGCGCAATGCGTCTACATCATAGGATTTCGTTGCCTAAATGACTAAAATGATGATAATGATAATGAATGAATAAAAAAAAATAATACAAACTATGAGTTTTTACTTTCACTCAACAACCAATACCTTAACAACAGTTGTTATGACAACCATTGCCATAGTATAGCGGTTTTCATTGCAACGGTTGTTATGGCAAACATTAACATAGCAACGGTAATAACTTAAGTCGTAATACTTAAGACCTTCTTATACCAAAGACGTAAGAATTAGGACTTAACCCATTAACGCTTGAATGCACTGAATTTTTAGGCTGACTTCAAACTTAAATATTTTCTAATAAACTTAAATATTTTCTCTTTGACAAATAATTTTTTTTGCATTAAAGTGTCCTCTATCCGAATATGATATTAGAAAATTCATAAAAAATTGTTTAATAATATTTTTTGCATTAAATTAAGAAATTGCACGATTTATTTAAGGTTTTTTATTACAAATTCCAAAATTTTAAAGTCAAAAAATTTTTTTAACAGCTAACATTAACATAAATCATGCACTCGATTGTTATACTTTTAATAAATATATTGACTTTTTGAATTTAATCATTTGATTTTTCAAAATGGCGCGTAAAATCTCATAAATTTTTGAAAATTTGAAATTTGATGCTCGATAGGGTAGAGAGGGTAAAAAAGCCACTTTTTTACTTTTGGTACTATAAAATCGAAATTTGAATTTCTTTTTTCAAATTTCAAATTGTTACTAAAAGTTTAGTTATTGAGCTTCAAATTCCTTGTAGAACATTTTTTTGTATTCCGTGAAAGGACAAAGTTATAAGAGTATCACGAAAGTTCTGCATATGGCTTTTTTGCACCACTTGGTGGGGTGAAAAAGCTATTTGGTGATTTTGTCAAAATATTTTGTTACCAAATTTTGTAATTTTATATTTTTCTTTTATCTGCATAACAAATAAATAATTTAGAAACGTTTTTAGCTTCCAAAATTATATTTTATGTTAAGTTTACCTACTTTTAATTCACAGTCAGCGAAACAAATCTAAACAAGCAGTTAAAAAATACAAATTACAATAACAATTATAATTTTTTCATTATTTTTATAAAATAAATTTTAATACAATTTTTTTATAAATATTTTATTATATAAATATAATAAAATGCAATAATTATTATTAGCATAATAGTTTCATATTATTAGATCCGCTATTTTGAATTTAGGAAAACTAATATCAGATTGGTGATCAGTAACCCCAAAAAACCCCCGAATACGGATTTGTAAGTGAATCCAACCAATTATTAAAATTTTTGTCGACATATTGGATCCGCCATTTTGAATTTTGGAAAATTAATATCAGATTCGTAATCAGCGACCCCATAAACCCCCGAGTACGGAATTGTAAGAGAATTCAACCAATGTTTGAAATTATCGTCCGCCATATTGGATCCGCCATTTTGAAATTTGGAAAATTAATATCAAATTCATAATCAGCGACCCTGAAAACCCCCTAGTAAACATTTTCAAGCCAAAGTTTAAAAAAATGTATAGGGTAGAGTGGGGTAAAAAAGCCAATGGTGGAAAAAAGCCATTTGGCTCTTATTTTGAAACTATTTAACTATTTTACCAGCCGTTTGAAATATAAGTTTAATTAAGTAAAACTCAACGTTTGATTCTAGTTTGGCTGTCGTGTCGATAATATTATAGTTGTTATTGTAATTTTTTTAACTGCTTGTTTCGATTTGTTTCGATGACTGTGAATTGAAAGTAGGTAAACTTAACATAAAATATAATTTTGGAATCTAAAAACGTTTCTAAATTATTTATTTGTTATACAGATAAAAGAAAAATATAAAATTACAAAATTTGATAACAAAATATTTTGACAAAATCACCAAATAGCTTTTTCACCCCACCAAGTGGTGCAAAAAAGCCATATGCAGAACTTTCGTAAAACTCTTATAACTTTGTCCTTTCACGGAATACAAAAAAAATGTTCTAGAAGGAATTTGAAGCTCAATAACTAAAATTTTAGTAACAATTTGAAATTTGAAAAAAGAAATTCAAATTTCGATTTTATAGTACCAAAAGTAAAAAAGTGGCTTTTTTACCCTCTCTACCCTATCGAGCATCAAATTTCAAATTTTCAAAAATTTATGAGATTTTACGCGCCATTTTGAAAAATCAAATGATTAAATTCAAAAAGTCAATATATTTATTAAAAGTATAACAATCGAGTGCATGATTTATGTTAATGTTAGCTGTTAAAAAAATTTTTTGACTTTAAAATTTTGGAATTTGTAATAAAAAACCTTAAATAAATCGTGCAATTTCTTAATTTAATGCAAAAAATATTGTTAAACAATTTTTTATGAATTTTCTAATATCATATTCGGATAGAGGACACTTTAATGCAAAAAAAATTATTTGTTAAAGAGAAAATAATAAGTTTATTAGAAAATATTTAAGTTTGAAGTCAGCCTAAAAATTCTGTGCATTCAGGCGTTAATGGGTTAGGACCTTCTTATACCGAAGTCTCACTATAAGACTTAAGGCTTAATACATTAAGTCTTACTTAGGTCTTAAGACCTTATACCAAAGTCTCGCCGTAAGAGTTAAGACTTAATACATAAGACTTAAAAACTACGTTGGGATTAACAAAGGAAGCAAAAATATTGGTGACTATTTACAGAATTGAAAAAAATTATCAATTTCGTTGAAAAATCAGAAAAGTACTTAAAATCTTAAATGTGGGTCTAAAATGTTAGAAAATTTCTAGGCGACCACAATTTGTGAGATTAGGTACACTAGAATTTTCGGGGTCGCTGATTACGAATCTAATGTCAGATTTCCGAAATTCAAAATGACAGATCCAAAATGGCGAATGTATTTTTAATTCATCAGATTCGCTTAAAACTTGTTACTCGGGTAGTTTTCATGATCGCTGATAACGAATCTAAAGTTCATTTTACAAAATTCAAAAACCTCCGAGTAACGGGGCTTTTTGAGTTCACTGATACTATTATTGATTTATACAGTATATGTAATATTTAATAAACCTATTTGTAATTTTTATAATTTTAAATTCGAATAAGCGACCACAAATAAATTCAAAAAACAAATTTCAGTCAAATTCAATTAATTTCTATGAATTTTTGAAAAATTTTCTGAAAGGATAATCTGATATTCGAGCCTGTTTTGAAAGGATATTTCGGGATTTTATAAAGTTATAAAGTAACATATAATAACATCAAACTTTTTTACATCTTTTTATTACTATTAAAAATTGTTAAAAAAATTATTTCACTTTTTTCAACTTGCTATAGTTTTAGATATTTACAGTTAATGCTTATAGCAAAAAAAGAAGTAGGAGGCTGGTGTAGGTGATATCATTCATTGGTGTTGTCTAAATCCTGATTCTCACAGCGTGGAGGTACACGTTTTTTGGAAAATATTTTTTTTAACTTTTTAAATTGTTTATATTTTTTGTTTGTTTTTATATTTTTTAACGAAAACGATTCTTATGAAATAAGAACTTATTGATTATGCCAGCAATGTAATCAATACTTTTGCAAGCTGTGTTTTTCAGTATCACACGGCAAAGATACATTATTAAAGTAAGTAAACGTTAAAAAAAATAAAATAAAAACAAGTTGTTTATTCTATGAACATTTAGCTTCCTCAATATAATATACACCAATGTCCCAATTATTTATTGTATAATAATTATTTTAAAGTAAAATTTTAACAATCTCAAGAATTTCAAAATTTTACCTTTTTTGAAAAATATAAATAGCGATTACTTTTATACATTCCCTGGCGAATTTGGTTGACCAAAGTCTAAGCCACTTTGATTAGGTTTCGATCGAGGTTTGATTAGGAGGTAAATTTCGCTAGAAATTGATGAAAAATGATAAATAATGAAAAATTAGCCATTTTTCAGTTGATTTCTGCAAGAATTAAATAAAATTATACTTTATTTAATAAGTGATACATCTACATTAATGATGAAATATGATAAAAAAATTAATTTTGAAAAAATTGTGTAAAATTTTTTTTTCAGATATGGGGCATTCCACGTCAAGTGATCAAGGGGTCTTTTGGTGTAATGTTTATTTTAATAATTTTTTACTCTTAAACAATTAAACATACAAATTTGAGAAAGTACATTTTGTAAAGGTTTTTTCATGCTCTTTCGATTAGAAATAAGCATTTTGAAAAAAAAAATTTTTGACCCAAAGAAATCAAAATTAAAAATAAATTTCAATTTTTTTTGGGGGGGGGAGAGACCCGATTTTCTTTTTAACGAAAGCTAAGGTTTTTTCCTAAAAGGACATATAAATGAAAAAGTGAGACTAGAATGTTTAAATATTGAAAAAAGGGTTTTCTACTCACCGGAGCGCTCTAAACCCGGTTTTTTAGCTCCGTTCAGGAGAAAATTCTTTTTTCCATTGTTTAAACATTCTAGTCCCACTTTTTCATTTATATGTCCTTTTAGAAAAAAACCTCAGCTTTCGTTAAAAAAATCGGGTCTCCCCCCCCCAAAATGAAATTTATTTTTCATTTTAATTTTTTTGGGTCAAAATTTTTTTTTTCAAAATGCTTATTTCCAATCGAAAGGGCATGAAAAAACCTTTCCAAAATGTACTTTGTCAAATTTGTATGTTTAATTGTTTAAGAGTAAAAAATTATTGAAATATTCATTGTACTGAAAACCCTAAAAATTTAACCCCAAAAATTTAACCCCCTCCCCCTCGGAAAATATTGGCCTAGGTAAAAAAATATTTTCACGAAAAATTACTATCTATGAGTACTACAAAAGCCCCAAGTTTTGCTACGATTGGAGAAAAACTTTTCTCCACCTTGATCACTTGACATGGAATGCCCCATATATATGTGACAGTCCATGAGAAAACGTGCCTTAGCTCCCGAATGTAAATTTTCCGGGAAACGAATTAGAAGCTGGGCCTTCCTGATTGGTTCAAATCATGCCCATGTTTGAACATTTATAACAATAAAATCAATATGTAAAAAGTATTTTATATTTTTGTACCTGAAAGAGGAACTCAAAATCTATTAAAAACCAATAAAAATTCGACATTAATTTTTTGGGAGCTAAGGCACGTTATGTCGTGGACCATCACATATATATTATAAATATTCCAAATACTTTAATAGCTAAAGAACGTTATTATTTATATTAAATTTAAATATTTTTCTTGTCCGCCATATTAGATCCGCAATTTCGAATTTTAATAAACTAAGGTTATATTCGTAATCAGCGACCATAAAAACCCCCGAGTAACGAATTTTAATCAAATCCGATCGATTTTTAAAAAAGTAATCCGCCATTTTGAATTTTGGAAAACTAAAGTTATATTCGTAATCAGTCACGGTGCGACTAGTCAAAATTAAATAAAAAATGATATTACCTTTAATTTTTTTGTTGATTCTGTATCCTAGCCCTATATAGACAAATCTTATGAAGAGACGAAAATCGTAAGTTTAGCGCTTTTTTGTAATGACGTCAAGTACATTATTTGATAATTTTTTCATTTTTCAACATATTTTATATAATTTTAAATATGGGACGTTTCACGTCAACCGGCCCAGAGCTCTGCCCAAAATTGTAAGCAACAAAAATAAACAAACAATATGTCAAAATGTTCGTAAACTAATGCCCTATTAATTGCAAAGTGGCAGAATCCAAAATTCAAAATGGCGTCCTTACTGCCTCACCTGAAAGACACCAAAATCCAAAAAAAGAAACTATTATTATCAATTACTCTCAAAAAACGGTACAATAATGATTAGTCATGGGATATTTTAATGTTTTCGGGGTCGCTGATGACGACTCCGGTGTCAGTTTTTCCGAATTCGAAATAGCGGATCCAGTATGGCGGATATTTTTTCAAAATTTTTGAAAATTTATTTAATTCCCTTGAAACTTGTCACTCGGGGGTTTTCGGGGTAGCTGATGACGAATCCGATGTCAGTTTTTCAAACTTCAAAATGGCGGATCCAATATGGCCGATAATTTTTGAAATTTTTTTTTCTTTGTTTGAAACTTGTCACTCGAAGTTTTTTGGAGTCGCTGATGACGAATCCGATGTCATTTTTTTATAATTCAAAATGGCGAATAATTTTTGAAATTTTTTTTTATTCCTTTGAAACTTGTCACTCGGGGTTTTTGGGGTCGCTGATGACGAATCCGATATCAGTTTTTCGAAATTCAAAATGGCGGATCCAATATGGCGGATAGTTTAAAAAAAATTTTTTTTTATTCGTTTAAAATTTGTTTCTTAGGGGTTTTCGGGGTCGCTGATGACGAATCCGAAGTCAGTTTTTCAAAATTCAAAGTAGCAAATCCAATATGGCGGATAATTTTTGAAATTTTTTTTTATTTTTATTAAAATACAATTACATAGGTTGCGATGTATTTTATAAATTTATTTGAATCGGCCTTTTTTAAAGCCAACAAATTATCGAAGATTTACAAATTATAACAAACAGCCTTTTTTAAAGCTACAAAATCCTTAATCAATTGGCCTTTTTAAAAGCGCCCAAATACTTACATTGGATTCGCTGTTTTAAATTTTAAAAATCTGACATTATTTAGAAAGAAGAAGACAAAAGATATTATAAAAAGATATAGGTCTGCTCGAGTACCTGACCTATTGTTCGATGGGTTTCTTTTAACCAGTGGGCAGTCTATTGTACATGCACGTACAAAAATATATATATTTCAGAAAGAGTAAGATATTTGTTTTAAATTCGGTAGAGGATAGAAACATAATTTTTTTACTAGTCTTATACTTTTTTATCAGCTTAAAAGATAGTGAGTTTTTTGAAATGAAAGTAAATCAGTTAAAGTGATTTTTTTTCAATTATAGAAACTTAAATTTTGTTTGACTCAAAGTAAAAATTTTTTATTGTAAGTGATTGTATAAGTGACTAAAAAATATAAAGGTTATGAATTTGTATGTATGTAATAGATGTATCGAGCTTCTATGTAAGTAATGTTTTTATTATTAAAATGTTTTTTTTTAATTTGTTTGAAATTTAAGTGGCTTTTGAATGAAGGAGTTTTTTTCTGTTTATTCATTTTGTAAAATTATTATTAAAATAATGCTATTCGTCAGGAATAGATATTTAAATGTAATTTCTGTAAAATACTATATTTGTAATTTCGTTTAAATAGTAAAAAGTTAATTTTTTCAGTTGATTTTGTTATTATTTTATTATTTAAAAAGTTATTGGTTAGGAATAGATGTAAAAATGCAACTGTTATAAAAAAATAATTTTTTGTTTTCGTTTAAAAATTAAAAAGTTATCTCCACTTAGTAAATTAAATTTTTTTTTACATTTATAGACAGTAAAATTTTCTTTTCTTGCAATTTTTATATTTTTCTATGATGAGAAATTGTCTATAGATATATTTCATAAAAGTGATTTACATTTTGTAATTTAAAGTTGTGTTAATTTGGAAATGATTGTTGAATGATGAAAACTGGAAATGAAAATTGGAAATGGAAATTAGAAATTGAAATTAGAAATGGAAATTGGAAATAGATATTGAAATTGGATACAAGGGAGTTGAAAATAATGAAAAAAGACAGAATTCGAAATAATTTTAGTTGGAAATGGAAATGGACATTTTGAATTAAATTGTTCCTACTAAATGTTTCATCTTTTTTTAAAAATAAAAAAGACGTTATTTATTTTAAAGTTTTTTTCACTATATTTGTTACAATTACGATGTAGAACCATGGCTAATAAAAAAGGATTAGTTAATTTAAGTGATGAAAATTATGGTATAATAGATAATAAAAACGCAATGGTGAATAATGATCATATGCATGAATTTTAAAAGCTTTGAGAAAGACAATCAAATTTGTTTTATAACCTGCAAACCACTTTATGTTTACAAGCGCTTGATCTGATAGTTCCAATCGAAAAAAATAAGAGGCACATTTAAATACTTTTTAGTGGTTCTTTTAAATCTGGTCACTGGATTTGCACGTATTATGATGGAACAAGACTTCATATTTTTGACAGTCTAAACAAAGCTCTTTAAATAAGAATCAAATGAACTATTTAGTTAGATTATCTTTATTCTTTAATGAAAAGCCGAATACTCTCTATTATAATTATTGTCAAATGAGAAATCATTTGAATTTGATATTTAAAAACAAACATTTAAGTCGTTTTCCGACAAAATATTGTGTTGATCCACGTTTGATTGTTAAGTATGATTAAGAGGGTCTTTTGAGTGATTCAGTTAAAGAACTCCCATGTAGAAAAATAAACCCTAATAAAATTATTGATCAAGAAATTCCTTGTGGAAGAGTGTTAAATAATGCAAAGGTAATTAATAATCATTTAAAGACGCAACAATATAGTGCTTTACTCAAATTCAATAGTAAAATTAAAAATATATTTCATTTAGATAAAGTAGACGTTTCCTCTCAAAAAATTGAAACAAGTCAGTTTGAGTTCAAACAACAACAACTCCTATTCCTTTAATAACAAATGCACATAATAATGTAAAGCAAACAAATTCTTTATTCAAAACTGTCTGAAAAAGAGCAGTGGAAAATCAAAGAAATTATCGTGCCAAACAAACATAAAAATTAATATTATTAATCATTCAGACGAAGTAGATGTTTCATCTGTAAAAATAAAAATCAGGCAGAGAAGCAGGCGCAATGCCCCTACATCATAGGGTTTCGTGGCCTAAAATGACAAAAATGATGATAATGATAATGATAAATAAAATAAGCTCTTTGTTTAATGACTCTAAAAATGTTAATTCTAATTAATCTATTGATTTAATAAATACATTTAGTTTACAAAAATCAATTGTTCCTCTGCCAAGCATATCAAATGACAAAATTATTAATGAATCAAATTCTAATGAAAATTATCTGGGAATAATGAATTATTATTGTAATAATTATCAAGCAAAGCATTTTACAGATGAAAGAGTCAGTGACAAAAAAGACACTTTTAATTATTGTTGTGGTCATGGTGGTATTATATTGCCTTCTGTGCAATATCCAGAAGACTTAAGAATATTGCTAGAAGGACAATCCAAAATCAGGTCATTTTAAAAAGAATATAAGATTGTATTACAATTCTTTTTTTGCAACTTTAAATACTAACGTAATTAAGTTTAATAACAGAAGAAGAGGACCATTTTGTTACAAAATTCAAGTTCTAATTTATTACCAAATTAATAGGGTTTTATATTCTGATAAAGTTAAAGACCCATGTTTTAGTCAATTGTATATTTATGATCCTAAAGAAGCAATTCGTTATAGATTAAAAACTAACGAAAATTTGAATGAAGAAGTTTTACAAACTATAGAAAATATTCTGAGAACTTCTATTGCATTCACAAAATCTTTTATGATGATGTCAGAAATAATTAAAATAGAAACTGAATTAGCAAGACAAAAAAAGAAAAAATTCCTGAGTTACAATTGTTGTTTACGTTAAAAAAAGGTTTTGACAAAAATAGATACAATTTTCAAAGTTTTAATGAAATTGCTGCTATTTTTAATACAAATTCCGAAGGAGAAATACCAGAATCTTATGTAACGGTTTATAATAAGTCTACAAAGGAATTAAAATCAGTAAGTAATTTAGATCCAAATGTTGAACCGTGAATTTATCCCATATTTTATCCACTCAGAAATAAAGGTTATAATCTTAATATGATTCGTAGTGATAGTGCTATTAGAAGTAGAAACCATACTATTTCTCAGTCTGCCTATTGTAAATACAAAATAGCTATTCAAGATAAAGAATTCAATCAATTTTTATATGGGGAAAGATTATTTCAACAATGGGTTGTTGACAATTATATGAAAATAGAGAAAGATATATTAAGATTTTGTGCAAACAATCAAGCTCAATTAAGAAGTGAAATATATCAAGGGCTAATCGATTATATTTACAAAATCATGAGTTAGAAAAGAATGTACATGTTGGAAAAATGCTTATATTTCTATCATATTACGAGGTGATCCTATAAAAAAGGATCACCTCGTAATATGATGCAGCAATATCAGAATGCCAGGGCTATTGTTGGTCGTCATGGTAGACCAGAATTATTTATTACAATTACGTGTAATCCAAATTGGTAAGAAATACAAGAAAATTAATTACCTCATCAAACTGATTCTGATAAACCTGATACAGTAACTAGAGTTTATGTCTTAAACGTTAAACATCTTTTAACAGTTATTGTTGACAACAAGTTATTTGGAGAAGTGAAGTCTTATGTTTATGTTATTAAAATTCAAAAGCGAGGATTGCCACATATTTATTTGTTTGTTATATTGAAAGAAAATTCTAAATTATTTACAGTTGACAGTGTTGATCGTTATACTTCTGCAGAAATTCTGAATGAAAATAGCAATCCTTCTTTGCATAAAATAATTATGCAAAATAACATTCATGGATCTTGTGGAGATTGGTGTTTAATTGATGGTTCCATATTGTCCTATACTTTCAGAATTATGTAATTGTCATATAAATGTGGAAATAGTTTAAAGTATCAAATCTGTTAAATTATTATTATCACAAATGACAATGGTGAGGTGACTGTTGATCACAATGAAATTAATCATTATGAAGAGAATAGATATGTAGGTCCTCTTGAGGCAGTTTGGAAAACTTTAAGTAAACCATTGGGGACAAGGAGCCATAGTATTAATCGTTTACCCATACATTTACCAAATGAACAGAATGTTATTATTCGTGAAGGGAAAGATAATAACAGTGTTTTACTTGATTTGCAGAAAAATACAAAATTGCTCGATTTTTTAAACTTAATGAATGTGATATTTCTGCTCGACAGTATTATTATTCAGAAATACCAGAACATTTTACGTGGGTAACGAAATCTCTTTAATGGAAAAAAAGAATTCGTAAAGAAAAAGTATTTGGAAGAATGTATTCAGTTAATCCATGTCAATTAGAGTTATTTCTCCTTAGATTATTGTTGCTAACAGTAAAAAGAGTAACTTCTTTCCAAAGTTTAAGAACAGTTAATGGAGATATTCATGAATCTTTTACATCTGCCTGTTTAGCATTAGGACTCATAGAAGATGATAGTGAGTGGATGAGGACAATGAAAAAAGCTACCTTATGGATGATGCCTTATTCACTTCGACAATTATTTATAAGAATTCTAATTCATTGTCATCTTGTACATCCGGAAAAACTTTGGGAAAAATTTAAGGGTCAAATGCCAGAAGACTATTCAAAACTTGACAATATTGATGCTGAAAAAACAGCTTATAAAAATATAAAATCAATGTTATTAAATGAAGGATATTGTCTAACTGATTTTCAGGGATTATTAGACATTAATAAAGATTTATCTGCGCAGGTTGATGATGTAAATATTTTTGAACATATCAAGATAGGAGAGTAAAGTTATAATAAATTAAACGTTGAACAAAAAAATATAGTTAATTATATACTTGAAGTCATAAAAGATTATTTTTAATAGTTCTAAATGCTAATATATTAATGGTTGTGGAGGATCTGGAAAAACTATATTTTTGCAATATAGCTTTTACAGGTATAGCTGCCACTTTGCTTCCAAACGGGAAAACTGTTCATAGTTTTAGGCTTACCTGTTCCACTCTACAGTGATTCATCTTCAAATATTAAAGTTCAGTCAAAAAAGCACTTTTTAAAATATTGATGTTTCTATTTGGGATGAAGCACCAATGGCTCTAAAATATGCCTTAAAAGTTATTGATAAGTTATTAAGAGACATACTGAAATCGAATGAAGTTTTTGGTGAAAAAATTGTTATCCTAGGAGGAGGTTTTCCACAAATTTTATCGATAAAAGAACAAGGAAATAATAAATTTACTAATAAAAAAATAGTAAATTATGGAAACATTTCCGAAAGTACACATTAATAGAAAACAAGTTGTTCATTTCATGACCATTTAGCTTCCTCAATATATATTATTATATATAATTTTAAAAGTTAAATAATTATAATAGTTTATTAAATATAATTAATAAACCGGGTAAACTACCCTGAATAAATATTAATTATTTAATTTTTTATTATAGAATAATTATTTTAAAGTGTTATGATAAAATGTCAAAAAATACAAAATTTTAATTTTTTGTGAAAAATTATATTTATTAATTCCATAAATTTTCATAAAATATATACTTTATATACATGAATCGATTCGTTTTCATGTCAGGAATGCAATTTTGACAAGAATTAATAAAAATTTTAATAAATAAAGAAGTTATTTCAAAAAATAAAAAAATTCATTTTTTTCGAAAATTAAAAAATTGCTAAAAAAATTTTATTTTTAGATATTTTTGAAAATCCTTCTGTCTGATTCAAGATATTCGTGACCGTAATACACCTACAAAATTTTATCAAAATCCATCAAGATGTGTAAGAGAAAATTTGTCCACAAGAATCGGTGACATACACACACACACACACACACACATACACCCACACACACATACACACACACATACATACACACATACATCCGGACATTTGTTCCTCTCGACGAATTATATATACTACACTTGAAAATTTGTAAAAATAATTGATTTTAAAAAATTCGGAAATCGACATCACTATAAGGCTTCCTTTATGAGGAAGCAATATGAGAGCTTTACCAGAGAAATCAGAATTTGTAGATTTCCTACTTAATGTTGGTAATGGTGAATTAAATGATATAGATGAAAACATCTAAATACCAGAACATATTATTCAACAAGGCAATATAGATATTGCTGAAGAAATGTATGGTCATTTAATACAACAGTATAAATTTAAGGAGTTGTCGAGATGTGCAATTTTAGCACCTAGAAACATTGATGTTGATGACACTAATAAGAGAGTGGTGCGTCTCTTAGACAGTAAAGGTGAAAAAATATATAAAAGTATTTATACTACTGAAAATTGTGATAATGGAAATTTTTCTGAAGCTTTATTACCAGAATATTTAAAACTCTCTCCACCTTCGTTACCACCACATGAATTATATTTAAGAATGAATTCTGTCGTAATGCTTATTAGAAATCTTAGTATTAATGAAGGATTATGTAACGAAACAAGGTCAATTATTTTAGACTTGTCACATACTGTAATTAACTGTCAAAAATAAACGGGTGTTAAAAGTGGAAATATTGTTTTTCTACATCGAGTAACATTATATTGTAAAAATTTATATCCGTTTACTTTTAAAAGAACACAATTTCTTATAAAATTGGCTTTTGCAATGACCATGAACAAATCTCAAGCACATACATTTAATCATTTTTGCTTCCTCATAAAGGAAGCCTTATAGTGATGTCGATTTCCGAATTTTTTAAAATCAATTATTTTTACAAATTTTCAAGTGTAGTATATATAATTCGTCGAGAGGAACAAATGTCCGGATGTATGTGTGTATGTATGTGTGTGTGTATGTGTGTGTGTGTGTGTGTGTGTGTGGGTGTATGTGTGTGTGTGTGTGTGTATGTCACCGATTCTTGTGGACAAATTTTCTCTTACACATCTTGATGGATTTTGATAAGATTTTGTAGGTGTATTACGGTCATGAATACCAAGAATCAGACAGAAGGATTTTCAAAAATATATAAAAAAAAATTTTTTTTCAACATTTTTTTAATTTTTAAAAAAATTAATTTTTTGGTTTTTTGAAATAACTTTTTTCTATATTAAAATTTTTAATAATTCTTGTCAAAATTGCATTCCTGACATAAAAACGAATCGATTCATGTATATAAAGTATATATTTTATCAAAATTTATAGAATTAATAAATATTTTAATTTTTCACAAAAAATTAAAATTTTGTATTTTTTGACATTTTACCATAACACTTTAAAATAATTATTCTATAATAAAAAATTGAATAATTAATATTTATTCAGGGTAGTTTACCCGGTTTATTAATTATATTTAATAAACTATTATAATTATTTAACTTTTAAAATTATATATAATAATATATATTGAGGAAGCTAAATGGTCATGAAATGAACAACTTGTTATTATTGTACAACCATTATTTGGTTGTCTTCTATTTTAAAATATAAATTTTTGGAAAGAAAATAATGTTAGGTTATCTAAATATGTAACAAGATATACATAAACATTTTATCTCCTACACTTAAGTAAGTTAGTTCTCAGTATAGCAAAAACATAATTAAACATGAAAATAAATATAATAAACGTCTAATACAACTAATAAGAACAGAATTACATGAAAAAAAATTAATAAAAAATTTTTACGTTTAAAATGTAACATAAAACATATAATAGTGACATAAACTTATATAATTATTTGATTAGCTGAATTGTTTTGAAAAAATATCGAGGATCTTAATATAACCTTGAAGAAACATTAACCTTTTTTATGAACGTTTAATAAAAAATAAATAAATATTACTTAAGTTCCTTCCGTTGATAAATTTTCTATTCAGCGTTTCCTTTTTCTCACTTTTTCTTTTCTTTGTTGCTTCCTCATAAAGGAAGCCTTATAGTGATGTCGATTTCCGAATTTTTTAAAATCAATTATTTTTACAAATTTTCAAGTGTAGTATATATAATTCGTCGAGAGGAACAAATGTCCGGATGTATGTGTGTATGTATGTGTATGTGTGTGTGTGTGTGTGTGTGTGTGTGTGGGTGTATGTGTGTGTGTGTGTGTGTATGTCACCGATTCTTGTGGACAAATTTTCTCTTGCACATCTTGATGGATTTTGATAAGATTTTGTAGGTGTATTACGGTCATGAATACCAAGAATCAGACAGAAGGATTTTCAAAAATATATAAAAAAAAAAATTTTCAAAATTTTTTTAATTTTTGAAAAAATTAATTTTTTGGTTTTTTGAAATAACTTTTTTCTACATTAAAATTTTTAATAATTCTTGTCAAAATTGCATTCCTGACATAAAAACGAATCGATTCATGTATATAAAGTATATATTTTATCAAAATTTATAGAATTAATAAATATTTTAATTTTTCACAAAAAATTAAAATTTTGTATTTTTAACATTTTATCATAACACTTTAAAATAATTATTCTATAATCAAAAATTGAATAATTAATATTTATTCAGGGTACTTTACCTGGTTTATTAATTATATTTAATAAACTATTATAATTATTTAACTTTTAAAATTATATATAATAATATATATTGAGGAAGCTAAATGGTCATGAAATGAACAACTTGTTTGATTTTGATTACTTCGTAATAAATAACATAGAACAAATAAATGCGAAACTTCAGATTGATTAGAATACGATCGATTTGACTTCTTTAACCACTTTTGGGAATGCTCTCTCACATAGGTGAACGCAAGAAAGACAACTAGTTAAAATATGAAATATATTTTCTTCCATAAGCCTGCATGAGGTACAGATATGATCTGATTTAGGATTGTATTTAAAATTACCCAGAAAAACTCTGAAAACGTACAAATTTAGCAGTCTGATTTGGGCAAAAGCTCTTTGATAATATAAATTTAATTTTTTCGTGAAATAATCTTTCGTTTTCTCATGGATTGAAATATGGGAATAAATTAATAAACTCTTGGATAATAAAAGATTATAATAATTAATCTCTATCCTTGGATCTAAAAAATTGTTAAAATTTTTCTAAAATCGTCCCTCTATTTGCACGTACGAAGTCCGGAGATAAAGAGCCCCATAAATCATTTAGTTCTACCCCCATAAAAAATGTATTTAATTGCGAAAACCAGTTTAAACCCGAGACAAGAACCCTTAAAGCCAATTCTCTCAGTTTCTGAAAACACTGCCTAGGATACCTAGAATTGTCTATTGAAGAGATTTTATAAATCCAATTCAGTGTGATCGATAAGACTCTGTATGACAGATGAAGTGACCCGATCTCTAATATAACCGCATAATACTTGAAAATATAATTATTATTTGTTTTATAATAACCAGTGCAATACAACAAGCCCGGATAATTTAGCTAGTTTAAAAAATAAATATGGCCTCAAACCTTGAACCTTATATCAACCCCAAAAGGTTCTAAGTATTTCCCCATTTTCCGTTTGTCAATTAGCAGCAATATGTACAAAAATATGTCCTATTGAATAAATAATCGAAAACCAAAAAAACACGCATTTACTTTTTTGACTAGCATTTAGAAAAAAATAAAGTGAAAATTCACACAAAAATTTGTAATGACCTCTTAAAAATACTACAACTAAAATAAATTTAGATTTTTTCATTTTGCAAACTTTAAACCCTTCGTACCTCCGGTACATGTATGTACCACCTACAAAATATGTTATAACTCTTATGCATTTCAAGAAAACAACAAATAGTTTGGCTTGATTTATGCATTAGGGTTACTATTACGTGTAAAAAAATAATAAATGACATAGAACAATAATAATTATTATAAACAATAGGTATAATGTTGAGAAAAATACTTTTTTTCAAAAAGTTGCTTATATTTGCTCGAAACTCATCACTTGGGGGTTTTTGGGGTTGCTGATTCCGAATCTGAGGTCAGATTTCCAAAATTCAAAATGGCGGATCCAATATGGCTAACTTTTATCAAAATCAGACAAGTCACATTTTTAAATTTCAAAATAGCGGACTTTTTTCCAAAATTGCTATTTGCTTGTAGGTTTACTAATTAAGGGTTTTTGGATACGCTAATTTTGAATTTGAACTTTAAAATAGGGTTCTTTACGAAGGTTCACCAGTAAAAACCTAACGCGCCTCTGACGGAACCTCTTAGGCGGTGTGGAAGACCGTGAACAGATAATCAAATATCGTATTCTAAATATACTACCTCAAAAACCCTAAAGTTATCAGTTTCGAACTAATCCAATTAAGTTTTCAAAACAGCATCCGCCATATTGGATCCACCATTTTGAATTTTGAAAATATGACCACAAATTCGGAATCAGCGACCCCAAAAACCCCCAAGTTATAAGTTTCAAACAAATATAAGCAATTAAAAAAGTCCGCCATATTGGATCTGCCATTTTGAATTTTGGAAATATGACCTCAGATTTGGAATCAACGACTCCAAAAACCCTCAAGGGGTAAGTTTCAGACAAATATAAGCAATTTAAAAAAAATTTCGCCATATTGGATCCGCCATTTTGAATTTTGGAAATCTGACCTCAGATTTGGAATCAGCGACCCCAAAAACCCACAAGGGGTAAGTTTCATCAAAATCCATCCACTATTTTCTTGGGGGGCACGAAAGGATTAATGAAGATAGGAGACTGTTCCTATTTACCCCTAAAAACAGGTAATTTGAGGTATATAAAAACAGCAGAAATTTCAATAATATTTCATCAATATTTCATTATTAATATTTCAATAGTCAGTCCATTATATTTCACCTGAAGCCGCTGCGGACTATTTTATTTTAAAAATCTCATAATTTGTAGAAATTATGTTTAATATCCATAGAATTCATTTTTGAGAATTATTTTATATAATTTTTTGAATTAAACTTAGAAATTTAATTTTAAAGTTGAGTTGCACAGAAAAAAGGTTAGATTGAAAGTTATGAAGATTTAATAAAAAAGTATGGAAATAATTTATATATTACAAATTTCTTGACTGATATTTGTTAAAAATGAGCTAATTTACTTGTATAAATAGATTATTATGAAAATATACCAAAAATAATAGATAAAAATGATTTTAAAACTTAACTATAAAATGTCAAAAGTCACTACATGTTATTTCCATTTTTCTAAAAAGTATTTAAATATTAAACAATTTATTACTATTTAATGTAAAGTATTTTTAATTTAATTTTAGGTTGGAGGACAAAGGTTCCAAAACAAAAGTTCCAAAAGATAAAAGTTCCAATAATTCTTTGTTCCAAAAGCCAAAAGTTCCAATAATTCTTTGTTCCAAAAGATCCAAAATTATGTTCAAGTTCAAAATTCAAATGTAGAAACTATGCTGTATTCATGGCATACTACTTTTTTGTTTACATGTTGCTATGGACATTTGATGCATATGCAGTTTTTTAATTCATTTGTTATCTTACTTCGTTTTGACGT
The DNA here is from genome assembly GCA_032872475.1 of Leptopilina myrica (nomen nudum). Taxonomy (NCBI): domain Eukaryota; kingdom Metazoa; phylum Arthropoda; class Insecta; order Hymenoptera; family Figitidae; genus Leptopilina; species Leptopilina myrica (nomen nudum). Next base: position 18,265,211 of record CM065461.1, read on the forward strand.
TTTAACCTGTTTTCTAATATTTTTTATTTTATTAATTAAATTTTTTATTTACTTATTCAATAATGGGAGAAGTATTCATAAGTGGAAGGACCAGGTATTTAGAAATTGGTGGATACATGTGTTATATTTTTTATAATATATATGGGCAATTCCACGTGAGATTTTAGTCGACCTCTTAAAATCGGCCAAAAATTTTTTTTTTCTATTCTGTATCGAAAAAAAACTGATACGTATTTTTTTATTTTTGTTTAATTGTCAAAATTTTTGAGTTATGAATTTTCGAAATTTTGCATTTTTAATCATAGACCTATATTCAGTTGCTTATAAGTCCGAAAATATTGAGTTTAGAAAAAAGTTGTCAAAGAACGAAAGTTTTAGTTTTCTTTCGACTTCTAGGAAATGAAAACAAAAAATTTTTTTTTTCATTTTTTATTAAAAAAATAAAAAAAATTTATAAACAAATTAATTTTTTTTAACTTTGGGTATGATAAATTTTTAATTTTCTTTTATTAAAACATACCTGTAAATGATAAGAAGGTTTTGCAAAAAGTTTCAGAGTGGGCCTAACAAGTTTAATGGATTAAAAAAAATAATTAAGCTGTCCGTGCAGGTCGAACGCTTGCTGCGCAATGGGATTTTTTTACAATTTACTATTAAAAATGGTCTAAAGCCTTCAAATCTAATAATAATTAAAATCCGATAAAATTTGAAGGCTCTAGACAATTTTTAATAGTAAATTGTAAAAAAATCCCATTGCGCAGCAAGCGTTCGACCTGCACGGACAGCTTAATTATTTTTTTTAACCCATTAAACTTGTCAGGCCCACTCTGAAACTTTTTGCAAAACCTTCTTATTATTTACAGGTATGTTTTAAAAAAAGAAAATTAAAAATTTATCATACCCAAAGTTAAAAAAAATTAATTTGTTTATAAATTTTTTTTATTTTTTTAATAAAAAATGAAAAAAAAAATTTTTTGTTTTCATTTCCTAAAAGTCGAAAGAAAACTAAAACTTTCGTTCTTTGACAACTTTTTTCTAAACTCAATATTTTCGGACTTATAAGCAACTGAATATAGGTCTATGATTAAAAATGCAAAATTTCGAAAATTCATAACTCAAAAATTTTGACAATTAAACAAAAATAAAAAAATACGTATCTGTTTTTTTTCGATACAGAATAAAAAAAAATATTTTTGGCCGATTTTAAGAGGTCGACTAAAATCTCACGTGGAATTGCCCATATATTATATTTAAATATTTCTTTCTGAATACATTTACATTGGCACTTGAGTATTATTCGTTTTGGAACTTATTTAAATTGGAACTTTTATATATTGGACCTTCTTTGTTTTGGATATTTTGTACATTGGAACTTTTTTATTTTGGACATTTTGAACATTGGAATATTTTTATATTGGACATTTATTACATTGGAACTTTTGGTTTGGAAGTTTTAAATTGGAACTTTTGTCCTACAACTAACTTTTTAATTTTGTAATATAGAAATATGGAAAATTTTACCTTTAATATTGAGTGTTTCATGATTTTCAGTGATTTTAATAACTCATTTCTTCTCAGGTGCAAAACCAAAAAATTCTATTTTTGTCTTAATATTTAAGTTTGACCTTCTTTTCCATTCTATTAAATTTTGGTGATGGAGAACGAACTACTTTTTAGTTTAAATTTAGTTTAAAAAATCTGCTGAAAAAACGAATTTGTTGGTTAAATGCAAGTAGACTTTTGCAAGACTATTGAGATAGCCAACTTCAGTGTTATAAAGTTACCTGCATTTTAACCAAAAAACTCGCTTTTGGAAGCAGACTTTTAGAACATGAATAAAATTTCAAAGTATTTCGTTCTTCATCACCAAAATTTAATACAATGGAAAAGAAGGTCAAACTTAAATATTAAGACAAAAATTGGATTTTTCGGTCTTGCACCTGAGAAGAAATAAGTGATTAAAATCACTGAAAATCATGAAACACTTAATATTAAAGGTAAAATTTTCCATATTTCTATTATTATAAAATTAAAAATTTAGCACATATTATAAAAGTAAATTAAAAATACTTTACATTAAATAGTAATAAATTGTTTAATATTTATATACTTTTTAGAAAAATGGAAATAACATGTAGTGACTTTTGACATTTTATAGTTAAGTTTTAAAATCATTTTTATCTATTATTTTTGGTATATTTTCATAATAATCTATTTATACAAGTAAATTAGCTCATTTTTAACAAATATCAATCAAGAAATTTGTAACATATTGGGATCTCTTGTACCGTGAGACGCTCTCTGTTGAAAATTTTTGAAACCTTTGACAGTAGGTCGTTTTGTCTAAACTTGTCCAGCTTCCACCAACCAGAATAGCTTTTTAACGCGGTGTCGAAAAATGGTACTACTGAGAGTAGGTCAAATTATTAAGCCACGCTTCCACAAGAGATCCCAATAACTGTCAATCTAACCTTTTTTCTGTGCAACTCAACTTAAAAATTAAAATTCTAACTTTAATTCAAACGTTTTAACTTTTGACATGGTTTATTTTAAAACTTATATAATGCATTATTATTTATTATTTTTGAATTATTTTATAATTAACTAACGATTGGCCTACATATTTGCGAAAGGGAAGGGAAAGAAATTGAATTTTTTCGAAAAAATTGCAAAAAATGACCCTGTTCCCCTTTTACAAATTATCCAATACTTTATTTTAAATATTATCTCTAATCAGATAAAATTTATATTTTTTGTTATTTGTAAATAAAACAAGAATCTAATATGGATTTTTATAATTTTTTTTGTAATCTACATGTAATAAAAATACATATGTATACCGAATTTCAGCTCAATAGGTTTATATATGTTAATTTTAATAAATCATATTTAATCATATTTAATAATACATATATATATATATATATATATAATTAAAGTTTGCAAAATCAAAAAATCAAAGTTGAGTTTTGTTTTAGTATTAATAAGAGATAATTATAAATTTTAGTATGCATTTTTACTTTATTTTTTTCAAATGCTAGTCAAAAAAGTAAAATGGTGTCTTTTTGGTTTTCAATTATTTATGTATATACTGCTGCTAATTGACAATCAGAAAATGGGAAAATTCTTAGAACCCGTCGGAGGTGATATAACGTTCAAGGTTAAAGGCCGTAATTATTTAAAAATTTTTTTATTTAACTGAAGTTACTACTGTTTCTATTTACCCCTAAATGTTAGCAAAGTTGAAAAATTTAGGGGTAAATAGAAACAGTTGATTATTGCGGTTTAATGATACCCATATTTTCTACTACTCCACAAAATTGTTCTACGGAAGTGGAATAATATCTAAACATACAAGAAAACCGAAAATAATCGAATTTTAAAGGAAATACTTATGTTATTGGTTAAACTTATTAAATCTGTTTCTATTTACCCCAACTGGTCACCACTTAAATTTTAAATAATATTTCTATACTTATTTAATATTCCTCTCGTTGAAGAAAATAAAAAAAATATTACAATCCCAGTAAAAAAAAGTATTGGTGGTGACGTTCGGTGAATGCGTTTTCGCGACAAAACCGTATTGGTGGGTTACGGTGAATACATTTTGCTCATTTATATACATCACGTTACTCACGCTCTTTATATATATTCTCAACTTTGCTTAGGAATCTTTAAATCGAGAGTTTAAAACAAAAAGTATTCACGGTGAGCAAAATCTATTCACTTTAACCCACCAATACGGTTTTGTCACGAAAACGCATTCACCGAACGTCACCACCAATACTTTTTTTCTATTCTGAATACTTTTTTTTACTGGGATACTCAAATTTTTTTCATTAAATAATAGATGACTTCTAATTTTTTAAAGTTGATATAAAATAAAAATATTTTAAGACATGAAGAATTTAGTACTAAGAAAAATAGATAAAGTTTACTTTAGATAAAATCTAAGATTGTCAAAATTTTGTTACGTTATTTCGAAGAATTAGCATGTTACTCCGTAACATTACTTACAAGTTTCTTAAATTACAAGTATCGACAGCACTTCTGAAGTATGGACTGTTTCTTGTGAAAAATATTTTTGCAATAAATTATAATTTCAAAATGGAAATAGGCAACAGAAAGGCCATGGGCTCGTACCCCACCATGCTCCCGTTTTTTCTAAGCTGTTACATAATTTTGAAATTATTAATTGATTTCCAATATATTTTTCAGAAAAAACAGTATTCTGTATTATAACAGTTGTGCTATCTATATATGAACTTTATGAAGCTTATAAGTGAGGAATTGATTCGAAGAGATTGTTACCTTATTTTTAATGTTTATAAAACTTTTAATTTTGTAAGTGATTTAATAGGAATATTACAGATTTAAAAACCTTAAAATAAATTTACTTTTAATAAAGTTACATCTTACCGGATTAGTTAGGACAATTTTGGCATCCCTTGTGCGCATTACTATACACTGTTCTCCTTTTACATGTTGAAGATCACTAGCAACTTCTTCTACCTATTAACATTAAAATCATTTTTTTAAATATAATTATTTCAATTAGAGATAAATATACCAAATATTATCTGTTTCCACAATTATAGTCATAACATACTGATGTAATTAGAAGCCTATAGTCATGTCATACTAATGAGTTATCATTGTATCATTACTGTCAAAAGACATAATTTATTTTTATATAGCACTTTTTCTTGTTTGTCACTTTCTTATACATCAAAAATGAACAAGAATATTAAAAAATTGTTTGATTTTATTAAAATACAAAATTTTTCCAAGATTTTCCCAACAGGCTTGCAAAATTTCATTTTTTTATTTTTGGACTTGAAGTGGTTTCCAATGTAATTTTGATCCCTAAATATGATCTCGGTGTCCAAACTTGCCTATCACTTCAAGATGTTATGAATAGCATGGTAGATACCCTAAAAGCTCGTTTTTGGTACATATTCACACCACTTCATGTTAAGGAGAAAAAAATTCGAAAAACATCTAAAATCACGTTTTGTTCTCAACCAACACGATGAATAAGAATTCCATAAAAGTGAGAACACAGTGCTTTAGTTAGAGAAGCACACAAGACGAAAAAAGTCTCGGTCTTGTCTATTATCGAGACTGAGACGACAAAAAAAATTCGAGAGGAGATAGAGACCTACATGATCTCGTCTCGGATATTCGACAAGAGTCTCGTACATAATAAAAATTAAATTAATTGAATTTACTTAAAAAATTAATAAACTATCAGCATTTTTGTATTTTTAAAAATCAATCAAATTCGCTTGAAACTTGTTACTCGGGGATTTGTAAGTCCACATAGCACAACAACCCGTGCAGAAATTGACCTATTTCACGCCTAAACCTGATCAGGGCAACATAGGATTTAAAATTTGAAATTATATCTTTTGAAAATAAAAATGCATAAAATAAATATTTAATGTAATGTATCTTACCCAGATCGACAACGGCCATTTTTAATGAAAAAACCTCATTCTTGAATTTAAATTATTATTAAATCTTTCAATTATTTGTTTGTAATAATAAATTAATATACTTATATCTATACACATAGCAAATAAACAATAATAATATAAAACTAATGATAATAATAACAATAAATAAAGAGTTTAAATTAGGGAAGACTGGGGCTAAATGATAAATTTTGCAAAAATATTTTTTGCAGGCAATAAATCCGCTTAGATGCAAATATGTATAGATCAATATTGTAGAGTAAGTTGTCCTGAACAACTGTCAATAAAAAGTTTTTAATATTTTCGCGTAAAATACATGTGTTGTCCTTTTTTGAAAATTTTGTTTTTTTACATTTAGCCCCATGCTGGGACTAAATGTTAAACTCTATTTCTAGCCTACTAAAACTACTTTCTAATAGATGTTAAGTAGTACATAAGTTAAAGTATACCTACAATAAGTAATTTATAATTTGTAAGCAATAATTTATAGACATCTGTGTCCGAGAACAGTTATAGAGTTAATAAATTAAAATTTCTAAATAAAAAAAAATTATTGGATTTATTTTACGTGAGTGGTCTTCTTTTTCTACCAAGTAGTTAGCTTTAACATTAAATATACAAAATCTGACGAAAAACATTTAGCAAATTCCTTAAGAGGATCCTGTCAGTCCGAAGATCCAGGAAGAAAGAAATTCTCCTGGTTCTTTAGAAGGGGCAGGATCTTACTGGATTCAGCAGTGCGCTGACCACTGCCCTGGATGGAAAAGCGGAGGTCAAGACAGTAGTCTCGACGAGGTCACTAGATATCGTAGACCTCGACGAGACTGTAGCCGTTGCCGAAGTACAGAAGGCAATATGGGGTTGTCTGGGCAAGTCTGAGTTGGAAACGCCTTGCCAACTAGTCACCCGGTATGGAGGTACGCAAATGGCGATTCTGCGTCTGCAAGATGTGGACGCGGAGTTGCTACTGAAGACCGGACGGGTCAAAATTGGCTAGGTCAATTGCAGAGTCTGAGCCAGGGTGGAGGTAGGCAGGTGTTTCATATGCCTGTGCTACGGTCACTTGTCACAAGGCTGCAGTAGCCCAGATAGAAGAGATGCTTGTTGGAAGTGTGGTGGTCTGGACCACAAAAGCAAGTCGTGTAAGGGTTCTGCTTGTTGCATAACTTGCTCCGATAAGGGGTAAAAAGAGACAAACCACCTTCCGGGAAGCAGGGCTTATCCAGTTTATTGGAGAATCCTCTTAGGTCAAAAAGACAACATACGGGGTTCTCCAGGTGATCCGCTCTCTTGAAGAAAGCATAAAAGCTTTCGACGGGGTTGTCCTCATCCCCGTCGACGGGAGATTTCAACAGCAAATCGCCGAAATGGGGAGAGACCCATCAGGACAGAAAAGGGATCTTGATCACCGACATGGTTTTAGCGAATGACCTGGTGGTGATGAATTGGGAAAAAGAGCTTATTTTTAGGCGGGGAGTGTCAGAATCAATTATTGACCCGCAGAGTCAGAAATTGGAAGTTATTAGATCAGGTGACCATGAGCGACCACTAGTACATCGAGTTTTCAGTCTCCGAGGAAGAGGCGGGAGGGTACATTCGCCCAGAAAAGGGTAAGAATGAACCCTCCTGGAACCTTAGGAGGCTAGACAGGGAGAAGTTGGCAAAATCTCTGGTTGAGGCTCGTCTTATTAAGAGACTCAACTGACAGAAGGAGCTATCTTCTTTAAAGGGTATAGTGCGAGAGGTGAGGAAACTATAGTGGATGCTTGCAACCACACCATGCCTCGCGGGCAGCAAACAAAAGCAAGAAAAGATGCTCTGTACTGGTGGAGCGACGAATTAGCCCGCTTAAAAAATAATGCAACGCAGCGCGGAGGAAATATACCCATTCTAAGGGAGACCTCGCTGCAGACGCATCCTTAAGCGGACTATAAGGAATAGCAAACGAAAGTGCTGGAAGGACTTAATCGGAAAGACCGAGACCGATCCATGGGGTTTGGCGTTTAAAATTGTTACTAGGAAATTAGTTTCAAGGCAACAAACCCCCGGTCTAGGCAATCCGATATGGGTCCAAAAGATCATAAAAGCGCTATTTCCCTATGTGGAACCGAGCCCCAAGGAGGATTATACTTGCGAAATATAGATTGGAGCAGCTTTTCAAGCTGGAAGAATTTATAAAGGCGGCAAAGCGCCAGGCAATGATGGAATACTGAGCGAAATCCTAAAAGAGGTGATCGCAGTGTACCCGGAGTTACTCTCAACGTTTTTAATGGATGTTTAAAAGCTGAAGAGTTCTTTAGCGACTGGAAAGTACAAAAGTTGATCCTCCTTAAGAAAGGCGATAAATCTCTGGATGAAGTCTCATCGCTCAGGCCAATTTGTTTGTTGGATACGATGGGAAAACTTCTGGAGGTAGTGGTTCTAGAAAGAGTTCAGGAAATCTTGTTAGGCGAAAATAGCCTATCGGAGAACCAATTTGTCTTCCGAAAAGGCCGGTCAACAGTGGATGCAATAATTCTCTCTGTTGTGAACTTGGCAATGGAAGTCAATCAGGGGAAGAAGAAGGGTTTCTGTGCTCTTGTTTCCATCGACATACGGAATGCTTTTAATTCTGCTAGATGGGACATCTGCATTGAGTTAAGACATAAAAGAGTGCCGACCTATCTGTTGCGAATGATGGACGACTATCTTAGCAACAGATGGGTCGTGTACGAAAGAAATGTGTGTCATCCCAAGTATGAAATGCCCTGCGGGGCACCACACGGGTCGAAGATTGGTCCATTCATATGAAACGTCATGTACGACGGACTCCTAAGAATGGAACTGCCTGAAGACACAACCCTGAAAGCCTTTGCAGATGACATACTTCTTGTGTGTAGAGCACGGGAAACCAAATTTCTTCAGATAAAAATCAATGAAAGTCGGCAGCGAATAGAGCGATGGTTATCTCGTCATGTGCTATAAATTTTCCTAGAGAAGACCGACGCTTTGCTCGTTACAGTCTGGAGAGCTTGTGAAGCCCCTAAGATTAGAAAGAAAGCAGAGAAGAGGCAAAATGTGTATTGTGGCGCTGAAATTGACGACGCGGTCAATGGAGTGAGCTAAGACGGACCAATTTGACGCGGTGAAAACTCAATTCACCGCTGACGACATAGTATCAACTATACTCCAAAGCGTGGACTCTTGGCGCCACATCGATTTCTTCATTACTTCGGTAATGAAGACAAAAGATGTGGATGGAGGAAGAGGTTAAGCTGGAGCAATCGCTGGGGGCGAATTGTGGGAGGGGGAGGTGGAAATAATTTTGTTCCTCCTCCCACTCCCGCGACTCCCCTCTGTGGTTAACGGATGGATAGAGAGGAGTAAGAGAGAGGACTTCCACTAGCGAAGTAAAACCAACAGGTAGTTCCGCAAGTGGAAATAGAGTTCTAGAAATAGGGAGTTGGTTTTATCAGGTCGATCGAGCCTAGGCGTTATTTACTTTAGCTGAAAGCTACGCACGGCTCACATGTTCATCCCTGCCAAACCCGTGGTACGGGTCATGGGGGATCTGATAATGAACAAATTTTTCCAACTTTCTTCGCAAACAAAAAAAATTAATATTATTATTATTAAAATTATTAAGTGTATAGCTTTAAATACATTAATTTATTATTAAATAATACTGTCCCAACATTCAAATGGTAGTTTGAGTCGAATAACTCCCAAGCTTGCGTGACTGTGCGGTTAGTGTATTCGACCTGCGTCCTCGAGGTCTATGGTTTGATTCCCAGTGCGTGCAATATTTTTCTGTCTTCGTTTTAAGTGATTTAATGTACAAATGTATGTTAATAATGCAAAGCGAAATGTAGATTTAAGGAATAATAATATATTAATTATAGTAATAGTAATAATAATAAATTAATCAAAACCTTAGTTTGTTAAAATTAGTTTTAAAAAAAAGTTAAATAAACTCAAAAAATATTTTTTTAAATAAATGCAAGAAGAATAAATACAGAATAATTATTTGTAATGTTTTAACAAATCAATTAGTTATTACTTATTTATTAATAATTCATTCTTATTATTATTTAGAATAGTTTTTAATAGTTTTTCTATTAATAGTAGGTACATCCGTCATCAGCGAAACCAAGAATCCCCGAGTAAAAAGTTTTAAGCAAATTTGATTGATTTTTAAATAATTATTGGATCCGCCAATTTGATTGTCGAAAAACTAAAGTCAAATTTTTGTAATCAGCGATCACAAAAACCTCTGAGTGACTAGTATTAAAAGGATACCATTATCCTTTAAATAGGTTATTATCCTTAATAGGTTAAAAAGTTATAATAGCAATATCAATATTAATAATATGTAAAATAATAATTAATAATAACACTGCTTCACAACAAAAATTGATGCTCTGAGCTTTTGATTAGACTATAACTACTTTATGTTTTGGGGTCGCTGAAACCGAAACTGAAGTTCATTTAACCCCATCATTTCAGGGTTTTGAGATAACCTCAAAAAACTTAAAATTTTACCCCACAATTTTTAAATCTACAAAATTTTTGTTATATCCTGTAAGTTATAACCAATGTCTTTGGTTCGTTACGTACAACATTTTTATCTTTCCTCCGTCTGTCATTTCTCTTATCATTTTTCTATTATTTAGGGTAGAGTGGAGTAAAAAAGCCATTTGGCTTTTACTTTTAAACTATTGAACTATTTTACCAGCCGTTTGAAATATAAGTTTAACTAATTGTAAGTAAAACTCAACTTTTGATTCTAGTTTCGCTGTCGTATCGATAATATTATAGTTGTTATTGTAATTTTTTAACTGCTTGTTTCGATTTGTTTCGATGACTGTGAATTGAAAGCAGGTAAACTTAACATAAAATACGATTTTGGAAGCTAAAAACTTTTCTAAATTAATTATTTGTTATACAGATAAAAGAAAAATATAATATTACAAAATTTGATAACAAAATATTTTGACAAAATCACCAAATGGCTTTTTCACCTCACCAAGTGGTGCAAAAAAGCCATATGCAGAACTTTCGTAAAACTCTTATAACTTTGTCTTTTCTCGGAATACAAAAAAATGTTTAACAAGAATTTTGTTAGAAACTTGTTACTAGGGGGTTTTTGGAGTCACTTATAACGAATTAGGTAACGTATTTTTGAAATTCAAAATGGTGGATCCAACATGACAGACACAAAAATCAATAATCGATTAGATCGTCTTGCAATTTGTCACTAGGGCGTTCTTGGGATCGTCGATAACGAATCTGGTGAAATATTTTTAAAATTCGAAATGTCAGATTCAATATCGCTCGTGGAGGCAGTAATTACCAACTCTAAGTCTAGATTTTAATTACATCACTAAAAAAAATTTAATTTATTGTGCTAAAATTGATTAAATATTCAGATAGCAGACGACAGGAAGTAAAAGTCATACACTTGTTCGACTTGTACGAAAATGGCAACTATTTTCTCCCTTGGGAAAAAATTACACATGGGAGCAGCTGTTATTTTTGCCCATGGGAGAAAATGTACGCCATTTTCATACGGTTGAACAAATGAATGACTTTACGCCCTGTCGTCAGCTATCTAATGCGCCATTTTTGTGCATGTGGGATAAAAAAATATTATTTTACCTTTTATATAATTATTATCCTTATTATTATACAGCAGTTTATTTTAAATGCACTTTAAATTTAGTGTCAGCTGTGGTAAACTTTTTATTTTTAATTTCATAAAGTGTCAAAAAATTCGTCATTAGCGACTCCGAACACCCCTGAATAACACGTTTCAAGATAATTCAAACAAATTTATGATTTTGTGTCCATCATATTGACTCCGACATTTAAAATTTTAAAAATAAGTCACTAAATTCGTTATCAGAGTCCCCAAAAACCTCCAAATGACAAGTTTCAAGACGAGCCGACCGATTTTGATTTCTGTGTCTGACATATTGGATCGGACACTTTGAATTTTAAAAATATGCCACCAAATTTGTAATTAGCGACTTCAAAAACCCCCGAGTAACAAGTTTCAAGCCAATTCGATCAATTTTTAATTTTTCGACCGCCATATTGGATCCGCCATTTTGAATTTTTGAAAACAGACTTCAGATTCGTAATCAGCGACCCCGAAAACTATATATATAGCACATGTTTCAAGAAATCAATTCTTTCTGAAAAAACGTGACACAAAGGGTTAATAACTAAACTTTCAGTAACAGTTTAAAATTTGAAAAAAGAAATTCAAATTTCAATTTTATAGTACCAAAAGTAAAAAAGTGGATTTTTTACCCCACTCTACCCTATTTATTTATTTTTCTATTATTTTTATTAATTTTCCCAGATGTTAAAATTCTTGGGACCGGATAAAATTTATGAGTAATAAAAATTGTTTTCTTTAAGTTCAAAATCTTAAGCCCTAAAATTGTAAAATTGTATAACACTATAAATTCATCCAATCCCAAAAATCAACACTAGCGAAAAACGATAAGTACAATTGACAAAAGATTACTTTGAAAGGAATAGTCCAAGAAGACCGAAAGCACTTAAGGACCTTTTAAATAGCTATAATACATACTATATATCTATATATATAAGGCATCCCATGTCAAGTGATCCAGGGGTCTTACGCTCTAATCCCGGTTTTCACCTCTGTTTAGGAGAAAATTCATTTTTTTAATGTTTAAACATTCTAGTCCTATATATATATATATATATATGTGTGTGTGTCCTTTTAGGAAAAAACCTCAGCTTTCGTTTATAAAAAATCGTAACTTTCCCCGCCATAAATTAAAATTTATTTTTAATTTTGATTTTTTTGGGACAAAATTTTTATTTTTCAAAATGCTTATTTGCAATCGACAGAGCATGAAAAAACCTTTCCAAAATATACTTATAGTTTAAGAGTAAAAAATTATGGGGTGGTAGCGATTCTACGCAAATAAACCCTACAAAATAAAATTTTACACAATTAACTCTACACCAGGAAATTGTACACACTTCATTTAATAAATTTGATTAATTCTACGCAAATAAATTCTACAGAAAAAAGTCCTACACATTAGAATTAAATAGAACAAAACATATCATTAAAATCTTTTAATTCTACACGATTAAATACTACATCAGACAATTTGACACAGTTGTTTTTAATTAAAATAAAATTCTAATAATAATTTTTTTATTTTAATTTATAATTCTACGCAGTTAAATTGTACACCAGAAAACTCTACACATTTGAAAAATATTGATTAAATTAAGTTTTAAAAGATTCTAAATAAATAAATTCTACAAATAAATACTCTACACAATAATAATACTAAATAAAATGTAACTTTAAATAAAATTTATTTAATTTTGCACTGTTAAATACTATATTAAAAAATTCTACACAATGTATTTTTAAACGAAGAAAAATATGAATTATTTTTTCAATTTAATTTTTAATTCTCCACACTTAAATTGGACCCCAGAAAACTCTACACATTGGAAAAATATTGATTAAATTAAGTTTAAAAAAATTCTAATTAAAAAAATTCTACAAATAAATACTCTACACATTAGAACTAAATAAAATGTAACTTTAAATAAAATTTATTTAATTTTGCACGGTTAAATGCTACATAAAAAAATTCTACGCAATATAACGAAAAAAATACCAATTATTTTTTAAATTAAATTTTTAATATTCTGCACAGTTAAATTGAAAACCAAAAAACTTTACACAATGAAATAATTTTTTAAAGAAATTCTAAAACTCTAGTCAAATATATTCTTGAAAAAAAACTCTACACATTAAAATAAAATAAATATAAAATTTTAATTTTATTTTTGTGTTGAGTTTTATTTTGTAGAGTTTTATTTTCTTCGTTTATCTAATTAAATGAATTCATTTGTAGAGTTTCTTTGTGTTTAATTTAATTACGTAGAGTTAAAAAAATAATTTCATCTTATCTAAAAATAATATGCGAAGACTTTAAAGCTCATTTGTGTAGAGTTTTCAAGAGTTGAATTAAAATGTATAGGGTTAAAAATTAAATTAAAAAAATAAAGAAAATATTTTTCCTTGCTTAAAAATAATTTGGGTACAATTTTGTGATATAGAATTTAAATGTGTAGAATTAAACAAATTAGATTAAAAATTTTATATTTATTTTATTTTAATGTGTAGAGTTTTTTTTTGAAGAATATATTTGACTAGAGTTTTAAAATTTCTTTAAAAAATTATTTCATTGTGTAAAGTTTTTTGGTTTTCAATTTAACTGTGCAGAATATTAAAAATTTAATTTAAAAAATAATTGTTATTTTTTTCGTTATATTGCGTAGAATTTTTTTATGTAGTATTTAACCGTGCAAAATTAAATAAATTTTATTTAAAGTTACATTTTATTTAGTTCTAATGTGTAGAATATTTATTTGTAGAATTTTTTTAAACTTAATTTAATCAATATTTTTCCAATGTGTAGAGTTTTCTGGGGTCCAATTTAAGTGTGGAGAATTAAAAATTAAATTGAAAAAATAATTCATATTTTTCTTCGTTTAAAAATACATTGTGTAGAATTTTTTAATATAGTATTTAACAGTGCAAAATTAAATAAATTTTATTTAAAGTTACATTTTATTTAGTATTATTATTGTGTAGAGTATTTATTTGTAGAATTTATTTATTTAGAATCTTTTAAAACTTAATTTAATCAATATTTTTCAAATGTGTAGAGTTTTCTGGTGTACAATTTAACTGCGTAGAATTATAAATTAAAATAAAAAAATTATTATTAGAATTTTATTTTAATTAAAATAAACTGTGTCAAATTTTCTGATGTAGTATTTAATCGTGTAGAATTAAAAGATTTTAATGATATGTTTTGTTCTATTTAATTCTAATGTGTAGGACTTTTTTCTGTAGAATTTATTTGCGTAGAATTAATCAAATTTATTAAATGAAGTGTGTACAACTTTCTGGTGTAGAGTTAATTGTGTAGAATTTTATTTTGTAGGGTTTATTTGCGTAGAATCGCTACCACCCCAAAAATTATCGAAATAAGCATTGTACTGAAAACCCCAAAATTTTAACCCCCTCCCCCTCGGAAAATATTGGACTATGTAAAAAAATATTTTCACGAAAAATTACTATCTATTAGTACTACATAACCTAAAAATTAAATAAATGTTAATTAACAAATTAAATTAATTATTAATTAACTATTAAATAATAAAACTAATAATCCGAATATTCACTAAATTAGTTATAAATCAATCAAAACCATTTATTTTATAGTTAATAATATTAGTCGTAATAGTTTTAAACATTTTTTTAACAATAAATATTTAAACAATGAGTTAATTAACAGAATTACTTAAATTATTATAATATTCATTAAATAATAAAGTAATTATCAATTTATAGATTAATTAAATTTATCAAGTTTATTGTTATTAACATTAACAAACTTTTAAACAAATTATTAACAATTAACCACAAAACATCTTGTTAATTAACAAATTTACTAAATAATTATTGAATAGTGTAATTCATATCAAAGTAAGTGTAAAATTCTTTAATTAACTATTTTATAGATATTATTTATGTATAATGTATAAATTATGTTAAAATCAGAAATATGTTAAATTTGAGGAAAATAGCCATTTTTGTAAATTCTAGAAATTGCAGTTGGAAGGGGAGATGAAGTTGAGGAAAGTCAAGACTTAGCCCCTTTTTCAAGGATCCTCCTACGCGTTAAACCCCTAAAAATGTGACGGACCCAAATTTAACCAATTAGGCCCATTTTCTTTCCATTTTCTTTTCCTAAACTAATCCTAAAAATACCAACCTCTTTTTTCCCTTTCTATAACTTCTTCTTCCATAAATTTTACTCCCTTAAGAAAATCGGAAGTGGGAACACTTACATAAATATACGTGTTCCTTGAGGAAAGGTCAGTTCTCGAACAATTATCAACTCAATTAAGTGTTCTCGAAAAATGATCAACTCTATAAAGAGTTCTCAAAAAATTTTAGTTCTAATTCTTCAAGTTCAAATTCTAATCCTTTAAGTTCAAGTTCTAATTCTTCAAGTTCAAGTTCTAATCCTAATTCATATTAAAATTTTAATGCAAATCCAAATTCTTCAAGTTCTAATTCAAATTAGACAAATTCAACTTCATCTCTGATTCCAGTTCCAGTTTCGAGTGTTATTCTACAAATTATATTAAAAAGTGAGTAAACCAAAAAATTTATTTGCTATCGTTATTTCTTTCTCATTCTGCTCATAATTTCCCTATCCGGAATAAGAGTATACTTCACTAATGTTTGCATACGAATATTTCACCTTTCCAAATTTTTTTATGAAAGATTATTAATTTCTACAATATTAACCTTTGATTTTAAGATCAAGTACGAAACTTGACATTTTTTCAAGAACGATCTCAATCCTTATTTTTATAAAATTCAACTCTCCACATTTTTCCAGGCTAAAAATAAAACCAATTAAATTAAATTTAATATTTGATTAATAAAAAACCAAGTATGTTACAAACCATATTTTAGGACGTAACATTTTTTAGTCATCAAAATTTTTTAATCAACAAAATTTTTTACTTTTAAGTCTTACTACCCTTCTTTATGTTTTTGGGATCGCTGAAACCGAAACTGAAGTTTATATAATCCCATCACGTCAGGGTTTCGAGATAACCTCAACAAAACTCATAATTTGACCCTACAATTTTTTAATCAACAAAAATTTTTATTTTTAAGTCTTTCTATCACTACTTTATGTTTTGGGGTCGCTGACACCGAAACTGAAATTCATTTAACCCCACCACGTCAGGATTTTGAGATAACTTCAACAAAACTCAAAATTTGACCCCAAAATTTATAATTCAAGAAAATTTTTTATTTTTAAGTCTCACTACCCTACTTTATGTTTTTGGAGTCGCTGACACCGAAACTGAAGTTCATTTAACCCCATAATTTCAGGGTTTTGAGATAACCTCAAAAAGAACTCAAAATTTGACCCCAAAAATTTTTATTTTAAGTCTTACTATAACTACTTTATGTTTTTGGGGTCGCTAAAACCAAAACTAAAGTTCATTTAATCCCATCACGTCAGGGTTTGGAGATAACAAAAAATTTGAAAATAGAAAGATTTTATTTTTAAGTCTTTCCATCACTGTCTAATGTTTTTGGGTCGCTGAAGCTAAATCTGAAGTCTATTTAAACCCATTAGCTCCAGTTGTTGTGAAAACCCCAAAATTATAAATTCAAAGAAAATTTTTAAGACTTACCATGACGTAAGACAGTGATAATAAAATTTAAAAATAAAAATTTTTCTTGATTTATAAATTTTGGGGTCAAATTGTGAGTTCAAAACCCTGACGTGATGGGGTTAAAGGAACTTTAGTTTTGGTTTTAGCGATACCAAAAACATAAAGTAGTGGTAGTAAGACTTAAAAATAAAAAATTTTGGATTCACATTTTGAGGTTATCTCAAAACCCTGACGTGATGGGATTATATAAACTTTATTTTCGGTTTCAGCGACCTTAAGGGGGTCACCCCGTGTGATGGGTTCAAAAAATCGAATTTTTTTGCATAAATTGCATCTATAACATATGTAGAATATGTGGATAAAGCGATTTTTTGATATATAACATCCTTAAAAAGTTATAACACTGATAAGGCAACATTTAGAAGTAAAATATATAAAAAAAATATTTTCGAAAAAAACGGTTATCTTAGTATTGGTTCGGAATTGAAAAGCGTTCCTCAAACCTAATCTGTTTCTAATCTATATTTACTGTGCGGGTGATTATTTTTCTTACAATGAGTGATAAAAAGGGAACTAGAGTTATCCACCAACATGCAAATAGAAGAAAGAAAAAAAAGTATCATGGAAATCAATATTCACTTCAGAGTGACACAGAAGACACAGAATTTACCTCCGCCTCAGCGCAAAAAATAGGGCATGTTGAAATGGAAGTTCCTGCTGATGAAAACTTTAAATATTGTATTTTGGATTTTGCATCTGTATTTGCTGCTATTTCTTCAAATGTCATATGCAAAAATTGCAAAAGTGAAGTGTTTCATTCTCAGTCAAGCTTACGAGGTTTGGGTTTTAAAATTATTTCGTCCTGCAAATGTGAGAAACAAAAAACGATAAACTCATGCCCTATGATCGGAAATGCGTGTGAAATTAATAGACGCATTGTTTTTGTGATGCGCTTGCTAGGTATTGGTCTCGAAGGAGTGAATCTTTTCTGTAGTCTAATGGATATTTGTCAAGGTATCGGAAATTCAACATATGCTTCTATATTGCAAAATATTCATACTGCCGCATCCGCTGTTTACGATTCTGTTACTTCGTTTGCTGTTACAGAAGAAAAAGACATGAATGAAAAAGCAGGAAATGAGCGAAATAATTTGACAGTTTCCGGTGATGGAACTTGGAAAAAACGAGGTTTTTCATCTTTGTTTGGCGTTTCTACCCTAATCGGTAAGTATACCGGAAAAGTCATGGATACAATGGTCATGAGTAGCTTTTGTGGTGGTTGCAATATGTGGAAAAAGAAAAAAATAGTAATCCAGTAGATTTCGAAACTTGGTATGAATCTCATAAAGCTGTGTGTAGTGCCAATCACACTGGAAGTTCCGGTAAAATGGAAATCGATGCCATTGTGCAAATGTTTTTGCGGTCTGAGGAGAAGCATGGTGCTAAATACGTTACATACGTCAGTGACGGTGACAGCAAAACTTTTAATGGAATATTAAACACTCAGCCCTATGATGAAACTCTAGTAACCAAAAAAGAATGTGTAGGGCACGTTGAGAAACGAATGGGCACACGATTGCGAAATGCAAAAAAAACAATAAGGGAATCGGTGGTAAAGGCCCTGGAAAACTTACGGATAAAATCATCAACGAACTAACAAAATTTTACGGATTGGCGATTCGTCGACATTCAGATTCCGTTGAAGAAATGAGAAAGGAAATTTGGGCTTTTCTACAAGTTCAAACAGTTATAAAACCAGTGTACGAAAATCTTTCTAAAGAAGAACTACTAATCAGATGCTTGGGAGCAGAAACACAGAATAATAACGAATCTTTAAATTCGTTGATCTGGACGTTTTCTCCTAAACACCTTCATTCAGGAGATAAAATTGTGGAGATTTCAACATTTCTGTCGACTATGATCTTCAACGAAGGATTTGAAACTGTTATCAAGACCCTTAGCATGATGGGCTGTCAAATTGGCTGCGAATCTCACAATTACGTACACCGACGCAACCAAGAACGAATCACTCGCTCCGAGCAGCGCGTGAGCGATGCCGCCCGACAAGCCAGGATGAATGCACGAGAGAATCAAGCAACTTTAAATGACTTTAAATGACTTCTATGAGGAGCAGGAAGGTGTCCTTTATGGTCCAGGCATAGCAGATTAATCGTAAGTCAATAATGAAACATTTCATGGCTTTATTCGTACTTGAACTTTCAAACGCGTTTTTCTCGAAACCATGTTTTTCGAACTGGTGACCATGATTTCTCAAAAACTACTTAAACGATTTCGTTCAAATTTATAGAGTATATTCAGTACATGTATGGCTATCGCCCGAACCAGGATAATTGAAAAAGGTCAAGTAGTTTTTTTTATATACAACAAAATAGACACAAAAAATCGCATTTTTTTAAATTTAAACCTATGTAAAAATTCAATTTTTAATATTTTCAAAATATCCTGGTTCCGGCGATAGACACAGAATCACAGATTAAGAAGCAATTTCATTTTTTGATTTAAGTTCAGTCAGTCAGTCGGAATCGTGGTCACCGATGGACCACTTATTTTTTACCAAAGCCACTTTAGAGTATTATAAGTCGTACAAAATTAAGTATTTTTTAATTAAAAAATTTTTTTTGTAGTTCAAATGTTACTCAATAAATAGGAAAAAAGTTTTAAGTTCTAAGTTTTTATGGATTCAA
The DNA here is from genome assembly GCA_032872475.1 of Leptopilina myrica (nomen nudum). NCBI lineage: Eukaryota > Metazoa > Arthropoda > Insecta > Hymenoptera > Figitidae > Leptopilina > Leptopilina myrica (nomen nudum). Next base: position 18,284,658 of record CM065461.1, read on the forward strand.
AAAAAAATTCCCAAAAAATTCTAAAAAAATAGGCCGTCACACGGGCGACCCCCTTAAAACATAAAGTAGTCATAGTCTAATCAAAAGCTCAGAGCATCATTTTTTTTGTGTGCCAGTGCAATAATAATAATAAAATTAACAACAAGTAATTGTTATTAACATATTATTAATACTACACTGAAATAAATGGTTTCCGTATGTTAGGAATTATATATATAGTTAGGTTACATGAGAAATTTGAAAATGGGAAACTCTTAACCTATAATTTGTAATAAATTTCCGTAATTCAAAAATCTGCTCGGTAGAATCACACGCACCACTTTTGTGTATGATTAAAATACTCTAACTGTTGGGCTGTTTCTATTCCAGCAATACTATATAGGTAATATAACCTAAATTATACCTGCACCTTATATTTTTTCATTTGGTGTAATAGTCCGGGAGCTAGCGACCAAAACATCTATCTCATTTCATACCGGCTGAAAGTTTGAGTATAGATTACTGAAGACATGTAATTAACAGAAACCCACGTCTGACAGGCCGGCGCTAGGGCAGGAGGCGGCGGGGGGGCAGTTCTGGGGTGGGGCAAAGTACGTCTGGCAAAGGATTAAACACCCAAAAAAAACGAAAAATTTTTCTGTTTTCATACCGCTTAAAACCTTTAGAAATCGAAAGTTTACACCCACACGACTGTAACAATGTGCATCTGGCAGTTCTGGGGTGGGGCAAAGTACGTCTGACAGCCCTTCGAAGATGCGGAAAATCGGTCGAGAGGTGAAAAATAATGTAAAATTTTCTCATTTTATACCGTTTAAAACCTTTAGAAATCGAAAGTTTACACCCACACGACTGTAACAATGTGCATCTTGCAGTTCTGGGGTGGGGCAAAGTACGTCTGACAGCCCTTCGAAGATGCGGAAAATCGGTCGAGAGGTGAAAAATAATGTAAAATTTTCTCATTTCATACCGCTTAAAACCTTTAGAAATCGAAAGTTTACACCCACACGAGTGTAAAAATGTGCGTCTGGTAGTTCTGGGGTGGGGCAAAGTACGTCTGGCAGCCCTTCGAAGATGCGGAAAATCGGTCGAGAGGTGAAAAATAATGTAAAATTTTCTCATTTTATACCGTTTAAAACCTTTAGAAATCGAAAGTTTACACCCACACGACTGTAACAATGTGCATCTGGCAGTTCTGGGGTGGGGCAAAGTACGTCTGACAGCCCTTCGAAGATGCGGAAAATCAGTCGAGAGGTGAAAAATAATGTAAAATTTTCTCATTTCATACCGCTTAAAACCTTTAGAAATCGAAAGTTTACACCCACACGAGTCTAAAAATGTGCATCTGGCAGTTCTGGGGTGGGGCAAAGTACGTCTGGCAGCCCTTCGAAGATGCGGAAAATAGGTCGAGAGGTGAAAAATAATGTTAAATTTTCTCATTTTATACCGTTTAAAACCTTTAGAAATTGAAAGTTTACACCCACACGAGTGTAAACATGTGCGTCTGGCAGTTCTGGGGTGGGGCAAAGTACGTCTGGCAGCCCTTCGAAGATGCGGAAAATCGGTCGAGAGGTGAAAAATAATGTAAAATTTTCTTATTTTATACCGTTTAAAACCTTTAGAAATCGAAAGTTTACACCCACACGACTGTAACAATGTGCATCTGGCAGTTCTGGGGTGGGGCAAAGTACGTCTGACAGCCCTTCGAAGATGCGGAAAATCGGTCGAGAGGTGAAAAATAATGTAAAATTTTCTCATTTTATACCGTTTAAAACCTTTAGAAATCGAAAGTTTACACCCACACGACTGTAACAATGTGCATCTGGCAGTTCTGGGGTGGGGCAAAGTACGTCTGACAGCCCTTCGAAGATGCGGAAAATCGGTCGAGAGGTGAAAAATAATGTAAAATTTTCTCATTTCATACCGCTTAAAACCTTTAGAAATCGAAAGTTTACACCCACACGAGTGTAAAAATGTGCGTCTGGTAGTTCTGGGGTGGGGCAAAGTACGTCTGGCAGCCCTTCGAAGATGCGGAAAATCGGTCGAGAGGTGAAAAATAATGTAAAATTTTCTCATTTTATACCGTTTAAAACCTTTAGAAATCGAAAGTTTACACCCACACGACTGTAACAATGTGCATCTGGCAGTTCTGGGGTGGGGCAAAGTACGTCTGACAGCCCTTCGAAGATGCGGAAAATCAGTCGAGAGGTGAAAAATAATGTAAAATTTTCTCATTTCATACCGCTTAAAACCTTTAGAAATCGAAAGTTTACACCCACACGAGTGTAAAAATGTGCGTCTGGCAGTTCTGGGGTGGGGCAAAGTACGTCTGACAGCCCTTCGAAGATGCGGAAAATCAGTCGAGAGGTGAAAAATAATGTAAAATTTTCTCATTTCATACCGCTTAAAACCTTTAGAAATCGAAAGTTTACACCCACACGAGTGTAAAAATGTGCGTCTGGTAGTTCTGGGGTGGGGCAAAGTACGTCTGGCAGCCCTTCGAAGATGCTCTCTCAGAAAGATAATGAAAAAGAATAAGTTATATTAATTAATTTGTAGCTATTACTTAAATTGCGTATGAAATACACATTTAATATATATTAATTTACATATGTTTTTTTTAATATGAAGGAGTTTACACCGTAAGCCATAAATATAAGCCTTCGCGAGCATAAACGGATATGCCTCCACGAGCATATACTCGCGTCTGCGCAAAGTCTTCGAAGGGCTGCCAGACGTACTTTGCCCCACCCCAGAACTGCCAGACGCACATTTTTACACTCGTGTGGATATAAACTTTCGATTTCTAAAGGTTTTAAGCGGTATGAAAACAGAAAAAATTTTCGTTTTTTTGGGTGTTTAACCCTTTGCCAGACGTACTTTGCCCCACCCCAGAACTGCCAGACGCACATTTTTACACTCGTGTGGGTGTAAACTTTCGATTTCTAAAGGTTTTAAGCTGTATGCAATCAGAAAATTTTTTCATTATTTTTCACCTATTCGCCCCCCCTGCCCCAGCGCCGGCCTGCCACACGTGGGTTTCTGTTAATTACATGTCTTCAGTAATCTATACTCAAATTTTCAGCCGGTATGAAATGAGATAGTTGTTTTGGTCGCTAGCTCCCGGACTATATCAATAAATCATTATTAACAATTTTAACATAAACAATTATTAATGAAATAAACAATAATAATAAGTAGAATTAGTGAAAATTATAATAATGAGAATGCTAACAATTAAAATTAACTAATAATATTAAAATGTAAAATAAGAATCAATATTAATAATCAACAACTAACAATTATTAATAAAGAATCCTTATTAATAAAATCAGACATCTGTCTGTACATTGCTTAAAACATCATAATTAAAACATAAATAGTTGTTATTGAAATTAAGGATTCCAGAAATAATCTTAAAAATTTTAATGTATAATACCTAATGTCTGTTTGTCACAGAAGCTTTGTACCCTAATAACACAAAAACGCTTTTACCGATTTTAACTAAATTTGGCAAATTGTTAGGTATTGGCCCAAGAAAGGTTTATCACTATACAGATTAAAAAGATATTAATCAGAACAGTAGAAAGAAAAATTTTGGAAAAAAAATCAAAAAATAAATTTTTTTTCAGAATATTGCTTTACTTTCTATAACGGTAAAATTAAAGAAATCGTGTTGCAGCCATTCAAAGCAAATCTGATGTGAAGCATCCTGTCTTGTCGTTATTATTAATAATTATTCTTTTTCATTATTTTAAAATAAAAAAGTGGGTTTAATTAACCCATTAACGCCCCAATGACCACAATTTTAACTTAAACTTCAAAACACGATTTAAAGTATTTTTAGGTAATAAATTACACCGGTACACAAAAAAAATTTTGAGTGCGAAGACTGACCATGTCAGTTTTTCAAATTTAAAAATGGCGGATCTAATATGGTGGACATTTTTTTGAAAAATTTCTTGGATTCACTTGAAACTTGTCACTCGGGGGTTTTCGAGGTCGCAGATGCCGAATCCAATGATAGTTTTTCAAAATTCAAAATGGCGGATCTAATATGGTGGACTATTTTGAAAAATTTCTTAGATTCGATTAAAACTTGTCACTCGGGGGTTTTTGAGGTCGCAAATAATACTTTTTCTACACAAAACATAACTTATAGTTCTGCATTACTCTAAATCATATAGTATTTGCTTTGAACAGTATCGATATTCATTTGTTTTTGACAATCAACCCAGCACTGAAGCATACGTATTTACTTGGTTCGCTATTCAATTGTTTTTTGTCACCTTAGAGTAATGAATCAACATTGTTCGTTATAGATGCTTTCATTTTCTATTTAGTAATTCGAAAATTATGTTGTTTATTTATTAAAATTAATTTTATTTACTTGTATGCTTAATACCAGTGTAGAACTATAAGTTATGTTTTGTGTAGAAAAAGTATAGGATAGAGATGAAATTAAAGCAGTGTACTTAACTATTTGAATTGTGATACTAAACAAATGAATATCCATATGCAACATAATTAAAGAACAAAGAAACTTTACATAAAATATAAATTCAAAAAATTGCAATCAGATCTCGTGTTGTTTTTACCCAAAAGAAAGTCACGAAGCTTGCTATAAACAAAACCAAAAGTTCTTCTGACAATTGTTCGCAGAGAACCAGAAAAATCAGCAATGTTCAAAAAATATTTTTGCAAAAGCTGTTTTAAATTTCTTACAAAAAATTTCAAAAAATTGAAAATTAAAAAAATATTCTTTATATTAAAAACAAAAAAATAAGACTCTTCGGTACGTACACCTCCAAGAGGTAAAACTTGGAAACGCCATTAATATAAAAGGAAAAAAAATGTTCAAAGAAGCGTCCGCCATATTAGATGCGCCATTGTAAATTTACAAAAACTGACATCGAATTTGTCATCAGCGACCCTCAAAACTCCCGAGTGACCAGTTTCAAGCGAATCCAAAATTTTTTTTAAAAAAGTCCGCCATATTGGATCCGTCATTTTGAATTTTGAAAAACTGTCATTGGATTCGTCATCTGCGACCTCAAAAACCCCCGAGTGACAAGTTTCAAGTGAATCCAAGAAATTTTTTTTAAAAATATCCACCATATTGGATCTGACATGAGATTCGTTATCTGCGACCCCGAAAACCCCGAGAATACATTTTAAATCAAATTTGGATACTTTTTGAATATTGACGTAAAATTTTATTTTTTTTACTATAATGCATTCACTTTTTCAAAATTTCGATTCCACCATCTTGAAATCAAAGTTTCTCTATTTTACATTTTGAAAGTACAACTATTTTTCCCACCAATAGCATACTTTAGAAAGGTTTAAAAAAAAATTTTTGTTCAAAAAAAATATTTTAAAAATCAGTGATTTTTTTGGTTGTTTTTTCAAAAAAATCCGCCATATTGGATTTTGTGTTGATCGAATCGCTATTTTAACTGCAGAATCTTGAAGAGCGACCCTCAAAACCCCCTATACCTCATTGCTGCTATAATTTATTACCTGAAAATACTCGAACTACCATAGACCTCAGAGTTTTAGTTTAAGTTATTCAACTTTTTATTTTTTTTAATATTAAAGTTTCAAAAAATTTTGTATCAGTCCATTTTATTTCACCTAAAGTCGTTGCGGTCCACTTTTAGAAAAATCTCATAATTTGTACAAATAATGTTTAATGTCTATAAAAATCACTTTTGATAATTATTTTCAAAAAAAAATTTAATTAAAGTTATAATTTCAATTTTTAAATTAAGTTGCACAGAAAAAAGGTTAATGTGACTGCTATGAAAATTTAATAAAAAAGCATGTATAATTTAGATAAAACAAATTTCTTGATTGATATTATTTGTTAAAAATGTGTTAATTTACTTCTATAAATAGATTACTACGTAAATATACCCAAAATAATAGATAAAAATTAATTTTAAAATCTACCTATGAAATGTCGAAAGTATATGTCAATTAAATTTTTCTAAGAAGTTTATAAATATCAAAAAATGTATTACTGATTAATAATTAGTACATTCAATGTACTTTAACATTATGTGCTGATTTTTTCGTTTTATAGTATAGAAATGTCAAAAAATTTACCTTTAATATTGAGTTTTTTATGATTTTCCGTGATTTCAAGCACGGAACCTCTAGCGGTTAACAAAAAAGTCTAATTTTGGTTTTAATATTTAAGTCAGGCCTTCTTTTTCATTCTATCAAATTTTGGAGATGAAGAACGAGCTACTTTTAGTTTTATTTATATTTAAAAAATATGTTTAAAAATACAAATTTTTTGGTTAAAATACAAAAATTTGTAATAATCTATTTGTGACGCGACCCAAAGAAAGGTCCCTAAGAAGCCGAGCGATGCTAGCCGGCTAGACTTCAATATGGTGGGGGTGCCTGCACTATATCAAAGTCTGCCTCCCTCCAAGCGTCACACACATAAGACTCTTGCACACAGAAAAAACCCGACTCATGTTTGTTGCAACTCATTTGGAACTCGGTCTCGAAATGAGTAATCGACAACTTCAAGTGACTCGAAATGAGTAATCGTCAACTTCAAGTGACTCAAAATGAGTAAAATAACAATATTCTAGTTAATTTCTTTTGTGTTTCGCATGTTTCGTGTTTCATGGTTGCCCATCCCTGTCTGTCAATTGACAAATGTCTAACCTAAAAATTTTTTTCCATTTCTCATAAAAACAATAAATCGACTGCAAGTATTAATGTTTTGACAAGTGCAACGTGTTTATTTGTTATAAACAATTATTTTAATTCATATTTTTATAAATTATTCTTAGCTTTACCAATGTGATTGTAATTTTATCGTGAAGAAAAAATGATAACCCTTAAGACTCATTTTGAGTCTTTTCCCTAGAAACTCAGAATGAGTCAAAGGGGTATCATTTTTGGTGCAGTTCAAAATGAGTCTCATATGCGACTCATTTTGAGTCCGGTTTCCATGCATGGAAGGAGGCAGACTTCAATATGGTGGGGGTGCCTCTCACCAGCCGGCTGGCATCGCTCGGCTTCTTAGGTACCTTTCTTCGGGTCGTGTCATATTTATACAAGTAAATTAACACATTTTTAACAAATGTCAATGAAGAAATTTGTTTTATCTAAATTATTAACATGCTATTTTATTAAATTTTTATAGCTGTCAAACTAACCTTTTTTCTGTGCAACTTAATTTAAAAATTATAATTATACCATTAATTAAAACAATTATTTTGAAAATAATTGTCGATAGTAAATGCTATAGACATTAAACATTATTTGTACAAATAATGAGATTTTTCTAAAAGTAGGCCGCAACGACTTTAGGTGAAATAAAATGGGCGGACCCAAATTTTTTTGAAAATCTCATATTAAAAAATGAAAAGTTGAATAATTTAAACAAAGACTCTGAAATATTAATTTAATTTATGAATTTGTTATTTAATTGAAAAATGTTAGAATTATCTAAATATCGTAAAATTTAATTAAAAAGAATTTATCTTAAGTAGAAATTATAGTTTCTTTAAAGATATAATGAAATATATAATATATATAAATTAACCCTGTAAAGTCAAGTGTCGATTTGTTTGAGCGCAAAAAGCGCTATCGCAGCAGCACACTTGAGGCCTATGGTGGTTGAAGTCCGTTTTACCCTCATGTATGCTGTAGTTGTGAAGGTAATTTTTTTTAATTAATCCCACTTTTTTATTTTTCTATGGGAATTTTAAAATCTATAAAAAAACTTATAATTTTTACATCTGATGCTTAAATTTTTTCGGAAGTTAAAGTGTATTTTATATTAAAACCACATCTCAGATATTCGGTGATAGGTAATATTTCATTGTGTTTACAATTATTGGCACAAAAAGATATTAGTTATTAATCTTTGATAACCACACGGAAAAACTTTTTTCATGAGTTATTACTAAATTTATTAAAGAACTCAGGATAAGGGAAAAATTTAGAACTTCTTTTAGAAAAGTTCAATATTCATTAAAGAATTTTCAGGTGTTTTTCTAATGGCTTGGAAATAATAGTTCTTGACGCTGCGACTGAGTTCTTCAGTCACTGCGCCCTGCAAAAAGTCTCGAACTATTTAAGAAACAAGACGTAGCGTAACCAATAGGTATACAGCGTCACTTGGCTTTAAACGCTTTAAAACGATCTAAAACTAAAGTATCGTAACGCGTCCCTGCAGCCGAGTGGCATAAGGCGGAGAGATCTTGAATTTCGAGGTCTCAAGTTCGACTACTTACGTGGGCAAATTTTTTTCGCTAATTTTACATTTTTCTATTCTTAAACCAGTTCAGGACTTTTTCAAGAAAATTCAACAAGTAGTCCAGAAATTTACTAGAGTTATCCCCGAACAGCTTAAAATAATGTTTCAATCTATGGTTTTGTAGCATTTCTTGTTTCATTTCCATATCCTGATTCTTGAATAAGTTAATTAATGACTCTTGAAAAAAGTTTTTCCGTGCAGATACTAAGCGATAAGGTCTTCTTAATATCCACAAACGCCGATTTTTTGGAAACTGTGCATACTTGTAGACCATTGGAAAATATTTTATATTTGTTTTGTAAAATCGGCCTGGACTCCGTTTTAGGGATAAAAAACCACCCTTAACAATTTTTGGAATAATTCGATCGATTATTCTAGAACCTGGTATAGTAGGATCTTAGAAGTTGCTGACTTCAAATCTATGATTAGTTTTTAAAAATTGAAAATGGTAAATGGTGTATTCCACGTCAGTTCAACACAGCAATTTTCACTAGGTTTTGGGATTCAGTTGAGATTGGGCACATTATATTCTCTGGTGGTAATAAACAAAATCCCCAAGCGGCTTTGAAAAATTTCAAAAATTGACGGACATATTGAATTTTCAATTTTTTGGTACTTTTTTTTGAAAAATCTATATCTTTGGTTCTTTTTAACGGATTTTAGTTTCTGACCTCTTAATTTGTTTGTATTAAAGTATATTTTTATTTAAAAATTGAAAATTAAAAAAATTATTTAAATTAATTGTTTAAACAACTAATTAAAAATTTTAAAAAGCCATAGAAAAAATATGCTACCTTCAATTTTTTTTTGTTTTTTACCATATGTAGCCACAAAAGTGCTGAACTTATCCTGCAAGTTTTATCGTGGGACAGCCAGAAGTTTTTGAGAAAAAAAATAAAACGTAAATTCGAACACTTTCCTTTTTGACATGAGTATACGCATTCTGTTGTTTGCACGGTCGCGTAAACAAAAACGCATCTATTCGCATCTGTCATCATAACTCGTTATGATTTGTCAAATTCCGAAGCTATGTTCTCTTTTGAAATGTAAGAAGAAAAAAATGTTTTTTGTTTTCAATTTTGACAAATAAAAAGCTTAAACTGTAAAAAAGTAGAAAATAGAAACCTTCTTTGTAATAAAGTTTTGAAGATTCTATTTGAAGATCCTTTAAACTTTGTAATTTTATAGGTATATTATACGTTTTTTAAATACTATTTTAATTTTTAGGTTGATTTCATCAAAATAAAATTAAAGTTTTGTATCAAAACTTAACTGTTATTTTTTTTTATTTGTTAGAAATATTTTATTTTCAAGTAAGGCATAAGTTAATATTTACCTCTTCAAGTGAAATTGGCCAGAATGTTAAAAACCGCTACCAAGTTATACATTTTTGTTATTTGTGTTCATTTCACTTGTTTTCGTAAATCTCGTTGTGTTCATTTCATGAACACTTTGATTCCTCATAGAGATGTTAATAACAGTAAAGTATAAATGTTGAACAATTATTCTCAATTGCTGTAATATTTTTTTTGCTTCCTCGTGAGGAAGCTTTGTAGTCGTTTAATTTATAAAATTTTTAAAAATCCTTCAAATAAATTTTCTTCTATATAGGACTATGTTATTTGAGACCCTTACAAATATCCGGATGTATGTATGTGTGAATATATGTGTGCGTGTGTGTGGATCCCGTTTTTTGTGAATACGACAACTCGAAGAGGTTTCAACGAATTCGACTAAAAATTGTAAGACATATTTATTATAAAAATATCTCAAATGGATTGATGGACATTAAAAAATCTATAAAAATTTTTTTTTACTTTTTTCAACAAAATTTTTTTTAATAGAATATTAAAATTAATATATAATAAAATCTTATTCTTTGCATCAAGACAAATCGATTGGTATATATAAAGTATAAATTGTAAGAGAGTTTATAGAGTTAATTACAATTAAAGCAGAAAAATTACCTTTTTTTATCAAATATTTAGTTCAAAACCTAGTAAAAATTTTTGTATCGAACTGACGTGGAATACACCAAATAACAGTTTAATCTTAAAATAATTGACAATTTCTCCATCTTCTCTACTACACAGAAGAAACTGCAGAAAAATAGTGCTACAACTAACATTATGATGTTGCTAAATATAACTATATACACATGACTAATTTTTTATAATTAAATATATTATTATTTATATGACAATTATAATATAAATAATAATTTTAGTATAAATATGAAGGATAGCATGAAAAAGAGGTCAAGCACCAATTTTATGATTTTTGCGGAAGCCAATAAAACACATTTAAAAATTCTCCTGGGCATGCAGTTATTAATTATTTTTAAAACCTACATACTAGCTAGAAAAATAAGTAAAAGTGTTATGTTCTGGAAGTACGTCATATGCGCATATTTTCATTTAACATTAATCATTGAAGAATATAAATTTAAAGAAAAGCTAGAAAATGAGTTTTAAGTATAAAGCTGACGAATTGAAAGCGAAAAAGTATGCATCAAGAAAATTGTAAATAAAATGTTTACATTGAAATCCAGTAGTAGCCAAATTTTCAAATGTATACGATAATCAGGAATATATCAAAATTAACACAAGAATAACATTCAAATCTTCAAAATTACACAAACAAGAAAACTGTTTCTAAATGATCATAAAATTTTCAAGCAAACTTGAACATATTGTAAAAAATTGTATGATAATACGTAATTGCGACATTTGTAGCTACATAGCCTTGTAATTATATGTATATCTTACAATCTTCAGAAGTGGGCTACAAGTGCTGAGACGCCCCGAATCCAGTCAATACTTTATATGTGCTCTGACGCAGTGAAAGGGACCTTACGACCTCAAAAATTAATTTTTAGTTATTAATGCCATTATATCAAATGAAAAAATCTGGATAGAATGGTATCAAGAATTAAAAATCAATTTTTTTGAACGTAAGGACCCTTTCACCGCGTCAGGGCACATATAGACCAATCGATTTGTTTTGATGCAAAGAATAAGATTTCTTTTTTTTGTGTTAAATCTTATAAACTTTTAGTAGTAACGTGAAGATAGATACACTGAGAGAAGTCAGAGAACTAATACCGTACCACTCAAAGTTCGCACGGGACGTATTAGTTCTCGGACTTCTCTCAGTGTATCTAAGTGGTGATAAAAGGCGATAAAGTAAGGGTTATTAAAAGAGATTGAATAAAAAGGGAAGATAGAAAGAGATTGAGGGGAGTAAAAAAGGGATAGTCTGGGATAGAAACAAGTTTATTAAAAGAGATAAGTATATTCTTAGACGAAATTAGAGGTAGAAAGAGATAGGTGTGGATATTGAAAGTATTAAAAGATATGAAATAAAGGTTATAAAAAAAGATTTATAAAGAAGGAGAGATAAAAAGTGATTGAAGTGATAAAGTGGGGATAGACTAAAATAGAGAAACTTTATCTCTTTCTATCTCAGAGATAAAATATTCAAAGAGATAGGATTTCTATCCCTTTACTTCCAGCAGGGACAATTAAGGCTGTAAAACTCATTTTTATAAAAAAAATCCGGTTCTATCAGCAAAATTATGTTGCTGACAATAAAATTCTACTTGTTACTTGAAAACAAATCAAAAATCTTTTCCTTTTATAAGACGCAAAATATTAGTATATATAAATTATATATTATTATCCTGGAATTCATTATCCTAGAATCATATTACTGTATAATAACATTTTATCCTTCCCATTAAGATAAAATGAACTTGATTTTATAAATGATAGATTGTATTGAAAATTACTCAAAAATTAAATTCCTCCTCAAAAAAATAATTTTTTTGCTGATCGTAAGGAGGAAGCACAATGTTCATGTAACGAACATCTAAATTCGCGTCTTGTTTTTAAAACTCACATTTTCGAAAACTTTCACTTGACCTTTTTTGTCATGCCATTCTACAAATGTAATATGCAATATAAAAGTAGTACCTGATCTAGAAACACTAATTCAGGACGTGTGCCAGTTGATTCTGGGTGAAGTTCTAGTCTATTTGGATAAAGCTTTGCATAACGTGTTTGCCATGCACTGGCAAAAGGACCACCTAATTTTTTAACGTATCCATTTAGAATACAATCAGATCCTGTAAAACGAATATCGTTATTTATTTAAATTACAGTATCTCAATGGTTAATTGCTAATATATATTTTTTTTAATATAATAATTTGACAAATATTTTTTAAACAAACCTTTCTCATCTGCCTCAAATCGAACTTTTTTTGCTCTTCTTTTATTTTCAACCTACAAACACATTGTTTTTAATTTTTTAAGCAATTAATAATGCTTAAGTAAGAGTAAGTATTTTTTAAATTAAGATACATTACAGAAAACTGTTTTTATTGTTTAACCTTTAGAGGGACGGGGTGGCCTCTATAAATTTTTTTAATAAACAACTACTAAAATTTGTACGAATTTCCCGGACCTCTGAAGGTTAATTATTGTTTATGTGTATTGTAAGCAATATATATTCATAGACGAACTTCCTCGTCAACAATTGTCAATAAAAAACACTTTCTCAGGATAGATTTGCATCAAATTTGACGTTATAAATCTTTTTCATTACAATATATGGTTAAATCAATAAGAAATTCTTATTTGGTTAAAGATTATGATAATTACAAACAATTTTTTATTATCAATAAATTGATATTAATTAATGATAATTAGCTCGAAAAGTTGATGTGTCGTGTTGGCGCTTAATGCTTTTTTTAGCGCACCCTTCAATTACTTTACAATGGTAAAAAGAATTGTATTTAATAATTGTATAATTTTTTGTGAAAAATTATATGTTTGCAAGATAAAATTTTAGATATCTTGAAATAGCTTATCTTAGATTTTAATGAAACTTTGTCAAAATGGAACTTCAATATTTCAATTCCTATGAAAATTATGATAACCAATGTGTGTTGATATGTGAAGACTTATAAAAAAATTAATTTGTTTTATTCCACATGCACAAATATGACTCTTAGATAGTTAACGAGAGGGACTAAAATCATTCATTTGTTTGACTGTACTGATTTTCAGAAAGCGTAAATTAACGGTCTATGACCTGTACAAATTTTAAATTCGTGACCTTCCAAAAGTTATCGAAAATATTTAACGGATTCGTAAATCGTTATCGTTCAGGATGACCACAATTTTTTCCGATTTTGTCCTGGCGTGCGACGAGGTCATGGTGGGGTCACCAATGTCGGATTCTGGGTATATATAATTATAATGTTAAATTGAAAACAACCAGAAGGGAATCCGCACAATAAAATAATGCTATCTACAATCGCCACTTCTCTCACACTTTTCATAGAAACAAAGTTACACCGTAAAAAATAAAATTTTAAAGTGCGAAGAAAATTCAGCTTAACAACTATTTTTACATTTTATTTTCAATATAAAAATATCATCTATAAAAAAGAGGAATTTTTGTCCAACCCGGAACATTATGTTGCATTCCATTCGCAGAAAAAAATTAAAATTTGTAGGGCAGTGCTATTTAATATCTGAAGGTATTGTAGAAATCTAATACTGACATAGTACTGACCAAATACTGACTGCCAGTATATCAGTACTGACTCCAGTACTGAGCTAGTTCTGGGAAAACCCTGGCTGGTAACGCTGTCCAGTACCGATTTTAAACTTTAGACTTTGATTTAGACAGTCAGTACTAGATCAGTATTGAAATCTTACTAGCATAATACCGACTTATTACTGATTCGTAGGTTATATTAAAGCTCGTTATTTAATAATCAAAGCAGAGAGAAACTGAGAGTACGCACGTAATGCAAAGCATGCTTTCCTTTGAAAGTCTGCCCCTCGCGGCCAAAAGTCCTAAGCTTAGGTGGTTAGCTATATATATATTGCCTAAATAGGTGAGATCACACACATATGTCAAATGTAATGGGTAAGCCGAATTATAATCGGAATCGCTCGTGATCACTCGTAAAATGCAAGGAACAAGAGGAATACCGAATAGAAGAATAAAACTAAAAAAGAGGTTATGTCAATGTTTTGACATTTTTACACTGCAACGTTATTTGTGGTTTTGATGCTGATAAAATTTTGTATTTACACCAAAATTTGTAATAGTAGTTCAATGTGATATTAATAAATTCCCAGGTTAAATCCGGCACTTTTGCCTATTTAAAATTTCTGGTTTCAAAACTATACAAATTATGATACAACAAAATTTTAGATGCATTAATCGCCGAAAGACTTTTATTTACATTGTTCATATGTTCATATTTAGGTATACATTTTTCTAAATAGAAATACATAAATTACACTGCAAAATAAATTTTCTGTACATTTACAGGTTTTTTTTACAGAAATTTGTAAAATAACAATTTTCTGTAAATTTACTACATAGTCTGAATGCAGTAAAAAATAGTCAAAATTATTACTGATTATTACCTGCTTTAGAGTAGTGAATTTACAGAAAATTGTAAAATTGAGACTAAAAAGGGATTGTAAATTCTATACTTTTAGACGTTATATTACAATTTCTACAAAAATTGTAAAGCAGAACATTTTTTATAGTGATATTTTAGAGATTTGAGCGTATTTAAATATTTACAGCAACAAATTCTCTTTAAAAAAAGAGGAATTAAAATTAGCAAATATAATATTGTATTAATAATTTTAATTCCCAACATTTATATCAGTATTTTTACACTAAGCGATAAACTCATAATATTGCATAAATTAGGAAAACATTTGAGAATTTTATCAAAAGTACTGAAAAAATATTAAATTTCTAAAATTGAGAACAAAATTCTTGTTTCTTTCATAATATGCTAAGTTTCGAAGGTGAATTGAAAAAATTATATTTTCAATTTACCTTCGAAACTTAGCAATCATTACAAATTTTAATGGACACAAAACTTTGGCAGGGTGGCCACATTGTCAGTAAAGTCAGGGAAAAAATTTTTTATTAGTTAAGTCAGAAAGAACAAATTTTTGTCAGTAAATTGAAGGAAATACCAGGATTAAATCCTATAGGTGAAATTTTTTGCGGGGAAATTAAGCGAATTGAGACTAATTTTGAAAAATTACGAATTTTTCAACTTTTGTCCAAACATTAAAACAAAATATAACAATTTTTAGTTTATTTAGTTAATTTTTTCTATAAAAAGAATTTTGTCAAGAAAAATAATGTTAATGTCAGTAAATTGTCAGGAAAATTGATAAACTGAAACTTGTGGCCACCCTGCTTTAGACTTTTTTCATTTCTTTCAATAAATAATTTAACTTTATAACATGTTAAATTAATTAATTTTAAATAATTAAATTATTGAATTTTTGAAGATTTGTGATTGCAATTTTTAAAAATGATTAAGTTTTAGAAAATTGTATGTTTATAATAATTTTTGTAAATCCAAAGTCATGTAAAAAAATAATAATCACTAGTTCAGTTAAAAAAAAGTGAAAATTTTTTGCCTTTGAGTTTCGGATTTTTCATTAAATGTTAATGAAAGAAAAAATTATTAATGTTTCGAATAAGTTTAGAATTTAAAATATTCTTAAAAAATAAAAATTCTATATCTGGAAATCAGGAAAAAACAAGAATGAATTATATACAAATTATTAGTACTGCTTACTATAATTTGAATCAGTGACTGACTTTTTAATAATAAATTTTACGTTAATATAATAACTAATTAATAAATTGATACATTTTACTAATAAGTTAGTAAAAATTACTATTTATTGGTAAAATAATTATTTTATTTATTAAATTGCAAGGGTTTCTGAAGTTAGAGCCGAAGTAGAGAATCGAAAAAAATTGTTTTCACAAAATAAAAAAAAATGAATCATTTGTTAAAGGTTGTAGATTGGAAAAGTAAAATTTTCCAACTAAAAACCAAAATATCACTCAGTAATTCAAAGTTAAAAAAATGTAATTTGAAAAATTTTGTATTGCATTTAATTTAAAGGCATATAGGTTTTCTGAAAACTGCATATTTAATTGTATAGAATTATTTGGTGTTTATCACGAAAGAATTTCAATATTTCCTAAAATTTTAACAAATCTTTCTAAATAAAATTATTTAAATTATTTTAAATAGTAAAATTTACCGATGGTAAATCACAGTGGTGAGACCCTGTAACTTGCGATCACCGAGGTTAAGCAACATTCAGTGCGGTTAGTACTTGGATGGGTGACCGCCTTGGTGCCCGCTATAGCCCGGTGTTTTTCTCACTACTTTCGTGATTTATCAAGCGGGAGGTTTGACGTCAAGGTATAATGATGCGCACTGTCGATTATTGTCTGGTACACACCATTAGAACTTGACTGTCGATAAAACCGGTTGTACTCAAGAGAGGTTTTCTACAGTTTCCCTTTCCTCTGGCGAGAAAACCTAATTAACAGGTGGTCCAGGCGAATGCGAGTACTCCTAATAGAGCCGGCTATAGACGCAAAAATTAGGTATAATATATAGAAATTTAATTTGTAGAATGGTTATGCTTAATCCAAAAAAAGTATTTCTCGGGGACTCTTGTCGAAGTGCGTAAGGCCAATAGGGCAGGAGTATAAACAATAAAAAAATAGTAAAATTTTTCGCAAGAATTAATTTATTTTTAATACAATTTAAAAAAAATTCATCTCCATAAAATTTTAATTATTTTTAAAATGTTAATTAATCTTTCATTAATCTTTGTCAACTATTAAAAGAATCCAATTGATATTTAATTAAAGATTTATACAATTTTTATTCTTATTTATTTTCAGTATTAAATTTAAAAAGAAATTACAGAAAAAAAGTTAATTGAGCCAAAACATTTATCATCTATGTCTAAAAAATTAAATTTGTATTAAAGATTATGTTTTAAAAACTAAGAAATTATTCCAGTTTTTTAATCTTTTTTTAATAACATTTAACATTTTGTTAAATTATTTCTATTTGATTAACACGGTCACGTGTTAAATAGCAACCCTTTCCTTTTTAAATTGGCAAAGAAAACTACCACCGCGGGCAGTGAGGCGCCACCTGTTCAAAACAGTTACTTCAAATAGAATGTAATGTAAACAAGCGGTATCAAATTTTGTTTTACAATAAAATTTTGTTTCGGAAGTGTTGTTACGATTGGAAATATGTTAGCGTTAAGCTTAAATAGTTTATTTTCGTTCACCAAAGCCACTGTGTCTTCTAGAAATTTAATTGAACGGCAAAATGTGGTAAATTCGGCCAGTGCTTACTTGCACACCTTTCTCCTGAAAGTTTACATTCTTCAAAATTTCGTTGTCAATTTCTTTCTCTACGTTAACTTCATTCGTCATCGAGATTTCATTTTCTGTATGTTTATCCACTTCTTCACTTCCGAATAGATTTATTCTTTTTATTTTTATTTGTCCCTTTTTGGGTAATAGATGAAAACTTACTTTCGTATTCCAATCCTTTTTGGAGTTACAACCAGTAACACAAGAAATCCCATTATTAGGATGTTTTCGAAATTTGGGTTCAAATTACATTGTATATTGACAAAATAAATAATTTTCTTTGTTATAAAATTATAATTCACTTTCACAAACACTTTACAAGTTTGTTATTAAATAAAATATCAAGTTTTCAATGCTAAATCTGTCAATTTTTTCTCTCTCGGCGGCCATATTGGATAGTTTATAAAGAAACTGATAGGGACGTTTTCTAAATTTAAACTGCCAATAGGTTTTTATTGATAGTTGGATAAGGAAGGATTTATTGGAAATACTAAAGAATAAGACAAGGAAGGATTTTCCCAAAATTCGATGCAGGCTTCCTGGAAAGCAGTTGATTTATTATAACTCCTCGTGAACCGCGATAATTGAAATTAAGAATTGATTTAATTTATTAAATTTATATTGTTTGATAAATTAAAAATTAATAAATAATCGTATTATTTTGAGTAATTGTGTTGTATTATTATTTATTTTAATTCGAGTTATTTGTGACTCTTGTGAAACATCGAGTCTGTTGGAATTCACTCTTTTCCGTTACAGAAATTTCAAATCGCCGTAATTTGAAATTTTTTCATCAGACCTGTTAGTTTTTCTTAGAAATACTGAACGGCCCAACTTTTTTTAGCAAAAGTTTTATACAATGATTTAAACAGTCTTTTTCT
Source organism: Leptopilina myrica (nomen nudum) (assembly GCA_032872475.1). NCBI lineage: Eukaryota > Metazoa > Arthropoda > Insecta > Hymenoptera > Figitidae > Leptopilina > Leptopilina myrica (nomen nudum). The sequence goes on from CM065461.1 coordinate 18,303,086, forward strand.
GAAATAGAAAAATACACGAAGATTATTTCTAACAACACTTTTTTTGCTTTGATAAGAAATACTATAAACAAATTGATGGCACACCAATGTCACGCCTATTTTCTAACATTGTTAAAGATGATTTGGATATCATTGTAATAATATTTTAAAAAATCAATATAATTGTATTCCATTGTTTTGCTATAGATTTATCAACGATAAGATAATTTGCATTCATAGGGACCATATTAACTGCTCATTAACACTTTTAATTTTTACAATATGTCATCCAATCAGAAGTGATTAATATTAAGAAACGATTCTACAATTAACAAGATGAAAGATGTCATTTTTCTCAATAATTCGTATTTTTCTCCTATTAGGAGATTAAATTTATAACAGAACCTTACAAATTTTATGAGTATATTGTCTTCTGAATAATTTAATACAGATAGTATTCCTTTAATACACATTTTAATCAGATTTTATTACTTGAAGATCGCATAAAAATGTCGAAAATTGGGACGTGCTTTTACAATGTAACAATTTAAAAATGTAACGATAATTTTAAACTTAATTTTTAACATTTAATAGTTCTCCAATCATTATTAAATTTCCTCTCTCCAATCCCCCAAACCTGCCCAATCATCTTTCCCCCTCTTTCCAATCTTCTCTCAACATTCAACTCCTGTTTTTTATACCACTTAAACCAATAACCCAGATAACAAAACTCACCCAATTCTTCGCCCTTCTCTTCTATCTCCTGATCGACGCGAGCAATAGAGAAGAATTGATTTTTTTATTTTGATGGTTCCCGTGGAATAGAGCTCCAATGTAAACTCGCGTATTTAGGATAATTCAAAATTCTCGTTTTCAAGCATTTTTTCTGGAAATTGAATTCTTTTCTGTTCTATGCTTTCTTCTTCCCGGGTGTACCACATCCGGAATCGGTCTGTCCATGTTTAAATTGCAATATTTTCTAGATTTTTGTACTAACTTGAAAGGATTGAGTTTCACTTCTTACGTTTAAACGAGGGGGTCAATTAAGAAAACTGTTTCCCCACACTTATCGTCGTTTTAATTTTCTGAAATTGTATTATATATTGTTCTCAAGTTATTACTTTCTTTTTATTTATTAAACATTGAATTCAACGATCATTCCGAGTCAGGTATAAAAAATAAAACAACAATAGTTGTTTAACGTTTCGACAGCGCGGCTGCCCTCTTCTGAAACTATAATTTATTTAACAAAAGAAAAAAATAATAACAATTAAAATACATTCTTAAAAAATAATATTAATTATAAACTTAATTTTTAAACAAAAATTTTTTTACCGAAAATTAAACAAAATTTAAAAACGTTCCAAAGGAACGTCTTATTCGTGGCGATTACAATTGGACAATGGCGAATAAAATGTGTATAGATTTCGAAGTATAAGTAACTGACGTGAGGTGAATGACCGTGTCAGTAAACAAAATTCAGGAAATGTCAAGGTAAATCAGAATAGATTAAGAATATTTAATTTCATTTATAAAGTGATTATAGCAATTACTAAGATTTTGTACATCTTCCTTTTTATTAACCGGATTTTTTTTTGTAAATTAATGTGTATCATTTCTGATATTAAACGTTTCTTGTAGTTTGCTTCTTTGTCTAATATAAGAAAATTGTTCCAATCAAATTTGTGTCTAAAAAAATCATTGTGAGTAGCAATTACATTGGAAGTTGAATTTTTATGTTCTTTAATACGAACACGTACCATTCCTTTTGATTGACCCACATAACATGCAGAGCAATTTTCACAGTTAATTTTATAAACAGTAATAATGTTTTCAGATTTTATATTATTATCCTTGCCTTTTTTAACAAAATTATGATTCATGTTTTTATTTTTGCAAGGAATTGATAAAATAGCATAATTATTCAGAATTGAGGCAGTTTTTTCAAAAAGGTTCGGAACATAAGGTAGGAGAACTTTTGGTGACCTCGTGTAAAATATGACGTTTTTGTCAATAGGATATTGAGAGTTAGATTCTATAAAAGAAATACGTTTCATTATAAGCTTGTTTATAAATTCTAATGGATAATTATTTTTTGATAACATTTCTTTTATATACTCTATATTTTTTTAAGTGAAACTGCTTGTCAGAGAGTCATAGGATGTTTAGAATGGTAATTAATGGTTCGTCCAGAAAATGTAGGTTTTTTATACCAATCAGTAATAAGCCGATTTCTTGCGTTAACAATAATAAGAACATCCAAAAAATTAATAATATTATTTTTTTGTATTTCAAAAGTAAACTGTAATCTTTCGTCATAGTTGTTAAAAATATTAATCATTTCGTCAATTTTATCTTTTTGTATGCAAGTAATTATATCATCGACGTATCTACAGAAAAAAGTGGTTTAGAAGATAATTGAGCATTACAATGGGTCTCAAGATCTTCCATGAAAATATCAGCAAAAAGACCAGAAATTGATGATCCCTTGGGCGTAACATAAATTTGCTGGTAGTATTTATCATTGAATTTAAAAAAGGTATTATCGAAAAGAAATTGATATATGTTAAGTAATTCATCTAAATCAATATTAAAATTTTGAGATATTATTCTATAACGTTTGATGATAGAATCACGTACATGGCCAGAACTAACGTTAGTAAACAAACATGAAACGTCAAGACTAATTAAAATATGGTCATCGGGAATAATAAAATGTTTAATTTTTTCAATAAAATCAAAACCGTTTCGTACGTAAGATTTTGGTTTCATAATAGATTTATCAAGTATTTCGAACAATTGTTTGGATAAAAAGGATGTTGGAGAACCAATAGTTGACACGACAGGTCTTAAAGGATTATCCTTTTTGTGGATTTTCGGTAACCCGTAAATCCGTGGAAGGGTTGTGTTAGTTAAGGTCAATTCGATATCATTATATTTTCTGTTTAAAAATCCATTGTTATTTAAATGTTTTAAAATATTAGAAGTATTAGTTCTTAATTTTTGTATTGGATTTCTATTAATAATTTTATATATTTTTTTATCTGATAGCAAAGTTTCAAATTTATTTGTATATTCCAATCTATCCAACGCAACCGTGACATTTCCCTTGTCCGCAGTAGTAAAAATAATATTTTTGTGTTCTTTAACAAATAACTTTGTGTCATTTAGCATTTTAGCGAAAATTCTATCTTTGACATTAATGTGACGTGATTTTTTAAGATTACAATCATAGTTTCGAAAATTAATAATCAATTTGTTTCTTATATCAACTATTGTTGTTTTATTTTTTATACCTGACTCGAAATGATCATTAAATTCAATGTTTAATATTTAAAACAACCGAGTGATAATATCATATAATAATTCTTTTTATTAATTTGGAATTAAATCTAAATTTTCGACATAGGTCTCGTCTCCTTCCCGCCTTGCTTTGGACACCCGAGCCATCAAGCGATAAGTTTTTATTGTTATATATTTTTCAAATCCTTTTATACACCATATATATCTCTATCCAAATTGACCGTGTGCGCACTTAAACCTATTTCATTTTTATATAATCCCACCTCAAATCTATCACATCTCCCCTTTCACAATAATCCTTTAATTTACATTACCTTATTTCATCTCCAATTGTACATTCCAATCTAAGCGTTATTTACAATTTTATAATCTCAGCTCATATGTTTATAATTCGTGAAATTCGACTTTGTTCGGAGAGTGTGTATGTGTGAACCGTGACGCGTATTATTATATGTAAAATTGTTTATTTAACGAATTCGTTATAAAAATCCTTTCTTTGTACCATCTTTTTTTATTCTGAAAACAATTATTTTTTCGTGATTTATACTTAACTACATTTATCATTTTTTTATTTGTGTTTCCTTTTTGATTATCCCTTTTTTGACTCACTAATATCATTATTCTAAAGTCATATATTAATTTTGTTTTGTTTAATTTTGCTGTTTTAAGAATATTTTAATTTTAATTTATTGTCGCGATTTTATTATTTTAAAAATTTTGTGTCAAATTAAAAATCGTTACAAACTTAAACAAAACTTATAATTTATAAAGAAAATCTTAAAAGCTTCGGAAAAATGTTAACAACAATTTTTGTTTGAATCTTTAAACAATTGTTAATTTGTTGAAACAATCGAGTACTCGAAATTTTTTGAGCATTTTATGAAAGCCTTACACCTACAATCTTTTGAAAATTTGTGTGTACTTAAAAAATTTAATGCACTGAATCCAAAAACCATAGGTATATATGTCGATTGACTTATTTCTCTCTGACTGTTTAATTATAACGACGTGACCTGAAATTAATATATATATATATATATATATATATATATATATATATATATATATATATATATATATATATATACTAGGGGGGCTTTGCCCTCCTGCGCCCTTCGCGCGCCAACACCCTGTTTCTGATTTTTAAAAGATTTTAAATAAAAATAAAGTTTAAAATAGATTTATATTTAAAGTAAAATATATAATTCAGATTTATGTTATACTTTTGACTAAAAGTACTCGAAATAAACCATTTCGTTTTCTTTATACTCAATGTATTCGTTTTAATCCTTTTTATTTATACTCTCGGCTAAGTGTCAACAGTGTATTCGTTTCATTCAATCTTTATTTGTACTTTTGACTAAAAGTACTTATTATAAAATATTTTATTATCTTTAGACTCAGGGTATTATTATTTTTTTTGTTCTTTTGTCTAAAAGTACTTAAGTTATTACATTTTTCAATGGTTGTTTATCGATTGTTGGTAGTAACCATAATCACTATTGAAGAACTGTAAACATCTGTAGTTTTATGTTAAATGCTTGTTTAACATGATTATTTAAAAATCTCCTATATAAAACATTGTTTCCTTTTCATTGTATATTATGATTTTTTTGTTTATTTCGTGACTTTTAAGTCGTGTAACTCAAAAACTGTCAATTTTTTGAGTTTTGGTATTAACATTTTTTGTTTAATAAGTCTTAAACTGCAATACTACAAAGTATGCAAAAATTTCACCGAGACCTTTATTTCCATGTACTTGGTGCGGGGTCTTTTTAAGGGAAGAAGAATTTTTTGCAATTTTTTGACGTATAGTTTAAAACTACCTTTAAAATTGACCTAAATTTTAAGACAGAGGGAATTGTTTGTCAATTTTTTTATGTATAGGTCAAAACTGCCCTTAAAATTAACCTGAATTCTGGTCAGGTCAAGCCTTGACCTGTAGATCAAATAATCTTGAAATAGCGTTGGCGCCAACCCCCAAATTTTTTTAAGTTTGATTTTGAGGTTATGTTCATCTCTTGACCTACGGCCTATGATTTTTGACCTGATTACTGTAGCCATTTGCGGCCAACTTCAAGGCACAATTTTTATTTTGAGGTTGTTTTCCCTGTAAGCCCTGTACCTAGGAGTGGGGTAGAGGGGACAGAACATATGACCTTAAAACCTTATTTTGAGGTTATGTTCGCCCTCTAAAGTTGGCCGCATATGACCTTGAAACCTAACTTTGAGGTTATGTTTGTCCTCTAAAGTTGGCCGCCATGAAGTAGTATAAGGAGGCCTCACTGCTGTGTTGAGTACATTAAAAGTTAAAGCATGTTTTCCCGTTCCTCCTAAAACTAACGGAGGTATCGAACCTACCGGAATAGTTTGGAACTAATACACACACTGACATAAGGTGTGTTAATACGGTCAACAGTTGATGCAATACTCACTGTTGTTAACCAGGCAAGGAAACTCAAAGAGGACAAGAAAAAGGGATTCTGCGCGCTTGTCTCCATCGACATACGTAATGCGTTTAATTCCGCAAGGTGGGACAACTGCATCGAGGCTATGTGTCGTAAAGGGGTACCAACCTACCTGTTGCGAATGATAGACAACTATCTTAGCGACAGATGGGTTGAATACAAGAGCGATGCATGTCATATCAAACACGAAATGACATGCGGAGCTCCTCAAGGATCAAAGATAGGTCCATTCATATGGAACGTCATGTACGATGACTTCCTTAGAATGGAGTTACCTGAAGATACGATAATGGTTGGCTTTGCGGACGACGTTATTATAGTGTGTGGCGCGGAGAGTCCTGAGATTCTTGAAATAAGGATCAACGACAGCCTGAGACGGGCAAAGTTCTGGTTAGATCTCAACGGCCTGCAAATGGCTATAGAGAAGACAGAGGCTTTGCTCGTCACGAGCAAAAGATCCTTTGAAGTCCCAAAGATTCATATAGGACAGACTGAAGTCTCCTGGGGAAACAGTTTGAAGTACCTGGGAGTGACGTTGGATCGAAAACTAAAGTTCGACCAACACTCTAAGATCACGTCACTAAATGCCACCGAGTGTATGGGAAACATATCTAGGATGATGCCCAATGTCGGTGGCCCCAGGGAAAAGAAACGCCGATTAGTGGCAACCGTGGTTCAAGCAAAGCAGCTCTACGCTGCCCCTGCATGGGCTGAGTCCCTAAAGAACCGCGGCATCTCTGATGAGCTACTTTCCGCGCAAGGAGGTTGTGCGCGGAGAGTAGTCTCAGCCTATAGAACAGTTTCAACGAGCGCTGCATTGGTTCTTGCGAGCCTTCCGCCTGTTGACTTGATGGCGAAGGAAAGACAGGAAGTCTTCCAGCTTAACAAAAACCTAGCTAACTCGCAAGAGCACTGGAGTACAAATCTCGCCAAAGCGGCTATCAGGAAAGAGGCGAGATGTAGACTCGTTGAAAGATGGCAAGAGAGATGGGATGGGGATCTTAAAGGAAGGTGGACATATCGCCTGATCCCCAACCTTGCCACTTGGCTGGGAAGAAAGCACGGAGAAGTTGGCTATTACCTGACCCAAGCGCTGTCAGGTCACGGATGTTTCCGACAGTACCTTCACAGGTTTAAGATTAAGAGAGAAGCAAAATGCGCCTACTGCGATGCGGCAGTAGATGACGCGGAGCATACTCTCTTTTATTGCGGTAAATGGAACCGTGATAGAATGGCCATGTTTGCGGCAGTTGGCTTTGAAATCAACGCCGAGAATATGGTATCTATCATGGTTCAAAACGTGGACTCCTGGAGGCATATCGAATCCTTCATTATTAAAGTAATGGGGGAAAAAGATAAAGACGGAAGACGAGGTTGACCGGAGGAAATCCAGAGCTCTGTTGTGTGGGGCGTGGGGGGAGGAGGTTTTTTAGCTTTTCCTCCCACCCTCGCCCCACATAGCCTGAGCGGATTCCTGGCAAGTTATGGAGTAGGACAAGGGGACCACCAAATGCGAAGTTTAAGGCCTGACGGTAGTGCCGCATGTGGATTAAGTGTCCCAAACAAGACGGGAGTGGTTTTTAGTGGGTCGACCAGGACAAGAGCGGTCACCCCCACATAACCTGTGTATTCAGTCCAGGTATCTGAATTTGCAGATTTTCCACTTCCGACTACAAAAAAAAAAAAAAAAAAAAAAAAAAAAAATGGTGTGTTAATACAGTTCCTACACATTAATTATTATTATTATTATTATTTATGCTTTGTTTCTTATCACTTATTTTTATAAAGAAATTTATTATGTTGTTAATAAATATTTTAACCTTATGTGCAACTTTCTGTTAAAAAATATATTGTATTTTTGAAATATAAAGTTTATATTTTCTCATTCCTGAAAGGTTTTTTATATTTTATTTACAAAATAAATTTAGATAAATATTACTAACAATTTAATTTATTTTTAATTAATATTTATATATATTTAACGACAATATTTGTATTAACAGAAGCTATTTAACTATTAAACTGTGAGGAGTTAAATTAATAATTAATCACTTAGAATAATAAAATTAAATTAGTATAGAAATAAAATTAAATAAATTAAAAAACTAAAAATAATGTTTAACATTTAATTTAATTATAATAAATACCTTTTAATTTAAACAAATCATTATTACAAAATATTTTTTTTCTTTTATTTCATTTGTTATTATATGTAATTTTCTTTTATTATCCCAATTAATTACTGATTTAACTTTTAAAGTTTAATAATTTAGTAACATAAAGATAATATTATCAATGTCACTTTTAGCAAACAAAATTTCGGAGTTACCAAACTTTCCTTATACTACTTCATGTTGGCCGCATATGACCTTGAAACCTAATTTTGTTTGTCTATGACAGGAAGTTATGTTAACTATACTATAGCCATTTGTGGCCCAGGAGAGGGGCGAGGGGGTAAAGAGGGGGAGGGTTAGAAACTTTCTGAAACAGCGGCGGCAGCGATATGATTTTATATTAATAGGAATAGATATATATATATATATATATATATATATATATATATCGGCGACTAAAATATTGTAAAAAGAAAAGTTTTTTATTTTTGACTAAACAAAATTATTTAATATATTTGTGACAAGTGTCGACCCGTCAATAATCAGGTAAAAAATGCAATCTCATATTTTTTCTTAATCTTTGAATTGTTAGAATGTTGATTTAAAATTTTGCGAAATATTTTGTATATAGCGGGTCGTTAAATTTATTCTAACATAATTGGATCTGCTCTGTGGAAGGTATCCTTTTTTAATGAGATCACAAAATTTTAATATAAAGGAACATTATCATATCTCGTCTATGGTGCAGCGAAAATGAAACCAAATGAATGGAGATTCTGCTCCCGTAATGCCCGTCCGAGGTTCATGTTGGATGTAAGATATCTTTATAGTATATCATTGTGAAAATCATTTTGTTTATGGATGTCTTCTCAAAGAAAAATAACCTTAATTTTTTATTATATATATATAAATATATATATGATGTTTTACGTCAACCGGCCTAGGGCTCCTTCCAAAATTCTAATCAACGAAAATCAACTTATGACGGCTTTAAATAATCTTCAGCTCATATTCTTTCGAATAAAAAGTGGCAAATTCAAAAATTCAAAATGGCGTCATTACTGCACCACTTTTTTCAAATTTTTGTATTAACCCAGCCAACAAATTTATTAATTAGCTTCAGAAAATAATTGTAAAATCTAAAGTTAGATTTTAGAAATTTTTTAAATGAAAAATGGCGGATCCAATATGGCGACCAAAATTTTTAGATTTGCTTTAAAGTTGTTACTCGGGGTTTTCTGGCGTCGCTGATTGCGAATCTAAAGTTAGATATAAAAAACAATTTTAATTTAAAATGGCGGATCTAATATGGCGACCAACATTTAAAAAAAATATATCAGATTTGCTTGAAACTTGTTACTCGGGGGGTTTTGATGTCACTGATTGCGAATCTAGTTATATTGGATAAATTTTCAAAATTTAAAATGGCGGATCTAGTATGGCGACTAAACTTTAAAAAAATTATTAAGGTACCGTCCTATGATGGCGTAAAAGCGTCGGCGTAAAGCAGAAACCATGTGAGTGAGTGAGAACGTGATATAAGTTCATCTCTTTCTATCGCATGGTTTCTGCTTTAGGCTGCGGTTACATACCTCTGCAGGCAGCCTGCCTGCGCAGGCAGGAGCAACGAGACTAAGGTAGAAGTTTGAAGTCACTGACTCTCTTACTCTTGTACGTTACCATAACAACTTGCAGGCAGGCTGCCTGCAGAGGTGTAACCGCAGCCTTACGCCGACGCTTTTACGCCGTCATGGGACGGTACCTTTAGATTTGCTTAAAACTTGTTAATGGGGAGTTTTTGGGGTTGCTGATTGCGAATCTAAAGTTATATTGGAAATATATATATTGGATGTTCGCCACCTAGCGTACAACAGCGTAACTGAAAGACATAACGCGGGAAATTTAAATAATGTAACCTTTGGTTCTCTCAGCTTCACGACATTAATTTGATATGTAGTTTAGAAATTTCACTCCTGAAAAATTATGGTTGATTCAAGACTTTAAATTATTCCCAATATAATTTGTCAAAACCCGCCCTTAACCACAAAAACTACCCCTTAAAAATAAAAATTGAAATTTTTTTACAATTTTTGTAACAGAAATTTTTAACAATTCTTATGATCTTTTAGTAACAGTAAGCTAAGTATTAAAAAACCTCTCTTATTGTAAAAAGCTACCCCGATATTCAAAAGTCACCCCCTTTCACAGTGGCGAAAAATGTACTTTTTTCATTAGTAAAATATCGACTGACGATAATACAAACAATTGAAAAACATTTAAAAAATTAAAAACTATACATTGTTTAAACAATGGTTAAATAATAAATTTTTAGTTTTTCTATTATACTTAAATGTTAAGGTTATAAAATATTGCACAATTTGCTATCAGCGACCCTAAAAACCCACAAGAAACAAGTCTCAAGCAATTCTGATAATTTTATTAAATTGTTGGTCGCCATATTGGATTCGCCATCTTGAATTATGAGATTTTTTTAAATCTAGCTTTAGATTTGCAATCAGCGACCCCAAAAACGTAAGAGACGCCCATTATCCAACAATTTACAATTATTTTCTGAAGCTAATTAATAAATTTGTTGGCTGGGTTAATACAAAAATTTGAAAAAAGTGGTGCAGTAAGAACGCCATTTTGAATTTTTCAATTCGACTCTTTTTATTGGAAAGAGTATGAGCTGAAGATTATTTAGAGCCGTCATAAGTTGATTTTCGTTGATTAGAATTTTGGAAGAAGCTCTGAGCCGGTTATATCTTCGGGGTACCTTACTGAATATTTTCTAACAAGAAAAATCAAAATCCGTTGGGCGCGTATTTTAATTTCAATTTTTGTGTTTTTAGCGCCAAATTTAAAAAAAAACTGGATTTATGATCATTTAAAGAAAAATTCAACTTCAAATGGTCAAATTTTGTTCAAGAAATTATACAAAACCATAATTCTGGTAGAAAATTTTCCTTAGAATCGAAATCTGACGTTGGCATTCGAAATTCTACCAGAATTATGGTTTTGTATAATTTCTTGAACAAAATTTGACCATTTGAAGTTGAATTTTTCTTTAAATAATCATAAAAACCAGTTTTTTTAAATTTGGCGCTAAAAACACAAAAATTGAAATTTAAAAAAAGCGCCCGACGGATTTCCGTTTTATTTGAAAATAAATTATTGTAAACGAAAGCTTAGGTTCTTTCCTATGCGCATGTAAATTTTCAGAATGCCCTTCTTTTTCATTTTTGAGTTATTAAATTTCAAAGACTAAATTGCTGCGCGCTGCGTCGCGGTGGCACTGAGCCGCGTGGTACCCAGCGTGAGGCTAGGTGCCCGCGACGCAGCAATTTAGTCTTTGTTTAATAACTCGAAAACAAAAAAAGGGCATTCTGAAATTTACATGCGCATAGTAAAAAACCTTAGCTTTCGTTTCAATAATTTATTTTCAAATAAAACGGACCGATTTTTAGGAAATTTAAAATTATATATTAATTATCAAAAATTAGGGTAAATTTTGAAAATATTAAAAAATAACATTTATCAATGGAAAGAGGACGAAAAAACCTTTCCGAAAAATATTCTAAAAAATTTTTCCTATTAAAAGTATGTTCAGAAAAAATTCACAAAGTAGCCGGTGTTAGCAAACTTGGTAAAATTGGCCCCCCTCTACCCCCCTCAAATTTTCGAAAAAGTCAAAAATATTTTTTGGGACACATTTCTACTTGATAGAACAACAAATTCCTCGAGTTTCAATTTTTTTTTAGAAGTTGAAATTTCAACTTAGAACATTACACGTAAAATGCCTCATATATTATCTTTGAGTATAATTATATTCAATTACCATTAATAATAGAATCAGAGCAGTTTTGAAAGAGAGAAAATATTTTTTATGATAAATGATTTATTCGTGAATCTTTTTTGTTTTATAAATTTTGTTGTATAAAATGTATAATTAATATTTAATAATTTTTTAAATTTGAGAAATGCGAATTCTAATACTAATATATTGTCGAATTTTGTTTATGTGATGAGCTCATCCTTAGTGCTTTCGAGTTGAGAATGATTATTTTTGTTACAAATTTTAACATAGGAAATGAGATATTTGACATAACTATTACATTTAGCTCATCAATTTTTATAATCATACATGTTTTTTAAAAGATTGTAGGTGTAAGGCTTTCGAAAAAGTCACAATTTTTAAAATTTAGACATTCAAAATTAACCTTCTCTTGCAATTTTCAATATTTTTTACGAAAATTATTGGGCTTATTTTATAGTTTTAAACAACTTCTCGCATGGATCTACAAAAATATGCAACGAATAAAAAGATGAAAATTCTAACCTCTTCAAAAATTTAATTTTCAAATTTTTGACCATCCCATATGTTTTTGGGTTAAAAATGATGAAAGAAAAAAATATAACCTTCTGCGACAATTAAAATTTAAAGTGGTAAAAGTGGGGGATGATGCCTCCTCTTAAATTATTTAGGTATTATTAATTTGTCCTTTTACTTTCAAGTGTATAACTGTTGTATATTTATTAATGCTGTGTTTTTTTATATAAATTAGTTTGAAGAAAATGATAAACTACAGTATCGAAACGACACAACCTTTCATTGATCGAATTTATCTATCATCAACAAATTTTTAGTTACATTTTGTTAAAGTTTCAAGTAAATTCAATAACTTATTTTTTTCATCTAGACAATTCAGGAATTGTGAATATGAGTGATTCTTCGTATAGCGCACAAATCAATATTTCTCGTGGTTTAATACACGTTTCGTGGGCATTTATTAAAAAAAAATTAGAATCGCTAATAATTTGTTCAAAAAATTAGTTTTTTTGCGTATCGCAGTACAATCACAACATTATGGTTTAATTATTTTTATTGAATTGTTGTTATTGTAATAAGAAAAATTATAAATTATATTTTGTTCTTGAATATTAAACTTTAAAATTCTATATCAACTTTTACTTAATTTGAAACATTTTTTTAATAATAGTAAAATCCAAATTGTGCGCTATGCAGAGAACTACCCATATAATCAAAATTAAAATATAGCAAGAAATGATAAAAACATTAATTATTTTTAGTTGCACCGACAAAAAAATCTATGATGCGTTGCGTTAAAAATCTATGAATTTTATCAAATCTAAAAATTAACTAAGAAAGAGATAATTTCATTTACTGTATTTTTATATTAAAAGATGTATAGTATAAAAATTAATTAGCTTCAAAACATATACAAGCATACCTTATCAGCTTCTTGATTAATTGTTTCAAATACTGTTTCAGCAACCTCGGCCTGCCATCTTTCAGAAATAACCATTGGAAAATCCTTATATAGATCCTGATCCGCATCAGTTAACTTAATTCCCTTAGTATCCTCTTCGTCAAAAGAACCAATGTCAAAAGCATCAGCAGCGTTTACCTCGCCTCGAGGTGGAATTAGTGGTGGTGTATACTTTTGAAGATAAACCTGTTGCCAGTCAATACCATTAAAAAATGGATGTTCTTTTAACTCATCAGCTCCTCCCCCACGGCAACCCAATCTATTATTAATATCTCGTTGTAGTAAACCTTCCAAAAGTGAACGCAATTCTCTTGAAAACGTATCTGGTAATTCGACGTTCTAAAAAAATTATTTGGTTATTTTGATAATGATTCTAATACTCTTAAAACTAAAAATACTATTTAAATATGTCCACGTGGACCCAATAAAAAATCCCTGATGTTTTATTTATCCTATCTTTAAATAGTACATCACTGTTTTATTTAACTAAAAGAGATTTGTTAAAAGAAATTATATTTAATAGTACACGGAGAAAAACATCATACTTTTGTAGTACCTATGAACAGTTAAACTTATTCCAGAAAACAATCTACTAGCGCTAAAGACGTAAAATTTGTGCTGTATTTGTATAAATTTTACAGATAATGGTTTGTCAAACTCGATAATTTCGTTGCTTAGTGTTCAAAGTGTAATTCCGGTAAAAAGTGGAGAAAAAATTGAAAAGAATTCAAATGTTCTATTTTTCTTAATAGGTGAATATACTTCGGAGATCTATCACAAAAACTCACTTTTAACTATGAGTTTATGCTTTCAAAAGATGTAATATATTTTTTCTTTTTCATATATGAGGCTCCGGATCTTAAAAGGGCACATACACCATTTAAAATCAATGCTACATGTGCCCTTTTAAGATCCGGAGCCTCATATTAGAACAATTGTATTATTCAGTTTTGATTTTTCACAGATTCAACACACACTGGCCCTGAACCAAGAAAAATTTGACAAAAATGGATTCGAAATTTGTTGTTGTTGATCCTTTTTTTCGAGATATTAATATATTTACATGATTTTTTACCGAACATTCAAATTAAAACTTTGTAATTACATGTAGACAAACTAATTAGGCAAGAAGTATCTTAAATATTTTTTATATGTAAATATATGTAGGGGAGAGTAGGGCAAGACGGGGTACCAGCCTTATTTAACAAACGAATTAACCAATCACGATTATATTTTACATAATACTGTACTGAAACGATAGAGATAGAGAAGTTAATAAAACTACTTAAATCAAGACTGAATAAAATAAGAGTAACCAAAAAGAAAAAAGCTTGTCAGGTTAAATCATCAATTATCGATGGTAAAGTGGAAAATACACATTGTCTCTGTTGTAATGGTTATTATTTAGACTCAAATGAAAGCTGGGCTGCTTGTTCTGTCTAAGGCCAATGGGTTCACTGCAGTTGTGCTCTGGTGTCGATGACGAAGATGAAGATGCAACCTTTACTTGTGAAATTTGTCGACAGAAATAGGTTGTTTTCTTGAGTACCCCATATCAAGATATGGAAATTTGTCATTTTTTTCATGTTATTAATTTTATGCATTTTTAAGAAACAGGTTGCCTTTGTACGCCTTTATTACGAAAGACTGATTCCCAAAGATAATAATTAAAAAAATAATAAAATATATATATTCAATAATTTTTGTTTTTTTGCACATTAAAAATATACTAATAAACCCATTTTTAGTTAATTAGATCAAATAATGTAGAAATTAGAAAAAAAATTTTAATTAAAAAAAATCATTTTTAATTTTTTTTAGTTTTTTAAATATATTTTTTGTGATCAGACTGTAAAAATATACTAATAAACTAATTTTCAGCTCATTAGGTAAAAAAATGTGGAAATTAGAAAAAAAAAATTTTGAATTTCTTAGTTTTTTTTAGACAACGCTATGGCCATCACCTCCAATTACATTCTCTATATTTTTCCTGTGATCTACGTATGTGAAAATACGTATCTGTACCAAATTTGAGCTCTCCAGGTCAAATAGTTTAGCCGCTAGGGGGGGGGCACGATTTGGCTACGGACACAAGAATCTCACCAATAGGGTTCTGTCGGTACACCGTAGGTGTACGGAACCCTAAAAAGTAAATAAAGAAAATTTGTTAATATTTGTTAAAAATTTGAAGTTCGCGCCCATTAGCCTGGAATTTTTCCGGCACGTGAGATAATCTGAGCGGGAGGTTTGAAGGTACCGTCCCATGTCTGCGTGAAACGGGAAACGGAAAACGTTCAACCAATAAGAATTTTCTTTCAGAATAATTTCCATTGGATCGGAAGATGTTATTGGCTAAACGTTTTACGTTTCCCGTTTTCACGCAGGCATGGGACGGTACCTTGACGTCGAAGTATAATGATGTGCACCGTCGATTATTGTCCGGTACACACCATTAGAACTCGACTGTCGATAAAACCGGTTGAACTCGGAGAGGTTTTCTACAGTTTCCCTCTCCACTGGCGAGAAAACCCATTAGACGGGTGGTCCAGGCAAATGCGAGTACTCCTAATTTTAATTATTTCACAAGCAAAAAAAAAACAATTCCAAAACAAAGTTCCATATAACCTAATTCATGCACAGTAAGATTGACTAGGCGATGATCAGAGTTTTTAACATTTTTCACTGTACTAATAATAACTTTTCTATTTATTTTAATGTATGATATAACGAGGCAATTCATAAATATTTAAAAAATATATCAATTTTAATATACAGATCTTAAAGTTATTTAATTTTCTTGTATCTCTCCGATACGTGCGATGTTATAGACAGAACGTAAACATAGTAAACATTGTTACCTAACCTCACATGTGTATGCCAACGACTGGAATAGATGCTGTTTTAAATATTTTTGTTGGCACCCCATTTAAATAAATAAATTAATAATTTTTAAGAACAAGACGTGTTAAACTATCAATATTTAAATATTCTACTAACATGTTTGCAAAGAAAAAAGTAAATTTACTAACTTCTAATAATAGTAAATTAAGTTTGAAAATTTCAGTTTTCTTAAGATTTTCTTTCGAAAAATCGAAAATTTCCGAACACTTTGACAATGATATTAATTTTATTTTTTTTAATGCAATTATGTAATTACTTCTAATAAGTTATATACTAGATTTTTGTAAAAAATTTTGGAAAATTTAATAATCGTATGCAAAACATGCTAGATATTTTCTAATTCTTGTTATTTAAAGAAAACCTAAGAGGGGTGCCAACCACTAGCGCACTGCCAACGACTGGAGCAGTTACCCTATTTAGATTTAGATTTTCCTGTAAATTGTTTTTAAACTCATTTTTAATATAAATAGGAATAAAAATTTGCCTAAATTTTTATTTACAATGCAACTCAGTTAAAAAACAAATGAAATATCATTAAGTATATATTAAATTTAGCTGAAAAATTGTATGTCTAGTTAGAAATAGTTTTATTCTTTATCTCATTTTCAACAATTTAAATATTATTCTTATGTTAATTTTTTAATATTGCTGTTTGTAGTTTGCATTTGAAAATTTCGGTACTGTTTAACTTCAAAAGCAAACATTTAATTAAAAATTTTTTTTAAACAAACAACTTTTTTAAAGCAAACTTTTTTGCATTTAATTTGTCAATGCAATATTAATAAACTAATTTTTCAGTTTTTCTTTAAACTGTATATTTTTTTAATAATTAATTTTATAAGAAAATATGCACATTTGACGTAACCCCAAAATAGTTTACTTTAACTTATTTTTCTGACAAATATGTATGTTTATCTTCATAAATTTTATTTTCACTGGTAATGCAAAATAATATTTCATAACGGTTTTTTTTCGACTTTTCTTAAATGATCAGGAAAATTTTTAACTGTGTTATTTTCGTTTTCTGTAAAATCATGAAATTGTGACTTCACCTTCTTTTATCAATAGCAAATGTCAAGCTATTTAAAATTTTTAATTTTTAGAATAATAATAATTTTCTTATATTTTTGAGTATAAGGTTTCCAAATATGTGACTGGGACTGAAAAAAGGGACCTACTTACCAATATCAACTTTTCAAGAAAAACGCGTTTAAAGTTTTCTATACAAATAAATTATATTTCTTGAAACATTTTTCATTTTAAATTAACATGATGAGTGTTCTTTATGTATTTTTTTATGCTGAATCCGATTTTCCTGGTTAAATAATTGTTCAAATAATCCTGTAATTGTTATAAACAATTTACTTTGCAAAAGTAAAATTATGGAATTTTAAAAATTAATTTAAAAGACTTCCGGATGTCCTAGAGGTCTGAAATTTTTTATGCCATTTCAGAATTGATAACTCTACAATAATTCATAGTTATTTGTTAACTTGCACAACCAGGTTGCCGATTACGGGTATACTTGGGGATCATCTTCGAGGAATTAAGTCGAATTTTTTGTAAATGGTTTAGGCATTCAATAACGAGAAAGAAATCCATTGCACTTTGCAATTTTAAAAAATTTGTAAGTTTTTAATTTAATATTTTAAGCAAAAATACCAAAAGTAATTGTTGTCTTAAAATTACTTAAATTTTAACAATCGGGACTGATTGCATTGTGTTTCTAGGACCTTAAACTATAAGAATCCATTATAAAAAAAATATCGATTTTTTGGTCAGTAGGTCCCTTTTCTCAGTCCTGGTCACATATATCAATCGATGCGATATTAAATATGTTATGTTAATTTTAAAGTTACGTAAAGATTTTTTTTTAAATACAAAAGACTAATGTTTTTCAAAATCTATCAATAATTGTAAAATATCAATTACTTCTCATAGAATAGCACTAGATTATTTCTTAACAGATTCGTTTTTCATGAGAAACCAATATTAATGGAAATAAAAAACTTTAATAATTTAGTTCATTTTTTTAATATAAATTTAATTTTAAATTAACTTCATTATGTTACGTCACCGCAACGTATTTTCAATATTATGTTTGATTAATAAAAATACGTATAATAATTGAAAAACAAATTTAAAGCTATGAAAAAATGGGGGACTAACTCTGCTGGGGCTCGAAACCCAGGACCCATCAATTGCCGGTTGTTTCTGCTTCACGTTTAGTAAAGGGTCTTACTAATGAGTTGACAATTATTTTGAGAAAAATTCTGGGAAAATTTAAATACGTATAATATTAATGGGGGTAAATTGCGTAATGACGATAATAATAGCAATAATAACAAATAATAACAACCCACATAGCACAAAAACTTTCAGGAAGTTTCACGTGGCAACCTTCGAAAGTTACCCTTGGTAACTTCCGAAATACATTTCATTGCGAACAAAAGCACTATTATCCAATCTTTCGATAAGTAAACTTAATATAATATAAACTGAGGTTCGAGTCCTCACAGATGCACAGTGCATTCGTTCACGCAGCTTATTTTTTCAGATCAAAATTAATTTCAAAAAAAATTGATAATTACTTATCGACAACCATATCGAAATAATTATCATATGTAACACCTAACTCTAAACCAAAGAGTTCAATTGACATCTAATAGATGTCACTCTCTGCTGATATAGTCGAAATCTTCATATTTCAAAATATTCTATCAGCGAATAAATTCTAACATTAATTATAATAATATAAATTAATATATTATATATTAGTAGTTTATATAATTAGTTTACTATGATAGCTGATAGCGGCATGGCTTATTCATTAAGTGTGTAAATGGATCAGTTTCAAAAAAATTTGGAAATATTGGAAGATTTACCTTTTATAATGAACTAAAAGAACACAAGTTTTGAGAATTCTAAATAAATTTGTATAAGCTAAAACAAATGTTTTTAAATCAAGGATTATCATTAAATTATTTTACTAACATTTTAAATGAAACTTTTTTTTGGCAAAACATATCTAAATCAATTTTTTTTAAATTGTCAATAAAAACACAAACTTTCAACCAAACAAATTTCAGAAGAAAATTTATTCATCACTTTATTAATATTAAAGAAATAAAATTCTATTTTCGATTTTTGAAAAAACTACACTTTTATTTTGGTTAATTTTTTTTGTGGTGCTAGTACATACTTACCTCTAAATGCTGCGTGAGTTTCAAAATATGATCTGTATAACTTTACGAGAAATAATTTAAAATGTTCAATTATGTAGGTCATAACTATAGTTTTATACAATGCGAATACGGCTCATCTTCAAAATATTGCTAGTGATGTTCGTTTGTTTCATGCAAAGCTAGAATTTTGACCTACAGAATTGAACATTTTTATTTATTTCTCGGAAAGTTATGCAGATCGCATTTTAAAACTCACGCAGCATTTAGAGGTAAGTATGTACTAGCACCACAAAAAAAACTAACCAAAATAAAAGTGGAGTTTTTTCAAAAATCGAAAATAAATTTTTATTTCTTTAATATTAATAAAGTGATGAATTAATTTTCTTCCGAAATTTGTTTGGTTGAAAGTCACGGTGGTCTTGAATCAACTTTGAATGAAAAGTCTTTGCACATCCCTTTTTTTTGCTGATTTGGGTTATTTGCATTCTAAATAATATGTAAAAAATTTATAGCCCATAACTTGTCGAGCCGTTTTTGAGAAAACTCATTTTGAAAAAAAATCATCAGTTTTTTATTTAAAATGTTTCATATTTGTATCAAATTATGGATTTAAGCATAATATTAATTAAAATAGGGTCAGTTGGGGTAAATCCGGACAAAATACCTATTTTTCACAAATGACGTAAGTTTTTTTTATAATAAAAGATTTAGAAAATTTCTTTAAATTTGGTGTAAATCCTGACAGCTTAGTTTCTAAGAAAGGTTTAAAATAAAGTTATCTTAAGTATACTACTCTATTAAGGGATAGAACAACTTGAATAAAATTCATATTAGATGTATAAAAGTTGAATCAGTTAAGTGTTGTAGTATCATAAAAGTTAATCAATTAACGATTCAAAAAGTAATAATCAAAAACATATATAGCTTTAACAAATTTTAATGGATTTTAATAAAACATGACAAAGAAAAGTTTTTGGGATTATTGAATACGAATACAAAGTCAGATTTTGAAAATTCAAAATGCCGGATCCAATATGCCGGACTTTTTTAAAAATTAATCGAATCACAATACTTACACCACCTTTTAAAATGTAATAGAAGCTCTGTCCAGATTTACACTAAGTTTTTAAATTATCCTGTTGACAATTGTCGAGATAAAACCATGGAAGTAGTCAGAATCTCTTTTAAAGGATCTGAGCTTAAAATATTGACGTCGAACTGAATTTTTAATTTGTAAATTAAGATCCAACACCTTTTGTCCGTATTTGCCTACTGTTCGGATTCACCCCAACTGACCCTAATACTTTTCTTTAATTTTAAATAATATTTCTGACACAATAAGTCAGTTCTGTTTAAATATTACAATACATGTTAAGGCACATATTTTTGCCAATTTACGAAATTTATAAAAATTACTGTACAGAAAAAAATTAACGAAAAGGTTATATATAATATATATAAAAACGGCTCGACAAGTTATGGGCTATAAATTTTTTACACATTATTTAGAATGCAAATAACCCAAATCAGCAAAAAAAAATGATGTGCTAAGACATTTCATTCAAAGTTGATTCAAGACCACCGTGAAGTGTGTCTTTTTATTAACAATTTAAAAAATAATTGACCTCAGTATTTTTTACAAAAAAAAGTAATGCGGTTTCAAAGGAAAAAAAGGTAAAAAAAATTCTAAGTTTGGGTGGTTGGCTAAATCAGTGAGGTTGCACACATGTGTAAAATGTAATGGCTTAGTCGAATGATAACACTGACCTCGTCGAACATTCTATTCTTTTGAATTGACTACCTAGAATCGTTAGCAGTCAATTTAAAAGATTAGAACTTCATATTTTTTTAAAGCTTGCAATGCCATAAAACTTAGTGCATTAGAAAAAATTAAAAATTTCAATTCTTTTCTATCTTTTTTTTTTAATTTTGTTTCAAAGTTTTTTCATTATTTGTAAAATATTAATTTTGTGTTTAGTAAGAATAATAATTTATTACATTCATTGGTTAGTAATAATTTATCAAAATTTGATTTATTAAAAATAACCTAAATAAGACCAATTATTATTATAATACTTAGATGTGCAATTTTATAATCCTGGTCAACTGTCCTATATACAATGTAAAAATATCATTATAAGTATAATCTAGACTATATTACGTATAATCCTTTTTTCTCAGTGTGTAACCTGAACTTTAAATTGTTGTATCTTTGAGATAAAAAGTCGGATCAAGTCGGGTCTAGAAAATTTTGAAAGGTGAATAATTTTACTTTTTTTAAAACTTGTTCTAATGTTAAAAATAAATTTTTGTAAATTTTATGATAGTCGAATGTTGCCCAAAATGGCCTTTTTCACTTGTTTAGGTTAGAATATCTCAGAATCCTGACGTGATAAAGAAATTTCGCTTCCAGTTTTGGATTCAGGGTGACAAAATACATCGGAAATGACTTGTCCGGTTTCTGGGTCTGACAAAATACTAAATTTTGTAGACCTGTGTTATAATTTGGCTTAGCCATTACATTTTACACATGTGTGCAACCTCACCGATTTAGGCAATATATACAGCCAACCACCCAAGCTTAAGACTTTTGGCCGCGAGGGGCAGACTTTAAAAGGAAAGAGCGGTTTGCATTAAGTGTGTACTCTATGTTTTAAATTTAAATTATACAATAATATCAATGATAACAAGTTTAGAATATCATGAATTTGATGTCTATTACAAATTTTTTAAAATTAATGATGTAAGATTTAATATGGAAATATTTTTCAATAGATAAAAGAAGCTTTCATGTTAATCGCTTTTATAAAAAAGAGTCATGATATCGGTTATTGAACTAATTATTGTAGCGTAAACCTTCTAATAATGTTAGTGATTGTTTTTTTGATTCGTGTGACATTAGGGGTCGTCCATATACCACGTGGACAGTTTAGGGGGGGGGGGGTTCGCCAAAAGTCTACGATTGTCCACGAGAAGGGAGGAGGGGTCAATACCAATGTCCACGTGGACATAAAAGTTTAATTTTATATCTTTTTTATTTATCTTTCAAATTTCGCGGCAATGTATTGTAGCAGCGTCGGCGCAAAATCATAACAAACCGGTCTAATCACGATTATACTTATAATATATAACATTTTTCTATAGTGATAGTGATTACAAAAAAATAATATAAAAAAATTTTTGAATTGTATTTCTTATTAAATATCTGTTTATTATTCAATATTTTAAAATAAAAAAACCGATTGTCCACGAGGGCGGAGGGGGGGAGGGTCAAAAAGTGCCTAAAAAATGTCCACGTGGTATATGGACGTCCCCTTAGTCTTGTCGACCATAAGAAAATTGAAATAGTCACTTTGCATACCCGAAATATTATACCTTTTTATCTCCAAATTTCTATCTCTTTTTATACCCTATTATCCCCTATCTATCTCTTTTTATACCTACGTTCTTTTATCTCTTTTTATTTCTCTTTGCTGTAAATTTTTGTATCCTTTTTAATTCATAAAGAATTAATTAACTAATATTATTAACTATATTAAAGACTTTATGAAGTATTACAATTTCAATTGAATTTATTATTTAAAACAAATATTTTTAGAGTTTTCGTACTTCTATTTCTAATCTTTTTTTAACAAATCAAGTTATTTATTTATTTGTTATGAAATTATTATTTATTGTTCATTTATTTATTTATTTTTATTTATTTATTTATTAAAACCAAATTTGAAAAATCTCGCATGCAGGAGGGCTCGAACCTTGAACCTTAGGGACGCAAGTCGAATACACATGTCACTCAGCCACGCTAGCTTGGAAGATATTTTTCTTGAACTATTTTTTCATTTTTGGGACTGTATTGATCTCTTCTTATCTCTTACACTATATCACTCTTTATCTCTCAGTTGATCTCCTGTTTAAAGTTTTAATTTCTCTTTATTTAGCATGAAATCGTCACGTAGCTAATTCAATGTACAGGAAGGAAATAGACTGCAGTCTATTGCAACCAATTGCAATTGAGTTAAAGGAATAACAGTGATAAGTATTGTATGTACTGATACGTATTTGGGATTAGAAAGCAAAAGAAGAGAATAGTATAAGGACTAAAAGAAGCATAATGAATAACAAAATTATTGAGATAAAAGAAGAAAAGGCCTTTTTCTATCGAATTGGAAAGAAATAGACTAATATAGAATCGAGGCGATAAAAAGAAAAAAGTATGTCATTAGAATAAAGTTAGGATAAAAAAAGAAAGTGAATAGCAAAAGAATTAATATAGAGATAAAGTAAAGGTTATTAAAAGATATTGAGCAAAAGTAGGTGATCGAAAGAGATTGAATAGACTCGAGAGGTGATAGACTAAGATTAAACCCAAGGTGTAAATTGTAATGAGTGTGTACTAAGATTAAAATGTGGATAAAAAGAGAGAAGTACAAGGATTAAAAGAATAGAACTGTATAAAACAAATGTTATTTATAAAGATAAGGAAAAATGTAAATACTAAGATTCAAATGAGGATAGAAAAAGAATAAAGTAAATAGTAGAAGGATGAAATAAGGGTTATTAGAAGAGATTGAGAAAAAATATGAGATAAAAAGAGATTAAAAGTATTAAAAAAGGAAAAGCCTGGAATAAAAGAAAGTCATAAGCAGGAATCAGTGTGTTATTGGATCAAAGTTTAAAGATTATGTTAAAGCAGCGACAGAAAGGGAAGAAGGTAGATAGAAAAAGTATTGAAGAAGATAATAAGAAAAATGTTATTCAAAAAGATTGAGAAGAAGAGAAGATAAAAAGCGATAGTTGTATTAAAAATGGGTATAGAATTAAATAGGGATAGAAAGGGAAAGAAGTGAATATTAAGAGGATAAAAGGCGATAAAGTAAGAGTTATTAAAAGAGATTGAATAAAAGGGGAAGATAGAAAGAGATCGAGGGGAATAAAAAAGTGATAGCCTGGGATAGAAACAAGATTATTAAGAGAGATAAGTATATTCTTAGATAAAATTGAAATAAAGGTTACTGAAAAAGATTTATAAGGAAGGAGAGATAAAAAGTTATTGAAGATATAAAGTGTGGATAGACTAAATAGAGAAACTTTATCTCTTTCTATCTCAGAGATAAAAAAATATTCAAAGAGATAGGATTTCTATCTGTTTACTTCCAGCAGGGCGACCTGAAAACCCTCCTGAGTAAAGAGTTTCAAGCAAATCCATTAAATATTTAAAAAATATATCCGCTATATTAGATCCGCCATTTTGAATTTAGAAAATCTGACATTGGATTCGTAATTAACGACCTCAAAAACCTGGTAAGAAGAGTAGAAAAAAATGTAATTTCCAGAAAATATGCTTGAAAACGTCAATTTTGAATTATTCTGAATACGCGAATTTACCTTGGATACCTTGCTCTACACCACGGGAACTATCAAAATTATAAAAAATCAATTCTTCTTTATTGCTCTTGTAGATAAGGAGATAGAAAAGAATTGAAATTTTTAACTCTTTCTAATGCACAAAGCTTATGGTATTGCAAGTTCTTAACAAAATTTTAAGTTCTAATCTTTTGAATTGACTGCTAACGATTCTAGGTAGTCAATTCAAATGAATAGAATGTTCGAAGAGTAAATCTAAAATGTTTATTCTTCTCAATTGACTGCATCGAATTTTAGAAGCGCATTAAAAGGAGTAGAACTTTGACAAACAATTTGAAAAAACCTAATTTTTCTAATTGTATGTAAGAGCTCCTCTAGTTATTGCCTTAAAATAAAATGCAGTGACAGTTATGTTTCGCGATGTGTGAATTTTATTATAATTTCAGTGCTAAACAGCTAAACTATTAAAATTAAATATTAAAACTAGTGAAAATATGGTAAAAAGACGCAAAGTGCTTACGATAAAAAATAAAATGCTCTTATTGAAAGAAATATTCAAGTGTTCAATGTTTAAGTTAAGTTTTGAAACTTAACCTCACTTTTTAGTGGAATCTTGAGTTCACTTGATTCAGTGGAATCGAAATTTTTACTGATTTGCTGTACTTTCTCATTCTTTTGAATGCGCGATCATATTTTTGTGAAGTCAATGTAGAATAATAGACTTTTCTGAAATTTTTGAGGTATCCGTGGAATAGAAGAAGCTTATTCAGAAGCATACAACTTTTCAATTCTTTTCAATTCGTTACTTCTTACCGGGAACTTCCGAATAAAGAGTTTTAAGTGATTCCGTTACATTTTTAAAAAATATATCCGCTATATTAGATCCGCCATTTTGTATTTCGGAAATCTGTTATATCCTGTAATTTCGAACGACTATTTTTAGTTTCGTATCTTATTTTTCTCTCTTCTTTATCTTTTTTTCATGTTCAATGTTTAATATTCGCAGATGGTAAAATTCTTGGGAAAAGGTAAGTTTATGATAGTATAAAAATTTTTTCGAATCTGGAAATAAATATTTTCAGTTTTTCCTTTTATTAAAATATAACTATCGTAAATTTTCAACTATCATAAATTTATCCGAACTCAAGACTCTTCATCTTATTGTAATAATGATAAAATACCCTAAAATAAGATTACAATAAACAGTCCCCAGCAAACGAAAAACACTTAAAGGCCCTTTTATGGCTATATTGTATGCTGTATATCTATTATATATAGGGGAGACTGGGGTAAACCCGCTCACTTTTTTCAGAACGGTAAAAACCTAGGAAATTATTCTCTAAATCTAAGTTAATTTATATAATTTGAAAGCTTAAGATTTCTACTAACAAAATAAAAAAGAATTTTTGATTTATCTGTTTTAGTTTTACTTAAGGAAAATTTTTAATACATATATACCAAATTTCAAAATCACAATTTTCCAGGGTAAATCCGCTCACCCCTCGGGGTAAACCCCATCACTTGATCTTTTTAAGAATTTAAGGTAATCCCAACAGTTTTATTTTGTATATATATTAAATTTCTCCTTATTTCCGTCTTCAGTATGATTTATTAATGATAAATTATGAGTTCTATAAACAATAAATATTGGTTTATTAAATAGTAAGTATAGGTTTGATGAATTGCAACTATGAATTTAAATAATATTTTATTAAGAGAAAATTAAAATGTAGATACATTTCTGGATGTAACAAATTATAGATTTTATTATTGATAAAATATAACAAATAAAATAAAAAATTTTAAAATAAACAATGATAAAACGTGAACTGAAAGAAGACAAACAAACTAGATATATGTATTTTTTTAGCCGAAAAAGACAGGGACAAATTTTGATTATTTGTTTGCGTTGTTTGTTATAACCGTTATAACCTAATAATCACTAATAATGACTGATATAGACATGATTTAGCTCAATGTTACCAACAAATATTGATAGTTCGGCGCCATCTATTAAAAAAAATCGCCACAAATCGCGAAATTCGGGACATTCTAAATGTTAAATATTCAACTAATTACCCAATAATTCAATAACATTGCTAGGAAATGAATATTATTTCTCTTTTAATAAATATTTTTAATATTAAAAATTTTAAGAGCGCCAAAAAAACACAAATACTATTAATACTGACTCGGCTTCCTACACAAATTTAATAAGTGAGCGGCTTTACCCCGAATGTATTTCTCACATTTCAGAATAAATTTAAAAAATTTTTTTTGCAATTAAACAAAACTACATATATATTTCGAAAAAGGACATCCAATAGCATAAAAAAAATTTGTCGAATAAATTAAGTCTCAAAATAATAATCGAAAAACTTAAAAATCCGAAGATCATTTTTTTCTTTTTTGCACTTCTAAAAACAATTGACCGTCTCTAATTCTATGACGAATTCATGAAACTAAACGAAAGTTCGTTAACATTAGTTGTATGTTAAGTACTATTCACAGTACAAATATCTCCATCTTAAGTTGAGTTTATAGCGTCAAATCGCTAGTGAGCGGGTTTACCCCTGTCTCTCCTATACAGATACAGAAAAAAGAGAAAGTGAGCATCTGGTAATGTACTGTATATATATATAGATATATACGAAATATTTTTAAGAAATATAATTTTACATATTTCATTTTAATATTTTCTAATAAACATTAATAATTATTGATTGTTTAAGAAGTCATTGTTTATAAATAATTATAGTAAAATTTATTTACTATAATTCACAATTTTAATATTTTTAAATAAATTATTAAATAAAAATAAGTAATAATAATAAATAATAAATAATAAATAATTATTGTTAAACAATAAATAATCGACAATTTATTATTAACAACATTGATGTGTTCCTTAAGGAAAATTCAGTTCTCGAACAATATTGTCAACTATAGCTTAGAGTTCTCTTCAAGTTCTAGTTCAAGTTCAAATTCTAATTCAACTTCTAATTTAGGTTCTAGTTCAAGTTCCAAGTTCTAAATAAAAAATTCCAAGGACTTTATCTCTGCAACCAGATCTAATTTCATCGTTTTTCTCTCATCTTTAAATTGTATTTAAAATAAATTCTAATTTAATTAAATTTTAATATTTAATTAAATCTGAAACAAGTATTGTTATTTTTATATTTTTTGGACGTAACAATTCTGACATCGGATTCGTAATTAGTGACCTCAAAACCCCCGAGTAAAAAGTTTCAAGCGAATTCGTTGAATTTTTAAAAAATATATTCGTCATATTGGATCCACCATTTTGAATTTCGAAATTAAGAAATTCGACATTAAGAATCAGATGCTCAAGTCAAAGTACATTCCAATTATTGCTTCCTCATAAAGGTCACGAATATCTTGAATCAGACAGAAGGATTTTCAAAAATATCTAAAAATAAAAATTTTTTAGCAATTTTTTAATTTTCGAAAAAAATGAATTTTTTTATTTTTTGAAATAACTTCTTTATTTATTAAAATTTTTATTAATTTTTCTCAGCATTATATTCCTGGCATGAAAACGAATCGATTCATGTATATAAAGTATATATTTCATGAAAATTTATGGAATTAATAAATATTATAATTTTTCACAAAAAATTAAAATTTTGTATTTTTTGACATTTTATCATAACACTTTAAAATAATTATTCTATAATAAAAAATTAAATAATTAATATTTATTCAGGGTAGTTTACCCGGTTTATTAATTATATTTAATAAACTATTATAATTATTTAACTTTTAAAATTATATATAATAATATATATTGAGGAAGCTAAATGGTCATGAAATGAACAACTTGTTTTTTTCTTATTTTTCCCAGTTTTTGTAGGCCTGTGATATAATGATAATTCGGCTTAGCCATTACGTTTTACACATGTGTGCAACCTCACCGATTCAGGCAATATATGAGCGATTTCACGTCAAGTGATCAAGGGGTCTTACATATATATGAAAAAGTGGGACTAGAATGTTTAAACATTGAAAAAACGGGTTTTCTACTGACTGAAGCGCTCTAAACCCGGTTTTTAGCTCCATTTAGTAGACAACTCTTTTTTTCAATGTTTACACATTCTAGTTCCACTTTTTCAAGTATATGTCCTCTTAGTAAAAAAATACCACAGCTTTCGTTAAAAAACCTACCTTTCCCTCCAAAAAATTAAAATTTATTTTTTAATTTTGATTTTCTTGGGTCAAACCTTTTTTTTAATGCTTATTTTCAATCCAAAGAGCATGAAAAAACCTTTCCAAAATGTACTTGGTAAATTTTTATGTTTAATAGTTTAAGAGTAAAAAATTATCGAAATAAGCATTGTACTGAGAAACCCAAAAATGTATCCCCCTCCCCCTCGGAAAATATTGAACTAGGTAAAAAATATTTTCACGAAAAAATTACTATCTGTTAGTACTACAAAAGCCACAAGTTTTGCTACGATTGGAGAAAAAAATTTCTCCACCTTGATCACTTGATATGGAATCGCTCATATAACCAACCACCTAAGCTTAGGACTTTTGGCTACGAGGGGGCAGACTTTAAAAGGAAAGAGCGGTTTGCATTAAATGCTAACTGCAGTAGTGGGGGTGGGACAAATATAGAGGGATTATGAAGGCGTGGTTAGATTGCGCCAAATTTCGTGTTTTGATTCTACACTTCCACTAACACACGCGTGTCATGTATTTAAATATATAATGTAATAGTGTGCGAGATGTGCAGAACCGAAACAAGATATTTGGCGCAATCTAACCACGCTTTCATAATCCCACTAATACTGACTCACTTCTGTGAGGAGAAAACAGCCGAGTTGGCCCTCCTGTCTCTAGTCTTCTTAATTTAATTAATTAAATTTTTTTTGTTACAATAATGTGTCATTTAAATCCAATGAAACTTTTTCCTATTATCTATTCTAATTTTTATTACGAATTCGTAAGTATAAAAAAAAACATTTTTTGTAAAAAATGTAGGTTTTTCTTTCTTTGTCAGTAGGGCAGTGTGGTATCGTTTTTTGTTAAAACTTTTTAGACCTTGAAATTTGTATAGGATAATATTTTGTTTATGGCGTCGCGAAGAAAAGTCACACAAATTACTACATTCGCTGATGCCGCAAATTGCATATCATATTTTTTGTATAGGTCATAAAGATACATAAAAAACTAATTTTAAAAATTTTGGTATCACAATTCCTACTCATGAGGAAATAAAATTGAAAATTAATTTTTTTATTTATTAAGGCTATCGTTTTAAGATATACTGACCTAAAATGTTTATTTCAAAAATACGGAACATGCACAACATGAATAAAGACTTAAATTCAAACACAACATCAATTTACAGTGCCACAGGATCTGTGGATGAATCATCTTTATTACCTATCAATTACTTTCCAGTGCAAAGAACATCACTTTTCAATCCACATTTTTGTTTTTCCACCCCATAATCCCATGATTCTCGAGTTTCTAAAAGAGATTTTCACTCCATAAGTTGAGCAGGAAATTCTAAAAATGACGCAGTTTCTCAAAATACTATAAAATATACTGGTGAGTTAATGACAGCTAACAAAGAAAAAATAAACAGGACAATCAAAGTGTTCTAAAAGTTAGAACTCTCTCTCAGCAATCTGAATCTCCCAATAAATATTAACATCTTATTGAACAAACCCGACATATATAATACATTTTACAATTTGATTGTAAACTTCCTTCTTCTAGTAAGACAGGTATTTCTAAACACTTCTATTATTTGATCTCCTTACTATGACTACTATTTAATAAAAAGAATGGAGAGAGTCCAAAATAGATTTTTGCATTTTGCTGTTAGAAGGTTAGGAATCTTTCATGAGCAACCTAATCATGGTTATCATGATTTGCGACTGATATTCAACTTACTAAGAATTGAATCTGTGTTATTGTATACGGAATTTGTTTCCGATAACCAAACTGAGTATAGTTGATGCTAGATAGGTTGATAGAAACAAAGAAAATGGTTACTTCAAAATACGCAGCCCCCACAGCATCGGAACTTTTCTAAAAATTTATTAAATAATTACTTGCAATATTCGGAATATTTAATTGCAATGTTTATTGAAAGTTGTGTAAAGATTTAAATGTTTAGCGCGAAACTTTCCTGAACATTTCAATAAACTCTTCGCATAATTATAATTATAATTGAAATTAATTTCACAAATCTTTTCAGTTAAATATGCCGAATATTTAAAGTAAATAGAGTCTGGTTGTATAAACCTGAACTGAATTATTGGTATAATTATAAATTTAATAATATATAAACTTAATTTTACTTCAATTTTATTTAAAATTAATAATTATAGTAATAATAAATATATAATTAAAAAATTTATAGAAAGTTTTTATAAAATATATTCAATAATTTAAGACTTCCTCAAAAATATAATAGCAAAAGAACAGAAATAGCATAACAATAGAATATAATAGCATAGAATGTTTTTATAAAATATATTCAATGATTTAAGACTTCCTTAAAAATATAATAGCAAAAGTCACGCTATTTAAAATTTTTAATATTAAAAGTAATAATGATTTCTATATATATTTTCGAGTAAAAGGTTCGCTAATAGACCTCAACCCTCTCGGCACAGAACATCAGGAACGTTTTTAGAACGTTTCTAAAACGTTTCATGTCTGGTAAGGGACATGAAACGTTCTAAAAATGTTTTAGGAACGATCTTAAAACGTAAGGCGATTTTTGTGTTCAGTGGGAATATACGCGATTTTAAGTATATTATGATGGTTATGTTAATTTTAAAGCTATATGAAGATTTTTTAAATACGCATGATTAAGTTCTAAAATAAATTACTTAGAATTTTTAAATGATTAAATTTCATTATTGGAATTTTTTTTAGCAGAATTTCTTTTTTCGAATTTTTGTTTAATCGATTTTGTATTAACCCGAATATTTACATTATCAGAATTATAAATACTCGAATTTTTATTTATAAGAATTATCATTTAGCACAATTTCCATTAATAGTATTTTCTATTTAAATGAATTCTTATTTAACTGAATTTTTATTTACAAGAACTCTAATCAATATATATAAGATGAGACTTTTGTCTGTACATTGCTCAGAACTTAAAATTTCAAACATAAATATTCGTTTTGAGCTTCCAGGATTCCAAAAATGCCAAAAAAAAAATTTCGTGTATGTATGTATATGTATGTCCCAAGATGACTAGAAACAGGAGGTAAAACTTCGGCAGTGGGGATGAGTCAGGAGCCTGTTTTTAACCAGGCGTTTCGTTTCGAAAAGTCATCGGCGCGATGCTTCTGCACATCACTCACACATGATAGATTTTAATTTGAGGTTAACTTTGAAGTGCAATTGAGACACAACGTGCATGTATCAAAACGGATACATATATTATATAAATGATTTAAGTGATTAGTGAAGTAAGTGCATTAATTGAGTGTTATTAAAATATTTATTAAATACCGACAACGAGTTAAGAAAAAAGATAAACACAACACTGAAAACCAACGACAATTTTTTCATATTGTATTTGCAGGTTATGTTTGCAGAAGTCTATTGCGCCGGAGACTTTTTTGAAAGAAAACGCCTGACCATACACAGCAGCTGAGCAACTCAGCATTGCCATACCCCCACTACCGAAGTTTTACCTCCTGTCTCTAGCCTTCTTGGTATGTCCGTATGTCACAGAATTTTTGTTCACGAATCACTTAAAAACGGCTTAACCGTTTAAAACCAAATTTGGCAGAATGTTTGATCTTGGGCCAAGAAAGATTTATAAATTTACAGATTTAAAAAATATTAATTAGAACGGGAGATATTCAATTTTTTCAAAAAACATTCAAATTTTATATTTAAAAAAAATGCTTTCAAACTTTTTATAATTGAGTATAACATGTTATTTAGTCACACTCTAGAATATATTTGCCAAAAAAATGTCCTATAACTAAGATTTAAGTATAAACATGATTTTAAAAAAATTCAAAAAATCGCTAATTTACAAATTTTATATTTTTTAATAAACTGCTTTTAAACTACCTATAATTAAGTATTACATGTTATTTAGTTACATTTTATCATAATTTTGCAAAAAATAGTGTTCTATAATTAAGATTTAAGTATGAAAATGTTTTCAAAAAATTGTTTAAATTGCAAATTTTCAAAGTTTACATTTTATAATGAATTGCTTTTAAACTCTGTATAATTGAATAATACGTATTATTTAGTCACATTTTAGGTTTATTTTACACAAAAAATAGTATGACTAAGATGTAAGTATAAAAATATCTTCAACATCAAAAAAATTAGAATTGTTATTAATTACTATCAAGCTTAATTCAGTAGAATTTTTGGGGTCTTTGATTAAGATTGTGACGTCAAAATAATGCAATTAATAATTATTTATCCATTTCATTCTATATTCTTTAATTGAAAGAACTTCAGAAACTTTAACAATGGAGATGTTTTATGATATTATTTTCATCATAAACGGGCTCTAGACCCTTTTGTACAATTTTGTACTTAACAAAAACATAATACCAACTAAAACTAAATTAACAATAGAAAACAAATCAATGGCGTTAGACTTTAAATATTTTCATTTGCATTGTTATTTTCATCATTACTAAAGTCAAAAATGTGCCTTCTCAAATTCGCCTTAAATTTATAAATTGATTTGATGATGATAAATATTTTATGAAAAAAATGATATTGCAGGATATCTATAATTGTAAGTCACCTGATACGATCCTATCATTTTGCTAGTGGGTAAAGCTTACATGGTAAAAAGTTACGTTAAAAAAGTTTTATTATATTAATTTGTTTTTAAAAACTGCTTTATACTTTAATTTTTATTGATGAAATATTTATGACAACAGACCCGAGTCAAAATTTAAGCCCTACTTTTAGCTTAAACATATAGATTTTATTTAGGTTTTAGCAATCGTAACGTATGGTCTAATTGCGACACAATTATTTATAATTAGACTCTACTTTGACTCTAAATGCTGGTGTAAATTTAGGATTAAATTTTAATACATTAATTGCAGTACTACAAACACATAAAGTACTTAAGGTTGACAAATACTGTTCCTGAATAACAAATTTGATAGAAAATAATCTGTCACCGATTCAAATTGTAATATTTTTCTAACGAAATAGTTAATGGTAACAAATTATTAGTTTTTCCCAGTAAAATTTTATTCCAGGCGGGTAGGCACCCTATCATATATATTACCAGAAACCACCTTACGGTGGTCGATTGTTGCACTTTTGAAATATATGACGACCTATTGAATATAAATTTTTGATTTTTCAAAATGACACCTAAAAGTCAAATATTTGTGTAAAATTTTTAATTTATGTACCATTTCGATTTTAAGTTTTCTTGAAAAATGGTCCTGAAACAGTTCCTTAACATTCCGAAAAAGATAATCAGAGGTAGAAGAAAGTCAAAGTTGAAATTATTCGAGGATTACCCTGTACTGCTTAGTCTAATTTTAAAGAGAAAGAATTTCCATTCCAGCGAATCTTCAATTGTCCAAATGTTTATTTTCACGAATTATCATTTGACATAATTTTTAAGAGAACGAATATTCATTAGTTTTAACAAGCCTAAATTTAAATAAATAAAGATTATCAAATAACTATTATCTCAAAAGTGGCTGTATAAGATGTGCGAATCCTTCAAAACAAATCCTTCAAAAATGGGGGTTTGGAAAATATTTATTGATAAATTTGAAGGTAAGATTTAGTTACGATTGATTTAAAAAATAAATTATTATTAACATTAATTTATTTGAAATAGAAAATTAAATATATCAATTTAAAAATATTTTTTTTGGTAAGTTTGCAAAAACTATCTCCCCGAATCTGTATGACCTTTAGATATATAAAAAAGACAAGTAAAGAGAGTTTAAAAATTCAAAAAAAAAATTTCATTTTGAAATTTTCAAAAAAAATTTTTTTTTAGTTTTATTGGAGTGTGGCATTAGTATTTATTTTCTCATTTTACTCTATTAACTGTTCTATTTTTTAAAAGATTATGTCTGACATGACTACAGGGTGAGTCACGGTGCAAAACTCAAAAAACCCTACCCCGTACATTTTTATGTACTATGTGAATGTTTAATTTGAAACAAACTATCAAATTCTTTTGCAACTTACTACGAAGAGGTATTGAACCTAAACGGTGAATATGAGAAAAAGTTAAGGTCTACTCATTAATTTTTTCAAATAAATTCCAGAACTCTTCAGAAATTTGCCGTGAACTGCCGGAGTAATTCTCGAAGTTCACGACAGATTTCTGAAAAGTTCGGGAATTTATTTAGCGCAATGTATGAGTAGACCTCAACTTTTTCTCATATCCACCGTTCTGGTACAGTATAAGAATTGTCACTGAATAAATTTGTTCCGTGTATGTATATTAAATTATATTATTTACAATTAATTAATTATACATACAATTAAAAAGGAGGGGTAGCACCGAGAAGTATTTTGCCCGGCTAGAAAATATACCTTGGGGTAGCTGATTTCAAATTCAAAGTCCGTATTCAAAAATTCAAAATGGTGGATAAAAAAAATTAAAAATTAGTCGGATTGACATAA
This sequence comes from Leptopilina myrica (nomen nudum), assembly GCA_032872475.1. NCBI lineage: Eukaryota > Metazoa > Arthropoda > Insecta > Hymenoptera > Figitidae > Leptopilina > Leptopilina myrica (nomen nudum). The sequence continues at coordinate 18,338,341 of CM065461.1, forward strand.
AATTTGTTACTTGGGGTTTTTTGGATCTGCCGATTACGAAAATGAATTCAGTTTATGAAAAAAATTTGCTTTATTAGAATTTTGGTACCTGCGTATTTTTTGGTGTCCCTAATTGCAAATTTTTAGTTAGATTTTGAAAATGCAAAAAAACAGACATCTCGCGGATAATAACAGACCTAAGGTTTCTTACTTTTGCGCTTTTGAAAAATTGATTAAAAACTTATAGTTCGTAGCCCTTAAAAGGGCTGATTGATCAAAAAGTATTTGTAGGATTTCGAAAAAATTAATTCAGCTCATAGTTGTCAATCGTTAAATGTGGTGATCTTGGACAAATATTGATGAATATAATTTAAAAAAAATTCTGTACACTCGTTTGGGTCCATAGAAGACGATGACATAATAAAAATGTCAAAAAATGAAAATTTGTTTAAACATTTTTAATTGTAAATAGAGCTTTGTCACCAAAGACATTTTCTTAACTTTGACAACAAAAAGTCTGCGAGGAATTTTAAGTTTGAACAAACTTCCAGTGAGACATTTGTTGATTATCATGTAACAAAGTTTTCTGTGAATTTTCAAAGAGATTCCTTATTTATTTATAGAAATATAAGAGTATTAACAAATCCGGTGGCGCCGCCAGCTACAGCCACTATGCGTAAATACTCAGCATAACAGCTAATAATAAAGGATTTTACTTTACAGAACATATAAACTTATATTTATAATAATATTTATTTATATACATAAATAATAAATAAATTTATTTTATATAAATTATATATTTAATTATAAGAAAATGTTTTAAATATAGGAACATTGAAATGATAATTCGGCATTTGTTGATTCATTCAAAATTTTATTTTCACAAATAAGTTTTGTTATTGTGCCTTTATATGTAAATTAAGTGTATAAATGGCTGTGTATGAAACGTTTACAAATTTTTACATATTTTTATTTGTGATTGAGTTGTAAGCAGTTAAAATATTTCTGTTTCATAGAATATTTCTCAATATCTTTCGATTTTTTTTATTTTTTTTTCGAGAATATTGTCAGTGTTTTTTTTCATGGTTGCCACAAAAAGCCGAAAAAGGGTTGCAAATCTAACTAATTGAAAAATAAGTGTTAGGAAGTGTTCTAGAAACAAGGTAATACTATTATTATTTAGATAGTGTAGATAGTTTACTGTATTGTTGTATTGTTTAACCGTATGTAAATGGTAAAAATTCAATTCTAAATAGTTGAAAGTTTAACTTTATACTATTTAAGTGTCTATTAAATTGTTCGAAGACATTTAATTGCATTCCACATTGAATATTGTTTTTGAAATATAATTTTTAAACACATTATTTAATCAATAACGAAACTTATTTGTGAAAATAAAATTTTGAATGAATCAACAAATGCCGAATTATCATTTCAATGTTCCTATATTTAAAACATTTTCTTATAAAAAAATATATAATTTATATAAAAAAATTTATTTATTATTTATTTATATAAATAAATATTATATAAATAAATATTATTATAAATATAAGTTTATATGTTCTGTAAAGAAAAATCCTTTATTATCAGCTGTTATGTTGAGTATCTACGCATAGTGGCTGTAGCTGGCGGCGCCACCGTATTTGTTAATACTCTTATATTTCTGTAAATAAATAAGGAATCTCTTTGAAAATTTACAGAAAACTTTGTTACATGATAATCAACAAATGTCTCACTGGAAGTTTGTTCAAACTTAAAATTCCTCGCAGACTTTTTGTTGTCAAAGTTAAGAAAACGTCTTTGGTGACAAAGCTCTGTTTACAATTAAAAATGTTTAAACAAATTTTCATTTTTTGAAATTTTTATTATGCCATCGTCTTCTATGGACCCAAACGAGTGTACAGCATTTTTTTAAATTAAATTCATCAATATTTGCCCAAGATATGATGATTTAGGTTTTAAAATTGAATGATTTTTTATTAGAAAAATTTTTCAGTTTTTCAAGTTCATTATGGAAAATATTTGTTTTAGAAAAAAAATTGTAAGGAAAAAAAGATGCGCCTTTTTATTTCCTATAAGGTAGAACTTTTAAAAATTTAAAAATTTGAATTTCATTTTTTTCGAAATTTTGGAAGCTTGGCTGGCTTGAATATACGTGGAGAGAGCGTCCGTCCCCTTATTGCAGCCAATGCTTCAATTACGATCAGGAAAGAAGTACATTGCAGCTGCACCTGGTTACATTCAGCTAACCCCAAAAAACCTCTGAGAAACAAATTTCAAGCAAAATGAAAAAAGACTTTTTGTACTCTAGAAAATTTGCCGAATAATTTATAATAATAAACTTTCATAATAATTAAAATAATGTGAAAACTATTCATTTTCAACTTGGAAGAGTCTGTTTGATGATTCAAAACAATTTACGCCACTTATAAATTATTTACACGAAACGAAAAAAAATTTGATTTGCATTATTTTTGCCAAAAATAAACAATAACAATAAAGGTTTAAAAAAATAATAAGACCACAGTTTTCTTAAAAATTTTATAATCTTTCATTAAAAAAGAAAAATTTTTTAAATCGATTAAGATTTGTGAGGTCTAGACTTTGTTGAACGAAAATTGAGCGATTTGTCCCACTGTGTGATGGGTCAGGAAAAAAGGCAGTGCAGTGAACTATTTGTTACAGGTTATTTAATCCTCGAGTAAATTGTTTCAACATATAAGAGTTTTTAAAAAATATACAATTTAGAAAAGATAGGCAGCTGTCGATTATAAAATAATATTTCCCCAAAACGTGTTAAAATTCGAAAGTAAGGGATTAACTCAATTTGTAGGGAGTCTGGCTCTAGCTTTTAAACAGAACGGACGTGTTTTTAATTCGCTCCGTTTAACTGGTATGCTTACTTGATAACGGATTAAGATATTCAGTGAGTTTAGTTCGTTTTAGTGTGAAAGTGTCATTTTCTCCTCAATTATGACAACTAATGCAGATTTAAGGGAACTTATTCTCTCAGTTGCAAGTGATGTTAAAATTTCGATGAGTAAAATCGATACAGTCACAGAAGATGTCAAAACCTTGAAACATTCGCATGATAAAATGAACGAAGAAGTGAAGGATTGTAAATCTAAATGCCTGATCTTGGAAAAGAAGTCAACTGCTATTGGGACGGAAATTGTCTCCATTAGTAAGAAATTGGAACAACTGGAGATTAAAAATAGATCCAGAAATATTATCCTTTATAACGTTCAGTATCCTTCAACAGACAAAAAGAATCTTTTAGGCTCAATCCAAATAATATTCAAGAAAGAAAACACAAACATTCCTGATGAACATTTTGAAATGATTTTCACCTTAGGAAAAAGAAATGATCCAAAACCGATTTTAATAAAATTTGCAAGTTTGATTTACAGACAGTTAATATTTCAAAATGCCAGAAATCTACGAGATCTTAATGTGTCTTTTGCTGAAGACTACACTCCTGAACAACAAAAAAAAAGAGAGGTATTAAAAGATTATCAAAATATTGTAAAAGAACAAGGCAAGACCTCTACCATTAAAGGAACACGTCTTTTCATAGAAGGTAAATACTATGACTCATTCGAAATACATATATTGCCAATAGAAATATCCGAAAATAATACCTCTTCAGACGATGAAGGTTCAACCTTATCTCAGATCTTAACTGGTAGTCGAAAGAGGGGACCAGCAAAAAAAGCAGATTTACAGAACGGTAAACAAAGTAAAACAATTAAAGCTACGTCACTTGTAATTTCAATTAAACCTTTTCTAAAAAAAGACGACGGAAAAGATCCCCGACCCAGTGTCAAAAGAGAAGCTGTTGATTAACACAAAGACCGCCTGCGAATCATCTTCTGGAACGTTGGAGGCTTAAATAACTATGATGACAAATTAGAATATTCCTCAGAATTCGATGTGATTTGTTTAAGTGAGACTTGGAGAACAACTGAAACCACGAAGATTCGATCCCTACAGAATACAGATTTCCATATCATCTCTAGTTCGGCTACTGAGGATTTCGATAAAGGTCATGCGAAAGGTGGATTACTTGTAATTATAAATAGAACTAAATTTAGTTATGAATTATTAAGCAAATCAAAAGAAATCATATTTTTTGAATTAAAGAACAATAAGGGGTCGTCCATAAAGCATGTGATACATATTTTCGGTAATCTAGACCCCCTCCCCCCTCATGATGCTTTTTCCATAGACAGTTGACATGGAGTGTGATATTTTGCTGACTTCCCCCCACCCCCTAAAGTATCACATGCTTTATGGATGACCCCTAATATCTCCCTAATAATTGGTTCAGTTTATATTAATCCAAACTTAATAATAGATAATTTCTTGAATAATATAAAACAAATAGTTTACAATATTTCCTTAAGTTTTCCAGATCTTCCCTTAATAATAGGCGGAGATTTTAATTGCAAAATTGGTGAACTGAACCAATTAGAGAATGAAATCTTTTCATATTCAAATATTTACGGTGGTAGACAGAGCCTCGACGTCGTTGTAAATAAGAGAGGAAAATTACTTACTGAATGTTTTGAAGAACTTGGTTTGTTTGTATTAAATGGAAGAACGAGAGGCGATATTCCATCTCATTATACTTTTGTAAGAGGAAAAAGCCGATCCGTAATTGACCTTGTATGGGTTAACACTCTTATTGTGGATAAAGTTGATAATTTTAAAGTTGCAAATATTGTCACCAAATCAGACCACTTCCCGATAATGATATCCCTTGTTGATAATAATATTAAGAGTAATACTAAAATTGTTAATGGGAAAATTCCTTTATTTAAATGGAATAATGATAAAAGTAATCTATATAAAAATAATATAAAATACCCAATAAATACAAATATCAAAAATGAGAAGATGTCTATAGGTAATCTTGCCTACAATTTGATGAAATCTATTAAAGAAGCGGCCATAACAGCGGAGATGGCCTTTTCCACCCAAAGAAAATATTCAAATAATAAACCCTGGTTTGATAAACAGTGTAAAGAGAGCAAATGGAAATTAAAATCCTTACTTAAACAATGTAAAAAAACAGGTTTTAACGAAATTGAGTTAACAATTTACAATAACGAAAAAAAAGTATATATCAGTCTAATAGAAACAAAAAAACGTGAATATAATAAAATAATAATTGACTCCCTTGCCAGTGTGAAGAATTCTAGATATTTTTGGTCGATTATTAACAATTTAAGGTGTCATCGTCAACCTATTGAAATCATTGGAGTAATTGAATGGACAAAGTATTTTAGGTCACTTTATCTTCTAGTTAACGAAAATGAAAACTTATTGAGTGAACCTAATTCTTCAGACAACCCTTTCTTGAATTCAGAAATCACCATCGACGAAACAATTCTTAGTCTAAGTAAATGTAAAGAGGGAAAGGCGTCAGGTCCCGATGGAATTCCCTACGAATTCTTGAAGAACTTGCCTGCCAACCTGGTTTTATATCTTAATTCCCTTTTTAACAAAATAATGAAAGAAGAAAAAATCTCTAAAACCTGGTCTGATACCTTGGTAAGAATGATATATAAAAAAGGAGACCTCAATGACCCTGTGAACTATCGCCCTATAGCCTTGGTTAACTGCGTTACTAAAGTGTTTACACAGATTCTTTCTAATAGGTTAAATAATTGGGCTGAGGAAACAAACATTTTACCAGAGTGGCAGGCGGGTTTTAGAAGGAAGAGGGGTTGCATCGACCATATTTTTACCTTGAACTCAATAATTCAGAATAGATTAAGTAATGAGGGTAACAAAATTTTCGTTCTATTTGTTGATTTTTCATCCGCCTTTCCTTCTTTAAATCATAACATATTAATGAACAAACTGTATACATTAGGCTGTGGCACAAAATTTGTCAATATAATAAAAGACTTTTACAGCCAAGCTACGACCGCGGTAAAACTAAAAAATGAAAATTCAGAATCGATAAAAATGACAAAGGGAGTCATGCAAGGCGAAGTCTTAAGCCCAGTACTCTTTACTCTGTTTATTTACGACCTTGAAAAGTTTCTTTTTGATAAGGGTATAAGGGGAGTCTCGATAGATCATTTAACTGAAATTTTACTGCTTGCCTTTGCTGACGATATTACCCTCTTAGCCGACTCTCAGGTAAGAATGAGAAAAATACTCTTCTATCTCTACGAATATTGTAAAAAAAATAAACTTGAAATAAATTTAAATAAGACTAAAATTATGGTGTTTAGAAGAGGGGGTCATTGTCAGGATAATAAATTGTCACCTTTTAAGTACGGAAATAATGAAGTTGAAATAGTTAAATCTTACGAATACTTGGGAGTAACATTTTCAGAATCTGCGATCTTCCTTAAGGCTAAAGATGAAGCTATTAAGAAAACAAATTTAGCGATGAATGCAACTTTATCCTTGATTTGGGGTATGAAGTTGAAAACTCTCGACTCAGCTACACAACTACAAGGCTTTTTAGCCTTGTATTTAACGTTTTATTATACGCAGCATTGATATGCAGCTTAAGATATTTTGATTCGATTGAAAAAATTCAAATTAAATTTTTTAAAAGATTCTTAAATGTTCCTAATAACACGGCTGATTGTGCTATTAGATTAGAAAAGAATAGACATCATCTGGCTTGCGAGGTATTTAAAATGATCCTTAATTAGATCGAAAAGATCTTGACTATGCCGGATGATCGATATCCAACAAAATGTTTTTTGAGACTAAAAGAGTTATCTAAAATAAAAAAGAGAGATAAATAGAATAGAAAATTTAATTGGGCCACCCAAGTACATAAATTGTTTAAAGAAATGGGAAAATCTTTCCTTGGCCTCTTTACAGAAAAACAAAAAATTATGGTTGAATAAATATAAAGAAAGATGCAGAAATTTAGATATAAAAAGAGCCCAAGAATCATCCTCTCTTCCTATTTATTCCCAATTAACCTTATATACAAAAAAGGACCACAGAAGTATCTCTCTTTGATTGAAACCTCTATTAGACACGGTAAAATAATTGCTCAGTTAAGATTATATAATAAATTCCAACCGCGAATCAGACTGGGTAAGAGGGTTTTCAGCTTCGCCCAGAGAGAGTACTGTGAGTTTTGCCACCTGCGATTGTTTGAACCCGATTCTTTGTATCATCTGATGATTGAATGCACGAGATTTAATTGTTCGCGACAAAAGATTTCTGAAAGGATTGATTTCACTGATATAAAAAAATACTGCATAAGTGCCTTGAATAACCCAAGTAATAATAATATAAAGAATATTGTAACATTTATAGAGAAAATAGTGAACTATGATTGTAATATCGGCGAGTAATATAAGGAAATGAGCCGAACCTCTTTGTATAAATCTATGATTTAAGACAAATAAAGATATAATAATAATAAAAACTCAATTTGTAGTAATTTTTTAAAATTAGATAAGTTTACAATTTCTAAGCTCAATACTGAACAATCGTCAAGGTGGCTAAGGGTATTAGCTATGCTGATGTCTTGGGTAAGATTAAAAATGAGTCTGAGTTTGATGCCAGCCAGACACGAGTGGTGGGAGCGAAGAGTGGTGGGAGCGAAGTTTACCGAGGAGGTGAAAAGGATTGCATTTAAGCTTGGGAATGTGCAGATGGCGGATCGAATGGTGACACTTGAGATCCGTGATCTGGATTGCCTTAAGGACAACGCAAAAGTCCAGGAATTCCTAGTACAGATTTGGGAGCACCATTAGCCTCTAGGCAGGTGACGGTCGTAGGGCCAAGCAGCCAAAGAAGAAAAATAACGTATTAATTATTATTACAAAAAAATTGAACTTTTATTATAAGCCACAAATTAGGAGAAATTTATTTACAATTAATTCCTTATAATAAAAGCTCAATTTTGTTCATTTCCTATTGTAACAATAATTAATACGTTATTTTAAAATTTTAATCAATTTTAAATATCCCGCCAGAAAAATGATTTTTGGAAAGCGGAAAATGAGGTGTGAACGGTCAAATGTTTCTGTATGCATGCATTATACAGATGCATTAGATCGTGTGACTGTACCCTAAAACATGTCGCAGGCAATGGTGCATGTGGAGTATCCTAAATTATTAAGAAAAGATAATTATATAACAACTATATTTTAAAATAAAAATTAAAAAACCAAATTTTACCAACTTGAATTAATCAGCCTACTATTCCTCCGAAATAAAGTAAATAATAAATTAAAATTTAAAATAACTTCGTTTTCCGCTTGGGTTGTAACATTAAGATAAGCTCATACCATACCATTTCATACGCTTTTGTATATCTTTTAAGACTACAAAGAAATGTCTTTTATTGACGATAGTGTTTTATGCTTCTGTTTCAATGTTGGTAAAGTAATCTAGACTTGAGGGTTTTTTTGGCAACGCAAATTCATTGGAAGGTTTTATTTTTTGTGTTCCAATATCCATTTTAATTTGTTACCAATTACTTTTTCAAAAATTTTCAGAGATTGCAAGATAGTGATATAGGGCGATAAATGGTTGCTTTTAAGTGATCTTTACCTAAATCACACACACACACACACATTAATATTTCATGGCCTTCACAATCTTATCATTCGCCCAGTTCCTTCCAAATTCGCTAATTTAAATTTCTCTCAAACATTCCGCCCCTATTGAAATGCTCACACCAAAAGTAAATAGCATTTCAATAAATTACGTTAATTAGATCGCAGTCAAATATATTTTTTTCACTCATCATCTATCGGCAATATACAAATCTTTGGTAGCGATCGTTTTACAATTCCTGCGCTTGTACTTACACTCACTACTCTGACGAGTCCATCAGTTCCAGGATGGAGATCTTCGATTCGTCCCAATCGTCATCGCTGTGGCGATAAATTATCATCCCTCAACAATACCATTCGTCCCAAATGTAATCTACTGTTATCAATACGCCTCTTCCACTTTGAACGCAACTGCATTTGCGTAATATATGCAGTCAACCATCGTCGCCACAAAGATTGTTGTACTTGTGATAACAATTGAAAACGATTAACCTGATTAGTTGGAATATCCAGAACATTTTCTTCTAAAATTGAACTTAACGAAGTTTCAATTAAAAAATGTCCTGGAGTGAGAACGTTCATATCATTCGGATCCGATGATACCGGTCACATTGGTCTCGAATTCAATATTGCCTCGATTTCTACAACTATCGTATAAAATTCCTCGAAAGTGAAATGAGCATCATTAATAACAGCCTTTAAATGCGATTTTGCCGACTTTACCGCCACCTCCCACAAATCTCCTATGTGATTCAGGATTATCTTCTTGATGCATCGTCAATAAAACAACTTCTGCCTTATTCAATTCTTCAGCTGATAAAATATCCTTCTTTAATACGAATCCCTCAGCTTTTCTGAATGCATTTTTCTTGAACCTCAGACAATAAGCGGTGACTCGACGAAGTCAATTCCAAAATGAACATCCTCTCAACATTGAAAAATCTCTCTCTTGAACAGCGAACGTCGATGTTCATGCGGCCATGAATGCTCATCCTTCTGAAGCCAATCCGGTCCGTTCCACCAGATACATGCATCCATCAGCTGATTCAAATCTGCTCCTCGTAATATCAGGTCTGCTGGATTTTCGTCTGTTTTTACGTGATCCCATTTTTCCCAAGGAGTCAATTGTTGAATCTCGGTTACTTGATTAGACACAAAGGTGTGCCATCTTGAAGGATCTCCCTTAATCCATGATAAGGCAATGGTCGAATCGCTCCAAAACAAATATCGTCAATACTGATAGTCAAAGCATCCCGAGAGGGAGCACAAAGAAGATGAGTCACGACGACTCCATCTAATCTCTCCGTGCAGGATGAATGGTCCAATCAATCCTAATGGACTGAAAATTTGTGCAATTGCTGATAATATAATTCTCATCGTGATCAACCCATGTTTTACTTTGTAACTCGAATCATACTTCAATAGATCCTCCTTTGGCTTCATCTCAATTCCAACGTTTTGATCTTCGTTATTTCGTGATCCTCCTGATCATGATGTGAAAGATCAACCTTTGAATGAATCTTCTGTAATTTAAATCCCGCTGATGATAGGATTTTGCAAACATCATTTTTTATCTCAACAATTTCTTCCCAGTATCCGCGCCGGTTAGCGTATTATTAACATAAAAGTCGTCCTTAATGACTCGTGATGCTTTGGGATAAAGTTCCTGGTTATCATCTGACAATTGCACAAGACATCGCTTAGCCAAATATGGAGAAGCAGTGATCTCAAATGTTACGGTATTAAGCTGGTAAGTATCCATTGGTTGATCCTGACTCTCCCTCCATAAGATGCATTGAAGCATCTGTTGACTAGGTTCCACCAAGATTTGGCGATACATCTAACAACATTGTATCGTTCCTTCAATTGAGCATCTTTCTTAAAACGTCGTTCCATCATCAGTAATCGATTCTCCGCACTAGCACGAGATTTTTCAAGTTACTCCTGATTCGATTTCATTGGCATGGTGACCTCGAACTTCCCATCCGATACTCGTTTGCAGGTGTTTGTGAATATTACCTCACATTCCTTCTCTTCCACCGACATAATTTTAGTTGGGTCTCCTTCGTTGATGGTCCAAAATCGTTGCAGTTGCTGATTGAGTAATTATTCGCTTAAAAATGCACAAAATAAATCAGATTGATTCGCCAGCCAAATGAATATGATCAGGAATGGATAATTTAGTATGATCAATTTTTGTGTTGGAATACATTGAGAAATATTAATAATTTTTGTTTGTTTGACCGTATTACATATTCATTTATAAGATAATTAAAAAGGCCTATTTTACGGTTTTTAAAGTTCACATTTATTATTTTTTTTAATCCCAACTAGTTTCAAGCCATATATAACCTTAAAATACATATTTCAATTTTTAATTCTAAAATAATTTTTTAAATTTTTATTTCAGATAATTTTTAAAAAATTTAATCCTTTTTGAAATCTTTTGTGTGCTGTCTTGTTTTTGGGGATATTCATCCCCTGATGAGAAGCCATATATGGCTTGAAACTAGTTGGGATTAAAAAAAATAATAAATGTGATCTTTAAAAACCGTAAAATAGGCCTTTTTCATTATCTTATAAATGAATATTGGGAAATATTATTTGTTACAAAAGAATCAGTTCGAAGTTTATATGCGTTAAGTGTTTATTTTATCGTTGTTGAGATATAAAAGTTAATATTTCTCTGAGTTAGATCTATTCCCGAGACTGTAGGATTTACATTAATTTTCTTTAAATTTAATTTATTGCATAGATCATCCGTCATAAAGTTTGCCATAGTTCGTCAAGCAACGCTCTAACTTTTATTTTTTGACCCGTATCATTTTGTATACATATTGCCACCGTTAACAATATTTTTTCACTTGTGTCCTTGTGTGCAAATAAGTACACAGAATCACGAGATTCCGAATTTACACCGCTCTGCCCTTCAGTTTCCCTTAATTGTTTCCATTTGATTGGAAATTCCCTTGATTATCGAAATGCAAAAGAGAATAATGTTTATGATTGCAATGTTTACATAAGCGCGTGGATCTGACATCTCTAACAGCATGTTTAATACTCAAGCAGTTAAAACATAAATTTCATTTTTTAACTTTATCCCTTCTATTCTCGACTAATAAATCCCGAAAAGCAGAGCATGTATAAACACGATGATCTTTGTGACATAATACACAATCAACCGAGTTTTTTCCCGTTGCCACATGACTTAAAACTTCCTTCGATTTTCATTTTTAGTCACTCAATCACACACACACTCACACAGATATTAATATTCCATGGCCTTCTCAATCTTATTATTCGCCCAGTCCGTTCCAAATTCGCTAATTTTAATGTCTTTCTCAAACACTGATTAATGCAAATTTGTTTAGTAGATCTTTTGAATTTTTTTTGTTTAGGGAATTCAGATATTGCGGTTGGCCTAAGGGATTGTAATTTATATCTGGATTGGTTCTTGAGTTAGTTTGATTTTTCATGTTTATTATTAAATTTAGATGGTAATTTTTCATTATTTTTTCATGTTTAATCTCTTGTAAAAAGTCCCTATTGTTAACAATTATATCATTCTATAGGTATAACCCCAGTAGAATTTAACTAGCCTAGAATTTAACCTTTAACTAGCTGCAAACTCTAAGTTGATTGATTAAATAGTTGAAATGCTACGACACCCGCCAGTTTGAAAAACCTTGTTTCGAGAAAAACGCGTTTTAAATTTTGGAAATATTTTTGTGTATTAATTGTATCCTTCGAAATCCTTTGTTCAATTTGCGTATGTAATAAATATCTATAGGTATTTAGGGTCGCTGCTTACGATTCTGAAGTCAGATTTGCAAAATTTTAAAAAATCGATTTGATTTGCGTGACATTTGTTACTCAGTGCTCAGGACGCCGATCAGCTCAGGACACTCTAAAATCGAAAATATTCTTCGGATTAAAAATTCACTTTTTTCAGAAAAGAAATATGTCGGATTCAATATGGTGGATAAAATTTTTTTTAAATGCATCGGATTTGCTTGAAAGTTGTTACTTGGTGGTTTTCGGGGTCGCTGATGCCGAATCTAATGTTAATTTTCAGAAATTCAAAATGGCGGATCCAATATGTCGGACAAATTTTTTTTAATTAATCAGATTTAATTGAAAATTGTTACTCGGGGGTTTTTGGGGTCGCTGATACTGAATCTGTTGTTAATTTTCACTTTAAAATAGTGGATCCAAAATTCTTTAATTCTTCAGATTTCGTTGATTTTCCCGAGGGTGAAGTTTGTAGTTCGAGACGTAGCGAGCGTACGGACCAAAGGCGAGTGCGAGCGAAGTCGAGAACTGCAAACACACGAGGCGAAAATCATTTTCCTCCCGTGGTGCACATACTATTTTTTCTAACACACGTAAACGAAAGTACAAATATGCAATTATTTAATGGAATTTTTTGGTGTCATATTTATTTAAAATCCATTATTAATAAAAAAATAACAATATGATACAAATATAATCTTAAAAAATATATAGCTCTTTTTATATTTTTAAAAAATTAAAAAAAAATTACAAATTTTTATACCAGCAGGAAGAAAATATTACTTTCTCTCCCTGACTCCAGGAAAGACGTACTTTCCACCCTCTTTATAAGTAAGAAATGATGTACTTTCGGTGCGTGTGTTAGAAAAAATTTATTTTTACACTTCTTATTGTTTATGTATATTGTTCATATATAATAAATAATTAAATAATTGTTGGCAATATATGTACTCTGAGTATAATACACACCAAGTCCTTCGTCTTTTATATATTAGAAAAAAGTTTGAAGTCGTTAAGATAAATCACTATTATTGATCACTACGGATAAATAATGTATTGCAGTATTGTTACTGTAAGCTATTTAATTGTTTAAACAATTGTAGAGCAAAAGTTTCAAATAAAAAGTGCCAAGACAAATGATCCAGTCCAAAAGCTACAAATCAAATTACACATAAAAATGCTTTTTTAAAATCTACAATTTACTGAAGAAATAATAGTAAATATGTCATATACATGACAAATTACAGTTAAAAAATATTTATTTGAATAATTATTGAGATAACAATTTCCTAAAAATTCTTTATTCTATACATAAATGTGACGTGCCGCGACAAAAAGGAACCTTAGGTCTGAAAAAATTAATTTTGATTTATGTATATCATTCAATATACGTGGTTCTTAAGAAAAGCAGCCCCTCTACTTTCCAATACAACTACACTGGTCATCTACATACAATTCGTGCGCTTCGTGTAACGCGGACAAATATCAATGTGTAGTGAGTAGTGGGACTGAATTCTAGGGGAACGTCTCCACCAATCAGAGACGCTCTACTTCAATTGCCTTTCCTGAAAAATTTACTATTGGAAGCTAAGGTCTCTTTTGTCGCGGCACGTCACAAATGAATTATTCGAGGCGCGCTGTAAAAAATGAATAAATACACCGTCCGACACTATTTTTCACACACAAAAAATGAAACATTTTCGGAAACTAGGACCAAAAAAATACCCGTGTGTGGCCGTCTTGCTGCAGCAAATCGTTTGTGGCTTAAGAAACTACCAACTTTTTCATTTATTAACAAAGTTACCGTTAGAATTCACAGGTTTAAAATTTGATATGTACAACTTTTAAACAAAAAACATTATAATAAAAACTTTAAAAAACAAGTTGTTCATTTCATGACCATTTAGCTTCCTCAATATATATTATTATATATAATTTTAAAAGTTAAATAATTATAATAGTTTATTAAATATAATTAATAAACCGGGTAAACTACCCTGTATAAATATTAATTATTTAATTTTTTATTATAGAATAATTATTTTAAAGTGTTATGATAAAATGCCAAAAAATACAAAATTTTAATTTTTTGTGAAAAATTATAATATTTATTAATTCCATAAATTTTCATGAAATATATACTTTATATACATGAATCGATTCGTTTTCATGCCAGGAATATAATGCTGAGAAAAATTAATAAAAATTTTAATAAATAAAGAAGTTATTTCAAAAAATAAAAAAATTCATTTTTTTCGAAAATTAAAAAATTGCTAAAAAATTTTTATTTTTAGATATTTTTGAAAATCCTTCTGTCTGATTCAAGATATTCGTGACCGTAATACACCTACAAAATTTTATCAAAATCCATCAAGATGTGTAAGAGAAAATTTGTCCACAAGAATCGGTGACATACACACACACACACACACACACATACACACACACACACACACACATACATACACACATACATCCGGACGTTTGTTCCTCTCGACGAATTATATATACTACACTTGAAAATTTGTAAAAATAATTGATTTTAAAAAATTTGGAAATCGACATCACTATAAGGCTTCCTTTATGAGGAAGCAATAATACTTTTATTATAATGGGATAGTTAAATATTAATAATAGTATTAATATTAATAATGATAAAATTTTTTTAAAAATTAATTTAGATAATTATTCTATTTAATTCTATTTTTTTAATTTTAATATTCATAACTTTCAAACTTTTAGAACAAATATAATTATATTTGTTCTAAAAGATGAACATATGAATTTTCAAAGATATGAATTCTAACGGAAATTCTGTTAATAAATTGTTTAAAATGAGTTAAGAATATGAATTTGCAAAAAACAAAAAAGAATCACAGAATTAAATTTTTAGTTTCATTTTAGATCTGTAATCTACATTTGATCCTCCATTTGAATTTTGAAAAACTGACATCGGATTCATGATAAGCGACTCCAAAAAACCCCAAGTAACAAGTTCCAAGCGAATCCGATCAATTTTTTATTTTAACAGCCGTCACATTGAATCCGACATTTTAAATTTTGAAAAACTGACATCGGACTCTTGATCAGCGACTCCAAAAACCTGCGAGTAAAAAGATTTAGTCAAATTGAATCTATTTTGCTTCCTCATAAAGGAAGCCTTATAGTGATGTCGATTTCCGAATTTTTTAAAATCAATTATTTTTACAAATTTTCAAGTGTAGTATATATAATTCGTCGAAAGGAACAAATGTCCGGATGTATGTGTGTATGTATGTGTGTGTGTGTGTGTGGGTGTATGTGTGTGTGTGTGTGTGGGTGTATGTGTGTGTGTGTGTGTGTATGTCACCGATTCTTGTGGACAAATTTTCTCTTACACATCTTGATGGATTTTGATAAGATTTTGTAGGTGTATTACGGTCATGAATACCAAGAATCAGACAGAAGGATTTTCAAAAATATATAAAAAAAATTTTTTTCAACATTTTTTTAATTTAAAAAAAAAATTAATTTTTTGGTTTTTTGAAATAACTTTTTTCTATATTAAAATTTTTAATAATTCTTGTCATAATTGCATTCCTGACATAAAAACGAATCGATTCATGTATATAAAGTATATATTTTATCAAAATTTATAGAATTAATAAATATTTTAATTTTTCACAAAAAATTAAAATTTTGTATTTTTTGACATTTTATCATAACACTTTAAAATAATTATTCTGTAATAAAAAATTGAATAATTAATATTTATTCAGGGTAGTTTACCCGGTTTATTAATTATATTTAATAAACTATTATAATTATTTAACTTTTAAAATTATATATAATAATATATATTGAGGAAGCTAAATGGTCATGAAATGAACAACTTGTTTAAAATAATACTTGCCACTTTTTATTTAAGGGTTTTTTTACCCCTAGATGCCACTGACGAATTGATCCAGCAAAACGGCCAGATACGGGTATTTTTTTTTGGTCCTAGTTTCCGAAAACATTTGATTTTTTTGTGTGTGAAAAGAAAAGTTATGTTGGTGATATCAATAATAACTCAAGTAGATAATTGTTCAAACAATTGAGGATGAAGTAACTGATAGTTGTCCGTGTTACACGAAGTGCATGAATTGTAAATGCATGGCCAGTGTAGTAGTATTAGAAAGTATGAAGTAATCTGGCTTCTGTTCTTGTTTGTTAAAATTTAATTTATTTTTCAAGGTTGAGTATTTTTTCATTTGTTTATACTCTTTTTTATACTCTTTAAATCTTTGCCTGCATTCTTGGCTAATCCATGAGATTTTTTTCCACTTAGGTTTATTTAAAGGTCTACTTCTAATTTTCTTTCGGATATATTTTCAGTGATGCCTCAAGTTTATTTTAAGCCAAAAAACAGAAAAATCGCTCAAGGGAAACTCAAATTAACTTAACTATTCGATTTTTTGATGTTGGCACCAAACAAAAAAAGGAGAGCTGCTCTGTACTGGTGGAGCAATGAACTAGCCCGCTTAAGAAGAGAATGCAACGCGGCGTGGAGGAAATATACCCATTCAAAGGGAGACCTCGCGCTGCAAGAAGATTGGCATAAAGCCAGACGTATCTTCAAGCGGGCTATAAGGAGTAGCCAACGAAAGAGCTGGAAGGACCTAATCGGATCGACCAAGACCGATCCATAAGGTTAGCGTTTTAAACTGTTACTTAGAAATTAGTTTCAAGGCAACAAACCCCCGCCTGGGCAATCCGATATGGGTCTAAATGATCATAAAAGTGCTATTTCTCTATGTGGAACCGAGCTCCGAGGAGGATTATACTTGCGTAGTACAGCTGAAGCAGCTCTTCAAGCTGGAAGAACTTATAAAGGCGGCAAGGACGTTGAAGAACGGCAAAGCGGCAGGCAATGATGGAATACCGAGCGAGTTCCTAAAAGAGGTGATCGCAGTGTACCCAGAGTTACTTCTCAACGTCTTACTGCATGTTTAAAAGCTGGAGAGTTCTTTAGCGACTGGAAAGTGAAAAATTTGGTCCTTCTTAGGAAAAGCGATAAGCCTCTGGATGAAGTCTCATCGTTCAGACCAATTTGTCTGTTGGATACGATTGGAAAACTTCTGGAGGCTTTGGTTCTAGAAAGACTTCAGGGAATATTGGTAGGCGAAAATAGCCTATTGGAGAACCAGTTTGGCTTCCAGAAAGTCCGGTCAACAGTTGATACAATACTCTCTGTTGTGAACCTGGCAAAGGAAGTCAATCAGTGGAAGAAGAAGGGTTTCTGTGCTCTTGTTTCCATCGACATACGGAATGCGTTTGATTCTGTGAGATGGGACATCTGCATTATGTCGTTAAGACAAAAAAGAGTGCCGACTTCTCTGTTGCGAATGATAGACAACTATCTTAGCGACACATGGGTCGTGCTCGAAAGCAATGTGTGCCATCTCAAGGAAGAAATGACCTGTGGGGCACCACAGGGGTCGAAGGTGGGTCCATTCATATGGAACGTCATGTACGACGGACTCCTGAGAATGGAACTGCCTGAAGACACAACCCTGAAAGCCTTCGCAGATGACGTACTTCTGGTGTGTAGAGCACGGGAAACCAAATTTCTTTAGATAAAGCTCAATGAAAGTCTGCGGCGAGTAGAGCGTTGGTTATAACGTCATGGGCTCCAAATGGCCCTAAAGAAGACTGGGGCTTTGCTCGTTACAGTCCGGAGAGCTTTTGAAGCCCCTACGGTGAAAATAGGTGGAACTGAAGTCTCATAAGGAATAAAGTTGTAGTCCTGGGAGCAACGTTGGACCAAAGGTTAAACTTTGTCCAACATGTAGATATCACAGCGCTCAAGGCTACCGAATGTATGGGTAACATATCTAGGTTAATGCCCAACATTGGTGGTCCCAGGGGAAAAAAGCGGTGCTTAGTGGCGACTGTGGGTCTAGCAAAGCAGCTTTACGATGCCCCTGCCGACGCCCTTACGACCCGCAGCATCTTGGATAGGTTACTTTCAGTACAAACAGGGAGTTCACGGAGAGTAATCTCAGCCTATAGAACGGTGTCTGATTGCGCTGCTCTTGTTCTTGCGAATACACCGCCAAAAGGTTTGTTGGCAAAAGAAAGATAGGAAGTCCTTCGGATCAACAAAGAACGTGCGGTCTCACGGGAACAACAGAGCAGCGGTAGTCTAAAGATGGCTATCCGCAAAGCGGCAAGAATCAGACTCGAGTGATCGACGGGGGTGCGTGAGGGGGAGGAGGAAATAGTTTAGTTCCTCCTCCCACTTTCGCGACTTCCCCCTGGCGGTTAATGAAAACAATTATTTAACTCACTGGACAGGGAGGACTAAGAGAGAGGACGTCCACTTGCGAAGTGAAACCAATAGGTAGTTCCGCAAGTGGAATAGATGTCCCAGAATAAGACGGGAGTGGTTTTTAGTGGGTCGACTAGAACAAGAGCGGTCATTCTCACATAACCTGGAATTCATTACTCAGGTATCTGAATTCGCAGATTTTCTACTTCCGACTACAAAAAACACAGTTCTTCTCATGTTGTTGAATCTGACATATTGAACTTAATTTTCTTCCTCTTTGTTTAACCTTTAATTTAGATGCGTTTTGTTGTGAATTTTACCTGCTGGTGGATTCACAGTCAGATGAGGTTTCAGAGAAAGTAGGACAAATTTTAGTTCTCGCTTAGTAGGTAAAAAATACTGAAAGAAACACTAGTAATGCATGTTGATAAATTATTGACTATTAAAAACATAAAACATAACCTATGATATTTATTTATGTTTTACAAATCCCAATGTGTCATATGTGTTTTTATGTTTTATCATATTTTTTAAATATTAGCCAGGAAGTTTGACTAAGGAGACTGAACTTACTGTGTGAAGTCTCTCAAAAATAAAACCATTTTCTGTAGACGAACTATACTAGCAGAATGACCAAAATTATGCTTTGCGCTCATGCACAGTACATGTGCATATTTTCCTATTTGTTTATACCGTTAAATATGAACAAGTGAGAAAAACAAAAACATATCAAAAAGTTTTGGTTGTATTTTGCTACATGTTTCTCAAAATATAATATTTTTTAGCAGAATTTTATATGTACGTAGGATTTAATAATATTATATTACTTATAATTATTAGAAATATTACATTTAATATTTATGGTTTATAAAATTATTTAAAGTAATAGAATCAATTTTTTCCAAACAAATTTATTTATTTTAGTGTTTTCCTTATATGATGTTATTATTATTATTAATAATAATATTCGTACAACAATCACAAACATTAAGCTTAACCTTCTTAACTTATAACTTATTATAATTTTCTCAGTTGCCTGAGTTTGTGAGATAGGCAGAGACAGATATATTGCATTTGCGCATGCGTGAAAACTATAATTTTTGGCCTTACTTTATAGTTTCTCTGCGACGAATGGTTTCACTCCGCATTCCCTTAGTTTAGTCTCCTTAGTCTTACCCACTGATATTAGCAAAGTAAAAATTATAGTTCTATTTTCAGTGTTATAATTCTATAAACTGTGAATGAACTGTGTTTCTCATTTTTCCAATGCACAGCGCTAGTATTCCTTTTGGTATTTTTCACATACTAAGCAGGTACCGAAATCTGGCCCATTTATAATGTATTTCGTCGGTCTCTTTATACCACTTCATGTCTTTAGGATCGCTGAAAACGAATCTTAAATTCGTTTTGCTCCATCACGTAGGGATTTTTCTTGACCTCAAAATACATAGTAGATTTAAAGTGAGAGACAAAATGATATAAATATTTACCTCAATCTTAGAATCAATGGTTTATTAAGGTCGCTGATTATAAACTGAAAGGCAAATTTTAAAAATACAAAATGGCAGGTCCATTATGGCTATCGGAATTATAAAGAAATTTTGAATTTTTATAGAACTTGGTATTTTTGTGTTTTAAGACTCTCTGTACTAAGTGGAAGTGCTCTAGGTACAGACATAATTTTGTGTTCACTAAATTTACTTGTTTAACTGAAACGGCATGCTTATCAAACTTGTTTTGGATAGATTTAAATAAAGAAATAAATTGTATTTAGAGGGGGAGTCTGGTTAAATTTGAACCGGAAGTAAATGAGGGCCAATAATAGTTATAAAATAGTTAAATCATAATTACATTATATACAACAGTTACACCGGAATTCGTTGCTTTTGCAACTTACTACCTGGTAATAAATATTTTTAATAATTAAACTGATACAGTTATAATATTGTATAACGCAGAAATTCGTGTTTCACAACTTACGACATGAACTTTACAATATATAACATATATATATATATATAACATATATATATATATATATATATATATATATATATATGTGACGCTCCACGAAAGAAGGGACCTATCCCCGAAAGAACATTAGGCTCAATTTTCCGTACACAATGCATGAAAACTGAGCCTAATGTTATTTCGGGGATAGGTCCCTTCTTTCGTGGAGCGTCACATATATACTTACAAATCGAACAAATTACACAGGAATTCGTTGATGTATAACTTACTACCTGGTAATTTAACAAAAATTTATGTACAAAGTCATGCCCTAGTAGAAGTGTTGAGGAATTCACCAAGAACTTGGTTAAGTACCTCATAATCTGAAACCTTTTGGGGTAACAAAAGCAAATCGTAAGTTTATTGAATATTCTTATGAACTGTGTTCATATACTAATAGGCTATATCGATGTGTCAGTTTGTAAGATTCAATAAATGTTGATCCTGATCCACCCAATAATTATTTATAAAAGGAAATAATTAATTCATTTGAATTAATGAATTAATTATTTAGTTAAATTTTTAGAGAAATAAATAAATTTCTCTAAGTAAATAAAAGTAATATTGAGCATTTTTCGATATTATATAATTTATAATATCAAAAATAAATCAAAAATTGCCAAATTTACATTATTGAAGAATATTTATTTGAGTAGAAAATAGTTCATTTAGGTAATAGGAAAAACCTGACCTTGTGTAAGCAGGATTTGTAAAGTTTAAATATTGAATTTTGTTTTTAGAAACAACGGTTTAATTCCTAAATCGAAGATAAATACATCTGAAGGTGAATGACATTCATTATTTATTTTATTTTTATATTTGAAATTTTAGTAATTATTCAATTGTATAAATTTAATGATTAATTATTATAATTTTAACAATTTTTATCCTACGAACAAAAGATAGCAAAATTATCTTTTTTAGTAGTGGATGAAATTACAAAGAATAAAAAGCTTTCATTTGGTTACAAAGTGACACATTTTTTTAAAAATAAAATATAACACAATCTTATCAATTGATACAGTTTAACGCATGTTTTATTGTTCGAAGGTATTTAAATTTGGAAACAATGTCCTTTTAAATTGAACAAAGACATTGTTATTAATAAGTTATTCCTATTAAATGTCATATTAATCAGCTGATGAGATAATGAGAAGTGTCAAATACGTATGTGTGTGGCAATTCTCATGTTTGTAACAGGTGGGCTTTCAAAATCAAAACAAGACAAAAATATATATATATATATACTTCCGTCGGTTTGTCAGCTATTCAATAATGTACAATATGAAAAGTTCGACAATAAAAAAATTTTTTAAATGTGGTGGAGGTTCAAATTTACATGTTATGAAATTTTAAGATATTCTTATAGAAATTGCCAAATAATCTGTTACTCTTTATTTGAAAATTATAGAATAGATTTGAATCCTACATAATGTTTGAAAAACATTGACACAGTTAAACAACATAAATCTAAAAAAGTTCAAATTTAACCAGATCCCCTCCTCTAAACATGGACTCTGTCTTTATTTAAATCTACCAAAAACACGTTTGACATGCATGTCGTTTTAGTTAAACAATTAAATTCAGTGAACACACAATTTAAAGTGCCCTGATGTAAATTCCACAACAAAATTGAAATATTTGTAACTTTGTGAGAAAAAAATTAAAAATTTTAAAATTCACGTATATCAAATTCAAATATTTCTGTAAAAATAGATGTTAGAGCTATCAAACTAGGATGATTTTAAAGTTCAATAAATTTAGAGTTTAATAGTGTGTATACACGTTACAAATAACGTGACAAGAGTATATAAGGTATATGATAGAACTATTGAGAAAATTAAAAATTTAAATGGCGGCTCAAAAATGGAGTCTGAAGTTCCAATTTATTTTCACATTTGAAAGTACGAAATTCTTAAAAGTGTTTAGATTAAAGACCAACGCACAATTTATTTGCGAAAGTCGTTCGCGAACGCAATGCATAGGTTAGAAAAAGACAGAGATATAGTTGTGTCCTTTTCTAACTCATACTCTGCTTTCGCGAACGACATTCGCGAAGCAGTTGTGCTTAAGCCTTAACTTGAAATTCGGTACTCGGAGGTATTAGCGGTCGCTCATCACAAATCTAAAGTCCGATTTGAATAATTCAAAATGGCGGATCCAATATAGCGGACAATTTCGAAAATGAAGTCAAATTTTCGAAATTCAAGTGGCGGACGCAGTTTTTTTATTTCATCTCATTCGCTTGAAACTTGTTACTTGGGGCTTTTTAAGGTCACTGATTCTATTATTAATTTACGGTATATTTAATATGCTATTTGTCATTTTTATAACTTAAAATTCGTAATAAGCGACCTTAAAAACCCTTAAGGTGATGTCAAAGTCGGTGCAATTATGCCATTCAAGCTAAATGTATAAATTTAATCAATTTTGAACTTCAAAATTCTAATTTTATATTCGTAATGAGTGACCTTGAAGACAATTTGATATAATAGTGTGGGATATTAGTTTGATATGATAATGTATGCTCCCTGTGATGTAATGGAATAAAAGTATCCTTCAAAACAGTCTAATTTTGAGCAGCCATATTGGATTTTGGTTATGAAATTTTTATAGGGTATGCGTGGTTTAAATTATTTGTATTTTGTGTGTTTTATTAATTTTTTTCTTATGTTCGTATATAGACGTACCCCCCACTGAAAGACCACTTTAAAATATACGCCCATAGTCGTACCCTTACCAGACCCCTATGATTTTTAACATTATTTAAAAATATTTATATATTAACTAGAAACTTGTTCTTTTAGGTTGTTTAATAAACTTTATACTCTAGAATGTTTTATGAATCATAGAAATGTAGTATATTATTATTCCTTGAGCAGGTGTGTTTGATGTGATTGCTGATGACTGCTTCACTGTGTTCGTGCTGCGAAGACTTTGCTTCCAAAGTTTCACAAACAAATGAGAGAAATCCTTCAAGAAGGATAGTTTTTAATTTTGTACACCGCATTTTACTTAAGGTTTACACTTTTCACTTCACAAATTAATAATTTAAAAAGTTAGTTTCTTTAATTTCCCAAGAAATCTCGGAACTCATATTAAGTATTGACTCATATTGATTGAACAATTAATTGATTTAATAATGAGAGGAATTACAAGAATTATAAATTACCTAACTTATTATTATATACCTACCATAGTAAGAGTCATTCTGTCAATTTCATGTTTATCCTTTGTTTTATGTTGTCGAAATGGACTATGTCCTTTTAATAATTTATATAACATACATCCAAACGAAAACCAATCGGCACTAGAGTCATATGCTGTGCCCTTTGAAAGAACTTCGGGTGCCATGTAACCATGTGTACCGCTGGAAAATAATGATTTCTATTAAAGTAATTGTATGAGATGCAAGTATAGTGAGACTCGCAATAACTCACTGTATAATGAGCGAGTTAAAATTCAGTTAATATTTTATAAGTATAAAATTTTTTTTTAAATCCCCCATAAAATAAATAGATTATTTAATATTTTGCAAACTTGTTTTTTAAAAATGACAATACGCTTAAGTTTTACATTTTTGCACAGTGGTACTACGATTAAATTATCGAAGAGAAGAACGAAATACACATATAGAACAACATAATCAACATTCACATACAAGTTGGTACTTACACACTTGCATGTGGTTTTTTTTTCGAGAAATCACAAGCTAATCCTAAGTCAGATATTCTAACATGTCCGTGTTCATCAAGAAGTATATTCGCAGGTTTAAGATCTCGATAAACAATGTATCTCCGGTGCATATGTTCAAGTCCTAAGATTACTTCTGCAGCATAAAATTTCATTTCTGGTTCATTGAAAACGCCATGTTGACTAAGATGATAATGAAGATCGCCACCATTCATTAAATCCAGTATAAAACAAAGTTTGTCAGGTGTGTGAAAGGCATAAGTCATACATACTATAAAAGGGCAGTCAACCTGTAATTCAATCATACTTAGAATGTATTGCAAAGAAAGTGTTTTAATAATCAAACTTGATACAAAAATCTAAACAAATTGATATTCTTTCGGATTCAATAAAATTATTGTTTTCCTAAATTGCTAATTCAATATTTCTTTTTGATAGTTTCCATTAAAGGCTAAATATTAAAACAAAAAAATGATATCTATTTAATTAACTTTAAGAACTATTTTTATAGGTACAATGTTATACTATGTTCCTGTTTTCCAAAAAAATGTTTGTTTATATGTATAACTTACCCCGGTACTGACTAGAGCAAGCATTATCCTTTCATTAAGTGCTAAAGTTTCACCCTGTTTCATCTTAATGCGCTTCTTATCGAGGCACTTCATTGCATACATTTTGCCTGTGTCTGCTTTTCGACATCCATAAACTTCGCCAAAACCACCCCTACCAATTATTCTATGTACGCTGAAGTCATTCATAGTTAACTGAAATAAAAAATTTAAAAATCCATAATATTTTAAAATCACAATTGAACCGCCGGCGACCAAAAGGGCATACGCACGGTTTTCGTTGGCCCCTCGAATACCTGGGGATTCACTGAACGCGGGGCCAACGAAAGTCACGCAGTGTCTTTTGGTTGCCGGCGGTTCAATTGTTAACTGTAAAAAATAATATTACAATGATTACCTGAATATTTAATTCGAGATTTTTCCACTGGCAAAATCTTGTGTACTTTTCACTGGAATTAAGAAAAAATGACCATTTTTAAAAAATTAATATAATACATTGAGAGCATATGCGAAAAATAGGATATTCTTTATTTATCCACGGAGAAAAAAATGCTGTTTAATCAATGACATATGGGTTTGATTCATTGAATAGTGTCATAACGGGCTGCCAAACGTATATGCTGTTGTTTTGAAAGCACTGATTTTAATGATTTGATAGTATCACTTTCATTAAAACAAAAGCATATTTCTCAAATTCAAATTCCTTTTGAATCAATTATCGAATTTTTTTATTTAAGCAGTATATGCTTTTGAGTCAATGACTATAGTTTTTAAATTTAAAAGCATCATTTTTATGATTCAAAAATGTGTACTTTTAATTTTTTTAGTTGTTGATATCAATTGAATAACACCATACTATTAAGTCAATTCTTTTATTTATTTATTTAATGTACATTCCCGCAGTCCAATTTCGGACCATAAATGGGTAACTAAAAAATACATAAAACAATTAAGTAACAAAATTTTAAGTAACAAAATTAAGAAAGTAAACAAAAAAATTATTCTTTTAGTATACTTAATCATTTTAGAAAAAAAAATATTTCAAGGCATTTCTTGATGACCTAATGAGATAACCAAGCATCCTGGATACAGTTGCAACAAGAGATGTTATATGATCATCAAAACTAAGATTATAAAAAAAAGTAACTCCAAGGTCGCGCGTGGAGGTAACTCTAGATACCGGAATTAAATTTAAGTGATATGGAAAAAGAAAAGGAAAGTTATATTTATGAAATGTTAAAACTTGACATTTTGCAACATTTAGGGACAATTTATTATCAGTGCACCAAAAATAAATAGCGTCAAGGTCAGCTTGAAGACGAGTTGCATCAAAAATTGAATTTACACGACGAAAAATGTGCACGGAGAAAATTTATTTCTGAAATTTTACCGAACTTCGTTTGGTAAAACTGGGATGAAGTGTCAAAACTGTAATTTTTAAAGAACAGGACTGTAAAAGCAATTGCATTGAAAAATAATATAAGAAGCATAAACCTTACGGTACATGTATTAGCGCTTCACTAACAGTTCGGTAAAACGTAAGGCACAGTGTTCAGTAAAACTTATATTTATTGTATGGTTCGGTAAAACGAACTATACAATAACTATATTTATTTTTATTGAAAGTTCAGTAGAACGTAAGGTACAATGTTCGGTAAAATTTATATTCATTGAATTACTGAATAGTTCGGTAAAACTTGAAGAATAAAAAATAATGTCCTTGCAGTAGTTCTATAGTAATACTGCCGTTAATCTCATTTTACCTACTTTAATCACTACCTAAACCCCCTACAATTATTCACGAACAAATACTTATTCATTACACCTACCTACAGTACATTCTAAACGCATACATTAATACATACATCGCACGCTTTACATTATTGCTTCAGAAAGTTTCAACTGTCCTTATATATGAATCTGAATTTTATTTCACCGCTTGTGAGAAATATTCAAATTAATAAACAATAGTTGTATAAAATAAAAGAATCATCTGTATTAATGAATAATTTCTAACCATATTTAAGGTCAATTTATGAAATAGTTTGAAATTATCTTTTTATTGTTATAAAGAAAAATGTTTAAATTTGTATTTTATGCAATAAAACCATAGTTTATTAAAATTCTTAATATTTCCAAATTTTTATCAAAAAAATAAAAATATTCAATTTTAGTGTTATTGTTACTATAAATCAAGGACCGTCTCGAAAGTTTACACTAGAACCTCCAACGATTGCAGCGTGACCTACTTGTGTGCAATAGATGGAGGTTTTCACGTTGACGCCATCTTTCCATAAAAGTGTCAACACTCAGGGCCGTACACATACTGTATGTGTGTATACTATTTGATTGATTGATTTTATCCTCGCCATTTTTTTTAATATTATGTTTAGTTTCGGTGTCTAAGTGCGTTCTTTTACATTTTTGACCTTTTTCAGTCATGTTGAAATATGAAATACAACTTAAAAAAACGGGGCGCAAAAGAACACTAAACTTAGTACAATACAGCCTTCGCATTAATATGGCGGTGTCCTCCCGTCTCACCCCCCTATCGGATGACCAACAAACTTTCGTAAACAACTGCAATAGATAGAGATGCAATCGTTGGAGGTTCTAGTGTAGTTTCGTTTTAATTTTTGAGATGGCACAAAACTAAATTAACAAAGTGACTTTAGTTTCAAGTCGACGCGAAACTAAACTAATAAAGTGTATTTAGTTTAGTCAGTTTACTGTCAACTTGAAACTGAATTAATTGATTGAATTAAGTTTCGTGACAACTCGAAACAAAAGATTAAATAACATAATTATTTAGTGTCAATCACAAAAAATTGTTTCCCCTGACTTACGTAACTAGAGCTACTTAAGTAATTAATGTAACCTACATAATTAAAGGAAGTTACTATAGTTACATAACCAGACTAAATAACGTAACTATAGTAACTTACGTAAATGGTCAAACTTACGTATACTGACGTAAGTTATGCAACTTTGATCATTTGCATAAGTAACGTAAGTTTAGTCATTTTCGTAACTTGCGTGTTATTCTAGTTACGTGACTTATGTAAGTTTGATCATTTACGTAAGTTGCGTACTATACAAGCTAAACATTTTTCGCACAATAAGAGGGTGCAATGACATTAAATTTATTTCAAGTTTCAATCATTCTTGGCCAATAATTGAATATTTCACAATCCTTTAACCCTCTCCACTAAATTCTGTCACACCCAAACCTCAATTTTAGGTATTAAAACTGATGTACTCCAATGTAATTTGCTTCTTCGCGACAGTTAACTCGTGGAGACAGGTTATCGCGAGGTTGACCGTCTGCGAAACTCGACCAGTTCAAAGGTTCGCCACGGGCAACCGAATTCGGGTAGATGTGAAACTCAAAAATCGTGAAGTGTTCGGAATAGATAAGACTGAGAAGTTACAGTGAATACGAAATAAATAAGTGGAATAATTTAAACTAATTCATTAAAACAACTTACAATTATTAATTACTCTCTCTCGCATATTCTACAACTTTGGCAGACCTTTCGTCACACTTTGAATTACTCTGAATGTATGTAAGTGATCATATAACAAATTCAGAATAATAGATAGTCGAATTAAATAGCCGCGTAAAGATTGAGAAATTGAGTCGAGTAGAGACAAAAACAACACAAGGGTTAGATGAATTGTTTAAATTATCCCATTTAAATAAATTGTTAATCGTGAAAAGTTCAAAATAAATAAGACTGAGAATGAACAAGTGAACAACACATTAACAAAATAATAAAAACTTAAAACTTGTAACAAAAATTTGGTTGTTTAAATATATCTGATTCAAAATAAATTATTGTGACTTTTATTTTAAGAATAGTAACGAGCTAAAAATTCTGTTAACTATTAAAAGGCGAGACGTACTAAAAAGAAAAAAGAGAGATAACGACCCCATAATTTATCGAAGAATTGAAATATATAAAATATTATAAATTACAATTCTCTCTTTGTTTACAACTCCGAAGACAGTAATTCTTGATTATAATTAATTCTTATTTTCATTAATTAATTAACCATATTTGTAGCAATTGTCACTAAATTATTATGTTTTTCAATCTTTTTTTCGAGTTGACACGAAACTTAATAGTTTCAAATACTTTTGTTTTTGGATTATTTAAGAACTAAAACGAAAGTAATTTTCTATTCAGTTTCTTTTCAGAAGCGGTTTATGCTATAAATGAAATAATTAATTATTAGTTAATTAGTACAAAAAAGTTAAAAACAACTAACTATTAATGTCAAAGTTTTTTTAGTACGGGGCATTGGAAAAATTATTTCAATCCTAAAAACTAACAATTTAGGCAAGTCAAGGAAGTTTTACTGAACTATTCCTGAAAACTAACACTCGAGTCAAGTCAAGAAAGATTTGCCGAACTATTCCTGAAACGTTAGTGACCATCAAGGTATTAAAAAAAGTTAAAATTTTATTTAATTTTTATTAAATGTTCAGTTTCAATTTTGTTTTAACTTACAGTACTAGTTTTTAAGGAATAAAGATATAACATTAAGTTTTCAATATTATTCCTGAAAAATAATTTAAAAATTATTAAAAATTACTGTTATGCCACTATATCCCAATTTTACTGAAAAATTCGGTAAAATATAAGGAAGAAATTTTCTCCGTGTGATAAATGATAAATTGAAAAAAGAAAATTTTTGTTCACATATTTTTTATATACTATAATTAATTCTCACACCTTTAACACAACACTTCTTATATACACCTTTCTTCAATTTTACACACTAACATAAACATCTTTATTATTATTTTTATTTTTTCCAACAGCAAACATACACACACATACCCATTCAAACACACTCTATATTTTTGTGAAGGGCCAGTCCCATGTGAGCGTGAAAACGGAAAACGGAAAACGTTTAGCCAATAGCAACTTCCGATTCAATGGAAATCATTCTAAAAGAAAATTCTTATTGGTTGAACGTTTTCCGTTTCCCGTTTCACGCTGACATGGGACGGTACCTTGAGTCTGAAAAATACGGCTATTCACAAGCTACCCATCCATGCAGTAACCGCGACCAAAGCTACTTAACTTTCGTAATAGACGAGAATCGCCGCGCTGCAATGTAATACATTTGCTTCTTAACATTGAGCAGTTACTTTGCAGTTAAATACCGTGCTCGAGATTTTTCTCGTGTATAAAAGAATTTATATTTAACTAGTCATTAATTAATTAAAAGAATTTAAATAATACTTTTTTATATTAGAATTTTAAAAACGACAGGTTTAATAAACATATAAATATGTGTGGTTAATTATTTCAATAAATTTAGCACCTGTCAATGTCTCTAATACATAGTGTCCTTATTTTTATAGCATATGCTATAGGCAGTCCGCAATAGCACCACTCATTGATGCGAAAGCATATGCTTTCGTTTTCCAGAGCGCGCTTCTTTGGAGCAAAAAACTTTTCATTTGATTTAAATTTACACGCATTTTCTTCAAATTTATCTAGGGTAACTGCTCCAGTCGTTGGCAGTGCGCTAGTGGTGGCACCCCTCTTAGGTTTTCTTTAAATAACAAGAATTAGAAAATATCTAGCATGTTTTGCATACGATTATTAAATTTTTCAACATTTTTTACAAAAATCTAGTATGTAACTTATTAGAAGTAATTACATAATTGCATTAAAAAAATAAAATTAATATCATTGTCAAAGTGTTCGGAAATTTTCGATTTTTCGAAAGAAAATCTTAAGAAAACTGAAATTTTCAAACTTAATTTACTATTATTAGAAGTTAGTAAATTTACTTTTTTCTTTGCAAACATGTTAGTAGAATATTTAAATATTGATAGTTTAACACGTCTTGTTCTTAAAAATTATTAAATTATTTATTTGAATGGGGTGCCAACAAAAATATTTAAAACAGCATCTATTCCAGTCGTTGGCATACACATGCCAAAGACTGGACAAGCAATTTTTAACCAAGCTCCAGTCGTTGGCACCCCTCATTTCGCAATGAAAAGTGAGGTTGGGTAACAATGTTTACTATGTTTACGTTCTGTCTATAACATCGCACGTATCGGAGAGATACAAGAAAATTTAAAAACTTTAAGATCTATATATTAAAATTGATATATTTTTTAAATATTTATGAATTGCCTCGTTATATCATACATTAAAATAAATAGAAAAGTTATTATTAGTACAGTGAAAAATGTTAAAAACTCTGATCATCGCCTAGTCAATCTTACTGTGCATGAATTAGGTTATATGGAACTTTGTTTCGGAATTGTTTTTTTTTTGCTTGTGAAATAATTAAAACATTGATAAATTATTTTTCAGTAATAGGTACATTTTAGAAGAAATGTCTTATAGTATATAATTTTCTATTTACTTTACGTAAACTGAAAATGGTTAGAAAAGCAGTTGTATCGCAATTTCTATTTATTTCTATTTATATTATTAATAATTTAAAAAATAAAGAATTTTCAAATTTACTTGCTTGAAACACATAAGAAATTTAAAGGTTATGTATGGGGTACCAACCACTGGAACTGGTGGGTGCCAACGACTAATGCTTGCAGTGCCAACGACTGGAAATTGGTGTCATTAAATCATTATTAAATAATTTAAAACTTTCAGTTTATTTTCATAAAAAACTGATCATTTTATCGTATTCTGTATTAAATTCTGAATACATATATTACCATAAGTATTATATAATATTAGTTTTTAACTATTAAAATAATTCTTAAAGTCAAAATTTGGCCTTAAGGGTGCCAACGACTGGAGCAGTTACCCTATTAGATGCATCAAATAAATAATGTCAATGAAGCAATAAATTATTCTGTTGCTATATATAGATGAACTATAGAAATAATTTTTACAATATCATTAATTCAACATTACCGTACTTTTAACCCTTTCGTGCCCCCCAAGAAACCAGTGGATGGATTTTGATGAAACTTACCCCTTAGAGGTTTTTGGGGTCGCTGATTCCGAATCTGAGGTAAGATTTTCATAATTTAAAATGGCGGATCCAATATGGCGGACTTTTTTTAAATTGCTTATATATGTTTGAAACTCATCACTTGGGGGTTTTTGGGGTCGCTGATTCCGAATCTGAGGTCAGATTTCCAAAATTCAAAATGGCAGATTCAATATGGCGGACTTTGTTATTAATTGCTTATATTTGTTTGAAACTTATAACTTGGACGGTTTTTGGGGTCGCTGATTCCGAATTTGTGGCAATACTTTCAAAATTCAAAATGGCGGATCCAATATGGCGAATGCTGTTTTGAAAACTTAATTGGATTAGTTCGAAACTGATAACCCTGGGGTTTTTGAGGTAGTATATTTAGAATACGATATTTGATTATCTATTCACGGTCTTCCACACCACCTAAGAGGTTCCGTCAGATGCGCGTTAGGTTTTTATTAGTGAAGCTTTGTCAAGATCTATTTTAAAGTTCAAATTCAAAATTAGCGTATCCAAAAACCCTTAATTAGTAAACCTACAAGCAAATAGCAATTTTTGAAAAAAAGTCCGCTATTTTGAAATTTAAAAATGTGACTTGTCTGATTTTGAAAAAAAAGTCAGCCATATTGGATCCGCCATTTTAAATTTTGGATATCTGACCTCAGATTCGTAATGAGCGACCCCAAAAACCATTAAGTGGTGAGTTTTAAACAAATATAAGCAACTTTGAAAAAAAGTATTTTTCTCAACATTATACCTATTGTTTATAATTATTATTATTGTTCTATGTCGTTTATTATTTTTCAACATGTAATAGTAACCCTAATGAATAAATTAAGCCAAACTATTTGTTGTTTTGTTGAAATGCATAAGAGTTATAACATATTTTGTAGGTGGTACATATATGTATCGGAGGCACGAAGGGGTTAATTTAAACAGTTTCATTTTTTTGTTTTAAGCAATATGCTGTTCGATTAATAAATGTGTCATTGAATCAATGACGAGAAATTCAATAGCATGGAGCTTTTGGATTTAACAGCAATTTTTTCAGTGTAGTAGGGGAGATTGGGGTAAATCCGCTCACAGGGTAAACCCGCTCACTAGCGATTTGAGGCTATGGACTCAACTTAATGTGGAGATATTGATTCTGTTAATAGTACTTAACATTTAACTTATGTAAATAAACTTTCGTTTAGTTTCATGAATTCAACATAGAATTAGAGGCGATCAAGTGTTTTAGGGTGGAGTCCCATGGTAGCGTTTTGCGTTGCGTTTTGTAACTAGGCCATGAGTGTGAGAGAGATACAGATACATGTTTGCACTGTTTGCACTCATAGCCTAGTTGCAAAACGCAACGCAAAACACTGCCATGGGACTCCACCCTTAGAGGTGTCAGAAAAAAACGTTCTTTGCATTTTTAAGTTTTTCTATTATTATTTTTGAGTCTTATTTTAACATGTTATGTTAAAAAACAGAATAAAAAAAGTAAACAAAATATAAATAAATAAAAACAAGTGGTTCATTTCATGACCATTTCGCTTCCTCAAAATATTATAAACCAATTGCTTACTTTAATTTCAATATGTTAAGGTTATACTTCAAATAACACAAAATTTGAATTTTTTGTGAAAAAAGAAAAATATTGATTAATTTTATAAATTTTGATGAAATGTGCACTTTGTATATATCAATCGATTCGTTTTTTTGTCAGGAATGTTATTTTGAGAATAATTTATGAAAATATTAAGAAACAAAAAAGTTATTTAAAAAAATACAAAAAAATTTTTTTTTCAAATTTTGAAAAAATTGTATAAAAAAATTTTTGTGGATAAATTTGAAAATCCTTGTGTCAGATTTTAGGTATTAATGACTGCAATAAACCTGCAAAATTTCAGGGCAATCCATTAAAATTTGTTTGAGATAATTTGTACACAATTTTTTGTGACATACACACACATACACACACACATACATCTGGACATTTGCTCAGAATTTAATATACATATATCCTAGATGAAAATGAGTCCATATAATCATGTTTTGAAAAATTGAAAATCGTCACGAATGCAAAGCTTCCTTATGAGGAAGCAATAGAATAAAAAAATAGAATTTTAATAAATGAAAGCACTTCTCTTACAAAAAGTAACAAACAATGTCTTATTTGTTTAAAAAAAATAAATAAAAATAGAATTTTAATAAATGAAAGCACTTCCCTTACAAAAAGTAACAAACAATGTCTTATTTGTTTAAAAAAATAAATAAAAATAGAATTTTAATAAATGAAAGCACTTCCCTTACAAAAAGTAACAAACAATGTCTTACTTGTTTTATCATCCACAGTTTTTTATTAAATCGAACAAATTACCCTTAAAAGTACATATTCGAAGTTTAAAGTAAAAAATAATTAATTAACATACTGTGTTGCAAAAGAGAACAATAAAATTATGTACTTCTGTTACAACAATACAGAAACAATGTCAGAATTTGAACATCACCCTCTTTCTTTAAAATCGAAAAAACTATTAACAGTTTTAGTTGCAAATAAAGCAAACTTCTGTTACAACAACTCACAAACCATGTTAGAATTTCTCCATCACCTATTATTTTTTAAATGAAAAAAAGATAATTTTTTTAAAAAAGCATACTTTTTTCCAAATCAGCGTTAGAATTAAAAAGTCACCATTAGTTTTGGTTGAAATATGAAAAAAACATTTAAAGTGGTAAAATTCAGATTTTTTAAGGCGAAAATTAAAAAAAGAAATTTAACTTAATTTTCTACGGAATAAGAATTACTTATAGTCATTAACCTGTAATTTTTTTCTTGGAATAAGCATGACGTCAAATTTGGGCAAAAAAATTGTGAAAATTTGAAATACATTTTTTGTACTAAAAACTATTCTAGAACTTATATAAAACATGATATGGTATAGATTTTTCAAGAAAGTTTAATAAAAAAATATGTTTGTATTTCAAAAATTATTTTTCTTTTAATAATATATGACGCTCCACGAAAGAAGGGACCTATCCCCGAAATAACATTAGGCTCAGTTTTCATGCATTGTGTACGGAAAATTGAGCCTAATGTTCTTTCGGGGATAGGTCCCTTCTTTCGTGGAGCGTCACATATTATTTCAAATGTTTTGAATTTTTTGTCCAACTTTGACGGCATGCTTATTCCAAGTAAAAAATTACAGATAAATGCCTATAAGTAATTCTTATTCCATAGAATTTTAGAAGTTATTCAAATTTTTGTAAAACATTGAAAATGATGATTCTTAAGAATATCATCTACAAATTTTGGCCAAATGACTTCTGTGAGGTCTCATTCTTTTCAAAATTTTATCGTTTTTAAAATATAAATAAAAAAAAATTTGAGTTTTCATAAATTTTATGTTAAAAATTTTAATATTATATCCAGAAACAAATGGCACATTTTAGACAACATTTTTTGGTTACTACCATGATATCATCGACAAATGGGACAATTCCACATAAACTTATAGTGAACTAATTTCTAATTGCTGAACGCTACACAGTGTGATCAAACTGAAATTTATTGTTTAATCGTCTAGAGCCCTCGTTTCTTAACCCTTTAATAGCCGAGATTTTTGTCGTTAATTTAGAGTTATAATGTATGTTAGATTTAATATTACCAAAGTATTCAGTATGAGAAATTTTTTCAAAAATATATTTCATCTATTAAAACTACCCGCAACGTACATTACTACCCCAAAAAATTGATATTCAACCTAATTGATGAATTAAATATTTTTCAGCTACTAGGTACCTATAGGAGCATATGGGGCTAAATGTTAAAGTGACAAAACAGTTAAAATTCATTATCTTTCGAGCAGAAATAGTTTGAGCATTGCAATTTTTATTATAGAAGTGTTTTATCACACTATATAAATGTCCGATAATAATTAAATTTATTGTATCTCTTAAATACCTTGTAAAACCTCGTAAAAACATTTTAAAGAAATATTATAAAATATATAGGAACCTCATAAAAAATTGGCCAAATCCATACTACAATCCCTCATTGAAACTATTAGAAACCGAAGTCTAACAGGTTCCTATAGTTTTTAAAGTGTATTTATAGCATGGTGTATGTTTCCAATGTTTTTTACACTTTTGGTTTTTTCGGGTTTATTTGCTTAAAAAATATTTATTTGACATTAGGCAAGTACGTTGTCAAAAAACAAGACCGCTCACGTGAAATATACTCAAAATTTTTTTTTTGAAATTTTAATTGATTAATTCTATAACTATTCTAATGCTAATGTTAAATAAAGGCAGATGTTTATTTATTAATTAAACAACTTGTTTTACGTATACATTAACGTACCTTCTACTTAACACCTATCAGACAAAACATGTATTTTACGCGAAAATATCAGAAACTTTTTTATTGAAAGTTGTTGAGAACAAGTTTCTCTACAATATTGATCTATGCATATTTGCATCGAAGCGGATTGAATTTCTAAAAAAATCATTTATGTAAAAATTTAACATTTAGCCCCAGTCTCCCCTACTTTATAAGTATTCTTAACCATTCCTTGATTGTTTGAACATTGAAAACGACGATCAATATTTTTTTGAAAACTGTACCCTTAAAGGGGGCGCATGAAAAGACCCTAAACCAGACTTGTTAAAAATGTTACTTAATAGAATTTTATTACCTAGAATATCATTTTAGTAGAATGTATAATTGTTAGAATGATAGCTTGACTGAAAGAAAAGTAGAAAGAATTTTAATTTAGTAGAATATTTATTCGTCCGAATTATCTGTCAGAAAGTCAATTTGATCGAATTTCAATTTTCCAGAAATCTAATTTAGTTTTCGCTGTTATATGGAGAAAAAGAAAAACTATGATGTAGTATAAGGAGACCGAACGAAATACATTATAAATGGGCTAGTTTTTGGTACCCGCTTAGTAGGTGAAAAATACTGAAAGGAACACTAGCGCTGCACATGGGAAAAATAGAAAACACAGTTCATTCACAATTGATAGAATTATAACACCCTGTTATAAACTGCACATGCGAGTCACGTTGTGCGTGAACAATGTGTCGCATTTCGCTGTAACATGTGCGAATTTAGAAAGACGCACAGGTGAAGGCAGAATGCTATTATTGATATAAAATGTTAGTTCTAAATGAATTTCAGAGATATTTAAAATTAGCAGTAATTAAAAATAAAAATAAAAATTATTTCAATTAGATAAATATTTCACAGATAATTTGAATTAATTGAATCAAATAATTTTTTTTCAGTGCATAAAGAGAAATTTTCACTCACGACCTTTCTATTGCCGGTAGACTGCTCTGACCACTGAGCTACATGCACCTCACGATTCTCCGAGTTCCTTGATATACTATACCTCCCTGCATTATTTTATGATAATGTAGGGAGTTTCTTGAAGATAATAAGCCTAATTTTTCAATTACATAGGCCAATTATTTTCATATTAACCCATTAACGCCCAACTCGTGAAAATTTTTTGCTCATTTTCAAGATACGTAATTATAAATAAAACGGTTGACAATTTAAACCAAAGGTACATTTTCTAAAGGTTTTAGATGTGCTCTTTCCGATTCCGGTGTCAAAAATAAATTTCGTCCAAACCAAAATTAAATATGGCGGTTTTAATGTCAAAAAACACAAAAAAATTTCATTTTTTCAAGTTTGACATTTTTTTTCACCTCGAAAAAGTGTAAGAATAAAATTCAATTTTCAACCATCGGTGCATAAAAATTATACACTTTCAAGAAACGTAAAGTAGAATTAAAAATTTCAAGATGGCGGACCAATATGGCGTCAAATATAAGTAAAATTTGAAAATTTTTGGCAAAATTTGTCAAATTGCCCAAAAGTCAATGGATTCGCCTAAAATTTGTTACTTTGGGGTTTTTAGGGTCGCTGATTACGAATATAAACTTTAATTTCAAAAATTCAAAATGGCGGATCCAAAATGGCTGACGAGTTTTACAAAAATTCATCGAATTCACTTGAAACTTGTTACTCGGGGGTTTTCGGGGTCGCTGACTACGAATCTGAATTCAGATTTTCAAAATTCAAAATGGCGGAATTAATATGGCGGACTTATTTTTTAAAATTGTTCAAATATACTTGAAACTTGTTACTTGGGGGTTTTTGGGGTCGCTGATGACGAATATAAACTTCATTCTCAAAAATTAAAAATGGCGGATTTAATATGGCGGACGAATTTTACAAAAATTTATCGAATTCACTTGAAACTTGTTACTCGGGGGTTTTCGGGGTCGCTGTTTACGAATATAAATTTTATTTTTAAACATTTAGAATGCCGGATTTAATATGGCGGACAAGAATCTTTAAATTTCATTCTATTGACTTAAATTTTGTTACTAAGGGGTTTTTAAAGATAATTTTGAATCTCTTGGCGGACAGCAAAATTAAAAAACTCATTTAATTTGTTCTCGGTGTCTTTAAAAACCCCTTAGTAACAAAATTTAAGTCAATAGAATGAAATTTAAAGATTCTTGTCCGCCATATTAAATCCGGCATTCTAAATGTTTAAAAATAAAATTTATATACGAAAACCAAATTTTTTTAATTCTTAATAATTCTTTCAAATTCTTAACGTATACATTTTTTAGTTCGATATACTATTCCATGTTTATTAATCGTTTTTAAATCGATTATCGGAAGAGTGATAAATGAAACAATGTTACATTAGTTTTGCAACGTTTCGGTGTCTTGGTTTGACACCATCATCAGGCCACTTTATTAAACAATGAAAATTATTTTTTAATATAAAATTTTTACAAGTAAAATAAACTTAAAATTTTTTCAAAAAAGTAAAATAAATTAAATTAACACATAATTAATATCTACCTAGTCGTATCACAAAATATTTTAATAAATTATTTAAATAAATAATTTGTTACATTAGTTACATTTGTAACACGTCTTAAAAACATAAAATACGTCTAAAAATTAAAAACGAATAAGTTAAGACAGAACACGGACATCATTAACTACAGATTCAATTTTTTTGTTTTTATGTTCTTTGATTCTTTTTTCCAAACTGCGTTTAGATTCACCGATGTAAGTAGCGGAACAATTATTACAGTTAAATTTGTAAACAATACCAGTTTGGTTCCATTTGTTAGTTGAATCTTTACCTAATTTAACAACTGAAGTCAAAGACTTATTAACCATTGGAATTGACAATAAATTATAATCTCTTAAAATCTTTGACAATTGTAAGTAATTATTATTAAATGGAAGTAAAAATTGTAGATTTGGAATCAAATTATAAAAAACGATTAATTTCTGAAATGTTATATATTAAGTTTAACGATAATACGATCAATAAGAAAGAAGATATACAATTTCTAAGCAATACTTATTTTCCTCTATTAAGAAAACTAAAAGAGTGAACTTATCTCGATTATTTTGGTTTGAGTTCATTGACTCCACACGTGCTGTTTATATGACGTGCAAAATTGTCTCCTTCAGATTTTAGTCCTGTTTTGTCACTCGTACGAGATGTCCGTGTTCTGTCTTAACTTATTCGTTTTTAATTTTCGGACGTATTTTATGTTTTTAAGACGTGTTACAAATATAACTAATGTAACGAATTATTTATTTAAATAATTTATTAAAATATTTTGTGATACGACTAGGTAGATATTAATTTTGTGTTAATTTAATTTATTTTACTTTTTTGAAAAAATTTTAAGTTTATTTTACTTGTAAAAATTTTATATTAAAAAATAATTTTCATTGTTTAATAAAGTGGCCTGATGATGGTGTCAAACCAAGACACCGAAACGTTGCAAAACTAATGTAGCATTGTTTCATTTATCACTCTTCCGATAATCGATTTAAAAAGGATTAATAAACTTCAACAACGGAAGAAAAAAAGTTAACTACATACTATTCCATGGTTTCTTACAGAATATTTTAAAAATTATAGGTGTAGTAAAAAAGTATTTGATATTTTGAGTATTCGCGGTCTCTGTGATGCGCATGAGCGTAAGCCAATATGGCTTCCGCAACACTTTTATCTGTATCTTTCGCGTCGCTCGTGTCTCTCGTTTATTCGTGGTCTTTTCAGAAGTTTACTTTTTGTTGTGATTCAGAATTATTTTATAGCGCATCTCGTTTTCGTTAAATGCACACTGAGAGAAGAAAAGCACAGATTCTGAAATGTAAAAGTTCAGCATCTGTACTCCAATTGAACGCAGCAGCAGTGCCACTGTGTGATAGGTGTTGTGCTAAAATGTGAAACGTATTTTGACTTTGGCTTGAGGTACAGATGTTGTTCTTCAAATGCTACTGTTTATGGTACGGTCACAGCTCAGCTGCCTGCCTGTCTGCCTGCCTGTCTGCCTGCAGGTCGTCATGACAGTACATAAGAGTAAGAGAGTCAGACAATTTAAATTATTCGTCTCCTCTCTTTTACTCTCGTGGCGGCTGCCTGCGCAGGCAGGCAGGCAGGCAGATGAGGTGTGACCGTGCCATTAGAAGTACAGTATCTGTCGGTCGCTATGAAACAGATCCTGTACTAATTAGTTCGTACTGCCGCCGCGTTTCTTGAGTATAGTATCTGAACTATGAATGACACCAACTGAATAAAATTAAGAACGGAAACAGACACGCATTTTACACAGCCGGTGTTTGTCACAGTACGGATTCTATGCTTTTCTTCTCTCAGTGCAGATATAAATAATTAATTTTATAAGTAAATGTGAGTGTACAGTCATCCAAGTTCTTTTTGATTCATAGTTTTATATTGTGGTAAGTATCTTTTTTTGCCTTTTTTTTAATTGATCAAACTTAACCTCTAATTTAAAAACCTCTGTTACTTAAACGAATACTACAATACAAAATAATTTGATTTAATTATACTGTCTTCTTTCCAAAAAATAATTTCTGAATGTTTAAAATTAACTATATTAAAGTCCGTAGTCTGAAATTCTGTCTGTCAGAGTATGAGAGAGAAAGCATGATAAGGAGAAAGAGAGGGAAGTATCGTCTCTTCTTTCAATTAGAAGTAGGGGTGAAAGAGAGACAAATAGTTAAGAAAGTAACGCCTACTTTTTTGGCTTGGGCATCATGGTTTTCCTTATTCACAGTAGCAGGTAGAAGGAGTGGGTACAAGAATGGTAGTAGGGGCGAGATAAGTGGGGACTTTTGCATTTAAGCGAAAATACCAAAGAGGGTAATGTTTCCTTATTGGTATATAATTTTCCATCTCTCAGTGACAGTGCAGAAAAAAATAAGTGGGGTTTTTCACTTTTAAGGGAATCTTTAATATATGAATTTCAGCTGTGAAGTGAAAGTTTTTTAAGTGAAAAATTTTGTTTAACGTGAAATTTGTGATTTTTTTTCTGATTTTTTAATTTAATTACAAAATCTTATAACTTGTGATTTAGTTATAAGTTATTTCTTATAACAATAAAAATAATAGTTTGTTTCTAGTGCAAGTTGTGATATGCAGCGCATTTGATTATGTTTTGTTCTTAATTTTTTGTGATTTATGTTTAAAATGTGATAGTTTTTGAATAAAAATTTGTGTGTTAGAAGTTATTTTTATAAATTTATTTTTCTGTTACTGTTAATAGACGTTTAAGTTGTAATGAGTGAGATGCAGTGATTTTTTCTTAAGGTGAAATGTGGTACGTAGTGAATATATAATTACTGTTAATAGACGTTTAAGTTGTAATGAGTGAGATGCAGTGATTTTTTCTTAAGCTGAAATGTGATGCGTAGTGAATATAATTATATATTTTTGTTATTTTTTGTTTATATTACATGAAAATGAAAATATATAAGTAATTATGAGATTTATGAGTTACATTTGAGAATTGATATATATATATATATATATATATATATATATGAGATTTATGATTTATATACATGAGATCTATGAACAATATATGTGATTTATGAGATATATGCGAAAGTTGATAAGTATTTATATGAGTTTATGAGTTCTATAAGACTAATAAATTACAAAAATATGGCAAACAGAAAACGTTGTGTTACTTTGAGTAAAAAAAATTTTCAAATTATAGAGAATGAAAATGGATGGTTAACGGATGATCACATACATGAATTTGCAAAATTGTTAAGAAATGTTTCAAATTCTGTTTTCGATATGCAGAGTACTTTATATTTACATTGTCTTGATAATATTATTCCGATTCAAATAGGTGAAAAGCATATTCAA
Organism: Leptopilina myrica (nomen nudum); assembly: GCA_032872475.1. NCBI lineage: Eukaryota > Metazoa > Arthropoda > Insecta > Hymenoptera > Figitidae > Leptopilina > Leptopilina myrica (nomen nudum). The sequence continues at coordinate 18,380,447 of CM065461.1, forward strand.
ATACTGTTTAGTGGTTTGAATGAATCTGGTCATTGGATATGTACTTTTTACGATGGAGAAAAAATTTATATTTTTGACAGTTTGAATAAAGGTTGTTTAAACCCTGATCAAAAAATATATTTAAATAGATTATATCCTTTTAAACCTCCAGTAGTTTTTGTAGCTGTTGATGAACAGCCAACTGGCAGTGTAGATTGTGGAGTATATTCAATAGCGTTTGCAACATCATTATATTTTAATGTGTTGCCGAATAACTTAAATTATGTTCGCGAATGTAGTGCAATGAGAAATCATTTAAAAGAAATGTTTAAAAAGAACACTTTGACTGTTTTTCCGTCAGTAAGAACATCCAACGTTAGACGTATGACTATCGAGCATGATTGGGAGTGTCTTTTTAAAGATCGAAGAACAGAACTTGTACCTAAGAAACGAAATTCTTTTTTAAATACTGTTATTAATATTAATAACAATACTAACATGAACAGAAAATGTTCAACAGAATATTTAGATATCAATATAGAAAATGATAAAAAGATGCTTCATGCAATAAAAAATAGAGAAAGAAAAAGGACAGCAAGGCTGAATGAAAGGGAAATTCGTCAACAAAAAAATTTGAAATGTAAGAAAACTAAATTAGCATTGGAAACGGATGTTAAAAAGAAGCAGCACCAAATATACAACTTAATGAATAAAAAAAGTAATAAATTATTAGAAACAATAGGAGTTGGAATTATTTCTCCTGAATTTTTTGATGAATGTAAATTTGAACAAAATTATTTGGGTTTGATGGATGTTAAGTGCGTCTTTTGTGCTGCATTACATTTTATGTGTGAAAGACCATCAGATAAAAAAATTAGTAGTTGTTGTCATAAGGGAAAAGTAAAATTAAACGATTTAAGTGACTATCCAATTTATTTACGAAATTTACAAAATGATTCCAATTCTGAAGGTAAAAATTTTAGGGAAAATATTCGTTCTTATAATAGTTCTTCTTCTTCTTCTGTAATGAAATAGCAGTCGTATTTGTCAGTGAAAATGGTGAACCTCCAGTGGAACGTGATATATGTATACATCCAAAAGGTTCTGAAAGTATTCCAATTTCCATACTTAGTACAAACGCTGATCCTATGATATATCCTTTAATGTTTCCCTTAGGTGATCGAGGATGGACAGTAAACATCAAGCAAATTAATAGTGTTCGTAATGTTACTGCTTTACAATTTTATATGTATCGCTTTTCTTACAGAGGAACATTTAATCCATGTATACAAATGGGAAAATTAAGTCAACAATTTATAGTTGATATTTGGTCAAAAGTAGAAGGTGGGCGTATGAGCTATAATTATTTAAATCAAACTAAATTTCGAGTTGAAATGTATTGTGGATTAATGGATTATTTACATAATAAAGCAAAAGAAGAGAATGTTCGAGCGGGGAGAATTACTATTTTACCATCAACATTTACTGGAGGACCACGATATTATCAACAATGTTTTATGGATGCTATGAGATTAGTACAAGAATTTGGAAAACCAGATTTATTTATTACAATGACATGTAATCCAAAATGGCGTGAGATTACAGAAAATTTGTTGGATTGTGAAACTGCATCTGATCGACCAGATAATGTTGCTAGAGTTTTTCAACAAAAAGTAAAAGAGCTAATGAGTGAATTAAAAGATAAACAAATTTTTGGACCAGTCATTGCATATATATATATATATATATATATATGTAATAGAATTTCAAAAGCGCGGATTGCCTTAATTGTCTTTTTACAGAAAGAATTTGCTATTCGTGATGCAGAAATTGTAGATAAAATAATATGTGCAGAAATTCCTGATGAAGAGAAGAATCCAGAACTTTTTAATATTGTAAAGCAGTTTCAAATTCATGGACCTTGTGGAAAACAAAACATGAATTCGCCTTGTATGAATCCTGAAACAAAAGTTTGTATGAAAAATTATCCTAAACCATTTTCTTCAAAAACAAATTATGAATCAAAAAATGTTCTGGAATATAAACGAAGAAATGATGGTAAAAAAATTATTTTTTACAATAAAGATGGATCTATTAAATGTACTGGAGATAATTCGATGGTTGTATCATATAATCCATATTTAAGTAAAAAATTTGCATGTCATATTAACGTTGTAGCATGTGGTAGCATAGGTGGTATTAAATATTTGTTCAAATATTGTTACAAAGGTCATGATTGTGCAATAATAGGTTATAAAGATGACAATCAGGTAATGCATTATGATGAAATTCAAAATTATTTAAATACGCGCTATGTGTGTGCACCAGAAGCAATGCATAGACTTCACGAATTTAATATGCACGAGCAATTACATGCAACGTATAGATTAGCTGTACATTTGCCTAATCAACAATCAATATGTTTTCAAGAAGGAATGGAGCAAACTGCAATTGAGAAATTCAAAAATACAATGTTAACAGCATGGTTTCAATTAAATAGAGAAGATCCTGATGCACGAAAGTATTTATATTCAGAAATACCACATAAGTATGTTTTTGTTGAGTCATCTAAAATTTGGAAAAGAAGAGAACGAATTAATAAACCCATACTTTGTCGAATGTATTTTGTAAGTCCAAAAGATATTGAAAGATATTCTTGAGAATGTTACTACTTCATGTACGGGGTGCTAAATCGTTTGAAGATATGAGAACATATGAAGGTATTACATACAATACTTATACAGAAGCAGCACGTGCAAGAAATTTGTTGGTAGACGATAATGAGTGGGATAATTGTTTGAGTGAAGCCGTGTGTATGAAATTTCCTAAAGAACTTTGTCGTTTATTTGCATATATATGTGTGTTTGGTTTGCCTGTAAATGCTGTTGATTTATGGAATAAGTTTAAAGTATACATGATTTTTGAAAATAATTTACCTGTAGAAGTATCGCATCAAAAATCATTAGTTTTAATTAATGAAGTATTTAATTTTCATAGATTTACGTTAAATCAATTTGGTTTACCAAATATCGATCTAAAAGTTCTTAAAGATTATAATTCTGTTAGTAAGGAAGATAATGCGTTAACATTACAATTGCTTAAAGATGAAGCTGATACTCTAATCAAAAGTTTGAATGATGAACAGCGGCAAGTTTTTAATGATGTTATGATGGCCGTACATAATGATGAATGTGGTAGTAGATATTTTTTTCTTTATGGGCTTGGAGGAAGTGGTAAAAGCTATTTACACAATACAATTATTACTACAGTTGAAAGTGAGGAAATGGTAGTTTTATCAGTTGCTTGGACTGGTATAGCGGCTAATCTTCTAAAAGGAGGACGAACGTCACATTCTATGTTTAAATTCCCTATACCAATCAATGAAGATTCAACATGTAATATAAGTGGAATGTCGAAACATGCTGAACTTTTAAGGAGTGCAAAAATTATTATTTGGGATGAAATTACAATGGCCCCAAAATATGCTTTACAAGCAATGGAATCTATGTTAAGAGATATTACAAAATGTAATAAACCGTTTGGAGGTAAAGTTATTTTGCTTTCAGGAGATTTTAGGCAAACTTTGCCAATTGTTCCGCATGGTAGTCGCACTCATATTGTTGGGGTATGTGTAAAAAATAGTAAATTGTGGCAATACTTTGAAACTAGGTCTTTAAAGATTAACGTTAGATTACATGAGAATCAGATAAAGTTTTCAAATTGGTTATTGAATGTTGATGATGGCAAACCTCAAAGTACGTTTGAAAAAGAAAATGATGTACTAGAAATTTCGCAGGAATTAATCTCGAATGGGAATTTAATTGATGAAATATATGGGCCATCGATAAATCCAAATGATGTAAGTGTTTATTCTTCTTGTATTCTATCATTGACTAATTCAGAAGTATTAAACTTAAATGATCGTATTTTGTCAAAGTTAGAAGAAGAAGAAGAAGTAATTTATTATAGTATTGATTCACATGTAGCTGACGATGATGAAAAAGATGTAAATAATATTGTTCCAGTAGAATTTTTAAATAGTTTAACACCAGATGGTATGCCTCCTCATAAATTATCCTTAAAAAAAGGATGTATAATTATGCTTTTAAGAAATATGAATTTGGTTCAAGGATTATGTAATGGGACTCGATTACTTGTAAAATCTTTATTGAAACACGTTATTGCTGCAGAAATAATTACTGGAAAATCTAAAGGTGAAATAGTTTGTATTCCTCGTGTTGATTTATCTCCTTCAGAACATATATTTCCGTTTAAAACGGTTAGAAGACAATATCCAATCAGACTTGCTTATGCAATGACTATCAATAAATCTCAAGGACAATCTTTTGATAAAGTAGGAATATTTATATCTATTTCTGCATTTGGTCATGGTCAAGTTTATGTTGGTTGTTCCAGAGTCAAATCTAAAGAAAATTTAAAAATTCAAGTCCTTGATAATGTTGTAGTCAAGAACTTAAAATATCCGGAAAAATTATACATTAAAAATATTGTTTTCCATGAAATACTTTGATAGTATGTTTATGTTATATAATAATATAATAATAATATTATATTAAATTACATTAAAAATTGAATAGATATGCGAATTGGGTAAAACAAGAAATCATAATTAATTAATGACAATTTAGAGTTTACTAATGACAGGCTTCGCACTCCTTTAATAAAATCTACTATTTGCTAATTTTTCTCTTATTAGTTCCTATTTGGATATATTTTTTTTATTTTGTGTCAATAAAAGATGCTTTTTTCTTAGTTTTTTAAATTTTTCGATTTTACTACTTCAAATCCGCTAATAGTTCAAATAAGAATAAGAATAATTATTCTCAACATTTTTAATAAAATTCTTTTGAGAGGCAGAATTTTTTAATATAATTCAATTAATTAAGAAAATGTAGGAAAATCTTTGTCAAATTCAATTATTTTTTACAAATAATGAAATTTTCGCTGAAATTCAAATACTTCCAATGAATAATAGAATTTCCACAAGAATTCAATTAATTGAAATATAATTCTAGAAAAATTTTCGAAAGAAATCAATTGTTTAAAATATTTTCAAGTTGAAATATATTTACTATCTTTTAAAATTTCGATATTTTGTTAATAAAAAATAAATCATTTTCATACAAATAATAAAAATTCAGTACAAGGTTTCCAATAATTTTTATATAATTTTAATTAGATTATTGAAAGTAATTGAATTATTCTTTTGAATTTTCATAAAAGAAACTAGTACTAAAACATAAAAAATGTTTAAGATAAACGTTGGTTTGGCTTGGAATGCCTCATAGGTATATATATATATATATATATATTAGGCCTGTATTAGACCCTATGAAGGATTACGAACCTTTCAACAACAGTCTTTGTAAATGAGAATTAACTTCGAGAACCCAGGTAATATTTTCGTTCTTCCTTTATAACAAGGAAAAATGTAGATAAAAGTCTATATATGGGCAATTCCACGTGAGATTTTAGTCGACCTCTTAAAATCGGCCAAAAATATATTTTTTTATTCTGTATCGAAAAAAACAGATACGTATTTTTTTATTTTTGTTTAATTGTCAAAATTTTTGAGTTATGAATTTTCGAAATTTTGCATTTTTAATCGTAGACATATATTCAGTTGCTTATAAGTCCGAAAATATTGAGTTTAGAAAAAAGTTGTCAAAGAACAAAAGTTTTAGTTGTCTTTCGACTTTTAGGATATGAAAACAAAAAAAATTTTTTCATTTTTCATTAAAAAAATAAAAAAATTTTATAAACAAATTAATTTTTTTTAACTTTGGGTATGATAAATTTTTAATTTTCTTTTTTTAAAACATACCTGTAAATGATAAGAAGGTTTTGCAAAAAGTTTCAGAGTGGGCCTGACAAGTTTAATGGGTTAAAAAAAATAATTATGCTGCCCGTGCAGGTCGAACGCTTGCTGCGCAATGGGATTTTTTTACGATTTACTATTAAAAATTGTCTAGAGCCTTCAAATTTTATCGGATTTTAATTATTATTAGAATTGAAGGCTTTAGACAATTTTTAATAGTAAATTGTAAAAAAATCCCATTGCGCAGCAAACGTTCGACCTGCACGGACAGCTTAATTATTTCTTTTAACCCATTAAACTTGTCAGGCCCACTCTGAAACTTTTTGCAAAACCTTCTTATCATTTACAGGTATGTTTTAAAAAAAGAAAATTAAAAATTTATCATACCCAAAGTTAAAAAAAATTAATTTGTTTATAAAATTTTTTTAGTTTTTTAATAAAAAATGAAAAAAAAAATGTTTGTTTTCATTTCCTAAAAGTCGAAAGAAAACTAAAACTTTTGTTCTTTGACAACTTTTTTCTAAACTCAATATTTTCGGACTTATAAGCAACTGAATATATGTCTACGATTAAAAATGCAAAATTTCGAAAATTCATAACTCAAAAATTTTGAGAATTAAACAAAAATAAAAAAATACGTTTCTGTTTTTTTTCGATACAGAATAGAAAAAAAATATTTTTGGCCGATTTTAGGAGGTCGACTAAAATCTCACGTGAAATTGCCCATATATTTTGCTTTGTAATAGATACTCAAAAGGTAACGGCGCAGGTAACGGCTACCTTTCTTTCTTTCTTCAAGACAATATAATTAAGAATGTTTCTCTTTACCTTATTTGAAAATCTACTCGTTTCATATTAAGCAGGATTTTGTTATTTACTAAATTTTTTTCCAAATTCCTTTACAAAAAATTCAACAATTTTTTTAAATAATAAAAATTCATCATAGAATTTCAAGTATTTTAAATAAAATTTTAAATAAATTCTTCGAAAAAATGTACTTACTTCTATTCAAAGATTATATTAAAATTTTTCAAAACAAATCAATTATTTTTAATAGTTTTTGGAAAATCTTAGGTTAGAATAATTCAATTATTTTCATAAATAATGAAATTTTTCACTGAAATTTAAATATTTTCAATATCTACAAATTCAGTAATTTCTTTTAAAAATGAATTTAATTATTTAAGAAAAATTTATTTATTATATTGATTTATTTAAGATTCGTACAAGGACTAAGCCCTTAATATAAAAAATATAACAAACAAAAATTGTAAAAATTTCTTCTCAAAAATTAATTTAATTGAATAATAAAATTTTTACATGAATTCAATTATTTTAAATAAAATTTTGAAAGAATTCCTTAAAGAATGTAATTATTTTTAAAAAATTTATTAAAATTCTTTAAAGAAATTATTTTCCAAAATTTTGATAAAATTCTTTTCTTGATTTTAAAAAATAATCAATTATTTCTTTTTGTAATTAAGTAATTTAAGTCTTGTAAAACGCGATAAAAAGAATGGATTTAGAAATGAATTGTCAGTTAAAATTTTGTAGGTTATAAAAGAATATAAAGTGAATCGAATAGTTAAATTTTATTAAAAATATTTATTTAAGTTTTTAAGAAATTGGAATTTTTGTCAAATTTAATTAAAATAAATTTTGTATTTAAATTTGAAATAATTTTATTATTTAAAGAAAATTAATTTTTCTTAAATTTTTTTAAAAAACTACCCTAGTAGAAATTCGTCATAGTATCTTTAAGGGCACTGGACAGTTCCACTGGGAAATTTCGAGGCACTTTACAGTTAAACTGGCTAAAAACTATAAAGTGATGTCACGCTAATTTGTCACGCACAAGTTTGAAAATATAACGTTAAATTATTTTGTCAACAAATTAAATAAATTAAAATTTTACGAAACTATATTTTTACTGTTGGTGTATCTATTGTTACGTATAATAAATTATCTGTAAAATTATTTTTTAATAACTACATAATTAAAAAAAATTATGAACATTACTGATTCTTGTACACATGTCTTTTTTTTACAGTAAACAACATTCACTTTTTCCTTGAATTAAGCACAACACTGAAATAAATATTATTATTTTATCACACAACAGACTTAAAAGTAAACCCTAATATGAAGAACTAATTCAGTTCAAACGAAAAATATCTAGCGGTATCGGGGAGCGAACTCGGGTCACACTGGGACGAAATACCTAAACGCACGCTTACGCATCACGGCCGTTCTAGTCGATGGACGATTCCGGATAAATAATAACCATACTCTACCGGCAGGTAAAACAGTTCCCTTTTTCATCTTTTCTAGCTCAACTGGCGAATTACTGGACAGCTACTGCATAACACTCTAAAGTTGAACTTATTGATTTTTATTGTATAGAAGTTCTGTCTGTCCAGTTATTCTCATGGTACTGTCTAGGCGTTCCGTGAAATTATGTTTCAAAGTTTGTCGTGGCGTTTGCGCTACCGTCAGTCCAGCAACTGAACAGTGTTATATAGACATTTTCCATAAATACATCAGTGTATACACTGAAAAAAATAATTCGCGGGTATAACTAGAATTATGTCTATTTTTTCCGTAAGGAATTAGTAATAAATTGTTACTGGCTACTGTAATTAATTATAGACAGTTCTGTTATATAGATCGGAGAGCTATACATATGTCAACGTCAAAACATCAATGTAAAACATAACCTAACTTTATTGGACCATTTCTAACTTTTTGTATGTAACAGGTTTGTTAAATTAATATTTATACATATAATAAGATTATGTAATCTTGAAAAAAAATTGTCTTCTGAATTTAAAAATTAGTTATTTTAATTAACTCAATTAATTAGAGCGAATTTTAAAAAAGTTTTCAAGTTGTCAACAGTAAAATAAAAGAACAAAATTAAAAATATGAAAACTATAAACTGTAAAACCAAAAGATTTATTTTATAGAAAATATTTTGAAAATGTCAATACACAACTGTTTAGATACTGAAACCGGCGGTAGCGCTGACGCCACGACAAACTTTGGAAATAATATCTCGGAACGCCTCGATAGTGCCATGAAAATAACTGTACAGGACTTCTATGCAGTAATAATCAAGTTCAACTTTATATTTTCTTTAACAGTGTTATGCAGTAGCTGTCTAGTAATTCGCCAGTTAAGCTAGATTAAACTTCCATGACTAAAACTGTACAGTAACTTGAATAAATCTAGTCATGCCACGACAAATTTCTACTAGGGTATTGTTAAATGGGTCAGAATTTCCCAAACGGATCACCTAAACTAAAAATTTTTCTTTTTGAACCAAAATATATTTTTCATACCTTAGGCACAAAATAGGCGCTTTAAGATAGCAGCCGACAGGAACTAAAAGCTATTCATTTGTCAACTTGAATGAAAATGGCGACTTTTTTTTCCCATGGGCAAAAAAACAGCTATGGTCCCATGCGTTATTTTGCTCATGGGAAAAAAAGGCCGCTATTTTCATGCAAGTCGAACAAGTGAATGACTTTTACTCCCTGTCGTCTGCTATCTGAAATCGCCACTTTTGGGCCTTTGGAATAAAAAATATCGTAAGTAACACGGGACTTAAAGGCTGCCAATTTATTTAGGATGATTTTTGTGACACGAGTGGAGGTCGAGGGCGCCTACGGCGCCCTCGACCTCCACTCGTGTCACAAAAATCGCCGTAAATAAATGGCTACCTTTACGTACCTTGTTGCTTAATATACTATTTTTTACTCTCAATATGATTAAGAAGAATCCCTGAAAATATGAAGTCAAAAAATTTTTTTTTGTAAAAGTTATTAACAATTGAAATTTTTAGTAGTGCTAAATTAAAAATTTTTTTCTCGAGTTCCAGTTGACGGATTTAAAAAACAAAATATGACTTTTTTTCGTCTTAAATAGCACTATTTGAATATATTTTTTGTTTATAAATTTTTTTATTTTTTATAAATTTTCATTTTATTTGATTATAAAATGTTAATAAACAAATGTGTTCTTCACGTCCTAACAAAAAAATTTAAATTGTATTATATTCCTGAAATCTCTCCGATTCCAAAACCGTTTAGAAAAAAAATGAGCCTCAATTAGAAAAAAAGTTATTCATTAAAAACTGCAGCGGTGTAAGGATTTTCATGACGTTGAACTTGCGTTGCGCGGCGCAAGCATGACCGTTTACATCTGTGAGCACTGGTTCTCGCTACAAGTTTGCACACATTTTAATGGTAATATCTAGTTAACAGTAACAAAATATAAACAAAGTAAATTTTTCATTTTGCTTCCTTATAAGGAAGCTTTGCATTCGTGACGATTTTCAATTTTTCAAAACATGGTTATATGGACTCATTTTCATCTAGGATATATGTATATTAAATTCTGAGCAAATGTCCAGATGTATGTGTGTGTGTGTGTGTATGTGTGTGTATGTGTGTGTATGTCACAAAAAATTGTGTACAAATTATCTCTAACAAATTTTAATGGATTGCCCTGCAATTTTGCAGGTTTATTGCAGTCATTAATACCTAAAATCTGACACAAGGATTTTTAAATTTATCCACAAAATTTTTTTTAAACAATTTTTTCGAAATGAAAAAAAAAATTTTTTGTATTTTTTTAAATAACTTTTTTATTTTTTAATATTTTCATAAATTATTCTCAAAATTACATTCCTTACAAGAAAACGAATCGATTGATATATACAAAGTGAACATTTCATCAAAATTTATAAAATTAATCAATATTTTTCTTTTTCACAAAAAATTCAAATTTTGCGTTTTTTGAAATATTACCTTAACATATTAAATTTAAATTAAGCAATTGGTTTATGAAATTTTGGGGAAGCGAAATGGTCATGAAATAAACAACTTGTTTTAATAAATTATTAATAATTAATAATTTATTTACTTTTTATCCTCAAATAGTTTATTATAATAGTAATAATTTACATAATAAATTCACAATAATTCTTATTATAATCTTTGGACTTAAAAGTTCCTTAATTATTAAATAATTTAATTAATTAATAATATGTTTGTTTATTTATTATTTTTGTGCCGACGTAGAAGTAGAAATAATATTCATCACATATATTTTTATATACTACTTTTTTTGTTTTTGTGACTGCGATGAAAATTGATGTTTTTTTTAATGGAAAACAAATAAATATTGAGAGTATGTCTGTTTTCACTTTCGTGTGCAATTTCTTATACAATTTTAGTCGTTAAGAAGTTTAAAAAAAATTTAAAGCGAACGGTGAAATTCAATTCATTTGACATTTTTTAAACTTATTTAATGGTAATTTTATAAAAAATGGTGCGTCCTAATAGGTGCTGCAATCCTTGTAGGAAAAAAAAACATTCTTGTGTATATAAAAGTCTTAAACTATCAATTTCCATCGCAATCACAAAAACAAAAAAAGTAGTATATAAAAATATATGTGATGAATATTATTTCTACTTCTACGTCGGCACAAAAATAATAAATAAACAAACATATTATTAATTAATTAAATTATTTAATAATTAAGGAACTTTTAAGTCCAAAGATTATAATAAGAATTATTGTGAATTTATTATGTAAATTATTACTATTATAATAAACTATTTGAGGATAAAAAGTAAATAAATTATTAATTATTAATAATTTATTAAAAAATGAAAAATTTACTTTGTTTATATTTTGTTACTGTTAACTAGATATTACCATTAAAATTTGTGCAAACTTGTAGCGAGAACCAGTGCTCACAGATGTAAACGGTCATGCTTGCGCCGCGCAACGCAAGTTCAACGTCATGAAAATCCTTACACCGCTGCAGTTTTTAATGAATAACTTTTTTTCTTATTGAGGCTCATTTTTTTTCTAAACGGTTTTGGAATCGGAGAGATTTCAGGAATATAATACAATTTAAATTTTTTTGTTAGGACGTGAAGAACACATTTGTTTATTAACATTTTATAATCAAATAAAATGAAAATTTATAAAAATAAAAAAAATTTATAGACAAAAAATATATTCAAATAGTGCTATTTAAGACGAAAAAAACCCATATTTTGTTTTTTAAATCCGTCAACTGGAACTCGAGAAAAAAATTTTTAATTTAGCACTACTAAAAATTTCAATTGTTAATAACTTTTACAAAAAAAAATTTTTTGACTTCATATTTTCAGGGATTCTTCTTAATCATATTGAGAGTAAAAAAAATATATTTTGGTTCAAAAAGAAAAATTTTTAGTTTAGGTGATCCGTTTGGGAAATTCTGACCCAAATATAATCGAATTTTCGAAGAATTCTAATGGAAGGTATGATAAATAATTGATAAAAAAAAGTGAATTTTTTTATTTTAAATGAAAATAATGTCCCAGGGAAATACAAAATCAAATTTTTTGTTGAAAGAATTTTAATTAATCAATTATAATTAAATTAAAATGCAATTAATTAATTTTCTATTGAAAATCATTTACTTGTTAAATAAAAATTTATTAATTTGTTTATTAAAAAATTGTACAAACAATTGTAATTAATTAATAATAATTAAGTTGATTAATTTTAGTCACTAAAATGTAGTTTTAGTTTAGTGAAGAAATAAGTTTAGTTTCTTCATTAAATAAAATTCGTTAATTCAGAAAAATAGAAAAAAAATTTTGATATGTATATTTATCGAAAATATTTTTAATTTTCTTTTATATCTATAGATGAACTGAAAATTTGAAAACAAAAATAAAGTTTTTATAAATTTATATATCTTTTTTCATGTCCCTTAAAGAAAGTAACACAAATTTACAAAAATAGGGTCCCTACTTTAGTTATATCCTACAACAGAGGGAGAAAAAAATGATATTTTAATATTTATTTTTTCTAATCAAGTTTTGATGAAGAAAGAAGAACTTATTTTATATTCCTTAAATAGAGAGAGACAAATTTGTAGAAAAAGGAGCATTTTATATTATATATATATATATATATATATATATATATATATATATATATATTAATTAAAATAAATTATTTTATGCTTTAATAATTATCTAGTGGTCATATTGGATAAATTTGAATTGATTTAGATCGGAATAAAAAATGAACTTCATTTTTTTCAAAAGTGTATTAATTTGTTAACTTTAATTAGAAAAAAATTATAAACAATTAAAATTCCCGAAATCGATCTCATGGGATGTCTTAAGAATTTATTCCCCTTTAATTTAAATCAAAGAACACTCAAATCGATTAAAAACTGTAAGCTGTAGCCATTTTTTAATAGTAAATTGTAAGAAAAATTCCACTGTGGGCCTGTGCACTGCAGAAGTAAATGATTAAATTGACCATTTAAAAGTTCTTGTCCCACTTTTTGACCTATACATATTTTTAGGAAAAAACCTCAGCTTTATGATAAAATTTTTTTAAGAAAAATAAAAAATGTCCATTTGATAAAAAAATGAAATTTTATTTTTTAATTTAATTTTTCAAGATCAAAATTTTTTTTTCTCTAAATTTGTTTACACCATTAGAAAGTGTTGAAAAACAGCAGAAAAACCCAAAATAGGAAACGTCTTTCGTTTTGTTTTAAAGAAACTACAAATTTTTAAAATATTCCATATAAATTTTTGACTTGGGTCACTTGACGTGAAACCTGTCATAAATGATTAGAAAAATTTAAACAGTTTATTGTTTATGTATATCTTGAAAAAGTAATAATTAATAAATTTGCACCAGTTTGACAAAAGGTAAAAAATTTCTAATTTTTTGAAAAATTCATAATTTTTTTGCATTCTAATATTTTTTAAATATTTTTGTTGACCTTAATATTTTTTAATTAAATATTGTGAAATTTGCTTCTAAACTATTCAATATGGAGAGCTAAAATTTGGCATACTGGTGTATTTTAACGCGAATATTACAGGAAAAATATAGAGAACTTGATATGTAATAATGGCCATAGCGTTGTCAAGGAAAAACTAAAATTTTTTTGAAAAAAATTTTTTTTCCCAATTTTTTCATTATTTGATATAATTAGTTGAAAATTGGTATAATATTATTTTTACAGTCTGATCGTAAAAAATTTGTATAAAAAAAGTTTTGAAAAAAAATTTAAAAAAATTTTTTTGTACCAAATGATCTAAATATTAGTGTACGGAACCCGCCATTATAGTGTGAGTGCAACTCGCACTTGTCCAGAATGTGGCGCCGCCAACTGGTGTTAAATTTGATACGTGTTATTTTAACACCAAATTCGGTGCTAAAATAACACTTTTTATTTTCTATGCATGATATTAAATTTAAAAGTTTTATTTCACAATTAAACAAGAAAATAGAAATTTTAGGCGCGCTTTAGCGCGCAATACTGCTAGTGATTATTTAAAATGAGTTTGAGATATTCATAATCTCAATAGTATATGTATTTAATGGTGTATAATTTGTATAATTTAGTGCAAATATTTTATTTTCCAAGCCTACTAATTTTATCCACTTTCATATATTTTAAAAAGAAAATTATTTTGATATTTTTATTCTAAAAATATTTGAATATTTCAAATGTAATTTGACTGTTCATGCCGAAACAAATATAATTGTTTTATAAGCTAAATAGGAATTTAATACATTAAGTTATAATAGTATTATTTCAAGGTATTAAAAAATATAACAATTAAATTTGCAGAATAAAAAAGACTAATTACACAAGCCTGCAAAAAAATAAAAATTGCCGTTGTCTGAGATCAAGAAGTCCTTTACCGCAGTATTTGGTGCGCTGAATCCATCTGGCAACGAAAACCTCCCATCACGTCAGGATTTTGAGAAAAGTGTTGGAAAATCTCCAAAAATCATGTTTTTCGCTGTTTTCAAAAATTTCTACCGGGTAAATCCGACGTTCTAGAGACCTGTCATATAAGTCAAATTAAATCCTGAACCCTGTACTTTAAGAAAATAAAACGATATTGCTGACAACAAACTAAATTAGCCGTAAAAAATATTTTTTTAACAGATAGCAAGCATAAAAAATTGACTCTCACAATCCGTGAATACAACTGTTTTAAAAAATGATTGGATTCGCTTAGAATTTATTACTTTGGGGTTTTCGGGGTCGTTAATTACAAATATGATGTAAAAATAAAAAATCTGTAGTTCGATTCATGATCAACGACCCCAAAAACCCCTGAGTAACAAGTTTCAAGTGAATTTGATCAATTTTGAAAAATAAGTTCGCCATATTGGATCCAACATTTTGAATTTATAAAATCTGACAACATATTCGTAATCGGCGACCCCAAAAGCCACTCAATAACAAATTTTTAGCGAATCCAATCATTTTTCAAAATAGTTTAATTTACGGACAGTGTCAGTCAATTTTTATGCTTGACAACTGTTAAAAAAATCATTTTTTAAGGCTAATTTAGTTTGTTGTCAGCAATATCGCTTTATTTTCTAAAAGTACAGGGTTCAAGTTTTAATTTGACTCCTATGACAAGTCTCTAGCACGTCAGATTTACTCGGTAGAAATTTTCAAAAATAACGAAAAACATGATTTTTGGAAATTTACCCCCTCTTTTCTCAAAATCATGACGTGATGGAAGATTTTCGTTGACAGATTCGGATTCAGCGCACCAAATACTGCTGGAAATCATTTCTCGACCTCTCACAATGGCAATTTTTATTATTTTGCAGGCTTGTGTTATTTATCATATCTGCTTATACAGAGAGTTATTAGGTGTATTTAATTTATATATGATTTCTTTTCGTTTTTATAATTTAACGAGTAAACTAAAAATTAAAATATATTTTTCAATATAATAAATATGAAAAATAAATGAGATAAAAAACAAGTTTAACTAACAGCAAATATTAATAGTATAAAAATTTTATTATTACTAATAATAAATAAAAATAGTATTATTATTAATTATGGTGACAAAATCATATAGAGTTATTTCTACTAATTTTTTTGTTAGAAAGAATTAATTTTATTTAAATATGTCACGCGCTCCTAAGAAAGGTATCTAAGAAGCAAAACCTTTAAGGTTATATTTTTAATTTTGAAAGCAAAAATACGGAAAAGGAATTCATTTTTATTACATCCAAAATATTCAATAAAAACTAGTTTCAAAATTATATAACTAAAAATGAACTTTTGATGAATATGAATCTAACACAATCATTATTACTTATTATTCGTTTGCTTCTTAGGTACTTTTCTTTGGAGCGCGTCACATATTCATTTTAAAATTTATGGTTTACATATTTTCTTGCTTTGAATCTAGTGCAGAAAACAAGAAAGCGTCTGAAAACTTCATACAGTTTTCTTCTCTAAGCTCAAGACAAAAACCATTACCAATGATAGTTTTAAGTGACAGTAATATTTCTATGAGCCCGGATGAAGATTCAAGTGTCACAGATCGAAGCTATGCAGAAGAAGACAATGAGAATATTTATGTTCAACGAAATATTCGAGATGTGCAATTGTCGACAATGAAAAACACTTTTCTGAATGCTAATCTAAACCACAAGCAGGGGAATATACTTTTGAAAACTTTCCGTCCGTTTCCCTTTCATTTAATTTCGTTACCCAAAGACTCAAGAACTTTTCTAAGTACTACAACTGTTGTAGCTAGCTCAACAATTACACAAATGGAAGTAGGAGAGTACCTTCACATTGGTTTTAAAAAAATCTAATTGCTCAATTAGAAAATTTGCCTCCTAATTTACTACCAGCATCCCTGGTAATATATTTAGGTACTGATGGAGCAAAAGTTGACAAAGGAGATTTTCAATTTTGGCCACATCAGATCAGAATATTTAACATTCTAAAAATCAAGCATTTTATAGTAGGGATTTATAAAGGTAAACAAAAACCTCATGATATATTTGCATTTTATGAACAGTTGATTCAAGAAATTACAACAATCCTTGAAGATGTCGGGATAACAATAAGATGCTTTATTGCTGATGCAGCAGGAATAAAGCACCAACACCAACTTAGAACAGATGCTGAGTATCATAATTTATTAGATGATGATCATCATCAGGGGAGAAGCGGAAACCTTTAGTGCATTTTGTTTTGAAAACAATTTGTCTGAATTACGAAAGTATATAAGAAAACCATCCATGAAACTTCAACAAGTGTATAAAAGAATATCTGAAGAAGATGGTTTTATTCCAGAATCTTTAAACATCAATACAGGCATATCTTTATCACAAATATATGGTGAAGGACCAGCCCCTAATAATTTTTCTATCCACCTTTGCCGTCAGTTTAAACATTTAAAATTCGAGGGATTTACTTTTGCTGTTTCATTGCGTGATAGTTGTTGCATACTTAAAAACGCAAAAATTTGCATATTAAAAAATATACTATTAAATAACGGAATTATTTCACTAATTCTCCAAGAATTTAAATCTAAAGGTACCGTCCCATGACGGCGTAAAGCGTCGGCGTAAAGCAGAAATCATGTGAGTGAGTGAGAACGTGATATCTGTTCATATCTTTCTATCGCATGGTTTCTGCTTTACGCCGACGCTTTTACGCCGTCATGGGACGGTACCTTAAGCGTGCTATCTACAATGTAGGTTTAACATCAGATCAATTAATATTTATGAATGTTCAAATTTAATGCCTGAACTTCGTGCAAAACCTTTTACTGATATTAAAGGTAAAGTATATTATTGTCAATACATTTTTAATTAAATATTAAAATTTTTTATTCTTTCACCTTTAATATTTAACTGCCGAATGATAAATTCACTTTCTTTAATTATTTTTAATTAAATTTCTTGAATGAATTAAATTATTTTCAAAAGTTTTAGTGAAATTCTTTTTAACAATTCAATTTTTTCAACAATAAGTTTAATAAAATTCTTTGTAGAAATTTCATTAATTTTTATAATTTATCAAAATTCAAATTATTTTTAATATCTACTATTAGAATAATATTTTACAAAAGAATTCAATTAGGTATTTAAAAAGAAATATTATTAAAAAATTTGTCTCAAGAATTCAATTATTTTCAAAAGTAATAAAATTCTTCGTAGCAATTTAATTATGATCAAAAGTTTAACAAAAGTTATAGTCAAAATATTTTAATTATTTTTATAAATATTAAAATTTTTCTCTAAAATTAAATTATTTTCAAACATTTTAATAAAATTCTTGGCAATATTTCAATTATTTAAAAAAATTCTTGACAAAATTTAAAAGTTTGTTGATAAAATTGTTTAAATGAGAGTTCAATTTTAAAAAACATTTAATTCTTCAATAAATTATTTTGTTGTATTTTAATAATTGAATAATAATAAATAATTAATTTAAAAAATAATTTTAAGTAAAAAAATTTTGGAAAACAATAATTGAATTAAAATAATGAAAGTAATTTTGAATAAGTTACAGTTACAAATATTCTTATAACATAAAAATGATTTTATCAGTCGGTCATTTTTAATTATTTTATATATAAAACATGTCTTCATGTTATATATCGATTACTCCGAGTTGAAGCCGAATGTAGCTTTAAAAACCTGGAAAAATTACGTTTTCTTTATACGTACATGCAAAACCCTCGTTTGGCAACCACTGACAGCACTCCAAAATGGCCGATTCCCTACAGTCCAACCAAGCAATGCGCAAAACATTTTGCTCACAGTGTAGCGGTGGGCAAAATATTTTGCGCAGCGTTTGTTCGCACTGTAAGGCGATCGGACATTTTGAACTACTGCAAGTACTTACCAAATGAGGTTATGCCTGCACTTATAAAGAAAAATATTGTTTGATACATTCGCAATGTGCAAAACGCTCACTTGGCAGCTTGTATCGAAATATACTATTTTTAACCTGGAAAACCTGTAAAAGTCAGGGAATTTGAAATGAACAAAAGCGTGGCAACGCTAAATTCTGTAAATTTCTTTTAAAAATTTTTATCCGACATTAAATAGTCGTATTTTATAAATATCTCAACATTTATTCGTAAACAACTTATAAAATGATATTTTTGAGGTTGAACTCAGAAATGTTTACAAATTTTTATAATTAATTTTCCAAGGTAAACTGATTCTTGTGATTTATTCTTTAAAAATAAATAATCGTTTTATTTTTCTCTCTTAATTTGAACATTAAAATTGAGTGAATTTATAGTTATAAATGTACTAACTCACTGATCGATCAGTGATTGTTAACTGATTGAAAAAGTTATTACTTTTGTTCAGCTTAATATTTTTATCTGGTATGATTAAGATTTTAAAAGAGACTAATTAATACGTTAACTCTTAATACACGAACAGAATGGGGTACAGACAGAGAGATAAAATATTTTTAATTGGGTCTTTAATTTAAATTTAAGAGTTTTGAAACAACAAAATTAACTAATATTATAGCTAATCAAGATCGCATATTAAAAGAACTGTTACAAAATAAAGTCAGTGGAAATACATTTTCTGATAAACTTTTTTATTTTTTCGAGATATTGCAATTTTTGAGGAAGCGCGACCGCGTTTCGGTGCCAGCGCTGCTTTAGTGCCCGGGACGCGTCGCACAGTATATATATATATATATATATATATATATATATATATATATATACACTTTACTGTTCAAAATTGTCTAGAGCCTACAAATTGTATCCGATTTTGATGTTCTTGGTCGTAAATGAAAGGAGATAAATTTTCTAAGAGTTTTCCCGAAACCCGTTGTTTCAATTTATAATTGTTTATATATTTTTTTGTTACTCAAAGTTAACAATTTACAAGAATTTTGAAAAAAATCGTGTTTATTATTTATTTTTCCATTTCTCATGATCGAAATCAATTTAAATTAGTCTAATATGACCACCCGATAAATAATAATGCATAATTCAGTTTATTTACATAATTTCGTTAATTAGCAAATAGATAACTCTGGTCTTTCTTAAAAAAATTGCATTTTTTGCATACAAATTTATGTTCATTTAAGTAATTTATGTCTATTTTGTTAAATAATAATTTTAAAGTTAATAATTATCATTGTTATAAACAATTATTTTAAAAAATTGTATTTTTTAGAGGCAAATTTAAGCTTATATAAATAAAGATATAAATAAGTAGGGGAGGGTGGTCTCATACCGACCCCCTAAAGTGCAAAGGCTAATATTGTGCCAAAAATGTGTTTCTTTGTTTTCCTCAAAATTTTTTATAGTAAAGGAACTATTTTTCAATGTTTTCTGAAGATTACCGAGGTTTCTTATTGTCATTAATGAAAGATCTAAAGAAAAAGCGAAAATTTACGTTTTTAACTTTCTCAAAATGGGTGGTCCGAAACCGACCCCCCTATGGTCTGAAACAGACCCCCATTTTTTTTGGGGGGGGAGAAATCTCAAGAAAAATTAAGATATAATATTCTGATAGTAATTAAAATAAAATTCAACAGTCTGTAATTAACTATTACATTATTTTGACTCAATTTAAATACATTTTTGGACCTTTTTCTGAACAAAAAGGTAAATAAATGAACTTTCTTGTGAAATTATTTATGTCTATAAGTTATGTTGACATAGGGTAACTGCTCCAGTCGTTGGCACCCTTAAGGCCAAATTTTGACTTTAAGAATTATTTTAATAGTTAAAAACTCATATTATATAATACTTATGGTAATATATGGGGCGTTCCACGCGAAATCGGACAGTATTTGACTTTTGCATCTCAGATTTTTTTCAAATATTTTTTTTCTTTTAGTGCTCATTAAAATAGGCTATCATGATTTTTTTCAAATTTTTTCATCAAGCCGTTTAAGAGATACAGGGTTTGAAAAATCACGTTTTTTATGAAAATGTTTTTTTGAAATGGTTATAACTCGGTCAAAAATTTACCAAATTTGACGTTCTATATATGAAAATTTTTGTTTTCACACGTAGTTTTTGATAAAAATATTTAAAAAATTTATTTTTCAAATTGACGATTTTTTTTTTAATTTTTAAAATAAAAATTTTATTTTTAAGAATGTATGTATCGATCGATTTTTTTCAAAATTTTTTGTAAGGAACTAGAACTAAATTAACAACTTTTAGGCGTTGTCTGATTGTGGGCAAACGATGGGATCTATTTATTTCGAATTTTTGAATTTTTATATCCATATAATATAGCAAACAATAGGGCTTTTGAGCTAAAATTATTAATAACACAGGTTAACAAAAAAAGACTTACTTTTTTTATGAGATATCATAGTGTCCATTAAAGACGCTGAACACGATCCCGGCTCACAAAATTGGCCATCACGTCAGGATTTTGAGAAAAGTGTGGTTAAAAACCCCCAAAAAAGTGTTTTTGTGGGTTTTCAAAATTTTTTTTATCCTAAACCTGACGCGCCAGAAACTTCTACAGAGACCTAAATTAAAGCTTGAATTGTCCACTAAAAGACCCATATCCGTAAAACCAAAAATAATTAAAATTTTTTTCAAAACATGAGGTTGAAGTTACCAAAAATGTGATTTTTGGGTTGCTTTAATGGACTTTTAAAATTGTTTTGCATTCGCTTCAAAATTGTTATCGGGGGTTTTTGAGGTCGCTGATTACGAATCCGATATCAGTTTTCGAAAATTCAAAATGTCGGATCCAAAATGGCGGATGTCAAAATTTATAATTGATCGGATTCGCTTGAAAATTGTTACTCAAGGTTTTTTAAGGTCGCGGATTATAATCAGCCGTGCCAGAAACTTATAAAATGTTATAATCTGATGGTTATAATCAGCGACCCCACAAATCACATTTTTGGTAACTTCAACCTCATGTTTTGAAAAAATTTTTAATTATTTTTGGTTTTACGGATATGGGTCTTTTAGTGGATAATTCAAGTTTTAATGTAGGTCTATGTAGAAGTTTCCGGCGCGTCAGGTTTAGGATAAAAAAAATTTTGAAAACCCACAAAACCACTTTTTTGGGGGTTTTTACCCACACTTTTCTCAAAATCCTGACGTGATGGCCAATTTTGTGACCCGGGATCGTGTTCAGCGTCTTTAATGGACACTATGATATCTCATAAAAAAAGCAAGTCTTTTTTTGTTAACCTGTGTTATTAATAATTTTAGCTCAAAAGCCCTATTGTTTGCTATATTATATGGATATAAAAATTAAAAAATTCGAAATAAATAGATCCCATCGTTTGCCCACAATCAGACAACGCCTAAAAGTTGTTAATTTAGTTCTAGTTTCTTACAAAAAATTTTGAAAAAAATCGATCGATACATACATTCTTAAAAATAAAATTTTTATTTTAAAAATTAAAAAAAATCGTCAATTTGAAAAATAAATTTTTTAAATATTTTTATCAAAAACTACGTGTGAAAACAAAAATTTTCATATATAGAACGTCAAATTTGGTAAATTTTTGACCGAGTTATAACCATTTCAAAAAAACATTTTCATAAAAAATGTGATTTTTCAAACCCTGTATCTCTTAAACGGCTTGATGAAAAAATTTGAAAAAAATCATGATAGCTTATTTTAATGAGCACTAAAAGAAAAAAAATATTTGAAAAAAATCTGAGATGCAAAAGTCAAATACTGTCCGATTTCGCGTGGAACGCCCCATATGTATTCAGAATTTAATACAGAATACGATAAAATGATCAGTTTTTTATGAAAATAAACTAAAAGTTTTAAATTATTTAATAATGATTTAATGACACCAATTTCCAGTCGTTGGCACTGCAAGCATTAATCGTTGGCACCCACCAGTTCCAGTGGTTGGCACCCCATACATAACCTTTAAATTTCTTATGTGTTTCAAGCAAGTAAATTTGAAAATTCTTTATTTTTTATTAATCAAGAAAAATTACTTACAATTTTAAGTAATAAACAAATACAAGAGAATATATTCATATATAGTTCAATAATAAAGTTATATAATTTTTAAACAGACTGAAATATTTATTGAGTAAATACTACCTATATTAATCGATACTAAATTTAAAAAATCGAATATAACAAAATTATTTTAAAAATGGTGAAAATAATGAAGCAATGTTTTGGATAATTCTTTAAACTTTATTGAACAAAAAAAATATACATAGAATAGAAATTAATTAATTAATTGAAATAAATTATTAATAATATAAATAGAAATAAATAGAAATTGCGATACAACTGCTTTTCTAACCATTTTCAGTTTACGTAAAGTAAATAGAAAATTATATACTATAAGACATTTCTTCTAAAATGTACCTATTAACCGACAGATTAGCTCAGTCGGATAGATGCCTGGCTCGGTGGGCGGACCAAGGGTACTTGGTTCGCGCCCATTAGCCTGGGATTTTTCCGGCACGTGAGATAATCTGAGCGGGAGGTTTGACGTCGAAGTATAATGATGTGCACCGTCGGGACTCCGGTTTTGTACGTTGAGCGGGTATCACGTACATTGATTGAGCCCCGCTCTAAGTGTAAATTTGTATCTAAATTATGTTTAAATAAGTGTAATTGTTTAAATGTTTAGTGTTATTAATGAGGAAGATTTATTCCTTAATGACTGTCTTATAAAATTTCGGGTTGCAAATTTGTATTGCTCTGACTTTTTTCTTTTTGAACATTATCACCACGTGGGAACGCCAATGTTAAAATGAGGAAACAATACGTGACTGCATTCCTTCTGTATCCAATCCCAAACCTTAAACAGGAAAGGTAAAATCGACGCATTTTAGTTACTTTATTTGAACAATTTTAAAAATTTTAATATCTTAATAACTTAAAACCAAGTATTTATTTAAATTCTTCATAATAAATTAAATTTTCTGTTATCTTTTGTATTACTCGATTCTATAAATGTAAATTTTTGATTTGGAAAGAAAACAACTTGACCGTTCAACCTTCAAATACTTGTAAACATAAATAATAAACAAATTTTATAATCAAATAATAGAATAATCTGTAATTTAATACTTACAGACTCTGGTCTGTTTATTCGTTTGCCCTTATCTTTTTTCTCTTTGATAATGCATAACAATGCTGAAATTTTTGGAGCAATGTGGCCTGATATATATTTCTGTTCATCCCTCGAAAATATTATACCTAAGCACAATTGCCGCTCTTGATGTTATTGTCAGGAGCTTTATTGTTCTAATATTAAGATAATTAATTAAATTATAACTAACGACATTTGTGATTCTACTGTTGGGATTCTTGTTGCTAATTGAACTGTTTTGTCCTATTTTGGTTGTAATGAATTAAAATATATTTCGTGACCTTACTCTCAACCATTAACTGAATTGCTAATATTTAATTGAATACTTGGGCACTATAATTGCTAGAGTCTTATATAAATGTGAACTTGTTTGTTTGAAAATTAAATTTTAAATATATATTTATATATATATATGTGTCTATTTTAATCCTTGGTTATTCATCCTATCTAAAGCCCACACATAATTTCCAAACCTAAATATCCTTGCAGTTCTCGAACGCGTTCTCAATATCATTATTTCAATTGTGATTGCCTGTAACAGAGGAACTGTTCAAAATGCCCGCCATTATTGAAACACTGCCCTGAAGTTCGAGCATTATCAACGAAAACTTCTCACCAACCTGCATTTGTTACTACCATCAACTCTACTATAATCGACATACTTAAAAGATTTCTTACGTTCTTAACTGAACATATATATTTATACTTAGTACTGGCTATTTGTTTATACAAGAGGCCATTAAAACAAAAGAAGAAGAAGAAGAAGATGTGCACCGTCGATTATTGTCCGGTACACACCATTAGAACTCGACTGTCGATAAAACCGGTTGAACTCGGAGAGGTTTTCTACAGTTTCCCTCTCTACTAGCGAGAAAACCCATTAGACGTTTGGTCCAAGCAAATGCGAGTACTCCTAATTTTCAAGTCGCTCTGTAGGCGCAAAATTTAGTATTAAGAAATGTGTAAATTTACAAAGAAATAAGTGAATTCACATAAAAATGTAGTTATAACTTATGATAAATAAAATATTTGACGACGAGGGGATGCGAAACCTAACACCTAAAGCATGTTCTAAATTATAAATCCGCAACACTGACCACTACACTATTCACGAACTTGGAATTTTTAATTTTTTAACACATACTACACTGAGAAAACGTTATACTTAAATGAAACACAAAAATAATGTTAGACGATTTTGTTTAATTGAAAATAGTTTGTAAGTTTAATCTCAATATATAGAAAATATCTACTGCATTGATTCAAAAGTATTATTCGTTTGAATAATTATATTCAATTCAAACATATTTTCTGTTACGGTTTAAACAAAAATTATGTTTAAAAATTTTATGTTTGAATCAAACTTAAAAGTTAACTACAGATAATTTGAAATCAATCACAATTTATGTTTGATTTCAATATATAATCTCTTAAACTAAAACAGAAAATATGTTTGAACTGAACTTAAATATGTTTGACTGTATAGCAAAGATATTTATAGTTTGTTTTAAACAAAATTTGTTTGAATCAAATAATTTTTTTTCTCATTGTAGAATGTCCTGTCAAAATGTTGGTGAAAATATCACAATGCCATAAATTCAACTAATCGAGTCACTTTGTTAACAAGACGACATACGAAACGAATTAATATATATTCATATAAATTATAGTATTAATAAGTGTAAAACGAAACCAGTCAATTAAAAATTCCAGAATTATAATATTAAAGAAATTTAATTATTCAGCTATTTGTTTACTTCAGTATGTGATTTTAGTTTTACATATGAAAAATAGCTTTTTTACGTTTTATTTAGTAAATTCACAAAATTCATGATATTTACATTTTCAAGATGTAAATTTAATTAGAAATGTAATTTTACACACGTCCGTAAAATAGCATCTCTCTGTCTGTACCCCATTCTGTTCGTGTATTAAGAGTTAACGTATTAATTAGTCTCTTTTAAAATCTTAATCATACCAGATAAAAATATTAAGCTGAACAAAAGTAATAACTTTTTCAATCAGTTAACAATCACTGATCGATCAGTGAGTTAGTACATTTATAACTATAAATTCACTCAATTTTAATGTTCAAATTAAGAGAGAAAAATAAAACGATTATTTATTTTTAAAGAAGAAATCACAAGAATCAGTTTACCTTGGAAAATTAATTATAAAAATTTATAAACATTTCTGAGTTCAACCTCAAAAATATCATTTTATAAGTTGTTTACGAATAAATGTTGAGATATTTATAAAATACGACTATTTAATGTCGGATAAAAATTTTTAAAAGAAATTTACAGAATTTAGCGTTGCCACGCTTTTGTTCATTTCAAATTCCCTGACTTTTACAGGTTTTCCAGGTTAAAAATAGTATATTTCGATACAAGCTGCCAAGTGAGCGTTTTGCACATTGCGAATGTATCAAACAATATTTTTCTTTATAAGTGCAGGCATAACCTCATTTGGTAAGTACTTGCAGTAGTTCAAAATGTCCGATCGCCTTACAGTGCGAACAAACGCTGCGCAAAATATTTTGCCCACCGCTACACTGTGAGCAAAATGTTTTGCGCATTGCTTGGTTGGACTGTAGGGAATCGGCCATTTTGGAGTGCTGTCAGTGGTTGCCAAACGAGGGTTTTGCATGTACGTATAAAGAAAACGTAATTTTTCCAGGTTTTTAAAGCTACATTCGGCTTCAACTCGGAGTAATCGATATATAACATGAAGACATGTTTTATATATAAAATAATTAAAAATGACCGACTGATAAAATCATTTTTATGTTATAAGAATATTTGTAACTGTAACTTATTCAAAATTACTTTCATTATTTTAATTCAATTATTGTTTTCCAAAATTTTTTTACTTAAAATTATTTTTTAAATTAATTATTTATTATTATTCAATTATTAAAATACAACAAAATAATTTATTGAAGAATTAAATGTTTTTTAAAATTGAACTCTCATTTAAACAATTTTATCAACAAACTTTTAAATTTTGTCAAGAATTTTTTTAAATAATTGAAATATTGCCAAGAATTTTATTAAAATGTTTGAAAATAATTTAATTTTAGAGAAAAATTTTAATATTTATAAAAATAATTAAAATATTTTGACTATAACTTTTGTTAAACTTTTGATCATAATTAAATTGCTACGAAGAATTTTATTACTTTTGAAAATAATTGAATTCTTGAGACAAATTTTTTAATAATATTTCTTTTTAAATACCTAATTGAATTCTTTTGTAAAATATTATTCTAATAGTAGATATTAAAAATAATTTGAATTTTGATAAATTATAAAAATTAATGAAATTTCTACAAAGAATTTTATTAAACTTATTGTTGAAAAAAATTGAATTGTTAAAAAGAATTTCACTAAAACTTTTGAAAATAATTTAATTCTTTCAAGAAATTTAATTAAAAATAATTAAAGAAAGTGAATTTATCATTCGGCAGTTAAATATTAAAGGTGAAAGAATAAAAAATTTTAATATTTAATTAAAAATGTATTGACAATAATACTTATATTTTAATAAACAAATTTTCGGAAGGATTTTTAAAACAATTGAATTTCTTTGATGAATTTTAATAAAATTTTTAAGAATAATAATATATTTTTCGAGAAATTCTATTAAAGTTGTATTACAAATAATTGAAATTTGGCGATGAGTTTTATTTATTTATAAAAATAATTGTAAATCTATAATTTTTTTATTATTTATCAAAGTAATTGAATCTTTGTAAAAAAGTTTGATTACTTTTGAAAATAATTGAACTAATGCGAAGACGAATTGTAAAGACAACTCTTTTAAAATTGAATTAAGAAAATTGAATTAAAGAAAAAGTAGATACCCCTGAGTAACCAGTTTCAAGTAAATTTGATAGATTTGAAAAAATTTGTACCTGGTGTACATTATATATTAAAAAGTTAACTTTGAACGCCATTTTTATTCCGCCATTTTTTTTATTTTCTATGTTTATTTATGAATACACAATATTTTTTATTGCGGCATTCGAAAGAGCGATTTCAGAGCTCTAAGAAATGTATATTTCAAAATTTTTATCACTTCGTTATGTGTTCTTACGCCTTTGGTATAAGAAGGTCTTAAGTATTACGTCTCACGTCTTTGGTATCGGCAGATCTTAAGTCCTATGTCTTAAGTATTACGTCTTATGTCTTACGTCTTAACAATCGTTACTATGTTAATGCTTGTCATAACAGCCGTTGCCATGGCAACCGTTACTATGGCAATGGTTGTCATAACAATTGTTGTTAAGGTAATGGTTATTGAGTGAAAGTTAAAACTTATAGATTGTATTATTAATTTTTTTATTTATTTATTCTCATTATCATGATTTTTGTCATTTTAGGCCACGAAACCCTATGATGTAGGCGCATTGCGCCTGCTTATACCTATAGGTCTCTGGATTGTAAAATGGTGTTGCAGACCCATTTTTTAATTGTTATAAACAAATTATATAAAAAATAGACATTTTAGACGATGGCTTTCCATAAATCTTAATGAAACTCGTTACTCGGGGGTTTTTGGGGTCGCTGATTATGAATATGAGGTCACATTTTCAAAATTAAAAATGGCGGATCCAATATGGCGGACGATGTTTCTAAAAATCGCTCTGATTCACCCGAAACTTGTTACTCGGGTGTTTTTGGGGTCGCTGATTACGAAAATGGCGTCATTTTTTCAAAATTCAAAATAGCCGAAACTGAAACTCGTTACTCGGGGGTTTTTAAGGTCGCTGATTACGAATCTAAAATCAGATTTTTAAAATTCAAAATGTCAGGAACAGTCAATCAAATAACTGAAAAAATCTCATTAAAAATAATGCTCTTTTTGTAGCCCTGAAAAAGTTAATGATCAGAAAATTCAAAATGGCGGATTCAAAATGGCGGCCGTTAAAAATTTTAATTCTTCAGATTTACTTGAAAATCGGTACTCGGGGGTTTTTGGGGTCGATGATTACAAATATCATGTCAGATTTGAAAAAATTCAAAATGGCGGACGTCAAAAATGTTAATTTTTCTGATTTTTTTAAAAATCGGTACTCGGGGGGTTTCAGGGTCGCTAGTCACAAATTTAATGTCAGATTTGGAAAATTTAATATGATTAATTTTTAAAACTCAAAATATTAGTTATGTTAACGCGAAAGGTTGTTCAAAAATTTATCTGATCTAATATTTTGGGACATGTAGTGTATTTGTTGCTTCTTTCTTATTGTATTTTAATTTTTACTTTAGATGTATGCCACAAGGCATCAATGTACTCGACGTGTAGGGAGTATTTCAAATCAAGAACTTATAAATGCGACTGTGGCAAATGATAATGAGACCATAGAAGATGATTTTAGTGATTATAGTAGTGAGGAAGATGATGTCGATAAATTTACAGATAGTGAAAGAGATGCAGATACAGAGCCCATGGAGAACGTCATTGAACACGTTGAAAGTGATACTGACATTGAAATGGAATCTGATGAAGTAGAAGAAAGGGAAACTTTAAATGCAGTTTACATCGGCGTTGATGGAACTCAATGGGATCAACAACGGAATAATCAGCTTCCGAATCGATTCCGCAATTATGAAATCAGAAAAAAAGTTCTTCTTCCTCCTGGAATACGTTTAAATACAGCTTTAGATTGTCTTCGACTAATTTTTGATGATACTGTGATTAACGTTCTCGTTCAGTGTACAAATCTGGAAGCAAAAAAACATCAATAAAAGTGGAAAGACGTTGACGCGGATGAAATGCTGGCATACATCGGTTTACTCATACTCGCTGGAGTAGATCGTTCTAGTAAACGCAATTTTAGAGAATTTTTTCATCGTTTAAGAAGTCTTCCAATTTTTAGGGCAACAAACTTAAACCTTGAATCGTTTTAAGTCTATTTTAAAATATATTCGATTCGACAACAAAGATAATCATCCTATCCACTAAAAGCAATTGCTTATTTAGGTATGCATTTTGATAAATATATTTTTCTTCAATGTAGTTTTTAGTATTTTACAATTTTTGTATTTTGTTTTTTTTATTTTTACAGGTCGTGAATGTAATAATGCTCCACGTGTGACAGGTGTTGCTGACAGGATAGTAAAAGACTTATCTGAACCATTTTTTGGCAGTCACCGGATTATCACCTACGACAATTTTTTTACGAAATATGAACTGGCACAATATTTACAACAAAACAGGATTTATACAGTCGGAACAGTGAGAAAAAATAAGCGTTTTATACCAAAGGAATTCCTACCAAACAAACAACGTCTAAAATCTTCAAACATCTTCGGATTTCGACCAAATGCAACGCTCGTATCCCATGTGCCAAAAATGAACAAAGCGGTTCTTTTTCTCTCTACGTTTCATCGTGGAAACTCATTGTCAACTCATGGTGTAGACGAAAATGGAAAGTCAGAAATCAACTTATTCTACAATGAAACTAAAGGTGGTGTGGACACATTGGATCAACTCTGCCACACTTACAGCTGCCAGAGAAAGACAAACCGATGGCCCAATGCATTTTTTATGAATTTGGTAAATGTTAGTGCAGTTGCATCTTACGTTATTTTTTTCGACACATTCCAAATTCAAGAAGCTTCGAAAAAAACAACGCGAGAAAGAAATTTCTTAATGATTTAGCTAAGCAACTGACATTAAAATGCATAAGAAATCGCAGTTTTCAAGGTTTGATCACTTTCGACAGATCGACGATCAACCAAGTAATAGATTGTACTACGCGTGACGAGAAAACAGATAAATCTCCTCCAGCCAAAAAAATCAAGCGTCGTTGTTATAAATGCCCATCAAATCGTGATAGGAAAATACAGAAAATTTGCCAAGTTTGCCTCCAGAATGTATGTAATCAACATGCTGTGACAACAATAAAATGCACTTCTTGTGATGCAGTCATTAATTCGTCAGATTCAGAATAGCTTATTTCACTGAAAGTAAAATCAATTTTATAAATTACGACCTGTTATTTAAAACTTCTTATTATGTAATAATAAAATTAATGTAATACCTATAATAATGTAATATTTCTAAAAATTTGAAATAAAAAAATTTTTGAGCCTTACATTTTCTATACTATTTTATCTAAAAATTTTGCAAAATAATGTATTTTTATTTATTCAAAATTTATTTCTAAATATATATTGAAAAATTTTAGTATACGTCTACATATATTTTACATACACATAAATATCAGGTAATTTCTCTAAAGATTTTTCTAAATTTTTTTTATATTTACATCATTGTTTTATATTAATATTTTTTAAACAATTTTATATATATATATATATATATATATATATATATATATATTACATATATAAATTATATGTATATATACATTATTCGGTGATTTGTATAAATTTCTTTTTATTTTTTGCTTTATATATTTTTTATATTTATTTTTATTATAAATAATATAGTTTTTTAAACTATTTTTAAAAATAATTTCTTTAAAATGATAGAATTATATGTTAGATAAAAAATATTAACAATATTGCTATCAAATTTTTGTTTTCTATTCAATATAACTACCCGGGTCCCTCGGACCCGGCTTGTGCGCGCAGTCGGGAAAACGAACTCGAGCCCGTGAGGGTTAAAATAAGGCAGAAAATACCTTGATAACACAGGCCTACAAAATTTAGAATTTTGTCAGACCCAAGAACGGGATAAGTCATTTCCGATGTAATTTATCGCCCAGAATCCAAAACTGACAGCGAAATTACTCTATTACGTCAGGATTCGGAGATATTCTAACCTAAAAGAGTGAAAAAGGCCATTTTTGGCAACATTCGACTCTCAATAAAATCTACAAAAATTTTTTTTATCATTGGAACAAATTTTAAAAGAAAGTACAATTAATCACCTTTCAAAATATTCTACACCCAATCCGATCCGACTTTTTTTCACTATGGTACAACAATTTAAAGTTTCGGTTACACGACCTAAAAACTGAAAAAAGGAAAAATAGAATAATTGGAAAGTACTTTAACTCAAGCACCTGATTCTTAATATTTTGGGATCGTTAATTAGAAAACCGATGTTGGATTTTGAATTTTAAAATGGCGGATCCAATATGGCGGCTGTTAAAATAAAAAATTGATCGGATTCGCTTATAACTTTTTACTCGGGGGATTTTGAGGTCGCTTATTACGAATCCGATGTCAGATTTTCGAAATTCAAAATAGCGGATGTAATATGGCGACATATTTTTTTCTTTAAGGAAAAACGTGTAAAGTTGACCGGACAAAATAACAGCCTAAAAATTAAAAGTTCCTTCTTTTTAAAATTCGACATCAGATTCGTAATTAGCTAACAAAAAAACCCCGAAATAAAGGAATTATAAGCAATTTAGATACATTTTATAGAGTACTCACCATATTAGATTCGATATATCGTCATATTAGATCCGCCGTTTTTAATTTCGAAAACGTGACATCAGATTCGTAATATGCGACCTCAAAAACACCCAAATAAAGAGTTTCAAGCGAATCCGTTAAATTTTTTAAAAATATGTCGCCATATTACATCCGCCATTTTGAATTTCGAAAATCTGACATCGGATTCGTAATTAGCGACCTCAAAAACCCCCGAGTAAAAAGTTTCAAGCGAATCCGATCGATTTTTTATTTTGACAGCCGCCATATTGGATCCGCCATTTTGAATTTCAAAATCCAACATCGGTTTTTTAATTAACGATCCTAAAATATTAAGAATCAGGTGCTTGAGTTAAAGTACTTTCCAATTATTCTATTTTGACTTTTCTCAGTTTTTAGGTCGTGTAACCGAAACTTTAAATTGTTGTACCATAGTGAAAAAAAGTCGGATCGGATTGGCTGTAGAATGTTTTGAAAGGTGATTAATTGTACTTTCTTTTAAAATTTGTTCTAATGATAAAAAAAAATTTTTGTAGATTTTATTGAGAGTCGAATGTTGCTAAAAATGGCCTTTTTCACTCTTTTAGGTTAGAATATCTCCGAATCCTGACGTAATAGAGCAATTTCGCTGTCAGTTTTGGATTCAGGGCGATAAATTACATCGGAAATGACTTATCCCGTTTCTGGGTCTGAAATTTGTAGGCCTGTGTAATTTATCTACAACAGATGTAATATGTTTGTCATCCACATTACATTTTTCGTTAATAAAATTCAAAAAATGATCTATTGTTAATTCTTTATAATTAACACTAATTGCAATTTCGTATAGCTCTCTTACAGGTAAACTAACCGAATCCATTTTTATATTAAAAGAAATGCAACGAACAAAATTTAATATTTACCGCCACTAATTTTACCAGATAGTTTTATATATATATATATATATATATATATATATACCATTTAGTATATTGCATCTACTTACTATAATATATAAATTAAAGTAGTTTTACAAGAAAATAATTTCAATAAGAATCCTGAGATAAAGAGTAGCACTTACCTACAAAAAACATAAATTTTGTACAATTTCTAGACATACCGTTTCTCGTACTTATTTATTCCTCAACATATGTCATTATTAGGAGATATTCTCGAAACTAAAACATCGACACCTAGCAGTAGCAAAAGAGATTATAATGTAAACCGTGCGAATTTTTGGAAATAGTTCATTACGAAAAATGAGATAGGATTGTATATATCGATCCGTCAATTATTTAGTATTATTATTACTATTATTAATTTATTAAACAATAATAAAAATAATAATAATGACAGTAAAAATAATAGTTAATATTGGCGTATATTGCAATTACTTACATAAAAAAAATTTTTATCAATAATTGTATTAAGTTATATTAAATAATTTATTAATAATAAATAACAAAAAACGAAGAACTTAATTTAATTTTAAAGTAATAAATTAGGAAATAAAATAAAATAATGTATTAAACAATTATTTAATTACTTGAATTAAAATTCATTAAAAATATTTTTTGTAATTTTTCATGAATCCAAACAATTTAAAAAAATTATGTTCGCCATATTGGATCGGCTATTTTGAATTTTAAAAAAGTGACGTCATATTCGTAATCAGCGACACCAAACAACCCCCCGAGTAACGAGTTTCGGGTGAATCAGAGCGATTTTTAGAAAAATCGTCCGCCATATTGTATCCGCCATTTTTAATTTTGAAAAAGTGACGTCATATTTGTAATCAGCGACCCCAATAACCTCGAGTAACGAGTTTCATTAAGCATTTTGAAAGCCATCGTCTAAAGTGTCTATTTGTTTATAACAATTAAAAAATGGGTCTGCAACACTATTTTACAATCCAGAGACCTATAGGTATAACTTAACTATAAATATGTAAAAAAGTGCGTTTTTTTCAATTGTTTCTACAAATGTAAATAATTATGCAAATTGAAAATCAAAAATCGGGCTTGAGCCATCTCTTAGCAATTTAATCATGATTATTTAGAAAAAAGAAAATCAAAATTCCATTAAGATTTGTAGGCTCTAAGTTATTTTGAACCCTACTTTTCAAATCCATACCACTGTGCATCTGTAGAGGTTGTAAGGTTTACCACGTAAGTCTGTTGTAGACATAGGTTAGTCTAAAAATTTCCGCATTTCCGTACGATTACACATAAAAGCTGATGTGAGATTACACCTAATTCTACTGTAAGCTCACTCGAAAAACTCATAGTAAGCTTACATATAAAAGTTAAGGTAAGCTTACATGTAATAGTTGAGGTGCGCTTACAAATAAAGGTTGACGTAGGCTTACATGTAAAAGTTAACGTAAGCTTACATGTAAAGGTTGAGGAAGGGCTATTAGAATGTTATTATCCAGTTTTAAGGTTCTTGTAAGGTGGCAGTGAGTATACCTATTTTGGTCAATATTAACGAAATAATTTGTAACGTAATTAATTAATAAATATTAAACAAAAAAATTAGGTTTGTTGCCCTGCCCTTTATTGGAAATCTAACATGCCGCAGAAAATTTAAGAAAAAAATTTGGGGAGACTAAGATTCAAACCCGAGATCGACGCGCATAAACCTAATTTTTTTATCTATTTGTAACAAGTAGTAGGGGAGGGTGGTCCCATACCGACCCCCTAAAGTGCAAAGGCTAAAAATGTGCCAAAAATGTGTTTCTTTGTATTCCTAAAAATTTTTTTTAGTAAAGGAACTATTTTTCAATGTTTTTAACTTTCTCAAAATGGGTGGTCCAAAACCGACCCTCTTATGTTCTGAAATCGACCCCCATTTTTGTGGGGGAAATCTCAAGAAAAATTAAAATATCAAATTCTAATAGTAATTAAAATAAAATTCAACAGTCTGTAATGAACTATTAAATTATTTTGACTTAATTTAAATAAATTTTTTGACCTTTTTCTGAACAAAAAGGTAAATAAATGAATTATTAGTAACTTTACATATCTTTTTGGGACTCAAAAAATCGAAAAAAAATTTATTGCTTATGTTAACCCTCCGTCACACACCTTAGAAAAAATTACGACTTTACACACGTTTAGAGGGAATCCCTCACCACATTGTAAAATAAGCGACATTACAACGTAAACAAAGGAATCAACAAAAATTTAATTTTAACACAAACTTGCAAATATGTAGTAAATTATTCTAAATTATAAAATTAATAAAATTAATTTTCGGTCTCAAAAATAAAAATTAATTACACGAATGCACATCTTCGAAGGAATTACACTATACATGTAAAAATAATGTAACATTAACAAATAAGCAAAAAAATCATAAAATAATTTATTTCAATTATATTTATAATATAATTTTGCCATTAACCAACAGTGGAACAAAAAATGTCTTGAAAACTTGATTTTTTTATTCAACATAACCTCACTTTTTCCAGTTTTTTCTAGCTTTGAAGCTTCATAATTAAATATTAATTAGGTTTAAACTAAATGTTTTTTTTAGAAATGTGTTGAGGAGTAAATTGTCAAAAGGTATAGAAACTCATTTTATTTTGCAATGAGGAAAACAAAAGTTATTTTAAAAATACTGAAACCGTAAAGGGAATCCCTCTCTAGGTGTGCGACGGAGGGTTAAAAGCATATATTTTCGAGAATGTTTTCTCAAATTTTCCTTGTAATCGGTGCATAAGAACCGAAGTTATTGATATTTTTAGCGCGTTACTCCTCAGAGGTCAGAACTGAACTTGAAACTTTAGACGCTATTATCTCTGAATCGTATTTTTTTAAAACTACTGTCACGGTGTGCATGATTACTCCCAAACCGCTAAAGCGATCGGCGTAAAATTTACAGGGTTTCTTTATAGATATAATAGCTAATTCGCGAACGAAGGAATTTTAATTTGTACCAAAATTTATATCAATTCATGTCAAACAAAAAAGTTTTTAAAAACCTAAAAATCGAATTTTGGTGAAAATCATTTGCCACTTCTAGAAAAATTATATTTCTCAAAACCCTTATAGACACGGGTTCGGATATATCATTACTCCCAGCCGAGAAATCAAAAAAGTTGAAGCCATCCGATGTAGTTCTTTACGCAGCAAAGGACACTCGTATCCAAACATTTGGAGAGAAGCAAATGCTGCTGAACCTCGGGTTAAACAAGACGATCGCCTGGAATTTTTATTTAACCTCGGTACCATACCCAATTATTGGAGCCGATTTACTGTCATCCTACGGTCTTATCGTCGATTTAAAAAATCAACACTTAATTGATTTTGGTTAAATTTATTCATTGTTAGTTGTAAAATGTTCTTGACAAGGCGACATGAATTAAGGGGTTACATACCTTTTCGACCACAAAAAAGAGTGATTTTCATAATTATTTTTAGAGTTCTTATTAAAACTTTAAAAAAATAATGTACATTGTACCTGATATTACATGTTGTCATGAAATATGAGCAATTACTTTATGCTTTACTCATAAGCAACAATTTACACTCATAAGCAATCCGAATACACGATGCGCGCGCCAAAACTATCGAGAATATAGACAGATTCAAAGTTTCACGAAAGAAAACAAGAAAATATGCTTTTTTATATTAATTTAACAAAAAGAAGAGAAATACAATAAAATTCATGATGTGAGAAAAGATAGAAAAAAATCTTTCCTTTACCAAATGATGAAATTTGTAGTTGTTGAGCTGATCTGCGATGACGAATGATGACTTCCGGTGAAATGATTAAAATGTGAGTCTAGTCGATTATGGTAATATTCACAGCAGAAAAAAATATAGAAAATTCCTTGGAGATTTTTTATATGCTCCGGTGAAAAACAAAGCGTCTTTCCATCCAATTCCGTCGTTGGTGGTTTAAATAAGTAAGAAGGTTATGTACTTAGAAATTCTAACCTTACTTCCGATCCACGAGGCGGTATGGAGGATTGGTAAAATCTGACGAATTTGCTCCAAAAATATACAGATATTTTTCTCTTGCAGTCCTTGGAAAATTGTTCACCAATTTTAGTGTTTGCAGACTTGCAAAGATGTTTGAAATGTTTAAAGGCTACTTGCCGAAAAGTTATGGATCGACGAAAATGTGCTTGGCAATGAAATCATCAGTGTGTACTCGATGAACATGTGCTCTGCAGTCGGGGTCACCAATATAGAAGTTTTCTTCAATAATTAATATAAATTATAGTAATCGATCTAGGAGAAGGTAATTCTAATCACCATAAATAATTATTTCAGCAATTAACAGCAATAAACATTTATTATAATCAATAACATAAATATCGTATATTTGGGTCAATAATTTGATTCTGTCTCTCGACATAGACTGATTATCGTAGTCGCGTTACATAGGCCGGTTGCGACCAACCGCCCCACTCATTTCCCCTCCTTCGTCAAGGAGGGGTACTCAGATCGCACATTCATACCTAGAGAGACATACAAATCGCCACAACAACACTATGCAGAGAGACACATTTTGTTTTACTCTGAAACTCACATCAAGGATACGAGAAATAATCTTAAAAATTTTAATGTATATATTTATTTATGTACGTGTGTATGTGTGTATGTATGTCTGTCACAAAATCTTTGTACCCCAATCGCACAAAAATGCGTTTACCGATTTAAACTAAATTTGGCACATTGTTCAATATTGACTCACGGCAGGTTTATCAATTTAGGGATTTAAAAAATATTAATTAGAGCAGAAGATTTTCAATATTTTCAAATAATCAAAAAATTCAAAATTTTACATTTTTTTATGGATTGTTTTTAAACTTTCTATACATGAATATTATATGTTATTTAGGCACATTCTTGCATAATTTTGCAAAAAATACTACCCTATAACTAAGATATAAATATAAAAAAAATTTCAAAAAATCGAAAATTTAACATTTTTTAATGGAAAGCTTTTAAAATATCTGTTAAAAAATGTTTTTAATGTCAAAAATCGAGAAAAATATAATTTATCTAATATTATCTACTTGCAAGAATTTTAGAAATATTGAAAATATAATTTTTTGTTATCAAAATGGTATTGCAGGATGTCAAGAATTGTAAGTCACATGTGATACAATACAAGCACTATACTACTGGGTAATAACTTAGAAGTTAAAAAGTTTTATATTTTCATTCTAAATGTTACTTTTAAATATCTTTTGAACAATGTAAAGACAAAAGTTATAATAACAGGGTGTCTACCAATCGGGAAAAACGGGAAATATCCGGGAATTTAATGTGACCGAGAAAAACTATAGGAATAAACTAAACCAGTAATTTTCATATAAAATTTTTTTATTATATTATATATTTCGCACAAATTAACAAATATTGTTCTCTGCATTTGAATTAGTTAAAAATAACTGATTTGATAATAAAATGTCAGTCCCTGATTCAAATAGTAGTATTTTCCTACTGAAACAGTTAATTGTAAGTAATTATTATTTTGTCCTGTCAACATAAATTCCCTATTATTTTCCGGTTTTTCAGATTGGTAGACAAACTGTTATATGTATTGGCAGGAACTAAAACCCGTCGAAGACGGGTACGACAGCTAGTTTTTTTAATATAAACAAAATGTTTCAGTATATAATTGAAGGGTGCGCTAAAAGAAAGCATTAGGCGCCATTTTTTAGGTTATATTTGCATCAAATTTGACGTTATAAATCTTTTTCTGTACAATATATATATATATATATATATATATATATATATATATATATATAAATCACGATCTATTTGTAGTTTTTTATTTTCCAAAAGTATGCTGACAGACTACTCCGCTTCAGCTCCTCCACCCCAATGGAAGGAAGGGATGGAGCTGGGAGAAGAGAAAATATAATTCCTTGATATGCCACTTGTCAGATGGCCGTCCCTCCCAAAATTATGTAGGGAGGATTGGATCCATTGACTAAGTGACGATGTCATAGGAATTATACAAAAAAGCAAATAGAACAAAAAGCATACTTTAAATTAATTGAAACAAAACAAAACCATAGTAAGAGTTTTTAAGAGAGAATAATAAGTGAAGATGAATTGAATGTGTAAAATTGTATTTATATAAATGATAACGGACAAGAATCCCTGCATTTTCGTCACCGCAATTGTATCTTCTTCTCTTTTTTCTTTTTTTTAAATTATAATCATCGTTTTAAATCAGTTTTTTACTTCGTAATTATATTATATTGCGCAGCTTTTCCAGATATATTATTTTATAATAAAATGTAAACAAACAAAGCACTAACATCACCTTTTTTATACATCTTATTCTCTCACAAAAATTAATATTAGAAAACTTTTTTTAGAAAAATGATAAATTAGAGTGTCAAACTTTCCAAAAAAATCATTTTTGAGTGTGTTCAATAAACATCAATTAGTAAAACAACTAATACAAATGACCTATAAAATAGCATTTTTGACGCGTCGCGAAAAATAAACTGTTTGAGTATATCAACAGCACTGACGATGAAGAAGTCACATATCAGCGATTGGACCTTCAACATGTGGAAAGGGAAATTTTTTCCTTTCCTCCAATAAATTACAAGGAGAAAGGGTAAAAGCTTCTTTATCGACCGTGCGGTTGATATAGTCAAACACTTAAATTTTTCGCGATGTCAGACGATTGCTCTCCGCGCATGTGCAGACCGTACCAAGAAAGCATTGACAACACTATGCAGAGAGACACATTTTGTTTTACTCTAAAATTCACATATTTTCACATGCTTTCAGGTATACTAAGTATAGATGCCAAATTCAACACTTCAATTTACCATTTTCATAAAAAAACTGTAAATTTCTATTCATTTACGAAAATGTGATATTAGAAAAAATCCTCAATATTCGGTCTTCTACTGCTGCTTTTTTCGACCATCACATTTTCGTAAATGAATAGAAATTTACAGTTTTTTTTTATGAAAATGGTAAATTGAAGTGTTGAATTTGGCATCTATACTTAGTATACCTGAAAGCATGTGAAAATATGTGAGTTTCAGAGTAAAACAAAATGTGTCTCTCTGCATAGTGTTGTTGTGGCGATTTGTATGTCTCTCTAGGTATGATGAGTGGGGCGGTTGGACGCAACCGGCCTATGTAACGCGACTACGATAATCAGTCTATGTCGAGAGACAGAATCAAATTATTGACCCAAATATACGATATTTATGTTATTGATTATAATAAATGTTTATTGCTGTTAATTGCTGAAATAATTATTTATGGTGATTAGAATTACCTTCTCCTAGATCGATTACTATAATTTATATTAATTATTGAAGAAAACTTCTATATTGGTGACCCCGACTGCAGAGCACATGTTCATCGAGTACACACTGATGATTTCATTGCCAAGCACATTTTCGTCGATCCATAACTTTTCGGCAAGTAGCCTTTAAACATTTCAAACATCTTTGCAAGTCTGCAAACACTAAAATTGGTGAACAATTTTCCAAGGACTGCAAGAGAAAAATATCTGTATATTTTTGGAGCAAATTCGTCAGATTTTACCAATCCTCCATACCGCCTCGTGGATCGGAAGTAAGGTTAGAATTTCTAAGTACATAACCTTCTTACTTATTTAAACCACCAACGACGGAATTGGATGGAAAGACGCTTTGTTTTTCACCGGAGCATATAAAAAATCTCCAAGGAATTTTCTATATTTTTTTCTGCTGTGAATATTACCATAATCGACTAGACTCACATTTTAATCATTTCACCGGAAGTCATCATTCGTCATCGCAGATCAGCTCAACAACTACAAATTTCATCATTTGGTAAAGGAAAGATTTTTTTCTATCTTTTCTCACATCATGAATTTTATTGTATTTCTCTTCTTTTTGTTAAATTAATATAAAAAAGCATATTTTCTTGTTTTCTTTCGTGAAACTTTGAATCTGTCTATATTCTCGATAGTTTTGGCGCGCGCATCGTGTATTCGGATTGCTTATGAGTGTGTAAAATATATTATTATCTTTAACATTTTTTTAGCGAAATTAATTGGTTAAATAATCAGTTAATTGGATTAAGATTTAAGTTTGAATTTAGCACGTAGTCGACCCATAGCGATTACAGAATACTATTATTCGACGTGTTTACTGATCGTGATATGTATACAAATTCAAAAGCAAATAATCAATAGCGTGTAAATTATAAACAGTATAATTTTAAAATCAATATTAAATATCTTTTTCTAATTTACGTTATTTTCTAAAATAAAATTATTGTATTTATTATTTATTATTGTCATATATTTTATCGTTAAAAAAATGTCACTCAATGACGAATTCAACGCCTGCGAAACGAATTACGTGTATCACAAGACAACTTGGAACAACTCACTAAATATCGAGTAGATTCATACCGTATTCCGAAAATCCCAAAATTTTTCTTTGATGATCCAACACTATGGTTCCTGAAAGTCGAATCCTCGTTTCGTTCAGCGCGAATCACTTCTAGTAATGCACAAGCCGACATAGTGATGTCTGAATTAGATCCGGAAGTACTACTTTGCGTTCGCGATCTCATGTCGATAAACCCTCAACCTGACAATTTATACACCCAAATGAAAGAGAGAATAATTTCGAATTCCACGGTATCTACCGAAGCTAGATTGAGACAATTAATTAAAGGGGACATAATTACGGACGGTAAACCTTCTCTTATATTAAATCGTTTACGATGTCTTAGTGACAATAAATGCAACGACGAAGTTCTTCGGACCATCTTCTTAGACCACCTACCCGCCAACCATAGGGCGATATTAGCATTGTCTAACGTGGCAACCCTTCAAGAACTTGCGGCATTAGCTGATAAATTAAACGACGTCACGCAATCAAGTTGTTCAAATGTAGCTGCAATTACTCCAAATTCATCTAATCAGGAGGATATCGCTTCCAAGTTAGATCGCGTCATCTCGGAGTTAGCTAAATTGTCACAATCAAGAAATAATGAAAGTCGGTCACGCTCGAGTACCCCATCCCGATCTCAAAAAGAAAAATTTAATTCGCGCGCAAAATCTAAAAACCGTAACGAATCCGAACTATGTTGGTATCATAACAAATTCGCAGAAAAGGCTACCAAATGCGTTTCACCATGCGCATGGTCCGTAAATAGATCGGGAAACTAAATAACCCGCTCTACGTGAAGACCGTAGAACAAAAAAGCGGGATCTCGAAACGTCTTCAAATACGTGATAGAGAGTCGGGATTATCATTCCTTATAGACACGGGTTCGGATATATCATTACTCCCAGCCGAGAAATCAAAAAAGTTGAAGCCATCCGATGTAGTTCTTTACGCAACAAAGGACACTCGTATCCAAACATTTGGAGAGAAGCAAATGCTGCTGAACCTCGGGTTAAACAAGGCGATCACCTGGAATTTTTATTTAACCTCGGTACCATACCCCATTATTGGAGCCGATTTACTGTCATCCTACGGTCTTATCGTCGATTTAAAAAATCAACACTTAATTGATTTAAGTTCTCAGGTCAGAGCAAGAGGCATAGTTAAGGAGGCACCAGTTTTAGGCATTAGTGTGATCGAACCATCTTCGCCCTTTGCGAAAATTCTCTCTGAGTTTCCAGAAATTACTGGTTTACCTCAATATCCTACTAAAACCGGCTGCGATGTATTGCACCACATAGAAACAAAAGGGCCTCCCGTCTTCGAGCGTGCGCGACGTTTAGCTCCCGATAAGTTGGCCTTCGCTAAGGCCGAATTCGAAATACTTCGGAAATTAAAAATTTTGAGACCGTCAAAAGCTTCATGGGCGTCTCCTATTCATATGGTCAAGAAAAAAAACGGTAAATGGAGGATATGTGGTGATTACCGGCGGTTAAATTCGGTTACGGTTCCCGATAGGTACCCACACCTGCATGATTTCTCGTCGAATTTACATGGAACCACAATATTCAGTAAATTGGACCTGCAATCCACATATTATCAGATTCCCTTGGCTCCGGAGGATATACCGAAGACGGCGGTCATCACGCCATTTGGCCTGTATGAATATACAGTGATGACCTTCGGTATCCGAAACACAGGCCAAACCTTTCAACGGTATATCAACCGTGTGCTAGGGGATTTGAAGTTCGTCTTCGCGTATATGGACGATGTCCTTATCGCCTCTCAGAATTTAGAGCAGCACAAGGAACACGTACGCATCGTCTTCCAGAGATTGAAGGAATTTTCGTTACATCTCAACGTCGAAAAATGTATATTTGCAGTCGACGAAATCGATTTTTTAAGTTACAATATTAATCAGTTACGGTATCAGGCCGAGCGCCGAGAAAGTTCGAGCCATTGTTGAATTCCCAAAACCACGCACCATCGT
This sequence comes from Leptopilina myrica (nomen nudum), assembly GCA_032872475.1. Taxonomy (NCBI): domain Eukaryota; kingdom Metazoa; phylum Arthropoda; class Insecta; order Hymenoptera; family Figitidae; genus Leptopilina; species Leptopilina myrica (nomen nudum). Next base: position 18,423,956 of record CM065461.1, read on the forward strand.
CGAATTACGGAGATTTCTGGGGATGGCTAATTTTTATCGACGCAGCCTTCGTCACGCCGCGCAAACCCAATCACCACTCCATCGTTACCTCTTGAATTTTAAGAAAAACGATAAGCGAGAAATGGCTTGGACCACAGAAGCAGAAGCGGCATTCAAAAAAACTAAGAACGACTTAGCCGACGCGACATTATTGGCCCATCCATCCGCCGACGCTCAGACGCGTATCGTCACCGACGCCTCTGATATCGGAATGGGGGAGTCCTAGAGCAATATATTAATGATTACTGGCAACCCCTTGCGTTTTTCTCGCGAAAATTCAGTCAGGCTCAAAGGAATTACAGCGCGTACGATCGCGAGATGACAGCTATATACGAAACGACAAAATATTTCGAGCACTTCTTAGAAGGCCGCAATTTTAAAATTATGACTGATCACAAACCGCTCGTATACGCTTTTATGCAACGATCAGCAAAATCGTCACCGAGACAACAACGACAGTTGTCATACATTTCACAATTCACAACAGAAATTGAATACGTGCGCGGCGACGACAACGTTGTCGCAGACTCCCTTTCGCGAGTAGAAGCACTTCGGTTGACCACCGAGTTTGATTTAGTTGAATTGGCGAAGGCGCAATCAAAAGACGAAGAACTAAAACGTATTATCGAGGAAAATAGTACATCTTTAAAAATCACTAAATTACAATGGGGACCAGAGCACGTTTCTATTTCTTCCGATCAATCTGGGGAAACATTGAGACCTTATATTCCTGAACAATTGCGCGAAAGAGTTTTCAATATGTTTCACAGCTTAGCACATCCCAGTGCTAGGGTAACAGACCGCATCATCCGTAAACGGTACGTTTGGCCTAGCATGCATAAAGACATTAGCACCTGGTGTAAAAAGTGTCTCGATTGTCAACAATCAAAAATCTCGCGACACACAATATTGAATCCATCAAGTTTTGTAGCCCCGGAAGCCCGGTTTCAACACGTCCACATGGACATCGTTGGACCACTTCGGATCCGCCACGGGTTCCGTTACTTACTGACCATGATTGATCGTTTCTCACGCTGGCCGGAAGCCGTGCCGTTGAAAGACATCGAGGCCTCCATCGTGTGTCGAGCATTCGTAGACTCCTGCATTACACGATTTGGGGTTCCGATCACGTTAACTACTGATCAGGGTAGTAAATTTGAGGCGAGGTTATTTAAAGCGTTATTACAATTGATTGGATGCAAACGCATCAGAACCACACCGTATCACCCGGCTGCTAACGGCCTTGTAGAGCGATGGCATCGGTCGTTGAAAACTGCGATTATGTGTCACGCACTCCATGATTGGACTCAAATATTATCCACCGTACTATTGGGGTTGAGAACTAATATTAAGGACTCGGGTTTTTCACCAGCGGAAAACATGTATGGTACCACCTTGACTATTCCCGGCGAATTCGTTTTGCAGGACGATTTTAAACCAAATCCTCAAATTTTTGTCGAAGAATTTCGTGAGATCATGCAAAAAGTGAAACCAGTACCAGTTTCGCACCGACACCAGCGAAAGATATTTTGGCACAAGAATCTTTATGATTGTTCACATGTTTTTTTGCGTATATGCTCAGTAAAACCTCCTCTCGAACGCCCCTACTCTGGACCTCACAAGGTCATTTCTCGACCAAGTGATCGTGTGTTCGAAATTGACGTAAATGGTGTAAAGAAACCTGCTTAAAACCTGCTTACTTTGCCAATGACGAAGTACCAAGAGTTCAAATTTCGAACGCAGTTGAAACGACAAGTAAAAATGTTAATAAAAGTAATCTCAGCGAGCCTAAAAATCAATTATTAGATCAATCAGACCTGAATGTTCCTCATTTTAATAAAGAATCGCTCCCTAAATTAAAAACTTATGAGCGTAAAAAACAAGTTAAAATTTGCAACAAAATATCAGTAATTCCATAATTTCATATACAATATGTATTCAACGTTTTTAGGAAATTTAATTTCATAGAAAGAGAATGCAATAAGTAAAATTATCGAATGAACGTTATATTATTTTTGTTGTATGAAATGTAATATCATATTTCGAAAAAGAGAGATGATTGCGGTATAAATCGCAATCACACTTGTGGGAAAGACATTTATTCGCGAAGATGTCAATCTTTAATATACAAGGTAACTCACTATTTAGCGATTAATATGCTATTTATAAGATTTCACGAATATTCACAAAATTTATACCCTTTTTTTAGGAATTCAATTTTAGTAATTTATTGTAAGCTCGCGTAGCAATTTTAGTAAACGAATTAACTTAAAATTAAAATAAACGACGAAAAATTTGAGTAATCATTAATTTAAAAAAAACGAACGTTATGTAAAATAAATATACTCATCTCCACCCGTTAATGACTGATACTTATTAAGATAAAACTCGGACTGTGATAAAAACAAATATAATGTAAGAATATAAAAATGTTATCTAATCACTCATAAATAAATAATCATTTTTTTAGGATTCGTTAAACACTCGAGGGGGAGTATGTGTGGCGATTTGTATGTCTCTCTAGGTATGAATGTGCGATCTGAGTACCCCTCCTTGACGAAGGAGGGGAAATGATTGGGGCGGTTGGACGCAACCGGCCTATGTAACGCGACTACGATAATCAGTCTAAGTCGAGAGACAGAATCAAATTATTGACCCAAATATACGATATTTATGTTTTGATTATAATAAATGTTTATTGCTGTTAATTGCTGAAATAATTATTTATGGTGATTAGAAGTACCTTCTCCTGGATCGATTACTATAATTTATATTAATTATTGAGTAAAACTTCTATATTGTCAATGCTTTCTTGGTACGGTCTGCGCGTGCGCGGAGAGCAATCGTCTGACATCGCGAAAAATGTAAGTGTTTCACTATATCAACCGCACGGTCGATGAAGAAGTTTTTACTCTTTCTCCTTCCAATTTCATGGAGGAAAAGGAAAAATTTCCCTTTCCACATGTTGAAGGTCCAATCGCTGATATGTGACTTCTTCATCGTCAGTGCTGTTGATATACTCAAACAGGTTATTTTTCGCGACGCGTCAAAAATGCTATTTTATAAGTCATTTGAATTAGTTGTTTTACTAATTGATGTTTATTGAACACACTCAAAAATTATTTTTTTGGAAACTTTGACACTCTTATTTATCATTTTTGTAAAAAAAAGTGTTCTAATATTAATTTTTGTGAGAGAAAAAGATGTATAAAAAAGGTGATGTTAGTGCTTGGTTTGTTTACATTTTGCAACTTGGACATGCCCTTAAATAGAAATATTAATTGGAAATTAATTGAAATTAATAATAATTTTTTCGTTTTTTTTTAATTTTTCGAAAACAATTTTTATACTTACGTCTTAGATATAGAATAGTATTCTTTGCAAAATTATGCTAAAATGTGACTTAATAACATGTAAAACTCAATTCAGGGACTGGATGCTATAACATGTTACGCGCCATTTACTTAACATGGCGCGTAACACATTATAGCATCCAGTCCCACAATTATAGAGCGTTTAAAAGCAATACATTACAAAATGTAAAATTTTAAAAATTTCGATTTTTTGAAAACATTTTTATATTTATATCTAAGTTATAGGACACAATTTTGGAAAAATTATGCTAAAATTTGACCAAATAACATGTAACAATCAATTATAGATCATTTAAAAGCAATTCATTAAAAAATATAAAATTTTAAAAATTTCGATTTAAAAACATTTTTGAAAACATTTTTATACTTACATCTTGGTTATAAGACATTATTTTAGCAAAATTATTCTGAAATATGACTAAATAACTTATACTCAGTTATGGAAAGTTTAAATTACGGCCCTGGCCGCTTGCTGTTGCCTCGTGTTTCGCCTCGTCCGGTGACTTTTCTGTTTTTTTAGTTATTTATTGTTTTGTTAATTACTTCTTACGCACCTAGGCAAGCAATTAAGGTTTATTAATCATTCTAACTTATTTTATACACATTGTTTTGATTTTTTTGTGCGACTTTGAGACTTTTTCTCTTCCTAACCTATCTTTATCGTTAAAAGATGGCGGAGAAAGATATTGTATAAAGATTATATGGTCAAAATTTTTATTTTTATTATCAACAGCTCTATCAACTAAATTACCAATTATAGCAATTTTTTGTTGTATAGGATGACAAGATAAGAAATTTAGAAATCTCCCTGTTAAAAATTCCTTAGAAGGATCTTATACAGGATACTGTTTCAGGAATATTCGTAAGATCCTTTGCAAGTTCGTATATAGGAACGCAGTAGCGTTCTTATGTACCCAGGTTCTCTAGTGAAACTTAATAAGATTGAGCGTGTTATCCTTTGTAACCAAACAAACAAACAGAGAGTCCTGGACAGTTTCCTTTGTAAAATCATTTGTAAGATCTTGCATTAACAGTCTGGAAGTAAAAAACTCAGGATCCTCAAAGGATCCGCTCGGGATCCTGTGCAGGTTTCGATTCAGGAACTTTAGCTATTAAATGTTCCTGCATGGGTACTGTACATGAACACTTGCAGGATCATGTACAGGAAACTTTTTAATTTTTTAAATGTTAAGTTTAAAAAATTTTTTATGTTAAGCAACATTTGACAGACATAAACTTCATATTTTAATATGTTAGGCCCGTATAACAATGTTGGACAGAAAAATGGTTTGCGCATTCGAGAAACGCATAGAAAACTACTGCGCAGGAGTTAAAAAAATATAAATAAATTAATTGATGAAACCGTGTAGGATCTTTTACGGGTCACTTACAGGATCCTTTACACTTAAGTACCTGCAGTTTACAAAACTGCAAAGGTTCCTGTACAGCAACCTTTACAAAGTTTGCTATACATGATCCTGCAAGTGTTCCGGTATAAAAATCTTTACAGGAACCATTAATAGCTAAAGTTCCTGCATCGGAACCTGCACAGGATCCTATACGGGGATTTTAAGCTAAGTTTTTTACTTACAGATTGTTAATGCAAGATCTTACAAATGATTTTACGGGTGTACTTCCGAAAAGCGCATACCTCCGATTTCAATGAAAGTTGGTATACTTACGTAATTTTGTGCCCTGATTACGAAAATCATAGTGAAAATTGGCGCAAATAAGTTTATCATGATGAAAACCATAAATAATACCATAAAAATGTGGTTTTTTGCATTTAACTCCTAAAAAACACAAAATTTGAAAAAGTATTCTAAACAAAAGATGTAGATCTTAACGAAACACATCTTTTTTGCACAGTACATTTTTGTCCTATTGTAATTAGTTCTTGAGAAAATCATAAAAAACCATAAAATACCATAAAATTGCCTAGATTACGAATTAATGATAAAACAGAATTATTCTTAAAGAAAAACAGTAACATTTATGTAATTCAGGGTGCTGATCAAGAAAATCACATTGAACATTTTCGAAAATTAAAATTTTATAATAAATACCATAAAAAACACCATAAAAATAATTGTTATGCATTTAACTCCTAAAAAATACAGAATTTTCGCTGTTTTGTAATAGAACGGGGTTCAAATTGACATACTAACGCAGACTTGACACATTGAACATTTTCGAAAATTAAAATTTTATAATAAATACCATAAAAAACACCATAAAAATAATTGTTATGCATTTAACTCCTAAAAAATACAGAATTTTCGCTGTTTTGTAATAGAACGGGGTTCAAATTGACATACTAACGCAGACTTGACCTTGACCTTGACCTTGACGCTTGGCCACGGGGGTGGCAAGCGAATCCCGCCACCCCCGTGTTCTCTCGCTATTCTGTAATAGAACGGGGGTCAAATGCACATTTCTAGTTGGTACTAGAAGGTAACCAATCCAAACCTGAGCTCCCAGCACCGTCCTATAAGAAAGTTTTTTTTTAAAGTGCCTAGTGGAGAAGAAACCACAGAGGCGTTCTCTCTCTGTTCTGTAATAGAGCGGGGGTTAAATGCACATTTCTAGTTTGTACTAGAAGGTAACCAACCCAGACTCGAGTCCCCTGCAACGGCTACTACCGAATGAAACAGTTAATTAAGGAGTTGGATTCTTAAACCGTCGCTTAGATCAGAGAGCAAGCGCTAATACCAGTCAGGTGGCAGTGAGTGGCCCAGAGGCGTTAAATATATTTATAATTATTTTTCTCGAGAACTAATCACAATTGGATAAAAACGTATTGTACAAAAAAGATGTGTTTCGTTAAGACCTACATCTTTTGTTAAGAATACTTTTTCAAATTTTGTGTTTTTTAGAAGTTAAATGTAAAAAACCACATTTTTATGGTATTTTTTATGGTTTTCACCATGATAAACTTATTTGCGCCAATTTTCAATATGATTTTGTAATCAGGGCACAAAATTACGTAAGTATACCAACTTTCATTGAAATCGGAGGTATGCGCTTTTCGGAAGTTTATCCTTAAGTTTCACTAGAGAACCTGGGTACATAAGAACGCTACTGCGTTCTTACGTACGAACTTGCAATGGATCTTACGAATATTCCTGGAATAGGATCCTATATAAGATCCTCCGCAGGTATTTTTAACAGGGCTGCCTTAGAAAGTAGGTTTTTGATATAAGTTCGTAATAAGTTCTTCTGTACTACTTTTAATTAACATAACATCCATAAAATTTATTCTATTATTTCCAAGATCAATTGTAAATTTAAGAAATTCATTATAGCCATTGAAAGAATCCATCAAAGACTGAAGTTTATTGGTAGGAAGACATATTACAGTATCATCTACATACCTATAATAAAACAAAGTATCAAAATCATGACTCATAAAAATATTATGTTCCAAATCTGTAAAAACCATTTCAGCCAAAATTTGTTAAATTATTATAGAACCTATTGGTGTTCCATTTAATAGTTTATAAATTTTTTTATTAAATTTGAAATAAATTGAACTCATTAAAAATTCAACACCCTTAATGAACTCTTCATAACTAAAACCAGCAGACTTCTCAATTTCCAACCATCTAGCTTTTATACTATCACGTACACCCCTCGGGGTAATCCCGATCACATGATTTTTTTAAGAATTTAAGGTAATTCCGCTCACCCCTCGGGGTAAACCCGATCACTTGATTTTTTTTAAGAATTTAAGGTAATCCCGACAGTTTTATTTTGTACATTTTAAATTTCTCCTTATTTCCGTCTTCAGTATGAATTATTAATGATAAATTATGAGTTCTATAAACAATAAGTATTGGTTTATTAAATAGTAAGTATAGGTTTGACGAATTGCAACTGTGAATTTAAATAATATTTTATTAAGAGAAAATTAAAATGTAGATACATTTCTGGATGTAACAAGTTATAGATTTTATAATTGATGAAATATAACAAATGAAATTTTAAATTTTAAAATAAACAATGATAAAACGTGAACTGAACGAAGACACCAAACTAGATTTATGTCTTTTTTTAGTCGAAAAAGACAGGGACAAATTTTGATTATTTGTTTGCGTTGTTTGTTATAACCGTTATAACCTAATAATCACTAATAATGACAAGAAATATTGATAGTTCGGCGCCATCTATTAAAAAAAATCGCCATAAATCGCGAAATGCGGGACATTCAAAATGTTAAATATTCAACTAATTACCCAATAATTAAATAACATTGTTAGGAAATGAATATTATTTATCTTTTAATAAATATTTTTAATATTGAAAATTTTAAGATCGCCAAAAAACCGCAAATACTGTTAATACTGATTCGGCTTCCTACACAAATTTAATAAGTGAGCGGCTTTACCCCGACTTCATGTGAGCGACTGTACCCCGAATGTGTTTCTCACATTTCAGAATAAATTTAAATAAATCTTTTTGAAATCAAACAAAACTACATATATATTTCGAAAAAGGACATCCAATAGCATCAAAAAAAATTTGTCGAACAAATTAAGTCTCAAAAATAATAATCGAAAAACTTAAAAATCCGAAGATCATTTTTTTTCTTTTTTGCACTTCTAAAAACAATTGACCGTCTCTGATTCTATGACGAATTCATGAAACTAAACGAAAGTTCGTTAACATTAGTTGTATGTTAAGTACTATTCACAGTACAAATATCTCCATCTTAAGTTGAGTTTATAGCGTCAAATTGCTAGTGAGCGGGTTCACCCTGTGCGCGGGTTTACCCCAGTCAGCCCTACCTTATATAACTCCAGGGAGTAAAGGCCAACGCAGAATAGATTCGCGAAGATCGTTCGCGAACGAGACGCATGAGATAGAAAAGGACACAAATATATTGCTGTCCTTTTCTAACCCATGCTTTGCGTTCGCGAACGACGTTCGCGAAGCAGTTGTGCTTAGGCCTTTAGACTAAGGAGACTGAACTGACTGTGTGAAGTCTCTCAGAAATGAAACCTTTTTCTGTAGGGGAACTATACCCGCAGAATGGAGGTGAATGGTAACATAACAACTTTAAAAATACAATAGAGCGTCTCTAATTGCAAGGTCCTATAATTTCAACTTTCCCCTATTCTGGCTCCCCACCATTCAGCCGAGTCGTGACGTCGGCAAACAGTTTTAAATGGCGGACCGGACGAACCGGCATATGTATTTTGTAAATATAACCTATAAGTATAGTTTGAAAATGTGCATTACTTTTCGTAAAAAGCATAAATTCCTTCCTCTTGCTGATAAAATTAATATTATTAAAGCCGTGAAAAGTGGTAAAAAATGACTGCGGTTGCTAATAAAAATCGCATCTCCCTTTCCACAGTCAGCAAAATAATAAAAAACAAAAAAAAATTTTTAAGTTTTTAGTGGAGAAAATAAAAAAAGTTTTATCTAGGAATAAAGATAGATATTTTATAAAATAGGAAAGTAAAAATACTCTCCATGTGATACTTAGTAATATAAATAGAGATCTTATTATTAATAAAAAAACTTAATTTACCCAATTTTAAATTAAGTTAAAAGACTGAAGAAACATTAACAGTAATTATAAGAACTATGAAAAGGTAAAAAGACTTCTGAAAAAGACTGGATTATTATTAACTAATCAATGTATCAATGTATTATTAAAGATTCACAAAAATAATTTAGGAATTAAAATGATAAAAAGCTATAATTATTTATGCATAAATATAATGTAAGATAATCCTTTAAAATTGAATGATCCTTTAAAGCTTTTCTAACAAATATAATATAAAAAACAAAAGTATAATAAATATATATAATTTCAGTATAAGTCTATAAAGCATTTGATTTAATTAAATTTATTTAACCTTAATTATTGCTTCATATTAATTCAATTTTCATTTCAAATTCTATTTTATTAAATTTTATTTAAACATATATTTTCTTTAACTTCAAACTAATTTGAACTATCCCGCGTGTTACGTCATGCGCAGAAACCTACTGCGCAACAATTTCCCCTATCGCGCAAAAAGTGTATAATTTCAATCCCCCAAAAATGTTGAAATTATAGACGCTCTACTGTAGTTGAATGCGAAACAATGCGAAAGAAAGTGGCGATTATTTGAAGCTAGGGATGGGTAAGTCTCTTAAAGAATCGATTCTCGATTCCTACGATTCTGAAAAAATTTTCGATTCTAAGAATCGGAAAATCGAAAGCAAGAATCGATTCCGATTTTTTAAAAATGTTGATATATTAAAATTCGAAAATTGTTTTAAATGGAATTTTTTAATTTACAGGTATTTTTTACATGTAAATGTAACAATAATTTAATTAATTAAAAATTAAATGCTATTAAAAAATTCTTTATCAGTGAAATTTTTAGCTTTTTCAAGTTTGAAATTCAATATAGAATAAGAATAACAGCTGATTTGCATGTTTTCCTGTTAATTTGTTTAATATTATTAATAATATTGGTTAATTAATTCTTTATATAATAAAAAGGATAAAAATGTGCTGCAAAGAGAAATGAAAAGAGATAAAAGTACATAGGTATAAAAAGAGATAGAAATGTGGAGATAGAAAGGTATAATATTTCGGGTATGCAAAGTGGCTATTTCAAAGGGATAGAAAAAACTTTATCTCTTTCTATCTCCAAAATTATATCTCTTTCTATCATTTTACTTCCATGTCTAATTACGCAATCTCTTAACCATGCCATATAACAGTTATCTCCCTATCGATAATCAGCTTGGTAAATTCCTCCGGTAGATAATTTTCAACTTATATCAAACAGACGCATTCAGTCAATCCAATCCTCCCCCCTCCATCGAAACAAGAAGGGGGCGAGGAACTCACTTATTAGTCGACCACATGCGATCATTTTTGAACTTTCGGAAATGAATTTCTGAAAGTTGAAAAACTGAACTTCGCATGTCATCTTTTGATCTCTCGCTTGTCTTAAAATGTGGTACAAAATCGGGATACCGCCCTCATCGATGACAAAACCGTTTTTGTCCAAATATAAAAATGTTTCCGGTGCCAAATTTCCACAATTTATTGATTGCATTAAATTAATTTCGTTTTTAGTATAAGGTAGTGAAATATTGGGATTGACGTTGTTTCTCATTGACCTGGAGATGTGGTCTCTGATGAGGCCAATGATAAACACATCAATCCTGGGAATATTTGCCATATTGTATAATTTTTGATTCGTGAAGTGTCTTTCGAAATCTGTCTTCGCGTCTCTGAATAGTTTCAGGCAAGTGCGGAGACAGTTTCTCTTAAAGATTCGGATTTTCTCCATGTATGAGGGCGATATCCCGAACCATATTTGGCATCCATATGTTAGTATGGGCCTGATTAATAAAAGATAACAAATCACCTATACCCTCGCATTCAATTTACTCGAAAGAAATATGTTTTTATGATAGAAAAATGCATTTCTGGCTTTCTCTAGCGTTATTTCAATATGCTGATTGAATTTAATTCTATTGTCAATGTCAACCCCCAGGTATTTCACTAATGTAGCGTGGGGGATTGCAATTCCTGATTCATTTTCCGCGGAAATGTGGAATTCGCCCACCTCTCCCTATTTCCACGTATTAAAAAAATTAATTTTTTTGAGGAACGCGTCCTGCAATTCGATTTTTGCATTATTAATATTTTTGTTTATGCAGTAGATTACTAGATCGTTCGCAAACCCGATGCCCCTCAGCCGGGGGGTGGAGTTTATGCCGTACATGTTCAGCACATCACTCAGGAATATGTTGAATAATAACGGCGAACTTACAGCCCCCTGCTGAAGGCTATCTTTTAGACAATAAATTTTGATTTTAATTTTATGGTTTATGGCTACGAACATTTTTTTGCGAATTAGCATATTCCATAAAATTTTTAGCATTTAGTCCGGAATACCTTTTTTATTAATCGAAACAGGATGCCTTCTATCCACGCCGAGTCAAAGACCTTCTCCAGGTAAATTAGGCATGCAGCCAAAATTTCATTTTTGTTTAAACTATTGGCTATGTCTGAAGTAAATTTCGTCACGGCGTGGATAGTCGACGTCCTGTATCTAAAGCCAAATTGTTCGTACAGTAATAAATGATTTTCTTCTATGTGTTACTTAAATGATTTTGTAATTAGTATTTCAAATAGTTTGCCCGTATTAGGCAATAGACTAATCGGGCGATAGCTATTTACTTTACTTGGATCTTTATTTTTTTTAGTATGAGGACGACTTTAGCCAATTTCCAGTCATCCGGAAAGTAACCATTATACAATAAATTATTAAAAATTATTAGATGATATAATATAAAGTTGGAGGACATGTTTTTTAGAGCCATTGTTGGAATATTGTCCACCCCTGTCGATTTTTTGTTGTTTAATTTAGATATTATTTTACTTAGGGAACTGTAGTTATAAAAGAATGTTGTGTTAGGTTCAAATTTAGGAGCTATTGCTTTCTTTTTATTTGTGAATTTAATTAGAGAGTTAGGTTGTTTATCATTAATTTTACTTCTGGTTTTGAAATCAGTTATTGTCCTCATGACTATCTGTTCAAGACGGGGATTACTTAAACAGGGTGGCCACCCAACCGGGAGAACCGGGAGAACCGGGAAAAACCCGGGAGAAAAATCAATCGGGAGAAAACCGGGAAAAAGCCGGGACAGAAATTTTAATCGGGAAAAAACCGGGACTAAAATTTTACATTTAAAGATTTCAGAAAATTAAAGTTAAAGGAAAAAGTTTTACTCAATAAAATTTTCTGATAAGTTTGTTTACAGATTTCATTCAAATTTTTCATAAAACATCAATAACTTCTTTTTTAAATAAATATTTAATTATTATTTTTCCATAAGAATTAAAATTCATCAAAAGATTCAAATTCAAACATTTTGAAATTCAACTTCTTATAAAAAATTGTTATAAAACATGAAGAAATCGATGTCTTCATGTTTTATACTAATTAAAGATGACCGAGTGATAAAATGATTATTTTATATTATAAGATTTTATAAAAAAATATTAGAAAATAATTAAATTTCTAGAATAATTTTTTTTATTTATAAAGATAATTAAAATTCTTTGCAAATAATTAAATTTCAGAGAAGAATTTTATTATTTATAATGATAATTGAAATTTTGAACAGATTTGTTTTCAAAATGTTTAAAAGTAATTGAATTTTGAAGAAGAATTTTGATATTTACAAAGATAATTGAAATTTTAAAAATTTTAAAAAAGTTTTGAAAATAATTGAATTTCTGCGAAGTATGTTATCTGAACTTTTGAAAATAATTAAATTTCCATGATAAAATTTCTTATTTTTTGAAGATAATGATAATTTGACGAGAACTTAAAAAAAATTTGAAAACAATTGAAATTCTGCGGGGTATTTTATTACTTTTGAAAATAATTGAATTTCCATGATGAATTTTATTATTTATAAAGATAATTCAAATTATGACAGGCATTTTATTGAATTTTTTTAAATATTCGAATTTTGGAAAAGAATTTTATTATTTATAAAAATAATTGAAATTTTGAACAGATTTAAAAAAAATGTTAAAAATACCTAATTAAAATTTTGCCATGCATTAATTTTATTAAATTTTAATAAATATTATTACAGATTGTTTGATGTTAAAGTATATGTGTTGGCGAGAAATGTGATTTTTTTACAATTTTGTGTTTCCTTTTCGGCGTTTTTTTCCTAAAATTTCATTCGACTTTTTCCAACTTTTTCGGAAATTTGATGCTACTTTTCGTGACTTTTGTTGTGAATTTATGCGACTAAAGATACTTTTTTTAGTCTTAGAGATGATCCGAGCCCTGTTTTTAGTGTTTTTAGCCGAATTTATATCATTTACAACTACATATTACATAAAGGTAATGTTCTGCTCACAGTAAAATTATAATTAAAAACCGGGAGAAACAGCTCAATTTCACCGGGAGGACCGGGAGAAAACCGGGAGACGAAAAATTTAAAAATAGTGGCCACCCTGTTAAAATACATTCTTTGTTATTGATATCTGACAAATATTTTTTGTCCTACCTGCACGGAAAGAAAGTCATTTCGGGCACTTAAGGCGGGCCCAAAGTAGCACATTCTGCCTGAGAGTATGGGAAGCGGGCAGAAAATACTTTACCACCCGCTTGTGTGACGTCAGCGGGCGGTAAAGTATTTTCCGCCCGCTCTGAAAGTATTTTACGTCCGCATATTAATTCTTTGCTTTTTTTTAGATAAATTAATAAAAATAAAGCTTTTTGCTAAAAATCAAAAATAATATAACCAGAGACCGTCTCCAAAGTTTAGTTTCGTTTCAGTTTCTGAGTCGACACGAAACTAAATTGACAAACTGAATTTAGTTTCGAGTCGACCCAAAATCAAACTAACTAAATTATCACGTCCTGGCACTTTTTCAGGAGACTTGTCATCCTGACACCTAGACAGCCTGCACTAGGTAAATCACTAGGTGTTACTAGGTTTATCATTATAGACTTCAAAGAGTCAACATTTATATAGAGTTTAATTTTTAACTAAAATGAGCGTTTAATCGTGCGTGCCCTCAATGACATACTTTCCCTGCAGTTTGGACAAAAAATTATGTTTGCAGTATGGGCGCAAAGGTGATTACGACTCCGGCGAGATTTCGGGACCTCGCCATCGTCGCAATCACATATTTTGCGCCCTTGTTACAAAAATAACTATTGCCAAGACATTGACCTTGTCTTGCGGGTCAGAAATTATTGTGATATCGTTTGAACTATGCCATTTATCCATATTTGTTGTTAATTTTTGTTGTTGGTGTTTATTGTTAAGTTTGGAATTTCCGTTTTATAATTGTTTTTGAAGACCGCTTTAGTTTGGGAATTTGTGAGATTTTATTATAGATATTCTATTAATCCAGTAATTATTTACGTTTGTATTAAAAATTTTGTTTAGTTTATTTCTAATTATTTCTAGAGCCTTTTTAAGAGATGGCAATAATTCCATTGTATATGAGTTTTTTATTTAACTTATGTATTTCCGTTAATATTCTTGCTTTTAATACTTGTAAAGTTTTTATTTCTTCATTTATGTATCTGTTTATGAAATCATAATTTTTTGTGTTTGGGGGTCACTTTATGTAATTCATTGGTTAAATTAGTTTTTATTATTTTTATAAAATTGTTTATTTTATTATTCAATAAATTTTTATTATTGGGTATATTTAAATTTATTTTTTCTAATTTTTTTAAAAATTTGTTCCAGTTAGTTTTGTTGTAATTATAATTATTTATTTGGGGTTGGGTGAATAGAAATTCATATAGGTTTTCTATTTTTATTTTTAGTAGTAAATCTTTATGGTCACTATCATAGGGAGAGACTTTACATTTATAATTATTTGAATTTGTTATTTTCACTCTGGCATCATGTAAAACTAGGTCCAAGAAAGAGTTTCCTGCGGGGTAGGATGCTACTTCCGGCCCCATGAGGGTGGTTCTAAATTTGATTCGGTTTTCTCTATACCATTCAGCAAGTGCTGTCCCCCTTAGATTTGAATTAACATCTCCCCAGTTTACATGTTTTGCATTTTAGTCTCCCGCCAATAAATAATAATTATTGTTTATAGTATCTGATAAACATTTCATGTAATTCTGTAGTGAAGCTCGTTCGCACATCTCCTGGCGAATAAACATTTAATATGAAGAGATTATCAATGTTATTTAATTTTATTTGTATTATAATCGACTCTAATTTTTTCAAATTATTTTGACCCCGTAAAGTTATATTTTCAAAATTCAAAATTGATTTTTTTACAAATTATAATGGGCGTTGCTCCACCTTTTCCTGTGAGTCTATCATTTCTTATTATATTGAATTTATTTAACGAAATTTTGTGTCTATTTTTTAATTTAGTTTCGTATACCAAGGCGATGTCGATTTGGAGCTTCTCTAGTGCGTGAAGTAGGTTATATCTACGCATGTTGGATACCATGGAGTTCACATTGATGCTTATAATGCTTAGGTTGCTAAACTTGAAAATTTTTTTTAGGTTTGGATTTGCAAAATTAGCATTATCCATTGTTATTTCCCTCGGCTAGTTTGGAATATAAAAACTCTATTTTATGTGCCTTTTGCTGCACCGCGTCCCTCACCTAATTTAATTGAATTTTTAGGGAAGATTTTTTTCGGCTCATGAAGGAAGTTAAAATACTTTCAAGGCCACTATCTAATATTTCACCATTAGGTGACGGATTATTTTTCGATTTTATTTTAATCACTAGCTGTCGGACCCGTCTTCGACGGATTTTAGTTTCTGCTAATATATTTGATAGGGTGTCTACCCACCGGGAATAAAGTTTTACTGGGGAAAACTAATAATTAGTAACCATTAACTATTTCGTTAGGAAAATATTACAATTTGAATCGGTGACAGATTTTTTTGTATCAAATTTGTTATTCAGGAACAGTATGTGTCAACTTTTATTAATTTATGTGTTTGTAGTACTGCAATTAATGTATTAAAATTTAATCCTAAATTTACACCAGCATTTGGAGTCAAAGTAGAGTCTAATTATAAATAATTGTGTCGCAATTAGACCCTACGTTACGATTGTTAAAACCTAAATAAAATCTATATGGGCAATTCCACGTGAGATTTTGGTTACCTCTTAAAATCGGCCAAAAATATTTTTTTTCTATTCTGCACAGTAGGCCAGAACACCTTGATTCCTGGCCAATAGTCGACTTTTTGAACTTTATCTTTTGTTAAAGTAGTTTATGATATTCTAATTAGTGATAGTTCTGGCATCTTTTTCATTAATCGGCCAAAAATATTTTTTTTCTATTCTGATTCTGTATCGAAAAAAACAGATACGTATTTTTTATTTTTGTTTAATTGTCAAAATTTCCGAGTTATGAATTTTCGAAATTTTGCACTTTTAATCGTAGACCTATATTCAGTAGCTTATAAGTCCGAAAATATTGAGTTTAGAAAAACGTTGTCAAAGAACGAAAGTTTTAGTTTTCTTTCGACTTTTAGAAAGTGAAAACAAAATTTTTTTTTTCATTTTTTATTTAAAAAATAAAAAAAATTTTTAAACAAATTAATTTTTTTTAACTTTGGGTATGATAAATTTTTAATTTTCTTTTTTCAAAACATACCAATTCACTATTAAAAACTGTCTATACCCTAAAAATTTACTAATAATCAAAATCCAATAAAATTTGTAGGGTCTAGACAATTTTTAATAGTAAATTGTAAAAAAATCCCATTGCGCGGCGGGCGAGCGACCTGCACGGGCAGCTTAATTATTTTTTTAACCCATTAAACTTGTCAGGCCAATTCTGAAACTTTTTGCAAAACCTTCTTATCATTTACAGGTATGTTTTGAAAAAAGAAAATTAAAAATTTATCATACCTAAAGTTAAAAAAAATTAATTTGTTTATACAATTTTTTTATTTTTTTAATAAAAAATGAAAACAAAACTTTTTTGTTTTAATTTTCTAAAAGTCGAAAGAAAAGTAAAACTTTCGATCTTTGACAACTTTTTTCTAAACTCAATATTTTCGGACTTATAAGCTACTGAATATAGGTCTACGATGAAAAGTGCAAAATTTCGAAAATTCATAACTCGGAAATTTTGACAATTAAACAAAAATAAAAAATACGTATCTGTTTTTTTCGATACAGAATAGAAAAAAAATATTTTTGGCCGATTGCTCAAAAGATTTTTAGAAGTTTAATCAAAAAGTAAAATAACGTTACTGTTTACTATGTAAGCTTTACCCAGTAACATAATAATAGTATCGTATCACAGGTGACTGACAATTCTAGACATCCTGCAATATCGTTTTGTTCATAAAATATTTATTATCATCAAATCAATTTATAAATTTAAAAGCGAATTTGAGAAGGCACATTTTTGACGTTAGTAATGATGAAAATAACAATTAAAATTAAAATATTTAAAGTCTAACGCCCTTGATTTGTTTTCTATTGTTAATTTAGTTTTAATTAGTATTATGTTATTTGTTAAGTAAAAAATTGTGGGTCAGAATTTCCCAAGCGGATCACTTAAAACAAAATTTTTTATTTTTTAACCAAAATATTTTTTTTGTACTCTTACTATGGTCGAAAAGAATCCCTGAAAATATTAACTTAAAAAAAAATTTTGTAACAGTTATTAACAATTAAAGTTTTTAGTAGTGCTAAATTAAAAATTTTTTTCTCGAGTTCTAATTAACGGATTTCAAAATTAAAATAATGGTTTTTTTCGTCTTGAATAGCAGTATTTGAATATATTTTGTGTTTTTAAATTTTTTTATTTTTTATAATTTTTTATATTATTTGTTTATAAAATGTTAATAAACAAATATGTTCTTCACCACTTAGCAAAAAAATAAAAATTCTATTATATCCCATAAATGTCTCCTATTCTAAAGCCGTTTTTAAAAAAAATGAGTCTCAAGTAGAAAAAAAGTTATTTATTAAAAACTGCAGCTGTGTAAGGCGTTACATGACGTTAAACTTGCGCCGTGTGGCGCAAGCATGGCCGTATACATCTCTGTGCACTGTTTAACCCTACATATTTGCACAAATTTTAATGGTAATATCTACTTAACAGTATCAGAAAAAAAACTACAAAATTTCTTATTTTTAAAAAAATTATAAGCAATTAATGATTTATTTACTTTACATTCTCGAATAGTTTATTACGCCAGTTATATTTTACACAATAAATAAAACATTTTGAAATAGAAAATATTTGACCCATTCTTATTATAATCTTTGGCTTAAGTTATTTTACTATTAAATAATATAATGTAATTAATTAATATCATATTTATTAATAGTACATGTTTTTATTTATTTTATTTTTCACCATGTACCGAACGGGGCAATCATGGATAAATTCTCATTGCTCGTAACTATTTAACTCTAATTATTGGTATAATTAGGAAATTTTTTTTTTGAATGCAACATAATAACAATAATTATTAATAAAAAAAATTAAAAAAAATATATGTATATATATATATATATATATATGAATTTCGTTTAACATATTAAGATTAGTTTAACATAAAATTTTATTTCCATATAATAAACTAAGTAAAGAAAATGTGAAGTAAATAAATCATTAATTGCTTATAATTTTTTTAAAAATAAGAAATTTTGTAGTTTTTTTTCTGATACTGTTAAGTAGATATTACCATTAAAATTTGTGCAAATATGTAGGGTTAAACAGTGCACAGAGATGTATACGGCCATGCTTGCGCCACACGGCGCAAGTTTAACGTCATGTAACGCCTTACACAGCTGCAGTTTTTAATAAATAACTTTTTTTCTACTTGAGACTCATTTTTTTTAAAAACGGCTTTAGAATAGGAGACATTTATGGGATATAATAGAATTTTTATTTTTTTGCTAAGTGGTGAAGAACATATTTGTTTATTAACATTTTATAAACAAATAATATAAAAAATTATAAAAAATAAAAAAATTTAAAAAAACACAAAATATATTCAAATACTGCTATTCAAGACGAAAAAAACCATTATTTTAATTTTGAAATCCGTTAATTAGAACTCGAGAAAAAAAGTTTTCAATTTAGCACTAGTAAAAACTTTAATTTTTAAAAATCATTTACAAAAATTTTTTTTAAGTTAATATTTTCAGGGATTTTTCTCGACCATATTAAGAGTAAAAAAAAATATTTTGGTTAAAAAAGAAAAATTTTGTTTTAAGTGATCCGCTTGGGAAATTCTGACCCTTGTACAAAAGGGTCTAGAGCCTGTTTATAATGAAAATAAAATAAAATTATAAAACATCTCCATTTTTAAAGTTTCTGAAGTTTTTTTAATTAAAGAATATTGAATGAACCGGATAAATAATTATGAATTGCATTATTTTGACGTCACAATCTTAATCAAAGACCCCAAAAATACTACTGAATTAAGCTTGATAGTAATTAATAACAATTATAATTTATTTGATGTTGAAAATATTTTTATACTTACATCTTAGTCATACTATTTTTGTGTAAAATCTTTCTAAAATGTGACTAAATAATACATATTATTCAATTATACAGAGTTTAAAAGCAATTTATTAAAAAATGTAAACTTTGAAAATTTGCAATTTTTAAAATTTTTTGAAAACCTTTTTATACTTAAATCTTGGTTAAAGGACTCTATTTTTTGCAAAATTATGCTAAATGTGACTAAATAACAAGTAATACTTAATTATAGATAGGGTAAAAGCAGTTCGTTAAAAAAAAATTTGGATATTTGCGATTTTTTGAATTTTTGTAAAATCATGTTTATACTTACATCTTAGTTATAGGACATTTTTTTGCAAATCTATTCTAGAACATGACTAAATAACATGTTATACTTAATTATACAAAGTTTGAAAGCATTTTTAAAAAAAATGTAAAATTTGGAAATTTTTGATTTTGGAATTTTTAGAAAAAATTGAATTAACATTATTAAATTTATCATCATTTGAGTAGACGTTAATATTCGTATTATTAATATTATGGATTTCGCGAGCAATTTTGTTTGTTACTTCTGCATTGGAGACGCCCGTCAGATTTTTTTTTGCAATTTACTGTTCAAAAATGTCTAGAGTTTTTAATTTTTAACCAATCTGAGTGTTCTTTGCCTTAAATTAAAGAAGAATAAATTTTTAAAAAATCCCTAGAAGCCTTTTTTCGAATTTTTAATCGTTTATAATTTTTTGTTAACTAAAGTCAACAAAGACTCAGTGAAGATTTTTATCCACACTTTCAGAAGAAATGGAAATATGTAATATACAAGAAAAACACTTTTGACGAGAAATTTAAAAATTGGATGCAAAATGATATTTTAATTCAATTTACAGAAATTGAAAAAAAAGACGTGGGAGACCAAAGTCAAATGAATTTATGAATAATTCAGTTTCAACTAAAAGACGAAAATTATTAGAAATGGAAAAGTGTATTTCAGATGTAGAGATTCAAGAGGCTTTTTTACGTACTTTGCGGATAACAGGAAGAAAGAATTTAGCCTAAAAAATAAGTTCTCTTCTTTTAGATAAAATTGATGAAAGTGATAGTAAAAAATTGTTGGTGCCTTATTCTCGGGAAGATGCTTTAGCTTTAATTGAA
Source organism: Leptopilina myrica (nomen nudum) (assembly GCA_032872475.1). Classification (NCBI taxonomy): domain Eukaryota; kingdom Metazoa; phylum Arthropoda; class Insecta; order Hymenoptera; family Figitidae; genus Leptopilina; species Leptopilina myrica (nomen nudum). Next base: position 18,444,508 of record CM065461.1, read on the forward strand.
CACGCACAATTGTCAAAAAGTCACACTGCAAAAAGAAGTATCTTAATTTAAGACTAGCGTCGTTGTCCTCGCTCGCTAACGCTCGCTCGGAAGACATTTTACTTGTTTATTTCCACTTGTATAAATTTATTAAATAGCATCTCCATTGATTTTATATATATTAAAAAAATTTTAATTTATATACATATATACACTACCGTCCGAAATTGTGCGAACGCTAACATCTCGAGCTATTAAAAAACACACCCGCACAGAAACAGTGATAACTCGGTTAAAAATGAAGCTAGATTGTTTTTTTAAATTGCATTGGAAAGCTTATTAAATTTCCAATGAAATGCTACTGTGTTAAGTTGTATTGCATAAATAGGAAGCGAGATATCATGTTATAACGACAAAAAAATAATTATATTTTTTTCAGAATTTCTTACTCTGAATTGGACTCCTGGCACAGTTTAGCAAAGTTTATGAAAAAAATTGTTACTTTTACAGACAATTCCTTGTAACCAAAGCTTTAAATAGAGACCAAGAATAGCAAAAAATATTTACGGGTTCCCGAGATATTACAAAAATAGTAGGACCGTGCAAAGCAGAATTTTCAATCATCGATTTCTCTAATTCGCCGTTGAGTCAATTACTTGTCTATGAACAAAGTGTCGAAAATTAATTTTACCAAGTACATTCTTACTGGGATCCACTTTTTAAATATCGATATATAATAAATTAAATTAAAAAATGGATCTCAGTAAGAATGTACTTGGTAAAATTAATTTTCGACACTTTTTTCACAGACAAGTAATTGACTCAACGGCGAATTAGAGAAATCGATGATTGAAAATTCTGCTTTGCACGGTCCGACTCTTTTTTTAATATCTCGCGAACCCGTAAATATTTTTTGCTGTTCTTGGTCTCTATTTAAAGCTTAGGTTACAAGGAATTGTCTGTAAAAGTAACAATTTTTTTCATAAACTTTGCTAAACTGTGCCGGGAGTCAAAGTCAGAGTAAGAAATTCCGAAAAAAATATAATTATTTTTTTGTCTTTATAACATGATATCTCGCTTCCTATTTATGCAATACAACTTAACATAGTAGCATTTCATTGGAAATTTAATAAGCTTTCCAATGCAATTTAAAAAAAGCATCTAGCTTCATTTTTAACCGAGTTATCACTGTTTCTGTGCGGGTGTGTTTTTTAATAGCTCGAGATGTTAGCGTTCGCACAATTTCGGACGGTAGTGTATGTGTGTGTGTTATGTATTTATGTGTAAATATATACATGTGTATGTAAATAATAATTTATTTTTTTTAATTATTTATGTTTGTTTTGAAATATTTGTTATTCAACATTTATTTTTTTTAATAAATTGAATTATTTTAAATATTGATATTTTATTTTTACCTACTTGTAGTTAATTTTAAAGTACTAATTTTCTAATCATAAAATAAAAATATTTTTAATAACATATATAAATATTGCCTATATTTTGTAAATCTGAAGATATTGAGTTTAGGAAAAAGTTGGCAATAAATGAAAGTTTTATTTTTATTTTGACTTTTAAGTAATGTAAAAAAAAATTTTTTGAATAAACAAATTAATTTTTTTTAACTGTCGGTTATATTATATTAATTTAAACTGATTTAGAACATGTGCAGCACCAGAATCTGAAAATAAACGTTTATTTTAAAAGGAAAACTTAATTTGTTTATAAAAAAAATGTTTACATTTCTTAAAAGTCGAAATAAATCTAAAACTTTTATTCTTTGACAACTTTTTCTTAAACTCAATATTTTCGGACTTATAAGCTACTGGATATAGGTCTACAATTGAGGCTTCACTGAGAAAAAAAATTATTTGATTCAAACAAATTTTGTTTAAATCAAACTTAAAATATCTTTGCTATACAGTCAAACATATTTAAGTTTTATTCAAACATATTTTCTGGTTTAGTTTAAGAGATTATATATTGAAATCAAACATAAATTGTGATTGATTTTAAATTACATGTAGTTAACTTTTAAGTTTGATTCAAACATAAAATTTTTAAACATAATTTTTGTTTAAACCGTAACAGAAAATATGTTTGAATTAAATATAATTATTCAAACAAATAATACTTTTGAATCAATGCAGTAGATATTTTCTATATATTGAGATTAAACTTACAAATTAATTTCATTTAAACAAAATCGTCTAACATTATTTTTGTGTTTCATTTAAGTATAATGTTTTCTCAGTGTTCCAATTTAAGAACCAGTCGGATGTTAAAATTAAATGTTAAATTAAAATTTTGTTAATAAAATTAATAAATGTTATTAAAAGTCGAGTAATATTTAAAATGTCTCGAGCAATTAATATTTTGAGCGAAGCAACTTTTATTATATATCAGAGCAACTATTACTACTTTGTATAGATTTTTAGTCTTTACTAAAAAAAAAAAATATTTTTTTATAAAAGTTATGTCAAATTGAATTTTTTGCAAGTTTTTAAACAAAATTTTATTTTTCCTAAATGAATGAATCGATTTAAATGAATCAAGCGGGGATATAATAAAGGAGATAAAATAATTATACTTTTGTTTAGAATTAGAGACTTCTTAAAAAATTTATTTTTGAATAATTATGTATTTAATTTTATGAAAAAATAATTTTTTTAATGTTCTGCCTCTTTAAAATTTTTTTTAAAATTTCAACATAAAATTAAAACTATAAGAAATCAAAATTCGTTGAAAAGATTTATGAGCAACAATTTTTAAAAAGTTACAATCAAAATTATATTGCAACAGACATGAAAGTTTGATGTTTTTCTGAATTCTTTTTTGTTGGACGGGGGTCGGTTTTGGGTTCGATACCTTCCAATACCAAACATAAAGTCAATTGACATTATATTTGGTACTGGAAGGTATCGAACCCAAAACCGACCCCCGTCCAACAAAAAAAATTAATAAATTTTTTAATAAAGTATTATTGAAAAAGCATGCATTATAATAAATTCAAGGTGATGCATCCTTCCTCAAAAATACTGTTTATGTATTTTAGAAGGACCTGGTATTGACCTTTTTACATACATACACAGAGAAAAATGGATTATAAGTGATATAATTCAGATTATACTTTTTATGATATTTTAAATTGTATATAGGATAGTTAACCAGAATTATAAAATTAAATATCTAAGTATTACCATTTTCAAATTATTGATCATATTAATTTAGATTATAAAACTTGCATCAATATAATTGGTCTTTACGTTATTTTAAATAAATAAAATTTTGACAAATTAGAACTAACCCTTAAATTAAAAAATTAATTTACTATTTAATTGCCTAATAATAAAATTTAAACAAATAAAAATTTGAATTTGTTGTTGCTAATAATTAATTAATTAAATAAATTGATCAATCACTAAATTTATTTATTCGTAAACTTTGTAAGTAAATAAAAATACTTTGAAGAAATGGTTAAAAATAATCTTCTCTTGTAATATTTAAACTAAAAATGGTTATAATCAATATAATAAGCTAATGGTAAATAAATGCATAATGCTATAATTGTTTTTAGATTTATAAAAATGCAATTATTAGAAATTTACAAACCTGGAAAATTAAAATAGCAGTACATGTAAAAAAGTTCGATCACAACAAATTTTCAAAACGACTTTAACCTCATAATATGACAATTTGAAAAAAACATGTTGCTATAGTAATAATCTAAAATTATAATTTGATTCGATTTTGGAGTATAAAATGTATAATTTATTGTGAATACCAGAAATAATTCTAAAACATTGAAAGGTTGTAAATAGATTATAGAGGGTATTAATCAGATTATATTCAGTATGATCTTTTTTTCTATATTCCTAATTGTATAATCCATTTTTCTCCGTGTACATATTATATAAGAATTTTGTATATATTATATATTGTGTACTTTACAAACATATATATATATATATATATATATATATACACTACCGGCAGAAACTGTCAGCACAAACGATCGGCGAGCTACGAAAAGTTGCTGCCGAAATTAAATTACCATATTTTATTATTGAAAAATGATAGAAACTTGGACATTTTTTAAGATATTTCAAAAACTACTGAACGGATTTTCCATTTTCAAGGCTCAAATAAAAGCTGAGACTTTAAAGATTATGTTGCGAAATTTAAAATTTTTCTAGCATGTGCAGCCACACAAACATGGTGCAGAAAAATAGAAAAATTAATCAATTTTTTTCAAAATCTCTTAGGTGATAAAATCTCTAAAAATATAAAATAATTTTTATTTATATATCAAACGACGGAGAATTTAATTGGCTTTCGAACAATCCAAGAACCAAGTTTCTATCATTCTTCAATAATAAAATATGGTTATTTAATTTCAGCAGCAACTTTTCGTAGCTCGCTTGTAGTTCGTACCGACAATTACAATATACAAAATTCTTTTTATTACATTTTCGAAAAAGCCAAAACAATATTTTTTGGGTACATTATATGTGTGAGTATACATGTGTATGTATTGTGTGTATATGTGTGAGTATACATGTGTATGTGCTGTGTGCATATGTGTGAGTATACATGTGTATGTATTGTGTGTATATGTGTGAGTATACATGTGTATGTGTTGTGTGTATATGTGTGAGTATACATGTGTATGTATTGTGTGCATATGTGTGAGTATACATGTGTATGTATTGTGTTCATATGTGTGAGTATACATGCATATGTTATGTGTGTATATGTGTGAGTATACATGTGTATGTATTGTGTTCATATGTGTGAGTATACATGTGTATGTATTGTGTTCATATGTGTGAGTATACATGTGTATGTGTTGTGTGTATATGTGTGAGTATACATGTGTATGTATTGTGTGTATATGTGTGAGTATACATGTGTATGTATTGTGTGCATATGTGTGAGTATACATGTGTATGTGTTGTGTGTATATGTGTGAGTATACATGTGTATGTATTGTGTGCATATGTGTGAGTATACATGTGTATGTGTTGCGTGTATATGTGAGTATACATGTGTATGTATTGTGTGCATATGTGTGAGTATACATGTGTATGTATTGTGTGTATATGTGTGAGTATACATGTGTATGTATTGTGTTCATATGTGTGAGTATACATGTGTATGTGTTGCGTGTATATGTGTGAGTATACATGTGTATGTATTGTGTGTATATGTGTGAGTATACATGTGTATGTATTGTGTGCATATGTGTGAGTATACATGTGTATGTATTGTGTGTATATGTGTGAGTATACATGTGTATGTATTGTGTTCATATGTGTGAGTATACATGTGTATGTTATGTGTGTATATGTGTGAGTATACATGTGTATGTATTGTTTGTATATGTGTGAGTATACATGTGTATGTATTGTGTGCATATGTGTGAGTATACATGTGTATGTATTGTGTGTATATGTGTGAGTATACATGTGTATGTATTGTGTTCATATGTGTGAGTATACATGTGTATGTGTTGTGTGTATATGTGTGAGTATACATGTGTATGTATTGTGTGCATATGTGTGAGTATACATGTGTATGTGTTGCGTGTATATGTGTGAGTATACATGTGTATGTATTGTGTGTATATGTGTGAGTATACATGTGTTTGTGTTTTGTGTATATGTGTGAGTATACTTGTGTATGTGTTGTGTACATATGTGTGAGTATACATGTGTATGTTATGTGTGTATATGTGTGAGTATACATGTGTATGTATTGTGTGCATATGTGTGAGCATACATGTGTATGTATTGTGTGCATATATGTGTTTATGTACATTTGTATATATGTTGCCGATGGATGAACCGATGTATATCTATATATGTTGCTGGCCGACGAATCCGACGAAACGACGAAACGACGAAACGACTAGGAAACATTTTAATATTATAGAAGAGAAGATATATTGGTAGTCATTTCTAAGATGTTTTGGTAGACACTTTTCAGTTACTTGAAACATCTTAATTTAAGATGTTAAAAGTATCTTCGTACACATTTTCTGTGGTATTTTTTGGGCAAAAAGTTTTGAGGTTAACTATGGGCTCTTATTAAGATACTTTATGTATCTTAATTTTTAGTAACTTACACTTATGGCGCATCTTACGATTCTCAAGTAACTTATCGCTAAACATCTTATTGCAACAGAAACATCTTAATTTAAGATACTTTAAAGAACTTACAAAAGTATCTTACTTTTCTAAGATGGAAGAAATATCTTTATTACTACTAAAACGTATAAAGCATCTTAAATATCAGTAAGATGCTTTAGAAAACATCTTATTTTAAGATGTAAGACACCATTTTGCCATCTTACATCTTATTTTAAGATATCAAAAAAGACACCTATTTTTGCAGTGCAGTATGAGATAATTCAGATGTAAGCAAAAAAAAGAAATGCCAATATTTGTCCAACTTACTTGGATGTAACCGAGGCAAAAAATGACTGTTATCCTAAGGAAATAGTAGTAGCAGGGTCAGTCCACTGACTTTCGTCTGAGAGTCGTTGCTATCATATTTTAAAAAAATCTAATTTTCATATATGTAAAACTCGATGACTTGCTGAGTTCATTAACCATAATATAATGGTACAAATTTTATTTCCTTAAATAATATTAATTATCAAAAGTAGGTGGTTCACGATGTGATTTCGTAACCTTAAAATTTTCAACTTTTTAAAAGACGTTATTATTCAAAAACTATTAAATATTAGGTGTTGGTACTTACCACAAATATAAATATTTCGAATCTGCACGTTCTAACGACCAAAATAAACTAACAATTTTATTATTTGTGGACGAAAATTGATTTTAAACATTTTTTTCTCCAAAAAAATTACACTTTTTGTTTCATTACAACTTTTTTGTCGGACCCCTAAAAAATTTGGGGTTTTGCAAATATTTTTTTAAGAACATAATTTATCTTTTATTTAAATTTGACGAAGGTGTTGTTCTTCGTTCTCGAAATAATAATTATAAAAATTTTGTATGTAAAAAGGTTAATTCTAAGACTTGAAGTTGATATTGATACTATAATAACAATGCTTGTTGTTCATTTCAAGTCTTAGAACTAACGTTTTTACATACAAAATTTTTATAATTATTATTTCGAGAACGAAGAAAAACACCTTCGTCAAATTTAAATAGAAAATCACATCGTGAATCACCTACTTTTGATAATTAATATTATTTAACGAAATAAAATTTGTACCATTATATTATGGTTAATGAACTCAGCAAGTCATCGAGTTTTACATATATGAAAAATAGATTTTTTTAAAAATATGGACGCAACGACTCTCAGATGAAAGTCAGTGAACTGACCCAGCAGAAGATGGAGTTAAAATTAATACTCAATCACTTATTAATCACACAGTATCAAGATTATTTATGTAATCTAATCTGAACCTATCAGATGCTATAAACAATTGTCCTCGTCCAGCAACAATACTTATAAAGTATGGTGTTGACGGTACTTCAGGATTAGATCCATTGCAACAAAAAAAAGCAATTAGAAAATATCAGACGTATCTCTTTTCATTGCTTCAATGGTTCCTCTAGAATTGTCTATAGATCCTAATCAAATTACTGATATAAAACACATTATTTGGAAAAATCCTACTCCAGGATCTACACTTTATTGTAGACCAATGCTATTTGAATGTGCGAAAGAAACAAATGGAAAAACCCGTTGTGTTGTTTCATCTCTAAAGGAAGAAATAGGACAACTTCGGCCAACAAAAGTCGAAACGGAAGCTGGCACTTTCCTCGTTTCAGTTAACATGAAACTGACTATGATTGACGGAAAAGTTTATCAAGATATAACTGAAACACCATCTGCCGCTACTTGTTATATATGTGGTGCAACACCTAAATACATGAGCAAATTAGATTTGATATCCAAAAGAGAAGAAAATGAAGAATATTTCAAATATGGACTCTCAACGTTACATGCTTGGATCCGCTTTTTCGAGTGCATTTTGCTTATAGCTTACCGTCTTGACTTTTGCCAATGGCAGGCTATTGCAAAAGAAAAGAAAGAGTTGATGCAAAAAGCTAAAAAGCGAATATAGGAGGCATTTAAAGAAAGAACATGCTTAATTATAGATACACCCCGAGAAGGTTCAGGGACTTACAAGTGTGGAAATACTGCAAGGAGATTTTTTGCAGATCCAGCCTTGGCATCTGAAATTACTGGCGTTAATTAAGAATTAATTGAGAGATTTGCAAACACTCTAAAAACATTGGCAAGTAATCGTACAATTGATGCAGATGAATTTGAAAACTATAGTTCTGAAACAGGAAAACTATTTGTACGCCTATATCCGTGGTTCTACATGCCTTCCTCTGTACATAAAATATTGATGCATGGTGCAAAAGTTATAAAACGCTTTTATTTGCCCATCGTTCAATTTACAGAGGAAGCTGCTGAAGCTAGGAACAAGGATTTTAACCGTTTTCGCAAATTTAATACAAGAAAAATTTCTCGTAGAGCAATGAATGAAGACTTAATTCATAAGTCATTAATAAGCTCAGATCCACAACTTGCTTCTAAGAGAAATAGACAAATAAGTGGAAGTTTTGAAGTTGATGATTAAAAAAACCATTATACTGGTAAAAGTAATGCATAATATTAACATATTAACAAAAATATAATAAATGAATTTTTTTAATATATCAGAAATAAATTATCAAAAAACTAAAAAAAAATGTTTAAACTTAAAAAACACAAAAAAACAAATTTAAAAAAAAGAAAAAAAGATGGAGTCATTTCTCGCCACGTCCCCGTTCGTGACTCTGGGTTCAGCAGAGAGCGGTATTAAAAAAAATATTTTTTAACAATTTTTTTACCATTGTTAATAATAATATCTAATATAAACAATAAAATAATGTTTAAATAAAATTTACATATTTTTATGTCAAATAGCACTAGATTCAAACGTAAATTTAAGAAAAATAATTTTTTTATATGGAAGAAAAGCAAAGTTATTCATTTGTTAATCTACATTGTTTATAACAATTAAATAAATTATTTTACATACTTAATTTGGACTAAATAATTAATTGTCTTGTGTATAAATATAAATGAACAAAGAAAATAACATTAATCTTAACAATAAACCATTCACTTCATTAAAAATAAATAATTTGTTTATAACAAAAGTAATTGTTTATGTTAATAAATTTTTTAAATAATATACATATGATATAAACAATCTAATTTTAATACACTCCCGAAAATAAGAAAAAAAACCGCTGCCAAGTTAGACATTTTTGTTATAATTTTGGTGCTCATTTCAAATTTTGTTGTGTTCATTTCATGAACACTTTGCTTCCTCATCGAGATGTTAATAATAATAAAGTATAAATTTTGAACAATTATTCTCAATTGCTGTAATATTTTTTTTATGATTTAATACTTCCACATAAAAAAAAATTTTCTTAACAATTTCTGTTTTTTAAAATATCAATAACTTCTTTATTTCTAATCGAATTAGCATCAAAAATAGGTCAATCGAAGCGTTTTTTAATGCTCTACAAGTTGGTAACTATAGTTTTAATGTTATTTCCACATTCTTCAACAAAATTTTCAAAAAAGTCCTATTTTCAAAAATTTGATTTTTAAAAGTTTAGTATCTCCGGTGAATATGAACGAACAATGTTCATTCTGGGCTAAAAAAATATGCGTCTAAAAAAACTCTACAAAATTAGAGAAAAACATTTATAGGTGTCCTAACATTTTTTTAAAGTTATGAGTAAAAAAGTTTTTTTGAAAAATTAAAAATCAAAAAAATATATAGTTAAACTTTATTAATGTATCTCAAAGTACTCTCATTTTATGTCCGCAGGTGAAACCTACAATTAAAAAAAAATCCAGCCCAAAAGCTCTTTAAAATTTGGAGATATTTATGAAAATGTGATGTTTACACACACACACATACGGAATGACATTTTGTAAAAATGTCATTTTTGAACTCCTGAGATCAAATAACATAAAGATATGTTAAAAAATCGAACCTGAAAATACATTAAAAAATATAAAATTTGGATTTTTGCGATTTTTTGAATTTTTTTAAAATTATGTTTATACTTTCATCTTAGTTATAGGACATTTTGTTGGCAAATCTATTCTAGATCTGTAAATTTAAAAACCTTCCATGGACTAAGATCAACCATTCTGCCAAATTTGGTTTCAAACGGTTTAGCCGTTTTTAAGTGATTCGCGAACAAAGATTCTGTGACATACGGACATACATACATACACGAAATTTTTTATTGGCATTTTTGAAATCCTGGATGCTCAAAACGAATAATTATGTGTAAAATTTTAAGTTCTGAGCAATGTACAGACAAAAGTCTCATCTTATATATATATATATATATATTATTATTATCAATAAAAAGTATGAAAATCATAAGATATATTCTTCTATTATTTAAATTAGTTTTTGAAATTGATTATAGCAATACAAGTTACTTAAAATATGTAAAAACAGTTTTGTTAGTGTTACCCGTATAGTAAGCTGGAGTTTTATTCTGCATATACATAATACGGGTGAGAAACGTGCGCTGGGCGTTAAGCCGCCGAACACTTTTAACATTCGCCATTTGTTAACTAATTGTTTAATTGAACTGTAACTTTCGGGAAAAACTTGTTTAGACCTTAATGAACAATTTTCTCGCAGGAAGTTTTTTGTTTCTCAAAATTTGCTTAACTTCCCCGCTCAGTCAAAATTTCAGTTTACGAATTTTGCAATATCTCAATAAAAAATTAATAACTTTTTTATTTATAATTAAAACATCATTTTTCTATTTTAGTCACTCGTAGGATAAAATAACGCGTATTTTCGTTTTTGTTTCATTAAAAAATTGGTAAAATTGACTGAGTAATCGCGAGTTGAAGTGAAAAAAACAATAGAAATTTCGAATTTTAAAAAAACAATTTTTCCCTTATATTTCGAAAACGTTAATAGATACAATAAAAATTTAAAAGAAAAAAAGATACGCAATGACATTTTCTATAAGGATATATATTTTAAACATTTAAATTCAGAAGTTGAATTTTGAGTGTCCAGGGTACTTCGATTTCGGCCGAGAAAAATGTACGTGCCTTTATGGAATCCAGCCGCTCAATTGTTAATGTCGTGGCAGACATTAATATTATCATTTAAGATAATATAATAAAGAGCCTGTTTAGGGGACTGATACAATTATAAGGGAAGTGCGCCGGTTGTGGGCACCCTTTTGTTTTTGCCTCATAACATTTGTCCATGTGCATATTATTGAAATATATGAGTACGAATTTCAAGCTAGAGGTCTAACGTGACTGTCAGTGAAGGAATTAAATTGATTGCTTTAAATAAAAAAGTTTTATTAGAAATTTAGTGAAATGGACATTTTTTGACAAAAAAATTTTTGTACCCGGTTGTGGACACCCTTGAAAAATCCGCTAAAAATGGAAAAATATTAAAGGAAACCAACACAAATAAAGAGGAAATGAAAGTTTCTTTATTTTAAGAGACTTCGCCGGCATAAAGAACAAAAATGATTACATGTTTTCACACTATGCTCATCGCTAACAGAATTTAAAAGGATATCTTTCAAACTTAATTTATTTCATAAATAATATTATTTATTAAAAAAATGTGTTTACTATCGTAAAGTTGAAAAATCTTTCTTTTAAAAACACTAATACTGAATAAAGTTTGGATTTAATAAATAGTAAATTTTAAAAAAGTAAATTGTGAGTCACTAAGGAAGTTTATTATAGATTAAGAAAAACAAAATTCAATAATAATATATTATCATCGAGTTATTGCTTAATAATTTCTTCAAGAAGGAAAATTTTAAATAAAAAAATGATATTCCCAAGTGCAAATGCTAGGACTGTCAATATGGCCCAAGATTGGTCCAGTGATGTCTGCTGAAATATGTCAGACATTACTGGGCTATCACTGGCATTCAAATCGGCTCATTATTGTGCCAGCATTGGCAACGATCTTCAATTTTTCTAATGTGTTGTCATTGAGACAAATATCGGCACTGATGATTAGAGCTACGCACGAGACGAGACGAGACGAGATTTTATATAGTCTCGTTCTGGTCTCGGAAAAAAATTTGTAGGTCTCGTATCGGTATCGTCAACCTTGATATCGTCTGTCTCGCTTTTATAAGTATAGTCTTGTCTACTTAAAAACAATGGTCTGAAAAATGAAACAAGAATCTAATATAAATCCCAAATTCAGATTTAACATTGCATATAAAAAATATAATTTCAAATTTACAGAGCATATAAAATTTTTGTTAAATTCAGATTTTTGTCATAAATTTAGACAAAATAATGCGCTTGAATTGATTTGCCACTAATCGAGATTCTTATACTTTAAAAGTTTTAATTCGCTATTGCTAATAGAGAGTTTAAAAAATGTTTCAAATTTTTGTAGTTTCTTACGAAATAGCCAATTAAAACTGCGGAGTTTCAAAACATACTTAGAAACGAGATGGTAAACAAAGCCGTTTTACGTTTATAGTCACGCTTATATATTGAGTAGGTCTCGGCAATACCGAGGCGAGACCGAGACTGGTCTCGATCTCGTGCGTAGCTCTAATTACACATTTGAGCACGCTTTGTGCTTGTGATTTGTTAATATAATATAATTAAAGTATTATTATTTTATCTAAACAGAAATATAAAATGGATATGAGCATTAATGCCCTATTTTCACTTGCTCTTAAAATATGCAACATTTTAAATTCAATTAATAATAAATAAGACAAAGAAGTAAAGCAGAAATTTACCTTTCTAGGAACTTTTTAAACGGATCACCCCTTAAATGGTTGAAAATTTCCTCTATGTACGGCTGAAATAAAAATTTTCATTACTTTTTACAATTAACATAAATAACCGTATACTAGTGAATTGAGTATTTAGGGAATTAAATAATAGAAATTTAGTAGGGTCAGTCAGGGTAAATCTGAACATTGGGTAAATGCGGACAAGAGGTGTTGAAGCTAAATTTACAAATTAAAAATTAAGTTCGACGTCAATATTTCAACCTCAGATCGACTACAAGAGATAATTTTTTATTGTTTTTTATGGCTCCTGAAAGAGAAATTGTTTTTTATTTTTGTCAAATCCAGTTAATAACGACAAGCTGTCAGAGTATACCCCAAAAATCAAGTAAAGCTGGGCCTGTCATTACTAATTTTCAAAATTTGATTTCGAATTCTTATTCGGCAACTCGAAAACCTTTCTTTTACTAAGGAAAAAAATAAGCTTTTCGAATTATCCCAAATTTTAGTAAATTTTTAAAATCTTGGGGTAAATCTTGACATTTAGTTTTATGCAATTAAAACTTATCTAAATTTTTTCTGCTCCATAAAGTTGTTCTAAAGAACTAAAGTAACAAATTAATGCAATGTATTGTTTTTTACCATAAAAAAACTTACGTTATTTGTGAAAAATACACGAAAAAAAACCTTTAACTGAAACAGCGATTACTTTCGCTGAAATAGCGAAAGTATTCGTTGCAATAACTAAAAAGTTCGCTAATATCGTGAATGTTATAGTTGTTCCAGGTGAAGATTTTTTTTCGTGTAGGTATTTTGTTTGGATTTACCCCAAATGACACTAAATAAATACTTTTTTCTAATACATGTACCGAAAGTACATTATTTATTACCTGTGAAGCGTGATAATTATTTCTTAGAGTAATAAATTCAATTATAAAATTTCTTATATCAATAAACGTAAGTTTGCAAACAATTTCTATATTTTTATTTATGTTTTAATTATTCGTGTCATTTCATGTCCGTATAATCTTTTATTTATTTTAAATTTATATACGATTCCATAGTAAAATTAGTTTTTTCGGAGTAAGTAAACCAATTGCAATGAAACTCGAGAATTTGAATCAACAGATAAAAGAAATATTTCCACAAAATATTAAGTAAAAATATTCAGTAATTTTTGAGATGTCAAAGTTTTGAAATTATTTTATAAAAATATTTATAATATTAAATAACTTTTAAATATCCGGCACATCAGGCTCCTGAGAATTTTAGGTTTCATAAAAATGAACGCAAAAACTGTAAGTGGGGTTTGATTTGTGTCTGTTCACAGTGTCAAAATCCGTTTAGAACAAAATCCAGGTGCATATTAAAAGATCATATCAACGCAAAATAAATAAATAATAAATAAAATTATAATTTATGTCTAACTTGACCTATTTGTTCACCTACAGATCAAAATTAGACCTAATGGTAATATAAATATTTTATTAAAATTCTTATTATTAGGATTCTTTTTTATTGAAAAAATAAATGTAAATTAATTAATTGATTTAAATTTTTTAATTTCTATTTGTATTGTTTTAATTGTAATTATTTTTATTCATGGAATTTACAAATATAATTATTTTCCCTTTTCGCATTTTCATTTGTTTTATGATGAATAACCTGTCTATCACTGATTTCCGTTAGATCCTGTGATTTTTTGCAATACGTTTTCTTTTGTTTTATTGCCAACTTAAAATTTTTAGAAATTAAATGGGTGCTAATAACCAGGTGCCAGCATCAGCTTCATAAATTTAACATAGATTTTGATGTCTAGAAAAAACTCCTTTTGGGACCCTTTTGACATCAATTTTGACGTAATATAAAAGCTGTTCTTTTCAAAAAAAGTGCCCATGTTTTCGAAGTTCCGTATTTTCAAAATGGAGAGGAACGAATTTAAAATCTATTGGTTTTTTATCTTTAAGGTGCCCTGGACTGAAAATTATTATTATCTCAGTAACTTGTCTAAAAAATCAGAGATATCAGTCTTTAATTCCCTTTTTCTTGAAATGAAAATTTTAGCATTATAAACATTTAAATTCTGTAACTCATCGAATTTTTCACCAAAAACGATCTTAAATAGCTCAAAATTTTCCAAATTTTACTAGGAATTCAATCATATAAAAATAAGGTCAATAGTGCCAGAATGAGCCCTTTTCATGTGGAATTCAACATATTAAAAACGTTTTACACAAATCACATGCAAGATATTGAGATAAGGTTTCTGCGTAGATACCTGCTTAAGATTTTTTACAAAAATAGGATATGGGACTGCACAGGATCCGTTAGAGTTCTGATTTTTTGTCTTTATTAAGAAATGATAATTATTCAATTGTTGCATATTTTATCTACAAATGTTTAGCAATAACAACCGGATTTCTAGAAGAATTTTTCCAAAAAATTGTAAAAAGAATTCGTTAGGACTTCGCCTGAATTTTATGCAAAATTCATTCTGAAAAAAGATCGGAAATTATTTTTTAAAAATTCTCAGCAACTATGACATAGAGAATTACGGGGCGGTAGCGATTCTACGCAATTAAATTCTACAAATGAAAATTCAACAGAGTAAACTCTACACGAGAAAACTCTCACTTTATATTTAGACAAGTTATAATAATTCTATGCAAATTAATTCTACATAATGAAACTCTACGCATTCTAATTAAATAAAATATAATTTAATGAATTTTTTTTAATTCTTCACGATTATTTATTTTCGTAGAATTATCTAGTATTGAATTTAACGGCGTAGAGTTAATAATTTAATTAAATATTACAATTGCTATCTGTAGACATTTTTCTCGTAGAATTATATTTGTAGAATTTCCTTGCGTAGAGTTTAATCTTCTAAAAATTTATTATAAAAAAAGTTAAAATTTGTAGAATTATTTTTTGTAGAATTTAATTGCCTAGAATTTTTAAAAACTCTATTTATTAAAATGCATTTATTTTTGTAGAATTATCTGATGTTGAATTTAACTGCGTAGAGTTAACAACTTATAAAGAATAATAAAAAATATATTTTATCATGCGTAGAATTAAACTTTGTAAAATTTATCGGTGTAGTATTTAATCGTGAAGAATTAAAAGAAATTAATTAAATTATATTTTATTTAATTAGAATGCGTAGAGTTTCATTATGTAGAATTAATTTGCGTAGAATTATTATTACTTGTCTAAATATAAAGTGAGAGTTTTTTCGTGTAGAGTTTACTGTGTTGAATTTTCATTTGTAGAATTTAATTGCGTAGAATCGCTACCGCCCCGAGAATTGCCACTGAATTCTAAGCGAAAATTAAAAAAAAATGTTGAAAAATTCATTAAGACTTCGCCCGAATTTTGGAATGACTGCTGGGAATGATATAGTATCATAATATGGTCAAAAACGCGTAAAACGAAACTTTTGTAATGTAACAGACTTTTTAAAATATTCATAACTTATAAACAATAAATTAAAAAAATTTATATTTCTACACGGAAAGAAAAATCTAGCTTTTAAAGCATGAGATTTCTTTATACTCTTTTTTCAGTTGCGTTTGCTTACCTATAAACGCAAGAATACAGTAGGACCCGGTTCATACGATTCTGTAGGGACAGCGTTAAGAATGCGTCTTAAGCGGGAAAACGTATTAGGCGGGAAAGCCCAAAAAATGTACAATATATTCATTTATTTAATAAGAAACATTTACATCTTTGGACGTTACAATATAATTACATAATATTCGCAAATTACTTGAAATAATCATTAATTTTTTTTGTGACAACGATTTTAATGAATTGGAAATAATAATATTTTCAATGTAATTTAATTTTTGAAATCCATCTGTACTGTCATTCAATGAAGATAAGAAACGCCTTAAATCGTTTACTGCAGTTAAAGCTTGAGAATTAGATAATATTGGAATGGGTTCATCTTCGTCATCTTCATCATTTTCGGATACCTCTTCCATGTTCTTAGCATCGTCCACAAGGTTTTGAATTGAACTCACTCCGTAAGTTAAAACGTCATCATCGATCGAAGAATACTCAGGAAAATCTAGCAAAATGTTCGGTTCTGATTCTTCCTCTATGAGATAACGTTGTCGTTGCTTTGAAATCCTGCTTTTTTGAAACAGTTTTCAATGGTTTCTTTTTTAATTGCATCCCATGCAGCTGCAATGTACAATATCGCGTCATGAACATTTACTGGCTGTTTGCAATCAGGGGATTCCATTTCTTTTAAATGGCGATGAACCAGACGCGATCTATAACCCTGTTTGACGACTTTTATAATGCCCTGATCCATCGGCTATAATTTGTTTGTAGCATTTGTAGGTAAAAAAACGAGTTTGATATTCGTTAGTTCCACAACTTTGGGATGAGCAGGAGAGTTATCCATGAACAAAATTATTTGTCTATTTTTCCTTTGGAAATGGTCATCTAAAGATTTTAATTATTTAATGAAACGTGGGCCAGTCATCCAGGCTCGAGATTGGGCATCATATTCTACAGGTAATGATTTTACGTTGTTAAAACAACGTGGCTTCTTTGATTTACCGATGACTAGCAAACGTAATTTTTCAGATCCATCAGAGTTTGAACACGCCAAAACAGTGAGCCTTTCTTTACTGGCTTTACCTCCATGACATGTTTCTCCTTTGAAAACGTGCGATTTATTGGGCATTAATTTAAAAAACAATCCAAACTCGTCAGCATTGAAAATATCTCGACCTAACCTGCTTTCTTCTTCAATCTCATTTCTATTCTTTAAAATGGTGCGTAACGTAGAAACTGGTAAATCAAGTTCATTAGCCAAATTTGTTTGATTTTGCGTTTGAGATTTCTCATCATAAACCTTCAATATCTTCACTTTTTCTTGGAGAGATAACGCTTTTCGCTTTGTTGTTGACATTTTTCAATGAATAGAGGTTAGATACTAATGTAAACAAAGGACCGCAGACAGCGACAACGGTGGTCTTCAAGTAAACGAATCAAGTGAATGCTTAGCGCTACTTGCACTGAGTTATTTAGTTGCTTGCCGATACCGACAGATAGTGTAAGACAACATGCAAGTCGCGGATAGATGTCGAAGCAGTGCTGCGTTGGCATATTAAGCGGGAAAACAAATCGTATTAAACGTGATAAAATGTATAAAAATATGTCTTTAATTGCAGGAACCACCATAAATGAGCGTTTTAACCGGAAAATCGTATTAACCAGGTTCTACTGTATATGCATTTTAAGCATTAAGTATCTCTATGGAAAATACGTATGATAAACTTACTTTTATACTCAGAACTTAATAGTCTAATCGCAAAGACGTTATGCGTCCGGAGTAAGTGACATTGTTTTGCTATTATTGCAAAGAGTTTCACCGCTTTCGGCGGTGATTCAGCTGCAACAAGAGATTTACTTGCTCTCTCCAACCGTCTAACGTCGCATGTGTAAGAAAAGCCGGCGTTGTTTTGGTGTTAGTACATTGTTTTTATATTTATCTTTCTCGTTTGATCGATTTTCTTTGGTAAGTATGTCAAAAATACATTTGTGCATTGTTTTAAATGAATTGTATAAACAGTATATACCCTATTAACCTTTTAGTATCGTTATCTCAAACGCATTACAAGTAATTTTGAAAATAATTTAAAAAGTATTACTTTTAGGTTAGGCTATTTTATTAAAGCTAATCTTATTATACTTTTGAAACAAAATTATTACACGGAAAACAATAATTATTCATGGTATTAATGCACAATTCATGTAATGGAAATAAATTATATCCGAGAATTTAACAGCTGATGCAAACATAACCTTATTAACATTCAAATTTTTAAATTCTAAACTTTATTCAAGTTTAATTACAAACGTTTTTACAATTTTTACTTTGGTTTTTGATTAAGAAAATGGTTTTTTTCAATAGGAGAATAGGGCGGTGTAAGACGATGTTGAATACCGAAATCTAAGAATGATTTGAATTCTTTACTTATAAATTGTCTACCGTTGTCTGAGACAATTTTCTGAGGGCATCCAAAACGAAGAACAATTTCTTTCAATGTTGAAATGACTAACATTGACGTTGCTTTACGTAATGGTTTTAATTTGATCCATTTTGTAAAACGATCTTGAATTACACACAAACTTGTATTTCCTGAAGTTGTTTTTGGCAGAGGTCCAATGAAGTCGATAGAAATCATTTCCCAGGGCTTTTCTACTAATGTGGCATGCATAAGATTTGTTACCGCTTGTTGTGAGCTTTTGTTAAATTGACAATTTTTACAATTTCTCACATATTCAGCGCCTTCATGAAGCATTCCGGGCCAAAAGAAAAATTATCCGAGCCCAGCTAGTGTTTCATCAACACCAAGATGTCCAGCTGTTGTTTTATCGTCAACTTTATGTAAAATCTTCTTTCTATCTTCCTTAGGAATACATAGTTTCCACTGATCTTCATATGGTGTATCCTTGAAGTCCAAAGAATGAAGTACATGATGGAAAAGTTTACAATTTCCTATCCTGAAGTCCGGGCATCTTTCTGAGTTGTTTGTTGTTTCTTCAAAATGGCGTTGATACCATTGACAAGATATTGGTTTGTCAATAGTAGAAACTTGTAAAGGTAACCTAGACAAGTAATCTGGGAGACGATTTTCGATTCCTTTTTTATACTGTACTTCAAAATCCCATTGGGCCAATTCCATGATCCATCTTGCGAGTCTTCCTAAGGGAGTAATGATACTATTCAGCCATTTTAGAGCTTGATGATCCGAGACAACTATACAATGATAACCTTCTAGATAGTGTCTCATTTTCCAAGTGCCCCATTTTACAGCTAGGCATTCCAATTCGGTTGCTGAGTAGTTCTTCTCTGTGGGATTCAAAGTACGGCTGGCATAGGCGATAACAACTTCAGTAGTTCCAATTTTCTGCGTTAATACTGCATCAAGACGTTCGAGGCTAGCATCCGTCTGAAGATAAAAACTAGTTTAACTTCCCGTAATCTATTAAATACTTCTTCCAGGAGTTTTAAATGATCTTCGAATGTTTCTGAAGTTACAACGATGTCATCTAAGTATAAGAATACGTAGGGTGCTAATTCTGCTGGTATTACTGGGTCGATCAATCGTTGAAACGTTACTGGTGCTGAGTGTAGTACAAAAGGCATGACTACAAATTCGAAGAGTCCTAGTCCAGGAACAGTAAAAGCTGTAAGTGGTGCGCTTTCTTCCGTAAGTTCAACTTGCCAGTAGCCATTTTTAAGGTCTAGTGTAGACAAATATTTGGTTCCATTAAGCTGATCGAGAATACTATTAATGCGTGGTAATGGATAAGCATCTTTTTTCGAAACTTTATTTAATTTTCGAAAATCAATGCAAAATCTTAATTTTCCATTCTTTTTCTTAACTAATACTACTGGTGAGTAGAAGGTGGGGCCTCGTATGGGTTAATTCCAGGAGTGATGATTATTAGATGGGGATCCTCCAACGCACTATGGTCTCGAGAGATGTCAGCTTCCTCATCGTAATCCTCCGGGTCTAATGTTTTTTCCATCAACTCAGGAGTTAATTTCACAAAAGCGACAAATCGTTGGCGAAGCTCCGCTAATGTTCCGGTCGCAACGATATGGTGTTTTTGCATTTGATCCACCAGATCGGCTTTTGATAATTTATAGATCCATTGAACTCCCATGATGATAAAGAAAGTAGATTACTACTTGGCTAATGTTTTAGATGAAGTTTTGACTGCTCAAGATGCAAAAGAAAAGTGATCCTGTAGTTGGAAAGTTGTTAAATATATACTAGTTGATCGTTCTCCACTTCTCCAAAATGATGTTGAAAAGGAGAAGTTTTTTTCTAGATGATGTTGATTGATGGTGTCCAGAAGTGTGAGAAACGAAAAAGAAAGAAAAGAAAATTAATTTCTTCTTTTTCCGCAGCAGAATTCAGTGAGCAGGTCTCTTAACCCACATCTAGAGCAGAAGATTTCGGCTTTATTTCTGCAATTTTGGCGTCTGTAACCAGGTTGACCACAACGATAGCAATCTGTAGTAGGGTCAAAACGGTGTTCTGGTGCGCTAGACAGTATTGGTCGAATTCCCAGAAAGATTGGTTCTAGGTTGAAAAAACAGGTTTCCTTCATATCAACCAGTTCTTCGTAGGTAATCCTGCTCCAGGTGTGACGTTTATCCTCTACATCCGCCTTTAAGACCATTTCAGGAAAAACTTGTAATAACTGTTGGTCTGTTATTTTGAATTTCTCCTGTTCTTCGTGCATCTTCTCCAAAACCTCTATCAAGGTCAAAGCAGGAAACCAGCTCTCCCATTTCCCTAGCTTACGATATATAAACTTGTTGAGTCCTGAGGTCGCCATGATGTCTTCTTCTTCTTACTTGAGTACAAAAGATAATTTTGATCGTTGTCAACTAGTGATACTGATCGACTAGGCTACTTATAGGGTGTCGCGATAATATATACCTTAATTAAAACCCCCACTCCTACATGATTTAATGAGCGCCCCCTATACCGACGAGGACATGCATTTATTTAGTAAAGAAAAGAAAACGTTTAACCTCTTTTTTTTAAATACCACCTTAATCTCACCAAAATCATCGATTTCACTTAAAAAGAAATTTTTTTTTACTATTTTACTTGAACTTCTTTGTTATGAAAAATTATAGTCCCTGTTCGGGCACCATGTAATGATCTTAAATTTTGCCAATAGGATTTGCTCACCGAATGGTGTCCGGGTCTCTAGATTAGTAAATTCTATTAATTTGCAGTGACGCAAGCACCATCTATCACATTTACAATTTTAAGAGAAATTTGTGAATAGGTAAAAAACAAATAAAGAAAAGCATAATTTAAACCTTCGAAAGTAAATATATGAACAAAATAAAATAGAAATAATAACAAAATTATGAATTAACAAATTAAATTTTAACCATAAAATTATGATAAAAATATAAAAATAATAAAACTGACTCTATACAATGCAATGAAAAATTAATAAAGAAAGAATTAGATAATTTAATTTAGAAACTAAAATTTGAAAAATAAAGAACAACTATTAAATTAAATAATAAGAAAACAAAATAATTCTTAACAAATGACGCGTCCGCCAGCTCACTCTCTCTCATTCATTGTCCTCGTGATTCTCATTAGCGTTCCAACTGCCAATAATTTACCAAAGTTAATTAATCACGAATAAAAAAAGCAAAATAAATACCAACGAATCATTACTGGGTTGATTCTAGAATTACAACCCCCAACTACGCGCGCAGACGGAAACTAGTGTCGTGCACCATAGATCGGAAAAAATAATAATTAACCGAAAAGAAACTAGGTATCGAACTACGGTCGATAATCGTACCAGTCGCGAAGATAGTGTAAGGATACGTGAATGTTCAGGACATCCTGACCTGATTAGCTCATCAAGGCCAAGCTGTCCTGTTGTAAGTGTCATTTATGTTGAACGATTAGCTCCTCATCTCAACAGGAGAATTTTTGTATTTGTGTGAGTGTAAGGATGGTAAAAATTAACATGGATGTTTCATCGTCCCGGGTTAGCTCCCCACATTCAGACGAGACTAAGGTGGATAGGGTACAAAGCATACACGGTGAAGCTCCACACGGTCTCTTTTGCACCAGGTGAAAAATTAAAATCAGAGTACGAAGGGTGTTACAGAGACTCGTTTGCTCCCGAAGTCTCTATACATCTCCTTCTGGAATTTTCGAGAGCCGGTGAACAGATTAGCTTCTCATGTTCTCCAGCTCTACCAAAGGAAGTCATCCCTTGGCCAGGATTAGCTCCTCACTGGCCAAACAATAGATCGAGGGTAAAGAAAGGAGTGTGAGCTGCTGTCGGTCGACCTCGGAGCAAGCCCCGAGTCCGGGTCGTAGGCAGACTGGTGAAATTAAATATGCAACCAAGTATTATAGACCGCTGGCTCTCCTCAGGTATGACGAGAGGTAAGAGCGACCCACATGATGCGCGACAGTGAGTGCGCCATCGGTACTTTTCTCGGGCGATGTCCAAGTTAGTCCCGTAAGGGGAAGCAGCTTATCCCCACCATGCGGCACACCAAGTCGAAACTGAGTCCCGAGCGACCCTCGCCGAGGGGGTGCTCGGACCCTCAACCCTCATTAAGGAAAACTCTTAATGACTTTTTATATAAAAATATAAATTTTTTAAATATTAGCATTTTTAATTTTTTAATAACATGTTCAAATTCCTTATTTTCTCACGATTTCATACATATGTTATAATACAAAAAATGTTAAAATTAAAAAAAATTTTTTTTTATCAATTTAATGCTATTTTTTAATATAGAATGGGAGTGAAATTTACTTTCTACTTGGTACCAAAAGGTACCCAACCCATAACCAAACCCCCCTACAACAACAAAAAATCTTTTTTATAGAATTTTTATCAATTTGTTGCTATTTTTTAATATATAATGGGAGTGAAATTTACTTTCTACTTGGTACTAAAAGGTACCCAACCCATAACCAACCCCCCCTACAACATTTAAAAAAATCTTTTTTATAGAATTTTTATCCTAGTTGGTACTGGAAGGTACCCAACCCATAACTAACCCCCCCTACAACAACAAAAAATCTTTTTTATAGAATTTTTATCCTAGTTGGTACTGGAAGGTACCCAACCCAGAACCAACCCCCCCTACAACAAAAAAAATCTTTTTTATAAAATTTTTATCCTAGTTAGGATCCATCTCGACAGGTTTAAAGTCACAAACAGACTGACAGTTGTCAAAATGTAGGTTAAAAGGTACCAAACCCAGAACCAACCCCCCTCCAACGTTTAAAAAAAATTCTTTTTTAAAGGTTTTTGCTTAAAATACTCCAATTAAATTGATAAAAATAATGAATTTGTTAATTTTTAACATTTTTTTGTATTACAACGTATGTATGAAATCGTGAGAAAATAAGGAATTTGAATATGTTAATAAAAAATTAAAAATGTTAATATTTAAAAAATTTACATTTTTATATAAAAAGTCATTAAGAGTTTTCCTTAATGAGGGTTGAGGGTTTGACAGAGTACTTGCCTAATGTCAAACAATTAATTTTTAAACAAACACGAAAAAACCAAAAAATTTAAAAAACATGGAAAAAAACACTTAACATTTAGCCAAAAATAAATAAATAAGGACCCAAAAAAATTGTACTGGAAATAAATTTAAAAAACATACTTAAGGGGAGGTTCTTATTGCGGGGGATTAAAATCAACCTACACTCGGGTCGCAAAGTTTCAGTACATTTTGACTTTTACTTGTAAATGCTCGCTTTACTTCAAATTCAAATATTTCTGTAAAAATAGGTGCTACAGATATCAAACTAGGATCATTTTAAAGCTCAATAAATTTAGAGTCAAATAGGCAAAAAAAATAACCAATTTAATATTGTAAATTTGAAAATATAATTCTTTAAAGTTAGAGATTTTTTATGAAAATTGCGATTTCGTAATCTGGAGTTTAAGCGAACGCCAATTAATGAAAAAAATTCTTTAAGATTTGACAGTTTTACAATATAATGTACAAATTTCACTCTTTAATTCGAGACCAAAATCTTTTATAAGTATTCAGTATTTGCCTTAAATTCTGTAAAAATAATTACTCTTGCTTTTATTACAATATGACAAAATCAAAAAGTGTGATCTGGAGATATTTTAAATGTATTGAAGACAAAAAATGGCATTAAATTTATAAGATAAAAAATATGTGGTTTTATTTATTAATATATGGGACAAAATTCCTCAAGTGTCCCAACTTCAAAATGAAAGTTTTCAAATCCGGCTAATTTTTACACTATCTTTAGTACTATGGTACAGCACTTCACCCATAAAATTTCAAGGAGGTTTATTAAAAATTGTAGAGGGGGGAGGGGTTGAAGTTTTTGGTTAGGTGTATATACATTGGATTTTGTTATCTGCTGTAGCTAAAATGCAGTAGAGTAAACAAAATTTTGACGTATATATTTTCGAAAGTTTTTTCCCTCCTCTTTCGAATGGTCCAAAAAAAAATTTTTTTATTTAAAATTTGACTTCATTTTTTCAAAAACAAAAATATTTTTGACTTTATTTTTAGGAAATTGGCCCTTTTTTCCTTTTTTAAAATAAAGCTTAACATATGAGAAGTTTCATATGAGATTGAGGGGTCAACTCTCGGATTTTTTTCAAATTTCATTTTTCAATAGAGTTTGTTTGCCTATGTAATTATCCCAAATATTAATTAAAAATATTTAATATTTTGTTAGATATTTGCATTAACAAATTAATGCAATATTTTTTTTAAACATGAATAACTTTTTTATTTTTGCTTATAGAAAAAAGTTGTCTCAATGTTTTTTGTTTAGAATGAATCAAATTTTTTGAAAAAAAATAATTAAAAAAAATTAACTTTTTTAGTAAATTTATTTAAAAAATAAATTTATTTTTTAATATTTAAACCTGTTATCGGCCTTCAATCGAGCTGAAAAAAAGATAAATATTGCTTACTATACTACAAAATAACATGCCAAATTTGGCGAACACGTTATTTTTTGTTTTTGAGAAAAAAAATTTCAAAAATTGAAGTGCAGGTAGCGAGCCGACTGAGCTTACGCGACAATGGGAAATTTTCGTCTTAGGAATCATTGTCGCGTTATAAACTTTTTTATTTTTGCTTATAGAAAAAAGTTGTCTTAATGTTTTTTGTTTAGAATGAATCAAATTTTTTGAAAAAAAAATTAATTAAAAAAAATTAACTTTTTTAGTAAATTTATTTAAAAAATAAATTTGTTTTTTAATATTTAAACCTGTTATCAAACTCTATTGAAAAATGAAATTTGAAAAAAATCCGAGATCTCATATGAAACTCCTCATATATACTTTTAATACATCAAAATAAAAAATGACGGTTTTTTTTTGTAGTTATTAATTAATTAATATAAATTAGTTAAAAATTAAATATTTTGCAAACAAATAAACTTTTCTTCATTTTATGCATATCATCGTAAAGCTTACTGAATTCCGCATACAACAAGTATAATATTAACTACTTTTTATTAAATAAATAAATAATTGACAATGAAAAAATTAATTGAAAAATGTATATATATATATATATATATATATATATATATATATATGTGTGTGTGTGTGAGGGATTCCGCGTCAAGTGATCAAGGGGTCTTTTGGTGTAATGTTTATTTCAATAATTTTTTACTCTTAAACAATTAAACATACAAATTTGACAAAGTACATTTTGGAAAGGTTTTTTCATGCTCTTTAGATTGGAAATAAGCATTTTGAAAAAAAAATTTTGACCCAAAAAAATCAAAATTAAAAATAAATTTCAATTTTTGGGAGAGAAAGACTTAATTTTTTTTAACGAAAGCTGAGGTTTTTTCCTAAAAGGACATATAAATGATAAAGTAGGACTAGAATGTTTAAACATTAAAAAAAAGAGTTTTCTACTCGCCGGATCGCTCAAAACCCGGTTTTTTAATATTTGATAAATTCGCTTGAAACTCGTTACTCGGGGGTTTTTGGGGTCGCTGATTACGAAAATGATATTAAATTTTCAAAATTCAAAATGGCGGATCCAATATGGCGGACAAAAAAATTTAATAATTGATAAATTATTGGATCCGCCATTTTGAATTTTGAAAATTTAACTTCATATTCGTAATCAGCGACCCCTAATACATAATATCCAGTCATGTTTTGGTAAATTGCAATTATTTTCAAATATTATTTAACACAATTGTTTTTTGAGTAGGGGAAAATTTATGCAAAAAATGGCGTGGAGGGTACGCCATATTGAATTTTTGAATTCGCCACTTTTTATTCGAAAGAATATGAGCCTATGAATTTTTTAAGCCATAATAAGTCGATTTCTATTGCTTAGATTTTTGGGCAGAGCAATTGTCCACTTGACGTGAAACGTCTTATATATATATATATATATGACGTTTCACGTCAACCGACTCAGAGTTCCTTCCAAAATTCTAATCAACGAAAATTAACTTATGACGGCTCTAAATAATCGTCAGCTCATACTCTTTCGAATAAAAAGTGGCAAATTCAAAAATTGAAAATGGCGTCCTTACTGCACCACTTTTTTCAAATTTTTGTATTTACCCAGCCAACAAATTTATTAATTAGCTTCAGAAAATAATTGTAAATTGTTGAACAATGGGCGGCGTCTCTTACGTTTTTGGGGTCGTTGATTGCAAATCTAAAGTTAGATTAAAAAAATATTACTAAAAAGTTAAATTTTGTTAAACAGCATTTTGAATATTAAAATAAATGTTAACTAAAATTTATCAAATACCTAGATAAAAGTTAATGAATAGTTATCTATTTATTAACAAAAAGAACGAGAAAAGTTTTACAGTTGATGGCTTTTATTTATCATATTTTTAATCTATTTGATAATAATATATGTGACGCTTCCCGCTGAAAGAGAACCTTCACGACAAAAAATTACAGAATAACTTTTGCTTTGATTTAAGATTCATGTTTATAATTTATTTGAAGTCAATAAAATTTTTATGAATTATTTTAAATATTTAAAATAATTATTATAATGACTTCAAATAATTATAAACATGAATCTTAAATCAAAGCAAAAGCTTTTCTTATAATTTATTTTGTAATTTTTTGTCGCGTAAGGTTCCTTTCAATGAAAAGCATCACGTAAAATGAATACTTTTTAAAATCCATGAAAGGGAGAAAGTAGGCGACAATTTCGAACAATTTATTTTTTATTAATATAAACATAATTATTTGTATCACATATGCAAAAGTTTTATTGAATTAAACCGCAATTAAACATCTATCACATCACATGGACATGTGTAATATCCAAGCGAGGAGCCAAGCCATTTGCTTTGCATAATACGCGCATTTATGCTGGAGAGGTTAAAAACGCGGCCGCAATTATTTTTTGTATTTTTGTTAACTATTTGCATATATCATTAAATTAACTGAAAATAGTTAACAAAATATTATCATGACATTGTTAACAAACAGTAATTGTAGAATGTTACCTTTTCCATTACAATTTTATTATGCAAAAATGTCAACTTTAACATGTTATCTTACAGATAACCTTAAATTGTTGACAATTTGTAAATATATTTATAATAACATTTTGTTGAAGTGTGTAATGCCTCAAATTATTAACAAAATTTTGATAACAATATTTGAACTTTCCAAAGATATCTTTTTTAGTATTCAAATTCGTTAAGCTCTTGCTAACAATTTCTATTACCAAAAATTTAACTTGAGAACATATTTTTTTCACAAATAGTTTGAAAGAGCATAGAAAGGACTGTGAAATAAAGAAATAATTTTCAGCGTATCTTACTTTTTTATGGTGATATACACTTTTCAATTAATTTTTTTATTATTAATTATTTATTTATTTAACAATTATTTATAAGAAAATAGTTTAAATTATAGTTCTTGGATAAATAATTTAGTAAGCTGTATTACGTTGATAAGTCCAAAATTAAAAAAAGTTTCTTTACTTGTGGCACTGCAAGTACAACTCGCACTTGTCCAATTTTTTATTAATTAAATAATTAATAATTCGAAAACCACAAAGACGGCATTTTTTTCTTTTTAGGTAATAAAAGTATGCATATAAGAATTTTAAAAAAATGATAGAAATAATATAATTAAAAAAAGAAAATTAATTATTTATTTATTTAACAATTATATATATATATATATATATATATATATATAAAAAGTAGTAAATATTATACTTGTTGTATGCGGAATTCAGTAAGCTTTACGATGATATGCATAAAATGAAGAAAAGTTTATTTGATTGCAAAATATTTAATTTTTTACTAATTTTTATTAATTAATTAATAACTCGAAAACAAAAAAAAAACGTCATTTTTTTATTTTGATGTATTGAAAGTATATATGTAAAGCTTTATTTTAAAAAGGGAAAAAGGGTCGATTTCCTAAAAAAAAGTCAAAAATATTTTTGAATTTAAGAAAATGAAGTCAAATTTTAAATTAAAAAAAAAAATTTGCACCATTCGAAAGAGGAGAGAAAAAACTGTTAAAAATATATTTAGCTACAGCAGATAACAAAATCCAATGTTTACACCCAAACAAAAACTTCGAATCCTCCCCCCTCTACAATTTTTGATAAAACTTCTTGAAATTTTATACACACTAAAAAAAGTTTTACTTTCAGCCTCATTTTGAGGCTGAATTTAAGGTGTAAACGGAGTCAGCCCCGTTAAAAAAGGAAAATAGCTAACAGACATGTCTTTTAAAAAATTCGTTACTACCCCATAACCTTGTTTCTATAAAAATATAAAAGTTTCTGTTAGAATACTCAGCGTATTAAACAAATAAACCGTTTAGATTTTTATTTTTAAACAATTTTAAAAAATAAAACCCTGAAAACACGTTTTTTGGGTCTTTAACCCCACTTTTATTAAAATCTTGACGTGATAGGAAACTTTGGGTTATAGAATCATGTTTAGCTGATAAAAAGGATTCAAGCATTAATTTAAAACCTCACAGAAGTTTCTGACATTCCAGGTTAAAAAGAAAAAAATATTAAAAATACCAAAAACGTTTTTTTAGGTTTTCACCCCTACTTTTCTCAATATCCTGACGTGTTAGACAATTTTGGGGCCAGCGATTGCATTCAGAAGACAAAAATATATCAAAAATCACTCCCATATATAAAATAAAAAAATTTTTTCAATTTTTTAGGTTTGTGTAATTTATATTTACATTAAAGAGTTAAATATTGACGGCGTAAGGTAAAAATGAATCACAAATACAAATTTATAGTTTTAAAACATACTTGAACACGTATACAAAGTTTCATCAATGTGCATGTTAATTAAAAAAATTTTTTTTTTTGAAAGTTAAAAGTTTTGTGGATTTGCCCATATAACTTTACCCTCCATCCGTCGCATGGTGATAAGTTTCCTCATCCAGTTTGTTTTTTAATTATAACTTTTAAAATACAAAAAATTAAATAAAATTTTATATTCTCAGTACCTTCTTTATTTCAAAACAATTTTTGTGTTTTTATTTATTTTAATTTTTTTGTAATTAATTTTTTCAGCAGCAAATGTTAAGAATTTTTGACATAAAATGAAGAAACTTCTCACCGCGAGACTGACCGCGTATACTCCATTTTATTTGTCATTAATTTTTTATTTTAATTATTAACAGAAAATGAAAGTTAATTTTATATTCAATATGTTGTTTGGAAATTATAAGGAACATTCCAAAAAAAATTTGGCAGTTTATAACAATTTTGGATTAATTTATGATGGGTGAGAAGTTTTCTCACCTGCAACGGATCGCGTTATAAAAAAGATGCGACGGATGGAGGGTTAAAGAATTCCTTTAGATTAAAGTAATCCTCCTAAATGTGCTAAAATATATGTATTTATATTAATAAAAATAATAAATATACATTATTTAAATAAATAAACCTAAATTCTCAGTATTCTCTTAAACTCTTTTATATTCTTTTGGAAAAATTAAATTACAATAATTTCTTTGGGAATATTACCCCAACTTAAATTCTCGAGAATTTAAGAACACTAGTCCCTGTCTTCCCTAATTTATGAATTAAAATTTTCTTTTTAATTTTAGGAATGTTTAAAATTACATTTTAATAACAATGCTTGAAATTTCAGAATTTCGTATCATAAAATTTCAGACCACCCAGAGATTGCTACAATTAGACGCATATGGACGGACTAACTGAATTTTATATGGGATTTTTTTAAATCCAGACTGTCAAATTATTTTATGTGGGATTTCATTGGCATCAGTGGAATTCAAAATTTTATAAGAATAATCAAGAGTCTCTTTAGTGCGCGATTAGCCCGTATTCTTTAAATTTATTATATGGGGCAAAATTCCTCAACTGCCTAGGTCAAAAAATAAAGTTTCTCAAAACTTTGCCTAAATGTTACTATTTTTAGAAGTTTACGTTATAAACTTTAAAATGTAATTTTCAGCCTCAACAAAAGTTAAAGTAGCAAGTTCCGATTTTGTAATTAAAACTAATTTTTTTAAACACTTATTTATATTACATTAACGAAAATCATAGTGGTCGCGCAATTAAAGTGATATATTTCACATAAGAGAGGATTGTCGTCACAAATCGTGAAATTATTCAAAAAAAAATTTTTCTAACTTTCCATTTACTGATGATTAATTTGTTAGAGACAAGTATTGTTTCCTTACTCTTACAATTACGAAACTCGAACAAACCATAAATTTCACTGTAAGGTGACGTTTGATTAAGCAAAATAAAGAGAAAAGTGAGTTAAAATGAAAAAATGACATTTTCATTTTGCCAAGAAAATAAGAATTTTGTTTTACTATATTATTTTATGACTCTGTTCTAACAGTAAATGCATTGGTAAAGTTGCAAAATAATTTTATGCCTATTTGTTTACCATTTTAGAATTTTTCGGAGGTAAAACTTGGGCTTAACGTTTGGAACACTCATGACATAATAGAACAGTCATTACATTCGTTGTGAAAAAAATAATACCCATTTTAATTAAATTGTTACATTCATTCTTCAACAAAGTTTAGGTAGTGAACATTTTTTATACATAGGTATTTGTGTGCATTTTTATTTTTATGTAAGGCAGGAATATAAACTGAACTTTAAGGACACTATGCAATACATAAATAAACAAACAAACTTTTTAATTGTAATGCAATTGACATAAAACATGTTACTCGGAGGTTTGTGGGGTAACTGATAACAAATCTGAAGTCGGATTTAAAAAATTCAAAATGGCAGATTCAATATGGCGAACAAATTTTGTAAGACTCGTGCAATTTAGTTGAAACTCGTTACTCGGGGGTTTTTGGGTTCACTGATTACAAATTTAAAGTTGGATTTCAAAATTTAAAATTACGGAGTCCAAGTAACGAATTTCAACTGAATTCTAAAAGTTTTACAAAACTCGTCCTTCATATTGGATCCGAAATTTTGAATTTCTAACTCCGACTATAGATTTGTAATCAGCTACCCCGAAACCCCCCGAGTAACGAGTTTCAACTGAATTCCATGAGTTCTACAAAATTTGTTAGCCATATTGGATCCGCTATTTTGAATTTTTAACATCCGACTTCAGAATCGAAATCAGCGAATCAAAAAAACCCAGTGTAATAAGTTTTAAGTCAATTCCATTATAATTTAAAAAGTTTTTTGTGTCTTTTCCACACCCTTTATAAAAAAACCTTAGCATCATTCTGATATTGAATAAAAATATTAGTTTACCAATTTCAAGACGCACACTCATGACAGTTATCTAATTACATTAAAATCTTTTTTTGTTTTACTTGTGATGAATTGAAATTACGGAAATACGTTCACTTGAAAACTAATAATTCATTCCTGAACATAGGACACTCATGGCATTTTGTTTGAATTTCGTTCTGCCGTTATTATACATAGCATCTTAACATGCTTGCAAGTTGAAAAAATGTTAAAAGAGATTGCATTTCACGACATTGAAAAATAAATTTTACCAAAAACTATAACAAAAAGTTTTTATTAGCAAAGGACACGATTATGACAATTTAAATGAAATGACCCATAAAATAACGATAAAATATTATTTTCTTAAAAAAATTTTAAAATCCTACTCTGATTTTTACATGGCTCATAGTAAAAAAAGGTAAGCTTGTTTTAAAAAAATATTTTATCAAATTCACAAAAAAATTTATATTTTACTAAATATAATAATTCTATCAATTTAAAAAAATAAAGTATAAATTATTTAACCTATTAACGCCCACCAGGACGCAAAATGTACCATGATTTCACGACTCTTATTTTGTATGAAATAATTAGTTAAAAAATTAGGAAATGCCATTTCCAAAGTAAAATTTATCGCTCTTTCGGAATATGAAGTTAAAATTTGTTTATAATTATCTCAAAAAATGTATAGCAATTTTATTTCAAAAAAACACATTTTGTACGAAAAAAAATTTTTCAAATATTATTTTGACATGAAAAACTAAAGAATATGATCTCAAAAGGACAAAATATCGCGTCCTCGTACCCTCAGCTACAAGATATCATAATACCTTTTTTTAAATTCAAGATGGCGGATATGAAAATGGACATTTTTCCAAAATGCAAAAGACCGAAAAAAAATTTTCGGACAATTTAAAAAAAATGTCCCCCATATTGGATCCGCCATTTTGAATTTTAAAAAAGTAACATCAGATTCGTAATCAGCGACCTCAAAAACCCCTGAGTAACCATTTTCAAGAAAATCTAATCACTTTTTAAAAAATTGTCTGAAAATTTGTTCCCGGCATTTTGCATTTTGGAAAAATGGCCATTTTTATATTCGCCATCTTGAATTTAAAAAAAGTAACAATAAAGTAGAAATTATCGATCACTCCGAGTCAGGTTGAAAAAAAACATAACAATTTTTTTAACGTTTCAACGGCACGGCCGTCCTCATCAGAAACTAAAATTTTATTATAAACAATTATTAAAAGAAATTACATAAACAAAGTAAACAATATTTTAAAATAAAACAATACAAACAAACAACTCTTGATGACTTGATTGATGCTTGTCTTTTTCTTTTCAATAATATATTTTTTAAATTTAATAATAAATTTTATCAACAAACGTATGGCACACCAATGGGTTCATCTATATCCGGTCTTTTTGCTGATATGATTATGGATGATCTTGAGGTTTATTGCATTAACAAATTGTCATTTAAACCTTTATTTTTCTATAGGTATGTTGACGATATAATCACTTGCATCCCAAAAGATAAAATTTCTGAGACATTGGATTCTTTCAACAAATATGACGAAAGATTGCACTTTACTCATGAGATTGAAAATAACAACTCAATTAATTTTTTGGACGTTCTTATAATTAAACAAAATAATAAACTTATAACTAATTGGTATCGTAAACCTACATTTTCTGAGAGAACAATTAATTTTGAATCTCGACATCCTTTCTCTCAAAAAATTGCTATTGTTTATAATCTAGTTGACAGAGCATTAAAATTATCTAATAAAAAATTCCACTCTAAAAAAATTCAGTATGTAAAAAAAAATTCTCTTAAAAATAACTACCCTATTGATTTTATTAATAAGTACATTTTGAAACCTATTCATTCTATAGAATCTAATAACCAAAAAAATAACGTTAATTCCTTTTTATATAGTAGACAACCTAAAGTTTTTTACCATATGTTCAAGACTTATATGAGAGAACGTCTGAAACGCTTAGAAAATATTTTATCGTACTGTGACGTTTCCTATTTATTTTCACGTATTGTAATTAGTTTAATGACCTTTCGATTATTTATCATTGACAAACTGTGTAATAGTTTTATATTTGATTAGTGTTAAGTAGCAATTTGCGTTGATCGGAACATTTGAAAATTTACACATTTTCAAATGTTAAATAATTTTATTCTTTTTACTGGTAATTTATTAATTTATTTTTGTATTGTTTTATTTTAAAATATTGTTTACTTTGTTTATGTAATTTCTTTTAATAACTGTTTAAAATAAAATTTTAGTTTATGATGAGGACGGCCGTGCCGTTGAAACGTTAAAAAAATTGTTATGTTTTTTTCAACCTCACTCGGAGTGATCGATAATTTCTACTTTATTGTTATAAATTTGCCGAGTGATACCTTCAATCATTATTTTAAAAAAAGTAATTATGATATCTTGTAGCTGAGGGTACAAGGACGCGATATTTTGTCCTTTTGAGATCATATTCTTTAGTTTTTCATGTCAAAATAATATTTGAAAAAATTTTTTTCTTAAAAAAATGTGTTTTTTTAATTACTCTAAAATAAGTACTGAAAAAGATCCCAAAATTGACAAATTAAATAGATTAGCCTAAAAAGTTTTATAAGCACTTGAATTTCGAAAAACATTCATATTCTTTCTGCTTAAAACTTTAAAGTTGTATAACATTCAGAAAATTTTTTTTCGTTGTTTCTTCATAATTAATAACATTTTCTTATCAATATGAATTATATATATCGAGGATAAAAAAATTTTTAATTTTAAATGGGGTTGCATTTCGATAAATGCCCGTTTAGAAATTTTGACAGGGCCCTGGCAGACCGCGCTTTCCTAAACTTGGTGAAACAATAAAACCGTCTGAGGCCATGGCGAAGAGCCCGATTTGCCGAGCTCCCATACCGGAGGCTTATCGGGTTCCCTGTTTTATGAGGGGTCAGGGTCCTGTTATGGCAATTTCTACACAAGTGGTTACCCGCGCATCGTTTTTACGCTCATGTCCATGAAAAAAGTTACTGTAAAAGCAACTTTAGAGCGATTATCTACCCAATTTTAAATATACTGTAATAAATTCTTCTTCATACCATTAGAGTAAAAAATTTTATTTTGAATTTAAAAAAAAGAAAGAAATTAAAATTTTTATTTATTTATTTTATTTTTTAATTTTATATTTTTTTAATAATTAAATATTGTGTCAGAATTCGTAAAATTTTCCCTAAAAATAAAAAGTATATTTTTTAAATCGAAATGTCGATAAAACATTTATATTTTACTTAAATGAATGAACCGATTTAAATGAATCAAGCGAGAATACATGTGCATACATGTATACATGTGTGTACATATTAAGTGTATATTTGTAAGTATACATGTGTATGTGTTGGGGGTATATGTGTGAGTATACATGTGAATGTGTTTAGTATATGTGTGCGTATACATGTGTATGTGATTAGTGTATATGAGCAATTCCATGTCAAGTGATCAAGGTGGAAAAAAATTTTCTCCAATCGTAGCAAAACTTGGGGCTTTTGTAGTACTAATAGAAAGTAATTTTTCGTCAAAATATTTTTTTACCTAGTCCAATATTTTCCGAGGGGAGGGGGTTAAATTTTTGTGTTTTTTACACGGAAAAAAAAGTCCACGGATCTCTCGTGAACTAGTTTATCACTTTTGGATGGGACACCAAATTTCCATTCACTTTTGATTAGAAATGGCAAACGTCAACGAATAGCTGAAACAATGTTAATGAATTTTTGATGAACTTTTAAGGATGAGTAGTTCGTCGAAAGTAGAGGTACAAGTTGACGAAAAAACCGTGAACTCGACAGTTTCAGTAGTATGCGCAGTTCGCAATGCGCATCAAATATGGCTGATCAAGCATTCATCATTCAGTCGGTGTCATCTGTGTTTACATTCGGGCAAATTCTTTGATAAAAGTTATTATTTAGAATCAGTGTTTTCTATTATTTAGTGAATATTTTTGTGTGCTAATTTTTTTTGTGAAACAAATAATTCATAAAATAAATTAAAGGTTACGACAAGAGTCATTTTCTACTTTGTACGGTCCTGAGTTTGACAGCAGACAAAGCTAATCGTGTCGTTTGCAGAATTAATGTGTATGTAGATTTAGCAGTGGTGGTTAGTTGGTAGAAATATTATGTCATAGGGTATAGGGTACTAGGTTCGAATCCCCTGAAGCGAATAACGAATTTTAATGGCGATAAAATGGTGTATTCTGTGTAGTTTAGGTGCGTATAGGCGTCAAGTTATCAAATTAAGTGAATTGCTATAAAAAAGTAGTATCTGGAAATTATTTTTTCTTGTTTTTAGCATTTTTTAAAAGTTCGCGAATTTTTCGTTAACTTTGACGAAAAGTTCGGAAACCGTACTATGTTTCTAGTGAAGGAGTTGATGGAATTTTGACGAACTGTGTTTGTTGATATTCAAGAATTTTGTGTCCCACCCAAAAGTGATATACTAGTTTACGAGAGATTAGTGAACTTTTTTTTCCGTGTAGTGCAATGCTTATTTCAATAATTTTTTACTCTTAAACAATTAAAAATTCAAATTTGATAAAGTACATTTTGGAAAGGTTTTTTCATGCTCTTTAGATTGGAAATAAGCATTTTGATTTTTTTGGGTCAAAATTTTTTTTTCAAAATGCTTATTTCCAATCGAAAGAGCATGAGAAAACCTTTCCAAAATGTACTTTGTCAAATTTGTATGTTTAATTGTTTAAGAGTAAAAAATTATTAAAATAAACATTACACCAAAAGACCCCTTGATCACTTGACGTGGAATCGCTTATATGTGTGAGTGTACATGTGTATGTGTTTAGTGTATATGTGTGAGTATACATGTGTATGTATAGAGTGTGCTTCAGATAAATGGCCATTTGCCGAAGAACTAACGATGATACAAGAAGGGTCATATTTAAAATTCTGTGATCACTTTTTTGAACAACAAAAATAATAAATATAAAGTGAAAATATTATTCAATATATTTAATAATAAAATTAATTAAATAAAAATATTAATAATGATTAAAATTCAAAATATTGTTAATTCATTAATAATAATTATTATTATTGACGAATTAATAATTTTTTGCGAAAGGTATAATATTTTAGCATTTAATTTTTATACGGTTTAAACAATTTATTATTAAAAAGTCAGGTGACGACATGATAATAATAATTAGTATTATATTTATTTTATTACACGGAGAAAAAAATGCTGTTGAATCAATGACATATGAGTTTGATTCATTGAATAGTGTCATAACGGGCTGCCAAACGTATATGCTGTTGTTTTGAAAGCACCGATTCTAATGATTCGATAGTATCACTTTCATTGAAACAAAAGCATATTTCTCAAATTGACAGCATACTATGTCAATTTAAAGGTATTCCTTTTGAATCAACGATCAAAATTTTTTAATTTAACAGTATATGCTTTTGAGTCAATGACTATAGTTTTTCAATTTAAAAGCATCATTTTTATGATTCAAAAATTTGTACTTTTAATTTTTTTAGTTGTTGCTATCGATTGAATAACACCATACTGTTAAGTCAATTCTTTTATGTAGTTAAAGATATACGAACGATAAATTGAAAAAATGAAATTTTTGTTCACATATTTTTTATATACTATAATTAATTCTCACACCTTTAACACAACACTTCTTATATACATCTTTTTTTCAATTTTACACACTTACATACATATCTTTATTACTTTTTTCATTTTTTCCAGCGACAAACACACATACATACACATTCAAACACACTTTATATTTTTTTGAGTCTGAAAAATACGCTGTTCCCAATCGGTCACCCATCCAGGTAGTAACCGCGACCAAACGTGCTTAACTTTCGTGATGGACGAGAACTGCCGCGCTGCAATGTAATACATTCGCTTCTTACATTGAGCAGTTACTTTGTAGTTAAATACCGTGCGCGAGATTTTTCTCGTGAATAAGGGAATTTATGTAGGGAATTAATATTTAACTAGTCCTTAATTCTTTAAAACAATTTAAATAATAGTTTTTTATATAAGAATCTCAAAAACGACAGGTTTAATAAACATATAAATAAGTGTGGATAAGTATTTCTATAAATTTAGCACCTGTCAATGTCTCAAAAACATAGTGTCCTTATTTTTATAGCATATGCTATAGGCAGTCCGCTATAGCACCACTCATTGAAACGAAAGCATATGCTTTCATTTTCAAAAGCGCGCTTCTTTGGAGCAAACAACTTTTCATTTGATTCAAATTTACACGCATTTTCTTCAAATTTATCTATTAGATGCTTCAAATGAATAATGTCAAAGAAGCAATAAATTATTCTGTTGCTATATATAGATGAACTATAGAAACAATTTGTAGAATATCATTAATTTAACAGTACCGTACTTTTAATTTAAACAGTTTCATTTTTTCGTTTTAAGCAATATGCTGTTCGATTAATAAATGTGTTATTGAATCAATAACGGGAAATTCAATAGCATGGAGCTATTTGATTCAACAGCACTTTTTTTCAGTGTATAATATATATAATATTAATTATTATTAAACATTTTTATATTATAATAATCATTATTACAGTTATTATGTCAAAATTTATATAAAATTTCTAATGTCTAACTCTTCTGTAATTCTTAGTTAATAATTATTGGTAAATTTTTCATTTTTCAAAGATTAGACATATAAAAAATTACTACAATTTTTAATATACGTGACTGAATTTTCTAGCAGCTTTTAATTGGTTAATTAATAAAAAAGTACTTATATTTCAGTAGTTTTTATGTGGTTTTTAGTAGAATTTTATTGATTTAAATCGTGAGAATAAAGTCACTGATTACCAGTCAAATTCTACTGATTAAGATTTAGAGATTTTATAATGTATTTATAATAATTTAGCTATATCAATTCATAAAATTACTATAAGTTTTGCGTATCTCAATGAAGGTATGAACAAGAACATTTTTATTGTAAAGGGAACAAAGTTTCTTTTACCTGGGAAAGAAAATGGTTTATTGTTCATTACCTCCAGCTCGCTCTGAAAGAAGAAGATGCTGCAGGTAAAAACAGAATGACCTCTATGAGGAAAATCTAAATGAATTACTGTTAGTTGCTACCCGTACTTTGCAAAGTGCTTTTCGTGAAGGAATTCACAATGTCAGATTCTGAAATCGTGGCATTAATATTAGGCTGTGCTTCACTTATTTTAAACAAACTAAAAAAAAAATTTTCCGCGATGGTGGTGTACACAATTCTATAAGCAACGAGCAAGTTCAGCAATTCTACACGATTTAAAATTTCAGCACATTAGTGGGCATTATAAAAATGTACTCGTATGACGCCAACTGATTTTGAAAATTTATTAAGTAAAATATGACCAAAAATTACAAAAGAAGAAACTAACTTACGAATTCCTATATCAGTTCAAGATAAGTAAGTTTTCAAAATTTAAATTAATATATAATATTTCGAACAAATGTAGGATATCCTATGATATTCGAAAGTTGTCCATAGGATATTCAAACGGCCGCATTATAGAATATATTTGTGATATCCATATTGGATATCGTGAGATATTTTCAGAACATCTCAAGGATATCCTAGGATATTTTTAGATATCCAAGTGTTATCTTATAACTGTCCTCAGAATGTCACAGGATATCCAAACCATAGGTCTCTAGGATACTATCTATTGGTTATCTCTAAAATATCCCTAGGATATTCTTTGATGTTTTAATTAATCATTCTTACAATTGATTTTTATTTTTTAATATTGCACTGCAAAAAATGGCGTCTAAAAATAAGACGTTTAGACGTTTATAAACGTCTTATGTAAATAAGCGTCTTATTTGAACGTCTTAAATGAAAAACATAGCCTCCAAATACATGCATTTTAGAAGGCAAATAAGACGCTTATAAATGTCTAAGAAGTGACCACGTAAACGTCTTAAACCAAGACGCTCTTTTTTTGCAGTGTGTACGTTTGATAAATTTAAATGATAGGTTGGCCATTACCTTACGCTTTTTGGCAACTGGAGACTCATATTCCAGTTTACAATACTTATTTCGTATATCGAAACAATCTATTGGTAGAATAGTGCCTCAAATATGTACAGCTCTCATTGAAGAATTAAAGGATAATATAAAAGTAAAAGAATAATTCTGCTATTATCGTTATAAATAAGTTTATTTTCGATTTATGAGATTAATTACACTTACGTAAAATCATAAAGTGTCATAACAAATGTTTATTTATAAAATCAAAACTTATTGAGAAGAAGAATTATTTAATGATTGTGTGTAAATCGAATTTGATGTGTGAGATGCTTGAGGTTCAGAATGATAATTAAATATTTGTGTGCAAGGAGAGTTTGGTGTCACAGGCGAATGTGTATGGAAGAAAGAAGGACTGAACGATGAACGTGTAGGTGTCAATGAGAAATAAGACTGGAAAGAAGAAGAATTTTCAAAAGATATAGTATGATGTTGATTTGTAGTTGATGGTGGATAAGATGGAAAAATCTAAGGGATGTTTGTTTGTGGGGTATAAGTTGTTTGAAAAAAATTTAATTGCGAGTTAGAGTTTAGATTATCATAATATCCTTGATCAGCTTTTGACAAAATATTATAAATTTCACTTTCAACAAATTGTCTTGTTCGTTTGCTGTAAGTATTCATCTTTCCCATAACCAAATTTCCGAAAATTGTTGTCAATGAATTGGAATTTTGTTGTTCCAGACGACTAAAAGCGTTTCTCATGATATATTCAAACATTCCGAAATCATGTTATCATTCTTTTCTCCTCTTCTTCTTTTTCTTGATGTCGGTGCTTGTGATGTTGGGGTTTGTTGTATTGTTGGTTGTGGTGTTAGTGCTTGTGGTGTTTGAGGTTGTGATTTTGGTAGTTGCATAGTATTCATTAAATTTGAATCATCTTCCTCCTCAATATTAATTTCCTCGTTATCTGAGACTTCATCTAATTCCACTGTTTGTTCCTGTAAAAGATTTAAATTCTCTAAATTCAATCTAATTATGACATTTTTACAAATATTAAATAAAACTTTGCATTATAATATTTTTTTCTGTCACATAGATCGTAAACTTGCTACAAGTTTAAAATGTCCCACTCACACATTGCACGGCAAGCTTTCCGCAATATTACCTAGAAATGTTGCGGTAAGCATGTAGAAATATTGCCGTAAGCTTGCTGCTAAACAATTTATTTTGTATTATTTTGTATGTAGTTCACGGCAAGATTGCTGCAAAATTGCATGCTATCTGGGTTGAAGCAAGCTTGATAAAAGATTGTTGCAGGTTTCTGTGCTCTATGGGATTTTTCTTTATTAAAACTTTTTATAGATCCCTACAAATGAAGCAGCTTGGCTAGAAGTTGAAAATAATTTTCACCAACTTTGGAATTTACCGCACTGTGTGGGAGCAATTGATGGAAAACATGTAATATTACAATCACCAATAAATTCAAGTACTGAATTCTTTAACTACAAATCACAATTTAGTATTGTTTTGATGGTTGCAGTTGATGCAGATTACAATTTTATGTTTGCTGATGTCGGGTGTCAAGGACGAATTTCAGATGGAGGTGTTTTAAAAGATTCATTACTCTACAAAATGATGTCTGAAGAGAATTTAAGATTGCCAGAGAAGGAAATTTGCCAGGACGTATAATGAAGATTCCATATTTTTTTGTTGGAGATTCTGCATTTTCTATGAATAAAAATCTGTGGAAAGCATTTCCAGGTGATCATATAAAAGGAAGTGCGAGAAGAATTTTTAACTATCGATTTAGCAGGGCTCGTCGAGTTGTAGAAAATGCGTTTGGTATTATTTCTTCAGTATTGAGTTTTTTAAGAAGACCAATGCTTTTACAACCACATATTGCACAAGTAATTGTACTCGCATGTCTGCACCTCCACAATTATTTGAAAAAACATTCACCACGAGAATCATTTGATCGTGAAGAAAACAGCGTTTTTGTGGAAGAATCTTGGAGACATGATCAAGATATGACGTCATTGTTTCCATTAATAAATGTACCAAGAAGGGGGAGACTTTATTACGATAAAATTCGAAACGAAGTTGCAGACTATTCCCTTAAAGAAGGAGCCGTGGAATAACTTACTTACTGTGTTTTTACGTTTTCGTGGTTTATCCTTGTCATTTATAAATATCTCATTGCTTCATACGCAAACCACCTACTCTCATAAATTTCATCACCTCCTAAAAACAGTGATAATTCTTAGAGAAGGAAGTAAGTAGATAACAACAATTATTACTTTAAACATTACTAAATTATTAAATTTACAAAATATTTTTTGTGTTATTCTATTCAGATTAGTTAATTTCAAAAATAGAAAAAAGCTGCAAATGTCTATAAGCTTTGAGTGTAAAGTTATGTAAATAACAACAATTATTGTTTAAACATTGCTAAATTGTTAAAATCACAAAAGTCAATAGTTTTATTCTATTGAGATTAGTTAATTGCAAAAATATAAAAAAGCTGCAAATGTCTATAAGCTTTGATTGTGAAGTTATGTAAATAACAATAATTTTTGTTTAAACATTAGAAAATTAAAGACATTTTATAAATTGTAAACAGAACATACCTTTTCCAGTTCCCTTTGATTCCTTTTCTTTTTTTCTTTCTCTTCTGTGTGATGCTTTTAAGTTGAAATTACAAGTTCATTCCAAGCATCAATTCTTAAATTTTTCCTCATATAGTTTTTATCTGTTGGATCCCATAGCACGGTGTACATTTTAAAAGTTTCAATAAATTGGAGAATAAACTCATCTGAAACGTTATCAGTATCTGCCATTTCAAT
Source organism: Leptopilina myrica (nomen nudum) (assembly GCA_032872475.1). Classification (NCBI taxonomy): domain Eukaryota; kingdom Metazoa; phylum Arthropoda; class Insecta; order Hymenoptera; family Figitidae; genus Leptopilina; species Leptopilina myrica (nomen nudum). The sequence continues at coordinate 18,487,521 of CM065461.1, forward strand.
ATTGCAAATAAAATAAACCACTTTCACAGTTATAAAATTATTATATCACGAACAACACTTCACATCAATTTCCACAGTAAACTTTCACTCAAGAGCTGAGCGAAAACTGATAATGCTGCTGCTTGGATGTCAAAGCCTAAACTCAGTTAAAAGTTTAAATAATGCAAAGTTACCCTTCCTTTTTTCATTTACGGTTAAATATTTATCTACATTTTTGGAAAAACACATATTTATTCGCAGATGTGCCATAATAAAAAGGTTTGAGAAAAAGGTTTTTCGATACTTTTTATTACTGTCATAAATCTCAAATTTTTCTGGGATTCCCAGCTTTTTGCTGAAAATTCAGAAACATTTCCTACTCAACTTTAAAACCATAAACTTAAACATTTGATCTTTTTATTAATTTGTAAAAATTTTGTAAAGAAAACTTTAACGTTATAATTGTTATTCGAATATTAGTTCAAAACAATTGGTTGTCAGTTAGAAATGACTAATGTTTCAGTAAATTATTATTTAACTGATTCAATTAGTCAAGATTAACTAATTTTCCAGTTAACTTTTACTGAAAATCAGTTATTTTTTCACAGAAAATCAGTTGTTTTTAACTGATTCAAAAGCAAAAAGTCAGTCACTGATTGTCAGTTAAAACCATGATTTTTAACTGATTTATATTAAGGGAGTAAGTATAAAATATTTCATAAATAATAACTAATTTTCACCTATAATTTAAATTAATTATTATTAATTATAAATTATTAGGTAATTACTTTTTACAAAAAAGTATTTTCTTAATAATAATAATTTTTCCCTCATAATTAAAATCACACATTACATAAAAATGGCACTGAAATGTTACAGTAATATTACAACTGTGTCACAGCAATGCTATAAAGAAAGATCGCAAAATTACCTTGAAGCGGACATTTTAATATTATTGTAATGTTACGTGCTACTTGGGTTAAATATTAAGGTATTAATTAATTTAGTTTATTAAATTCGACTTACATGATTTTTTTATTGTAAATAAGTCATTTTTAACTATTTTTTCTTTAATTCGAATTTTGTCTAATTTCTTTAATGAGTTATTAAAAATTGCAGGAAAAAATACCAGCTAAAAATTTAAGTGACAGATATTTTTGGAAAGTATTTGAATTTCCTAGTAAACTCGCAAATACAAAAGTGAGGACACAGTTTTATTGTTGCTTTGAGGTATTGTCATAAGCCGACAACGGATAGATTGGCTGCGAGCACGAACCGAACGGTCCCAAATTTTTTTCTACATGTAGATTTATTTAATTTCCAATTAAAAGATAAAAGTTCATATATTCTGAAATATAAAAATTAAATTTCATATATCATTTTTGTATTATGTATATTAAAAAATTCTTTTTAATTAACAAATTTAAAGTACTTATTTTGTGAAAATTCTTAATATTTGTTATTTTTACTCATTGCGATAAATAATAAACATATGAAAAATTGTTTAATGTTTATTTGTAAAATAATAATAATTTCACGTGTTTATTACAAAGGATATTTTCTGAGAAACGATCATAGTGCAATATGGTCGAGAGCTTGAATCTCGGGAGTCTCAATCGTTCGAGGAATTCTGAGAATGTGTATTTTTATTTATTCTCAATATCTTTATTTTATTAACATTATTAACATCCAATTTAAGCAAAATGTAACACCCTCTTAATTTATTATATTACTTTTAACTGCGTATTGTATTTTTGTTGCCGGGCGACATTTTTGTCATTGCAGTGAATGGCATAAATGGCAAATGTTTTGTTATCTGGGTATTGCTACTGGGTGGTGTGGTTTGTACGATGCTGCCGGTCAAGAAGACTAGAAACAGGAGGTCCAACTCCGGTAGTGGGGGTACAGGTCGAATACGTATGTATTTATATAATAATAATATATATAAATATATATATATATATATATATATAATATATATTAATATATAATATAATAATAATGGTTATAATAATATAATATATAATATGGTTTCCCGAAAGAGGCCGAGCAAACTGAAAAAGTCTTGAGACGCGGTAGCCTTCTGCGCAAACTACTTTTAATTTACCTCCTGGTGGTAATTCGACGTAAAAATTAAACACTAATTTGTATATACATATATGAATCGATAAATTGAATATCTATTTTTTTCAATTACCACCTGTAGGTAATATATGCTAAAGGCTACTGCGCCAAACCATTACGTATCACCACTACCGGAGTTATACCTTCTGTTTCTAGTCTTCTTGCTGCTGGTTACAAACTCTGTTATCATTCCTGCCTAGATCGACACTCAACCATTCCTGACTGGAATGCCGGTACGCAGTGAGAAATGAAAGATCTACCCGGTGTCTAAAAAGACCCATTTAGACGTCGGGTAGATCTTATATTTCTCATTGGTTATCGACCTGGCAATCACAATTCCGGCACCGGTCCCGCCCAGTATCATGCCGATCGTTGATTGCTACGTGGGAATGCAAACCTCATAGTAGGATAGAATTTACGGTCCTATATATAATTGTTTTTTTAAATATAATAACTGAATTACAATATACAGAAATTTGATATAAACAGAAAATGACGAATAAAATATTTTTGTTGCTCATACGTGTTCCTTGCTTTTAAAAATAATAATTATATGTAATACCACTTTCATTATACAATTAGACCATATTGGATCAGCGTTTCCGGATTTTGAAATATACATTTTGAATTTGATAATGACTTAATTGTTAATTTAAAATAAATGTTGTTAAGCTTATCTTATCAAGCTTAATCATGAAATAATTAGTTTAAAATAATGTTTTGTAATAATTTTCAATAACGAATTAAACATTAATTCAAAATTTTACAAAGACTATCTCAGTAATAGTGAAATTTCAATAATTATATTCTTTCCAAAAAAACAATGAATTATTGTATGTGATTTTTTAGTATTTACTACTTTTAAATATTCTATTAGAATACAATTCTGAAGCCAAATGTAAATTAAAAAAAATTATTTTTTTTAATTTGAAAAAATTAGTTTAAAATTTAATTAATTAGTTTAAAAAATAAAATAAAATTTTATCTTTATTGATTCTTACTGAGAATAAGCTTTAAAATAATGTAGAACAAAAACGAGTCTTTTAAGGTACTACATGACAATATCTAACGGAAATTAATACCTATTAATGATGTTCATGTTTCTAAGTATTCTTTTTCTTTTTCTCAAAGATAAAAAGATAAAACAAACATCTTAAATTTTCTCACAATTTCCAGTCCTCTTTCCAGAAGCTCCATTGCAAGACTGAGGAAACCAAGCAGAAATCAAGGCTTTATATAAGAATCCAAACTTCTTTCATTTTATACTACCTCACTATAATCATTGACTCTTGTAAACAAATCTTATAAACTCCGTTTTATAAAATTTTTTTAAAACTTTAGAATCACAAACACAAATTATTTGAAACCAAGTGCAATAAAACCTGAAACAAATAAAAATAAAAGTTAAAAATTATTGAAATATAATCGTAAAAGCTTCAAAATTTACTAATATTATTATTATATATCAAGTTTGAGTTACACTTCAAAATAATATGAAAAATTTTTTATAGAATATTATAAAAATAGTAAAATAAAAATATATACAAATATATACATAAAAAGTCGATATCATTTCATAGAAAGTTTTTTTTTATTAAAATCACTTAATTCTGAATAGTGAATAATCATAATGAACACCAAAACTGCTAATTTAATCATAGTTGAAGTTTAGTTATTATTTGAAACAAATATTTTGTTATTCTCAAAACCAGAAAATGTCCATTGAATAAAAAATAGATGTTAATGAATTTGATTTAATGACAAATTTCTGAAACACTTTTTTATTATTTTTTATAGCAGTTTCAATGTACGATATTTATAGATTATTTTATTCATTATTTTAATTGAATTTAAAATATGAGTTATATTAAATAGCTTGATTTAGAAAAAAATATACGGAAAAAGTACACGTTTTTTTTCTGAAAAATGCTTAACTTTTAAATATTACACAATAATTTTTATAGTATTTCATATACTTTTTCTTATAAAATTCAGTTATATCAAGGAAATAATGAAAAAAGTCCAGAATTATTTTAGTAATAGTATGAGCAACAGTGTTTTTTAAATTTTTACCAAAAATCATTTGCTCGGACTAACAATGTAGTTGCAAAATTGACTACGCTCGCAAATTCTGTAGATAGCATGCGCAGCGATCAACTATTTCCACTTAATACATACACAGAATAAAATACAATTTCAATGTGAGAAGAAAATTCAGCTTATTTATTTATTCCCTTGAAATTAAATTAAATTTACACTAGAATGAAGATTTTTAAGTTATTTTTTTCTGAGCGCAGCTTCAAACTGTTTGAAAAATGACACTTAATAGAAAATATAAAAGAGAAAAATTTTTTAATTAGAAAGGAAACCTTTATATTGCCTATATGTAAGAGGGAAAAATAGTGGAAAAGAAAAGCTATCCTTTAAAGTTGAAAACTTTTTTTCAGTGTAGTGCTAATACATTTTTCTTTAAGAATTGACACTTATAAAAATATTTTATATTTTGTGCTCCTCACAAAATCAAATCTTCAATATTATTAAATTTTTAGAGAAATATCATGTCTCATAAGTTGTGAAAATTTTCGCTATGTAGTTTATTAGAAAAGTTCAATTTGTACTTTTAAGATTCTAGTCAAAGTTTAGAACTTTGAAAAAATCTATTTTCGAGGTATTTTTTTTCATTTAAAATTATTTTTGGATACTTTACTACTTTCAAATATCACTGGCAGCTATAAATATCGCGTCAATAATGTCTGAGCTTTGACATGGTGACATATATTAAAAAAAACAAAATGGCGAAACGAAAATGGCCGCTAAAGTCAAATTTTTAATAACAAATAAACAACTAATTGTCAAAAATTTCAAAACTCACCGGATTCACTCGAAAATCGTTATTCGTGGGTTTTTGGGGTCGCTGATTACGAATTTAATGTCAGTTTTTAAAAATTAAAAATGGCAGATCCAATGTGGCGGAAGTCAAAATTAAAAACTCGACGGATTCACTCAAAAATCGTTACTCGGGGGTTTTTGGGGTCGCTGATTACGAATTTAATGTCAGTTTTTAAAAATTCAAAATGGCGGATCCAATATGGCGGAAGTCAAAATTAAAAACTCGACGGATTCACTCAAAAATCGTTACTCGGGGGTTTTTGGGGTCGCTGATTACGAATTTAATGTCAGTTTTTAAAAATTCAAAATGGCGGATCCAATATGGCGGAAGTCAAAATTAAAAACTCGACGCATTCACTCAAAAATCGTTACTCGGGGGTTTTTGGGGTCGCTGATTAAGAATTTGATGTCAATTTTTGAAAATTCAATTATTATTCTGGGATATATTGCACTCTTATAAAAACATTTGTCTTAATATTCTGAAAAGTTAGAATTAGTAACATTTACTACGTTTTTTAGCTGTTAAAATGTCGAAACGTTGCTTAACTCTCACCGCGTGGAGGTAAACGTAGATTGCAGAGTCTTTTTTTAAGATTTTTAATTTTTTGCTTCCTCATAAGGAAGCTTTGCATTCGTGACGATTTTCAATTTTTCAAAACATGGTTATATGGACTCATTTTCATCTAGGATATATGTATATTAAATTCTGAGCAAATGTCCAGATGTATGTGTGTGTGTGTGTATGTGTGTGTGTATGTATGTGTGTGTGTGTGTATGTCACAAAAAATTGTGTACAAATTATCTCTAACAAATTTTAATGGATTGCCCTGAAATTTTGCAGGTTTATTGCACTCATTAATACCTAAAATCTGACACAAGGATTTTCAAATTTATCCACAAAAATTTTTTTTATACAATTTTTTCAAAATTAAAAAAAAAATTTTTTTTGTATTTTTTTAAATAACTTTTTTATTTCTTAATATTTTCATAAATTATTCTCAAAATTACATTCCTTACAAGAAAACGAATCGATTGATATATACAAAGTGCACATTTCATCAAAATTTATAAAATGAATCAATATTTTTCTTTTTCACAAAAAATTCAAATTTCGCGTTTTTTGAAATATTACCTTAACATATTAAAATTAAATTAAGCAATTGGTTTATGATATTTTGAGGAAGCGAAATGGTCATGAAATGAACAACTTGTTTAATTTTTTGTTGAATTTTTCAAACTTTTAATTTTTTTGCATTTATCAGTTTTTTCTAAAAAAAATTTTCTCTATTTGAGTGGTGTTTAATTATTTTTTATGTACCGAAGAAAAGCATTCTTTGCAAAAGTATGCAGAGTAAAATTTACAATCTAATAATGTTCTGATCTCACAGGTGTCTTGAGAGCAATATTTTCTTTTCTGAGTTGTTTCCAACGTATGTTTCGCCAAATCACTTAGTTTTTCTTTTGACAAGTAATGCTTTGCATTACTTAGTGCGAAATCTTTCAGTGATGCTTTTTTGTCTTCCTTGTTAACAGCATTATGTAATAACACAGCATTGGTAAGAGAAGATTGAACCATTCTCAAAAATACTGGCCAGGTCCACCTCTTACTTCGGAAAGTTGGTAACGCTTTACTACAATATTGATCTTGAAGATCAACACCTCCCATATATTTATTTTAGTCTGAAAAGGCTTTTGGCATTTGAATATTGTCCCTAGCATTTTGCTCGTTCAGATAGCGTTGCACCTCTTTCATTGGTTGAACACCAGCTGCTGTTGAGAGCAAAGAAACTTCTTTTGAATCCATCATAGTGATATAATTTATACCACTATTTTCATCGTGCTTCACTATAAATATACCTTTGGGAACATTTTTCTTTAAACTATTTTTTTCTTTTACCCGATCTTTTCTAACTACTCCAGTTACTTTCAGACCACATTTTTTTAAATGGACAAGTAAATCTGGACTCGTGGAGTAATTATCAAAATAAATATGATAATCACTTAGCTTTTTTCTAATAGTTTTCAAAAGCAAGTTTTCGGTTTAAAATCACTCGACTTCCTAAAGCACATTTCGATAGACTATCATTGTTTTTCGAATTTTTGCCGAAATAGATATTACATTCAAACAGAAAACCGTCAACACCGCACAGTGCCTACATTTTGATGCCGAAACGAACTGTCTTATTACGGATGAACTGTTCGAATTTTAAACGTCCATAAAACTAAATCATCATTTCGTCGGCTGAAAGGGCTGTTTGAAAAAAACCAAAACGTTTTATATTAGTTTTAAACATTATTTTCAAAAACTGTTCGTACACGTCATGCCGGATCATTTAAATTTTCATCATCCTTCTTTGAGAATTTCATATTAGTTTTGATTTTTAAGAATAGATTTCGGCTCATCGCTGATTTAACAACGGCACATTCTAAAAAAGGATCAGTTGACCAGTAGTCTTTTTCAGCTGTGCGTTTATTAAATATTGTTAACAGAATTATGCCGATAAAAGTTTCTAGCTCCTGCAATGAAATTTCTAGGTCATTTTCAAAGGATGCTTGAATGATATATTCTTTCATTGAAAGTGAAAAAAACATTTCAAACATTTCAACAGGTGAAGAATTACGAAGAGTTTTTTTTATCATTATCAGTCAATAGATATTCATTTATTAATTTATCATTGTATCGTTTTTCGCCTTCAACCCATCTGTATTCATGATTTTTTTCTAAATACTTCTGATTTTCAGTATAATTTTCGAATACTTCTCTATATGACATTTCATTGCCAAAGAAAATTTTTTCACTTTCATAATTATTATTTTCAATATCATCATCATCATTTTCACTTTCAAAATCATCTTCAACGTCTGACGTATTTAAATTAGGTAATAAAGTGATATTAATTGTTTCATCATTTTCAAATAATTCGCTACTTACCACTTCGGATGTTGAAGAAGTAGAACGAGCTGACTTTCTACGAGGCATATTAATTGCAAAAAAAAGAAAAAAAAACCTTTTATTTTAATATAAAAGTTGTACAAACCTGCTATATCAATCAAAAATGAATTTCGTAAAACAAATATCCAAAGCAACAAGAAGTACTTATAATAATGACGTGATTAATTTCCTTCGATTATTATTCTAAGCTGAAAAATTTCAAAATTAAACAAAAGTGTAAACTATCGCTGTGTATTGTATCTATTACTTCGTGTTTTCTTAATAATTACTTTCTTATATTTCATTATTAAAGTGTGAAATAATTTGAAATTGATATTGATAGTCAAGAAAGTATTAATAAAAGTAAATAATGTAACTTTCTTAATCAAATGTTAGACAGAGAAGTATACATATTATAATTTAATTTGAACCTAACAAGTATTTAGAAGGATATGCTGTTTCGACATAATAATGTGGCCACTGTGATATTCATTAACTGTGATATTTTACTATTTGAATGCGATATTTTTTGTGTCAAATATTAAATAAAGCAATAAACAATTTTAAATCTAACCGAAAAATTACAATTATATTAACATAAAATATATAAAAATGCCTCTACTTCATACTAATAAAAATAAAATATAAATAAAATAAGAAAAAATCAGGCAAGTGCGAATTTCCTTCGCCTTAATTCCAAAAAGTTCCGTAACTACTACATTTTTTAACTATATTAGAGATCTGAAATTGTCTACAAAAAGCATTAGAATATATCTCCCACTATGCTTTAAAAACTGACATCAAATTTTTAATCAGCGACCCCAAAAACCCCCGAGTAACGATTTTTGAGCGAATCCGTCGAGTTTTTAATTTTGACTTCCGCCACATTAGATCCGCCATTTTTAATTTTTAAAAACTGACTTCAAATTCGTAATCAGCGACCCCAAAAAACCCACGAATAACGATTTTCGAGTGAATCCGGTGAGTTTTGAAATTTTTGACAATTAGTTGTTTATTTGTTATTAAAAATTAGACTTTAGCGGCCATTTTCGTTTCGCCATTTTGTTTTTTTTATATATGAACCATGTCAAAGTTCAGACATTATTGACGCGATATTTATAGTTGCCAGTGATATTTGAAAGTAGCAAAGTATCCAAAAATAACTCGAAAATTTGGGTTTTTTATTAAATAATTATCTGTAATTTGTTTATTTTTTAATTTGTAACATTTTCTGATGCACCATTCGAAAGAGCGGTTCCTGAACAATAAAAACTGTATATGGATAAATTTTTATCATTCCGTTTTCATACTTAAAATTTCTGCCAAAGTTCAGGTAAAATTTTTGTACATTTGGTCCTTAAAGGGTTAAAAAGTGGGGGCCAGCTGGACTTCCCTCTTTTTTAAAAATATTAATATTATAATAAAAAAGTCTTAATATTAAATGTAGTTATTGATAATAAATCATTCTAAAATTAATTCATAACAATTTATTTAATAATTAACTTATCAAGGTATAACGGTTTTTAATACATTCTGATAATTATTTAAACAAATAATTGTTGTTAATAAATAACTCTTGACACAAACTACCTAGAAACTTGCAATTTTTTTTCTAATTTTGCAATTAACTAATACGAATGATATGAAATAAAGATAATTTATGGTTTTAACAATTCAGAAATTGGTACAACAAACAATTGTTGTTATTTATTAACTTTTGATACACATAACTTAGAAACTTGCAGTTTTTTCCTAATTTTCCAATTAACTAATCTAAGTAGTAACATTGTTATTTTATTATAAAACCAGAGCAAAAATTTACTTACAACACATAGCATATGTTAATAATATTTTTAACATTATTAACACTTAATAAACAATTTTTACATATTCTTAAATGTATATATTTTTTGTGTTTAAACGCATGTGTTCATATTCTTTTAAGAATATTATTTGTGTTTTTCAGTCTTTATAATTTTATTTCTTATTAATGTTTATAATTCAAATTTAATGCATTATAAATATTTAAAAAACGCATAACATTTTTAGTCTTCAAAATAAAATGCATGTAGTTAGAACATTAAAAATTTTTAACTAAATGTGTTTAAAATACATCTATAGTATTTGTACGTAGTCTTTATCTTTTTTTAAATTTGACTCCTACTTGTTTTTAATATTTTTTAAAGTACTCTTGTGATTCGACGGATACATAGCCTAATAGGGATTGTAAATCAGCTTTTTTACCTTTTGTTATTCCAACCTTTTTAGCTAGACGGCTTTTTTGTAAATTATCAAAAGTTACTGATTTTTTAATTAAATAAGTAACTGGCTTACTTATATAATAATATACTTAAATAATCAATTTTGACGACTTTACTTATTTGAAGCTCTTTTGGAATTATATATTTATTTTGAATTTTGCTCTCGAAATCTTTCACAACATAATCTGCCTTTGCACAACAATGAAAGGATGTTTCTTCGCATTTCTTATTAAATTTATGTATTTGTGTTCTGTTTCAATAACTTCTATCATTTTTTTCTGTGCACAAATACCAAAATTTCGATCGCATTGGCAAAAGGAATGACCGCGAACTGGGTACAAATGTTGTATCTAAATCTGCAATTTTTCAAGCAGTAAAGATAAAAAAACCATCATATTATAATTTTTATTTTGCCCGCAGCATGCATCCGAAAATAACATTATTCTATTAAAATTTTTTTTAATTCTTCTAAAATTACATGAAGCTAAGAATTAAACACTGTATTCCCTCCTTTCTTTAAAAAGCCTTCCATGTAAAACATGTAACTCGGTGAAATTTCTTTATCTCGATGTACATGAACATTAACATTTCCCGGTTAACTGTCTTTCTGCTATGGAATGAAACATATTCTTTTCCCTGTAGAATTTAACATTAACTTAATTTATAATATGAAAATTTCCAGAAAACTTCTTGAAACAGTAATGAACAAATCTCTCACGAGAAGTTCTTCAATTTTGAAATTCCCTGCAGACTTTTTATTGCCAAAAATAACATAGCGTGGTTATTGACCAATCTTAATTTACAATTATAAATAATTAAACAAAATTTTTTTAAAAACTTTTTTAAAATTTTGTTTGCTTTAGTAGGTCTAAATTAATGTGTATAATAAATTGCAAGCAAATCTATTACTTTTTAACGAAGATATGATGATTTATGTTTTAAAAGTTAATTAAATTTAAGAAAAAAAATCTGACTTTTTTTTATTTCATTTTTAGAAATATGCAATTTAGAAAAAAACTTCTGAGAAAAAAAAGATGCGTTTTTTTATCATCTACAAGATAGTACATTAAAAAATTTTTAATTTCAAGTTTTAATTTTTTGACATTTTTCACGAACTGGCTGGCTTGAAAAAGACTGCTCGAGCGTAGAGGTTGTTATTGTATGTATCCCCTCAATTATTAACATTTTTCGGAAGCAGTTTGGATTTTGTTTATTGACCCACCCACAGTGGGATCCAATCAGGCGAAATAATATTATAAGTGAGCTGGGCTCTACCTGGGCTTCCCAGTTTTTGGGGACCCACATCAATAATTATATGAGCAAAAATTTCTAAGTCCAAACATACAAAAAATTTTTTCAACAAAAAATTAATGTTTATAATGACTTAGATTAAGAAAAAACGTGTTTTTAACAAAAATATATTAACATTTTTTTAAATGTAACGTCAACATAATTAATTAGCAAAAATGTCTAAGTCCAAGCAAATAAGAAATTTTTTTAAACCAACAAATTAATGTTTATAATGATTGTAAACAATAAAAACTGCATTTTTAATAAAAATATATTGACATTTTTTTAATAAGAATATAAATATTAATTTATGAATATTTATCATTTATTATTACATTATTAATATTGTCATTATTATTTTTAAACTATTTATTTATTTGTTACGGTGTATTGGTGTCAATAAGTGCTTTTTTGAATCATTAAAGCAAATCAACAAGTCACTGACAATAAAGTATTGGTGTTCAAGTTAGGTTCCGTAGCATTGTGGTTATTCTGGTAGTCTGTGGGTTGTAGGTTCGATTCCCGCGTGCGTTAGATTTTATTTGTTTAGTAGGTTTGCGACTATTCCAATTTTTCTGCATTGTATACGTATAAGTATGAAATTTAATGATTATATATGCCGTTAAATAATTGAGTTAATAAAACTCTAACTTTTTTATAAATTTTCAATTAATAAATAAAAGGATATATACAGTAGGAAAAGCTATACGTCAGTCACCGCCCATGAGTGCCCATGAGTACTTAAAATGATAAATTAAAAAATTTGAAATGGTATTTCAATAGTCAAAATTAAAATTGTTATAAATTATACAAATAAAAGTAAATTATAAATGATAAAATAATTATTTTGTAGAAATGAAAAATACATGTTAATTTGGGAAATAAGAAATATAATTTCTGTTAAATTTAAAGTAAAATAAATTCATTATAAGGTCAACTGAAAACAAATGTACTTTTGCACACTAATACATAGAAATAGAACAGCTGATTCAAGGTCAAGGTTAGGAAAAAGAAAATAAATTCTCATACTTTAAGAATTTAAAAATTGTTTAAAATCAAAATAAATTTAATACATAATTTATAGAAAATTTAAAATAATAGTAATTTTTCACTTATAATTGTATATTTTGTTTTATATAAGTAGTATAAATTGTAACAATTAAATCTATATTGTTAATTATTAAAACTACTTGGAATAAATAAAGTAGTAGCAAAATTTAAATGGATAAATAGATAAAAATTAGCATATTTCATTACAAAAAATTAGATTGTTGAAAATTTATTATTTAACGATTATTTAAATTAAAAGAAATAAAATTAATTCTGAGAGAAAAATGATTGACAGCTAAGCAATGGCATTGTTCTCGGAAAACGTTAGACACGTTGGAGACCGGAGAGAGAAAAAGTATACCTCTGTCCTTACGTAGGAAATTTAAATATTATTGGTGAAAAGAAGATGACGCGAAATAAATTTCCGTGAGTAGGGAGAAAGATAGCTTTGCGTAAAGGAAATGACCATGCTTTACAGGAAGTGAATGAGGGCCAATAATAGTTATAGAAAGTTCTAGAAGATTCGGGAAGTTTCTATAGTGTCTGAAAAAGGGTATAAAAGCCGTGAAAAAGAAGGCTTCGCTCTCTTAGTCCAAAATTACATTGCTAGTGGTAAGTTGAATTACGTTAACACTTTATACACAAAAATTATTCAGGAGTTCATTGCATTTGCAATTTACAACCTGATGATTTTAAATTATTATATAAAACACACATACACTAACAAATCGTAAGAATTATTCAAGAATTAGTTATTTTTACAACTTATAACTTGTTAATTCAAAAATTATCTTCAAAATCAAGCCCTGGAAGCGAAATTTGAGGAACTCGTCAAATTTTTTTTACTTTTAATCTCTATTTTAATTCCTTAAGGGGTACCAAAGCAAATCGTAAGTTTATTGAATATTCTTATGAGCTGTGTTCATATAGTAATAGACTATATCGATGTAGCAGTTTGAAAGATTCAATAAATATTGAACCTAAACCACCAAAAATATTATTTACAATAGGATTTAAATTAATTATATAGTCAATCTTTCAGAGAAATAAATAGATTTTATTATATGAATGGGATAAATTTTGATCATTTTTCGATATTATAAATTTATCATATCTAAAATAAATCAAAATTGAGAAAAATTTATAATTTTAAAAAATATTTATTTATTGATAGAAAAGTTAATTTAGGGTTTAGGGAAAACTTGACCTTGTTTATTAGGCAGGATTTGTAAGAATTAAATACTAAAATTTTATTTCAATTTTATTTATAGCATATCTAAAAGGACAATCTAACCAAAAGATTCTAGCGAGAACATTTATACACAACCCCAAGGTTTATTTTATATATATATATGTATATATGTGACGCTCCACGAAAGAAGGGACCTATCCCCGAAATAACATTAGGCTCAGTTTTCATGCATTGTGTACGGAAAATTGAGCCTAATGTTCTTTCGGGGATAGGTCCCTTCTTTCGTGGAGCGTCACATATATATATTGAGTTGGTTCATATAGACATTGCAAACCGAAACTACAAAATTATTTTATGAACTATAAAAATTGTATCATATGAAAATATTTAATAATTAATAAATTTTAATTATTATTTAAACTTTAATTTGTTATTAATTGTATTTTTGAACAATTATCTTACGAAAGAAAGATAATTAAATTATCTAATTTAGTAGTGGATAATTTAGAAAGAATAAAAGGCTGCATTACTGAATAATTATTGGAACAATTTCTTCTAATTTGGCAACAAAGAAACAAATTTTCTACAAAAGCAAATATAACATTAAATTTAAGGAAAAATAAGATCATTTTAATTCATTCATAAAATTAATGTATTGTCAAAATATAATCTTAACAGCTGATACAGTTTGACGCGTGCCTCATTGTTAGAGGATCCTTTAAATTTTGAAAACAATGTCTCTTTAAATTTATACAAAAACATTCTTTCTATTCATATTATATAAGTATATGTAGTAATGATGTTATCACTCGATCGATAAATTAATAAAAACGATGAGATAGTCCATCACTCCAAGTCAGGATTTCAAAAACAAAAAAGACAATGAGAATAAGAAGTATTTAATACACATGTATAAGATATTTCTCATGTTAGAAACACGTGGGTTTTCAGAAGTTTACCGTGCAGTGGGCTTTGAAATCAAAATAACGGAAAAATATATAGATATAAACTTCCTTCCGTCTGTTAACCAATACACGTATGTTTCAAATTGATTACAATTTTTTTCCGTTCAATGTAAAAGAATATATATTAGTTATTTTTTAAAAGATAAAATAGTTAAAAATAAATTATTAAATACACAATTTATTAAATTATAACTGAATAATGTTAAAAGTTTAATAAATTAAAGAAATTAAATGTAAAAGAAATTTTTTTTACAAAACCCTAATATTGATTACAGTATATTTAACCTTCAAAACACTTAATATTAAAATAATGCTGGAAGGCTTATTTTTTAAAATTAATTTTGCGCAACTGAGATTTGTATCTTTAAACGTATTTCAATAATTTTTTACTCTTAAACAATTAAACATACGAATTTGACAAAGTACATTTTGGAAAGGTTTTTTCATGCTCTTTCGATTGGAAATAAGCATTTTGAAGAAAAAAATTTTATGACCAAAAAAACCAAAATTAAAAATAAATTTCAATTTTTGGAGGAGAAAGACCCGATTTTTTTTTAAACGAAAGCTGAGGTTTTTTCCTAAAAGGACATATAAATGGTAAAGTGGGACTAGAATGTTTAAACATTGAAAAAATAGTATTCTACTCGCCGGAGCGCTCAAAACCCGGTTTTTAGCTCCGTTTAGGAGAAAATTCTTTTTTTCAATGTTTAAACATTCTAGTCCCACTTTATCATTTATATGTCCTTTTAGGAAAAAACCTCAGCTTTCGTTTAAAAAAAAAAAAAAAAAAAAAAACGTATCCATCTCTCTCAAATTATTTTTAATTTTGATTTTTTTTGTCAAAAAATTTTTTTTTTCAAAATGCTTATTTTCAATCGAAAGAGGATGAAAAAACCTTTCCAAAATGTACTTTGTCAAATTTGTATGTTTAATTTTTTAAGAGTAAAAAATTATTGAAATAAACATTGTACTGAAAAACCCAAAAATTTAACCCCCTCCCCCTCGAAAAATATTGGACTAGGTAAAAAAATATTTTGGTGAAAAATTACTATCTATGAGTACTACAAAAGCCCCAAGTTTTGCTACGATTGGAGAAAAATTTTTCTCCACATTGATCACTTGAGATGGAATCGCTCATATATATATATATATATATATATATATTAGGGAGGCTTCGCCCCCCACGCGCTTCGCGCGCCAACCCCTAACTATTTCTTATATTTATTTTAATTTTCGAATTATATTCTCTTAATATGAATGCATAGTAATAAGTTAGAGTAAGTTAGAGTAAATTAACCCGTAGGTCAAAACTGCCCTTAAAATTGACCTACATTTTGAGGGTAGCATGAAATGTTTGTCAACTTTAGACGTTTAGGTCAATACTTCCATCAAAATTGACCTAAATTTTGAGAATAGCAGAAATTATTTGTCAATTTTTGACATTTAGGTCAAAACTATCCTCAAAATTGACTATTTTTAATTTTGATTTTTTTTTGGTCAAAAAATTTTTTTTTTCAAAATGCTTATTTTCAATCGAAAGAGGATGCAAAAACCTTTTATATGTTATTAATAAATAACACTGTCCGACAAACATGAATTTTTTTCTGCCCCTTCAATAATTCTGGTCACTGTCGATAGATTTTTTCCCGCTGATTAAGAATCTGAAAACAAAAATGCATGTTTTTGGCTGTATTTGATTATGATTAACAGAAATATAAGAGGTGATAGAATTTTGTTTCTGATATTAAATGAAAGCTTAAATTTCAACCAACAATTTCCTTGAGGAAGAAGTCGAAGGCATTTCCGATATTATTATATTATTTTCAGGTTAGGGGAAGTGTGCCGGTTGTGGGCACGCTCCGGTTGTGGACACTCCTACGTAAACTTCGACGGCAAGCAGACTATACTAATCTAAGTATTGCAAGTCGTGTCCGTTAACAATACGGACTTTTTGTATTGATAACAAAACAAATATATGCATTTGTGTAATAGCTGTGAGCATAATAAAGAAAATTTGCATTAAATAAATAAAAAAGTAATTTTGTATTGTTTTCGAAGACCAACATATGGGTGTAGATTCGTTCAGAAAAAAGGGTTTAATTTTGCTTTTGCAGTGTTGTCATTATATTTTGAAACTTACCTTCGTGTTTAACTAAAATCCTGCATAACAAAATATGTTGGTCTTCTTAAAAAATGACTGTCATTCCCGGTTGTGGGCACCTTTATGTCAAGGAGGCTCTACCATCTGACAATGATGTGGACTACTGTCTCATCTATCTAATCTTTCTGCCAAGGAAATTGACAGCCGCAAACTCCATTAAATGCGATGAATATAGTCGTTTAGTGCATTAGAAGTGCGTTATGATATGCGGGCCAGCTACTTCACATGCTAGCATTATGCTTCTGTTAGCGATGAGCATAGTGTGAAAACGTGTAATCATTTTTGTTCTTTATGCCGGCGAAGACTCTTAAAATAAAGAAACTTTTATTTCCTCTTTATTTGTGTTGGTTTCCTTTAATATTTTTCCATTTTTAGCGGATATTTCAAGGGTGCCCACAACCGGGTACAAAAATTTTTTTGTCAAAAAATGTCCATTTCACTAAATTTCTAATAAAACTTTTTTATTTAAAGGAATCAATTTAATTCCTTCACTGACAGTCACTTTAGACCTCTAGCTTGAAATTCGTACTCATATATTTCAATAATATGCACATGGACAAATTTTATGAGGCAAAAACAAAAGGGTGCCCACAACCGGCGCACTTCCCTTACTTATATTTTATTCCAAAAAAATGTTTAGTAATCTTGACGTCTATACTCAACAAAATAAATAAATAATTTGAACATATAATTGATGTCTAGAGAAAAGAACTTTCTGCTTTTTTGAGAGGTCAAATTATGCTGAAACAAATAGCTCAATTCTGATGAAATTCGGCTTTAATTGGTTATCAATTTTGCTTTATATATGCTATTTAAATATGAAGTAATTTGCTTGATTCAGCTAAAATACAGTAGAATTTAACTATAATAACTGATTATGTAATAAGTGATAAATAATATGAAATTATTTAATGTAATTTGTCTTTATATTGTCCCAATAAATATTTGAAATTTAGTAGTTATTATAAAAACATTATTATGTTACATCCCAGTAACAAAACTCTCTTTTTGAAATTGAAGACATTAGCAATGAATCATTGTTGATGATCGCACAATTAGAATATCAATAATAGAGATATTGCATTTGAAATAAGTATAACGAAAGAAAGACAATAGATATGAAATTAAATGAGAAAATTATTAGAGAAATGATATTATTACTTTTAATAATCCATCAAAATTAAAATAAACCTTTAAATAAATATAATCTTGTGATAAAACAAAAGGGAATTAAATAAGAAATAATATTTAATTTACTAATTATTTCTCACGCAATACTCTTCTTTTAAAACTAATATTATACGATTCTAATAATAAACAATATGTATCTTTCTATTCTCTATGCATTATTTTCTAAGAATTATTTTGCAGCTGCATAGAGTATAGAATGTTGTTTTTGAAGTAGATCATCTGTATATCGATCCTCATAGTTGAGAAAATACAATGTAATTATCTTACTCTTCATAGAACTAAAGCTATGAGATTGGATATTTAGATGCACACCAACATAAATTATAAACCATATTATACGCATATTATGAGTGGACTTGACTCATATTAGTATGTTGCGAAGGCACGAGCTTAGTTTTCTTCCTGGGAATGTTTACTATCTCATACTCGCGATATACGATATGTGGTGCAGGTGGTCACAAAGCTCCAAGAAATGACTCAATTCTTGGGATGATCTAAGAATCAAGCTTAGAGATGGGGTGATCTTTGATCTTTTGTCTCTCACTAGGGAAGATTTGCTACTATAAAACCTTATACAAATCCATTGTCATCCGTCAGTTTATTTCAATACAAAGTCATCGTTACATTCGCGTCGTGACAGCTTCATCTTTAAGCTTGACCCTTTAGTAATCATAATTTTGGCCGTAAACCTTGCATTTTCAAACAGTATAAAGTTTACTCGTTTTTCTAAATATTGAGCAAGTATTCATTATCGCCAGACTTGTGAGTCTGTATTTTCAAAAATTAATGGATTACTCGTCGTAGCCTAGTCTATTCTCGAGATACGATTTGCAAACGTGACGTGTGTGCTTTCGGAGAATAAGAACTAAAAAACTGTGACAAAGTCCCAACCGTTCTTTTTTAAGAGTTATAAAACCTCGCAGTGTCAACGACTACAGGAAATATATTCCTTGTCAAAAATTCATCATTGTATCTGCCTTCGAAACAGAGGTAATTGTAAGTACCATTTTTTAACAAATTGTAATTACACCATAAACACAATCTAAAATTATACATTTCATTCTTTCTTGTAATCAAAGATAATAAATATTTTTATCATTAAAAATTAAAAATCATTCATTTACTGAGTTCAAATCCATTAAAAATTATTAAATTATTAAGAAAAGGTAATTATATAACAATTATATTTAAATAATTGCAAGACGACCCCCGTAGGATCGATAGAAGGGAACGTACCCACATAAAAATAAATAGTCAAGATTTACCAACTTGACTTAATCAGCCTACCATTCCTCCGAAATAAATTAAATAATAATAAAAATTCTAAATAACCTCGCTTTCCGCTCGGGATGTAACAATTCCTAAAACAAATAGTAATAAAATGAAAATGTTAAGGAAATTAATACAGCGATTTTAGTTTTGCATATGAGGCATTCCATGTCAAGTGATCCAGGTGGAGAAAAATTTTTCTCCAATCGTAGCAAAACTTAAGGCTTTTGTAGTACTTATAGATAGTATTTTTTTGTGAAAATATTTTTTTACCCAGTCCAATATTTTCAGGGGGGGAGGGGGTTAAATTTTTGGGTTTTTCAGTACAATGCTTACTTCGATAATTTTTTACTCATAAACTATTATACATAAAAATTTGGCAAGGTACATTTTAGAAAAGGTTTTTTCATGATCTTTTGATTGAAAATAAGCATTAAAAAAAAATTTTTGACCCAAAGAAATTAAAAATTAAATTTTAATTTTTGGGAGGGAAAGGTCACATTTTTTTAACGAAAGCTGAGGTTTTTTCCCTAAAAGGACATATATATGAAAAAGTGGGACAAAAATGTTCAAACATTGAAAAAATGAATTTTCTCGTAAACAGAGCTAAAAACCGGGTTTCCAAAATGTACCTTGCCAAATTTTTATGTTTAATAGTTTAAGAGTAAAAAATTATCGAAATAAGCATTGCACCGTAAGACCTCTGGATCACTTGACATAGAATGCCTCATTTTTGGTAATTTATTACACTGAGTAAAAAAGAATATCATTTGTATGATCACTTAATATCTAATTTAATATACTTTTTTTTCATCTACTACTTAGGCATTTAATTTCTATTAGAAGAATTGATTAATTTAATTTATTTAAAATTAAGATATAAAAACTGTAAAGTACAATGAACGTTTAAATAAAATTTTAATTAAAAACTTTTTTAGGGATTTCTAAAAATTAGATTGCTAAACATTTTTTTAATAAAATATAAGTAACCTGAAAATAATATAAAATATTATGAATTTAAGTGCTAAAAATTCATTTGTTTATCACTTGTTTTATAAAGCTAAGGTTATACATGGTGCTAATAAAATTTGATTAATAACAAAAGTTAATGCAAAAGAAAAAACCATTTTTAATTGCCTTATCGGAAATGCCTTTCAATTCTTCCTCAAAAAAATTATTGGTTGTGATTCAAGCTTTTATTTGATACCAGAAACAAAATTTTAGCACCTCTTATTTTTCTGTTAATCACCGTTGAAAGCCCAGGAATCGTTACAAGCCATCCCTGCTGGAGCCCATCTAGAACCTGAGAAGCCCACCTGTGACCCACCTCACTTTTCCACACGGGTTACTAAAAAAACATTGACATATAATAAAACTGAGAAAAAAATCTTAAAAATTGGTTTGTTAAGGCTTTTGATACTGAACTAGTAGTGTAAGCGTTAAGAGTTTTCTCATTTGTGTTATTGTTAGTTCATGAGCAAGTGGATTTCAGAAAAACTGAACAAATAGAAATTATTTTTTCCTTTCACACACATTTAAGCAATGCTGGAAGGAAAAAAAATTTACCTCCAATGCCTTTTGAAACCCTTGGCATCAGATGATTTCTTAGTTTCCCCTGAGTCGAGAAAAGCTTGATCAAAAATCGTAGCTGTTAATATGTGAGAAAATTGCACCTTTTTCAGAAACCTTTAAAACTTAAAATAATTTTCTAAATTTATATTTTTTGTTTTCTCGTTTTCTGTAAAACATATTTACAAAAAAAAGGAATCAAAGTCAAAAAGAATTTAAAAGATTATAATAAATATAGGGGAGTAGGTTCGGTTGTGACCACCCTTTTGTTATTGACTTATTGATTGTTAAGAGTTTTAAAATCTGAAAGGGAGTATATACGTGAAATTTTACGTTAGAATTTCATGGTTCTTGAAAAAACCCGTAAGAGATTTTGATAAGCCAGCGTCTTGTCCGAGAAATCCCGCTAAAAGGTCCAAGAGTGAGGACAGCAGTCCTAATGGGGATACATTCTGGAGGGTTTTGATACACAATTAATAAAGGAATAATTAGTAAATTATCTATATGAGCGATTCCATCTCAAGTGATCAAGGTGGAGAAAAATTTTTCTCCAATCGTAGCAAAACTTGGGGCTTTTGTAGTACTCATAGATAGTAATTTTTCGCCAAAATATTTTTTTACCTAGTCCAATATTTTTCGAGGGGGAGGGGGTTAAATTTTTGGGTTTTTCAGTACAATGTTTATTTCAATAATTTTTTACTCTTAAACAATTAAACATACAAATTTGACAAAGTACATTTTGGAAAGGTTTTTTCATCCTCTTTCGATTGGAAATAAGCATTTTGAAGAAAAAAATTTTATGACCAAAAAAACCAAAATTAAAAATAAATTTCAATTTTTGGAGGAGAAAGACCTGATTTTTTTTAAACGAAAGCTGAGGTTTTTTCCTAAAAGGACATATAAATGGTAAAGTGGGACTAGAATGTTTAAACATTGAAAAAATAGTTTTCTACTCGCCGGAGCGCTCAAAACCCGGTTTTTAGCTCTGTTTAGGAGAAAATTCTTTTTTTCAATGTTTAAACATTCTAGTCCCACTTTATCATTTATATGTCCTTTTAGGAAAAAACCTCAGCTTTCGTTTAAAAAAAAAAAAAAAAAAAAATCGTATCCATCTCCCTCAAAAATTGAAATTTATTTTTAATTTTGATTTTTTTTGGTCAAAAAATTTTTTTTTTCAAAATGCTTATTTTCAATCGAAAGAGGATGAAAAAACCTTTCCAAAATGTACTTTGTCAAATTTGTATGTTTAATTGTTTAAGAGTAAAAAATTATTGAAATAAACATTGTACTGAAAAACCCAAAAATTTAACCCCCTCCCCCTCGAAAAATATTGGACTAGGTAAAAAAATATTTTGGTGAAAAATTACTATCTATGAGTACTACAAAAGCCCCAAGTTTTGCTACGATTGGAGAAAAATTTTTCTCCACCTTGATCACTTGAGATGGAATCGCTCATAGATTTTATTTAGGTTTATAACCTAGGTCTAATTATTTATAATTAGACTCTACTTTGACTCCAAATGCTGATGTAAATTTAGGATCAAATTTTAATACATTAATTGCAGTACTATAAACACATAAAGTACTAAAATTTGCTAAATACTGTTCCTGAATAACAAATTTGATAGAAAAAAATCTGTCACCGATTCAAATTGTAATATTTTCCTAACGAAATCGTTAATGGTTACTAATTATCAGTTTTTCCTAGTAAAATTTAATTCCCGGTGGGTAGACACCCTATCAAATATATTAGCAGAAACTAAAACCCGTTTAACACAGAACTGCACTCACTATTATATTTAAAATTAAAATTTTTATTAATTGAAACAATTAATACGGCACGACGCATACTACGAACAACACCGAGAAATCACTCACAATGCCAGAAGCACGTGAGTTATCCAAACTGATAGCTCTTGAAAGCGAAGAATCGTCGAATTTAAATGTTTCCATTTGTATAAATAAGAAAGTGATGTCTAACGGAGGACCAACAGAAAGCCTTTCATATTTGTTTTCATTATACTGGATATTTAACGTGTTAATTGTTATCAAATTACAGCAAATTTTATAGTTATTGAAATTAACTATAATAATCGTCGTATTCATTCTGTCCAGTCTGTCCACGCCTGAAATTAGTCATGATTATGCTTTAGTTTTTTTGATATGTTTTGATAGATAATATAATTTTTCTTTATTTTTTCACTTTTACTTTTTAAATTTAATAATAGGTATTTATTTTTTTTATTTAGAAATATTCATTTTATTTTTCAAATAATACAAAACTAAAATACATTACAATGTATGCAACGTTTTATCACATAAACACTAGCGGAAATTCAACAAATTTTCATACTCGGGAGTATTTTGGTGGTTTATCAAAGAATCTGATATTAAAATTAATTTTTCAAAATTTTTAATCCAATATGTCGGACATTAGATCGTTTTTAGTAAAAAATTCGATGAGTTATAGAATTCCAAAGTTTAGAATGCTAAAATCCTGATTTGGTCAACATCGTGAAAAACGAAACTTTTGTAACATAACAGTCTTTTTAAAACGTTCATAACTTTTAATTAATAAATACAAAAGATTTTATATTCATAAGCAATATTGGTAAAAAAATACATTTTAAGATGCATGCATAAAAATTTACGAATCAATTAAAATTTAAAATTTATGGATAAAACAAAAAGACTTTCCACTTTCACAACTTGTTTAAATATCTTTTGTTTTCCTCATTGCAAAATAAAATCAGTTCCTATACCTTTCGACAATTTCCTCCTCAACACATTTCTAAAAAAACATTTAGTTTAAACATAATTAATCTTTAATTAAGAGGCTTCAAAACAGAAAAAACACGAAAAAGCGAGGTTATGTTAAGTAAAAAAATTAAGTTTTCAAAAAATTTGTTGTTCCACTGTTGGTTAATGACAAAATTATATTATAAATATAACTAAAATGAATTGTTTAATGATTTTTTTGCTTACTTGTTAATGTTACATTATTTTTATATGTAGAGTGGAATATTCCTTCAAAGATGTGCATTCGTGTAATTAATTTTTATTTATGAAACCGAAAATTAATTTTATAATTTAGAATAATTTATTACATATTTGTATGTTTGTGTTAAAATTAAATTTTTGTTGATTCCTTCGTTTATATTGTAATGTTGCTTATTTTACAATGTGGTAAGGGATTCCCTCTAAACATGTGTAATGGTGTAATTATTTCTAAGATGGGTGAGGGAGGATTAAAAAATTAATAGATCTCAATTAAATTACCAGTACCGTTTTCTTGTTAAAAACTTAATTTCTTAGTTAAAGTATATAATTTAAACAAAAGAGGTAATATATTTTTTGTCCTACATGCGCGATAAACTCGACTTTCCGTGCATGTATAGCGGGCGGAAAAGAAGGTTTTCCCGCCCGACAACCAACAGCGGGCGGAAAAGAAGCTTTTCCCGCCCGACTGCCAATAGCGGGCGGAAAAGAAGCTTTTCCCGCCCGCTTCCATGGCCTTAGCGGGCGGAAAAACGACTTTTCCGCCCGCTTCTTTATCAGTATTAAATAAATACTACTAATTATTATATTATTAATTTCTATTACTTATTCTGTTGTAATTTTATCACGTCACTATTTAATGTGTTTTTATTAAGATTACTATTATTATTATTTGTAATTAAAATGTTTAATATTACGATATATTATTTAACTTATTACAAAATTAGTATTTTATCGGTGTTTCAGAAGATATAAAGTTTTTAAGTAAAATTTTATTATACAATTTATCAAAAATATTCGGATCCGTCTTAAGCTTAATAAAAATAATTCATACAAATTCAATAATAAGTACATATTCATTTTTGAATTTACAGATTCGTCTTGTTTATCGCGCAATTGGACAAAAAATATCGTGTGCAACTCGGGCGGAAATGTCAATTCTGACCTCGTACGATTGCCGCCCTCGCTTCGCTCGTGCGGCAAATTTCGAACTCGGTCAGGAATTGACAACTTTCCGCCCTTGCCACACAATATACTATTTACATTTATTTTTTAAATCAGGTTTTAATTATATTCTTATTTACAGCTATGACGAATAATACCATTAAAAATGTTCTTCAAAAACAAGATAATAAAGAGAAAGAAATTTTTTTATAGATTGTTAAAAAAGCAGAAATAAAACTGTATTCATACATAGCTGAACATAATTTGCCACTACGAGCAGCAGACCATCTCGCAGATGTCTCTAAATCAGCCTTTCCAGACTCTTCTATTGCAAAAAATCTGCCCGCGCTTCGCGCGGGGGGCTCGCATGTTTCAGCGCGCTTCGGGGCGCGCGAACATCGATCGTCGCGCTCCGAAAATTTTTTCGGACGTCGCGCTTCGCGCTCCGTGTGTTGTTGCGCGCAAATAGCTCGCTTCGCTCGCGATGTGTTCTTCGACTGTTGTTCGTTATTTGAGTTCTTCTTCCTGTTTCAGAATATATGTTTCATAAACCTTTTTTTTTAAAGTTACTACGACTTTAAGGAATACATTCTCATCACATATTTTTGCTGATGATTGCGAGATTGAGTAGACTTAAATGTAGGGGAAAAGGTTCGGTTGTGGGTATAGTTTCGTTTTTGACTCATAATTTGTGTCCTTGTAGATATTAAGCAAACATATGTATATGTATTTAAAGCTAGAGACCTTAGCTAACTACTCGTGAAGAAGATAATAATTAAATTCTGTTGACTAGAAAAATTTTATTAAAAATTCAATACGGGGTCCAACCAGACCAAATGAATTAAAAAATTTCATTGATTTTCTAAATATTTAAAAATTTATTAAAAATAGTAGTTTACCACAAAACCAATCAAAATTTTAACCGTTTTAAAAAATTTTAATTATTTTTTGCATTAACTAAAAATTACAACATATATAAAAAAATTAATAGTTAAAAAAATTTTCGCAATAAATTAATGTCATCAACAGCAAAGTTGTAGCTGACGGTAAGACGCGAAAAAAAGTCTCTGGTAGCAAGCTCCCATAGGCAATAGTTTTGGAGATAATTGCGTCGGAATATGGATTTTTTGTTAAAAAAATGATAAAAAAATATATATACGGTAGTTTTTCCAGAAAATACTAGTTTTTTGCTAATGTGAGCGTTTTTTTAGTACAATGGGGTCAGAATATGTGGGAATTATTGTAATAATTTTTTTCTCTTTGAGAAATTTTGATTTTTACCCTTATTTATAGGATTTTTAAGTATTTTTATACTGTTTAAGAGCCTATAACTTCGAAAATTAACTTTCTATGAAAAAATGTTCTGGAGGAAAGTTGTTTGTATTAACCTAATCTAAAGTAATATAAAAATAAAAATTCTGAACTTTGAAAAATTGAATTTTTAAAATTTTGAAACTACCGTAGTTTACGTAGTTTTCGACGAAAATGGCTGGCTAACGAACTCGATCTGTATTTGAACACTATTTTTGTGCATGCAAAGTTGCAAATTGATGCAATAAGTTTTTCAAGAGTTATCGTGGCAACACCATTGTGTCTACAGACAGACACGAAGACAGACATACAGACAGACACTTTTTCTAGACCATGTTTTTCGGACTCAGGGGACCCCAAAACGTCTAGTTTTCATGAAATTAGCGAAAGTCAATTTTCGACAAAAACTAATACTTTCTCATGTGATGAGAATGTAAAAAATTAGATATTTGTCCATAACCGAATTTTATACTATTATATCTTTTATTAAAAAGTTAAAAATAACTATAAATTATATGTCAATAAAAAATTTAATCTTTTTGTGTCGTTGTATAGATTAGACACTTATTTTATTAGCAAAATTTTGATGTAATTTTTAAAAACACCATTTCTCTAGTTGATTATTTTGAACCTTCCAAAAACTTCCAACAAAAATCGATATGGATGTTACTAGTGCATAGCTGTTCTTTAATTTCCAATTAAAATTGCTTGTGGAAACTTGCGGAAACATGCGCAATTAGAAATTAGGATAGTTTTTTCGGAATCAACGCAATCTACCGAATCTGTATTGTCGTTAAAAGTTTCGTTTTAATTTGTTTCGAATTTTCAAATTTTTACTTCAAGTTGGTAATCAGCGACCACAAAAACCACTAGAAACTAAGATTTATAAAAATTAATTTTTTTTCAAATGTCGACCGCCATATTGGATCCGCCATTTTGAATGCTTTAACTTTGACTTTAGATTCGTAATCAGCGTTAATAATTAATATTAAAGTGAAAGAATTTATCAATCATCCGAATCAATCTCAAAATAATTTTTAAGCTCTTGAGTTTCATACGTATCGACAGCACAGCCATCCTGAATACAGAAACCTGATTTTTCAAAAAATATTTTTTTGAAATTAATTAATAATTTAAAATTATCAAATAACTCAGAAAAAAATTGGTTATCTCAGTGGTCAGACCAGTCTACCGGCAATAGAAATGTCGTGGGCTCGTATCCCACCTTGCTAACCAATTTTTTTCTGAGTTCTTTGATAATTTTAAATTATTAATTAATTTCGAAAAAATATTTTCTGAAAAAGCAGGTTTCTGTATTCAGGATAGCTGTGCTGTCGATATATATGAAACTCAAGAGCTTAAGAATTATTTTGAGATTGATTCGGACGATTGATAAATTCTTTCACTTTAACATTAGTAATAATTTCCGAATGATAGATTCACTCCCTTAACTATAATAATAATTATTAATTAATTTTAATTAATATGATTTTATAAAAATTATAATTTATATTATGTAAATATTTCAAATATATTAAACATTTTTAATTTATTCAATACAATAAAGATTGTGAAAAATAAAATCACAAGTGGTTCAGCGAATTTTGGAGCAGTGGGAACAGCTTCGCTTGTATTTCACCTCAAAGTGGTTCGATGAACGTCTAGTAATGGCTGAATCTATCTATCAAACGCTTAATGATCCGATTGTAAAACTGTTTTACTACTTTCTAGAATTGATTTTAAGAAAAATAGTCGGAACCAACGAATTCTTCTAAAGCGACAAAGTAGTTATTACTTCTTTGGATACGAAAATCATTCATCAATCAATCATCTTCATGTCCTTAGAAAATGTATATTTCGGTGTCAGAGTAATGACTGGTCTACAAGATCCCAAGCTTGCTACGATGCGGAACGCAGTGACTGATTTTAAATTTTGATGCCGTCAAATGTTAATAACAATGTGCATTCAGATCAAACAACGTTACGATTTCGCTGAAAATAATTTGCTGTCGAGCATTAGTTGCTTTGATCCAAAAATTGCAATGTCTTTAAATGCAGAAAGGCCTCAAAGCATCCATCAGATCATTCCACAACTTTTGCTCATCGTTTCAACGGAACATTTAAACACAATTCAACTTATAGATGACTAATGGAGGAAGATGCCAAATGAAGCAGCGTTTCGAGATTTTGTATCAGAGACTCCAGATTCATTCTGGTTCAGGGTAAAAATATCTAAAAATTAACTTAGGGGACAAGAATATAAAGAAATAGGGCAATTTGTCCTAGATGTTTTTGTCTTCCATGACTGCGAATACAATTTATGGTCCTAAAGCCTCTAAAGGTAACAAAACGCGTCTTTGTGAGAACACGGAAAAGACTGCAGCTTCTGTTGAAATCGAAGAAATGGAGTATGATATAACCTTTGAAACAGAATGAGACATGAGACTAAAATGAGTCTAATGTGATTTACAAAATAACAAAAAGTATTAATTAAAATTCAAATTTTTATAGTAAAATAAAAAAATATGTATAACAATTATCTCAATAAAAGTATGTAAAATTAGTAAAATCGCATGTTTCAATTTATTGTCATTGTGAAAACACCTTTACTTATTTTTTCTCTCTCAGTTACTCTCACTTTTTATTTGAATCAAGTCTTATACAGGCGTACTATAATTTTAGGAATAATTACATAATTTTGATTTGTTAGTTCCATAATTTTCCCTGTAGGATCTGGCAACGCTGGTATTTAGCTCAAAAATCAAAAGAGTCCACTAATGGACTTTACTATTCGTAAAGTTAAAGAGTTTCATAATAATGATTTGTATAGTCGAATTATGCAATCAATGAAAGACGTTGTTTCCGTAAAAAATGAAGAAGGCAAAACAGAAGATAGACGTAAACATTTATTATTATTAAATTTGAAAGAACTATATGATTTTTTTAAAGAGACTTATCCAAAAGACGACATTTCATTTAGCAAATTTGCTTCTTTAAGGCCAAACTACTGTATTCTTTCTGGAACATCTGGTACACAGTTTGTATGCGTCTGTACCATACACCAAACGTGAAACTTATACTAGACGCTGTAAATGTTAAATGGTGGATACAAGATAGTGACATTCCACTGTCGGACTATAAAGATTGCATTGCTAAATGGATTGTCAAAAAGCAACTCCTGATTGTTAATCTTGACAAGTGCAATAAATGTCCGGGAACTACAGAAATTATATCATTGCTACGTAAACAAATAGAAGGCAGGGAGTCAACTCAACCTTTTCCAATCCTACAAATCCTCGATTCTACAAAGCCAACTGTACAAAATAATATTCTACATGGTGATTAATTTTTCATTAACCAACTCTACAGACCCCTACTGTACAAAGTATAAGAATTAACAAACAGTAAAATCAATGTTCCACTGTTCAACGGCCGTCTCTACAAATTCCGATATCCATTTCTATTATAATTAAAAATCCTGACTCTTCACTGACCGACTCTACATATGATAATATATAATTAATAAAACAATTAAAAACCCCGACTCTTCAATGACCGACTCGACAATTTATAATTTTAGTCAATATGACCATTGAAAATTCCGACTCTACAAATTATAATTTTAATTAAAAAAACAATTAGAAATCCCAACTCTTCAATGACCGACTCTCCAAATTATAATTTTAATTAATATGACAATTAGAAATCCCGACTCTTCAATGACCGACTCTACAAATTATATTTTATTTAATATGACCATTGGAAATTCCGACTCTTCAATGACCGACTCTATAAATTATAATTTTAATTAATACCCAGGTGCGAAATATCGGTCGGCCCATAGTCGGGCCAACCGTGTGCATGGTTAGCCCAACTTGGTCAGCAAATGGTCCGGCCACCCTGTGGACTGATCACGCCGGCCTTCCAGTGGTTGACATAGTTGGACCAACCGTTGGCACCAAAGTTGGGCCGTCACTGGATGCCAAATTTGTACCGACCGTGGGATCGCATGGTTGGGCACCCTTCGGCAACCACGGTCAGCCCAACTTTGGTAAAGGTAGTCTTGCCAATCAATGACAAATGTTAATAAAAAAATGTTTATTGAAGGACCACAAGTCGACAATTACCTTGCATTAATCACAGATTTGCTAATAGTGCAGAAATAAATATCTATAAAATGTTTTCATAATAAGTTTTTAAAATTTTATTTCAAATAAACAAACAATATAATCAACTATTGTAGCATAAATCTATAAATATAAAACTACAGTTACAGGCATACATAAATATTAAAATTAATTTTTTTAATTCTAATAATTCAAAAGTCAATTACTTAAATCACGTACCCACCTCGAATAAATTGACAGGAACCTCATTTTTCATAAGATACTTGTGCACATGTGAAACGGCATCTTTTGAGTATTCCTGTAATACATTGTAAAAATTAGAATTACTTTTAAAAATGACATAACTTTAAAAACTATAATAATAAGATGGACTTTAAAAAATAGTACCTACATATTCATGAGTGAATAATTATTATATATAAAATACTAAACTACAAGACAAATATCTAGGTAAACTGGAACTTCCCAAGGTGTCTGGTCTACAGATATCACTAGCAGTGCCGCTAAGCTGATTACTATCACTGATTAATTTGAAAATCATTTTTCGGTGTGCTTTTTTACCTTCTTTTTTGTATGCTTATTAAAATTTGCATACTTCACCGCGAAGCTTCTTAAAAGTAAAATTAACTAGGTGTTACATACTTGTCTGTGACTCCTTCGGGACTTCCAGTGTACTCAAATTTAATATCATACGATATTTAATCTAGGTACATTTCAAAAATAATTAACAAAGAAAATTTATAAGACAATATTAAAAATTTTATACTACACAATGAACTGTAAAATCAAAATCAGTAAATTGCTTAAATTTTTAATCCCATAGCGATTGGATTGAAGAACGAAACGTTACAAAATTAACGAAAATAAAACTGACATTTATGACACCATTTCAACAAAAATAAAGATATTTGATAAAAAATACAATTAAGACAATAAAAATGAAATAAAATTATAAATTAAGCAAAATCCAACAAATAATTCGACAAACTGCGAAACTGACAGTTCATTCACCTTAAATATTAAAATTATTATTAGTATATGATTCGCGTGACCTTTTTTCGTAGTGTCGATCAAAAGAGAACTTAAAACTACATTAGAACGTGGAATAAAATTAAATTTTTTCACCCAGGTTAATTTTGAGTGTTTTATTGACTGTCGAAGTTTATAGACTTTGGGGTTTTTGTCCATTTACCGGGTCAACAAAATTTATTTATATTTATTATATATTTATTATTATATAATAAATATATAATAATATATTTATTTTAGGTTCTATTTTAACCCTTTGACAGTCTATGGCCCATATGTGGCCACAAAAAGTCGTGCCACCTTTACGTCTGTGGCCATATATGTCCATCTCAAAAATAAAATACTAAACATAATTCGATTTCAATGACCAAGTGCATACTAAGGTTTTTGGGGTCGCTGAATCCGAATTTCAAGTCAGATTTTCAAAATTCAAAATGGTGGACCTAAAATGGCGACTATGAAGATTTAAAAATTTATCAAATCCGCTTGAAACTCGTTACTTGGGGGTTTTCGGGGTCGCTCATTACGAATATGATGTCAGATTTACAAAATTAAAATGGTGAATCCAATATGGCGGATAATTTCAAGATTCATGCAATTTGATCGAATTTTAGGTCCGCCATTTTGGATTTCAAAATCTGACATCGGATTCGTAATCAGAGACCCCGAAAACCTCCTGAGTAACAAGTTTCAAGCAAATCTGATAAAATTTAAAATTTTTGAATTCGTCATTTTGGATCCGTCATTTTAAATTTTGAAAAACTGACTTCAAATTCGAATTTAGTGACTCCAAAAACCTTAATTACAATGAAATCACATTTTTTAGAAACTTTTTTTTCTTGGACCGTTTTTGGAGCACAAGCGATTTTTAGCTGGACTGCGAAGGGGTTAATCGACTCAACAAGAAAAGGTCACACGAATCAAATATTACCCTTAAAGTTAATTTTTAGTCATTCATTGACCGTCGAGGTTATAGAATTTGGGGTTTTTGTCCCTTTACCGGGACGAAAAAATTATTTTTATTCCACATTCTATATGTAGTTTTAAGTTCTCTTTTGATTGACACTACGAAAAAAAGTCACACGAATCAAATATTAATAATAATTTAAATATTTAAGGTTAATGAACTCTCAGTTTCGCAGTTTGTCGTATTATGTTTAATTTATAATTTTATTTCATTTTTATTGTCTTAATTGTATTTTTTTATCAAATATCTTTATTTTTGTTGAAATGGTGTCATAAATGTCAGTTTTATTTTCGTTAATTTTTGAACGTTATCAAAGTGGAGAGTAACATATTTTGATAATTTAACCTCAGAATTTCCAAAAATAGCGTAAGATTTCGTACACCGGCAGTAAATCTATTTAATATATTAAAGTAAATCGTTGTTATTGTAAAACAATTATAAATAAAAGTAACGATTAAATTATACACACGTCTTGTTGGTTTATTAGAACAATCAGAAGTGAGAATATATTTAAAGATGGTAAACAGACAACGTAGAAACATTACCGATGTATAAGAAGATAGCGCAAACCCCATATGGGGCAACTACGGAGTTTTTAAATTTTGATTTTTTTGAAAATATCTTTACTTTTATTAAAAATATTGATAATTAAAATTAAACAAATTTAATGTGTGTATTTTTAAAGGATTTTTCAGCAATTACAAGATGGTGATGAAAACATTGTGGGGGTTGCTCGTACCCTCACTCACACAACACTGTAAGTTTACCCTCTATAAACTTAATCTATGACTATAGAGAGAGAAGCGAGTGAGATGGTAATTGTAAAAGCAGAGAGACTCGTGACTTGGTAGAGGACGGACGTCTGTGAATGGAATTGTAATTATTGAGACTGATTATTTCCTAAAGTAATAAAATCTTTTTTCGAGTTAATTTAAGTAGTGTTTATTTCTCGAATTATAAAGAACATTCTCAGGGAGCTGTGGAGATCCCTTTAAGTTAATTGTTTGACTCTTCCTACAGACTGAAAAATCCTAGTCTCAAAATGAGTATCATACGCTACTCATTTTGAGTTGCAACAAAAATGAGACTCTTAGGTGGCGCCACGTTCTATGGCGTTTAACATAGTCTCATTTTGAGATGCAACAAAAATGAGACTGGATTTTTTGTGTGCACCAATTAACATAACCTGAATCTCACTACGAGGTCTAAATACCCCATACTGGTGACGCCGAACTTCTTGAGAAATAAGTGAAAGATATCCATCAGCATCACAAACATCTTACTTAAAGGAAGAAACTCGATATAATAATCAACCAACAAAATTTCCTGCAATACTGTGCAACTTGAACGTGTTGTAAAAAAAAGTCCACCCAAGCAATAAAAACGTGGACAGCACACCTTCGCACATATACAGAAGCAAATTTTAAGGGATGTAAATTCGATAATTATCTTAAAATTGCTTAAATTTGATGGAAACTGGTTACTCGGGGTGTTTTGGAATCGCTGATTACGAATTCGATGTCAGTTTTTCAAAATTCAAAATGGCGAACGAGATTTCTAAAAATTGCTTAAATTCGCTGGAAACTGGTTACTCGGGGGGTTTTGGGGTTGCTAATTACAAATTCGATGTCAGTTTTCAAAAATTCAAAAAAGCGGAACCAATATGGCGGACGAATTCAGAGATTGATTCAAAACAAATGACTGCTAATTCGAGAGAATGGTTCAAAACAAATGACTACTTCTTCAAGAGATTGACTTGAAACTAATGCCAATGATAAAAATAAAAAATTTGAATTAAATTTTGAAAAATTGACATCGAATTCATAATCAGCGACTCCAAAAACCTTCAAGTAACCAGTTTCTAACGAATTTAAACAATTTAAAAAAAATTCGTCCGCCATATTGGTTCCGCCATTTTGAATTTTTGAAAACTAACTACCTTTTAAAGCGGCCTCATTCACAGAAACATTATAAAGATAAGTACAATTTTACACGACACAAAATAGTAATTCAATTTGAAATTTTAAAAGTATTTTATTTAACAACATTGATTTAACCTTCGAGTATAAATAACAATAAATTTCGAATATTTACTCATGTAATTTTTGTCATGAAATTAAATTAGACTCAAAAGAATTCAAGGTTAAGAATATTTTCATTTTATAAGAAATATAAAATTTTTTTCCCTTTATTTTCTTTTTGACAAAATTAAGCGATCTTACGCAAAACAAATCATCAATCAAACAAATCATTTTAAAACTTAAAATTTTCTTTCATCGACTTTATTAGACCTAACAAAAAACATAGCAAAATTGTATCAACAACAACGAGAAGTGTACGAATGAAAGGCTGAGTGGTATACGTCCGTCAACAACGCTCGAATAACGTAAAAACAAAATTAAAATTTTTTTCTTTGCAACAAAAAAAGTAAGTTTAGCATTTTTACAATTTTTTTAAATTATTCGATCTTGTCTCTCTCAGCAGTTTACAGTTTTTATTAATAACAAAATAAACTTTGACATTTTTATAAATTCTTATAAAATTCATCCAATTAGTGTCTTTAAATAAAATTTTTATTAAATTAATTATTTTAGAATTTGCATTGACATTTAACAATTTCGTCTCATTTATTAAAGGCATAATACGGAATCAAATTCAAGTAAAAACTCACTCAACGATACATGCATTAACACACCTGACAAAACTTTACAACAGCCTTTAATAGACTTGAACCAGACGAAAAATACTGACGCAAACAGTTTTTAAGCAACCGTTCCGTTCGTTACAAACACTATCCTAAATAACGTACTAAACATGCCGGACCAAGAATATTTTCACCAAGTTAAACTACCACCTTTAGTAAAGATGACCCAGAACTCTGGTTTGTCCATGTCGAAAGACTACTTGCGCGAAAATAAATTTCGTCGAAAGCAGAAAAAGCCGATGACCTTATTTTTAATTTAAATTCAAAAATTTTATCACGCGTAAAAAATATCGCGATAGCTTTACCAAGTCTTGAAAACATTTACAAGCAAATAAAAAAGAGAATCATGGCGAATTTCGGAGTAGCAAACGAAGTGCGCTTACGTTAACTCTTAAATGGCGACATACTAAACGGAAAACCCTAGTATATTTTAAACCAATTACGTAATATAGCTGGCGAAAGCTGTAACGACGAAATAATCCGAACACTTTCTATGGAACACTTGCCGGAAGAACATCGCATTATCCTTGCCCCATGTACCGTACAAAATTTAACTGAACTCACGACAATGTCCGACCAAATTTCGGAACAAGTCAAATCAGTCCAACCTCGTAGGTCTAACACAAAGGTAGCAGCCGTCGCAGTAACGTTAAAATGCGTTAAAAACCGAAGCGAGATTGGACGCGATTGTAGCCGACCTCGCGGAAATAAAATAAACATTCTCGAGACCGTAAAAAGAAAGAAAAAGTCGGTTCAGGTTACAGTCGCGAAATCGGCGACCCCGCAGCAATTATCGGAAAAAAGAAAGCGATAAATGTTTGTATCATAAAAAATACGGGAAAGATGCCCGCAAATGCGGCGAAAACGGATGCACAATGAAAATAACCGCACCCTCGGGAAACTAGAAACACCGTACCATTTACAGGCCATTGGCACGAAAAACAAATCAAAGCGCCTCCATATATGCGATTCTAGAACCGGTCTAATTTTCAATTTTACCACAAAGAAAGAATGAACGACACGAACCATCCGA
The DNA here is from genome assembly GCA_032872475.1 of Leptopilina myrica (nomen nudum). Lineage (NCBI taxonomy): Eukaryota > Metazoa > Arthropoda > Insecta > Hymenoptera > Figitidae > Leptopilina > Leptopilina myrica (nomen nudum). The sequence continues at coordinate 18,523,506 of CM065461.1, forward strand.
GTTTGTTCTGTACGCGGCAAACAATTCGAGAATTATTACTTTCGGCACAAAAAACCTCCAACTTAACTTAGAATGGCGTCGCGAACTTCCGTGGGACTTCCACATCGCAACAGTTCCATACCCGATTCTAGAGGGAAGATTTTTTGTCACATTACGGTATAAATTCCAAAGAAACAGTAAAATCGGTTTCATTAGCGAGTATCAACACCGTAAACCAAACGTCCCCATTTGCACATTTATTCGCAAAAGCTTCCGGAAATTACAAATCCTACAACACTTTCGTTTTTCAAAAACAGCCAAGTTTCACACCGAATAATCACAACCGGGCAACCCATAGCCCAGCGTGCCTGTAGATTATGTCCCGAAAAGAGCTAAGTAGTCAAGGACTACTTTCAACTCATGTACGAATCGGGCCGCTGCCGATCGTTCAACGCATCTTTGGCATCTCCAATACACATAGAAAGTAAAAAAGTTCAATACACTGTTATGACTTTTCGCTTTGGATACGCCGGAGCAACGTTCCAACGCTATATCCATGAGGCCCTCGGTGATCTCGAGTACGTGTCCGATACATAGACGACATACTCATCGCTTCAGAAACCCCTTAGGAACACGAGAAACATTTGGAAAAAGTTTTTAATCGTTGGAGACATCGCGGTCTACGTATAAATGCCGATAAATGTCTATTGGGCGTCGAGGAAATCGAATTCCTCGCTCACGTAATTAACGCGAAAGGTTCGAAACAATCACCCGAGAAAATTAGAGCCATTACAGAATTTCCCAAACCGAAAACAATATTAGCAATGAGTAAATTCCTAGGTATGACTAATTTCTATCGCCGGGTAATAAATAATGCAGCCCATATCCAGGCCGCTCTGAATGCATTTCTTAAAGACTCACGTAAAAACGATAAAAGGGTTATAAATAGGAACCATAAAGCTGAGAAAGCTTTCATTGAACTTAAAGAAGAAGTCGACAATCAAACACTGCTCGCCCCCCCCCCCTTCGAAAACTGCACCGACGCGACTAGTCACGGACGCATCCGACTTCGGTATCGGAGCAATCCTAGAACAGAAAATCGAAGACCAATGGGACATATGACCGTGAGCTAACTACAATACACGAGGCAGTCAAATATTTCAAACATTACCTCGAAAGAGGAGGAACCACAAACCCCTCATTTATTCACTATTGCAAAACTCCGATAAAGTGTCCGACCGTCAACGGCGACAAATCTCCTTTAATTCACAGTATATAAAAAAATCGAGCATATCGCCGGGGAAAAGAACGTAGTAGCTGACGCACTTTCGGGAGTGGAAGCAATAGCAGTAACTCCGGAAATATTGTTAAACGAATTAGCAATCGCGCAAGAAACCGATTCGGAATTTAAAAATATTCTAGAATTAAAAAGCACATAGTTTAAAATAAAAAAAAATAAAATTCGGTCCGGACCATCTTGACATTTAGTGCGATATCTCAGGTGATTACGTACGTCCCTTTGTTACAACCGCATTTAGAAAAAAAGTATTCGACATTTTTCACTCACCGTCACACCCTAGCGCTAAAATAACAAGTAAAATAGCAAACAATGCGAAAAACGAGTAAGATTCCAACCCGCGATACTACGAAGAGGGGCGCGAAAACTAAATAATTAAAATTAAAATAAACATGAAAATTTTTATTTCTTTTTCGGACTTACGAATATTTTCTTATCTACGAAATACTGTAAATTCAAAACTTAAGCATCAGCAACAATGTAAACCGCTAAAAAAAAAGAAAAAAAAAATTTTTACAACGAAACAAATGTACTTCGACAAAGTAAATCATTTTCAGCATATATGTAAAAAAATTTTTGCTAACAAACTAAACGCTTTTTCTCTCATTCAAGAGAATCAAATATCATTGACATTTGGGGTGTGGGGGATGCTCGTACCCTCACTCACACAACACTGTAAGTTTACCCTCTATAAACTTAAACTATGACTATAGAGAGAGAAGCGCGAAAGAAGGTAATTGTAAAAGCAGAGAGACTCGTGACTCGGTAGTGGACGGACGTCTGTGAATGGAATTTTAATTATTGAGACGGATTATTTCTTAAAGTGTCGCAAAAGTACATTATACATTCAATATTTATAAATGTTGACGCAGCTTTGAATTCAGGGGTTTTCAGTATCGCTGATGATTGCGTGCGTAAATTTGACATGGACTGCCTTAAAAATGTTGCATCTTAATTTAAGACTGCTTTATTGCCTTAAAATAAGACTTTCTTTTTAATGTGTACTTTTGCGACACACGCCCATATGTGTATACACGTATGTATTCTGAGAGCATTTAATTAGCACTAAATTATGCCGCAAGGTAGAGGTTCCTAGACTTATTAGTTTCGGAGATATGCATACCGGAATGCTGAGTTCAGCTAAAGTTAGTACTACTACACGTTTTTCGCAAAATTTACGCAGCACAACATTTTTTTGTGGCATAAATTAGCACTAAATAAGCACTAAATTTTGCCATAAATGCCATGTCAATCCATTTAAGTTGTAGTGCCAGCTTCATGGACATGGTCTATTATGCTAATATTGAAAATTCTACTCAAATTTCATATCAACTAATAATGGAAATTTTACGTTACTAAACAAAACCTTCTCTTCTTTCGTAAAATAAAAAATAATTAACAATTCATTTTGTGTATTTACAACCTTTATCTGCATTACATGTATTACACTACCAACAAATGCTAGAGAACACAATACTTATCTGTTTTAAGTTATAAATAGGCATATATTATTAACTTCTTTAGAAATTGAGTTTAATTATTAATTGATTTAATATAATTCAACTTTTAAAAATTTTAACCCCTCGTTTATATTGAAAACAGTACTATTTAGGGGCCAAAAATCGGTTTTTTGACTCATAACTTGAGTCCAAGTAGATATTAAGCAAACATTTGCATTTTTTTTAAATCTAGGGACCTTAGCTAACTACTGGTGAAGAAATTGAACTAATTCCGTAGGGTAAAAAATTTTTATTAACAATTCAATGAAGTCGACATTTTTCTAACAAAGAAAATTTTGGTTCGTTGTGAGCACCCTTGAAAAATTTACTAAAAATGCAAAAAATTAATTAAAAAACGATTCATTAACTGCGTAAGGCTTATTTTTTTAAATTTGGACCTTCCTCTCCATCCCATGTAAAGATATATAAGATTTCTAACACTAATCCTCAACTGAACAGTTTCTACAGTTACTAGCTAGGAACGACGTATGGACATTAAAGTCTCGTTATATTAATTTCAGTGCTGGACCACGAAACTCTTAAGGTGGAGTTCCATGGTAGCGTTTTGTAACTAGACTTAGTATATATCTCTACTCTTTTCATACTCATAGTATGAGTATGAAAGGAGTAGAGATATATGTTTGCTCTATTTGCATGGGACTTCGCCCTTAAAATTCATAAAACCAATTAAATTTTATAAGAAAATACTTACGATCATATCGACGACGATATTTCACGCTTTGTTAAGAATAATAGAGGTGTTCACGACCGAATTAATTTGAGGGCTCACAACCGAAACTTCTCCCCTACACTTCCACCAATAATAATAACATTATTACAAAGTTTCGTGAAAATTCATTTTTTCATTTTGTTTTCTTATCCCTGGTACTGGTACAAGTCTTTACCGCTTGAAAACTAGGAGGCCAAAAAGCAATTTTCAGAGCGATAAACTCACCTTTCCACTTTCTATCGTAATTTTACTCTATTGTTATAAGAAGTATTCTTTCTTTTTTCGACAAATCGCAATTGATATTATATAAATATATGCAATTGAATAATTTTAAATTTTATTCGTCGACAAATAAAACCTTTTTAACTCCGTTTCAAATATACGTATGCAGAGCTGATACAATTTATTATAATTTTATGAATTTCGCAATTTATTAACAAGTGACATAACGGAAAATTTCTAGATACTATAGAGTGGAATGACTAATTTTTTTACAGACCCCAACAAGACCACTCAACAAGCTCTTTTTTAAACATTAGTAACAAAAAAATCTGTAAGTAGAAATTACTTTTTACTTTTGTATATAAAAGAACGACTCAAAAACTATAGAATTATATAAATGACTAAAAATTAATTTTTCTGCAGCTAAGGTCCTTTTCACCGTGGAGCTATTATTACCATAAAACATTCAGGAGATCTGCTATGAAATGTAGAAATCCGTGCAAATATGCTAAGGAAGAATCAAATGATAGTACAATGATATGATTTTTATTTGCTATGGAATTTGCTATTAAGTAATAATTTAATAAACGGTGTCGTGAAGAGCCTTCATTAATAATCAAAACAGTAATTTTTCTAGTAGGGTATTAGTAAGAGTAAATATGGAAAAGGGTAGGCATTAACTAGGACACATTTGAACCATCGAAAGTGATAATTTTTATTTTATTTCTGTTATATTGTAACAAAAATAATAATTAGTAATAAGGTATTAAAAATTACAAACTAAAATAATAATGGAATTCTAGTATTAACAATATGTTTTCATCATTTTCTAAATTTCAATTAAAAATATTACATTAAAATTCGTCTGAACTAGAATCTGTTTTAACCGATTTTCTTCAGACAACTACCAATTTCCAATTTTTACATCATCAACTTTTTGTTTTAAGAGGTGAAAATATAATGAATGACGTGCTAATTTGAACAATCCGTTTAAGCAATACAGCAACTAACTATCCTTACACCTTAACTATCCTTGCCCCATCCTCCCCTACTAGAAGTAAACTAGGAATTTAATCAACATTTTAACAAATCATAATAGAAGAAATAAAACTGCAAATAACGAAAATATAGAGTCCCTAGAGGGTACATGAGGACGGGGTTAATCTCGTGTGTCTGCAAACAGAATAAATTACGCGGTGTTAATTAATTTAACCCTTGTTTGTTTTCCGGGACATTTTATAATATTTTTTCGCGAAACCATCCAACAAGGCGCAATTTCTACTCCTCAGGTAGAATATTTGGGTTTTTTAACTTTAGAAAAAGTGATTTTTAGATTATATTAATATTATTTGCAATCAACATTTGTTAAAGTAAACATTAGATCATACAAGATTTATAAAACATCGCAAAAAATTGCGACTTTTTTTAAACTTCCTAATCCAAAAGCATATATGAGGCGTTATTTCTCAAACGTCTCAGTCCAAAATTATAAGTCTTTGGATTGTGTTGCTATTTTGGGATATTGTTGCCCTATATGAAAGTAATAAATCTGTAAAATATTAGCTCTTTAAAAAAAAATTGTAGAAAGTGGTGGGGGTTAAAGTTTTGACATTTTAAGTAACACTGCCATTTTCAAAACCATGTAACTTTTATAAAACTTTATCGATTTTAATTTGTTTATAATGGATTTAAAGCATTTTTCATCTACTTTCTAAAAATTTTACAAACAAATTTAAAAAAAAAATTTTAAACAATTTTTTTTCAAAAATTAAGTTTATTTTTTAATTTTGACCTTGATGGGTATTTTAAAAAAAAATTTTTTTATTTTTATTGGAAAGCTGACATTTTTCCGGAAAAAACCATATAAGTTTCATAGTGGGATGACCAGAAGTTTAGAAGATATTTGAAAGCAAAGTAAGCGGTGCGCCCGGGTTACTGTACGTTACGCCGGCGCTGCGCCGTTAAACGACATAAAAATCACTCTTTTATCTTCATCTGCTTCAGTAAAAGCTCTGCATTTAAACAGGGTTGATACTTCCTATGAATCTTTTTCAATAGTAGCTCTCTGCATTTAACAGGGTTGAGACTGTCAATAAAATAATGCCTGCATTACTTTTACCGAAAAAAATTTAAATATATAATTTTGAAAACGAATGTTTAAACTTTTATAAATTATAATTATTATCAATTAAAATGAGTAATTTTGAAAAAGAAAGATTAAAGTTTTAAAGGAACAATAATTATCATCAATTAAAAAAATTAATTTTGAAAAAAATATTGATGTTTCGTAAGTTAAAATTATTGTTATTGGCAATTGGAAAATTTAATTTTGAGAAACAGAAATTTAAGTTGAATAGAAATTGAATATTTTAATAAGATTAATTTTTTAAAATTTAATGTTAAATAGTCGTGAGATTCAATTTTTTTATTAATTTAGGTCATTTGTTTTAATAATAATAATAATAGATTTAAAAACAAATGACCTAAATTAATAAAAAATTGAATCTCATGACTATTTAACATAAAATTTTAAAAAATTAATCTTATTAAAATATTCAATTTCTATTCTACTTAAATTTCTGTTTCTCAAAATTAAATTTTCCAATTGCCAATAACAATAATTTTAACTTACGAAACATCAATATTTTTTTCAAAATTAATTTTTTTAATTGATGATAATTATTGTTCCTTTAAAACTTTAATCTTTCTTTTTCAAAATTACTCATTTTAATTGATAATAATTATAATTTATAAAAGTTTAAACATTCGTTTTCAAAATTATATATTTAAATTTTTTTCGGTAAAAGTAATGCAGGCATTATTTTAATGACAGTCTCAACCCTGTTAAATGCAGAGAGCTACTGTTGAAAAAGATTCATAGGAAGTATCAACCCTGTTTAAATGCAGAGCTTTTACTGAAGCAGATGAAGATAAAAGAGTGATTTTTATGTCGTTTAACGGCGCAGCGCCGGCGTAACGTACAGTAACCCGGGCGCACCGCTTACTTTGCTTTCAAATATCTTCTAAACTTCTGGTCATCCCACTATGAAACTTATATGGTTTTTTCCGGAAAAATGTCAGCTTTCCAATAAAAATAAAAAAATTTTTTTTTAAAATACCCATTAAGGTCAAAATTAAAAAATAAACTTAATTTTTGAAAAAAAATTTTTTTAAAAATTTGTTTGTAAAATTTTTAGAAAGTAGATGAAAAATGCTTTAAATCCATTATAAACAAATTAAAATCGATAAAGTTTTATAAAAGTTACATGGTTTTGAAAATGGCAGTGTTACTTAAAATGTCAAAACTTTAACCCCCACCACTTTCTACAATTTTTTTTAAAGAGCTAATATTTTACAGATTTATTACTTTCATATAGGGCAACAATTTCCCAAAATACCAACACAATCCAAAGACTTATAATTTTGGACTGGGACGTTTGAGAAATAACGCCTCATATGGGTCACAGCTTCAGACGTTCTTCTGCAGTTATGCTTGTTGATGCTGGCGCCAGCATGTTAACCTTGAAGAGGCTCAGTGGTTGGAAGAGCAATGCAGTCGCCGAAGGTTACATTGACGAGTCATTGAAAAACAAAAAGGACATAAGCAATCTTATTTCAAATGAGATGGCCGGACCATCAACTTCTACATCAACTAATTTGTCTCCAAAACGACTCAAGCTTCAAGAAATAAATATAAAAGAAATAACGGAAATCTTCACCCATCAATAAATTATGATTTCTCTAAAGACAACCGTTTAAAATTCGAAAATTGTAACATTACTATTAATTTCAAGTAATTACAAATTTATGCGTAAATAATCTTTTATACGACTTTCACTTCAATTGTTATAATTTTCACATTTTAGTTCGTATAAGTTTATTTTTGTATTGAATTAAAAGACTAAATATATTCTAGCCAATCCTACGATTGCCAAAGATTTAAAGTATTGCAAAATACAAAATAACATGAAGATCATTCTAAATTATTTGTACTACTTTTAAGACTGGAATAATAAAATCTATTTTCTTGAATTTTCGTTATAATGTTTCTACGTAAATGTGTGCGCGAAAAGAGTAGAAGACTACTTTCCGCTCACACCTCAACCAATTAATCTTTTGCGTAGACCCCGTCAGGGGGGTACCATTGAACTCCTCGTGACAAAACATGCATGTACGTTTGAATGTATATTCGTTCACTAGTCTCTGACATTTGTTTTTTCGCACGGCATTAAAAAAAGTGTGTGTGGTGAGGGCATAACTAACTTAACATTACTCATTGTTAAATATCATTACACGCATTTTTGTGCTTTTGGAATAAAAAAAATCGTAAGTGATACGCGGCTACGCCATTTATATACTCGACTAGTGCTTCAAACATCAGTCTCGTAAATAAATGTCGCCTTTAAGCCACTTATCACTTAGGGCCGATTTCACCACCTGTGATTAGTGTAATAATTCGTGATTAAAGTGTCTTAACCATCAGAATGCGTTTCACCATAATCGAAATGATGATTAATGGAAAGTAATTACCGATTAACCTAATTATCCAAATTTGACTCGTTTAAGAACTTAAGCAGCGATTTAACAGAAACAATATTATTTTAACACCATATGTGGTAAAAAATATAAGTAAAATCAAAATTTTGTCAGTGCACGAGCCATGGAATGTTGGTTGTACTGCACTACCACACTGTCCACGACACGCCACTCGTACTTTATACTCATATCTTACCTATTGTAGACGCAGCCTAATCAAGCACCCCGATATGTGAGAGGCAAGGGGACTCACTTTTAACTCTCCTGCGTACCGTGACGAGTATATTCGTCCAAACTAAGTTGTTACCAAATGCGCGAGGACGAGTATACTCGTCCAAATATTTTTTCTCATAACTTTTAAACAAATTAACTTTAAGACATGAGACAAAGTGCAACTTACAGTTCAAGCTTCATAGTTAATGATACATACACAACAAAGCTATTAATTTTAGTATTTGTTAATAAAAAAAGTATTAAATATTTTTTATAAACAGAATATGTTAGGTCACAAAATAAAAGTTGCAAATACATACATCTTTTTAAAAAAATTGTTTAATTTTAATGAAACTTGGTATCTTTGGGTTTCTGAGGACGCTGATTATGAATCTGAGGACAGATTTTAAAATTTAAAATGGCGGATCCAATATGGCGGAAAAGTTTTACAAAAAGTCATCCAAGTCATCCCTAAGGGCCGATTTCACCACCTGTGATTAGTGTAATAATTCGTGATTAATGTATCTTAACCATCAGAATGCGTTTCACCATAATCGAAATGATGATTAATGGAAAGTAATCACCGATTAACCTAATTATCCAAATTTGACTCGTTTAAGAACTTAAACAGCGATTTAACAGAAAAAATATTATTTTAACACCATATGTGGTGTTAAAATTACACGCAATATTTTTAACTGACACCTATTGAAAATAAACACGAGTAATTGTACATGTAGATTTGGACACATGTAAATACACGAAGAAAAGTTTTTACACGTATAATAATTTTGGCACTTATTAGGACCCTAACCACTATCAAATTATAAAATATAAGTAAAATCACAATTTTGTCAGTGCACGAGCAAATGGAACGCCTCAAAAAGTAAAAGTAGGAGAGAGAGAAAAAAAAATTCAAGAGTGTGTTGAATATCCAATCAGATTTTAGGAACTCGGAAAAAGTTGTGGTTAAATAATTATGTTTATCTTTTAATCGACAATCAAAATAAAAGTAATTTCCATTCCGTTCCACGAAATTTGATAACAAATTTTTAATCACTGTTTACATAATCCCATGTACTTAATTCTCAAGAACCCATATATTTCTACTGAGACCAATTATGATTGGCTATTAAAAATATTCATGCTAGAAGAAGTTGTATCATTGGTGAAATTGCGTGGTTATTGTAAAAATATAAAAATAAAAATCTGTAGGGGCGCTGGATGTGCTCTACGCTGAAATTCAAAATAATATTTTTTAAACATAACCTAAAAATATATTAAAAAACTCACTGCTAAGACTCAAGAATTATATCGAAGTCAAGAATCGACTACCCCGAGTCTGCGCAATGAGTTCTGTAATGTATTTGGAGGTTATTTTAAAAACTCTATTATTGTAAAAAAGTGGAATTATACAATGTTTCTCATTAATATAATGGTTTCAAAAATTGCTACAAATTCTACAGTCTAACGTAAAATCAGAATATATGTAGACAAGTAGTCCTTCAATCCAGGAGAATATGTTTTGAAAAATTTCCTATGCATTATTTTTAATTTTGGCCTAGATGACATCCAGCGCCCCTTCAGTTTTCAGACAACATTCAACACACTTTCAACTCAAGAGAACCTATGGGCTGTGTTAAACGGAAGCGCACAACAAAATCTACATCGAAAATGATGACAAAATTTAATCGTAAAACTCGGCCATTTCTAATGATTACAAACCATTTCGATTTGAAGGTTATAATTTCCATGTCAATATCTTTGTATTAATCGCTCATTAACTTATTAAACGGTCAAATTTGGGCAATTAAGTTAAACGGTGATTACTTTCCTTTAATCACCACTAGAATTATGGTGGAACGCATTCTTATAATTTAGATTGTTTAATCAAGAAATATTACATTAATTAAAGGTGGTGGAATAGTAGTAACTGTTAATCGTCGTTTAAAATATAATGCTAATTATTTAATCAGGATATTAATTCTCCATGGTGAAATCGGCCCTTAATATATTATTTGCTTTATTATTAATCAGCAAAGAATAAAAATATTCTACAAAGTTTATTATGAAACATAGAAATGTTAAAATAATATTAAAATTAAAAATTGGAAGAATTTCCACTGAATCTCCACAAAAATTCCGTGAAGAAGTTTACGGAAATTCCAGGGGGCTACTTCTACGGAATTTTTCGATGTGGCCCAGACAGCACGTAAGCTTGTAGCAACCTTGCGGCAAGCTTGCCACGCAATAGTGCCAAGCTTGTACGGCAAGCTTACCTCAAGCTTGAAATGTCCTACCTGTCACAAGGTTACACTGTAAGGTTACCGTAAGTTTTCCTCAATGTTGCTCAGTAAGATTGACGTAAGGTTACAATGAAAGGTTGCTGCAATTTTTAAAATTTTTGGTTTTTTTATATACACGCGTATTAAGCAATACAAAATATAGAAAAGCTAAAAATACTTAGGAATTTTTCGATTTTAAAATTTACAGCAATTTTTTTTGTAATCTTGCAGCAACCTTGTAGTAACCTTATGGCAATCTTATTGCAAAAAATTACCCTGTCCTCCCCCTTAACTTCTACAAATCTCAACATGGTGAGTTAAAATTCGGCAGGGATCTTCAGTTTTAAGTGCAGATTACAGGAACAATATAGCGAACACAATTATAAGAATCTAATATGGATTTTTATAGTTTTTTCTTGTAATCTACATGTTAATTGTAATTAACTGGTGGTGTGATGATTATCTGGTAATCTAATCTCAATGGTGTTGAAAAGTAGACGTAAAGGGGCCTTGGGATTGTTGTCCTTAATGGTTTGGTATTAGTCCTCTTATTTGCACTAATGAGATAGTGTATTGATATGTGAAAATATCTACTGCTTTCTTCCAGACGGTTGTCGCGTCGCCTTTTGAGAAATTTTCAATGGTACGAAATTTGGAATGTGTTGTTTCAATATTAGACCTTCGTTGATAGTTGAGTTTATTTCCAAATTTATATTTTTTGGAAATTGTTAAAATTTATACTTTGAAAATTGATTAATTATAAGAGGTCGATTTAAAATTCACTTCAAATTTATTACTTGGGGAAATAGTTCACTTTTAAAGATGTATGTTCAAAAATAATACTTGGTGATATACTGTTTATTTTTAAAGATGTACTTTGAGTTCACTTGTAAACGATATAATGTGCACTGGTTGGTTTCCAACAAATTACTCTCTGTTCTAATCAGAAAAGGTACCCCTGTTTATATCAAACTTCCTTCATAAGTCTAATGCTATTTGAAGCTTTGTCACTGTCAATGATAGGCGAGAGATATCCGCGCCATTAAATAGATTTGCAGATACACTCTGCTCTCGCGACCAATCTCTCAATACTTAGACGCCGTCCATAAACCACGTAGCCCTATTTTTGGGAATTTTGCCCCCCCCCCTCCATGCAGTACACTATTACATGTATTAGGGTCAGGTCAGATCTTCGCATGCAAAACTTATGCAGGCAGGTTGCCATGGTAGCGTTCAAGAGTGAGAGAGATAGGAAATTATTCTATTTCTCTCACTCTTGAACGCTATTATGGCAACCTGTATGCACAAGTTTTGCATTGCAGAAGGTCTGAACGGTCCCTTAGCGCCATTTTTTTCTCTTATCGTAGTCAATTACTTGACCCCCCTCCTCCTCATGAGGCTACGTGGTTTATGGATGGCCCCTTATACACTTGAGTCATGTTGCGAGAAAAGCAGGCTTCGCACGTAATATACGTCAAGGTAATATACATAGTTTTTTACGGGATGTCCGGTGCAATATCAAAAAACTATAACCTTCTTTTTCGCCCCTTTTACCCCTTCCATGGCGTTGAAATACAACCAGAACTAGAAATAAAATAGCACAATGCCGGTCGCCGAAACATCACATTTAGCAAACTGTAATGACAAAAGTGAGGTTATGTTACATTCTCTTAAATTCTCGGAGAATTTAACCCCTTGACAGTCCATGGCCCATATGTGGCCACAAAAAGTCGTGCCACCTTTACGTCTGTGGCCATATATGTCCATCTCAAAAATAAAATACTAAACATAATTTGATTTGAATGACCAAGTGCATACTAAGGTTTTTTTGGGGTCGCTGAATCTGAATTTCAAATCAGATTTTCAAAATTCAAAATGGTGGACCTAAAATGACGACTATGAAGATTTAAAAATTGATCAAATACGCTTGAAACTCGTTACTTGGGGGTTTTCGGGGTCGCTGATTACGAATATGATGTCAGATTTACAAAATTAAAATGCTGAATCCAATATGGCGGATAATTTCAAGATTCATGCAATTTCATCAAATTTTAGGTCCGCCATTTTGGATTTCAAAATATGACATCGGATTCGTAATCAACGACCCCGAAAACCCCCGAGTAACAAGTTTTAAACAAATTCGTTGGATGTTTTATTTTCTCGACCGCCATATTGGATCCGCCATTTTGAATTTTGAAGATCTGACATTAGTTTCGTAATTAGAGACCCCGAAAACCCCCGAGTAACAAGTTTCAAGCAAATCTGATACAATTTAAAATTTTCGAATTCGCCATTTTGGATCCGCCATTTTAAATTTTGAAAAACTGACTTCAAATTCGAATTTTGCGACTCCAAAAACCTTAATTACAATGAAATCACATTTTTTAGAAACTTTTTTTTCTTGGACCGTTTTTGGACCACAAACGATTTTTAGCTGGACTGCGAAGGGGTTAAGCGTCGGTAATATTCTCGTTCTCAGTAATATTCGCTCGGTAATATAATCGACTTAGAACACTAACTAAAAAGAATATTATTGAAAATTTGTAAACGAAAAGATTAAAAAAAAAATTTTTCAGTGTCGTGTCGACACTGCCCCCACAGCACCGAAACTTTCCTAAAAATTTATTAAATATTTACTTGCAATATTCGGAATATCTAATTGCAATGTTTAGTGAAAATTGTGTAAAGATTTATATGTCCCGATTAAATAAGTGTTTAGTGTGAACATTTCCTTAACATTTCCTGAAGATTTTCGCCTAATTCAATTTTCGAAAAATGATTCAAAGAACGGACAATGATTTTCTAATAGGATTTTCATCGCTGAAGACGAATATGACCTCCAAAAGTGGCCATCACGTCGAGATTTTGAGAAAAATGGACTCAAAATTTTTAAAAAATCCTGTTTTTGGTTTTTTTGATCACGTGTAGAAAATGATGCTAACGTGCTAGAAGTCTCTAATCGAATCAAATCGAAAAAGTTATGAATCAGTCAAACATTTTCATATAGCATAACTTTTTCATGTGCGCGCGCTCTTATTGTACTCATAGAGCGGTACACTATGGCACTATTACATATTAATTTTATTTGCGCTATTTATTGTTATTTATCATTTTTTGGCTCGCTAAATGTTGCTGATTAAATGTAAGGTTGTTATTAAAAAATTCTATGGCGGTTTTAAAATGGCGAAAATATAAATTTTGAAAATTGATGGATTTAACTAAAACTTGGCATTTGGAGGTTTTCGAGATCGATGATTACGAATCTTAAGTCAAAATTAGTAAATTCAAAATCGTGGTTTCAAAATTCGTATTAATTAGCGAGCCTAAAAATGATAAATAACAATATATAGCGCAAATAAAATTAATTAGTAATAGTGCCATAGTGGACCGCTCTATGAGTACAAGTAGAGCGCGCGGGGACATATAAAAGTTGTGCTACACGTAAAAACTTTTTTCAAGAATTATTACTAAATTTATTCAAGAACTCAGGATATGAGAAAAATTTAGAACTTCTTTTAGAAAAGTTCAATATTCATTAAAGAATTTTCAGGTGTTTTTCTAATGGCTTGGAAATAATTCTTCTTGACGCTGCGACTGAGTACTTCAGTCACTGCGGGCTGAAAAAATCTCGAACTTTTCCATATCCTGAGTTCTTGAATAAGTTTCTTAATAACTCTTGAACAAAGTTATTCCGTATACATGAAAATTTTTGAATGATTCAGAACTTTTTCGATTTGATTCTTATAGTTGACAATTCAAGCTTTAATTTAAACATAATTAGATATTTCTAGCACGTCGGCATCATTCTCTACACGTGATCAAAAAAGTCCAAAAACAGGGTTTTTTTGAAACTTTGAGTCCAATTTTTTCAAAATCTTGACGTGATGGACACTTTTGGAGGTCATATTCGTGTTCAGAGATGAAAATCCTATAAGAATATCATTGTCCCATCTGTAAACTGTATGTAACTAAGAAATCTATTATCTTTTCCAAATTACTTAAAAAATTAAAAAGAAACCATTTTTAAAAATAGTTTGATTATAATTTCTAAGAATGAAAAAAATTATTTTTAATCTTTTCGTTTACAAATTTTCAACAATATTCTTTTTAATTGAAGAAAGTGAATTTATCATTCGGTAGTATTAATATTAAAGGTGGAAGAATTTGATCAATTATCCGAATCAAAATCTCTCGAAAATAAATTTCTTGAGTAAGCACTAGATTTCGTTATGAAAATACAATACTTTTCATATGTATCGACAGCACAGCCGTCCTAATACAGAAACCTGCTTTTTCTGAAAATTATTTTTTCAAAATTATCAAAGAACTTTTGTCATTACAGTTTGCTAAATGTGATGTTTCGGCGACCGGCATTGTGCTATTTTATTTCTAGTTCTGGTTGTATTCCACCGCCATGGAAGGGGTAAAAGGGGCGAGAAAGAAGGTTATAGTTTTTTGATATTGCACCGGACATTTAAAGCCGCGATAAAATGCAATGTCTACGAGGAGAGGACCTCCGCCTCTCGTCATTTTATTAGGGCTAAGATGTTTGTTTTACCAGAAAATAAATTATTTAAATGCATTCAGTGAAGTATTCCTTTATAGAATAATATGTGACAAGTACCCACTATAGTATTAGAAGTTTTATATTTGAACACTTAAGGACTCAGCACAAGTTATCCAATCCATCAGCTTAAATATAACTTTTTAATAGTCTAAGAGGGAATAAGAGTATAAAAATTAGAATCAGAAATTACTCTCTCATGTAATTGTTAAAAGAACATAACGATAGAGACTGAATGTAAAATCGTGCGATTTATGCGTATATTTATTTGTATGCTGCCGTGGAATGGAAAGACACATAAGCGGCAAATAGGATAAACGGATGAGATATTTAAGAAAATAATTTAATATCATAAACAATTTTTTGGGGGTCGCTGATTACGAATATGACATCAGATTTTTAAAATTCAAAATGGCGGATCCAATATGGCAAACAAAAAAATTTTTTAATTATCTAAATTTGCCTGAAATCCATTCCTTGGAGGTTTTTGGGATTGCTGATTACGAATCTGACCTCAGATTTTCAAAATTCAAAATGGCGGATCGAATATGTCGGACAAAAATTTAAAAAATCTAATTCCAGATTTGTAATCAGCGACCCCAAAACCCCAAAGAAATGAATTTCAGGCAAATTTAAATAATTTTAAAATTTTTGTCCGCTATATTGGATCGGCCATTTTGAATTTTGAAAATCTGATGTCAGAGTCGTAATCAGCGCCCCAAAAACCCCCAAGTAACAAGTTTAAAGCAAATCTGATCACTTTTTATACATTTCTTTTGTGGTGATGTTTTCTACGTTTTTTTAAACCAATTGCGTCCATATTTAAAGCGCAATTATAAAAAAACTAATAAAGCTAGAGGTGTGTGATTTATTGTATTGAAAAGAGCAGATCGTTTTCTATAAGAATCACTAAAAAACTGAAAATCGATTTTTTTGACCTAAGGTCCCTTTTAACATTCCAGGTCACATATACCTAAGTACGACTTGGTCAAAATTGTTATGCTCGTCGTCTGATAGCCAGCGGTAGACTGATTATATTTACAATAGAGACAAGCGAAGTCCCTTAATATAGGCAACTGAATTTACATAAAAGAAATAAGTTAAATTATGGTTTCAAAACATAACTCATTTTTAATTACTAAAAAGAAGCCTATGGGGTGAATCACATGTCTCTCGAGGTATTTTGTAGTTCCCTTACTCTGTTTTTAAGGCTTCTTAAAGTAAAATTTGAAACTGAGGCTCTCTATACACTATACGCATCACCATAAAATGCTTAATGGAAAGAAATTAATGTACTTTATCTGGACTGAGTTATATTTTTCAATATTGACTCCCAGTTTTTCAAACTCCATTTTTCTCAGTGTGTTATATAGTTCTAGATCATAGTTCAAACTTAGTTACTGAATAGTTTTGTATTATGCTTTGGAAAGGTAGGGGCGAAGCGACGCAATCAACATTTCTCAAAAACAATATTATATAATATTTTTTTAAAATATGTTATTAATAACACGGTTTTAACCTTATTAATTGGTGGCACAATAAATTTTATATAATTAACTGATAAGTGTTTGACAATTAATAATGTGTTTTTGATTTCAGGGTATTTCGTTTTCGTGATCCCAATCAGCACATAAACTTGCCACGAACTTGACACAAGATTGCCATGTAAGATGAGCAAGCTTGCACGTCGATCTCGTGTCAAGTGCGTGGCGAGTACTAAAATGTCCTAATTTTACAAGCTTGCACTGCAAACCTGGTGCAAAGTTATAATGCTTGCTTGCAGCATGGTCGAAATGCATACTTGAAGCAAGTCTGTTGTAAGCTTGCACAAAAGTTCTCTTAGAGACAAGTATTTAATTACATAAAATTGAATAAATTATTTAATATTCAATTTTTGAGTAAATATAATATAACAATTATAACAACGTTATAATAAAAATGATTATTAATTTCCCCAAAAAATTGGAATTGTAAACTTATTACCCATGATGAGTGGATAATAATTAACAATTGTTAACGTCATATCAGACGATAACTATTAACATTATCAGTTAAGAAAATATTGTAAAAGGTCTGTTCAGAGGACGGGTACTTATACTCTGTGCGAGACAAGTCGTTCGCGAGAGAGGTATTCTTCACTATCTAGCAAGGAATTAGAACACTAATAGAACTTTCTCTTATAATTCTCTAACTTTCTGGTAGATGGCTAGAACTACATCTCTTGCGCACGACTTGTCTTGCACAGGGTATAAGTATCCGTCCTCTGAACATACCATTCATAATATTATCTCAACTGATAATGTTAATAGTTAACGTCTGCAAAAACGTTATTAATTTTTAATTATTATGCACTGATCACGGATAATAGTTCCCAACTTCAGTTTTTTGGGGAAATTAATAATCATTTTTAATGTAACGTTGTTCTAATTGTTATATTATATTTAATCAAAAATTGAATATTAAATACTTTATTTTATTTGATGTAGGGTCAGTTCATTTTATTTCACCCAAAGTCGTTGCGACCTATTTTTAGAAAATTATGATATTCAGGAATAATAATTTTTAATATTCGAACAACACATTTTTGGGAATTATTTTTGGGAATTTAATCCATTTAATTTAAAGTTTAAGTTTGTATGTTGAGTTGCACGGAAAAAGATTATTTTAACAGTTCTGCAATTTACGAAAAAATCACATAAATAATTTAAATAACATAAATATTTTTATTGATATTTGTGAGAAATAGCCTATTTAACTTAAATTAATTGATTTTTTTTGTAAAAAAGTCAAAAATATTATGTAAAAATTTATTTTTAAAGACTCATGTCAAATGGAGAAATTTGTCATATTTCAATCACAATTTTTTCAAAAGTTTTTTAATATTTTGAAAATAGTAATTACTCAATATTGAGTAATTTTAATGTACTTTTATTCGGTGTGCTAACATTTTTATTCTATATGGTAGAAATAGGAAAAAATTTACCTTAAATATTGCATTTTTGAAGATTTTCGTCAATTTTAAACTATTGTATCTCCTTTGGCGGTTAATGAAAAAATCCAATTCTTTTTGCAAAATTTAAGTTAGATCTTCTTTTCCACTCTATCAACATTTGGAGTTGGAGAACGAGCTAATTTTTAAGTTTATTCATTTTGAAAAATCTACTAGCGAGAACCAAATGAAAGGTTAACATGCAAGTAGTTTTATAAAACTGAAGTTAGCTGTCTCAATATCTATTTCTTTAATTCTAAAGTTCAAAATGAAAATTGAATCGTATAATTGTAAATAAGGGAAGTGCGCCGGTTGTGGGCACCCTTTTGTTTTTGCCTCATAACATTTGTCCATGTGCATATTATTGAAATATAGGGGAGATTCGGGTAGCCCCGGACACTTAAGCTTTTTGATAAATAATTTGTGTTTATATTTTTGGAATGTTAATTACATTTTTTTATATCGAACAGAATGCGTCTTTTAACCTTTAGCTTAAATTTATTTGTAAAATAATCCAACCTTTTAGGAAAAAAATAAGGAAAAATATGAGTATTAAAATTCCAACCTTCAACAATTTGTCGGGTAGCCCCGGACATGCGCGAAAATATTTTATATTTTAATTATTAAACTTGATAAACTAACATCAAATTATATTTTTTACAATGAAAATAGAGGTCTAAGGTGACTGTCAGTGAAGGAATTAAATTGATTCCTTTAAATAAACAAATTTTATTAGAAATTTAGTAAAATGAAAATTTTTTGACAAAAAAATTTCTGTACCTGGTTGTGGGCACCCTTGAAAAATCCGCTAAAAATGGAAAAATATTAAAGGAAACCAACTCAAATAAAGAGGAAATGATATTTTCTTTATTTTAAGAGACTTCGCCGGCATAAAGAATAAAAATGATTACACATTTTCACACTATGCTCATCGCTAACAGAAGCATAGTGCTAGCATGTGAAGTAGCTGGCCCGCATATCATAACGCACTTCTAATGCACTGAACGACTATATTCATCGGATTTAATGGAGTTTGCGGCTGTCAATTTCCTTGGCAGAAAGATTAGATAGATGAGACAGTAGTCCACATCTATTACAAAAGTTTACATTTGTTTACGATCACCTTAGAAATGATTAGTAACTTTGAACATATTTTTATCTCGTACAGTTTTATAGCTATTCAAACATGAAAAGTGGCCGACTACAAACAAAGAAGTTTAATTAACTGTGTGCAACAGTCTCCCCACTATTAACATTTTAATGAAATTTCTGGGTGTAATCCATGACTTCGATCGATTTAACGATTGAGTCTGAATTTGTTCCTCCCGTAGTAAGGCTGCGTTATATATTGTTTCTACCGAAAATAGGTAGAGTTTATATTTTGTATTTCCCGCAAAGTCGGAGGTTTATATTTTATCCCGAAAAGAAGGGTCGATTTGTGAATTTAATAATTAAAGTGAATTTATACGACATATATCGTGAAGTGATATATTTGTTATAAAAAAGTTTATTTAAATATTGAATTGAAGTTTTGTGAAAGAAAGTGATTTGTGTAGTAATAAAATATTAAAGAAATAGTTCGAATTAAATAAAATAAATTAAAATAATTAAAGTCTTATTGATATTAAAAATATCAACCTCCGTCTAACGCACTTAAAATCAATTTATTAAATAATATCTTCAACCAAATATTTAAATACAGTGACCCTGTAGTTTGAATATTGTAAGTCGATTTGAAATAATTAATTTATTATTGTTGGAACAAATCAAATGAGATACCTTATAAAGAAATTAGAGAAAAGAATCGATAAGCAAATTTGATGACAATAGTGTAATTTTTCAAGTGACATAACTTGGATTATTTGAGGAAAAACACAGAAGTTTAAAGGTAATAACAATATATAAAATATGTTATTTTTATTGATGAGTAAAACATTGTCAATTAACTATTATTGTTCACACACACATTGAAAGTCATACACAATACTATTTTACATGCATTTAATAAATTCTACAAAGCCTTTTTTATGTTTATATTCACTAAATATAAAATGCGCAATAACTTTTGCTAAACAGTTATATAAAGAATCAATGTAAGCTAATTATTTGACATAACTATAATTGTCAATATATGTAAAAATATAAAATACAGATTATTATTTCTAATCTTGGAGAATTTAAAGTTGAATAAACTGTGAGAGTCACATTACACACACATTGTAGTGTTTTATTACAATTAACTATTTCACACCTGTTTTTCTACTTTATTCCTTTTATTTAAATATAAATACCGTCTATTCGGAATCACTGAATTAATAGTGATATTTGGATATTTTGGAAATATCGAAAAGACTAATTTTCGATACAGTTAAAGACAAATTTACTCAAAATTAGAATAATTATTACACAGGCACATAAAAAAAAGTCGTGACCCAAAGGACACAACCCCCTACCCCTATGTTTTTGAGGTCGCTGAAACCGAATATGACCATGAAAAATTTTTGTGCTTGCCCATTATCCCGCTACCACCCCCTCCCACCCAGTCACCGGGGATGCAATTTCAGATATGGGTAGTTCTACAAACGAAGGAATTTTTGATGTTTAAGGTTGTTTCTTACATTAAATTTGAAAAAAATAAAATTATTTTTAATGGGAATTGTAAAACTTAATGGTTTCTATTATGTCACAAAACGTAACCCGATTTCGAAAAGTTTTTTTGACAAAAATGAGCATTCAAGTGCTAAATTCTGCTAAATTCTCAGTTTCTTGGCATGTTCCAATGCGAAAATGAAAGTTAAAAAAATGGATAAATATTATTTTTAAGCATTTAAATACAAATGAACACTTGGATAATAATTTCAAATAGTTGTACTTTACAAACATTTAAATCATTGTTACATTGGTTTAAATTTTATTAAAAAAATTTTATCTTGAATGTTGGTCCTCGAATTCATTCTCAGTTTCCTGGCACAACAAAAAACGTTAAAATTATTAAGAATTTTTTATTTCGATTAATTTACCATTTTTCACACTGATTAGTAAATGTTAACTAAAGATGATAGCACATAAATAATACCTAATTTGCAGTTCAATTAACAAACGTGCTTATGTTTAAAATAGCGTATAACCAACAATTTTCAATCCTTTCAAAAAAAAAATTGCTTTTTAAATAATTCTAATTAAATTTGTAAAAGGTTGTAAAAACTAATATTTAATTTGTACTTTGCATAAATATTTATATTGTTATTAACAAATGAAAAAGTACTTTTTTCATGTAAAACGTTTATTTTAATGAATGTAAAAAAAATTTTTTTGTGAAGTACTTAAATTCACTTTTATAGATAATTTAAATTTTGGAATTGTGCTATTAAGCAAACGCAATTGATTATAAAAAATGTCATAAACAATTTATTAATTTAGACTTTATCATTCATGAATCTCTATAACTTTTGTTACTTGGGGGTTTTCGAGGTCGCTGATTACGAATCTGGTGTCAGATTTCTAAAATTCAAAATGGCAGATCCAATATGGCTGACGAATTTTTAAAAATTGCATGCAATTTACACAAAACTTGTTACCAGGGGGTTTTTGAGATCGCTGATTACGAATCTGATTTCAGATTTCCAAAATTCAAAATGGCGGATCCAATATGGTAACCAAATTTTTATTAATTTGTCGGATTTATCTAAAATGTATATTCAGACACTTTTAGGGTCACTAAATCCAAATTTTTTGAAACTTTTATTTCAACTGACACTTAGAAATTAGGATGTACCTTAATCAAGGGCCTTAAATGTGGTCTAAATGTTATTCATAGTAAACAATATTTGTAAGTCTGATTGTTATGTTTAAAAAATAATCCTTTGATCAGTTATATAAATCCTAGATGGATTAAAGCGATGCATCTTATTCTAATTCATTTTGGTATTAAAATAACACCTTGCCATTTATTGCGATAATAAATGTTAGGTTTTTATGAAATTTAATTTTAATACTTAAAATCTAACGTTGGATTTATAATCAGCAACACCAAACACCCTAAAACATTTCGTTTTAAACAAAGTAACAAGTTCCGTGTAAGTTTCATACAATTTTTGAAAATTCGGCGGTCATATTGGATCCGCCTTGTTTAATTTTTGAAATCTAATACTTAATTCGTAATCAGCGACTTAGAAAACCCCCGAGTAACAGGTTTGCAATTTTTCAAAATTCGTCAGCCATATTGGATCCGCCATTTTGAATTTTAGAAATCTGACACCAAATTCGTAATCAGCTACCTCAAAAGCCCCCGAGTAACAAAAGTTATCAAAATCTATACATTATTTTGTGTGCAATTGTTAATTTTCTTTTCATAACCTGGGTCACGCGGTTAAATTATTTATAAATAGCTGTAAAATTTGCAATTTGTCATTTTTTGACTGGCCACTTTTAGGTATCTTTGATAATACTATTAACTTGAATTTAAATTACTTTTTAAGACCTGAACGTAAAAAAAATTGTTGTGCCAAACTTTTCTCCATTTTCTTCCTTCGTTTGTAGAACTACCCATATAAGAAAAAGTCGAGTAGAATGTCTATTCCTATGTTTTTTGGATTGCTGAAACCGAAAAAGTCATCTAAAAACAAATACTTCCCTCCCTTAACTCCTTACAACCCTTGAATACCTCCTGGGAGGGGGTTTGAATTTAAATTTTGACGAAAAGTTGAGTAGGGTGCCTATTTCTATGTTTTTTGTGGCGCTGAATCTGAAAAAGTCGTCTCAAAACAAATACTTCCCTCCCTTAACTCCTTACAACCCTTGAATACCTCTTAAAAGGGGGTTTAAATATTAATTTTGACGAAAAGTCAAGTAGGGTATCTAATTCTACGATTTTTGGTCGCTAAAACCGAAAATATCACAAAAATAAATCCTTCCTTCCCTTAATCCCCTACAACCCCCTTAATACTCCCTAGGGTTGTAAGGAGTTAACGGAGGGAAGAATTTGTTTTTAGACGACTTTTTCGGATTTAGCGCCACAAAAAACATAGGAATAGACACCCTACTCAAGTTTTCGTCAAAATTAAAATTGCAATCCCCTTCTAGGAGGTATTAAGGGGGTTTTAGGGGGTTAAGTGACGGAAGTATTTGTTTCTAGGTAACTTTTTCGGATTCAGCGCCACAAAAAACAAAGGAATAGACACCCTACTCAACTTTTCGTCAAAATTAAAATATAAACCCCCTCCCAGGAGGTATTAAGGGGGTTTTAGGGGGTTAAGTGTGTCCTTTGGGTCACGACTTTTTTTTGTATGCCTGTGTTATTAAATAACTAAATTTATCTTTAACAATGTTATTTAAATTATTTATGTGATTCTTTTGTCAATTGCAGAGCTGACAAAATAACCTTTTTTCCGTGCAACTCAAGTTAAAAACTTAAATTCTAAATTAAATGGATTAAATTCCTAAAAATAATTCCCAAAAATGTGTTGTTCCAATATTAAAAATCATTATTATCATTTTTAATTGGGCTAAGTGTCGCAGACCAAATTTTCCCCTTGTTTTATTTAAAACGCAATTTTGGTTTCTAAATTAACAAAAATTCATGTCTCTGTGTGAAATCAGCTGACTTTTTTTTGAAAACGTGTACACTCAGTTAAAATTTTGTATTCGTTAATACTTATAATAATTTTAAAGTTAAAAATATAGGGGAGGATGGGGCAAGGATAGTTAGTTGTTGTTATGCTTAGAATTAACATATATTTATGGTATATTCGCGTTTTAACACTAACAGATGATAGTAAAAATTGGAAGTCAATCTGTCACCATTTGCGAAGTTGAGGGTTTGTTTTTGAAAAAAGTCTGTTTTGATAAAATGTCAACGTAATGTTTATCATATTATTTTCTACATTAGAGTTTCAGAATATTTACGTAAGTGTTTTCCGGAGTGGAATTTCCTGCTGAACACGCGAATATCGTATTTATTAACAAATTAATTTACGTTCTTCCATAAAAATTAGAAAAAACTGAAATATAGACTCACGGGGCAAGGATAGTTAGAGATAATGCGGCACGGTAAATCGAATTCTTTTAACTATCCTTGTTCCGGTGCTGGGGCAATGACAGTTGAAAATTTTTGTTTACTTCTTCATTCGTATTTCGTAGAGATTTGATTCTACAGTAAAATAATATATAGCAAAATTATAGTCAAATAACCAGACTTTCCAAAAATACTTTTCGTTTGCAGATATTGTTTAATTAATTGTTAAATTAATTGTTTAATTTAATTGATTTAAGCCACAAATTTAATAAAAGACAGCAAAAAGGCTTC
Source organism: Leptopilina myrica (nomen nudum) (assembly GCA_032872475.1). Lineage (NCBI taxonomy): Eukaryota > Metazoa > Arthropoda > Insecta > Hymenoptera > Figitidae > Leptopilina > Leptopilina myrica (nomen nudum). The sequence continues at coordinate 18,548,124 of CM065461.1, forward strand.
ACCATGACAAAAAATAAGTACTGTTTTTTAAAATAAATTATTATTAGCAATTATCAATCGGTTTTGCATTTTTTTTATTATGAAGTATGTGAAGGCTTCACTATGACGATTCTGTTGTTCTCTGTACAAAGCTGACGCTTTAAAAGCAAAAAAAACAAAGATAAAGTATTACATTTTTTTCTGTCATAGTGAAACTATTGAGAAAACTGAATTGTTGCTTGTACTAAAGTATAATTAAATTCTGATTTTATTTTTATAAAATATTTGAATTTTTTAAAAATGTTGCACCATGAAGCACAAAGCTGGGGATAAGAAATAACATATAAAAAAATTAATTTTCTTGTACAACCAATTTTATTTTTTTAATTTTACACATTTGGATAATAAAAAAGTGTTGTCAATCATTATTTCTATTTATAAATTTTACTAAAAATATTATTTTTCTTTCGTAACTGACCCTGGGGACAGGCTCCACCATGACAATTTGACTCTTAAATTTGCATTTAAAAAATAATATTTAATTTTATAAAGTAAATTGGCAAAAATAAGTAAGGTTTTGTTTGTAATCACTAGAGTTACTTTTTCACATTAAATTAATTCCCATATGAGCAATTGAGCCTTCCAATTCTATAACTCGCCCGACGCTCGGAGACGCGCGCTAATGCCAGTCGGGTAGCAGTGACAGACCCAGAGGCGCTCACTGCTACCCGACTGGCATTAGCGCGTGTCTCCGAGCGTCGGGCGAGTTATAGAATTGGAAGGCTCAATTTGTTTCTTAAAAACACAAGGAACACGAAAGTGTCGTTTTCGGGGAGAATCACCCAACTACAAATTTTTTTATATTACTAACGAATATACGTCTAATTACTATAATATTCACTTGTTACGTATTATTCTATAAAGGATTACTTTATTGAGTGGATCATTCAATTTCACATTATTTCCTGTGTTGTTCTATAACAAATGTTAGATTGTTGCTACAGAATAATCACACGGATTGTACAATGAAAAAATGATATTGTCAATTCTGACATGACTATGATCAGGACACATAGCTGAAACCTACTGTATTGCTGTTCTTAAAATACAGTATTGGAGCTATTCACATACATAAGGCTGTTCTACACGGCGATAATGCATTGCTGTTCCATATCCACCAACATAATATGTGAGAATTGGCCATACATATGGCAGTACCAAAAAAATGTTTTTTTTCAATACGAACAAATGTTCTACAAATATGTTTTCATTTCGTTATAGATCAACATTACAGACCAAAGAAAAATTTAAACTTATCTTTCCTTTTTTAGATTCAATTTTTTATACAGGTATACTTACATGAGAATGTGCCAATAATTCTTTCATAATAAAGTTATCATAAACTTCTTTTGCAAGCTTTCTTCTTTCTTCCGGACATTCCAGTTTTTCGTAAGCTTTAATCTGTAATACGTACAAATTTTTATCAATAAATTAACCAAAAAGAAGTTCAATGCAATAGAAAATAATTTTAATACATAATTTTATTTGTTTTCATTTTACAGTATATTGAATTAAGTTTCTTTTATAACAACTTTAAAAAAGATCAAATATAACATTTACAAATTAACAGTAAAAGGAAAAAAATACAAACAAGATATGTGTGAATATAGAAATAAATGTATCAGCATGTAATTAGTATGGGTGGTTTGCCCCACTCCGAAAAAGTTTGTCCAGGAAAAGTTCCCGAGCTTTATCTAAAGTTTACCTCAACAAATTTTTCCCTGCACTCACCCCCAATTCAAAGTAAAATCTTTTTTTAATTTAATTAAAAATCAAAACGTACTGTTTATTGTTTAAAATAGCTTAAATTTTTTTAAATAATTAAACCTGTTGTCGGATTTTAATAAAGCTCAAAGAAAAGATAAATTTTGCTTATTATACTAGAAAATAGCATGCCAAATTTGGCAAACACATTTTTTGTTTTTGAGAAAAAAAATTTCACAAATTTCAGTCCATGTAGCGAGTCAACTTAGCTGACGCGACAATAGGATATTTTTATCTCTTAAGTTCTTGTCATCTTCTCCTTGCAATGTCTGTATGCTTTAAAGTTTAAATGGATTTTTAATTACCTGCGTCGAAAGGAGGACTCATCACATAATGAAGGAATGGCGTATTCCTACACGGAGAGAAAAATCTAGCGTTTGTAGTATGATTAATTATGCTTTGATCGCATCAGATTGTCTCATAGTATATTGGTATAAGTTTCAAAGAATATTGGAATTAAATCATACCTCTTTCACATTGTAGTGATCACGGAAAAAAGCTGAGACAAACATAGCCTTTTTCCTTGAATCGCAATGGTTTATACGCGTGGCGCCTTAGGTATGTAACATGAAAACTTATCTAGTAAGTTTGTAAGAGCATCACGGTATTCTGCCAAGATGTTCCTGCAATGGGCCTTTTAGGCCACGCTACCGACTGCAGAAAGATTAGTTATAACATGATTTAACATATTATCATTTTTCTGTATAAAACTTATTTTTAAGATAATGTAAAAAACTTTTGTTTAATCTAAACTTATTAACATACAAATAACTTAAAATTTATTTGAAGCAAATATTTATAGACTTAATTATTTATTTATTTTTATTTGTTTAAGAAAAATAAGTTCCTAGGGCTAATTAGCCCTTCAAGGAACAAAGTACATAAATTAATACAGCGTAATGAGTACACGGAGAAAATTTATTCCTGAAAATTTACCGAACTTTGTTCGGTAAAACTGGGATGAAGTGTCAAAACTGTAATTTTTAAGGAACAGGACTGTAAAAGCAATTGCATTGAAAAATAATGTAAAAAGAATAAATCTTATGGTACATGTATTAGCCGTTCACTTGCAGTTCGGTAAAACGTAGGGTAAATGTACACTATACTTAGTTTTATTGAAAGTTCGGTAAAACGTAAGGCACAGTGTTCGGTAAAACTTATATTTGTTGTATAGTTCAGTAAAACGTAGGGTAAATGTTCACTATACTTATTTTTATTGAAAGTTCAGTAAAACGTAAGGTACAATGTTCGGTAAAATTTATATTCATTGAATTACTGAATAGTTCGGTAAAACTTGAAGAATAAAAAATAAAAAATAAAAAATAATGTCATTGCAGTAGTTCTATAGTAATACTGCCGTAAATCTCATTTTACCTACTTTAATCACTACCTAAACCCCCTACAATTAGGGTAGAAGTACCGTTTGTGGCCACTGCACCGGTTGTGGCCACTTTTGGATTAAAGTTGATATTATTAAATTTTCTAAAGTTGCTAGTGCATTGTAGATATATTCCTAGAATCCTGATATAAGTAGATGAAACTTTGTCAACTTACTTTTGACAGAAATTTAGTTGGCTTAATTTAAAATGACAGTAAACTGTACGAATGTATTGACAGTGTCGAATAACTACAATTCTTAGTAAATTTGATGAAATATCACTGGTCAGTAAATGATTATTTTTCGATATTATTGGCAATATTCTTATATTCTATCTCTTATATACTATATATAGGAGTTAAATAACTATAAAAAATACGAATTTTAAAAGAATTAGGTCAAATATTTTTTAAAAAGCCCATGACCACAAACGGTACAGCAAAAGTATCAAAACACCTTTTTTGGCCACACCACATTTCATACTTTTAAATAAATTAATTCACTTTTAAGAATATTTGAAGTATATTATAGTATTTATTATGACTCCACTAAATTAATGAGTGAATAAAAATAACAGTTATTTAATGTTTAAGTAATACATTTTCTGATGCAGCAATTTTTAATTATTTATCCTCTATAACTCTAAAAACAAATTAAATAAAATTAAAGTATATTTTTTTTGTATAAAATAGAGTTTAAAATAAAAATTTTATTTATTATTATAATCAATAACACAGATTTACAAATTAAAAACTTTTTTTTGCCAATCGAACAAAACATTTTTTTTCGATTAGTAGGTGTTTTCTGAGTAAGAAAATCTTAGTTTTAATTTTTTTCCCTCGTGTAGTTTTTTTGTAGCTTCAAATTTTGTATTTTTGAGGAGCGACGGCACTTAAATTTACCTGTAGGAAAATCAACTCGTCCAAAAATGATGAATAGGAAGTCGTTGGAAAGGTAATTAAATTATCTTTCAATCCATATATTACAGAATAAAATTGAAAGAAAATTGACAGAGCTACAGTCAATTTAAGGTCAAATTTCATGGAAATTTTGATGATTTTTAGACACTTGACTAACTTTTAATAATTTTTTCCACAACAAACAGTAGAAAATATTTATGTTTTAAATTTTGTATTGATAGCTTATTCCATTGAGAAACTTTTGAGCCGTTGTGGACCTTGATTGAATAAAAAATGAAAATTCTACACCACATTTAGTGAACGAAACTACGTTGCCATTTTTAGTATACTTTTCAATATTTGCAGCAAACATGCAAATAGTAAAATTAAGATAAGTGCTAAAGTTACTAAAATCACACATCAAGAAATTCTAGAGTTGATCAATTCGAATACAATGTCAAAAATAAAAATTTCAAAATGGTGGATCGAAAATAACGGACAAATTTTTTTAAAAATCGATCAAATTTATGATAATTTCGTTACTCGGGGTTTTTCGGTGTCGCTGATGACGAGACTGATGTCAGATTTTAAAAATTAAAAATGTTGGCTTCAATTTTATTCTGTAATATATGGATTGAAAGATAATTTAATTACCTTTCCAACGACTTCCTATTCATCATTTTTGGACGAGTTGATTTTCCTACAGGTAAATTTAAGTGCCGTCGCTCCTCAAAAATACTAAATTTGAAGCTACAAAAAAACTACACGAGGGAAAAAAATTAAAACTAAGATTTTCTTACTCAGAAAACACCTACTAATCGAAAAAAAATGTTTTGTTCGATTGGCAATTTCACTGTAAACCAGTGTAATAAATAAGCTTTAATTAATCATGTTAAAAAAAAACATTTGTGATTTTAAGTAAAATATAAATTTATTGATTTTAATACTAAATTTTGTTCTTTAATCAATTTTTTTACTTGTTGTGCTTGATTGATTAATCAATTCTAATTATTTATTAAAAAATATAATTTACTTAATAATACCATAACAGTTTTTTAAGCAGTGGCCAAAACTAGGACAAAGGGTGTCCACAAAGGGTGCTTGTGTGGCCATTACTGGTGAAAAAGGCTTTTTGAAGCAATTTCATTTTTTTAAAATAATAAATATAGTTAAATCATGTTTTTGATTATAAAAATTAAAATAATACAATTCGCTAGATATAATATAAAAAAATAATAATGAAATTAGTGCTTCAATAAATTTATTTTCTTAATGAAAGACGACACACCGCTTAAAGTGGCCACAACTGGTACATCTACCCTATTCACGAACAAATACTTATTCATTACACCTGCCTACAGTACATTCTAAACGCATACATTAATATACATACATCGCACGCTTTACATTGTTACTTCAGAAAGTTTCAAATGTCCTTATATATGAATCTCAATTTTATTTCACCGCTTGTGAGAAAGATTTAAATTAATAAACAATAGTTGTATAAAATAAAAGAATCATCCATATTAAATCCATGTTACTGAATAATTTTTAACTATATTTAAGGTCAATTTATGAAATAGTTTTAAATGATGTTTTTATTGTTATAAAGAAAACTTTTTAAATTTGAGCGACTGGATTCCATAAGGGCATGTAATTTTTTCGCGTCCGAGATCGAAGTCCCCTGGACACTCAAATTTAACTTCTGAATTTAAATGTTTAAAATATATATAATATATAAAATATAAGAATATATATAATTTAAACATTTAAATTCAGAAGTTAAATTTAGAGTGTCCAGAGGTCTTCGATTTCGGCCGAGAAAAATTTACATGCCCTTATGGAATCCAGCCGCTCATTTGTATTTTATGTAATAAAACAATAGTTTATTAAAATTCTTATTATTTTCAAATTTTTATCAAAAAGAATAAAATAATCTATCTAGTGTCAAACACAAAAAATTATTTTCCCTGACTTACGTAACTAGAGCAACTTAAATAATTAATGTAAGTTACGCAACCAGAGTAAATTTCGTAACTATAGTAACTTACATAATTAAAGGAAAATACTATAATTACATAACCAGATTAAATAACGTAACTACAGTAAATTATGTAAATGATCAAACTTACGTAAGTTTTTTTAGTTTCATAAGGTGTTATAGTTACGTAAGTTATGCAACTTTGATCATTTGTATAAGTTACATAAGTTTAATCATTTATGTAACTTGCGTAAGTTATTCTAGTTACGTGACTAATGTAAGTTTGATCTTTTACGTAAATTACATACGTAAGTTATGTAAATTACATACATAAGTTACGTAAATTACATACATAAGTTACGTAAAATTGATTATTTACGTAAGTTACGTAAAATTTATAAATTACGTAAGTTATTGTATTTACGTAACTTAAGTAAGTTGTACCATTTACGTAAGTTATTGTAGTCACGTAACTCACGTAAGGTGTATCCTTGACGTACATTACTGTACTTACGTTATTTACTCTGGTTACGTAACATACGTAACTTATTGTAATTATGTAAATTACTATAGCTACGTAATTTACGCTGGTCACGTAAGTTACATTAATTACTTACGTTGCTCTTGTTAGATAAGTATGCGGAAACAATTTTTCTGTGATTGTCACTAAATTATTATGTTTTTCAATCTTTTGTTTCGAGTTGACATGAAACTTAATAGTTTTAAATACTTTTGTTTTTAGATTATTTAAGAACTAAAACGAAAGTAGTTTTCTATTTAATTTCGTTTCAGAAGCGGTTTCTGCTATAAATGAAATTATTAATTATTTGTTAATGAGTACAAATAGGTTAGAAACAACTAACTATTAACGTCAAAGTTTTTTTACTGAAAAAATAATTTAAAAATTATTAAAAATTACTGTTATGCCACTATATTCCTACTTTACTGAAGAATTAGGTAAAATGTAAGGAACAAATTTTCTCCGTGTATATGCATTAATATAAGTTGAACCTTATTTCCAAAAGTTCCCATCACATCGAGATTTTGAGAAAAATGGATTCAAAGTTTCAAAAAACCTTGTTTTTGGTTTTTTTGATCACGTATAGAAAATGATGCCGACGTGCTAGAAGTCTCTAATTAGGCTTAAATTAAAGCTTAAACTGTCAACTATAAGAATCAAATCAAAAAAGTTGTGAATCAGTCAAAAATACCGGATCGGCGTAGCCTAAAAGGCTCATTGCAGAAACATCTTGTCAGAATACCGTGATGGTCTTGCAAATGTACTAACAATAAGAAAGTTTTCATGCTATCTAAGGCGCCACGCGTCTAAACCATTGCAATTCATGGAAAAAGGGGAAAACTCATAGAAGAAAGGCATGGAGCGGTAACATACTACAAACGCTAGATTTTTCTCTCCGTGTATTGGTTAATTAATTGATTTGATTTTAAAACTTAACTATAAAATGTCAAAAGTCATTACATTTTATTTACATTTTTCTAAAAAGTTTGTAAATATTACACAATTTATTACTATTTACTGTAAAGTATTTTTAATTTATTTTTATAATATGTGCTAACTTCTTAATTTTATAATATAGAAATATGGAAAATGTTACCTTTAATATTGAGTGTTTTATGATTTTCAGTGATTTTAACCACTTGAGCGGCAGGGCGTCAGAATTGGCGTCAGCGTGCAAGTGACAGAAGCGGCAAAAATGCGAAAAAGGCGTCAAAATTTAACTACTATTTTCTCATTCTGTAAGGCGATTTATAATATCACAACAAAGTATTTTTGTTTTTTAAAGTGAAAGAACAGACCTGTAAGCAAAAAAAATGTTTTTTCAAATATTTAAATAAGTTTTCAAGGCTCAAAGTTAACAATAATTAATAGTTTTATATTAGTGGCGTTTCAGTTTCTACCATAAAAAAATTATTGTTAACTTTGAGCCTTGAAAACTTATTTAAATATTTGAAAAAACATTTTTTTTTGCTTACAGGTCTGTTCTTTCACTTTAAAAAACAAAAATACTTTGTTGTGATATTATAAATCTCCTTACAGAATGAGAAAATAGTAGTTAAATTTTGACGCCTTTTTCGCATTTTTGCCGCTTCTGTCACTTGCACGCTGACGCCAATTCTGACGCCCTGCCGCTCAAGTGGTTAATCACTTATTTCTTCTCAGGTGCAAATCCAAAAAATCCAATTTTTGTCTTAATATTTAAATTTGACCTTCTTTTCCATTATATTAAATTTTGGTGATGGAGAACAAACTTAAATATTAAGACAAAAATTAGATTTTTTGGTTTTGCACCTGAAAATAAATAAGTGATTAAAATCACTGAACATCACGAAACACTCAATATTAAAGATAAAATTTTTCATTTTTCTATATTGTAAAATTAAAAAGTTAGCACATATTAAAAAGTAAATTCAAAATACTTTACATTAAATAGTAATAAATTGTTTAATATTTATATACTTTTTAGAAAAATGTAAATAAAATGTAGTGACTTTTGACATTTTATAGTTAAGTTTTAAAATCAATTTTTATCTATTGAGAACAGAAATCGTGACCGTCATACGACGTCAAAAAACAATATGGCGAACGCATGTGGGTCGATTCATGTTTATACTACATAGTAAAAGCGTGTTTGGCGTGTTATTAATTCAATTTGTACTTATATTATATTAAAATGAAGTTAAGCATGGGTGAAATATGTAAATTTACTAATTCTACACCATCCTGTAGAAATTTTATAAAAGGGGAGCGCATTTTACATGCCGGACATGTAATAAATTGTGCGCGACAAAACAGTGCAGGAGTAGACATAAAAATAATTGCATTTTGTATGCAAACATCTAACTTAAAAAGTGCCCCTCATGAAATAAAAGCTAAAGTTGCTTTTGACAATACTATTAGCGACATAACCTGTAGTTGCAAAGCTGGGTTAAGCAAAACCTGCAAACATTCAGTTGCTGTTTTACTCTACTTAACCTCGTAAGTATAATATATATTCCTTTAATTCAACATATTAATAATTAATGACTAATATTTCAGAAATGACATACGAGAATTGGTAATTGCAACCTGCACAGACACAAAATGTCTTTGGAGTTCACCTCACACAAAACTTCTGGAGAACTATGAACCAGCTCCATTGAAAAATCACAAATGCTTCGCGAATGCTTTTGATAAAGAATATGAAATAAATATCACAGAGGAAGATAGGGACGATATTAGCAGCATGCTATTTAATTGCAATCTTGAATCGGCTCTTTCCAAACACATGTACGATTAACTTCAATTTTATTCATTTCAATTTAAATATTTATATACATTTTTTGGGACTTTTTCCTAATAATATTTATGCAAATTAATTGTAAATAGTATTTCTATTTCAGCAAAATTGTACATAATAATTAATTTTTTAGATTTGTTGAATTTTTTATCATAATCATTTTTTTGGAAATTTTTACATTCTTAAAATAATTATTTTGTGAATTTATACTAGGTTCGGACGACATTCTCCGTTACAGCAAGAAATATATTTGAATAGTAATTCTGTTCACTGTAGTTCTTCTGAGATCAATGCAATTGTTGAAAATGCAATATCTAATAATACTTTATCTCGGGAAAAAAATAACCTTTTAATAAGAGACTGTTGTAAATATTTTTCTGAAAACCATTTTAATGTGACTGATTCTAAGACTATTTGTAAGGAAACTTTGTATGATTTAATGAAATGGAAAACAGAACGTTAGTTTAGAATTACAGGTTCTAAATGTTACAAACTTTTCACGTACACAAGCAATAAGAATCCAGATTGGAAACAAAAATCTATAAATTATTTTTTTCCTAAGCCTTTTAAAGCCACAGAGCCAATTAAACATGGCCTGATGAGGAAACCAATTGCTCGAGAAGAGTATGAAAAAATTAAAGGAGTAAAAGTAATAAAATGTTGTTTAGTAGTTCCGCCACAGAATAATTGGTTGGGTTTTTCTGGCAAAAGTAGAACGGTAGAAAATATTTTAAATGAACTAAAGTATTTACAACTTCCAGCACGTAAACTCCAAAGAAAAGCACGAATATTATGCTCAAATTCAAATGGGTATGGCTGTTTTGAATGTAGAGAAAACCGATTTTATTATTTTTGCTTCATTTGATAAGAGTTTTATTGTAATTACAGTAAATTTAAATCGGTCCTATGTCGAGAAACTTTTACTCACTTTAAAGGAAACTTATTTTACTCGCATGATCCACTACGCATGTGAACGTGAAAAGATGTAAATTACAAAATTAGAGTTGAAGTGTAATAAAATTCTTTATTAAATATACATTTTAATATTATAATTTAAAACTTCATTAATCACTTCATATATTCCAGATTCAATTTAAAACTGTCACTGAAAGTTATTTGAATGATAGCACTTTCAATTAAACTTTGAAAGATAATTTTTGTAAACAAAACAATATTCCCCAGTAGCACGTAATATTACTAACATTACGACATTATTCTGGAACCATTGGTAACATTAAGGCAATATTGGCAATGTTACGGAAGTTTTCTCAATATTGCTGTAATATTACGTGCTACTGGGGTTCGCAGATGTTAATATTTTAATTATAAGTATTAATAATAGCAGTTTATAAATACAACTAGAAATTTTACACGAAAAACGTTGTAGGGGAGAGTGGGGCAAACTGGACCCCCTAACGGTTTTTTGACTCTTGTGACTAAACGAATCAACCGATTTCATTTTTCGATGGCTTGTTTGAAAGATCATTTAATTGCGCAACTTTTTCCCAGAGACACCTATACTTCATCTTTTACTGTTTAGTTGCTGTGTTAACTTAAAAAAATTGCAAATGGTCCGGTTTGCCCCATCCCCTGGGGTAAACCGGACCGTTTAGTTTTTTATTTATAATATTGCATTTACATAATCTATAATAATAAAAAACATAAAGAATCATGTAAACAATGGTTGTAATAATGAAAATAATAATTCGGAATTCAATTTTAATTAAATAAATATTTTTTTAAATAAAAAATTAAAATGTTTGTCATTATCAGAGAAACAATATTAAAGGATCCAATTCTCATTGGAAGACAATTATTTTTCATTGTAAGTAAATATTTTAATGAAAGAAACATTTTATTTAAAAATAATTTTTATGAAACTTTAATTGAATGGAAATATCCTATGGGCGGTTTGCCCCACCGAAAACAGTCCCCCCAAATTTTTTTTTTCAAAAAAATTTTCAAAAAAAATTTTTGAAAGGACCCCGCACAAAATGCATTGGAATTGGCTTACCGTTAATTTTGTTCAAATTTTCAGAATTAGTAGTTCTAAGTGTCCTAATTAAAGATATAATTTTGTTAAACTCAAAACTTCACTTGTTTGGCTGAAAACAGGGGGTGAAAGTACCCCCTGTCTAAGGCATGAAATGAACATTTCAGTGCTTTTAGCCAAATAAACCATTATTTTTGGTAAGTTTAATGTCAGAAGTCACCAATATACATAAAGAGAGAACTCTTAATGTTAAACAAATAAAAATGTAAAATATCAACCCTCAAAAACTACCCCTTGTACAGTTAAAACCATATAGAAAAGGAAAAAACTATTTTAATCACAGAAAATATTTTTATAAATAAAATATTGACTTTTCATTTACTAATACATATGAAATGTCATATTTACCCTTACAAACAACCCCAACAACAACAACAAAAAGCAACCCCTTTTATATTTTAAATAAATCCAGTAAACCAGATAAATGAACAGTTTAAACAGAGAAAGACTTTTGAAAATCGACTGGAAGTAATTATTTAATCTTCCGTGATTTTCAGTGCAATGTTCAAAATAAAAAAGTACCCTTATGAAAAAAACAACCCCTTAAGATTTAAAGTGAAAAAAGTAAAAAATCCATTTCAACCAAATAAAACTATTAAAAATAGTAAACAGTTTATTATGTTTAAAAATCTTATAGTATGTAATTCTTGCCTTTAAACTGTATTGACTATATATGTGTTTTCGTGTGAATGACGCCAAATGCAGGCATGTTTTTGAACAATATAATAAGATTGAAACAAAACATTTGAGAGTTTTCACAAGCCTAAAGACATGCAATATCTTCAATGAGTTATTTTCTTTCTATGAGCCTAATACTTAGAGGGATGTTTATTATAAATAGCGTCGAATATTTAAAATAATATTTTATTTTTGTTACATGTAGGAGGTAGTTTCTTTAACAACTACAAACATAATAAACTGTTTATTATTTTTAATAGTTTTATTTGGTTGAAATGGATTTTTTACTTTTTTCACTTTAAATCTTAAGGGGTTGTTTTTTTTCATAAGGGTACTTTTTTATTTTGAACATTGCACTGAAAATCACGGAAGATTAAATAATTACTTCCAGTCGATTTTCAAAAGTCTTTCTCTGTTTAAACTGTTAATTTATCTGGTTTACTGGATTTATTTAAAATATAAAAGGGGTTGCTTTTTGTTGTTGTTGTTGTTGTTGGGGTTGTTTGTAAGGGTAAATATGACATTTCATATGTATTAGTAAATGAAAAGTCAATATTTTATTTATAAAAATATTTTCTGTGATTAAAATAGTTTTTTCCTTTTCTATATGGTTTTAACTGTACAAGGGGTAGTTTTTGAGGGTTGATATTTTACATTTTTATTTGTTTAACATTAAGAGTTCTCTCTTTATGTATATTGGTGACTTCTGACATTAAACTTACCAAAAATAATGGTTTATTTGGCTAAAAGCACTGAAATGTTCATTTCATGCCTTAGACAGGGGGTACTTTCACCCCCTGTTTTCAGCCAAACAAGTGAAGTTTTGAGTTTAACAAAATTATATCTTTAATTAGGACACTTAGAACTACTAATTCTGAAAATTTGAACAAAATTAACGGTAAGCCAATTCCAATGCATTTTGTGCGGGGTCCTTTTCAAAAAAATTTTTTAGGGTTATTTTTTTAAGTGACCACCTTCTCCTTTGTTGTAAAAAGTACCTTATAATGTCCCCTTTAACATATATTTTTTTCAAATTTTTTAAAAATATAATTTTTGAGTAAAATGTCAAAAACCATGGTCATGCTATTTGTCACGTACGGTAATGCACATATATACATATGGGCCATATTAATGTGATAGGGTATAGCTAAATAAGTATGGAAAAAGTGACCAGAATATATTTTTCCCATTCATTCCTACCCACTTCAAAATAACTTATTTAAATTTTTAACTCAAAATTTTGAGTTTTTTGGAACTTATGGAGGGGAAAAAATCGAAAAACGCATTTTCCTCTAAAACTACTGTATGTATTTTAATCAGCTTTGGATATGTTGAAAAGACAATTAAAGAGATTCCAAAAAAAATTTCAAATTTTTTTTTCAAAAAATTCAAAAAATCTTTTTTTCAAAAAATTTCAAAATGAAAATATTTCGAAATTTTCAAAAAAAATTTTTTTAGTTCTATTAAAATGACATTTTTATGTATTTTCTCATTTCATTCTCTTATGTGATCTACTTAATAAAAAAATTTTGCCCGACATGATTTCAAGGTGTGTCACGGTAAATAACTCAAAAACCCTACCCGAAACATTTTTATGTTGTATGCCAATGGTTAACTAATTAATTATTTATTTAATTACAAAATAATACTTAGGGGTTTTCTGAATACAAGCCTGAAATCGATGTCAAAAAATTATTTCCAAAGAAAAATCCAAAAATTGTTATTTTTACATTTAAAATTTTTTTCTTTTTGGATCGTTGAAGCGGTACATCACACTTTTTTTATTTAACTTCTTTAACAGTCTTACTTTTTAAAAAATAATGGCCTACATGATTTTAGAGTGCGACACGGTAAAAAAAACTCCAAAAATCCTAAAATATGATTTCAAAATTTTGGAAATGTTTTTGTTTGTCTAAAAATATTTTTTTAAATCAACTTAAGATTTGTATTTATCAACCTTAATAAGCCACTAGTAATAAGTTGCAAAAATATTTGACAGTTTTTTTAAAATTAAACATTTGCATACAACATAAAAATGTTCCGGGTAGGGTTTTTGAGTTATTTACCGTGACACACCTTGAAATCATGTCGGGCAAAAATTTTTTATTAAGTAGATCACATAAGAGAATGAAATGAGAAAATACATAAAAATGTCACTTTAATAGAACTAAAAAAATTTTTTTTTGAAAATTTCGAAAAATTTTCATTTTGAAACTTTTTGAAAAAAAAGATTTTTTGAATTTTTAGAAAAAAAAATTTGAAATTTTTTTTGGAATCTCTTTAATTGTCTTTTCAACATATCCAAAGCTGATTAAAATACATACAGTAGTTTTTGAGGAAAATGCGTTTTTCGATTTTTTCCCCTCCATAAGTTTCAAAAAACTCAAAATTTTGAGTTAAAAATTTGAAAAAGTTATTTTTAAGTGGGAAGGAATGAATGGGAAAAATATATTCGGGTCACTTTTTCCATATTTATTTAGCTATACCCTATCACATTAATATGGCCCATATATATATGTGTGCATTACCGTACGTGACAAATAGCATGACCATGGTTTTTGACATTTTACTCAAAAACTATATTTTTAAAAAATTTGAAAAAATATATGTTAAAGGGGACATTATAAGGTACTTTTTACAACAAAGGAGAAGGTGGTCACATAAAAAAATAACCCTAAAAAAAATTTTTGAATATTTCAAAAAATTTTTTTTTAAATTTTTTTTGAAAAAAAAATTTGGATTTTTTTTTCAAAAATCGTCTTATCTATATTTACAACCTCTTAAAATTTTATTAAAATCGGTTTAGTAGTTTTCGAGAAAAATAAGTTTTTTGATTTTGCTTTCCCCCTCCATAACTCCCCCAAAAAAACCGAATTTTGAGTTCAAAATTGCAGAAAGTTATAGTCATATGGATAGTAACATATGGGCCAAATTTGACAAAAATAGAAGCGGTGGCATTTTTTGCATACTTAACCCCCTAAGCCCTTTATCAAAGTTTTTGGTGGTAAATATTCCTGAGGTGTGTCTCTTCAAAACCCAAGACCTAATATTTGGAAATATTTCACGATGTCCTCAGAATTTCCTTATGAAAAAATTTGGAAAAGTATAAAAAAAAACTTTTGCTCCCAGCGTTGCACAAACAAAAGTAAAAAATGTCAAATTGAAAAAATAAGGTATAATACACAAGGTTGTTTCAAATTTCTAAATATCACTTTTGACAATTTCGCCATTTCGGAAATATTGAAAGGGTCCGGTTTGCCTCACTCTCCCCTATACAATTTCAAATTATATTATACTTTACTAAAATTTTTAATTCTGAAAAATAATTTCAATTTCTAAATAATTTTACATTCAAAATTAATTGAAATCATAAAAATATATACTATTCTCAAATTGATAAATAGTAGAAAAAATTTACATTTTTTAATCAAAATAGGTTGCCTCATAAAATTTAAAAAAATTCACTTATTTATCCAAATTATAGAAAAGAAAAATAATTTAAATAAATCAGTAAATTTATTTTTAATTTTAAGAGGGAAAATATTCATAAGAATTATTATTTATGTTATGTATAACATTTAATTTATATTATATATATAAATAAATTCCTATAAAAATAAATATATTATTGTAGTATACATATTATATAAATATGTACATATTTACATGTATCTACAATTAAAAAAAAAGTTACATACATTTAACAATTTATATAAGCATACCGTCTTTGTTTTTTATTTTTTAACATTCAAATATACGGCACTGACTTTAGTAGCGCCACCGCACACTGTGGAGTACTTAGAAACTAAAGCTAGCGTGCAGTTTGGCGACAGCGTTCACTTTCAAAGCGTGCAGTTCGGAGACCCGACTGTATAACATATATTAATCAAATGTTTTTTTCAGAATATAACTTTCATTTTCTTTATATTCTTCCTTAAAAAATAAACAGTATTTTTGAAACTTGTCATCCTTTAAAATAGGGGCACTCATGTTGACTACAGCCGCTATAATTTTCATTATATGCTCGCTCTTTTTAACCAAACAGCTTGGCATTTTACTTCCAAGAATTTGAAAAACCTTCATACGTTGATTTAATCTTTCAACATGTACACGAGCACTAGCTATTCCTCGAGTGTCCAGAGCCTCCGTTTCTGAAAATCGAGCTTTATTGCAAAGAAAAGGCGGACTTACAATTCGTATTCCATTTTCGAAGCAAATATCGTCGATATTGAATCCTTTATCGACCATGATACTGGAACCGGTTCCTATCGTTTGAATGATATTACTTTGCTCAAAAATGGCCTTATCGGAGGCTCGTCCTCCGTATGCAGGACTGACATATGTAAGGAGTCCACCTGGTGAACATCCTGTCAAAAATTTGACTGTATGTCGACCTTTATAAAACGAATAGGTTAAAAGTTGATCGCATAAATTCTGAGGCCTCTGGATTTCAATCTCAGTGCAGTATAGAATGAGGCAAACGTTTGCTTATTCACGACAACAAGAAGGAATATTTTTCAATATCTCTTGTTCAGATGGAAAGATAATTGCATCTTTTAATGCATTATTTAAAATATCTAAAATGTTGCATACACGGAGAAAAATTCCAATCGATTATAGCATGGACTTTCTCACTCTATTTTTCCATAGACTCAGTATGCGAAAGTTGCAATAGATGGTGTGAAAATCGCATGGACCCATGCGATTTTGGCATGGATTCCAAGCAAATTACGCGTAGTTGTGTCTGTGCGTTATTCGGTTCGGCTGCCCATGCTCAATTAGTATGATATTTCTCTCCGTGTATAACATTAGGAATATGTCTTTCTGAGCAAGATGGAAATAAAAGAGCTAAAAATGCATAACTTACATTTTGTTTTAATTTAGTAAAAGTTAAAATGACTCAATCCTGAACAGTTAACTTCCCAGTATATGAGCGTAATATAGGCGCAACTTTTTAAACAATTTTACAAAGCAAATTTAAAATTTTGAAACTGGGTATGCCTGTCGCAGTGCTTAATTCTTTATCTGTCTTAATAAAATTGCTAAAGTTATGCTCCACTAAATCTCCGCTTTTCACTGATATTCCAACATCTACTTTCAGAATTTTTGTAGGCTCAGTATCTTCATTTTTTTGACTGGCATCTGCTATAAAAACTTGATCCAAGGAAATCGATAGATCATTTAACTCATCTACATATTTTTCGCCATTTTCACTGTTGCAAAGTTGGTCATTGTCTTCACATAATTTAATTGCTGCATCGTTTTTTAATTTATCTCTATTTACAATTCTTTCTTCTCTCACTTTATTTTTTATGATTTTTTTTGAATTATTTTTTGCAGAATTTACTGAAGAATTAGGTAGATTGCATGAAGGTAGTGCCGTAAATTTTAAATACTTTCTTTCCTTTTTTTCTCCAACTTGTTTTACAAAATATGCAACCCAGTATTGATTAATTTTCGTAAACACGGACAGTAATTAATTAAATATTTTGTTAGTGTTTTTATTTTTTATACTTTTAATATTAGTATTAGCTTGACTATTACACCCATATACCGAACAATACGTTTTACTTTTCGCATTTCTGTCAAAACATCTCATCCCACTATTATCCATTTCTTCTTTAAGATTTATTTCTGTCATTAACAAATAAAATAATATTTATTTCTAATTTATATAAGACTAGTATAAACAGAAATGTAAACAGACACTTGACAGTTACCCACATGCGTTAGTTTACACTTTCGTCACCAGAGTGCGTATTAAAGTTCTGCGGTTCCCAATTATTTTGGGTTCATAACTGTCAATCTAACCTTTTTTCTGTGCAACTCAATTTAAAAATTAAAATTATAAGTTTAATTCAAAAAATTTTATAAAATAATTCTCAAATATAAATTCTATACATCTCTTGAAACCATGGAGTAGTATCAAAAGAATGATCTGACTGTATTTGATATGATCACACTTTTCAGAAAACAATCATGCCCAGGCGGGAAAACACACATTCAAAAAAAATGACTGAAAAATATTCCGAAATACATTTCCCGAAACCGATTTAAAGCAAGTCGCTTATATACGCATTTTTAAAATGTCTGATGCACTAGAAGATCTGATTAATAGGTTTTTCCCCAGGTAACCTCACTTTCTAGTGAGATCTTGAGTGGTAGTAAGTCAATTCAGTGTTATAGAAAATTCGACTTATTTGTTATAATTTTTCATGCTTTTAAATGCGCTCGCGTTTAATATTTTTGTTAAGTCAATTAAAACTATAAATTTTTTCCGAAATGTTGATAGTTCATAAATTCGCCTATTAAGAAGAATACAACTTTTGAACTTTGACTAGTAAAACTCGAATGAACAATGAAAAAATTGTTTTGCTTGGCATTTTTTTAGTATAATTTAATTTTTTATTGGGTCTTGTAAATGGTCTTGCCCTTTTCCAAATTCCGTTTGAAATTTGTAAAAATATTAAAAATTATTAACACCGATGTCTTTGACATACTGGAAAAAGCGGATGCTTATCCGCTGCCAGACATGACTGACATCATAGATATGTTCGGTAGACCTTGTCGTGGTTGTGGGGCTTTTTACTAAAGGACAGCTAATAGGGTGGTTCCCTGATTTCAAAACCAAAAAAAAATTTGAATTAAATGGACAAATTTTTAAACGAAATACTCTAAGCGGGTACCTCGCCAGAGGGCAATTCCACCACCGATTCTAATCGGGTACAAGCCCCGATTGTCGGTGCAGACGGCTATAAGGATTTTGGAGAGAACCAAATAGATAACCATCTGACATGCTATCAATGAAATGTCGCAAATCATTCCCTGTCAATTCCCGAAATTTTTAAAAGCGTGCGTGAGGCATTTAACCGCCAAAAGAACGTAAGTAATGACATCCAGGATGGCGTGACGGTTTTGGAAAGTGCGTTCGATATAATCCACAAACTCCAACTGTAAGAACTCCACGGCGGACGAAGAGTGCAACTACAACTCGGGATAGTGCGGATGCAGGCCTTAGTAAGGCAAGAAAGGTTGGTAAGCGCCCCAGGGAAGGTCTAAGCCTGGATGTGAGTCTGCAACAAGCGACTCAAAACGGAAAGAGAATTAAGCGAAAGGATGCTCCACAGCTTAATTCTGAGTCACTAGTTGGAACAAACGGGGCGTCCTCAAGGTGTCCTAGCAAGACGTATGCTGTGACTGACTTGAAAGACGGAGCAGACAATGGGGACAGCTTCAAAGTTGTAGAAAAGAAAAAGAAACGGGCCCCAAAAAAGAAGCCCCCCGGTGAGAAAAAAGACTTCTCGAAGCCCCCTTCGAAGCTCAGGTACACGGAAGCTGTTAAAATCACGACAGAAGAATCAAAGTTTTATTAGGGTATATTGCCGCTGATAAAAGCAAAGGTTAATCCTGAAGATACAGGTACCGTGATCCGAAAAATCAGGAGAACTTTTAATCAGGAGGTTCTCGTAATATTGAAAAAGGGTGGAGAGACCTTAAAATGTGCAGAGTCACTGTCTTCAGCCCTTCACGGCAAGGCTGAGGTCACAGCTCTAATCAATAGAAGGTCTCTTAAGATTAAGGACCTGGATGAAGCCACCACAGAGACCTGGGGAAACCAGAAACCGATCACGACGCCGGAAAGAGAACCTGTCCAGTTTATAGGGAAGAACTGCAAAAGCTTAAACGGGCAAATCCTTAAAGTTTTTGCAGGTGAACCTGCATACAAGTAAGGATGCACAGGTGCTTCTAATGCAAACAGCAAGGGAAAATGAGGTCGATATCCTGTTCTACAATAAGCAGTGTCATGGAGGCGACCTCACCCCTTGGTATCAGGATAAGGCGAATAGAGCCGCCATAAAACTGTGCAACCTCAAGGGGTGAAAAACTCGTAAATTATGGTGTACACTTGTATTGAATTACCAATGTGATTTACCATGAATTACTGAATTATTATTGTAGTAGGTGTACACCAAATTCCTTAGTTCTTTGCCCCTTGTGCAACCCAGAATTGCGGGTTGACAAGTTCCTGGAGACGAGCAGTGGATTCTTGTGGATAGAGGTGGCTAATATACCTATGTACAGTTGCTACTTCTCACCCAACGATTCACTGATGAAGTTTGAAAACAATAGAGAAGACCTAGAGTCCAGCCTTACAGAATCCAAGCTGGATGTCCTCATCACTGGCGATTTTAACGCAAAGTCGCCAGAGTGGGGTCAGACAAGGCTTGATAAGAGAGGAATTTTTATTGGAGAAATGATCTCCAGGAACGACCTATTAGCTGTAAACCGGGGTAATACGTGGACTTTTAGACGAGGTGCGATCGGATCAATTATAGATCTGACGATCGCATTAGGGATTTGGGCTGGGTGAAGAGGCCATTCCCGTAAAAAAATCCTTACACTGGTGGTCAGAAGAGCTAGCCTCCTTGAGAAAGGAATGCCTCAAAGCAAGAAGGACATATACCTGATCTAAGGGAGATTCCTTGCTGAAAGAGGCTTTCAAAGAGGCGAAAAAGAACCTCAAGAAATAGATCCGCAAGTCGCGACGCCGTAGCTGGAAGGACCTAATCGGTTACAGGGCACGGGTGTTTTTTTAACATTTCCTTTTTATTATTGTTGTGCTGTTAATTCAGCTTTTATATTGAAATAGTTTTAAATTTTATCTATTGACGCAGGAGAACCGCAGACAAAGAAGAAAATCACAGAAGCGATAGAGTTGGAGCGCCATCCTCGAAGGCTAAAGTTTTACGACAATTCCGCGGGAGAGTAAAAGGCTCCAAAAGAAGGGTTACAGGTTTAGTGGGTCCAGCTGGTAGTAAGTGACCAGTTTTCTAAATTTACTATATTATTTTTTTTCTTTACTTCCTTTTGTTTTATTATACCAACCCCACATAACCTTGGAGTGCGAAATCCAAGTTATCTGTAGGCAGATTTCTCAAAAGACCGTAAGCAAAAAAAATATATTATATTATTATTATATAATATTATTAAATTATTATTATATTATTTTTATTAATGGGCCTTTCCATGTCAACCGTATCAGTCGCAGACCCAAAATACAGCGCAACAGAATTACATGTTTTAGGTATCAAATTGTTCGTACAACCAAGTACTTTCGAATGCAATGTGGACATTTTGAAAATTTTAAAATGGCGGCTCTATGTGACGCATATAATACACAAAATTAAATAATAATCCAACAATATTGTCAATAAAAGTCTTATAAACCCCTAAATTACTGCCAAATATAATTTGTTTTATGTATGTCATCCTAGTTTATAAATCAATCAAGTCTTAGGTCAAAATTAAAAAATTCATAATGGCCAATCCAATATAGCGGAAGATTTTTTAAAAATCATTTAATTCTAATGAAACTTTCTACTCGGGGGTTTTTGGGGTCGCTGATCACTAATCGGAACTCAGATTTTCGAAATTCAAAATGACGGATTTAATATGGCGACCAAAAAAATTTAGAGACCATTATATTCGCTTGAATCTTGTTATTTAGGGGTTTTTAGGTCACTAAATTCGAATTTAGAGTCAGATTTTTAAAATAAAAAATAAATGACGACAGTACAATCCTTTAAGCAAAAACATTAATTAATTAAAAGTAACTTCAGATTCGTAATCAGCAACACCAAAAATCCCTTATAAGCATTTTTGTTATCCAGAATGTTCAAACTGTCATATTGTATTTTAAAAATCTGACTCTAAATTCGTATTTGGTGACCTAAAAACCCCTAAATAACAAGATTCAAGCGAATATAATGGTCTCTAAATTTTTTTGGTCGCCATATTAAATCCGTCATTTTGAATTTCGAAAATCTGAGTTCCGATTAGTGATCAGCGACCTCAAACACCCCCGAGTAGAAAGTTTCATTAGAATTAAATGATTTTTAAAAAATCTTCCGCTATATTGGATTGGCCATTATGAATTTTTTAATTTTGACCTAAGACTTGATTGATTTATAAACTAGGATGACATACATAAAACAAATTATATTTGGCAGTAATTTAGGGGTTTATAAGACTTTTATTGACAATATTGTTGGATTATTATTTAATTTTGTGTATTATATGCGTCACATACAGCCGCCATTTTGAAATTTTCAAAATGTCTACATTACATTCGAAAGTACTTGGTTGTACGAACAATTTAATGGTTCCTAAACATATTCCCAAATCCAAGTTCATAAAAGACTCCTTCCGGAATGATAAATTTCCCGAAGGCCATATTCCCGAATGTCTATGTACCCGAAATTTTTTTAAAAATAATTATAACGTAATAAACATTTCTTAAAAAATATATAACAATACAGACATATAAAAATAAATATAAAACTATAAAAATAAACGTATAAAATTATAAAAACATATCAAAAATAAATATAAAATTATGCTGGTAAATGTACCCTTCCAACACTAGTCTGGTTCCCATATTAAAATTATCAACATCCATTGTAAAAAGTTGTAAAATATATAAAATATAAAACTTGTAAAAAATATTGAAAAAAATAAAATATAAAGCCGGTTAAAACAAACTGTGTTTACACAACTGACAGTTTATTTAATAAATGTTTCGTTGCTATGGTGAGAAGTTCATCTTCTTTAGTCAACATTTTCAAATTTAATTCGGTTGCCTTTTTTGGATATTTTCGGGAAATTGATTATTCGGGAGAAAGGTCTTCGGGTGTATGGGAAAGTTTAGATGAAAAAAAGTGTCAGCGAGAAAGTTGTTCAGTAAGTAGTGGAAAATCATTTCCAATAAAGCTTTTAAAACTCGATTTAAAATTGTGCAATTGGCAATAGTTTATTTATAACTTTGTGGCATAATAAGATCATAAGAATAAGGTTATAATCTCTTTTTGATATTTTTCTTAAACTTAACCAATTTTAGATTAAAAACAACATTTATTAGAAAATTTTTTATTTTGTACAACATCATAGTATTTTCAGGTACGTTTCAAACAAAAATTTTTTATCATATCTTAAGTTTAAAAAAACTTAATTTGTTTATAAAATACTATTTGTTTAGTAACATATTATTCAAATGTAGAGAGGAAATCAAAACTATTTTTGTCTTGTCAAACATTGAAAAGAAACAATATTTTTCGAGTTATCTGATATTAAAATAGGTTTACATTAAAAAAATAATTTGGATGTTAAGATTCTATGTTTAAAAGTATAAATAAATTTAAAAATTACACAAAATTCTACTCCAAATAGTTCATAAATAAAAACAAATATTATTGTTTTTTTAATATTATTTTCTTTCATTTTGACAAAATCGGCACTTTTAACGACGCTCTCCCAACAATTTTTCAACTTACTATTAATTATATTTTCCTGATTACGCAACCAGAAATATTATTTAATTACACCTAAAACTTGTTATCTTCTTTCTGTTTGTTCTTCGTTCATTTGTCATGTTGATAACTCACCAAAATATAAAAAAATTATTTTTAAATATAACTTGCATATTGAATTAATTTTTTTTATTGGGTCAATCCATTTTATTTCAACTAAAGTGGTCGCCGAATAATTTTAAAAAATTGTAATAATCTGCAGAAATGATTTTGATGTTACTAAAGTCACGAAATAAAAGGATTTTTTCAAAATTATTATATATTTTTTATAAAATATGAATTTAAAATGTAAGAGATGCTAAAAACTGTCAGTTTTCTACTAGTAGAAAATAATGTAAAAGAAATACAATTTAGTACAAAAATATAACAAAAATTATTGGTATTTGTTAAAAATGTTTAAATTTATTATTACAAATTAATATAAGCATTTAAAACTATAAAATAATAAATAAAATATTATCCCAAAGTGCATCATAAAAATAACCTAATTTTGAGATTTTTATTAACAAATAATGGGGAAATGGGATTATAAAATTAGATAAAAACTTACGGCATATGACGAAGTTTTGATGAATTTTCAGTTTCTGTTTAACGTTTTCTTCAATTGTCTACTTAAATAGAAATAATATCGAAAATAAGAACGCCACTTTGCCCATTTTCACGATTTTCAAATGCGTACAACTTCTTTGGAGAAAATCGGAAATTTATGTGCTTTTCGAGAATAATTCACTTATCACTAATTAAACGAACACTACAACTTTCACTTTGGTCCCGGGCCAATTTTAAGAGTTATAAATTTTAAAAAAATAGTACGTTATCAAAGGTTAATTAATGTAACTTTTTTTAAGTTGAAGATGGTATATTATTATTATCAATGCTCATCTAACTTCAACTTAAAAAAAGTTACATTAATTAACCTTTGATAACGTACTATTTTTTAAAAATTTATAACTCTTAAAGTTGGCCCGGGACCAAAGTGAAAGTTGTAGTGTTCGTTTAATTAGTGATAAGTGAATTATTCTCGAAAAGCACATAAATTTCCGATTTTCTCCAAAGAAGTTGTACGCATTTCGTCGCTTGGGGGCAGCAACATGCCGACTCAGCTAAACGGTGAAATATTAACGGTTGAAAAGGCATGTTCTTCACCGTTCGTTTGAAGAAGGTATGTTTCTCAGCGCTTTCGCGAAATGGCATGTTTTTCACTTTTCTTTTTGAAACAGCATCTTTTTTTCATGTAGAATAATATATTTTAACGACAGGTAAATCTATAACTTGAAGATAGTGGACTTGCCTGATTTGAAATAGATTCAGTCACACCAAACCTTTTTACATCTGGTTGTTATTATTATAAATTCTTTATACTTGATATTTGTAACAGATATTTACAGTTAATGTTTAAAACAAAAAAAACGAAGTTGTGCAGGTGATTTAAAAAAATCTTTTCGACCCATTGTTAATTTTCTTTTTTCATCTTACTCTACACAAACAAAATCTTCACCTGGAACAACTAGAAATTTCACTATATTAGCGAATTTTTAAGTTATTGCAACTATTACTTTCGTTATTTCAACGAATACTTTCTCTATTTCAGCGACAGTTATCGCTGTTCCAGTAAAAGGTTTTTTCGTGTAGATAACCATGGCTAAGACCTGAACTAGAATAATTAAATTTGAATCATAATATTTTTTTATTTCTAACTTTTTGTCAATAAAAAGCAATCACTTCTTCATTTTTTTTGTTTAAAAGTCCGACATTTTTTATTAATTAACAGAACTGATTCTTTGCAGTTCGGGCCATAGCCACTGACCTACAAACCAATAATCAATTTAATTTTTTTGATTTAGATAACACCAACGGAAGTTGGTGTTATCACTTGTACCAGCCCCATACTTATTTTTTGTTCTAAGTATAAACTGTGAATATTATAATATAATATTAATTATTATAATATAATTATAATTATTATAATATAACTATCAATTCAAACAAGGCATTTGTTACTGGGATATTAGCGGTTTGTTTTTGTTGGAAAAGTTAGTGTGTTAGTTGGTTTCTCTTTCTTAAATTCCCACAGTTGATTTCATTCTGGTTGCGGTTCACTGTATGTGTTGAGAATAAGGCGTGGTGACGAATTTCCACGATTGATAGCGGGCAGGGACGAATTTATTTACAGGTGATTTTCCGTCGTTAAAGGGACAAGGAAGGAGATATCAATATGAGTGACCTAAGGACAAGGATAGGTATACCGGCGTCTCAGTTGAGTAGTTCATTATCAGGTTCAATCAGAGAGTGATCGTTCGTTTACCGGCGTTTACAAAAGTGTGTTGTTTGACGCGAGTATTTTTGTATAATTCTTTGGCGGTTAATAAAACTCAATTGTGTAGAATTTGTTCATTATTATTGTGATGGCGTCGTTGGTAAGCGGTGTTTATTCTCTCGATCTTTTTCTCAACGTCTCGGTGTAGTTGTAAGTCGAGTTGTTTTTGGGTTACAGGAAAGCGAAA
Source organism: Leptopilina myrica (nomen nudum) (assembly GCA_032872475.1). NCBI lineage: Eukaryota > Metazoa > Arthropoda > Insecta > Hymenoptera > Figitidae > Leptopilina > Leptopilina myrica (nomen nudum). Next base: position 18,574,085 of record CM065461.1, read on the forward strand.
CAACGAACGGTTTATATTCTCATATTAAAAATATTATTTTTAATTAAAATAACCAGTCGCACAATAATATCCAGTTCAAAATAATGAAATGATTTTTTTAAACAATTTTTAATGACAATAAAAAGATGTAAAAAGATTTGATGTTATTATATTTTATTTTATAATAAAAAATACCGATTAACCCTTTAAGGCGTTAAAGGGGGGTAAAAATCTTGATAAATTAAGTTACATTGCCAAAAAATTAATGTCGAATTTTAATAGTACTCTATAGATTTTGAGTACCTCTTTCACGTTCAAAAGTCAAAAATACTTGTTACTTATAGATTTTTTTTGTTATCAATGTTCATACATGAGCATAATTTGAACCAATCAGGAAAGTCCAGCTTCTAATACGTTTCCGTAGAATTCATATTTGGGAGCTAAGGCACGTTTCTCGAGGACTGTCACATATAAATTTTAAAAAAAGTCTGGAATAGTAACATCGATATAAGTCTGACGTTCAGCTTTTTTTGAAGATTGGCGTTAAATCTTCAATCAATTCTGAGGAAGCCTAATGTAGGTCTGAACAAGACTGCTTCCATTGTTCCTACATTTACGCATTTCTCACGATCTTTTAATATAATATAAATATTATATTGAATAAAATATTATACAAAAAAATAAAAATATTATATAAATATTATATTATATTTGAATGATTCCGCTAAATCATTCAAAATGCCATCCAAAAATTCAGTTTCCACAAAAGACACCTGCAAAATTTTAAAAGCAAAAGTGAATGAAAATGTCTCCTGCAGTGTCTGCAACGCCACATTCCATCCTAGCTGTGCTGAACTCAAAGCCAATGTCAGGCTCCATGAAGTAGCCCCCTGTTTCACCAACATTCTTAACCCCTTCGCAGTCCAGCTAAAAATCGCTTGTAGTCCAAAAACAGTCCAAGAAAAAAAAGTTTCTAAAAAATGTGATTTCATTGTAATTAAGGTTTTTGGAGTCGCAAAATTCGAATTTGAAGTCAGTTTTTCAAAATTTAAAATGGCGGATCCAAAATGGCGGACCGACATTCCATTCGATCGCTGATTACGAATCCAAAGATAGATTTTGAAATCCAAAATAGCGGACCTAAAATTTGATCAAATTGCATGGATCTTGAAATTATCCGCCATATTGGATTCACTATTTTAATTTTGTAAATCTGATATCATATTCGTAATCAGCGACCCCGAAAACCTCTAAGTAACGAGTTTCAAGCGCATTTGATAAATTTTGAAAACTTCATAGTGGCCATTTAAGGTCCACGATTTTGAATTTTGAAAATCTGATTTGAAATTCGGATTCAGCGACCCTAAAAACCTTAGTATGCACGTGGTCAATCAAATCTAATTATGTTTAGTATTTTATTTTTGAGATGGACATATATGGCCACAGACGTAAAGGTGGCACGACTTTTTGTGGCCACATGTGGGCCATGGACTGTCAAGGGGTTAAAAATAAAAACCAATTATATTTTTTCAGCTATTATGGTACATAATGATATCCCAAGAGGATTAAAAAAAAATTTAATTGAAAAAGTTATAAACAATTAAAGTGTTATGCACCATTTTTCAAAAAAATTAACTGTTTATAGAGATTATTTTAAAAGATTATTTCAAAACTAGGATTTAATTGACAAATAAATGTACTTAAAAAATTTTTTTATTAAATTGGAAAAAAATAATTTTTAATGCAAAATTCGGTAATTTTTTATAAACAAATGCAGTTATTTTAGTGTTCCAAATCGGAAAATAAAAAAAATTTACATTATTAATCATCAAACTCTCATGAAGAAGAACGTTAAAAAAATTGTTGGTATTCTCTAATTTTGAGCAAATGGCAAAAGTTTTTGTAGCGCGTTGCGCCTTTCCGGTCTCTGCGCGAACCCTGCTGCGTCGCACTGCATGCAGGGGAATTTTTTTTACAATTTATTGTTTAAAAATGTCTACAGCCCACAATTTTTAACCGATTTGAGTGTTCCTTGTTTTAAATTAAAGGAGAATAAATTATTAAGACATCCCATGATGTCGATTTTTAAATTTTTAATTGTTTATAATTTTTGTTTTCAATCAAAGTTAATAAATTAATCCAATTTTTTTTAAAAAGGACGTTTATTTTCTTATTTTGTTGCTGGACATGATCTATATCAGTTCGAATTAACCCAATATGAGCAGCAGATAATTAATGAACCGTAAGATAATTTATTACAATTGTTATAAACATTATTAATTAACAAATAGTTAACTTTGATTCCTTTACACTAAGAACTGTTTTTTTCACATTTTTCTTTTATTTTAAGTTCATTTGAAGAATATGTATATCCTTTTTTATCAAAACATAGCTTATTTAAATCTTTAAATTGTTATAAACAATGTTAATCAACAAAAAGTTAACTTTTGTTCCTCTCCACCAAAAAATTTTTTTTTACCTTTACTTTTTTATTAAGATAGAGTAGAAGGGGGGTAATGTAGTTCAATGGCTTTACCCACTAAACAAATGAATTGAATTACTTGCCGTTGGTATGGTACAGAGTACCGTAAATATGTATTATACCGAACAAAGCGTCGCCGTTCAAAAATAAATTGTTCTACAATCTCTTTTTCTTCTTGTAAATTTTTTCAGTTTTCTTTAAGTTTTATCTAACACATGACCAAAGAAATCGCTAGTTTATAACGATGTCAATGAGATGAGATGATACCATGCAAATTCTCGATCTCGTCTCGATTTTTAAAAGCAAAGTCTCGTCTCGTGGGCATCACTACTAGTTTAAAGTTTTTAAAGATTCTTATGTTCCTTATATTATATCTAATAAAATAAAATCGTTTATAATATATTCTCTGGTATTTATTTCACTAATAAAGTGGTGCACTACATTGCCCCACAAATTTTAGAATGTCAAAAAAAGCCTTCTTGAAATGAACCAAAATTAAAGTAAACGTTACAAAATTTTTTTTGTAAAATGAAAAGGAAGAAAACTTAACTATTTAATAATTAACATTGTTTATAACAATTTAAATAAGTTATTTTTAAAAACAAAAAGGATATATATATATATATATATGGGTGATTCTCCACGTAGCGCACGATTTAATTATTACTATTACTAATTTTTTTTTCAAATTGAGTAAAAGTCGATATAGAATCTTCAAATATAGTGTTTATGAATGAAGTATCAGTGATGGGCCGGACAAAATATTTATAATTTTTCTATTTTTTAAACAAATAATTTTTATATATCTGCGTATATATTTTGCGGCTATACTATTCAGCCATAGTAAAATGAAAGCACCTGTTATATTTACAGGCAAATTGAATAATAATTATCTGTATATGTTATTTTGCAAATTACAATTGTTTAACAATTATTGTTTAAACAAATTATGAAAACAGTAACATTTTTTGAAAAACTATGTATGCTAATCAATTCTACACGAAAAATTAGGAAGGTTGTTTAAGATTCTTTTTTTGTCAAAGTTTAAAAGAAAAAAAATTATCGGGAATTTATGGAAATTTATCCGGTAATTTATGGAAATTTATGCTGTAATTAAGAGTAGATTATAAAATGGAATTAAAATTAAAAAAATTTTTTTTTTGAAATTTATGGAAATTTATCCGGTAATTTATGGAAATTTATGCTGTAATTAAGAGTAGATTATAAAATGGAATTAAAATTAAAAAAATTTTTTTTTTTTGAAATTTATGGTAATTTATGCGGTAATTTATGAAGAATTATGCGGTAATTTATGGAAATTTATATAATTATTTATTACATTCCTAAACTTCAACGATTAAAACAATTTGCTTTACTTCACTCTGTTGGTGTTATTCAGTTCACTCTGTTGTTACACGCTGTTTAATACAGAAAAGCCGTACCATGACAAGAAGGCCAGACCATGACGCTCAAGAAAAAGTTATTTTTTAAACAATTTATTTGCGATTTTCATTCTGTTTCATATTTACGTCATTTATATTCACTGATCTAATACAACTACACTTTAATTGACGTAAAATATTAATAATTATTAATTTTATTGAGAATTATGTGAAGCCAGACCATGACGATTCTGTGATTCCCTATGCAAGTTTGGTGCTTTTAATGTGTAAAAAATTAAACAATTAATTCTCAAATTAGTTTCTCTCTTAGTAATTTACTTAGGAGAGTTTGTTGTTGCGTTCTTCTAATATTGAGTAAAGTTTCGATTTGATTTTTATGTAAATAATACAATTTTATAAAAAGGCCAGACCATGACGCAAAAACGAGGGACAAGAATTAACATAAAAAAAAATTGTTTTAAATAAATTTTTTTCGCAATTCTATGAACATAAACAATACGAAACTATGAATAGTTTTTAGATTAATTACTGTATTTTATTAAAAATAACAATTTTTTTATATACATCGTACCAAAATATCAAGTCAATCCCAGAACTTTTTTTTGGAGGGGGGTCCGCTTCAGAAATTTTGCCCCATATATATATATATTTATATTCTTCAAATGAACTTAAAATTAAAGGAAAATGTGAAAAAAACATTTCTTAGTGTAAAGGAATCAAAGTTAATTATTTTTTTATTAATAATGTCTATAACAATTGTAATAAATTATATTATGGTTAGTTAATTATCTGCTGCTCATATTGGGTTAATTCGAACTGATATAGATCATGTCCAGCAACAAAATAAGAAAATAAACGTCCTTTTTAAAAAAAATTGGATTAATTTATTAACTTTGATTGAAAACAAAAATTATAAACAATTAAAAATTTAAAAATCGACATCATGGGATGTCTTAATAATTTATTCTCCTTTAATTTAAAACAAGGAACACTCAAATCGGTTAAAAATTGTGGGCTGTAGACATTTTTAAACAATGAATTGTAAAAAAATTCCACTGCATGCAGTGCGACGCGGCAGGGTTCGCGGAGGGACTGGAAAGGGGGAAACAGGGGGCCACTTCATGGAGCCTGACTCATATAAATTAAACCTGGAGTAAGTTGTATTAAGTGCGCCGACCCTGTGCCTCGATCAACTTCATCTATACAATTATTCGAAAGATTTGATTAGCTGTCACTTCAGATATTCAACGAAATTTAAACTTTAAGTAAACAAATGGCACAAAGTTTTGCAGCAGTCGACACAGCTTTTAACAACTTGAAAGGAGATTTTTACATACTAGAAAAACGTTATGGAATTACTGTACAAAAAATTGATTCTGCACTTACTCAGATTTCGTTTTTTCTACAACGGTCCTAGATCATGATCCCACATTTTCTTCTAAAATCTCCAGTGAGTACTTATTAAATGAATTTGAATTGCAAAATAAAGCTAAATCAAATATCGTAGTATTGGGTCTCCTTGAAGCTTTTACAAATGATAAATCTTCTTTTGACTCTACTACTGACCTTTCCATTTCTATCGATCAACTTCATGTCTTTCTATCTGACACTGAAAAAACTAATATCAACAACTTTGATTTTTTTCGTATCGGTAAATTCTCTACTGCTCGACCTAACCCAAGATCATTAAAGATCCTCTGCAGATCTCCGGAGCTAGAGATGATGGTCCTCACAGCACAAAAAAACACTAGAGAAATTAAATTGACCTCCCACTTACAACAAAGTCACATTCACCTTGGAACGTACTCGAAGACAGCAGGAAATTTATTAGCAAGTCAAGCTTCAACTCCAAACTCGTCTACCACAAGGAGAAACAAATTTGAAACTTCGCCACATCAATGCAATTCCAAAGATTGTCTAAACGTCAACAACACTTTCAAACCCATTTACCTCCAACATATGAACATTTTTTATCAAAATGTCTGAGGCTTTAACAGAAAATTTCCTCAAGTGAACAATTTTTAATACATTAATTTTTACGATTTTATAGTCCCAACTGAAACCTAGTTCAATATCAATGTGAATCTTAATTTATTTTTTCCTTCACATTCTTTCAATATTTTTCGGAATGAACGTACAAATCGCCGTGGAGGAGGTGTAATTTTAGCTATCTTTCAATCCATTAAAGTTCAACCTTTCTCAATCTTCAACACCAATCAACTCAAGTTTAACTCTTTCATAAAACACTATTTTCTATCCTTAAGAAACCCTTTGTAATTTCTTTATATTCTTTTTATTATTTATATCTATACATTTTAGATCTTTATGCTTTTGTTTTTCTTAGCAAATGTTGTAATTATACACATAATGTTTGACAATTAATGCCCTTTATGATCCATGTGATTAAGGGCTATGTATTTTCTGATATTAAAAAAAATTTGAATTGTTAACAATTATAATGATAAGTATTATTATTTTTATTCTTATATGTGTAGGGGAGACTAGGGCAAAAAGTTAAATTTTGCATAAATGATTTTTTTTGCAATATAATCCGCTTAGATGCAAATATTTGTATATCAATATTGTAGGGCAACCATGCTGGGGCGAAAAGTTAAATTCTATTTTTAGCCTACTAAAACTATTTTCTGATAGGTGATAAGTATTAGATAAGTTAAAGTATACGTATACAAGTAATTTAGTAAATAAAAGATCTTTGTTTATTTAACAAAATCTTTAGAATAGTTGTAAAGTTAAAAAATTGAAATTTCAAAAAAAAAATTTTTTTTGTTTATTTCATGTGAACGGTCTTCTTTTTTGACAAACTACTTGCCCAATGTTAAATAAATAATTTTTAAACAAATAAACCCCATAAAAACGAAAAATAAAAAAAAATTTTAAATACATGTAAAAATATACATTTAACTTTTCGCCCCAGGGTGCGTTTTTGGCTTTAACAACAAATATAAAAAATCTGACTAAAGATATTTAGCAAATACCTTTAGTTATCTCTTCAGGGGACCCAAATAATGAAGTAAAAAAATCGCGGTGAGAATAAATGCAAAAAATATACTTAAAAGTTGATATTTTCTTTTTCGAAAAAATTTTCAAAAGTAGGTTGAAAAAAAACTTTTAATATAGACACCACAAAAATTAACAGAATTGCACACAACTCCGGACATTTATTTAGGGTGATAATACCCTTCTATAATTAAAATTACAATGCTCTAGCTATTCCCGTTCGAAAGATAATGAATTTTATCGGTTTTGGCAGTTTAACTTTTCGCCCCAGTCTCCCCTACGTATATATTTAATGACTATAATAATTCTAGTAATTATTTTATTTTTATATCAATAATAAATTACTAACAATATGGTAGAGGGACACTATTTTTTGGCTGGATTTGGCAAGATAACGGTTACGATTGTTTGGAAATTTCATGATGACGGTCGTGATTGGTGGAAATTTCATGATAACATTTGCGGTTGGCTGAAAAACTACGATGACGGCCGCTATTGGCTGAAAATATTATGGTGACGGTCCCGATTGGTTGAAACACGATGCTGACGGTCGCTATTGGCTGAAAAACGATGATGACAGTCGCTATTGGTCAGAAATCGTAGCGGTGACGCTCACTATTGGTTTATTATCTATATTCACAAAAGCTTCAAACGTATTTACAGAATATTAATTATAGATAATTATAGAAATATTATAAAAAAATTACAGAAAATGAAAGTGAAGATCACGTGTTTTTTCATATAAATTAAATTTAAATTAAATATACTTAAATACTCTTAATTAATATAATTAATATAATATTAAAAAATATATTTAAAAAGAGAAAAAAAATTTTTGTGGTTAAAAATAAAGATAAGGAGGCATATCTAGGTAAGTTTTTAATAATTGTGTAATATACCAATACAAATTTTAAAGTTCTCAACAATGTACAAACAATCTTTGAATTTTATTTATATATATGGGTGATTCTCCTAAAAGGCACCTGTTTTTTCCAAAAACTCAAAAAAATTAATTTATACATTTTCTGTTTTTTTTTTTAATGGATGGGTTTTAAATACGTTTAATCACTTCAGCGGCATGGCGTTCCAATTGGCGTCACATGAGTAGGTGACAGAAGCGTCAATAAATGCAAAAATGGCGTTCCTGTTTAAACTTGATTCCTAAACTCTGTAAACAAATTATGTTTACCAAACCAAATGTTATTTATTATTTGAGATTATGAATTTTAAATAGATTTTCAAAAATTGAAATATTAAAAATTGGCTACATTAAAACCTTTATAAAACCATTTAACATCTCTAAAAAATAATGTTTTTTGTCCTATTTATCTTCATTTATCTCCTATAATAAGAATATTTTTTTGGCAAGTTTAACTTGAATACAGACTTCTGAAATCAAGTTCATGGTACTCATGGAACGCCATGCCGCCGAAGTAGTTATTGATAAAAATCTGAGTTGCGCAAAAGTAATTTTCAAAAATAAGCCTTCCTGCATCATTTTAATATGTTTTAAAGGTTAAATATACTGTAATCAATATTGGGGTTTTTGTAAAAAAATTCCTTTTAAATTTAATTTCTTTAATTTATTTATCTTTTAACATTATTCATTTATAATTTAATAAATTGTTTATTTAATAATTTACTTTTAACTATTTTATATTTTCAAAAATAACTAATATATATTTTATATATTGAACGTAAAAAAATTGTAATTAATTTTTTAATTTCTCATTTTAAGTTCAAAATTGATATTATCTGTAAAAAAAATTTATTTTTTATTATAATTTTGTTATTTTTCTACCTTTCTACTTAATGTATTATATTTTAAAAAATTAAAAATATTTTATTTTAAATAAAACGGAAATTTTTTTATAATTCAAGGGTTAAGTATTTGAAAATAATTATCAAAAACAAAACAATAACGCTTACTAAATATGAAAAAGGCTTTGGATATGAATAGTTTGTCAAATAAAAAATTCACGTTTTTATTAAATTTAAAAATATTGAAACATAATGTAACAAATTTTTTGGGTTACAACTTCAAATATTTATATATAGATTACGTATAATTAAAAAACGGTTTCAAAATATTATGTTATTAACTGAAAAACTAGGTTTCGGAGATGAATTTGAATTTTTACTCCCATTGCCAGTAATTTTAAATTAATTATTTAAAAAATTTCCTTTACCTTATTTAAACTAAATATAAGTGAAAAATAAACGGTAAATTCTAAGCTTCAATTAAATATATATTAAGACTATAATACAAAATTTTTAATTATATTAAAAAGTAATTAAAAATATACCGATGGTAAATCACAGTGGTGAGCCTCTGTGGCTTGCGATCACCGACGTTAAGCAACATTCAGTGCGGTTAGTACTCGGATGGGTGACCGCTTTGGTGCCCGCTATAGCCCGGTGTTTTCTCACTACTTTCGTGATTTATCAAGCGGGAGGTTTGACGTCAAGGTATAATGATGTGCACTGACGATTATTGTCCGGTACACACCATTAGAACTTGATTGTCGATAAACCGGTTGTACTCAAGAGAGGTTTTCTACAGTTTCCCTCTCCTCTGGCGAGAAAACCTAATTAACAGGTGGTCCAGGCGAATGCGAGTACTCCTAATAGAGCCGGCTATAGACGCAAAAATTAGGTTAATATTTAGAAACTTATGTAGAATGGTTATGCTTAATCCAAAAAAAGTATTTCTCGGGGACTCTTGTCGAAGTGCGTAAGGCCAGTAGGGCAGGAGTATAAACAATAATAAAAAAAATTAAAAATATATATCATATTTAACCAAAACCAATAGACAAAATTAAATAAATTTTTTTATTAAGAAAAGCTTGAAATTTTAACATGTTACAAGATTTAAATATTTATTATTTAAATATTGTTCCTTTTTGTTTTCTTCTTATTGTTTCTTTTCGATTTTCCATTTTTATATATAGCAATTATTATTCACTCTATTACAAATATTTAACTTCTGTTATAAAAATTAATATTTAAATTAAGTATTGTCACACTTAAATTAGTAATTTTTTAAATGATAGCATGTTCTTATTTGTTAGAGTTAAAAACTGTATTGACATTTTGTCAAGGACAAACGAATTTCCCTTAGAAAAAAATTTCAAAAATACATGTAAATAAACTTGTCGATTTCAAATAAATGATAATTTAATTTGTTCAATAAATTTTTTAATTCATTTCGACTTATTTTAATGATTAAAATAAATATTGACACTTTGTTATGAAAATTTATGAATAGAGATGTCAACTACGGCGACTAAAAAAAGAATCTTGCTTCTTAACGTAATCAAATTTTCTGCGAGGTTGTTGTAATCTTTCAGTAAAATTAAGTACATTGTAGAGGTTGTTTTTGGCAGAAATGCCATTGTGGCCGAACCTTACAAAACAGATCTCACGCGTTCGTCACGCTTTACCTCCAAATCCCATGAGTTTGAGAGACTTAGAAGATATACCAAATCAAATTATAAAATATAAGTAAAATCAAAATTTTGTCAGTGCACGAGCCATGGAACGCCCCAAAAAGTAAAAGTAGGAGAGAGAGAGAAAAAAAATTCAAGAGTGTGTTGAATATCCAATCAGATTTTACAAAATCGGAAAAAGTTGTGGTTAAATAATTATGTTTATCTTTTAATCGACAATCAAAATAAAAGTAATTTCCATTCCGTTCCACGAAATTTGATAACAAATTTTTAATCACTGTTTACATAATCCCATGTACTTAATTCTCAAGAACCCATATATTTCTACTGAGACCAATTGTGATTGGCTATTAAAAATATTCATGCTAGAAGAAGTTGTATCATTGGTGAAATCGCGTGGTTTTTGTAAAAATATAAAAATAAAAATCTGTAGGGGCGCTGGATGTGCTCTAGGCTGAAATTCAAAATAATATTTTTTAAACATAACCTACAAATATATTAAAAAACTCACTGCTAGGACTCGAGAATTATATCGAAGTCAAGAATCGACTACCCTGAGTCTGCGCAATGAGTTTAGTAATGTATTTGGAGGTTATGTTAAAAACTCTATTATTGTAAAAAAGTGGAATTATACAATGCTTCTCATTAATATAATGGTTTCAAAAATTGCTACAAATTTTACAGCCTAACGTAAAATCAGAATATATGTATACAAGTAGTCCTTCAATCCAGGAGAATATGTTTTGAAAAATTTCCTATGCATTATTTTTAATTTTGGCCTAGATGACATCCAGCGCCCCTTCAGTTTTCAGTCAACATTCAACACACTTTCAACTCAAGAGAACCTATGGGCTGTGTTAAACGGAAGCGCACAACAAAATCTACATCGAAAATGATGACAAAATTTAATCGTAAAATTCGGCCATTTCTAATGATTACAAACCATTTCGATTTGAAGGTTATAATTTCCATGTCAATATCTTTGTATTAATCGCTCATTAACTTATTAAACGGTCAAATTTAGGCAATTAAGTTAAACGGTGATTACTTTCCTTTAATCACCACTAGAATTATGGTGGAACGCATTCTTATAATTTAGATTGTTTAATCAAGAAATATTACATTAATTAAAGGTGGTGGAATAGTAGTAACTGTTAATCGTCGTTTAAAATATAATCCTAATTATTTAATCACAATATTAATTCTCCATGGTGAAATCGGCCCTAAGACGACGAGGATGGACACGAAAGAATATTAATATTTAGTACGATCGAAAATTTAACATAACTTTTCAAATGCGATACCGGGTTCGTCGACTGAACACTTAATTTTTTTAGCGCCTGCTCTTTTTTCCAAATTTTTTCCATACTCGGCGCTGTTGATCAAGTTGGCGTCAATGGCAAGCTACAAACCATTAGATTACATTTTGTGCACGCGCTTCTAGAAAATAAGCGACAATCATCATATAGTAAAGTCTTTAATTTAGTATTACGAGAAGAAGAAACAGATATAATGATGAGAATATAATGATGAGACAACTGCAGTTTGGTCAACGTGTACAGAAAAGCATTGATCGAAAGAGAAGACAGTATGAGGAACAACTTATAGCTGTTGTGCAACAGCATCCCAAAAACATTAATAATAATGATGTTTTGACTTACTTGCGTACTGTTGGATATCACATAAAATTTATAATATTCAGCGTTGCTAACAATAATAATTTAATGCATGACACCATAAATTTTGCAAAAACAATAAATGAAACAATTTTTTTTTGAGAAATACTGTCTTTAGGAAAAGTTTATTTTGGGGAAACATTTTTTTGGAAAAAGAAATCATTAGGAAGCCGATTTTGGGAATAGTGTTCTACAATCAACAATATAAAAGTCATATAAAACAGTATTTTAAAGAAATAATTTTAGTAAGAAAAGATAATTTGTGTTAATGTGGTACATTTTTTAAACAAATTTTTAATATTATTTACAAACATCTTCACGAGTTTTTATTCACAACACTTATTTTTATACAGATTAATAATAATTTAATTATATCATATCACGCTTAGAATTAAAAATATCCGCTCGCGTGTGGGATCGAACTCACATTCCCCGCCCCGATGCATGTCGGAAGCCTATAACGCAACGTATTTAAACCGCACGGCTACTGATGTCTAAATGATAGCTCTTCTAATCTAATATATCAATGCCAGTGCCGTATATTCAGTTACTTTTAAAGACAAAAAGAAAATTATGACTACAAATTTTTACACACAATCCTTAATTATATTAATTATTACCTAAGAATTATTATTGAAATTATTACATCACTATACAATTCTTTGAAGTGATTCTTTCAGTTTTGTAATTTAAAAAAAAAATTTTTAATGGATTTTACTACTAATTCAACCTAAACAAAAGATTCCCTTTGGTTTGTAAAATTACCAGTTGACACATGAAATATACAGAAAAATACTACATAATATAAATATTTACACTAAATAACAAAAATATGCGCATGCGTTGATCTACCCAGCTGTCAACTGTCATGGTGTAGCGTCGATTGTGGTTTGGTTGGTTCTTTTGATTGGTTTTAAGTGTTTATTGAAGTTAAACTTTCATATATTTGTTATTTATTGTAAATGTTCATATTATATAGTGATTTTTTGTATATTTTATGTCAACTGGCGGTTTTACGAACCAAAAGGGTTTTGGTTGCATTTAATTTTTGGCTCCTGAAACAATAATTTTGGTAATCAAATGAATCTAATGAAGAAAGATTATGAGATAAAAAATAAATAAAAATTCTAAGATGAAATTTATGCAATATTTAGTGTAAATTAATGCTTATTTACGTAATTATTATTATTCTCACCTTAAATTTTTACAATTTTATAAATAAGCATTGATTTGCATCAAATATTGCATAAATTTCTTCTTGACATGCACATTTTTATTGTTATATCTCTGGTTCTTCCGAGAAGTTATTCAGATAATAATTGTTTACAGTCCAGGACACCTTATAGATAAAAAACCAATAAGTTTAAAATTTTTAAACCCACCCCTCTCCCTTAATTTTGAAAATATGAAAAATCGACAAAATGATCCCTTTTCTAAAAAGGACGATTTTTTTATTAACAAACCATTTTTTACAAGATTAATGATTTGGAACAATTTTATTGAGTCATTTAAAGAGAATGAATAAAAATTAAAGTTTTTTAACAGTTTCAATTACGAATAATTTGACAAAATCTTCATTTTGGCGACTACGAAAACAAAAATTCTAACATTAATATCTCTGGTTTTTCTGGAAAGTTATTCAGATAACAATTTTTATCAGTCTCGCAATCCACGCGAGAGGTTGTTTAAAACTATAAAATAAGCTAAGAAAAAAATTTCCGTTAAAAAATATTGAAAATTGTAAGAGAAGATTAATTTTGAATGTTCAAATTTTACAACTTTTGACATTTTTTCCAAAATCCTAGACCAATAATCTTCTTGAGAATATCAGTGTTTAGAAAAATTTATTCGCTAAATGCAAAAACCATGTCGAATAACTTATGTACTAGATTAAAATTTTAACGTCTGTCAAAATTTTAACCTAGAAAATAAAATAATTTTGACAGACGTTAAAATTTTAACCTAGTAAATAAGTTATTCGACAATTTTCAATATTTTTTAACGCAAATTTTTTTTCTAAGCTTATTTTATAGTTTTAAACAACCTCTCGCATGGATTTGCAAAAATATGCAATTAGTAAAAAGATAAAAATTCTAACCTCTTCAAAAAATAAAAGTTAAAAATTTTTGACCATCCTATATATTTTAGGGTTAAAAATGGTGCAAGAAAAAAATATAACCTAGTTTAATAATTTAAATTTAAAGGGCTTAAAGTTGGGGGTATAATGTGTTGAATAAATTAAAGAATTTAATATTATACCTTACCTGTTCATAAAACCTAAGTTGTGGAATTGGTTCCTCTGCGGCTGTCTCGCAAAATTCCTTGAATAAAAGATAACCTGTAAAATAAAAAATTTATAAATACGAAATATTTATTTAGTTGTTTCTACGACCGTCTTAAGCTTTATCTAAGCTTATCTATACAAGAGTTTATATTTTATACATTTTTCTCTTGAAATATTATTTTTATTCATAAAACTAAATTTTTTTCACTCCTACTTTATTTTCTAGAACAATTTTTTTGTAGAAATGCAAGGTGAGCCATTTCGCTTCGGGCTGGGGCGTAATGGATCACTACCCGGGATGTATTGAATCAGCAATGAAATTATAATTTAGTTTATGAAATATTATTTAATATTGACAATTTTGGTTTAGATTGTAAATAAAAAATATAGAAAATGGAACATATTTAATTTAAACTTTAAATATTTCCGTGGAATTTTCAAATTTTAAATGAAGCTAAAGCAGGCATCTAGTTATTAGCACCCATTTAATTTCTAAAAACTTTAAGTTGTCAATGAAACAAAAGAAAACGTATTGCCAAAAATCAAAGGATCTAACGGAAAGCAGTGATTTACAGGTAATTTATCAGAAAACAAATGAAAATACGAAATAGGCAAAATAATAATTATTATTTTTAAATTCCATAAATAAAAATAATTAATTAATTAAAATAATTAATAATAATTACAATTATAATTACTTATTTCTTAATTATTTACAAAATTATTATTATTGCGTGCGATTTTATTGGTTTCGTTAGATATAAGTTAGGTAGATAAAAGAATGAAACTTATGAATAATGAATAACAACACACATGTAAAGTGTTAATTACTTAAAAAAATATTTTTTGAACTCATTGATTACACAGGCCTACAAATTTTAGACCCAGAAACCGGGCAAGTCATTTCCGATGTATTTGGTCACCCTGAATCCAAAACTGGCAGCGAAATTGCTCTATCACGTCAGGATTCTAAGATATTCTAACCTAAAAGAGTGAAAAAGGCCATTTTTGGCAACATTCGACTCTCAATAAAATTTACAACAAAATTTTTTTAACATTAAAACAAGTTTTAAAAGAAAATAAATTTATTCACCTTTCAAAATTTTCTAGACCCGATCCGACATTTTTTCTCTAAGATTCAACAATTTAAAGTTCAGGTTACACGACCTGAAAACTAATACGGCGGATATATTTTTAAAATATTTAATAGATTTGCTTAAAACTCTTTACTCGAGGGTTTTTAAGGTTACGAATCCAATGTCAGATTTTAAAAATTGAAAATTGCCGATCTGATATGGTATTCTATGTTAGTAAAATCGAGAATCCTTTTAATTGCTTCATGTTTCTTAACTTAATATGAAGAACTGACGGTAAAATTTTCTTATGATCAACAAGACTAATATTAATCACATCTTTTTATCCAACTTTTAATTCCTTTTGAACTACCTATTCTCGCACTGTGTGAAATATTTAATGACATTTTTCTCCGTATTTCTGTATTGTATTGTCCTCATCTGAACTCACTGTGTCATTAAAATCAACATTTATTTCATTTTCGATAATAAAATCATCAACGTCAATATCATTTGCCATTTCTTTTCCAGCTTCCCTTTTGCCTATTTTAGCTCCAGTAATATTAGAAACATCAGCATAGACTATTACATTGGTATCTTTCATATAATACCTGTAATGTCATACAAATAAAAAAAGCAATCACTAACATTATTAGAAAGTTTACGCTATAATAATTGGTTCAATAACAGATTTCACGAAACCCCTTAGTAAAAAGTTTCAAGCGAATTCGTTGAATTTTTAAAAAATGTGTCCGCCATATTTGATCCGCCATTTTGAATTTCGAAAATATGACATCGGCTTTGTAATCAGTGATCTGAAAAACATGAAGAATCAGATGCTTAAGTTAAAGTACTTTCC
The DNA here is from genome assembly GCA_032872475.1 of Leptopilina myrica (nomen nudum). Lineage (NCBI taxonomy): Eukaryota > Metazoa > Arthropoda > Insecta > Hymenoptera > Figitidae > Leptopilina > Leptopilina myrica (nomen nudum). The sequence goes on from CM065461.1 coordinate 18,590,308, forward strand.
AATTATTTTTCTTACTTTTCCCAGTTTTCAGGTCGTGTAACCTGAACTTTAAATTGTTGAATCTTAGAGAAAAAAGTCGGATCGGATCGGGTCTAGAAAATTTTGAAAGGTGAATAATTTTACTTTCTTTTAAAACTTGTTCAAACGTTAAAAAAATTTTTTGCAAATTTTATTAAGAGTCGAATGTTGCCAACAACGGGTTTTTTCACTCTTTTAGGTTAGAATATCTTAGAATCCTGACGTGATTCTAACAAGTTGCGAGTTTTGGATTCAGGGTGACCAAATACATCGGAAATAACTTGTCCGATTTCTGGGTCTGACAAAATCTTAAATTTTGTAGGACTGTGTTATTTTATTTTTCTTAATAAAAAGAAAACGAGAAAATATGTAGCTCTCTATATACACCAGCATTATTTTCTCAAGACGTGGACAGTCATGCAAAATTTTAAACGATTGAATTGTCTTTTAAAATGACAGGTTAATGCTTGTACAAATTATTTTCATTTTACAATAAATTATTTTAAAAGTTTTGGAAAGGTTCTGAAATTTATAGGTTAAATGAGACTTCCGATACTATCGCCCAACAGAACGGCACGGACTGGTTTAAAAGACCTGAAATAAGTAAACAAACGTTTTCCAACAAATTTTGCCCTAAACACAGACAGTTTTAACAAAATCTGCTTACATACACTGATTTATCGTGTTCTAAATTATAATAACGGAAAAAATTGTTTAATTCCATGCGTATAAACGTATTGTAAAATGAAAAATTAAAAAGTAATGTAATGCAAAGAATATGACAGCTCGGCCATTTTGCTCGCTCTGCATACTTCTGCCCTCTTCTGGCGATTGTCAACAATCTCTGATGGTATAACCCCAACCAACCATTTTTAACATTAAAGCTTGTTGCCTGTACAATCAAATTTCAATAATCTTCTGATAGTAAATACTACAATCTAGATAGCTGTCTGTATACGTAGCATTAAAGATTGTCACCCTAACCATCATTGTGTTACCCACTACCCTAGTAGAAATTTGTCATAGTATCTTTAAGGGCACTGGACAGTTCCACTGGAAAATTTCGAGGCACTTTACAGTTAAACTGGCTAAAAACTATAAAGTGATGTTACGCTAATTTGTTCAAGTTATTGTCCAGTCAAATTTTACAGTTTCTGATAATCATTCCTGTAGAAAAACTGTACAAAATAATTCACTTGGAAATGTCAAAACTTTCTTTATATTGACGTTTAGTATTAAACACGTACAAATTTAAAAATATAACGTTAAATTTTTTTGTCAACAAATTAAATAAATTAAAATTTTACGAAACTATATTTTTACTGTTGGTGTATCTATTGTTCCGTATAATAAATTCTCTGTAAAATTATTTTTTATTAACTACATAATTAAAAAAAATTAAAACATTACTGATTCTTGTACACATGTCATTTTTTACATTAAACAACATTCACTTTTTCCTTGAATTAAGCACAACACTGAAATAAATATTATTTTATCACACTACAGACTTAAAAGTAAACCCTAATATGAAGAACTAATTAAGTTCAAATGAAAAATATCTAGCCGTATCGGCGAATTACTGGACAGCTACTGCATAACACTCTAAAGTTGAACTTATTGATTATTATTGTATAGAAGTTCTGTCTGTCCAGTTATTCTCATGGTACTGTCTAGGCGTTCCGTGAAATTATGATTCAAAGTTTGTCGTGGCGTTAGCGCTACCGTCAGTCCAGCAACTGAACAGTGTTATGTAGACATTTTCCATAAATACATCAGTGTATACACTGAAAGAAATAATTCGCGGGTATACCTAGAATTATGTCTTTTTTCCCATGAGGAATTAGTAATAAATTGTTACTGGCTACTGTCATTAATTCAACGTCTAGATCGAATAACTCGCTCTCCGCTCGACTTGAACACTTACCAGCCAGTCAAACATACCAAAATGGTCTAAAAGTTGAAAGTGGAATTTTTAATTTTTGAAACATACATTCTTGTAGGAAATTGAATGGCGCATCTTTTTTTCCTTTAAAATTTTTTTGTAGAACAAATATTTTGGAAGATAATGATCAAAAACTGGAAATTTTTAACTTCTAAAATTAATTAAATTTTAAAACATAAATCATCATATCTTTGGTAATTATTATTCGATTTAAATGAAATTTAAATCGACACCTTCTTTTGGGTTAAGAGAAGGCAACGACAAAATAAACATGACCATTTAGCTTCCTCAATATATGTTATTATATATAATTTTAAAAGTTAAACAATTATAATAGTTTATTAAATATAATTAATAAACCGGGTAAAGTACACTGAATAAATATTAATTATTCAATTTTTTATTACAGAATAATTATTTTAAAAAGTTATGATAAAATGTCAAAAAATACAAGATTTTAATTTTTTGTGATAAATTAAAATATTTATTAATTCTATATATTTTGATAAAATATATACTTTATATACATGAATCCATTCGTTTTCATGTCAGGAATGCAATTTTGACAAGAATTATTAAAAATTTTAATATAGAAAAAAGTTATTTCAAAAAATCAAAAAATTAATTTTTTCAAAAATTAAAAAAATGTTGAAAAAAATTTTTTTTTATATATTTTTGAAAATCCTTCTGTCTGATTCTTGGTATTCATGACCGTAATACACCTACAAAATCTTATCAAAATCCATCAAGATGTGCAAGAGAAAATTTGTCCACAAGAATCGGTGACATACACACACATACACATACAAACACACACACATACATACACACATACATCCGGACATTTGTTCCTCTCGACGAATTATATATACTACACTTGAAAATTTGTAAAAATAATTGATTTTAAAAAATTCGGAAATCGACATCACTATAAGGGGCCATTCAAGTATTACGTAAGCATATTTTTCAGGTTTTTAGACCCCCCCTCCCCCTTGTAAGATTTTTTATATGCATTAGCGCCATTTTTTCTAATGGAAATAAGCAATAGCTAGACCCCCCCTCCCCCTTAAATGCTTACGTAATACTTGAATGGCTCCTAAGGCTTCCTTTATGAGGAAGCAAAATAAAAAAATCATCAATAAATATGAATAAAAAATTTTAAAAAGCGCTGCGCGTTAAACATAGCCACGTGAACCCTATATACTCACAGATGTATATTTAAAGCGTCTGTTTTTTCTTCTTAAGTACAAAATTGCAATGAATACAATAAAAATTTAATCATTTATTTATTTAACAATTATTTTTATTATTATTAATAGTTTTTTTTATTCAATATTACAATAATTTTAAATTTAAAGCTTTGTTGTGCATCTTGTATATACTATTAAACAGTTCAATACATTTAATGTAAATCCATATGATTAATAATAGATTTTAGTTATCTTTTTGAAGTATGATTATTAAATATTAATATAACATAATGTTTAATTATACATTGAATACAATGTATATAATGTTTATAACGTTTAAATATGTTGTTATTAAAATAACAAAACAGTTTTTTTAGTAAATATACAAACAGCGAAGAAATACAATTTTAAAACTTCATAACAATAGTCGAATTTTTATAACAGTTTTAATAATTATAATTAGTTTTAATAATTGTTGACGACACAAGCGTTGAAATAATAATAATAATAATAAATAAAAAAACTATTAATAATAATAAAAATAATTGTTAAATAAATAAATGATTAAATTGTTATTGTATTCATTGCAATTTTGTACTTAAGAAGAAAAAACAGACGCTTTAAATACATCTGTATTTAAAGCCCTATAGGGTAGACGTGGCTATGTTTAACGCGCATCGCTTTTTTTAATTTATACATATTTTCGTTAGTTTTTAACAAATCTTTTTGAAATTTGTCAAAAAACTTCCTTGAATGTTAATAAACAAATGTCTCACTGGAAGTTTTCTGAATTATAAAATTCCCCGCAGACTTTTTATCAGCAAAGTTGAGAAAGTAGAATTTCTAACCTCTCTTATTTAACAAAGCAAAATTGTTAAACAATTTATGATTTTTATATTTTTTATTTTGTCGTTGCCTTTTCTTAACCCAAAAGAAGGTGTATGCTAAATTTCATTTAAATCGAATAATAATTACCAAAGATATGATGATTTATGTTTTAAAATTTAATTAATTTCAGAAGTTAAAAATTTCCAGTTTTTGATCATTATCTTCCAAAATATTTGTTCTACAAAAAAATTTTAAAGGAAAAAAAGATGCGCCATTCAATTTCCTACAAGAATGTATGTTTCAAAAATTAAAAATTCCACTTTCAACTTTTAGACCATTTTGGTATGTTTGACTGGCTGGTAAGTGTTCAAGTCAAGCGGAGAGCGAGTTATTCGATCCAGACGTTCAATTATAGACAGTTCTTTTATACAGATCGGAGAGCTCTATACATATGTCAACGTCAATACATCAATGTAAAACATAACCTTACTTTATTGGACCAATTCTAACTTTTTGTATGTAACAGGTTTGTTAAATTAATATTTATACATATAATAAGATTATATAATCTTGAAAAAAATGTTTTCTGAATTTAAAAAATTAGTTATTTTAATTAACTCAATTAATTAAAGCGAATTTTAAAAATGGTTTTTTTCTAAAGGAATTTTCATTTAAACTAAATTTTTATTTAAAAGAAATTTTTATTATTAAATCAAAATTTAATATTAAATAATTTTAAAAATTTGTTATTAAGTTGTCAACAGTAAAATAAAAGAACAAAATTAAAAATATAAAAACTATAAACTGTAAAACCAAAAGATTTTGGTAACTAAACAACTGTTTAGTTACTGAAACCGGCGGTAGCGCTGACGCCACGACAAACTTTGGAATATAATATCTCAGAACGCCTTGATAGTGCCATGAAAATAACTGTACAGGACTTCTATGTAGTAATAATCAAGTTCAACTTTATATTTTCTTTAACAGTGTTATGCAGTAGCTGTCTAGTAATTCGCCAGTTAAGCTAGATTAAACTTCCTTGACTAAAACTGTACAGTAACTTGAATAAATCTAGTCATGCCACGACAAATTTCTACTAGGGCTATCACCGTTTGTGAGAGAAAAAATTAATATTTCAAGTGTGTATAGTGTATATTTAGTAACCAATCACAAAACAAAGATATATTCCCGGGAAAATTTAAATTTCAAACTCCTCTTTCAAGTAGGTTCCAATACCTAATACTTTTAACTCAAATAAGTATGACTGTCAATTTTTTATAGCACGGCACTGTCAATTTTATAGCATGGTGCTGTCAATTTTATAGCATCAGCTTTTGAACGTAGTTGAATACATAGTTTGTAATAACAAAAGCACGCGCTATTGACTGAAAAGCATATTGCATCGTCTAAAATGTACATCTATACAAATTGTAAATACTATTTATTAATTTAACAAAATTTTATTTGAAATAATTGCAACACTTACTTCAAACAAATTAATATTTTTTTAATTAAATTGTATCAACCCCTCATCTCAACCATTTTGCATGTTTTATTAGACAACATTATGCTTCTAGTTCTAAATTATGAATTATTATATTTTAACAAATATTTTCTTAATTCAATACAGAAATTATTGCTTTAAACAAATTAAATTCAATAGCATCCGTGCTATTGAACCAACAGTATTTTTTTCTCAGTGTATAATAAAAAAAATTAAAAACCACAACAAATTAATTTAAACTAGCGTTATATTTCTCACTCGCTAACACTCGCTCGGATGACAGTTTACTTATCCTATACATTAATTATTTCACAACATTATTATTATATTTTAATTTTTATTATTTATTTAATAGCATCTTTACTGTTACTATATAATATAAGTAGTACATGCACCTTAATATGAATTTTTTACAATATGCGTATATTAACCCTTTAACGACGAGATGTGTGCTGCTTTTCAACATAAATATCAATCTCTTACAATTATCAGAACAAATCCATAAAAGTTTTCAAAAGTCCTTATCCTACTATTTTTTGGGTCGCTCTTTCGAATGGCGTGGTCAAAATATTCAAAAAATAATATTTAACCCTTCTTTTTTCGAACATACTAAAAAAAGTCAAGTTTTTCCAATGTAATGTTTTTTCAAAGAATTTTTTTCTCTGTCATAACGCTTTTAAAACCGCTGCCAAGTTATACATTTTTGTTATAATTTTGGTACTCATTTCATTCGTTTTCGTAAATCTTTTTGTGTTTATTTCATGAACACTTTGCTTCCTCATAGAGATGTTAATAACAATAAAGTATAAATTTTGAACAATTATTCTTAAGTGCTGTAATATTTTTTTCTCTTTATTTAATACTTTCACATGAACATTTTTTTTCACAATTTCTGTTTTTTAAAACATCAATAACTTCTTTATTTCTAATCGAAATAGCTTCAAAAATAGGTTAATCGAAGGGTTTTTTAATGCTCTACAAGTTGGTAACTATGGTTTTAATGTTATTTCTACATTTTTCAACAAAATTCTCAAAAAAGTCTTATTTTCTAAAATTTTTGATTTTTAAAAGTTTAATATCTCCGGTGAATATGAACGAAAAATGTTCATTCTGGGCTCAAAAGATGCGTCTAAAAAAACTCTAAAAAGTTAGAGAAAAACATTTATAGGTGTCCTAACATTTTTTAAAGTTATGGGCAAAAAACGTTTCTTTGAAAAATTAAAAATAAAAAAAATAAATAGTTAAACTTTATTAATCTATCTCAAAATACTCTTATTTTATGTCCGCAGATGAGGCCTACAATTTAAAAAAAATTCAGCCCAAAAGCTCTTTATAATTTGGAGATATTTATGAAAATGTGATGTTTACACACACACACACACACACACATACGGAATGACATTTTGTAAAAATGTCATTTTTGAACTCCTGAGGTCAAATAACATAAAGATATGTTAAAAAATCAAACCTGAAAAATTTTGGTATTACAATACTTCCTCAGTATGAGGAAGCAAAATACAATAAAAAGTATCAGAAACGTGTTCCCGATAGTTGTACTTGAAAAATATATATTTCTAATCTTTATTTTTTTCGATCTTAATTTAAAATGGCGCTTGATGATTTTGATGTTGAGGATCGTCCACGTGAAGGAAGGATAAAAACCTTCAAAGATGTTGAATTGAAGGCATTAACCCTCCATCCGTCGCATGGTGAGGAGTTTCCTCACGCAGTTTCTTTTTTTATTTATAACTTTTAAAATAGAAAAAATTATAATTTCATATTCTCAGTACCTTTCACAAAACACTTCTTCTTTATTTTAAAACAGGGGACGTGTTATACCGAGTACCCCCCCCCCCTAATGATTCATACGCCCTGGTAAAAATGACTGGGAATCTAAGCATTGGGGCGTATCAATTTTTAATCATCGGATTGGCTTTAAATTTGTTACTCTGGGGTTTTTGGGTTTCGCTGATTACGAATCCGAAGTCAGCTTTTAAAAATTCATAATGGCGGCTTCAACATGGCGGATAAAATGTTAAAGATCGTTCGGATTTGCTCGAGACTTGGTACTTGAGGTTTTTGTTGAAGCCGACATTTTGAATTTTTGAAAGCTGACTTCGGATTCGTAATCAGCGACCCCAAAAACCCTCGAGTAACAAATTTGAAGCCAATCCCATGATGAAAAATTGATACGCCCCAATGCTTAGATTCCCAGTCATTTTTACCAGGGCGTATGAATCATTAGGGGGAGGGTTACTCGGTAAATACACGTCCCCTGCAATTTTTACATTATTTTTCAGTTTTTGTTCTTAAAGACAAAAGTTTGAGCATTCTTTTAAGATATATTAGAGCTTTTTATGTCTTCCCATTTTCATTTTACAGGCCTTTAAAAAGTGCAGAAAACACCGTTTTTTAATAAATCAACCCCCTATTTTAGGGGTTTGAATAAATTAAAAAAAAATTGTTTGCTACACTGAGAGAAGTCCGGGAATTAATACGTCCCCTGCGAGCCTTGAGAGCTACTTTTAAACGAAAACGAAACTTTTTAACGAAACGTGGAACGTCTCGAAGCGAGATTACGGAGAACTTTTAGTGTTTGCCACCAGTTGTTCTTTCACATTGGACAACAATGTTTGACTGGATTCGGGGCGTCTCAGTACCAGATTCGAAACAACTGAAACGCGACAAACAGAGTAGCGCATAGCGACGGCTAGCAAGAACTATTACGCCTCGGACTTCTCTCAGTGTATTTTCTTGTTCACTGACACCCAAACTTTAAAAAAAACAAAAAATTTTAAAATAAACACAACATGACCTTTTTTTTGTTACCTAGTGTAATTAATTAACCCATTTAGTACCAAATGTCCGTATTTCTTTGTACAAGTTTGAGCTTTCCGTTCTACGAGTTACGAATTTGGAAAAAATCGGGACATAGGTTTTTTTAGATTTGAGTGTCCTCTTTTAGAATCTAAAAGAAAATTTCAATTTAATCATAAAAAGTTGTAATTATTTTAAACAAAAAAAGCAGTTTTTTAAAATGTTTTTTGTCATTAAAATTAGATTATATACTCGAATTCGGTTGGGAAAAATCCGGGACAAGAAAATATCGCGTCCAAAATGTTGGGACTAACAAATAGACATAATGCCGAAATGTTTTTTTTAATTTCAAAATGGCGCCTCCAAAATGGCCGTCAAAATATTGAAATTTGGAAAAATAATGTTAAAAAATATTAACATTATTTTTTTTAACTTGTATGCTTTATTTAAATAAAAAAATGTTGTTTTAACAAAAAATATTGTTATCTGATATTATTTAACAATAATTTAAACATTTTTTATATACAATTTAAAATCTGTGGGCCAAAATGGTAAACAAATTTTTATTTTTATCAATTCTCATTTCTTTTTGCAGTAAAAATGAATAATAAAAGTTAATATCTTAATTTAAACTTTTTACAATGTTTAAGAATGTTATAAACAATTTTTATAAACAATTTGCAAAACATGAAATAGAATCCTAGAAAAAAATTATTTTTTAATTATATTACGTTCTCTTGTAATCAAAATGTTGTTAGAGGTTTAATAGATATTTGAAATAAAAATTTTCGTCTGAAATTATTTACACAACTTTTATTTTTTCGACATTTTAATGTGTATGGTAATCCGGGTCTATAGTTGCCCGAGATATTTTTAGTTATTGAGTATGAATCAAATTTTAGATGCAAATTAAATTTAGAAAAATATTTTTAGATTGTTGTTGCTTATGCTGAGCTAGCACAACTTTTATTTTTTCGAAATTTTAATTTTTATAAAAATCCAGGACCTAAAAGTGACAGAGATATTTTTAGTTATTGAGTATTAATCTAATTTTTGATGCAAATTACATTTAGATAAATATTTTTAGATTGTTATTGCTTGTTCTGAGTTAGCACAACTCAGAACAACTTTTATTTTTTCGAAATTTTAATTTTTATGAAAATCCGGGTCTAAAGTTGCCCGTGATATTTGTGGTTATTGAGTAGCGGAGAGTGGGGCAAAATGGGGTACCTTTTTGTAATTTGCTGTTTACAGAGAACCAAACGAATAAATCGATTCAACTAATCATCAGAATTCTTCTTTGTACTCTTAGGTTTGAGGAAATTATGATAATAGCGGAGAAAAAAATTTTTGAATGAACTTATATCTCATTTTCTGAGAAGGTGCAAAAACCCCATTTTGCCCCATGGGTGGGGAAAAATGGGGTGGTATCAAATTACCATACAAAACATGGAATATTTTTTCAAAATTTGTTAAATTCTTGTTGTAAGAGATTATAAATACAAACAAAAAGTAATATTCTTTATTATTATGAAAAAAACAAGCAATATTTACTAGAAATTAACAGAAAAACATCGATAATGAAAAATATCGATATATCGATAGTGAAACATCGATAGCATAATACCCCGAAACAAAAATATCGAGTTTTCTGCGAAAAGTTGTTAAATATGCATAATATAACGTTTTTAAGTAGTTCAATGAATATTAAATACCACCCGGCATGGCCCAACACATAGGTACCCCATTTTGCCCCGCACTGCATAGTACAACAAAATGTAATGTTTACAAATTGTTGTAAACAATTTAACAATCTATCCTATTGGAAATTACTCTATAATAAGTGCTGAAAACGATTCCACACTTGCCAAATTTAATAAATTATCCCAAAAAGTTTTATAAGCACTTTAATTTCGAAAAAAATCGATATTTTTTCGCTCAAAACTTTAATGTTGTATAACTTTCAAAAAAAAAATTTTTCATATTGCCCTCATAATTAATAACATTTTCTTATCAAAATGAATGATATATATCGAGGATAAAAAAATTAAATGTACCCATCATGGCGAAACAGAGGTACCCCATTTGACCCGCCTACCCCATTTTGCCCCACTCTCCCCTATTAATCAAATTTTTGATGCAATTTAAATTTAGAAAAATATTTTTACATTGTTATTGATTGCGTTGAGCTAGCACAACTCAGGACAACTTTTATTTTTTCGAAATTTAAATTTTTATGAAAATCCAGGACCCCGGCCAAAGTGATCCATTACGCCCCGGTCCCCCCTACAAGTTTTTTTTGATAATTTTGATTTTTAAAATAATTATTAGTTATTGATATTTCTTATCAGAATTTTGAGTTTTTCCTAAAACGAAATTGAGCTCACCAGAACACAAGTCGAGAACTGCTGAGCACTAGTTTCATTTTATCTTAATTTTGATTTTTCTTTGTTGGATCAATAGATTTTATCCCGGAATTTAAAGGTTTGCGTAGAATAAATTTGAGCTTCAAGAAGAGCACACAACTTGCGTTTTTTTTATTTTTACTTTTTTTAAACATTAGTTTTTTCTTCCGGAATATTGACACATAAGAACACAAGTCGTGTACAGTGAATCAGAATAATTTTTTTAGAAATTTCAATTTCTTTATAAAAAAAATTTTTTTGTTGAAGTGCCCGTAATTTTGAAATTTACAAAAATAGAATTTTGGCAAAAAATAGCACAATAATTGTTTTTAAAAAAATTTTAATTTTTTTATAAAAAAAAGTTTTTTGGTATTTGTGCCCGGAATTTTGAGTTTATCAAAAAATGAATTTTGGCACAAAAAAGCACAATGCAGCACAATAATTGTTTTTATAAAAACTTTCAATTTTTCGATAAAAAAAAAGTTTTTTGGTAAACAAACTTGTACTCTGGAGAGCACAATATTTGAGAACTGCTGAACACAAGTTTTGCTTTTTCTTAATGTTGATATTTTTAAAAAATAGGTTTCTGATTTTTCTATCACAATTTTTAGTTTCTTGTAAAATGAAATTGTGCTCAACAGAGCAAAAACCGTGAAATTATGAGTACAAGTTTCGTTTTTTTTATTTTTTTATTTTGTAAACATTAGTTTTCTTTACTTGAAAATTTGCACATAAGAGCACAAGTCGTGCACAGTGAATCAGAATAATTGTTGTAGAAAAATTTTAATTATTTGATAAAAAAAAGTTTTTGTTATTTGTGTCCTGAATTATTATTTTCATTACTACAACCATTGTTTACATGATTCTTTATGTTTTTTAATATTTTAGATTATGTAAATGCAATATTATAAATAAAAAATCAAACGGTCTGGTTTGCCCCATGGGGGGTCCGGTTTACCCCATGGAGTGGGGCAAACCGGACCGTTTGCAAAAATTTTTAAAGTTAACACAGCAACTAAACTATAAAAGATAAAGTATACACGGAAAAGTTTTCGGGCGAGCTGCGTTCTCCGCGCGTAGATAAGGTTTCCTAAAAGAGAGAAGGCATATCGCCTTGTAAATGGGTGAGCTTCTTTCTCTATTGGGAACGCTGCTCACCCAGTGTTGGACGAGCTGCGCTGAAAGTCAGTGGTACATACACGACTGGTAGAGCAGCTCGTCCAATGCTGGCCTGCTGCGTTATCTTTTTGCGACTACTGCTCCTCCAGACATGAAGTTGCGTAGCGTTACTAGAGCAAATAGAGTTGCTCGCCCAAAAACTTTTCCATGTAGGTGGCTCTAGGAAAAAGTTGCGCAATTAAATGATCTTTCAAACAAGCCCTCGAAAAATGAAATCGGTTGATTCGTTTAGTCACAAGCGTCAAAAAACCGTTAGGTGGTCCGGTTTTCCCCACTCTCCCCTATTGATTCTTTTTTTAAATTTAAGATGGCGGATATAAAAATGGACATTTTTCCAAAATGCAAAAGACGGAAAAAATTAAGGACAATTTTTTAAAAAGTGATTAGATTTGCTTGAAAATGGTCATTCGGGGGATTTGGGGTCGCTGATTACGAATCTGATGTTACTTTTTCAAAATTCAAAATTACGGATATGAAAATGGACATTTTTTTAAAATACAAAAGACCGGAAAAAAAGAATGGTATAATTTTTTTCAAGAGTGATTAGATTTGCTTGAAAATAGTAACTCGGGGGTTATTGGGTCGCTGATTACGAATCTAATGTCACTTTTTCAAAATTCATAATGGTGGGTCCAATATGGCAGACATTTTTTTTTAAAGTGATTGTATTTGTTTGAATCTGACTTCAGAAAAGTATGAATATCAAACAAGTTAGTCTTTGTGGGAATAATGAAATTCTTGATTAGTAAAAAACAGAACAGATTAGTAAAGAACAAAAGATCATTATTCCAACAAAGACTAACTTGTTTGATATTAGAGCTGGGCAACGTCGATATATTTTTGTTGACGGCTAGCGGACGTGGTGGATAAACATAATATTGTTCTGAAGTGAGATTCGAAATCAGCATCTTCAAAAACCCCTGAATGACCATTTTTAAGCAAATAGAATTACTTTTTTAAAAAATGGCATCCATATTTGATTCACTATTTTGAATTTTTAAAAAGTGACATCAGATTCGTAAGAGCGACCCCAAAAACCTCCGAGTAACCATTTTCAAGCAAATCTAATTACTTTTTAAAAAATTGTCCGCCAAATTAGATCCGCCATTTTGGATTTTAAAAAAGTAACATCAGATTCGTAATCAGCATCCCCAAAAAACCACGAGTAACTATTTTTAAGTAAATCTAATAACTTCTTAAAAAATTATCTGCCATATTGGATCCACCATTTTGAATTTTAAAAAAATAACATCATATTCGTAATCAGCGGCCTCTTAAACCCCCGAGTAACCATTTTCAAGAACAATTTTTTTTCTTAAAAAGTGCGTTTTTTTGCAATAAAATTGTTATACTTTTTTTCATATTCAGAAAGAGCGATAAATTTTACGTCGAAAATGGTATTTCCTAAATTTTTAACTAATTATTTCATCCAAAGTAAGAGTCGCGAAATTATGGTACATTTTGCGTCCTGGTGGGCATTAATGGTTTAATTTTGTAATGAATTAATTGCTAGAACAATTGACTATTAAATTTATTCAAAGAAGAAATTAAGAAGGCGAATCAAATAACTCGATCTTCGATCGGCCCAAACGCTGTGAAGCCAGTCAGCAGGGTAAAAAGTGAGAAAAATAAAAAATTATTATTTTTATTTTTTAAAGAACGGCATCTTGTAGATAATAAAAAATACATCTTTTTTCTCAATGAATTTTTTCTATACATCCAATATTTTTCACACAAAAAAATAAAAACCAAAAAAAATTTTTTCAAAAATTTAATTAAGTTTTAGAACACAAACTGTCTTTTTGCATAGAAAATGTTAACGAATTCGCTCGAAACTTGATATATTTACTCATTTGAGTTTGCTGAAACAAAAAAAGTCATAAAACATTCAAAAATTATTTTTTGTTTAATTGTTTTTTTATTGTAAACAATGACCTGTCAGCAATAACGATATCTTACTTTCAATGAGAAAAAGTATCGAGGGAAGTTTTGAATTGAACAAACTTTCAGTGAGAAAGTTGTTCCATATTATTCAAGGAAGTTTTTCAGAAAATTTCATAAAAATTTGTTGAAAAATAACAAAGTTATTAAATTTTCAAAAAATTCCTGCCGCGTCACGCATACACCACAAGAGACAGCGCCTTAATTTAGGCAACATTGTGACAATCTTCTAATGACAGATTAGTTGTTGTTATTTATTTCTTCTTAATTTATTTAAACATTATTATTTCATCCCCTCCCAAAAATAATATGTTATTATTAATAATATAATATTATATTAATTAATTTATTAATTAATTAATATTATATTAATATTATTTATAATTTAAAAATAAAATATCTTTTAACTTTAATTGAGTTATTCAAACCCTTTTATTTAAACGGAGTAAAAAAATAATTTATGTTTACATTGGGGTTTAATACAAATTATTTGTAATAAAAATTTTGTGGAATTGAAAAATTGTGAACATAAAAAATTTCTTGTAAAATAAAAACATAAGTACAAATAAAAATAATATAATTGGATTATTTACTGTAATATTAATAAGGATAATATTTAAGTTTTGGGCAGAGATGAATAAGTACTTTATGTTGTTCAACTATAAAAATTTTGTTTAACAAAACTAGATAATAAATAATATAAAAAACTTATTTATCATATAAAATAAAATATTTAAATAATCAAAATCAGTAGGATAAGTCCGTGGGAGATGGCCATAATTTTTTTAAAGTACTGTAAAATTTATTAAAAAACGTTTTTTGTATAAACTTTTATAGATAAATAAACATTGAACACTAACTTTAAAATAACGAAACATAAAATACAATATTTTCCTAACAACAATCTTAAAATTTACATTTTCGAAAAAGTGCATTTGGCCATCTCTCCTGGAATGTCAGGGTGAAATGGCCACATGTGTGCGGGAGAGATGGCCAGTACCTATAATTTTTGTCTTTTAGCTTAAATTGAATTTTTAATCGTTCACATTACTTTCCTTTTTTTTCTGGTCGCATTTTGAAGACTTTTCAGGGGGTTCAGAGCAGTTTTCATGTAGCCACAAGTGTCAAATTCTGCATTGAATTCAATCTTCAATCAATATCGTTTGGTTGTAACTTTTGGCACAACCTACAAATAAATCTCCATCTCTGGTGTCAATAAGATCAATTATTTTGTTCTCAGGCATTTTTAATTTGTTTTTCTTTAATATTTCTTAAATATTTAACATAAATATAAAAAATTTTTAATGAAAATCATTAATGGCCATCTTACCCAAAAATTCATTATAAAAGTAAACATTATAAATATAAATATAAAAAATATAAATATATAAATAAATATAAATAAAACTTAAAATTAAAAATTATGTTAACAAATAACAGTATAAAAAAATTTTTTATACTGAAATTTTCCAATTATTTTGGCAGAGAGAAACTGAGAGTACGCACGTAATGCAAAGCATGCTTTCCTTTGAAAGTCTGCCCCCTCGCGGCCAAAAGTCCTAAGCTTAGGTGGTTAGCTATATATATATTGCCTAAATAGGTGAGATCGCACACATATGTGAAATGTAATGGCTAAGCCGAATTATAATCGGAATCGATCGTGATCACTCGTAAAATGCAAGGAACGCGAGGAATACCGAATTCAGATGCATTAATCGCCGAAAGACTTTTATTTACATTGTTCATATGTTCATATTTAGGTATACATTTTTCTAAAGAGAAATACATAAATTACACTGCAAAATAAATTTTCTGTACATTTAGAGTTTTTTTACAGAAATTTGTAAAATAACAGTTTTCTGTAAATTTACTACATAGTCTGAATGTAGTAAAAAATAGTCAAAATTATTACTGATTATTACCTGCTTTTAGAGTAGTGAATTTACAGAAAATTGTAAAATTGAGACTAAAAAGGGATTGTAAATTCTATACTTTTAGACGTTATATTACAATTTCAATAAAAAATGTGAAGCAGAACATTTTTTTATAGTGATATTTTAGAGATTTGAGCGTATTTAAATATTTACAGCAACAAATTCTCTTTAAAAAAAGAGGAATTAAAATTAGCAAATATAATATTGTATTAATAATTTTAATTCCCAACATTTATATCAGTATTTTTACACTAAGCGATAAACTCATAATATTGCATAAATTAGGGAAACATTTGGGAATTTTATCAAAAGTACTGAAAAAATATTAAATTTCTAAAATTGAGAACAAAATTCTTGTTTCTTTCATAATATGCTAAGTTTCGAAGGTGGATTGAAAAAATTATATTTTCAATTTACCTTCGAAACTTAGCAATCATTACAAATTTTAATGGACACAAAACTTTGGCAGGGTGGCCACATTGTCAGTAGTCAGGGAAAAAATTTTTTATTAGTTAAGTCAGGAAGAACAAATTTTTGTCAGTAAATTGAAGGAAATACCAGGATTAAATCCTATAGGTGAAATTTTTTGCGGGTAAATTAAGCGAATTGAGACTAATTTTGAAAAATTACGAATTTTTCAACTTTTGTCCAAACATTAAAACAAAATATAACAATTTTTAGTTTATTTACTTAATTTTTTTCTATAAAAAGAATTTTGTCAAGGAAAATAATTTTAATGTCAGTAAATTGTCAGGAAAATTGATAAACTGAAACTTGTGGCCACCCAGCTTTAGACTTTTTTCATTTCTTTCAATAAATAATTTAACTTTATAACATGTTAAATTAATTAATTTTAAATAATTAAATTATAGAAATTTTTAAGATTTGTGATTGCAATTTTTAAAAATGATTGAGTTTTAGAAAATTGTATGTTTATAATAATTTTTGTAAATCCAAAGTCATGTAAAAAAATAATAATCACTAGTTCAGTTAAAAAAAAGTGAAAATTTTTTGCCTTTGAGTTTCGGATTTTTCATTAAATGTTAATGAAAGAAAAAATTATTAATGTTTCGAATAAGTTTAGAATGTAAAATATTCTTAAAAAATAAAAATTCTATATTCATTAACATTTCATTAAATGTTAATGAAAGAAAAAATTATTAATGTTTCGAATAAGTTTAGAATGTAAAATATTCTTAAAAAATAAAAATTATATATCGGGAAATCAGGAAAAAACAAGAATGAATTAAATACAAATTATTAGTACTGCTTACTATAATTTGAATCAGTGACTGACTTTTTAATAATAAATTTTACGTTAAAATAAAAACTAATTAATAAATTGATACATTTTACCAATAAGTTAGTAAAAATTACTATTTATTGGTAAAATAATTATTTTATTAATTAAATTGCAAGGGTTTCTGAAGTTAGAGCCGAAGTAGAGAATCGAAAAAAATTGTTTTCACAAAACCAAAAAAATGAAACATTTTTTAAAGGTTGTAGATTGGAAAAGTAAAATTTTCCAACTAAAAACCAAAATATCACTCAGTAATTTAAAGTTAAAAAAATTTAATTTGAAAAATTTTGTACACGGAAAAAATTTATTCAGGAAACATTCCTGAATTAGTTCAAGAACGGTGGATATGAGAAAAAGTCGACAATAATACTTTAACTTTAAGTGAAATTGTTGAAAACATTCTAAAATTATTCCTGACCTTAAAAGAAAAGATTTAAATTAGATACAGTACAATAGAAATAGGATATACTAATGGTAAGTTCAAGACAGAGTTTGAAAAAATTAATAACGGTTCTAGATTTTTCGAGAAAATCACATTATTTTGAACAAGATTTCTAGTATTACCAAACAGTAACAATCACTGCTTGTTGTGCCTGAAAAATTCCCGAACTCTAAAAGAAAATTGGAGTGCGCAACGGTTACTTTGCGCAGAACGGCAGAATGTATTCAACAAGTTTAACTTATAGTGATGGCTATAGCTACATTTCAAAAGTGTGGATGTAAAATGTAAATTTATGCCAATACAATTTGTACTCAAGATGTATACAATAAAACCATTTTATTTTAAAACAGATGTCTATTTCAAATGCAAGTGTCAATCAACTTCATAAGTGATTAGTTTTGTAATCTCATCTTAAAATTGTTTTAAAAATCATCAGTTTTAATATTTAATTATATTTGAAATTTAATTTTTTATACTTTCATTTTATAAATATTAGATTTAAAAAAATTTGTGAAAATTAATCTTTAAATTATAGGTTTAAAATGTTTTTAAAACTTTTTATTTTAGAAAAGTTTTCAGAAAAATTAATTATTAATATTTATATTTCAACTAAAATAATTATACTAATTATTATTGTTTTTATTATTTTCTTTTTGTAATTTAATTATTTATGTTTTATTTAATTATTGTAATTTATCTTTCTTTTAATAAATTAATTTAAAATGAATTATACTATTATTTATTATTTTATTAATCAATAATTTTTATGTATATTATTTTAATTATAATAAAATGTAAATTAATTAAAAACCTTTGAAATTTTTTAATTTATTTCAAAAATAAAAATTTCCTATTTTACTTTTTTAAAAATTTCTCTAAAATATATTTACAACAATGTATATTTATAGATTTAACTGATGTACAACTTGTAATTATAATTGATATCGATTATCTATATTTTTAGTACCTATAATTTTCAATTCTAAATATTTCGTGTTAAAACCTTCTTTAAAAACTGACCTTGGTATTTTAACATTTTTCCATCTTTTTAGAAACAAATTATTTTTACAATTTCTCTTGTTATTAACAAAACAAAGCAATCCAAAAGTGGCGAAATATCCTATACGTTAGTATATAAGAAAATTCTAAACCACTCGTTCACAGCGATCTTCGTGTAGCGCGTGCGTGCAATATTTCGATAAACGTTGTACTTGTCAATAAATGACCATACAAAGTCGCAAATGAAAGGAAATTACTTTAAAGCTGTCATGCATTTGTAACAGCTTTCGACAGCTGTCAAATGATTTTGATAATTATATTGTTCTTTGTTAATATTAACAAAAATTTTGGGGCTTCGCAAATCACCTACAAAAACAATATAAGGATGAATTTCTTGATTTAAGGCTTTCAACCACTTCTCAAAAATTTCTATTTCATCCTTCACTTGTTCGGAATTCTGTAAAAAAATGGTTGAAAGGAGGATTTTTATGCAATAAAAACATAATTTTATATTTTTTATAATGTTGCATTCAAGGTATAGAATAAACTACAAAATAACGATAAAATTAAGTTATTCAATTAACTATGCAAGGAAAAAAATTTGTTTTCTCTATTTAAAGTTGACAAATAAAGTAATTAAAATTCAGTAAATTTTTTTTAAACCAGCCTAAATCCATTTATAGAATTAACATGTTATCAAAGTTAAAATGCAGTCGAAATTCAGACTCAAGTTAGTGGTTTCAGCATGAAGTGGGATGATATAAAGATTTATTTTTTACAATAATTGCTTAACATTAATTTTATCATTTAAAAATTATTTTAAAATAATGTTGTGGATAAAATTTGGTATGAAATATGTCAATAATTCCATTCTTTTTGGATTTATATTTTTCAATTTAAAAAAGAATTTTTCCAGTGAATCTAACCTAACATTTGTGAGACGAAAAATCATAATAATAATAGCGTTATATTTAGTTTTTCAGATAATAAATTTTTTTATAAAAATAGAACTAATATTTCGGAAATAAGGTTTTTAGTGTAAAAAACAAATTGTAAGTTATGTTCTGAATCAAACAAAATTAAGAGATTTTAAAGATTTTCTACTCTTAAATGCAATATTATTTTTCTACTATTAAACTGCTAAAAAATTAACCTGAATATGTAGAATGAAGGATTTTGAAATTTCTTCCTTAGTTAAAGTGATATTATTCACCTTCTTTGGTGCTTTAATAAGCAATGGCAGCAAAAGTAAACTAAGTATTTCGTCGTGAGTACCTATAACATATAAATTATTATTTATGTTATTATTAATTGATAATTATATTTTTATTATTGTAGAATATAAAAAATAAAATATTAGCATACCTTCAGCGATTAAGTCTTTGTGAATTTCAAAGAACTTTTTAACCTCTGCAACTCTAGACTTTTTCCCATGAGAAATAATTCGTGAAGCAAACAAGGGCCAGCGTGTAGAAAATAAAGAAGAAAGGGTTGTTTCTTCAATAAGTTTCTTCAATTCAGGGTTGTTGTTATTGGCCAATTCGACAATAATGTTCTTAAAATCCTGCTCCAGCTGGTAAAAAATAATTATAACATTATTAAATGCTAACGCATAAAAACGATAAAAAAATTCAAAATTTTAGGAATATAAAAGTATAAAATGATGAATAAAATGAGTACAGAAAGTAATAAAAAAATAATAAAAATAATAAAATGTTTCAACCAAAACAATTCCAAGTGGAAAACTCAAACACGCGAAACTCTTAAAGTACGTCTCTAACGTTAAAAGTCTCGTCTTTTTTTCATATTGATTGAATTTACTCATGCAATCTTTAAAAGTCATCTCCCATGCTGTTGTTACTTCTGATAAAGTATAGGCCTCTCTATTCGGATCAGTTAAACAGTCCAATTTATCTAAACCTGTAAAGGATTGCTGTTTAATATTTTAAAAGTTATATGTAATTTAAAATATAGCAGTTAAACATTTGATACTGACTCTCATTTATTTTATCGCAGTCAATATTCGAACTTTCAACTGTTAGGATTTTAGCTTCTCGCAAATCTTTTCTTACAACTCTATAGTGGTTGTATAAACCCCCTCTCGCGGATTTAGAATCATTATTAGTATTTTCAGAAGGAGAAATATAAAAAAGGTCAGGATCTTCCGTGGGAAAGAATTCATGAAAATCCTTTCTTAATTTAGTAAATACTGATACACGTATCCTAAAGCAAATAATAATTTTAAGTTAAAATTTCTCTTTAATACTTATAGAAATTTTAAATTTTAACTTACTTGTAATTAATAGGATCTTTCATTATTTCGTTATAAATTATTAAATCTTTTAGTTTAGAATAATTCAAATCTTTCTTTTCTTTATATTTTCCTAAAATGACTCGACCGTCTAAAGAGGAATTTAAAAAAAAATAACTCATTTTCCTTGAATGAGAAACTATCTGCAAAAAAGAACAAAAAAATAAAATAACATAATAAATTTAAATAACAGACTTCGTACTAGATAATTAATTTTAAAAAAGTAGAAAAATTTACAAAACTTACAAAAAATTTTTTCTATATTTTATTTTCCTGACTTTCTCCTAATTTTCATAAAAATTATTTACTTTTTTTTATCCTGCTAATATATTAAATTATTGCAACGAATTTTATTATTCATGAAAGAATTTACATATTTATAAGAATAATTTAATTCATGCGAAGAATTTTATAAAAATTTTGAATAATTGATTTCTTTCGACTAATTTTATGCAATTTCTAATTTAAATAATTCAATTTCTGTGAAAAATTATAATATTTTTATGAATAACTGAATTGTTCCAAAAAATTTTTAAAAAAAAGTTTAAATAAATTATTTTTTTAAAAATGGGTTATTGAATTTTTAAGAGTAATTATATTTTTTAAGCGATTCCTGTAAAATTGTATTTAAAATAATTGAAATCCTGCGATGAATTGTTTTAAAATTTTCAAAAATACTTAAATGACTATGAAAATAATAGATACTGAAAATAATAGAATTTTGAATATTTATTGAAAACTATTGTATCGTTTCAAAAAATTTGATTATAATTTTTGAGAATAGTTTTTTGATTTCTAGTATTAGTAAATTTAAAATAGTGGAAATTCTCAAAGAAAATAAATAGTAACCTTTAGTGGATGAAATATAAATAATTTAAATTTGAAAATTAAAAATAAAACAAAAATATTCACCACAAATATCTACGGAAGTAACGTCATTTATATCGTCACTTCTAAATTTTTTCATTATATGTGTTGCGTCAGTATTTTCATTTTGCGAATCAATTTCCATTTGATTATATACTTCGTTTTCCTTGTCCATCATGACCGGTTTATTTTCAAAACACACAATGTCTAACGTCCTCACACCATAAGAGAAAAATAATAAATAAAATAGTAAATAAACAAAATAATAAAAATAAGAAAGTTTTCAAAAAACAAATAATATATTTTCCACTAGAAAAATTGTGAAGGTTCAAAAACTAAGCGACATGCATTAAATTATTTTAACCCATTATTATGTCAGTCGCATAATTTTTATTTATTTCCTTTGAAATGCATAAAATTAAATTTTAATGCGACTGACAAAGGTTTAACTTATAAAACAATTTTAATTTTTATATACTTACGAAATCACACAACTTAAACAGTTGAACAATTTTATTCACTCACATAAGCAACAATACAATAAACAAAAAAACACGTGACGAAGGGTTATGTTGCAGACTTTACCGACTTTACCGCATGTGATCTGGAATCGAATGTGATGTATACGATTTGCGCCGAGCAGAGAGACACCTACTGTGCCTGGGTCGCAATTAGCAGTTGCGCCGAAACCGAACATCTACTGTCGCGAAAATGCACACCACATGTGCGGTGTGAATGTACAGCCCATGCCACGTAGTTTTCGATGCCTCCGCACAGCAGGTGTGTCGAAATTCTTTCCGTGCAGGAACCTGCGGTTCCTTGGGTTCTGACCTATCCTAACCACTAATGCAGTAGTAGTTTGTCTTTGAAGGGAAGAATATCTCTGTAAACGAATATTTTTGGTGAAAAATCTGCAGGATTTTTAGTGATTAAAATGGAAAAAGAGATAAAAATAAAACGTCGAGAACAAACAAAATTACGCGTTCAGAAACATCGAAGATTGCAAAGAAATATAAGTAAGTGGCAATCATTAACTAATGAAGAGACAAGTGATTTTGTAAAAGAACCTGGTAAGTAGAAAAATAATATATTATGAATATCCTCAAAATCCCAATGGAATATTTCGAAGAAATATTCTAAAGGAAAAACATTTACACGTTCCCGGAATATTCTGTGAATGTCAAAATGATTGTCAAAATTTTGTTATAATTATAAACATGTAATAATATTATTTTTCATTTTTAATTATCATAAGAGGTAACAGTCGATTCTTTTTATCGAGAATTACTATGAATCTTAAATTACTATACGAATTATCTTTAATTATTCTGAATTAACGTGAATTACTATGAATTTCTATATGAATTATTTTGAATTACCGCGAATTGTTCTGAATTTCTTGAGTGTTTAAAACAAATTGTCCTGAATTACTTGAACTGTCCTTAATTATCTGAATTATTGTTATGGGTGTACACTAAATTCTTTAGTTGTTTGACCCTCGATATTTTATTTTTATTACAAATTTTGTACTATCAATATTGCTTCATTATTATGTACACAGAAAAGAACTTAATAGAAGTAACTGAAGACAAGGAGAAGACAGATAATGAGGCAGAGAAAAGAGCAGCTGATATCAAGGAAATTACTCAAGATCAGAATCAAGAAGCGGAACAAATGGATGTAAATGAAGAATCTTCTGATAACGAAGAAGAAGAATCTTATTATAGTTATGATGACGATGACGATTATCAAAATTCTGATTTAGAAGATTTGTTACAAAGTTCAGAAAATGATGAAGCAGAGCAATTGAGAGAATGGGCAATTAAAGGTAATATTTCTTGGGTTCTCATATCTCAATTGCTGCTTATTCTGCGACGTCGATTAATGCCACAACTTCCAAAGACTGCGTCAACATTTTTAAATGTTAAAACAAACTTTAATATTAAATCGATGACAACTTGTTTATATAAAAGTGCCGAATTTGTTTATTTTTGAGTAGCTGAAGGCCTTACTTCTTGTTTCAATCCTTCACTGCATCAAGATGGAATTATTTATATAGATGTTAATATTGATGGAGCCCCTCTTTGGAAATCCAGTTCAAAAGAATTCTGGCCTATACTCTGTAGAATTCATTATCCAAATGAAAATGTTTATGTCCCTTTTCCAGTTGCGATTTATTTAGGTAATGGAAAACCGCAGGATTTGAATTTATTTTTAGATGAATTTATAAACGAATTGAATGATTATAAAAAAACTGGAATCGTGATCGACAGTAAATTGTACGAACTAAAAATCAAAAGTTTCATTTTAGATACTCCTGCAAGAGCCCTTATAAAATGCACAAAAGGACATGCTGGGTATTCATCTTGTGAGAGATGTGAGATAATATGCGAAAGGTGCGAAAAGCGTACAGTCTTTGTAGAAACAGATGCGACGGAAAGAACAGATCAAAGTTTCCGTAATCAAACACAACCCGAACACCATAAAGGCGTATCTCCGTTACTAAAATTGACTGGTTTGAATATGATAACAACATTTGTTTTAGATTTTATGCATTTAGCTTTCCTTGGAGTTATGAAAAAATTACTAACTTTGTGGTTAAATAGCAAAATTTTAAAGTTTAAATTTTCAGCGTTACAGAAAGATTAAGTGAATTTTATGTTACATGAATTGAAAAGTCAAGTACCATGTGAGTTTCAACGTAAGACTGAAACGTTAAATGAAATTTCGCTGTGGAAAGCTACTCAATTCAGTTTTTTCTTGTTGTATGCCGGTGTTGTTATATTAAAAAAAAATTTGATTCCTTCATACTACAATCACTTTTTATTACTTTTTACAAGCTGTAGAATTTTATGTTCCCGAGAATTAGCAATAGTATACAATAACGAAGCTAAATTATATTTGAAAAGTTTTGTTTCACTTATGGTAAAATTGTATGGAAAATCTACGATGTCAATCAATTTACATAATCTTCTTCACGTACCAGACGATGTACTGAACATGAATTGTCATTTAAGTTTAATTAACAGTTATCCGTTTGAAAATTTATTAGGTAAAATGAAAAGAACTTTGCGATCAGGCAGCAAACCTTTAAAACAGCTTTGCAATCGCATGCACGAAATGTTTTTTAGAAGAAAACGAGATACTCCAGCTCCACAGATATTAACAGTCATGAAAGAAAATAGTTCAGAAATAGTCAAAATAAAAAATAATCAAGCAGTGCTTACTTCAAAAAGTCCTGACAATATAGTACTTTCTGAAAATCATAAAGTTTTTGAAATAAAAAAAATGTATAGGGACAGTTAACATAATAATGAAATTTGTATACAAGTTGTAGAGTGGCATAAAGAAAAACCTTTTTTCACGTATTCGACAAATTCAGATATCTTAGGAATTTGGAAATTAAAAAAACAACCAAGCAAAAAAAAGATGTTATTTTAATTAGCAAAATTAAAAAAAAGCTAGTTAAGTTAACTGTAAGAACAGCTCTAAATGAACCTGAAACCGTAGTTGTAATACCATTACTCCACTGATAACAATCAGTGTTTGCCCGTTATTTAAAAAAGTAACACAATACAGTTACTATTACTCTTTGAAAATAGTAACGCATTATTGTTATTCTTACTCTTTCAAAATAGTTACTCCTTACTATTACTACTTGGAAAAAGTAATGCGTTAATTATACACTGAAAAAATTAAATTCTAATTTTAAGAAAATCTTCTTAAATATGCACCAAGAATATTCTTATTTTCGCATTCTTTCGTTTTTCTCACATTCTACAAAATACATATAAGGAAAAAATTATTTTCTCACGATTTTCTTGAATCTTTCAACTTTCCTTTTTTTATGAAAAGTAGAAAAAATGGCAAAGGAAAACTGTAAAACATGTGCTACCATGTGCTAGCCAGAGTAGATTTTACCCTTTTTTATGACATTGCCTGCGCTCGATCCTGGCTGGCGAATCTCATCATTTTAACCAAAACACTTTTCCAAAAACATAAAATTGAAAATATAGAAAAACATTGCTTTTCTCCCCTCTTTTTTGGTATCGGTACTTCAGGCAAAGGATAAGGCCCGTTTTCTCAAATCGGATAGTTAGTGCACTTTTGACTAAGCTTACGTCAAGATCTCGGAAAATTGTTCATTCTAAACGTACGTTATCTTCTATGTGAACGTGTTATCAACCTTCGCGATCTGTGATTTTATGTTACTTATGAAATAACAATAAACTAACAATTTTGTGTACTTTTATGTGTCACTCTTTTTACGTTTCTCTTTTGAAAATAAGTGATAATTATTCGTTATTTTTTATTTTCAAGTTACATGTTATTTCAGTGGGTATCGAACAATAAAAGTTATTCGCAAATAATGTGTTAAATAATTAGTAAAAAGAATTAGTTTTAACGCTATCAAGACAATCGAAAAAATGGCTAACTTTAAAAAAAAAGAGCATATTTTTCTTAAAAATTATTTTTTTTAAATGATTAAAAAAATGTTTCATATTTTTTCTTTCAATTTTATACACAAAAAGGAACAATTCATGTTCTCAAAAATTTTTTCCTAAAGTAACCGTTTTTGAGTTATCAACAATTGAAAAAAATGGCTAATTTTTTAAACAAAAGAGCATATTTTTCTTAAAAATTATCGTAAAAAAATTTTAAAAAGTGGGTTTTAAAGGTGATAAAACTACCTTTCCAATTATATATTTGTCATTAAAATGCGACGATTTTCAATGAAACTGTATCACTTTGAAAAAAACAAAAAAAAACGAAAAATTTTGTTTTGCAATAACATTATTTACTCATTAACAAAATTTTTTTTAATTTCAATTTTATATAGTGTTAAAGGTCAGGAAATTAGTTTTCCAATGATATTTTTTTTAGCTTTGTAACTTCAATAGTTAATAAAATACAAAACTCTTTGTAAAGCCTTAAATCGCTGTAGGGTGGGCAAAAGTTATTGAGCGGCACTGTAAATTTAATTTTCAATTATAAATCTTTATTTGAATTTTTTTTGAAGAGAAGTTAAATATAAGAATATTATTTTTTCAAATATCGCGTATATGTATATACAAGCGAAGTGGTGCTATATCAGATTGCATCGCTTTTCTCACTAAATGACTCACACCACAAGTTCGAGGGGGCCATTCGAACGGGTCTAATTTCTATACAAAAATGCATGATCCCTAACATAATTCTCGAAGAAAAAGTTTTTTTTCTTCTTTTTTTTTTCTTCTTAGTCAATCATGATGTTATTTCGAACCATATTGTTACGTCATCGTAACATATTTTTCAATATTAATAATGATATAAATAATAATAATAATAATAGGAATAACAATAAATAATTGTTATTGACATATTATTAACAATTAACAATTATAAATAATTATTAAATTATGAAAATAGTAATAATAAGAATAATAAAATAATAATTAGATTTAAACAATAATAATGTTTAAAAAACGAATAATTAGTTATAATTACAAAATAGTAATAATTAATGTAACAATAATAACCAAATAAGAATAATAAGCAATTGTAATAATAATAACAAGATAATAATAAAAGTAACAACAATAATAGTTAATAATAACAAGATAATAACAATTTGTAAAAATAAATAATAATAATTAACGATAACAATAATAATTAATTGTAACATTTATAACAAATAATAATAATTAATTTCAACAAGATAGTAATAAAATGTAACAACAAAATAACAATTAATAATAAGTTAATAATAATTTGTATCAACGAAATAACAACAAATAATAGTTAATAATAACAAGATAATAATAAATTGTAATAATTAACAACAAGTTATAATAATGTAGAACAATAATATCAAATTGTAATAACAAGTTAATAACAAATTGTAATAACAAATTAATAACAAAATGTTAATAACAATTAATAACAAAATGTTAATAACAAATTGTAATAACTATAAATAATTAACAACAACATAAAAACTATAATATTATATTGTAAAAACATATGACTAAGACGATGTGAACACGTGCGATCTAAAAGCTGAGTCAACGCAAGTGTTTCTCTAACAATGGTTTCTCAAATGCATGGCAAAAGGTATCGTTGCTTCAAATACATGGCAAAAGGTATCGATGCTCCAAATGCATGGCAAAAGGTATCAATGCTTAAAATACACAGGGAAATTTGGATATAAAAAGAGCCACACTATCAAACAATCTTCAGTCTTAAAAAAGTAGTGAACAGAAGAAGTTACTAAATGGCAGTCTTAAAAATGTAATCGTCAGTAGTAGTCACCTGGACTACCAGTCTTAATTTTTCCATCATAACAAGTGGTTCTCTTCGTGATAGTGCTCGCAACCCCAGTATAGTAGTTGTCCTGATCTTTACGTGAATTTCTAAATTCAGTGAATCTTGATGTCAAATTTAGTGTTTGAAAGATTGTTCGAGTTGTGACAAAAGCTGAAAGAAACATAATACCCATTCAACTGGCTAATTTACGAGTGTCGTAAATTATCTACCTGCACCACTTAGTAACCCATTAACGCACAATTGCCATTGTATCTCATCGGCGCCAGCCAGGACCAAAAACTTGCTGTTCTAAGGTAAACAGAGAAACCACTTAAGACTCGTTTTTAGAAAGCTAGTGCTCATTTCATCTTTCCATAATTTTGATCTTTTTAAATATACTGTGTTCAAATAAATTTATTCTTGTCATTTATCTAACCTCGTCCCAACTTTAATTTTTCCTAAATTAAAGTTAAATCGAGAAACACTAGGGAATATAATAATAAGGTTAGACAACAATATATATTAAAAAAATATATATTTCGAAAAAATTCAATTATTTGCTCAAATTTTAATAAATCCTTCGAAACAATTCAATTATATTTATAAATAGTAAAATTTAACTTTTTTCATAAGTAATTCAAATTTTTTAATTTTTAATAAAATTTTACGATAGAATCGAATTATTTGCAATATAGTTTTAAATAAACGTGTAAATAATGAAATATTCCATTATTATTATTACCAGACAAGATGATTTTAAAAAGTTAAAAAGAATTTGTTGTTTAATTCAATGATTTTTAAAATATTCATTTCAAATTATTAAAGTAATTCAATTAATGGGTAAGACTCCGTCAGAAAATATGCGATTTGCATAGGGTCTTTGGATTAGGCTGTAATTTGGTGAAATTGTAGTATTGGATACTGGAAACTAGTGTGCCAAAATTTTTTTGAAAATTTTAAAATTTGCTGAAGTTACGCCATTTTGAATTTTTTTGTTATAATTTTTTTAAATCTTAATATTTCCGAAAGTTTTTGATGAAATTTAATAAAATTTGGAAGGCTTATACTTGAAATCATGTTTTTTCTGGCTATCACAGAACAAACAAAAAAATTCTTTTCTTGTCCAAAGAAAGTCAAAAAAATTTTTTTGAAACTGTTTTGCCCGAGCGGGACCGACCGATTTTTGAGTTTTCTTGTCAATTAATAAAATATTCCTTATAATTTCACCTTTCAGTTAAAAAAAAGAAATCGATATAGAGACTCAAATAGTTTTCGAGATATTGCAATTTTTGTGGAAGCGCGACCACGTTTGGTGCCAGGGCTGTGTTAGTGCCCGGGACGCCTCGCACAGTAGAATTCTTACACTATACTGTTCAAAATTGTCTAGAGCCTACAAATTTTATTCGATTTTGATGTTCTTGGTCTTAACTGAAAGGAGATAAATTTTCTAAGAGTTTCACCGCAACCCGTTGTTTCAATTTTTAATTGTTTTTATATTTTTTTGTTACTCAAAGTTAACAATTTACAAGAATTTTGAAAAAATTGTGTTCATTTTTCATGATCGAAAGCAATTTAAATTAGTCTAGTATAACCACCCGAAAAATAATAATGCATAATTCAGTTTATTTAAATAATTATCAATGTTATTAACAATTATTTTAAAAAAATTGTATTTTTTAGAGACTTTATGCTTATACAAATAAAGATATAAATAGGTAATAAAAAATTGATTAATTAATTTTAAATTTATATTTTATATAAAAATATTTGTTAATAACAATGATAATTATTAACTTTAAAATTATTTTTTAACAAAATAGACATAAATTACTTAAATAAACATAAATTTGTCTGCAAAAAATTTAATTTTTTTAAAGAAGAACCAGAGTTATCTATTTGTTAATTAACGTAATTATTTAAATAAACTGAATTATGCATTATTTTTGACGGAGTCTTACCCTAATAAAAAAAATAATTGAAAATAATTTTTCAAAAAAATTAAATTAGGGTTCAACAAATTTTTTTATATTTCTTCGCGAGTTCCATTGTTTTCATAAATAATAAAATTCTTTGAACACTGAGAAAACATTATACTCGTTTTAAGTAAAAAAATAATTTTGAATAATTTCGTTTAGTTGAAATTAGTTTGTAAGCTTAATCACATAATATATAGAAAATATTTACTGCCTTGATTCAAAAATAATTTTTACTTGAATAATTATGTTTAATTTAAACATATTTTCTGTTTTAGTTTAAACAAAAAATAGGTTTAAAAATTTTATGTTGAATTTAAACATAAAAGTTAATAATAAAAAATTTTTAATCAATTATAAATTATGTTTAAATTAAATATATTATTTCTATAAATGAACCAAAAAATATGTTTCAATTAAACTAAAATTTGTTTGACTGTATAGGAAAGATATTTCAAGTTTAATTGAAACAAAATATGTGACAGTCAAATACATAAACATCTTAGATGTTTAAATTTAATATCCACAGATACTGGAAAAGACATGTTCACACATAACCTTAAATTTGTAGATTATACCAGTTAGCATCTGAGATATTAAACCATAACATCTAGATGTTATGAAATAACATCTTTTCTTAATATCTAGTATATTAAGATGTTTAACATCAAATTTTCTCAGTGCAATAAGATATCCATGTGATATCTAAATATCTTTCTGTGACATCATTTAGATATCTTTATGATAATTTATGGATATCAATGTGACATCAAAAAGATATCCCTGTGATATCATTAAGATATCCCGGTGATATCTGTAAGATATCTCTGTGATACCCATAAGAATTTATGTAACTTTTTTAGAAACGTACAAAGAAGCTTTAGCGATTCTGAAGGATTTAGACAAGGGCGAGTATATTTGTACTACGGATAACGAGGATGATAGTACAAAGCTTGTAGAGAGAACTGTTACGGCGCATATTGATAGTGAGAAATCTGATGAAGAATTACAAGATCTTTTCAGCGTGCCGAAATTAAATCCGCAACTTATTAAAGACAAATTGAGTATGATTTCCTGTTCTAATTAATTCAAACTTTTTACCTACATATGACATATTCCAAGTATCCCAGATGAAAAAGTTAACGTTAGCTAACGCTACTAACGTTAACTAATGTTACTAACGTTAAGTAAACCTTAGACTAACACTAGTAAAAACATCTTTGAAAAGATGGTGTCAAATTGAGCATTTTTAAAAAATTTTTCACAAAAATTAGCAGATTTTCCTTGTGAAATTATATTTTGATTTATATTCCTGCACAATATTCTGGAATTTTATTCCGAAAAGACTAAAATTAACTTTTTCATCTGGATACCGAAATGATTATCGAAATTAAGTTACATATTTTCATTTCCTAGATGTAAATGAATCCAGTAAAGCATCATCAACCAGCACCAATCAACTACCAGCCACAGCTGACCCATCATCAATTGGTGATTCTTCAGGGACAGCATCAATTAATAGTAGAAAGAGGAACCGTTAGGAGTTTTGGTTACTCTTACAAAAGAAATTTAAAGATTGTGACGGTAAGATTTTTTAATAATCATATAGTTACTTAAACCACTAAGAAAAAAATTATTTTATTTAGATAATCTCCGTACTATGAAAAGGATACCTACCCAGGCGGAAATTTACCACTGGCATCGTACCGCGCCTGTACAGACGTCGGTTAGACTGTACTGACATTCGTCCGCGAGACAACCGGATCGGTGCAGGCTTTATACTGGAACATGACAATGTGTTGTAGTGGCTGCGCGTCCGGCTCGGTACAAATTTGATGCCGCCGAACAATCGGCGTTGTACCGGCATTCGTCCGCTCTAGCAACCGCGGCGGGCCAAATATTCCTTCAAAAGACGACTCGCTTCAGCGGACCGGCGTTCTACTGGCATTCGCCCGTCTAGCCAGACTAAATTATATTTTCTATTGAAAAATAAAATAAAAAAATATTTAATTAACTATGCATGGTGCATGTTAATTAATATTTATTTATAGATCATTTCCAGCATTTTTAACACATTCTACATTTTTTTTACACATTAAAATTCTAAACGCTCGCAAGTGGGATACGAAGCCCAAGCTATTCCTAATCGAAGCACCGAAGTCTAACACGCTAACCACTACGCTATTCGCTCGCATGCGGATCTGAGCATAATAATGTCGATATGTAATACCGCTACGAAGCAAACAATAAATAATAATTTTACAAATACTTTGAAATATTTTAGCATTTTATGAATATTATGTAAATAAATCTAGTGTTTTAAAACAATATTTTAAAATTTTTATTTTTTTAATTATTCATTTTTTTATATTTATAAATAATTATCTGTATACTTTATTTATAAATATTTAAAAAATTTGATTATAACAAAAAAATTTAATTCTTTAATTTATTTGTTAATTAATAAATAAAAATATAATTAAAACCTATTTTTCAAATTCATTAATTATTAAAATTAAATTTTATATTCTATTGTATTGTTAATTCTTTTTTTATTATTTAAACTTTAAACAATTCTCCTACAAAAATTTTTTACAACATAATAGATTAAAAATTTTTATTACTATAATTATTATTTTATTAATTTTTATTGAAACAATAAGACTATAGCTTAATTTTTGCATTGTAAAAAATCTAATTCTGAAAATTCTGAATAAGGTGTTAATTAAAAAAAAATTATTTTAGAAAACATTAAATTGTTTTAGAAAAACAATGACGATAGCCATATTCTTAGCATATTATTATTACTTGAAATCTTAATAATAAGAACATAAATGATATTAGTCCGCAGTCGGTAGAATGTCTGTACCGCTCGGGTTGCCAGGCGGACGAATGCCAGTACAACGCCGGTTGTTCGGCGGCATCAAATTTGTATCGAGCTGGACGTACAGCCATTACAACACATAGTCACGTTCCAGTAGAATACCTGCACCGCTCCGGTTGCCAGGCGGACGAATGCCAGTACAACGCCGGTTGTTCGGCGGCATCAAATCTGTACCGAGCCGGACGCACAGCCATTACAACACAGTATAAATTTTGATCCGGCGGTCGGATCCGTCTTTGTACCGGGCCAGCAGACATTAACACCCGAATCGGTACAGACTGCCTGTACCGGCATTAACTCTCCAAATCAATCGGCGCGGATCCTTGACGGTTGGATGATCCGGCATTCGTCCGACTTTTCCGCCTGGGTATATTATGTTGAATATTCTTCATAGATCTTAGGGATATCTTGGAATGTCACTAGGATATTCCAACCATAAGTGTTGGGAATTATAACTGGATATCTCAGAGATATCCTTTAGATAAACATCGAATATCTTATGTATATCTAATGAATATCTTATGGATATCCAACTGATATCTTATTTTTTCTAGTGTATAATTTTATAGTTGTTATCATTTTAAATTTATTTATTTCTTATAGGTAATGTGGAATCAAAAATTGATATTCTTTTTCAATTATATGTGAATTGGACTGATTATCTTGATTGCGTAAGTGAAGATGTTCATTGCGTAAAGCAGGATGTTGTAGAGCTTAAACGTAGCAACGCCCAAAAAGCACTGGGGACAGTGCTGGGCAATTTGGAACAATTTGATATAAAGCTTCCACTGGAAACAATGGAAGATTTTGACAGACTAGAGGGTCTGTTGAAAGACAAGGAGTTGCAACATTCTTTGGTATGTTAAACAATAAAAATATTAATTTAATTATCTGGTAAATTGAAAGTTTAAATATCGAATTAACCATTTGTATATTATTACAGAAGGCGACCCTCTTATTCGCCACAGATTTAACGGGCGAACTGAGAAAAATGTTACGTCAAATTTTGTCGTACCTTTTGAGCCGTGAGGGAGCAATGCAATTTACCGCAATATTTTTAAATTAATTTTTTTTAAATTTAATGTGTAATTCGTCTTTAAAGTACAATATAATATAATAATAAATTTTTTAAAAGAATCATAATATATGTTTTTATTGTTACAAAATGAAATTTACAATTATTTTTGACAAGATAATTAAAAAATAAATTATTTTTATATGTTTTATTTTTTAATTGAAACATACAATTTTCTATTTGACTCAAATATTTCGCAAATGTGGATGTAAAAATCATAAAAATTGATAAAACTAAAAAAATTTATGTTTTAACTATAAATTGGATTGGTAATATGCATATAAAAATTGATGGCTCATACTTATCAATATATATTGTTGTTCCAACCATAATACCATTTTTTTCGTGATTCTAAATAATTAGGCCAACTTCGGGGTTACATATAAACTCTACATACGTCTCACATCATTTTACTTATATAAAGTGGAAACAAAAATCTTTTATAGATCCTATATTATTAGACCTATGTAGATATTACTTACAAACCCTATGTACATCTTACATTATCAGACGTACGTAGTGGGCCCACAAAAATCCTATATAGATGCTACGTTATGCAGCCTATGTAGATGTTACTTACAAAACCTACATAGTTCCTACAACATTTGGCCTACATAGAGTGGACTTAAAATTCCTATATATAGAAACTATATTATCATGTCCACATAGGAATTATGTATAACCGTAATGTAGGTCATACATCATTTAACCTATGTAAATATAACGTACGAATTCTATGTAGGTTCTACATAGACTGAACGACGTAGTGAGTATGTACATCTTCTACGTAGGACCAACATCTTTTACCATACATAGAACAGATGTAGATGAGCGTTACATTCTTATGTAGGTAATACATCGTTTGGCCTATGTATAATCTACAGTATGAATCCTATGTAGATTCTACAACATCGAGCCTATGTATAATAGATGTCGAACAGCGTTACATTCTTACGTAGGAAGAATGTAGGATTTGAGTCGCAGGCCTATGTCGCCAGGTAGGCTGGCTGACATAGGCCCTATATAGAAACGACTTTAAATTTTATTCGGGTAGGATATTCAGAATATCTAGTATTTTGTAATCTAAAACTGAGAAAAAAGTATTTCTCATCGTCTTCCTGTAAATTTTTCTTTTGAAAATTGTTTATCAAAAAATGTTTAAAAACATTTGTCTGAAATAAGATTCTCAACTTTTTTTAAAAATAAAATCACACATTTAAATATACAACGAAATAAAAGAATTTAATTTATTATATATGGGGCATTCTCCGCGAGATTTTTAGTCAAAATTTTTTTTGGGTTAAAACAATTTTTCTCGAATTCTATATGAAAAATAAGTAAATACGTGTTTTTTTATTTTTTTATTTGATGAAAATTATAAAAGTTATGATTTTTTGAAATTTAGCATCTTGAGAAGCAAAGGACTTTTTAAACGCTTTTTTCTCTCTTATATCAAAAGATAAAAAATAATGTAATATATAAAAATGACTTGTTTTTTCTTGAATATTTCAAATATGTAATAAAAAATAACGTTAATAAAGCGAAAACATTAAATAAATTGAAATTTCGTCTAAAAAGAGACTTTTCTTAAAAGCGAAGTAATTGATTTTCGATTTTTGTCTTTCCTTGCAACCACTGATAAATAAAGAAATTTTTACCACTTTTACCGAAGTGGTGTTCTTTAGTGTTCAAATTATATTTAAAACTATATCAGTCGTTGCAGAGAGTTTTATTCGATTTTTACACTTTTTAAAAGATTAACCTACAAAAACAAAAGAAAACGAATGTTTTGTGGTTAATTTCTCAATTTTCTTCTCTAAAATCTCTGCAACGACTGATATAGTTTTAAATATAATTTGAACGCTAAAGAACACCACTTCGGTAAAAGTGGTAAAAATTTCTTTATTTATCAGTGGTTGCAAGGAAAGACAAAAATCGAAAATCAATTACTTCGCTTTTGAGAAAAGTCTCTTTTTAGACGAAATTTCAATTTATTTAATGTTTTTGCTTTATTAACGTTATTTTTTATTACATATTTGAAATATTCAAGAAAAAACAAGTCATTTTTATATATTACATTATTTTTTATCTTTTGATATAAGAGAGAAAAAAGCGTTTAAAAAGTCCTTTGCTTCTCAAGATGTTAAATTTCAAAAAATTATAACTTTTATAAGTTTCATCAAATAAAAAAATAAAAAAACACGTATTTACTTATTTTTCATATAGAATTCGAGAAAAATTGTTTTAATCCAAAAAAAATTTTGACTGAAAATCTCGCGGAGAATGCCCCATATCTATAATTAAGAAAAACAACAATTTTTTCATAAATTGGGTACAATTATAATCTTAAATTTGGATAAGACATTATCGTTTTGATAATATTTTCAAATATTTCCGCCATTTATAAGAGGCACAAGAAAAGCACATGAAGAACACCAACGTCGCCCGGATCAATGTGCCTAGTGTTGCATGTCGAGCGAGTCTTGATCGACAACTTCTCGTTAAAGTCGAGAAAATCGTTAAAATAACAATTAAAACAATTGAATTTTATAGTTTTATCTCACTTCCTTTATGAAAGGAGACGAAAAAACAAATGACATCTATCTGCTCGACATGCATCACTAAATGTACCTAAACTAACGCCTCGCCGCATCTAGTATATTTATCTAAGCTAAAGGTTAAAAATTGGTTAATCAAATCAAAATCATCAAAGGCATTATTAGGACCCTTTTTACCTGCAGCTTTAAAAATATGACACAAATTTTGACATAAAGTAATTATTTGTCCGTTTATGACCTGTAGGTAAAAGAAAAATGTAAAATAATTTATAGATTTTGACGTAATGTAACAGACGTTTGTAAGCCACATTTTTTCCCGTAGGTCAAAAGTGCTCTTAAAATAGACCTAAATTTTGAAAGCAGGGGTGTTAAGAAAGAGTTGTTTCGTGTAATCTTAACCTGTAGGTCAAAATTGCTCTTATAATTGACCTACATTTTTAGAGTAGAACAGGTCAGATAGAGAATATCGTCAAGTTTTTACACATACGTCAAAACTGCCCTTAAAATTGACTTACATTTTGAGAGAATATCAGATCAGAGGGAGATTTCATGTCAAATTTTAACTTGTAGGAAAAAACTGCCCTTAAAATTAGCCTAAATTTTGAGGACAGAAAATTAAATTTAATAAATTTTTTTAAAAATAAATGTCAGTTTATAATATCTTTTATTGATTGAAACTTAATATTAGAGTTAAGATTAAATTTCTTTTAACCTATAGTTCGAAAATTTTGTCAAATTTGAACCAAAATTATAATATAAGGAAACGACCCCTTGAAGGATCCTAATCAATTTGCTTTTTTTATATGTTGGTTAAAAAATATGTCAAGTTTGACCTAAATTCTGAGGGAACGTCAGGTCAGAGGGAGTGGTCTCGTCAATTTTTGCTGTGTATATGAAAACTGCCCTTAAAATTGACCTAAATTTTGAAGACAGAAAGAATAGTTTGTCAATTTTTTACCTTTAGGTTAAAAATGCCCTTATATTTGAACTAAATTTGAGGGAGATATTTCATTTTATTAAGACCAACAGTTTTTGTTTGAAGTGTTTTTATCAAATTTTGCGTTTTTTAGGAGTGAAATGCAAAAATCTTTTACGCAAGAGTGCTTAATGAAAATGTGTATGCCTTTCTAGTCGGAGAATCATTTGAGACATTTGATGTATATGAATCGTAATAAGTGGGAAATTCCTTTCCTTGGTGCACTGAAAAAAGTAATAGACAGAATGTGCTTTTCGCTTAGTCAATTTTTGCCTAAAAATTGCTTTTTTAAAAGAAACAATTACTTTGCCTGTATTACATTTGTTCTTAGGCAAAAATTGCTGTAGTGAAAAGCACATTCTGTCCAATTTTGTTTAAGTGTATAGCCTTAATAAATTACTAATTACATTTGAAGTAGTGTACATAATTATTTGGTACACTCTTCAATCATAATTTTTCAATGTTAAATGAGATTTTATGACGTTATCAAATTTGAAACTTACGTGCAAATTACTTTTACACTATCTTTAAAGAAATTAAGCTTAAAATTAAAATTTAATTGTTTACCTAACATTTGATTAAAGATTTTGTCGAAATTTACTTCATTCTTCTTTTCCAAATGTTTGTGCGTTGCGCTTCGAACACTGAAACAAACAAATTATTCATAATAATGTTATATTCTTTAATTTTTTAAAAAGCCACAAAATGGAAAATTTTGTTATATAAACTGACAAATGAGTCAGAATAGTTAGATAAGTACATATTATTAAACTTAAATATGGATCAGAATTCGTTATATTCTCATGAAAAATAAATAGTATTTTTTTTAAATCGAAATGTTAAAGAAATATGACATTTACTGTTTTTGGGGTCGCTGATTACGAATATGAAGTTAGATTTTAAAAATTCAAAATGTCGAATCCAATATGGCGGACATAAAAGAGAAATAATTAATGGATTTTAATAAAACTTCATATGTATTTACGGGTTTTTAAAGTCGATGATTACGAATATGAATTCAGACTTATAATATAGTTTTAAAAAGTTTAATGTGGCTGATTCATTATTTGGCCACATCAAGAAATATGTTCTTAAGATGTGCTTTTGATAATAATGCCAAATTCATACAGTGCCGCTCAATAACTTTTGCTCACCCTACAGCGATTGAAGGCATTACAAAAAGTTTTGTATTTTGTCTACTATTGAAGTACAAAGTTCAAAAAAATATTATTTGAAAGCTCATTTCCTGGGCTTTAATACTACATAAAATCGAAATTAAAAAAATAATTTTGTTAATGAGTAAATAATGTTGTTGCAAAACAAAATTTTTCGTTTTCTTTAGAGTAATACAATTTCATTGTAAATCATCGAAATTTAATGCGACATACACTCTTAATTTGAATCAGTCAAAATCTGATTGATTCAATCAGTCACGCACATTTTCACTGACAAATAATTGATTTTCATTAGTACAATAATAATTTTAACTCGTAAATCTGAGAAATATTGTCACTGTTACAATCGGTCATTGAATTTAACCCTTTCTTGCCCCCCAAGAAACTAGTGAATTAATTTTGATGAAACTGACCCCTTGGGGGTTTTTGGGGTCGCTGATTCCGAATCTGAGGTCAGATTTAAAAAAATTCAAAATGGCGGATCCAATATGGCGGACTCATTTTTTTTAATTGCTTCTATTTGTTTGAAACTCACCACTTGGAGGTTTTTGGGGTCGCTGATTCCGAATCTGAAGTCAGATTTCCAAAATTCAAAATGGCGTATCCAATATGGCAAAATTTTTTTTAATTGCTTATATTTGTTTGAAACTCATCACTTGGGGGTTTTTGGGGTCGTTGATTCCGAATCTGAGGTCAGATTTTCAAAATTTAAAATGACAGATCCAATATGGCGGACTTTTTTTAATTGCTTATATTTGTTTTAAACTTATAACTTGGTGGTTTTTGGGGTCGCTGATTCCGAATTTGTGGTCATATTTTCAAAATTTAAAATGGCAGATCCAATATGGCGGACTTTTTTTAATTGCTTATATTTGTTTGAAACTTATAACTTGGGGGTTTTTGGGGTCGTTGATTCCGAATTTGTGGTCATATTTTCAAAATTCAAAATGGCGGATCGAATATGGCGGATTCTGTTTTGAAAACTTAATTGGATTAGTTCAAAACTGATAACTTTGGGGTTTTTGAGGTAGTATATTTAGAATACGATATTTGATTATCTATTCACGGTCTTCCACGCCACCTAAGAGGTTCCGTTAGAGGCGCGTTAGGTTTTTATTAGTGAACCTTCGTCAAGATTTTAGAAAAAATTTTAGAAATAAGTCCGCTATTTTGAGATTTGAAAATGTGACTTGCCTGATTTTGAAAAAAGTCAGCCATATTGGATCCGCCATTTTGAATTTTGGAAATCTGACCTCAGATTCGTAATCAGCGACCCTAAAAAACCCCAAGTAGTGAGTTTGGAGCAAATATAAGCAACTTTGAAAAAAAGTATTTTTTTCAACATTATACCTATTGTTTATAATAATTATTATTGTTCTATGTCATTTATTATTTTTTTTACATGTAATAGTAACCCTAGTGAATAAAACAAGCCAAACTATTTGTTGTTTTGTTGAAATGCATAAGAGTTATAACATATTTTGTAGGTGGTACATATATGTACCGGAGGCACGAAGGGGTTAACTTAAAACCAGTCATTTGATTTAACTGATTTGTCTGTAGATTTTAACTTACTTAGATCAGTCATTTGAATAAATACACCTGGTTATTTTTTTTAAACGTATAGAAATAAAAAGTTTATCTGTAATATAGACAAAATAACATTATTTTTTTATATAAATATTTGTTGATAATTTTTTAATTAAATGCCATATTATTATGAATTTTTAACAAATACATTGTTTATTAAATATCAAAAACTTTTTATTTCTTTAACAAAAAAATATTAGCAACTATTTATTTTTATTTATAAAATACATTGTTTTAAATAGTTATGTTTTGTAAAATATTTGTAGTTTATATTATATACTATACTAAACAAAAAACTGTTTGAAAGAATTCTTTTTTTAATGTTTTAAATATGGACCAGAATTCATTATATTCTCATTTTTTTTATTGAAATATAAGATGGAAATATATGAAAATTTCATACATTTTCTAAGAAATTTACTTAGAAAACACGGTGGTCTTGAATCAACTTTGAATGAAATGTCTTAGCACATCATTTTTTTTTTGCTGATTTGGGTTATTTGCATTCTAAATAATGTGTAAAAAATTTATAGCCCATAACTTGCCGAGCCGTTTTTATATTTATTATATATAACCTTTTCGTTAATTTTTTTTCTGTACAGTAACTGGTATAATTTCCGTAAATTGGCAAAAATATGTGCCTTAACATGTATTGTAATATTTAAACAAAGGAGATCTTTAAAGAAGGAGGAGGGATTGATGTGAGGGTGGAAAGGTTGAGGAAGACAATGGAGGAAGTAAGAAAGGAGTTGGAGGAAAGAGAGAGGGGAAGTGGGAAGGAAAAAAAGGGTT
Organism: Leptopilina myrica (nomen nudum); assembly: GCA_032872475.1. NCBI lineage: Eukaryota > Metazoa > Arthropoda > Insecta > Hymenoptera > Figitidae > Leptopilina > Leptopilina myrica (nomen nudum). The sequence continues at coordinate 18,631,296 of CM065461.1, forward strand.
GGTGGGATGAAGAGTGTGACAGAAGTAGGGCAGGGCTAAGGAATTGGGTAAAAGGCTGGAGAATGGGTAGAATAGAAAGGGGGCAGTATAACAAGGCACATAGAGCGCATGGGAAATTAGTGAGGAAGAAAAGGGAGGAGGGTAATTTAAAGTTTATGCAGGAAGTGGAGGCAGCAATAAACGAGGGTAGGGAATGGGAAGTGGTAAACAGGGAAAGAAAAAGGCGGAAAGGAGTGAGCAGGGAGATTGAGATGGGAGAGTGGACGGAGTATTTTAAGGGTTTAAGTGGGGGGTTGGGTCGAGAATTAGGGGGGAGGGTAGGAGAATAGAAATAGGAAGTGAGGATAGGCAGATTACTAGGGAGAAGATAGATGGGGCCATAGAAAGGATAAAGAGAAATAAAGCGGCGGGAGGGGATGGGATAGAAGGGGAATGTCTAAAGTTTGGGGGGAAAGCGGTGAGAGAAGAGATGCTGGGGATTGTGAATATGGTTTGGAGGGGGGAGGGTTGGCCGGAGGAATGGAAGACGGGGTTAATAGTACCAATAATAAAAAAGGGGGAAGGGGGAAAAGTTGAAGATTATAGGGGAGTCACGCTCATGCCAGTGGGGTACAAAATATATGCGGAGGTATTAAGAAAAAGACTGGAGGAAGAAGTGGAAAGGGGGGGAATGATACCACATAATCAAACTGGTTTTAGGGTGGGGATGGGTACGATGGATAACATTTTTGTTTTAAATTTTTTAGTTAATAGTAATTTAAAGAGGGAAAAAGGGAAATTAATAGCGGTATTTGTGGTCTTTAAAGCGGCGTTCCCATCGGTAAATAGGGGTATATTATGGAAGACGATGAGGAATATGGGAATAAATCAGGGTTTAATCGAGAGGGTAAAGGAATTATATACGGATACAAGAGAAAGGGTAAAAATTGGGAGGGCATTTGGGGAAGAGTTTTGGCTGGGTAGGGGGCTGAGGCAGGGTTGCCCCCTTAGTCCAATATTGTTTAATGTGTTAATGGCTGATTTGGAAGAGAGAATGAGAATGAAAGGAAAAGGGGGGGTGATTCTGGGTAAGGGTAGGGTATATTCGTTGGCATATGCGGATGATGTGGTTTTATTGGCAGAGGATGAATGTGGAATGAAATTATTATTGGGGGAATTTGAGAGGTATGTAAGGGAAAAAGATTTAAGTGTGAATGTGAACAAAACAAAGGTATTAAGATTTGGAAGAAGAGGGGCGATGGAAGAAATGGTATGGAAGTTAAATGAGAGAAGAGTGGAAGAAGTGAATGAGTTTTGTTATCTGGGATATTGGTTCAATTGGGATGGGGGGCAGGAATTGAATGTTGAGAGACATATGGAAAAAGGGGGAAAGATGATGGGGAAGGTTTAGGGGATTGGGGAGAGGAGATTTAAGAATGATTGGAAGAAGCGTATGTGGTTGTTCGATGCGTTGGTGTGGGCCGTGTTAAGTTATGGGGTGGAAGTATGGGGTTGGAGTGAGATCGGAAAGATTGAAAGTTTGCATGAAAGGTTTTTGAGATGGACTATGGGGGTAGAACGCAATTGTCCGGGGTATATGTTAAGGGAAGAGGTGGGAAGAGAGAAGATTGTGCTGAGGCAGAGAAAGAGAGCAATGGGGTTGGAAGCTAAGCTTGAGCAGGGAAGAGGGAGCGATATAGCGAGGGAGTGCTTGAGATTAGTGAAGCAGAGGGAAGGGAAGGGAAGAGGCGGGCTATCGAAATGGGAAAAGGAAAGGAGAGACGCGATGGAGGAGGGGAAAAGGTGGGGTGGGAATGTCAGTGAGGTAATGAGAGGATGGAAGAAAAAAGATGAGCAGGAGAGGTGGAATAGGATAACGGGGTCTAAATATAATAGTTGGTACAGAATGGTAAGGGGGGTGGGGGTGCCTGGGTACTTGGTGAGAATGAGAAAGTTTGATAGATGGAATAGGGTATGCAGATTTAGAATGGGTGAGAGAGTGAGAGCGTGTAAGTATTGGATGGATGAGCAGGAGAAAATGTGTAGAATATGTGGTTATGAGGTGGAGGATTGGGAGCATGTGTTAGCGAGATGTGTAGGGAAAATGGATGTGGGGGGAGTGCAAGGAGGATTAGGGGATAGAATGATGTGGATATTGAATGAGAGTGGGAAGAGCGAAAGATGGATGTATGAATTGGAGAGAATGAGGAATGGGAATATATGTTAGGAGAATTAAAGGGGCGGGAAAAAAGGGATTATTATAGGGTTATTAAATTCGGATTTACGTTTATTTTATATTTTTATATTTTTTGACGAAGCCAAAAAGGGCTTATGGAACTGGAAACGGAAACCCGGTGCTCTTGGCGGATTGCTTATTTTGTTATTGCGATAATTAGAATAAGTTAGATTAAGCGTTGCGATGTAGTTTTAAGGAATTTTGTATTAATTAGGTTAAGCAGGTGATAATGTATTAGGGAGTCTCGAACCCTGCGTGAGGCAGGGAGAGTAAATAAACATTATATTTAAAATTAAAGAAAAGTATTAGGGTCAGTTGGGGTAAATCCGGACAGAGGGCAAATACGGACAAAAGGTGTTGGATCTTAATTTACAAATTAAAAATTCAGTTCGACGTCAATATTTTAAGCTCAGATCCTTTAAAAGAGATTCTGACTACTTCCATGATTTTATCTCGACAATTGTGAACAGGATAATTTGAAAACTTAGGGTAAATCTGGACAGAGCTTCTATTACATTTTAAAAAGTGGTGTAAGTAGTGTAATTCGATTAATCTTTAAAAAAGTCCGGCATATTGGATCCGGCATTTTGAATTTTCAAAATCTGACTTTGTATTCGTATTCAATGATCCCAAAAACTTTTCTTTATCAAGTTTTATTAAAATCCATTAAAATTTGTTAAAGCTATATATGTTTTGATTATTACTTTTTGAATCGTTAATTGATTAACTTTTATGATACTACAACACTTAACTGATTCAATTTTTGTACATCTAGTATGAATTTTTTTCAAGTTGTTCTATCCCTTAATAGAGTAGTAGACTTAAGATAACTTTATTTTAAACCCTTCTTAGAAACTAAGCTGTCAGGATTTACCCCAAATTTAAAGAAATTTTCTGAATCTTGGGGTAAATCCGAACAATAAAATGTAAAAAATTAAATATAAAATTTTATAAAAAATAAAAAATTAATCTAGGGATCTAAAAAAAAAAATAATGCAGTATAAAACGAAAGAATTGTCTTTTATTATAAAAAAACTTACATCATTTGTGAAAAATAGGTATTTTGTCCGGATTTACCCCAACTGACCCTATTTTAATTAATATTATGCTTAAATCCATAATTTGATACAAATATGAAACATTTTAAATAAAAAACTGATGATTTTTTTTCAAAATGAGTTTTCTCAAAAACGGCGACAAGTTATGGGCAATAAATTTTTTACACATTATTTAGAATGCAAATAACCCAAATCAGCAAAAAAAATGGATGTGCAAATATTTATATTCAAAGTTGATTCAAGACCACCGTGAAAAGTCTTTCAAGACGCTTTCAAGCGTCAGTTGTTCTTCAGCTTAGGCAAGAGAAAAACTGAAGCCGCGAATGAAAAAATATTTTAAGTTTTAGTGATAATTACTGATGGTTCTTCTATTTATCCTGATTATTCTAAGTTGTTCAATTTATAGTGATAGTAATATTCTGAAGTGATTGTGAAGTGATTCAACTGAATTTAATTCCAAGTGATTAATGTTAAATATGAATATGCACTAATTATTAAATGTGTATGAATTATTTTTATTAAGCTTAAGGCGAATCCGAATATTTTTGATATATTTAACAATAAAATTTTACTTAAAAACTTGATATCTTCTGACACACCGATATATTGTAATATTAAACATTTTAATTACAAATAATAATAATCTTAATAAAAACACATTAAATAGTGACGTGATAAAATAACAACAGAATAAGTGATATAAGTTGATAATATAATAATTAGTAGTATTTATTTAATACTGTTAAAGCAGCTGGTGGAAAAGCTTACTTTCCGCCCGCTATGCATGCACGGAAAGTCAAGTTTATCGCGCATGTAGGACAAAAAAATATTTACAAGATTTTTAATTGGACTGACCGTTCAGGAGCAATTTATGCATTTGTTTGGAATTTTTCATTATGCTTAACAAACTTTTTGGAATCCCCCCCTCAATTTATATTATTCTAAACAACTGATTTCTTCAGTATTTTTGACTGATTCAATCAGTAACAGTAGTTGACAGATTTGAATCAGTCAAATGCACTGGTCCGCTAGTGAGCGGGTCTGAACTAATTGAATCAGTCAAAATTGACTAATTCAAACCAAATGTGTATGAACTTCGTTCCCAAATCCTACCACATTCGTACAGGTTTCCTATAGAATTCGTATGAAATTACTAGTAAATTTTGTGTTTTGTTTTAATATGGAAATTCGCACAGAAATTCTTTTGACAAATTTTCGGCCAATTTTTCAAACGAATTTCGTACGAAAATCGAGCGAATTACAAACGGATTAATTTAAAACATTAATTAGAAAATTCTAAATGGAAATTCGTATGGATTTGCCTACGAAATATCAGATAAATTTTTTTTCCAAAATGTTCGGCAAAATTTTCAAACGAATTCCGTACAAAATTCGAGTAAATTACGAATGGATTGATTCAAATTTTCTTTAGAAAATTTTGCACTGAATTACGTATGAATTTACTTACGACATATCAACTAAAAATTTCTTTAAGATGATCTGCCAAATTTTCAAACAAATATAATAAAAATATGATAGAAATAATACAAAATATCTGTCATTACTTAAAAACTACTTCTTAAAGAAAATAGATCCCTAATTTCGACTTTCTAAAATCTGTCTTAACCCTCCGTCACACACCTTGGAAAAAATTACGACTTTACACACGTTTAAAGGAAATCCCTCACCACATTGTAAAATAAGCGACATTACAATATAAACAAAGGAATCAACAAAAATTTAATTTTAATTTAGTAAATTATTCTAAATTATAAAATTAATAAAATTAATTTTCGGTCTCAAAAATAATAATTAATTACACGAATGCACATCTTCGAAAGAATTACACTTTTCATGTAAAAATAATGTAACATTAACAAATAAGCAAAAAAATCATAAAATAATTTATTTTAATTATATTTATGATAAAGTTTTGCCATTAACCAACAGTGGAACAAAAAATGTTTTGAAAACTGGATTTTTTTATTCAACATAACCTCACTTTTTCGAGTTTTTTCTAGCTTTGAAGCTTCATTATTAAATATTAATTATGTTTAAACTAAATGTTTTTTTAGAAATGTGTTGAGGAGTAAATTGTCGAAAGGTATAGAAACTGATTTTATTTTGCAATGAGGAAAACAAAAGTTATTTTAAAAATACTGAAACCGTAGAGGGAATCCCTCCCTAGGTGTGTGACGGAGGGTTAAGATTTCCAATAACAATCCCTAAGTCTCCCTGATGTAATACCAAGTTTCATGAAAATTTATTAATTTTTAAAATTATTTGTCCTCCATATTGAATACGTGATTTCTAACAACAAGGTATTTAAAGGCAGCCATTTGACCATGAAATCACCAATTTTCACTGCGATTTTCTTGAAAATTAGTTATTTGTGAATAGTTTGTACAAGTGTTCTATAAAATTTTATGGAAATTTAAGGGGAATTTAATGATGAGGATTTCTTAACGACTCTTAGTAATATTGAATGGAATAATTTTTGACAATTGTGTTCAGTTGATGATAAATTAACTTTTATTTGTGATGTAATTGATATAGCTTATATATATGGGCTTCGTCCCCATGCGCGCTAACCCCCTAACTATTTCTTATATTGCTTCCTCATACTGAGGAAGTATTGTAATACCAAAATTTTTCTGGTTCGATTTTTAACATATATTTATGTTATTTGACCTCAGGAGTTCAAAAATGACATTTTTTCAAAATGTCATTCCGTATGTGTGTGTGTGTGAACATCACATTTTCATAAATATCTCCAAATTATAAAGAGCTTTTGGGCTGAATTTTTTTTTTAAATTGTAGGTCTCATCTGCGGACATAAAATGAGAGTACTTTGAGATAGATTAATAATGTTTAACTATTTATTTTTTTGATTTTTCAAAAAAACGTTTTTTGCCCATAACTTTAAAAAAATGTTAGGACACCTATAAATATTTTCAGGGTGGCCACAAGTTTCAGTTTATCAATTTCCCTGACATTTCCCTGACAATTTACTGACATTAAAATTACTTTCCCTGGCAAAATTCTTTTTAAAGGAAAATATGAATGTTTACGGAAAATGGGTAAAATTTATCAATTTGAATAATTTCTAAAAATTACAATTATAACCCTTCCTGAATTCAATTATTTTTTACAATTTTCAACTAAACTTCATCTCTGAATTAATTAATTTAAATAATTTCCCAAAATTTCATCTAGAATTCAATTATTTAAATACAAAAATTAAATTTTTTATAATAATTGTAATTATATAAATATAATAGTTTTTCAATTTTGAATAAATTCCAAACAATTAAAATTTGGTTAAATCTTTTAAAAATAATTGAACTTCTGAAAAATATGAATAAAAATTATCAAATTTTTGAAGAATTTTAATTATAAACAGGACCATGATTTCTCAAAAATTTTAATAACTCCAAAAAGTAAATTTTATTTACATTGTTCGAAGATAAATGAATCTTAAAAAAAGATTTTAAAACAATTCGAATAATTAGTTTTTAAAAATATTTTAATGTAATTTTTCGAAAATAATTGAATTCCTTAAAAAAATTTTGTATAATTTAAAAAAATAATTAATTTTTTTTAAATTTTAATTAAAAATTTTGAACTTGATTATATTCTCCAAAATGTTAAAAAGATTATACTTTATTGTTATTAACATCTCTATGAGTAAGCAAAGTGTTCATGAAATAAACACAACAAGATTTACGAAAAAAATGAAATGAGTACCAAAATTATAACAAAAATTTATAACTTGGCAGCGGTTTTTATTTTAATTTATATTTTCAAATTATATTCTTTAATACGAATGCACAGCAATAAGTTAGAGTAAATTAACGCGTAGGTCAAAACTGCCCTTAAAATTGACCTAAATTTTAAAGACAGCATGAATTGTTTGTCAACTTTAGACGTTTAGGTCAATACTGCCTTTAAAATTGACCTAAATTTTGAGAATAGCTGAAATTGTTTGCCATTTTTTGACGTGTAGGTCAAAACTGCCCTTAAAATTGACCTAAATTTTAAAGACAGCATGAATTGTTTGTCAACTTTAGACGTTTAGGTCAATACAGCCTTTAAAATTGACCTAAATTTTGAGAATAGCAGAAATTGTTTGTCATTTTTTGACGTGTAGGTAAAAATTCCCTTAAAATTTACCTAAATTTTAAGGGTAGCGGGAATTGTTTGTCAAATTTTGACGTTTAGGTCAAAACTGCCCTCAAAATTGACCTAAATTTTTGGGGTAGCGGGAAAAAGTTAAAAATTTTATTGTTTAAAACCAATATCAAATTTTGAAAAATTAAGTTCTTGCTGATAGTTAGGTGCAAACTACAGCTTTATAAAGAATATTGAAGGTTAACATTTAAATTTCAAAATAAGTGTGTGCTGATAACTGGTTGCTAGTTTCAGCTTCATGTTTATCCCCACTATCTACCTTTAATAAACACGTGTTTTCTCTTATTTTGACAAATGTGTTGTAATGTTTAGTATGCATAACCGCAAAAAATCTTTTACTTTTTGCATTCAAATAATGATAATTTTGTATACACTGAAAAAAAATTGTAATTGAACCAAGTAAATGCATTTACTTGGCAGAGTTTACTTGAATCAATCCCATATTTATTTGAGGAGAGAAACTAATTTTCTTGTGCCAAATAATTATTAGCATTGGATAGAGTTCTTGAATTAATAATTCAGTATTTGGTGGAAGTAAATATGTTATTGATCAAATCAAATATTTTACTTATCCGAAGTACCAAAAAGAATTGAATCAAGAATATTATGTTCTTAAGCGAAATAGTAAAGTATTGTCTGAAGAAATAGTTTTTCTTAAATCAAATCATTTCATTCATTTGATTTGAAACTTTTTTTTACTTAACACAATGCCGGTGTTCTTGATCCAAGAAAATATTTCTCTTCAAATGGATGTGCAACTTAAATAGCAGTTTTTGAAAACTGTCCATTGAGGCTTGGATGGCATAGTGGTAACGGTACAGCTTCTGATGCGCGCAACCCGGGTTCAATTCCTCCGACCTTGGAAAATTTTCTTTCAAGGTATATTTGTTGTATTTGTGTTAAGTATTAATTAAATGTAAATATATATATATGTAAAATAACAATTATTTAATTATTTAAATAAAAAATTAAAATGTTAATTAATTAAATAATAAAAATGTTTGACCTAAGTATTAGAAATGATGGGATGGGGGTAAGGGGGGAGGGAGAATTTAAGTAAATAATTTACTTGAATTGAGAAAATATTTTTTTGATTGAAATCTATAATTTTCTCATATCAAGAAAATTTTTTCTTGATTTGATACACAAATGTTCTTGAATTAATATAATCTGCATTTCTTTCATGTAACTTAATTTCTTGACTGAATTTCATATTTTCTTGGATCAAGAACATATACTCTCCTACCAAGTATACTATGTCAAGAAAATCGTTTTCTTGAATCAATACTATAATACTCTTGGCCGTATTCAATCCCACGATTTGCTTCAACCAAGAAAAATTTTCTTGGTTCAATACTTTTTTTTCAGTGTAGTAAATGTTGAAAAAGGCTTGCTTCTTATTTTTTAGAAAACAGAAAAAGCTAGTTTAAAGAGAAAAATGTGAGTTAAATCAATCTCATTACACTCAAATCTCGCTATAACGACCTTCTCTATAACGAGCGCTCTCTATAACGAGGACTCTGTCTCTCCGTATAGCAAAAAAAATTTCCTGCCGATTGTCCCCACTATTTATAAACAAATGCACATTCAGTTGGTTCAAATTTGGTTAAAATCAATTTTATTTATATAAAATAAAAATAAAAAAGGCACTTCGTATTTTAAATTATATCAATCAGTCGAACATCTTTAAAATTTTAGCTTATATAAATTTTTTGTATATTAAAGTTCAAATTAAACTAGGTTACGTTTGTAATTTTGACATTATGTAAATTGTAAACACTAAAAAAATGAATGAAGAATCGTAAAAGTGCGGATTTCTCATTTCTCCTTTTGCGCTCGTAATAGAGGGAGATTTGACTCCCGAACTTCTCGTTATAGCGAGATTTGAGTGTAGGTTGAAAAGTGATGTTTGATGAAACAATATAGCGGTCGCTATGAAAATTCCCCAAACTTCTTATTATGTTAAAATTCGAGTGTATCTTAGAAAGAAATAATTGTTTTGTCCCAAAAATTATTTTTTTGAATTTTATATCAATAAATATAGGGTAAGTGATACAGTCTTCGGCCACTTAAGGACAGGCCGAAACATTTTATTTTTTTTCCAAAAAATGGTCAACTTTTCAATTTTTTAAATATTTGTTATCAGTTCGTGACACTTTTGCGATAAAAATTTGCTAATTTTCTTTAACGAATGGTCATTATGCAACGAAATAAAACAATCATTTCACAAAAAGTGGAAAACATCTATAGCCGGCCATTGATACAATAGTCGGACACAAAAGATACAGTAGTCGGCCACCATAAATATTAATAAATATTAGCTAATCTACGAAGTTTTTTATTTAATTTGATATTAGAACTTGAAATCTAGAGTCTTTTTGTTGAAAATAAATATTATTTTCAAAGAAACGTTATTGTATTCTTTTATTATTACGTGTTTAAAGTCACGCATTATAGGCTATGTCAATATACACTAAGTCTCGTCGCTTAATAAGCACCTGTCAAATGTACCATAACATGAAATTTTATTTTCTCGAATATTTTAAAACACTTAAAAGTCATTACTATGCAATATTTTTGTTTATCGCAGAACTCTAGGTTATCAGGAAAATTACAATTTTTTTTCACCTTTCGACATCAGTGATTTCTTTTAATTTCACGGAAAATAAGAGAAAGTGGCCGAACTTACTCTCACTTACCCTAATACTGCAAATTTTCATTTAAATTAATGAAGATAATCATAAAAAATATAATATTCCTATGGAATATCCCACAAATTTTCAGATTTGCAATAAAATGAGACGCAGGTATGATTGAAGTTGTGATATTTAAATTTGAAAGACCTTAATGATTATATTTGTCTGAAATAAATAAAATATTCTGAATTGACTTTTCGAATGATTTTAATAAAATTATCTTACTTATTAGTGGACTGTAATGTTTACTTGGAAATTTTTTTAACAAAATGTAAAAACTAACTTTTTTAGGGGTTTAATATTACCTAGGATCAGGTAAGACGATCTTTTTGCTTGCTCTTGCTGCGGGTGCGCATTTGCTTTTTTCCATGGCCATCAAGTAGCTGACATCCGCCAAAACAGCCTCAAGATCCGCCATTTTCTTACAATCTTTATATAATTTTCACGTAAAACTCGACAATTTTAACTTTAAAAAGTTGTTTAAGGAATGAACCACAGTCTATTGAACATCACTCTTTGATACTTGCACTCTCAACTCTCAATGTAACCGACACTTTCCTTTTTGAATGTTCAAAATCACTTTACTTGTGAAACCTGAGCACTCTGTTTACCTTCTGAAATATTTCTTCTTTTTATTAAAATTTTCAAGAGCAACTGTCTGAATTGTTACAAGAACTCGTAAAGACTATCGGACGGATATCATGTTCGATTTTAATCATTTAGTTTTTGTTGGAAAGTAAGTAGTCGAATTCAACCAGTCACTTACACGAGTAAATACCGCGATTCATAGAAATATTAGCATTATATGCAGAAAGTTTCACATTTTTCGAAGATTATTTCTTTTAAGTAAACAATAATGTCTTGGATTATCTTTTATCATGTCGGTTTTTTCAATATTTCCCTTTGTGCACAAAATGATATCTGGCTGGAAAATTACCAAACACTTTTGATTTAAAGAAAATATATATTTGAAAATGGAAAAAATTTTAAGTCCAGTGTTCGATCAACTTCTATATAAACCGTTACAAAATTATTTTCAAGGAGTAGAAACAATAGTTTATAGTTGTCATTGTCTGATGTTTATAAATTGTAGTAGAAAATTTACTAAAACGAATTACTGTAAAAAAACAAACTTCCATGCAAACATTTGGCAACAAATAATCTTGTTGTTATTCCTTTTGTAAATATTTTAAATTCTGAAATTCAATTTAAATACCAAGAATAACACTGACTTTTAATTTCCTACAATGTAGAAAAACAGTACAAGAATTAATACAATAGACGACACAATTGATTTATATCCAGTGAAAAATCCTTAGGTTAAATAACATAGATGAAAACTACAAGATCACTTCAAATTAAGGACTCAATCACAGCTTTTCATCAGGGTACAGTCACACGATCTCATGCAGGGTTGCCAGATTTTTAGCACAACAAACCGTGGATAGAAGGCGCTGATGGTTCGGTCACAGCTCGGCTGCCTGCCTGCCTGCAGGTCGTCATGACAATACATAAGAGTAAGAGAGTCAGACAATTTAAATTATTCGTCTCCTCTCTCTTACTCTCGTGGCGGCTGCTTAATTATTACTAAAACATTTTATTTTGTTATTAAAATAATTAAATTTTTGTCTTTATACATTAAATAACTTTAATATATTATTTTAAATAATTTGCAATTTAACAACATTAATATTTAAGATTTTTAAATGAATAAGGTTAGCTTCGGTTATATTTAAAAAAATGAAGCAACAGAACTACACTGGTCGAAGTGATTTTGAAATAGATCAATTAAATCAGTCCGGCAAATCAGTCTCTGTGTTCTCGGTCTCAATTGTATCGTGAGTCTCGTTTTAATTCTAAACCTCATAATTTTTATACACTCAGATGCATTAATGCTGTCCTTCCGGTTTAAAGAAATTTTGAAAAGTCGTTTCATTTCTATAAAATATTCTTAGTTCGTGACATACGAATGTTCTCATATGTCATGAACTGAAAACATTTTGATAGAAATCATACGACTTTGCAAAATACCGTCAAACCGGAAGGACAGCGTTAATGCATCTGAGTGTACATATCATTAGTGAATAGATTTAACAAAGGGCGCCAATTGAAAGTTCTCATTATGTTAATGATTTGGTATTCGATTTTTATGTGTTTTAAAAAATATGCTGATAGTAAAAAAAGCGCAATTTCATAAAAGAAATATAGCCCAATTTGCTACCTGTAGCGAAAATGAAATTTACGCCGCGAAACTATGACAAAAGATAGCCCAAATCGCGCTTTGTAGCCCAATCCGGCAACCCATTCTCATGCAAAACTTATGCATGCAGGTTGCAAACATATATCTCCATCTCTCTCACACGTATGGCCTAGTTACAAAACACATCGCAAAACGCTGCCGTCGGACTGCATCCTAAAGGCCAACGCAGAATAGAATCTTTAACCGGAACCGCAATCGTAAGCGTAACCGTAAGAATGAGTTAAAGAAGGATAGGTATATTGTTTATCCTTCTTTAACTCATTCTTACGGTTACGCTTACGATTGCGGTTCCGGTTAAAGATTCTATTCTGCGTTGGCCTTAGGGTGGAGTCCCATGGCAGCGTTTTGCGTTGCGTTTTGTAACTAGGCTATGAGTGCAAACAGAGCAAACATATATCTGTATCTCTCTCACACTCATAGCCTAGTTACAAAACGCAACGCAAAACGCTGCCATGAGACTATACCCTTAAAGGTGGCTATACATTCCATGGTACGCGACGTACCATTTGATTTGATTAACAATGTGACGTCACACGTTCACGTTCACCTCAATGTATAGCCACCTTAACAGCGGTTCCACATGGATGCAAAATCGCAGCGACGTTGCGATTGTCGTGCTCCCACCATCCCATCTACCCAATGCTTTTCCCTCATGACGTCACAGGCGGGGAGTGCATTGAGTAGATGGGATAGTGGGAGCGAGACGCATGATTTTCCCCTAATCGCCAAGTGGTCGAATGAATTTTTACTTAAATCAAGTTTATTTTTTCGACTTTTTGCCGATTCGAAGTTTTAAACATTCGACCAGTTGATAATTCGACGTTTTGAGCATTCGAGCATTTGAGAACTTGGTTGATTGATTAATCAACTAACTGGCTAACAGTGCAATAAATGTGCCAAAGCTAAATTGGAAAGTATCAGATAAATGAATGATTGTGATAGTAATTTCGGGTCATTGGATAATACTATGCTAAAAACACAAAGCTTCAAGAATCGATTTAATAACTTGTTAGTATAAATTAAAATATAAAATATTTTCTAATTCAAATTTCAGAATAGAGCAACGTGACAAAGTGGCAAAGTTGTTTTAACCTAACCTGAGCTATCCATACCTAAACTAAACTTGACTACCTCTCCCTGACTATATACATGCATCGAAACTGCTGAAATATTTATACAAACGTGTAGTGAAATTCAGTTTAATCAAAGTGCTCCATCCAACCAATACAGTGAAATATATAATCAGAACATTTAAATATACAATTAATCCAGTATTTTATTTATCAAGAATTGGCCTGATTAATTCGAAGCCATAAACACTAAAGAAGAAGAAGAAGAAGGTTCCATCTTCCTTACAAACTTTAGGAATTCTAACATTTAAAATTAGGTTATGTTAAAATTCAGACAAAGAGAAATTATGATAATTTATAATTACAGCACATGTCGATTCGATCATAAATTATTCTCTCATATTCATTTTCGGTAAAATGTTAATTCCAGAAAATAAAATTTCCTTACATTTAAAATTCGATAAAAATAAATTTCTAACAATACAGATTCTGAGGGTGCAGTCCCATGGCAACGTAAAAACGTCAAAGCGTCGGCGACCAAACGTAAATGCATGGGAGGAACAGAAACAACCTTATATCTCTATCTCTTTCACTCTCATACTTTAACGCCGACGCTGCGACGCATTGACGTTTTTACGCCGACATGGGACAGCACCTTGAGGTTATGGATTCGACGTAATAGTCATTCGTGTAATCCATTTTGGTACAAATGGATACATCTCAGAAGCGCGTTGGTCACGTGATCTCCATATACAATGGGTGTTTTCGACGTCGTCGGTCGTACCCATCAGTTGCCACAAAAAGGTGCTTATTTGAGACTATTTAGGTTGAACTATATAGTCTGAAATAAACAATTTGAGCACCTTAATGTGGCAACTGACCGGTACGACCGACGACGTCGAAAACACCCAATACATACACTGAGAAAATTGGATGTTAAAAATCTTAATATACTAGATATTAAGAAAAGATGGTATTCCATAACATCTAGATGTTATGGTTTAATATCTCAGATGCTAACTGGTATAATCTACAAATTTGAGGTTATGTGTGAACATGTCTTTTCCAATATCTGTGGATATTAAATTTAAAGGCCTAAGCACAACTGCTTCGCGAACGTCGTTCGCGAACGCAAAGCATGGGTTAGAAAAGGACAGCAATATATTTGTGTCCTTTTCTATCTCATGCGTCTCGTTCGCGAACGATCTTCGCGAATCTATTCTGCGTTGGCCTTAAACATCTAAAATGTTTATGTATTTGACTGTCACAGATATTGACCGTTAATATCTAGATATTAAAGCTCAATATCCATTTTTCTCAGTGTACCAACGCGCTTCTACCGACGTTCACAAACCCTATTCTGGACTCTCCTTTAAGTTGCTTCTACAATAATGGTTCGGTCACAGCTCGGCTGCCTGCCTGCCTGCAGGTCGTCATGACAATAGATAAGAGTAAGAGAGTCAGACAATTTAAATTATTCGTCTCCTCTCTCACTCTCGTGGCGGCTGCCTGCGCAGGCAGGCAGGCAGTCGAGGTGTGACCGTGCCATAACTTTTTTCTCATCGACATGAGAGAGAAAACGTTACGCGCGCAACTATTTTGCATGGTTTTAACAGTGCATTTTGTTCGTATCGATGAAAAAAAAGTTGTTGTAGAAGCAACCTAAAGGAGAGTCCAGAATAGAGTCGACGTCGGTATGAACGCGCTGATAGTAACGCGCTCGTCTATATGGAAAGGAGAGTCCAGAATAGGGTTAGAAGCGCGTTGATAGAAACGCGTTGGTCACGTGATCTCCATATACAATACATACCAACATAAGGAGAGTCGAGAATAGAGTTAGAAGCGCGTTGGTCACGTGATTTCCATATACAATACATACCAACGCGCTTCTACCGACGTTCACAAACCCTATTTTGGACTCTCCTGAATACATAGGAGGAGCCGTTAGTATCAGCGCGTTCATCTCTATTCTGGACTCTCCTTAAAGGCCAACGCAGAATAGAATCTTTAATCGGAACCGTAATCGTAAGCGTAACCGCAAGAATGAGTTGAAGAAGGATAAACAATGTACCCATCCTTCTTTATCTCATTCTCACGGTTACGCTTACGATTACGGTTCCGGTTAAAGATTCTATTCTGCGTTGGCCTTAAGGGTGGAGTCCCATGGCAGCGTTTTGCGATGTGTTTTGTAACTAGGCCATGAAGTTGAGTCCACAATAACACCTTGAACGAAAAGTTAACATAACGAAACAATGCTAAGTATATTGTTTCGTTACGATTACGTTCCATTCAAGGTGCTATTGTGGACTCAACCTGAGAATGATAGAGATACAAATGTATGTTTACTTTAAGCCCAACGCAGAATAAAAAAGTAACGTGAACGGAAGCATGCGATAGAAAAAGACAAACCTACTTCTGTCCTTTTCTATCTCATGCCTGCGTTCGCATCCCGTTTTATTCTGCAAATAGATCAAACATATAACTGTATCCCTCTTACACTCATGGCCTAGTTACAAAACGCAAAGCAAAACGCTTTCATGAGACTCTACCCTAATTTCAAACTGCGAACAGATTAGCAGAATATAACGATCGTTATTAATATATATCGTTCACTCCAAATGAAATGTACGTGTTTTAAAGAACATTTTAGAAATTACGTATCTTTCAAGGTTCGTTTAGAAAGCACGTATCTTTCTCTTTCGTGCAAAAACTACGTGTCCCCGTTAATATAGTATTTATTCGAACGCCAGTGCAATAAAGCGTTAATTCAGAAAATTGTGCTATATGGTGTCTATTCTTTTGTTTGTGTAATATAATCTCAATTCACGTTGAGTTCATTAAAGGGTAAATTTAATTTTTTAATTCCAAATGACAGATCTTCAATATTTTTCATTTTTCGATAATGTTTTGTAAAAAAAAAATCACTTAATTGATAAAATTATTTTGCACAATTGATTGAATATAGTGGACTTTAAAAAATTAAATAAACCCTTTATTAAAATCAATGTGAATTAAGACTATGGTGTACAAACAATTGAATAGACACCATGTAGCACAATTTTTAAATTACTAGCGCCGCTTGTCGGTCGTCAGCGTTGCTCTGCTGTTTTACCTGCTGCATGCTATTTCCAATGCTTTTTGTTATCTTAATATGAAAAATTTAAGTAATTGTAGAAATGTGATTAAGAGGCCGTCTTCATTGACTCCGTTTTTACATTTAAATTTTAATGATTTAATTTCTTTTTTAAATATTTATTATTTTTTTGTACTACAAATTTTTTCCTCCATTAACTAAAGCTGTGTTTATAATATGTTTGCGTTTTATATAGCGTTTAGGGTGCGATCCCATGTGAGCAGAATACGTCAACCGAAAGCAGAAAATCTTGAGAGTGAAAAGAACAACAATATCTACCTACCTCTTTTGCACACATGATTTTATTATTTTTTTTATATTATTATTACTAGCGCCACGTTGACCGCTTCGCGGTCGACTTCGTTGCTGCTTTATTCTTGATTCTATTTTATTTTTTTTATTTTTTATTTATTATTTATTTATTTCTTGTTTTTTTCTTATTTGATATCCTTCTTTTTTCAATTAGAAATTTTTTTTCTATTATGAGAAATGGAACAGTAGTAATTATAAATCAATTTATTTATGGGCATTTCCACGTGAAATTTTTCTATGAGATTTTAGAATCAGTTAAACATTTTTTTTTCTCGTTCCTTATAGAAAAATATTAAATACGTATTTTTTATTTTTCCATAATTGCTAAAATTTTTGAGATATGAATTTTCGAAATTTTGGATTTTTAAAAGCAGACTTATTTTCAATAGCTTATAACTTTGAAAGTATTAAGTTTCGAAAAAAGTTGTCAAAGAAAGAAAGTTTTGGTTTTTCTTCAACTTTTAAAAGATTTTTTAAAAATTTTTAGAAAAAAAAATTATTTTTTTATAAACAAATTAATTTATTTTTAATTTGGGCGCGATTAATTTTTATTTTTTTCTTATTTATTTATTCCTGCCAATATACAGAAGATTTATTAAAAAGATCCGAGATGGGCCGACTCATAGTTTTCGTTCTATAAATTTTTTAATTAATTTGTTTATAAAAAAATAATTTTGTTTTTTCTAAAAAATTTGGAAAAATTTTTTTTTTTAAATCTTTTAAAAGTTGAAGAAAAACCAAAACTTTCTTTTTTGGACAACTTTTTTCTAAACTCAAAATTTTAAAAATTATAAGCTTACTAATTCAAAGTTTTCGTTCTAAAAAAAATTTATAGAACGAAAACTATTAGTCGGACCATCTCGGATCTTTTAAAAAAATCTTCTGTATATTGGCAGATATAAATAAATAAGAAAAAATTAAAAATTAATCGCGCCCAAATTAAAAATAAATTAATTTGTTTATAAAAAAATAATTTTTTTTTCTAAAAAATTTTAAAACATTTTTTTTTAAATCTTTTAAAAGTCGAAGAAAAATCAATACTTTCTTTCTTTGCCAACTTTTTTCGAAACTCAATACTTTCAAAGTTATAAGCTATTGAAAATAGGTCTGCTTTTAAAAATCTAAAATTTCGAAAATTTTGGCAATTATGGAAAAATAAAAAAATACGTATTTAATATTTTTCTATAAGGAACGAGAAAAAAATATGTTTAACCGATTCTAAAATCTCATAGAAAAATTTCACGTGGAAATGCCCTTATATTTTTGTTACATTATATTAATCTTTTCTTATTAAAAAATTAATTGTTTATTTAGATTTTTATATGTTGTGAATTCCCCCACAGCACCGAAATTTTCCTAAATATTTATTGAATATTTACTTGCAATATTCGGCATATTTAACTGAAAAGTTTAGTGAAAATTGTGTAAAGATTTATATGTCCCGATTAAATGAGTGTTTTAGCGCGAAACATTCCTGAACATTTCAAAGAAATCTTCGCCTAATTATAATTAGACGAAAATCTTCAGGAAATGTTCACACTAAACACTTATTTAATCGGGACATATAAATCTTTACACAATTTTCACTAAACATTGCAATTATATATTCCGAATATTGCAAGTAAATATTTAATAAATTTTTAGGAAAGTTTCGGTGCTGTGGAGGTTGAAATGCACCTAATTCATTAAAACAAAGGTTTATAATTTTTTCTTAAGATAAACTCAAGACAGCTCCGTCTACTTCGTTTCCATTTAGAGTGTAAGGTGTGCTTTCTATGTTCTTTTTATTCTTCATGCTTATTTCTTATTTCGTTACTTTTCGAGTTCGACTTTTTTCAATTCGACCTTTTTATGCTATGTTGGTGGCCAAAAGACTAAGGCTGCGGTTACACCTCTGCAGGCAGCCTGCCTGCCTGCAGGTTGTCATGGTAACGTACAAGAGTATGAGAGTCAGTGACTTCAAACTTCTCCCTTACTCTCGTTGCTCCTGCCTGCGCAGGCAGGCAGCCTGCAGAGGTGTAACCGCAGCTTAAATTGCCATTAATTGGTGCGGCTACACCTCTGCAGGCTGCCTGCCTGCGCAGGCAAGAGCAACGAGAGTAAAGGCCAACGCAGAATAGATTCGCGAAGATCGTTCGCGAACGAGACGCATGAGATAGAAAAGGACACAAATATATTGCTGTCCTTTTCTAACCCATGCTTTGTGTTCGCGAACGACGTTCGCGAAGCAGTTGTGCTTAGGCCTTAAGGGAGAAGTTTAAAGTCACTGACTCTCTTACTCTTGTACGTTACCATGACAACCTGCAGGCGAGACGCATGATTTTCCCATAGAGATAATATAAATAGAGTGGAGATGGTCTGTATAGAGGCGTCCGCTTGATAGAAAGAGAAAGAAGATTTAGCACCAGTAGGTGTCTCTTTTGCACTGGAGCATGAAGGACAGATACTGGTGTTAAATCTTCTTTCTCTCTCCAACTCATTCTGCTTATGGCAGGACAC
Organism: Leptopilina myrica (nomen nudum); assembly: GCA_032872475.1. Taxonomy (NCBI): domain Eukaryota; kingdom Metazoa; phylum Arthropoda; class Insecta; order Hymenoptera; family Figitidae; genus Leptopilina; species Leptopilina myrica (nomen nudum). The sequence goes on from CM065461.1 coordinate 18,650,730, forward strand.
TTTCCCACACGCTACCGCCTATACCTTGCCTACTCTATTTATATTATCTCTATGGATTTTCCCCTAAAGGCCTAAGCACAACTGGTTCGGTTTCGGGAGACGGTTTCGGTATATGGGCTTCCTAACCTCAAAATGTATGAAAAACTTACATATCCCGAAACCGTCTCCCGAAACCGAACCAGTTGTGCTTAGGCCTTAATCGCCAAGTGGTCGAATGTTCAAATGATCGAATACCAAATCGTCGAATCGTCATTTGGTCGAATGCTTAAAACGTCGAATTGTCAACAGGTCGAATGCTAAAAACATCGAATCGTTAAATGGACGAATGCTCAAAACGTCGAATCGTCAAATGGTCGAATGCTAAAAACGTCGAATTCTCAAATGGTCGAATGCTAAAAACATCGAATCGTCAAATGATCGAATTCTAAAAACATCGAATTGTCAACTGGTCGAATGCTAAAAACATCGAATCGTCAAATGGTCGAATACTCAAAACGTCGAATCGTCATTCCGTCGAATGCTAAAAACGTCGAATCGTCAAATGGTCGAATGCTCAAAACGTCGAATCCGCATATGGTCGAATGCTCAAAACGTCGAATCGTCAAAAAGTCGAAAAATTTGCTTGGTTTAAGTTAATGTTAACTTAAATCAAACAAATTTTTCGACTTTGTGACGATTCGACGTTTTGAGCATTCGACCTTTTGAAGATTCGACGATTTTAGCATTCGACTATTTAACGATTCGACGTTTTTAGCATTCGACGAAATGACGATTCGACTATTCGACCATTTGACGATTCGACGTTTTAAGCATTCGATCAATTGACAATTCGACGTTTTGAGCATTCGACCTTTTGAAGATTCGACGATTTTAGCATTCGACTATTTAACGATTCGACGTTTTTAAGGCCAACGCAGAATAGATTCGCGAAGATCGTTCGCGAACGAGACGCATGAGATAGAAAAGGACACAAATATATTGCTGTCCTTTTCTAACCCATGCTTTACGTTCGCGAAGCAGTTGTGCTTAGGCCTTTAGCATTCGACGAAATGACGATTCGACTATTCGACCATTTGACGATTCGACGTTTTAAGCATTCGATCAATTGACAATTCGACGTTTTGAGCATTCGAACTTTTGAAGATTCGACGATTTTAGCATTCGTCCATTTAACGATTCGATGTTTTTAGCATTCGACCTGTTGACAATTCGACGTTTTAAGCATTCGACCAAATGGGAACATTCAAGTATTACGTAAGCATTTAAGGGGGAGGGGGGGGTCTAGCTATTGCTTATTTCCATTAGAAAAAATGGCGCTAATGCATATAAAAAATCTTACATGGGGGAGGGGGGGTCTAAAAACCTGAAAAATATGCTTACGTAATACTTGAATGGCCCCAATGACGATTCGACGATTTGGTATTCGATCATTTGAACATTCGACCACTTGGCGATTAGGGCAAAATCATGCGTCTCCTGCAGGCAGGCAGGAGCAACGAGAGTAAAAGAGAAGTATGAAGTCACGGACTCTCTTACTCTTGTACGTTACCATGACAACCTGCAGGCAGGCAGGCTGCCTGCAAAGGTGTAAAGGCCAACGCAGAATAGAATCTTTAACCAGAACCGCAATCGTAAGCGTAACCGTAAGAATGAGTTAAAGAAGGATAAACAATATACCTATCCTTCTTTAACTCATTCTTACGGTTACGCTAACGATTGCGGTTCCGGTTAAAGATTCTATTCTGCGTTGGCCTTAACCGCAGTCTTAAGTTGCTTCTACAATAACTTTTTTATCATCGACATGAGCGAGAAAAAAGTTATTGTAAAAGCAAGTTTATACGACCGTCGGTAGAAAAAAAGTTTACCGAAAAAAGTCAAAATCGCCTTCACACCAAGTTGTAAAGGTGTTTCTGCAAAAGCTTTAAAATGCACAGTGCACGCAGTCTGCAGAGGTGTAACCGCAGTTTTATGTGTTCCCGACCTGCAGGCAGGCAGCTGAGTTGTGACCGTGCTGCCATTAGAGACACCTAGTGGCCTTTATTGATTAGTAATACTAAGTGAGACATTTAAATTTTCTTCGTAAGATGAAATGCGTATCAATTCGTATTGTAGTTCAGAACATAATTATAATTTCAGTTTGTGTAAGTCTATTTTAATTAAGATAAAAAAGAGAAATAAACTAGAAGTTTGTTATTATTTCTTATTAGTATATGTATATCAATTTTTTTAAGCAGAAATAGTATTTTATTAGTAGTAAAACATGGTGAGTCTTTTAAAAATTTTAATATTTCGACAATATAATTTATTTTGTTGTTTAGATATCTAAATATGTTTCTTTTCGATTTCTTTAAAAACATGTATTAATTTTTTTTTATTTAGTGAATTGATTTTTGCATTAAAAACACATTTTTATGTTTCAGTCTCATACAATTCTTCTTGTACAACCAGGCAATAGACCTGAAACAAGAACTTATTCAGACTATGAAAGTGTAAACGAATGTATGGAAGGTATGTTTTAACTCACCATTTGAAAATTAACTTTAATCAAATAAAAGTACATAGCTGGATAGAAATTTAAATAAACTTTCAATTATATTATTGAAAAAATTTTCATAATTTGAGATCGGTGACTATTTTGAATAAAATTCATGTTGATTCATTATTTATAATATAATTAACAGTGCTAAATCAAGTTTATCAAATTTTTAAAATTGTAAACAATTAAAAGTTGCATTTGAATAAAAATTATAATTGTATATCAATAAGAAACTATTTAAGTAACATAACCTCAAATTTGACGAATATTTATTATTGACAAAAATTGTAATTTTTATTTAAATGTAACTTAATTGTTTAATTTGTTAGAAATCAAATTTTTTTTAAATAGTTCTCTTTTTTAAAGTAATAAATTCAAAACATAAAAACTTTTAAGCAAACCAATATATCTTATTGAATGTAAAGGGGGCACGGTGGTCTTGAATCAACTTTGAATGAAATGTCTTAGCACATCATTTTTTTTTGCTGATTTGGGTTATTTGCACTCTAAATAATGTGTAAAAAATTTATAGCCCATAACTTGTCGAGCCGTTTTTATATTTATTATATATAACCTTTTCGTTATTTTTTTTCTGTACAGTAACTGGTATAATTTCCGTAAATTGGCAAAAATATGTGCCTTAACATGTATTGTAATATTTAAACAAAACTGACTTATTGTGTCAGAAATATTATTTAAATTGTTATATTATATTATTTAAAATTAAAGAAAAGTATTAGGGTCAGTTGGGGTAAATCTGGACAGAGGGCAAATACGGACAAAAGGTGTTGGATCTTAATTTACAAATTAAAAATTCAGTTCGACGTCAATATTTTAAGCTCAGATCCTTTAAAAGAGATTCTGACTACTTCCATGATTTTATCTCGACAATTGTCAACAGGATAATTTGAAAACTTAGGGTAAATCTGGACAGAGCTTCTATTACATTTTAAAAAGTGGTGTAAGTAGTGTAATTCGATTAATCTTTAAAAAAAGTCCGGCATATTGGATCCGGCATTTTGAATTTTCAAAATCTGACTTTGTATTCGTATTCAATGATCCCAAAAACTTTTCTTCATCAAGGTTTGTTAAAATCCATTAAAATTTGTTAAAGCTATATATGTTTTTGATTATTACTTTTTGAATCGTTAATTGATTAACTTTTATGATACTACAACACTTAACTGATTCAACTTTTGTACATCTAGTATGAATTTTTTTGAAGTTGTTCTATCCCTTAATAGAGTAGTATACTTAAGATAACTTTATTTTAAACCTTTCTTAGAAACTAAGCTGTCAGGATTTACCCCAAATTTAAAGAAATTTTCTAAATCTTGGGGTAAATCCGAACAATAAATCTAGGGAACTCAAGACAGAAATTAATGCAGTATAAAACGAAAGAATTTCCTTTTATTATAAAAAAACTTACGTCATTTGTGAAAAATAGGTATTTTGTCCGGATAAACCCCAACTGACCCTATTTTAATTAATATTATGCTTAAATCCATAATTTGATACAAATATGTAACATTTTAAATAAAAAACTGATGATTTTTTTCAAAATGAGTTTTCTCAAAAACGGCTCGACAAGTTATGGGCTATAAATTTTTTACACATTATTTAGAATGCAAATAACCCAAATCAGCAAAAAAAAGGGATGTGCAAAGACTTTATATTCAAAGTTGATTCAAGACCACCGTGGGGGCAATCTATTACAAACTGTTTTAAGGTGTCACTTCCCCTAAACGCTTTTCTATAGATTTTTTTTAATTTGACCATACATTCTTATAATCATTCTTGAAATATTTGCAAAAATTAAAGAATTTTCACTTCACGGAACCTGAGATATTCGCTATTAAAGTTGTGTTTTTTGCATGTAAAACGTGGGGAGGACTACATTTTTATAAATATAAACATAAATTGTTTATAGATTATTTTCAAAAACTAATGTGTAATACACGAACATATTTAGAACCAAAATGTATAGTTTACTGTCTCGTTTTTTAAAATTATGATTTAAAGCTTCTATTTCATAACGTTATTTGTATTATATAGCACCTACACCACTGCGATTTGGCACATGTACGACTGTATTTGTGGCTGAGCTGAAAGTATAAGACCTTCAAGCTGAGTCTCCAATAAGTGCCAATATGCATTTGCATGTGCCAGTGCCAAACCCATTTAAAATGTATTGCAGATTGGCACTGGCACTGGCACTTGCACATATATTGGCACCTATTGGAGACTCAGCTTCAGGGGGAAAGTATAGTGCGTTCAATAGTATTACAAGGCAACAAACTTTTGTCTCCGATTACAGAGCATGTGATATCTTAATAACAAAAGACGATCTCGATAATATTTTTTTTTTTAAATGAATTTTATTCTATAAAAAAGGAATTATATACCTATAATAAGTTATAGACTACGTAATTTGAAAGTAAACGAAAAGTTTGAAAAGATTTATATTTATGAGTACCAACACCTAACATTTGATAGTTTTTGAATAATAACGTCAATTAAAATACAATTCCATCAAAAGCTTAACAACAAATTATAAATACACTTAATCAAAAATATGTGTGACTCCAAGGAGAAATTTAATTTTTTAGAAATAAATAAACCAATTACAAAGAAACTCAAAAATTTTAATCTACACATCAAAAGAAGTGTTACCACCTAATAGTACAACAGAATATTAACCCATTAACGCTCAACAGGACGCAAAATGTACATTGATTTCACGACTCTCATTTTATATGAAATAATTAGTTAAAAAATTTAGGAAATACCATTTCCGACGTAAAATTTATCGCTCTTTCAGAATATGATGTTAAAATTTGTTTATAATTATCTCAAAAAAAGTTATAACAATTTTATTGCAAAAAAACATAGTTTTTTACAAAAAAAAAATTTTTCAAAAAATATTTTGACATGGAAATCTAAAGAATATGGTCTCAAAAACCCAAAATATCGAGTCCTCGAACCCTCAGCTATAAAAATCAGTAATGAATTTTTTCAAATTCAAGATGGCGGATATGAAAATGGCCATTTTTGCAAAATGCAAAAGACTGAAAAAAAAATTTCGGGAAGTTTTTTTCAAAAATGAGTAAATTTGCTAGAAAATGGTTACTCGGAGGTTTTTGGGGTCGCTGATTACGAATCTGATGTTACTTTTTCAAAATTCAAAATGGCGGCTCCAATATGGCTGAAAATTTTTTAAAAAAGTGATTAGATTTGCTTGAAAATGGTTACTCAGGGGTTTTTGGGGTCGCTGATTATGAATCTGATGTTACTTTTTCAAAATTCAAAATGGCGGCTCTAATATGGCGGACAATTTCAATCGAACCACATGTAGTGTTACTCGGGGTTAGTAATTCATACTATTTATTGAAAAAATATTGAAAAATCAAAAAAAATATATTAAAAAAACAAAAAAAACAAAAAAAATTTTTATAAAAAAATTACAAAAAAATTGTCTCTTTTGCACGTTGACCTCCTTGTGGTAAGAGCTGGGCAACGTCAATAAAATTTTGTTGACGGCTAACGGACGTGCAGCATAAACAGAATCTTATTCTGAACTCAGATTCGTAATCAGCGACCCTAAAAACCCCCGAGTAACAACTTTTAAGCAAATCTAATCACTTTTTAAAAAAATTGTCCGCCATATTAGATCCGCCATTTTGAATTTTGGAAAAGTAACAGCAGATTCGTAATCAGCAACACCAAAAACCACCGAGTAAACATTTTCAAGCAAATCTAATCACTTTTTTAAAAAATTTCCCGAAATTTTTTTTTCAGCCTTTTGCATTTTGCAAAAATGGCCATTTTCATATCCGCCATCTTGAATTTGAAAAAATTCATTACTCATTTTTATAGCTGAGGGTTCGAGGACGCGATATTTTGGGCTTTTGAGACCATATTCATTAGATTTTCATGTCAAAATATTTTTTGAAAAAATTTTTTTTTGTAAAAAACTATGTTTTTTTGCAATAAAATTGTTATAACTTTTTTTTAAGATAATTATAAACAAATTTTAACATCATATTCTGAAAGAGCGATAAATTTTACGTCGGAAATAGTATTTCCTAAATTTTTTAACTAATTATTTCATATAAAATGAGTCGTGAAATCGATGTACATTTTGCGTCCTGTTGGGCGTTAATGGGTTAAGTAGTTATTGTGATGTCAAAATTTTTGAAAAATTTATATTTCTTTTCCATCTTAACAAAAACACTTAATTCTTTTTTCTAAAAAATACAGCACAAAAGAACGAAATAAATGTTTATATTATGCTTACACAAAATTTTTATAAATTTCGAGATTGTGCTCAAAAGTTATTCAATTTTTATTTAATAACGTTTTTGTTTTTTTTAAATTTTGTGTAAACATAATATGAACAATTTTTTGGATTTCTTATGCTGTACTTTTAAGAAATAGAATTAAGTGCTTTGGTTCAGATGAAAAGTAGAAATAACGATTTCGAAATTTTTTAAGAATTTTGACATCTCAAAAAATAACTGAATATTTTGACGTAATATTTAGTGGAAACATTTCTATTTATGTGTAGATAAAACCAAAAAAACCCAAATGCTAAAAAATCACTGTGTTGAGCAATACAGCGTCTGAATGAGCAAATACTAAATTTCGATAATATTGAAAATTTCTGAAAAATAGTTAAAATCATTTAACCAAGATAGGACTAAGCTTAAAATTTGCATAAGGGGAAAGTAGTTTTCGTTTGGAAATTTTTAAAGAACTATTATAAAGGATACAAACATATTTAAAAATTTTTCAAATGAAGGTAAAATTTTTTTGATAATTTTATCAAATAACGTAAAATGTAAACGAGTGGATAAAAAAATTCGACAAAAATCATTAAGCTCTTTTTTAACTAGTACAAAAACAAAAAATATTTAAGCCAAATACAAAATATGAATTTTGAACTCAATTATGTTGATTTGGTATAATATATCTCGTATATTTCTTTATTTTTCATAAATTCTCTTAATTTCGATGAAAAATTCCTGTATGAAACATAAAACTCTTATTTTGAAAACACTCCCTATTTAATTTTGTTGAATCTTATAACTACCACAAAGTGTCCATAATAAAACAAAAGCGACCCTCTGTGGAGTTGGCACGCGTTTTTAATAAAAAATTCGTTATGTACATTCCAAATTGAAAATACCACAATTTCTTTGGGGCTTCAAGAAGAGACTACTGAGTACACTTCCTATGAGTTTCATTGCAATTGGAAGGGTAGAACACATAAATAATTGAAATTGTTTATAAAATTGTTATTAAAAATATGCAATTTTTAAATTTACAATCCTGCAAATATTTTCTTTTAAAAGAGTGAATAATTTTGTGTAATTAGTGTAAGTTTAATTAATTTATTGTAAACGGCTTGTGTGTTAATTTTTTTAAAATTTTGTATTATTTTGTTAATGCAAAAACAATAACAAAAATTTTAATTTTCAAAAAACGGTTAAAAGTGTTTTTTTGTTTTGTTATGAAGTACCGATTTTTATAAAAGTTTTAACATTTTAGAAAATCAATAAAATTTTTTTAATACAGTTGAGCTGGTCTGACCCAAAAGATTCAATAAAATTAAAGAGAGAAAGAGGGTTTTCAGATATTAAGAAATTTACATTTCAAACGAGAATTTCTCAACGAATTTAAGTGTAATTTTGAAAAATAAATAAACAGTTCATTCACTAATCTTTCGAGTTAGTCTATAATTATTTATTATTTATAAACTAATATTTAAATTTACAAAAAAATATTGTTTAATATTTTTTAAACATTGAAGAATAAGTTTCTATAATTGGTCATTTTTATTATTTTAATATTTTATTGTAGAAAAAAAACTAAAAGTAAACAATTTTTCAGAAAAACACCAAAAATTTAATTTTAAAAAATTTGTAGTTCTTGTAATTTTTAATATTTTACATTTGTATTCTTGAATATAATAAATAATAATATAGTAATATTATTATTATTAATAATAATAATAATAATAATAATAATAATAATAATGGGTCAATCCATTTTATTTCGCCTAATGTATTTTTGACCTTTATACAAAATTAACGTTTCTTTTATATTTTTAGCATAAATTCATAAACTTATTGTAAAAATACTTTCTATACAATAAGCATAAGAGACAGTAGCTAATTTTGCACGAAATCTTTATTATAAATACAAAGAGAACGTGCTATAAAAGTATTAGATTCTTCTTATTAGAATCGCTCGAACTCCGACTGATTGTCAGGCGGACTTTATACAACACAATTTTACCTGCGTATACGCACATATAACTCACTCACACACAGATACATACAGTGGAACTTCGATTTTCCGTCTCTCGGTTTATCGTCACCGCGGTTGTCCGTCACTGTCCAAGATCATTTTTTTTATTCAAAAAATTTACTTTGCACTTATGCGACGAATAAATTCCAAAAGACAGCGAAGCAAACAAAAAAAAATCTTCAAGAAACTCCCTGCATTATCATGAAATAATGTAGGGAGGTATAGTATATATCAAGAAACTCGAAGAATCTTGGAGTGCATGTAGCTCAGTGGTCAGAGCAGTCTACCGGCAATAGAAAGGTCGTGGGCTCGTGTCCCACTGTGCTAACCAATTTTTTCTGAGTTCTTTGATAATTTTAAATTATTAATTAATTTCAAAAAATATTTTCTGAAAAAGCAGGTTTCTGTATTCAGGATGGCTGTGCTATCGATACATATGAAACTGAAGAGCTTAATAAGAATTATTTTGAGATTGATTCGGATGATTGAGGAATTCTTTCACTTAAATATTATTAATATTTTTCATTGTTAAGGTATCATTTTTTTCAGAATTTTATCCGCTTATTGAAAATAAAACCTTTGGTACTTCTGAATCATATACTAATATTTCTGAAAACACCATAGGCTTCGTCCATAAATTACGTTACACGTTTTTAGCCCATTTTTGACCTCCCCCCCCCCCCTTTGTCACACTATGTAACATCTGAAGGAACCCCCTCCCTCTAAATTACGTCACAATTCGTAAACCCCCCTTTTAATAAATTTTTCCAAAATGAATCACTGTCAATATATAAATTTACATAAATAAAGTGGATTATTTCCGAATAAGGGGGATCTTATAATATATAATATATATCCTTCCTTTTTTACGAATTATACGCAAAAAACCACAATTTATGGTTTTTTATGGTTTTCACCATGAGGTTTTGGCACCTTAAAACAGATTTTTAAGTAAAATTATAAACTTTTAAATAAAAATGACTATAGACTTTTATTTGTTACCATGGAAATAAGTTATCTACGTTAAATTTATTAGAATATATAAAACTGATTTCTTAAAAAACATTAGGGACATTAAATTGAGCGCTACGCGGAAAATCACCCATACATGGAATAGCCGATTTATAAATTTTGTTTACAAATCAATATCAATTTTTATTTAAAAAGTCTATTTTTCACATTTACACGGAGAGAGAATATATATTAAATTTTGTAAAAATATTTTCAAATTGAGGAAAAAGTGCAACAAAGCGTAATTTTGATATTGAAAATACTAAACTTTAAAAATAGTTTTGTGAAATTTATTAAAGTTATATGAGAATTTAATTAATATTCTTGACATTTGATATAATTATACTAAATTTCACATAAGTTTTTTTAAAGTTTAGTATTTTTTATATTAAAATTTTGCTTTGTCGCACTTTTTCCCCAATTTGAAAATATTTTTACAAAATTTAATATATATTCTCTCTCCGTGTAATTATGATTAATTCTATTAATTTCCAATATGACATATATACTATGTCTATATAGTCTATTTGTCTAAGCAGTAAGCTAAATGGCTGACAGTTAGCTTACTGTCCATCGCCATTTATAAATTTAGAGTTAATTTTTTCTTCTATTAATCTGTCGAACTGAATAAATTTCACTGAACTGCTTTCCATTCTAAAAATTAGAAATTTAGAATTGATTTGAATTAGAATTTAAAAATCTAACGTTTGGTAAAATATTTTTCCTTCGAATTTAGTGATCCTCTAATATATTGATGAAAAGTCGCGAACGATTTTCTAAGAATAATTGTGTTCAAGTCCTATTTAACATAAAAAACATTTACATAATTCTAGCTCACAATTTCCGTGCAATATTTAATTATCATATATGATTTACTCATTCAAATATTCTTTAAGAGTTAAATTTTTTTTTATTTTTAAAGATTTAAAGCTAGTTTAAAAATTAATACTGCATAATAATATATTTGATTATATTAATAATACCCGTGTGGAAATTGTATAATAATGGCCCTTTATAGATTCCACCTAGATTTATAATAATAACTAGGTTCTACCTTGTACATCTTTATAATGCCTATGTTGACACGTCACGCACTTCTGCCTTGGTCCTACTTAAAAAATCTAGTTAGGACTAATTAAGAGAATAGTTTAATTAATCAATTGAAAAATTAATTTATTATAATTTATTATTATTGAAGTTCATTTTTTTATCTTTTCTTACCTGCTCTTTTTTTATCATGTAATCTATAATACCTAATTCCTATATACTAACACCAAAAAAATCCCCATACTTTTGGAGTTAAACGCACGACCCTAACATTCGTAAGCCGATAACCTAACCACTTGACCACGCTTGCCTGGTACAATACGTTCCTTGATGCTTTAGGTCATTTTAGTCACCATAAGTCATATTAATTATTCCATTAAGCAGGAGTTTACTTATTTTTATTTTAATAGTTATATGCTTTTTAAGAAAAGCAGTGATTTGTCCAGTCAGATAAAAAATTAAACTGTCTTGAACTATTAGTAGAGCATAGTCGAATGTCGTGGCATTTACAAAAAATTAGAAAAGAAATTCAAATATTGTTTATTTAAATATTTTATATCATCTTTTTTATTAAGAGGTTTTTTTCTGTAGTCAAATATGAATCATCTCAGAGATCAGTCTCTTCCGCACAGTGGCACAGTGGGGCGAAATAATTTTTTTTTGACAAGTCAATGTAGAGACCACAATTTTCAATAAAATTTAAAATGCTTTTTTTAAAATTAAAAGTGAGTTAATTCCGCATCAAAACAACGAGGGACATTTAAAAAAAAATTATTTTCATTTATTTAACAATAAAAATGGAAAAAAATTTTTTTGTTCTATTTAACATTGTCATTTTGTGAAAATCTTAAAAATTTATTTGGGTGTAGTCATTCTTGATGCAGAAGTTTCCAAAAAAGAAGACAAAAATTCGCTAACTAAATAAAATTTTTTTTATGTCAATTAAATGATCAATAGCCTTATTTATCATATTTTATGCCATTAAAACACTAAACTTTCATTTATGTAATTAACAAATGCGTAGTTTGGACATTTTTGGATAAAAATCTTTCGTCTTTTTTGTAAAATTAATTTTTTGTGAACCAGCTACTTATAATTACACGCTAAGTTGTTTTTTAAAATAATTGTTTATTTTTTAAACAAATTTAAAAAACAAATTCAATGTTTACGCATTTTTTATCTTTTTTGTAAAGTCAAGCATAGTTTAATTTTATAGTTTAGTATACTACAATTTTGCCCTGAAATAAATTCTGGTTTAAAAAAACTGAATATTATTAACCTTATTAATAAAAGGACATTTGATTATTAGAAATTATTTATCACCTTTTGAATTAAATATAAATAGCAAAATATGAGAATCTCACTGATGTGTATAATGTAATGTAATTATTATGATATATGTATAAGTTTCTTTGAAAGATATGTAATAAGTTTATGTAGACTGGTAAACATTTTCAATTTTTTAAATTAACCCTTAAACCGCACACTGGGTTTCAAACAAGCAGAAATTTTTCGCCGTCAACTTCATAAAATTATTAAATACACCAAGACACTCGGCAGACTAATGTCATTGACGAAACATAATGTCAAGTAAAAAATGTACTGTCTAATATCAACACATGTTCCATTTTTACGAATTTAACCGAAATGCGGTTTAAGGGTTAACGTATTTAAAAATATAAGTTAAACAATAGAAATGGTTTAAAAATTACAATATTTGTTTAATACATATAAAACGTTTATAATTCTAGTAAATTTAAAACTTCCTCATCAAGAACTCGACTTTTTTGAGAAGGTTGGATTTAAATGTAAGATATAAAAGGATCTGATGTACACAATAATTTCTTGAAAACATCTTTGTTAGTTGCAGACCTAGAACATTTTCTAGAAGAATGTAATCTATAGTTTTTATAATCTTTATTTCTGGCTTCTTGTGCTTCTTCAGATAATTGTCCAAGAGGCAAAATAGCATTGTATTTTATTATACTTTCGCTATGAATTACAACTTTGTGAACGGAAGGGGGTATGTACAGTAGGATCTTTGAATAGTGCAGTCGTCGGGAATATTATGCACTGTTGGAAGAGTGCATTAACCAAAATATTTCAGGTCCGTGTATTGTATTTGATGTCACAGATTCCCTTTGCCTCCCGGAACCCCTCGTCTTCTTAACTCACTAATGACTGCACTATTCAGAACTGCACTATTGGAAGATCCTACTGTTGTACCAATTATAATTATTTACAAAAATTTGAGCTGTATCGCGTGTGTATTCACCAAATTTTCTTGCATCAATTCTTCTCCCACAAGACATAGTTTGAAGTATAATATAATACCGTTTAATTCAGTCTTCATTCACACTAGTCATTTCGGAGGCACATGTAAAGTTAGAAAAGAATCTTCTTGCAGTATTTCCATCATTCAAACTCAACGAGTTTGAATATCTTTTTTCTTAACTTCCTTTTCTTTTTTAGTTTCTGTAGTAGTCGCTGACCATTATTGGAATGAGGAGTTATACGATATATGAAGAATCAACTCCATAAATCGGATCCATGCATGTAAAGTAGAGAGTCCAAATCTGAATGTTTCCTCTCTTTCTGGCATATTAATTACACGTTCAAGATTATTCATATCAGATGGCTTTGCTAAACACACATTGCAGGTGGCACAAGATGGTGTATTTGTTAAAACTTTAAATACTTTCCCATCTATCATTGTAAAGTATAAATTGTGCTTTACTAAAAGAATATTTTCATTTATAATTATCGATGAAGGTGTCAGAGCAGCAATTTGAAATTCAATGTCACTTACAATGCTTTTTGTTTTCTCAGAAGTTTCTTTTGCAAACTCTATCAAAATGGGGCAACAAAAACGTGTTGATGAAGGTGATGGATTTTGCCAAATAATATTGCTATTCCCCTTATTAACCAGTTTAAGAGACACAAGCGAAGAGATCAATAAATTAGAATCAGATATGAGTTCACTTTCGCCTGATAGTATTTGCTTATACTCGCTTTGTCCAGAAGAACCATCAAAACCCCATTTGCTATACAAAACCAAATTCTGTCCACTTTTAAAATTAATGGAATTAATTTTTAATATCCTACTAACAGTGTGATTTAAAAGAGATTGCAACTGTACCTTTGCACTTATGTCAGTTTCTTCTATGTTCTCAGGGTAACATTCGTTTTTAGCTTTTACCATTTGCTTGGATTCAAATCTTAGAAGACTAAGATGTGACAAAGGCCCTGACATTTTTATGGTGAGCTTATAATGTTTCATGTTGTGAAATTTTGGTTTTAATGTGTCATTGAAAAGTTTAACATACAAATCATGGTGTCGAATTATAAGCGTATCAAGAAAATCAAACGTCTCAGCTCTCAAAGATTTAGGAAAACATATATCCATAATCTGTGCCAAATTTCCTGTTTCATGTTAATTTCACCCTTAATTATATCACTACAAATTATTGGAAAAACGAAATAGGAAGACGAGATTCCAAATTGAATTTTCTTTTACACATGTGTTATTTGGGTCTTGAAAACCATCCTCTTCATATTGTTGAAGAGTTCGTGAAAGTTCATCTCGAAGGGGACAGTTTTTTTTATTGTCAGATTTCGTCATTTTACATATTCTGCAATAGATAATCGCATTCGGACCTTCCTGGAAGCCACCAGAACTATTAGGACCTTTATTATCACCTAATAGCAAACCTAAAGCAAAATATACTTTTCTTACTGTTCTTTCTATATTTAATTCAACTCCATTTTCAAAAAGGAAATTTAATTCCTCTATTACAATTCCAAAAACTGCGTCCGTCATTTCCTACCTCGAGCGATTTTCTGTCGTTTGCGTTAAATAATCCTGCTCTAAAAATGTTCTTAACTTTTCCACGAAATTCGGGTGGAAGGCATGGTATTGAATAGTAGATGACTCCAATCTTGTTTACCCCTGCATGCGAACCTAGAGAATTGTTGTTCTCAAAGTCATCATAGTAAACAAATATGGGTAGAACAAATTTGTCGCCGAATTCTTTTTTCTTATTCTGCCATAGTTCACTTTGAACAAAGTTGAATAGTATGCCAATTTTTTTTTTTCTTCTTCAAGGTACTTTAAGTAATCCGTAATTTTAGTCAATAGGGTAACTGCTCCAGTCGTTGGCAGTGTAGCAAAAAGTTGGCACCCCTGTTTTTTTCTTTAAATAACAAAAAATACTAAATTACACTTGATTTTAGTAAAAAATGTTCCAAATTTTAATAATCATATGCAAAATATACTAGTTTTTAGTTATTTCTTGTTATTAGAAGGGTGCCAACCACTGGAACGCAGTGTCAATGACAGGAGCAGTTACCCTATGCCTGGCATTGACATAAAGTTCCTAAAAACATCTCTTATTGGGATGAATTCAGCAGTAACACTGGTCTTCTCTTTAATGACTGCCTTGATATAAAATATTTTCAAAACGATCACCAATCACTTAATTTCTAGCCTTAACATATTTTTATGTTCTTTCAATAGCTCGCATTCTTCGATATTCAGTTGGTAAAGTGCTTTGAAATGGTTTCATTACTGCATCCGTGAGTTTTTTAAAATGTAATTCATAGTTGTCTTGATTTTCTGTCGGTTTAAAATATGGTTTGATTCTAGAAAAAACATCTAATAATTTGTTTATATCTTCAACTTGTTTTTGAACGTGACTACGATTTAATTTTGGATCAGCATACAACTTACAAACGTAATTTAAAACAATTTTTTCTATTGTTTTTTCAATAACTGAAGTCTGCTGGTAAGGAAGTCTCTAATTTGATTGGAATTTCATTTTCTTCTTGTTTTCGAAAGATATTTTCTACGTTAGAGGAGCCTCCAACTTGTACATTTACTGTAGGTTCAATATTTTCTTGTGATAAGTCGTCAGATCGAATTTCAGATTTGTGATCTTTTATCAAGTGCTTTCGAAAATCTCCCCAACCTTTATAAATTCTGTAACAATTATCCTATTTGCATTTAAACAAATCATTATAGCTTTTATGAAAGATCTTCAAATGTAATTTTAAACTATCAAAGAGAGTTTTGTTTCTCCACAAATAGTGCATCGTGGCATTTTCAACAAACGAAGAATAAATATAAATAGGATTAAAATTGAAACGTGTTTGAAATTAATAATAAACAATCTAATCGAATTTCTTGAGTAACTTTTCGACTGCGCTATACGTTGGATCCGACACGGTATTTATTCCATACACAACTTTTTGTAACAGAAGCCAAATAGATATACTCTGCTCTTGGTAAACTGCATAGAGTGCGTGAATAGATTTAAAAGTCAGGTGTATCGCATGTTTTGGAGAAGATACTCTGAATTCAATGCCATAAACACATGTGTAAGAATCTGTGATATGTTTCAAATCCGGTCCTACGATGATTGTATTCTGAAAAAATTAATTATCAATTTATACAAAAATTAATATTCATAAAAATCTTTAATAAAAATGTCTTGAAAAGATTTTTTTCGATATTTACTTTTACATGTAGAATGAAACCTTCCTTTATTTCTTTGCTATTCGCAACCCACGATTTACAGACTCGCTTAGACTTCTGCCCAGACGTAACTATGTTACAAAATTGTACGAGTATATCCCCATCACTAGAATCTAAAGAAGCAAAATTGGAATTCGTTATATAAATAAATTTTGAAATTTAATTTTATATTTTTCATTTATATATTATTTTAGTTTCAGTCTTATATTATATAATGGGTCATTCCAGCGAAAATCGTCTAGAGCTGGTTGCTCGATGATTTTAAAAAATTCTGTAATTAATATATAATATTCTGCAATACAATTACATTATCCTTTGGCGGTTTTTAGCACCAAATATATATTACATTCTTTTAAATATTTTTTTTTAATTTTTAACTGGTTATGAAGTCTAACATAATCCACTTTTCGAAAACTCGGTATAAATAACTAAAAACAGATTAAAAATACTGCTTTTTATTTTAAATATATATACTTTTGTTAAATACAGCTAAATAAACGAAAATTATTTTAAAATAACTCACAAGAACATTAAAAAGAGTATTTTTTTGTACTTGCACAGTATAATAAACATCATTTTCTTTTTCTTATATCTTCTGTGGAGAAAAAGGAATCTTCACGAAACCTTTTAAACTGGATTTGTTTTAAAATTATAAATTTCTTTTAATTGAAATTTCCTTGGGCACTCTACTCATTAACTATTTAATAAATATGAAAAATTATATAAATTTAACCTGATTTTCATTGAATTTTAGTTAAACGATTTTCGCTGGAATTACCCTAATATCTTTTTAATTGTATATTATTTATTTAAATTTTATTTTTTTTAAACTAATTAAAATTGTTCTTTTTAAAATCATATTAGATCAGAAAAATATATTAACTTACTAATTTCATTCGTTTCTCTTGACAATTAAAGAACTTTTCTTTCAAAATCGGTTCACTTTTCAAATAATTTGTTACCACATGCAGGATACTTTTCCGAAAAATCTTCTTCTAAATGTAAATAATTACAACTTGTAAAAAATTTTCTTAATAATATTATGAAATAGATATTTACCAACAGTCTCAAGACCAGCAGTATCTGTGTAATTACTCTTCCGTTTACTCTTACAGATGAATAAGGAACATAAACAGTAAATAATAATAAAAACTTGTATATTTAAAATCAGAATATTAATTTTTTCGATGATAACTTTTTAGCAAATCTCTTTCCAATTTAAAAACAATTATTAGGTTATATTTTTTCCATTAAAAAATCACGAAATAAAAGTAATATATAGTTAAGATTCAGAATCAGATTAAGTATATTTGGAAAATATTGACTATTTAAATAGAAATGTTAAGTTAATAATTTTTTTAATTAAATTTTTTCTAACATTTATAAAAAATTAAATTTAAATAATTAATGTTTTAATACTGACATCTTCTGGCACATCGATGTCAATTAGTTCTGGATTTAAGTGTCCAACAGAAACAGGAATATTATTTTAATATTTAATTTATTCAACATTGAATTATATTAATACTTCTTATGTACAGAATATATGTTAATCTATTTCAAATATTTAACCCAAAACTACAAGTACATTTTGAAATTATTATAAACTTACCTTCAAAGACATTGATATATTTTTCAAGTCCATAACTTTTTATTAGGTTTTTAACCTCCATATCACACATTTGAAAAAACATATGTGAAACCCACATTTAAGATTGTTGACAAAAATCAGTTGTGTTTGTATTAGTAAGTAGACAGTCATCTACTAAATAGTACAACTCACTATAACTCTTCTCTCCGTGAAAGGTAATATTTTTGCATCTCTTATCATCCTATAGGTTGTAGTTGATTTCATATGAAACAGAAAGCTTAAGAGAATCCGATCTTCGGAGTAATAAATATTGTAAAAATAGTTTTTAGAATTTAAATTGATCTATGAAAATAATAGAAGCATTTCAAAAATGAATGACACGTCACAGCAATATGATACGTCATCAACACGTACATAAGCTTTGTGTGTATAGAGGTGCGACAGTAGCGCGACTGTAGACGGGTTCCGAAACTCAACGTTTCTATACAATACATTGTGGCTTGGCGGCCCTGGTTATAATGGTAAAAGAAATAATAATGGCAGATCTCGATTATCTACCATGAGGGTCATGATAAAACTGGGAATAAAAGGAAATACGAAACGATGTGTCGAAATTACAGAAATCCCTTCTCCTCATCACACAAAGTACAGTCCAAGGAAGCGCGTATATTTTAAGTCATACAATAACAGTTTTTGACACGATTAAAATTTCATTATACAGCAGAAAACGCAATGCAAAGCAGAATTTTGTGAGAGTAGAAAGGATAGTGATATCTGACTATCTCTCTTGCACTCACGAAACTCTGCTTTGCATTGTGTTTTCTGCTCAACAGAGGTGGCGTTCCTCTGCGAGAAAAATGAAATACAAATTTTCATATTTCGCGTCGTCTGCTTTTGTTGTGACGCGACCAAAAACAAATGATAAGTTTAAAGTTTATTTGAATTTATTTAGTTATTTCTCGAAAAATGTTATTATTTATAATTTTTATCAAAATTCGTCGAAAATAATTAAATTATTTAAAAAATTGTTCATAACATTCACATAAAATAACATTCTTGATCAGAGTCAGTAAATTATTATAAAAATATTAAGATTATTAAAAAATTTTGAAACTTACTTTTCCGTTATTTTTCATACACGTTAAATCCACAATGTTTACAATTATGATTTTTAACCAAGTACGAAAAAAATATACACAACATACTAAAATAATAAAACTTATAAATTCACAAACACAAATAAAATAACTATAGAACTAAATAAAATTAAATAATGATAAAATAACAAAAATAAGTCGAACAAAAAAATTTCAGAATATAAAGAAAACGAAACTTAGAACCGCAATACAGTGTGAGAACACAAACAAACATTCGAACCGCGTAATATTTGAAAATTCTCGTTTCCTGCGTTTCCCGCAAGGAACGCCACTTCTGCTACGCTCTAAACTTTGGATCGTCGTGCTCCTTATGGTTCGGTCACAGCTCGGCTGCCTGCCTGCCTGCCTGCAGGTCGTCATGACAATACCTCATTTTCCGCTTTCGAAAAATCATTTTTCTGGCGGAATATTTAAAATTGATTAAAACTTAAAAATAACATATTAATAATTATTACAATAAGAAATGAAAAAAAATTGAACGTTTATTATAAGGAATTAATTGTAAATCAATTTCTCTTAATTTGTGGCATATTTTAATATTGTCAATTTTTATTATTATTTTAAATATGCCACAAATTAAGAGAAATTGATTTACAATTAATTCCTTATAATAAACGTTCAATTTTTTTTTCATTTCTTATTGTAATAATTATTAATACATGATATATGTTCATCTCTTTTTATCGCATGGTTTCTGCTTTACGCCGTCATGGGACGGTACCAAGAAGACTAGAGACTAACTCTGCTGTTTTCTCAAAATTAGTGGGACTATGAAGACGTGGTTAGATTGCGCCAAATATCTTGTTTCGGTTCTGCACATCTCGCACACTCTTACATTATATATTTAAATACGTGACACGCATGTGTGAGGGGAAGTGCAGAATCAAAAAACGATGTTTGGCGCAATCTAACCACGCCTTCGTAATCCCCCGATATTTGTCCTACTCCCACTACTGCAGTTAGCCCTCCTGTCTCTAGTCTTCTTGGACGGACCTTTATTATTCCCAGGCGGGAAAGTCGGACGAATGTCGGAGTTTACAACCGGCTGGGATCCGTGTCCGTACAGACCGATTCTAATTCTGTACCGATTCGGATTTGAAAACGCAACCGGCGCAGTACAGATTATGCTCTAACTGTCGGAACCGTCTTACCAGTATTGTCAGTACTGGCTCGGTACTGGACTTCTTCCGCCCGCGGATCTTATTCTTCTGCGGCGTCGGAAGAATGACGGACATGTTAAGTCAGTACAGGCTCGGTGCTATGCCGGATCTCGTCATTTATTGTCATATTATGAATTTATTTTTAATAAATGTGTCATAACTAAATAACTATTACAATAATTAATTGAATTATTTTAGAAAATAATGATTCATGTTAATTAATATCTTTTTAATTAAAATTATTCATATTATTATGTTCAATATTATTATATTGAGAAACAATTATTTATTTATTTTTCTTACGAAAATACGAGAACAAGAGTAAAAATGAACACCATTTTCATACAAGTCGAACAACAGAATGACTTTTACTTCCAGTCGTTTTCTAATAGAAATCGACACTTTTAAGCATTAAAAATAAAAAATATCGTAACTAACAGGAATAAAGGCAGCCCAATTTGCTTACGTTGATTTTTGTGACAAAACCAAGACAGACCATATATATCGTCTCGATTTTTCAAGACGAGACGAGATCAACTGTGTTAAGACTAAAAAAAAACCAAGAGTCTCGAGTGAAAACTGACTGCTAGTGAAATTACGATTTAAAAATTATATGCAAACTTTTTTTTATTAAAAGTTTATTTGCTAGACAAATCAAAATTAAGTCTCGTCGTTTCAAGACGAGACGAGATTGAAGGAAATCCTATTTTGTCTCGTCTTGCGGCAACACTAGCAGATTCGAACATTCAGTACATTTGTAAATCTAACAATTCGATAGCTTCATTATCAATACTGATCATATTTTTTGTCCAGTTGTATCGATAGGAAGCTAACAATGGATCAGAAGATAACAGAACCCGGTTTAATCTTGTCGACCTATTGGAAAATTGCCCAAAAAATTGTTACCTACCTACCGATACAACAAGACAAAAAATGAGGTCAGTCTTGTTCAAGAAGCTGTCGAATTGTTAGATTTATAAATGTGCTGAATTTTTGCATCTACAAATATTGGATTTGAATATTTCGACCACCAGTTTGATTCCAGAATTCCAAATTTCGAGAAACTGATAAAGTATGCAATCAGCGACCCTAAAAACCTCAGAGTAACGAGTTTCATTAAGTTTCCTGAAAGCCATCGTCTAATTTGTTTATAACAATTTATTGACAAATGGGTCTACAGCACTATATTTATGGTGCTGACCTAAAAGACAAAATACCTAAAAGATAAAATACTTAGCGTTAAAAAATACCTATATCTTCGAGATAATAATAAATATGTAAAAAAAGTGAATTTTTTAATCATTGTTTATATAAATATAAATAATTATGTAAATTGGAAATAAAAAATATCCTTGAGCGATTTCTTAAAAATTTAATCAAGATTATTTAGAAAAAAGAAAATACAAAATCATTTAAGATTTGTAGGTTGTAAGCTGTTTTATACACTATTTTTCAATTTCAAACCACTGTGCATCCTCGACCTTCACTCGTGTCACAAAAATCGCTGTAAAGAAATGGCTGCCTTTATATTCTTGTTGTTTAACATACTATTTTTGAATTCAACTAAAATTTTTTTATTTTGTTACTGTACAATAAATATCTTATTCTTTATATGTATTAAGACAAATTGATTGATATATTTAAAGAAAATATTTTATTATTATTATTATTATTAATTACTAGAATTAATCAAAATTAAAGCTAATCATAATTAACTCTGGAAAATTCAGTGTTTCACTTAAAACTTTTTTCCGCATAAATTTTTTTTTTGGTAAAAGATATAAAAATATATTTAATACTTTCATTTTTGTCATAGGTGTCTGCAAAATTTATGAGGAACACTTGAAAAGGCGAAACCCTAATACTCCTACAATAACTTATGACATTAGTCAGCTGTTTGACTTTGTCGACCAACTAACGGATTTATCTTGTTTAGTGTATCAAAAGTCGACTAACACATACGCACCTTATAACAAAGGTTGGATAAAAGACAAAATATATGTTTTACTACGACGGGCTGCAGGTCACTGCGAATGAATTAATTGTAAAAGAGGCATACTTTTATCATTATAATTAAAGATGTAAAAAGCAATTACATTTTCATAATCATTAACATCAATCACGTATATTGTTTGTTATTCTTACATTTTCATGCTCAGTACATTATTCTATATTCATATTTCTTTCTTTCGTAGTATCATCATGTGCTTAAAACTAGTTTGTAAAGAAAATTTGAACCATTCTTGTGTGAAAAAATATTAATAAAACAATAAATTAAAATTTTGTCAATAATATTTTTAAAAATGTACGAACTGTAACTTGGAAAATTAAAGTTTGTAATTGCATATTATAAATTTTTAAATGATTTTGTATGAAATTTTTCACTTAAAGAAAAACCTAGTAATTAAAATATTACTTAAACCAATTCAGTATTACCCCTCTGTATGCTACGTCAATAAATTTTTTTTCATTTAAAGCCAATGTGCGATATACAAGTTAAAAAAGGGTAACAAAAAAGGAAATTATTTCAATAACTTATTTATGTATTTAACTGTAGTTTCAGTGATGTTTCTCAACATAAAAAAGAATACATGATGTGATTAGCACAGATTGGGTTTATACTGTATATATATATAATAGTAACTAACTAAAGTTGAATTAAATTGTACTATTATAATAAAAAATATTACAAAGTTATTCTGCATACATCGGATTTATTTAATTGTCAATTTAAATTTTTGTATAATTATAAAAATGATCTTTATTTAACCCTTACGCAGTCAAGACCACAATATTATAAGTGGACCCATAACGTAAATAACTTTTTGAAAAACTAAAACTTGTGTCAATGTATATATGGGGCGTTCTACACCAAATCGGACAGTGTTTGACTTTTGCATATCAGATTTATTTCAAATTATTTTTTTCTTTTAGTGCTCATTGAAATAAGCTACCATGATTTTTTTCATCAAGCCATTTAAGAGATAAAGGTTTTTGAAAAATCACGTTTTTTACGAAAAAGTTTTTTTTGAAATGGTTATAACTCAGTCAAAAATTGACCAAATTTGACGTTCTATATATGAAAATTTTTGTTTTTACACGTAGTTTTTGATAAAAATATAAAAAAACTTTTTGTTTAAATTTACGAAAAAAAACATTTTAATTTTTAAAATAAAATTTTCTATTTATTTATTTCAATTTTTTAATTTTTATGAACGCAGTAAAAACGGGTACTGTCGGTAATCATCTCTTGCCAAAACATTACCGACAGCAGATTATTTAATATTCACGGTCGGTAAAGTAGAAAGTATTTATCATGATTTAAAGAACATCATATCTGTAAATAATTTCATAATTTGTTAGTAGTGTCATAGTTTTATGGCATGGCAAGTTTTGGTATTTACAATTTGTGCTGCAATCCGTTAAAATTAGAAAAGCACAAAGTTGAACATGGATTGCGACGTGCTTCAATTAATCATCAAAATTTGTATAATTTAAGCAATTCTGATTATCTATCCACTTCGTGTAGAAAATCTTTGGATGCAAAAAAATAATCCTGATTCTCTTGTTGTCGTCGATAACGAAAGTAACGAATCTTAAAAAATAACAAGATTGTCTGTATTAATTCGTCAATATCAAATTCTTCATCTGGTAAAAATAAGCAAATTATATTATTTTTTAGCTGTAAGATAAAGACACCAATTTTGGAACGATTTCATAATTTTCTCACTATTATAAAACAAATTTTTCATTATTCTGCATTATTCTTACACTATAGGAAATGTGGTTTTATAATTATCTACTTAATTAGAATTTGTTCTTTGTATTTAATATTTTATAGTTAATATTCAAATCTCTACCAAAATTATACATATTAACAGTCTTAATTATAAAAAAAACTGGACAAGTGCGAGTTTCAGTTGCACTGATTTGACGGGTTCCGTACAAAAATATAAAAATAATACCTATTGTGAATAATGCAATTGGAATATTAACCATATATGGGACGCTTTTTAAGCTAATTAAATTTTTATGGTCAATTTTTTATAATTAAGACTGTTAATATGTATAATTTTGGTAAAGATTTGAATATTAACTATAAAATATTAAATATAAAGAACAAATTCTAATTAAGTAGATAGTTAAAACTTGCCATGGCATAAAACTATGACATTACTAACAACATATGAAATTATTTACAGATATGATGTTCTTTAAATCATGATAAATACCTTCTACTTTACCGACCGTGAATATTAGATAATCTGCTGTCGGTAATGTTTTGGCAAGAGATGATTACCGACAGTACCCGTTTTTACTGCGTTCATAAAAATTAAAAAATTGAAATAAATAGATCCCATCGTTTGCCCACAATCAGATAACGCCTTAAAGTTGTTAATTTAGTTCTACTTTCTTACAAAAAATTTTGAAAAAAATCGATCGATACATACATTCTTAAAAATAAAATTTTATTTCAAAAATTAAATTTTTTTTTTCGTAAATTAAAAAAAAAAGTTTTTTTATATTTTTATCAAAACCTACGTGTAAAAACAAAAATTTTCATATATAGAACGTCAAATTTGGTCAATTTTTGACTGAGTTATAACCATTTCAAAAAAACTTTTTCGTAAAAAACGTGATTTATCAAAAACCTGTATCTCTTAAATGGCTTGATGAAAAAATTTGAAAAAAATAATGGTAGCTTATTTTAATGAGAACTAAAAGAAAAAAATAATTTGAAAAAAATCTGAGATGCAAAAGTCAAACACTGTCCGATTTGGCGTGGAACGCTCCATATACAATGTTGAATTTGAGGTCGCTGAATAAGAATCTTGCATCAGATTTATAAAATTTAAAATGTTGAACCCAATATGGCGGACAGTTCTCTAAAAAGGTCAAAAAGATTTAAAATGACTTCACATTTCTTAAAAACTCAAGCATTTTTGACTAACATGTTTCAGACAAATCTAGTCAACATTCAAAATTCTATAGCGGATTTAATAAAATCCGCTGCACAGTGGTTTTAATCTGCAATTTATTGTTCAAAAAGAGTCTACAACCACGTATTTTAATCAAATTTTGCAAATTTTTTAAAAAACTCTAAAAAATAAATTTTTAAAAAACTTAAGGAAATACTTTTTTTTAATTTTGTTTTGCTTCCTCATAAAGGAAGCCTTATAGTGATGTCGATTTCCGAATTTTTTAAAATCAATTATTTTTACAAATTTTCAAGTGTAGTATATATAATTCGTCGAGAGGAACAAATGTCCGGATGTATGTGTGTATGTATGTGTGTGTGTGTGTGTGTGTGTGTATGTCACCGATTCTTGTGAACAAATTTTCTCTTACACATCTTGATGGATTTTGATAAAATTTTGTAGGTGTATTACGGTCACGAATATCTTGAATCAGACAGAAGGATTTTCAAAAATATCTAAAAATAAAAATTTTTTAGCAATTTTTTAATTTTCGAAAAAAATGAATTTTTTTATTTTTTGAAATAACTTCTTTATTTATTAAAATTTTTATTAATTTTTCTCAGCATTATATTCCTGGCATGAAAACGAATCGATTCATGTATATAAAGTATATATTTCATGAAAATTTATGGAATTAATAAATATTATAATTTTTCACAAAAAATTAAAATTTTGTATTTTTTGACATTTTATCATAACACTTTAAAATAATTATTCTATAATAAAAAATTAAATAATTAATATTTATTCAGGGTAGTTTACCCGGTTTATTAATTATATTTAATAAACTATTATAATTATTTAACTTTAAAAATTATATATAATAATATATATTGAGGAAGCTAAATGGTCATGAAATGAACAACTTGTTTTTAAATATTTTTATTTTAATGAAAATAACAAATAAATTATGATTTCAGTAGTTTTGCTTCTCATTTTTCGGAAAAAATTCGTTTATGCTCAATTGGGAAAAAAGTACCACCGCAGGCAAAGGTTTTCTTAGTTTACAAATTACAATAATTAATAAAACAATAAGTTGTTAATTATTAAATTAACAACATTTTTATCATTTTGTTAAGAGTAAAATAAACTTAATTTCTTTTATTTAGAAATTTGATAACAGCCGTCACAGTTATATATATACGCATACAACATAACCTATATTCACTAGTGTCAGAGTAACTTGAAGTGTAACATGTGCAAATTTTTAGATTTGATTCTGAAAGAAAAGTTTTAAAAAAATTAATAAAAATGAACAGAGGTGGAAGGTCTAAGCACAATTAATAATTAATAAATAACAAACATGATTATGGTACGATTATGGTAAAGAGGTTAAATATGTCAAAATAAGTCTGCCATCATGATTATGTATTTTACCTGTTAATTTTCAATAAAATATCAAGTGACAAATATTTGATGTGGCATGAATTACGAAAATCTTTTTGAGTTAGATACTTAATAATACTCGTGTCAATAATTCGTGGGAACGTTTCGTAAAAATTGGCAGCGTGCAGAGAAAAACTTGTTCGAAAATGCTTCTTTATAAATTTCACTTGATTTGAAGTGTTGAATTTATTTAAGAAAGGTATTTTTCAATGTTTGTTGCGTGCAGTTTGTTGGTTTGAGATTTTCTAGCGAAATTTGTTTGCGAGTGCAATTGACATCAATCTCGTATACTCTATCGGTTGTGCGATTTATTGTTACGGATTCCCACTTATCTACGAACGCTCTACAGATTGTCGCGGCTTCGATATCGCAAATTGGGACGGCTTCCAGCCATCTGGAAAAACAATCTTTAGTCGCACGGGTAACCGTTTAGGAAATAAATAAACTCAAGGGAATTTTAGTACAATAATATATAGTTTATTGAAAATTGGTTCATTTCTCGGAGCGTATGTAATGCTCGGAACGATAATTCGGCAAAGACTAATTACAAAAATGGCGATAGCAAAGGAAAGCGTCGCTTCTGAAAAGAGAAAAAAGATTAAAAATACAAAAAATAGTGTATATTAGAAAGAGGTAACAAATGCAAGAAGAGAGGGTACGTAGTACATTATTCCACCCGGACCGATTTTTATGATCGGGTCTCGGTAGGTACACATTGACCGCGAAACCTAAAGTTTGAGAATTGGAAGAGTGTATGTTTAGGAAAAGTCTAATTTGCATTTAGAAAACTTAAAATACTAAATGTTAAAAAATAATATTTTCCGTGCACAACCATATATAAATAATGTACAAAAAAGTAATACATATTTTGTGTAATACATTAATTATTTGTGTGTGTTCGTGTGTATGTTTGTGTCAGTTTAAGAAGTGTAAAAGATAATTTTTTAGGCCTTTATAATTGTAAAATATATTTTGTATTTTACGAAAACGCACAGTCGCCACAGATCTATCATCGTTAGACAGGATTTAAATCTCTCACTAACCGACAATGGTCCCACCAAATCTATATGCACGTGTCTAAAACGAGAATTTGGAACGACAAAAGTCGCTTGTAGTAAAACCCTGTGACGCGATACTTTTGACAGCTGACCGTCGAGGCACATTTTTGCCCAGTTCGAGATATCTTTGGTCATAAAAGGCCAAACGTATCTTTTACTGATAATTCGCCAAGTCACTTTAGCGTTAGGACGAGCCAACTTATGAAACAGTTGGAAAACCCTTTCACGCAATGTTACAGGCACGAATATTCGCAAGTTTTCACCTGAAATGTCGCAATATAATTGTGTATTTTTCGCCCCTACGACGATTTTTGTAATTTTTAACCCTGTGGTAGTCGATTTTAACTGCGCGGCAAGATCCGGATCATTCTCTTGAGCTTCAGCAAAATCCTCGAAACTAATTTCCGTGGGCAAGAGAATGATATCTATACGCGAAAGAGCGTCTGCCACAACATTATATTGCCCCTGTAAATAAACGATATTAGTGGTAAATTGCGAAATGTAGCCTAATTGACGAGTTTGTCGCAACGTTGCACTAGTAGCATTTTTCAAAAAGGCAAATGTCAGTGGCTCGAAATATTTTAATCGCGTCATGGATCGCGGTCAGTTTATGATCGTACATGCTGTAACCGGATTGTGCTTTACTTAATTTCATAGAGAAGAATGCTATAGGGCACCAGCTGCCGTTTTCACGTTGCTCTATGACCGCACCGATTCCTTAATCAGAGGCGTCCGTGACTAGTCGAGTTTCTACATTTTCTGCAGGGTGATTTAATAGTATCGCATGGGCAAGACTGTTTTTAACCTGTTCGAACGCAGATTCTGTTTCTGGGGTCCAGCAAATTGGTCTTTTATCATTCTTGCGCGAATCTCCTAGAAATTGTTGTAAAGGTTTTTGATGTTCTGCCGCGTGAGGAATATTTTTGCGATAAAAATTGATCATTCCAAGGAACCGTCTCAATACAGTGACCGTTTTGGGCCTTGGAAAATTCGCGACGACTTCCGTTTTTGTTAATCATATAACCGAGGAATGTGATCTCTTCGAGACCGAATTGGCACTTTTTAATGTTAATGTTAATGTTTTTAATGTTGTCTTGAGGTATTTATCATTGGTTGTTGAATAGGGGGCTGAATATTCCCTGACTGAATAGATGAGGGTTGATTGTTTCCTAACTCAATAATTGGGGGTCGAATATTCCCTGGTTGCACAATTGAGGGTTGAATATTCCCTGGTTGTACAATTGGGGGTTGATTATTCTCTGGCTGTACAATAGGGGGTTGATTATTCCCTGGCTGTACAATCGGGGGTTGATTATTCCCTGGCTGTATAATTGGGGGTTGAATTTTCCTTAGCTGAGTTGCGGATGATGATTGGAGTGGGTTTCCACTCGCGCCTCCTGGGGAATTCGCATTGACTTGCTCTTCTCGCCTTCCCCTCACGCTTTGATCTCTTGTTATCACCATTCACAGTTACCTTGAGAACACGCGCAAATCAAGACTATAAAATTCAATCAACATTACTTTATAAATGCACTATAATGAAAATTGTTTACCTTAGTTACCAGGAAGAAAAATAACTTTGGATTAAGAAAGAAAAATCTACCCTACACTGGATGTATATGCCCTCCAATCGTGGCTGGATGCATGAACCTCTTCACCGTTAAGATAAGAAAAAACTAATTCACTCGTAATCTGGATGACGTCAATGGCACTGCGCTCAACATCAATCGAATGGATCAGCTAAAAGAAAATATTTTCTGTAGCACGCTATTACTAACTCTAGCTTATTCTTATGATGTTGCGTAGTTACATTTAATTTGCAAAACAAAATTAAAACAACAAACAAAAGGAAAAAATAATAGTCTTGAAAATTTAGTACTATTCGCAATATTTGTTGTAAAAGCAAGGTGAACAACAATAGAAAACTTATAGTTAGTCGTGACGCGTTATCTTTTCTGCCAACCCTTGCCGGAAGAACTAGTAGCGCCCTCTATATTTTTCAGCTTGGTTGTTTTCCCTCGCACGAGGAAAATAGAAAAAGGCTGCTGCTTCCGCTTCTCGGGCCATGTGCTTCGTGAAAATGTTCCTTAGGTTTTTTCAGGAGTTGAGAAGGCGCCAGGTTGACTATTGGATATTTCTCACATTGTCCTCTGCTTTAATTTTTTTAGCGTTTGCCGGGAATTTCTCGTGATGATGCTGACGAGAAATTTTCGTTTTAGGCGGTCAGAAGGCTTGTATGACCTAGTACGTTTGACGGCGTGTTTTTGAGCAACTATTTGTTAAGCTTTCTTGTACTAACCATGAGCGATGCACTTTTACTTTGTTTTAAAGGAACTCTGCCACTTATAGTTGTTATGGGTCACCAGTTGTGGGTATTGAGTTGATAAAGAACTTCTCTTGACTCGATATGCACGTAGTTGAGGTTAGAAGAATGAGAGGCCACGCCACACTCCTCTTGTGTTCATCACAGAAATAAATTGTACGCCAATTTAACGAATAACAAATAACCTTTATTCAAGTTGCATTAACGAACTAATTTATATTAACAATATACTAGATTATAATTAATACTAATGATAGACCGGTTGGCTGACGTAAATACGTCTTGTTACTAGAAATAGCAAATGCTGACTGACTGTGCCGCCTTTTTAACCTCCCTTACCTGTCCTATGAATCGCATGTCAGGTACGGAGAGTGAGGGCTTAAATAAAAGCTGAAACTTTAAGGAGGTTCCCTCCATTCACTGAACTAGTCAAAGCAATAACTATTTTTGTCTGATTTGACTTGCTCGGTACTTTGAAACGTCTGGCAACACTGCAACTCACGGTGTGTACGTTGTCATCGGCTGTTGTTTTGTATTGTCGCGTAATGTATATGAAAAATGGGGAAAATGGACAGTTTTACAGGAGAAAAGAATAATAAGTTTTTCTTTAATGGTAAAATTTTTAATAAAGCGCGCATAACCTCAAAATTTTGACATGCGCATGGTGGAAAATGTGGTGACGTGAAATGCCATGTTGCCAGGCACTGCAAGTTGTCCTTTCTGTATCGCAAAAAGTGAAAAAAAATTTATAAATTAATTATTTTTAACTCTCACAGGATCCTATTGACCTTTTTCAAATACAATATCGGTTCATTATATATCTGACTTTAATTGGCTTTCGAACAATCCAAGAACCAAGTTTCTATCATTTTTCAATAATAAAATATGTTAATTTCATTTCGGCAGCAACTTTGCTTAGTTCGCCCGTCGTTCATACGGACAATTTCTGCCGGTAGTGTATAAAATATGAAAATAAGTGTCACGTCTTTAATCATTTTTTCAAATGATATTCTTTCTTTTTAGTATGTCATTTCGTTCTAAAGCGCCTCAAAGTACTTTTAACCCTCCATCCGTCGCATCTTTTTTTGTAACGCGATCCATCGCAGGTGAGGAAACTTCTCCCCATCGTAAATTAATCCAAAATTGTTATAAAATACCAAATTTTTTTTGGAATGTTCATTATAATTTCCTATTGGAAGTAAAATTAACTTTAATTTTCTGTTAATTATTTAAATAAAAAATTAATGACAAATAAAATCGAGTATATGCGGTAAGTCGCGCGGTAAGAAGTTCCCTCACTTTAAGTCAAATATTATTATATTATATTATATTATATCATATTATATTATATTATATTATATTATATTATATTATATTACATTATATTATATTATCTTATATTATATTATATTATATTATATTATATTATATTATATTATATTATATTATATTATATTATATTATATTATATTATATTATATTATATTATATTATATTATATTATATTATATTATATTATATTATATTATATTATATTATATTATATTATATTATATTATATTATATTATATTATATTATATTATATTATATTATTCATTTGTAAGATAATGAAAAAGGCCTATTTTACGGTTTTTAAAGATGACATTTATTATTTTAATCCCAACTAGTTTCAAGCCATATATGGCTCCTCTTCAGGGGATGAATATTTCACAAATACATAATCCAAAAAAACAAAACAGCACACAAAAGATTTCAAAAAGGATTAAATTTTTTAATTATCTGAAATAAAAATTAAAAAATTAAAATTATTTTAGAATTAAAAATTGAAATATGTATTTTAAGGTTATATTTCAATTAGTGAAAAAGAAAGCAGAAAGAAACTTCTTACTCTAGATTTTTTCTTTTCCAATTATTTGTTTCAATATGCAAAATATTTATATTATCAAAATCAAAAGATGATATATTAATTTGTGCACCTTTAAATAAGGTAGATGATATATTATGTAAATTTAACTCCATCGATAAATATTTAAAATTTACTTTAGAGTTATCTAGTAATAATAAAATTAATTTTTTAGATCTTTCCCTCTCAATTGACAGTAATAACTTTATTATAACAAATTGGTTTCGTAAATCTATTTGGACTGGCAGATATATGAATTTCTATTCACATCACCCTCTTAGTTATAAGATTGGCATTATATACACTCTTGTTGATAGGGCTATAAAATTGTCAGATCAACAATTCCATCTTGAAAATCTTGATATTGTTAAAAAAACTTTAATTCTTAACGGATATCCAATTGATATGTTAAATAGAAAGATTTCACAGAGGTATAATGCTCTTACCAATAACTCCCATAAAAGAAAAATAAATAACAACAATCTTCCAATTGAAAAGATTATAAGCATTCCATATATTCAAAATTTTGATAAAATTCTTTTTAATATTTTTAAACAATATAATTTTAATTTAGTTTTTACTAATTCTAATAATTTAAAAAATTCTATTTTTCCAAATTTTAAAGATCCAACAGAGTAATTTCAGAAGGTTGGAAGTGTATATAAAATTCAATGCAAAAATTGTAATAGTTGTTATATAGGAGAAACTCTAAGACATCTTAAAACTAGAATAAAAGAACATAAACGATACGTCACTCACAACCAAAATATTAACGCTTTAACCAATCACACCTTTGATAATAATCACTCTTTTGATTTTGATAATATAAATATTTTGCATATTGAAACAAATAATTGGAAAAGAAAAAATCTAGAAATGTTTTTTATAAAAAATAATGCAAATAGTATTAATTATAGAACGGATATTGACAATTTGGATAAAGTATATTATAATTTAATTACTTCTTTTAAAACATAATTTGAAAAGTTTAATAATATAGATTTCTTCTTTACCAACTATACCTAGACCCAAATATGTAACCCAACCTCTCTGTCAAATCTCTCTAATCATAGAAGCACATTTTTTAAAAAAATGTGTTTCTACAAAATTTTTCAAATAAATTAATTAAAAAAAATAATAATATGGATAATAATAACAAAGAATTTTTTGAAAATTTTTTTGTTACATGCTTATATTTTTTCTAAAGGGTAAGAAGTTTCTTTCTGCTTTCTTTTTCACTAATTGAAATATAACCTTAAAATACATATTTCAATTTTTAATTCTAAAATAATTTTAATTTTTAATTTTTATTTCAGATAATTTAAAAATTTAATCCTTTTCGAAATCTTTTGTGTGCTGTTTGGTTTTTTTGGATTATGTATTTGTGAAATATTCATCCCCTGAAGAGGAGCCATATATGGCTTGAAACTAGTTAGGATTAAAATAATAAATGTCATCTTTAAAAACCGTAAAATAGGCCTTTTTCATTATCTTACAAATGAATATTTAATACGGTCAAACAAACAAAAACTACTATATTATATTATATTATATTATATTATATTATTATATAAAAAACTGAGTTCCCTCATAGCACAAAAACTTCCAGGAAAGTTCAAGGAAGTTTCCCGTGGGAACCTTCGGAAGTTACCCTTAGTAACTAATAATGTCTGCAAGTTAGAAGCATCCCATGGAAATTTCCAGAAAATACAATAATGTCTGCAAGTTAGAAGCATCCCATGGAAATTTCCTGGAACTTTCCAAAAATTATTTTAAAAAATTTTGAGTGAAATTATTTAAAAAAGGGACTCGAACCACCATAGGCCTCAAAAGTGTGCTGTTGGGATAGCGCTTTATGCGCTCAACCAAATCGTCACTTGACTTCACAGGGCTAATTTATATATTATATATTGCTTCGTCATACTGAAGAAGTATTGTAATACCAAAATTTTTCAGGTTCGATTTTTTAACATATCTTTATGTTATTTGACCTCACGAGTTCAAAAATGACATTTTTACAAAATGCCATTCCGTGTGTGTGTGTGTGTAAACATCACATTTTCATAAATATCTCCAAATTATAAAGAGCTTTTGAGCTGATTTTTTTAATTGTAGGTCTCATCTGCGGACTTAAAATGAGAGTACTTTGAGATAGATTAATAAAGTTTAACTATTTATTTTTTTGATTTTTAATTTAAAAAAAAACGTTTTTTGCCCATCACTTTAAAAAAATGTTAGGACACCTATAAATGTTTTTCTCTAATTTTTTAGAGTTTTTTTAGACGCACCTTTTGAGCCCAGAATGAACATTTTTCGTTCATATTCACCGGAGATATTATACTTTTAAAAATCAAAAATTTTGGAAAATAAGACTTTTGAGAATTTTGTTGAAAAATGTAGAAATAACATTAAAACTATAGTTACCAACTTGTAGAGCATTAAAAACCCTTCGATTGACCTATTTTTGAAGCTATTTCGATTAGAAATAAAGAAGTTATTGATATTTTAAAAAACAGAAATTGTAAAAAAAAAATTTCATGTAAAAGTATTCAATAAAGAGAAAAAAATATTACAGCACTTAAGGATAATTGTTCAAAATTTATACTTTATTGTTATTAACATCTCTATGAGGAAGCAAAGTGTTCATGAAATAAACACAATGAAATTAGTACCAAAATTATAACAAAAATTTATAACTTGACTGCGGTTTTTCATAATATCTTTGAGAATTTTTGGAAACTTCGTGATAACTTCCAGGAAGTTTCTATGAGAAGTTTCTATGGGAAGCTTCTAATCTGCGGACATTATTGTATTTCCTGGAAATTTCCAGGAAGTTACTAAGGGTAACTTCCGAAGGTTCCCACGGGAAACTTCCTTGACCTTTCCTGGAAGTTTTTGTGCTATGTGGATGAGGAAACTTCTCACCATGCGACGGATAGAGGGTTAAGTTAATACAAAATTAGAATATGTTAGATATTAATCAAATATACCAAATAATATTCATTTGCTAGCTAAAAACTTTCTTTTGAACAAGGGACATGAATTTTATCTTTTAAATGAAATGAGCCATATACTACACTTGAAAATTCGACAAAATATTTCATTCCAGGAAATTACAAAATGGACATCACTATAAGGCTTTCTTTGAAGAGAAAGCAAAATGTAATTAATATAATTATTTTTTAAAAATTACTTTGATTTGTTTTTCTTTTTTTTATTCCGAAAACGTCCCCCCTCCGATTTTCATAGAAATGAATATATTTATGTATTTTGACGTGCTGATCACGAATATGCTAGTGAAAATTGGGTCAAATTTGATTCCATGGTAAAAACAATAAAATTGTAAATTTTTGCTTTTAACTCGTGGAAAACGCAAAATTTAAAAAAATGTTTCATACAAAAGATATAGATTTTACAAAAGTACATATTTTTTCTAAATTTATTAGTTTTCTAGAGAAATGCAAAAAACTATAGGTTTAAGGTGTTTTTATGGTTGTCTTCTATTTTAAAATATAAATTTTTGGAAAGAAAATAATGTTAGGTTATCTAAATCTGTAACAAGATATACCTAACAAACATTTTATCTCCTACACTTAAGTAAGTTATTTCTCAGTATCACAAAAACATAATTAAACATGAAAATAAATATAATAAACGTCAAATACAACTAATAAGGACAAAATTACAAGATAAAAATTAGTAAATTTTTTACGTATAATATTTAACATGTAACATATAATAGTAACATAAACTTTTGTAATTATTTGTTTGGCTGAATTGTTTTGAAAAAATATCTAGGATCTTAATATAACCTTGAAGAAACACTAACCTTTTTTATAAACGTTCAATAACAAATAAATAAATATTACTTAAGTGCCTTCCGTTGATAAATTTTCTATTCAGCGTTTCCTTTTTCTCGCTTTTTATTTTCTTTCATTTTGTTACTTTTTATTATATTTCTGATTACTTCGTGATAAATAACATGGAACAAATAAATGCGAAACTTCAGATTGATTAGAAAACGATTGATTTGACCAAGCGACATTTTGAATATTTACGCAAAAAAATAATTACACAAGAATTAGAATAAATAAAAACATATGCACAGTTTTAAATATATCTAAAGTAATATGTGCCCTAATTTTGAAGCAAATTAAATAATAAACTGGAGAAATTATAGATTTGACCAGCGACATATTTTTCGTACTACACCAGTATCACAAGTTTCCAACAATTATTTTGCTTCAAATATAGTTAAAAATAAAAATCACGCACATAAAATTTGAATTACAATTCAATTGTTCCTCTTATTTCAAATTTTTTTATTTAGTTTTTTAATGTTTATTTTATAAAACCATTTTAATTTGACCAGCGACACAAAAACTGAAGGACGCTTTTAAGAAGATTATATCTTTTTTAATTATAATAGATGGTATAGACTATTTCATTCATAATAGTAGTTAAAGTTGAAAATCACAAAATTAATACATTAATACATTAGTTCTAGTATTAACTATAATAATCTTCGTATTCCTTCTTTCAGTGAGTCTGTCCCCAGCGTGTACATTCTGTTCACAGTAAGAGAGAAAGAGAGGGAAGTATCGCCTGTCCTTTTAGTTTAGAGCTTGAGTGAAATTATTAAAAGATTTACTGTGTAAATCACCAGTATTCAAGTATCACAACTTTAATAAAAGATTTGTTTTGACAACAGACGCCAGTAATGTAGGAATAGGAGCCGTACCTTTTTAAGATGGACATCCTTGTTGCTATATTTGAAGACTATTAAATAAAGCAGAACAAAATTACAATACAGCGGAAAAGGAATTATTAGCAATCGTGTGGGCTACAAAAAGACTGAGACAATATTTTTTTGGACGGAAGTTTACTATTCAGATAGATCATAAAACTAATTTGGTTACATAACGTAAAAGATACTAGTTCAAAAATATTTAGGTGGAGATTACGCTTAGAAGAGTTTGAATATGATATAGAATATGTTAAAGGAAAAGAAAATAAAGCAGCTGACTGTCTTTCAAGGTTATTTCCAATACTAGATGAGGATAGTAAAAAAGCGACATCAGCAGGAAATTCAGAAGACAATGACCTTAGTTCAACAGAAGAAGAAGAAGAAGAAAAATGCCACCCGATATACAGTAGTTTGATGACATTCCACATCCCAGCGTTAATGAAAATTATATTAAAACCAAACAATATAATGGAACAGATGTTTTAACACAAAATTTTGGAGAAAGGAAAAAGAATAAAGAAACTGTAAATGATTCAATAAAACCTAACGCTAGAGAAAAAATATGCAAAACAAGACTAACAAAATATTTACCCTAATTCAAAAAAGGAAACTAGTTAAAATATTTTGAAAATCGAGTTAAAGAAGTTTTAGATAAGAAACTGATTTCACCAATTCTGAAGTACCCAAAATTAGTCTATCAATGTAAAGAGAAGCACGAAAAATAGTTGACTAAAGCTACAGAGAAGTAATACAAGACAGTGCTTGCGACAACACACTAGATTAACACAAGATTTTAACTGTTAGAAAAAACCGAAATGGTACCTCTCAACTATACACCTAAATTATATAGAATAAACACAAAATGTAAGCTATGATTTATTACTCTACATAAATGAAATTGACAATCACAAATTTACATTAATTGATTAAAACAATATGTAAATCTTTGGGTAGAAGCATTAGGATTAATGTGTGTAACAATAAAATGAGTAATGTTGACATCGTTATATCCTACGAAAGACAACCACGTAGAATCTCAGAAGTACATATTAAACCTTATTTAAATAGAAATATAAAACTTAGGTTTTAGAGACTAAATCCTATCTAGCGAAGGGATGTTATAGTCAGCAAAAATATACATCCCCACCTGTATTGTTTAATTACAATCAGTTTCTATCACATACATTTAATAGAAAGTCTATCCAAATTAATACTTTGTCTATCCGAAAATTGTCCCATGCTGTCCCAATGATTTTAAAGAAAGTCCTATCAAATTCTATCAAAATTGATTATTAAAAATTGTTTCCAATCCAATAAGATTTTTTGATTCAAATTCTATCAAATCCTACATCGAAAAATTACAGAAAGTTATTTCCCATTATATCCAAGGTGGTTACAATCGAAAACATAGTTTTGAAAAAAATATTTGTGGAAAAAATAATAAACGATTCTTATGACCATTAATAACATTAAATTCTTATCACACTCCAAACATACAAACATTTTTAATTAAACTGGAAGAATTAAATTAAAACTTATACCCAATGCGAATCGAACCCCGCACCTATGTCCTGTCTATTTAAACGCTTAACGACCACGGCTATCGAATCGACGTGAGAAATATTTTTCGCCCTGTCTATATAAACTGTACTCATACCAAAGTATAAACGGTACCACGGGGACCGGATGCCCGGGAGACTTGTCTCCCAACAGTCATTGGGTTGGACACGTGGTGGCAGTGGTTAACAGCCTACATCGCTTGAGGCTAGAGGCGTTCTTGGGAGAGGGCAGTCAATTGGGCACACCTAGTGTCATCGCTACTGTCCACTCTCACGTGCCTCGACATGTGAGTTGCGGTCTCAACTCGGGTTGCGGCCTGCATAGCCGTTAGGGATGCAAAAGGTCCCGGCCCCACCGAGCGTCCGCAATGGTCCTTACTGACCTTGCGGGAATCGGTAGACGACCGGAACATCTTGGTCGTCGACGCTTGCCGAGCGTATCTCGGCCCCGCTAGGCTCGTAGGCGAGCCGTGTGGGTATACCAGTATTGGGAGGTCCTGCACGTAAAACAACATACGCGATGTCTACATAAACTGGCGCCCTGCGTCGGCTGCATGTCGTAAGAGGCGACTAAATGAGACTCGGAGTGGTGCCACTGCTTGCGGTTAGTACTCGATTCGTCCCAGGCTTTCTCGCAGAGTAGTGGCTTACGATAATGGTGGGCAGTGCCGTGTCGGCCCGGCAGGTCTGATATAGACCGACAAACCTAACTTGCCGAAGCAAGGGTAGTAAGACTCTTAATCGGTACTCATACCAGAGAACTAAACGGTACCATGGGGACAAGTCTGAGCCCGGGGGACTTGTCGAAAGACTTGTTTCCTTTCTGTCATTGGGTTGGACTCGTGGGGGCAGTGGTTATAGCCTACATCGCTTGAGGCTAGGAGCGCTATGAAAAGACCGAAGCTTCAGCAACGGTCTTAGTACTAGCGCTTCGACGTGTAAGTTGTGGTGCCAACTCGGGTGGTTACCTGCAGAGTGACCAGGAATTGGAAGGGTCCCGCCCTCCACCGAAGGGCCGCAAACGTTCTCACTCAACATTGTGGTATCGGCAGATGGTCACTTGTTGGCCATCGACGTTGGAGAGCGCAAACTCTCCCCGTTACGCTCGTAGGCGAGCCGTGTGGAGAAATACGCGTATGCGGAGGTGCTGCACGTATACTCTACCTAGACGCTGTCTATATAAACTGCAACTTTGAAAAACGTAAATTTATGTAAAATTTTATAATTTTTGTAAGTTCCTATAAAAATACAAGCAGAATTAAAAATTAAATGGGCATAGAAACTACAGAATATACTCTTTATTTTCAAATAATTTGGATAAAAATCAGCGACGGGGTGTTTTGAGATATTAAGAGTTTAACATTTCAAACAGCAATTTCTCTACGATATTCCTATAAAATTATTTCTAAATGGAAATCTAATATTTCTTTAACAAAAGGTTTGTATACAATATAATAATAATATTTGCTGCTGGGAATAGTCGTAAACTATTTTCACTAAAAAAATCTTCATGGAAAAATATTCAGCCTATTAAAATCTAAAAAATTCAAAATAGCTTTGCAAAGAACTTGTCTTCTTTTTTTACGAAAATAGTCAACTTGAACGACAAGGAACTTTTATGTTTTCTGCTCGGAATAGTCGTAAACCATTTTCACTAGAAAAATCTTCATGGAAAAGTATTCAGCCTATTAAAATCTAATATATTGAAAGCAGCTTTGCAAAAAATTGGTTTTCTTTTTCATACAAGATTTCAACTTGAACGACAAGGAAATTCTATGTTTTCTGCTCGGAATAGTCGTAAACCATTTTCACTAGAAAAATCTTCATGGAAAAGTATTAAGCCTATTAAAATCTAATAAATTGAAAATAGCTTTGCAAAAAATTAGTTTTCTTTTCATTACGAAAATGGTTAACTTGAACGAAAAGGAAATTGTATATTTTCTGCTCGGAAAAGTCGTAAAGTACTTTTAGCAGAAAAATCTCCATGGAAAAATATCTTCATTGAAAAGTATTCAACCTATTAAAATCTAATAAATTCAAAATATCTTTGCAAAGAATTGGTTTTCTTTTTCATACGAGATGTCAACTTAAACAACAAGAAAATTCTATATTTTCTGAACGGAATAGTCGAAAAGTATTTGTACTAGAAAAATCGTCAGGGAAAAGTATTTAGTGTATTAAAATCTAATAAATTCAAAATATCTTTGCAAAGAATTAGTTTTCTTGTTATTACGAGAATGTTTAACTTGAACGGGAAGGAAATTGTATAATTTCTGCTCGGAATAGTCGTAAAGTATTTTTAGCAGAAAAGTCTTCATGGAAAAATATCTTCATGGAAAAGTATTTAGCCTATTAAAATGTATTAAATTTAAAATAGCTTTGCAAAGAACTTGTTTTTTTACGAGACTAGTCAACTTGAACGACAAGGAAATTCTATGTTTTCTGCTCGGAATAGTCGTAAACTTTTAAATAAATCGAGCTGCCTACCTACTTCATTTTCGATCGACAACAATGCCAATGAATTAAGTCTGTCTTGGCACATAGTTGACCTTAGGAACCAATTAATTAATTTTAATTTTGAAAAAATTCGTTCTCCACTAGCAACAGTTACTGGCAAAGTCAACAATATGCGAAGCGAAACCCAAATATTTGGAAAGATGTCAACTACATTATTTTCTACAATGAATCGACGAACTTCCAAAGGACGTTTGATTAATGCAGGTTTTATGTACTGAGATTGTTTTAACTCTTCATATAATTCCAGACCGTTGATATCCGAGTCCGCTTCGACAGTGAGGAAGGTGCTTAACTCAGGGTGGCCACTATTTTTAAATTTTTCGTCTCCCGGTTTTCTCCCGATCCTCCCGGTGAAAATGAGCTGTTTCTCCCGGTTTTTAATTATAATTTTACTGTGAGCAGAACATTACCTTTATGTAATATGTAGTTGTAAATGATATAAATTCGGCCAAAAACACTAAAAACAGGGCTCGGATCGTCTTAAAAACTAAAAAAAGTATCTTTAGTCGCATAAATTCACAACAAAAGTCACGAAAAGTCGCATAAAATTTCTGAAAAAGTCGAATGAAATTTAAGGAAAAAAACGCCGAAAAGGAAACACAAAATTGTAAAAAAATCACATTTCTCGCTAACACATATACTTTAACATCAAACAATCTGGAATAATATTTAATAAAATTAATGCATGGCAAAATTTTATGTAGGTATTTTTAACATTTTTTTTAATGCTGTTCAAAATTTCAATTATTTTTATAAATAATAAAATTCTTTTCCAAAATTCGATTATTTAAAAAAAATTCAATAAAATATCTGTCATAATTTCAATTATCTTTATAAATAATAAAATTCTTCTCTGAAATTAATTTATTTTCAAAAATAATAAAATTCTTCGCAAAAATTCAATTACATTCAAAAATTTTATTTAAATTTCTCGTCAAAATGTTATAAATAATAAAATTCATCATGGAAATTCAATTATTTTCAAAAGTAATAAAATACTCCGCAGAATTTCAATTATTTTCAAATTTTTTTTAATTTCTCGTCAAATTACCATTATCTTCAAAAAATAAGAAATTTCATCAGGGAAATTTAATTATTTTCAAAAGTTCAGATAACATACTTCGCAGAAATTCAATTATTTTCAAAACTTTTTTTAAATTTTCAAAATTTCAATTATCTTTGTAAATATCAAAATTCATTTACTTTTATCAGAAAATTTTATTGAGTAAAACTTTTTCCTTTAACTTTAATTTTCTGAAATCTTTAAATGTAAAATTTTAGTCCCGGTTTTTTCTCGATTAAAATTTCTGTCCCGGCTTTTTCCCGGTTTTCTCCCGGGTTTTTCCCGGTTCTCCCGGTTCTCCCGGTTGGGTGGCCACCCTGTTAACTCCTGGCATTTAGATAACAAATGACATCGTTTTCAGCAAAATCTTGAGATGGTTCCCTTATTTAATAAGAAGAAAAATCATACAAAAATCCCCAAAGATTTTCGTGTACCTTTAATTGTTGAAACCTTTTATTCATGGAAATCAAAGCTGTATCAACCAAAAAAAAAATCTCTTTGGAGTTGTTTCTCTGGTGTAGCGTTTGCAGACTCATCTTGACTTTCGTATTCGAACATCTTTTTCTTTTTTCTTCTGAGAATTTTTTTATTGATTGTGTG
Source organism: Leptopilina myrica (nomen nudum) (assembly GCA_032872475.1). NCBI lineage: Eukaryota > Metazoa > Arthropoda > Insecta > Hymenoptera > Figitidae > Leptopilina > Leptopilina myrica (nomen nudum). The sequence continues at coordinate 18,693,213 of CM065461.1, forward strand.
GCAGTAGCAATGTCCATGCTTTGACTTTGCAAACTCTTGCTGACGATATTGGCTTGAAACAAAATATCATACCAAATGACTAGAGACATAAGAAATTCAAAACGCATGATTTCATTAGCTAAGTATTTTGCTTCATGTTGTACAGCGGGATTTCTTGAATCAGAATTATATATTTCCATTAACGCATTATAAACTTCCCTTCCTTGATATCTGATGGCCTTGACGGTGTCCAATCTGTTTTTCCAACGAGTGGTGCACAATGGTTTAACAGTGAGATTTTTTACATGACTTTTTAGAATATCCCTTCTCTGCGTTGAAACTGAAAATAGGACATAAATGCGTTGAAGTACACCAAAAAGTGTAATGCAGATTCTCGATGAGGATGTAGCATCCGCGATCATTAAATTCTCGCAATGACACCCACATGGATTCAATTCAAGAACCCTGGCTTTAAACCCCACGTTTTTCCCTTCATGTTAGAGCCATTGTCATAACCCTGACCTCGTAAATCTTCAATTCTTATATTATTTTCCTCGAGAGTTTTAAGTAAAAGATTTGTAAGTTCTTCGCCCGTTGATGTGAGAGCAATTCTAAACCCCAAAAAGTGCTCTTTGATTTCGACATTATTACCGTCAATTTCCACGAATCTCACAGTAAATGACATTTGCTCAGTATGGCTGTTATCTGGAGTGCAGTCAAGAATGATTGAATAATATCGTGCATTTTTTAATTTTTTCAATATCTCTTCTAAAACGTTCTTTGCCAAAAGATCTATTAATTAATTTTGAATATTTTTTCCTCAATAATGGTCTTTTATTTCTTCCTTCAAAATTCTCCTCAAATGTTCTCGCATTATATCGTCAAACTTTCCAAATAACTCTACTAATCCAAGAAAATCTCCATTATTTTTCGCATAAAGTTTGTTAGATGAGCCTCGAAAAGCCAGATTGTGTGGAGCAAGATACATAGTTATAAACAAGTTTCCAATGGTGAATTTCGTCGTTTAATAATTTCTGATGTTCTTTGTCTATTCCTTGATTCAAAGCAAGTCTGGATTTACACTCGAACCATTTCTTACACGCTTTTATATGATCAACAGATTTTTCCTGTTCTCGCAAACGCTCATGAATATGCTTCCAATCTTGAAAACCAGTTGTTGACAATGACCTCTACTGAAAATCCCCGTACAATACCTTGTACAGGAAACTATATCATTTCTGTCAATGAACCTGTACCATTTTCCGCATAAGAAATAGAAACAAGTTCTTGTACAAGATGTTGTACTTGCACACGTAAATTTTTTTCGCTTTTGAATCAAGGTTCATGTACAATTACTTGTACGAGATCCTGTACAAGAATGTGTACATGCACAAGATCATGTACAAGTTCTTGTGTAGATAATATTTTTTCTTATTGTTTATTAATTTTTTTATTTATGCAAAATATAAGAAAATTTTTAACATTGTTGTTAGAGACTCTTTGCATTTACGATTTAAAAACAACTGCGCAGCCATTAAAGTTATTAATTAATTTGAACATGTACATGATCTCGTACAAGAAATTGTACATGAACCTTGTTCGAAATCAAAAAAAATTACTTGTGCAAGTTCTTGTACAAGATATTGTCCGGGAATTTTTAGTAGGGACGACAAATTCTCGACAGACACAAAGATTCATAGAAAAATGTCGCTTTTGTGCATCTAGCGGAAATTGCATAACTTTAATTTCTGGTGGCCCTTGAATGACGACTGCATCAATGAATTGAGAATGCAGATTTTTTGGCCACTGAGACAGGTCAGTTAATGCCCTAACTTCTGTACATAAATTATCTTTATCTGGAAGAATCTGTTTGTCCACTACTTTATCCATAAAACGAAACCGCTTTTCCGTATTTTCTTCTAGAATCCCTTGACATTCTGTACCTGAAATTGAATTTAAGCCACCAGCATCAATAGTTTCATCAGATAGAGACAAACATGATTCTTGATGTTCCGTAGCATTCAAAGATTCATTTTTATTATTGGGCAACAAAAATTTGTCAAAACTGTTTGACAGCTTTTTTATTTTCGACTCTTTTTCAGCTTTTCTCTTACTATTCGCCGCACCAGAAAGTTTTTTTGAAACACTTTTCTCCATTGCTTCAATTTATTTTTGTATAACACATAAAATCTACAAAATAGAAGTGACACTTATACTAAAAGAAAAAGAATTTTAATTTGGAATAAGGTATAACCTCAATATCGTCTGTCCAAAACAGACTTGCACATCTTGCATGGCAAGTTTGTGGCAAGCTTATGTGCTGATTGGGTACTGTTACTATATAATATAAGTAGGGGAAAGTGGGGCAAACCGGACACACTAACGGTTTTTTGACTCTTGTGACTAAACGAATTAACCAATTTCATTTTTCGATAGCTTGTTTGAAAGATCATTTAATTGCGCAACTTTTTCCAGAGACACCTATACTTCATCTTTTATTGTTTAGTTGCTGTGTTAACTTAAACAAATTTTGCAAACGGTCCGGTTTGCCCCTCCCCCTGGGGTAAACCGGACCGTTTAGTTTTTTATTTATAATATTGCATTTACATAATCTATAATAATAAAAAACATAAAGAATTATGTAAACAATGGTTTTAGTAATGAAAATAATAATTCTGGATTGAATTTTAATTAAATAAATTTTTTTTTTTAATACAAAAATTGAAATGTTTGTCATTATCAGAGAAACAATATTTATGGGTCCAATTCTCATTGGAAGACAATTATTTTTGCTTGATAAGTAAATATTTTAAGAAAAAAATCGGAAAAGTGTAGAAAAAAACTAAAAAAAAACTTTTGCTCCCAGCATTGCACAAACAAAAGTAAAAAATGTCAAATTGAAAAAATAAGGTATACTACACAAGGTTGTTTCAAATTTCTAAATAGCACTTTTGACAATTTCGCCATTTTTGAAATATTGAGGGGTTCTGTTAACCCACCGGTCCGGTTTGCCCCACCCTCCCCTATTACATGCACCTTAAAATGAATTTTCTACAAAATGCGTATATTAACCCTTTAACGAAAATACTAAAAAAGTCAAGTTTTTCCAATGTAATTTTTTTCAAAGAATTTTTTTCTCTGTCATAACGCTTTTAAAATACAATAAAAAGTATCAGAAACGTGTTCCTGATAGTTGTACTTGAAAAATATCTACAGTAGGATCTTTGAATAGTGCAGTCGTCGGGAATATTATGCACTGTTGGAAGAGTGCATAAACCAAAATATTTCATGTCCGTGTATTATATTTGAAGTCAAAGATTCCCTTTCCCTTTGCTGATTACGAATATGAAGTCAAATTTCAAAAATTAAAAATGGCGGATCCAATATGGCGGACACTTTTTTGAAAACTTTATTGGATTCTCTTGAATCAATATGGCGGACATATTTATTTTAATTAATGCTGAATTCTATAAAACTTAGTTTATTGGGGTTTCTTAAGGCGCTTAATTTAAATCTAATATAAAAGAGTAATTTGAAAAATTATAGAAAAAAAAGAAAAAAGTAAAAAAAACAAAAAAAATGTAATGTAAAACTTTGCAGCCTCCTCGTGGCACTTTCCGGGCCATAAAACAATTGATTATCAAATGCAAAGGAACAAATAAAAATGTTTTGAATTCTTAGCTAATTTTGGGTATATCACTCAAAATTAATTCACTCCAAACTTAAATTTACATACAATTATTATCAAAATCGAACAAAGCTGTCTTTTATGGAAATCTGCCTAATATTTAAAATTTTATCTGCGATTTTGAATCTGCTTCTTTAAATTTTAGAATCATTGTATCAGATTTGAATTCAGCGACTCCAAAAACCCCCAGATACAAGTTTTACAAAAATTCAATAAATTTTTTCAATTTTTATCCCTCATATTAAGTCCGCCATTTTGAATTTTTAAAATCTGACTTCATATCCGATCATTTCTTAAAAATTAGTCCGCCATATTGGATCCACCATTTTGAATTTTTGAAACCTGACTTTAGATTCGTAATCAGCGACCCCAAAAACCCCTAGATACTAATTTTTAAGAAAATTCATCGACCAGACTTTGCTGCACATTTTTGGACATCATGTTGAATTTTTCCCAAACAGTGAAGGGGTTAAAAACTGATCGAATCTAATTGAAATTTGTTTCTCGAAGGATTTTGGGGTGGCTAATTACGAATCTTAAGTTAGATTTAAAAAATTCAAAATAGGTTATGGTAGGTGAGTTCTAAAACAGTTTATAAAATATAAACCTGTAAGGTTTAGAAAAAAATTAAGTACTCTTCGCAGTTCCAATCGTTACCCCATTGAATTCGAAATGTATTAAGAAATACTAGCAATATATATCTCGCTCGCTAAGGCTCGCTCGATCACGTATGCATTTATTGATATTTATTTAATTATTTAATTTTTTAGAATTGATATTAATGATATAAATTTCGTTCACATAAAATTTTTTAAAACATAACATGAATCATAATACAAAATAATAGCATAACAACTGATAATTTTTAATTTCAAATTAATTAATTCGATTTCTTGGGATCTGTCTGATGGGTAATATTATCCATTAATATTACTGTAACATGACAGTAACATTACTTTAATATTACACGCTTATGGAAAAATTTCAAAACAGTTCCTAAGCAGCACGTAAGGTTATAGTGTCATCACTGTAATATTACACTGGAGATTCGTAATCTTCTCTGTAATATTACAGTGATCTTACCCAGCCCTATTGAAAAATACTATATAGTATTCGATGAAGTATACGATGTTATATGGGGTATTGTATTCAACATCGTATACGACAACAAAAGCAATATCGTATACGTTGTAAAAAATAGTAATTTGGTATAGCATGCTACGTCGTTTACGACATATTATATGAAATCGTTTACGTCATCGATTACGATTTTAAAAGTAGCTCGAATTTTCAAAAATATGTTATATTGAACAGTGTTATTTAAAGTAACTTGCATGCAAACTAACGTTGCATTGCATATATTCTGCATGTTTAAGATAAATAAGATGTTAGAATTGAGGGAATTATAGCTATTCTTAATGCTGTGAGGCCTCCTTATATTGAAAATATAAATTATTTCTATTAAAAATTACTAAAATTTTGTCCTTTATAAAAATTGTAGTGGAAAATGAAAAACTTATTTGTTGAAATTTATTAATTAATATAAAATTAGATTACTATTTTTACAAACTTATTTTATTTAAATTACTTTTATGTTTAATAATTTTATTAAAGAAGAATATCTGCTTTTAACTGATGGCTTCAACGTTATATAGATTGATCTATGACCTAGAGTTATATTACTGAATTTGTTGAAAAGAGCTTTAATTTAAATCAGTTCTTAAAGTTTGCAAATAATAAATAAATTGTACAACATATTATGGTGTTTATAATAATTTTATTAACACTTTTGTTACAAAATTTATATCTAAGAAGAAGTACTAAAGAATTAAGCGATGTAAACTTTTGATTTAATTACAAGATTTTACTAACTAATTATTATTAAAGAACTGCCAAGGATTATATCAAAATCATTAACAATTTCTTAAATATGTAGAAGAGTCACTATGCCTGTACCCTTAATGTAAATGAAATTTAGAATATTTAATTTAATAAAACTGATAATAATAATAGTAATAATTGATTCAAAGTCCTTAAACTTTGAGACGATCTATGTGAGACATTAGTTTTTTAATCTGAAACATGTATCGTACAATTTTGCTCTGACATATGTAGGAAGCATTTTCATTCGTACTGCTCTTGCAGCTCCTTTTACTTTTTCATTTGGATTTTTTCCTTTGCTTTCAGTGATTTTGTCAAAAAGTAATTCTGAAGCAATGTAATATACTATAAAAGTATTAATTAGTAATTAAAATTAATTTTTTAACAGTTTATAAAAATAAATAAAACAAGTTGTTCATTTCATGACCATTTCGCTTCCTCAAAATATCATAAACCAATTGCTTAATTTAATTTTAATATATTAAGGTAATATTTCAAAAAACGCAAAATTTGAATTTTTTGTGAAAAAGAAAAATATTGATTAATTTTATAAATTTTGATGAAATGTGCACTTTGTACATATCAATCGATTCGTTTTCTTGTAAGGAATGTAATTTTGAGAATAATTTATGAAAATATTAAGAAATAAAAAAGTTATTTAAAAAAATACAAAATATTTTTTTTTAATTTTGAAAAAATTGTATAAAATAAAATTTTGTGGATAAATTTGAAAATCCTTGTGTCAGATTTTAGGTATTAATGACTGCAATAAACCTGCAAAATTTCAGGGCAATCCATTAAAATTTGTTAGAGATAATTTGTACACAATATTTTGTGACATACACACACATACATACACACACATACATCTGGACATTTGCTCAGAATTTAATATACATATATCCTAGATGAAAATGAGTCCATATAACCATGTTTTGAAAAATTGAAAATCGTCACGAATGCAAAGCTTCCTTATGAGGAAGCAATAAATAAAATAAATAAAATAAATAAAATAAATAAAAAAATCTATAACTGGACTCAAATAGTTTTTTTTATTATTTTGTACTATAATTATATATTAATTTTTTTGTTAAATAAGTCAGTATTCATAATTTTTTCCCAAGAAAGCAGAAATAAGGTTAGTAAATAGTCAGGGATTTTTTTCTTAACTCTTGCTGGAAACCCAAAAGATAAATATTAAATTAATGTATAATATATTAATATATAAAATTTAATAAACAAATAGGCATAAATAACACAGGCCTACAAAATTTAGAATTTTGTCAGACCCAAGAACGGGATAAGTCATTTCCGATGTAATTTATCGCCCAGAATCCAAAACTGACAGCGAAATTACTCTATTACGTCAGGATTCGGAGATATTCTAACCTAAAAGAGTGAAAAAGGCCATTTTTGGCAACATTCGACTCTCAATAAAATCTACAAAATTTTTTTTTATCATTGGAACAAATTTTAAAAGAAAGTACAATTAATCACCTTTCAAAATATTCTACACCCAATCCGATCCGACTTTTATTCACTATGGTACAACAATTTAAAGTTTCGGTTACACGACCTAAAAACTGAAAAAAGGAAAAATAGAATAATTGGAAAGTACTTTAACTCAAGCACCTGATTCTTAATATTTTGGGATCGTTAATTAGAAAACCGATGTTGGATTTTGAATTTTAAAATGGCGGATCCAATATGGCGGCTGTTAAAATAAAAAATTGATCGGATTCGCTTAAAACTTTTTACTCGGGGGATTTTGAGGTCGCTTATTACGAATCCGATGTCAGATTTTCGAAATTCAAAATAGCGGATGTAATATGGCGACATATTTTTTTCTTTAAGGAAAAACGTGTAAAGTTGACCGGACAAAATAACAGCCTAAAAATTAAAAGTTCCTTCTTTTTAAAATTCGACATCAGATTCGTAATTAGCTAACAAAAAAACCTCGAAATAAAGGAATTATAAGCAATTTAGATACATTTTATAGAGTACTCACCATATTAGATTCGATATATCGTCATATTAGATCCGCCGTTTTTAATTTCGAAAACGTGACATCAGATTCGTAATATGCGACCTCAAAAACACCCAAATAAAGAGTTTCAAGCGAATCCGTTAAATTTTTTAAAAATATGTCGCCATATTACATCCGCCATTTTGAATTTCGAAAATCTGACATCGGATTCGTAATTAGCGACCTCAAAAACCCCCGAGTAAAAAGTTTCAAGCGAATCCGATCGATTTTTTATTTTGACAGCCGCCATATTGGATCCGCCATTTTGAATTTCAAAATCCAACATCGGTTTTTTAATTAACGATCCCAAAATATTAAGAATCAGGTGCTTGAGTTAAAGTACTTTCCAATTATTCTATTTTTCCTTTTCTCAGTTTTTAGGTCGTGTAACCGAAACTTTAAATTGTTGTACCATAGTGAAAAAAAGACGGATAGGATTGGGTGCAGAATATTTTGAAAGGTGATTAATTGTACTTTCTTTTAAAATTTGTTCCAATGATAAAAAAAATTTTTTGTAGATTTTATTGAGAGTCGAATGTTGCTAAAAATGGCCTTTTTCACTCTTTTAGGTTAGAATATCTCCGAATCCTGACGTAATAGAGCAATTTCGCTGTCAGTTTTGGATTCAGGGCGATAAATTACATCGGAAATGACTTATCCCGTTTCTGGGTCTGAAATTTGTAGGCCTGTGTAATTTACTAATTAGTTATAAATTTGATACAAAAATTTACTTGATCTTCATCTCTTGCTTATACTTCCAAATCTTGGTTTCCAGGAACAGGTTCTCGATTATTTGTATTTGCTTCCCTTTCCAAATGTTGGGTTCCAGAAACAGATTCTCCATTATTTGATATTGCTTCTCTTTCCAAATCTTGGGTTGGAGAAACGGATTCTTCATCATCTGAAAAATTATTATGTCCAGAATTTGAAACGGAATTTTCAAGTAATGAATTATGCGATTTTGTTGTGGGTGCAGATGAAACAGTGGACTCCTGTGAAGTTGATCCTACATTCAGCGGTCGCCCATTTCTAAATGTGTTACCTAGAATTAAAGAAAATTTAAGTAGTGATTAAACAATTAGAGCTTTTAAGTTTAAGCATTTTCAAAAATTCCATTACAATAAATAAATATAGTAATATTAATTTACAGTAAAAAAATTATTACCATCAGAGTTTGGCCCATGAATATCGTCTTCATCATCAGTTTCACGAAGTATGGTAGTGTCTCCTGGTTGTAAATGATTATGATTTACGTATTAATTGTATGATTGATTGACAAAAAAATTAATTAATAGTTAAATTTATTGGTTAGTTTTGAAGCATTGTTTAAATATATCACCTTCAGAGTCTGAGTCTGGAATAATATGTTTTTCATTTTTTTTGTGACGTTTATTTGCGGTGCGAGAAGAATTAATTACTGTGTCAGTTTCATCAATTTCACTTTCTGACGTCTCAATTCTTTTTCGATTTTTTAGCAATTGGGAATGTCTTTTTAATATTTCATTATTTTCGTGCTCTGTAGCAGTTTCTGCTTCTAAATTTAATCTTCTTTTAACAGGCTGTAAGAAAAGTAACACAAATTTTAATCTCTCAATTTCAAATAAATTTGCTTTTAATCGGGATTAAACAAAAATTTTGAATTAATTTTTATACATTTACAAATAAAAATTATACAATTTTTACATTTTTGTTTGCTTTTTAATAAACAATCATTTTAATTTATTAATTTAATCTTTGTTAAAAATTAGTAAGAATAGTTTATTAAGTGTAATAACAAAAATTCGTTTTAAAAAATTTTTTTGAAAAAGGTGGCGCAATTTCTTACACAGAAGTTAATTTTTTAATTCAGAAAATAATTTTAAGAGACAGTTTCTTACTCTTTTTTGTTTTGTTATATTGGTTTTTCGATTTATGTTTTTGGCTTTTGATCCAGCGTTAGATGAAAAACTAATAGTTCTAGTATTCGGATACTGTAAACGCTTCTCATTTCTTTGTTTGTCAATATCTCTTTCACTATCTAAAAATAAAGCCAACTTATTTATATTTTTAATTTTTAACCTACTCTGGCGATTGAATAAATGGAAGTTTTATTTTATTTGACTTTTAAGAAATAATAAACTTAAACTTACCTCCTAAGAGAATAATGAATGCATTTAGTAACAAATCACTTTTCCTGTTATCGCCATACATCCAAACTTTGTATTTTTGATTTCGCGTGAAATCGGTTTTGCTTTTAGGAGAGTGATTAGCTAAACATTTTATTGGGACAATTTTCTCAATATTGTTTTTGAACAGGACTAATGCATGCTATATCATTTTAATAATTATTTCAATATATTTTTTATTACTTTCGAATATTTTTTTTAATATGAAAACTTCATCAACTGTCAATTGACAATACACAATATTGACGACTTTTGTTAACCGTTTAATAATGGAATATAAGGAAAACAAAAAAAACATTTGTCAAGGAGACTGCATTATCTGTCAATATTTTTATCTTGCAAATTGTCAGGAATGAAGAAATTAATTATTTTAGAATAAATGGCATCTTTGATAGTTTAATGAAACTAGTGTTTAAAGTGTTACGAAAATTGAGGATTAAATTTATTTGGTTATTTTAATTAATACATAAATTAGTGACAGCAACTGTGATGTAAGTAGATAACTTTTCACGAATATGAACATAGCGTAATTAATTGAAATGCATTTAATTAAAAAAATCACAGAATATATTTTCTTTTTAACTAACAAGTAATAAATTTCTAGATATCATGGAGAATTAAAAAATTCGGGGTAGATACAAGCGATATTTAGATCCAGAATCTGAAGAAGGAATTCCGACAACCTCTTGGTACCGGTTCAAAAAACAAAGTAAACAAGTAAGTTAACACTAATTATTTACTTAATTATTAATAAATAAATAATAAATTATTAATAAATCTATAAATATTTATTTATTTTTATAGAAATGAATTTGCACAAAAAGCTCTTTCGTAATAAAAATACTAAATTATCAAAATTTTTCAAATTCTTCTTCATTTATGAATTAAATGTACGAATACTTCCTTTATATGAGTCAAAAAAATTAATTAAATGAAATTTACATACTTTGATATGAACTTTGAACCGACGGCGACCAAAAGGGCTTACGCGTGACTTTCATTGGCCCTGCGTTAAATGAGTCTCCTCTGTTCGAGGAGCCAACGGAAACCTTAAGCCCTTTTGGTCGCAGGCGGTTCATTTGCAATCAAAGGAAAAAAATTAAAAAGTAATACAAATTTACAGGTTGCAAATACGATTTTAGAAAACCAAATTCCTGAGTATTGTGACACGGAAATGTTCAGTGAGTCATCAACCCAGAGAACATTTTTGGAAACGGACAGTTCTAATTTAGACAATAATCATACGCCTACAAATGATGCTGAAAATATCGATTTATTAAACTGTATTCAGGTGATAAAAAATACTTTAGAAATTAATAAAATTATCTTTTATTAAAAAGATTAAATAATAATCATTTAAAGGAAACGAAGAATAAATTTTATTAATTTTATTACTCAATTCCATTACATCATTTTTTAATATAATTTTAATTGAAAAATTGAAGATAGGTTAAATTATTTATTTTAAGAACTAAATATACACAAAAAATTAAAATTCTTTAAACGAACAAAATGATTCGCAAATCGACAATAACATACTATATACTACTGTTAATTCATTAACAGTAGAACTGAATGAAATTGAAAATTCTTCGGCTGTATACAATCAGGTAAACGCATATATAAATAATTATTTAAAATTTTTTTTAATTTATTACATTAAATCTCCACTTGTCATTGGATGCTGATATTTTTTAGTTTCCGCTAGCCACTGGTCCATGTTCATCTTGGGTATCCGCTAGTGCTGATCTCTATTGGTTTCTGTTCCCGACTTCCCACTGGCATTTGCTAATCTGTGGTATCTTTTTATCTTGGTCTTTAATAGTTTCTCGTTTCAGAACTCGGGTAGTCACTGGAATATGCTTATTTTTGGTCCCTGCTTACCTTAGGTCATAGAAGTAGTCTTATCTCTATTCATTCTGGTCCTCACTGGTCTCTTATTTCTACTAATATTTGATCAACATTGGTCTCTGATCCCTACTGATTTCTGGTTTCCACTTCGCTTTGCTTATTCTTATGTTCGTTGGTTTCTGATCATCACTTAAATACGTTTTCTGCCTATATATTAAATCACATTTTAATAGGGGATTAAGACATTGGTGACACCCTGCAGGAAAGATGGTGATGTGATTTTTGAAGGGGGGTTAAAGAGTGGTAAAAAATAGTGTAACGTAATATATAAATAACCTCGTCATCCCTACTCATCGCTGGTATCTGGTCTCCATTAGGCCCTGCTTATTAACCTCGCCGGTCTGCCGTTTCTACTTGTCTCTGGTTCCGGTTGGTCATTGATATGTTTATCATCACCCGTTTATTTGGTTCCTGCTTATCGCTCGTCTGTGATCCTTGTTGGATTCTTGTACCCGATGATCTCTGAAATCTACTTATGCTCGTCCTGTTGCTGGTTTCTTCTCGTCCTTAAATTCCATTTATGTTTGGTTTTCGTTAAACTCTACTTCTGTTAAATGTATTTCGAAATGTATATTTATTAACTACTTTCCAGAGTCAAGAAAATGATGCTGATTTTTTCTTCGATGCTTTGGAGGATATTGAAGTTCTGGATGATATCATCGAAGATGAACCTGAAGATTTTCAAGATACATCGAAACTCAATTTCTCAAGTCTTGATAATTTCATAAAAAGTGAGAGTTTAAATGAACCTATTAAAAGAACGGTAAAAAGAAGTGTCGGAGAAATTTTACTTATGATTTTGAAATATGCAATCGTTCATGCATTATCATTGACTCAAATCTATGATTTATTTAATTTGATTAATTGCCTCTTTGAAGAGTGTATTTTACCACCAACAAAATATTTGATAGATAAATTATTTTGTCCTAAAAACTGCATGAATCTACATGCAATATGTACAAATTGCGGTGCTTACATAGGTCAGCTTGACCGTAAAGATCATTTTGTTCAATGTTCCCTCTGTAAAACAAAAATCAATGTTAAAGACAACTCGTTTAAAAACTTTTTCGTAATGCTTGACATTTCAGATTCAATTCGACATTTACTTGAGTCAAATAGTGAATATTATAAATATATTGTGAATGACAGGGTGCATAAAAAAGATCAAATTTACGATATATACGATGGGAAAAAATACCGAGAATTTTTAAAACAATTAAGTGAAAAAGATAGAAAAAAATATGCAACTGTAATTTTTAATACCGACGGTGCTCCACTGTTTGAAAGTTCCGCATATTCTGTTTGGCCTATTTATTTGATGTTAAATGAAATACCATTAGACGTGAGGACAAAAGAACTCGTATTAGTAGGATTATGGTTCGGGAAAGATAAACCGAATATGAAAACATTCCTTCGTCCATTCGTTGAGATTATGAGTACTCTTTCTACAAAAGGTATCTCATGCGTTATAAATAGTTGCAATGAAATTATTAAAATTTTTGCATTAATATGCTGTGTTGATTCGGTTGCACGAGCACCCGTACAAGGGTTTACACTGTTTAACGGATATTTTGGCTGTCCTGAGTGTCTTCATCCCGGTGAGGCAGTTTTATGTAATCCGCAAAACCCACGTAGTGGAACTATTAAATATCCTTTACAGAAAGCAACACTTAAAGAAAGAAATGTCACAGATACTATAAGGGACATGAAAAAAGCAGTAAAAAACAAGATACCTTGCAATGGAGTAAAAAATCCATCTCTTTTGATAAATTAATTTTTTTTTGATATTATTTGGGGATGTGTTCCTGACAGCATGCACTGCATTGCCGGAGTTGCAAAACAATTTGCAACCACTTGGTTCGGTAATAAAAGTAAATCTGGAGTATTTCCTAAGAAAACAGTATCTAACGTTGACGAATTATTAAAAAAAATTAAAGTACCGCATCAAATAGGTAGGTTAACGCGTCTGTTATCAGAGAAAGAGTTTTGGAAATCTAGAGAGTGGGAAAATTGGGTACTGTTTTACAGTTTACCTGTTCTTGAACAAATTTTGCCTCTTGAATTACTTGTACACTGGGCGTTGTTAGTTGAAGCTCTGTATATATTACAAAAGAACCATATGACAACATTAGAAATTGATCATGCAGACCGTTTGTTACATGAGTTTGTTGCAAAGACTCAGATTTTATACTCTAAAGTAGCTATGACTTTTAATGTACACCTCCTGCTACATTTAGCCAAAAGTGTTTATGATTGGGGTCCTCTATGGAGTCATAACACGTTTGCTTTTGATTCAGGCAACGGAGACTCGTTAAAAGTTATCCACGCTTCAAAGGGTGTTCTCAATTAAATTTGACGTCATATAAGTTTAAAATTTAGTTTATTAATTTTAGAAAAAAATGTTTCTCCATCTTTTGTTGTAAAGAGATTTATTCAACAAACTGGAACAACTTTTGTCGAAAAGACTTTAAAAATCTCAGAACACAGATATTTTTGTCAATCAACATTTCTTACCGAATTTTGGGCAGAAAAAATACACCTTTCTCGTGAAATTGCAACTTTTTCTAAATTAGTAAAAAATAGATGTTTATATATGTCGTCAATAAAAAGTAATAAGCGCTCTAATAACAGCTACGCACTATTAAGTAATGGTAGATTTGTAAAACTAAAGTACTTCATTGCAGACTTGAAAACAAAAAAAGAATACGCAATTGTTGAACAAATAGACACTGTTAATTTCTTTGAAAACAAATGTGGCATGTTGCAAAAAGTCCAGACAATAAATGAAGAAGAGTTAGCTATAAAAACAAATGACATTGTAAAAGTATGTGTCCATATTATTGTCAATAAGGAAGAGTACTTATGTGCAGTTCCGAATCTGCACTATTATTGAAGAAAAATTGAATTAGGTTCATAAAACCAAAATAGCAAAAAAAGAATGTATTTTCAATTTTTTCAAATATAAGCTTGTGGATATTATGAGCCTAAATTATATACACTTTCAGCTAAATGAAACAGTAGGATAAAGGTTAAAAGTAAATGCTTGTTTCGTATAAAATACTTTTTTTCTTCGACTCGAATTCATGTTACAATTGGTCTGTTACATCCACATGAAAATTTGGTACCCCTTCTTTCAAGAATAAGTTAATTTCTGTGGCGAATGAAGCTTAATTATGCGTTGAAAAAGCGGTTGCATTTAACTATTCTTATAAGCAACTTCAACCGCATATTAATTGGTTCATCTTTTATTGATCATTGTACACTTTTTGTTGGTAGAGTATTCATTCTATCAATAAATAGACCAAAAAATGTTAATGTTTTATTTGTTCTTACCAAACCGTATTCCTGTTAATATTAACTCTTTTTAACTAAAGGGAGTAGATGGAACTTTTAAATAATCGTGTATCATCTGCATTAAAAATATTGCGTATGACCCCTTCTTTAAACCATCTCTCATTGATCGCAAGATTGTATAATTTTGCTTTATAATTGAAACTGACTGAAAATTCTAATTGCAATTTAAGATTTGCGATAATTCATTAATCATAATATATATGATTAATACATACAAAAAAACATTAATACATACAAAATCATTTAAATAATGCATATTTTGTATTATATAAAAAAGCAAAGATGCAGTTAATCGGTGCAAAAAATCAATGATTTGAGTTTTGATAATGCATTAAGAAAAACCAATAGAATTATGTCAATAATGTCATTATTTATGTCGTCGAAAAATTCTTCAAAATTCCAAGAGTATCGACTTATTTCGACCTAAATAAATTTATAAACTGTTTATATATAACGGATATATAATAATAAGATAATTTGTTTAATTTCTGTGTGAGTTATGTTGTTACACTACTTATTAATGGAATACCTAATATTTTATAAGTGTAATGTAAAACTATACTTTTTATTAGAAAGAAGAATTAACGTAAATGTATTATTAGATACATGTAAATTAACTTTTTTGTTACAAAATATTTAATAAAATTTAATAAACATTAAACTGCATTATATTTTCATCTTTAGAAAATATTTTAAATCTTTTAAATAAGTCGAGTAGCCTAATAAGTTTTATGTTAACAAATATAATACCTACATTTTCTATTACGTTAACAAAAATTATCTTAAATAAGTTTATTATGTAAAAGACAAATTTATATGTCTTAAGATTCAAATTTTTGATAAATAATGATAAATTTTTATTCGACGTTTATTAAGTTCTATGATTTATTCTTTTTCATTATATAAAACAACTTAAATTAAATAATGCAAATGTTATTATAATTATTTACACTAATATTTAAAAAAATTTACACGTAATAACAATAATTTAAATATTAAAATGCAACAAATTAATTTTCAAATTGTAATCGATGTCGTAAACGATTTCATTTAATATGTCGTAAACGACGTAGCATGCTATACTAAATTACTATTTCATTTTTACAACGTATACGATATTGCTTTTGTTGTCGTATACGATGTTAAATACAATACCCCATATAACATCGTATACTTCATCGAATACTATATCGTATTTTTCAATAGGGAGGCAGAAAAGTCGGTGGTGTGCCGATGCCTACGACCGGCTCGACACCGGCCCAGTGGTAAAGTCGGACAATACCCGGTACCGGCACTGTGGTAATGGGCCGGTTCCTAAAAGAAACCGGCCCGGCACCGGCCCTGTAGTAAGGTCGAACAATAACCGGTACCGGCACTGTGGTGCCGGGCCGGTTTATTAAAAGACAACCGGCCCGGCACCGACCCGGTATTATTTTTTAATACCGTTTTTACACCAGTGATGGACTTTTTCCGGCATCAAAATTAGTACCGGCCCGGCACCGGCCCGGTTCCGGCATTCGATGCAGTTTTTACACCGGCGACGGGATTTTGCCGGCATCAAAATTAGTACCGGCCCGGTACCACTACTTGATACCGTTTTTACACCGTCGATGGACTTTTGCCGGAATCAAAATTAGTACCGGCCCGGTTCCGGTATTCGATGCAGTTTTTACACCGTCGACGGTCTTTTGCCGGCATAATATTTTTGTGTCTTAAAAAGTCTAAATATTTAATTTTTTGAAATTTTTTTACACCATTCGGAAGAATAAGAAAATAAAATCTCTCGAAATCAAATGTTTTTTAAAATCTTTTTTTATATAGTTGGAAAAATTACATTTCATTAAACTTTATTAATTCAGCTTTAAATTGTCCGGGAAAATCACTAAAAAATCTGGTAATATGTAACTGCCGAATTACTAGACACCCTATAATAACTTTTTTCGTTCAAAATAATTTTGGTCAGGTTTTATCTGATTTATTGTTATAAAATTTTGATAATCTAACAAGGTATTATATTAATTTCATTATACTAAGTTTCTGCAAGTTTTTTCTATAAAGCCGGTACCGGGCCGTTACCATGCCAGCGGTTTTTCTTTAGCCTTAGTCCCAACGTATAATGACATTAACAAATGTTATTATAATTATTAACTTGGACATTACATTATTCAAACTGTCTTTAAGAAAAGGTTTTTTCTATTAATTTATAACATTTTGTAATTATTCCTGGTGTCACACTTTATATATAAACTTTCAATTTACTTTTCATAAGCAGGTTTAGGTTAGCGGATGCGGTGTCGACTTTGCAGCCCGAGGGTCCTGAGTTCAATTCCTCATGTCTTCAGATTTTTCGTTAAGAATTAATAATAATAATTCGGGCCGGCGGTAATGCCAGTCTCACGCCGGCACCGGCAAGTCCGCCCTTGGTACCGGCCCGGTACCAAGCCGGTCGTTGATTTCTGCCTGGGTACTGGAATATCAAAATGTCCGCCTGGAGGTAATATTAATGGGAATATTAAGGTAATGTTACCTCACAATGTTAAGGTAATATTACACTGTAATATTAACGTAATGTTAATATAATATACAGATAAAATTAGAATATTTTTATATTTTAGAAATAAAACATTTCACTAAGTCTGGACTCGAACACTAAACCTTGTGTTTAGTAAGGTCAAGTAAGATTGGCTCACTTGTAAGACTCTTGCTTGCTGTACACAAGGTTCAGGGTTCGAGTCCAGCTTGGTAAAATGTTATTTTCTAAATTATAAAGTTATTCTAATTTTATCTTAATATTACTCTGCAATATTACCTTAATAGAAAACGTAATAATTTTTCAAAAATTAACATTCATTATAATAATAAGGGACATTATATTTAATTTAAAATTATTTATTTTAATTATTAGATTATTATTCTTACATTTCTTATTCTTATTTTGTACAAAATAAAAAAGAATTATTTCAATAAATGTTATAAATAATTTAATGTAAAACTAAAATTGCACATTTTGAAATATAGAACTTTAGGTGTATTAGCATAAATGATTATTATAACAATATATAACATTAATATATTACGATCGCTGCGCATTACAGTAGTAACGTGATAATTACTATTAGTATTTTTCACTACAAAAATAGTAATAGTTGGATAGTTCAACAATCGAATAAAGAACATAAAAAAAATTTTGACCCATTATTCTCATTTCTCAAAAAGTTCCAGAAACAATAAATTTCTAGTATGGAATATTTAGCTATATTTTTAGCAAATTCGAATTACTTTGGTCAGAATTCGTGAAATTTTCCCTAAAAATAAAAAGTATATTTCTTAAATCGAAATGCTGAAAAAATATTTCTATTTAACTTTAGGAATGTTTTTACCAAAAAACGAGAAGAAAAATATTTTTTTATAAAAGTTATGTCAAATTAATTTTTTTGCAATGTTATGTCTTACCTTATTATTATATTCCCTAGTGTTTCTCGATTTAACTTTAATTTAGAAAAATTAAAGTTGGGACGAGGTTGGATAAATGACAAGAATAAATTTATTTGAACACAGTATATTTAAAAGAGATCAAAATTATGGAAAGATGAAATGAGCACTAGCTTTCTAAAAATGAGTCTTAAGTGGTTTCTCTGTTTACCTTACAACAGCAAGTTTTTGGTCCTGGCTGGCGCCGATGAGATACAATGGCAATTGTGCGTTAATGGGTTACTAAGTGGTGCAGGTAGATGATTTACGACACTCGTAAATTAGGCAGTTGAATGGGTATTATGTTTCTTTCAGCTTTTGTCACAACTCGAACAATCTATCAAACACCAAATTTGACTTTAAGATTCACTGAATTTAGAAATTCACGTAAAGATCAGGACAACTACTATACTGGGGTTACGAGCACTATTACGAAGAGAACCACTTGTTATGAAAAAAAATTAAGACTGGTAGTCCAGGTGACTACTACTGACGATTACATTTTTAAGACTGAAGATCGTTTGATAGTCTGGTTCTTTTTATGCATAAATTTCCCTGTGTATTTGAAGAATCGATGCCATGTACCATGTATTTTCAACTTCGATGCCATTCGCCACGTATTTTCAGTTTCGATGTCATTGCCATGCATTTTCGAAATCCATTGTTAGAGAAACACTTGCGTTGACTCATTTTTAGATTGCACGTGTTCATACCTTCTTAGTCATATGTTTTTACAATTTAATATTATATTTTTATGTTGTTTGTTAATTATTTATAGTTATTACAATTTGCAATTAACAATTTGTTATTAACTTGTTGTTTCAATTTGTTAATATTGTTTACATTATTATAGTTTGTTGTTATTTATTATTTGTTACAATTTATTATCTTGTTATTATTGACTATTATTTATTGTTATTTTGTTGTTACAAATTATTATTAATTTGTTATTATTAATTATTATCTTGTTGTTTACATTATTAGAGCTTGTTGTTATTTATTATTTTGTTACAATTTAATATTATCTTGTTATTATCGACTTATTATTTGTTGTTATTTTGTTGTTACAAATTATTGTTAACTTGTTATTATTAAGTATTGCTTCCTCATAAGGAAGCTTTGCATTCGTGACATTTTTATATTTTTAAAAACATGGTTATATGGACTCATTTTCATCTAGGATATATGTATATTAAATTCTGAGCAAATGTCCAGATGTATGTGTGTGTGTGTGTGTATGTCACAAAAAATTTTGTACAAATTATCTCAAACAAATTTTAATGGATTGCCCTGAAATTTTGCAGGTTTATTGCACTCATTAATACCTAAAATCCGACACAAGGATTTTTAAATTTATCCACAAAATTTT
Source organism: Leptopilina myrica (nomen nudum) (assembly GCA_032872475.1). Lineage (NCBI taxonomy): Eukaryota > Metazoa > Arthropoda > Insecta > Hymenoptera > Figitidae > Leptopilina > Leptopilina myrica (nomen nudum). The sequence goes on from CM065461.1 coordinate 18,713,057, forward strand.
TTTTATACAATTTTTTCAAAATTTGAAAAAAAAAATTTTCTATTTTTTTAAATAACTTTTTTGTTTCTTAATATTTTCATAAATTATTCTCAAAATTACATTCCTGACAAAAAACGAATCGATTGATATATACAAAGTGCACATTTCATCAAAATTTATAAAATTAATCATTATTTTTCTTATTCACAAAAAATTCAAATTTTGTGTTATTTGAAATATTACCTTAACATATTAAAATTAAATTAAGCAATTGGTTTATAATATTTTGAGGAAGCAAAATGCTCATGAAATGAACAACTTGTTATTTTGTTGTTATACTTATTACGATTTTGTTATTACAACCCTTATTATTTTGTTATTGTTATTACAATTAGTTATTAGTATTTTGTTATTATTGTTACATTAATTATTACTAATTTTTTATTATAATTAATTATTCATTTTTAAACATTATTATTGTTTAAATTTAATTATTATTATTTTATTATTCTTATTATTACTATTTTCATTAATTAATAATTGTTTATAACAGTTAATAATATGTCAATAACAATTATTTATTGTTATTCCCATTATTATTACTATTATTATTATTTGTTACGTCTCAAGAAATGACACTAAACATAATCATAATTTACATATTTAATTTGGCCGGCATCGGTGATTCAACCTGATTTATTCACAGAGCAGTAAACTCTGATATTAAGGGACAGGTTTTAAGAATGAGTAACTGCTTAATTGAAGTTAAATTATTAAAGTTATTTATTTGAATCCTTTACAATTAGAATCAAGAGAAAGAGTAGATCCAGATGTCTTCAGGGATACTGTAACAAATTATTACTTTGTGGGATCAATCGAGAATTTGAAAGGGACAAGATTTTGAAGTATTAGTAACTTACCTTTTAAAATTATTATTAGTGTCGTAGACCCAACAGGTGATACCTCCGTCAGTGTAAGGTTAAAGAAATGACGTTGTCTAGCGAAAACTGAATATGCAGTAGATTTCCTTTGAATTGTTTTCGGGCCAGTCAAAGTGAAAGGTCCGGAGTCCAGGTGTCAAATTATTGATTTGACATTGAAGTCGAAATAATGCAGTCTTCAGTAATGTGCCTCGCAATAGAAATTATCTTCTTGATAAAATTCTTCTTGAATAACTTGAGTAAGACTTGAAGAATGTATTTGGTACTTGAAGAGATTTTGGATTGACACGAAGAATACGCTTAGGGGTAGTATATAACTTGTTAACTTGGTCGCGGAATCGCGACAGACACGAAGAACGCGACTTGCTGATTTGAGGATGACTTCTGGACTAGTTAAGTTGACGGCGTTTCCTGGACTGACGAATTCGTCAAGGGTAGCCCCTTTTATATGTTTCCTTCACAAGGGAACATACCACCCACATTTATTACCTTTGGGTCAAGGTAGTTAAATTTTTATTACATTTAAGTGGGGAACCAATAGAAAGATTGACAATGTGCAGATGACCAATTTTCGGCATCTGCTACTTAGACAAAAACATCATTCTGATCAATAATAACGCGTTGATTCGTCACTGTTTTAGACAGTTCAGTAACCATATAGAAGGGTGATAATTGTAGATGACCATATAAAGAAAGGTCTGTCCAAGACGACACACATTTCAATTGATTTGTTTGGTTTACAAGAAAAAGTGAGGATTCAGATTCTAACTTTACAAATATCAAAACAATACGTCGCGATGACGTGACATATTAATATTGAAAAATACGTTACGATGACGTAACAAAAACTAAGTACAGTTTTGTTGCACTATATATTTTGATTTCTAATAATTTTAATTATGTTGAAAGTTTTATCAAATTTTTCAAAGGCGCAGAAAATTAAAAAAAATTTGTTTATAACAAATTTCTTAAATAATTATTCAAAAGTAAACTCTTTAAAAAGTCTCTAATAAACATACATGTGTATGTATTGTGTTTATGTGTGAGTATACATGTGTATACATTATGTGTATATGTGTAAGTATACATGTGTATGTATTGAGTGTATATGTGCGAGTATACATGAGTATGTATTGAGTGTATATGTGAGAGTATACATGAGTATGTATTGAGTGTATATGTGTAAGTTTACATGTGTATGTATTTAGTGTATATGTGTGAGTATACATGTGTATGTATTTAGTGTATATGTGTGAGTATACATGTGTATGTATTTAGTGTATATGTATGAGTATGTATTGAGTGTATATGTGTGAGTATACATATGTATACATTATGTGTATATGTGTAAGTATACATGAGTATGTATTGAGTGTATATGTATGAGTATGTATTGAGTGTATATGTGTGAGTATACATATGTATACATTATGTGTATATGTGTAAGTATACATGAGTATGTATTGAGTGTATATGTGCGAGTATACATGAGTATGTATTGTGTGTATATGTGTGAGTATACATGTGTATACATTATGTCTATATGTGTAAGTCTACATGTGTATGTATTGAGTGTATATGTGTGAGTATACATGTGTATGTATTGAGTGTATATGCGTGAGTATACATGTGTATGTATTGAGTGTATATGCGTGAGTATACATGTGTATGTGTTTAGTGTATATGTGTGAGTATACATGTGTATGTGTTGTGTGTATATGTGTGAGTATACACGTGTATGAATTGATTGTATATGTGTGAGAATACATGTGTATGTATTGAGTGTATATGTTTGAGTATACATGGGTATGTATTTAGTGTATATGTGTGAGTATACATGTGTATGTGTTTAATGCATATGTGTGAGTATACATGTGTATGTGTTATTGAAATGTTATTTGAAATGTTCGATATATTTAATTGCAATATTTATTGAAAGTTGTATAAAGATTTAAATGTCCCGATTAAATAAATATTTAGCGCGAACCTTTCCTGAACATTTCAATTACATCTTCGCATAATTATAATTATAATTATAATTAGGCGAAAATTTTCAGGAAATGTTCAGGAAAGGTTCGTGCTAGACATTTATTTAATCGAGACATATAAATCTTTACACAACCTTCAATAAATATTGCAATTAAATATATCGAACATTTCAAATAAATCTTTAGGAAATCTTTAGGAAAGTTTCGGTGCTGTGGGGGTTCTATTGCAAATATTGAACATGTTTTTGGGTCAGTCCATTATATTTCACCTAAAGCCGTTGCGGCCTATTTTTAAAAAAATCTCATAATTTGTAAAAATGATGTTTAATATCCGTAGATTTTATTTTTGAGAATTATTTTATAAAATTTTTTGATTTAAACATAGAATTTGAATTTTTAAGTTGAGTTGCACAGAAAAAAGGTTAGATTGACAGTTATGAAAATTTAATAAAGAAGCATGAAAATAATTTAGATCATACAAATTTCTTGATTGATATTTGTTAAAAATGAGCTAATTTACTTGTATAAATAGATTATTATGTAAACAAACCCAAATTAGTAGATAAAAATTGATTTCAAAACTTAACTATAAAATGTCAAAAGTCACTACATTTTATTTACACTTTTCTAAAAAGTATATAAATATTTAAAAATTTATTACTATTTAATGTAAAGTATTTTTAATGTACTTTTATAATATGTGCTAACTTTTTAATTTTATAATATAGAAATATAAAAAATTTTACCTTTAATATTGAGTGTTTCATGATTTTCAGTGATTTTAATCACTTATTTCTTCTCAGGCGGTTAATCAAAAAATCCAATTTTTGTCTTAATATTTAAGTTTGGCCTTCTTTTTCATTCTATTAAATTTTGGTGATGGAGAACGAACTATTTTTCAGTTTAAATTTAGTTTAAAAAATCTGCTGAAAAACGCATTTTTTTGGTTAAAATGCAAGTATTTTTATAACACTGAAGTTGGCTATCTTAATAGTCTTGCAAAAATCTACTTGTATTTAACCAAAAAAATGCGTTTTTTCAGCAGATTTTTTAAACTAAATTTAAACTTAAAAGTAGTTCGTTCTCCATCACCAAAATTTAATAGAATGAAAAAGAAGGCCAAACTTAAATATTAAGACAAAAATTGGATTTTTTGATTAACCGCCTGAGAAGAAATAAGTGATTAAAATCACTGAAAATCATGAAACACTCAATATTAAAGGTAAAATTTTTTATATTTCTATATTATAAAATTAAAAAGTTAGCACATATTATAAAAGTACATTAAAAATACTTTACATTAAATAGTAATAAATTTTTAAATATTTATATACTTTTTAGAAAAGTGTAAATAAAATGTAGTGACTTTTGACATTTTATAGTTAAGTTTTGAAATCAATTTTTATCTACTAATTTGGGTTTGTTTACATAATAATCTATTTATACAAGTAAATTAGCTCATTTTTAACAAATATCAATCAAGAAATTTGTATGATCTAAATTATTTTCATGCTTCTTTATTAAATTTTCATAACTGTCAATCTAACCTTTTTTCTGTGCAACTCAACTTAAAAATTCAAATTCTATGTTTAAATCAAAAAATTTTATAAAATAATTCTCAAAAATAAAATCTACGGTTATTAAACATCATTTTTACAAATCATGAGATTTTTTTAAAAATAGGCCGCAATGGCTTTAGGTGAAATATAATGGACTGACCCTTTTATAGAATTTAATTATAATTCAAATCTTTATATAATTGGGCCATTCTATGTTCCCCCTAATGCAAAATTAAAATTTTTATATCTGTATGTAGTGTTCTTGAAGAAATTTCAAATTCTTATCCAACTGCATTAATGTGTTTATTGTGGGACTTTAATATGCCATTTGTTTTATGGAATGATTCTGAGAGTGGTGGTCCTTCTTGTGTACACAAGCCAGGGTCGTTTCGCGTGTCACAACAAATAGCTAGTACAGTTTCTGATACTATTGATTATTTAAATTTATTTCAATTTAATACATTTATAAATGTTTTTGGTTCTCTATTAGACTTAGTATTAACTAATTTTCATAACTATAATTTATAACTATCGGATGAACCTATTTTTCCGATAGATAGTTATCATCCGCCATTGTTATTCTCTATTCATTTTGTTGGGAATGTGCGCAAACATATAACTCCATCACATTGTAATTTTTACTACGATTTTCGAAATGCCAATTTGGCTGGTGTTAATACTTTTTTGAATGACGTGGATTGGAATGTTGTACTAAATGTTTCGAGTGTTAAATAAAAAATTGTCTCAATTTTTTATGAATACGTGTACACGGCTTTTGACTTTTTTCTTCTTGTCAGGGTGAGACAAGAGTCTACATATCCTCCTTGGTTTACCCACTCTTTGAAGCGTTTGATAATCTTGAAAAAATTGCACATGTGAAATTTAAACAATCTAATACAGCCTTCGACTATAACTGTTTTTCTCGACTTAGAACTGAATGTAAGAACTTAAGTCGTGAATGTTACAAAGCATATATATCTAGAATGGAAAGTTCGATTTCTGTTAATCCTAAATTATTTTGGAACTATCTTAAATCTTCTCGTAGAGAAAATAGGTTACCAAATTTTATGTTCCGTGGAGATGAGTGTGCAAAAAATAGTAAGGATGTGGCTAATTTGTTTGCTAAGCAATACAACGCTGTATATACCGAATCCTCCTCATCTTTTTTTCATTGTGAACACCTATATAATGATAATAATCTTAATCTCTCGACTTTTGTTATTGAGGCAAAAATGATTTTAAAAAAGATAAAGGATTTAGATGTAAATAAGAGTGCCGGAGCTGATGATATACCTCCCTTTATACTGAAGTCATGCTGTTCCGCCTTTATTTTGCCCTTATCAATTATTTTCAACAAATCTTTATCGAGCGGCGTGTATCCGTGCCAGTGGAAAAAAGGGATTATTGTTCCTATTTATAAGGAAGGAATTAAGGGTGATGTTTCCAATTATAAGCCTATCACTCTTTTGAGTGTTATTCCTAAAATTTTCGAGAGTATTATTTTCGATGTTTTTACGCCTATTCGGTAAATTTTATTATACAGGAACAGCATGGCTTCATGAAAGGTAAGTCAGTTATAACAAATATCAGCATTTTCTCTGATTTTGTAATATATAGTTTGGAACAGGGGTATCAGGTTGATGCGGTGTATGCGGATTTTACGAAGGCGTTTGACAAGGTGGAGCATGTGACTCGTTGCGAAGCTCGGAGCTATGGGATTTTTAGGGGAAATATTATCGTGGATTAAAAGTTATCTGACAGATAGACCTTTGACTGTCCGTGTTAATAATGATTTTTCTAATGAATTTTACTCTAAGAAAAACATAACATTACATTATGATTATAAAATTGGAAACAATATTCTTTCGAGAGTAAACAAGGAGCGTGACCTTGGGGTTGTCCTGGATGCGTAATTTACTTTCATAGATCATATTGATGGAATAATTAATAGGGCAGTCAGAACTCTGGGATTTGTTAGAAGAAACGCATTACATTTTCATAAAATTTCCACTTTAAAATCACTTTTTTTTACTTTGGTTCGATCGATTCTTCTTTTTGCTTCTGAGATTTGGTTACCCTAGCAGGAATATCTTTTAACAAGATTGGAGCGAGTACAAAATAGGTTTTTGCGTTTAGCCGCTAAGCAACTTGGCATTACTTACGATTTTTTTTACATGATTATAATGATATAAGAAGACAATTGAAAGTACCGACTATTTCAAATAGATTTTCTTCATATATACAGGACGTCAAAATTATAAATTATTTAAATTTTTGTAAATTTTTTTTTATTTTTGTAAAAAATAGGTTAAAATTTGCCAATTCTTATAAATTTCTAAATAAAATATTGTCCAAATGACTTGTAAAAGATTTTATTCTTTTTAAAATTATATCATCTTACAAAACATGTACTGCTAAAATTGCACATTTTAAGGGAAGGCACCACCCCCAAGTTTGACCCCTTTAAATTTGAATTATTAAAATAGGTTATATTTTTATTCCTGTACCATTTTTAACTCTAAAATATATAGGATGATCAAAAATTAGAAATTTTAATTTTTTAAGAGGTTAGAATTTTTATCTTTTAACTGATTACACATATTTTTGCAAATCCATGCGAGAGATTGTGTATGTATTGTATGTATTGCTAATTGAGACGATATTATTGTGCTTTTGAGCAATTTGTGTATCTTTTTTCTTGATGATTTCCGAAATTCATTGTATTTACAAACAATCTTTATATTTATTTATCTTTAAATTCATCTTAAAAGTACAACTTTATTTTGCAATAACAAACTAATTTCCTTCATTGGAGCCATTTTTTTATAACTGCAGTACACAAATAACTTTTTCAAATACAAATTTTACAAACTATTTTTCTCATTAATTCATAATACATTTTAAGACGATCAGGAAATGTAAACAAACACATATATGTGTTGGTGCGTACTGCTATACACACGGAGAAAAGCTTGTATGTTTTTGCGCGCTACTGTGCATGTTTGTTTACATTTTCTGATCGTCTTTAAAAAGTATTCTGAATTAGTTCGTTAATATTAATGTTTTAAAAAGTCAATTATGAATTGGATTTTTCAAAAATGAATCCTGACTGCTTCTGTTTATAGTGTCAAATATAGTGTAATACTTTGTGCACAATATCTTGCATTTACAGTGTATCAGTCAAATCAAACAGTTTTATTTTTTGAAAATGTCTTCAAGGAAGGAATTAAATTTAGAATTGCGAACAAAAGTTGTACTCTTACGTCAGGAAGGATTGTTTTACAGTGAGATTGCAAAAAAAGTGGGAATTTTAAAAGCTGGTGCTTTAAAAATTGTTCGGAAATACAATCAAACTGGGAAATTGAAGAATGTGGAAGGTCGTGGCAGAAAAAGATGTACCACTGCTCAAGAGGATAATCATATCGTCTTAATCAGCAAAAGGGATAGAAAGAAGACTGCTCCTCAAATTCGTAAAGAATTTAATGAAACCCGAGAAAACCATAAGGTTTGTTTAACAGTCATTAAAGACAGACTACAAGAAAAAGGTTTAAATGGAAGAATTGCAACTAGAAAACCACTTCTCCGAGGCTTAAATAAGAATAAACGATTTGCTTGGGCAAGAAAATATTTGCATTGGACTTCGAAACAACGGAGAGAAGTTCTAGTGTATATATATATATATATATATACTTATTTATTTATTTAATAACAACATTTTTGATGATGTTTTTTTTAATTATTAATTTTAGCAGTTGGAATTAATTCCTTTTTTCCTTTTCAGCTACGGAAACTCCAGTTAAAATGGTGATGTACGGCTTTATCCCAATTTTTCTGAAGGTATGGAGTCTGAGATAAAAGTCAAGGACAAAATCTTGGACGTAGAAATACCATATTTTGAAGAAGTGTGGATTGATTACATCCCCAATACTTTTGAAGGATCTTGTTTGGAGGAAAATGACCCTCTCCAGTTGGACTGAATTGTTTAGTGTATCAGTGTTTTGTGTTTAATTTAGACTGACTTGAGTATTATTAATAGTGTAGTGTATTTGATGTAAATATCGTTTAAGTGTCAATGTTTGTAAGTACCTTTTGAATAGATTTATATATTTTTCTCAAAAACGCAGTACTTCTCTCTATTTGTATGTCTCAAATTTTAAAGCATTTTCTTTTCTCTCATTTTTTTAAGTTTTCTTTCTATTGACAAAGATTTTTTTTTATTTTTATATGAATACATATGTATATAGATAGAGACATATATAATTATGTATAAGCATTTAATTTTTTGTACAGAGTGATCATTTTATCATATACTTTCATTTATTGCTTCCTCATAAAGGAAGCCTTATAGTGATGTCGATTTCCGAATTTTTTAAAATCAATTATTTTTACAAATTTTTAAGTGTAGTATATATAATTCGTCGAGAGGAACAAATGTCCGGATGTATGTGTGTATGTATGTGTATGTATGTGTGTACACTACCGTCCGAAATTGTGCGAACGCTAACATCTCGAGCTATTAAAAAACACACCCGCACAGAAACAGTGATAACTCGGTTAAAAATGAAGCTAGATGATTTTTTTAAATTGCATTGGAAAGCTTATTAAATTTCCAATGAAATGCTACTGTGTTAAGTTGTATTGTATAAATAGGAAGCGAGATATCATGTTATAATGACAAAAAAATAATTATATTTTTTTCGGAATTTCTTACTCTGACTTGGACTCCTGGCACAGTTTAGCAAAGTTTATGAAAAAAATGTTACTTTTACAGACAATTCCTTGTAACCAAAGCTTTAAATAGAGACCAAGAATAGCAAAAAATATTTACGGGTTCCCGAGATATTACAAAAATAGTAGGACCGTGCAAAGCAGAATTTTCAATCATCGATTTCTCTAATTCGCCGTTGAGTCAATTACTTGTCTGTGAAAAAAGTGTCGAAAATTAATTTTACCAAGTACATTCTTACTGAGATCCATTTTTGAATTTAATTTATTATATATCGATATTTAAAAAGTGGATCCCAGTAAGAATGTACTTGGTAAAATTAATTTTCGACACTTTTTTCATAGACAAGTAAATGACTCAACGGCGAATTAGAGAAATCGATGATTGAAAATTCTGCTTTGCACGGTCCGACTCTTTTTTTAATATCTCGCGAACCCGTGAATATTTTTTGCTGTTCTTGGTCTCTATTTAAAGCTTAGGTTACAAGGAATTGTCTGTAAAAGTAACAATTTTTTTCATAAACTTTGCTAAACTGTGCCGGGAGTCAAAGTCAGAGTAAGAAATTCCGAAAAATATATAATTATTTTTTTGTCTTTATAACATGATATCTCGCTTCCTATTTATACAATACAACTTAACACAGTAGCATTTCATTGGAAATTTAATAAGCTTTCCAATGCAATTAAAAAAAATCATCTAGCTTCATTTTTAACCGAGTTATCACTGTTTCTGTGCGGGTGTGTTTTTTAATAGCTCGAGATGTTAGCGTTCGCGCAATTTCGGACGGTAGTGTATGTCACCGATTCTTGTGGACAAATTTTCTCTTGCACATCTTAAAGATTTTCATAAGATTTTGTAGGTGTATTACGGTCATGAATACCAAGAATCAGACAGAAGGATTTTTAAAAATATATTTCAAAAAAAAAATTTTCAACATTTTTTTAATTTTTTGGTTTTTTGAAATAACTTTTTTCTATATTAAAATTTTTAATAATTCTTGTCAAAATTGCATTCCTGACATAAAAACGAATCGATTCATGTATATAAAGTATATATTTTATCAAAATTTATAGAATTAATAAATATTTTAATTTTTTACAAAGATGTTGTCCTTGATCTTGATATACCTGTCAAGGATGAATATGTCAATCTGCGAAATAATTGAATTTTAATATTTTTATTTATTTAAGCTGGTAGAAAAAGGAACGGAAAATGAATTATTTATAAAAAATTATTTTTTTATCCTTTCGTCTTTCTGTTGTATGTATATGGAAAATGAAATATTATTTGTTTATTTACTTTATATATCTGTTAAAAAATATATATATATATATGTATATATTTTTGATTTTCTTCAATAAAACATCTCATATGGTTGAGTTGTTTTATTGACATTAATGTAGTTGATAGTACACATTCTTGTACAGGATCTCGTACAAGAAATTACACATGGACCTTTATTCAAAATCGGAAAAAATTACTTGTGCAAGTTCTTGTACAAGATCTTTTTTACCTTTTTGTACAAGAACTTGTTTCAATTTCTTATGCGAAATTGGTACAGGTTCATTGACACAAAAGGTATAGTTTCCTGTACTAGATCTTGTACAATTTCCTGTACAAGATATTGTACGGGGATTTTCAGTAGTGGTTTCCTTCGCACTCATGGGCGGTGACTGACGTATAGCTTTTCCTACTGTATATATTTTTTATTATGAAATAAATGCATATATGATGTTCGACTCTACACGCCTTTACGCTTGACAGAAAGCCTGTAGGTGCTCAGAGATAGTGGTCCACAACACAACACTCCAATATTCGAACTATTTAATTATAAATTTTTTTTAACTTAATTGTTAGTACTCTTAAAATGTATTTTTTGTTAGTAATTTCAAGAATATTTACACCTTGGAGTAATTATAATTTTACTCAAACAATCAACATATATTTCATTGGTATCTTATTTACCTGTTCCCGAGTAGCACATTATATTACAGCAATATTGAGAACATTGCCTCAACAGTACCAAATGTTGCCTCAATGTTGTCAATACTACTAGAACATTTTTTGCTACTGGGGTTTGGTGTTGACCCTAACTGCGAAAATTTTTTGTTTCTTACCGCTCCTTGACAATTATACATAATGTGTCCTCTGGAATAGCATAATTGACAAACATTTTCCCATTTTAATAATTTTAATCTTAACATATTTGAAGGGCAATCCAAACAGTAAACATAACTTTTTTCTGGATGATAATTAGTTCTTTCTTCCTCACTAAAATAGTATATACCTTGCATCTTGGTTAAAATTTCTCGGGCTGCAGAATGCATAGATTGTTTTTTTGTTGTGGCTGCATCTCCGATTTCCACAAATCTATTTCCATTTAATTTATCTTCTACAATACATTTTATATAGAAGATTTTATTATTTTTAGATCCATTTTCTTCACGTTCCAAAGTAAAGATTGGTGGAGAAAAATTATACTAAATTGACAATTCGGAAAGTTGAGCCTTAGGAAATTTATATTCTTCCCAAGGGAATGCAACCCTTGCAATGGTTTTGTTTATTCCACTTTCCTAGACAAATAATGCATATTAGTTTCATTTATAAATAAACAAGTTTTAATTTGACCATGTGTTTTTGAAAAAATTTCCCTTCTGTTTTTTCTAAGAGAACGTTATGTTTTTCTAAAATTTTATTAATCTTATAAGGTCCGTAATAATAGCTATATGTGTCCTGACGCAGTGAAAGAACCTTACGCCCCAAAAAATTGTTTTTTAGTTATTAATGCTATTATATCGATTAAAAAAATCTGGATAGAATGGTATCAATAACTCAATATTAATTTTTTGGAACGTAAGGTCCCTTTCACCGCGTCAGGGCACATATAACTTTTTATGTAATTTAACCTCCTTTTGAACATAAACCATATCTCCCACCTTCCCTAAAAATGGTTTAACTTTTTTGTCATAATTTAATTTTGAATATTGTTTGTGCTTTATTAAATTTTCTGCAGCTAATTCATTTAATATAATAATAAGTTCTTGCAAATATGATCCATATGTCTCTAGATTTTCGTTAATAGGGTAGGATAAAGGGGTACGTGCTGGTTTTCTGATATATTCGTCTATAAGTTTCATTCATACCTTTATGACCTCCAATTTTACTAGAATGGTTTTCTATTATAATTTGTCTTTTTAGTTCTTCTTTTGGAGTTAGTACATTGCCATAATAGACGATTACATTAATTTTGTGAGATGGAAATACTTTTGACAAAATGTTTGAAAATTGCCCTTTTGGTAATTCAGCCGTTAAATCACCGGAATGTGAGATTCTAAAATAATTCACTTTATCATAATTCAAAACTTCTAATATATTTTGAAAACATCTTTCTAAATTTTCCCTACGTATTTCATCAAAATATTGTTCTTGTACTATTAAGGTATAAATTTTATATTTTGCTCGAGGTGTTATTATTACTTGTCCTATTGTAGGTTTTATATTTTTAATTTCTTGAAGATCCAACATTCCAGTTTCTATTAAAAGTTTTGTAATAGGAGTGTTAAACTCACAATCAGCGGATAAAAAATGAACATAGTTACTTTTTTACATAGGTCAAATTTTCTCTACTACTATTCAATTTATTTTGTTATTCAGTAATATAGATTGGTAAAGTTGAAATTTTCTTCATGGAACTTTCTATCTTAGAATGTTCAGTAATTTCAGTTTTTCGTTGAGTCAGTGATTGTACTTGGTGTTATTGGATTAAATTTCACTTTTCGAGGTAAATTTTTGCTTCTTTCAAGATGTGGTGTTGAAACTGCTCTAGGTTCAATATGAGTAGAGGGAATAGTTTCGGAAAGAGAGGATTGTATTTCTAAATTTAGATTAAAAACTACACTTTTCGTTTTGGTATTTTTATCTGCGTTGAATCATTATCGCTATTTGAATCTTTTTGAAATTTTTCCTTGGACTCATGTTGTTCTTCTAGTTTTTGTTGAGTCCAATTTATAACTTTTTCAATTCGTTGATCAAATTCTTTATCATCATCAACACTTAGTTCTTCCATTGCATTCAAAATAAAACTATCTTCTTTTCCTTCTGACACACCTATGACATCTGGTATTACTTTTTCAGTAGTCTCAAAATATTTCTTTTGCGGTTCCGTTTTTTGATATTGTATATAGTCATCGAATTTTGAAAAGGACTTTTGTAATTGTTCTTTTGTTATGACTGAAATTTAATCCCCTACAGATGAATGAATTTCTTCTTCTTTTTCTTCTTCTAAGCTGCTTTTATCGCTGTCAGACAAAGGAGGGTTAATCATTACTATTTCTTTCACTGGATCCAAAAATAAATTCTTATTTGCAGAAGATTTAATAGGAGCACTTTTAGATATGGGATACCTAATCGGTATCTATTTCTTCCGAAGTAATAAATTGTTCACAATAATTGCGTCGACCTACATTCTTCTGTTGTTCTATTCTTCTTTGCAATAATCGATTACCAATAATACTCTCATTTGCAATTTCTTTTGGGACTGTTATTTTAATTGTATCTTTATTAATTGTTTGTTTTTTGTTTAGAATAGTGGCATAAGTTGTTTTTTTATATTTCCTAAAGATTTCTTACTGGAACTTTCAACTGTTACTTTTTGTTTTGGAGCAACTGTTTTTGAGGATACTCCAGATATTGACGGTTTTTTCTCTAAGATTCTTCTCGGCTTTTTCCAATTTTTGACTTTGGCGTGTATACATTAATACTTTAGCTTGAAAGGATTGTTGTTTCTCGTTGTCATTATTTTATCAATATTATTGATTACTGGGTTTCTAGACAAAGCATCAGCATTTGTATAGTCGTAGTCACGCAATTATTACCTCCATCGTATTAATCGCTGACCTGGTTCTTTGACTAAATTAATCCATCGTAAAGACTCGTGTTCACTTATTAGTGTAAATTTTTGTCCATATAAAAAGGGTCTAAAATGTCTAATAACATGTAATACCGCGAGGCATTCTTTTTCTGTTGTTGAATAATTTTCTTCTGCAGGTGTCATGACTTGCGAATAATACGCTAGTGGTAATTCACACTTTTCTGGTTGTAAGAAAAGATTAGCACTTCTTAATTTTGAAAATAGTATTTTTAATTTTTTACCATGATTTTCTAAATCAGTTGCAAATATTACGATGTCGTCAAGGTAAACAAATACTTCAGTTCCTCTCAAAGGAAAGCGCGGTTTGCATTACGTGCGTACTCTCAGGTTCTCTCTGCTATCTATAACATTAAATTTAACAATTTTGTTTAGCACAGCAATTTTCAATACTCCTTTAGTTGATATCATATAATTTTTTAATATACCTATATATTTTTGATTAATTATAGGGTTAAAATTTTGTTATTGTATTGTTCCAAAAATGCAAAATATGATGACATTAGAAATTAGTATTTTAATTTAATTTTAAATTATTTTCTTGAAAAGGCAATTATTTTAATAATTTCAGGATTTTTGAAATTTATCAGGAAATAAATTAAGACAATTTAGAGTTATACAATTATATATTTTAAATAAGCAATACGATAGGAGAGACCGGGGCTAAACCGGACGGATTTGGTCTTTGACCAGAAAACTCATACAAAAACATACTTTTTGCTGAAGTGTAATATACCGTTTTGAAGCTTGTACTTTCACCTACAAATCGCACTTGTTCGATTTAAAAAAAGTACAAAAGCTTTAGAGATATATTGTTTCGAAGGTGACTACCTCAAAAACGAAAATCCGAAAATTGGTGGGGCTAAACCGGACACCCCATGGGGCTAAATCGGACACGGACAATTAATTGAAGAATGAGATACAAATTTTTTTTTTTGTAAAAAAGTCAAATCAATTCTTCTTTTATTTATTTGTAGATAGTTCTATACAAAGAATATAATATAATATGTAAAATCTGTAATAATTATAATATAAAATGAATTACAGTTTTCAGGCTTGTCTGTTTGTAGCAACTCGCTTGCGAATTCCAGTTTTAAAATAAATTCTTTATTTATTTATCTATAAAGTGGTTCTAAGCAAAGAATAAAATATAAAATAGTTAATTAATATAAAATAAATTAAAGATTTGGTTGTTTTTAATCACGATGTCCGATTCAGCCCCACACCGTCATCTAAGAATTAACCTGCAATATATTTTTTCTTCTTAATGTTTTCCATTAAACTTTTTTTTTACTAAACTCAGTATACCTTGAGCTAAAAGAAAAATGGCCGTATGATATTTGCACTTTAATTTTAACGATAAAAACCCAAAAAATGAAGAAAATTTTTTTTACTTTTACCTCAAGAAATGACATTTTCACATATTAACGGCAACTATTATTACAAGAAAAATAACACGTCCCTAAAACCTCATGCAGCATATGCATCACGAAATTGCGCGTTCATAGGTTATTTACACGATTTGAAATTCTTCACGGTTTCAGAAATATATGACTTGTCCGGTTTAGCCCCGTGTCCGGTTTAGTCCCGGTCTTCCCTACACATTTTTCGTAGTATTTATTAATTGTTAAGAATTTCTTGAGTTTTATTTAATATTAATTCGAAAAATTGAGACAATTCTTGATCTGAATTGAAATTTTTTAATTTTAATTTACGTGTTAAAAGATTATTTATTTCGTTATTTTTTAAATTTAATTTATTTTCGAATCGTGTTTGAGCCTTTGAGCCTACACGTTTCCTAATTTTTAGAATTCTGGCATCAGGGCTGTCACTTATGTTTTTGATCTTACTGTAAAAAAACATGATGGGCTTAGAAAATTTTGAATTTATTTATATTATTTTTTTTGTTTCATTGTTTGTAATTATATTGTTTAAAATAATTTTTAAAAAATTTATAATTTAAATTTATAATAATTTTTTTTGACTGTTTTATTTATTGTTTAAAATGGATCGAATTGGTAAGAAATTTTCTTTAAAACCCTAATAGGGTTTAACCCTAATAAATAGAATACTTACTGAATTTCTTATGATTATTAAAATTTTAGGATTGCAATTAACAAAGAAAGATTATAAGCTTAAGTTTGCCGGACGGCAAAAAATGTTTTTTATAGAAATGTAATTTGCCGGACGGCATAAGAACACTTCCAGCTATGCAGTCCTAATATTGTTAATATGGATAATGGATTTTATTAACACCGCAAAGAACGTAGCATGACAAGTTTGCCGGACGGAATAAAATGTCAAACGTGGAACTGTAATTCGCCGGACGGCATAAGAACAATTCCAGCCACACTTCTTAACTATGTTAATATAAAATGGATTTGCTTAAAAATAAAAAAGGGTAAAACTATTAATTTTTGATAATATTTAAGAAAGAAAAGAATCCCACCGCTGCCACTAAATCAGCTGTTACATCCTGAGCGAAAAGCGAGGTTATTTAGAATTTTAAATATTAATTTATTTATTTTGGAGGAAAGTCAGGCTGATTAAGTCAAGTTGGTAAAGCTTGACCATTTATTTTTATGTGGGTTCGTTCTCTTCTATCGATCCTACGGGGGTCGTCTTGCAATTATTAAAAATATAATTGTTATATAATTACCTTTTCTTAATAATTTAGTAATTTTTATGAATTTGAACTAAGTAAATGAATGATTTTAATTTTTTATGGTAAAAATATTTATTATCCTTGATTACAAGAAAGACTGAAATGTATAAATTTAGATGTGTTTATAGAGTGAAATTACAATTTGTTTAAAATGGTACTTACAATTACCTCTGTTTCGAGGGCAGATACAATGATGAATTTTTTAACAAGAAATATATTTCCTGTAGTCGTCGACACTGCGAGGTTTTACAACTCTTAACAAAGAACGGGTGGGACTTTGTCACAGTTTTTAGTTCTTATTCTCCAAAAGCAGACACGTCACGTTTGCAAATCGTATCTCGAGAATAGACTAGGTTACGACGAGTAATCCATTAATTTTTGAAAATACAGACTCACAAGTCTGGCGATAATGAATACTTGCTCAATATTTAGAACAACGAGTAAACTTTATACTGTTTGAAAATGCAAGGTTTACGGCCAAAATTATGATTACCAAAGGGTCAAGCTTAAAGATGAAGCTGTCACGACGCGAATGTAACGATGACTTTGTATTGAAATAAACTGACGGATGACAATGGATTTGTATAAGGTTTTATAGTAGCAAATCTTCCCTAGTGAGAGACAAAAGATCAAAGATCACCCCATCTCTAAGCTTGATTCTTAGATCACCCCAAGAATTGAGTCATTTCTTGGAGCTTTGTGACCACCTGCACCATATATCGTATATCGCGAGTATGAGATAGTAAACATTCCCAGGAAGAAAACTAAGCTCGTGCCTTCGCAACATACTAATATGAGTCAAGTCCACTCATAATATGCGTATAATATGGTTTATAATTTATGTTGGTGTGCATCTAAATATCCAATCTCATAGCTTTAGTTCTATGAAGAGTAAGATAATTACATTGTATTTTCTCAACTATGAGGATCGATATACAGATGATCTACTTCAAAAACAACATTCTATACTCTATGCAGCTGCAAAATAATTCTTAGAAAATAATGCATAGAGAATAGAAAGATACATATTGTTTATTATTAGAATCGTATAATATTAGTTTTAAAAGAAAAGTATTGCGTGAGAAATAATTAGTAAATTAAATATTATTTCTTATTTAATTCCCTTTTGTTTCATCACAAGATTATACAGTCATCCCCCGCAACCTGCACAAATTTGAGAATTTTCCCCTTCTCTTAAATTCGCTACCTGACCATCGAGGAAATAGCCACCCCACCAAATCACGTCACAGTTTTCAGGGCTGTACAGGGCAATAAAAGAATGCAAGACATACAGATTATTTAATCAATTCATATATTAATGTAATTATGTAGTATAATTAATTAAATTACTTAATATATTTACTTCGTCATATTTAATAAGAGTCATGGTTTAAAAAGTATTGGGAAATTATTTTTGAGGGAACATGTTTTTTAAATTTGACAAATGATCTTTTGTTGTACACACTATGTACATCACTGTTTCGCGCAGAGAGGGAAGTCAAGTAGCGAGGCACGTTGACGCCCCACTACTGGTCAGGTTACGAGGATATGCGAGTTGCGAATTATGCAGGTTGCGGGGGATGACTGTATTTATTTAAAGGTTTATTTTAATTTTGATGGATTATTAAAAGTAATATCATTTCTCTAATAATTTTCTCATTTAATTTCATATCTATTGTCTTTCTTTCGTTATACTTATTTCAAATGCAATATCTCTATTATTGACATTCTAATTGTGCGATCATCAACAATGATTCATTGCTAATGTCTTCAATTTCAAAAAGAGAATTTTGTTACTGGGATGTAACACTATAGAGATAAAGTAAAGGTTATTAAAAGATATTGGGCAAAAGTTGGTGATGGAAAGAGATTGAATCAAATCGAGAGGTGATAGACTAAGATTAAACCCAAGGTGTAAATTGTGATGAGTATGTACTGTGAGGCGGCATTTTGCCACGCACAATATTAACCGATTTTTTTTTATGTTGATATTAATCATTTGATAAAATTATTATCAAAACGAGAATCTTTCCTTTTCTTTCTAAAATAAACTAAAATTATTATTAAATTTTAAAACTTTGCGACAATGAGGTACTTAGTAATTTCAAGTAAATAAATAATTTAAATTGTACTAATCAAACCTGCCAACTCGTCAGATCGACAATTGTAAAACAAAATTATTCAGAACAATTTCTGCCGAATCGTTTGTTGTTGTTTTCTTTTCATATTCGTCGAGAAGTTTCCTCGGATTATTATTCCACTGGCAGCCATTTAGTAGGCTCAATCATCAAGGGAAGAGTTTCCTGTTGCATATATTCGGACATGATTCCCGAATATTCAAGAGCACCAGGACGACGAAAAACTACTTTGTTTTGGTCCTGTCAAATTAATGACGGCGGCCATATTGGATTAAAGGCCGACTCAAATTCAGCGACGGCGGCGAATAAGATCGCGCTCTACTTTACCGTCTGTAACTCAATTACCCTGGGAGGGTAATTAAAAGACTAAAAGACTGTAAACTAGTGAAATTGTTGTGCGCCTGGGACTCACCAGGAGAAAACGAAGCGCGCGCGTAGCGACGCGTTCGTTGTAACCGAGTCAGTAATTTTTTGTTATTCTCGTTCTGATAGTCAAAAGCGCATCACGCTATTTTTTTTGTCATCCTTTTTTTGTGGTGGAAGTCATCGTAGTAGTGCCATGTCAGGACGTGGAAGCTTGCGGGGTCGTAGGCGAATCGACGGTGAGTCCCGTTAAAATAAAACAAAAGTGACTTCTCGCCACATGGGCACATATTGTGGTCATTGTACTGAGATATGAAAGTGATGCTTGTCACCGCATGGTAATGCGGCATATTGTTAATTCAAATTCGGCCTTCGGCCGAATAGTTAATGTGTAACGGTAGTAATTAAATATGATTGAGTAATAAAAATCTATTACTTGTTCAACTTAAAATCAGTGAAGTGAAAATTAATGTGTTATCTCCTTACCCCTCCCCTCTCCGCGGTTTGTGGGGAAAACTTTTTCCTCACAATTTCTGAGCAAGCTAGGCTAAATTTTCGTTAGTGTAAAATTTATTAAAATAAATCTTTTGGATATTTTTATGATAAATATTCTGGCGCTTAAATATTAAAAGTAAAAATTCGTTAAATTCAAAGTGTAGATAACCTCAAAATAGTCAAAAAATTAAATAAAAAGAAAGGAGAGGTTATAGTACTAAGATTAAAATGTGGATAAAAATAGAGAAGTACTAGGATAAAAAGGACAGAACGGTATTAAACAAATGGTATTTATAAAGATAAGGAAAAAAGTAAATACTAAGATTCAAATGAGGATATATAAAGAAAATAATAAATAATAGGATAGAAAGGGAAAGAAGTGAATAGTAAGAGGATAAAAGGCGATAAAGTAAGTGTTATTAAAAGAGATTGAATAAAAAGGAAAGATAGAAAGAGATTGAGGGGAATAAAAAAGGGATAGCCTGGGATAGAAACAAGATTATTAAAAGAGATAAGTATATGGGGCATTCCACGTCAAGTGATCAAGGGGTCTTTTGGTGTAATGTTTATATTAATAATTTTTTACTCTTAAACAATTAAACATACAAATTTGAGAAAGTACATTTTGTTTTTTCATGCCCTTTCAATTGAAAATAAGCATTAAAAAAAATTTTTTTTCCAAAAAAAATTAAAATTAAATTTCAATTTTTAGGGGGGAGAGACCCGATTTTTTTTAAAACGAAAGCTGAGGAAAAAACCTCAGCTTTCGTTTAAAAAAAATTCGGGTCTCTCCCCCCCAAAAATTGAAATTTATTTTTAATTTTGATTTTTTTTTTAAAATGCTTATTTTCAATCGAAAGGGCATGAAAAAAACTTTCCAAAATGTACTTTGTCAAATTTGTATGTTTAATTGTTTAAGAGTAAAAAATTATTGAAATAAGCATTGTACTGAAAAACACAAAAATTTAACCCCCTCCCCCTCAGAAAATATTGGACTATGTAAAACAATATTTTTACGAAAAATTACTATCTATGAGTACTACAAAAGCCCCAAGTTTTGCTACGATTGGAGAAAAATTTTTCTCCACCTTGATCACTTGACATGGAATGTCCCATATATTCTTAGATGGAATTAGAGATAGAAAGAGATAGGTGTGGATATTAAAAGTATTAAAAGAGATGAAATAAAGGTTACTGAAAAAGATTAATACAGAAGGAGAGATAAATAGTTATTGAAGTTATAAAGTGGGGATAGACTAAGATAGAGAAACTTTATCTCTTTCTATCTCAGAGATAAAAAAATATTCAAAGAGATAGGATTTCTATCCTTTTACTTCCATCAGGGAACATATTTTGAATGATATTAACTTTTTTAAAGTCAGCTGTCACAAGTCCTACAGATAAATCAGTAGAGCAATTTTCTTCACCCAGGACAGCATGATGTCCTCGAATTAAAGCTGCAAGTAGATTAAACATTACAATTTTTGACAATGTTTCATATAAAAAAGTTTAAGAATTAAATTTCATTTTTACAAATTTTACTATATTTACGTTTTTTAAGAATAATTTTGTTCGACTCATAAAAGTACAAAATTTTCACTAAAAATAATAAATTTAATATATTTTTAAATTAATTAAACTATTGCTTATATCCAATTTTTAACTTATTTTGGTACAAGCATTGTATTAATAAGTGAGAAGTTAAAAAATGTTAATTAAATTAAAAAAATTCATACACCAATAGCTTTATTGAATATAATTACTACTTTACCTGCAACTTCTACTATTCCATCTACGAATTCCTTCTTTAATTTTAAATTCAATAACTCTATCTCCGTTTGTTTAGAATTTTTCTTCTCTATTAGTATATTTTTAATAACCAATTCCCTTTGCAGTTTCGCATTTTGCGCTTGTGATTCTTTAAGTTTTGTTTTTAGCTCTTATCAGTAACCAATATTGATCGTATTTATCACTTCGCTGCTTGTATTCTGGCAGGACTCCAAAGAAAGAAATATTACACGATTGTAGTTGACCTTCATCAGTGACATTCACTGAATCCTATTTCAAGAAAGAAAATAATTAATACTCTATAAGAGAATACTTTAAATTGTCTTTATATTTTCTATGTACTAATAGAAGAAATTCCTGAGTCATACTCGACAATTGAGAGAGTTTTTTGAAAATTTTTAGATGACTTGATTTTTTTATGATTATCCAATTCCTACAAATATTTTTAAAAATTACATTAACATCTAAATACAATAATACACTTATAAAAAGTTACTTTGTCTACAAAAATAAAAAAAAAATTCCTCTTTTATAAAATGTAAAGTGAGTTTCGCTATTGTATTCGGTTTATAAAAAAAATATACAAATAGTTGCGAGTCAATATTCTAGAAAGGGGCCTTAGTAGCAAACTACCTCAGTAGATACGTCTCCCACCTCCTATTGTTTCAAAGAACCATTGAAATCAACAACAATGTCTTTCGAATTATTTGAGTTGACAGCTTCACTGTTTTCCAAAACCATATGCATCTGCAAACAAATATACTGTAAAAGTGTAAATAAATGGTTGTACTAGGTCTCTATTAGAATTTTAATAATTATGTAAAGACATATAAGGAATACCTTAAAAGACATATCCTCTGATTTAGATTCTTGAGAAGGGTCTACATCGCATGGAAAACTTTGTTCTTCTTGTATTGTCCTTTTTAAAGAAGGTCTAGATTCATTATAACATCTTTCAAGCTAACAGGTTTAGTTTAGTTGGACCTAAAAAATATAACACTCTTAAAAAATCGTTTCATAAAAAGCAAAAGCATATTATTGTATTGTTCGCTTACTGCTTTAAATTCATAAACAAATATTTTTGTAATTAAAACGAAACAGATATATATTTAAGAAATAATAATAAATATATATATATATATATATATATATATAAACTTTCTTTCTTCTTTCAATTATCATAAAAGAATCGAATTATCATTTAGGTGCAATAACATAGGACCTATAATAAAAAATATTAATTTCATGACATATTTAATTTTACTATTGTAGAACTACAAATTTATGATAAATTACCTGTCTTTCTAAAGGTACTTCCTTTTTTGTAATTCTTTCTGATATTTTTTGAGTTCTTCTTTTCAAAGCAGTATCAATACTGACTTTTTTTATCTTTATCCTTGAAGTAATATACTGATATTACATGTTGTTTAATAAAGAATTAAATTTTTTATGACTTTAAAAATTGTTTAATCTAAGACATTTTTTAAAAATTGAAGTTACTTGTATATATGTTTTATGTAAATAATATTTTACTTTTGAATTCGGATGTGCCTTTTGCTTTTTGTAATTTGTAGTTATTTTATCTTCTGTTCCCGATTTAGTAGCAGAAAGGATGGTTCTTTTTGATGGAATGTGTCTACCATTGTTTTTGTTTATCAATTCATGGACAGATTCTATTTTAATGGGAACATATAACAATATATAAATATACAATTTTTAAACATATTTAAAAAAACCTTATTTGTATAAAATAAAACACCTTCTTTGTTAAAATTATTTACGAGATGAAAAATAACATACTCACTTTTCGATAAATATTTTTAAAATTTAACCATTTTTGTTACAAAATATCTAATAATATAAAAATTCGTTCATTATTTTATTAAACTTAAGGTTATGTTATTCAGTGGTCACGTGCCCCATTTACTTTACTATGGAAAAACTTCCCACTGAATAACATGACCAAGGAGATAATAGTTCATCTTTTCCTTATGAGCTGATCTGGATGTTTACGACATATGAATTTTCATTGCAAAGGTTAGTGTTTGTATTAATACATAATAAAAGCGTATATATTGTTACGTCATCGTAACATATTTTTTAATATATAATAATAATAATAATAATAATAATAATAATAGTAATAATAGGAATAACAATAAATAATTGTTATTAACATTATTATTAACAATGATATACAATTATTAATTAATGAAAATAGTAATAATAAGAATAATAAAATAATAATTAAATTTAAACAATAACAGCGAATAATCATTTGTAATAACAAAATAATAATAACTATTGTAATAATAATAACAAATAATAACAATAATTGATTGTAAAAATAATAACAAGTAGTAGTAAGTGTAACAACAATAATAATTAGATAATAACAATTTGTAACAATAAATAATAATAATTAATTGTAACAATAATAACAAAATAGTAATAATTAGTTGTAACAACAATAACAAAATAATATTGATTAATTGTAACAAATTATAACAAGATAGTATTAAAATGTAACAAATAACAATTAATAACAAGTTATAATATTGTAAACAACAATAACAAATTGCAATAACATGTTAATAACAAATTGTAATAACAAGTTAATAAAAAATTGTAATAACTATATAAATTAACAAACAACATAAAAATATAACGAAAACATATGACTAACAGGATATGAACACGTGCGATCTAAAAGCTGAATCAACACAAGTGGCCACAACAATACTTTTCCAAAATTCAATGCTAAAAGAACATTTTCTAATAATGCATGGTAAAAGACAAAAAGTTCTAGTATAAAAAGGGCTACACTATCTTCTAAAAGTCAGTCTTAAGGGGATCCCACATACCACAATGCAGATCTAAAATGGTAAAAAATCTGCAACGACCGTTTCTTGGAAAATATAAGATATTATGAACTATAAATTTGACAAACTCACTTTTTAACATAAATACACAAGATGAGTATTTTATTTGTTGTAATTATTGAAAAAAAATTATTCATAAGAAATTAAATATGAACAGTTTTCCTGTAACAGGTCTTTTGACAACAGCTCAAACTGCAACGACCATTTCTCGAAAACAACGAAACAAAATAATTTTTCCATTTGGGAAATTTAATTTAGTAGGAAAATACATAGGATGAGACTCATTTGCCATTCAGAAATAAATAAAAACTTTATTTTTCCCAAAGTATATAAGTGACAGCTGTTCGGTAGCACATGATATTTAATTTACAAACATTAGTTTTTCTTTAACAATTTGAACAAAATATATTTCTCCCATTGTGTATCTTTTATCACTAATGAATTTTCACTCGAAAAGAAGACATTATGTCTCATTGTTGGTAATTTAAAGTTAAAAATAATGAAAATTTGTCAGTTTTGGTACCTTTGGCGCCATCTCTTGGTTCTATGTATCACTAAACATCAGTCAGATGTGTTCTTCTTGTTGCAAATTGCTATACAAAATAGTTTACATAAATTAAAGTTTTATTCTCTTGTTTTCATATAGAATGAATCTTATTATGTGTATTTTTTATTGAAATTAAGTTTGTCAAATGGAAAAGTTATTTTGATTTTGTTGTTCTAAGGAAAAGGTCGTTGCAGTTTAGGCTGTTGGAAACTGCTCATATTTAACTTTTTATGAATAATTTTTTTTCAATAATTACAACAAATAAAATACTCATCCTGTGTATTTATGTTGAAAAGTGAGTTTGTCAAATATATAGGTCATAATATCTTATATTTTCCAAGAAACGGTCGTTGCAGATTTTTCACCATTTTAGATCTGCATTGTCGGTATGTGGGATCCCCTTAAAGATGTAATCGTCAGTAGTAGTCACCTGGACTACTAGTCTAAAAATTACAATCTTCATAAGTGGTTCTCTTCGTATAAGCGGTCTCATCCCCAGTATAGTAGTTGTCCTGAATAATTACGTGAAAATTCTAAATTCAACTCATCTTGAAGTCTAATTTGGTGTTAGAAAACATCGTTCGAGTTGTGACAAAAGCTGAATACCCATCGAACGAAGATAATTTACGAGTCTCGTAAATCATTAACCTGCAGCCACTTAACGCATAATTGCCGAACAGACGCATTGTTCTTCTGCAACACGAGCTAGGACCACCACACGCTGAGCCAAGGTACAGAGAGACAAACCACTTAGACTCATTTTAGAAAGCTCGTGTTCATTCCATGTTTGCATAACTTTGATCTTTTTCAAATATATTGTGTTCAAATAAAATTATTTCTTGTCATTTATCCAACCTCGTCCCAACTTTAATTTTTATAAATTAAAGTTAAATCGAGAAAATTTAGGGAATATAATAATAAGGTTAGACATAACATACCTCATTATTTTTGGTGCATCGGCCGTCGTGATCGGATAAATGCAAGAGTAGTTTAATTTGAATATATTATTATTTTTTGCTGCATTGACCGTCGTGAACGGATAAATACAAGGATAATTTAATTTGAGAATATATCATTATTTTTGGTGCATCGGCCGTCGTGAACGGATAAATGCAAGAGTAGTTTAATTTGAATATATTATTATTTTTTCTGCATTGACCGTCGTAAAGGGATAAATGCAAGGATAATTTAATTTGAGAATATATCGTTATTTTTGGTGTATAGGCCGTCGTGAACGGATAAAATGCAAAGAAATTAAATTTGAAGAAATAGTTTATTATTTTTAGTACATCAGCTGTCGTGAACTAATTTAAAAAAAAATTTTTTTAATTTTTGGTCATTATATGTCCCAAATTTATAAATTTAAAGATTTTTCAACTAAATTTTTATTTTTACGTATAAAACATCGTGAATTGATTAATAAAAATAGATTTTCTTGCTTTTTTCTAAATTTACCATTAATAATTAGTAAAATAGGTTTTATTTGCACAATTATTTAACAAATTAATAAAAACAGGAATAATTTTATTTGAATAAATACCCATTTTTCATACATAAAAAATACAAGAATAATAACAATTTTTATAAATAATAACAATTTTTATGAATAATAACAATAATTTTTATAAAATAATAACAATTTATATAAATAATAACAATTTTTATTAAATAATAGCAATAATTTTTATAAAAAAATAACAATAATTTTTATAAATAATAACAATTTTTATTAAATAATAGCAATAATTTTTATAAAAAAATAACAATAATTCTTATAAATAATAACAATTTTTATTAAATAATTGCAATAATTTTTATTAAAAAATAACAATAATTTTTATAAATAATAACAATTTTTTTTTAAATAATAGCAATAATTTTTATAAAAATAACAATAAATTTTATAAAAAAATAATAACAATAATTTAAAATAATACAGAAAAAATAATAAATTAAATTAATAATATTGATTCATTTGTTAATAAATAATTTTTTTTAAACAAAATAAAAATTTATAACATTTTTTTTTAAATTTTCACATTTTTTTTAACTAAAACGTAACATAATTAAATACTTTTCCTAATAATTAAAAATAATTAAACAAGAAAAAAATTTTTTTTTTAACAGAATTAAATAATTCAAATTTAAAATAAATAAATAATAATAACAGTTTTAAACATTTTTATAAATTTTTATAAAAATAATAGTAAATAAAAATTATAACGGTGTAAATAAAAAAAAATTTTACCAATGATAATAAACTCATTTTTAATACATTTAAAAAACAAATTTAATAAATAATTAAATTTTTTTTATTATAAAATTGATTTGCAAATAAAATAAAATTAAATAATTCAATTCAACAAGAATTAAATAATTGTTATAAATTGTCACTATTTTTGTATAATTAATGATTTTAATTATAATTAATAAATAATAACAATAAATCATTAAAATATAAACTTAAAAAAAAATTTCAGCATAAAAGTATACAAATAAATATAAAATTGTTATTATTCACAAATTTTCTCACATTTTATCTCATAATATTTACTATTTTATCTATAACAAGTGATTTGAATATATCTGCATGTGTTCCAAATTTACATATTTTATATCTGTCCATATCTTTATTGAAATAATTACTATTTACTAAGAACAATAAATACAAGTGCTATACGATGCAAGTTAGAAACAAATCAAATAGCAATGTTTTATAAACAACATTTATATACACATATATTATTAAAAAGTTATTAAACAAAATATATACTAAAAATTTATTTTTATTCGGTTAAAATTTTTTTTTAAAGAAACACATTATTTTAAAGAAAATATGGATCTGCCAAACAGTCATCAAGTCTCATTACGCAATGCTCTAGCAATAGTTCCTATTTTTGATGGAAAAAACTTACCATTATCCATTTTTATCGAAAGTTGTTTAGAAGCAAAATCTATGCTTCCTGAAGTAGCACAAGTTCAGACAAATTTAGTAAAATTAATAAGAAGTCGAATTTCGGGAGAAGCAAGAAAAATTATAATAGGAAATAACTTTAATACTGTAGAAGAATTAATAGAAAGATTAAAACAAATTTACGCACCAGTAAAATCTGTATGTCAATTACAAGGAGAACTAGCAGCAATGTATATGTGGGAACACGAAAATGTAATTTCTTACGGTTCAAGAATTGCAGAAGCAGCAGAAAGAATATTAGATGCATATATTATTAGTAATGGGAATGGTGTAGATGAAGCATTTAGAAGAAGTTTAGATGAAGCAACTATAGATTGTTTCACGCGAGGACTTACACAAGAAATAGAATTACGAATTGGAACAGCTGATACTTTTCAAGGGATAATTAATAAAGCTATAGAAATAGAAAGAAGATTATTAATTCAACGTGAACTACGAAGAAGTGAGAATAATATTGAATATAATACACATCTTAAAAATAATAAAAATATTGCAGAAACAACAAAAATTAATATGGTTCAAAACAATGTAAGCACTTGTTCATCTTGTGGAAAAAACGGTCATGTTGTATCAAACTGTTCTCAACTTAATAAATTGCTAAGACTTAGAGGAGAAACCCGCTTTCATACAGGCACTCAACAACATTTTGCAAACCCAAATCAAAATCAATTTAATAACAAAAATCAAATGTTTAATCAATTTCAATGCCAAAATTCTTACAGAAATCCGCAACAAAATCAATATGGAAACGTACCGCAAAAGCAATTTTACACTCCTTTTCAAAATTAAAGGCAAAATCAACATAAAAAATTCTTGCAAAGTCAACAACAAAATTTTTTACAAAATCAACAAAATTTTTTAAAAAATAAACATTATTATTCTCGCGAACCACGAACTAACATTGCAACAGACTTCGGAACTAAAAATCAAAATATAACTTGTAATTACTGCAAAAAATTAGGACATATTTCCACTAATTGTAGAAAAAAGATATGGGATGATAACAATAACGACAAGTTTTTAGAAGTCACAAACCCTTTTAATCAACCTTTACAGAAGGATATACCCCATTTTTCAACTGATAATCAAGAAAACGATTTAAATAAATTAATAAATAATGTTTGTGAGGAACCACCTTTACAAAGATCAGACTTCTGCCAACTTATTATATTAAAAACAGACGATTCAGATACTGCAGTAGGAGAAATTCAATCACAAGAAGTAAATAAAGATCAACCAGTAGCCGAATATGACATAAACGTGTTCTACAAAGCAAGTACGAAAAACATCAACGCTGACGCCTTATCTACAAATCCTATTGAGGACATTATTGAAAATAAAGTGCAAAAAATAAAAACAGAAGAAATTCAAGAAACTCAGGAAAATATTACTCAAGAATATATTAATAAATGTGTGCAAGAAAAAATCAAAGAAAAATTTAAAGAATACTTAAATTGTGTATCAAGTGAAAATAATTACTCAAATTTGGAGGTAATAAAAAATCTCCGCCATATTGAAAAAATGTTATATAATGAATGCAGCAAAACAGAAAATTACGATACACGTAGTGAAGCTTGTAATGTTGTTACAAGAAATCAACGAAGAATACAAAAAAACAATAATCAAAAAGAAGAAATACAAGGAAACAAAAATCAAGAAACACTGGAAATTCAAGATGAAAAGAAGAATCAAGAAATTCAAGAAGAAGAAGAAGGAGCACATAAAAAAAGGAAACAAGGTAGACTAAAGAAACAAAGCACACGTTTTAATACTTCCTTAAAAAAGAAGAGAGGAAGGCCGAAAAAGTTATGTATTACAAAGAAAAAGAAATTTTATAACGTAGTTTATACTGATGAAATTAAATCTTATCCTGAGTATATTAAAGAGAAAACAAAATTGATAAAACACGAAGAAATTGATCAAGGCTATGTAACCTCCAATTATAAAGAATCATCTGAAGAAGAAGATAACCTACTAGAAAAACAAGACTGCGAAAATTTTAATCAACAGAAAATACGTATTGCAAAAATTAAAAATGTAACTTGGAGAAAAATCCTTTCAACAATAAAATCATTCTTAGAAAATTCGTTTATCGAAGTTGCTCTATACAATGGACGTACAAAATGTTCTACAAAAAATTATATACAATTAATCAAAGAGACTCAATCATTAGACAATACATATCGACCGCCTCCAGAACCACCTCCCAGTAGAGAATAAATTATCGAATACAAATTAAAATTTAAAAAATAATACAAATAAACAATACCCCAAAATTATCTAAAATGAATAAAAATTCATATCTTTTGGAGACACAAAAAATATATAATCAATAACAAACTCAAATTCCCACATTTATTAATAGTATATTTTATCTTACAAATAAAATGCAATACTAAGAATAGTTATTTATTAAAAAGTAATTTAAATATACCATAAAAATTATATAAAACTAACTAACAAATCACTTTTCTATACCCATGCATAAAAACATACATCATTCAATATAATTTATTTTTAGAATGAAAACTAATATAAATTTTTCTGTTGAAGCGATCTAACATCAATCTGTTAACAATTGACCAAAAACAAGGAGAGAAATAAAAATAAAATATTTGCAATTTCTTTTAGAGAAAGTAAGAAAGCAGCATGTTAAGGTTAAGTTATCTTACTCTTTTATCTTTACTTTTCTTTTCTATTTTTACCATTTACAATCTTACATTTAAACACAAATATCTTCTACACTAAATATTCTTTTTAAAATTACAAATAATATAATTTTTGAAACAAGTAAACGTTACATTTTAAACAATATAAATATATACAATATGTTCCACTTTAGTACATGATTAACAGATAATCTGAAGTGCTGTGAATAAAAATATTTGAATGGCCTTTTAATAAAAAATGTACGAAGTACACATTTTTTTTTAAACAAAAAATTACACTTTAAATAATTATGTTAACAAATTAGAAAATAATAACCCAAATTTTAGAAAAGCTATACTTCAAATAAACAAATTAAATCTTACTTCTTACAATTTAGTAACAAAAGGACATTATTATATTTCGCACAGTATTAACAAATATATTTAATTTAATCATGAAAACTATTAAGTCACTTTTTGTATTAAAATTGATGTGATTTAATCGTTTAATAATTTCTAAAACAATTACGTAAATTCTTTAATATATTTACACATTCTTGAATAAAAAATTTAAGAAAATCCATATATCGGAATATGTTATACTAACAAAATATCTGACATAATAACATTCTAAATTAAAAACAAACGTCATCAAATTTTATAAATATTGGTATCTAAACAAACTTTTTAGTATCAGATTATATGAAAGTCTCTAAATCCAAATACAAAAAATTAGATATTTAAATAATAACTACAAATATAATTTTGTTTTAGAATTATTGTTTAATTACCTTTAGTACGTCTAACATTTTATGTAAATAAAACTAATAGTATGAGAAATTCACTTTAGAAAATCTATCTGTACTATTTTATTTTTTTTTAACGCAAACTTGTTATATTACGCATGTTAAAGATTAAATTAAGGTCAATATAAAAAATTATAAAATAAAAAAAAGCAAAAAAGAAAATTAGCAAGAAATAATACTAATAGGATTAACACGAAAATATGATTTTAACGAAAGAAAAGAAGCAATAGATATTTGGAGTGATAAAATCGAAATAATTAAATGGAGCAATTCTTGTGAAAGATGTTTCAGAAGATATCATGTAGCAAAAAATTGCCTAAATTACAAAAAAATTATTAAGACTAAGATAAAAAAAAATATATTTTTTTTGTCTCGTTAACAAGTATAATATGTGCATGCTATCTTCTAAACATTTAGTCATATTATTTTATCCAATAACAAATTATATCTATCTTAAAATTGTGTGTGTGTCAAAAAAAAAAATATTTTTTTTTTAAAAATGTATGTTTTACGCTCAATCTTAATACGATTGTAAGTTTTTTTTAGTTTTAAATGTAAGAGATACAATTTGGAAATTGTTCAATTTCATTTTTCAATTTCCAAATTTTTGATATATATATATATAGATTATAATCTATTGCCCTTACTGCATTTCTTTGATAGCGAAGTTAATCTGAAAAGAAATTTTATTAAATTTTTATTTTTTTACTAAATTACAATTTATCAACATTTACATTTAATTTAACTTCAATTTTCTTTTTCTTTATCCAATATTTTTTTTAATTAAAAATTTATATATTTATATATTTATAATAATATTATACAATTATTTGTATTTCAGTTTGATCATGGAAGAAGATAAAGAAAATTTGAAACGTACCAAAAAAATGACTACACAGAATTGAAGTTGCATATAAAATATGCTTATTGTGTACAGGTAAGGTATCAAAGATGTCTCTCCAAGTCTAGGGGGAATATCTCCACCTGGTGAGGCATAAATGTATGTAATTTGTGTGTGTCCAAGTAAAGTGTTTTTTGTTATAGACGCTATGTCTATTGTTATATTATCTGTATTTTAAGTAAAGAGGTTTGTAATTTGAAAGAAGATTTATTTGCGTATTAACAGCAATTAACCTCCACCTCTACCATTGGGCCGGTCTCGTCTGAAAGATACTTCATTCTAGATTGTAAACCACGTCCGGATTATATTTTTACAGCAAAATCTCTCTGGCTTTTTCGATACTATGCTTCTTGCATTCCAGAGAAGCAGAGTGAGAGACTTATGTATGGGTCTAGTTTCGTTTGTCAAGGTTCAGTATGTTGTCTTTCGACATAACTTCCTGTGCGTTTACATGGCGTATGTCGATAGGTGTAAGTCCGAGTATTTGTTGTATTTAATTAGTATAGTTTTATATATAGGTTGAACAAATCGACATAAAATGAAGAAATGAACAAGTCAATTTTAGTCAATGTTCTGTAAAGTTCGATTGTCGAGTAATAAGATAAATAAGTTAATTAAACATGCATACAAACAATCAGATGAATTATATAATTATGCGTTAAAATCTGAATCAGACTAAACGGAAAACCAAGTCATATAATAGTTAAGTCAAGATTCAGATTCAACTAAATATTTAAATCCGATCAATGTTAAATAATCGATATAATAAGAATGGAAAAGTAGACAAATCTAAATAAATGTTATATAACAAAATCACAAATTAAATAAACAGATCAAATTAAATTGTATAAATGAAAATTTAGATAGGCAAATGAGTATATAAAGAAATAAGTAAATCGGTAAAAGAATTAAAAAAAACTTTAAAACAAATAAATATGTCAAACAAACTGTTAAATAAACAAAAATAAAATAGATAAATAAATATATAAAATTTTATATTGACAAATAATTAAGATTACTAGTTTTAAAAGTTAGAGATTTTCTGAATCCGCATCTTCGACAGACATTTCCTTATCGTATGATGAGGAATGAGATTCATGTTGATTTGTTAAGTTGTCGGATTCCAGTTGTTCTTATGTATATTCCTTGCAGGATGGGATCTCGGCTACACCTGTTGTTGTAGGTGCATTAATTCCGATCTCGTGTTCACCTTCTTCATCGCCTTCCCATACCACCTCAAATCCTAGCATAGCTATACCTTGATTTATTAGTATTGTTTCTGCTTCCTCGTAACTTGCTTTTTCTTCCAATCTGCTCCAATTCATACAGGTAGTAAGGGCAAGTTCTTGGTGATGCCGCATACTTACCTGCACAAATAGAGGATTGTGCAGATCGATTGCGATGAGGACATTTTTTCTCGACATGTGGTCCGGCGCAGTACTCACATGTAAAGTGGAGGAATTTACATTGGTCCGACAAATGCCTAAAATGTTGGCATTTGAAGCAGCTTTTTGGGGGAGTAACTATAAGAGAAAGTTTAAATAAAACTCCCAAAATATATATAGAAGGAGGAAATGTAACACCTGAGAAAACAAATTCCATCAAGTTGGAAACTTCGTTTTTGTAAGAGGAGACAAATTTATGTCCACATCATGCCTCAAAGTTTTTTTACTAACCTATGAAGTTGGTATGAATGCTCGCTAGCCTATCTCTACTAGTATACCAGAATTCAATAATCATTGGCCAGTGACCATGTTGAGGATGTAATTCTAAGCTGATTCATCCGATGGAAATAGCGTTCAAAGGCTGTATTTAATTTATCATAAATAATTTGTATAAGTGTAACATTTAAATGTTATAGTTTTGTTATTGTTGGTTTCGTTAATAAAAGCTATTAATTATTATCCGACATTTTCTAGATGTATAGAAAAGTAAAATATATTACAATTTATATTGAAAATATGCATTATACAAAAAGCCACATTTTTATCATTAAATGTACGATCCTGAGTGTTTACAGTTTTTGACGCCAGAGGTGGCGTCAAGGACAAACTCCATAAAGAGAGCTAAGACTCGGACTGCCCTCTCTACGGAGTCTCCAGTCTATCTAAGTGAATGTGAGAAATGTCAGGTATATAATATGTAATGTAATATTTAAAATTTTCTTATTCTATTATTGTTTCGATTCAACTTGATTCAGTTTAACCTCTAAGCATTCGTAAATACTTTTTGTACAAAATTTTACAATTCAAATAAACTATCAGTTATAAGATTCTTAGTGAGGTTATGACCTCACAAATAGTTACACTTAAGAACAGATATGTTGACACAAGAACGGTCTAAGCCAGACTCCTAAATTTTGAATATCAATTAAAAATATTGTTAGAGAATGACGTGAGAAAATGTATATTCAAACAAATTAACAGTATTGAAAAAAAGGAGAACGACAGCATTTTTGATATGGATGACAGTACATTATTTAAAGAAACACAACTTTATTTTCCAAACACAATCTCATACAAATTTGAGTACAGATGGTGCTCCTGTCGATAATCGCAAATCAACATCCCGGAGTTTCTGTCCTTTTTCCATCGTTTTAAATTATTTACCTCCAAATATTAGATTTAAACACGTACTTCTAGTGGGTATTATGCTAGTCTCAATTTCATTGACGCATTTAAAAAACAAACTCAGAACTCGTGTCGTTGAAATGGCCGAATTATATAATAAAAATCATAGAGGCGTAAAAGATCGATCTTACTTTTGCAATTTCATCAACATCGATATGGTAAAAAGTTTTAGTATAGAACCTATGCATAATGGTGTTTTAGGAGTGGCTGACCAAATGTGGAATTTGATGAGACCAAAGTTATCTCCCTCATCAAGAACCAATGTCGATTCAATGCTTCTTCAAATTAAACCACCTCACGAGGTTCACCGAGTTCCCTGCAAGTTAACTAAAAAATCATTGTGGGAATCAACACATTGGAAAAGTTGCATGCTGTAATACAGCTTGCCAATTCTCAACAAAGTGTTACCAATCGAGTTGGTAGAGCACTACGCTCTATTTGTGAATGACATATTCACACTTTATAAAAAAACATAACTCAGCAAGATTTGGAGGAATGCGAAAAAGATTTGTTAAAATTCGTTGCTTATGTTGAGATTAACTATGACGTCACAGCAATGACTTATAATATTCATTTGTTGCTCCACGCTGTAGAGAAAGTAATTGAGAATGGACCTTTTTGGACAATTTCGGCCTTTCCATTCGAAAGCTTCATATATATTTTGAAAAATTATGTAAATGGACCAAAAGGAATTGAACAACAAATGGCAAATAAGTCACTACAAAGACTTTCGTACCAGTTTACTCGACCTCGACATGACATCCCTGCAGTTGTTCGTGATTTTTGTGATACCTGTATGACGGAAAAACATTTCACTAAGAGCCAGTTCCACCAACTTCCGATTAAAAGTTAATCAATGATTAAAGACAGTTTAAAGGCTTCTTATTGGTTAATTGAGGATTTAATCATTGGTTAACTTTTAATCGGTGTTGGTGAAATCGGCCCTAAGAGTGGGAAAACGATTAAAAATATTTATTTGCTTAATCCATATTCATCAGCCGAATGTCCTGAAAATTGTGAAATTTTTTTACGATGTATCGTAGACGGCACTATTTACACGTCAGCAAAATACGCGCAAAATGAAAATTTCGACGATTCAATTGAAAAATGATACGATAGCGCAAATTATGGATATTTTTTTGTCAGAAGGCGGTTGTTCTCTTGCCATTAATCAAATATTGGTGGAACCTTTTTTGATTGGATCTGTGCAAATGAAACACACATTTAAAGTTAAAAGTTTGCAAGTAAAAAAGAAAATTATTCTTATTGCAGGAATTCATTCAAAAATTGTTCCATTAGAGTTTGACAATAACCAATATGTTTGGGTTATGCCAAATGTGATAAGGATGGTCAATGAGCCTACTAAATGTATTGAGAGAATAATTTATTTAAAAACCAACAAAAAAAGAGTTGACAAAAATACAATGAGTATACTGAAAAAATTAAAAGCACACTGCTGCCTTTGTAGAGATAGATACTTTTTTTTTTGCATGACAGCAGCGCGATCTGTCATAAGGGATAGCAGTTAACTGCAAAAAGCGAGCATCTTTCTTTTTCGGGGTAACTACTGCCCTCGAAAAAGAAAAAGGCTCGCTTTTTGCGGTTTACTGCTATCCCTTATGACAGAGCGCGCTGCTGCCTCGCACTGAAGTCAACATGGTGCTTTAAATTTTTCAGTGTATAATTAAAATTAGAAATCTCACTTAAGGAATAACGATTACTGGTAGTGTGATAATAATTGGTAATCCAATCTCAATTATGTTGAGCGCTAGATGTAAAGGGACCTTTCGCCTGTTGTCCTTAATGTTTTGGTATTAGTCCTCTTGTTTACTGTAATGAGGTAGTGTATTGTATTGTGAAAATATTTGCTTTCTTCCAGACAGTTGGTGCCTCTTGAGCTTTCGATGGTTCGAAATTTGGAATATGTTGTTTCAATATGAGAACTTCGTTATAGTTGAGTTTATTTCCAATTTAATTTTTTTTTTTGAAATTGTTAAAATTTACTCTTTTGAATTGCGTATTATAAAAGGTTCATTTAAAGATCACTTTAAATTTAATACTTGGGGAAATAGTTCAATTTTAACGATGTACGTTCAAAAATAATAATTGAGTATATAGTGTTCAATTTCGGTCAATGTACTTTGAAAATAATACTTGGAAATATACTGTTCACTTTCGATCAATGTACTTTGAAAATAATACTTGGAGATATACTGTTCACTTTTAAAGATGTTTACTTGCAGAAGATGTATTCACGTTGGTTTCCAAAAAATTACTCTTTGATCTGAACAGAACTGGTGCCCTTTTATATCAAACTTTCCTCATTAGTGTAATGCTGTTTTGAATCGTACAAGTGTCGATCTGGGTTGTCGGCCAGGGCGGCTATTCTGACGCTTGCAGCAATGTTTATCGTATATTCGCTTGGGTATTTTTATTGTTATTTTCATAATTACGGAGTTTGTTGTTTGCCGTCAACTATTCTCGCCAGATTGGCAATATAATTAATAATAAAATTAAGTTTTCGAAATTCAAGAGTGACGCTTGTCACCGCATTGTCATGCTGTATAAAAAATTGAAAATTAGGCCTTCTGCCGATTAACAAATTGTTAAATAAAACTGATATCAAAAGTTATTAATTAAATAAAGTCAATTCGGTATTACGATTAAATTCAGTGACTGTGTGAGTAATTATTTATTTATTTAGATCATTAAATTCAAAGTGTAGATAGCCTTCAGTCCTGACCTGTTATCAAAATAAATTCTTGATTTTGGTTTAATAAAAATTTAAACGGGTCATAATGAAAAATTATGTTTAAAAATAATTCAATAATTAAATAAAAAGCAAAATGCAGGTTATAGTATATAACATTGCGTTACGTGGGGGGAGAGGGGGTCCAAATTTCCGAAAAATAGTGTTACGTATTTTTTGAACGGCTTCTCACGGCTGAGTCGCGCAACAATACTCAAAAATGTGCTACAACGTTTCCTCTTTTATCTCAGTGTAGCAGTTGAATAACTTTCCAATTATTTTTTGTTATACACTTTTATAGAAAACTGTAAAAAGTTGTAAATGCAGCTACTTCAAGTAGTAAAATTAACTGCAGTTATCAGTTGAACTGTGTCAGGAATGCCTTCAAGCATTAAGCAAGTCATCGTAGCGGGCGAGCGTGGTTAGGATATCGGCTTTTAAAAAACCACATCACAAATTAACAATAGAGGTGTGAATTGAGTTAATCAACATGATTCTTAATTAATATTTCTTCCTATATTAAAAATATTGAATATTATTCAACACGCCAGAGGAATGACGCGCATTTAGAGGTCAAAATTAAATTCCATTCTGTGAAAAATATATAAGTCCGATTTTTTTTATATTTCGTAGAAATGTTCTACAAACTTATATCTTTCAAAATACATTTATTTTATACAGGTTTTTAAGTTCTAAGTAGGTCCTTTATGTGTTGAAGGAATAAAAATCAGTCTTGGAACATGTCAATTAATCTAACTTTTTGAGTTAAAATTAAAAAAAAATACATTAAATAATTATAATATACACTCAGATGCATTAATGCTGTCCTTCCGGTTTAAAGGAATTTTGAAAAGTCGTGTCATTTCTATAAAATATTCTTAGTTCGTGACATACGAATGTTCTCATATGTCATGAACTGAAAAAATTTTGACAGAAATCATACGACTTTGCAAAATACCGTCAAACCGGAAGGATCTGAGTGTACAATTGTTTTTTGTAGGACTTTTAAAAAAAGTAATTATCTAATGAAATATGCATTAAAAATTTAATTAATTATTACAAATATTAAGAAAAACATAAGAACATGTAATGATCTTAATTTTTATAGCCAAAGGATTTGCTCGCCGGATGGAGTCCGGGTTAAAATATAAATTATCTTTTATCAAATTAAATTATAAAATGGCGTAAAGCGTCATTACAAAATTTTAAGCATGCTAGTTAGTCAATTTAGTGATATCGATAGGAAGGGTAAAGTCAGTAACAAAGCAAAGTTTTAAACCTTCGTAAGAAAATATATTCAAAATAAATAAAGAAATATTACAAAAATAATTATGTACGAAGATGAATTTAAAATTAACCAAAGAAAATTAACAATACATAATAAAAATAAATGACTCGATATAATGCAAAAATAATATAAAAGAAATCAATCAAAATCTAATCTAACTAATAACAACTCAAAAAAAACTAAACTAACTAAAATAGAATAGAATAGAAAGAAAATAAGTGAATTCCCAAAATGACAAATTCCTATCCGAGACCGACGCTCATTTTACGCGAGGGTAGACTCTAGAAACTACCCCTAAATACCGGTACGGACGATAACTAGGGTCGTGCACGTTAGGTCGATTTAGCAAAATCGAAAAGACTAGATACCGCGATTCTCACGGTATTCATGCCCGACGCGATAAATAGTTGCGTATAAGAGAGAGAGAGAGAGAGAGAGAGAGATAAGGGTAGAAATACAAGCTTCATCTTCCCCCAAGTTGTACCTTGGGTCGAAGAATCTACCTGGTGCATCAACTCTGTGAAGGTCGAGTTGTACCTCTTCTTCACAGGGTTGGTCCACATTCTCATGTAGGAAATTCATTGCCTTGGTCTTACACGGCTGTACCCCTGCTTAGACCAAGAACAATGACAGGTGGAGAGAGAGAGAGAGGCGAAGGGTGTTACTACTGCCCAGTTGTACCTGAGTCTTGAGTACAACTCCTTATAGGATGTGCAAGCAAGTAGCCCCAGCTGTACCTGAGTTACCGCCGGCTTGCACCAGGTAAGAAAGGAAGATCTCATTCCTTGGGAGAGTCGTACCTTAACCTCGGCGTTAGATCGTAAAGGTGAAAAGGAGAAAGAGAAGAGAGACTTGCTGTCGATCTGCCTCGGAGCAAGCCCCGAGTCTGGTCGACGGCGAACTGAGGAAATTGTACGGGCAACCAAGTATTATAGATCGCTGGGCCCACGAGAGGTGTAGCGTAAGGTGAGAGAGACCCTCGTGATGCGCGGCAATGGGTGCGCCATCGGTACTCTCTACCTGTCCGCCGAGCAGTGAGCTCAGTAATATATATATATATAGATATATTTCGCGTACAAAAATGAATGAATTTTACTCTTTAATAAACTTTGAAATTCTGACGTTAAAAATAATGCCATATCATTACAAACATATAAAAGTAATGTTCGTGGAATTACCCATATATATTTGCACATGGGCAATTCCACGTGAGATTTACCTATGACCTCTTAAAATTGGGCAAAAACATTTTTTTTCTATTCGGTATTGAAAATAAACAGATACGTATTTTTTTGAGTCTAAATTTTTGAGTTATGAATTTTCGAAATATTGTATTTGTTAACATAGACCTATTTTCTAAAAACGGATTAAATTACTGTAACTTAATCTTCAGATAAAAATAGCAAATCATAAAATAAATTATGTAAATTGTTATAAACAATATTAATTAACAAATAGATAACTTTGGTTCCACTCCATCAAAAAACTATGTCTTTTATTACTTTATATTCATTAAATGAATATAAATCTTTTTGTTAAAAAACTTTTTAATTGTTATACACAATAATAATTAAGAAATAATTTATTTCGGTTAATGTGACTAAAGTTTTTAAAAAAATTTCAAAAATCGCATGCAAGCTGATCACTTGTTATCTAAAATTTGTTAACTATTATTGTTTATTACAAATTACATTTATTTTTAATAAAAAGGATTTATATTTATTCAATTAACCAAAAAAGTATATAATTATGCATGAAAAAAGTTTTGTGATAAAAAGGAAGCAAACTAATATTGTTTCTAACAATTTACATAAAATATTTTATGGTTTATTGCTATTTATCTGGAGACTATACTATAGTAATTGAAACTGATTTAAGACATGAGTAGTAACGAAATAAAGAAAAGAAAGTTTATTTTTAAAGCAAAGTATATTCAATTAATTTGTTAACTTTAATTTACAAAAAATTATAAACAATTAAATATTCTTAGGTTTGCATGGAGGGGAATGTTAGAAAATATTTCTCTTGAATTTAAAACAAAATACACTCAAATCCATTAAAAATTCTAGGCTGTAGACATTTTTATAAAAATTAATTGTAAAAAAATCCCACTGTAAGGCATGCACGTGATTATTGGAAAATGTTTTCAACTCAATAAACGCACTAGGCACACTCCAGTTCTATTTGAAAAATCTTTTATACAATATAAGGTAGAAATAAATTTTAAAAAGTTTTTTAAAAAATCGGGTCCAAACTTAAAAAGATTAATTTGTTTATAAAAAAAAATTTGAATAAAAAATTTGAAAAAACTTTTTTTAAAACATTTTTTAAAGGATAAAAAAAAACTTTAATTCTATGACAACTATTTTCTAAACTAAATATATAACAATATTATAACATATTTAAACGGTACATCAGAATAAATAAAAAATAATTTTTAATTCATAGATTTATAAAACAACTTTTAATATCGTACAATAGTAACATAGATTGAAAACTGTTCACAGCACTTTTTTAACATGTTTATACTATTCTTTACAATTTCTATAGATGATGCAAATATTTATATGAAAAAAAGAATAACATATTTCATGTACAAAATTTCAATTTTCTTTGAATATAAAATGAAAACAGTATACAAAATTTAACATAATTTCAATTTCTAATTTTCAAAACTGTAATGATTAACAAAGGCACGCAAATTGTTAATACTATATATATATATATATATATATGGGCCATTCCATGTCAACCGGATCACTCGCAGACCCAAAATTCAGCGCATCAGAATTATATGTTCTAGGTATCAAATTGTTCGTACAACCAAGTACTTTCGAATGCAATGTGGCCATTTTGAAAATTTCAAAATGTCGGCCCTATGTGACGCATATAATACACAAAATAAAAAAATAATCCAACAATATTGTCAATAAATGTCTTATAAACCCCTAATTTACTGCCAAATATAATTTGTTTTATGTATATGTCATCCTAGTTTAGAAATCAATCAAGTCTTAGGTTAAAATTAAAAAATTTATAATGGCCGATCCAATATGGCAGACGTTTTTTTAAAAATCGTTGAATTCTAATGAAACTTTCTACTCGGGGGTTTTTGGGGTCGTTGATCACTAATCGGAACTTAGATTTTCGAAATTCAAAATGGCGGATTCAATATGTCGACCAAAAAAAATTTAGCGACCATTATATTTGCTTGAATCTAGTTATTTAGGGGTTTTTAACGATCATTTAAAAACAGAAATTTTACGACTTTCACGTTACAAAGAGACTCATACAACTATTTACCTCAAAACTTTACTAAAATCTTTGTCTTCTCAAATAATAACAATAACAAAAAACATTCGAAGATACTAACTAATATACAAAAATTTTCTTAGGGTGACCACCTTAGGGCCCTGACCACCTTAGGACCCTCTCCCCTATTTTAAAAATCTGACTTTAAATTCGAATTTGGTGATCTAAAAACCCCTAAATAACAAAATTCAAGCAAATATAATGGTCGCTAAATTTTTTTTGGTCGACATATTGAATCCGCCATTTTTAATTTCGAAAATCTGAGTTCCGATTAGTGATCAGCGACCCCAAAAACTCTCGAGTAGAAAGTTCCATTAGAATTCAACGATTTTTAAAAAAACGTCCGCCATATTGGATCGGCCATTATAAATTTTTTAATTTTAACCTAAGACTTGATTGATTTCTAAACTAGGATGACATATACATAAAACAAATTATATTTGGCAGTAAATTAGGGGTTTATAAGACATTTATTGACAATATTGTTAGATTATTTTTTTATTTTGTGTATTATATGCGTCACATAGGGCCGCCATTTTGAAATTTTCAAAATGGCCACATTGCATTCGAAAGTACTTGGTTGTACGAACAATTTGATACCTAGAACATATAATTCTGATGCGCTGAATTTTGGGTCTGCGAGTGATCCGGTTGACATGGAATGTCCCATATATATATATAATATATATATATATATATATATATCCCTATTAATATAAAATCATATCGCCGCCGCCGCTGTTTCAGAAAATTCTAAGGGTGCCCTTTTCCAAGAGGCCGTCAAAACTTACGTCAAATTTGACCTATTTTTTGACCTATAGGTCAAAAAGAGGTGCAATAATGGCAAAAGATTAAGTCAAAATCTATGTCTAATTTGACCTATTTTTTGACTTATAGGTCAAAAATATAAGTCAAAATCTA
This sequence comes from Leptopilina myrica (nomen nudum), assembly GCA_032872475.1. Taxonomy (NCBI): domain Eukaryota; kingdom Metazoa; phylum Arthropoda; class Insecta; order Hymenoptera; family Figitidae; genus Leptopilina; species Leptopilina myrica (nomen nudum). The sequence goes on from CM065461.1 coordinate 18,756,284, forward strand.
TGTCAAAATTGACCTTTTTTTACCTCTAGATCAAAAAGATGATAAATAACGGTCTCACATTTACCCTCAAAATTTAGGTCAATTTTGAGGGCAGTTTTGACCTACACATCAAAATTTGACAAACAATTCCCGCTACCCTTCAAATTTATGTAAATTTTGAGGGCAGTTTTGACCTAAACGTCAAAATTTGACAATTTTCGCTACCCTCAAAATTTAGGTCAATTTTGAGGACATTTTTGACCTAGACGTCAAAATTTGACAATTTTCGGTACCCTCAAAATTTAGGTTAATTTTGAGGGGAGATTTGACGTAAATGTCAAAGAATTTCTGCTACCCTCAAAATTTAGGTCAATTTTAGGGTAGTTTTGACCTACAGGTAAGAAGAGGCCCACAAGCGTCTCTTACATTACGTCGAAATCTACATGTAATTTTACATTCTTCTTTTACCTACATGTCATAAATGACCAAATAATGGCCCTTAATTTATGTCAAAATTTACGTCAGATTTGATTTATTGTTAAAGCTGCAAGTAAAAAGGGTCGTAATAATGCCTTTAATGATACTGCAAAATCTATTCCAAATTTAACCAATTTTTTTACCTTTAGGTATAAAGAAGTATCTATAAGGGCACTATGAGATCATAATTATGTCCGTAAAGTAAAATTCTTTTTAAGTGCTTTCTTTTAGTATCGCCTGATATAATTTACTAACTTATTACCATGCATTCATATTAAGAGAACATGATTTGAAAATAAAAATTAAAATAAATATAAGAAGTAGTTATGGGGTTTGCGCGCGCAGCCCACAGGGGGCGGAGCCCCCCCCCCAGTATATATATATGTATATATATATATGTATATATATATATATGTATATATATATATATATATGTATATATATATATATAGTAACCGATGGTAAGTCACACTGGTGAGACTCTGTGGCTTGCGATCACCGAGGTTAAGCACCATTCAGTGCATTTAGTACTTGGATGGGTGACCGCCTTGGTGCCCGCTATAGCCAGGTGTTTTTCTCACTACTTTCGTGATTTATCAAGCGGTAGGTTTGACGTTAAGGTATAATGATGTGCACTGTCGATTATTGTCTGGTACACACCATTAGAACTTGACTGTCGATAAAACCGGTTGTACTCAAGAGAGGTTTTCTACAGTTTCCCTCTCCTCTGGCGAGAAAACCTAATTAACAGGTGGTCCAGGCGAATGCGAGTACTCCTAATAAAGCCGGCTGTAGACGCAAATTAGGTTAATATATAGAAAATTTCATAGGTAGAATGGTTATGCTTAATCCAAAAAAAGTATTTCTCGGGGACTCTTGTCAATTGCGTGAGGCCAATAGGGCAGGAGTATAAACAATATATATATATATATATATATATATATATATATATATATATATATATATATATATATATATATATATATATATGTATATACAGTAGATACTCGATTATCCGGACTAATGGATGCAGGCACTTGTCGGGATAATCAAAAATCCGGATAATCGAGTAAAGTACGAATTAAACAAATTTGTCATTCATAATTTTACGTATTTATTTGCATATGTATTAAAACAAGACTGAAACAAACGAAAACTTTTAAAGTCAACATTAATAAATATTTAGATAGAAATATTTCAAAATATTTACATTTTCTCAAAATAATTAAAACACTTTAAAACTCAACATTTCGTGTAAAAATTCACGTTTTTAAATCTAAAATAGAAGTTAATGGCTTGAGACCTTATAAACTTTATATTAAACAAAAATTTTAATTTTAAATTTGTCCGGATAATCGAATATCCGGATAATAGGGGTCCGGATAATGGAGTCTCTACTGTAGCATATATTAGGGTGACCGTTATTTTGCAAAAGTTGGAATTTCTTAGGTCGCCGGGTAGAATTTGCTTTAGAATGTGAAAAAAATGAGCTATGCACAAGAAAAGCCTAATCGATCAATATTAACCCGTGCCTCCTAAGGGTTAAAGTTTTAATGGGGTTTAACATAGGATTAGTGCACTTTTATATATTTTGTATGAGAACTTTTTTTTAATTAATCTTTTGCCTGGCGACATGCAACTGTCATTTTAAAAAGATCGACTGCTTTTTTGACAGCTGGAAGCTGTCAAACCTTATTTTTGACATTGGATTCGTGTTCAGCACATCAAAAACCATAAATATGAATGTCGCTAAGGCAATAGATTAATTAAAAAAAAAGTTCTCATACAAAATGTATAAAAGTGCACTAATCCTATGTTAAACCCCATTTAAACTTTAACCCTTAGGTGGCACGGGTTAATATATATAATATATATATATTACTATATATATATATTATTAATATATATATATATATATATATATATATAGGACATTCTACGTCAACCGGAAATGGTTAAGGGCTTACAATCTTCGTCTGCGTGCCCTCTATGAAATACAATATGGTACTTTTAAAAATTCAACATGGTGTTTTAAAAATGGCGCATTATGTGAATGAAAAACACAACTTCAAAATGTAAATATTAATTTAAAGTAAAAAGACAAAGCACAAATAGCTTTTAAGAGGGTACTACTAACGACTGCATGTCTTTAAATGAAATTTAAATTTTAGATTTCTGTGCCTTTATTAGAGAAGTACCAAATCCCTCACTTATTTTGCGAATCGGACAAACATAGAGAACTATTGTTAAAGGTTTATGATAAATCATAACCCTGTTAACGCAGAGAGATTTTTAAATACCGTATTCGTAATCAGCGACCCCAAAAACCGATAAGTATCAATTTGCAAGTGTTTTTGGAGAATTTAAAAAAATTCTTCCGCCATATTGGATCCGCTATTTTGAATTTTTGTTTTAGTTTTACTTTATGCGGTTTTTCTTTATTTAAAGACATGCAGTCGTTAGTAGTACCCCCTTAAAAGCTATTTGTGCTTTGTCTTTTTACTTTAAATTAACATTTAAATTTGGAAGTTGTGTTTTTCATTCACATAATGCGCCATGTTGAATTTTCAAAAGTACCTCATTATATTTAATAGAGGTTAACGTAGAATGTCCCATATATATGTGTGAATATAAATAATAGGCACATATTAGAATCTGAGTGCATTCTAAAGATGCTTGCTACTGCCAAGATAGCAACATTGCTAGCAAGAAACTTTAAGAAAATTTACCTTGTTATGTTCGACGGTTCCTTCCTAAAAACTTTTTTCTAGCAACTTTTTGTATAATTCGAAACTTGAGACTAACATTTAAATATTTAACATTTATTTCTTTTGTGGTCCCAAATTCTCAAAACTCTCAACATCTTTCTTTACATCCTACAATTGCCTCCACTCTTGTATTTGTAAATTCTAAACCGCATTCGAATATTATATAAACACCATTATATTGTTTACAAATATACCCACACAGCACCAAACATTTCCTGAAAGTCGACAGGACCTCGTTCAGAGAGGTTAGAAACATTGAGTGTCTATGTTCATGAGTGATTGTGTGAATGTTCAAATGTCCACATAAACAGAATATCAAATATCAACGTTCATCAAAAATTAAACTCCAAATATTTACTTCGGATGCTTAGTCAATATTGTATCAATATTATATCATTTAACATCAAATATATGAATGCGATTTTCGCATAGTTATAAAAATTTCGTTTGATAATGATACACGTATAAACCAATATTGTCTGAATATTAACTGAACATCGAAAGTAAATATTTGGAGTTTAATTTTTGCTAAAGGTTGATGTTTAATGTTCTGCTTATGTGGACATCTGAACATCCACACAATCTCTCATGAACATCGCCACTCAACGTTTCTAACCTCGCTGAATGAGGTTCTGTCGAGTTTCAGGAAATCTTTGGTGCTGTGTGGGCAATCGCTTTAACACCTTAAAAAAATTAATTAAGTTTAACTTATAACTTAGGATGAATGCGATTTCATGTAAAATCGAATTGGGACGTTGGGGGTATTGTGCCTGTCACATTTAATTACCCCCTAATTATTTTCTTTAATATAATAATTTAAATTCATATCTTGTCGCTTATCTAAAGAATCTTAGACATTAATCTCTATAAGCCTGACTCTTCTAATAGTGAAACAATCCGTTTATTATTAAATATTTTTAAAAGAAATAAAACAACATAAAAATCACGAAAAAGAAGACGAGCACATTAGGGTGACCGTTATTTTGCGAAAGTTGGAATTTCTTTGGTCGCCACCGATGGGTTAAAGTTTAAATTGGGTTTAACATGGGATTAGTGCACTTTCTTACATTTTCTATAACTTTTTTTATTAATATTTTGCCTTGGCGACATATAAATTTATGGTTTTGAATGTGCTGAACACGAATCCGATGTCAAAAATAAGTTATGACAGCTTCCAGCTGTCAATAAAGTTGTCAATTTTCTCAAAACAACAATTTTTGTAGAAGTTTAGACAGTTCTTGTGTTAAGTTTAGTAAATTAAACAAAATTGAAACGAATAAAAGTATTTTAAGAACACTAAGGTCAAACTAAATAGCAATATGTAATATTGTCAGTTGACAGCTATTAATTTAGATGTCAAGATTTTAAAAACGAGAGTTTTTGAAAGTTTTACATTAACCCTTTCGTACCCCCCAAGAAACCAGTGGATGGATTTTGATGAAACTTACCCCTTAAGGGTTTTTGGGGTCGCTGATTCCGAATCTGAGGTCAGATTTCCATAATTCAAAATGGCGGATCCAATATGGCGGACTTTTTTTAAATTGCTTATATACAGTCGAGTCCGGTTATAACGACATTCAAGGGACGATAGATTTCCGTCGCATTAACCGGACGTTGTTGTAAGCGAAAAAATATATGCATTTTGTACAAATTTATTTAAGTGCTGAAAAAATCTATAATTTTTGTTTGTTTTTTTATTTACAAGTAGTTCATAGTAAGGACTGCGGATAATATTGTGAAGTCGAGACATGTCCGGACCCTGATCCATAGGTTGCAGGACTGAAGTAGTGTTTGGAGGAAGAAATACTAGGGTTATATTTTGCAAGCCTTCAATCGCAATATGCGATGGGCAGTTGTCAACTAAAAGTAAAAATATAGTTTTGAATCTATTAATCCAGCTCGGTGTACATTTAAAATTTGAAATATGAAATTGCGATGCAAAGAAATTAGATTTTTCCTGCAATATAGGTCGTAGTTGATTAACTTGATTGAACTGCTCAACCAAAGCAATTATTTCTATAGAAATTTAGAATTTGTCGTTATAACCGGACGAATTTTACCAGTTTTGAATAAAAATGCGTCGTTATATGCAGATAGTCGTTATAAACGAAGTCGCTATAAACGAACTCATGTTCATAGTAATTTAAATGTAAACCAAACTAAAGGGCCCGATAAGGTCGCTATAAGCGGACAGTCGTTATAAGCGAAGTCGTAACAACCGGACTCAACTGAATGTTTGAAACTCATCACTTGGGGGTTTTTGGGGTCGCTGATTCCGAATCTGAGGTCAGATTTCCAAAATTCAAAATGGCAGATTCAATATGGCGGACTTTGTTATTAATTGCTTATATTTGTTTGAAACTTATAACTTGGACGGTTTTTGGGGTCGCTGATTCCGAATTTGTGGCTATACTTTCAAAATTCAAAATGGCGGATCCAATATGGCGAATGCTGTTTTGAAAACTTAATTGGATTAGTTCGAAATTGATAACCCTGGGGTTTTTGAGGTAGTATATTTAGAATACGATATTTGATTATCTATTCACGGTCTTCCACACCACCTAAGAGGTTCCGTCAGATGCGCGTTAGGTTTTTATTAGTGAAGCTTTGTCAAGATCTATTTTAAAGTTCAAATTCAAAATTAGCGTATCCAAAAACCCTTAATTAGTAAACCTACAAGCAAATAGCAATTTTTAAAAAAAAGTCCGCTATTTTGAAATTTAAAAATGTGACTTGTCTGATTTTTAAAAAAAAGTCAGCCATATTGGATCCGCCATTTTGAATTTTCGATATCTGACCTCAGATTCGTAATGAGCGACCCCAAAAACCATTAAGTGGTGAGTTTTAAACAAATATAAGCAACTTTGAAAAAAAGTATTTTTCTCAACATTATACCTATTGTTTATAATTATTGTTATTGTTCCATGTCGTTTATTATTTTTCAACATGTAATAGTAACCCTAGTGAATAAATCAAGCCAAACTATTTGTTGTTTTGTTGAAATGCATAAGAGTTATAACATATTTTGTAGGTGGTACATATATGTACCGGAGGCACGAAGAGATTAAATTACTCACATAAAAATTTACATCTTTATAATAATAAAATATTAAGTTGAATAAAAGTATTTTAAGAACACTACCCCAGTAGCACGTTATATTACAGCAATATTGAGAACATTGTTTCAACATTACCAATGTTTGCCTCAATGTTGTCAATGTTGCTGGAACATTTTGTGCTACTGGGGTAAGGTTAAACTAAGTAGCAATATGTAATATTGGCAGTTGACAGCTGTAAATTTAGCTGTCAAGCTAAAAAATGTATTATTTAAGTCGTCAAACGATATAGCAAAGATTATAGCTATTTTAATAAAAGCACCCTAGTGAAAAAACTAATGTAAATTCATACTCGCTGCAACATTTTATAAATAAACAATTTTAAGGAATTTTAATTTGTACCAAAATTTATATTTTTTCGGTCAAAAAACCAGTTTTTAAAACTAAAAATTCGAATTTTTGTGAAAATCATTTGTCATTTTTAGAAAAAAATTTTTTTCTCAAAACCCTTTGTTCACGAACCAGATAACTACTGCGCATCCATTAAAGTTAATTATTAATTTGAACATGTACAGGATTTCGTACAAAAAATTGCACATCAACCTTTATTCAAATACGAAAAAATTACTTGTTCAGGTTCTTGTACAAGATATTGTACGGGGATTTTCAGTAGGGAATGTACATTATTTCAATAAAGTTTTAATGAGAACTCTAAAAATAATTATGAAAATTATTCTTTTTTGTGGTCGAAAAGGTATATAACCCCTTAATTTTTTGACAGCTGTCATCTGTGAAGAAGACATGTCGCTATAAAAATAAATCTCAATGTGCTCAAAAACACGAGTATATAGTAACATAATGTAAAAAGTCTCCTTTTCAAAAATTTGACAGCTTTAATGACAGTTGTCAACTGTCAATATAACGTAATTCTATTTAAGTTCATCTCAGTGCTCTGAAAATATTTTAATTCCTTTATTAACTTTCTGAGTTTCCAACTGTCAATATTACATAATTCTATTTAGGTTCATCTCAGTCCTCTAAAAATATTTTTATATAAGTAATTTAATATAAAAATTGCCAAAAACTCGTTTTTAAAATCATGACAGCTTAATTGACAACTGTCAACTGACAATATTACATATTGTTACTTAGTTTGACCTTAGTGTTCTTAAAATACTTTTATTCGATTAAATTATGTTCAATTTATTAAACTTAACACAAAAACTGTCTAAACTCCCACAAAATTCTTGTTTTAAAAAGATGTACAACTTTACTGGCAGCTGGAAGCTGTGAAAACCTATTTAAGGTTAGTGTTCAGCACATTCACAACAGTAAATTAATATGTTGCCAAGACAAAAGATTAATAAAAAAATATATCATACAAAGTGTAAGAAAGTGCACTAATCCCACACTAATAATTTTTAGAAATTTTTCTTAGGCTGCGGCTACACCTCTGCAGGCTGCCTGCCCGCGCAGGCAGGAGCAACGAGAGTAAGGGAGAAGTTTAAAGTCACTGACTCTCTTACTCTTGTACGTTACCATGACAACCTGCAGGCAGGCAGCCTGCAGAGGTGTAACCGCAGCTTTACCGAACAGTTCGAATCGAACTAGCCAATTCGAAAATCAGAGTTTCGAATTGTTCAACTTAACTCGGTTATTTAATTCGCACGATTATTTGGACAGAAATCCTAACCTAAAATTAGTAGGCTGGTATTCATAATACAGCTATCTAGTACTTAAAAACCTTTTCTTAAAATGTCAATATATTTATTATTAATTCTATAAGTTTGATATATAAATAACACACAAATACCAATAATGTGTTGAAAGTGAACACGGCTGGAAACAGTGAAAGTTTTTAAAATATGGACCAATTACTCATGGAGTAGTATCGAGATGTATTATTAGGTTTGTTTTCGCTAACTACACTGCTACACTCGAGTGTAGCAAGAGTGTGAAGCGGAGTATGCGCACCAAGAATACTAGAAGCAGCAGGTCTAACTCCGGTAGTGGGGGAACGTAATATTTTGGTTTTCAGAAAGAGGCTAAAAAGGCATGAGCCGCAGTAGTCTTCTGCGCATATTACTTACAGGTGGTAATTAAAAAAAATAGATATTCATTTTATCGATTCATATATGTATATACAAATCAGTGTTTAATATTTATGCTGAATTACCACAAGGAGGTAAATTAAAAGTAGTCTGCGCAGAAGGCTACCGCATTTCAGGACTTGTTCAGTTTGCTCAGCCTCTTTCGGAAAACCATATTCGTACGTATTCGGCCTGTACCCCCACTACCGGAGTTGGACCTCCTGTTTCTAGTCTTCTTGATGCGCACTTAAACAAAGTACAAAATCTAGCGAGAACGCAAAAGTGTAGAGAAAGTGTACGAAAAAATGAAAATAAAAAATAATTGTAAACTGCATACAATCTGTAATTTAAAATAAACCACCTTATAAACAATTGCCATTGTGAAGCAATTTTTGAAATAATTATTTGTCTCATTTATTAAAGCCAAAATTTATTTACTATTAGTGATTTCACCAAAAAAATTTCTTAGATTTATGATGGTAAATTTTTTTTTAATAATAGGATTTTTTCCTATTATTCCCTGTAAACATTATAATGGGCAATTTATGGAAATTTGAGATATTATTTAAATTTTACAAAAATTTCAAAGGTTAAATGTATGTACCGAGCGGAATTTATTTTTTCAAATTTTTACACAGTTTAAGGTATTACATCCCCTGTAATCGGAGTCAAAAGTTTGTAGCCTCGTAGTACTATTAACCGCACTGTACATTCATCCTCAAGCCCCTCTACTTTTAGCTCATCCTGTACCTCACCACTACGAAACAGTCGTACATGTATATCCTATACTAGCAAAGATTGGAAGGAGTAGGAGATTTGGCTACGTCGCTTTGATGAATGCGACTGTACTTGTAGTTGGATTTTTGAATTCTCAAACGATTGTTTTGCCAAATTTGTACAAAATGGCAATGAAATATCGCAGAAGCAATGGACAATTTGTAAAAAAGAAAACTGTAGCAAAGGAGTTAAAATGTGTGGCAGCAATGCTTAAAGTAAAATATAAGAATAAATTAGAGGATTGCAGTAAAGAAATACACAGAAAAATAAGTGTTAAATGTGTTGCGTGTAGTTTTCAGATTATGTTGTTTTAACACAATTTTAGTGTTATTTTAACCCCATTTAAAATGTATATTAATTTAACACCCTCTGGTGTTAATTTAACAGTCTCTATTGTTATTTTAACATCAATGTAGTGTTAAAACCACACAGCGTCGGTTAAAAATGTTGCGTGTCGTTTTAACACTACTCCTTGTGTTAAAATAACACTTCTTTTTTCCTGTGTAAAATTTGATGTAAATCGCGTTGTCAATTATTTTCTGAGAAAATTAATGGAAAGCCACGCGTTAGTAACAACAAAAATATTATAAGTAAATTAATAAACTATTTGTCTACTGATTGCATGAAATGTAAAATTCAGATTTAATATTTTTTTACTCCTTGTCTTGAGGTAAAAATGTAAAAAAATAAACAAACACGACTAAATGCCTTGTGATATTTAAAAACTTTATAATAATGTTATACTTTCATTGTGTTATTATTACGTATGATTATTATTGTATAATTTTTTAATTATAATAATGTTATAAACATACGCTACTAAGTTTACTGCTTTTTATAAAAAAATTTTCTATATTACAATTTTTAATATTTGACGTTATGTATAATATAACATCAGCGAAATCTATTTTTATGATAATATTAAATTTGTTATAATGTTATTATTTCATTGTTTTTATTTTAATTTCTAAGTCAAAAAATATTTTCAAATTCTAAAATATTTCCATTGCATGCTTTCTCTACTGGGTTTTCTCTCTCTAGCTAATGGTACCGTCCAGCGGTGTTGCCACATCACAATGGCGGGTGTGTTATATACTGCACGTGACGTCATAAAATAAAAGTTTTAATTCATAATTGTAAAAAAACGAGACGGTAAACTATAAATTTTTTTTACACTTTGGTTCAAAATGTATTTGTCTATTACATATTAGTTTTTGAAAAAAATCTATAAACAATTTATGTTTATATTTATGAAAATGTACTTCTCCCCCATACGTTACTCCCGCCTTACATGCAAAAAACGCAACTTTGATAGCGAATATCTCTGGTTTCGTGCGGTGAAAATTCTTAAAATTTTGCAAATATTTGAAGAATGACAATAAGAATCGTATGGTCAAATTTTTAAAAAAATCTATAGAAAAGCGATTAGGGGATGTGATACCTTAATAAACTCTGACATCTTTGTAAAATTTAATTAATTTCTTAATTTCAACCGAACTGCTCATTATAATGTTTACAGAGAATAAAACTAAAGAATTCTTAAGCAATATTTTAACATAAGTTTCAAGAAAAACGGAAGCGACATGTTTTGAAATATTCTAAAGGTTATGTTTCAAACTTAATTTATTTAATAAATTCTATTATTTTTTAAAAAATATGTTTACCATCATAAAATATAGAAATTTTTTTTTAAATTCACTGTAATTAAAGTTTGGTTTTAATAAATGGGAGATTAATTATTTAAAAATTGCTTTACAGTGGCAATTATTTATAAGGTGGTACTTTATATAAATATGGAAAAAATAAGAATTGTTTATTAATAATTTTATAAATTAAAAGTCATTAAGAAATATATTATAACTTTATGTTCATAAAATAATTAATGCATTTTAAATAAAATGTCCATTTACCGTCATTTTAATAAGAACACTCAATTACACTCACTCGCAATCAGGTGTAATAAAATAGCGAAAAGTGCAGAGGCTTCTAGGGAGTTAGGTGTACACTATTGCGTCACTTCAGGTAACGAGAACGCCGTTGTATACACTTTTGTACAAAGTGTAGAAAGTGCAGCTGGGAGAACAAACCTCATATGTACCAAATTGAATTACACGAATGACTATTACGTCGAATCCACAACCTCAGAATCTGGGCCTGGGCAAATTGCACGAAAGAATAAAACTCAAATGGGAAAAGGAGAACTCTAAATTTCACGCACACACGCACTGAATTTATTATTAACACCTTTAATTAATTTTTAAGTTTTAACCCTTGTTGATTTTAATTATTGATTCGAGTCCAAAATTAACTTTAAAAATTTTAAGAAAACGGAAATAATTAAATTGGGTCGGGTTTCACTTGTGTGAAACTTTTGCCTTTTTATTTTTTTTCGTCTATCCTAGATCTTAGACACTATCTTGTAGTGGTCCGTTATTTACACGTATTTACAATCCGTTAGTATCTCCACGAGGAGCTTATTTGGAGAGCAAAAGTTGTACTGCGAATTTGGAAAATTCTTTCTAAGCCTCTACTCCTCGCTTCTAAATATGGGGGAAGATTTTGGGGTAGTTTATTTAGCTAGCACATAGGGCCCAGGGGAAGAGGGAAGGATGCAACGAAGGAGAAGAAGCAACGAGTGAAGGCTTGCAATGTTTGAGTGGTATGTACTATGCATAGTACGCCTGTGTGCGTGTCGCCACAGTTAGCATTGTCCCAAGGAGTTCGTATGTGTGCGTGTGCATTGCAACAGCCGTCCAAAGATGTGTGTGGGTCTAAGCGATACAATTACAGATTATTTTATTGCTTTACCTTCAATTCGATTTATTATTTTATTTTATAAAACAAATTCTTTTCTTTTCATTTTATACTGTTTGTAATTGATGTTTAATAATAGTTTTTAATTTATTGTTGCTTTATATACTTTTAAGATTTCCCCTTTTTTATATCTTTTAGTTTTTTTTAACATATAAGTTTTGCATCAATTTTTTTTTCAGATCACGATTACGAAATTATAGCGAGAACCTCTTAGATTAAATTATCATCACAAAATGCGTATATATAACCCACACTCTCAACATTCAATCCGGTATTCATTTTAAATGTTCTACGACGTTGTTGCACATTAATTTTACTTGGGAATATTGCGACCGAGCGGAAACTGTTCAGGCGGATGCCGCAAGCTTCGTTTTATGGGTTGCAACATCCGCAACATTGCCGTTCGTGGTTTTTCAAATTGGGAATGTTGCGACCCAGCGGAAACTGTTCAGGCGGATGCCGCAAGCTTCGTTTTATGGGTTGCAACATTCGCAACATTGCCATTCATGATTTTTCAAATTGGGAATGTTGCTGCAAGGTTTATTATTACTTTTAAGTATTTGCCATTCCGATTTAACCACTTTCAACAGGCTTTATCCAATATTTTAAGGAGAAAACGCATGCTGTTTCTCCATTTTACATCGGCTGGAATTAAAGGGGAACATTTTCGAGGAAGTTCAGAGTATTTTGGCGAAAGTAAAATTAATTTTTCAAAATTCTGTAGACAATATTTGCTTGGTGCTGCATTTTATTGCGCCCATTAAAATTTGTTGTTGCTAATATTTAATTATGCAAACTGTGTTGTTCGTGGTTAAAATTATTGTTTAAGTAATCATAAAATTTTGCAGGTGATATTTAAATCAATATTCGATGATTTCCTAAAATTCATAACATTTTTCTGTTAACTAACCTTTTGTTAGTTATAAGGAAACATGCTCAAGTAAGTCAACTTCGTTTCCGATGCGATGCTGACGCAGCTCATACTTGGTGATATCCGAGGATATCACCTTTCAACTATGTTATTTGCGAGAAGTCTTTTAAAATAAAATTATTCAAGTTAAATAATTCTTAATTTTAATAATTTTCTTTTATCTGAATTTGACTGTGAGGTTATACCGTAACATTAGCATTCGACCAGTTGATAATTCGACGTTTTGAGCATTCGACGAAATAAGAATTCGACGTTTTGAACATTCGACCAAAACTAATTCTATGGAAATGCCTTTACTCTATATTAAATTTCGGTTCCATCTTCCTTACAAACTTTAGGAATTCTAACATTTAAAATTAGGTTATGTTAAAATTCAGACAAAGAGAAATTATGATAATTTATAATTACAGCACATGTCGATTCGATCATAAATTATTCTCTCATATTTATTTTCGGTAAAATGTTAATTCCAGAAAATAAAATTTTCTTACATTTAAAATTCCATAAAAATAAATTTCTAACAATACAGATTCTGAGATTGTTGATTCGACGTAATAGGCTGCGGTTACACCTCTGCAGGCAGCCTGCCTGCAGGTTGTTATGGTAACGTACAAGAGTAAGGGAGTCAGTGACTTCAAACTTCTCCCTTACTCCCGTTGCTCCTGCCTGCGCAGGCAGGCAGCCTGCAGAGGTGTAACCGCAGCTATAGTCATTCGTGTAATTCAATTTGGTACATATGGATACATCTCGTAGAGTTGGGAGTTAAATTTTTCGAGTTAAAAATCAACTCCAAAAGAGAGTTAATTTCTGACTCCCTCTATTCAACACCCGCACGAGTAATTTTTTCCATTGGGAGTTAACATTTGGGTGTTAAATTTTAACTCCCTAATGGGTGCGACTTTGATAGAATCCCCTGGGAAGTTAAAATTTAACTCCCTTTTTTACAGTGTAGGAATGTAATTATGACTCAATTCTTAAAAGTTTTTATTAGTTATTATTTGCAATGCATCACAGCATATTTAGATGCAATTTTACGTGGAAATATGTCCATTGATCTTGAAAAGTATCCCAGAACGAATATTTTTGTAGTAAAAGCCAAATTAAAATACGCTACTTCGATTAAAAGTAAATACATAAAAGTAAATATATCATATAAAAAAATGAAACAAAATAAAAAACTATAATTTTTATTTGAAAGAGAATAAGATTATTAAGTTGTCATATATAAATATATATATATATATATATATATATATATATTTATTTACAATAGTTCGAAAAATATTGAACATTATAAAATTTCTATTACAAATATTTAAATTCAATTACTTTTGAAATTAAAATTTTTAAATTGTGCTTTATAATTTAAAAATTTTCTTATAGCTTTATTTAACAAAATAATCTACCAAAATAAAGGTGGTGTTTAGTTAACATATGTAATTATATTTGAGAGATGATAGAGTTCAGTATTACCCAGTAAAAAAAATTCTATACACGGACCGCGGAGTTCGTATATAAGCTCGGTAGCTCGTATGAGAAGTTTGAGAAAACTCTCATACGAGCCTTTTCCGTAATGAGAAGTGTACTGATGCTTGTATACGAGGTGACTTTTAAAGCATTTTTCTTAATATAACACTATTTTAAAGTAAATGTAGATAATAGAAATGAATTTTCAAAGTAAAACAAAGCTAAAATAAGGGAAATGAAGTTTTAAGAAAAAAAGATGATTTTGTTCAAAAAATTTATTCACACTGAAAAAAGGTTAGAATTTAATAATTCCTTGTTACTCTAACTTACCGACATTTGATATTTCCCGGATGCGGTAAGCACGATTTTGTATAAAATTTAATTATTTTATATAAGAACATTTATATAATAAATAAATAATAATATATTTATTAATTAGTAATGAAAAAAACTTATTTATTCTACCGCCAATACAAAATCGTGCTTACCGCATCCGAGAAATATCAAATGTCGGTAAGTTAGAGTAACAAGGAATTATCAAATTCTAACATTTTTTCAGTGTGAATAAATTTTTTGAACAAAATTATTCTTTTTTTCTTAAAACTTCATTTCCCTTATTTTAGCTTTGTTTTACTTTGAAAATTCATTTCTATTATCTACATTTACTTTAAAATAGTGTTATATTAAGAAAAATGCTTTAAAAGTCACCTCGTATACAAGCATCAGTACACTTCTCATTACGGAAAAGGCTCGTATGAGAGTTTTCTCAAACTTCTCATACGAGCTACCGAGCTCGTATACGAACTCCGCGGTACGTGTATAGAATTTTTTTTACTGGGTATATATATTATATAGTGTATGAAGGATGAACGTTTTTAGTTTCTTAGCTTTTTGTTATTTTATATTATATTTTATTTATATCTATTATTATTGTTATTATTATTATTATTACTACATATATGTAATATAGCTTAAGCATATATTAAATAAACTGTTTTATCTTTCAAGTTTTATTTCATTTTTCATATGTAACTGATTCTTTACTCGGTGATCATTTTTACTTGACCACTATTCCCTATTCAATAATTTTTATAAATATGCTTCAAACTTTACTACAATTATAATCTTCACCAAGCTTTTTAGTGATATTATAATCCAAATAATTTTTTATTTTAAACGAAAAGTATGATTAATTGAGGAGTCGGGAAGAAGAACTCGCCGGGCGCTCCAACGCATGCGTTAATACCAGTCGGCTAGCAGTGACTGGCCCAGAGGCGCTCACTGCTCCCCGACTGATATTAGAGAATACGTTCCCGCGCTCGGCGAGTTCTTCTTCCCGGCTCCTCAATTGGAAATGGTCGAAATCACCAAGTATTCAAAATACTTTTTTTATTAAATGTTAAATATTAAATTCTTTAAAACAATAATTTCTTAAAGCATAATATTTTATACTGCCAATTAAAAAAAATATATTTCATTGAAACAACCGATTACTTGTCTATATGTCAAATAAATATTTACTTTTATTAAATAATTTTTATTTAAGTCAATGAAATTATATTTAAATCAATAATTATAAATTAAATTATTAGTTAAACATTACAATAATTTTAGTATTAAATGCAAATACCATTGAATTTATTAAAAATAAAAAATATTTAATTGAAATAAATACTTATTTGCTAATAAACAAATAATTCGTTATTTATATAAACGTAAATATACGATTTCAATATGTATAATATATAAAGAAAACAATAAAAATAAATTTTACAGAGTTGTTTTGAATTTTAGCGCATTTAAATCATTCGTATACCAGGGTGGCCACAAGTTTCAATTTATCAATTTCCCTGGCATTTCCCTGACAATTTAAGGGCCAGTCCCATGTCAGCGTGAAACGGGAAACGGAAAACGTTTAGCCAATAACAACTTCCGAATCAATGGAAATCATTCTAAAAGAAAATTCTTATTGGTTGAACGTTTTCCGTTTCCCGTTTCACGCTGACATGGGACGGCACCTTTACTGACATTAAAATTACTTTCCCTGACAAAATTCTTTTTAAAGAAAAATATGAATATTTACGGAAAATGGGTAAAATTTATGAATTTGAATAATTTCTAAAAATTACAATTATAACCCTTCCTGAATTCAATTATTTTTTCCAATTTTTAACTAAACTTCATCTCGGAATCAATTAATTTAAATAATTTCCCAAAATTTCTTCTAGAATTTAATTTTTTAAATACAAAAATTAAATTTTTTATAATAATTGTAATTATATAAATATAATAGTTTTTCAATTTTGAATAAATTCCAAACAATTAAAATTTGGTTAAATCTTTTAAAAATAATTGAATTTTTAAAAAATATAAATAGGGTCAGCCGGGGTAAATCCGAACGCTAATTATTTCAGCTTAATTAAAATTTTAAAAAATAAGTTAGACATGAGAATTTTGACCACAGATCCTCTTCAAGAGATTCTAAGTATTATCCCATTTTCCGTTTGTTAATTAGCAACAGCATAAACAAAGATAACGAGTATTGCAAAAATGATTGAAAATCAAAGATGACACTCTTTCAGTACTTTGTCTCGTATTTGAAGAAAAAGAAGCTAAAAATTCATTTTATTATATATAATTGTTTGTTATGAATACTAGAACAGAAACTATTTTTGATTTTTGCCTTCTGTTAACTTTTATTAATAATATCAGACCGTTCGTATTTACCCCGGAAAATTGGAAAACCGGGGTAAATCCGAACGGTATTTTCAATAATTTTCTCTTATATCAGAGCCACACAAAATTGTTTTTATTTGATTACACTATTATTTTAACATTATAAAAGTACATAGAAAAAAGTTTTTCTTTCTATATGTATTCTCGTTAGTAATTAATAAGCAGAAACTTAATCTCCGTTCTCTCGAAGGAGTTCTTTCGTAATGCACTTCAGAGTAGTCCCAAAAATAACTGTAATAATAACTCCGACTAGTGTAATGTTTGACTTTTATATAGTAAATGTTTTGGGTTTACTCGTAAAGTTAGTTGGATTAATAATTAATTGATATTATTAATTATTAATTAATCCTTCTTATTCACAAGGTTTTTCCCTCCGTTTTAACGGAAATTTACTTGTTTTAATTTAAATCTTTCCGCCTTCCTTTTTAAAGGATTAAACCAAGATTGAACATTGAATCAAATCGCGGATATTACGCTTGCGCGTAAATAACGCAACTCCGCTCGTAACAGTTAGTGAGCATAGAGGAATTACGATCATTAGGCTGCTTCTACAACAACTTTTTTTCATTGACACGAACAAAATGCACTGTTAAAACCATGCAAAATAGTTGCGCGCGCAACGTTTTCTCGCTCATGTCGATGAAAAAAAAGTTATTGTAGAAGTAACTTCACGGGCGTTAGGTCTCCTTAAGGGCCAGTTCCATGTGAGCGTGAAAGCGGAAAACGTTTAGCCAATAACAACTTCCGATTCAATGGAAATCATTCTAAAAGAAAATTCTTATTGGTTGAACGTTTTCCGTTTCCCGTTTCACGCTGACATGGGACGGCACCTTTATACTACTCCATGCAATTACTGACAAAAATATAACCAGTCCTAGTCAAATAAAGGCGCTCGCACAGCTCTACTGCCTGCCTGCCTGCAGGTCGTCATGGTAACACATAAGAGTAAGAGAGAAAATTTAAATTAAATGTTTTTTCTCCCTAAAGGCCAACGCAGAATAGATTCGCGAAGATCGTTCGCGAACGAGACGCATGAGATAGAAAAGGACACAAATATATTGCTGTCCTTTTCTAACCCATGCTTTGCGTTCGCGAACGACGTTCGCGAAGCAGTTGTGCTTAGGCCTTTACTCTCATTGCGCCTGCCTGCGCAGGCAGGCAGTAGAGGTGAGAGAGTACCTTAAGAGACAAATTATTGAAAATTTATTTTTGAATAATTTTTCTAATCAAATTTTTGAAATATGCAATTAAAAACATTTTGAATAATTGAAATTTTTTTTAATTTAATTCAAAATAAATAATTTTTATTAAGTTCGATATTCAATATTTTCAATATTTCTGAAAATTTAAATACATACACAAACTAATAATTGTTCTTGAAAGATTAAATTTATTTATTTATTAAAAATTCTGCAAAAGATTTGCAAAATAAGTTTTTTTCCATTTGTAATACAAACAATAAGCGAAATATTTGCTACTTCACTTTCAACAAGTTTCTAAGTACTAGATAGCTGTATTATGAATACTAGCCTACTAATTTTAGGTTATAATTTCTGTCCAAATAATCGTGCGAATTAAATAACCGAGTTAAGTTGTACAATTCGAAACTCCGAATTCAAATTTCGAATTGGCCGACTCGACTCGATTTACTTTCGATTCGAATCGGTCAATTCGAATTCGGAGTTTCGAATCGGCTAGTTCGATTCGAATTTTGCACACCTCTAAAATTTAGCCCGACGTCCTAAGAAAATCCAACTTTCGCCAAATAACTGTTTCCCTATAGCACATACAAGAACTCGAAATAAAAATTTCTTGGTTTTACCAAGATTCACCAAAACCAAACTTTAAAATCACAATTTTCCAGGGTAAATTCGATCACATTTCAAAATAAATTTAATTAAATAATTTTATAATCAAACAAGTATATGTACTTCGAAAAAGTACATTTAATAACATCACAAAAAACTTACCCAAATAATATTAAGACTCAAAAATAATTATAAAAAAACTTAAAAATCTGAAAAACGTTTGATTACTGGCACCTCTAAAAACACTTGACCGCCTCCTGATTTTATGTTGTAGTATTCATGAAACTGAATGACATTAACATAAGTTGAATGTTTAGTACTATTCATAGCGTGAAGTTGCTAGTGACCGACTTTACCCCGGTCTCCCCTACTTTTGTATTAAAATAAAGATTTTTGCATAGAAATACAATGTACAAGAATTTTATTTCGTATGATGAATAGTAATTGGTAATTTTTTAAGGTAAATTTCCTTGCATTTTTTCAAGCAAACTTACGTTAATAACTTCCAGAAATTTAATATCGAACTATTTAAATCCGATGCAAAAAAGTTAACGTACTACGGTTAACTTTCCGAAAACATCTTACAAAACAAGGATGCTATCTCGGTGCCTAAAAAATATACAATAAATATATCCAGGTACAATTAAACACTTGATAAATGAAGTATCTATTTTACAATAAGTATATTCAATTAGAAAACATTAAATTTTAAGAATTCATTAAAAAACTTATCTAATACAAAAATGTTACCTTTAATATAACACTTCACAATTATCACAGATTTGTTTTGGTGGCATTTATTTCGTTTTAAATTGACTTCATTGGCTTTTGATGTTCTTTTTCTATAAAGCCTAATGTTCTATTAAAAATTTGAAATCACATTTCCAAATTAGAGAACAATTTGGTCATTACAAAGTAGGCAACGTCATAATTATTCCAGTAACCCGTATGAGATGTTAATGTTGTTAGATAATTTCTTCCTAAACCACTTGGACGAAGTACATAATCCAAACGATGATTTAATTCTGTTAAAACATTTATATATACAATAATTATTTTAAATTTCATACTTTATTTTCCAATTTAATGTTGCATATGAGGTATTCCATTTCAAAACGACCCCCCTCATAAACAATTGTCATTGTAAGGCAATTTTCAAATAATTATTTCTCCTATTTATTGAATCTAAACTTTATTTACTATTAGTGTATTTAAATAAAAAATTTCTATAAAACTTTACGATAGTAAAAAATTCTTTTTAAAAATAACATTATTCATGAAAAAATTAAGTTTGAAAGATAACCTTTTAAATACCTCAAAACACGTTATATCCAATTTTTTAAAAGTTGTGTTTAAATAAAGCTTAAAAATTCTAGTTTCATTTCCAGTCAACATTATAATGAACAATTTAAGGGATTTTTTGAAATTAATTTATTTTTATAAGAATTTCAAAGGTTATAATGTTGAAATTTGTTCTTTTTAAGTTTTGCATAGTTTAACCTCGGACATCATTGTAAAATTTAATCAATTTTTTAAATTCCCCTGAATTGTCCATTGTGATATTGGCAGTAAATGAAACCATAATAATTAAGTTTTATTTTGACATAACTTTAAAAAATTGGATATAACGTGTTTTGAGATATTTAAAAGGTTATCTTTCAAACTTAATTTTCTCACAAATAATATTATTTTTTAAAAGGAATTTTATACTATCGTAAAGTTGAGAGATTCTTCTTTTGAAAACAATAATAGTAAAGAAATTCATTTGTAAGATAATGAAAAAGGCCTATTTCACATATTTCAATTTTTAATTCTAAAATAATTTTAATTTTTTAATTTTTATTTCAGATAATTTAAAAATTTAATCCTTTTTGAAATCTTTTGTGTGCTGTTTTGTTTTTTTGGATTATGTATTTGTGAAATATTCATCCCCTGAAGAGGAGCCATATATGGCTTGAAACTAGTTGGGATTAAAATAATAAATGTCATCTTTAAAAACCGTAAAATAGGCCTTTTTCATTATCTTACAAATGAATATTTAATACGGTCAAACAAACAAAAACTACTAATAGTAAAGAAAGTTTGAATACAATACACAGGAGAAATAATTATTTGAATATTGCCTTACAATGACAATTGTTTATAAAGAGTGTCGTTTTGAAATGGAATGCCTCATATATTAATTTTTTCACATAATCTTAGAACTTTTTTAATTTAATATTCTAAAGGAAAGGATCTCAGTAAAATCAGTAATACTTGCTGACAGACATACATTTTTGACATTCGTAAATTATTCTGATTCATTTTTGTAATTCTGATACTTAGGGATTTTTCTGATTATTTCTGACACAATTTTAGAGTACAGCATTAATTTTTTTGTAAAAACTCCAACAGCAACTTACTACAATTACTTTATTAAACATCGTCGTAGACTCAATGCGGGAAAGTCATAAAATTAGTTCCGTAAGGGATAGATACAGGATATCATAGAAATGTTATGAATTACAGTAGCTCGTATACTTTAACTGCCAGGTGGAGAAAGTGACATCTTCGCTGTTAAAACACACTGAGAAAATAACACTTATTGAAGATTGACAATCAATTATAATAATATGTCTTATTCAACGAATTAAATAAAAAGTAATTTATTTAAAAGTGGTGATT
The DNA here is from genome assembly GCA_032872475.1 of Leptopilina myrica (nomen nudum). Classification (NCBI taxonomy): domain Eukaryota; kingdom Metazoa; phylum Arthropoda; class Insecta; order Hymenoptera; family Figitidae; genus Leptopilina; species Leptopilina myrica (nomen nudum). Next base: position 18,777,851 of record CM065461.1, read on the forward strand.
CCCGTCTGTCATTCGAATTTGACACCAAGTCCCTCTTGAAATTCCCAGTCTGATACTGATTTCATTATTGAATAAAATTACAAAAAGGACTATTCCCAAGAAATTAAAGATGAGATTTGTGCTTATTAAAAGATTATCTTTACGCATTTATGCTGAATCCTAGGAAGTCGATGGAAGCAGGAAGAGAGTGATTTTCGTATATATGCCAGAAATTAACCTCTATTTTCGCCATAACTTTGGATAGTAAAGGCCAACGCAGAATAGAATTTTTAACCGGAACCGCAATCGTAAGCGTAACCGTAAGAATGAGTTAAAGAAGGATAGGTATATTGTTTATCCTTTTTTAACTCATTCTTACGGTTACGCTTACGATTGCGGTTACGGTTAAAGATTCTATTCTGCGTTGGCCTTTTTAACATAAGGTACTAGGGGAGACTGGGGTAAACCCGCTCACTAGCGATTTGACGCTATAAGCTGCGGTTACACCTCTGCAGGCAGCAGCAACGACAGTACGGGAGAAGTTTGAAGTCACTGACTCTCTTACTCTTGTACGTTACCATGACAACCTACAGGCAGGCAGGCTGCCTGCAAAGATGTAACCGCAGCCACAAACTCAACTTAAGATGGAGATATTTGTACTGTGAATAGTACTTAACATACAACTAATGTTAACGAACTTTCGTTTAGTTTCATGAATTCGTCATAGAATCAGAGTGCAGTCCTATGGTGGTATATTAGTAGAATAGTGGAACAGTTTTGACCAATCAGATGACTGGATTTTGTAACACTTATTTTGATTGGTCAAATCTATTACACTACTCCACTATTCTATCAGCATGGGACTGCACTCTCAGAGACGGTCAATTGTTTTTAGAAGTGCAAAAAAGAAAAAATGATCTTTGGATTTTTAAGTTTTTTGATTATTATTTTTGAGACTTAATTTGTTCGACAAATTTTTTTTGATACTATTAGATGTCCTATTTCGAAATATGTATGTAGTTTTGTTTGATTTAAAAAAGATTTATTTAAATTTATTCTGAAATGTGAGAAACACATTCGGGGTAAAGCCGCTCACTTATTAAAGTGTAGGAAGCCGAATCAGTATTAACAGTATTTGCGTTTTTTTGGCGATCTTAAAATTTTTAATATTAAAAATATTTATTAAAAGATAAATAATTTCATTTCCTAACAATGTTATTGATTTATTGGGTAATTAGTTGAATATTTAACATTTTGAATGTCCCGCATTTCTATTAGGTTATAACGGTTATAACAAACAACGCAAACAAATAATCAAAATTTGTCCCTGTCTTTTTTCGCTAAAAATAATACATAAATCTAGTTTGTTGTCTTCGTTCAGTTCACGTATTATCATTGTTTATTTTTAAATTTAAAATTTCATTTGTTATAATTTATCAATAATAAAATCTATAACTAGTTACATCCAGAAATGTATCTACATTTTAATTTTCCCTTAATAAAATATTTAAATTCACAGTTGCAATTCATCAAACCTATACTTACTATTATTTAATAAACCAATATTTATTGTTTATAAAACTCATAATTTATCATTAATAAATCATACTGAAGACGGAAGTAAGGAGAAATTTAATATATACAAAATAAAACTAACGGGATTACCTTAAATTCTTAAAAAAAATCAAGTGATCGGGTTTACCCCGAGGGGTGAGCGGATTTACCCTGGAAAATTGTGATTTTGAAATTTGGTATATGTGTATTAAAAATTTTCCCTGAGTAAAATTAAAACAGATAAATCAAAAATTCTTTTTTATTTTGTTAGTAGAAATCATAAGCTTTAAAATTATATAAATTACTTGGATTTAGAGAATAATTTCCTAGGTTTTTACCGTTCTGAAAAAAAGTGAGCGGGTTTACACCAGTCTCCCTTATATATGTATATTACCATGTGAAGATTTTCAATAGGGCATCTTTTATTCTTATAGGAAAAATGGTATATATTAAGCAACAAGAAAACAAAGGTAACCCAATTTGTTCACGGTGATTCTCGTGACATGAGTGGAAATCGAGGGCATCAAAAATAAAATAAAATTTTTATATGGTTGAACAAAACTTGACTTCACGCCCTGTCGTTAGCTAAAAGTACCATTTTTATGCATGTGGGATAAAAAAATAAATTTTCAGAATTATGAAATCACTTTTGTTCTAAGTAGCTCAAATTTGTACTAATTCAGTTTTAGAGAAAAAATTTCTATTATACAAAATTTTATACTTTTTTTAACATTTTTCAATTTTGAATCCGAAATAACTTAATGTAAACTTATAGGTTGCTTACTTATGTTCAATGTAAAAATTAACTAAAATTGAACCAATATCAGGTTTTGTTGAACGTTTTTTTGCCTTATATTGATTTTCAAAATTGAACAAGCTTAAAATTAATTATAATCTTTCTTATGAAATAATCTAATTGTATTCGCTTTATCATTTACAATATATTTTAAATAGAATTAAATTTATTTGTTTAAGGATCATACGATCCATACAGAGTTTACAAATCTGTTTCTCTTCAGAAAGAAAAACAACAACATATAAATTTATTTTTACAATCACACTATAACTACACTACAACCATTGACATTTCTATATACTATTAACAAAATAAAAAACTTTCTTGATTGAGTCAACGTCTGGCTTACATAAAATTTAAAACCATCTGTTTTCTAATACATCTAGATCTGTAGAAACATCAATAAACATTCTTCTCTGTTGGTTAAAAGTTGTACACTCAATCATAACATGCAAAACAAAATCAGTCTCGCTCATGTCTTTATTGCAAAAATCACAATATATTTTTTGCTTTAAACTGATATATTTTTTTGTATCATAATTCTGGGTTGGTGTTTATCTAAAAACCTAAGTTGCATAAGGACAGTCATTGTAAGAATTAGGGCTATTTTTTTATTTTTATTAAAAACGAATTTAAGAAATAAAATCCTTTTACAGGACTTTTTTTACAAAAAAATCTCAATTTCGAAAAATTGTGGCTAGACCCTTTTTGTCATTCCACCCTTCATTTTTGAATTAACTTCAGATCTAGTGAATTCCAGCTCTCCTTTTCCCCTATATTTTTTAAAAAACGCACATTGAATTTTCTCAATTTCATTAAAATATCTTAATCCCCACATTTGCACCAAATACTAAAACACACTCGTAACCATACTCTGCATTATTCAAACAGGCTAATAAAAATCTGCTTTATTCCCATTACAGTATCACCCAGAAGCACCAAGTCATCGGCAAATGCTGATAGCAAAACCTCTTCCTCATGGTTCAAAGAAAAAATTCCCTAATACTTCTCTTAAGAAATCCGCCAAAAAAGAGAACAAATTGGGACTGAGTACCTCACCCTGTAATAACATATATAACATTCTAATGTCAATTTGACCCCAATCTTTTGGAACTACCTTCCTCTCCATTATTTTATTAAACATGGAATTTAGATATAAGATCGCATATTACCTGGTACATTTTTAACGAATTCATTTCCCACTCTACCTGACCCCCTTGCTTCCCAGGTAAAGAAGTACGAAAAAATCCGAAATATATGCTTAGAATCCGATAATAGATAGCCACCCGAATCATATTATATCCCCGGTAAAAATTTGAGACTAATCCGGATTAAATGCTGGTATATTAGTGTGGATTAGTCAGATAATTGTATAAAAATGATCCGCGTTAATCTAACATCAATGCGAGTGAAAGTGTGAATCCTAAATCAATCTGAAGTAATCTTAAATGTCATTGAATTAAGTTCATAATCATTACGCAACGATTCGAAATTATGACCGTCAAGAAACTCATCTCAAATAAATACGAAACAATCTGAAATCATTAAGTAAAGAATACGAATTCAGTCCGCAATAATCCGAATTTAATCCAGTTAAAAGATTTAATCCGAAACAAGTATGGAACAATCCAAAATCTGTATGCAATGAATCCGGTAATAGTCAGCGTCAATCTGAACAATATCCGATCAAAACCAGGGATTTTTACACTTACACTTATTTAAACTTACTATGATTTCTTGTACAGCAATAGCGCTATCAAGGATCGGGTTATTTAAAGTCAGAAAATGAGTCGAAAATGAACTCTTAATCGGAACTATTATAACGCACTCAGGGGACTCCAGAAAGATATCGTACAACAATCTATTTAATTCTCTCACAATACTCTCAAAATTCACATTAGAACCAATATAAATCAAACCAATTCTCAAACTATGACTATTAACTTCAACAATAATGTAATTTTCATCTTATTAGTAAATCATATTTATATATTAATTTATTTACAAATATAAGTAAGCCCCCTCTTGCCCTACCTCTTTTGGATAAACGAATTGTCTCGCTATGAATCATAATACAATTACTACTACTATACGGAGAAGCAAATTTCGGCGCATAGTAAGCCATGTCTCACATACACAGACAACATCCTCTTCTCGTAAATGCACAAAAAAATATCATCTAGATGGTTAAATCCTCGTACAGTTTAGTGCCTCAATCAGCACATAAACTTTCCACAAGTTTGTCATGCAAGATGAGCAAGCTTGCACATCAATCTCGTGGTAAGTGCGTAGCGAGTGCTAAAATGTGCTAATTTTACAAGCTTAAACTGCAAGACTGTTGCAAAGGTATAATGCATGCTTAAAGCATGGTCGAAATACAAACTTGCAGCAAGTCTTTTACAAGCTTTCAGAACAGTTCTCTTCTAGACAAATATTTAATTAAATAAAATTAAATAAATTATTTAATATTCAATTTTTGATTATATATATTATAACAATTATAACAACGTTATAATAAAAATGATTATTAATTTCCCCAAAGAATTGGAGTTGTGAACTATTATCCGTGATCAGTCGATAATAATTAAAAATTGTTAACGTCGAAGTAGACGTTAACAATTAACATTATCAGTTAAAATAATATTGTAAATAGTCTGTTCAGAGGACCGATACTTATACTCTGTGCGAAACAAGTCGTTTGCAAGAGAGGTATTCTTCGCCATCTAGCCATCTCTCGCGCACGACTTGTCTTGCACTGATTACGGATAATAGTTCACAACTCTAATCCTATGGCGAAATTAATAATCATTTTTATTATAACGTTGTTATAATTGTTATATTATATTTAATCAAAAATTGAGTATTAAATAATTTATTTAATCTTACATAATTAAAGATTTGCCTAAAAGAGAACTTTTCTGCAAGTTTGCATTTCGACCATATTTCAAGCATGCATTACACTGGCACACAAAAAAAATTGATGCTCTGAGCTTTTCATCAGACTATGACTACTTTATGTTTTTGGGGTCGCTGAAACCGAATCTGAAGTTCATTTAACCCCATCACGTCAGGGTTTCGAGATAACCTCAAAAAACTCAAAATCTGACACAAAAATTTTTTAATCATCAAAAATTTTTATTTTTAAGTCTCACTATCACTACTGTATGTTTGTGGGGTCGCTGAAACCGAAACTGAAGTTCATTTAACCTCATCACGTCAGGGTTTTGAGACCTGTCGACTCAAAAAAACTCAAAATTTGACACAAAAAAGAAAATTTTCATTTTCTACTATCACTAATTTTTGTTTTTGGGGTTGCTAAACCCGAATCTGAAGTTCATTTAACAGCATCACGTCAGGTTTTGAGATAACCTCAAAAAACTCAAAATTTGTTTAAAAAAGTTCTTGATAAAAATTTTTTTTGGTCATATTTTAAGTTTTTTTTAAAGTCATCTGAAAACCTTGACGTGATGGGGTTACATAAACTTCAGATTTAGTTTCAGCAACCCCAAAAACATAAAGTAGTGATAGTAAGACATGAAAATAAAAATTTTTGTTGATTAAAAAATTTTGGTGTCAAATTTTGAGTTTTTTTAGATTATCTCAAAACCCTGACGTGAGGGGGTTAAATGAACTTCAAATTCGGTTTCAGCAACCCCAGAAACATAAAGTAGTGATAGTAAGACATGAAAATAAATATTCTTCTTCATGATTAAAAAAAGTCTGTTGACTTTTCCCAGACACATGCTGGGGTTAAATGAAGTTTTGATTCGGGTTCAGCAACCCCAAAAACATAAAATAGTGATAGTAAGACATGAAAATAAATATTTTTCTGGTTCAAATAATTTTAGGGACAAATTTTGAGATTTTTCGGGGGTTATCTCCAAACCCTGGCGTGATGGGGTTAAATGAACTTCAGATTTGGTTTCAGCGATCCCACAAACATACAGTAGTGATAGTGAGACTTAAAAATAAAAATTGTTGTGTCAAATTTTGAGTTTTTTGAGGTTATCTCAAAACCCTGACGTCATGGGGTTAAATGAACTTCAGATTCGGTTTCAGCGACCCCAAAAACATAAAGTAGTCATAAACTGATCAAAAGCTCAGAGCATCAATTTTTTTTGTGTGCCAGTGTTACTCTCTAAATTTGAATTAGTAGAATTTTTACTATTTAAATTAGTAGTTTAATATTTTACTAATAAAATAGTAGTTTTATGAAATATGACTGATGAATTAGTAGAATGTCGACGCAAAAATATAACTAATTCAAATTAGTAAGAATTTTTACTTTTTTGATTAGTAGTTTTTACTATTTGAATTAGTAAAAGTCAGGTGACGCGAAGGAGCGCTTTTAGCGTTCATTTTCGGTAACACTAAACGGCCATTTGCTTCCTGTTGTGTAGTGTCAAAGGTTTTTCCTGAGCAAGCTGCAATCTTTTCCCAAGATTTTAAACTTCCAAAAATATTTATACAAACAACAAGTGCGTGAAGTGATATTGAAATCATCGTTCATCACTTTTTTAGAACTGGGAAAGTGTGTACACATTCTCTTCATTTTCTTTTTTTGTTTGTATATATATCTTTAGACGCTGGTATTTTCATCATTGCATGCTGGAATGATGAAAACGTACATACAAAAAATGTGTATTAACTACATTTTTATGGTGTAAATTATTTATTGTATTATATATACTGTCGATAAAATAGTTAACATATAATATGCAATTCTCTTTTTTAATAATTAAAAAATTGTATATAAACTCCTAACCTCAAACATTCTTTCCTTTTTTCAATTATAATTATACTCTAAATAAAAGTTTAAATCAATCAATATAATTAAATAGTTTTACAATTCTTTAGATGGCATGTTTTTATAAAATCAAAGAAGGAAAATTTATTTATATAATGATTGAGTAATAGCAATAATTTTTATTCATAATTGTTTACTCAAAGAAAAATCATCCCATCATTTTTGAAGAATCTTTTGTTATTAAAGAAGCTAATTATTCCTAATAATTGTTTTTATTGCAATCCATATAATGTGTTCAGACTATTTAAACTGTAAAAAATCATTATATCTTTAATATCTTGTAAACAAACCAATGATTATTAAACATATATATTTTCCAATAAATGTAAAATTCAAATTCTATCATAAAACATATTTAAATGAAAATTAAAGATACAAAAGTTAAATAAAAATTTTGATCAAATTTAAATTATAAAGCTTTAATTTGGTTTTTATTTTCATTAGTTTATGTATCTTTTATTTTTTTAAATAAGTTTTTGAAAAATAAACACGATAGAAAATTTCAAATATTAGCGAGTAAAAAAGACGCACGCGGGAGCATGCGCATTAACATATTCTACATTCTACTAATTCAATTAGTAGCGAAAAATAACTTTTTCAATTAGTAGTTTTCTACTAATTCTTAGTGGAAGACTTTTCCCCTTTTCAATTAGTAGAATTTGACTAAGAATTAGTAGAATTCTACTAATTCAAATTTAGAGAGTATTATTTCTCATCTTGCATGGCAAACTTGTGGCAAGTTTATAAGCTGATTGGGGCGTTTAATAGAAGTGACTTTTCATTGATGATTCAGGGTTTGCTGGCATTTTCTTAATACTCTACGTGTTTCTTGTTGGTGTGGTGTATAATCGTTTGAATAATAAACATTATTGGCTTTGATGTTTAGTGAATTCTGACATATGAACTTCTTACTCTTCGAATTTTAGAAACTTATTAATACTAACCTCGTACCTTCTCTTTTGCCTAGTCTGACTATCAATCATATATTCAGTTATTAGAATTCAACATTCTGTTAATATTCTTATTACAGAATTTTGCAACTCACTGTTGAAAGATGTAGAATCCTCCAAGTTGTATAATATAATATTATATCTTTCTCTTATAAGAAACTCCTCCATTTGTTTTTCGAGATATTCCACTTGCTGTTATAAACTTTTATTCATCTCCTCCAGGTTTCGACACATTTTGTTATTAGTTTGGAGGTCTGAGATAACACCGGCACACAAAAAAAATATTTCGAGTGCGAAGAATATGACGGACATAAAATAACAGTTTTTTTTAAACTTGCTCATATTTCTTTGAAAATCGTTACTCATGGGTTATTGGGGTCGCTAATTACGAATTTGAAGTCGGATTTTATAAATTAAAAATGGCGGATTTAGTATAATAGCTAATAGCTCATTACGCAAACTAATCGTTTGAAATTCTCTACACAATTTTTATGTAATTAGAGTCACTGAATTCAGATCAATAGTACAAATATGTGAAAAGTCTGTTGAAGACACAAAAAGTATGTCAATTACCATGCAAATCAATTTTTCGGACTTCACCACCTTATTAGGCGAATAAAAAAAATACCAGCACCAAACTTCAGGTCTGACTATGTTTTTCTCTTTAGATACACCCCAAGGAAGAGAAATTACCATATGGCACTCTTCGCACTCGAAATTTTGTTTTGTGCGCCGGTGAATTTTTTCATCAGTTTCCTTTAATTTTTTAATATCATCTGCAATATTGTTAACGTCTATTTTTGTTTCCGTCACTACATTTTGCACATATAATAAAAGGGTTTTTAGTTCATCATTTGTTCTTATAATGGATGTTGATAACATCATCAATTTATAATAAAAAGATAACACAATTCATAGCACATAAACTTATACACAAATTCACACCGCAATTAGACAACTATAAATTTACGTCTGAGAATATCATGAGCAGCACAAAACGCATGTTCTCTACGAAAGTCAAATTAAAATGTTAGAGAGGTTATGTGTATGTCTGGGGTGTTTGTCGTTGCCGGGTTTGTGCCTAGTGATTAGGTTGGCATTAGTGTCGTGTGTGGAGAGCGTTGCGTCGATGGATGCTAGCAGCGGCAGTTGGCTTTAATTAGTTGCCGAGTAATGGTTGTGACTAGGTTGGGTTTGTCCCGTTTGATAGTTGGGCCAAGAGTGGCGATACATTGGTACCTCGAATGTGTAACGAAGTGTAATACGGTGTGATCTTTAATATATTACTTTTAATAATAAATAAACTTAAACATTAATTGTGTAGTTGATTAAGTGTTGGAGATTCCTCCCTGTAGAACATAGAGATACTCTAACATCTCAGAAGTGGGATTTCTACGTGTTCCCTATAAAAGTTGTAGTGATTTGGAATATTGAGAAGTACAGTGATTTTTTTTCTCTTTAGTGAGCGTCGATTCGCTTTCAAAATGGCGATCGTGCGCGTCGGGTTGCATCGAGCGAGAAAAAACGTGGCTATGTGAAGGTGCTTGCGCGCGTTCCAGTGTTAACAACATTACGAAGTTAAACGACGTATTCGTTTCTCTTTCTCGATCTCGTATATTGTATTTTAACTTTTAATCGTATCTAAGTGAGTGGTGTAAACATACAAAATGAACAAGGAAGACGCGGCGAACATTCTCCTGAATATGGGAGCTAAAGATGGACAACAAAATGCAGGCAATTTTCCCAATTATACGAATCCTCATCATTTTAGCCAACAGCAACAACATGAGCAACATCAACGACAACAGCCTGTCCTTGGGAATAATATAGAACGACTAATCGAGACAATGACACAAATGATGCAGCAAAGTACGGCAATATTGGCAGCGACACAACAACAGCAACAGCGACAACCACAAACCCCGCTATACAATGTTCTTCCGGATCTTTCGCACAATATTTCCGAATTCGACGGCTTATCAGGACCTGCCAGTGCGACAGTGTGGTTAAAGCAACTCGAAACAACCGCAACCCTCCATCGATGGACTTTAGCAATTGCCTTTGAGACAGCTAGAAGCCATTTGACTAGAGCCGCTAAAAACTGGTACTTGGCGAATATGGATACTATCTCCGATTGGGAATCTTTCAGAAAAGCCTTTGAAAACACATTTATGGTAAAAAAATCGTTAACAGAAAAGTGGCAGGAAATGCAAAATCGAGTGCAACGCATTGGAGAGAAGAGCATCGAGAGCATCGAGACCTGTCAACACGGAGCAGCACCAGCGTCCAACCAGATTTTTCAGTAAATAAGGACATGAATGTTGTTTACAAAGACCGTAAGTGATATAGATGCGAAGCGATAGGACATCTTGCAAAGGATTGTCCTCAAAAAAGAGAGGTAAGATGCTTTAATTGTAAAATAGTTGGACATATCGCGCGAAATTGTAATAAACCAAAGGCTATGCCGAAAGCCGAAGTTAATAAAATAAATCCTGATATTGGTAGTGACAGTTTGAATGCGAAATATATTAAGAAGATTTTTCTAGGTGGTAAAGAGTTCTCTGCAATTGTCGATCAAGGCAGTTCCGTTTGTTTAATCAAGGCATCATCTGTTTTGAGTCACGGGTTTGAATTTTCTCCAGTAACCAGTGTTTTTGTAGGTTTCGGCGGAGGCGAAACTATTTCAAGTGGAGTCATTCATAAAAGTCTTAAAGTCGACGATTGCTTTGTTGACAAGGTTTGTTTGAGAGTCGTACCGGACGACGTACAACAGAGTGACATTATTGTACGGCGTAATTTTACCGAGCTTCCTGAAATCGTATATTATAAAATCAATGATCATCTGGAATTTGTTTACAAAAATGATTTTACTTTTAAAAATTACCCGTTAATTGAAACTACAGAAACAAATTTTGAAAAAGCGGAAATAATGAATTCAGTTAAAATTCCCCCGGGTTCAATTAATTTTGTTCAAGTAAAAATTCACGAAAATCTCTTTGAATTACCAATTCAAAATTTAAATAAAAGTGACACGGAACTCGAAATTGGAAAAAAGTTGGATAATGTAATATTATCGGTTGAAGGAAGTGTGCCGGTCTTAGAACCTCGTAGAATTCCCATTACCCATGAAGATTTCATTACACATGAATCAATTAGTCAGGAGCGAAGAGACGGACTTTTAAACCTTTTAAATAAATATCGAGTTTGCATTGCTATGAATTTATCCGAGTTAGGTTGTACACATTTGATCGAGATGGATATCGAGGAAAAACCAAGTAGTGTTCCCGTTTTCGCGAAGCCGTACAGAACAAATGCAGAACGTAGAGAGATAATGAAAGATAAAGTAAGCGAGTGGAGAGCAGCGAATATTGTTAAACCTACAACTGGTAAATACGCGAGCCCCTGTATACTAGTTGCGAAGCCTGATGGCACATATCGAATGGTCGCGAATTTCCGCCGTTTGAACAAAAACACTGTCAGAATAAATTTTCCACTCCCTAACATCGACGACGGTTTGGAGGAACTGCATGGAGCGGTCATTTTCATCATACTTGACCTTGCGTTGGGTTATCTTCAGATTCCTCTCACAGAAAGAGCGAAGGAGAAGACGGCATTCATTACGCCGGACGAAACAGGCCAATTTGAGTGCACGATGTTCGGCCTAATGAATGCACTGTTCTATTTCGCAAAATTAATGAAGATGATCTTTGGTCCTTTCGGCCCCAGTCTAGCGCTAACCTATTTCGACGATATTCTCATACATGCACGATCGTGGGAAGAGCTTTTATATAAACTAGAAAAAGTTTTTAATTTGCTTAAAGACGCGGGTCTGACTTTAAATCTAAAAAAATGCAAGTTTGGTTTAAATCAAGTTGAATATCTAGGTTTTGTTTTTGGAGGAGATGGAATGAGTCCGGGTACGCGAAAGTTACACGCTGTTGAGGATTTTCCAACTCCTACTAACCTTCACGAGGCACGCAGATTTCACGGGTTAGCCAGTTATTTTCGGCGGTTCATTCCCCATTTCGCGGTTATTATGGCACCAATTATAGAATTATTTAAAAATAGTAGCAAATTCTCGTGGAATGAACGTCAAGAAGAAGCGTTTAAAAAAATCAAACAATTATTGACTTCCCGTCCAGTCCTAGCGTATTACAACCCAAAAGCGACACACACAGAATTACACACAGACGCCTCGTCAGATGGACTAGGCGCGATGCTCTTTCAAAAGAACGAATCTGGTGAATTACATCTGGTTTATGCGATCAGCAGGCGTACTTCAGATGTGGAGCGAGCGTACCACTCGAGTAAACTCAAGCTGGCAGCTATCGTTTGGGCCATGGATCAACTGAGGCAGTTTCTGATAGGATTTCATTTCGTAGTTTTCACTGACTGCCAAGCATTGATTTATATTCGTACATTGAGCACGAAAAATCCACAAATCATTCGTTGGCTTAACTCAATCTGTGAATATGATTTTGACATTTTTCATCGCAAGGGAGAGCGAATGAAACACGTGGACGCATTGTCACGTGCTCCCGTCGAGAATGGCGAAAATCTTGATATCGGTTCGGTTTTTAGTGTAACAGTGCGAGAAGACGAAATACTAATGTTTCAATACAGTGACGAAAAATTGGCGAGAAAAATTTCAATCTTAAAGAAACGGGAAAATGAACGATCAAAAAGAGAAATTGGCGAAGTTAAAGATTTCGTTTTGCGAGACGGATTGTTGTTTAAAATAGTCGGTGATAATGAACGATACGTCATTCCAAAGGTCATGCGTAAAGCGATCGTGATTAAAAATCATGATCTTGCAAGTCATTTTAGCGTAGAAAGAACGATGAATCGTATCTCTCAATTTTACTACTTCCCTGGTATGCGAAAATATATTAAACGACACATAGACTCGTGTGTAGAATGCCTTTTCGCGTAAAAGAAATCTGGCAAACAGGCGGGTGAACTCCACCCTATTCAGCCTGGAACAAGGCCATTCGAGATAGTTAACATCGATCATTTAGGACCCTTTATTTCGTCGAGAAAAGGAAATAAGTATATCTTGGCCTTGATTTGTAATTTGACTAAATTTGTGCATTTGTTCCCAGTTCGCGACGAAAAATCATCGACGAATATTCGAAAGATTGACGAGTTCGTAGGACGTTTTGGAGCGCCCAAACGCTTCATTACGGACCGAGGTACTTCCTTCACATCGAAAGAGTTTGAAAAATTCTGTCAGCAAAACGGTATCAAACACACATTAAATTCAAGTCGCCATCCACAAGCGAACGGGCGTCTGCCAGAAGAACTCTGGGCAGAAGCGCGAGAAAAAATTGAAATAGAACAGCGATTGTCAAAAGATAGGTACGACGCAAACCGTTTAAAGAATGTCAAATATAATGTAGGCGACATTGTATTTATGAGCAAAAATTCAGAAAGCACTGGTCAGTCGACCAAACTACAGCCTCGTAATAAAGGGCCATTAGTGATTACAGAAATCCTTCCGTCGGATACTTATCGTATTTAAGGTTTGACTTCTCATGGCAGCGGATCTAGAACGAAAACAACGGCTCATGTGAGTCAACTCCGAATTTTGAGAGGATATAACAATGATAGTGACGAAACAGCGAGAACCAAACGGAAGACGATAGCGATGTACTTAGCGAAGTAGATAACCTTAACGACGTTGTAGAGATGAATGAGAATGATTCTTCGAACAATCAAAATGAGAATATTGTTAGACGTAGTAATAGAATACGTCAAAAACCACAACGCTTTGGTGACAACAATTAATTACTTGGGGACCAAGTAAACCGTAGGATGGCCGAGTGTTAGAGAGGTTATGTGTATGTCTGGGGTATTTGTCGTTGCCGGGTTTGTGCCTAGTGATTAGGTTGGCATTAGTGTCGTGTGTGGCGAGCGTTCCGCCGATGGATGCTAGCAGCGGCAGTTGGCTTTAGTTAGTTGCCGAGTAATGGTTGTGACCAGGTTGGGTTTGTCCCGTTTGATAGTTGGGCCAAGAGTGGCGATACATTGGTACCTCGAATGTGTAACGAAGTGTAATACGGTGTGATCATTAATATATTACTTTTAATAATAAATAAACTTAAACATTAATTGTGTAGTTGATTAAGTGTTGGAGATCCCTCCCTGTAGAACAGAGAGATACTCTAACAAAAACTTCAATATATTTTAAATAATTTTAAACATGGGTCAAAATTTCTGAAGTGGACCACCCCCCAAAAAAAATTCTGGGATTGATTTGATACTTCGGTAATTTGTTGCCCTATTTAAAAGTAACAAATTCTCAAAGTATTAAAAAAAAATTTCAAAATTGTAAAAACGAGAGGGGGTTAAATTTTTTACGTTTTCGATATCATTTACTTTCTAAATTAATTTTTAGGGTTCCGTACACCTTCGGTGTACCGACGGAGCATATTTTTACAGTCTGATCACAAAAAATATATTAAAAAATCTAAAAAAAATTCAAACAAATTTTTTTTTAATTAAAATTTTTTTTGTCTAATTTTAACATTATTTGATCTAATTAACTAAAAATGGGTATATCAGTTTATTTTTAAAGTCCAATGAGAAAAATAATATTAAAAAATCTAAAAAAAATTTAAAATGAAATAAATACATAAAAAATACATAAAAACATTTGATAAAAAAATAATTTAAAAAAATTAAAGTGTTGTACATCTAATATTGTAAACAATAATAAAAAGAGGAACTAATTGTAAAAATTTTGTTTCTCTACTTATTATTGTTTACAATATGAGATATACAATACTTTAATTAAAAACATTTTTTTTATCAAATGATTTTAAAATATTTTTTTAATTGTTTATTTTAATTCTACCACTTACCGATGAATGTTGCAAGTATTGCTTTAATATTTGTGTACGGAACCCGCCATTGCAGTGCGAGTTCAACTCGCACTTGTCCAATTTTTTATTTTTTAGTTTCAACTGACTTGGGAATTTTTTATTTTTTTAAAATAATTTCATTGGACAGCTGAGGTTTTTTCCAATGAAATATGTAAATTGCAGAGTGGGCAAAAAATGGTTTTCGAGAAAGTTAATAAAAATGCTGTTGCAGCCGAAGTTTAGACACCCAAAGCTGGCCCGACTTTGGTTGAAACTTTTTCCCAAAGTTGGGCCAACCGTGAATGACACCGTGACAAACGCGAATATTTGATCGTCGGACCAACCGTCAGCCACATTTGGGCCAACGGTCGGGTAAGCTTTGGCCGTCAAAGTTATAAAACTAATTTTATGGTGGTCGGCCCATCCGTTAGCCACAGTTGAGCCAATGTTCAGATGAACTTTGGCCGTCAAAGTTAAAAAACCGTTTTCTTGATGGTTATCCCGACCGTCACCCACAGTTGGGCCAACCATTCGATCCCTCGGACGGCAAAACTTTGGCATCCATAGACCGCCCAACTTTGCTGCCAACGGTTGGTCCAACTATGTCAATCACTGGATGGCCAACGTGATCAATCTACAGGGTGGCCCGACCATTGCCTGACCAAATTGGATCGACCATGCACACGATAAGCCCGACTAGGGACCGACCGACAATTCGCACCTGGGGTGGCATATTTTATACCTATATATATATATATTTTATACCTATATATATATATATATATATATTATATTTAGTATTCTTTAATTTTAATCATAAATTTGATGTATTTAAGTCATTAAATATTATTTAAATTCTTTTAAAAATGATGGAATTCCAAAAAGAGTCTCCACGGTTTATATAGGCAAAATGCAAAAATGTCTCTGGATTTTTTATTTAACCTTATAAAAAGGTTCCTTGAGATGTAAAAAGGAGGTACCTATGACCTACATAGCAAAAAAAGTAATTTTTCTTATTTAACTTTTAGCACGGTACGCCTGAACTGGATTTGGATCAAAAGTCGTTGCATATGAAAATTTCTTTTTGATTTTGAATTGGTGGTATTCCCTGATTAAAGAAATTTAAAAACTAAAATAATCCACCGAGGACTTTTCGAGGAAAGTGAGTTTTGATTTCTTCAGAGAAATTTAAATTACAATTTTTAATTTAATTTTTTTAGAAATTAAAATCTCCATATTTTCTACGATTATTTACAATAAAGTTCCTTAAAAAAATTTTAGTTTTTGCTTTCTGTGTTTTTGCTTCAAGTAACTCAATAAAATAACATCCAACTATTAACTTCTCAAATAATCATGTTTAGTAATTAAGAAACGCAATTTTAGAAAAAGGACCCCTTTGTCGGATGTCCATTATTTTTTTATTGTCTCAAAATACAGGGTATAGGGTCATTTCGGGTACATGTAAACAAGGGGTAAATGTAAACATTATACATGTTTCAGTAACGGTTGTTAAGATGCGTTACGAGATTTAGTTGCGCGTTTTATTGACGAGGAAAAAAAAGCAAACAATTCAATATAATCGTAATAAACGTGTAGCATCGTTCAGCGTGGGTGATAAAGTACTTTAACGAGTTAATAAATTATCTAATGCAGCTCAAAAATTTTCAGGGAAATTGGCACCTACGTATGATGGCCCTTACGAAATAACAAAAAATTGTCGGATAATGTGTATGAATTAAAGACTGATAATAATCGTAGGGTTAGTAAAGTACATGTGCCCAATTTAAAACGTTTTGTGCTTCCTCGTTGTTGAATTAGTGTGGGTTTAAAGGAAATTGTCTAAGTATGTGTCGTTGGTGTCGCCTGAGTTGGCTTCCAGTTCGGAGCCAATTCCCCTACCCATACGATCAACGTCAGTAGGTATTGGAAACAATATTGAAACAAACTCCAATCAGAGTAGTAGCCTGATTATTGAATTACGACGGCTTGAGAATTTAATTGCGGATTTGACCCCAGAAATGGGGGCAAATCCTGTTTATATTTTTCTTTTTGTTGTTTATATTATTAATAAATAATTTTGTTGTATTTTAATTTTTTTTTCATTTTTGAGAATAATTGGCAATGTTAACAGAGTTAACATCGGCCTAGTAGGGGAGATTGTAACGAAGTAAATCGTTTCTTACATTTGTAAATAAGAGTTCAGCATATTTTGTTTCAAGTGTTTTGCTGAAGCAAGCTTGTATATTTTCGCATTAAGGTTTTTCATTTAAATTCTTCGCTCGTTGTCGTTCAGCGGTGTGTCTCTCATCAAGGTTTCTATCAAATGTCTTTGCACATGATTGATAGTTTTGGGAGTCACGTGTTCAGCTACCCTTTCCTAATTTCTGTAGGATCGGATTAGAAGGAAACGACAAGGAGAACTGATTTGTATAATCGTATGGAAATAAGAGAGATGAATTATTTGAAATGCGTGTGCATCGGTTTCCAGGAAGAAGGCATCGTTTGGTTCAAGCAGAGAATTTGCGATAAGCGATAGAAACAGACGTGTTTCTTGTCGTTCTGGATTTTAATTTTAAGTGTGCGTGAAGCGTGGAGCGGAAATAGCATTATTTCTTTATTTTATTTAATTAAAAAGATTTATTTAATAAAGTGTATAATTTTAATTTATAAATATAATAAATTAGTTTACTATTGTTTAAGTGATTGAATTGTTTATTTGTGAACGAGCTTTTCTTAACTAATTAGATTGTAAGAGTACTTTTTTGTACAAAAGGGCTTGTCCCGTTTATTATGAATAAATAAATAAATCTTTTAATCGGAATCCCCTTTTATAAGATTTATAGTTGTTTATTTTAAAAGGAGTTTGTTTTAGTAAATTTTGGGATTTAGAGTAGTAAAAATCATTTTAGGAAAACGGTGAAAGTCCATTTGTTAATATAAATAAATAGACCAATTCTCCCATTACAATATATAATGTGATATATTTATTATATATACACGGAGAAAAATGAAAATTCAGATTTCGGACTGAATATAAAACAATTTGAATGATTTATATTATCGTAGGAAGAAATTTTAAATTTTAGTTCTCTATCCCAAAAAATTTATTATTACGTAGCTGAGTTTTGTAAAATGTAAGGAATATTTTAGGATAAAGTACAGAAATTTCGTAGTTTATAATGAATATTTGTAGAGTTAATCCTAAAATATTCCTTACATTTTATAAAAGTTAGGTTTATAAATAACTGTATCCGCTACTCCGTAACAGTTTTGTAAAATCTGCTAAATTTATTTTTTCCTTGCACTTAAAACGGAGACTGTTCTAGGCGAGAGTCCTTAGATTCATTCCCTAACAGTTTTTAGGAATTCGAAACTGTGTGGAGCGCTGGCGCCCGCGTTTATTCAGTTTCTTCGTTTTTTATATACACGGAAGTCTCGGTGTTGTTCGTAGTATGCTTTGTGCCGTATTAATTGTTTCAATTAATTAAAATTTTATTTTAAATATAATAAGAGCGCATTTCTAGTGTTATAAACGAATCTAGAAGAATATCTAATAATAAGTATAAAGATTGAACTAACTTGGAGGTTAGGTGCGTTTGTTTTGTTTTTAATCGGTTATGTAATACTAAATGTAAAGTCTATAATAAAATACTGTACTTAAAAATATATAGAATAGTTGGAATTTTAAAAATCTTCGCATTGGCATTTTTATTTAATCTATAGATATTTAAATATAGTATCTTTGTCAGATGTCCATTATTTTTTCATTGTCTCAAAATACAGGGTATAGGGTCATTTCGGGTACATGTAAACAAGGGGTAAATGTAAACATTATACATGTTTCAGCTAAATTTACAAATTTAAAAATAAATTCGACGTCAATATTTTTACTTCAGTTGATAAGATGTTTTAAGTATCGCCAATAATAAAAAAATAAGTAATACAAACTATAAGTTTTAACTTTCAGTCAATAACCATTACCTTAACAACAATTGTTATGACAACCATTGCCATAGTAACGGTTGTTATGGCAAACATTAACATAGCAGCGGTTGC
Organism: Leptopilina myrica (nomen nudum); assembly: GCA_032872475.1. Classification (NCBI taxonomy): domain Eukaryota; kingdom Metazoa; phylum Arthropoda; class Insecta; order Hymenoptera; family Figitidae; genus Leptopilina; species Leptopilina myrica (nomen nudum). The sequence continues at coordinate 18,796,856 of CM065461.1, forward strand.
CATGGCAAACATTAACATAGCAACGGTTGTAATGGCAACGGCTGTTATGACAAACATTAACATAGTAACGGTTGTTAAGACGTAAGACGTAATACTTCCCACATAGCACAACTTCTCCCTATAAGGTTACCTGAGACGACATCTGTAAGGCTTGTAAGGTTACCAAGTTAGAGTGTGGTAAACACGATGAAGTCTAAAAACTTCCGCCTTACTGTAAGCTTACACAGTAAAGTCATTGTAAGCTTACACGTAAAATTACTGTAAGCTTACACGGTAAGGTCACTGTAAGTTTACATGTAAGGTCATGGTAAGGTTTGGGGCACTAGGATTCGAACCCGGGATCGACGCGCATAAACCTAACACTCTAACTAACTGAGCTAAGTGGGGAACTGAGGAAGAGAAAATCAATTTTGCTTTTAAGGTGCACTAAGAAGAGAGCTAGCTCCTTAAAAGCAAAATTGTTTAGTTGAATCCTCAGTTCTCCACTTTGCTCAGTTAGTTAGAGTGTTAGGTTTATGCGCGTCGATCCCAGGTTCGAATCCTAGTGTCCCAAAATTTATTTTCAAAATTTTCTGTTTCATGTTAGGTTTCTAAAGTTTAGAAGAGCAACAAACTTAATTTTTTTTTAGAAGATGGAGAAATGTTTAAATGTTTAAATGTTTAAATGTTTTTCAAAAAACAAAGACCTGACTTCGTTTGATTTGCGAAAGAATGTTGTTTATTGTATTCCGTGTAATTGTAATTGTGTATATATCGGCCAGACTTCTAGACATTTAAAGGATAGGTTAAATGAACATAAACGAGATTGTAAAAATTACAAGAGAGCATCGAGTCTTGTGACACATTCTCATGATCATGATCATTTATTCAATTTTAAAGATACTAAGACTTTATGTGTTGAGGATAATTTAAAACAAAGGCTTTTCAAAGAAATGTTTTACATTTTGAAATTTGAGAATTCTGTTAATGTCAGATCAGATGTTAGTGGTCTAAGTGATTTTTACTATAATTTAATTTCATCTACCAAGTTGTAGTTTTTGTGTTTTCTTTATAATTTTGTACTTTTTACTTTTCTATATTTTCGAATTTATTAGTTTTTGTTTTTCTTTTTATGAAAATAAAAATAAAGTTTAAAGGTTTTTTGAATGAATGACCATGACTCGATTAATGTGAATTCGGTTTTATCAATGACATGTAATGGACGAGTCTTTAGTACACAGGAATGTGAGCGAGGTTTGAGTATGTAAGATCAGGTTAGGTTGGAACTTATTCCTGTATTGTATGCTTCTCTGACATGAGTGTTTTCAACACGTGCTTTATTTATTTAAAAAACATGTGAATTGTTTTTTACATGTTTTAATGATGTTATATTTGTCCCAGTTTTATTTTATTTATGTTTTTATAAATGTATTGACATCAAATGTGTAATGAGGATGTCTGTTTAAAAGTTTTAAACACGTGTTTTTAACAGGTTAGGATTTTTGTTTGTATGTCTGTTTATTTACATTTTATTTCTGAATATTTTTATTATTAATTTTCAGTGTTATATTCTTGAAAAGGCCTCACTTCGTAGAGGCGAAAGCTAGGATAATTGTATCAAAGTTTTTTACTGATCAGTTAATTGACAATAAATAAAACATCTATGACAATTAATTTTTTTTTAAATTTATTTTTTAATTAGATTATTAATTATTTTGTTAATATTTTCCATAATTTGTAAACTTACCACAACCTTACAACTTAATAATAACCTTACCACAACCTTACAGTATAACCTTACCATGACCTTACATGTAAGCTTACAGTGACCTTAACGTGTAAGCTTACAGTAATTTTACGTGTAAGCTTACAATGACTTTACTGTGTAAGCTTACAATGACTTTACTGTATAAGCTTACAATGACTTTACTGTGTAAGCTTACAATGACTTTACTGTGTAAGCTTACAGTAAGGCGGAAGTTTTTAGACTTCATCGTGTTTACCACACTCTTACTTGGTAACCTTACAAGCCCTACAAATGTCGTCTCAGGTAACCTTACAGTGAGAAGTTGTGCTATGTGGGTTAAGACTTAGAACTTAAGACCTTCCGATACTAAAGACGTAATACTTAAGACCTTCTTATACCAAAGGCGTAAGACTTAAGACCTTCTAGTACCGAAGTCTTACTATAAGACTTAAGGCTTAATACATTAAGTCTTACTTAGGAGTTAAGACCTTCTTATACCAAAGTCTCGCTATAAGACTTAAGACTTAGGACTTAATACATAAGACTTAAGACTTAAAAACTACGGACGGACACCGAAGTCTCGCTATAAGGGTTTTGGCCCTTGGCCACGAAACACTAAAAACACGATTTTTTAAAGATTTTTCTTTAGAAATCAAATTTTTTTTATAATTTATGTCAAAGAAATACATCTTAAAGGTATAAATATCGCGTCAAAAATGTCTGACCTAAAATGTAGTAACATAGAAAATAAAAAAAAACAAAATAGCGGATTAATGATGGCGTTCAAAGTTGACTTCTTAATAAATAATGTACACCAGGTGCACATTTTTTCAAATCTTTATCAAATTCACTTGAAACTGGTTACTCAGGGGTTTTTGGGGTCGCTAATTACGAATATGATAGTAGTTTCAAGTGAACAGAAATCCGTCCGTTTACGATTCAACAAAGAAAAGAAACATATGTTTCCCTTCTTCAGTAACCCTTGCCAGTTAGAAAATTTTTTATATAGTTCATTAACTGTTATTATTAAATAATAAACACCTCCTAAAAAAGTAAAAAAATCACAAGAAAATCGTGAAAAACAGTTTTTTGAGTAAAACAGTTAAAAGATTTATTTTTATGGTTTTTAGGTTTTATAAACAAGAAACTATCGTCTCGGTGCAGTATTATATAAAATATAATCGAGATTGGTTAATTCGTTTGTTAAATAAGGCCGGTACCCCGTCTTGCCCTACTCTCCCCTACTAATTAAATTTCTCGAAAACCATTTTGTGACCAACTCTGCAATTTACATATTTCATTGGAAAAATCCTCAGCTTTTAAATGCAATTATTATAAAAAAGATAAAAAATATCCAAGTTGTTCAAAAACTCAAAAATAAAAATTAATTAAAAAAAAGGGTCAAAAAATTTTGTTTGGCAATTTTCTTGGAAGATCAGAAAGTACAAGAAAAATGCTTTAAAATACATTATACACAAATTAGAATTCATAAAGTTTTGTCGGACTTATAGGGTTTTAAATAGATATCAATGTTATCGAAAACGTAAAAAATTTTACCCCCTCTACTTTTTACAATTTTTAAAATTTTGTTTTTACACTTTGGGAATTTGTTACTCGTATACAGCACAACAAATTACCAAAGTAATAAATTAATCCCAGAATTTTTTTTTGGGGTGGTCCACATCAGAAATGTTGCCCCACATGTCAAGTAACATTTACCTTCATGAGACTGAAGAGAAGAATTTGCTTCTGGTGTTGGCGAAGAAGCACCATCTTTTGCGATCCAACCAGCTCGTACTATGCTCCATAGACTCCAGCCTTTTTCAACATTTCGATTAGATGTATCAGAAGAACTATTATTTTTGTCAACATTTGCACAAAAATCTTTAAATTCTAAAATGTAAATAATTTTAATTATTAAGTGATTTATAAAGTAAAGACAAACGATTAGATAATTTTTGGATAACCTTTCAGATATGAGAGTAAGTAAATTGAATAAAGATAATCTAGTCTAATGTCTAATAACACATCTATCCTGAAAGGCGGATAAGGTTTTCAAACATAAAGACAATTTCAAAATTTGTGGGCATATGTTTCTAAACTTTCAAGAATTCAAGCGTTATTGTGGACAATTAAAAAATGACATCCTTATGTGGAAGGATATAAGTTCACCGTCATTACAGATCATAGTGCTTTGAAATGGTTTAGGAATTTAAAAGAGCCGTCGGGACGTTTAGCAAGGTGGCCGTAAGAATTACAACAGTGGGATTTCGATATTCGTCACCGTCGAGGCATTCACCATTATGTACCTGACGCTTTGTTTCGGTTATACGAAAATGAGTATGAGTGCGCTGCATTTGAATCGGTCAGCGACCAATGGTATATCAAGCGTAAAGAAATTGTAGAAAAATTTCCCGAGCGTTTTGTGGGTTGGAAGGTCGAAGAAGGGCGTCTTTACAGACAACGAGAAGACCCGTTGTTAGTTCCGTTCACTGATCAAATTGACACTTGGAAATGTTGACGAGGAAAAAAAAGCAAACAATTCAATATAATCGTAATAAACGTGTAGCATCGTTCAGCGTGGGTGATAAAGTACTTTAACGAGTTAATAAATTATCTAATGCAGCTCAAAAATTTTCAGGGAAATTGGCACCTACGTATGATGGCCCTTACGAAATAACAAAAAATTGTCGGATAATGTGTATGAATTAAAGACTGATAATAATCGTAGGGTTAGTAAAGTACATGTGTCCAATTTAAAAAGTTTTGTGCTTCCTCGTTGTTGAATTAGTGTGGGTTTAAAAGAAATTGTCTAAGTATGTGTCGTTGGTGTCGCCTGAGTTGGCTTCCAGTTCGGAGCCAATTCCCCTACCCATACGATCAACGTCAGTAGGTATTGGAAACAATATTGAAACAAACTCCAATCAGAGTAGTAGCCTGATTATTGAATTACGACGGCTTGAGAATTTAATTGCGGATTTGACCCCAGAAATGGGGGCAAATCCTGTTTATATTTTTCTTTTTGTTGTTTATATTATTAATAAATAATTTTGTTGTATTTTAATTTTTTTTTCATTTTTGAGAATAATTGGCAATGTTAACAGAGTTAACATCGGCCTAGTAGGGGAGATTGTAACGAAGTAAATCGTTTCTTACATTTGTAAATAAGAGTTCAGCATATTTTGTTTCAAGTGTTTTGCTGAAGCAAGCTTGTATATTTTCGCATTAAGGTTTTTCATTTAAATTCTTCGCTCGTTGTCGTTCAGCGGTGTGTCTCTCATCAAGGTTTCTATCAAATGTCTTTGCACATGATTGATAGTTTTGGGAGTCACGTGTTCAGCTACCCTTTCCTAATTTCTGTAGGATCGGATTAGAAGGAAACGACAAGGAGAACTGATTTGTATAATCGTATGGAAATAAGAGAGATGAATTATTTGAAATGCGTGTGCATCGGTTTCCAGGAAGAAGGCATCGTTTGGTTCAAGCAGAGAATTTGCGATAAGCGATAGAAACAGACGTGTTTCTTGTCGTTCTGGATTTTAATTTTAAGTGTGCGTGAAGCGTGGAGCGGAAATAGCATTATTTCTTTATTTTATTTAATTAAAAAGATTTATTTAATAAAGTGTATAATTTTAATTTATAAATATAATAAATTAGTTTACTATTGTTTAAGTGATTGAATTGTTTATTTGTGAACGAGCCTTTCTTAACTAATTAGATTGTAAGAGTACTTTTTTGTACAAAAGGGCTTGTCCCGTTTATTATGAATAAATAAATAAATCTTTTAATCGGAATCCCCTTTTATAAGATTTATAGTTGTTTATTTTAAAAGGAGTTTGTTTTAGTAAATTTTGGGATTTAGAGTAGTAAAAATCATTTTGGGAAAACGGTGAAAGTCCATTTGTTAATATAAATAAATAGACCAATTCTCCCATTACAATATATGTGATATATTTATTATATATACACGGAGAAAAATAAAAATTCAGATTTCGGACTGAATATAAAACAATTTGAATGATTTATATTTTCGTAGGAAGAAATTTTAAATTTTAGTTCTCTATCCCAAAAAATTTATTATTACGTAGCTCAGTTTTGTAAAATGTAAGGAATATTTTAGGATAAAGTACAGAAATTTCGTAGTTTATAATGAATCTTTGTAGAGTTAATCCTAAAATATTCCTTACATTTTATAAAACTTAGGTTTATAAATAACTGTATCCGCTACTCCGTAACAGTTTTGTAAAATCTGCTAAATTTATTTTTTCCTTGCACTTAAAACGGAGACTGTTCTAGGCGAGAGTCCTTAGATTCATTCCCTAACAGTTTTTAGGAATTCGAAACTGTGTGGTTCTAGTATTATAAACGAATCTAGAAGAATATCTAATAATAAGTATAAAGATTGAATTAACTTGGAGGTTAGGTGCGTTTGTTTTGTTTTTAATCGGTTATGTAATACTAAATGTAAAGTCTATAATAAAATACTGTACTTAAAAATATATAGAATAGTTGGAATTTTAAAAATCTTCGCATTGGCATTTTTATTTAATCTATAGATATTTAAATATAGTATCTTTATTTGAACATTTTGAAACAAATTGTAACGAAATAAATCGTTACTTATAATAGTTTTCTTTTTGAAACCGCGGGTTCGTATTTTGCTATAGTCATGGCGAGTTCTGTCTTCGTCTGAGTCAGTGTTCTGTCGCAGTTTTTCTATTTTCGCTATAGTTGCGTCGTCAGAGCCTAGTGTCCGTCTCTCGCAGAGATCAGTAGGGGTCAGTCTTCCGTAATAAAGGAGTACAAAGGCCATCTGTTTCTTAAAAAAGCATAAAATTAATAATATATAAAAAAATGCAAATCTCCCCATCTTGCCCCACCGGCGGGCAAGATGGGGTACCGTAAGGGGTAAGATGGGGTACTCAAGAAAGCAACCTATTTCTGTCAACAAATTTCACAAGTAAATGTTGCATCTTCGTCATCGACACAGAGTACAAATGCAGTGAATCCATTGGCTTCAGACAGAACAAGCAACCCAGCCTTCATTTGAATATAAATAATAACCATTACAATAGAGACAAGGTGTATTTTTCACTTTATCATCGCTAATTCATGATTCAACCTTACAAGCTTGCTTCTTTTTGGTCACTTTTATTTTATTTAGCCTTGAATTAAGTAGTTTTCTTAACTTCTCTTATTTCCCTTTTCTTTTGCTTCATTTGTGTACCCCATCTTGCCCCACTCTCCCTACAAAAAATAAGGGAAAGTTTTTAAAATTCAAAATCTTTACTTTCCAAATGAGTATTATTTTCTAATTACTTTTAAAATAATCCTTAGATTCTATGATAATAATAATAGATTCTCGTTTACACGAGAAAGTTCAATTACAATCAAACGAAAGAATATACGTCGCTAGTTGTAATAATAATTTGACATAATTTTTAGGTGAAATATATGTGCAATATAAAAAAATTCTTATTTGCTATAATTGTAAATCACTGAACTTACAATTTTCACTACGCCGTTTTATTAAATATGTATTTTTTAAATCTTTCGATTGGAAACTATATATATAATCTTATAATAAATGTAAATCAATTTCAGGCGGACTATGCTCGCCGAATAATGCTCACCGGAATTCATGTTTTTTCCGAAGGGATCACTTCAATGGCTTATACCTCAGAAAGTTTTTGATAAAAAAAATGTTTCTTTTTTTAAATTAAAGCCTTATAGATGACGGGTTCCACGACGTCGACAAGTGACCCTGGTTAAATTTTGGAATATCTGGGATAAGGTTGAAATTCTATTTAAACTTAAGTCCTACATAATACAAATTCAAATACCAAAGTTGATTAAATTATTTTAACAAATATGGCGCTCCACGGTGAAAGGGACCTTAGATGAAATAGAAAAATTTTACAGGAAAGGCATTTAATGTAGAGCCACTTCCATTGGTCAAGACATTCCATTGAAATTCAGCCCAACTACTCAGTACACATTGATAGTTGTCCGTGTTATACGAAGTAGAGGGGCTGATTTTCTGAATAATCACGTGTAAACACTCCACAAGCTCATTTTTAAACATAAATAACAAAAAAATCTGTTTGTAGAAATTAGTATTTACTTTTGTATATGAAGGGGCGACTCAAAAACTAATAATTATATAAATAACTCAAAATTAATTTTTCTGTATCCATTTGCGAAAGTTACTGTCTTCCCGGTCTGATTTATGGCTCCGGGAATTGGGAATGGCTAAACTGCAATACGCTATCTGGTGGCGGAGCTTAAAATTAATCAAAGTAGGTAAAAAAGTAAACAATTCCATTAGAAAGGTTGGAATTTTTTTGTTGTAGAGTATTTTCTAAGTTATATTTTAATTACACAAGATATGGATAAGGAAGAAACTGAAGTGTCGTTTTTTACAAAAAAATCGTCAGCAAGCAAAATATTTTGCTGTGTTTATGGGTGTAATAGTACACCGCATAAAGATCCAAAATTAAATTTTACAACGACTTTTTTAGATTAGAGTAAGGCAAAAGTTTAAAAAACAGCTGTACCGTCTAAGAACTTACCAAAATCGTCCATAGAATCAACTCAAAAATTATCGACTGAAAATATTAAAGAGAGACAATTCCGGTTCAAAAATCGACAAAAAAGAGATTCAAATAAAAATAATGAAACATGCGATAGTTTAGTACTTTATCTCAAAACTAACGATGACGCTGACAGTAACGAAACTGAAGAAAATGAAAATTAGTTTGCTGTGAGTTTAAATGAACAAAATTATTTGACAGCATAGCAGATGCAGTAAACATAGCTGCTCCAGAATTAAAAAGTATGAATTGAGTTTTAAATGTGCGGGACCGAATTTTAATGACGTTAATGAAGCTGAAACAGAACACTAGTTACTCTTTTCTCTCAACTTTTTTCCCTTTGGTCACGGTTAGAAATTGCTCAGAAATTATTTGCAGTACTCTGAACATTCTAGATGCTGTTTTAAAACCGCTCATTTATTTTCAACATGAAAATTGCACTGAAATAGAGATACAAAAACCAAAAAACTTGTGCTGCCAGATTAGTACGTACTCTCATTATAAAAGGAAGCATACGATAAAATCCATGACAGGAGTGATCCCTGGTGAAATCATATTTGTTTCGAAAGCTTATGGGTGGCAGAGCATCCGACAAAGCAATTTTTAACCAGAGCGGTTAATTGGATAAGTTAGATAGAGGTTCTTCTGTGGTGGTTGATAAAGAATTTTTGATTGAGGATCTATGCATCAATTATAAAATAAATTTAATTAGATCATCATTTCTTAGAAAAGAAACCCAATTTTTCACAGAAAATGCTGAAATTGCAAGCGCATGAGTTCACGTAGAGAGACTAAATCAGAGATTAAAAGTATTTGAAATACTTGGCAGTAAGATGTCTTCGTGTCTCATTTCAAAAAGCGAAAAAATTGTTAACATTTTATGTGCTCAAGAAGGCTAGAGACAGAAGGTAAAACTTCGGTAGTGGGGGTATGGCAATGCTGAGGCGCTCAGCTGCTGTATGGTCAGGCGTCTTCTTTCAAAAAAGTCTCCGGCGCAATAGGCTTCTGCACACCTAACCTACAAATACAGTGTGAGATTAATAAATTTATGAAAGATAAAAGAAAACTAAATGTTAACTTTAAATCGATCCTAGAATTTATTCTCGCTATTCCTCGCCAAATAAGGAATATATGCGTCACCTTCGGTTTCGAGTCAGAGATTAATTTAACAAAATTAATTAATAGTGAAAATTCTCAAAAAAGGGTTTAACGTTAAATCACAAAAGTTGGGCGCCAGACTTACTAATAAGTCAAAATAGGCAGCAAAACCAACAAAATCTAATCAAACATAAGCAAACGCATCATAAATTCTACAACAAAGTCAAACTAAATTTTGTTAAATCTCCTTCTCGAAATTACGGAATTTAAATGGCACATTGACTAGCTCGCGGTTGTTAATTTTTAACAGGGGAAGTGGGTTATTCGTTATAATTGAGAATCTTCTCTCTCTTCTTTAACACAAAAAAATAAAACAAATCAGAATTAAACTCATAATAACAGGAATATATTCAATGGTAATTTCTACATGACCTGTGAAATTTTTAAGAGAAAATGTCAATGAACAAAATGATTAAATTTAACAATCAACACTCATTTCACACTACGAAAAAGACGCGAACTAAATGACACAATATTAGCGAATTTAAATTGACTCGATCTCGACAATTTTCATTGATAAATTTTCTTTAATTAATTTACATGATTAATGCTTGCTAAATTTCGATAAGATCAAATTATACAGAAATAAACGCATAAAAATCAAAATTAATCATCATAAACAATTTCTTTGGTTTATCGTTAGAATATCGCAAAATATCGTTTGTTTTTAAAGAACTAAATAATTAATCATTATTTTTAACGATTCGATAATGGCGACATTCCGATAATTCAAAGCTAAAATTCCAAACAATAGACACGAAATTATTCAAAAAAAATGGAACATGAATTCATGGAATTTAAACTTTAAATTAACCAAATTGACAGAAAATAATCATGACGACTCACCAAATTTTACCAAATCGAAAAGCGGAAATCAGCAATTTCTCCTCCTGACGAGGTTTCGCTTCGCAGGAAACAAAATGACGATATAACGACGAGACGAGACAAAATTGACGATACGATACAGAATTGACCCTGTCGGCCGACCAAGTGTGTGTTGCTTCACGCCTCGTGTTTCGACAAGCCGGTCGCGTCTAGTTTAGACTAACCTAACCCTAAGCTCTAGGACGCAGGTGCATCGTCGTCTGCTACACGGTGGCGCGAAACTCATTCAAATTCAAAAATCACACATTCTGCAATAATACAATAAAACATGAAAATGACTCAAAATAACATATAATCATTTAGTCGCAATAACTATTTTGCCTAATTTGCAATCTTGGTAATTAATTACAAATGAAATTTAACAATTTAACCTCTAAAGTCGGGACACAACCAAAAATGAGATTAAACAAAATAAAATCTTCTAAAATCAAATTACTATAAATTACAACAGAATTAACTTTCAAAAAATGTGTTACCCCGATACCGAACTAACGCTCTGGAAGTATTTCAAAAATGTCGGAATTAATCTAAATTAAACAAATCAAACTATCAAATAATAAATTCAAAAATGGCAAAATTCTCAAAAATGTTAAATTACCGTAAAAAAAATCAAATAAGAGACGAATAGGCAAAATATGCGCAAAACTACAAAAATAACAAAGAAAACATAATAACAAAAAAATAAATAATACGCAAATCCTGAAGTTGGCTGCTAGCGAGATGAAGCGACCGATAACAGAAGTCCTTGAACGATAATTATAAGTTTGGCTATAATTAGTTTGGAATTTGTCCATCTTTTCGATAACGTTAAATTCCAGATGTCCCATTCTTCTCGATAATCCTCGTGATTTGCCTCGGGATAACTAGATTACTGCAAGTGGTCCTTATTTTAGTCCGCAGACGATATGTCAAAAATCTCGACAAACGTATATTTTGACTACGTCTACGCAGATCCATATTACGGTAGTAGAAAACTCGATACGGAGACTGGATCTACTTTCTACCACCAAAAGCGAAACTAAAACAAAAATCATAACAAAAGAAAACAGTCATTTTGGACTGTCCGCACCTCATTGACGTCCAGCATCCAAAATTGACGGTATCGTTGGGTCAGTCGCTCCTCATTGTCGACAGAGTCCCAAATAAAAGGAAGTATACTGTTGCGCCTCAATGTCAACAGTATGCTCGCAAAAAGAGCAGGATAGTTGCTAATTTCATCACTCCTCATTGTTGATGAAACCTCCGCAAAAACCACAAAATTGACAAGTTGGTCACGCCTCATTGTTGACCAAGTTGTGATAAAGTCCCAGCAGTATTGATCCACAATCCAATTAAGAACAGGCAAAACGGTAAGAGTGACGAGACATCAATATCCAACCAAAATCGAAAGTCGTGACGAAAGAATATCAATAGCGCTACAGTATCGTCCAATAATGAGTTGAGAACGTCTTCTCATCCATGAATTTCCGTTGATTCCTGAAGGCTGCTGTCCTCATAGCTCGCACGCAATATTTTTACATAGAAAAAAAAAGAAAAATAAATCGGCAGATTTCAACAACAAAATTTCGCATAATAAACTGTCGAGATCGAGTTTTCGGAAGAGAGATTGCGTATTTAACCCAGAATTAAGGAGAGAATATTTTCAAAAACTAATATTTTTATTAAACAAAATTTACATTTTGTGGCGTGCCAAAATGTCACGTCACAACAGTATGAAAAAATTGTAGTTGGTTTTCAGTGTTGTGTTTATCTTTTTTCTTGACTCGTTGTCCGCATTTTATAAATATTTTAATAACACCAAATTAATGCACTTAATTCACTAATCACTTGAATCATATTTATATATATATATATGTATCCGTTTTGATACATGCACGTTGTGTCTCAATTACACATCAAAGTTAACCTCAAATTAAAAGCATATACCCATGTGTGAATCACACGATATAGAAAAATTTGAATGTGTGAGTGATGTGCAAAAGCATCGCGTCGACGACTTTTCGAAACGAAACGCCTGGTTAATAGCAGGCTCCTGACTCATCCCCACTACCGAAGTTTTACCTCCTGTCTCTAGCCTTCTTGTATGTGCTGTAGTAAATTTAAGTAACTCAATCTTTAAAGATGATAAGTTTCATTCGTAATTTTGCTAAAGAGATCTAACATTAATTAATTTTTGCTAAAATATTGCATTAAATGCTTAAAAATTACAAACTGTTATTGAATAATATAATTCGTATAAACAATTTGTATTAATGTTTTATTTTAATTTATAAAAATTAAATTTAGGTTACGTCAATCGTAATAAGCATGCTTTTGTTTTAGAGTATAATTATTGTCTAAATAATGAAGAGAAGATACAACTTTCTTATTTTATGTGGTTTTAGCACTATTTCAATCATTTTTTTGTTGTTGTATATTATACTTATAGTTATTACTGTATTTAGTCTTTTATTTCTTAAGATACAGCACTGTACTGTTCTTTGAAGGGCTGATTAGCCCTAGGAACTTTAACTTAATAATAAATAAATAATAAATAAATAAATATCCATTTTTCTCATTGCAGGCGGCACACGATAACTAAAAGGCATCAAAATGTTAACATCTACTCAAATCGATAACTAGAATGTAATAATAAAGTGAATTTTTCAATTTTAATTTTTAATAATTTTATAAATGCTAATAATATATTCTTTTTATACATCAATCGATTCATCTTGACGAAAAGAATAAGATTTTTTGTTTGTTTTCAAGTAAAGAATAACATTTTATTATACGATAACATAATTTTGAAGAAGAAAATAAATTTCTAATAAAAGTGCGAATTTTTCGTACAACAATATAATATAATATAAATAACAATATAATATAATTTTGATGAAAGAACTGATTTTTTGAAATAAATGGGAATTTTTTTTAACTTTTATTGACATTAACTCTATAAAATCTCATAAAATTCAAAATGGCGGAATTTTTTTTAAATTGCTTATATTTGTATGAAACTCATCACTTGGGGGTTTTTGGGGTCGCTGATTCCAAATCTGAGGTCAGATTTCCTAAATTCAAAATGGCAGATCCAATATGGCGGACTTTTTTAATTGCTTATATTTGTTTGAAACTTATAACTTAGGGGTTTTTGGGGTCGCTGATTCCGATTTTGTGGTCATATTTTCACAATTCAAAATGGCGGATCCAATATGGCGGATGCTGTTTTGAAAACTTAATTGGATTAGTTCGAAACTGATAACTTTAGGGTTTTCGAGGTAGTATATTTAGAATACGATATTTGATTATCTATTCACGGTCTTCCACACCACCTAAGCGGTTCCGTCAGAGGCGCGTAAGGTTTTATTAGTGAACCTTCGTCAAGAACCCTATTTTAAAGTTCAAATTTAAAATTAGCGTATCCAAAAACCCTTAATTGGTAAACCTACAAGCAAATAGCAATTATGGAAAAAAAGTCCGCTATTTTGAAATTTAAAAATGTGACTTGTCTGATTTTGAAAAAAAAGTCAGCCATATTGGATCCGCCATTTTGAATTTTGGAAATCTGACCTCAGATTCGGAATCAGCAACCCTAAAAACCCCCAAGTGGTAAGTTTCGAGCAAATATAAGCAACTTTTTGAAAAAAAACTATTTTTCTCAACATTATACCTATTGTTTATAATAATTATTATTGTTCTATGTCATTTATTATTTTTTTACATGTAATATGAACCCTAATGAATAAATCAAGCCAAACTATTTGTTGTTTTGTTGAAATGCATAAGAGTTATAACATATTTTGTAGGTGGTACATATATGTACCGGAGGCACGAAGGGATTAACAAATTTTTGTTACATTAACGAGGGCACTAGCAGGGGCTTCGCTCATAGCCCTTACGGAAACCCAGCTCAAAAATTTATCCAAGTTCCAATAAAAATTTTTTTTATTAAAAAAGTTTAGTTCAGAATGCATTAAATTACATTTCAAAGAACCCGAAATTGGATCCACCTTAACTATAACCATAACCATAAAGGTTAATATATAGGGAAGAGTGGGGCAAGACGGGGTACTTAAGGTTTAAAACGCAAAAAAACGAAAATTACCGAATTCATTTTTCATTATTATTTTTACTTATCATCTTTGGGAATCATAGGCCAGTCGTTGGGTCGAAAAAGTGCACAAAAATGCAACCTGAAAAGTCTCCGTGGTTATATCAGTTGCGAAAAATAGTGTAAACAATCGTCAAAGTTTGGAAAACGTGGTTTTTCGATGACCAACGCTACGGGTTACGTTTTAGAGGAAAAAATTGTGATTGAATGTTGTAGAGCTTGGAAATAGCTTTCAAATGACTGGTCGTACGTTGAAAAAAATTAATTAGTTTAGTTGCAAATGAATTTAATCCATTAAAAATAGCACTTTTTTAATTGTTTGATAACTCAGGGTGTCTAGTATTTTAGCAATATAAAATTCCCGGGGTTTTCCCGGTTTTTCCCGGTATGTAAAAAATTTTCCCGGATAATTGAAAACTAAAATGTTACAATAAATTTAATTGTAATATTTGTAAAACTTATAATAAGAATTAAATAAAAGGCATTTTATTAATTAAAATAATTTTTTTAATATTAAATTGAACATTTTTATTAACTCACATTGAACAAAATTATACTTTATGTATAAATTATTATAGAAATATTTCAAATAACAAATGTCTTACTTGACTTGATAATATTACGTATATTAAATTTAGATCTGATAAATAAAATCTTTTCTTTTTGTAACTGACGATAAAAATTATTAAATTTTTTCTAGTAAAATTTAGTCTAATATTTTATATATTTATACATACATACTTATATATTTATTTATATTCATATAAACTATTAAAAAACATTTTTATTTTTTTTTAAATCCTATTATTCAAATTATCAATTTCTTCTTGTAACATTTGAGCTTTTTCCATTGCTTCTTTTAAAACTTTTCTCTTTTTATTTTCAAGATCTTTAGTTATCTCCAATTTTCTTTTCTTTGCTTGACTTTCTTCTGTGGCTCTTTTATTCGCTGCAATTTTAGACTGCTTTGCATCGAGATAAACCGTATAGGCATTATGAGCTGCCTTAATTAATGAGTCTGTTATAGGCACAGATTTTACACCTCCACATACTTTAATCATATCATATGTTAAGCGTAAAGAAATGAGACTTTCCTCCTTCTGATTTTCAACTAAGCAGTCCTCATTTATCGAGAATCCTCGTTCAAGAGCTGCATTCCCGTGAGACAAAATTAGGATCATTTTAATGAAATCTGTCAACTCTTTGTAAGGTTTTCCAGATATTGAGATTACGTTCATCCAGAAATGATCTAATCGAACAGTTTGATCGTTAAAAGTCTTGAGTGCGTCGATTGTTTGGCTTAAGTTGCATAACTCTTTGTATTCTAACTTAATTTTGTCTGCCTTAATACCTGATACCCATTTGTTCTCGATGCTTAAAATTTCCAAACATTTGGAAAGACGTGTTCTAGCAGCTGTAGGGCTATCTAAAATTACGTTAGGATCAAGAAAAGAAATGGATTTTGTAAGCCTATACTTAAGGGGACATTTATCCATTAATTTTCGTGTCATCACAAGATAGCTTTGACGAGCAAAAGTCTTAAAATTCGTTATTTTTTCGGCGGAAATTTTATTTCCTATAGCCGCGATAGCGCCTTTCGTTTCAAAACCTATATCAATATCAGCAACAGATCGCATCAACTTTGGGTTTGTTAAATCTACATTTGAAACAGTCGTGGCTTCTTCCAGTACCTTTGGTTGAATAAAACGTTCCATTATTGTAATAATTAAATAGGTAAGATCTCGATGTAAAAGTGGTCCCAAAGGAGCATCAGTCTGGTATTTGATGAGAAACGGCTCAACTAAAGATGCAACTGATTTGAAAAATGACAACTTTGCTTCAAGGAGTTGGTCTTTTACAAATTCAGACACGACTTTAAAATTACAATTGTTTTCATTTAAAGGATTTTTTTTCCCTTCATCTTTAACTTTTTTAACCCACACTCGTAACGCCGGTACAATTTTTAAAGTTCTTGAAGCTACTGCTACATTTTCTACCCATCGGATATCGCAAAATTTCTTTGGAAATAAATCACAAGAAGTAACATTTATAAAATTACCTCGACGCGACGGAACATTTTTAAACAAACGGTATAAGCAAGTTAAAAATTGATGAAGATTCCAATCAGTTTTCTTCATTCCATCTTTAAACGCTCCATGTACAATGTGCAGGCCGCAACTGCCTAAACTCAACAAAATAGGATAGTCAGGAAATTTTTCTTTTATAAACCATTTCAAATCCTCTAGCATGCGATGGTTGACGGCTGGACCATCCATAGAGATCTGAAGAATTTTCCTCAAATTTTCTTCTCCAACTGCATCTGTCAACCCATTTTTTAAATCAACTGCTTTTGCACTTGATAAGAATACTGATAAAAATATCTTGTTGAGACAAGGTTTGTAATATTGTCCCAAAAACGAACAACTAGGTCCATTTGCTGTTTTTGGGAAATTTTATTCAAACTTTCGTCAAATCCAACAACAAAATAATCGCATTTTTCTAATATATTCTTTAACTCCGTCCTAAAATGACGACCGATGCCGTGAGTAATAGTGTATCCTATTTTGTCCTGTAATTTCATTTTGCTGGCTATTTCACTGTCCGGAAACATGTATGCAAATGTGCTCGCAGATTCAGCAGCTCCACGATTTGAAAAGTGTTTTGATACTGAAGTGAGACACCATATAATTTCAGCTCTCGTTACTTCAGCTTTGTTAAAAAAATTTCCTTAAATTTAACTCATTTGCAGCATCTAACTTAACTGGCGGATTTCCGGAATCTATAAATCAACA
This sequence comes from Leptopilina myrica (nomen nudum), assembly GCA_032872475.1. NCBI lineage: Eukaryota > Metazoa > Arthropoda > Insecta > Hymenoptera > Figitidae > Leptopilina > Leptopilina myrica (nomen nudum). Next base: position 18,814,103 of record CM065461.1, read on the forward strand.
ATTATATAACATTTTTAAATTATAAATTACTAACATCATATTTAAATTCACTAATTTTTATTTTCCTTACTCTCTCTGCTATCAAGTTGAGCTGAATTAGACGCTGTTTCTATAACTGCCTTGCGATTTAAAAAGAAATCAACTTTCAATTTTTCGTTATAGAATTTTAATTTCTCACAGTGTTTAACACCTTTTGAATGACTAACCAAAGCAGTTCTTCCCATAGAACTAATATTAATAATTTTTTTGCAAACATTGCAAAACACATTTGTCCTGCACTTTTTATCTTCATCTGCCCAAGGAAATTCGGTTTTATAACTCGGACAATAATGCGTAATATTCTCTTTTTTTCCGGACATTTCTAAAATAAATTTGCAAATTATAATACAAAGTAAATCTTTCACTCACAAAAATGATCTATTAACCATAAAACTAATTTCCTTTTAAGTCATGTCCTCTAACTGTTAGCAGAAATAGTTTTATTGTAAAAGGAATCTTTTTAATACAAAAAAGTTAGAAGTTTATTAAAAAAAAAAAAAAAAAGAAAATCGTTTAAATATTAATTGATTTCTTTTGATTTTTAAATGAAATCTTTTTATGTCAAAAGAATAATTTTAAGTTATTTGACAAATGTAAATATGTCAAAATAATACAAAAAATTTAATTACTCGTCAAATAATGCAAAGGTAATCTGCACAAATTTTACAATAATTATTTATTTATAATAAAACAGTGGATAAATTTAATAATTAATAATATGTAATATTAATAAAACTAACTTTTCTTAATGAAATAAACAACGTATAAAATTTAAATAAAATGTTAACAATTTTGGATAATAATAATTATTTATATATTCAAAAAATATAATTGAGTTTATTAAAAATGTAGAATCTAATAAGTCATAACTTTTTAAAATTAAAAAAAATTTTAAAAGGTTATATACATGGAAATTATGATGAAAGAAATTTAGTTCTTATTTGAATATATTTTTCCCTGTCTATCAATGTATTATTATTTACAGGCTTGTATTATTATTAGTTTTTTTAAAATTTAATTTCAAATATTTTATAAATTTGAGTCAAAAATAAATAAATTATTGTAATAATTAAATAAATAAATTAATGAATTACTGATAAGACGAATAAATAAAACTACTGATAAAATTTTTCTTTTTAATAGTAAACAAAAATCATTTAATAATTAAACAATATAGTTAAAAGAAATTTCCTTTTAATAGAAAAAGAATTCCTCTTACACAAATATTAAAAGGAAAATCCGCTTAGGGTAAAAGGATTCCTTTTTACTTAAATAGACTGTTTTGTGAGTGTTGTAGTTATTTTCTCTATAAAAATGAAAATCACGTAATTGGAAAAATGACAATTTAAAAAGAACTAAGAAAACGTTATAGACAAAATTCACTAAGAATAATAAACTAGGCAAACTATATATATATATATATATATATATATATATATATATTCGTAAATTCTAAATATTATATATTAATAAACTAAAACAGAACGAAGAGAAATATATCAACTTACCTGTTAAATTATTATCCAAAGAAAACCAATATAAAATTTCTGCTCTATATATTAGTTATTGATTTTAATTTCGAAACTTATTGCACAAGAATACATTTTTTCAATTCTAGCGAAATAACAAACAATGCCGGCCGGCAAACTGTGAAACGGCATAGATTATAGACTTATAATAACAGTAGAACGAAATTAAAATAAACACAAACTAGGTTGGGAATATAAATATTCAAGGTATTGTGATTTACTTCGCGGTAATTTTATGTTTAAAACCACAAACAGGTGTCGCATCACTGCACAAATTTAGCACAATTTTGTCACGTCAAAAATCATTTTTCATATAACTTGGACATTAATTGGACAATAATAAAACATTGTCTAATATACCAAAAGAATCAATATACAACTCTAAATTTAAAAAAATTAAATTAAGCGTTGAAAAAATGTAACTATTTTTTCCAACAACACAATAAAGTACTTAATAAAAAAATTCCCGGATTTAAAACAAAAATCCCGGGGTTTTCCCGGTTTTTCCCGGAAAAAAAATTCCCGGGGTTTTCCCGGTTTTTCCCGGATTCCCGGTTCGCTAGACACCCTGTAACTTTGTTAATAATTATCGAATTTGTTTATAATTTGCCAGGAATATTCTCCTTTTGAAGCTGAATAAATCCCAAAAAAATTTAACTCGATCAGACAAATAGTTTATGCATGATTCCATTTGTAAACTAAAAATATGTAATTTTGCAACGGATTTTCTACACTTTTGGACCTGCGAATTTATTTTTTTTAAAGTACACTAGAAGAGTCAAACTTTCATCCCACTTAAATGAAAATTCGATATTTTTTATATAAATGCATATTAATTGAGATTAAAAAAGGGTACGTTTTTTTGTCAGCCAATTTTCACTTAATCAATTTGGTCTAAACGGCATTAAACATATGTTTTCACAAATCGTTTCAAAAAGAAAAATCCGACCTAGCTTCAACGGTTAAAAAAAGAAAAATTAAAATCGGTAAATAATTAACGAAGATATGACATTTTTTGTAAATTTGAACGGTTGTTTTCTGTTGTAGCGTCGAGAACCACGCGCCACTGAGTTCCCCCACTCCGCCAACCAAGAGTTAAAAAAACTATATATGTATTTTTACTTGATATAAATGAAAAGTAAAAGCATAAAATATAACTATCAATTTTTTCTCATAATCCAACCTAACCCAACGACTGGCCTATGATTCCCAAAGATGATAATTAAAAATAATAATGAAAAATGAATTCGATAATTTTCGTTTTTTTGAGCCAAGAAAATATGGAATTCGATTAAGAAATTAAGTAACTTGTAAGAAATGCAGAATATATTTATTCAATATCATTTGTGTATCAAATCAAGTAAATAGTTTACTTGTATTGAGAAAATATTTTATTGATTTAAGAAAATTATGGATTTTAAATCAAAAAAATATTTTCTTAATTCAAGTATATTATTTACTTGAATCCCCCCCTTCCTCCATCCCATGATTTCTAATACTTACACTGAAAAAAAAAATTATTTGATTGAAAACCACTCTGATAACGAAAAAAACCAAAACAAATTGTTTGAGGATTATTAACCCCACATTTTTAACATCCTCCATTTTCTTTATTTTGGCATTGTGGGTCTTATAGTGTGCGATTTAGGGTGGAGTCCCATGGCACCGTTTTGCGTTGCGTTTTGTAACTAGGCCATGAGTGCAAATATAGCGAAAGTATATCTCCATCTCTCTCACACACATTGCCTAGTTACAAAACGCTGCCATGGGACGTTACCCTAATGGTTCGGTCACAGCTCGGCTGCCTGTCTGCCTGCCTGCAGGTCGTCATGACAATACATAAGAGTAAGAGAGTCAGACAATTTAAATTATTCGTCTCCTCTCTCTTACTCTCGTGGCAGGCAGGCAGGCAGCCGAAGTGTGACTGTGCCATAAAGCTTCAATTTAAAACTACATAAAAGTTTTTAGCACGTCATGTTAACGGCGTTGCAGGTCGAGAACTGGTTAGTGTTGCCAACCCACTTCCCTTACTTTCCTGTATTTTTCCACTTTGATCACTTTTTAAAAAAAAACTAAGCACTTAATCGAAAAAGTGGGCCTTTACCCGCAACATAAATTTAATAAAGAATTAGTGAAAATTTATTTTGTATCGATACGATGTTTCTACGAGCCACAATATTGTTTCTACGATTGCAATTGAAAGATGTAGGTGACTTGATCTGGGGATAAAATGTCCGCACAACAGAAAAGTGGAGTAAGGCGGGTTGCCTACGTAAAGGCATAACAGTATGATAAAACAGGGCAATAACTTTTATTTTGTTGAGAATGATTAAAACAATATTTGTCAATAATAAAAATTAATACAAAGGGCATAAATAAAGGGATTTTTGGTTATAAAAATGTACATAATATAAAATATGTTAAATTAAAACGAAAAATATTAAAAATCTTTTTATATTAATTTTTAAAAAAAAAATTTTTTGATTAAAACAATATTTGGTAATAAAAAAATTAATACAAAAAACTTAAATAAAGGGATTTTTGTTTATAAAAATGTACATAATATAAAATATGGTAAATTAAAACCAAAAAAATGAAAAAAAATTTTTTTTAATTTTGTTATTCATTAAAATAAATTTTTAAAAAGATTAAAAATTAAATTGTTAATTGATACCTCTAGAGGTACAATTCATTACATTGTAATTAATAAAAATATGGAAAATGACAAATATGCAGAATTTTTCGTCCACGAGAAAACGCAGCTTAGCTCCTAAGCGTGAATTTCATAGGGCGAGTGATTGAAGTAGAAGCAGAACGAAAAAATGCATACAAAATAATGTTTTTAAAACGTTAATTGTCGAAAGTAATTGACTTTTACAAAATCGGTCTTTTGCATTTATTCAATAGTATATTACTTAATTTGAAGGTTTTGGAAACTTTTGGCTTATCATAGAATGAAATGAAAAAATATTACATGATTTTGATTTGTTTATATCTACAATTTTTTATACTATTTATTACAATATTTTTTTTCAAATAATGTAAACTTTACATATTAAATGTATAATAAAATAAATTTTCACTAATTCTTTATTTAATTTTTTTTGCTGGTAAAGGCCCACTTTTTCGATTTAGTGCTTAGTTTTTTTAAAAAAGTGATCAAAGTGGATAAATACAGGAAAGTGGGAGAGAGTGGGTTGGCAACACTAAAGGGCCTGTCCCATGTGAGCGTGAAAACGGGAAACGGAAAACGTTTAGCCAATAACAACTTCTGAATCAATGGAAATCATTCTAAAAGAAAATTCTTATTAAACAACGCAAACAAATAATCAAAATTTGTCGCTGTCTATTTCGGCTAAAAAAGACAAATCTAGTTTGTTGTCTTCGTTCAGTTTACGTTTTATCCTTGTTTATTTTTTAATTTAAAATTTCGAATTTCATTTGTTATATTTTATCAATAATAAAATCTATATGTTACGAACCGAATAATAATTATATAATAAATTATTAAAAATCCAAAATAAGTTTAGAAAATCAAAATTTAAAATATAGAGAATTTTAACTGGACAATTTCAGAGAAAGTCTACCGCGCGCCTGCGGAGGTTCGCCGGAGAAACCAAGCTGCAAGAGCCGAATGGCTCTGTTTTTATTGTATGGATTCGTTATTCTCTTTTAAAAGAATTTGCCAAGCAACCATTTTCGATATAAAAATGTTGTTTAGAATTGAATGGTTGAAGGTGATTATAAATAAGAAATAGAAAAATTTATAAATAAGAGCTCACTATTTATTAAAAATTAAAGTAAAAAAGATTACAGAAAAGATACAAAAGAAAATTATAAAATTGAACGATACATTTTCGACTCATCCTTTTCTTCTTTTTAGCTGTAATTTTTCTTATTTACTACCGCCTAAGTTTTGAGATGCTCGGCGGGAGAAAGCTTCAAATTGGTTTTAGGTGAATTTGCATAGGCCTTCAAGTTGGGTGACTTAGGCAAGCACAGGCACAAATAAAACTCATAAAAAGGGTAACTCTAAACGTTACGCACACACACGCACCTAATTTATTATTAAGAACCTTTAAATGAATTTAAATTGAGTTTAAATTTTAATTGTCTTAATTATTAACTCGAATCCAAATTTTATTAAAAATTTTGAGATAGCGAGAATAATCAAGTTCTGTCGGTCCTCACCAATGTAAGACTTTTCCTTTTAATTTATTTTCGTCTGTCCTAGATCTTAGACACTATCTTGTAGTATTTCGTCAGATTAGGGGCCGATTAACAGACGGGCGAGTCGCGGCATTTCGGCGATTGCTTTGATGCCTCTACGAGGAGCTTACTAACAAGGCGAAAATTGTACTGCGAATTTTTAAAATGTTAATTGCTCCTCTAGCCCTTGCTTCTAAATTTGGGGGAAGATTTGGAATTAGAAGAGGTGGTTGTGGGAGTAGAAGTAGGGTTGGAACTTATGGCCCATTGGTTAATATGATTTTTTCTGACTTGAAGATTTCACGCTTGGCGTGAGAACGGAAAGCCGTCAAGAAAATTTGATACTTTTCTGGAATTATTATTTTTAATAATTCCAATTTTAATATATAAAAAAATTAATTTAAAAAAAATTAAAATAAATTGTTTATTATTGTTATTATTAAAAAAAATTTAATTATTTATAATTATAAATAAAATTGCACTAAAAATTAGTGCTAGTGTTTTGAAATTTGGTATATGTGAATTAAAAATTTTCCCTAAGTAGAACTCAAACAGATAAATCAAAAATTCTTTTTTATTTTGTTAGTAGAAATCTAATATGGAGGACATTTTTTAAAAAAGTAATTGCATTTGCCTGGAATTCGGGTGTATTTGAGGATGCTGATTACGAATCAGACTTCAGATCAATATTATGTTTATCCTCTACGTCAGTTAGCCGTCAACAAAATTTTATTGACGTTTTGGAGCTTTTACCGGAAGGAGGCCGACGTACAAGAAGCCACTTTTTTAAATTTTTATATCCATGAAATAATTCTTTTTTACTTACGATTTCTTACCAAATATTTAATCTAAAACAAAAGACTAACTTGTTTGATATTCATTTGTTTTAAATTCTTCGCTTGCCTATTTGAATAATATATCTACATTTATTAACCCTCCTGTGCATACGTTTCCACCCACAAAGTCGCTTGCAAATGCATACATTTTTCAGAATATAGGATGTGTACGGCGATTGGTCTCTAGGGGTTTTCGGGGTCACTGATTACGAATCCGGGGTCAAAATTCCAAAATTCAAAATGGCGGACCCAATATGGCGGACAATTTTAACAATTAGAAAAAATTCTAATCATTCCGTGTATCGCTATCTAGGGGTTTTTGTGGTCGCTGATTACAAATATAAAGTCTAAAATTTCAATATTCCAACATGGCGGACCCAATATGGCGGACAACGATTTTGAAGAAGTTTTCAAATCGACCCATCTATCGATATCTAAGGGTTTTTGAGGTCACTGATTAGAAATATAAAGTCAAAAATTATATCAAAACTCATACACAATTTTTAATTATTATTTTATATTCTTAATCAAAGACTACAATAGGAATAAATTTTTCAATAAGAAAATTTTATTAAAACTGTTTTTTGACATATAGAATTGGCCATTTGGATTTTTTAAATTTAGCCTCCATATTTGTAATCAGTGACCTTAAAAACCCTTAGATAGCGATAGACGGGACGATTAGAAAACTTTTCCATAATTTTCAGCGACCTCAAAAACCCCTAGATAGCGATAGACGGGACGATCAGAAAACTTTTTCAAAATTGTCATCCTTCATATTGGATCCGCCATTTTGAAATTTGTCATTTTGACTCCATGTTTGTAAGCAGCGACCTCTAAACCCTTTGAAAATAAGTTTTGGTAAAATTCTATGTATTTTTTTAAAAGTCCACTTTTAAAAAATATAATTGTCCGACATGTTAGATCCGCCATTTTAAATTTTTAAATTTTGACGTTAAATTCGTAATCAGCGCACCCAGAAACCCTTTGATAGACAATTTTTGGAAAATCCGATAAACAAACAATAATTTATAAAACAGAAATTTTTCACTTTTTTAAAACATTTTATATATGTTTTCAAGCAAATACACTTACTTTTTAAAAAACTGTCCTCCTTATTGGACCCACCATTATGAATTTTGAAAAACTGACATCAGATTCGTAATTAACGCCCAAAAAAACCCAAGTAACCATTTTCAAGCAAATCTAATCACTTTTTTAAAAAAATGTCCTCCATATTAGATAGGCCATTTAGAATTTTGAAAAAGTAACATTACATTCGTAATCAGCGACCCCAAAAACCCCTAAGTAACCATTTTCAAGTAAATCCAATCACTTTTGAATAAAATTACCCTACATTTTTTTCCGGTCTTTTCATTTTTAAAAAATGTCCATTTTCATATCCGCCATCTTGAATTTTAAAAAAGGGGATTATGGTTTCTTATAGCTAAGGGTTCGAGGATGCGACATTTTGTGGTTTTGAGACTATATTATTTAGTTTTTCATGTTAAAATAATAATTTAAATTTTTTCCCCCTTAAAAAGTGTGTTTTTTTAGCAATAAAATTGTTATAAATTTTTTAAGATAATTAAAAAAAATTTTAGGTTTATATTCCGAAAGAGCGATAAATTTTAGGTCGGAAATGGTATTTCCTAAATTTTTAACTAATTATGTAGTGACTTTGAATTATTAAAATTTACTAATATATAGTCATTTTTACTAAATTATTAGTAAACTTTGATAATTCAAAAGCAAAAAGTCAGTCACTAATTCTAATTAGTAACAATTTTAACTCGTTCAAATTTAAAGAGTAATATTTTACTAAATTTTTAAACAAAATCTACATATTTAATAATTGAGTAGAATTATATCCTTCCATGGTTTAGTTGATATTTGTTAATTAAATGATCCAAGGTCTTCTAAAAAAATGGACATCTACAAATAAACAACTGGCGATGGCACTCTCCAAAAAGGTTTTTCTTTTAAGTTGCAAAAATAACAACGTCTTTCCTCAACACATCATTGATTTACAAAAGCGCCTAAATATCACATCGTAGTTCCGTCAGAAGTGACGGAAATTGCGGCACTAGGTCCAAACTTTTGTTTCGCTAAAGACATCTCTAAACTCGATATCATAAATTCCGTAAAAACCCGAGAATCTTGTCCATCAAAAATCGACATTGATGAAAATTCTAAAAACACATTGAGGGGGAAATTTTCTGATGTCTTATCAAACAACTTGAAAAACAAAAATTCACCATCTAACCAAGACAAATCTTTCGCCAAAAAATTAAATATAACAAAAAACTTCTTAAAAAATAATTCTGACCTCTTTTTCACTCCTGCTGATAAAGGCAACATGACAGTCCTTTTAAAAAAGTATGACTACAACCAAAAAATGACACATGTCTGACACTACCACATACGAACTTACAAAAAATAACCCTTTTCAAAAACTTATAAAAGAAACGTCATCAATTTTTAAATATCTGAATGAAAACAATTTTCATGATAAAGTGTACCACCCAAACCAATTAACCTTGACTGACACTGTTTTAGCTAAAGCTTATGGACTTCAAAAAAGAATCCTACCCACCTCCTCGCAAAAATTATCACTTTACTCGATCACACATTAACAATAGCTTAGAACTCAAAAAGAAAATAGACAATGTTATTATGGACAACAGTTATACTTTTATCTCTCTTGACGTAAGTTCCATGTTTACAAATGTGTCTTAGAATTGGTCATACAGAGCTTAGATTCCATTTCCTGATATTATTAACTTCACCAAATTTGTATTAAATAACACATATTTTTCGTTTGACGGGAAATTTTACAGACAAATATATGGAACACCGATGGGTTCTCCAATTTCATCTTTCGTCTCAGATATTGTTATGGGTGATCTGGAAACTGAATGTTTAAAAGTATTAAAAGAAAAACACAATTGTGTTCCCCTTTTCTACTTTAGATATGTAGATGACACAATTTTGGCTATTAAAAAAGAACATGTTAACCTAGTTATTGACACCTTTAACTCTTATAACCAAAAACTACAATTTACCGTTGAAAAAGAACAAGAAAATTCTATTTACTTCCTCGATTCAAAGCTTATCAGAGATAACAATAAAATTATCACAAAATGGTACCAAAAACCGACCTCATCGGATAAACTCATTAATTACCTCTCAGATCATCCAATTCAACAAAAAAAGAATATTGTGTATAACCTGGTGGATAGAGCGATTTCACTGTCTAATAAATAATTCCAATTTGACAATTTGAAAAAAATTAAAAATATTTTAAAAAACAATAATTACCCTTCTGATTTTATTAAAAAACATATCAAAATTTGTATTAACAAAATAAAATTTTCCGACGTTAATAATAATAATAATAACTAAACTGCTATATACAGCCAAATTCCAAAAGTTTTCTTACCATTTAATAAAAAATGTTTTTTCAAGTTGTCAAATATTCTCAAAGAATTCAACTGTACTTCTATCCCTCTTATAAACAAAAATTCCAGTTCTATCATCAAACTAGGTAAAGATTCGACGAAAAAATGGGATAGAACAAATGTTGTATATAAATTTGATTGTATAAACTGCCCTGCAACATATATTGGTTAGACGAAACGATCTTTACTAACTCGCATAAACGAACACAAATAAGTAAATGACAACTCTGTAGTCTACTGACTACAGAGTAGTCACTTCTGTCAATTCAGAAAATCAACAGATTTGTTCGGTCTTTTGCATTTAGTATTATTATTTAATATATTTTTAAAATTCATTTATAACATTTAATAAAACACACGATATGGTATAAATTTTGAAAATTTTTCATCGGAATCATGAATTTTATTGCACTTATGCGGTTATGCAAGTTCAGTTTGTATATGAGTCCAACTTCAGACACTTTTAATGTCACAATTTATTTTGGTTTGGTTTGATTTGTCATAATAATAAGATTTGTTCACACAAACACAAATTAAACTATTAATTCGTTAGAAAAAATTATATAAGAGTTTATTTAGTTATAAAAGTTTATTTTTTTATAAAATGTTTTTAATTTATTAAAACGAGAAAAGAAATGTACTTTACTGAATTTGTCAATTTATTTTTGAAAAACTTTCCAAAATTTTTTAGAATAGAAATAGCCTTAAGGTTATGTTATTCAATGGTCACGTGCCCCATTTACTTTACTATGGAAAAACTTCCCACTGAATAACATGACCTTAAAAATAAGTACATAATTAAATGCACAATTTATGTTATAAAAAATTTGTTCCAGTTTTATTAAAATAAATATATGTAATTTAAAGTACAAAAACTGTATTTTCCTAAAAACATTTCATTATAAAATTCTTATTGTTTTTATTCTTAAAGGTTATTTTTATTTTTAATTATGTCAATTGTTTTTTAAACTGAATGCAGTTATGTTATTATGCTGGTCTCCTTTTGTCAAAAACGCAATTATGCGATTATGTTTTCCATTATTTTCTACATTAATAACTATTTTAATGATTTTTCAGCTATTGAACTTTGAAGAGCAATATTAAATATATACAAATCTGATGTTATCTCAAATTTGATAAAAATGTCAGTTATGCTGTTATGCATTTCTTCCACAGAATTTTAATCATGATTTTAATTGGGAAAATGTAAAAATTTTAGATAATTAACAAAATTTTATAAAACGACGGATATCTGAAATGATCCATATAAAAGCAAATCGTTCCACTATTAACAGAAAGGAAGATATTCTCACTCTAAATAAAACATCCTTTCCTCTTCTCAGACGTATAGACTCATGTCTATAACTACAAAACAATAACATATCTTAGTGACCACCTGTGTTTACATACCAGTTCATTGACATTTCTAGTCTTCACCATTTTCATTTCTTATATCAGTTTTACTTTTATTTCAGTTGACACTGAGACAGTGGAGAGGAATGTCTTCCTTTTTAATTTATAACTATAATTTTAATCCTTTTTGTGTGAATATGTATCGTGTTTGTTTTTTAATTAATTAATTTATTTCATTTTATTCCTTATGACGAACTTAAAGCGTATTTTTATGTTTTAACGAATTAGGTAAAAAATATTACTTGTTGTTTACTACCGTAATGAAAAATAGTGTTTAAGACATTTTATAAATATTGAAGACCCTTTTTAGGTTTTAATAAATTAGGAATAATGAGGTTGGCAAACCTTAGCCAACGAAACGTCGCACTATTGACGAAACACATTGGATTTTTTATCCAACTGCTACCTTCCCATGATCATTTATTTAGCAAATATCAAAATCTACATATTGTTCAAAAATTTCAACAATATCTACTTTAAATTATTAGACGGATGATTATTGTTTGGTGATCGACTACGATATGGTTTATCCAATTCCACGAAAATTTCAATTCTGGTCAAATCTGGAAAAATTCCATGGCCCCGGTTGGGTCCCCAGCAGGGAACTAGGTCGGGCCCGAGTCATGACCCCGACCAGTTTCACACGGGCTGGGGCCAGGCCAGATTTCTCGAAGCGGACTTCTGCACGGAATGTTTACTCACACATATACATTAAAAACAAATACATGTATAATCACACATATGTGTGACTATATTATATTAAATTGTATTATTTTATATTATATTATATCATACGCAAAACAAAAAATACATTAAAAGGTTATTTTTTGCAGTATGAGAATTACTTTTAGACAATAATGTGTAATTTTTTTCTTAGAAAATGCAGGTCGTCAAATTTAGACAAAAAAATTGAAGATATTTGAAATAATTGTTTTGTACTAAAAGCTATTCTAAAAAATATATAAATTTACAATCACATTTTTTTATTTTAGCTTCAAAAAAAATTCATTTAACAGTTCCCCCACTACACCTAAACTTACAGTAATATTGGAAATAGTGCAGCAAGTTTAGTTCTTCTAGTGTTGCCAAAAATGTTGTATGACAACATTCGTTTTAAACAAAATATTAAATTGAACAACAACATAATTATAAAAGGAAATAATTTTTAATAAAAGTTTAAATAAAAAAAAATTTTATTGAGATTAATTCTGTAAATTCAAATGCAATGTAAAGTTAACATATACCAATTTTTCTTTTGAGGATTTTTTAAATTCTATCAATTTATTTTGACATATTATTATGATAAATATATCTAGCAATATTCAAATAAATTCGTTTAAACGCCTTAAAGTTATCGTGTTCACGAAAACGATATCCACACACACACACACATACAAAATTACATACATCCGGACAATTGCTTAGGGACTTAAATAACATAGTTCTATATGGAGAAGATTTGTTTCAAGGATTTTTAAAAACTTTGTAAATTAAAAGTCTACAAAACTTCCTCTACGAGGAAGAACTTATAAATTCACCTCAGTAAAAAAAATCTTTAATCTATAACACTAACAAAACTGTTTTTACATATTTTAAGTAACCTGTATTGCTATAATCAATTTCAAAAACTAATCTAATTAATAGAAAAATATATCTTATAATTTTCATACTTTTTATTGATAATAATAATACATAATAATAATAAAAATAATAAGAAAATACAATTACAGAAAAATAATAATACGTTAATTTAAATAAAATAATGAAATACAAATACTGACGTTAAAATGCAAATAAATAATTAAAAACAAATAAGTTAAATTTCAACCGAGCGAGAGTCAGCGAGCGAGGTATATGTCGCTAGTTCTTATATAAAAAAGTATTATTTAAATTGTTTTAAAGAATTAATGACTACTTAAATATAAATTCCCTATATAAATCCCCTTATACACGAGAAAAATCTCGCGCACGGTATTTAACCACAAAGTAACTGCTCAATGTAAGAAGCGAATGTATTACATTGCAGCGCGGCGGTTCTCGTCTATCACGAAAGTTAAGCAGCTTTGGTCGCGGTTATTACATGGATGGGTGACCGATTGTGAACAGCGTATTTTTCAGATTCAAAAAATATAAAGTGTGTTTGAATGTGTATGTGTGTGTTTGTCGTTGGAAAAAATGAAAAAAATAATAAAGATGTGTATGTTAATGTGTGAAAATGAAAAAAGATGTATATAAGAAGTGTTGTGTTAAAGGTGTGAGAATTAATTATAGTATATAAAAAATATGTGAACAAAAACTTCCTTTTTTCAATTTATCGTTGGTACATCTTTAACTACATAAAAGAATTGACTTAACAGTATGGTGTTATTCAATCGATAGCAACAACTAAAAAAATTAAAAGTACAAATTTTTGAATCATAAAAATGATGCTTTTCAAACTCATATGTCATTGATTCAACAACATTTTTTTCTCTGTGTATATATGGGGCATTTCATGTCAAGTGATCAAGGTGGAGAAAAATTTTTCTCCAATCGTAGCAAAACTTGGGGCTTTTGTAGTACTCATAGATAGTAATTTTTCGTGAAAATATTTTTTCACTTAGTCCAATATTTTCTGAGGGCGAGGGGGTTAAATTTTTGTGTTTTTCAGTACAATGCTTATTTCAATAATTTTTTACTCTGAAACAATTAAACATACAAATTTGACAAAGTATATTTTGGAAAGGTTTTTTCATGCTCTTTCGATTGGAAATAAGCATTTTGAAAAAAAAAAATTTTGACCCAAAAAAATCAAAATTGAAAATAAATTTCAATTTTTGGGGGAGAAAGACCCAATTTTTTTTTAAACGAAAGCTGAGGTTTTTTCCTAAAAGGGCATATAAATGGTAAAGTGGGAAAAAAGAACATTGAAAAAAAGAATTTTCTCCTAAACGGAGCTTAAAACCGGGTTTTGAGCGCTCCGGCGAGTAGAAAACTCATTTTTTCAATGTTTAAACATTCTAGTCCCACTTTACCATTTATATGTCCTTTTAGGAAAAAACCTCAGCTTTCGTTAAAAAAAAAAATTGGGTCTTTCTCCCCCAAAAATTGAAATTTATTTTTAATTTCGATTTTTTTGGGTCAAATTTTTTTTTCAAAATGCTTATTTCTAATCGAAAGAGCATGAAAAAACCTTTCCAAAATATACTTTGTCAAATTTGTATGTTTAATTGTTTAAGAGTAAAAAAATATTTAAATAAACATTGCACCAAAAGACCCCTTGATCACTTGACGCGAAATCCCCCATATGGAACTTTCCATGTCAACCGTAACAAGGCTCTGTCCAAAAATCTATTTCACAGATTTTAATGGTTAAGAGCTTAAAATCTTCGTCTGCATGCCCTCTATCAAATACAAAGTGGTACTTTTAAAAATTCCACATGGCTCTTTAAAAATGGCGCATTATGTGAATGAAAAACACAACTTCCAAATTTAAATGTTTATTCAAAGTAAAAAAACAAAGTACAAATAGCTTTTAGTAAAAGTTGATGGTGTAAGAAAGTCAGTCCAAAAACTTTTATTGCTTTCCGATTTGAAAGGATTGTTCAATAAATATAGAGATGAAAATAAGAATTTTCTCTTAAGCTTTAGCAAATTCGCACAACTTATACCAATGCACTGCATACTCATGGGTGCTGCTGGAACGCATTCTGTTTGCGTGTACATATCGCATCAGAATGTCAAATTCATGTTAGATGTAATTAATGTGAAACATCTCACACAGAATATGGAAAATCCGATTTTAGACTATAAAGACTGTTTAAAACTAATTATGCGTGAAGAAGCAAGGTCAGAGTGTCATGTGGGTGAATGTGCAGATTGTCCAGATACGTTGAAAGTTTTAAGATTTCTTTTGCAACTATTACACGATAATAATATCTTCAATGTAACATACAGTTCTTGGACATCAACGACAGGTCACTTTTACAAACTTCTGGTATTGAAACCACAAGCTTTTATATCAAAACAACAAGCGCAATTTTTTAAAAGCGCAAAAGCAAATCTTTGTGCTGGTGAAGTGTTGGTCACACTAGATTTTGCTGAAAACTATAAGTATGTAGTACAAGACGCATCACAAGGTTTTCACTACAACAACGATCAGTGTACCGTGTTCACAGTTGTTTATTACTTCCTTGAAGATAATAAAATAAAGCACAAAAGTTTAGTATTTCTATCAGAGAGTACCATTCACGATTCAGTAGCGGTATACACTATTCAAACGCTATTGTTACCTGAAATAAAAAAGCATGTGAATGTTAAAAAGATTATTTACTTCAGCGATGGTGCGATGAATCACAAAAAAGACTTTAATGTTAGTGCTGATTGGCATTTTCATGCTACCGCGCACGGAAAAGGTGCTTGTGACGGTGTAAGAGCTATTTTTTAAAGAAAAGCTGTACGTCGAAGTCTATTAGCTAAACCAACTGAAGTTATTCTAAATCCTACTTCACTTTACAATTAAAGCAAAGAAAAATTTGAAACTAAATCTGTTAATTTTTTTAGTAAAGGCACGATCAAAAAAAGAGATTTTTAAATTTGAGATTTAGAAATGCTCCAGCCATTCCACAAATACAAAAAAGTCATTCGTTCGTAGTAATTTCACAAACGGAATTATTAATATAACGATATTCAAATGACTCTATAGAACTTAGATTTTCAAAATAAATGAAAGTAGTTTGTATTGTATAAACAGTTCACCATATTCGTTAACCTAAAAAAACTCGAGAAACAAAAAGCAAAAATAGCGAAACCTGGATTCATACAGAAATCACTCTAAATGAGAGAGATTAGAAGAACTCACACAAAGCATCCAATTTTTTAAAAATAATTTGTCATCGATATTTCTTTGGAAATTTTAAATTTCTAATACTAATCCATAGTCGGCGATCCCAAAAACATCACAGTAAAAGGGAAAGAATGCCTCATATTTTTACTTTGTTTTTTTTACTTTAAATAAACATTTACCCTTTGGAATAAAGAAGTATCTATAAGGGCACCATAAGACCACATTTATGTCCGTAAAGTAAAATTCTTTTTAAGTGCTTTCTTTTAATATCGCCTGTTATATTTTACTGTAAGTTATTACTATGCATTCATATAAAGAGAACATGATTTGAAAATAAAAATGCAATAAGGGCTCCTATATGCACCTGGGGGTAGGGTTTTAGGAAATTATGTGACCTTCACCACGAGGTCCTTTCGTGGGAGCTCCCGCCGGGAGGACCAAGTAATAAAGACTTTTGGTCTCCCCATCTTCTCATGAGAGCTCCCACAGGGATCTCGCAGAGACCAGGAGGTAGAGAGAATGAAGGTGTTCACATAGCACAGGGGCTCCTGTAACCAAGTGTACTTAACCTTTCTTATCGATAAGTTCACCAAAGAGCTCCTTGAGTGAAAGTATCAATCTATTTGGAGTTAGAGCTCGTAGCCTTTTGCCCGGAGTGCTCCCCGAGGCGTCAAGCCACGAACTGAAATTAATATTTTTTAATTAATTAATATTTTTTGACCAGACTACTCTGTTTCTCTTCACAAATGTTCAAAGAATAATATAAAATTTTTAACAAATGAAAGGACCCCGCACAAAATGCATTGGAATTGGCTTACCGTTAATTTTGTTCAAATTTTCAGAATTAGTAGTTCTAAGTGTCCTTATTAAAGATATAACTTTGTTAAACTCAAAACTTCACTTGTTTGGCTGAAAACAGGGGGTGAAAGTACCCCCTGTCTAAGGCATGAAATGAACATTTCAGTGCTTTTAGCCAAATAAACCATTATTTTTGGTAAGTTTAATGTCACAAGTCACCAATATACATAAAGAGAGAACTCTTAATGTTAAACAAATAAAAATGTAAAATATCAACCCTCAAAAACTACCCCTTGTACAGTTAAAACCATATAGAAAAGGAAAAAACTATTTTAATCACAGAAAATATTTTTATAAATAAAATATTGACTTTTCATTTACTAATACATATTAGATGTCATATTTACCCTTACAAACAACCCCAACAACAACAACAAAAAGCAACCCCTTTTATATTTTAAATAAATCCAGTAAACCAGATAAATGAACAGTTTAAACAGAGAAAGACTTTTGAAAATCGACTGGAAGTAATTATTTAATCTTCCGTGATTTTCAGTGCAATGTTCAAAATAAACAAGTACCCTTATGAAAAAAACAACCCCTTAAGATTTAAAGTGAAAAAAGTAAAAAATCAATTTCAACCAAAGAAAACTATTAAAAATAGTAAACAGTTTATTATGTTTGTAGTTGTTAAAGAAACTACCTCCTATATGTAACAAAAATAAAATATTATTTTAAATATTCGACGCTATTTATAATAAACATCCCTCTAAGTATTAGGCTCATAGAAAGAAAATAACTCATTGAAGATATTGCATGTCTTCGTGACGAGCATATCCGAAGTACCATAAAACACTTGCAACGTGAGCACAAGTACCTAAAGTTCTTGCACCCGACTTACAATTGCAATAGTAACCACGGATAGGTTGCTGCTGTTCACCTCTATTTTCTTCAAGATCATAAAGTATCCATAGCTGATGTCGCGTAGCATTTCGAAATCTGGAATAAATGCGCATTCTTATTAAACCAGGTTCATTCATCAAAGCATCTAGTTGTAATTCTTCATTACCATCTCTATGGACTTTATCCTGAATATAAGATGGTGCCATGTTTACTTGGTATACCCCGAATGTCAAGTGACGCAAATACTCCATAGAAAGATGAGGAAAATATGGAAGATCGTTTTCGTTTAAATGCACCCACTGTGCGTTTCTTCGGAAAAGTTCCTCTTCTTCAACCCTTGTTTTTAATTCATTTGCTGTTTCAGCTTTTAATAACATTTCTGTTGCTAATTCAACTGTAGCTACTTCCATTTATATTAAACCACGATATTTATTTATTATCGCGCCAGCAATGCGATAAAAATCACCAAGATGAGGAACATGTGTCATTGATATGGGTTTACCAAATATTTTAAAAATAGATTGCAAGTGCCCGTTTAGCGATTCTACTAACCATCTTATTTTTGTGATTAACCGAGCTTCGTTCGCATCCTCAGTAGAGAATTGTCGTTCATTACGACCCAACAACGGTGGCATTTTGGGTATTAAACCCATCCGTTTAAGAAAAGGAATCGCATCGCGATACCCTCTATCAACAATAATTATATCGCCTTCGTCTAACCATTCTCTGATTTGAGCACCATCTCTTTCACATTCTTGTATTAAAATGTTGGCGTCGTTATTTCGTGCGTCTGAAAAGTATGGTCCGTGAATGTCAAGAATGTATCCATTCGTTGACAC
Organism: Leptopilina myrica (nomen nudum); assembly: GCA_032872475.1. Classification (NCBI taxonomy): domain Eukaryota; kingdom Metazoa; phylum Arthropoda; class Insecta; order Hymenoptera; family Figitidae; genus Leptopilina; species Leptopilina myrica (nomen nudum). Next base: position 18,832,955 of record CM065461.1, read on the forward strand.
CAAAAGAATGGGCTTAACAAGATGACAACTCTTGTGAAGATTAAACGATTGTCGTAAAGCTTGAAAATTGCTAGATTTCCCAATTTTTGCGTAAGTACCGTCGATGATGACAATTGCTTTACGATTTTCTGGTGTCGGATTGTATAATGTATTTGCAAAATCAGGTACATATCTCTCTATGAATTCTTGTCTCGTTATTGCGTTAAGTCCAATGTTTTGAGGAACAAATGATCCCATTAAAAATATTCTTACTTTACTAACAGCCATACTAACACTTTGTCTGCTGGGATAATTAAAAACAACTGAAAGAAATTCATCTGGTAGACCTTGCCGCATTTTGCATAAAAATACTAAAAGGTCTTTCTTTGAAATATATCTCTGACCTGGTACCAGTTGCGCTGGATCGAATAGAGAATATAAATCTCGAAAGCGTTCCTTAGTTATTGGAGAAAATGATTTGAACTGATCGTCCGAAAAATCGCTTTCATCTACGAATTTTTTTTCGAATTTTTTTTCACAGAACCGCTGAGACCATTTAAAAACTTTAATAACTGAGGACCTTTAATACAATAAAATCTATTCATAAAACGAAGATGTTGCATGAGATCTGCAGGGATGAAACCGTGTTCATCTAAATGCTCTGGACAACACCTAACATTTTCTTGAACGTAAATGTCTTTCAGGACAAAAATGTTAACACGACATTCGTCTGAAAGTCGTACTACATTATCTATCCGATTGCAAATAAGGCACGTATGGCTCGATGTTTGCGTTAAGACATTAAGTCTTAAACAAGATGGATTATTTTCATTTTCATTAACTTCAATATTAATAAGTCGCTTGCATGTTATGCATACATGTGTATTAATACTAATTGCAAGCGGTGGAAAGCCTCTTTCTTCTCGCCAACGAATTGCAATTTCGCTCTTATCAACATTTTCTTCTCCTTCAATAGATGACATTTGTCTAGGTTGAAAAACTGCATTACAAACATAGCAACGCATTTTGTTTATATTATTATTTACTTCAAGGTAGGAACACCAGTGCAATTATCGAAATGTACAATAGTATAAAGTAAGTATTGCAAAATACCCGCAATCTGAAACAACGATGCTATGCTAATATCTTTGAAAAATCAATCAAACTCTAAAAATGTGTTTAAATAATGTACTCTACAATATTTTAAACAATGATTAACATATTCTTAATCCAGATATTGTAGGATATACAGTAAGCTGGTAACAAATGTTGCCTTTCAAGCGATGTCATGAGCTGATGAAAGAAATCATATATGTGACGCTCCAAAGCGAAAGGGACCATCTTCAAAATAATATCAGGCGCAGTCTTCCGTGCGCAGAACACAACACAAAGACGGAGCCATATGCCATTAGGAAGATTGTATGTACTGCTTATGCTATACTTACTTTATACTATTGTACATATCGATATTCGCACTGGTGTTCCTACCCTTTCACCATTTGGCGTCATTCACACGAAAACACATATATAGTCAATACAGTTTAAAGGCAAGAATTACATACTATAAGATTTTTAAACATAATAAACTGTTTACTATTTTTAATAGTTTTCTTTGGTTGAAATGGATTTTTTACTTTTTTCACTTTAAATCTTAAGGGGTTGTTTTTTTCATAAGGGTACTTTTTTATTTTGAACATTGCACTGAAAATCACGAAAGATTAAATAATTACTTCCAGTCGATTTTCAAAAGTCTTTCTCTGTTTAAACTGTTCATTTATCTGGTTTACTGGATTTATTTAAAATATAAAAGGGGTTGCTTTTTGTTGTTGTTGTTGGGGTTGTTTGTAAGGGTAAATATGACATTTCATATGTATTAGTAAATGAAAAGTCAATATTTTATTTATAAAAATATTTTCTGTGATTAAAATAGTTTTTTCCTTTTCTATATGGTTTTAACTGTACAAGGGGTAGTTTTTTAGGGTTGATATTTTACATTTTTATTTGTTTAACATTAAGAGTTCTCTCTTTATGTATATTGGTGACTTTTGACATTAAACTTACCAAAAATAATGGTTTATTTGGCTAAAAGCACTGAAATGTTCATTTCATGCCTTAGACAGGGGGTACTTTCACCCCCTGTTTTCAGCCAAACAAGTGAAGTTTTGAGTTTAACAAAATTATATCTTTAATTAGGACACTTAGAACTACTAATTCTGAAAATTTGAACAAAATTAACGGTAAGCCAATTCCAATGCATTTTGTGCGGGGTTCTTTGTAAAGTTAACTATTTTTTACAGGACCCAAAAGTTGACCAATAAAAACCAAAATAGGTTATTATTAGTGTTATTTATATTGAAATAATTCAGAGTATTAAACTATTAAAATTAACTTTATAAAAATGATTTACTGAAATTATAAATAACATAGTTATTGACAGCTTGAATGTGCCAAAAGAACTAACTAACAAATGCCACTTTGTTTAGTTTATATTTAAAATAACAATTGAAGTTGAGGTTTCTAATTGGATAGGTATATTTAAATAATAATTCTCACACTCTCCCTCAAGTAGAAAACTCTTAAAAAAATGTTATTTTTATGATTGTTTCATTTATGATCAACTAACAGATACCAGCTGATTTCATACAAAATTCTAACTTAACCCGTGATAGTCCTTTTGTGAGAAAATCCGCCACTTGTTTTTCACTTGAAATATATTTAACTGAAAATAGTTTTTGACATAAAATATCTCGAATGAAATGATGACGAATGTCTATTAGGGTGTCCGTTATTTACCAAGTCGTTTATATTTCTTGCGACGCCCCCTAAATTATAAGTTAACCATCTAAAACAAAATGTCAGACCAAAATAAACCCTTAATATTCACAATAAACCTTGCCCCAAAGACGATACATTTTCCATTTAAAATACATGGGATTTTGCTACTTTTCACAAATTAATTTTTTTTTCGTTAAATATTTCATTTTACATCAATGAAAAATATATATTCTTATAGGAAATTTAACGTTTTAAAAAAAGTTTTGATATAATTTTTTGATTAATTATCTCCTTTAAGGCGGTGTCAAAGTCGATTGGATTTTTGCATTGAGCTTCAATGGAAAAATCGCATCGACTTTGACACCACCTTAAGAGTTATTTAAAGTTAAAGTTCAACACTGTAAATTTTAAGATTTTTGTACTTTTACGGCAAAATTATTATGAAAGGATCCAAATTAAATCATGCAGTCATTTCGACGATATAAATTGCGAATTATTTTCGCAATGACATATGTTATCCATTTTCAGAAATGTTTTTTTAAAATTTAATTTGTATCACTTGTTTTTTTATTATTTTTTATTTTTCGTAAATTTACATAAAAGAGTATATAAAGGGAAAAAATGAGCCCAAGAGCAACAAAAAATATGAAAATTATGCAATTTTATAGAAGAAAATACAAGAAAGTAATTTTTTTGATAAAATCTTAAAATATTCGTAAAAAGTGCAAACAGAATCCTATTCAAAATTAAAAAAATACGCATTTTAGTTTTTTTGAGTAGGATAACATATGTTATTGCGAAAATAATTCGCAATTTATATTGTCGAAATGACTGCATGATTTAATTTGGATCCTTTCATAATAATTTTGCCGTAAAAGTACAAAAATCTTAAAATTTACAATGTTGAACTTTAACTTTAAATAACTTTTAAAGGAGATAATTTATCAAAAAATTATAACAAAACTTTTTTTAAAACGTTAAATTTCCTATAAGAATATATATTTTTCATTGATGTAAAATGAAATATTTAACGAAAAAAAAAATTAATTTGTAAAAAGTAGCAAAATCCTATGTATTTTAAATGGAAAATCTATCGTCTTTGGGGCAAGGTTTATTGTGAATATTAAGGGTTTATTTTGGTCTGACATTTTGTTTTAGATGGTAAACTAATAATTTAGGGGGCGTCGCAAGAAATATAAACAACTTGGTAAATAACGGACACCCTAATGTCTATATGTTTCGTTCTGGCATGGAATGTTGGATTTTCTGCCAAAGATAAACAACTCCTGTTGTCACACCAAATTGTGAGATCAGCTAGATCTTTGAAACCAAGTTCTTCGATGATTCTTTGTAAATAAATTGCTTCTTTTACGCATTCAGACATCGCCATGTATTCCGCCTCAGTTGTTGATAGTGCTACTGTTTTCTGCTTTCTAGAGTCCCAGGATACAGGTCCACCACCAAGCTTGAAAATGTAACCAGATTGGGATCGTCGATCATCAGGACAACCTCCCCAATCTGCATCTACGAAACCTTGAATTGGTCCAGACATTTTCTTGAAAGTGATTCCTACATCAAGTGTTCCTTTTAGGTAACGCATCACTCGCTTTGCAGCTTTCCAGTGTTCAATTCCATAGCAGTTGTTGAATTGTCTAAATTTACTTACAGAGTAGGTTATATCAGGACGTGTTGTGATTGCTAAGTAGGTGAGAGCCCCGACTAATTCTCGGTAGGGTAATTTTTCTTCTTCTTCTATTGATTCATCCGTTTGATTGAATTCCACTTTCTTCTCTCGATCGATCCATCTGGATTTAATTTATTTCTTAAGATCATCCGACTTCTAATGACATTTCCTTTTTCCGGTCTATTTACTAAAATCCAAGTTTCATTTCTAATTGTAGATTTTATTTCGTCAGCGATTGCATTTCGCCATTCTTCAGAATCACATCCTTTTAAAGCTTCTTTTATTTGAACTTCTGATAAAAAATATATTCTACATTCATGGTTTCTTAAGTTTGTTCTTGATGTTTCATTTCATTTCTCTGTCGTAGAGTGCTGCTTCTAAGACCGCTTCTTCCTTCAATCCGGGGTGTATAGTTTTTTGACTGTACATTGGATTTACTTCCTGGTGGACTTCCAGGTTTTCTTCTTGTTTCTTCTGTCGGTATTTCTTTTCTTGTATTATTTTTGATTTTGACATTAATTTCTTGTGATTCTTGTGTTTCTTGTGAAGCTGTTTCTTCTTGTTCTTCTGATTCGAAGATATTACTATTATTGAATCCACGAAATTCTTCTTTATCATTGATTGAGTGCCATTCTTCGTTGTCTTCTTCTTGATTAATTTGATTTTCGTATTCCAAAATAGTAAAATGACGTTCATTTTCTTTTAGATTCTTCGGAGTATCCTAAGAAGATTCCTTCTTGTTCTCGTTGATCTAGCTTTCCTCCTCCAGGATCCCGATACAGATAAAAAGTTTTAGTTCCAAAAATTTTTAGGTTTGAAAAGTCAGGAACTTTTCCAGTACATAATTCGAAGGGTGTTTTTCCATTCAAACTTTTGGTTGGTAATCTATTTTTAACGTAGTTGCTTGTATTAACTGCCTCAGCCCAAAAATGATCAGGAAGTTTTGCGTCGATCAGCATACATCTTGCGGTATCTAAATGGGTTCTGTTTTTTCTTTCTGCTGTGCCGTTTTGTTCTGGGTTGTGCGGTACCGTTAACCTTCGTGAAATTCCGTTTTCTTTTAGGTAATTGTCAAAATCAGAGCTAAGGTATTCCCGTCCATTATCTGATTGAATCGTCTTCACTTTTCTTCCGGTTTGTCTCTTAACTAAAGAAATGTAGCCCTTGGTAGCTTTGAAAAACTTCTGCCTTTGATTTCAAGAATCTTATCTCGCACCATTTAGCTGTTTGTTGTTTGAAAGTATTAAATCAACATTCTGCCTTTTTATGTCCGATTTTTTTTACAGATATGACACCGAATTGAATTTTTGTGAATTTGTTTTTTATCAACAAAATTATTTGTTTCAGTCTTTTGTGGTCGATTATTTTGATTCCGAAAATTTGCTCCATTGAATTTCTTTGCTAACATCGCATCAGATGATTCGTTTTGCCTTCCGTTCTTCCGTGCGACGCTTTCTTCGATAATTTTGGTCCTCATAGCTTATGGTGTTGGAAGATTGTCTCGTAATTCAATGGCACATCTGAAGTTTTCGAAATTTCCTGGAAGACTATATAACAGCATAATCGTAATGAGATCCGGATTGATCTCAATTTCCATGTCGGCTAATTTATCAACTGTGTCAAAGAAAGTATTTAAATGGTTTCTAATATCACTACCTTCATTCATTTTTTGAAACGTCAATCGCTTTAATAATGTTGCTTTTCTTGCTGGACCCTTGGATTGAATCCTTGACTTGTTTCAATTCATTTGACGAAATTGAGAGAATAATATCCGATCTTGCCTTGAGATCGCTGTTTGTCCAAGCTTGTTCCATCGCAGCATTTTGACCATTATCTCCTCTTTTAGGTTTCACAATCGATCCATTTACATAATCCCATAAATCAGCTTTAATTAAAATCGCTTGCATTTGTAACTTCCACGTATCCCTTACGAAAAAGTATGACATGTAATCTACAACATGAATGAGTGTTGTAATTTACGTGGCGTTTTTTCGCGACGCCAAGAAAAAAACACAATCGAGAATGTCGAATTGTTTTTAACTTCTCAGGTTATCTAACCAAATTATCAAAATTGATTCGGAGATATTGTTAACTTGTTTCACCTTTATCAAATTATCAATCAAAAGTTCTAATTAGAAGTAAAAATAAAATATTTATTTTCTATGGGACAGTATGATATGTATTATAGTTTTTATTTTGTGTCCTGCAACAAAAAATTTGCATTGTTTCTCGAATTTTAAAATAATGTTACACGCATAGAAAGATTGGTTAGTTGAAATAGGAACATAGCTAACAAGTTTGTTGTTATATCAAAAAGGTTCGCTATATGACAGCGAACTGACTGAAAATACTGATGATGGTTGACAAAACGAAGTGGTCCGCTGTCATCGCAAACTTCTTAGTTGTGATAGATAATTATTAAAGATTTGACAGCAAATATCAATTAAACTATATACATAATCCTGTTAAAGGTTTTTGTGCCTTGAAGTTTGTACATGATAATGTTTTTTTTGTGGCGTCGCGAAATAACGTCACGCAAATTACTGCAACTGTTCATGTCGTACATTACATGTCATATTTTTTCGTAATGGATCAAAGTTACTTTTATCTAATAGTTCAATTCTCATCGAACTTGGTCCGTTCATGATGTTTTGACGCTTCGCGTAAAGAAAATGTTCGTAGAATACAATATTATATTATTCAGTATTAATTTTCACACGCGTAACTCTGGGCCCATCACCTGCTATTTATATTGAAATAATCCAGAGTTTTAAACGATTAAAATTAACTTTATAAAAATGATTTATTGAAATTATAAATAAAATAGTTATTGACAGCTTGAATGTGACAAAAGAGCTAACTAACAAATGTCATTTTGTTTAGTTTACATTTAAAATAACAATTGAAGTTGGGTTTCTAATTGGATAGATATTTTTAAATAATAATTCTCACAATTAGCAAAAAATATTAATTTTTAAAAAACGAGAAATTTAAACTGCTAATCATGGTTTCTATTGTTTTTAAGGTCGCTGATTACAAAACTCAAGTCATATTTCAAAAATTTAAAATGTCGGATCCAATTGTGGGCAAACGATGGGATCTATTTATTTCAAATTTCTTAATTTTATATCCATATAATATAGCAAACAATAGGGCTTTTGAGCTAAAATTATTAATAACACAGGTTAACAAAAAAAGACTTACTTTTTTATGAGATATCATAGTGTCCATTAAAGACGCTGAACACGATCCCGGGTCACAAAATTGGATATCACGTCAGGATTTTGAGAAAAGTGGGGGTAAAGACCCCCAAAAACAGTGTTTTTGTGGGTTTTCAAAATTTTTTTTATCCTCAACCTGACGCGCCAGAAACTTCTACATAGACCTTAATTAAAGCTTGAATTGTCCACTAAAAGCTTGGTGGCCAAAAGACTAAATTGCCATTTCGCTAAACCACGCACAGCAAAACTGTTTTACCAACTGAGTGTTCCGAACCTAACCTCTTACTGTGCAAAAATTGTTATTTAGTGAAATGGCAATTTAATCTTTTGGCCACCAACCAAAAGACCCATATCCGTAAAATCAAAAATAATTAAAATTTTTTTCAAAACATGAGGTTGAAGTTACCAAAATGGCGGATGTCAAAATTTATAATTGATCGGATTCGCTTGAAAATTGTTACTCGGGGATTTTTGGGGTCGCTGATTACGACTACGATATTAGTTCTTAAAAATTTAAAATGGCGGATCCAAGATGGGGGATGGTACAATTTATAATTGATCGGATTCGCTTGAAAATTGTTACTCAAGGTTTTTTAAGGTCGCGGATTATAATCTGCCGTGCCAGAAACTTATAAAATGTTATAATCTGATGGTTATAATCAGCGACCCCACAAATCACAATCAATCATTTCAAAAAAACATTTTCATAAAAAACGTGTTTTTCAAAAACCTGTATCTCTTAAACGGCTTGATGAAAAAATTTGAAAAAATCATGATATATATATATATATATATATATATATATATATAGAGAGAGAGAGAGAGAGAGAGGAGAACGGGACGAGGCAGCCAAGACGGCACATTTTGGATTGCGAGGCAGTTATTAAAATAGGTTTTTTCAATTTTAATATCGCGTTAGAAAGCTTGTCTTATTGGCTAAAAAATCGCCATAAAACATTTTGACGTAGGTTGCACTTAAAAATTTCTACAAGCTTTTTCCCAAAGGACCACATTTTGTCATATTTGAAAAACGTGGGGTGAGACGGCCAACTATTTAAATAGATAGAAAAACATAACTTAAAGTTAAATTTAGTAAAACATAACAAGGTAGTTGTCCTTAACTTGCTTTTATTTTGTTAGTAAACTTCAAAAATTTACATTTGAATAATATTATAATAATAACATTAATTAATTTTAATATAACAGTTTAAGGAAATATAAATTTGTTATTCTTAAAAAATGGTTTATAAAATTCAATAATAAGTTTAAAATGTATTGGAGTAGAAAGAAGAGAAAAGATTTAGAAGAACCTATAAAATCATCACAAAAAGACGAAAAATTTAGGGTTGGCTGCCTAACCCCACGAGTACTTTTTTAAGAAAACATTCACAAAACCCGTAATATTAAAAATATCACAATTCCATTAACACCACCGTCTTGAGAACTAAAGTCTGCATTAAAAATCACTTAGAAGAATTTTATTCGTGTAACTCTAGGGGAAAGTGGTTTTATGTCGGCACTGTGGGTAAAGTCGGCACCCCCCTTTTTTTGCAAAAATGGTGCACATGTCGATTAAATAATTTTGTAATTTGACATGTTAATAGACACGGACAAACTGAATAACAATTTCATCCTTTACACGGAAGTAGTTGCAGGTTAAGTAAATATTTTGAAAATTCCAAATAAGTGAGTGTTCTGGTTTCTTCATTTAATGTTGTAACTGATGGGTTATGTCAATTTTCAATTAAAATGTTGTTGCTTGTGTAAAGATGTGAAATTTGTCTACATTGGTGATGGTCCTGAGTCGGCACCTATTTGTTTTTTTTATGTTTTGCCTTATTTTTGTTTTTATATTTTTCGTGTTTTTACTCTACAGATATGGGGCGCAGCTTTATAGCTGATTGTCTCTTTTTAATTTTATTTTCAATTTTCAACATTATCATAAAAAATATTCTGCTTTTTTATAGTAGGGGAGACCGGGGCGTAATGGATCACTTTTCACTTTTTGTTGCTTAACTTCGTCATTCTTGCTTTAATAAAAATTTCATCATGTGGAAAACTTAGCCTAACATCTCAGCTTGGAATTAAAAATAGTACGCCCTAATATCACTTATCCTTTTTTTCTAAAACAATTTTTTTTTTTCAAAAATTCAAAATGTCGGATCCAATATGGCGGTCGAATTTTGTGAAACTTATTGAATTCAGTTGAAACTCGTTACTAGGAGCTTTTTGGGGTCACTGATCATGAATCTGAAGTCAGATTCAAAAAATTCAAAATGGCGGATGCAAAATGGCGACTTAATTTTTCAAAATTATTCAGATTTGCTTGAAATTTGTTACTCGGGTTTTGTTTAGGTCGCTGGTTACAAATATGAAGTCAGATTCAAAAAATTCAAAATGGCGGATCCAAAATGTCAGCTTAATTTTTCAAGATTACTGAGATTTGCATGAAATTTGTTACTTTGGGGTTTTCGGGGTCGCTGATTTTGAATATAAAGTCGCCTTGATCCTTTAAATAATTAAAGTTGCCCGGTTCTCACTACGAGGAGGTAGGCGATATAGAGAATCATTATTTTTTTTATTTTTTTAGTGATTTTTATTTATTTATTTTTATTAAATTTTATAATTTCTTTTTTCAACTTTTTATAAAAAACTATTAATTTGTATTATGCGCTTTTTGGAAGAAATTGTCACAGTAATATAACTTGCATGTTTTGCAGTATTTCTTTGTTCGGAAAAAGAAAGTACAAAATTTTTGGATATGTGCATCAGCAAAGACTATTTGAACAAAGTAAAAACGGGAAAGTAGTCAGTATATGAGACAGAGAAACATCATTTACCTCGATAGAGTTGCACCACAAAATGCAAAATCCGATCAAGGAAATAATGCAAAACATGCAAGTTATATTACTGTGACAATTGCTTCCAAAATGTGCATAATACAAATTAATAGTTTTTAATAAAAAGTTAAAAGAAATAAATTACAAAATTAAAAAAACATAACAGAAATTTTTTAAAACAAAAAAAAATTAAAAGTCACTGAAAAAGAAAAAGAAATGATTCTCTATATCGCCTACCTCCTGGTAGTGAGAATCGGGCAACTTTAATTATTTAAAGGATCAAGGCGACTTTATATTCAAAATCAGCGACCCCGAAAACTCCGAAGTAACAAATTTCATGCAAATCTCAGTAATTTTGAAAAATTAAGCTGCCATTTTGGATCCGCCATTTTGAATTTTTTGAATCTAACTTCATATTTGGAATCAGCGACTTAAAAAAAACCCGAGTAACAAATTTAAAGCAAATCTGAATAATTTTGAAAAATTAAGTCGCCATTTTGCATCCGCCATTTTGAATTTTTTGAATCTGACTTCAGATTCGTGATCAGTTACCCCAAAAAGCTCCTAGTAACAAGTTTCAACTGAAATGAAAAAGTTTTACAAAATTCGACCGCCATATTGGATCCGCTATTTTGAATTTTTGAATCTAACTTCAGATTCGTAATCAGCGGCCCCTAAAACCCCCGAGTAACAAATTTCAATTAGATTTGAGCAATTTTAAAAAAGTTTGTAATCTTACGTAAAATCAAGAAATTTTTTTGTCCTTTAAACTCCATTTTTAATTCAACATCGAAAAAAATAAGAATAGAAATGGATATTTTTCAAGTACAACTATCGGGAACACGTTTCTGATACTTTTTGTTTAACTTAAAAAATGTTATGGCGGAGAAAAATTTTAAAAAACTTGACATTTTTAAGTATTTTTTAAAAAAAGAAGGGTTTAATATCATTTTTGGAAAATTTTGACCACGCCATTCGAAAGAGCGAACCCAAAATTAGTAGGATATGGCCTTTTGAAAAGTTTTATGGCTTCTTTCTACTAATTGTAGGCGTTTGAAATTCATGTTCAAAAGCAGCACATATTGTCGTTAAAGGGTTGATATTCTAAATATAACAGGTTTTTCTTAATAAAATAAGCAAAGTGATCCATTACGCCCTGGAGTTGTTTGTTGAAAATTTTGTTATTTTTTATTAATACCGTCAGTATTAAACAAATATTGTCAATTAATCTTTAAGAACAAATGTCGAAAGCTCAAAACCTGATATACAAAAATTTTTTACAAGTAATTTTGAAAAAGATATAACAAAAAATCAAAAATTTCTTTTCCAGCGTCAAAGTCATTTTTTCTACTATATTTTTAACAATAATAAATAAATAACAATATAACATGGCACAAACGTACGGTGTACCAAGTATATTATTGGGATCAAAAACCGAAATTAATCTGATTTATCACTTTTGAATAAATTCAAGTGATCCATTACGCCCCTGATCCATTGCGCCCGGTCTCCCCTATAGTAATAAATCAATGCTTTAATTCGTTAACAAAAATAGCCAAATAGTGCAAAATTTAATCTCCTAAATGTTTTAAATATGTTTTAATTCAGCTTAAACGTAAACATTATGGTCTTTTTTCTTATATTCAAGCAAATAAAAAGGTGCCGACTTAGGACCAGGGGAAAACTATTTTAAGAAATTGACAAAATGCACCTTTTCACACTTCATTGCATTAATATTACAAAAGCCATTCGATATCGTTCTCAATAACATATACTTGTAGGAAAACGATCGCTGAACACAACTAAAAACTCACCAGAGTCAATAAATTCAATTTTCTTATTATTCTCATCCAAATACCTTACTATGCCGACTAAGGATCACTCTCCCCTATTAACTAAAATCAACAAAATAACTATTAGAGTTTGCTGCCTCGCCCCGTTCTCCTATACATATGCACACTAGGGGGCCCCGCTCCCCTGCGCGCCAACCCCCTAATTTTATATTTACTTCTATTTATGGATAATATAAAGATTGTAAAATGCGATCTTATGATATTAGCCATTCTGAAATTTTTAATCTTTGTCATCAATTTTGAAGTAACAAAACAGCCTGCAAGTAGAAAAATTGCCTTTGGCATAGGCTTTGACGTCCTATTTGGCTCTCTTATTTGAGGGGACAAGCTCTAACCTGTAGGTAAAACACAGATCAAATTTTAAAGTAATGTGATGGCCCACATTAGGCACCTTTTAAATCCGTAGCTCAAAAAATAGGTAAAATTAAACATGTATTTTGACATAATGTAAGGGCCAACACGGGGACGACTTTTTGAGATGGAGGTCAAAAAATAGGTCAAATTAAACATGGATTTTGATGTAATGTGAGGCCGTTATTTATCCTCTTTTTGACTAAATACTACTACTAAATACTACTACTACTAAATAATAAATATAATGCTTAGTTATTAATAATCGTACCGGCACAATTAATGCTGCCAATATCCAAACATTGCGGTAATATTACTTAAACAAATCCAAATATCAATTCTGTAAGAAATAAAGAAAGCGCAAAATGGCAGCCAAAAGTGCTATCTCGCGAATAAAGAAAGCAAATTATTTGCTCGTAATTCAACGTCAATAATTTTCTGTTAATTAAATGGAATATTAAAGACAGTAAAACAACGTAAATTTTGCCTGACGGAGGTTCAATTTTGTGATACCCAAAGAAGCAACCCCCGCCAGTAGCTGTATGTAAATTGTATCGTTTAAATTATATGTAAACTACATTAACACTAAAACTACACTTTTCCACACTTTCTATTTTGTATGGGTATTAAATTGGGGAAATAAACATAAAATTGAATTTAACTACATCCAAAGTTTCTTACCTACCTGTCTAAATTACATCCTTATTTTCTAAAATTAAATAACAAACAAAGCAAAACGGCAACTTTTAAAATAGTAGGAATAAAGATCCCGCAGTAATAAACAGAATATTAACTCTGGCAGCTTGGAGCCTCCCCAAATCGACTAATTAAGGGCCATCTCAAAAGCCCAATGCAACATTAATTTACCGGTTTGTAACATGTAGTACTAATAGATAGTAATTTTTCGTGAAAATATTTGTTTACCTAGTCCAATGGAGAGGGGGTTAAATTTTTGGGTTTTTCAGTACAATGCTTATTTTGATAATTTTTTACTCTTAAATAATTATACATAAAAATTTGTCAAAGTACATTTTGAAAAGATTTTTTCATGCTCTTTCGATTGGAAATAAGCATTTTGAAAAAAAACTTGACCTAAAAAATCAAAATTAAAAATAAATTTTGATTTTTGGAAGGGGAGAGATACAATTTTTTTAAACGACAGCTGAGGTTTTTAAGTAAAAGGACATGCATATAGAAAAGTGGGCCTAGAATGTTTAAACATTGAGAAAAGAGTTTTGTACTAAACGGAGTTAAAAACCAGGTTTAGAGCGCTCCTGTCAGTAGAAAACTTTTTTTCAATGTTTAAATATTCTAGTTTTACTTTTGCATATATATATATCCTTTTAGTAAAAAAACCTCAGCTTTCGTTTTAAAAAAACTTATCCTTCCCCCCCAAAAATTAAAATTTATTTTTAATTTTTTTAAATGGAAAATACATGTAATTTTTCCTGAAATTCACACAAAACATTTTCTAGCTTATACAAATTTATCTAAAATTTTCAACATTTCGGTTCTTTTAGTACATGATTCTTCCAAATTTTTTAAAAGTAGAGGAGACTGCTACATGATAGACTCCTGCACCGACTCCATACTCACTTTTTGATCCATCTGTATACCAGACATCACAGCCAGCTGGGATGGTTGTCAGTCCATTTATCCAATCCTCTCTGGTAGGTATATTAATCTTATACTTTTTATCACCAAGGGCAGCAGTGGGCATTGTACGCACCGACCCCGTAATGCCCCTCAGTACCATTCCTCTTACCCTTTCCTATTCTGTTTGCGTAGTTTTAAATTCAACTTTTCCCAACCAGACCACACAAGCATAATTCAACTTAGGGAGCATAAATGCTGTTTCCAAAACAGCTTGTTATACAGGATTACTGCTAGATATTTGGTCTGCTCTGTGAATTAAAGCTTTTTCCCAGACAGCCTAAGTGAGCCAGAGGATTTCCACTTATACCGCCTGGTAAAGATAACAGCCTCTGTTTTCCCAGGATTAACAGATAAACCGACTATCTTACACCATCTATCTATCTGATTTAATGCCATTTGCGCTCCCTTAAGTATTACATCATGATTATGACCACCTTAGATTAACAAAATATCGTCCGCATAGTCCATTGCATGATACCGTGCCTCAGTTAAGAGCCTCAGTAGTTAATCCACTACCAGAGACCAAAGCAAGGGTGAAATAACTCCTCGCTGGGAACATCTAGAATTAACTGTTCCCTCCAGGACCGAGTTCCTTTTTGTTGATATGAGGTTCCTGTATTGCAACATATAACAAATCCAATCAACAACTGCTGTAAGAATGTTAAAAGCTATCATAGCTCTTTTTATGGACTCCGGAGAGGCCTGACTAAAAGCACCCTCAATGTCCATAAAGACACCTGCCGCAAACGGAAGACTTCCATCTGGCAATCTCATAGTGACAAAAATTGCATCAGGGTTCCTGGCAAGCAGCTTGTCAAGTCTAGTCTTCCCCTTCCTGGGATTTCGAATCCATTTGGCTCCCAAACGGACCGCAGACTCCACCTCAAAGTCTATTAGTGAATGATCAGAAAGCGAAGGTTCATTAGAAACTCTGCAATGCCCTTACAGCAGAGAGTAATATCAATCACCACCACCATCAGATTACCTGAACATAGGTCCAATATTGGAATTGCGTTAATACCCTCGGTAAGAATACACGCTCTAGTTTTGGTTTTTGGATTAAAGAGGTACCTGTGTGCATCTTAGTCATGTCCCTTATTAATACCCCTTCCCAGGGCCTTAGCTCAGCTACACGTTCCGTGAGTCATGCTTTAGCCTCTGGGTTGGAAGCGATGGCAATAAAAACTCCTCGCCTGCTGAAGGAGGTCTCGAACTTCGGCCACCGTTCATCCGGCTCCTTACAGGTGAGCAACACAATGGAAGCCTCCTTAGAAGCCCAAACTGCTCATCCGTAAGCGCCGCCTTCGGGGTAACCTTCGCTATAGACCACCGTCGTTAGGGGATTTATCCTTTGAGCCATTGTTAGCTCAACATTGTAACCATCATTCCTGGTACCCTGCTGGACTGACTTTAGCTTTTTTACAACCTCTTTTTTCAAGGGTGACGCATCCTGGACGCTCTTTCTCTTCGACCCAGTAGCAACATCCGAGAAGTTTACAACCGCTTTCAGCCTTTCTTTTATCAATTTTTTCTTTTGGTTAATGTATAAATTATAAGAAACTAAACTTAACTAAATTACTTTAATAATTAATATTATTAATTTTAATACTTAAACTTCTTCTTTAATCTTTCGTCAAAATAACGATCCTTATATTATTATATTTCAATTAATATCATGTTAAAATTTAATAAAAATTTTGTAAAACTTTTTTGTGGTTACAACAGTTCTTAAATAGTTATTTTTCTTTGCCATAATCGCAAATAAGGAAAGTATCAGCGCTTGTACATGATTCATGGGCCCATATATGACATAAAGTAGGTACTGGAACTCTGACGATATAGTAGATTTCTCTGAGTTGAGTGCACCACCGCGCTTTAGCTGAGCCAATACACCCCGGCCAAAGTGAGCCATTACGCACTGACGGTGCTTGTCGTATATTTTGTTAAATTTATTAATACCATAAGTATTAGTCAAAAATTGCCAATTGTTTTTAAAAATAAATGTTTCAAGCTCAAAACGAGATTTTAGATTTCTTCTTAAAGCTATTTTTGAAAAAGATATAACAAAAAAAAGAATAAAAATTTACTTGCAAGTGTCAAAATTACTTATTCTACCATATTTCCTACAATAATGAAACAATAACAATAAAACTTGGTACAAACTTTCAGTAACCAAGTACTTTATTTTTATCGAAAACCGAAATTACCCTGATTTACCACTTTTGAATAAATTAAAGTTATTCATTACGCTCCGGTCTCCCCTATTTGCTCCATTTTTCGCATTGGGCTTTTCAGAAACATGTTGATAAATAATAATGATATTGTTTATTAATATTAGATGCACACTTAGAAACGTCATGATAAAAAAAACAATTAATCTGGAATCGAATTACAAAAATTCATCGTTTAGAAACTAACAAAAAAATCAATATCTTTATTAATTAAATAGACCATACCTTTTTGAGCAATATACCGTTTTGGTAATTTATCATCAATATTTTTAATTTGTTTTTATGAATTTTATTCACCATTTTTCTTTTTACATCATTTGTTAACTTGTTCTTAATATAAATCACCTTAAAAGAACATTGTTATTAAACCTCTTAAAAAGTAAAAATTAATATACTAGTCTTGTTTACTGTGACAGCGACATGGCATATTCAATTAGCTTGTAAATTGAGCAAATACTTTCAAACAATTTTGAAAAATGGGAACATTTACGTCTTATCATGCACTAAAAGTTCCTAAATTTTGAGAAGTTTAAATAAATTTGTATAAGCTAGAAAAATTTTGTGTGTTTTACAAAAAAAATTATATGTATTTTTTATTTAAAATTACAGTCCACTAGAGGCACGTGTTAATATTGTTTGATTTGCTTAAAACTTACAGGAAAATTTTTTATTTATACCTTGATTAATTTTCTGGGGTGAGACTAAAGATTTAGAAACATCGCCAAAATAAGAATTTCCTTTAGAATGTGAAAAAATGAGCTATGCCAAAGAAAAGCCTAATCGATCAATATTAACCCGTGCCACCGAAGGGTTAAAGTTTAGATGGGGTTTAACATAGGATTAGTGCACTTTTATACATTTTGTATAAAAACTTTTTTTAATTAATCTTTTGCCTTGGCGACATTCATATTTATGTTTTTTGATGTGCTGAACATGAATCCGATGTCAAAAATAAGGTTTGACAGCTTCCAGCTGTCAAAAAAGCTGTCAATCTTTTTAAAACGACAGTTTTTGTGTCAATTTAGACAGTTTCTGTGTTTAATTTAGTAAATCAGACCGAATTTTGCTCATATAAAAATATTTTAAAAACAACATAAGGTCAAACTAAATAGTAATATGTAACATTGACAGTTGATAGCTGTCAATTAAACTGTCAAACTTTTAAAAACGAGAGTTTTTGACTGTTTTTACATTAAATTGCTCAAATAAAAATATTTTCAGGGTATTGAGGTAAACCTGAATAGAAATATGTAAATTTGACAGTTGACAACTGTCTATTAAGATGTCAAACTTTTTTAGCAAATTTATGGGAAAAGGTACTTACTTATAAATTAAATTTTTATGGTTAAAAAGTAAAATTCTCTTATTAATTTTTTGACAGCTGCCTATTGTGAAAAATACATGTCGCTAATATGATTAACCTCAGTGTGCTTAAAAACACTTGTATACAAGTAATTTAATGCAAAAAGTCTCCGTTTAAAAGTAGGACATCTGAATTGACTGTTGTCAACTATCAAATTTACATATATTACCACTAATACTTTTTTTCTATTCTGAATACTTTTTTTACTGGGTATATATGTCGACGTCCACATGAAAAGGGCCCATTTTGGCACTATTGGACTTATCTATATAGGCGAATTCCTTGCAAAATTACGAAAAATTTGAGTGGTCATACAACTTTTTTGATCAAAAATTCGATGAGTTACAGAATTTCAAAGTTTATAGTGACAAATACCTCATTTCGAGAAAAACGGAATTAAAGATTGTGATAACTATTAATTGTGATATCTCCGGTTCTTGTGGGAAGTTATTCAGATAATAATTGTTTTCAGTCCAGGGCACCTTAAAGATGAAAAACCAATAGGTTTAAAATTTTTAAAACCACCCCCCCCCTTAATTTTGAAAATACATAAAACCGACAAAATGGGCCCTTTTCTAAAAAAGACGATTTTCTTATTAATAAACCATTTTTTTACAAGGTTTATGATTGAGAACAATTTTATTGTGTCATTTGAATGTAAAGAATAAAAATTAAACTTATTTAAAATTTTTTACAAGTCTCTGTTATGAATAATTTGCCGAAATATCGAAATTTTCACTTCTACGACTACGTAATCAATGACTCTAACATTAATATATCTGGTTCTTCTGGAAAGTTATTCAGATAATAATTGTTGTCAGTCCAGGGCACCATAAAGACGAAAAACCAATAGGTTTTAAATTTTTAAAACCACCCACCCCCCTTTCTGTTTGAAAATACATAAAACCGACAAAATGGGCCCTTTTTTAAAAAGGCGATTTTCTTATTAATAAACCATTTTTGTACAAGATTATTAGATTGGGAACAATTTTATTGTGTCATTTAAAGGTAAAGAATAAAAATTAAACTTATTAAAAAAATTTTAACAGGTTTTATTATGAAATTTTGACGAAATATCGACATTTTTTACATCTACGACTACGTAATCAATGACTCTAACATTAATATGTCTGGTTCTTCTCGGAAGTTATTCAGATAATAATTGTTTTGAGTTCAGGGTACTTTAAAGATGACAAATCAAGAGTTTTAATTTTTTTGACCCTCCATTTCAAAAATACGGAATATTTTTGCAAAGGACCGACAAAATGGGCCCTTTTCTTTTTCTAAAGAATCAATAAAGTTAAACACTTAAATTAACGATAAGTTAATGAAAACCTCATGATTTGACTTGTCAAAACATGTAGATTGATAATAAAAAATAAAAAAAAATTACGGTTTTTCTCAAAAAAGTATTAAATTGCAAATAACTCGAAAACTAGAACCGACAAAATGGGCCCTTTTCATGTCGGTTCTAGTTTTCGAGTTATTTGCAATTTAATACTTTTTTGAGAAAAACCGTAATTTTTTTTTATTTTTTATTATCAATCTACATGTTTTGACAAGTCAAATCATGAGGTTTTCATTAACTTATCGTTAATTTAAGTGTTTATATATATATATATAATCCTATGTTAAACCCCACCTAAACTTTAACCCTTCGGTGGCACGGGTTAATATTGATCGATTAGGCTTTTCTTGTGCATAGCTCATTTTTTTAAATTCTAAAGCAAATTCTGTTCGGCGACCTAAAAAATTCCAACTTTTGCAAAATAACGGTCACCCATATATATATATATATATATATATAATACTTTGTCGACAGAAACTAAAAGCTGGTTTGTCATTGAAATCCTTACCCATTTTTAACCCGTCAGCGGTCGCGTCGAGAGTAAAAGCCTCAAACTTTTTTTAAAATTAATAATTTATAATGATAAAATTCTTTTTTATTTCGGAATTTATACTACCTTTCCAAAAAATATTCTACTTTTACATAATCATAAATAAAATTGTCCAAATAATAGCGTTTATTGAAAACCAAAAATTAAATTATGAATATAATTTAAAGCTGCGAGCATTTTTCTCATCACGCGAATAAAGTAAGTTGGTGATGCTTGTTGTCGGTCGAATTTAGAGGCCTTCGTTAATAAGAAAAGGACAGAAGGTGTCCTAATGGCGGCAACCAGTGTCAATGTAAACAGGAAACTTAATGTGACAGCTGTTATTATCAGTTAAATTGTTTAATTCATAAGTGATTTTTCTTTTAATTAATGTAAGTTTATAAATTAATTTACTGTGTTAATAATTTGCACTCTTTTTAAAATTAGTAAAATTTTGTCACTGTTAGGTATATGCATATTCTTTTATATATATATATATACATACTCGCATATTAAAAAGCAAGTGCGCATGCGCCAAGTATGAGCCTTTGTCTCATCACACGACTAAAGAACGATGGCAAAATAACGCGAACACTGAAGTGTTATGGATAAGCGCGCAAAATGTTTCTAAAATTTAATTACATTTTACCTTGCAGTGATATATTTTGTTTATCATCTGTTTCAGTGGGGACTTGTTCCATTTGTTCATGTACAAACTCTACGTTCCCTCTTTCATCTTCCATTTCTGGAACATCTGGTTCTTGTTCTTCCGACTGCTGTTGATTGTTGAATTGTTGCTGCCCGCCATATGAAGGAATCAAAACTGGTTCAATTTTGCTATACGCTTTTTCTAATAAGGGTTCCATTCGATATGCTATTGGATCAGACCAATGAAATATATTATAAAATCTTTTACACAATTTTTCTGGCATTACTTCTAATCTATTTGATGGTGCGCGTGTTCGTAGAGCTAAAAATACTGACAAAGGAGAACCGAGGCAAAAAAGGTTTTCAATCTGAAAATGAAGGTTTTATTATACATTTAGTTAATTTTGTAAATATTTAAGTCATTCTTAAAAATAAACAAGGGGACGACCAGACTTGTTTTTTTAATAATACTTTGCCAATATGTAATACATGACCAATCTTTAATTGTAAAAAAATAGTTCGATGCGCTTCTGAAGTGGTTTCGAGGAAAAAGCGTTTGAAGTCCATATGATGGTGACCGTGCTGCGACAATCGCTATAGCCCGGAGTTTTCTCACTACTTTCGTAATACATTCGAACCTGGATAAGCGAGAGTTCAAGGGATCGGCAGTTTATTCTTGCTTATAAAGGATTATGAATTAGTATTATTTTTTGAAATTAATTTAAATTATGCATATACAATAAATAAGTGTAACAATCTATGAGTTGAACTGAAAAATTTTATTTATTTAATTTTAAAAGAGGCTAACATTTTTTTTTGCTTTTTTGTTTTAAGATTTTTAACTTCCTTCTCAAGCACAAGTAAACGAATGTTAGACGTTTAGGTGGGAATAGCAACTCTCACTTATATGGGTCCGGACTAGGAATTGTTTTTTGGAATTTTTTTTTCAATTGTGATTAAGCTATCTTGGGCGACTAGCACGCCCAAGCGAAAAGTGTAGCTCGCACGATTTAAAGTTACTACCTTAAATCGGGCGAGTCAACATTTCTGTCCAATTGGAACAGCACGTCACTCTAAATTTTTTCCGTGCTTTCTCGCTTGTCCAGGTTCGACTGTACACGGAAAAAAGGTCGCCGATTATTTGGGAACTTCGGTCGTAGCTCTTGGATACGACGGGTAGTTCCTAGAGAAC
Organism: Leptopilina myrica (nomen nudum); assembly: GCA_032872475.1. NCBI lineage: Eukaryota > Metazoa > Arthropoda > Insecta > Hymenoptera > Figitidae > Leptopilina > Leptopilina myrica (nomen nudum). Next base: position 18,854,625 of record CM065461.1, read on the forward strand.
TAAAAGTTGCCTTTTTTAAATATGTCATTTACTATTTCACCACTTCTCGGCAAACTGTTCTTGAAAAAGTCAGGAACTGTTCAAGAAAATCGAAAAGTTAGACGAATGCAAAAAAAATCTATTCTGCTTCTCCTTCTTGACACACGTGCGCGCGAGCACACACACATACACTTTTATCCTTGATGGTCACATACAATTTATATTAAATTTTTGAAATAGAAAAAACCATATTAGAGAAAAATCGACGGTGGCTGAAACAGAACTCTCGTACCCAAGGATGGAAGTCCGGCGTTTTACCCAACTGAGCTAAACAGGCGAATTAAATACCTTAGCATTAAATAAATCTAAAAGGCACGCAAGTCTTACTGGATGTGAGACATGTTGAGACTGGTGCGCCACTGGGTTTCTGCGCACAGGATTCCTTGACGAGTTCTCGAAACTTTCAGAAACAGTTGCGGCCAGTGCCATGAACTTTACATGAGAAAGTAATGAAAAGAAGACTATTGGACTATTTATAGCTTTTTCTAATACAGTTCCCGAATTTCTGTCAAACATTCATTGATTACCGTTGAATGTTAGTTGCTAATTCAGTGTTGTTACACCGTATCCAAGAATTAGGAAATAATTCCTGAAATATCTGGGAACTTTTTTTTCCGTGTATATCAAGCGGGAGGTTAGACGTCGAAGTATAATTATGTGCACTGTCGATTTAAAAATTGTAAATTGTTCTTATGATATTTGCAATTGTTTATAACACAGTATATTGAGAAAAGTAAAAATCTACGAAAAAATCGGGGCCCAAGATTTGTCACAATTACAATTTTGGCAAAGTATTAATTTAAAAAAAAAATAACGCGTCTAACGGTAGCCTTGTTAGAGAAGATAAATAATGAAACTAACAGAAAATTGAAGTCCTTGGCATGATGATAACGGAAAGGAGAATTGAGTATCATAGCCCATCCAGCCTGTGACAATATCGTACACGATAACACAACCTAATGAATGTGCTAATATCGAAACCTTGCCTTTCCATCCAGGATGTCGATTTATAAACATTGAGTATAACCTATTTAATTCTTGTTGAAGACCACTTCTAACTTCACCTCCATAAAGAGGACTTGTATAATACAAAATATCCATTGCAGATGTGTTCAAAAGATTGCGAATACTTAAAACACTATACGGTGTAATGGCATCAACAATATCTGAAAAATTCAATCAATTTATAGATATCAAAAAACCATAATAGGTCATTAGAAAATACTACACGAAGAAAAATAGTAAGCTTTCGTATTCAAATAGATAGTTTTTGCATCAAGGCTGGGTTGTCATTCTGCGTGTGTGTAAATTTTCTCATCATGGGAATAAAGCGCAAGCGGTCGACAATGTCATCCCGTTCGGGAGTAATGATGGGCATTTCGTTTGTGGTGATGAAAATTTTGAATTTCAATAGTTTTGTAAATTCGCGCGTTTTGTATGGCACTCGACCAGTACATTTATCACTCCCAGAAACACGTTTCAAAAAGGTCCAACCAATGGCATTTAATTTTGAGCAAGGAAAGTCTTTCAACACACAGAGGCGTTCCTCGCCCAAGCAATTTCGAAAGGCAGCCGACAACGGTTTTGACGACAAAATTTCATTGTCACTGAGATCAACAACAAGAGACTGATGCCCCCCAAACATTTGCTCCAGTATACAACTAAACAGAGTCTTGCCATTGCCAGCGGGCCCATGAAAAATGTAAATGCCTCTATCAAAAATATTTCCAGGTACTAAGAGAGTGCGTAACGCCCGCATCACAAACAATAGAATTTCCGTTGCTGGAAACCAAGTGTATAAAAGCTCAGTAATTTCTTGTTCGTCTTTCTGTGTACATGCATCCCTATATTAAAGAACCAGTAGATCCGGGTAGAATAAGGAGTCTACTTGCTTTAGGTTGGTTATTGTCACGTAAGTTCCACTTTGAAACCAGTAGACAAGTATTTTCAGCTGGTTTGAACTTGGAATGACATGTTCAATTTTAGCTGGTTCCAGTTTGACTATTACAGTCAAATGGAAATTCCAAGAAGGTTACATTGCAGGAACAGTGATATTCTTGGATTACTTGGAAATTCCGAGTACGAAAAGAACGAGTTTCTACCAGTATTTATACCTTTACTTGGAACAACTTGTACTACACAGTTGAAGATGAACTTGTTTCATTTTGGATATTCCAATGTACGTTTAGAATCTACTTGGATCAGCTTGCAATTTCTACCTGTAGGTTAACTGGTTTCGACTTGGATACTACTGTTTGGTATTCCAAGTAGAACCTACTACAAACTTTTACCCATTGAGGAGCTTGTTGGAATTCCAAGGACATGTGACTAGATTAGTTCTATTTGTCTCAACTTGCAACTGCAAATGTTAAAACAATAGGTTTCTACTAGTATAAGAATAATTATATTGTATAGTTGATTAAATTATAATTACTGTAAATTAATAATAATAAGATTTATGATGTACTTCAGTAATATAATTTATAAATATATTACTATTATTATATTGCTTAAAAATATTTAAGAACAATTTTTTTAAACTTAAATTTAAAAAAATTTTAACTTCAAATTTTATTCTAATGATGGGAATTTTGCTAATTTTACAATATGGAGTATACTTTTATATTTAAACTTTTGATGAATATATAATTATTTCAATGGTTTAAATGCAGAAAAACACAACAAAAGTTCTTTAAAAAATGTCTATATTTATTTTAAATTGATTAAAAGTCCCTGAAATTGATTAAATTCATTTCGTCTTGTTATTCTCTTCTTCTGTACTTTTATCATTTATCATATTGTTTTTTTCCTCTTCCTCATGCAGCATTTCTTCTTTATCTTTTTTATCACAATTAAATATTTCTCCTTCATCATTATCATCATCATCCTTCCACTCAAATGCAGAATCTTCGTTTAATTTTACATTTTGTTTATTTATATAATCTTCTATTACTTCTTCATCATATACTTACTTTCTATGCTGTTAACAAATTTTATGGAATTACTTTTTGGTGGTCGCCTTAGATCTTGTATTTTCGAACATATTATTGAGCCTATTTTACCAATGTGTAGTCCAATAGTCACTTCATTAACTCCTTGTTCTGTTAAATATAGCCTTGATATATCTGAAAATTATTCTTCTATTATAGTAACAATTTTAGATAAAGATTACATTATGGTTTTGTGAAAAAAGTTATATTTACCTGCAATTGCAGATAATTTTGTGCTATCTAAGAATGGACGTTGAGTTTTTGTCCTATTGCACATCATGCCTTCGACACTGCTGTTCATTAATATTTCAGGAGTAAACATTGAAGTAGCTAAATTTCTTATAAAAATAGTAAATTTCTTCCGCGAATTAAATTTTGCAGCATTATAACACTGCAATGGAATAAATATTCCTCTTCCTAAATGTATCTGTAATTTTAAAACAAATTATTACTTCCATATATTTTGAAAATTCATTGTCATTTCAAATACATTTGACAAGAACTTACGTGAATATCAGATGTTCTAACGAAACCCACGCTTGGCTGCTTATTATTAACGGTGTCGTGAATTTTTGCGATGGTCATATTAATATCTGTAAAACATATTTCTTATTACAGTTTTTGTATTTGTAACTGCAAACTAATACTTGTTGAATGCGAGCTTGCAAATCCAAGGAGAAATGGTAAATTGGAAAACCATGTTAAAACAAGTCCAAGCAAAGAATGAAATGGAAAATCCGAAGTAAAACCATTTCAATTTTAACTTGGAAATCCGTGAGATTTATATAAATGGGACATCTAAGTTGAAACTGGTAGAGTTGCTACACGGAAAACTTTTTCAGTTCGGATAGCAAGTAGATTCCAGTAGATCCATGTTCAATGTCTACTGGTCTCAACTGGTTCTTTAATATAGGGATCAATATCGACGGGACACATGATACGAGAAACATAGGAACGCGAATGTTTTCGAAACTTGCCCAGGGTAAAGTCAAAGAGTTTGCCATTTGGGAAGACGAGTATATTTTCCGTCAACTCCAAAGGTGGAGCTTGTTGAATCAAAAAATTGTACAACAATTTGCAAGCCTCCTGGCGATCAGTGACCACATTGGAAATAAACATTTTGATTGACATAATGCGATCAAATTGTAACCGATTATGGAAAACGTTGATCATGATTCGAAACAAATAATGATGTAGTGTATTCAATAAATGATTCAAATCGTCAACAGGTTCGTAAATGCCGTTGTTGTAAAAACATAGAGTGGGCTCCTTCTTCTCGGTGCCGTTGGGTAGAGTGACCAACGAATATCCGCAAAAGAAACTCTACAATTGTGTCACAAATGAATTTCTTGTTCCCCTGAGGCGCATAAACTAATGCGTTTTGAAACCTAGCTTCGTTCGCGTTCAATGGCTTTTCTTCCAGAAGAATGGACATATCAAGAGATCGACCGCGAAACGCATCAAACAACTCTTCAAATTTTTCTCGCACCTCGTTCTCGTGATATTTCTCACCTCCCAACTTTGAGAAGGCTTTAAACAATCGTTTACTTCTTGCCTTCCAACATCGCATTCCCTGATAGAATGAAATGATCATGAGACCAATATTAATGCACGAATTGTAATCGGCGGCAATTAATTCGCTTGATGACAGAACGGCATCCACAAAAAACGTCACTCGTGAGGAATCGCACTCTTCCTCAACTGTTGCAAAATCAAAAGTTTTTTTGCGCTTCTTATTCCCTGATTGTTTGTCGTCACCATCACCATTATTACCATCACTACCATCATCATGAGAGTCGTTGGTGGATTTTCTTTTCACAGCTTTGCGATTTTTTGTCGTTGATGTTTCAACAGTAAAATCTATCTCACTGTTCAAAGATCTCTGCAAACTTAATAAATGAAAGTAGCTACCAATATTTGCTTAAAATTTTTTCCAGAGAGTCCACTTTTGTTCGGGATACTTTGAGAGGGACAAGATTTCGTTGACAAGTTGAAAATTTGTATGTACTATGTAGGATTCGTTTCGCACTGCTGTGTTATTGTAGTTTTTCAAAGAACCAAACATTTGGAAATGTGATTGCCCGGCTTGTCGGTCGCACCGCTTTTTCAATTCTTTGGGCATTTTCTCAATCAATTCTGATGAAAATCGTTGCATACCTTCTCTCGACAGAAAATATATATTCAGAAAATGTACATGGAAACGTCCCGAACAAGTGGTGACAACACCAAAAATGTGTTCATTCTTCATGAAGACAGCAACGTGTTTCAACCACTCGACAACAAAATTAAAGATTTCAGCTTGTTCGTCGACATTGTTTGTCTGTGGCCCGTCAAGATCAAAAAGTACACGATAAAATAAAGTTCCCTGTGTATCACTCCTACCATTTTTTTCTTCTAAATTCGTGAAACTTCCCGCGCTTGGATCTACACTGTATAGCGACTCTACTTGTGATGTACTCAGTGTATATTTCTTAAAGTTGTACATGTGTGTCCAATTTTTACTATTGCCTGTCTCGAACAAGGTTTGAAAAAAATCATTCAATGACATTTTGTAGAATGAATTTTGAAAACGAGGTACGCGAAAAGGTGTGGAATTATCTCAAGTCACATTTAAATATTTGCGAAGACGAACGTCGCATAAAAATTAGTAATAAGCAAAAATCTTGCTGTGAAAATTTTACACCTCTGCTGATCACGAACCAAACTCGTCAAGCAGACGAAATTTCTTCACCACAAATTGTGTGTACAACTTGCGGAAACATACCATCGACGAGCAAAAGAAAGCGTTTACATTAAATGCACAAGAATGAAGAAACAACATGAACGTGTTTATTTGCAAAATTTTAGACGATCATCATCACCACAACCTTCCTGCAGATGTATGGAATCACAATACTGGTGCTACTTTCGATGGATAATAATTCTCAGCCTCAGTCTTGACACTTTGGTAATTGTTGTCTACAAGTCCCAACAGCAAGTGTGACTCACAAGAACCTCATCGTTCAGAAAAACGGATCACATGTACATTTTTGCAAATATGTTTCCTACTTGATGGACAAACTGCTTCAGGATCATAATTTCAACTTTCAATAGTCAGATATGTGGGTACTGTTGGATGCTGGCAACGAAGTCGACTATGATGTTAGGATTCCTTGGGGAGCAATTCTCAACTATGCCTACAAGAATTTAAAATTTATTGAAATTTACGAAAGTCACGAATACATTTCGGTGTTTGAGGTTTGCAATCAACTAACACCGCCCGCTTTGGATGATTTGGTACATTTGGAAATGATTTTGATGAGGTTGCTCGTCGATTACTTCATATACAATCATGTTTATTTTGTAGACGAACTGCAACGTTCGTCTTCTATTGTAGGTTGTTAACACAACTCTCAACATAAAAAGAATATTAATAATAATTCGTTCACAAAGAGTCGGAAAAAAATAGAAACTCTGCCGGCTACGAAATCAATATTTGTTTACAATGTCTTCAAGAGTAAGTGTATGAAAAATTTTCCAGACTAGTCTTCTCAGTCTCGTCTTCTTTTTTTGTGTATACCACTGGCAGAATAGATTGGTTTCGATAATGGCGACACTGTTACAACAAAGCAATTACAAAATTACCGCAATCCTCAGTCATGTCCAGCTTAGTACTAAATTCGTTCCAAGTAAAAGTTTCGCGAAACACGTTATTCAAGTACCACAAATTTAAAAGAGGTCCACGCTTCAGAATATCTGTGGCATCGTTGATGCTCACTCTCGTGCACATTAATATCTCGCAAAGTGTCGACCGAAACATTGGTATCTTTTTGAAGAAAGTGAAGAATATCAGCCACAGTACATTTAGAGGATAAATGAGGTTGACACAGCGTTGTGTGTTTCTGAATTTCGTTGTCACAAAATTGTACATCAACATTGTTAATGTAGCCAACGAACCAGAAGATACTCGACAAGTAGGCAATAATTTAAGAGTCGGACACATTCGTGATCTTTGTGTATTATTTTTGTAGATTTTCGCTGAGAAACGAAAGAACGTTTTCAATGAATGAATATTATCGTACAGTTGGTGATTTGTGACTTGAAGAACTCGAAGATTTCTTGCCATCGTTTTGGTGTACCCGCCCAACCTCGCAATTGAGGTGTAAAATCTGTTCCAAACAGTGCGCAACAAAAGGCAAAATTTTTCGAAAACACACCATAATTAAAATTAACATTACCGGGTAAGTGCTCAAAAACATTTAACTCAATGTCTTGTATAGATATTTGCTGACCATTCGTTCTCAAAATTCGAATACAATTTTGTCTTCTAAAAACGTTGGTCCATAAATTGTAGGTATACAAAATGACATCCAAGTCGTTGCTCAAAATAGAAATGTTTGCTTTTGCATACTTCTCCTGTCGTCCGAAATGTTCTAAAATTTTTGTAATTTTCTATTCACCTTCTTCGCCAATGTTTGGACCATTAATGATAATCGTGTCAAAATATCGCAATTACAACGGCAAAGGACTATTCGTAGCGAAGTAGTGTTGTCTCAAAAATGTTTCCAAATGCACAGCATTGTGGGAATATGGTGTGAAATGCGTTGTATCATCAATGGCACTTGAGTCGATATTATTCTGCTGTAAATTCCTGCGTCTTCTCGATTGTGTACAAAATTAAGCACTGGGTGGACGATCATCGAAAAGAAGAAGAAAGACACAATTATTTTCTACAAACTTTAGGTCCCGAACAAAATTTTCAATTCCTCCCAAGATTTTACCGTAAATTTCATAGTCGATATTGTCGTTCTGACATCGCAACTCGTTCCACTCTTCCATAGATATTATTTTTTCTCCACCGATTTGATTGCCATATACAAACATGTTTCCATCAACGGCAACAATTTGTTGCTTCTTCACGATAGGTGGTACAAAACGTTGTTCCGCATTCGAGGCATTTTCTTGCGTAAATGCAACTCTTTTACGCTTAACATACTCCCAGAGATGTAAAATTCCCATGATTGTCGGATATTGCTCTTTTTGTGAGAAAAAGATTCTTAAATTTGGTCTTAAATCAAAGGAATGACTGCAAACTGGCAAAAAAAGACGAGCTCGTCATCTTGATATAAAATCTCATTGGAGCTATTCGTATTGAAGATTACGTTTAGATTTTAAATTTTTATGATGATGATGGGAACGTTTCAATTTTCGTTTCAGCACCAACTTGGGAACAATATTTTTGTCAGTTTTGTGGGATGTTATTGGCGTTGTTGGATTCGAAGGATCGAGTTCAACTTCTGAATCAGATGATGATGATGATGAAAAAGAAGTACAAGTCGAAAAATCATTTCCATCATCTTCATTCTCAAGAAGAGTAAAGTCTGGTGATTGCTTTCCATAGTATAGCGATTCATATAATCAACAATATTTGCGTTTGTTTGGTTTACGTGAAAAACGTTGTGATCGACATATCCAAACATTTTGCGAAAGATAATATTACCTACGGTCTGCAAGAATTCAATTTCTGGTGGGAGATTTAAACATTTAATACGAAATTCGTTGGCCGCTTCAACAAATTCTTGTAATAAAGACTCGCAAAACTTTTCATAATGCTCGAGTGTGTTATTCATGAATGGTGATTCCAACAAATAGCGCACCAGCAAAATTTTGAGTTCAATGTGGCGACTCTCGTCACCAAAAATGATTCTCTGAGATGCCAACAAATTGGGTAAAGTGTTCTCGGCCCTAGTTGCCATGATATCCTTCAACAAATATTTGAAGGGGACAAAGAAGGCGAGTGTTTCAACTAAAACACTGAAAATGGCTTGCTCAAGAATATCTTCGTGTACCAATCTTCTTTTCAATAATCCAAAAAGTTTCAACACAGACATTTCTTCGAAAAGTTCTTCTTGCAATGCCGCACTGGGAACATGAGCCACTAAAGAGCCACCAAAGCATCGCCATAAGTTAATGCGTGTACTTGTTCCTCTTGCTTCTGTTGTGTCCAGCAAACTGAAATAATGTTTAAAGCGTCCTGATCAATGTCTTGTTCAGAATGAACAATTTGTAACTCGTCCAAACGATCATTTAAATTATCGATGATAATTTGGTCAACTGTTGCAAAGAAAACAAGAATTTTTGGTAACAGTTCTGCTATAGAAGACGGGAGATCTGAAGCTTGGGCTTCGTGTTTGAAATTATTCAATGGAGCCCACGAAGTTTCGGGCATCTTTGTTAGAATTTCATTCATGCATTGCACCCACTTGGATTGTTTCTCCATACGCGACGTTGTCCATAGACGTTGTTGGAACACAACGTTGTGTGTGGAATATGCCATTGTTTTTATCCTTCAAACAAAATGTCAATCTTTAAAATTGCGGTGAAAGTGAATTAAATTTTGTAAAAAAAACATTTTTAGGCGATACATTTCCATCTTTTTGTACATTCATCCACATTGTCCATTAAATGTGCGAACCACAATGCTGCGACACGTTTCGTGCGAGGACAAAGATACACTGGACTATGATGAATGTTTCTCCACAAGATATTTTCCTCTCGTGCCAACACGACAAATTGTTCAATTTTATCGAGACGAGGTACATCGTGCCACAGAGCTACATAAAATTGGGCCGCAAATTCGTGTGAGAGATTGCACAACTGCAGAAAAGTATACTTTTGTTAGAAGACGTATTCTCGTTTCAAGACTAGACGACAAGAGGTTGATTTGACAAACGTTCTGAGGCCGTTGGTAAGAGCAATTATTAAATCCCTCGTCGACCATATTTTGGGTATGCGTAATTTGTTGTGAGTATAATTAAAATGTTGATATCGACGCGTGAGTAACAATCTGAAGAACAAGTAGTGTTCCAACTGACCGAATGTGATGTAGTGAAGTATACAGACAAGTGTTATATTTTTTTCGCGACAAATTGCACGTTTCTCCAAATCTCGGAGCGAGTGCTGTCGATTTCGAATGTAGTGAAGCAGGCCATTATATTCAATCACCAACTTCAAACTGGAAATGTAACAATCTGGACGCAAAAAAGTATTACGACAGGTTCAAAACTCTTCCAAGCCATAACAATCAATCTGTACAATTTTGTTGGTCATGTTTCGTAAGAGCGCGGCTACTTTAATTTCGATACGCCCTTTAGTTTTCCCCTCAAGTTTCATATTAAAAAAAATGGTTGCACCGACATCCATCGATATTCAAAATGCGAAGCGGTATGCGGTTGCAACAATTCAGCATCGTCTAACTGCATCGGGTAAGTCAGCATTTCCTTCCAATTTTGTCGAATGGAAGAATGCACCGATTGCCACTTATCCATGCCCATCGCCATTGACCTGTGTGGATGGACAGCAAGTATTCACCAAAGAAGGATGTATAAAAAGTCGTTGTTTTCCGTACAATTCTCGGGGAGAATTCTTGAAACCAAACGACATAGAGGCCACTCTCCAACCATATTGTTACGAAATTTACAAAACCTGGAATGCCGACAAACCCGAACCGGACACACTCTATCATGAATGGAATAACGAAACTGGGACCTGCGAAGTTGTTGATCCATTCTTGAAGCGTTGGGCACTATTTCCACAGACAAGACGTAACGAGCCAACTCCCGGTGTAACCGATGCTCCATCATTCCTCTATGTCGAATCTCCCCAACAAATTGTCATCACTCAAAGTTATTGTGAAGAATAGAGAACGGACAACATGTTTTGAGCGGCCATCTGCATCGCCGTCTTCTTTTGTCGATTGTACTCAGTTGAGCGAAAAATTTTCTTATTGAGTAAGCTTGTGATAGTAGCTTAAAAAATGTTTGCAGAATATACTTGAGCTTGTAAATTAATAATTTTGCCATTTGAATTCGGTTAGCCATCAAGAGCCACGAGGTAGGCACTCACCAATGTCATATATTCGATTTGCAACTCTACATCTTTATGGATGTCGAAAGGTTCGTCCGCATTGGGAGTAACCGTCAACGGGAATTGAGAGACAATTCCTTGAGAATTTTTTCGGAACTCTTGTAAAATGTTTCTATTGGCTGTTGTTGTGAATTCTGTAATCTGCTCCTTGTTAATCATACTTTTCAACCGCGCGGATAAATTAAATCATAAATGAATCCCGCAATGCAGAGGATAAGAAGAGCCATGTCGACAATATTTAAAGCTATTAAAGTTATTCTCAACGACGTGGTTGCAATATTCACGATGGTCTCTTGCAATGCCAAATGTGAGAATGCCGTGATTGACATTTTTTGAACAATTTCCGATGTAAGTTTTCCCAACTGTTGGAGTACAGCTTGGCTCGTAAGTTTCAGGAGCGCCTTTTTTATAACACTCTTGGCCACTGATATGTCTATAAATGTTCCTATATCTATGGACACTTACTCCAATAATTCAGAAACAAGTGACTCGTTGAGAATCTCTGTACTTTCTTTCTTTGCTAGCTCACTGAAATTGCGATGTACATTTTGTGATATACTGTTTGTTAAAAAATTGTTCAACTGCGTTTGCTCTTTACTCGACATCACTGTCGGTCGTTTATAAAGTTTCGTTTGATGCGACACCAACCTCATAATGCAAAGTTGTGTACAAATTTCTATTTTAAAAGAAGATGCTCGTCAAATAATTTTTTTTACTTTCACCAACAAAGTGGATAAGAAATACACAAAGATTCGTTCACTGTTGCTGCTAATATGGAGCAACTATTGAACAGCGAAGAGTATTCGTAGGTACACGTGGATACGATTAGTGATCAGCTACTTGGGATACATTTACCAACCGGTGCCTATAAAAATATTGCGCTCACCAAAATTGCGATGGTGTCTATACCAGTGCCACACTCTATGAAGAAAGTTTGGCTCTGTGTCGTCAATTTATTTGTTTCTCTTACAACATGAAACGTTTGCATCAAATTGTAGCCTTTTGTCTTGCCGAAACGAAAATTTCTCTCTCTTTACGATTATCAACCACATATCGTAACAATGAAAGTTTATGCCGCAATGCTGTATGCTCAACACAACTCGTTTAATTTTTCGCAGAAGAAAAATGTTCCTGTAGTTGAACGCATTGCCTCATGGGATCTAGAGTGTATGTCCCATGATCAGAACAAATTTCCATCACCCAGCAATATTCGAGATTGCATTGAGTTGATTGTCGTCAGTTTTTCCATAAACGAAGAACACAAAAATTCCTACGTCATTTTGCGTGCCAAACATTGTACACTGGAGAAACGACGAAAACTGCGCCTTCTATTGCAAGAAGCTATTCCCATAGCTTTGGCAATTGTATCCACCGAGTTTGAAGTGTTACAAACTTTTCATCACGTTATGGTCAACGTTGTGAAACCAACAATCATTATATCATTCAATGGGTCTGGTTTCGATACACCCATGATCTATGAACGAGCCAAAATTCTCTCTCAACAAACGAACGGTCTTTCGTTTCCAATCAAAACTTTTGCGGCCAAAGTCTTTAGCGAGACGAAACGCTACGATTTATATTTGCCACCAGCCCAAAAAATTGACATGTTTCTCGAAATGCGATTCAAAATGCAAAAAGATTTTCAACAGAACGACGTCAACGAGTCTAATAACAACAGTTTGAATTGGTTTGCAACAAAGTATTTAAACGACGCCAAAGTGAACCTCGACGAAAATATTCTCGAGACTACAATTTCATTGCCAACTATTTGGGATATGGGAACGATTGCTTCACAAGAGCGTGGGACCCGAGCAATGCGCAATTTTTGCAATTCGTTAAATATTGTGTCCAGGATACCATTTTGCTGGTTCGTTTGGCTGCACGCTTCAATGTTATTGCTCAAAAAGGCAGATGGCACACGAACTCAAATGTCCGTCTGTAAATCTTTTCATGGGTGGCATCACTCAACAAATGCCCCGTCTCGTGTATGATATTTTGCAAAAGAAGAATCAATTTCCCTGTCCATCGTTCGAACTGTTGTGCACTACCAGTATTTCTGATGTGACAGCAAAATTTAACAACATCAACTTTTCTTATCACCAATACCGCTCGAGTTTGCATTGCCCATACGAAGGAGCCATCGTGGTCAGGGAACCAAGAGTTTATTCAAACGTGGCCGTCTTTGATTTTGAGTCTCTGTACCCGTCGTACATTCAATTGCAGAATAAGAGTTTCGAGACACGTATTGTACGGCCAAACCAATTGACATTGTTTCCACACGATGTTCAGAGATTTTCGCGTAATACTTACTTTTGTGAGGCGAAAACCATGTTTACTCGAACCGATGTAGAAGGCATTATTCCACAAATTATGAAACATTTTAAAAGTGTCCGTAAAGAGGTGAAGCTTGAAATGAAAAAGTTGCAAAATGCAATCAAACATGTGTCCGCTAACGAACAACGAGAGGCAATGTTGGCGCGTATTCAACAGTTGGATATACAACAACTCGTTTGTAAATTAATGCCAAGGGAATGAAGAGTGTTCGCGGAGACACACTAAACTTTTTGAAAGAGTATGATCGTGACATACAGCGACACGTTCTTGACTCGCAGTCGAAGGAATCACTCTTCCAGCAACTGGTTGAATATTGCGTCGAACATATCAATTTAATTCAAAAAACACCGCTTGCCGCATTTGTAAAGCAAGAAAAAGTACGCAACATCAAATGAATTACAAAAATCAAAACTTGGCTCAAGTTCAGACATTAATTAAAAAAATTAACAAGGGTCACTTGCACACTCCCGGAATAGTCTAATTCTTTCAACGTGCGCTTGTATACTCGCGTATAATGATAAACAGGATTTAATTAAAACTGTACTTAAAGAGGCTAAAAAGACTTACCCTCAATACATATTTAACAAACCGCAAGGAATCGTACGTGAACTGAACGACAGTACCTATCCCAAGACAAACCAAATTTCACACCACATTTACAATTGTCGTTTAACGTTTGACTGAGAGAGAGAACAACCGACAGTGAAAATATGCTTTCGTTGTACTCGACTCTTGAAACTATACCAGTGCAATGCAAGAACATTCAATCTACTGTGGATCTGAAAAGGAAGAAGAAGATGAAGATTGTTTGTTCCTCTCATTATTGTAAATTACAGAGGTTGTTTTTTGTGACAGATTTCGTATACCTTTTTATGATGCTAGTCTTGGTCTGGATTGTACCCATAGAGAAATTATCAACGATATGTTTAATATTTTGGGTTAGTCTCTATTTGTTTGACCACGTTTTGTGTGCTTCAAAAATTATTCGATGCGAGAGCACAAAAAAATACATATCTGCGACATGTTTTAAATTTCTTGCTTTTGACTGTGACTTTGATATCAATGCATTTCGCCTCTTCCTCTTTAAAGGAAGACGAGGAATTTTGAACTGGTTGTTGATATGATCATCTGGGGTTTCATATAGATGCTTTCTTTTTTTTGCCTCTTGGACATCACGAAGCAAGCTGTCACTACTACTCCAAGACAGCATATAATCATTGCACTATTAACGACAATCTTACCAACATTGCTGGGCAATTTCTCAACCCATTTTTCAACATTGTCAGTCAAATCGACAAGTGCGTCAATGGTACTCATCTCTGTGCATCTGTAATGTACAGTGTTGTCGTTGGGAATCATTTGCAAGTAGGCATCGTTGCATGCCACTAAGCAGGAGGGACATTCCTTATTTACTTGTAACGCCTCTTTCACTTTGTCTGGTTTGATAGATGTTTCACCGACGCACACATTGGTTCCCGTTTTGGTAGAACTGTATTCCGAAACGCGACACTGCTGTTCTTTGCCATTAATGTTGGTATAGCGATAGCAACCATTGATATTTTGTTTATGATTTTCAAGAACTAGCCATAGGCCAAGACCAATAGATGCGACTGTTAAACTTGGACAAAATATGCTTGCAAGTTTGTCCCCTCTTTTCAATTATTCTTTTTTCCCATGCATTTCTACCCCCAATTTTAATGTAGAATTCATCATCATTTTACAGGGAGAAGACAGCATTATCGAGCAAAATATAAAAGCAAGAAATGCCAGTAGTGAAGAATTTCTCATACCGAATTCATCTTTCATTGCCTTTCAGAACAAATTCCATCACGAAAATTTGTATAAAATTTACAGCAAAGCTTTTGCAAATGCTTACATACTTTGCCTAAAGCGTTACTGGAATGTCGAACACACTGCATCAGGATTGATGAGCTTCCTCTTGCGATTATTGCCATCACTTAAGCATTTGTCTTTCCATAGTGGTGACGAACAATTGTTTAACGTTTGTGGTGAAGACGATGTTTTACATAGAATCTTAAACGATCGCAACAATCACAGCAATAAGCCACAGTATGAGGCAATGAACCACGTTTTACATTTCATGGCTCAGTTGGACTAAATTTCCGTAAATCTGTTCTAAAGCTTTAGTTTCATATTTTTTTGCCCGTTTGCTCGTCCACAATCAATCAAACAAAAAAAATAAAATTTACAATGAAGGAAAAAGAAACTTTATGTGCAGTTTAGCGAAACAATAAATCAACAACTTGATAAAATGCTTTACCAGTATCTGCAATTTCCGAAACACCCAACATAATGTGATAACCAGCTTTAGTGGGAAGCATAAGAGTATGCACGGTTGTAGTAATCGGAAGAAGGTTCTTGTTAAATTTCCAAAAGGGTTGATGTGACAATTGTACTGTCTTGAATGGGGTCAGTTCGAAAGCTTGGCGAGACAGAGGTCTATTGGGATCATAATCATCTTTAGTGATGAAATAATTCCATCGTCGCGTAACATGTTGCACCGTTATAGTCCAAGTAACATTAATTCGTTGAAATGGATCTACCTCATTTTGTCCCATCGTTCTGCACCATATTCGTCGAGAATTGAGGCTTCTGGCAAACTGGAGCTTGCTATCTGACCGTCCGTTGGTGGCATGTCACTGATCACGTCTTTTGGAGCAAAGACATCTGATAGTCTAGCAACAGTGTTTGGGAAAAATTTGCCGCTTTCGAGTGCATTGGCCCACCAGAAACCTATTTTGCTGGCACGCGATTGAGGAAAAGTGATTCGACCATGGACAGTTGAAATATTGCGTTTGGTTGGACTATGCAGTGATACATTGTTTTCGTCGTCTTCTTTTGCTGCTGCTGCTGCTGCAGTCGACCAGACAAACAGTGCAATATATAAGAAATTGTTACACAGCATTTTCAAGCTTGTGTTTTTTGAATTTATAAACTTGAATTTCTTTTCAGACATACGACTAATCTACACAAAGATTCTTCAACCACACTATAGAATCTGCGTCTTCAATTTTAGATTTGCCCGACAATGTTATTCCAGTGTATAACAATTTTCGTCAAGATATGCAAGTTGTACCAACGATTCGTTTACGAAATAATCTCGTTGATTTTCTAGTGAGTGCAAATGTGACTACCAAGGCAACTGTGGTAGTACCAAAAAATTGATCTCTGGAAAGAAAAGTAACCGATTGGGTCGAGGCCTGGATGCTTTACACAGAATTGGAGAATCCGTTGGCAGATTAACTCTTTACATTCACGCACAATCCAATGTATGCATTTCATTTGGAATTGGAAGTGAATTGTTTATCGAATAAAGTTACTATTGTGGATATTCACACACGAACGAATTGTAAACGTGCTCCAAATACACTGTCGTGGCATAAATATTTTGAGACGTACAACCTTCAAAATGACTTGAAATTTAAACATTTTCCATTGCAGTGCATTCCATACAGTCTCAAGAAAAATTTAATACATATTCCTCGGTCTTTTTCCAAATTAATGTTTTCAAATGTGATTTTGCCCGAGACACAGGAGCTATTTCATGCCCGAATATTGTACAATGAAGAGAGTACAACAAACCTTTCAAAGTTGCAAACTATTGAAAAGTTTTTCACCCAACATCGATGAATGGTACGAGGAGATCAGTATTATTGCTTTCCAGATATATTTCTTCGCAGTTGTCTACATTTGTTTGACACACGCGAAACAGAAGCCGTTCAACTATCTCGACTTGAAATGTTTGACAATATAGAGCCTGGTGTAATTGTGCTGCTGAAAAAGAATTGGTTTCTCAAAAAATAAGCTCTCAGTTCATCTGTCTATAATCATACACTGTCCGGAGATGCCATATATTCAAAGATATTCAAACTCTATGTGCGACAGTGTCCCTTCGATACCAACCTCTTTGACTACATTGCTCACATTCTCTTGCAAAATCTTTCATCAACGATTCACTATAGCGAGTATCTGCTATATAAATGGCAAAAGAAACGATATCCCTCTTCTGGTGGACAGTGGTTGGTTCTACCTACACCCAATTACCGATATCATAATTTGTGGAACGATTTCGAATTGTGAGGCAAAAAAAATGATTTCCCTTTTCGATGTGGGTGTCGATGATTTAGAGAATGTTATCAAACTCATACAACGTTTAACAAATTACTTACAATTAACAGCACTCAATGGTTTCATTCGAACTTGCGTAGCTCATCAGGAGGTACCACTGGCCGTTCAAGATTATGTTGTTAAAACTTTGACCATCTATCGTCCAAAGTTACTGTCATTCATAATGTTGTAATTTTTTTGCCCCTCGAATTGTCTAAAGTAATCTCTTCTTGCGACACGAAGTAGCCGTGACAAACGAGTACCAATCTTCCTTCAGGAGAGATTCGTATTCGTCGTGTAGTTTCTGTTGATTGGATTGACTTTCGTGAAATACTTTTTCTTCTTAAAGCATCATGTGGCTTTAAAGAATCTCCGGCAGATAGAAACGACAAGTAACAGTGTTATGCTCTTGTTTGACGACTCGGTAGGCTTGAAACTCGAGCGAAAATGGGAAACCCAAAATGCTCTGTAGACGTTTCACCAGTCGTTCAAAAAAATTTATTGTAGCATAGTCACAAACTTTGAACTAGAGATGAATGCTCTGCGACGATTGTGTGGTTCCACTTCTTGAAATATTCAAATAGAAACATGTGAATCGTGAACGTTAGTAATTGCACGTACAGAGGAATGTATTTAATTTTTTGCCTAGAAAGATCGTTTCGTACGTATTTGATTGCTTCAACGTTTTGCATGTATTTAAACACGATTAAGCGAGCCTCTCGAGACGAACAGTGATTTGTCAACTATTCAAACAAGGTTTCCAATTGTGTATAGGGAAGTCGATGTCGAGGCCCGCATTTGAAGAGAGCACGTACAATTAAGCGGTACAACATTTGTCGTTGAACGTGTCTCTGAAGATCCATAAAAAATTTGGGTTGGTATTTAAGTGTCCAAGTTATGAAATCAATTTTCTTCAAACGAATACACAAAACCAACCACATGGACCAAATACTCAGAGCGTCGTCATTGCTGACTGTGCTGCTCAATCTCTGTGAATGGAGAAAGTACCATTCTTGATCCTCGGGTCGTAGACGCAACGGTGAACCAGGAAATCAATAACTGTTCTTGTAGCGTTTGTAATAAATATAACGTCCCGAAAAGATAATGTGTTTCTTAATACATTGCCACAAGGGGCGATCCGCCAGGCAAGTTTATTGCGAAAAGTCAATGTTCTCCATCGACGTTTGAAATGTTCTATTGCTCAAAATTGTCAAAATTTTTTATAGACAAATCTTGAAGGGATTTAAGAATGGATTGAACGTTGTGAACAAGGACTCCGTACTGGTTTAACGTTTCGTCAGAAAGAATGTATAACGTTTTTGGTGCCGAGGGAAAATATTGCTCAGCAAATTGTTGGATATTGATACATGTCAATGTATTGTTTGGTTCTTCAAGAGTGGACAAATTGCGAAATTCTAAATGCGGGCTCAAGTAGGAATCTATTTTTGATTCCATTTGGTTCCAGACCTTCGACGAAGTAAAAAGAAAATATTGTGGTGTGGCCACTTGACCGCACCATATTGTCAAAATTTTTGAATCATGACAGTCGCGTTGACTCCAAATAACGAATCCAATTATATATTTCGTCCAAACAGATTTTGGAGCAGCGATTGTCCTCGTTGGACCAAAAAAGCTGATCCATTAGTTGAAAATACATTTTTGTTACAGTCATGCAACATCCACTGCACACAGTCTCGTCAAAAAGGAATACCACAATGGACAGTGACAACACTGAGGACCGTATTTCGAGTTTTCAATCTTGTTATAACACTTGCGCCAAAAACCTTTACATTCGGGTTTTTCCCATTACAAACACCGAGACGAGAATCTTCTCCAACTTCCCACCATTTTGCTTTTTCAGAAAAAGAGCACTTGCAATTGAAGGTTTTCTGTTTTATGAGACGTTGAGTGAAATCAATTTATTCTTTTCTGGTAGAACAAATACCCAGTGTCTGTTCGTTGTCTTCGCAACAATTTAAATCTTTCACCACGGTCGAAAAAGCAGAACAGACTTGACACGTATTGACACATGCTCCTGCCTCGGGAGCTGTGGGATCCAACATGTAATTGCCGTCCGTACCGCAGAGATACAAATGTGTGGCAGTCGAGCGAAAATTATTGCGACATGGTAGAAAAATTTTGTTTGCATCATTGCACGAACATGTAAGAGTATTTGTCCCAGGAATTAAGCGTGCATTCAAACAAGAATGCTGTTGTGTGACAGTGTCGTATGTAATGGCCAAGAAACTAGTCAAAGAGGAGCAATGAATGTTATTCGTTTCACGTGGTAGACAATATGTTTTTCCTTTCATCAATATGGTACCATTCATGCGAATTTCTCTGTCAATTGTCTGACACGAAAATTCAGGACCACATAGCTGTTGACACGAAATTTTATTTGTGACCAACTGTGGTGGTTGGTTGGCACAATTCTGTGCTAAGTGTGGCTGGACACCGAGAAACGGTTTGTTAATCGTCTTTTGATAAATGCTAGGAAATGTCGAGAAACCGTGAACTTTTCGTGTATCGTCCTGCTTTACAAAGCATGCCAAAGTTTCTCCCCAAGCGAGGAAAAGTCCAACCAGAAATCCATTACCTACTGTTGCGTTGAAATTCGTCGAAAGCGTTTGAATACGACCATTTTCTTGCAATTATTTTAAAAGTCTTTCTTCGTTGGTGTCTGGGACCCATTTTTTTAAATGACTACCACTTTTTCTCTTTTACGAGTTTCGAAAGTATAATGATTTAGAAGGAACACTCCAACAAACTTGTACACAAATTGATAATCACATTCGTGAGGCAGACAAAGAAGGCGGTTTTACGATGAGTGTCATCATGCAAGCGCCTGCCTACAATGTCATTGGATTCATTGGACCAGCCTACATTTATTATACGAACCGCAAAGATGAATAGTTCAGCTACATTGAGGAAACTAAACATACAACTTTCAATCCAACCGAAGTGGAACGCATACCCAAAAACTTGTTAGTAGCAAACGAAGAGAATGGCAGCACAAATGTGCGAGTTTTTGGTCAAAGTTTTTTTACTTGTACTGTTGGAGACACTCACATGAGCCATTTAACAACTATCGTAGACACTGTTCGCCTTGATCGCGTCAAATGTCGCTATGTGATCGTGGCCTCAGAAGCTTTAACAGTTTCTCTTGACGAACTGGGAAAGCAAAAAAAGAAATTGAAACGTGCTTTGTTTCACAAGTGGCTGAAGAAATGTAATCCACACATTAGTTTCATATTCTGTTGCGACGATACTGTCCACTAAAATTTGAACAGGCAAAAAAAGCAAAACGTATTCGTTTTGCATCACAACCATTTGTTAGAACTGTTAATTTTTTTTCCTGAGTATAGAAAATCAAGCGTAGTCATTTGAATCACATCAGTTGGTAAGTATTGTTGTCTCACTTTTTTTAATACTTAAGCACGGCTAAAAAGTTACTACATTTTTTTGAACGTTGACGTAATATCACTTTTAATAGGGTTGAAAACGTTTCTCTTAAGTCGTCGATAGCAGTAAATTGATCCGAAGACTACCACCAAAAGTAAGACAAATACACTCAGTAAGAGATATGATACGACATGAAGTACACAATCTCTTGAACACGACAACGTTTCCATCAACCAACGATCCATATTGTTGAATATAGATTTTCGTTTGTGCTTTTTTTTCTTTATTGTCATCTTCAATGTTGCTTTGTTCATTATTTTGACGCTCTGTGGAAGTTGTAGTAGTAGTAGAAGTAGTAGAAGTATTAATCTCCTCTGTAACATTTGCAAGAGGTGTAATAGTCGTATTCATTTCTTCTGTAACGTTTGCAAGAGGTCTTGAAGTAGTAGTCTCCTCTGAAATGTTTGCAAGTGGAACGTTTGCAAGAGGTCTTGAAGTAGTAGTCTCCTCTGAAATGTTTGCAAGTGGAACGTTTGCAAGAGGTCTTGAAGTAGTAGTCTCTTCTAAAATGTTTGCAAGTGGAACGTTTGCAAGAGGTGTTGAGGTAGTCGTCTCCTCTGAAATATTTGCAAGAGGTGTTGAGGTCTCCTCTGAAATGTTTGCAAGAGGTGTTGAGGTAGTTGTATTCGGTTCTGAAGAAATCTTTATAAGTGAAATGTTTGTAAGAGGTGTTGAGGTAGTTGTATTCAAATCTGAAGAAACGTTTGCAAGTGAAACGTTTGAAAGAAATACGTGTTCTGTATTATTTATATTGTTTGTTGGATATTTATTTTTCTGTGGTTGTGTGTCTGTGAGATTTGTTGTGTTTGCAGATTTTTGTAATATTTCTGGTTTGTCTGAAAGAGATGCTGGTGTTGTTATTGGATTAGAAAAGACTGTTGTGAATAAAAGTATCACAAATGATAATAAAAAAAGACATGATGGAAAGTAGGTGCTCTCTTTATATTATTCCAACGGAAATTAAAAGGTTTCTACATTTAAATGCATTATTTCGTGTGCTCCATTATCTTGTGATGGCAAGAAAATTGTGTACTCATTGTTGAAGCCGTCGCGACGATTTTTGATCGAATCCACCAAAGCGTGCTCTGTCGTAATGCATCCCTGATCGTTGGTAGACTCGAAAACGTTTGACACTGTCCCGGTTAGCATAATTTCAGGTTGCTCTCGACACAAGTCTTTGTTGATATGTATGAGAATAAACATTTGATTCAAGTCTTTCACCAGAGGAAATAGTGCAGGTTTGTTAGATGTGACAACAGCAAAAGGTGATTTTGATGTTGAAGAGTGTTTTTGATACGAGAAGAGTTCTTGTGTTTCCACCAAATTTTGTCAATCGTTTGAAGACGATTTCGCAGTCCTATCGTTTGTTGTTCGTGATGAGACGTGCAAAAAGATTTCAGAAATTTTGCGGCTGCCTCATCGAGGGAGTCACAGCTAAGCAAGTTTTTTCTCTTCGTTTTCTCCTCCGTATCCTGGAGAATGGCATCTGGTCGTGTAGTATTCCAATGTTCGTGCAAAATACTTTGAAAAAGTTTAGCCTGGTGTTGGTTATGTCTCTGACATAATTGTAGAAATTGTAACAAACAAACGAATTGATTGAATGTGTAGTGACATTGAAAGTTGATGGTTGTTGGTTGTGTTGGCGAGCACGTTGTGATGTTCACCCACCCACTTTAAATGTCGCAAGTGACAATCCTGGTTTCGCAAAAACTTTTCAACAATTTCAAACCCATTTATCGTCCGGAAAGTTTCCATTTTTGTCAAGATCCAACATATCTGCTGGACAGACACATAACGACAGCAGTATTGGACAATTAAGAGATCTAAATCGTTTTCATATTGGAACGACGGGATCATGGGAGTCGTTTCGTGCAAAAGAAAATTGTAATACGAAGAAGAACCTTTGCGTCCAATGTGGGCAACAAGTTCTCACTAATTGTTGTGAGAAACTTTGTAGGATTTTGAAGCATGTCAGCAATTGTGGGTATTGACGTCTCATTTTTGTCACGAATGTACACAACACGCAATGGTTTGTAAATGTCGCTCTCCTCATGATAAATGAGATTAAACTGTGTTTGAAAATTTTGTGGAGTCGCACGAGCGTTTACATGCACAGTGGCTATGGCATCAAATTTTATTTCACGATGATTCCAACAGAAACAAGCAATGAAAATGGTTGGAAACGCGATTCGTAATTTCATCAATACGACGCCCAACGATGTGTCCAAATCAATTTCCTCGACAGTTTTGGCATTAACGTAGGCCTCCAAGGGAGCTACAATCGAGTAGCGAGCACCCGACTTGCAATCCATTGTGGTTTTGAAAAAATTATAAGCTACAGATTCTTGAATGTTTGATTTCACAACTGTTGTGCATTCGTAAACAGGAAGTGTATTCACACCGTTGTGCAAATTGCGCTCCTTCAAACTGGCAAAACGCGAGTAAGTACAAACCACACTCTCCTTGACTAGAATTCTTTGACGAAAGCATTGTTCCAGTCTGCGACATTGAGCCGCTTGAGCTAACACAATTATTTTAAATTTTGTTGCAAAGCAAGAAAGAAAGAAGAAGTTATACAAAAAAAAATATTTTATTCCATAGAAATTTATTTATTTCATATTATACAAAAATTGAAGTTGTACAAAACAGAATCTTATACAATAATAACAATAATAATATATATGTTGTATTGTCTTGTAGCAAAGAGAGTATAATATTTTAGAGTAAGTATATTCCTTTCATTCTTTGGGTATGGATTGTGTTCGTATGGCAACTTTTATAAAATAGGAACATGTTTTTTGGCATGTGTGTACAAGCTCTTTCCGATTGCTGCCATACGGGATGCTAGTTTTTTGAATACAAAACAATTTCAAACTTGTACATTTGTTTAAATTCGTTGGCTTGTTGTAGAGTCAACCACTCCACTAATGTCTTCACATTCACTTCATTCAAACTTACAAAACTTTTTCGCGTTCGACATTTCTCAATCCAGTCGAATAAGTAATCGATGAACAAGACATTTTGGTGTGAATAATTTTTTTAAGCTGCGCAAAGTAATTGTCAGAGATGTTGAAAACGACGCTCTCAATTTCAAAGACTGAAAAAGTGTTTTCTCCACCTCGTTGGTGGTAACCCCTGTGAGGGCCTACAATCTCAAGAATATTTTCGAATGCAACGTTGGAAAAAACGTTTGAAGCTACAACAATTTTTTTTTCTATTTGCAGTTAAGCAAAAGCGATGGATCATGTCCCGTTCGGAAGCATGTATAATATTCGGATAAATATTTTTGAGACATACTTCTGGTTTGTATTTGGCATCAAAGTCAAGTGCTATATACAGCGTATTGTCGGCATGCAGAACAAACTTCCATAATTTACTTTGATTTGATTCAAAATAGAAAAGTGCAAGTGGTTGAGTGCGAGCCGAAATTGTAACAACACGTATAAATTCGTCCAAGTTTCTAAATTTATTATGAAAATCTAAATGTTGTTTGCACAAAATAGGATCGTAATTCGTAGAGTAGCCTGATGGTGATGGTGGTAGCGGTTTGTCTTGTTGACAAGTATCGTGTGTTTGAAAAAATGCGCGACGATAGTCTAAAATTTTTTGTTTAGTTTCAGGCGAGAAAAATTGACAAACTTTTGTACCCATGTATATAAAACAACACCCAATATGAAAATCGTCCATATCGAATAATACCACACAAAGAACGTAAAGAATATTATGCTTTTTTTCCTTCTTCAATTACCCGTAACAAACTTGGCGATACAATAATGTTCCATCCTAATGCATTGGTCCCAACAAGCGAAATAATTATTGTCAAGTGTATTACGTCGATCTTCAATGTTTGCTATACCTGAACACGGCTTTTCTGGATTCGTATTATAGGAAGCCCTGAAACCACAAGTGTTGCATTCACATAAAACAGTGCAAGTTTTAATCCTAAATTTTGAATTGCAACGAACACGTGAACACTCGAAGTAAACCGCGAAAAAGACTTGCTTATTAAATTTAACATGACCATTGGTCGCCGCTACAACATGAACTACTTGCTTATTGTTACAATTTTCAAGCACTTTGGTCACTTCACGATGAGAGGTAGAACCCTTCTCAGTCACAACACTTACAGTCTCTAATCTTTTTGACGTTGATGGAGATGGGTCATGCAAAGTGTCGACAATTTTTTTCGTGGACTCGCCGTTATGCACTGATGTTGTGGCCTTACTACTACTGGTGGTGGTGTTGGTGGACTTGATCAAGCTGCTACACTCCCTGGTAGCAGTTGTTGTTGAAGACAAGTCAACTACTTTATTCGAGGCGTTGACAGAAATAGATTTGTTGTCACCAGTATCTAAACAGAAATGAAACATTTCAAATTTTTTTGTCAAATTTGTTTCTCAAATTTAGTGTATATTTCAAACTTACCTTTCAATTTTTTTTCTCCTCGTCCACTTTGGCAATATTCTTGGCCTCTTGCATAAAATTGGTTGGGGAATATGCATACGTATGCTCAGGTTCAATATTTGGTGTTATTATTTCCAAGTTGTTGAAAATATCCACATCTTTTTGCGTCAAGTCGACAGTACTTTCCAAATGGGTTTTCTTTCCACTCTGCTTGTATTTTTCTTGCTGATCGACACGATTCCATTCGCGTGATGACGAACGCGACTTGGACAACAATGCTCTATATTGGTGTTCGTTGCACTCTGAACGTTTCGAATCAGATTTGTACGAAGCCCGCGATGAAGAGGGATGCGAGTTCCGATTATTGGTTTTCCGAGATTTTTTGATTTTGACACAACTATTGGGCGAAGAAGAACGTGAGCGCTCATCACGACTGGAACGTCGAGAATTATTTCTAGAGTGCCGCGGTTGGTTATCACTTTCGGGTGTTGATCCTTTTCGTTTACGGGACACACGTTGTTTGGACACTGAAGAAGATTTTTCCCTTTCAGCTACGTGACGTTTCTTGTCACGAGACTTATGTTTTTTCGAACCAGATTTATTTCGCACTTGTTTTAAATTTTTTGAGGAGCTTGCTGATGATCGAAATGATGCTGCCGACGATGACGACCTAGATCGTTTTTTTGAATGATGGGATTTTTTGATTTTTTAATATTTATCGTCTTGTTTTAGAGGTATCTCCGCAAAATATTCATCACTTCGGTGTGAATCTTTTCCAAAACATTTTTCGTTTGATGTGGACCTTCTGGTATTATTCTTCTGTCGCTTGTTGTTGCGTATCTAAGGCTCGTGACGACTCCTCCTTCTGATTGGACTGCTGGTTGTCTTCCTTAACGTGTTTTGGCGATGTGGAGTGATATCTTGGCCAATTTTTCGGTTGTGTGTAGTTGGGCGATGTGGGGTAATATCTTGGCGTACTTTTCTGTGGTGTGTAGTCGGGCGACGTGGGGTAATATCTTGGTGAATTTTTCTGTAGCTTGTAGTCAGGCGATGTGGGGCAATAGCTTGGCGACTTTGATGCATCAATGTCGAGCTCGGATCGTTGGTGATGCTGCTGCTGCAACTTGGACTTTTTCGTCGACAAGGAATCACTCTGGCCACGCCTCTTGGATTGCGAGTCGGTTTGGTCGTTGTTTCCGTTGAAATAATGTTCTTTCGAAAAATGTTGTTGTTGCTGATCGCTGCGGTTGGAAACAGATGATTTTTGATTCTGTCGCCGCTGCGCTTCAGAGTTGTGGCTTGATCTTTCAAACATGCTGCTGAAAAAACGAATAAGTTTTACACTGTATAAAAAGCAATTCTTGTAAAGGAATATATTTCAATAAAAACTTACCACTTCTGTTAGAGAAGGTTAAAGAAGCAGAAGTAGAAAAAGAAGATGCTTGTTGTCTATTCTCTCGACGTTGATATTCGGACAATGTAGAGTTTCGAGGGCTTGAATGAATCTGACAGGCAAAAAAGAATAATTAAGAATAAATCTTAAAGTGAGATGTTGTCGCGACCGCACTCAAGCGCGTAATGAGAAGCTGGGTGTGCGTGCTCCGCCTTTTAAAGGCCTCCTTATCTCTAAAAATACTGACCCATGCGTGATTGTGTTGCGGGAAACACTTGACGTGACGAACTTAAGTTTTGCACACACATGAAGCATCGTTCAACGTTTCCTTCGCTTTGACGCTATCAAGTCCAGTTGACAGAGGGTAGTGACATAAATGTGAAACCCGCATCGTACAACATTTCCAATACTCTGTAGACAAATATCACTTGATAGAAATGTTTCTTCTTACGAGAGTCTGGTAGACAGTCTTGTAGAAATGTTTAGCTGTGAATTGTTTCTTTTGGGAGTCTGACAGAAATGATTAGCTGTGAATTGTTTCATTCGAGAGTCTTGTAGAAATGTTTTGCTCCAAACTGTTTCTTACGACAGAAATTTTTCTTATTGCAAGGAGTTTCTTTCGTGAGTTTTTACAGGGTCTTGTAGAAATGTTTTGCTTTGAACTGTTTCTTTTTGAGCTTGTAAAGAGTCTGAAGAAATGTTTTGCGGCGAACTGTTTCTTTTTGAGCTTGTAAAGAGTCTGCAGAAATATTTTACGGCGAACTGTTTTGCGGCGAACTGTTTCTTTCGGATGTCTTGTAGAAATGTTTTGCTGCAAACTGTTTCATTCGGGAGTCTGAGAGAAATGTTCTGCTGCGAACTATTTCACATGGCAGAAGTGTGTAGATGCGAACTGTTTTATTCGAGTTTTTAAAGAGTCTGTAAAATGTTTAGTTCGAGTTTAGAAAGAGTGCAGAAATGTTTTGCTGTGAACTGTTTCATTCGAGTTTTTAGAGAGTCTGTAGAAATGTTTTGTACGAGTTTAGAAAGAGTGCAGAAATGTTTTGCTGCGAACTTTTTCTTTCGCGAGTCTTGTAGAAATGTTTCTTATTGCAAAGAGTTTCTTTCGCGAGTCTTGTAGAAATGTTTCTTATTGCAAAGAGTTTCTTTCGGAAGTCTTGTAGAAATGTTTTGCGGCGAACTGTTTCTTTCGGAAGTCTTGTAGAAATGTTTTGCGGCGAACTGTTTCATTCGGGAGTCTTGTAGAAATGTTTTGCTGCGAACTGTTTTATTCGAGAGTCTGGTAGAAATGTTTTGCTGTGAACTGTTTCTTTCGGGAGTCTTGTAGAAATGTTTTTATGCGAACTGTTTCTTACGAGAGTTTTGTAGAAATGTTTTGCTGCGACCTGTTTCTTACGAGAGTCTTGTA
Organism: Leptopilina myrica (nomen nudum); assembly: GCA_032872475.1. NCBI lineage: Eukaryota > Metazoa > Arthropoda > Insecta > Hymenoptera > Figitidae > Leptopilina > Leptopilina myrica (nomen nudum). The sequence continues at coordinate 18,882,688 of CM065461.1, forward strand.
GAAATGTTTTGCTGCGAACTGTTTGTCTCGGAAATGTTTCTTTTTGTGGCAAAGGTTTCGCTTCACTAGTGATCTTGTAAAGAGTTTGCTGCAATACAGAAATGTTTCTCCCAACACTTGCTTGGTCTGAGTTTCTCTCAAATTTGACGAAAAAAAAATAATTCTCAAGTGAAAGAAGCAATGTAAAAATAATACAACATTATTTTTACAGGCCGTCGAATAAGTCGTCGTTTTCATCATTTTTTGTGATGTGTTCATCATTTTCTTCTTCTTCTTCGTCTTCGTCAAAAATTTTGCTGTCGGGACACTTGGCAATGTTAGAAATTGAAACACTAGCAATGTATGAAATTGTTAGATCGATGGAGAGACCAACATGCGTAACTTTGATACCTTCGCATTGTAAAACGCAAAAGGCATTGTAAAATCTTTGTTGCATTGGAGGAAAATGTCACACTTTTGTTCATAGTTTGGTTGCGACTTTCGAATTTTGAAATGTACGTGAGGATGGTTCGTCGTTCGGAATCGTCTACAACTTTTGGTGGTGGGTTTAAATATTTTTCAAAAGTTTGTTGAATCGTCTTTGAACCGAAAGAAGAGAAATATTTTCTGACTTCGTCACAAAATGTTTTATTTTGATACAATTTCGTGAGGTCGGTTTTCAAATATTGTAAAACAGTTTGAAAGAGTTGACGACTTGCGTCGTACCACCACAAAATGCACGGAGTACACAAGACTTTAACGGTATGTTTTCCCTCGACAACTTTTAGCGATGCAATGGGACATTGGTACTGTTGATTACCTCCACTGTTGGCATTAAATTCAGCATCAACACGCAACCCATATAAATTTAGAACCAAAAACATTTTAATTGGATTTTTATAAGTGTAATGCAAGTAATGTACTTTGGATTTTTTAGTGTCTCGCTTTGTTAGTGGGTCATTCCAGCGAAAATCGTCTAGAGCTAGTTGCTCAATGATTTTAAAAAATGCTGTAATTAATATATAATATTCTCCAATACAATTAGATTTTTCTTTTGGTGGTTTATAACTTTAAATATATTTTACATTCATTTAAATAATTTTTTTAAATTTCTAACTGGTTATGAAGTCTAACATAACACATTTTTCGAAAACTCTGTAAATAACTAAAAACATATGAGTGATTCTCCTGAAAGGGACCCGTTTTTTTGAAAAAACTAAATAAAATAAATTTTTTAATTTTCTGGATTTTTTTGTCATGAGTAGGTTTTAAATACTATTAAAGATAAAAATCTGAGTTACGCAAAATTAATTTTCAAAAATAAGCCTTCCAGCTTCATTTTAATATTAAGTGTTTTGGAGGTTAAGTATACTGTATTCAATATTGATGTTGTTGTAAAAAAATTCCTTTTAATTTAATTTTCTTTCATTTATTTAACTATTAGTATTATTAATTTATAATTTAATTAATTTGTGTATTTAATAATTTATTTATAACTATTTTATCTTTTTAAAAATAACTAATATATATTTTTTATACAAAAAGGGAGAAAAATTTTAATGAATTTTTTAATTTATCACTTTAAGTTTAAAATTGATATTTTTTATAAAAAAAATTTCTATTTTAAATTATAATTTTGTAATTTATTAATCTACTTAATATGTTATATTTTAAAAAATAAAAACTATTTTATTTTAAATAAAACGAAAAATTTTTTTTAACGAATTATTTATTTCATCATTTTAACTTTTTTTGGGGGAACGTTAACATTTTTTTTGCTGGTCTTCTGCGTTTTTTAACATTAGTAACAAGTTCTGAAATTGGAGTGACTAAAGAATCCTTCGAGAGTTTCATTTCACCTAAATGATAATGATTGCATCTGTCTAAGATATTGCACCTGTAACAGCTCATCTCATTGAAGTTGACAACATTGGCTTGCAATCTACTCCATTTCCATTGATGGACTTTTATTGTGCCATTAAAAGCTTGCAACTTTTTAGGTAATTTATCTTGAATTTCATCAATTTGCTCTGCTGCCACAGTTGAAATAAATATATTTTTGCACTCTTCACGAAGTTTAGAAACCAATACTTTAAAATTATTTACGTCGGTTCCGTGAGCTACTATAGAATCGGCAGTTCGTTTAATTACGGCTCCGATTCCATCTGCTGGACCTTTTCCATGACCTGCTTCTGAAAAATTATAAATAATACTTTCAAAATTATTATAAATTTCTGGAAAATGAACACTCATTAGCCAAAACATGTTCTTATTGCGATATTGAGTCGCTGGTCCATCACTTTGAAAGTGAATATTTTTCAAATTTGGAAACTTGTGTAAAATGTAATCGACGACAGCTTTTAAATGAGATAAAACAGCAGTGCAATCGTGTCATAAATCGCTTGACAATGTACAAAATCCTTGCTTGAAGTTCGAGGCATAAATCATCCCTGTATGCAAAGACACTTGCTCTCTTGATGCACCGAAATGAACTGATTGTGGCTCGCTTGCGTACTTGCACTCATAATTTTCGCTCCAATCCATGAGCACAAAACAATCGGTATCAGAAAGATTTTCTTTAATATACTTGGTAGCTTCATATTGTTGTGTTATTCGTTGAACGTGGGCCATGAATCCGTTTATCCATTGAGATTGAAAATTATCTCTAATTTCGCGAAAAGTTGTAGTTACTTTCTCTTTTGATGTGATTTGCACAGTGATTTCTTTTTTCGTTTTTCCGGAAATTCTGTTTTCTTTTCTTGTTACCCAGTTTTGATAGATAATTTGTTCAGCTTCATTAATGTTTTCTTTAAATTTAATTAATTTTGATTTACATTTTTCGCATTTACGTAGCATGCAGTTTTCACTTTTTTGTTCACATATAAGAGAAGATATAATATCCTCAACATTTTTACTAATAATAATTTTTTTTGCTAAGGAATTTACAATTAAATTTACATTTTCATGCTTAAGACACATGCACGTATCACGAGCACTAAGTTTTGGAGGAATAATCCAAAACGGAAGTAATTTTGCAAAATACGAATAACTTATTTTTATATTCGTATTATTAAAGCAAAATTGGTTATAAAGTGATTTCAATGATGCGTTTAAAAAGGCAGTTTGTTTCTTTATTTTATTTCTAGTAATGTAGTCCTTTCTGCCAGGTCGAATGCAACTATTTTCTTTATAAAATTTATGTATAAGTTGTTGCAGGTTTTGTTGTCTAAGTTTTCTAATATTACAATTTCTTTTTTCTTTGTAAGAAACAATTAAATTTTTTTTCAAAGATCCATTTAATTTCGTTTTTTCATTCGCATTAAAAAGAAGTCAAACCTCTTTTTTCTTTTGTACACTTCGTAATTCTGAATAAGCTGTTTTAAGCCTTTGTTTCAGTGCTTCTCCTTCTAATAACTTCTTTTTAATTTTTGAACTTACTTTTTCGTTTCCTATTAACTCTTGTATTTCATTACTGTTAGAAGTACATTTTGAATTATCAATTCTTGAGAGTCGCTTTTGAATTGCTTTTAATTTTTGTTCCAATTTTCTATTAGTCTCAATTAACTTTAAATTTTTTTTATATAATTTAGAATCCGTACTTTTTCTGATCCTTTTTCTACCTCGACTTGATTTTCCTTTTTTCTCTTTTTCATTAACAGCATTATCATTTTCTTCTTGTACAGATTTTTTTTGTAACTTATTTTTATTATATCGTTGCACAGCTTGTAGATTTCTTCGTCGGTGAATTTTCAATTCTTTTTTAGTCATTTTACTTTTTGATTTAATTTTACCACTGTCAACTCTCATTGAAAATCTTTGCCTTCTTTTTCTTTACTTAACTCATATTTTTCTTTATCTTTTTTCAATAATTCCCTTCTTCTTCTTTGAGCTTTATCTCTTTTTATTAATCTAATATTTTTTGATTTACTAGTTTTTGACTTCTGATCTGATACACTCTCGAGATTCTGTTTGCTACTCATTATGATAAATTATCTGAAATAAACGCATTGTAAATTTTAGGAATAAATAATAGAATAATTAACTATATTAAAATATATTTTGCATAATAAACAAAGTTATAATTTAAAATTTCAATACTTACCTACTAAAAAACTTCTGTTTATTTATCCATAACCAAATACAACATTTAATTCAAGGGTTAGGTATTTCAAAATAATTATTTACAAATTAAAAACAAAACAATAACGCTTACCAACTATGAAAAAGGCTTCGGAGATGAATAGTTTTTCAGATAAAGAATTCACGTTTTTATTAAATTTAAAACTATTGAAACGTAATTTAACAACATTTTTGGGCTACACCTTCAAATATTCATATATAGATTATGTATAATTAAAAAACAGTTTAAAAATATGATGTTATAAACCGAAAAACGAGGCTTCGGAGATGAATTTGCATTTTTACTCCCACTGCCAGTAATTTTTAATTAATTATTTAAAAAATTTCTTTTATTTTATTTAAACAAAATATAAGTGAAACATAAACGGTAGATTCTATGCTTTAATTTGATATATATTAATACTATATTACAAAATTTTTAATTACATTAAAAAATAATTAAAAATATGTATCATATTTAACCAAAACTAAAAGACAAAATTAAAAAATTTTTTTTACTAAGAAAAACTTTAAATTTTAAGTTTACAAGATTATGTAAAGATAAATGATGTTTCGTAGATTATGAATAATTTTTTTTTAAATTTAAACTCAACAGAATATCAATAAAAAATTAATGCAAATATTGAGTCTCACGTTGGAGACACATGAAGTGGTCCCTTTCAGGAGAATCACCCATATTAAAAATACTGCTTTTTATTTTAAATATATATGTTTTTGCTAAATTCATCTAAATAAACGAAAATTATTTGAAAATAACTCACCAGAACATTTAGATCAGTATTTTTTTGTACTTGCACAGTATAATAAACATCATTTTCTTTTTCTTATATCTTCTGTGGAGAAAAAGGAATCTTCACGAAACCTTTTAAACTGGATGTGTTTTAAAATTATAAATTTATTTTAATTGAAATTTCCTTGGGCACTCTACTTATTAATTATTTAATAAATATGAAAAATTATGTAAATTAAAATTTATTTTTATTTAATCTTTATTTTTTTTATTGTTAATCTGTTTTTAGTTATTTATACTGAGTTTTCGAAAAGTGGGTTATGTTAGACTTCATAACCAGTTAAAAATTTAAAAAAATTATTTAAAAGAATGTAATATATATTTGGTGCTAAAAACCGCCAAAGGATAATCTAATTGTATTGCAGAATATTATATATTAATTACAGAATTTTTTAAAATCATCGAGCAACCAGCTCTAGACGATTTTCGCTGGAATGACCCAGTGTATAACGTTTAAAAGCAAATTGTTTCGCAGATACAACCAAATTGGGCAACGTTTGTTGAAGAAACTTGGCAACTGTATCAATTTTTTTCTGACTAAATAGTCGCGCATCGTTTGGTTTCTGTATGTATAATGATGTTTCGTCAATTATATATTTTTGTATGTACTCCTCGTGGTCGGATGAAATATATGGCGACTGTGAGTGACGACGACTTCTTTTCGACGAACTCTTTGGAGACGATGAGCGGCGGTCATTTCTTTTTGGCGACGAGCGACCATTCTTTCTAGTTGGTGAGCGATTACGACGAATTGAAGGTGATTTACGATTTTTTCTAGTCGGTGATGAGCGGCGATAATTTCTTTTTGGTGACGAGCGGCGATTTTTTCAAGTCGGTGAGCGACTACTCTTCTGTTCCTCCAACGATGGTGATCGCTCACCACGACGATTTCTTTTTGGCGAGCGACTGGGCGAATGGAAAGTAGTCAGCAACTCTGACTCTGTGAAAGGTGGTTGAGCACATTGTTCAAAACGTGGTGATAGACTTTCTTCGCGAGTCATGACGACTCTAAGAACATATGATATTGTAATTCATATAATTCAAGTACACGTTTCACTTGAGAGAAGAGAAGTAAAAAAACATATTTTTTCTAAACTTTGCCAATATGCACGAAACTGACGAGTTAATGTTACATTATTTTCAACAATATTATTACATTTTGGGATATACATCGTTACCACCAAGTTGGGTATCCAAGTGTAGACTATGGCTGGAAAATAAATCTCCGCTTTCAGACGATGCAAATTTTATAAGAGCTCTTTTCACAGCAATAAATCCATCCCAGAAAGAAACTCACCAATTGAGTGAACGTCACTGTCTCTTGTCTGTTTTGATGTATCTTTCCGTCATGTATATACAATTTTTGCAACGAATGCATAAACTAGTTCGTCAGCGAAATAATCTCGTTGCACCGTCTTCATCGTCGACATCGACAAATATGCTTCTACCCATGATTAGTGCCGAACCGACTGTACAACAGATGCAAGAATTTGTACAACCAACACCTCTACCTGAAAATATGTCTCTCACTTTTGTTCGCAACTTGTCAATCATTTCTCCCATAACACACACTTTGTACAACGATCTAGATATCGTCCAAAGAGTTTTCACATTGCTGCACCGAATTTATAAACAGCACGAAATGTTTTTGTTTCCAACCATTGGTCCTCTCGTCCAACAAATTCGTTGCAACGACATCAAAGAAATGATGGAAGAAAATGTTCAACACCAGCATCAACAACAATTAATGTTGGAAAATTCTCGCAAAGAACAAATTTCAGTCGAGGAACGTAACCAATTAGAGACACAAATCAAGTTTCTAGAAAACCAGTTGAACTCTTCGCAACAGCAAATATTAAATGAGTGTCAACAACATGCAATCAAAACCAGCGAATACGACAAACTACTAGATGATTGCACACTACAGTATACAAAGCTTGAGGAACTGCGTCCATTTCCTATCCACCAATTCAAAGATATGACCACATGGATCAATGCATCTGCCTTTGTTCTTGAAAAGGTTCGCATCTACTTGAATTATTTTTCCACTTTCTTCAAATTGGAGGCATTGCCTGTCGATAATATTCTTTACTTTTACATCAATATAATTTCCATCGAGTTCTACAAAGAGTTTACAACCGTAGTTGAGACAAACAAGTTGACTTTCAACGTGGAACAATTACTATTCATGCTTCGTGTTACCATTTCACGCAACGACATGCTTACCGACTTGGGTATCGCATACAACGAATCTGATCAGACTTTCTTTCAACACATTCAAGAACTACAGGAGGGCAAAAAAATAATACAAGTTTTACAAAATCGTGATATAAATTTTTTTTCAACAACTACATCTCTTCAAAATTTGACTGTGCTTCTGCAAAAACTCTACACCTATTTTGGTCTACCACCATCGTTGGGCACAAAAGTTTCCTCTTACGAAGAGTTCTTTCAATTGCTCAACAATCTTCTTGAATCAATTCAACATAAACATCGTACAGTGTCTTCGTTACATGTTGAATTGGAAACTACAAAGAACGATGTAACAAAACTCATGGACAGCTATAAAACGTGCAGCGAAACAGTAACAGAATTGACTATGAAGCGAGATCAAGTTTTACTTGAGCTTGAAACAGTTTCCAAACAATATCATGTTCAAGAGCGAGACTTTGATCGCGTTCGCAAGCAACACATAGCCGTCGAGTCTTCATTAACGTCAACGAAACAACAGTTCAACTCCGTTCAATCCGACTACGACCAGCTCCTCTTTGAAACGAAAAATTTAAAAACACAAATTACAACTTACGAAAATCAACTCAAACGCGAAGAGTAAAAACACAATATTGAAATAAAAAATATGACTCGCGAAATGAATCAAGATCGAAAGAGATTCTCTAGCGACATGGAAAAGGTCCAGAAAAGAAACAAAGAAAATACGAAAGACTTGCAACAACAAATTGCAACTTTAGAGAGCAATTATTCCGACGAAGTGGCAAAAACTAAAGCTATGAACAAGACCAATAAAGCATTGTCCACCAAAGTGGAGAGCCTCCAACATGAATTGAACGACGAAGTGGCAAAAACTAAAGCTATGAACAAGACCAATCAAGCCTTGTCCACCAAAGTGGAGAACCTCAAACATGAATTGGAAACTGTTCAAAAACTTGTAGAGACACAAGTAATGTCCACCGAAGAATGCAACTAGAGATACGACGTATTAATAAAGTCCAACAAGCTCAGTTTAGAAGAAGAGAAATTGAAATTCGCGTCTCGGTTTATGTCACTACACTTATGATCGCATTGTGATCGTTTCAAATACCGGAGCCTTGCAAGATTCCTACAAAGCCTTAACATTCGCTAGTCATCTACCAGTTCTCACAAATTTGCCGTTATTTGAAAGTTTTCAAACATTTGTTCAGGCAGCGAAGGACGAAAACTTTCGCATACTTTTGATTCTGGACGATGTTCAACAAAACTTGTTACAGAGTAAATCTCTGGAGCAATATATTCGACAGGGTCGACATTTAAATTTAAATATTTTATTAATTTTACACAATATTGTTCATATACCCATCAATACGAGACAAGAGTTTGATTTGTGTTTCGTCTTGCAAAGTAAGTTGCCCACCGATCAACTCGTTGCCATTAAGGGTTTGACAGCTCGTTTCGAAACTTTTTCACAACATTTGAATTCTATTCAATTTGTGGACAATTTACGTTACTGCATTTACATTCCGAAAAGCTCTCGGCATACCAACTACGATATTTTCATCATTGAGAACACTAAGAAGAAAGCTACTGGTCTCATCGCTCTCAAAAGTTTGACAAAATTTTATGAAGAAGGAGCATTCAAAAAAATTTCACAACCCAAACAAGTAGAGCTAGTCGTCGATGAGCAAGTTACTGGTGAACATGTCGTCCAGAAAACGCAAAAACGACGACACACAAAGTCCACAAGTTTGCGAACCAAAAAGCTTTGCAAATCTGTGCAATAAAATGAAATATTCACCCAAGAAAATTCCTTCATCGTTGCTAAAACATTTACAACATTTGGATTTCTCTAAAATTTTTGTCTTGGTTCTTGAACAGAAACCCTAAGCAGATGTTACTTGTCAAGCAACGGTGGCATTTGAAATTCCCCAACAACGTGCTACCCAAAATAAAATTCCGGAGGAGTTGCAAATTCTACAATCTATATTCGTTTCACCAAGTAAAAGATTTTCAGAAAATCAATGGTTGGAAATGCCCTATCCAGCAATGAAGAAAGTTTTATACAATGTGTCGGTACCTCGTCTCGATGCGTTTACAAATTTTTTCTACACGAGTCCAATCTTTCACATTGCCAACGAATATTGCAACAAAAAATTTGACACTATATGTTTTCCACTTTTATAAAGTATTTTTTTTTATACTTATAATGTCTGAAAGTTTTCAGGAATTATGGTAGTAGTAGTATTGGTGGTAGACGTTGTTGGAATATACAGAGTGCTGTCATTATCCAACTCGGTCTCTGATTCAATATCATCGGTGAGGACCACATGTGATTGAGAGTTGTGAGTTAAGATATTTAATCATGTTGTCGTTGACAATTATTGTTGACGAAGCAGTATCCAACATATCTGTGAACGGGCGCATAATCATTTCAGAGATTTGTGTCCTGTCTTTGGGGTTACGTCGAGTTGATGTTCCTGCAGTTTCCTGCTCTCGAGACATTTTCAACCACTTTTAAAAAAGTTTGTACACAAAATAATTATATATTGTGGTGCTTATTTTAAAGAAATCTGAAACGAAAAAATCATGGCGCTGTGTGCTGCTGTCTTGGAATTTGTTACATGGACGCAGAGTAATACCTCCAATGTTATTCATCAAGAGTTGCTAAACTTGCAGAAGAAAGTCTTGCAGGAGGAGAAAAATTTTCTACCCGAGGCTTCTTATACTCTCAACGACTGGCTCTCTGCACACTTGTTGGCCATAGACAAAAATATACGCTTTGCTAAAATTTGTGAGAATCCATTTATTCTACACCAAGCAAAACATGTAAGAAGGCAACTTTCAATATTGGTGGATCTACTGTTGAGGAACTTGTCAAGAATATGTCACATTTGCAAGGAAAACGTACAGGCAATTCTGCTTCAGCTGCTGTCACAACCAATACTTTGAAATCTAAAACTGCAAACGTTTCTGAAGATGAGGACAAACATGGATCTGACGATGATGCGGACGAGTATGATCAGAAAAAAATTAGTACCAAAGACGATGACGATAATGAGTATAATCGTAATACTAAAAATGATCAACAGCGCAATCGTCATGATAGAGATGATGATGAGGATGATGAAGAACGTCGGGAATCGAAGAAAAGTTTGAAATATCAAAAAGATTATACAGACACTCATAGGCATAAATCTGAAAACAAAATTAATGTGGACGAACGTTCAACAACGAAAAAGAATTTACAACCAACAAGAGGCAACTACGAGAAGCATTCCTCATCGCATGCTCACGATGCTGACAAACGAAATAGCGACTATGATTCCAGTGAATGGCAGCGACAGCAACAAAAACGATCCAACTACAATGAATACAACTCGGACATTGACCAAAGAAAACGTAAGCCACATTCGTCGCACAAAGATTTCTCAGACTCGGAAAACAACGATGATGATAATAATGAAGACGAGGATAACCGCAGCAGGAAACGATCACACGACAATAATAGTAATAGAAGTAAGCGTTCTTCAAGCAAACAAAATCATCGATCAGTGTCACCAATCGAAAATGGTGACACTGACGCCAAACATCAATTCGACCGAGATGATTTACTGCCGCGATCAGGGAAAAACTTATTACAATTAATGGCCGAGGGGTCCCAACGAAACCGCGAAAAAAGTGCGAGTATATTAAAAACTGCTTTAGCTTCTTGACAATTTTACGACAAGCTACCAAAGTTCGATGGTCTGCGCGTTTGGGTTGTCTGGCAAAAATCTCTTCTACAAATAGTTTCCAAAGAAAGCGCTCAAGTTCACAACATTCACTGCAAAGAACAATATCACTTGTCCAATTTTCCATGCATCTTGGACGGAGAGTGCATGTCGGGAGAACAAATTTTTATTTTTGATACAATTTGTTTAGACGGTGTTGTTGTTAAAAATCTGAGTTACACCAATCGTCAAGAGTTATTAAACATTTTTATGAGTACCTGTGCCAACAAATTCAAACATTATAAAATTTTCAACAAGAAACAAGCCATTTGCTTGAATCTAACAAAACATCTTCCGTGCGACGGCATTCTGTACGTAACCAAGGATGGTGGGTACTACAACACCAACATTTACAAGCATGTGCACGAACCTACTATTGACTTGCTCTACTCCAATTCAAAATTGTACGCGCGCAATGGACAAAAACGATATATAGAAGAAATTTCAAAATATAACACACAATCGACAAATAGATTTCACAAAATTAATTCAAATACGAACAGACAAAATTTATCCCCACGACATTTGAACAGTAGTCTTGTACATTGATGTATAATTTTTTTTGCCTCATCTTACTTTCAAAATATTGTTTACCTTGTATATTCTCGTTGAAAACGCAAAACCTACCATATTACCTTTTTTTTCAATATGGAGAAACTTTTCATCGTCTTGGTGCTGACATGTGCCGCAGGTCATTTTGTCGTTGCCAACGAGACCAGGATGGACCAGTCTTACACACCAAATGTGGTCCTATGTATACCCTGACATCTTCTGGACATCAATTTGGCAACCAGCAATGATTGCCTTGAATATGCCCAATAATAATATACGATCAACAGTTGGGTTGGACTATCTGCAGTGGTGAAAGAAAAGAACGTCTCGAAACTTTTATTTAGAAAGTCAATAGAATAGTAACAGGAATTGAATTTCTCGTTCTTCGCATTTCGTTGTTCAATCCCAACGAAGTGATTCCGTGCGAGACACTGAAGAGTCTTTTTCCACAAAGCTGGATGTGGGATTGGCATCCACAAAAGTATGTGTTTGAAGTTCAACAGAAAGTTTTAATACTGCCTGGTGATGGTATTGAAGCATGTCGTGAAAGTATGACCGTTTACGTGGAGAATCCACCAAAGAACTACTCACACTTACCTTGGACAGAGAAAACATATTTGGAGCGTCTTGACTTTATTCAACAATCCTTCTCCATGTTGTAAAACAAAATTGCTCGTGATAATGCCATTGTCATAACTAATGTTGGTTCGCATGTTGATCCACTCGAATTTGCCAGTGGACAAAGTAACTCGTTCAAGACTTGCCAGGGCGACTTCAAAAAGATTCTGAAAAATATCATCACTGATAGTCGCATCGTTTCTCTACCCGATGTTGAAAATAATAGTAACGCGAAATATTTACTTGGACTCAACTCCTATACCAGTGATGCATTAGAACGCAATCTTTTGTCTTATTCCAAGGGAATGCATATCATTTTTGCCAACAATCCTGGTCCTCGCCTCTTTGACACTGCTGAAATGAATACTATGCGCCGTTATTATCAACATCGCCAATTTCAAAACGTTTTTCAAAAATAACAATTTCAACTCTCTAAACTTTTTCAAAAAATAAATTTTATATATCATACTCTTATATATGCGCGCATGTAATATATTTTACTCATTATTTTTTTTATGGTTGAAGAAACGAAATAAATTGTTTGGTAGCCAAGATGTTGTATGCAAGAGACAAGTACTCGTTGACTTCGTTGGATAATGTTGACGATGACTACAATTTAAAAGTTACTAATCTCCAAGACGCTTGGTAACAAGAAATTGTTTATTGTGATCGATGGTTTCAAAAGCGTAAAGTGAATCGGACCAACAAGGCTCACTTAATTGTGGACGTGCAATTGATTTTGTCAAAGTTTGAGAACGTGATTAGAAGCTACGAAGAAACTTATCACAAGCAACTTACGTTTGGTGCCTTGAATCTTTTGTCAAACGGTTACTTACACGAAAACGAAATGCCCATTGATATGATTGCGCGTGTAGGTGCATATGCTACTCTTCCGTTCATCTATTTGAAACTAACCGAGATAATTGAATTCTTTTTCATAGAATTTCTGAAATTATTGGCAAAGAATCTTATTCTACCGGCTACACCAATTCTATTCTCAGTTGGCATCACGAAACGTCCTCCTCAAATTGCATCGTGTTATATTTTATCCCTACGATCGTCTTAGTTCGACGATGCTATAGCAACTGTACAACAAATTGGCAAAAATTTAAATGATCACTGTGGTGTTTCCATTTGTGTAGATAGATTGGAAAGTATTTATTGGGACTCGTTTCTGAAATTGTTGGAAGCTACCACAGCGTGGGTAAACAGTCGTGGAGACAAATTTCAGAAGCGACGCGGCTACATTTGCCTCGTCTTGTCCGATCATCATCCTATGTGGGAATCTCTTTGTCGTCTACGTGGTAACATGCGCTTGGATTGTTGCATCGTCGGCAAAAAAAAAGTTGATTTCATAAAGACACACGAACAGGAAGTGGAAACATTACAAATTCTATTACATTACAAGATTCCCGAGGCCTATCGCCACATTGCTTTGTTCCAAGAGCTAAGAAAGACGTCCCCAGATCTCAGTGAACAAGAACTTATTACTGTGTTGAACTCGCGCATTTTATCACTCTAACATAGAGATTTTTATAAACATGTGATCAAAGCAATCTTCTCCCATTCACCAACAGCAACAAGGTGCCGGAGACGTTGTTCTCATTTCTCGGTTGGGTCACATGTTGCAATCACCCAGTTATGCTTTGAACTTCTTTCAAAATTTACAATTTTGGACTACATGTGTCAACCAAATGGATCATCATCATCATCATCATCATCATCATCATCATCATCATCATCATCATCATCATCATCATCATCATCATCATCATCATCATCATCATCATCATCATCATCATCATCATCATCATCATCATCATCATCATCATCATCATCATCATCATCATCATCATCATCATCATCATCATCATCATCATCATCATCATCATAATCATCATCATCATCATCATCATCATCATCATCATCATCATCATCATCATCATCATCATCATCATCATCATCATCATCATCATCATCATCATCATCATCATCATCATCATCATCATCATCATCATCATCATCATCATCATCAGCAGCATCATCATCATCATCATCATCATCATCATCATCATCATCATCATCATCATCATCATCATCATCATCATCATCATCATCATCATCATCATCATCATCATCATCATCATCATCATCATCATCATCATCATCATCATCATCATCATCATCATCATCATCATCATCATCATCATCATCATCATCATCATCATCATCATCATCATCATCATCATCATCATCATCATCATCATCATCATCATCATCATCATCATCATCATCATCATCATCATCATCATCATCATCATCATCATCATCATCATCATCATCATCATCATCATCATCATCATCATCATCATCATCATCATCATCATCATCATCATCATCATCATCATCATCATCATCATCATCATCATCATCATCATCATCATCATCATCATCATCATCATCATCATCATCATCATCATCATCATCATCATCATCATCATCATCATCATCATCATCATCATCATCATCATCATCATCATCATCATCATCATCATCATCATCATCATCATCATCATCATCATCATCATCATCATCATCATCATCATCATCATCATCATCATCATCATCATCATCATCATCATCATCATCATCATCATCATCATCATCATCATCATCATCATCATCATCATCATCATCATCATCATCATCATCATCATCATCATCATCATCATTCCACAACTGAAAGGTTTTGAAATGCCACTAGAACTATCATCATTGGCCGACGAATCTTTGGTCAACAAAAATCGCGTCCGACTCCACGACTCGAAAGTGTTCGAGACCACCAACTTGAATTTGTATTAATACAAACTTTTTTTTTATTTTTTTTTAAAGTTTTGAAGAATATAGCTCACAAACACTTTACACAACAAGGAAAGATGACTCTGAAAATTTCTGAACAAAAAATGGATCAACCACCAACACCGGAACATGCCGTAGTGTTCTTGAAATACTATGTCAATTATTCAATCGATCACAATTTCAGTGGATCTCGTATGATGGCCAATTTCTTGGAGTCTGCACCACGAGCCTGATAAAAACATTCAACGAACCTACAACCAAAATAAACGAATCACAACTTTTTGCGCTCAACGATAAAAATTTAGTTGCCTACATTCTGAGAAACGAAAACCAGCTCAAAATTTGCAATATTAAACAACTGCGCAACATTGCAAAATGTTTGGAAATATATACTAAAGAAGATGACAACATTACAGACAGCAAAGAAAAGATTTGAATTCTTGCAACCATTCAGGAGGTCTGTCGCAAAAAGTTTAACGAAGAAAATTAGACTGCAACGCAATGGACAGAAAGTTTTATATTTTTTGAGTGCTTCTTTCTTCAACATCATCGTATAATTTTTCAAACTACTCCCAACGAATCTCTCAACATTTTGGACATTCTCAATGAACTTTTCCGCCTCGCAATTATAATGTAGGAACGCTTAGGTTGAATATATATTTTTTTAATATTTGTTCTCGTATTTAAAATGGATCTTTTATTTTGTCTTCAACTAAAGTCCCAGTACAATGACAGCGATCTCATGAGTACTACTGCAATGTTTAACATTTTATTGCAAATGTCACAGAAGAACTCGCCCGTTCTCGACAATTTTGATACCAACAAACAAAAAATCTTACTTTTAAAGTTTGCAAACCACCCGAATCATCCATTGGTGCTTAGTGCTCTCTTCTTTCTTATTCTTTGCCTTGGAGATTCCTCAAAGCTTGAACAATTTTATGCCTCAGATTCACAATTTCTTGGTCGGTTGACCGAGTTGTATGAATTGTCAAACCAATCCCAAGTTAATCCAGATGTTCGAAAGTTTTTAGGCGTTTTGAGCAATTTCGCGAAGAATATTGAGACTTGTGATTTACTGGACAAAGACCTCTTCTTCCCATCGAATGTGCAAGTTTTTGATCACGCGGATCAACACTTTATTCGTTTAGATTCAGTTGAGGTCTTACACGAACTTCGGGAATGGACACCGTTGAAGCAATTTCGCGAAAATCACAACTTGGTAACTGATGAGCAGTGTATCAAGTTCTTTACAGCACGTCACGAACGTTTGTGGAAGAACCAATGTTCTACGGGAGAGAAGTTTGGAATTTTTGGAGCAACTGCAGACTCTGACGAACCGTTCCATATTGCAAAAAATCTTACATTCAATCATATTGCCGTCAACGACAAGTTTTTGAATCCAACAGCTGTGACTTTAAATTTTCAACTCGACAGCGGTACGACTTTTGTGACGTGTATCTTTAAAGAGCCACCATTTCGATTTTGGATACATTTTAACAATTTGGAATATGTAATACTTGGCCATTTTTTACGTCGCACAGATTCTAATGGAACGGCACCACCGCTACAAATTATTATTGACAATGTAAATGTAACAAACACGAAATATAATGTTGGTGGAGAAGCAGAACCTTCGCCATCATCGCCATAGCCATCGCCATCATCGTTTAGACCACAACCTTCTTTGCACACAAATTCTAATTCTATAACAACGTACAGTAACTCGAGCACGGTTTTACCTCTTCTTGGTATAGTTGCATTACCTTGTCTTGTAGGTGGTTTCTACATCTTTCAAAAGTATTCCAAGACGAATCGAAACAATTTGTTGAAAAGAAAATGGAACACATAAGCCTAACATTGATGGATGATGGAGAGGAAAAAAAATTTTGCATTCAAAACCTCAGTTCACGACCACACTCGAATACTTGAATCTTTTGCACGCTGTTGTAAAAATGTTGCTGCAAGAGTGGTCACACTTTCCGAAACACGAAGCTTTGATATTGGCTCGAGGTTTGTTGGAAAAAAATTGATTCCCTTTAAAATTATACGCTTGTATAAAGAGCCACACAAGAAACATTTTACAATTTCCTCGTACAGGAACGATTCTTCTACTTATAGGCGGTAATTCAAGGCAGCATCTTTTGAAATTTCTTTGACTGGCTTATAATATGCAATACCCAGAGCAGTACAAAGCTCTTTTATTTTTTTGCCTCTCTGGACATTGCTTTGAATTTGTTTAATACGGACATTTAAATTCTCTGACAATGTCCAACAAGAAATAGTGTTGGTACGCAAAATGAATGCCTTTTGTCGGCACGAGAGTCGAAGCATATTTCGATCTTGACGAAGAAGGTGAAATATTTCATTCAGTTCGTTCTGAATGTCTTGTTTACTTAGCTGCAAGTTTCGTATTTCAATATTGTTTCTCTTTTCTAAGTAGCTTATATATAACGCCAAGGTTTGTGCTAATCCTACACCAATGCCAGCTCGTAGAGCTTCAACTCTTGTGGCGTATCGATATTGGTGTTCTTTGAGTGTTGGTGTTCTTCTTCAGCAAAGTAAAACACGTTTTAAAACAACTCAAGCAGTTGGAGAAAATTTTCCAAAAAAGGCTGTAACACAACATGGAAGAAATTATCAACGCAAATGTCATTCTATTTACTCCTAAAGAAATATTTTCGACAACCATACATTTCCATTCGTTGAAGCAATTGGTAGAATCTTTGAATAGTCAGTGAAGCGATGGATTGGTGGAAACATTGAACCAACGCGAATCATTTCACAGCCTGTTAAAGTCTTTACGTCAAATCAACCTACAGGCATCTGCTTTCGGTGGAATTCAACAAGCTCTCATAGATGAATTTGTATTATACGAAACTTTGTACGATTACCAACAAGCTATTCTGTAACATTTTTTCTTTTCACAATTAGCGTTATTTTTTTCCTCTAAAATTGTACACTTGAAAAATGATGTCTTGTGTGGAATTTCTCTCGGACGAGCAACAAATTAAAAACTTGCAACACTTTGATGCTTTAATCTTTCAAACAAATCGAGAGTTTCGGCTCCCTACGTTTAAAAAAATCTTTTCTTCGAATTTGCTAGCTTTTCACAATATCGAGGAAACAATTTTTTCACATTTGATGCAAAGAGTTGAATGGGTTGAAAAAATAAAGATGAAATTGTCGTTGACGACGATGACGATGAAGATGACAATAATGAATGTGATCACATTTCGTTAGAGTCTCAATCGAGTATAGAAGAACGGGAAGACCAAGAGCTACAAATTGTCACAAACGACGACGAAAATAATATTGCAGTCGCGAGTCCCGTTGAAATTAATAATAATATTAATGTATTACAACTGCCGCGAGAATAAAATGTGATAACTGAAGAAGAAGAAGAAAGCAATGCTTATGCTGATGAGGAAAGTGTAAACGAAAGCCACCAGAGTTGTACTACAAACTATCCCAAAGCCAACACTGAAACAGAGATGGAAAAGATTTAAACATGTTTTGAAAACTTTCGCAAAGTATATTTCAATCAGACTTTGTTGCTCTCCTCAACAGAGCGTCATTTTCATGCTTCACGTTCCAACAAAACTTCTATTATTGACGTTGTGCAAATATTTCAGAAACAGTTTCGATAGTTAGTTTCTTATCCGAATATTTTCTTACAATTTCAACGAGATGTTTGCAAATTGAAATGTATGCGAGTCTTGATACGTATTGCTAGCTATTTTCAAAACGAGAAAGAAATGTTGAACGATTGGATAGATTTTATAAATCTTTTACAACGCGAATCTTCTTCGCATTCTTCTGCCAGTAGTACTAGTATCGACGAGGACAATTTGTGCGACGATGAGCATGATTCCACCATTAAAAAAAATTTCAAACAATTGTTAATCGCAATAACAACGATCGCATTAATAATATCTTGTATAAACTTGATGTCGCGTTTCCAAAATTTTCCATAAATGAAAATTTTGTTATAACAATTAAGGAATGTAATCAACTCTTGAGTGTGCTTGACAATCTTTCGCTTTTTAAAATTCCTCGACTCTCTGAATATTTAAAGTTCATTGTTAAAGATTTACATGTCACGATTCAGCCAGATTGAAATATTCTTGACATTCTCACAAAAGCATATCCTCTTCAAATTTGGATTGTACAAAAGCTTTGTCAGACCTTTGTCTTAGATTTATTCCGCAAAATGTTTGTCGTAACGAAATTTCAACCCTATCTTGGACATTTGGAAATTATTGTTACGAAAATGGGCAGTCTAGTTGAACGAATCTACACGTCTGTGAAGACGTTTCCACTATGTTCAATTTGAGCAAGTTTTTCAACGATCGGAATTTATACAACTTGTTTGTCGAAACACAACGCAGTGTACTTTCATTGAACGAAGAAGAATTGTGTAGGTGGAAAATATTGTTGCTGTCAACTGGAGAACTTTTCGTGGGTGTCGCTGAAAAACATGATGATTACATTTCCTCTACACTATCATTGCAACAGTGGCAGCAAGAGTTAATGTCAAAGAGAGCGGCAACGAATAAATGTTTCAATCTAATTTGCTCTTTGGATTCTTCAATCAGAACAAAATATTGAACTCCATATTTTTGAGAAGAAATATTTTCCTTCGGCTTGATATTTTTGACAATGAACTGAGTCTTTTTATTTTTAAATACGAATGTACTCCAACTAGATTTTGCATAGCTCTCTGAAATATTTTCTTAAAAATCACCCACCGGATTGCCCGAACTTTTACCATACTGACAAAGATAGAAGAAATTATTTTCTCCCCACAACGACATTTTAACAATTTGTAAAGAAGTATCTTTACATTTAAAAAAAGCTGTCTCACAAACTCACAACAAAGTTTGATCAATGCTTCCACAAAACTTATATCGACACAGCAATGTTCTCGATTCTCGATCGCTACACTTCAGAGGTTTTTTTATTGCAACGAATGAAGATGCAAGCTAAGAATTGATTCTATAGAGATCTCTATAGAATCAATTCTTTTGAATTGGAAAATCCTTAACAATTTTGTAGCAAAGTTAAACGCCTGTGCCAAGCATATCCTGGAATGTCTGTCAAACAACTCATTGTAACATACAATTTACGCTTGCGTCAAAATTTAATTGACATATTGTCAAACAAACTTCCAAGTGTAGAAATTTTTATGATAACCAGCGAAGACACAGCTCACATGGTCAGCCTTCAGATTGAACAATTCAATAGTCGACAGAGTCATTGTGTCCTACTCACAACCTATGTACTCTCGGAGGGAGTCACTTTGAAAGACGTTCTGGGTGTGCATATTGTTCAACCCTGTGCAAATTATAAATTCTTATAAAATTTGCATCGTCTGAAAGCGGAGATTGATTTTCATGCCATAGTCTACACTTGGATACCCAACTTGGTGGTAACGATGTATATCCCAAAATGTAATAATATTGTTGAAAATAATGTAACATTAACTCGTCAGTTTCGTGCATATTGTCAAAGTTTAGAAAAAATATGTTTTTTTACTTCTTTTCTCTCAAGTGAAACGTGTACTTGAATTATATGAATTACAATATCATATGTTCTTAGAGTCGTCATGTCTCGCGAAGAAAGTCTATCACCACGTTTTGAGCAATGTGCTCAACCACCTTTCACAGAGTCAGAGTTGCTGAATGCTTTCCATTCGCCCAGTCGCTCGCCAAAAAGAAATCGTCGTGGTGAGCGATCACCATCGTTGGAGGAACAGAAGAGTAGTCGCTCACCGACTAGAAAAAATCGTCGATCACCTTCAATTCGTCGTAGTCGTTCTCCGACTTGAAAAAATCGTAAATCACCTTCAATTCGTCGTAGTCG
Source organism: Leptopilina myrica (nomen nudum) (assembly GCA_032872475.1). Taxonomy (NCBI): domain Eukaryota; kingdom Metazoa; phylum Arthropoda; class Insecta; order Hymenoptera; family Figitidae; genus Leptopilina; species Leptopilina myrica (nomen nudum). Next base: position 18,903,469 of record CM065461.1, read on the forward strand.
TTCACCGATTAGAGAAAATCGTCGTTCATCACCAAAAAGAAATGATCGCCGCTCATCGTCTCCAAAGGGCTCGTCGAAAAGAAATCGTCATCGTACTAGTAGCAGTAGTAGTAACAGTAGTCGAAGTCGCAGTCATTCACCGACTAGAAGAAATCGTAAATCACCTTCAATTCGTCGTAGTCGCTCACCAACTAGAAAGAATCGTCGCCGAAAAGAAATGACCGCCGCTTATCGTCTCCAAAGAGTTCGTCGAAAAGAAGTCGTCGTCACTCACAGTCGCCATATATTTCATCCGACCACGAGGAGTACATACAAAAATATAAAATTGACGAAACTTTATTATACATACAGAAACCAAACCATGCGCGACTATTATTCAGAAAAAAATTGATACAGATGCCAAGTTTCTTCAACAAACGTGGCCCAATTTGGTTGTATCTGCGAAACAATTTGCTTCTAAACGTTATACACTAAGAAAGCGAGACACTAAAAAATCCAAAGTACATTGCTTAATTTTGTACACAATCGAGAAGACGCAGGAATCTACAGCAGAATAATATCGACTCAAGTGCCATTGATGATACAACGCATTTTACACCATATACCCACAATGCTGGGCATTTGGAAACATTTTTGAGACAACACTACTTCGCTACGAATAGTCCTTTGCCGTTGTGGTTGCGATATTTTGACACGATTATCATTAATGGTCCAAATATTGGCGAAGAAGGTGAATGGAAAATTAGAAAAATTTTAGAACATTTCGGACGACAGGAGAAGTATGCAAAAGCAAACATTTCTATTTTGAGCAACGACTCGGATGTCATTTTGTATACCTACAATTTATGGACCAACGTTTTTAGAAGACAAAATTGTATTTGAATTTTGAGAACGAATGGTCAGCAAATATCTATACTGTACGATAATATTCATTCATTGGAAACGTTCTTTACGTTTCTCAGCGAAAATCTACAAAAAAATACACAAAGATCACGAATGTGTCCGACTCTTAAATTATTGCCTACTTGTCGAGTATCTTCTGGTTCGTTGGCTACATTAACAATGTTGATGTACAATTTTGTGACAACGAATTCTGAAACACACAACGCTGTGTCAACCTCATTTATCCTCTCAATGTACTCTGGCTGATATTCTTCACTTTCTTCAAAAAGATACCAATGTTTCGGTCGACACTTTGCGAGATATTAATGTGCACGAGAGTGAGCATCAACGATGCCACAGATATTCTGAAGCGTGGACCTCTTTTAAATTTGTGGTACTTGAATAACGTGTTTCGCGAAACTTTTACTTGGAACGAATTTAGTACCAAGCTGGACATGACTGAGGATTGCGGTAATTTTGTATTTGCTTTGTTGCAACAGTGTCGCCAATATCGAAACCAATCTATTCTGCCAGTGGTATACACAAAAAAAGAAGACGAGACTGAGAAGACTAGTCTGGAAAAGTTTTCATACAATTACTCTTGAAGACATTGTAAACAAATATTGATTTCGTACCCAGCAGAGTTTCTATTTTTTTCCGACTCTTTGTGAACGAATTATTATTAATATTCTTTTTATGTTAAGAGTTGTGTTAACAACCTACAATAGAAGACGAACTTTGGAGTTCGTCTACAAAATAAAACCGCTGCCAAGTTATAAATTTTTGTACTCATTTCATTCGTTTTCGTAAATCTTGTGTTTATTTCATGAACACTTTGCTTCCTCATAGAGATGTTAATAACAATTAAGTATAAATTTTGAACAATCATTCTTAAGTGCTGTAATATTTTTTTCTCTTTATTATTTAATACTTTCACATGAAAAATTGTTTTTTTTCACAATTTCTGTTTTTTAAAATATCAATAACTTCTTTATTTCTAATCGAAATAGCTTTAAAAATAGGTCAATCGAAGGGTTTTTTAATGCTCTACAAGTTGGTAACTATGGTTTTAATGTTATTTCTACATTTTTCAACAAAATTCTCAAAAAAGTCTTATTTTTCAAAATTGTTGATTTTTAAAAGTTTAATATCTCCGTTGAATATGAACGAAAAATGTTCATTGTGGGCTCAAAAGATGCGTCTAAAAAAACTCTAAAAAATTAGAGAAAAACATTTATAGGTGTTCTAACATTTTTTTAAAGTTATGGGCAAAAAACGTTTTTTTGAAAAATTAAAAATCAAAAAAATAAATAGTTAAACTTTATTAATCTATCTCAAAGTACTCTCATTTTATGTCCGCAGATGAGACCTACAATTTAAAAAAAAATTCAGCCCAAAAGCTCTTTATAATTTGGAGATATTTATAAAAATGTTATGTTTACACACACACACACATACGGAATGACATTTTGTAAAAATGTCATTTTTGAACTCCTGAGGTCAAATAACATAAAAATATGTTAAAAAATCGAACCTGAAAAATGTTGGTATTACAATACTTCGTCAGTATGAGGAAGCAACATGATTGTATATCAAGTAATCAAAGAGTAACCTCATCAAAATCATTTCCAAATGTACCAAATCATCCAAAGCGGGCGGTGTTAGTTGATTGCAAACCTCAAACACCGAAATGTATTCGTGACTTTCGTAAATTTCAATAAATTTTAAATTCTTGTAGGCATAGTTGAGAATTGCTCCCCAAGGAATCCTAACATCATAGTCGACTTCGTTGCCAGCATCCAACAGTACCCACATATCTGACTATTGAAAGTTGAAATTATGATCCTGAAGCAGTTTGTCCATCAAGTAGGAAACATATTTGCAAAAATGTACATGTGATCCGTTTTTCTGAACGATGAGGTTCTTGTGAGTCACGTCACAGTTTGAAAGGTAGAACATTTTCATGTTGATGTCGTTGGTGTTGTTTCTAAGCTAAGAATTGATTGGTGTGGATTGCAGAGTGTTGGTTCATCCATTTGCATATCGTTGTCCTCGTACATTTTTAATGTTGTGTTTCGTCTATAGGTGGGTTTGTAACCGGAATATCTTTTTCTACTGGATTACTACTGCTACTTAAAATTTTTATGATATGTTTCACATTCTTTTGTGACTCTAATAAATGTTCATACATGTATTTATTTTTTTCCTGCACTTGCTGTTGGGACTTGTAGACAACAATTACCAAAGTGTCAAGACTGAGGCTGAGAATTATTATCCATCGAAAGTAGCACCAGTATTGTGATTCCATACATCTGCAGGAAGGTTGTGGTGATGATGATCGTCTAAAATTTTGCAAATAAACACGTTCATGTTGTTTCTTCATTCTTGTGCATTTAATGTAAACGCTTTCTTTTGCTCGTCGATGGTATGTTTCCGCAAGTTGTACACACAATTTGTGGTGAAGAAATTTCGTCTGCTTGACGAGTTTGGTTCGTGATCAGCAGAGGTGTAAAATTTTCACAGCAAGATTTTCGCTTATTACTAATTTTTATGCGACGTTCGTCTTCGCAAATATTTAAATGTGACTTGAGATAATTCCACACCTTTTCGCGTACCTCGTTTTCAAAATTCATTCTACAAAATGTCATTGAATGATTTTTTTCAAACCTTGTTCGAGACAGGCAATAGTAAAAATTGGACACACATGTACAACTTTAAGAAATATACACTGAGTACATCACAAGTAGAGTCGCTATACAGTGTAGATCCAAGCGCGGGATTTTTTCTGAATATATATTTTCTGTCGAGAGAAGGAATGCAACGATTTTCATCAGAATTGATTGAGAAAATGCCCAAAGAATTGAAAAAGCGGTGCGACCGACAAGCCGGGCAATCACATTTCCAAATGTTTGGTTCTTTGAAAAACTACAATAACACAGCAGTGCGAAACGAATCCTACATAGTACATACAAATTTTCAACTTGTCAACGAAATCTTGTCCCTCTCAAAGTATCCCGAACAAAAGTGGACTCTCTGGAAAAAATTTTAAGCAAATATTGGTAGCTACTTTCATTTATTAAGTTTGCAGAGATCTTTGAACAGTGAGATAGATTTTACTGTTGAAACATCAACGACAAAAAATCGCAAAGCTGTGAAAAGAAAATCCACCAACGACTCTCATGATGATGGTAGTGATGGTAATAATGGTGATGGTGACGACAAACAATCAGGGAATAAGAAGCGCAAAAAAACTTTTGATTTTGCAACAGTTGAGGAAGAGTGCGATTCCTCACGAGTGACGTTTTTTGTGGATGCCGTTCTGTCATCAAGCGAATTAATTGCCGCCGATTACAATTCGTGGATTAATATTGGTCTCATGATCATTTCATTCTATCAGGGAATGCGATGTTGGAAGGCAAGAAGTAAACGATTGTTTAAAGCCTTCTCAAAGTTGGGAGGTGAGAAATATCACGAGAACGAGGTGCGAGAAAAATTTGAAGAGTTGTTTGATGCGTTTCGCGGTCGATCTCTTGATATGTCCATTCTTCTGGAAGAAAAGCCATTGAACGCGAACGAAGCTAGGTTTCAAAACGCATTAGTTTATGCGCCTCAGGGGAACAAGAAATTCATTTGTGACACAATTGTAGAGTTTCTTTTGCGGATATTCGTTGGTCACTCTACCCAACGGCACCGAGAAGAAGGAGCCCACTCTATGTTTTTACAACAACGGCATTTACGAACCTGTTGACGATTTGAATCATTTATTGAATACACTACATCATCATTTGTTTCGAATCATGATCAACGTTTTCCATAATCGTTTACAATTTGATCGCATTATGGCAATCAAAATGTTTATTCCCAATGTGGTCACTGATCGCCAGGAGGCTTGCAAATTGTTGTACAATTCTTTGATTTAACAAGCTCCATCTTTGGAGTTGACAGAAAATATACTCGTCTTCCCAAATGGCAAACTCTTTGACTTTACCCTGGGCAAGTTTCGAAAACATTCGCGTTCCTATGTTTCTCGTAACATGTATCCTGTCGATATTGATGCATGTACACAGAAAGACGAACAAGAAATTACTGAGCTTTTATACACTTGGTTTCCAGGAACGGAAACTCTATTGTTTGTGATGCAGGCGTTACGCACTCTCTTAGTACCTGGAAATATTTTTGATAGACGCATTTACATTTTTCATGGGCCCGCTGGCAATGGCAAGACTCTGTTTAGTTGTATACTTGAGCAAATGTTCAAGAACAAGAACAATTGCCCATGCGGTAGCTACTAACTTGTTCTCAGTGTTTGGAGCACCCCCGTTGCATTCTAACGGATAGAGTAGCAAGTTTAGTTAGCACCTTGATGCGTAAGTTGGAAAAAATTTTTGGTGTCAAACAACTTACGACATCTGGTTACCGCCCACAAACTAACGGGGCACTCGAGAGAAGCCATATTGAATTGACGGATTATATTAAACATTACGCGAAGGATTTTGACGACTGGGATCGTTTGCTCCCGTTCGCGATGTTTAATTATAACACGTCCGTTCATGAGGCAACTAACTTCACCCCTTACGAACTCGTGTTCGGACACTTGGCCAAAACGCCCAGTTCGTTACCTCAAGGGCCCGAAGTCGAAACATATGGATTCTATCTGAAGAACTTAATTACACGGATGAACGGACTACAAGGTTTAGCTGCTAAATATTTAGTTCGATCAAAACAACGATCAAAAGAAATCTATGATCGTAAGGCACGACCTCTGAATGCCAAGTTAGGCGATCAGGTGTGTATCTTTAAAGAAGTCCGGTCTAATAAGTTCGACAAGCGAGCAGAAGGACCATACACCCTTGCAGGAATCACGGAAAATAACAATGTAATCCTCGAAACTAATAACGGCGAAAGATTCGCAAAACATAGGGACAAGATCAGAGCCACCAGATTATGAGACTTAAATCCCAGCTCTAGATCCCTTATTAACCTATTTTATCATTTTTAGAATAACCCAAGGAAAGATTACGACTATTGCTATAACCCTGCTATGTCTATTCTCGATCCTAGCGATGACGACCAAGCAGCTGTATTCCCACGATGCAGAGATGACTGTTCAAAGTGACCGTTACCAGATCACCACTTTGGAGTCCAGCCCCGGAATATATTTCGAATATATTGGAGAGGTCAGAAGGTCCGTAAGTAACTGGACGATTGCAGTATTTCTGGATGTGGGAAGGCAGACACGTTTCTTCGACGATTTGAGGAACAGGCTGGAGCGAATAAAACAGCAGTGCAAACCTGATGAGGAATGGTGTAATGAATTAGTCGAGGAGTTAGAAAATACCAAAATGACCTTACCAACAAAGATGACAACCCAAATACGAGCAAGGCGTTCAGTTCCATTAATAAGATTCCTGGGTAAAATTTCAGGACCTATCGTTGGAGTATTGACCTATGATGACGGTGAAAGGTATAATGCTGCTATCCAAAACCTCAATGAAGCCCAGGCCAATTTGTCACATCTTGTGGGAAAACGGACCCACATAGTAAGATCGCAGCTTGACTCGTTGCATTCCTAAGTGCAGAGGCATGGACTTTTACTGAAGGATCTACAGCAACAACTCCAGGTACTGTTTGCAGTAGGTAGTACCAAGTCGAAGGCCGAGTTGGAAAGAAAAAATTTAACCTATGCCATCGCCAGAGCACTCAGGTTAGGACTTGATCACAGCATCCAGACGACTGACACCATGCTTGATGCAGTTCACGAAGCTAGGAAAGGACAACTGCATCCAGGACTCATCACCTCGGAGCAACTGGAACCAATTCTGCGCGAAGTACAAGACAACCTTAAGGATGTCCAGTTTCCTTTGACCGGACCAAGAATTAGCATTGATGAACTAATGCGCATCTCCACCGTCACTATTCTATGCGAGAATCATCAACTTAAAGTTCTTATTGATATACCACTCCTAGAAAAGTACAATTATCAAGCTTTCAAATTACACTCACTCCCGACCACTCAAGAAATGCTCGAGAATGGTACCGGAAGAGCATACATAAAATCTGAATACGATTACCTTATTATCGACGAGGATCACCGAACATACCTCTTGTTAAAGGAGCAGGAATGGAATTTGTGTAAAACAACAACACCTTTTCACGCCTGCCTTAAGGGTGCTCCAATCTACGATCTCTGTGAACGAACGTCCTGTGAAGCATTATTATTGATCAAGCCCAACGTGGAAGCCCTAAGGTTATGTGACGTCAGAGTAACCAGCGAACCCAGGTCTTATTGGAAACCCTTAACCACCATAGGCGGATGGATTTATTCTTTTGCTGCACCAGAAAAGGCAACAATTGCCTGCCATTCCATGAACCCAGTAAAGATCACGCTGAGCGAAGTTGGCATCCTCAAATTGGGTCCAGGATGCTCGCTCAAAACCAAGGACGCTATAATTCCAGCCACCACCTCACAAGCTGGTCAATCAGAATTTATTTTTGAATCAGATCTACACCTAAACTTAACAAAACTGTCTCCAACGTTGTTAAAATATAATCACCTGCTTGGGAACACAAGAGTACTAACGAAGTCCGTCCTAAAAATTAATCCAAAACTATCAGCATTCGAGTTAAACTCCAAGACTCTAGATGAACTCGAACAACAGCTTCAAGGCTTAGCCTTTCAGCAACACAATCAAGGAAGACACTCGACCTTGATTTACGGATCCTATGGAGGGGTTATTCTTTTATGCGCACTTCTGCTTATGTACTTCTTCCGATCACCTTTAAAAAACTGGGACACATAAGCTGTCTCAAACAATTTTTTCCAAGTCGAGAGATGAGAATATCCAAACGTCACGACGAAAGAAACCGTTGAATAAAATTCCAACACCCAAGGATATTACCGGACTATACGAGGATATCTCTTTTACGATTAGAACCGCTGTCAACAAGGAGGTGACCATACAACTAAGAACAACCTCAACTGAACCAACAACTACTCAAAGAAAGGAGATAAAGTCTGCAACGTCCGAAGATAGACCATCAGTGAAGATCAGATGACTAACCGAAGGGTTAAGTTCCAAGCTGCGTGTGATCCAGTTAGAAGAGACTACAACGGGAAGGAATCACCAACCACCTTCTCGCCAGTAGTTCCCATCAAACACAAGCCCGCAAGACAACAAGGAAGATCTTTGACTTGAAGAGGTTAGTGCTTACGACGACCCTAACAGACGTTCAAAATCGCCACCCGAAGTAACCTAATTTCGTAGGTCTATCATGAAAGGAAACTATATATAGAGAGAGAGAGTTTTTTCTTATTTTACACATATATATTAAAAAAATATATTTTTCTAATTCGAATTCTATAACAAAAAAAAATTATGTCTAATATAAATTCAATATTAAAAGCTTTTCTCATTCTAATAATATAAAGAGTTTGTTTTAATTTCATTACTACTTAAATAAGAAATTTTCTTCTTTATATAAAAAATCAATTTAAATGCATTATTTATTATAAAATCTAAAAATTAAAACTTTAATTATGTCAGATAAATTGATCACTTTATAAATGAGGAGTTTCATATGAGATTGAGGGGTCAACTCTCGGATTTTTTTCAAATTTCATTTTTCAAAAGAGTTTGTTTGCCTATGTAATTATCCCAAATATTAATTAAAAATATTTAATATTTTGTTAGATATTTGCATAAACAAATTAATGCAATATTTTTTTTAAACTTGAATAACTTTTTTATTTTTGCTTATAGAAAAAAGTTGTCTGAATGTTTTTTGTTTAGAATGAATCAAATTTTTTGAAAAAAAATTAATTAAATAAAAATTAACTTTTTTAATAAATTTATTTAAAAAATAAATTTGTTTTTTAATATTTAAACCTGTTATCGGCCTTCAATCAAGCTGAAAAAAAAGATAAATATTGCTAACTATACCACAAAATAACATGCCAAATTTGGCGAACACGTTATTTTTTGTTTTTGAGAAAAAAATTTTCAAAAATTGAAGTGCAGGTAGCGAGCCGACTTAGCTGACACGACAATCGGAAATTTTCGTCTCAGAAGTCATTGTCGCGTTATAAACTTTTTTATTTTTGCTTATAGAAAAAAATTGTCTGAATGTTTTTTGTTTAGAATGAATCAAATTTTTTGAAAAAAAATTAATTAAATAAAAATTAACTTTTTTAATAAATTTATTTAAAAAATAAATTTGTTTTTTAATATTTAAACCTGTTATCGGCCTTCCATGAAGCTGAAAAAAAAGATAAATATTGCTTACTATACTACAAAATAACATGCCAAATTTGGCGAACACGTTATTTTTTGTTTTTGAGAAAAAAATTTTCAAAACTTGAAGTGCAGGTAGCGAGCCGACTTAGCTGACGCGACAATGGGAAATTTTCGTCTCAGGAGTCATTGTCGCGTCAGCTAAGTCGGCTCGCTACCTGCACTTCAATTTTTGAAAATTTTTTTCTCAAAAACAAAAAATAACGTGTTCGCCAAATTTGGCATGTTATTTTGTGGTATAGTTAGCAATATTTATCTTTTTTTCAGCTTGATTGAAGGCCGATAACAGGTTTAAATATTAAAAAACAAATTTATTTTTTAAATAAATTTATTAAAAAAGTTAATTTTTATTTAATTAATTTTTTTTCAAAAAATTTGATTCATTCTAAACAAAAAACATTCAGACAACTTTTTTCTATAAGCAAAAATAAAAAAGTTATTCAAGTTTAAAAAAAATATTGCATTAATTTGTTTATGCAAATATCTAACAAAATATTAAATATTTTTAATTAATATTTGGGATAATTACATAGGCAAACAAACTCTATTGAAAAATGAAATTTGAAAAAAATCCGAGAGTTGACCCCTCAATCTCATATGAAACTCCTCAAATGATGCCTGATTGAGATCATAAAAAGAGAATAGGATGAAAACAACATAGTTTTTACTATTAATACCACTAAAGTCAATTTTCGAAATTATCAACTTCAAAGCCAATTTCGAAGCATTTCCAACGCTTCCTGTAAAAATTGACCATACGAAGAAAGTTGTAACTATAACTCTAGGGAACAATTTTCTATGCCTAAAATAAAAACCGCCCTCATATTGGCGGACCTATTAACAATTTTCCCAATAGCACCACTCGCCGAGCGCTCGAATGCTTAACAAAGGTAGCCGCCGCCACCGCCGACCATGGCAACCGCCTGACGAACAGCCTTCGCGCGGTGGCTGTGAACATAAACTTATAGACTTTACCAATTTTACGCAGGAGCCTGATTCTGTACATTGCTCAGAACTTTAAACTTTTATACTTTTAGCATTCAGGATTTCAAAAAAAATTAAATAAATAAATTACAATTATTACCAATTACTATTAAGCTTAATTTAGTAATGTTTTGAGCAATGTAAAGATAAAAGTTAAATATTGTTTTCTTTTACTAAATTCCCTTGTTAATATTTTTATGTGAAATTAAAAATCTAATTATTCTAACAATAATTAAATCTACAGAAAAAGTTGTAGCTCTGGCTCTAAGGAACACTGCGGAATTGACAAAATTAAAATTGGTTAATTTTTGTAAAAGTTATTAACAATTTCCGGATGCTCCACTTTAGAGCCAGTTTTGAGGCATTTCCGTTAAAACTCCCGTGGGGGTCCCGGGCGCAGAATAGGCCCCCTGCGATCGGCTGCATGTCGTAAAAGGCGACTAAAAGAGACTCGGAGTGGTGCCATGCTTGCGGGTAGTACTCGGTTCGTCCCAAGCTACCTTATAGAGTATTGGCTTACGATGATGATGGGCAGTGCCGTGGCGGCCCGGCAGGTCCAATATAGACCGTCGAACCTAACTTGCCGAAGCAAGGGTGGTAAGACTCTTAATCGGTACTCTTACCGGAGTACAAATGGTAGCACGGGGACCGGTCCGAGCCCGGGGACTTGCCAAAAGGCTTGTTCCTTGCGGTCATTGGGTTGGACTCGTGCGGGCAGTGGTTATAGCCTACATCGCTTGAGGCTAGGGGCGTCCATGAACAGACTGTAGCTTTGGCAACGGTCGTAGTAGTGGCGCTTCGACATGTGAGTTGTGGTGCCAACTCGGGCGGTTACCTGCAGAGTGACCAGGGATTGGAAAGGTCCCGCCCTAAACCGAAGGGCCGTAAACGTTCCTACTCAACTTTGCGGGCTCGGTAGATGGTCACATGATGGCCATCGGCGCTGGAGAGCGTGAATCTCTCCCCGTGACGCTCGTAGGCGAGCCGTGTGGTTATACGCGTATGCGGAGGTGCTGCACGTATACTCTACCTAGGCGATTTCCGTTAAAAATTCGTTAAAAGTGACGCCACAGAAAAAGTAGTAGCTGTTGGTTTAAAGAACAACTTAGCATGTCTTAAACAAAAAAATTGTTTGAATTATGCGGGTTTTGTTAACGTTTTTCTTAATGGCGTCGATTCTTAAGTGTACGAATTGCCTGTTGGTTACCGCTGTCTATCACAACGACTACCTTTATCTGTTCAGACACCACGAACACGTAGTGCCATCAAAATATTTAAAATGCATACATATCCTTATAAAGAAAAATTGTTATCATTTTCTACATTCTCTTAATTTATAATAATAAATTAATTTCAAAATAAAACGTTCGAAAATAACTTCTATCTAAATTAAAATATTGATATTTGACTCTTTGGCAGTCAAATAAAAAAAATTTAACTCGATTGGTTGCAGGTAAACAATTTTCACACCATCCTAAATTGCTCTAAAAATTATTATAAAATAGGAAACTTTTTTTAAATGTTTACTAAAATTTAAAAAAATTACCTTCTATTTTCTGATACTATGAAAATAAAAATATAACTCACACAAAAACAAATTTAACTTAGATGTAAAATAGAAGAACAGATACACTCGATTCTTGTTATAACGAATGTCGTTACAACGTTATCTCGTTATAACGAACATTAAAACTCTCGATACAACGACAAAAAAAACACGAACGAATTTAAGGTAACCAAAATTTTGGTTAACTCAAAAAAACGACAAAGTTAATCAACCCTTAACTTTATTTAACCTAAAGAATCTAGTGATCCGTTTATTTTAAAACTACTTACTTTTTTATTAAACTGATTCCATAATTCATACACATTTAATATAAATAAACATACTTTACGAAAAATTTTGCACGTATTTGACGTTTTGTACTGTTAATCACGGATAAATTCATGCGTTTTAATAGAACGTGAAGTAGGATTCTCTCTTTCCATCGTAATATCAAGATTTTGAAGTCCCAAGATCGTCGTTATAACGAGAATCGAGTGTACTAAAAATATGTTTATATATATATATATTTATATGTATATATATATATATATATATGCGTGTGTGTGTGTATATGTATGTATGTATTTGTGTATATGTATGTATATATATATGGAAATAATAGTAATAATTTATTAAGAAATCTTCTCTTCCTGTTATAATAAATATAATGCAATCTTCGGACAAATTGATTCAACTATTACTGAAAGAGGAAATTTTATTTCTAAGTATATGTGCGCTACGATAATTCAATTCTAATATAATCACTTTATGAACCGAAGCATGTAAAAAAACACAAACGAAACATATGTGATTGCGTAATATGTATATGTATGTATGTATGTATATCTACTGTTCGCATGTACAGTCATAATTCCTGCGATTTAATGGCATTGAATTGTCTACGGCCATAATGTATTCGTCAATGCAATTCTACTTCCGAGTTCAGAGCATTGAGTTTTTAGGGACAAAAACCGGAATTTTCACGGTGGATTGTTATATGCGAAATTATAAAATAGCAACCATACGGTCAAGGCGGCATGTAAAGTACAAGGCATCGCTGTGAGATACCCGACACCCTGATAAGGAATTAATTGATAATCAACAAATTTTTCAACAAGAGATGGCCAACTTGCAGAGAATACTGAATGATAAAACAATGCGACCTCCGAAAACTTTTGAAAGCAAATACTCTACTAAATTTGAATGTTATAAATGTTCATGGTTCGTCGTTCATTCGTGCTTTGTCCACAAGTGATACGCCTGTCAGATTCATTTAAGCCCTCGAAACTCTACATTGTCCGAATATCAACGTCGAGAGGATAGAAAACAAGCATCTTCTTTTTCTACTTCTGCTTCTTTAACCTTCTCTAACAGAAGTGGTAAGTTTTTATTGAAATATATTCCTTTACAAGAATTGCTTTTTATACAGTGTAAAACTTATTGGTTTTTTCAGCAGCATGTTTGAATGATCAAGCCACAACTCTGAAGCGAAGCGGCGACAGAATCAAAAATCATCTGCTTTCAACCGCAGCGATCAGCAACAACAAAATTTTTCGAAAGAACATTACTTCAACGGAAACAACGACCAAACCAACTCGCAATCCAAGAGACGTGGCCAGAGTGATTCCTCGTCGACGAAAAAGTCCAAGTTGCAGCAGCAGCATCACCAACGATCCGAGCTCGACATTGATGCATCAAAGTCGCCAAGCTATTGCCCCACATCGCCTGACTACAAGCTACAGAAAAATTCACCAAGATATTACCCCACGTCACCCGACTACACAACAAGCGATAGAAGAATAATACCAGAAGGTCCACATCAAACGAAAAATGTTTTGGAAAAGATTCACACCGAAGTGATGAATATTTTGCGGAGATACCTCTAAAACAAGACGATAAATATTAAAAAATCAAAAAATCCCATCATTCAAAAAAACGATCTAGGTCGTCATCGTCGGCAGCATCATTTCGATCATCAGCAAGCTCCTCAAAAAATTTAAAACAAGTGCGAAATAAATCTGGTTCGAAAAAACATAAGTCTCGTGACAAGAAACGTCGTGGTTCGTCTTCGCCATCATTATCACCAGAACGTCGTGTAGAAAAAGTAGCTGAAAGGGAAAAATCTTCTTTAGTGTCCAAACAACGTGTGTCCCGTAAACGGAAAGCATCAACACCCGAAAGTGATAACCAACCGCGGCACTCTAGAAATAATACTCGACGTTCCAGTCGTGATGAGCGCTCACGTTCTTCTTCGCCCAAAAGTTGTGTCGAAATCAAAAAATCTCTGAAAACCAATAATCGAAACCAATATAGAGCATCGTTGTCCACGTCGCGTTCGTCATCACGCGAATGGAATCGTGTCGAGCAACAAGAAAAATACAAGCAGAGTGGAAAGAAAACCCATTTGGAAAGTACTGTCGACTTGACGCAAAAAGATGTGGATAATTTCAACAACTTGGAAATTATAACACCAAATATTGAACCTGAGCATACGTATGCATATTTCCCAACCAATTTTATGCAAGAGGCCAAGAATATTGCCAAAGTGGACAAGGAGAAAAAAAATTGAAAGGTAAGTTTGAAATATACACTAAATTTGAGAAACAAATTTGACAAAAAAATTTGAAATGTTTCATTTCTGTTTAGATACTGGTGACAACAAATCTATTTCTGTCAACGCCTCGAATAAAGTAGTTGACTTGTCTTCAACAACAACTGCTACCAGGGAGTGTAGCAGCTTGATCAAGTCCACCACCACCAACACCACCACCAGTAGTAGTAAGGCCACAACATCAGTGCATAACGGCGAGTCCAAGAAAAAAATTGTCGACACTTTGCATGACCCATATCCATCAACGTCAAAAAGATTAGAGACTGTAAGTGTTGTGACTGAGAAGAGTTCTACATCTCATCGTGAAGTGACCAAAGTGCTTGAAAATTGTAACAATAAGCAAGTAGTTCATGTTGTAGCGGCGACCAATGGTCATGTTAAATTTAATAAGCAAGTCTTTTTCGCGGTTTACTTCGAGTGTTCACGTGTTCGTTGCAATTTCGTGGTCACCTATACGTGTTCACGAAACGAGGGGGAATTCATTTTGTCTTTGTTGAGAAAACGCGAACGTAAATTACAAACGGACAACGACATTGAACTTTTGGAATTAAACTCTAAAATTCGCGAAAAGGAAATCAAAACTTGTCTCTTTTGTGGCTTCTGCGAGAATCAAAATTTAGGATTAAAACTTGCACTGTTTTATGTGAATGCAACACTTGTGGTTTCAGGGCTTCCTATAATACGAATCCAGAAAAGCCGTGTTCAGGTATAGCAAACATTGAAGATCGACGTAATACACTTGACAATAATTATTTCGCTTGTTGGGACCAATGCATTAGGATGGAACATTATTGTATCGCCAAGTTTGTTACGGGTAATTGAAGAAGGAAAAAAAGCATAATATTCTTTACGTTCTTTGTGTTGTATTATTCGATATGGACGATTTTCATATTGGGTGTTGTTTTATATGCATGGGTAGAAAAGTTTGTCAATTTTTCTCGCCTGAAACTAAACAAAAAATTTTAGACTATCGTCGCGCATTTTTTCAAACACACGATACTTGTCAACAAGACAAACCGCTACCACCATCACCATCAGGCTACTCTACGAATTACGATCCTATTTTGTGCAAACAACATTTAGATTTTCAAAATAAATTTAGAAACTTGGACGAATTTATACGTGTTGTTACAATTTCGGCTCGCACTCAACCACTTGCACTTTTCTATTTTGAATCAAATCAAAGTAAATTATGGAAGTTTGTTCTGCATGCCGACAATACGCTGTATATAGCACTTGACTTTGATGCTAAATACAAACCAGAAGTATGTCTCAAAAATATTTATCCGAATATTATACATGCTTCCGAACGGGACATGATCTATCGCTTTCGCTTAACTGCAAATAGAAAAAAAACTTGTTGTAGCTTCAAACGTTTTTTCCAACGTTGCATTTGTGACGTTGTGGATTGTCGTCTCCTGTGGATCGATAATCTGAATCGTCACGTCATCTGTCGGATTTATCCCTCAACCGTGATCGTTAATTAATATGGTAATTCAGAAAGTTGAAACTGCCGTGTGACCCACTATCAGTGGTGAATGTGTGTTGCGCGGCTAGTTAGTAGGAGAGAAAGAGGTAGAGGGCAGGGCCCAAGTGAGTAGTAAGAGACAGAGAGAGAAGAGCCAGTGAAACGAGAGAGAAGAAGAGATGAAGAAGACGAGCACGTGGGAAGAGAGCCAAGACATAAGAAGATTATTATTGTTTCGGCCATTGAGTAAAGTGTGTAATTATGCGTTAAGTGTAACGAGACGAGAAAAGTCGAGAAAAACTGTCGAGTGCCGAGTACAGTAGTTTTAATTGAGTCGAGGAGTTGTGCCGTGCTCAGACAGTGTTGTGTAATAGAGCGAGAGGTGTATAAATAAAATTGTTGTGAGTGAAATTGACGGTGATCTTTAGTTTTCTCCCCAAGTATTGTCTTCCAATTGGATTAGGTTGGTGCCAGCCAGGAAGCCGTCAACCTGAGGATCGAGGTACAGAGGATCGAGAGAAGTATCAAACCGAGCCGTCGTGGGTGAGTCAGTACCGTGCCAGTGTTGTGCCAGTCGTGTCTCGCCGTTGGCTTTTCTGCTGCCAATTTTGTTTGGGCAGAATCTCCTCTGAGCGAGAGAGAAACTCGGAGGTTTGAAAGTTGAGTTTGTTGGGCCGAGTCGAGTCAAGTTTATTAATTAATCTATAAAATTAATTGGCGCCTGACGGTGAAATTTATATTTATCTAAATTAAATTTCTTTTATTTATCTGTGTTGAGTGCGTCAGATTTTGCTTGACGTTAGCAGAAATTTTGAACAACAATTTTCTTGTTCAAAATAATACGTCACAAAATTTGGCGCCCAACGTGGGGCCAAGCTCGAACCGAGACACGACTGTGAATTTATTAGTGTAAATTGTGTTGCCAGAATTCTGAAATTTTCGAGAGCCAGAGCCAGACAAAAATTTATTTTTGTTATCAATAGTCGAAAAATTCAGAATTTTTATTGCCAGAACCGGCCAGAAAATTTCGAATTTGCTAAATTGCCAGATACAGCCAGAATTTCAGCAGCCAAGAGAAAGTTCGCGCGCGCCAGGAAAAGCGGTTCAGTAGTAGTAACAGCGGCTACAGAGAGCGAGAGAGAGAGAACGAGAAGAAGAGATAGTGGGGAAGTCGAGCCACAAGCCAGCCAGAAAAGAAAAATTTTAAAAGGGGGGCCCCGTCGAGTGAGTACGTCCTTGCAATTGAAGCAGTACAGGGCCGTGTATACTAATTGCGCGACCCCCTTGAAATTTGCTAAAATTTTAACTTAGAAATTTTCTTTAAATTTTTTTCAAATCGCAAAGGCAATTTGCGATATGAAAGACTATAAGAGGCGCATGCGTGAATTAATTAAAATTCCCAACGTCAGCCATGCATGGGAGGTAATTAATGCTATGCAAGTCGGCCAGTTAGTGACGAGCCTGCTGAGACACCAATTGTGTATCAGTGGCACCTCACAAGTGTTGCGAGAGAGGCTATTGAGGGCCGAGATGAGGTTGGCCCTACCTGGGGAAGTCGACGTACCATTCGCGGAGAGGTACGATCTGGGGCAATCTGACAAGATTTTCTTGTTAGAAGCTTACCCCGAGCCAGAGAGTAGCCCGTTTCCAAATGTCACACGAAAAAGGGGCGGTAGGATTTCGTCCGCGGACGATGAGGAGTCGAGTAGTGGGGAAAGTAGGGCCAGTGATCGGGAAGTTGTCGGATTTGTGCCGGAGGAGGGGGGAAAACGACGACCAAGCGAAGCAACGTACAGCAGACGGAGTCCGACCAACGCTGTTTTGAACCCGCGGTTTACACCCCCACCACCAGTCATGTCGACAGCCAGCATGACCACAACTTCCCCCACCACCACTAGTGCTCACATGATGGTGACCACGAGCACAATCATGAAAGCCCCGCATACCATCCAGTCGGCAACAATGGCGCCGAATGCGCAAAGTATGCGTGACGCGGTCGCCCGGTTGAGTCTGACCCACGAGATAGAGCGGATACCGGGGTGTACGGAGAGATTAGAGAGCTTGTATAGAGGGGGAGATTGGGATTGGCAACAAAGCCATAGCCAAACAGCCGTCGGAAATGGTTTTCATATTTCCCACCACCAGGAGTCGAAAATCATTTCGCCTTACGGACCTGGGAAAATTGCCGAAATACCACACATACCCAACACGGGTGAGCGGGTGAAGCCCACCCCAGCCCCCCGAAGCCAGTCAAGCCGAAGTAGCGGGAATGAAGACAGTGTAACTCAACAAAGAGTACCACGAAATGGAGAGCCGGTAGGAGAGTCAGTGAGAAAAGAGACTGAAAGAAGTGTGTGTAGTAGAGGGGGAAGAAAAAGAGATCAGGTTAGGAAGTTGGGAAAGATTAGAGAAGAAGGACAGAGAAAAGGGGAGAGAGAAACCAGACTGAACATAAGAAAAGAGTACGAGAGTAGTGAAGGAAGTAGTAATAGCGAGAGAGTTAGTGTTAGTGATAGAGTGAGGAGAGAGTGTCAAAGAGAGAAAAAAAGGGCCGACAGACCGAAGAGAGGTCAGTGGGAGAGCCGAAGATCAATCTTAGATGACTCTACGAGTGAGTCAGAATCTGAGAGTGATCTGAGTCAAGGCCAGAGTAGGGGACTGGGACTTAAATTTCTTTGGTGATGACGATAATGCCGAGGAATTCTTGGAGCGTTTGGAAGATTGTAAGGATTGGTCAGAGTTTTCTGACCAAGAAATATTGCAAGCACTGCCAATTATCCTTCGAAAAACTGCCAGTAGTTGGTTTAGGTCGTTGCGCAGCGAAATAAATTCTTGGAGGTCATTCCAGAGGGCGTTCAAAAATGAGTACCTGGTAACCGTTGACGATGATGACGTCATAGACGAACTTCGAGCCAGGACCCAAGGAAAAGGGGAGAAAATCTCCCCATATCTGACCAGTTTCCGACTGATCTTGGGTCATATGAAGCGACCTCTCAGCCAGAAGAACCAAGTCAAGATCGCCTATAAAGGTCTGACGCCAGTATACAGACGTCAGTTAGGCAGGTTGTATTTCGAATCGTTGAGCGAAATGGAGAAGATACTGAGAAATTATGAGAAGACCAGGGACTTAGACGAAAGATATACCCCCCCTCCACTAAAAGAGAAGATGCGTTTTCCTGCAGCAGCCGTGAAGAAAACCAGATTCGAGAAAAAGGTGAGAGAAGAATTAACGACTTCAGAGGATGAGTCAGAATCGAGTGGTAGTAACCACTCCACCAAAGAGAGCAGAGAGCCGATGGAGGAAGAAAGAAAAGATAAGCCAGGAAGTGTATGTGTGGACGCCATGACACTTATTTCAACATCCCAAAAATCAGCAGTGCAGAGCCAAGCAGTCAGTTCACCCCCACCACAAATCTTGCCAGGACCTATGCAAATTGCATATCCAGCCATGTATGCAGGAATGGTGACAGGGGGAACAAAACCAGTTGGTTTGCCAAATGTGGAACAAAATGGTTCACAAGCGGCAACAAAGCAATTTATGGGAGTTTGTTTTTAGTGTCAGTCATTAGGACATCGGGCCAGAGATTGTCCTAAGAGAATCTGTTTTCAATGCCAGCAACAGGGACATTATTCCAAACAATGCCCTCTGAGGCAAACTCAATTGGAGTCATGCCTAGTGTGCAAAACACCAGGAGTAAACTTTTTGAGATGCCAGAATTGTGTAGAAATACGGAGAATTTTGGAAAGCGGGGTTTGGAGGACATAGAGATGCCCTGTACATGTGGGCCACGACAGCAGGAGAAGAAGAGTCGAGAAAGAGAACTTGTGCCAGAAACGATCGAGTAAAGAGAGATTACTCTGTCAAAGTGTAGATGAGAACAATGCCGACGAGTGTGGGACTAAAGGTACGGATGTGATCCCAGTACCTATAGTCCAGGGGAGGGGAGAGGCTGTGAGAGTCACAGCTGACCCAACCATAAAAAAAAAAAATTTGATATCAGAGATGTTAGAAAGCATTGTAGACAGAAAATTTGATAAGAGAGCCGAGTTCTGTGAGATGTGTGTAAGGTAAGACGGAGAGCTGAGTTTCGTGAGCCGTAAAAAAAAGAGAGTCGAAAGCCGTGAGCCGTGTGAGGTAAAGAGGAGAGCCGAATTTCGTGAGCCGAGTGATGTAAAGAGGAGAGCCGAACTTTTGTGAGCCGAGTGACGTAGAGAGGAGAGCCGTGAAATAGCCAGAGAGAGAGTAGGAGAGCCAGAAGTAATGTCAAGATTTTCAAAGTCATGACGGTCCTATGTAAAATAGTACCGGTCATGGGGAGGGGATTGTGACGTTGTGGATTGTCGTCTCCTGTGGATCGATAATCTGAATCGTCACGTCATCTGTCGGATTTATCCCTGAACCGTGATCGTTAATTAATATGGTAATTCAGAAAGTTGAAACTGCCGTGTGACCCACTATCAGTGGTGAATGTGTGTTGCGCGGCTAGTTAGTAGGAGAGAAAGAGGTAGAGGGCAGGGCCCAAGTAAGTAGTAAGAGACAGAGAGAGAAGAGCCAGTGAAACGAGAGAGAAGAAGAGATGAAGAAGACGAGCACGTGGGAAGAGAGCCAAGACATAAGAAGATTATTATTGTTGCGGCCATTGAGTAAAGTGTGTAATTATGCGTTAAGTGTAACGAGACGAGAAAAGTCGAGAAAAACTGTCGAGTGCCGAGTACAGTAGTTTTAATTGAGTCGAGGAGTTGTGTCGTGCTCAGACAGTGTTGTGTAATAGAGCGAGAGGTGTATAAATAAAATTGTTGTGAGTGAAATTGACGGTGATCTTTAGTTTTCTACCCAAGTATTGTCTTCCAATTGGATTAGGTTGGTGCCTGCCAGGAAGCCGTCAACCTGAGGATCGAGGTACAGAGGATCGAGAGAAGTATCAAACCGAGCCGTCGTGGGTGAGTCAGTACCGTGCCAGTGTTGTGCCAGTCGTGTCTCGCCGTTGGCTTTTCTGCTGCCAATTTTGTTTGGGCAGAATCTCCTCTGAGCGAGAGAGAAACTCGGAGGTTTGAAAGTTGAGTTTGTTGGGCCGAGTCGAGTCAAGTTTATTAATTAATCTATAAAATTAATTGGCGCCTGACGGCGAAATTTATATTTATCTAAATTAAATTTCTTTTATTTATCTGTGTTGAGTGCGTCAGATTTTGCTTGACGTTAGCAGAAATTTTGAACAACAATTTTCTTGTTCAAAATAATACGTCACACATTCGAAAATATTCTTGAGATTGTAGGCCCTTACAGGGGTTACCACCAACGAGGTGGAGAAAACACTTTTTCAGTCTTTGAAATTGAGAGCGTCGTTTTCAACATCTCTGACAATTACTTTGCGCAGCTTAAAAAAATTATTCACACCAAAATGTCTTGTTCATCGATTACTTATTCGACTGGATTGAGAAATGTCGAACGCGAAAAAGTTTTGTAAGTTTGAATGAAGTGAATGTAAAGACATTAGTGGAGTGGTTGACTCTACAACAAGCCAACGAATTTAAACAAATGTACAAGTTTGAAATTGTTTTGTATTCAAAAAACTAGCATCCCGTATGGCAGCAATCGGAAAGAGCTTGTACACACATGCCAAAAAACATGTTCCTATTTTATAAAAGTTGCCATACGAACACAATCCATACCCAAAGAATGAAGGGAATATACTTACTCTAAAATATTATACTCTCTTTGCTACAAGACAATACAACATATATATTATTATTATTATTATTGTATAAGATTCTGTTTTGTACAACTTCAATTTTTGTATAATATGAAATAAATAAATTTCTATGGAATAAAATATTTTTTTTGTATAACTTCTTCTTTCTTTCTTGCTTTGCAACAAAATTTAAAATAATTGTGTTAGCTCAAGCGGCTCAATGTCGAAGACTTGAACAATGGTTTCGTCAAAGAATTCTAGTCAAGGAGAGTGTGGTTTGTACTTACTCGCGTTTTGCCAGTTTGAAGGAGCGCAATTTGCACAACGGTGTGAATACACTTCCCGTTTACGAATGCACAACAGTTGTGAAATCAAACATTCAAGAATCTGTAGCTTATAATTTTTTCAAAACCACAATGGATTGCAAGTCGGGTGCTCGCTACTCGATTGTAGCTCCCTTGGAGGCCTACATTAATGCCAAAACTGTCGAGGAAATTGATTTGGACACATCGTTGGGCGTCGTATTGATGAAATTACGAATCGCGTATCCAACCATTTTCATTGCTTGTTTCTGTTGGAATCATCGTGAAATAAAATTTGATGCCATAGCCACTGTGCATGTAAACGCTCGTGCGACTCCACAAAATTTTCAAACTCAGTTTAATCTCATTTATCATGAGGAGAGCGACATTTACAAACCATTGCGTGTTGTGTACATTCGTGACAAAAATGAGACGTCAATACCCACAATTGCTGACATGCTTCAAAATCCTACAAAGTTTCTCACAACAATTAGTGAGAACTTGTTGCCCACATTGGACGCAATGGTTCTTCTTCGTATTACAATTTTCTTTTGCACGAAACGACTCCCATGATCCCGTCGTTCCAATATGAAAACGATTTAGATCTCTTAATTGTCCAATACTGCTGTCGTTATGTGTCTGTCCAGCAGATATGTTGGATCTTGACAAAAATGGAAACTTTCCGGACGATAAATGGGTTTGAAATTGTTGAAAAGTTTTTGCGAAACCAGGATTGTCACTTGCGACATTTAAAGTGGGTGGGTGGACATCACAACGTGCTCGCCAACACAACCAACAACCATCAACCTTCAATGTCACTACACATTCAATCAATTCGTTTGTTTGTTACAATTTCTACAATTATGTCAGAGACATAACCAACACCAGGCTAAACTTTTTTAAAGTATTTTGCACGAACATTGGAATACTACACGACCAGATGCCATTCTCCAGGATACGGAGGAGAAAATGAAGAGAAAAAACTTGCTTAGCTGTGACTCCCTCGATGAGGCAGCCGCAAAATTTCTGAAATCTTTTTGCACGTCTCATCACGAACAACAAACGATAGGACTGCGAAATCGTCTTCAAACGATTGACAAAATTTGGTGGAAACACAAGAACTTTTCTCGTATCAAAAACACTCTTCAACATCAAAATCACCTTTTGCTGTTGTCACATCTAACAAACCTGCACTATTTCCTCTGGTGAAAGACTTGAATCAAATGTTTATTCTCATACATATCAACAAAGACTTGTGTCGAGAGCAACCTGAAATTATGCTAACCGGGACAGTGTCAAACGTTTTCGAGTCTACCAACGATCAGGGATGCATTACGACAGAGCACGCTTTGGTGGATTCGATCAAAAATCGTCGCGACGGCTTCAACAATGAGTACACCATTTTCTTGCCATCACAAGATAATGTAGCACACGAAATAATACATTTAAATGTAGAAACCTTTTAATTTCCGTTGGAATAATATAAAGAGAGCACCTACTTTCCATCATGTCTTTTTTTATTATCATTTGTGATACTTTTATTCACAACAGTCTTTTCCAATCCAATAACAACACCAGCATCTCTTTCAGACAAACCAGAAATATTACAAACATCTGCAAACACAACAAATCTCACAGACACACAACCACAGAAAAATAAATATCCAACAAACAATATAAATAATACAGAACACGTATTTCTTTCAAACGTTTCACTTGCAAACGTTTCTTCAGATTTGAATACAACTACCTCAACACCTCTTACAAACATTTCACTTGTAAAGATTTCTTCAGAACCGAATACAACTACCTCAACACCTCTTGCAAACATTTCAGAGGAGACCTCAACACCTCTTGCAAATATTTCAGAGGAGACGACTACCTCAACACCTCTTGCAAACGTTCCACTTGCAAACATTTCAGAGGAGACTACTACTTCAAGACCTCTTGCAAACGTTCCACTTGCAAACATTTCAGAGGAGACTACTACTTCAAGACCTCTTGCAAACGTTCCACTTGCAAACATTTCAGAGGAGACTACTACTTCAAGACCTCTTGCAAACGTTACAGAAGAAATGAATACGACTATTACACCTCTTGCAAATGTTACAGAGGAGATTAATACTTCTACTACTTCTACTACTACTACAACTTCCACAGAGCGTCAAAATAATGAACAAAGCAACATTGAAGATGACAATGAAGAAAAAAAAGCACAAACGAAAATCTATATTCAACAATATGGATCGTTGGTTGATGGAAACGTTGTCGTGTTCAAGAGATTGTGTACTTCATGTCGTATCATATCTCTTACTGAGTGTATTTGTCTTACTTTTGGTGGTAGTCTTCGGATCAATTTACTGCTATCGACGACTTAAGAGAAACGTTTTCAACCCTATTAAAAGTGATATTACGTCAACGTTCAAAAAAATGTAGTAACTTTTTAGCCGTGCTTAAGTATTAAAAAAGTGAGACAACAATACTTACCAACTGATGTGATTCAAATGACTACGCTTGATTTTCTATACTCAGGAAAAAAATTAACAGTTCTAACAAATGGTTGTGATGCAAAACGAATACGTTTTGCTTTTTTTGCCTGTTCAAATTTTAGTGGACAGTATCGTCGCAACAGAATATGAAACTAATGTGTGGATTACATTTCTTCAGCCACTTGTGAAACAAAGCACGTTTCAATTTCTTTTTTTGCTTTCCCAGTTCGTCAAGAGAAACTGTTAAAGCTTCTGAGGCCACGATCACATAGCGACATTTGACGCGATCAAGGCGAACAGTGTCTACGATAGTTGTTAAATGGATCATGTGAGTGTCTCCAACAATACAAGTAAAAAAACTTTGACCAAAAACTCGCACATTTGTGCTGCCATTCTCTTCGTTTGCTACTAACAAGTTTTTGGGTATGCGTTCCACTTCGGTTGGATTGAAAGTTGTATGTTTAGTTTCCTCAATGTAGCTGAACTATTCATCTTTGCGGTTCGTATAATAAATGTAGGCTGGTCCAATGAATCCAATGACATTGTAGGCAGGCGCTTGCATGATGACACTCATCGTAAAACCGCCTTCTTTGTCTGCCTCACGAATGTGATTATCAATTTGTGTACAAGTTTGTTGGAGTGTTCCTTCTAAATCATTATACTTTCGAAACTCGTAAAAGAGAAAAGGTGGTAGTCATTTAAAAAAAATGGGTCCCAGACACCAACGAAGAAAGACTTTTAAAATAATTGCAAAAAATGGTCGTATTCAAACGCTTTCGACGAATTTCAACGCAACAGTAGGTTATGGATTTCTGGTTGGACTTTTCCTCGCTTGGGGAGAAACTTTGGCATGCTTTGTAAAGCAGGACGATACACGAAAAGTTCACGGTTTCTCGACATTTCCTAGCATTTATCAAAAGACGATTAACAAACCGTTTGTCGGTGTCCAGCCACACTTAGCACAGAATTGTGCCAACCAACCACCACAGTTGGTCACAAATAAAATTTCGTGTCAACAGCTATGTGGTCCTGAATTTTCGTGTCAGACAATTGACAGAGAAATTCGCATGAATGGTACCATATTGATGAAAGGAAAAACAAATTGTCTACCACGTGAAACGAATAACATTCATTGCTCCTCTTTGACTAGTTTCTTGGCCATTACATACGACACTGTCACACAACAGCATTCTTGTTTGAATGCACGCTTAATTCCTGGGACAAATACTCTTACATGTTCGTGCAATGATGCGAACAAAATTTTTCTACCATGTCGCAATAATTTTCTCTCGACTGCCACACATTTGTATCTCTGCGGTACAAACGGCAATTACATGTTGGATCCCACAGCTCCCGAGGCAGGAGCATGTGTCAATACGTGTCAAGTCTGTTCTGCTTTCTCGACCGTGGTGAAAGATTTAAATTGTTGCGAAGACAACGAACAGACACTGGGTATTTGTTCTACCAGAAAAGAATAAATTGATTTCACTCAACGTCTCATAAAACAGAAAACCTTCAATTGCAAGTGCTCTTTTTCTGAAAAAGCAAAATGGTGGGAAGTTGGAGAAAATTCTCGTCTCGGTGTTTGTAAAGGGAAAAACCCGAATGTAAAGGTTTTTGGCGCAAGTTTTATAACAAGATTGAAAACTCGAAATACGGTCCTCAGTGTTGTCACTGTCCATTGGGGTATTCCTTTTTGACAAGACTGTGTGCAGTGGATGTTGCATGTCTGTAACAAAAATGTATTTTCAACTAATGGATCAGCTTTTTTGGTCCAACGAGGACAATCGCTGCTCCAAAATCTGTTTGGACGAAATATATAATTGGATTCGTTATTTGGAGTCAACGCGACTGGCATCATTCAAAAATTTTGACAATATAGTGCGGTCAAGTGGCCACACCACAATATTTTCTTTTTACTTCGTCGAAGATCTGGAACCAAATGGAATCAAAAATAGATTCCTACTTGAGCCCGCATTTAGAATTTCGCAATTTGTCCACTCTTGAAGAACCAAACAATACATTGACATGTATCAATATCAAACAATTTGCTGAGCAATATTTTCCCTCGGCACCAAGAACGTTTTACATTCTTTCTGACGAAACGTTAAACCAGTACGGAGTCCTTGTTCACAACGTTCAATCCATTCTTAAATCCCTTCAAGATTTGTCTATAAAAAATTTTGACAATTTTGAGCAATAGAACATTTCAAACGACGATGGAGAACATTGACTTTTCGCAATAAACTTGCCTGGCGGATCGCCCCTTGTGGCAATGTATTAAGAAACACATTATCTTTTCTGGACGTTATATTTATTACAAACGCTACAAGAACAGTTATTGATTTCCTGGTTCACCGTTGCGTCTACGACCCGAGGATCAAGAATGGTACTTTCTCCATTCACAGAGATTGAGCAGCACAGTCAGCAATGACGACGCTCTGAGTATTTGGTCCATGTGGTTGGTTTTGTGTATTCGTTTCAAGAAAATTGATTTCATAACTTGGACACTTAAATACCAACCCAAATTTTTTATGAATCTTTAGAGACACGTTCAGCGACAAATGTTGTACCGCTTAATTGTACGTGCTCTCTTCAAATGCGGGCCTCGACATCGACTTCCCTATACACAATTGGAAACCTTGTTTGAATAGTTGACAAATCACTGTTCGTCTCGAGAGGCTCGCTTAATCGTGTTTAAATACATGCAAAACGTTGAAGCAATCAAATACGTACGAAACGATCTTTCTAGACAAAAAATTAAATACATTCCTCTGTACGTGCAATTACTAACGTTCACGATTCACATGTTTCTATTTGAATATTTCAAGAAGTGGAACCACACACAATCGTCGCAGAGCATTCATCTCTGGTTCAAAGTTTGTGACTATGCTACAATAAATTTTTTTGAACGACTTGTGAAACGTCTACAGAGCATTTTGGGTTTCCCATTTTCGCTCGAGTTTCAAGCCTACCGAGTCGTCAAACAAGAGCATAACACTGTTACTTGTCGTTTCTATCTGCCGGAGATTCTTTAAAGCCACATGATGCTTTAAGAAGAAAAAGTATTTCACGAACGTCAAACCAATCAACAGAAACTACACGACGAATACGAATCTCTCCTGAAGGAAGATTGGTACTCGTTTGTCACGGCTACTTCGTGTCGCAAGAAGAGATTACTTTAGACAATTCGAGGGGCAAAAAAAATTACAACATTATGAATGACAGTAACTTTGGACGATAGATGGTCAAAGTTTTAACAACATAATCTTGAACGGCCAATGGTACCTCCTGATGAGCTACGCAAGTTCGAATGAAACCATTGAGTGCTGTTAATTGTAAGATTGGAACGTTCGAGGAGATTGTTAATATCTTTGACTCTGATAGTTTTTAAGACGTTGAAGAGTGTATTCGTATTTATGGACATTAGCTGGGTATGTTTAAACATCAGTTCAAAGTTGTGGAGATTTGTTAAACGTTGTATGAGTTTGATAACATTATCTAAATCATCGACACCCACATCGAAAAGGGAAATCATTTTTTTTGCCTCACAAACGTGTTGCAGCGTTTCTTGTGACCACGTTAACAAACTGTGCACAGTGAGATGCTGCAAGTGCTGTGCATTACAAAGTTTTAATACGGTTTGTTCGGCACTCTTGTCGAACAAGTCTAAATGAACGTGTTCAAAATTGATTTGAAACTGGTTCTCATGATGATCCAATTGTTCAACAGCTTTGTTGAGGGCATGAATGACAAGTTTGGTAATTGGCGTTTCGGTTCGTTCAATTAATGAGAAATGTTTCAGCGATTTACACTGAGTAAGGATCATCGTCCAGAGTTGTTCAAAATGTTTCAACAAGAGTTGATTGACGCTATTTTTTTGCTTCACCAGCGATGTAAATTTAGACGAATTGGAAATGCGTAAGGAAAACAAACGTGACAGTGAATCGCTAAAGAATCCTACATCGTAGAATGAGGAAACTCCCAGACACTCGAGTTGATTCAACACAGTGTTTAATTTCTGTGAACTTGGTGAACCAGTTTGAGTATTATTCCATACATAGCAGCGAATATGTCGAGGAATGTAACCACCAGCGGCATTTAAGAATTGTATCGAAGAATAGTAAGTATGATTTTGTTCAACAGTGGTAGGTGCCTGTAGTATAAGTCTGGGAACTTGAAGAACTTCAATTTGTTTCAAGAAACCCTGTCGTACTTTGTAAATGTCTTGAATCAGGTCTGACTTTTGTAGATACGATGGTATACACGAGAAAATTGTCAGCTCGGGGGCAAGACTAATAATTTTCAGTATAGTTTGATAGGCTTGTGCAATGTTCTCTGTGCTATGTCTAACACGAATTGAAAACGGATATTGTATGTAGAGTCCTCGCAATTCCTGGATTAAAATTGTTACGCCTTGGAGACAAGCGAGAGCTTGTGTTTTAGTCCAAAGTGGTGATCCCATCAACCACAAATGTCGAACCAATTAATGATTGGGAAGAGTCCATGTGTTTGGGCAGCGTAAATGATTGCACATGTGTACACTTTCGCTAGCAATTCAGGCGAGAATTGCTTTATTTGACAAATATGAAATGCTATCGTAAAATGGTTTCTGCGTTTGTGCCCATTCGGTTACCGTATTGGAGAGTTGCGAGCTGTTTGATTTTTTTTCAAACTCTTCATTCTAAGACGAGAAACGCGTTATAGATAATGCCGAAAACATACCCAGTAAGAAATTGTGCACATAAACGTTGATTGAATCGCCTAAGTGCTTAAGACTGCAGACGAATTCTATATGCTTGAATTGAATTTTATGAATGGACAAACGTTTTCTCAGATCCTCTAGAACACGCGCCGTCTAACAATCCAGCCTTACAATCAAATGATCTGAAATATTGAAACGTTGCCAAGAATATAAAGTACTAGGTGGATTTTGAATCAAAGACTTTGTTGTAGTCACACTTTTCTGATCATGCAAGTTTGGTAGCCCTTTTTGTTATGTCAACATGAGAATGCTCTCGTCCGTCAATTCAAAACGTGTCGAGTGTGTAAAACTTTTTGTCCAGAAAATGGAACCTCCGCATTCGTCTCCGTGATTTTTTTTCTGCCGCTCTGCGTCGTCCTGTTGTTGAACAAACCATTGTGGAATGTATGGCAAGTCGTTGGTCAACATTGTGCGTATGAGGAGACTTTTTAGAATATAGTGGCAAAAAAAGTAGCTGCTTAATCCAAGTCTGCGTGTGCGAGGAAAGAGCCATCGTACAATTTCAATCCAAGTTCATGAAACTAGCCTAAGATGCCATAAACACAGTTGTAAACGAGAATCACATCCTTGAATTTGTAAAAGACATGCCAAACGAGATTTTGTAACTACATTATTTCGTTCTCTGATGAACGTCTCGCAAGAGCCTAACGAAGAATTATCCCAAACGATACCCGTACTACACTTGTGCTGCATCGAAATTGTTGTCCAAAATTCGAAATCGTTCCACAAATTATGATATCGGTAATTGGGTGTAGGTAGAATCAACCACTGTCCACCAGCCGAGGGATATCGTATCTTTTGCCATTTATATAGCAGATACTCGCTATAGTGAATCGTTGATGAAAGATTTTGCAAGAGAATGTGAGAAATGTAGTCAAAGAGGTTGGTATCGAAGGGACACTGTCGCACATAGAGTTTGAATATCTTTGAATATATGGCATCTCCGGACAGTGTATGATTATAGACAGATGAACTGAGGGCTTATTTTTTGAGAAACCAATTCTTTTTCTGCAGCACAATTACACCAGGCTCTATATTGTCAAACATTTCAAGTCGAGATAGTTGAACGGCTTCTGTTTCGCGTGTGTCAAACAAATGTAGACAACTGTGGAGAAATATATCTGGAAAGCAATAATACTGATCTCCTCGTACCATTCATCGATGTTGGGTGAAAAACTTTTCAATAGTTTGCAACTTTGAAAGGTTTGTCGTACTCTCTTCATTGTACAATATTCGGGCATGAAATAGCTCCTGTGTCTCGGGCAAAATCACATTTGAAGACATTAATTTGGCAAAAGACCGAGGAATATGTATTAAATTTTTCTTGAGACTGTATGGAATGCACTGCAATGGAAAATGTTTAAATTTCAAGTCATTTTGAAGGTTGTACGTCTCAAAATATTTATGCCACGACAGTGTATTTGGAGCACGTTTACAATTCGTTCGTGTGTGAATATCCACAATAGTAACTTTATTCGATAAACAATTCACTTCCAATTTCAAATGAAATGCATACATTGGATTGTGCGTGAATGTAAAGAGTGAATCTGCTAACGGATTCTCCAATTCTGTGTAAAGCATCCAGGCCTCGACCCAATCGGTTACTTTTCTTTCCTGAGATCAATTTTTTGGTACTATCACAGTTGCCTTGGTAGTCACATTTGCACTCACTAGAAAATCAACGAGATTATTTCGTAAACGAATCGTTGGTACAACTTGCATATCTTGACAAAAATTGTTATACACTGGAATAACATTGTCGGGTAAATCTAAAATTGAAGACGCAGATTCCATGGTGTGGTTGAAGAATCTTTGTGTAGATTAGTCGTATGTCTGAAAAGAAATTCAAGTTTATAAATTCAAAAAACACAAGCTTGAAAATGCTGTGTAACAATTTCTTATATATTGCACTGTTTGTCTGGTCGACAGCAGCAGCAGCAGCAGCAAAAGAAGGCGACGAAAACAATGTATCACTGCACAGTCCAACCGAACGCAATATTTCAACTCTCCATGGTCGAATCACTTTTCTTCAATCGCGTGCCAGCAAAATAGGTTTCTGGTGGGCCAATGCACTCGAAAGCGGCAAATTTTTCCCAAACACTGTTGCCAGACTATCAGATGACTTTGCCCCAACAGACGTGATCAGTGACATGCCACCAACGGACGGTCAGATAGCAAGCTCCAGTTTGCCAGAAGCCTCAATTCTCGACGAATATGGTGCAGAACGATGGGACAAAAATGAGGTAGATCCATTTCAACGAATTAATGTTACTTGGACTATAACGGTGCAACATGTTACGCGACGATGGAATTATTTCATCACTAAAGATGATTATGATCCCAATAGACCTCTGTCTCGCCAAGCTTTCGAACTGACCCCATTCAAGACAGTTTAATTGTCACATCAACCCTTTTGGAAATTTAACAAGAACCTTCTTCCGATGACTACAACCGTGCATACTCTTATGCTTCCCAATAAAGCTGGTTATCACATTATGTTGGGTGTTTGAGAAATTGCAGATACTGGTAAAGCAATTTATCAAGTTCTTGATTTATTGTTTCGCTAAACTGCACACAAAGTTTCTTTTTCCTTCATTGTAAATTTTTTGTTTGTTTGATTGATTGTGGACGAGCAAACGGGCAAAAAAATATGAAACTAAAGCTTTAGAACAGATTTACGGAAATTTAGTCCAACTGAGCCATGAAATGTAAAACGTGGTTCATTGCCTCATACTGTGGCTCATTGCTGTGATTGTTGCGATCGTTTAAGATTCTATGTAAAACATCGTCTTCACCACAAACGTTAAACAATTGTTCGTCACCACTATGGAAAGACAAATGCTTAAGTGATGGCAATAATCGCAAGAGGAAGCTCATCAATCCTGATGCAGTGTGTTCGACATGCCAGTAACGCTTTAGGCAAAGTATGTAAGCATTTGGAAAAGCTTTGCTGTAAATTTTATACTAATTTTTGTGATGGAATTTGTTCTGAAAGGCAATGAAAGATGAATTCGGTATGAGAAATTCTTCACTACTGGCATTTCTTGCTTTTATATTTTGCTCAATAATGCTGTCTTCTCCCTGTAAAATGATGATGAATTCTACATTAAAATTGGGCGTAGAAATGGATGGTAATCCATCCGTATGCAGTTGTCGATTTGTATAAGCCGAGACAGCATCTTTAAACAGGAGAACATCGAGCATTGTTCGTTCGATGAATTGTGAAACAGGACGGGCGGGATCTTTGTTTTCTTCAACGGTAATTTGCTTGGCAGCCTCTCGAAACCGAAATCGCGAAATGTATTCGTAGACTCGTTTCAACGACTCAATAATAATTGTATCTGATGTGTGCATTTCGGAAATAACTTTTAAAACGGGTTCAACAATATTGTCGGATAATAATTCCCTCTCGTCCACATTCGTAGTAAGAGAATACGAAGAAGGCGACGACGGTGGCGGCTTACCGTCTGTAGGTGACAGTGTTTCTTGACAGAGCAATTTGTTGAGCAGCTCGTCGTCGTCCTCTGATTCAACGTCCTGAGCTACAGTGACAACCAATTCGTTATTATTCTTGATCAACCAAAAGGCGGAAACCTTGTCTTGTCTTTTATTGAGAGCGTCAAGCAGTGTCGTTTTTCCAACCCCAATGGGTCCACACAGAACAATGACAACCATTGCTGCTAAGGAAAAAATGTTACGCTTTGCTTTTAAATTCAGTTGAAATAGTAAAAAAAGAATACATTTAGAATTTTGGTTAAGTCGACACAAAACGTGTGAGCTCATCGTGTTGTTGGGCAAGTTGTCGAAGAAATTTAAATTTATCCACGGGAATAGGTTATTGACAGTTTTGCTTTGTGAAGGGATCGCGTAATGCGTAAATACTTTTGTGGAGAGCTGATCCAATTTCCTCAATGGTTTCCTCTTTGTCAAAGAGTAGGCTGCAACGCACAGTATCTAAAATGATGTTGGTTGTTAGGCCATGTGAATCGTTGATGGATTTTAGTGTTGTTACAGCTCCAGTTTTTGTAATGTAAAACGTGAATAAATATCGCTGCAATTGCTCCGTATTGGAGATACCACAAACCAGTTGAATGTACGTAAGCAAAGTATTTAAATTGTCTGTGGACTGGTCTCGATAGAAATTGTTAAACATTTCGACCAGCCACAGAGCATTCATAGGATTCACAATGATTGTAACATTATTCGTTTTTGAGAATATTGTCGGTGTATGATAGGCGATCACAGACATTGTGACACACTCGATATTGCTCAACTTTTGTAAAAGTTTCTGCAACTTGTAGCCATCATTCTTACTCAATTTTTGTAAATTTTTTATCAATATCGACAGAAATTCTCGTCCATTGACATTACACAGGGTGCCTCTCAGTCGGAAAACATCAATCAGAAAAGCCAACCAACGACGAGTTTGTTCTTGTGAAAATATATTTGAATCCATATTTTTTTTGTACCCACAATGGAATATACAACGTCTATTTTCACCTCAACAGTTTGGCAAATTTATCGTCAAACAATAGAACCAAAGCTCACGAATAAAGAGTTTTTTGATACAACAGTGAACGAATCTTTGTGTATTTCTTATCCACTTTGTTGGTGAAAGTAAAAAAAATTATTTGACGAGCATCTTCTTTTAAAATAGAAATTTGTACACAACTTTGTATTATGAGGTTGGTGTCGCATCAAACGAAACTTTATAAACGACCGACAGTGATGTCGAGTAAAGAGCAAACGCAGTGGAACAATTTTTTAACAAACAGTATATCACAAAATGTACATCGCAATTTCAGTGAGCTAGCAAAGAAAGAAAGTACAGAAATTCTCAACAAGTCACTTGTTTCTGAATTATTGAAGTAAGTGTCCATAGATATAGGAACATTTATAGACATATCAGTGGCCAAGAGTGTTATTAAAAAGGCTCTCCTGAAACTTACGAGCCAAGGAATTGTCTCTCAATTCCCGTTGACGGTTACTCCCAATGCGTACGAACCTTTCGACATCCATAAAGATGTAGAGTTGCAAATCGAATATATGACATTGGTGAGTGCCTACCTCGTGGCTCTTGATGGCAAACCGAATTCAAATGGCAAAATCATTAATTTACAAGCTCAAATATATTCTGCAAACATTTTTTAAGCTACTATCACATGCTTACTCAATAAGAAAATTTTTCGCTCAACTGAGTACAATCGACAAAAGAAGACGGCGATGCAGATGGCCGCTCAAAACATGTTGTCCGTTCTCTATTCTTCACAATAACTTTGAGTGATGACAATTTGTTGGGAAGATTCGACATAGAGGAATGATGGAGCATCGGTTACACCGGGAGTTGGCTCGTTACGTCTTGTCTGTGGAAATAGTGCCCAACGCTTCAAGAATGGATCAACAACTTCGCAGGTCCCAGTTTCGTTATTCCATTCATGATAGAGTGTGTCCGGTTCGGGTTTGTCGGCATTCCAGGTTTTGTAAATTTCGTAACAATATGGTTGGAGAGCGGCCTCTATGTCGTTTGGTTTCAAGAATTCTCCCCGAGAATTGTATGGAAAACAACAACTTTTTATACATCCTTCTTTGGTGAATACTTGCTGTCCATCCACACAGGTCAATGGCGATGGGCATGGATAAGTGGCAATCGGTGCATTCTTCCATTCGACAAAATTGGAAGGAAATGCTGACTTACCCGATGCAGTTAGACGATGTTGAATTGTTGCAACCGCATACCGCTTCGCATTTTGAATATCGATGGATGTCGGTGCAACCCTTTTTTTTAATATGAAACTTGAGAGGAAAACTAAAGGGCGTATCGAAATTAAAGTAGCCGCGCTCTTACGAAACATGACCAACAAAATTGTACAGATTGATTGTTATGGCTTGGAAGAGTTTTGAACCTGTCGTAATACTTTTTTACGTCCAGATTGTTACATTTCCAGTTTGAAGTTGGTGATTGAATATAATGGCCCGCTTCACTACATTCGAAATCGACAGCACACGCTCCGAGATTTGGAGAAACGTGCAATTTGTCGCGAAAAAAATATAACACTTGTCTGTATACTTCACTACATCACATTCGGTCAGTTGAAACACTACTTGTTCTTCAGATTGTTACTCACGCGTCGATATCAACATTTTAATTATACTCACAACAAATTACGCATACCCAAAATATGGTCGACAAGGGATTTAATAATTGCTCTTACCAACGGCCTCAGAACGTTTGTCAAATCAACCTATTGTCGTCTAGTCTTGAAACGAGAATACGTCTTCTAACAAAAGTATACTTTTCTGCAGTTGTGCAATCTCTCACACGAATTTGCGGCCCAATTTTATGTAGCTCTGTGGCACGATGTACCTCGTCTCGATAAAATTGAACAATTTGTCGTGTTGGCACGAGAGGAAAATATCTTGTGGAGAAACATTCATCATAGTCCAGTGTATCTTTGTCCTCGCACGAAACGTGTCGCAGCATTGTGGTTCGCACATTTAATGGACAATGTGGATGAATGTACAAAATGATGGAAATGTATCGCCTAAAAATGTTTTTTTTACAAAATTTAATTCACTTTCACCGCAATTTTAAAGATTGACATTTTGTTTGAAGGATAAAAACAATGGCATATTCCACACACAACGTTGTGTTCCAACAACGTCTATGGACAACGTCGCGTATGGAGAAACAATCCAAGTGGGTGCAATGCATGAATGAAATTCTAACAAAGCTGCGCGAAACTTCGTGGGCTCCATTGAATAATTTCAAACACGAAGCCCAAGCTTCAGATCTCCCGTCTTCTATAGCAGAACTGTTACCAAAAATTCTTGTTTTCTTTGCAACAGTTGACCAAATTATCATCGATAATTTAAATGATCGTTTGGACGAGTTACAAATTGTTCATTCTGAACAAGACATTGATCAGGACGCTTTAAACATTATTTCAGTTTGCTGGACACAACAGAAGCAAGAGGAACAAGTACACGCATTAACTTATGGCGATGCTTTGGTGGCTCTTTAGTGGCTCATGTTCCCAGTGCGGCATTGCAAGAAGAACTTTTCGAAGAAATGTCTGTGTTGAAACTTTTTGGATTATTGAAAAGAAGATTGGTACACGAAGATATTCTTGAGCAAGCCATTTTCAGTGTTTTAGTTGAAACACTCGCCTTCTTTGTCCCCTTCAAATATTTGTTGAAGGATATCATGGCAACTAGGGCCGAGAACACTTTACCCAATTTGTTGGCATCTCAGAGAATCATTTTTGGTGACGAGAGTCGCCACATTGAACTCAAAATTTTGCTGGTGCGCTATTTGTTGGAATCACCATTCATGAATAACACACTCGAGCATTATGAAAAGTTTTGCGAGTCTTTATTACAAGAATTTGTTGAAGCGGCCAACGAATTTCGTATTAAATGTTTAAATCTCCCACCAGAAATTGAATTCTTGCAGACCGTAGGTAATATTATCTTTCGCAAAATGTTTGGATATGTCGATCACAACGTTTTTCACGTAAACGAAACAAACGCAAATATTGTTGATTATATGAATCACTATACTATGGAAAGCAATCACCAGACTTTACTCTTCTTGAGAATGAAGATGATGGAAATGATTTTTCGACTTGTTCTTCTTTTTCATCATCATCATCTGATTCAGAAGTTGAACTCGATCCTTCGAATCCAACAACGCCAATAACATCCCACAAAACTGACAAAAATATTGTTTCCAAGTTGGTGCTTAAACGAAAATTGAAACGTTCTCATCATCATCATAAAAATTTAAAATCTAAACGTAAACTTCAATACGAATAGCTCTAATGAGTTGTTATATAAAGATGACAAGCTCGTCTTTTTTTGCCAGTTTGCAGTCATTCCTTTGATTTAAGACCAAATTTAAGAATCTTTTTCTCACAAAAAAAGCAATATCCGACAATCTCACTTGACATGTCCAAAATTACCAAAAAAATATCAAAACAACATTTAAATAGTGTGTGTAATAAATAATTTAAATTGTTAACAATAATTTAATTTAAAGGAATGTTACACGAAAATATTCGAAACCTTCAAACCTGTTTGGTAGTGGATACCCTCCTTCCAACTTATTGTTCAAGTAGTGAGGTGAGAATCTCTATTTTTCACTAGTGGAATTTTAGGAGATTAGAATGAGGTGTTCAATGAAGTTAAGATAATTATAAACGATTACAATTTATTTTTCGTTCCTCTAAATCCCTAATACATATTTATTTATCCTTTTTTTATTATCTCTTGTATCTTTAATTCATAACTATAATATATTCTTGTTAATGTGTGTATAATTCTAACACAATCTTAATTTTCCTCGAATGTATAATATTTGTATTTGTGTGAAGTATTATTTAAGTGTATGTGTACAATTGACTCACCTATTCGTTATTAGATATTATTCCATTAAACTTCTTATAATCCTTTTCTATAATATTTGTTTTAAATGAACTTTTTATAGCACCATTTCTCACTTAAACCTTTTATTATTCTTCACCTTTTATACTTTATTGTTAACTATCAGTAATACGTATGATAACTTCTTTATATTCAAAATAATGGCCAAACTGACCCACGGCTTACTATGGCGAAGACTCACGGGCAAATGTCCAGATTTCCCTGTGTTAATCGATTTTAATAATCGACATTACAGTGTTGAAATCTTGAGTTTATCACACCTGCTCGTTGCCAGGCGCTTTTCTGCAAGCTTGCAGTTTTGGACAGTGGTGTGATCTTGGTTCATTAACCTGGACACACCACTTCTTAGATTTCACAATACATTAGTATTTTAAGTATCATTCTTTTCAATTAAGTTCATTCACTTTTCATAACAAATTTATAAATGTGTGAAATGTAATAAACGGCTATAATTTTATACTTTGTTATAAAATACAAGTGTAATTACACGTGGTTATTTGGTGAAAAAATCTACTTTTAAATTCAAAGTATAAAATACACGTGTAATTACACGTGTGCCGATTCTATAAATTTTGAAAAAATAACAAGTATAAAATACACGTGTAATTACACGTGTACCGATTCTATAAATTTTGAAAAAATAACAAAGTATAAAATACACGTGTAATAACACGTGTACCAATTCTGGAAACTGTGAAAAAATGACAAAGTATAAAATACACGTGTAACGATTCTGGAAACTAAAAAAATGACAAAGTATAAAATACACATGTAATTACACGTGTAATGATGCTAAGAAATTTTGGAAAAAAGACAATGTACAAAATACACGTGTAATTACACGTGTAACGATTCTGGAAACTGTGAAAAAATGACAAAGTATAAAATACACGTGTAATTACATATGGCCAAATCTACACGTGTAATTACACGTGTAAATTTTTAATGAATAGATGAATTATGATTGTTTTATTTTTTTTTATATAGGTATTTGTATTTTGTTTACACTTTCTTATTAACATTATATTTGTGTTTTATTATCACGAAGGGATAAATTGTGACGAAGTCGGTTCGTCACAGTGTGACTGTAAAATCATATGTTGTTTTGTAGACGATTCAAAGGTAATAAACACAACTCAGAATTAATCGATTAATATATTCTGCTCAAAATAGAATGGAATCGACTTCATAAAATTATGAGTTTTTGGTTTATCAATAATAATAAAAATTAATACAAAAAACAAAAAAATAAAGGTATTTTCGTTTATAAAAATTTACATATGTTGCATCCCAAGCGGAAGGCGAGGTTCAAAGGTTAGGTTAATAACTTTTTGGAGAAAAGGTAGGCTGAATATGGTCAAGTTGGTAAAGCTTGACCTTTATTTTTAAGTAGGATCGTTTGTACTTGCCAAAACTGTGTTTTGCGTTAACCCTTTAACGCCCAGATGGACAAAATTTTGGCATGAAGTTTGAGGACTTATTTCGATACTTAAAAATAAATAGAAAAATTCACGAATTATCATTTCTTAAGTTTTCTATATGCGCTCTATCTAATGGCGTTAAAGAAACCATCAAAAATTTATAAACAAAAAAGTTATTAATGTTTTTTATAAAAAAAAGTCTGATTTTTTTCAATTTTTGTTTAATTTTCAATTTTTTCTACTATGAAATGGCGTAAAAATAATTTGAAATATTACAAATAACGTGACATAGATATATAACCTAGAAGATAGGACTATAGAGAAAATTAAAAATTAAAATGGCGGCTCAAAAATAGAGTTTGAAGTTCAAATTTTTTTTCAAAATTTTGATTCGATAGTACGAAATTATTAAAAGCGTTTAAATCGGCTTGAAATTTGTTACTCGGGGGTTTTAGAGGTCGCTGATCACGAATCCTAAAGTCCAATTTTCAAAATTCAAAATGGCGGATCCAATATGGCGGACAATTTTTTTAAACTCATTAAATTTTCTTAAAACTTGTTACTCGGAGGTTTTTGGGGTCGCGGCTCAAAAAAAAATAGAAAAAAATAGAGCGCCTATGGAAACATAACAAATGGTAATTCGTGAATTTTTCTATTGATTTTTAAGTATCGAAATAAGTCCTCAAACTTCATGCCAAAATTTTGTCCATCTGGGCGTTAAAGGGTTAACAACACATAAATATTCCCTTTTAATAGATTTATTTAATGATTCAATAATAATATTACAAATAGTTACATAAATGTTACTTACTTTTAGTTACAGACTAGTTGTAGATTTAAGGTTATAGCGCTGGTCGGTATAAGTTTGGGTTTCAAGATGTCGTTTCAATTGAATGAAACTTAGAAAGTTTGTTATGTTACACTTGTGTAACTTTCACAACTTTAGGGTTTTTGCGTTTGTTTCAAGAGTTAGTAC
Source organism: Leptopilina myrica (nomen nudum) (assembly GCA_032872475.1). NCBI lineage: Eukaryota > Metazoa > Arthropoda > Insecta > Hymenoptera > Figitidae > Leptopilina > Leptopilina myrica (nomen nudum). Next base: position 18,943,336 of record CM065461.1, read on the forward strand.
CGCTTCTAAGTGTTACTTATCGTCACTTGCACCTATTACGGAAAGAAACTTGTTTCTAAGTGTGAAAAAAGCAACTTGCACAATAATCGAGTACAATTCAAACCTGCAATTGCCGATTAAAGAAAGAATTAGTGAAAAACTACAATTAATAAAACTTCATTCGCAAAATACGACAGTTAATACATTTGAATTATTGATTCTAAGAGTCAATTTGCCTTTCTTGCACCTTTTACGGAAAGAAACTTGTTTCTAAGTGAAAAACAAAATAGACTTGCACAATAATCGAGTACAATTTTAAACCGCAATTGCCTATTAAAGAAAGAATACAATAAAATCGAGTAAAAACTGAAGGGTCGCTCTGCAATTACTACTGGTCTATAAAACCGCATCGGAACATTTGACAATTTTTTGTTAAAAAAGCTATGGCTTATATACTAATGAGTTATTAAAAGTGGGAGAATTTGTAGACAATTATGGGGATAAAAGGTGTCAATTCCTAAGAATAATACTTATTCCGGATAAAGTTCCGAATAGCACCCCCGCCCGCTTTTAATGAAATTTCGTATACTTACGTTATTTTGTGCGCAGATTACGAAAATGATAGTGAAAACTTGCGAAAATTTGATTTTCATGGTAAATCCCATAAAAAACAACAAAAAATTGTGTTTTTTATGGTTTTTACCATGAAAACCAAATTTGCGCAAGTTTTCACTATCATTTTCGTAATCAGCGCACAAAATTACGTAAGTATACGAAATTTCATTAAAATCGGGCGGGGGTGCTATTCGGAACTACACCCCTTATTCCTTATAAATCTATTTATAATTAAGCTTAGAAAAAAATGCGTCTCATCGACAACTTGTGAAAATGTTTACCCCATATATGGAAAGAGTTAAACACGAGTTACTCGCAATGATTCCTAGAACTCGGGTTGCGCAAGTAGGTCATAGCGAGCGAGTTCGAGCTTACATGACGCAATGTCGATGGAACGCATTCCTCTCTATTTTTATCAATTCTTACCTCTTGCTTTGTTTTTCTCTATTTTAATGTTGAGACAATAGAGCAAGTATAATGTTTCAATTCCACTTATATCTCAATTTCGGATTTTCAAGTCTTTTTAACACGCGTATTATATGTCAAAATAAAAGATAATTGCATTCCTTTAGCTTTTCGTTATGTTGCAAATATACAAAATATATCCCTTACAATCTTATCAAAAACAAAAATGTATCTAGGATGTAACAACATAATATAAAATATGTTAAATTTAAACAAAAAATATGAAATACATTTTTTTCATATTTTTTCGTAAGGGAGAGAAAGAAAAACCATGTAAAAATTTCAATTATTAAAAAAAAATTCTTTTTTCGATGGATTTTAACAGAGAGAAACTGAGAGTGCGCACGTAATGCAAAGCGCGCTTTTATTTAAAAGTCTACCCCCTCGCGGCCAAAAATCCTAAGCTTAGGTGGTTGGCTATATATATATTGCATAAATGGTTAGATCGCACACATGTGTAAAATGTAATGGCTAAGCCGAATTATAATCGGAATCGCTCGTGATCACTCGTAAAATACAAGGAACGCGAGGAATAGAACTGACCTAATATAATATTGTCCGAAAAATGATTTTTAGTTCCAAAGGTAAATCTATCGTAAAGCTGAGAATGAAAAAAAAGACAGCGAAATTTGTGTTTCCTTCATCTATTAATTCTTATACTATTTCGACATAAAAATGATAACAACAATTAATATATTCAATAAGTTGAACAATAATAATAAAAATTAAAATAATAAAAAAATTTTTTAATTTTTTTAATTAAAAACAAACGATAAATTTAAAAAAATTAATTTTTTAAAAATAATAATTATTAAAAACATTCCAAATAGAAAAATTAATAACTGTTTGTTAAAATTGATTTTAACCCTTTAACGACGAGATGTGCTGCTTTTCAACATGAATTTCAAACGCCAACAATTAGTAGAAAGAAGCCATACAATTTTTCAAAAGGCCATATCCTACTAATTTTGGGGTCGCTCTTTTGAATGGCGTAGTCAAAATTTTCAAAAAATGATATTAAACCCTTCTTTTTTTAAAAAATACTTAAAAATGTCAAGTTTTTTGAATGCAATTTTTTTTTAAATTTTTCTCCGCCATAACATTTTTTCAGTAAAACAAAAAGTATCAGAAACGTGTTCCCGATAGTTGTACTTGAAAAATATCCATTTATATTTTTATTTTTTTCGATTTTTAATTAAAAATGGAGTTTAAAGGACAAAAAAATTTCTTAATTTTACGTAAGATTACAAACTTTTTTAAAATTGCTCAAATGTAATTGAAATTTGTTACTCGGGGGTTTTGGGGTCGCTGATTACGACTCTGAAGTCAGATTCAAAAAATTCAAAATGGCGGATCCAATATGGCGGTCGAATTTTGTAAAACTTATTGAACTCAGTTGAAACTCGTTACTAGGAGCTTTTTGGGGTCTCTGATCACGAATCTGAAGTCAGATTTAAAAAATTCAAAATGGCGGATGCAAAATGGCTACTTAATTTTTCAAAATTATTCAGATTTGCTTGAAATTTGTTACTCGGGGTTTTTTTAGATCGCTGATTACAAATATGAAGTCAGATTCAAAAAATTAAAAATGGCGTATCCAAAATGGCAGCTTAATTTTTCAAAATTACTGAGATTTGCATGAAATTTGTTACTTTCGGGTTTTCGGGGTCGCTGATTTTGAATATGAAGTCGCCTTGATCCTTTAAATAATTAAAGTTGCCCGATTCTCCTCACGAGGAGGTAGGCGATATAGAGAATCATTTTTTTTACCTTTTCAGTGACTTTTAATTTTTTTTGTTTTAAAAATTTTTTTTTTTGTTTTTTTAATTTTGTAATTTATTTGTTTTAACTTTTTATTAAAAATTATTAATTTGTATTATGCGCTTTTTGGAAGCAATTGTCACAGTAATATAACTTGCATGTTTTGCATTATTTCCTTGATCGGATTTTGCATTTTGTGGTGCAACTCTATCGAGGTAAATGATGTTTCTCTGTCTCATATACTGACTACTTTCCCGTTTTTACTTTGTTCAAATAGTCTTTGCTGATGCACATATCCAAAAATTTTGTACTTTCTTTTTCCGAACAAAGAAATACTGCAAAACATGCAAGTTATATTACTGTGACAATTTCTTCCAAAAAGCGCATAATACAAATTAATAGTTTTTTATAAAAAGTTGAAAAAAGAAATTATAAAATTTAATAAAAATAAATAAATAAAAATCACTAAAAAAATATAAAAAAATAATGATTCTCTATATCGCCTACCTCCTCGTAGTGAGAATCGGGCAACTTCAATTATTTAAAGGATCAAGGCGACTTTATATTCAAAATCAGCGACCCCGAAATCCCCAGAGTAACAAATTTCATGCAAATCTCAGTAATCTTGAAAAATTAAGCTGTTATTTTGGATCCGCCATTTTGAATTTTTTGAATCTAACTTCAGATTCGTAATCAGCGACCCCCAAAACCACCGAGTAACAAATTTCAATTAGATTTAAGCAATTATGAAAAAGTTTGTAATCTTACGTAAAATTAGGAAATGTTTTTGTCCTTCAAGCTCCATTTTTAATTCAAAGTCGAAAAAAATAAAAATTAGAAATAGATATTTTTCAAGTACAACTATCAGGAACACGTTTTTGATACTTTTTGTTCTATTTAAAAAATGTTATGGAGGAGAAAAAATTTCTTTTAAAAAAAATTTCATTAAAAAAAACTTGACATTTTAAAGTATTTTTTAAAAAATGAAGAGTTTAATATCATTTTTTGAAAATTTTAACCACTCCATTCGAAAAAGCGACCCCTAAAATAGTAGGATATAGACTTTTGAAAAATTTTATGGCTTCTTTCTACTAATTGTAGGCGTTTGAAATTCATGTTAAAAAGCAGCACATCTTGTCGTTAAAGGGTTAAATGAAATATTATTTAATTTTGTTTAGTTTTTCTCGAATAAATTTTGATACTGTAAATTTATTAGTAAAAAAATATAATTTTGTATCATCTAAAATTATTTAATTATTATTAACTCCACGTTGATAAACACCAAATAATTATATACAATTAAAAATACAATTTTCAGAAAAACGATGTCTTTAAATTAAACAAATTAGATTTTCAAATTAAATTTTTTTTAAACTTTAAATTACTGAGTTATATTTTGGTTTTTAGTTGAAAAATATTACTTTTTACAATCTACAACCTTTAAAAAATGTTTCATTTTTTTGGTTTTCTGGAAAAAAAATTTTCGATTCTCTACATCGACTCTAACTGCAGAAACCTTTGCAAATTATTTAATATAATATTAATTTTACCAATAAATAGTAATTTTTACTAATTTATTAGTAAAATGTATCAATTTATTAATTAATTATGTATTAATGTAAAATTTATTATTAAAAAGTCAGTCACCGATTCAAATAATAATTATAGTAAACAGTACTACACGGAGAAAAATGAAAAAATTATTTATGCAGTCAGTGTAGTACTCCTTTATAGAATAATATGTGACAGGTACACACTATAGTATTAGAAGTTTCATAGCTGAACAGTTGGGGACTTAACACAATTTATCCCATTTATCAGCTTAAACAAGACTGTTTATATAGTCTAAGAGGGAATAAGAGTATAAAAAATTGGAAAGAGAAATTACTTTCTCATGTAATTGTTAAAAGAACGAGGCAGTGTACAAAACAAAAGTCAATAATAGAAGCGAATATTGAACAAATAGTACTCAGTCCAGTTCTGTCGAAAAATGAACGCCGTGCACATAAAGTAGATACCTACTCGAAAACCACAAGTTATTCTTTCTCTCACACACTAATGGTAGTTCACTTATCTTACTACTCTCAACTATTATGCAGTGCAGTTAAGTAAATTAAAGTATTAAATATTGCTTTGAGAATAATTATTTATACATTACATTCAAGGTCAATTCACTATTTTGTTCACGATAAAAAATCAAATAATCAAATGTACCATGAGGAGTGTCAAACTTAAAAAAGGTTAAGAAATTATCAATGTTTTTTATTTATTTATTATTAAATTCTAATAAACATATCAAATTGAAACTAGTTGACAATATTATTTATTCAATATTATGAATATTGTTGACATTCATACTTACATTAATTACATATTAAAATACACTCATGACGTAATTTATTTCAATGGACAGGGATGTATCTTAAATAGGAAATTTCCCCCATCGATTGCGTAGCCGAGAGGATTAATGCTTAATGTAAAAGCGTGCGATTTATAATTATGCGTATATTTAGTTTGTATGGTTAGGTAGGTGTTTCAATCCCGTATTATTGTAAGATTTTTCGATATGTTTAAGTTGTTAATTGTAAGTATGAAGATGTGGGAAGAATAAAACTTGTGAATGAATGAATATGAATATATGAAGAGTGCATTTAACATATTTTTCTTTTTTTTAATGATTGGTTATTGTTTTTATTATATAAAATTGACGAAGTGAATACAAGGAAACACTCGTTCGCGTCGCGTTGGCCATTTATTTTGACAGGTTCCGCGCCTGCGTTCCTTTATTGTGAAAATTTCGAAGTAGGGGACTGAGTCCAGTTTCTCTACTATGCACACTGCAGCGCGCCTTATAATCTTCGCCTGTGTTTCAATGCTCTTTACAGTGACATTTGGAACTAAGGCCCTCTATACACTATACGCAATACCCTAAGATGCTTGATGGAAATGAATTAATGTACTTTTACTGGACTGAGTCCACTTTTTTCAATATTGACTCCCAGTTTTTCAAACTCTATTTTTCTCAGTGTACTAATTTGTATTTAATTCATTCTTGTTTTTTCCTGATTGCCAGATATAGAATTTTTATTTTTTAAGAATATTACCCAAGTGCGAAATGCCAAGACTGCAAAAACGGACGATCATTGGTCCAGTAATGTCTGCGGAGAATTGGCAGTAGTTAGTGGGCCATTACTGGTGTTAAAAACGTCCCATTGCTGGGCCAATGATGGCGCCGATGGTCAGATTTTCGAAATTTTTAAGACTAGGCCAGCTCTCGGTCCTATAATGGCACATTCACGGCAAAGTTGATCAATCTTTAATGGCAAAAGACATTTGCCAGTGATGTGCCGACTATCGGTCCATTAATGGTTCATTATTGGCACATTAATGGCAAAGATTTTGTATCTTTAATGGCAAATTATAATTGCCAGTATTGAGGCGTAGCTTGGCCCAATAACGGCACGTTATTGTCAAAGTTGATCAATCTTTAATGGCAAAATTCAATTGCCAGTGAAGTAATGACGATCGGCCCATTAAAGGTACATTAATGTCATTTTAATTTGATAAATTTTTTTGAGAATTCAATTTTAAGAAACATTCAGTTATTCAATAAATTATTTATTTTGTATTTAAATAATTGAATAAGTTTAAAAAGGAATCAAATTAAAATATTTGAAAATTTGTATTTTCTATATTTTCAACTGGCAATTTTAGAGAATTAATTTTTTTGAAAATGTTTAATTAAATAGTTATTTGAAAAATAAGTTATTGATGTTTTTAAATAATTTTACAATTAAATTCGTAAATAAATGTAACAGAACATTTTATTCAATATAATCTTTTCCTTTATTTTCTAAAAATTCAAAAATTTTCAGTTTCATTTTCAATTAAATTTTCTAATTGACAAATAGAATTTATAAACATTTTTTCCTTTATTTTTAAAAATCTTTGAATTTTTCTTAAAGCAATTGTAATTTAAATTATTATTATTATTATTATTATAAATAGAATTTATAAACATTTTTTTCCATTATTCTTAAAAATCTTTTAATTTTTCTTAAAGCAATTGTAATTAAGAAATAGTAATGATGCCAAATTATTTCCTTACGAAAATTGAGAATATTCTACAAAAATATTAAGAAAACTTATTGAATAAATAAATGTTATTTTTAAAATTTAATTCTAATAATTAAATTTTAAGAAACATTTAGTTATTCAATACATTATTTATTTTTGTATTAAAATAATTGAATTCTCGTAAAATTTTCTAATGAAAATTGATTTCAAAATGGAGTCGAGTTAAATTTTTAGAAAAGAATTAAATATTAAAAATATAGCATGAATTTTCATATTAAAATTTTTTAAAGTTCAATTTTATTGCCAATTATGTGACGAAGATCGGCCCATTAAAGGCACATTAGTGGCAAAAATTTTGTATCCTTGAAGGAAAATTATAATTTGCACTATTGGGGCGTAGCTTGGCTCAATAACGGCACAATATTGGCAAAGTTGATCAATCTTTAATGGAAAAATTGAATTACCAGTGATGTGACGAAGATCGGCCTATTAATGGCACGTTAGTGGCACTTTAATGGCAAAAATTTTGTATATTTGATGGCAAATTATAATTGCCAGAATTGGGGCGTAGCTTGTCCCAGAAATGGCACATTAATGTCTAACATTTTGTATCTATGATGGCAAATTATAATTGCCAATATAGGGACGTAGCTCCGCTCAATAATGGCACAGTATCGGCCAGTGTAGTGTAACTTATCAAAACACTTTTGATTCCTCGATTTCACGTCAGAGTAGCTGAATGGTCAGAGTGTTAGGCTGTGGTGCATCAGGTTCAGGTATCGATCCCCGCGAGCGGTAAGAATTTTTCAAATATTTGTAAGTTTGCGTTTAACTCAGGGAAATAAGCCGTATAAATATTATCAATTAATTAGTTAATTAAATAAAAATTTTTTTTTTATTTTGTCAACACTGGGGAAGTAATGACAGCCAATATTGGGCCATTAATGTCTGCTGAGATTTGGCAGCCAATAATGGGACATTAATGTCTGCCGAGATCTGGCTGCCAATATTGGGCCATTAATGTCTGCCGAAATCTGGCTGCCGACGTCTAACCGTGGTTAACACCACAAGAGTCGGCTCAAAGTCAGACCAATATTGTCTGCCAAGTCTCGATGCCAGCTTTGCCAATACTGGGCTAATGTTGGGCCGCGTTGGTTTTCGCACTTGGGTATTAATTCTAAACTTATTCGAAACAATAATTTATTCTTTCATTAACATTAAATGAAAAATCCGAATCTTAAAGGCAAAAAATGTTCACATTTTTTAAGTGGACTAGTAATTATTTTTTTTTACATGACTTTGGATTTACAAAAATTTTCTAAAACTCAATTATTTATAAAAATTGAAATCACAAATCTTAAAAAATTCAATAATCTAATTATTTAAAATGAATTAATTTAACATGCGATAAAGTTCAATTATTTATTGATGGAAGTGGAAAAAGTCTAAAGCAGGGTGGCTATACATGTCACAGTTTATCAATTTCCCTGAAAATTTACTGACATTAATTATATTTTCCCCTGATAAAATTCTTTTTATAGGAAAAAATAAAAAAATCAATTTGCATAATTTCCCTGGTAAAATATTTTCACCTAGCATTTAATCCTGGAACTTCCTTCACTTTACTGACAAAAATTTGTTTTCCCTCACGGAAAAACTTTTTTCAAGAGTCATTACTAAACTTATTCAAGAACTCAGGATATGGAAATAATACAAGAAATGCTACAAAACCATAGATTGAAACATTATTTTAAGCTGTTCGGAAATAACTGTAGTAAATTTCTGGACTACTTGTTGAATTTTCTTGAAAAAGTCCTGAACTGGTTTAAGAATAGAAAAATGTAAAATTAGCGAAAAAAAATTTGCTCGCGTGGGTAGTCGAACTTAAGACCTCGAGACTCAAGATCGCTCCGCCTTATGCCACTCGGCTGCAGGGACGCGTTACGATACTTTAGTTTTAGATCGTTTTAAAGCGTTTAAAGCCAAGTGGCGCTGTATACCTATTGGTTACGCTACGTCTTCTTTCTTAAATAGTTCGAGACTTTTTCAGCGCGCAGTGACTGAAGAACTCAGTCGCAGCGTCAAGAACAATAATTTCCAAGCCATTAGAAAAACACCTGAAAATTCTTTAATGAATATTGAACTTTTCTAAAACAAGTTCTAAATTTTTCCCATATCCTGAGTTCTTGAATAAATTTAGTAATGAATCTTGAAAAAAGTTTTTCCGTACTGTCTTTACTGCGCGACAATGTGGCCACCCTGTCAAAGTTTTGTATCTATATTAAAATTTGTAATGATTGCAAAGTTTGGAAGGTGAATTGAAAAAAGCCAAGAATGAAATGCTTTCAATATTATCAAAGAAACAAGAATTCTGTTCTTAATTTTAGAAAGTTAATATTTTTCCAGTACTTTTGAGCAAATTCCAAAATGTTTTCCTGATTTATGCAATAGCAAGCGTTTATCGCAATTAGTATAAAAATACTGATATAAATGTTGAGAATTAAAATGATTAATACAATATTTATTTGCTAATTTTAGTTCCTCTTTTTTTAAAGAGAATTTGTTGCTGTAAATATTGAAATACGCTCAAATCTGTAAAATATCACTGTACTTTTTTTGTGAATTTCATTTTTTATAGAAACTTGTAATGTAACGTCTAAAAGTATTGAATTTACAATCCATTTTTAGTGTCAATTTTATAATTTCCTGTAAATTCACTACTCTAAAACCAAGTAAAAATCAGTAATAATTTTGACTATTTATTTATTACATTCAGAATATGCAGTAAATTTACAGAAAATTGTAAAATTGACACTCTAAAAAGGGATTGTAAATTCGCTACTTTTAAAGACGTTATTTTACAAATTGCTGTAAAAAACTGTAAATGTACAGAAAATTTATGTTGCAATGTAATTTATGTATTTCTCTTTAAAAAAATGTATACCTAAATATGAACATATGAACAATGTAAATAAAAGTCTTTCGGCGATTAATGCATCTGAAATTTTGTTGTTTCATAATTTGTATAATTTTGAAACCAGAAATTTTAAATAGGCAAAAGTGCCGGATTTAACCTGGGAATTTATTAATATCACATTGAACTATTACAAATTTTGGTGTAAATACAAAATTTTTTCAGCATCAAAACCACAAAAAAAAACATTGCATAAACCTTGTGTAAAAATGTCAAAACATTGACATAACCTATTTTTTAGTTCTATTCGGTATTCATCGCGTTCCTTGCATTTTACGAGCGATTCCGATTATAATTCGGCTTAGCCATTACATTTTACACATGTGTGCGATCTGACCTATTTAGGCAATATAGATAGCCAACCACCTAAGCTTAGGACTTTTGGCCACGAGGGGGCAGACTTTCAAAGGAAAGTGCGGTTTGCATTACGTGCGTACTCTCAGATTCTCTCTGATTTTAATATTCGACTAATTTTATAACATTTTCCAAAAGAATTTAAATATTAAACAAAAGTTTTTTCCAAATTCTACAAAAACTTTGAATTATTTTTAAACAAATTTTTTTTACATTAATTCAATTATTCAAAATAGAATTTGCATAATTTTTTTTGCAAAAATCAGTTGTTTTAACATTTGACATTAAATTCTTTACAGTAATTAAATTATTTTAAAAATGAAAAAAATTCGATTATTTTAAAAAATTTTAATAAACTTCATTGCAAAATTTTTTAAACTGTTTCTTTATTCAATAAATTGTATATCAATTATTTCAATAGAAATTCTCAAAAGAATTCAATATTATTTTAAAACAATTTTGATTGATGTCTCTGAAATCTCAAAAATCGATGTTCTTTATATTTCTAATATTTCATCAATAAATTGTATTTAAAGTTATTTATGAATAACTGTTGTATGTAGACATTATAAAATTATTTATAAGTACTCTCTTGTCAATCAGTAAAAATGTTTACTAATTTTAATTAATTACTGACTTTTTGCTTCATAATTATTAAATTCCACTAAAAAATTAGTAGAGATGATTATATATTAGTAAAATTGACTAATTCAGAAGCAAAAGTCAATCTCTAAATGAAATTAGTAATCTAGGGTGTCTACAATATTATAATCTAAAAAAAATACGGTAATAAATAAACTGAATATTGTATCATGGTTGATTCAAGCCTTGATTCAAGCTTGAATAAAGATTAAATATTCAAGCTTCACACACAAAGATTGATTGAATCTTGAATCGAGCATGGGACGAACATTGATCTCCAATGTTGAACCAACATTGAGTGACAGTGTTTTAAAGACTGCTTCAACTCTGGATTACCCACGCTGGGCGTTCAAGGCTCAATCAAGCTTCAACCCATCGTCAGCATTGGTCTTTCGGGCCTAGGTCGTAATTTGATTGAGAAAAAATGAAAAACTTGTAAATGTTGTTCAAGAGTTATTTAGAACCTTATTAAAGAACTCAGGATATGGAAATAAAACAAGAAATGCTAAAAAACCGTAGATTGAAATATTATTTTAGGCTGTTCGGGGATAACTGTAATAAATTTCTGGACTACTTGTTGAATTTTCTTGAATAAGTCCTGAACTGGTTTAAGAATAGAAGAATGTGAAATTAACGAAAAAAATTAGCCCGCGTGAATAGTCGAACTTGAGACCTCGAACTCAAGATCTCTCCGCCTTATTCCACTCGGCTGCAGAGACGCGTTACGATACTTTAGTTTTAGATCGTATTTAAAGCGCTTAAAGCCAAGTGGCGCTGTATACCTATTGGTTACGCTACGCCCAGCTTAAAATCCCCGTACAGGATCCTTAAAGAATCCTCTTGGGAGCCTGTACAGTAGGGTGTCCGTTATTTACCAAGTCGTTTATATTTCTTGCGACGCCCCCTAAATTATTAGTTAACCATCTAAAACAAAATGTCAGACCAAAATAAACCCTTAATATTCACAATAAACCTTGCCCCAAAGACGATACATTTTCCATTTAAAATACATGGGATTTTGCTACTTTTCACAAATTAATTTTTTTTTCGTTAAATATTTCATTTTACATCAATGAAAAATATATATTCTTATAGGAAATTTAACGTTTTAAAAAAAGTTTTGTTATAATTTTTTGATTAATTATCTCCTTTAAGGCGGTGTCAAAGTCGATTGGATTTTTGCATTGAGCTTCAATGGAAAAATCGCATCGACTTTGACACCACCTTAAGAGTTATTTAAAGTTAAAGTTCAACACTGTAAATTTTAAGATTTTTGTACTTTTACGGCAAAATTATTATGAAAGGATCCAAATTAAATCATGCAGTCATTTCGACGATATAAATTGCGAATTATTTTCGCAATGACATATGTTATCCATTTTTAGAAATGTTTTTTTAAAATTTAATTTGTATCACTTGTTTTTTTATTATTTTTTATTTTTCGTAAATTTACATAAAAGAGTATATAAAGGGAAAAAATGAGCCCAAGAGCAACAAAAAATATGAAAATTATGCAATTTTATAGAAGAAAATACAAGAAAGTAATTTTTTTGATAAAATCTTAAAATATTCGTAAAAAGTGCAAACAGAATCCTATTCAAAATTTAAAAAATACGCATTTTAGTTTTTTTGAGTAGGATAACATATGTTATTGCGAAAATAATTCGCAATTTATATCGTCGAAATGACTGCATGATTTAATTTGGATCCTTTCATAATAATTTTGCCGTAAAAGTACAAAAATCTTAAAATTTACAATGTTGAACTTTAACTTTAAATAACTTTTAAAGGAGATAATTTATCAAAAAATTATAACAAAACTTTTTTTAAAACGTTAAATTTCCTATAAGAATATATATTTTTCATTGATGTAAAATGAAATATTTAACGAAAAAAAAATTAATTTGTAAAAAGTAGCAAAATCCCATGTATTTTAAATGGAAAATCTATCGTCTTTGGGGCAAGGTTTATTGTGAATATTAAGGGTTTATTTTGGTCTGACATTTTGTTTTAGATGGTAAACTAATAATTTAGGGGGCGTCGCAAGAAATATAAACAACTTGGTAAATAACGGACACCCTACTGTACAGGTCTTGTGCAGGATCCCGTACTAGTCCTGTACAGGATCCTATACGGGATTTTGGGACAGGGTTCCTGTGCAGGTTCCGATGCAGGAACCTTAGTTATCAAAGATTTCTGTAAAGGTTCCTGTACAGGAACACTTGCAGGATCCAGTACAGGAAACTTTGAAAAGGTTCCTATACAGGAACCTTTGCAGTTTTGTAAACTGCAGGTACTTAAGTGTAAAGGATCCTGTAGGGAACCCGTAAATGATCCTACACGGTTTCCTCAATTAATTTATTTATATTTTTAACTCCTGCGCAGTAGTTTTCTATGAGTTTCTCGAATGCGCAATACATTTTTCTGTCCAACATTGATATACGAGCCTAACATATTAAAATGTAAAGTCTATGTATGTCAAATGTTGCTTAACATATAAAAAGTTTTAAAAATTAAAAAGTTTCCTGTACAGGATCCTGCACGTGTTCCTGTACAGGAACCTTTACGGGAACATTTAATAGCTAAGGTTCCTGCATCGGAACCTGCACAGGTACCCTGTCCCAAAATCCCGTACGGGATCCTGTATGGAATCCTGCACAGGACCTGTACAGGATCCCGAGAGGATCCTTTAAGGATCCTGTACGGGGATTTCAAGCTGGGCGTTTTCTTTCTTAAATAGTTCGAGACTTTTCCAGTGCCCAGTGACTGATGTACTCAGTCGCAGTGTCAAGAACAATTATTTCCAAGCCATTAGAAAAACACCTGAAAATTCTTGAATGAATATTGAACTTTTCTAAAAGAAGTTCTAAATTTTTCCCATATCCTGAGTTCTTGAATGAATTTCGTAATAACTATTGAAAAAAGTTTTTCCGTGTATATAACCCAGTGCTTTTTTCTGAGAGCGGATAGGGTGATTCTTATAGGTTTTTTATTCTGAATGCAAATCTATAAACAAAATTTCTTCATCGCCATAGGTTTTTGAGAAATTTGACCTTGAAAATTTAGAAAATGCCGTTTTTGAGGTACTTTTATGTTTTTATCAAAATACAAAAACTTTTCTAAGGTTTTCATACATACGTACGAAATCTCATATCCTCCTAAATAATTTTTAATTTTAACCTTTTAAAAATAATAATTTTTCTAAGAGAAAAATCATTGAATTGTAGAAAATATTTAAAATCAGTTAAAATTTTGCGAATTTTTAAGATTAAACCTTTTCTACAATCCAATAATTTTAAAAAATTTATCCTAAAGTGCTCTTAATATTCAATTATATGTAAAATTATAAATAAAATTCACACGGAGAGAAATCTGTTGCAAATAATGCATAGAGTAGAGGTTATGTATATGGGGCGTTCCACGTCAAATCGGAAATTATTTTACTTTTGCATGTCAAATATTTCTCAAATATTTTTTTTCTTTTAGTACTCGTTGAAATGAGCTACCGTGATTTTTTTTAAATAAAATAATAATAAAAAGTGTAAAAATAAATGTGACATGTGAAGAGATGTTACCATAAGCTTAAGCATGGTAAGTAATGCGCAGTGCAACCGATGTTGCCGACAGTAAGTTAATGAAAAGAGAGGCAAATTCAAATAGTGAAAATGAATTCAAAACATTTTAAATAATTTGAAGTAGCGTTTTCTTATTAATTAATTAATAATTGATTCTCAATGTTACAAACCAGAAATAAATTTATTAATTGGGCTTTTGAGATGGCCCTTTATCTCGATTTGGGGAGGCTCCAAGCTGCCAGAATATTTTATTATTCTGTTTAATTTTGTGGGGACGTCATCCTACTTTCAAAAGTTGCCTTCTGATTCGTTAAATGCACTAATTTTGAAATGATTTGGAATTTCGGGTTTAGTTAAGTAAGTAAAGAAATTGATTTTACGAATACATAATTTTATTCTTAGTAGAAAAATACCTTTTGAATACAGGGTGGTTTACAATTGGTGTTTTTATGTGTGTGTGTTTGTGTGAATATATAAATGGATACGATACTTATTTACTTACAAACTACCGTCGGGGCTGTTTCTCCCTTGGATCACAAACCTCCGTCGGGCAAAAATTCCTTTTGTTTTTACACTGGTTTACAAATTAAAAACTTTTTTTTGCCAATCGAACAAAACATTTTTTTTCGATTAGTAGTTGTTTTCTGAGTAAGAAAATCATAGATTTAATTTTTTTCCCTAGTGTAGTTTTTTTGTAGCTTTAAATTTTGTATTTTTGAGCAGCGACGGCACTTAAATTTACCTGTAGGAAAATCAACTCGTTCAAAAATGATGAATAGGATGTCGTTGGAAAGGTAATTAAATTATCTTTCAATCCATATATTACAGAATAAAATTGAATGAAAATTAAGAGAGCTACAGTCGCTTCAAGATCAAATTTCATGGAAATTTCGATGATTTTTAGACACTTGACTAACTTTTGTTAATTTTTTCCACAACAAACAGTAGAAAATATTTATGTTTTAAATTTTTTATTGATAGCTTATTCCATTAAGAAACTTTTGAGCCCTTGTGGACCTTGATTGGATTAAAAATGAAAATTCTACACTACATTTAGTGAACGAAACTTCTTTGCCATTTTGGTATACTTTTCAATATTTGCAGCAAACATGCAAATAAAATTAAGTTAAGTGCTAAAGTTACTAAAATCACACATCAAGAAATTCTAGAGTTGCTTAATTCGAATACAATGTCAAATATCAAAATTTCAAAATGGCGGATTTAATATGGCGGACAAGTTTTTTTAAAAATCGATTAAATTTATGACAATTTCGTTACTTGGGGTTTTACGGTGTCGTTGATGACGAGTCTGATGTCAGATTTTAAAAATTAAAAATGGTGGCTTCAATAGAGTAGACGAGTTTTGGCTCTCTGATAAGGTCTCTGATTACAAATTTGATGTCATATTTTGAAAATTCAAAGAGGTGGATTCAGTCTGTGCGAACATAGTTTGAAAGTTTAAAGATAAACTCATAAAAATTAATACTTTGGGGTTTCTGAGGTCTCTAATTCCGAAACCAACATCGGTTTTAAAATTTTTAAATTGATGTTATGTTGATGAAAAATAAAAACTTGAGGGGAGACTGGGGCGAAAAGTTAAATTTTGCATAAATGATTTTTTTGGCTATATAATCCGCTTAGATGCAAATATTTGTATATCAATATTGTAGGGCAACTTGTTCTCTACAACTTTAATAAAAAAGTTCCTGATATTTTTGCATAAAATACATGTTTTGTCCTTTTTTGAAAATATTGTTTTTTTAACTTTTCGCCCCATGCTGGGGCGAAAAGTTAAATTCTATTTTTAGCCTACTAAAACTATTTTCTGATAGGTGATAAGTATTAGATAAGTTACAGTATACGTAAACAAGTAATTTAGTAAATAAAAGATCTTTGTTTATATAAAAAAGCTTTAGAATAGTTGTAAAGTTAAAAAATTAAAATTTCAAAAAAAAAATTTTTTTTTGTTTATTTCATGTGAACGGTCTTGTTTTTTGACAGAGTACTTGCCTAATGTTAAATAAATAATTTTTAAACAAACAACCCTAAAAAACGAAAAATAAAAAAAAATTAAATACATGTAAAAATACATTTAACTTTTCGCTCCAGGGTGCGTTTTTGTCTTTCAAAACAAATATAAAAAATCTGACTTAAGATATTTAGCAAATACCTTTAGGTATCTCTTCAGAGGACCCAAATAATGGAGTAAAAAAATCGCGGTGAGGAAAATGCAAAAAACATACTTAAAAGTTGATATTTTCTTTTTCGAAAAAATTTTCAGAAGTAGGTTGAAAAAATACTTTCAATATAGACACAACAAAAATTAACAGAATTGCACACAACTCCGGACATTTATTTAGAGTGATAATACCCTTCTATAATTAAAATTATAATGCTCCAATTATTCCCGTTCGAAAGATAATTAATTTTTTACGGTTTTGGCAGTTTAACTTTTCGGCCCAGTCTCCCCTACTCTAATTGCAATAAACTATCTTAATTTTAATTTTCAATAAATTTTTATAACTTTTATACTGCAATACATTTTAAATATATGTAATTACCTTTATCAAAGTACATTTAAAAAACAAAAGTTTTTAAATAATAAATTAAAATTATTTTTTAAAATGTTTTCGAGCCCACCTCTTTGAATTTTCAAAATATGACATCGAGTTTGTAATCAGAGACCTAATCAGAGAGCCAAAACTCGTCTACTCTATTGAAGCAACCATTTTTAGTTTTTAAAATCTGACATCAGACTCGTCATCAGCGACACCGAAAAACCCCGAGTAACGAAATTGTCATAAATTTAATCGATTTTTAAAAAAACTTGACGCCATATTAAATCCGCCATTTTGAAATTTTGATATTTGACATTGTATTTAAATTAAGCAACTCTAGAATTTCTTGATGCGTGATAAAAAAAATGTTTTGTTCGATTGGCAATTTCACTGTAAACCAGTGTTATGAAATCGCGACGTAAGATTCGCACTTTTTTCAACTGGTTGTGAGATTGCACCTGTGGTGAGCGAGCGCGGGCAATATGGCCGGCCGTCTCAAGCAATAGTGTAAAACTCACTGCGGATCTACTCTCTACTGAATTAATCCGGGCAGCATCTATGCAACCGACAATTCAAATAAAAAGTTTTGATCATTCTCGTGGGCCACTGAAGTTTGAACGGACGCGGGCAATATCTATGCAACCGGCCGGATATCGAAATAACAAGACTTTAGAATTATCAATCAAATTAATAATTCTAAAATCTCTCCAAAATCAGCCTGCACTGGACTCCACCGGCTCAGAGTATTTTTAAAATTTTAACGTCTGCCCTAAATCATGCAATTTGGGTTCCGGGTCGCGGACGGGCCTTTTGTCGCGAAATTTCTCTGTCCCAAAACACTTGCTAGGTTAGACCCAGGAGAGGTGTCTTCGAGAAGAAGCGAGAATTCGTACTGCCATGATTGAAATTTTGCGACAAGCCTCTAACCCTTACCTTTAGTGCAAAGTGGGGAAAGATTTTAGAAGTAGGAGTAAGTCATGGGCCCATTGGTCTATGCATTCTTGCTGACGTTATAGATCTCACGGTAGGTCCGTGAGAACGGAAACAGTTTGTTAACATGATACATTTTTGAAATATTATCTGAAATAACTTAGAATTTAAATAATAATTATATTGTTTAATTAATAAAATTATTATTTATCTTAGTTATAATAGTATATATAATTTATTTATTGTAATTATATTGTTCCTACTTTTTATAGGTTGCTTGTATATGCAATTTACATATTGATAATATATATGGGGCGTTCCACGCGAAATCGGACAGTATTTGACTTTTGCATCTCAGATTTTTTTCAAATATTTTTTTTATTTTAGTGCTCATTAAAATAAGCTACCATGATTTTTTTCAAATTTTTTCATCAAGCCGTTAAAGAGATACAGGTTTTTGAAAAATCACGTTTTTTATGAAAATGTTTTTTTGAAATGGTAATAACTCGGTCAAAAATTTACCAAATTTGACGTTCTATATATGAAAATTTTTGTTTTTACACGTAGTTTTTGATAAAAATATTAAAAAAATTTATTTTTCAAATTGACGAATTTTTTTTTAATTTCTAAAATAAAATTTTATTTTTAAGAATGTATGTATCGATCTATTTTTTTCAAAATTTTTTGTAAGAAACTAGAACTTAATTAACAACTTTTAGGCGTTGTCTGATTGTGGGCAAACGATGGGATCTATTTATTTCGAATTTTTTAATTTTTATATCCATATAACATAGCAAACAATAGGGCTTTTGAGCTAAAATTATTAATAACACAGGTTAACAAAAAAAGACTTACTTTTTTATGAGATATCATAGTGTCCATTAAAGACGCTGAACACGATCTCGGGTCACAAAATTGGCCATCACGTCAGGATTTTGAGAAAAGTGTGGGTAAAGATCCCCCAAAAAGTGGTTTTGTGGGTTTTCAAAATTTTTTTTGTCCTAAACCTGACGCGCCGGAAACTTCTACATAGACCTAAATTAAAACTTGAATTATCCACTAAAAGACCCATATCCGTAAAACCAAAAATAATTAAAATTTTTTTCAAAACATGAGGTTGAAGTTACCAAAAATGTGATTTGTGGGGTCGCTGATTATAACCATCAGATTATAACATTTTATAAGTTTCTGGCACGGCAGATTATAATCCGCGACCTTAAAAAACCTTGAGTAACAATTTTCAAGCGAATCCGATCAATTATAAATTGTACCATCCCCCATCTTGGATCCGACATTTTGAATTTTCGAAAACTGATATCGGATTCGTAATCAGCAACCTCAAAAATCCCCGAGTAACAATTTTCAAGCAAATCCGATCAATTATAAATTTTGACATCCGCCATTTTGGATCCTACATTTTGAATTTTCGAAAACTGATATCGGATTCGTAATCAGCGACCTCAAAAACCCCCGATAACAATTTTGAAGCGAATGCAAAACAATTTTAAAAGTCCATTAAAGCAACCCACAAATCACATTTTTGGTAACTTCAACCTCATGTTTTAAAAAAAAATTTAATTATTTTTGGTTTTACGGATATGGGTCTTTTAGTGGACAATTCAAGCTTTAATTTAGGTCTATGTAGAAGTTTCCGGCGCGTCAGGTTTAGGATAAATAAAATTTTGAAAACCCACCAAAACACTTTTTGGGGGTCTTTACCCACACTTTTCTCAAAATCCTGACGTGATGGCCAATTTTGTGACCCGGGATCGTGTTCAGCGTCTTTAATGGACACTATGATATCTCATAAAAAAAGTAAGTCTTTTTTGTTGACCTGTGTTATTAATAATTTTAGCTCAAAAGCCCTATTGTTTGCTATATTATATGGATATAAAAATTAAAAATTCGAAATAAATAGATCCCATCATTTGCCCACAATCAGACAACGCCTAAAAGTTGTTAATTTAGTTCTAGTTTCTTACAAAAAATTTTGAAAAAAATCGATCGATACATACATTCTTAAAAATTAAAAAAAACCTGTATCTCTTAAACAGCTTGATGAAAAAATTTGAAAAAAATCATGGTAGCTTATTTTAATGAGCACTAAAAGAAAAAAAATATTTGAAAAAAATCTGAGATGCAAAAGTCAAATACTGTCCGATTTCGCGTGGAACGCCCCATATGCATATACATACCACCTAATGTCCTCCGGCATTTTGTTGTAACAACAATGTTTACAACAAAATTTTGTTTAATAATGATAAGGCCTAAATACGGTTTTGTTTAGATAATGTTTATTTACAATCCCTACTAGTTTAAAACCATATATGGTTCCTCATCAGGGGATGATTAATTTTTATAAATACATCATTTGAAAATAAGACAAACACAAAAGATTTCAAAAAGGACTAAAATTATAACAAGATCTGAAAAAGAAAATGTTATGTGCTTACGTTTTTTCTAAAGGGTGAGAGAAAAAAATTTTTATTTTCTTTCTTTCACAAATTGAAATATAACCTTAAAAAATACACATTATAATTACATTTAAAACAATTTTATTTTCTTTTTCAGATCTTGTTATAATTTTAGTCCTTTTTGAAATCTTTTGTGTTTGTCTTATTTTCAAATGATGTATTTATAAGAATTAATCATCCCCTGATGAGGAACCATATATGGTTTGAAACTAGTAGGGATTGTAAATAAACATCATCTAAACAAAACCGTATTTAGGCCTTATCATTATTAAACAAAATATATCATACGGTCAAACAACCAAATAATTACTTTTACAACAATATGTTTAACTATTGTTAAGTTGTTTCTATGTGCATCTAACTTGATTCATAAGTTCAAGTGTCATAAGGCATGCAAGCCTTGTAGTTTACGTCAGCTGTAACGCACGTGCGTTTGTTTTGAAACTGTAGTCTACAGCTTATGGGCCCTGAGGAGAAAGAAAAGTTCTACGCACTACAAGGTAGCGACTGGAGGCAAGCATAGCGCACTTGTGTTGGTGTCTGTAGCATGAAAACCGTCAAGGTATTAGTTCTGTAGCCGGGGGAAACCAGCGAGTGTGTTGGTGTTCATAAACAGCGGCCGCACAGGCATGTGTGTGTTGCCGCCGACCATCCCCACACACGCACAATCTCTCAATGTAATTTTTTGTTGATGTTTTAATATTTTAGAATTACGCTTACACTTTCGGTTATTAATATAAAATTTGAATTTTATAAATTGGATTCATTTACGTATTTTGGCAGCAACATTGCGCCTTATTTATGTTTTCGGAATATAAACTTTCATATTTATTATTTGTTTAGGTAATATTGCCGTAAGGTTTGATGCGAGCAGCATTGATGGCGCCGGTACAATTGTTAATAACTGTTTATTACATTCGTTACTTAGTAAAATGAGAAAAGAAATGATAATTTCTTTTGTCCTTTGAACTATTTAATAAGCATTTCTTAGTTAAAGGCATTCTTACAACGAAATATTTAACGTTATCAGGGTGTCAAATATCCTCTAGCATAGCGTCGCTGCGTAGCGACGTTCTTATGCTTGGGCTGAATTAATATTTATTCTGCATGGTTGCCAAACAACCTATTAAGATTTTAACACTTAATTAATAAGAAAACGCTACTTCAAATTATTTAAATTGTTTTGAATTCGTTTTCACTATTTGAATTTGCCTCTCTTTTCATCAACTTACTGTCGGCAACATCGGTTGCACTGCGGATTACTTACCATGCTCAAGCTTATGGTAACATCTCTTCACATGTCACATTTATTTTTACACCTTTTATTAATATTGCATATTTCTTGTTAGTAATTGGTATTTTTAATCTCGAGAACAATTAATCTTATCGATTTGAATGCCAAATCGGGTTAATAATCGTTCGATCGAAAGATTCAAGAGGAAAGTATTGGAAGACAGCGAAATCGCATTAGCAGAATTCTCCCATTTCGGTTTTCTCTCGAAAACGGATTGGCAGAAACTCACCGCCAATGCGATTTCGCTATCTTCCAATTCTTTTTTTTACTGGGCTTGTCTGATTGTCAGCAAACATAGATCCCATTGTTTGCCACAATCGGACAAGGATTAAAAATTCTTAAATCGCTTGATGAAAAAATTTGAAAAAAATCATGGTAGCTCATTTCAACGAGCATTAAAATAAAAAATATATTTGAAAAATATTTAAGATGCAAAATTAAATAATTTTTGATTTTAGCATCAAAGAATCTATGGAAAAAGTATTCAAGAAAAATTTCAAGCATTCACCCTAAAATATTTTTCTATGTGCATTTGCAAATCAAGATTTATTAGGAAATTCTACTAGAATTCAATTATTTAAATAATATAATAAAATAAATTATTTATTATTTGAATTTTTTATAAAATTCAATGCTCCTAAAGAATGTTATCAAATAAATTTTTAAATACATAAATTCTCTGGACGATTTTTAACAACAATTTTTAAAACAATGATATTTTTAGACTGACGTCCCTTGTCAGCTGTTGAAGTCGTAATGTGATAATGTTGTTGTTTGTAAAAATTTTTTTTAATGTTTATAACTCTTTCGAGTTTTACAGAAATTACTCTTGATATTGATTTATATAATTTTCTTAACGGCTTATACAAAAAAATATATTATTATTTGTTTTGTATAAGACATGACAAAAACGTAAAGCAGGAGCGTAAATTTTAAGTGTTCTTTTAAGGCCCTGATTATTTACATATTTAAAACCATTTTTGAAGGTTTTTTGTTTTAAATTTTTTTTACTGTTAAATAAAATTTATCAAACCGAAAAGAATTTATACTAAACATTTTTTAAAATTATACTTTGATCAGAATTTTTTGTAATGATTTGATCCAATAAATTATCCAAAATATGTATATGAAATTTCACATTTTCTTAAAAAATATTATTTTTCAAGTTTTAAATTATAAATAAATTTAAAAAACTGTGGACTTGAAAATTTATTGATTTAATTATGATTTTAGAATATATTTACATAAGAAGAAAAAGTTGAACAAAAAGTTAACATGTAAATTTTTTCTTTTCGTATTAAGAAAATTTGTTGAACTTATAATATAAATTTGTAAAAAATAAAAAAAAATTATAACCATGTACATAAATTATAAATAGAATGAATGGGCCCCTTTCATGTTGACGTACAAATATTCTATTCATAGACCCTACGGCCCTTAATGTTTTCATTTTTAAAAGGTCAAGGTTACTCTCCAAAAGAGTCACATAAGACTCTGCGAGTGACTCTCTTGGGAGTTCCAGTGTATTTAATCGATTAGCTTTTATGTATTAAATAAAAAAAAATTACAAAAAAAAATATTTTTTAGAAATGTGACAACAAAATGTTGTTATGTCCCCCTTTCATTAGGCTGACGTCTCTTGTCAGTCCTTTTATTTTTAATATACACTGAGGTCAAAAAGTTTCAGTACGTTTGTACTGATTAATTTTAAATGCTCGCTTCACATCTAATTCAAATATTTCTGTAAAAATAGATGTTAGAGCTATCAAAGTTATTACTTAATGATTATCTGCTACCTTGCAGATTTGTTTGAATGTCATTACCCAAGTTCTGTTGCTTGGATGAACCACTTTTTTTACATTGACAAGACGATTGAAAGAGTACTTCATACTTTAAAAAGTAAAAGCCTATTTTCGGCCCCTAAATATTTACAATTAATAGTCATATATTATTAATATTTTTGGAAATTTAATTTAATCATTAAGGGGTCGTCCATAAGGCATGTGATACATATTTTCGGTAATTTAGACCCCCTAACCCTCTCATGATGCTTTTTCCATAGACAGTTAACATGGAGTGTGATATTTTGCTGACCTCCCCCCCACCCCCTAAAGTATCACATGCTTGATGGACGGCCCCTAATTAATTTAATTAAATTTTAATTAGAAACGTGTTGGACTCTCATTTATGTAGAAAACTACTATTAATTTTGGAGAAAATCAAAATTTTTGAATTTTTCAAAAAATAGTTTAACTACAAAACAAAATTTTTATTCGAATTGAAACTTGATGAAAATAAGTTTCATAATAGGTCAAAATTATTCCCTAAATATGGTATATTACTCTTTGGCAAAAAATATGTTTTTCTATAAGTTTTCTGGTCAAAGATCAAATCCGCGCAGTTTAGCCCAAGTCTCCCCTATCATAAATAATTTTATCAACAAATAGCAAATTTTAAAGAATTAAATTCTTTCGACGAATATTCTAATATTTTTAAGAATAATTACATTTTTCGGGGAATTTTATTTAAATTATATATTAAAATTAATTGAAATTCAGCAATGAATTTTATTATTTATAAAAATCATTAAATTTCTAAAAAGCGTTTTATTTAAAATATTTAAAGAAAATTTGTAAATAATTGAGTTCCTGTAAAATTTTAAATATTTTATGAAAATAATTAAATGTTTGCCAAGAATTTTACTACAATTTTTTTAAATATTTCAACATAAGAGAATTTTATTATTCCTAAAAATAGTTGAAATTTTAACGAGAATTTAAAAAAAATTTTTAACATAATTCAATTTTTGAGAAGAATTTTATTACTTTCGAAAATAATAGAATTTCTGCAATCATTTGTAATTTCTCTAAAATTATCCCCAAATTATATCGTACAATTTACAAATTTTTCATTTTTTCTTAATCAAATTACACACTTTACGAATTGTAAGTGAAGGGCTAATACATGTACCGTAAGATTTATTCTTTTTACATTATTTTTCAATGCAATTGCTTTTACAGTCCTGTTCCTTAAAAATTACAGTTTTGACACTTTATCCTAGTTTTACCGAACAAAGTTCGGTAAATTTTCAGGAATAAATTTTCAAGACCCAAAAAACATAGGAATAGACACCCTACCACAGTAGCACGTAATATTGCAGCAATATTGAGAGAACTGCCCTAACATTACCAATATTGCCTTAATGTTACCAATGGTTCTAGAATAATGTTGTAATGTTAGTAATATTACGTGCTACTAGGATACTCGATTTTTATTTAAACTGAAACTCCAATCCCCGGGAGCAGGTGTAAGGGAGTGGTAGCAAGAATGTGGGCGATGAAAAAAAATGTTCATGGTCATATTCGGTTTCAGCGACCCCAAAAACATGGGGATATGGGCCGTTCATAGACTACGTCACGCCTTAGAGGGGGGGGGAATTAATTTTTTGCAAAGTTCTGTAGAGAAAATGGCGCCAAATCATGTAAAAATTGTGAAAAGCTCATGTGTAATAGTTTAAAAGCTGCAATAATTAGCTTTCAGCTTAAAAAAATGAAAACAACCATCCTCATTAACAATTGACATATAAGTCAATTTTTTAATAAGTATTTCATCAACTTATTAAAGACAAACTTTATTTACTATCTGTGGTTTTAAATTAACATTTCTTAACTTCACGATGCTAAAAATTTTTCATTTTAAATAATATAATTAATAAATAAAATAAGTTTGAAAGATGATCTTTTGAATATCTCGAAACACTTCGCCTCCAATTTTTTTAAAAATATTAAAGTGAAAGGATTGAGTTATATCTTTAATAGTTAAACGCACTATTCGTCGGGATCTGTCCTCACTTATCGTAGTTTGATCGACTAATTAAAAATTTAACCACCTTATTTCCAAAATAAATAAAAATTGTTGAAAAATATTTTTGAGGTAAAATTATATTTATGTATCTATGAAAAAACAGATACATAAATTGATGCATAGCACAATATCTTAAGATAATGTGCTATGTCGGTTGAATATCAGAGACAAAAGTTTTCCAAGTGGCTGTTTTCACTTTATTTGGCTCTGTAATCAAAGAACTTACCTCCATCTAATTTCAATGACGATCGCCACTCAACGGGGAAAAATTCAACTCTTTGCGTAAATTTTGGGAAATATCTAGGTAATAACCATTCCACACACTCTCTGAATCTAAATAAAATGATGTTATTAACATTTACTTAATTAACATTAACATATATTATTTTAACGAAAAGAAACTAAAATATACATACGCAGTTGTGTTTCGAATTATTTTTCCAGTATCTCTTTTCTGTCCGATTCCGTGCACGACGAACACTAAATGGTCAATGTCATTAGGTTTGTCATCCATTGTTGCCAGTTGTTTATACCCTCTTCGCAGTTGGTAACCAGTGGCTGAAAAAATTATTAATGTAACATAAACATGTCCAGCTTTCTTTCTCTTGTATTTTAAAAATGAATGACATGAGCATTTACTTTTTTATTAAAAAAAAGTTTCACTCTTCTTCCACTTACATTTAGTAAAACCAAATTTCGATGTAACGCTTCGCATTAATTTAGAGGGTGTATACTCGCTGTACAAAGTTACATCATTTATTGCAAGCCAATCAACATGAAAGGCAGGAAAGTGTTCTGTATGCAATACTGAAATAAAAACATATTTAAAATTAATACACATGCATTTTTATTTCTATTTTGAACAGATATTTAAAAGCCCGGGTTCACGACGCCACCCCCCCCCTCCCCACTCACTGGAGACAGAAAACCTTTTCTAACAGAATACGGAACCTAAGTCAACATAAATGCGCAGTAATAAAATTATGAGGGCAGTATTTAAATGCTCGCCGAAGCCGCGGATAAATTTAACGAAGCAAATAGTCAATACTCGTTTATTCTGTCACTCAAAAAGCCGAAAATGAGCTCAAAGATTTAATTGATAAAATAAACAAATTAGCTAAACAAGTATAGATGCACTTCTCTAAGAAAATCATTTCCCCGAAATGAAACCTATTCCACAATGGATTAAAAGCAAATATTTAGTGGAACTTATATGTTTGTAGTTATATTCTTCTTTATTATCGAACCTTTTATATTTCGACTCAGTTTTCGAAGAATAAATATACAAAAAATCAGAAAAAAGAGTGAACGATTACACACAGACATTGACATTATAATGTTTACAAGGAATTAAATTAGAATTTTTAAGTTTTACTTTGACATTTTCAAAAAAAAATTGGAGGCGACATGTTTTGAGATATTCAATACATTATCTTTCAAAATTAATTTTTTTTATTAATTATATTATTTAAAAAAGTTTTAGCATCCTGAAGTTGAGAAATGTTTCTCTTAAAACCACAAACAGTAAACACCCAATTAGCACGCTGTATCACCTGAATGTCATGGCGATATCTATCGGGGATATTCCTGTGATATTGAGGAAGTATCATAATGTCCGCTTTTTTTAATATCCCTGTGACATTCCTGCGATATTGAGAGGATATTGCTGTGACATCGAGAAGATACTGAGACGATATTGAGGCGGGACATTGCTGTGATTTTGAGGGAATATTGCTGCGATATTGAGGGGATATTCCCCATTATTTGCGCTATGATATTAAATTTGAACTTATACAAAAAATTATGTGGAATATCCCCTCAATATCACAGCAATATCCCACCTTAATATCGTAGCAGTATCTTCTCGATGTCACAGAAATATCCCCCCAATATCGCAGGAATGTCACAGGGATATTAAAAAAGCGGACATTATGATACTTCCTCAATATCACAGGAATATTTCTGATAGATATCGCCATTACATTCAGATGATACAGCGTGTTACTTGGGCAAAGTTGGTCTTTAATTAATAGGATCAATAATTATTTAAAAATTAGCTTACAACAGCAATTGTTTAAAAGGAGGGTCGCTTTGAGAAGGAATGCCTTATATGTGACTTGCCACGACAAAATTGACCTAAGCTCTATGTATTTACATGGAGCTAAGGTCCCTTTTGTCGCGGCAAGTCACATATGTGTTCAGGGCTGTCGAGAGGGGGGTGGGGAATGGTGGGTTCCCCACCAGGACCAGGTTAGGGATAATCTTGAGCCCTGATAAGCAGTAGAGAATTTGAAAATAATTCAAAAGTTGTACACGGAAAAAATTTATTCAGGAAACATTCCTGAATTAGTTCAAGAACGGTGGATATGAGAAAAAGTCGACAATAATACTTTAACTTTAAGTGAAATAGTTGAAAACATTCTAGAATTATTCCTGACCTTAAAAGAAAAGATTTAAATTAGATACAGTATAATAGAAATAGGATATACTAATGGTAAGTTGAAGACAGAGTTTGAAAAAACTAATAACGGTTCTAGATTTTTCGAGAAAATCACATTATTTTGAACAAGATTTCTAGTATTACCAAACAGTAACAATCACTGCTTGTTGTGCCTGAAAAATTCCCGAACTCTAAAAGAAAATTGGAGTGCGCAACGGTTACTTTGCGCAGAACGGCAGAATGTATATACTCAAGATGTATACAATAAAACCATTTTATTTTAAAAAAGATGTCTATTTCAAATGCAAGTGTCAATCAACTTCATAACTGATTAGTTTTGTAATCTCATCTTAAAATTGTTTTAAAAATCATCAGTTTTAATATTTAATTATATTTGAAATTTAATTTTTTATACTTTCATTTTATAAATATTAGATTTAAAAAAATTTGTGAAAATTAATCTTTAAATTATAGGTTTAAAATGTTTTTAAAACTTTTTATTTTAGAAAAGTTTTCAGAAAAATTAATTATTAATATTTATATTTCAACTAAAATAATTATACTAATTATTATTGTTTTTATTATTTTCTTTTTGTAATTTAATTATTTATGTTTTATTTAGTTATTGTAATTTATCTTTCTTTTAATAAATTAATTTAAAATGAATTATACTATTATTTATTATTTTATTAATCAATAATTTTTATGTATATTATTTTAATTATAATAAAATGTAAATTAATTAAAAACCTTTGAAATTTTCAAATTTATTTCAAAAATAAAAATTTCCTATTTTACTTTTTTAAAAATTTCTCTAAAATATATTTACAACAATGTATATTTATAGATTTAACTGATGTACAACTTGTAATTATAATTTATATCGATTATCTATATTTTTAGTACCTATAATTTTCAATTCTAAATATTTCGTGTTAAACCCTTCTTTAAAAACTGACCTTGGTATTTTTAAATTTTTCCATCTTTTTAGAAACAAATTATTTTTACAATTTCTCTTGTTATTAACAAAACAAAGCAATCCAAAAGTGGCGAAATATCCTATACGTTAGTATATAAGAAAATTCTAAACCACTCGTTCACAGCGATCTTCGTGTAGCGCGTGCGTGCGATATTTCTATAAACGTTGTAGTTGCGAGCGCATATATATGTTACTAGTATAGGTTATATTTATAAGTATAGTTTGTGTTTATATGTATATTTAGATGTATTATATTTGCAGTGTATCTTGTTTGAATGTATGTTGGTTGGTGTATGTGAAAATAATACTGTATTTTTCTTCATATCTCTGAATTTTTTTTTCTTGAATTCACCCAGAAATTTTCCCAAACTCAACAAGAGTTGTTGCCGTACGGTTCATATAGTTTCACTGAACATGACAATAGATTCTTAGATTTATCTTATAGTTTCTACTGCTTACAGTATTGGAAATATTCAATCAATTACTTTAGAGTTTCTCTTGAATTATTAACGAATTTTCACAGAAATTTAATTATTCTTTCTTGAAATGTGTATATGATATTTTAAAACTAGTTAATCCGTAAATCTTAGCGACTTTTTCTCATATCCACCGTTCTTGAACTAATTCAGGAATGTTTCCTGAATAAATTTTTTCCGTGTATTCTTCTTAATAGGTGAATTTATCTCGGAGCTCTATTCCACAGAAAACAACAAAATTTTAGAAAAATCTATAACTCTGAATTGGCTTTATATAATTATGAATGACGTATTCAAAAGAATACAAAAGAAAGTACAGCAACTCAAAAAAACTAGATAGGTTTTGTCTATTCCACTAAATTGACTTGACAATTATTCTGAGATGCATATACTTTACCTTTAGTTGTTGAAACTATTTACTTTAATTATACTCTTTAATGGATGTGAAGATTTATGCTTATATTATTTACTTATTTAAATCATTCACTAGAAAGTGATGATAGGTTTCAAAACTCGACGTTAAACATTAAACACTTAAAAATTTCTTTCCACAAAAACAGTTTATATTTTATAAGATGCTTTTATGCGTTTTTAACCATATTTTTACTAGTTTTAAAATCTCATTTTGATAATTTAGCACTAAAATTATAATGAAATTCATATGGCATAAAACATAACTAATACTGCGTTTTATATTAAATCTATAACTAATAGCAGACAATTGGGAAGATTAGGTTTTTTCAAAAGTTCCATTTCTTTTAATGCTCTTTTGAAATTTGATACTATGAATTAAAAAGAATAACAATTTCTCATTTACTCGTCGAATATTCTATTGTTTTGAATTGACTCTTTAGAATCACAAACAGTCAATTCAAAACAATGGAAGATCACATTTTTAAAAAAAATTTCAATACCACAATTTATCGAGACAAATTACGTAATTTTGTGCCCTGATTACAAAAATCATAGTGAATATTGGCGCAAATAAGTTTATCATGGTGAAAACCATAAAAATACCATAAAAATGTAGTTTTTAGCATTTAACTCCTAAAAAACACAAAATTTGAAAAAGTATTTTTAACAAAAGATGTAGGTCTTAACAAAACACATCTTTTTTGTAAAATACATTTTAGTCCAATTGCAATTAGTTCTCGAGAAGAACGTAAAAAACCATAAAATACCATAAAATTGTCTAGAATACGAGTTAATGATAAAGAAGAATTATTATTAAAGAAAAACAGTAACATTTATGTATTTCAGGGTGCTCATCAAGAAAAAAACATTGAAAATTTTCGAAAATTAAAATTTTATAATAAAAACCATAAAAAAACACCAGAAAAATGATTTTTTTGCATTTAACTCCTAAAAAATACAGAATTTTCGCTGTTTTGTAGTAGAACGAGGGTCGAATTGACATTCTAACGCAGACCTGACCTTCCTCCAAGCGAAGCCCACCAACCTGTGTTCTCTCGCTATTCTGTAATAGAACGGGGGTCAAATGCACATTTCTAGTTGGTACTTGAAGGTAATCAAGCCAGACCCGAGCTCCCTGCAACGTCCTTTAAGAAAGCTTTTTTCAAAGTGCCTAGTGGAGAATAATAGGGGAGAGTGGGGCAAACCGAACCGTTAGGTAAACCGGACTCCCTCAATATTTCCGAAATGGCGAAATTGTCAAAAGTGCTACTTAGAAATTTGAAACAACCTTGTGTAGTATACCTTATTTTTTCAATTTGACATTTTTTACTTTTGTTTGTGCAACGCTGGGAGGAAAAGTTATTTTTTTAGTTTTTTTCTACACTTTTCCGATTTTTTTCTTAAGGAAATTCTGAGGAAATCGTGTAAAATTTCCAAATATTAGGTCTTGCGTTTTGAAAGTACACACCTCAGGAATATTTATCACCAAAAACTTTGATGAATTTGCAAAGCGTTTCTTTTTGACAAACATTTATTCTCAAAATGGGCCTGTGGGGCAAACCGGACCGTTTTCAGTGGGGCAAACCGGCCATAGGATATTTCCATTGAATTAAAATTTTATAAAAATTATTTTTAAATAAAATGTTTCTTTCATTAAAATATTTACTTACAATGAAAAATAGTTGTCTTCTAATGACAATTGGACCCTTCAATATTGTTTCCCTGATAAAGACAAACATTTTTATATTTTTATTTTAAAAAATATTTATTTAAGTAAAATTCATTCCCGAATTATTATTTTCATTACTACAACCATTGTTTACATGATTCTTTATGTTTTTGCTTCCTCGTGAGGAAGCTTTGTAGTCGTTTAATTTACAAAATTTTTAAAAATCCTTTTGACAAATTTTCTTCTATATGGGACTATGTTATATAAGACCCTGAACAATTCTCCGGATGTATGTATGTGTGTGTGTGTGGATCCCGTTTTTTGTGAACACGATAACTCGAAGAGGTTTCAACGAATTCGGCTGAAAATTTCTAGGAATATTTATCATAAAAATATCTCGAAATGGATTGATGGACATTAAAAAATCTATTAAAAAAAATTTTTTTTTACTTTTTTTAAAAAATTTTTTTTTATTTGAATATTGAAGTTAATATACAATAAAATCCTCTTCTTTGCATCAAGGCGAATCGATTAGTATATATAAAGTATAAATTGTATGAGAGTTTATAGAGGTAATGACAATTAAACCAAAAAAATACCTTTTTTATCAAAAATTTAGTTCTTTCATCAAAATTATATACCAGTACAATAAGATTTTACTCATTTTTTCAATAATCTTATCCATTGCATTAAAACGGATCGATTGGTATATATAATGTATATATTTTATTTGAATTTATAGAATTAAACATAATTAAAACCAAAAATGCGCACTTTTATTAGAAATTTATTTCCTTCTTAAAAATCATGTTGCCTTATAATAAATTGTTACTCTTGACTTAAAAACAAACTAAAAATCTTCATTTCATCAAGACAAATCGATTGATGTATAAAAAGAATATATTTTATTAGCATTAATAGAATTAAATAAAATGAAAAAATTTACTTTATAGCAAATTTTTTGCTTATCGTAAAGAGGAAGCAAAATGTTCATGTAATGAACATCTTAATTCACAACTTGTTTATTATTGTTGATTATGTAAATGCAACATTATAAATAAAAAACCAAACGGTCTGGTTTGCCCCATAGGGGGTCCGGTTTACCCCAGGGGGTGGGGCAAACCGGACCGTTTGCAAAATTTTGTTAAGTTAACACAGCAACTAAACAATAAAAGATGAAGTATAGGTGTCTCTGGGAAAAAGTTGCGCAATTAAATGATCTTTCAAACGAGCCATCGAAAAATGAAATCGGTTTATTCGTTTAGTCACAAGAGTCAAAAAACCGTTAGGGGGTCCGGTTTGCCCCACTCTCCCCTAAGTTATATGGTATTTTATGGTTTTTTTTACGTTTTTCGTTACATCTTTTGTTAAGAATACTTTTTCAAATTTTGTGTTTTTTAGGAGTTAAATGCAAAAAACCACATTTTTATGGTATTTTTATGGTTTTCACCATGATAAATAGCTTTCTTAATAAAGGAGGAGTTTCAACATTATTTTTATTTGTCTAAGTTATTTATTTTTTCTTTTGGGGTTGAAATTGTATGTTTTATTTTTCAAATATAACTGTTTTCTCTTTTTTGTTTAAATCTCCCAACAAATAGAAAAATTTATTTTAAAAGTTGGAGGATTTGTTTATTTTTTTATTGGTCAAAAAAATCCATTTTTCTTTTGGGTGGTTGGAACTATATATGTTTTTTTTAAATATAATTTTTATTCCTTTTTGTTCGTAACTTGACCAACAAATAAAAAATAGCTTTTTTAATAAAGAAGGAGTTTCAACATTATTTTTATTTGTCTAAGTCATTTATTTTTTCTTTTGTGGGTTGGAATTATATGTTTTATTTTTCATATATAACTTTTTTCTCCATTTTGTTTAAATCTACCAACAAATAGAAAAATTTATTTTAAAAGTAGGAGGAGTTTGTTTATTTTTTTATTGGTCTAAAATATCTATTTTGTCTTTTGAGTGGTTGGAACTATATATGTTTTTTTTAAATATAAATTTTTTTTCCATTTTGTTCGTGACTTGACCAACAAATAAAAAATAGCTTTCTTAATGAATAGGAGTGTAACTTAATCAACAAATAAAAAAATAGCTTTCTTTATAAAGAAGGATTTTTAACATTATTTTTATTGGTCTAAGTCATTTATTTTAATTAATCTTTAATTAATTTGTTTATAAAAAAATAATTTTTTTTTCTAAAAAATTTTTTAAAATATTTTTTTTAAAAATCTTTTAAAAGTTGAAGAAAAACCAAAACTTTCTTTCTGGGACAACTTTTTTCTAAACTCAAAATTTTAAAAATTCTAAGCTATTAGGCTTACTAATTCATAGTTTTCGTTCTAAAAAAAATGTATAGAACGAAAACTATTAGTCGGCCCATCTCGGATCTTTTTAAAAAATCTTCTGTATATTGGCAGGTATAAATAAATAAGAAAAAATTAAAAATTAATCGGGCCCAAATTAAAAATAAATTAATTTGTTTATAAAAAAATAATTTTTTTTCTAAAAAATTTTAAAAAATATATTTTTTTAAAATCTTTTAAAAGTTGAAGAAAAACCAATACTTTCTTTCTTTGCCAACTTTTTTCGAAACTCAATACTTTCAAAGTTATAAGCTATTGAATATAGGTCTGCTTTTCAAAATCCAAAATTTCGAAAATTCATATCTCGAAAATTTTGGCAATTATGGAAAAATAAAAAAATACGTATTTAATATTTTTCTATAAGGAACGAGAGACGAAATACGTATTTAATATTTTTCTATAAGGAACGAGAGACGAATAGAATTTTCAAATGAGACGAATGGAATTTCAGAAATAATAATTTTAAGAAAATAATAAATTAAACAAAAGAAAACCACTATCAAAATAAATTTGATCAATAATAAATTCTATTCTTATCTAGCACGACCGAGTTCAAAGTTGCTGGAGCTGTATTTGGCAAAATTAAATAATTGAAAATTACGCGGAAGCCAGTTAATTTTATGAAATTAACAAAACACAAAGGACAAATTTACACGAGATCACAGGGAGGATGCGTTGGTGAACTCTAACAAAACAATATAAAAATAAAATCAAGCGACTTCCAGGAACAAATTTATTAAATAAAAAAAAATCAATAAACATTAACCACTTACTCAAATGACGATCAAATGTCGACCCTTTGTTGATCACATAACTTTTAGTCAACGTTGTCAATTTACAATTTTGTTTCGTCACACAACACTTTACAAAAATTTCAACTTTCACACAAACGGTCGAACAAAGAGTGATGTTCTTCTAACGAAAATTTGATTATGTGACAATTGATCCAACTATTGACCTTACAACCCTTACCTTAAATAAAGATATTTGATCGATTTTAACACTTGAATCAACGTCAGAATGACATTCCCGTCACAAGCTTTTCAATAAGCATTATATAAACGGGAGGCGTCGAATAATTTATGATTAAACGAACTTACAAGTGAAGTTCGATCATAATTATATGAATAACTTGTTCGAAGATATAACTTATGTAGTACCGCAACTTGTTGTCGGATGACGCAACTGTTCAAAGATAGAGAGAGAAAAATTCTCTCTCTCTCCTTCGTCTATCTCTTACTACCTACTCTCTACCTAACATTAAGTTTAGAGAAGGCATAATGAACTAATTAAAATTAATAATTTTAATTAATCTGTTATTGCGTTATTAATCTATCCTATTGCGTTCTTTTTTTGTATTAGTGGTTGTAATCTAAAAAATTTCTTAAATAAAATTACTGGTTCTATTATAAGGCTGTTTGATATCTGCCAAATGCTAATAATATCGAAGATGTCTACTCATACAAAAATGAATATACTTCATACGTTGCTTATTTTTGTAAGGAAGTACTTAAACTTTATTGTATCATTAGCTATAATGGATGATCCTGTTTAATTTTCCTGCAAAAATTTTAACTCAATTTTTAAAGATAAATTAAGCTAGCTATTATATTTTATATCATAGCAAAAACTCTAATGTTTTTATTTGGACCAATTTCTCTTCTTAGATGTGACCTAACTAATAACATTTCTTAAATCAGAAAGAGTTGTTTCAAGAATCCTTGATTATCCTATGAAAATACACAGTAGTATGTTTCCATTCAGAAAAATTCTGATATTAAATACCTGAGACTCTGGAAACCAAAGAAAAGATATTCAGAAGGAAACTATATTTTTCCTGTTAGGAATGGGGTAAGTGTTACAATTGCCGAGGGTGTCCCATTTGTCGATGTTACCATGGTACCCGAGTCGAAATTTAGAGTCGAATCAAAGTCTGCTAAGACCTACTTTATGGAGGATCTAGAAGAACCTAAAGAGGCTTTAGTTATGTTGTTACAGGTTCGATTTTAGATCGTATAGGGTCTACATAAAACCGTTTTCGCTATCTATAAGGCGTTAAGGAGGTCTTAATTTAAGGTCTCTTTAGAGCATACTAAGTACTACGCACTACAGAGTTTAGAATTCGCGCTTGCGCAAACAAGAAAAAAAACACTGTTAATATTGAACAAAGAATCCAATTTGTTTTATTAAATTTTTTGTTCTCTTGCCAATTAGAATGTTTTGTAAACACAAAATTTTATTGAATCTTAATTTTATAACAAAACTAATTTCCAGGACAACAAAAAACTCATCATAACAACGAAATCAGATTATTAATTCAGCATAAACAATTCCCTTTTTATACGTTACCTGATTTTCTTGTTAATAATTACTACAACACAACAAAAACAATAAAATAACATCGAACTCGGATCAAAAATATATTTTTATTTTGTAAAACACATATGTAAACATGTATATATATATATATATAAATAATTATTAACACAGAACTAATATTTACACTAAAAGTTTTTACTGTATATATGAAGTTTTTTTAAACACATTCAAACCGCACTTTGTGTAACATTTCACTATAACACAAGAATACAACTCGGAACACAAGATGAAAACAAGAAACTTTATTTTTTAAATAAAACAAAAACACTATTTTTAACACTACAATAAACACAAAGAATATTTAAAATGAAAAAAGTTAAACTGTTGTTTATTTATTAAATTTTTAAATATTATTGTCCTGGCGAGCGCGGTTTGAGTGTATATCTCTCAAATGCTAGAAAGCAACTGACGCTTCAAGGCATTTCTTTGAAAATTTCCCTGAAAATTCATAAAATTCCTAAATATTTCTCATAGAAATGTTTGTAAATTTCATTCTTACCAAGTATATATAAAAAAAACTTGTACAAAAAATGCACAAAATAGACGAGAAACCTTTATGGCTGGTCATCCTAAGTGAAACCAGATGTGTCAAACTTTTCAAAACGAGAAAATATATCTAAAGTTCTTGCTCAAGAATGAAAATATTTAACTGTACACAAAATGATTTTTCTAAGAATATAGTTTTACTCTTTATTTATAATTTAAACTTTTAAATAAATATAAAAATCAGAATATCATAAATATTTAATATTATTAATATAATACTTCCTTATATTTTAATTTCAATATATTATATTATAAACATAATACAATATTAATAATATTAAATTAATTTGAAATTTTATTATAAACACTAAAAATTTAATGTTTTTTAAATTCACTGTAAACATTTTAATTTTAATCTATACCTTAAAAATATAGCAAAATATTATTTATATCAATTTTTCCAGTTAAAATTGATTAAAAGTTTAAATTATAGAAGTAAATATAACTATTTGCTTTTGTATTTATATATTTACAAACTATCTATTATAAAAAATATGTTTGTAGTTGTAAAATTAACTGAAGTCTAACATTCAGTAAATAGTTCCTAAGTATTACATTGAACTTAAAGCGCAGACGCAAGTCTCAACTGACAAATGCAGGATATGAAAAAAATCTTGAAAGTATCTAAAAGAATATAAAATGTTGTTTCAGGACTTGTTAGATTTTAGGGAGAACTAATTCTAAATATGCTCTTGGACACAGCAGAGTTTAAAAGTGTTTAAATATCCTTTACTAGGTCTTAGTAGACTTTAAGTAGAATTTATAGGTTCTAAACATACTTATAAAGAAGTTAATATGCTCTATTAGATCTTAAATCAATTCTAAATTTCGACTCGGGTAATAACCAAAAAATGTTGTCTAAAATGTCTCATTTGTTTGTAGATATAATATTAATAATTTTTTTACATTTATAACGCATAAGAAAATTAATATTTATTACTTTTTTCCATTTATAATGTGCTACAATGTTTAAATTAATTTCGAAGTTTGTTTACTAGACAATAGGAACCACCCTCGACAATTGGTACGTTTACCCTACCTGAGGTTGAAGAAAATGTTTGAAAGGCATATTAAAAATTGCATTATTTGTTAAAAAATAAAAGCATTTATAGCATTTATAACTTCTTTAAGCCAGAACAATATTTGCCATGGAATTACATGCTATGATGATCTCACAGTTTTAAAATATTATTTTTAAACGATAAATCTATGTTTCACTCTGCATATATACGATATTCTGGAATCCTCCTGGTCACAACGTAGACGGCAAAAATCGAGATAACCTGATAGATATTCCTAATTTAGTTATATTAATTTACTTCTTTATCTCAAATGTTTGTGATATATGCGCTATAGTAGTGATATTACCTATTCCTAATAATACCTATTAGAGGTAAGAGAGATTAGAGCAAGAACAACATGCACTTAACTTCTAAGTAGTTTATGTGTTTTCTTTAACTTTTAGTTATTTATTTTAAAATATAAATAAATAAAACGTTATTGATTTACAACTAGTCTTTAATGTGTTAGGCCATCTAAAATATTTTAAGATAGAGATGAGTTGGTCTTTTCAATTCAATTTTATTTTAAATTTTTTATAAATTTCAATATTTTAAGTACTCTGACAATGATTTTGTAAGAGATAATTTTTATTTATTTTTTATTTTATTTATTATTATTATTTATTTTTTATTTATTTTATTTTAATTATTTTTTTTTTTAAACTTTTATCCCAGAATTTTTCACGAAACAATTGTCAACTCATTAGTAAGACCCTTCACTAAACGTGAAGCGGAAACCCACAATATCGACCAAGTTTCAAATTCTAGAAGAAGTAACGATTTTTAAACCTATACGTCACCGTCAAACAATATAAATTGAAAAACAAATTTAAAGCCATGAAAAATGGGGGACTAACTCTGCTGGGGCTCGAAACCCAGGACCTATCAATTGCCGGTTGATTGCTCTTCCACTGAGCTACAGAGGTCCACATCCAACAAATTTTCATAGCTTTATCGATCCAGTAATCAAGATTTCATGGCTTTAAATTTGTTTTTTTAATTTAAATTATTTTTTGTTGTATTTATTTATTTTATTTATTTTTTGAGATTAGGAGCCTGTTTAGTTTTACTAAATCTACATATTAAAGAGAACTTTCTTAATTCATGTACCCTTATTTATTTATTTTTTTTTGCTATCTTTAAACCATTTTCTTACTAAAATTCAATTGATATTTTTATTGGATTTTTTGATATTTCTGGGAAAGTACTTGAATCAGATAACTATTTCTTAACGAGGTCCTACAGATTAATTAAATAAAAACCATAAGTAATGATGATAGCCAGAACAGAAGATCTTGTAAGGTTCTGTTTAAATCGAAAATTATTATTATATACATCTAGGTATAATCTATGAAGACACCAATATGCTAAGATACTTATCATTGGCATCTGTAGATAGCAATTGATTTAAAGTCTTAATTTAAGTATAAGAGGGTACTGCAGTCAAAATTGTTTGTTTTTTAATTTCAAGTATATATTCATGTACTAACTCGTAAACCGCTTAGTCTTAAATAATTTATTTCCATCTTACTTCCACTAACATCAGCTCCCTTACTGCTGCGATTAGAAATAAAATCTAGTTAACGGGGCTAGAAAATATGGATATTGACTCCGAATAACAGAAGACATCATTGTAAAACAAATCCTTTGCTGCGGTTGCAGTAGTTGCTACTATTGTTAGTTGAATTTTTTTGTGTATTGTTTCTGATACTTGTATAGTATTCGTTTTAAATTTTCAAACTTCCTTCATGGTCCAACATGAATCAGACAAGGCTTTCAGATTGTATCCAATCAAAAGTATTATTTAAGGACTTTATTAATTTTATTATTTTTATATCATATTTACCAAAAATGAAAGCTTTCCTTTCTTTGGTTATAGAGTAAAACAGTTGAAAATTTTTATATATTTTTTAATAGACTGAAATTTTTTAGAATACAGTTTCTGTTAACAATTTCTTGAGAATAATTTTAATGTCAATGATACAGCTATTAATGCTGAGCCAGACGTGTCCTAATAATATATTAGGATTTTTAATTTGGATTTAAATTAAGAAATATTTAATTTTATTACAAATATTTCTGATAAAAATATTCAAAAAAAATATTCCACATAAATATTAATCGCTGAAGGATTGATAGCAATTTTTTTTTATAATTGAATTTATATTTTTCTTTTTATACTTTCTTGTCAGAAACTTTTTTTTCTTTGTTTTTTTGTATATTAAATGTCCTTCTGAAGAATCAATGGAAGTAGCTCTTAGACTTTACGAAACATTGCGGTACTACATAAGTTATATCTTCGAACAAGTAAATGAAATATAATTTTAGATTCCATTATTTTGACGTCAAAAGTGTATCAGAGACCCCAAAATACTACTAAATTAAGCTTGATAGTAATTCGTCTGTCAATTATAATTTTTCAATTTTTTGATATTAAAAACATTTTTATACTTATTTTTATCTTATAGATAGTTATA
Source organism: Leptopilina myrica (nomen nudum) (assembly GCA_032872475.1). Taxonomy (NCBI): domain Eukaryota; kingdom Metazoa; phylum Arthropoda; class Insecta; order Hymenoptera; family Figitidae; genus Leptopilina; species Leptopilina myrica (nomen nudum). The sequence continues at coordinate 18,983,706 of CM065461.1, forward strand.
GGACAGTATTTTTTCAAAATTATGCTAAAATATGACTAAATAACATGTAATATTTAATTACAGAAAGTTTAAAAGATATACATTCAAGAATATAATATTTGGAAATTTTCCATTTTTTAAAAATTTTGAAAAAAATTAATACCTCCTGTTCTAATTAATATGTTTAAAAACTGTAAATTTATTATTTACATATATATCTTACAAAAGTCATAACTGATTACCTGGTGGAAGCCAGCGGTATCTCAGGTTCAGCTCTCTCTCTCTCTCTCTCTCTCTCTCTCTCTCTCTCTCTCTCTCTCTCTCTCTCTCTCTCTCTCTCTCTCTCGTGTAAGACCAAGGCAATGAATTTCCTACATGAGAATGTGAACCAACCCTGTGAAGATGAGCTGCAACTCGACCTTCACAGAGTTGATGCTCCAGGTAGATTCTTCGACCCAAGGTACAACTTGGGGGAAGATGAAGCTTGTATTTCTACCCTTATCTCTCTCTCTCTTATACGCAACTATTTATAGTGTCGGGCATGAATACCGTGAGAATCGCGGTATCTAGTCTTTTCGATTTTGCTAAATCGACCTAGCGTGCACGACCCTAGTTATCGTCCCTACCGGTATTTAGGGGTAGTTTCTAAAGTCTACCCTCGCGTAAAATGAGCGTCGGTCTCGGATAGGAATTTGTCATTTTGGGAATTCACTTATTTTCTTTCTATTCTATTTTAGTTAGTTTAGTTATTTTTTGAGTTGTTATTAGTTAGATCAGGTTTTAATTGATTTCTTTTATATTACTTTTGCATTATATCGAGTAATTTATTTTAATTATGTATTGTTAATTTTCTTTTAGTTAATTTTAAATTCATCTTTGATAATTATTATTTTTGTATTTATTTATTATTTGAATATAATTTCTTACGAAGGTTTAAAACTCTGCTTTGTTACTGACTTTACCCTTACTATCGATATCACTACATTGACTAACTAGCTTGCTTAAATTTTGTAATGACGCTTTACGCCATTTTATTAATTTATTTGATAAAAGATAATTTGTATTTTAACCCGGACTCCATCCGGCGAGCAAATCCTTTGGCTATAAAAATAAGATCATTACAGACTTAAATGTATATTTTTGGTGTCTATGAGTAAAATTGTGAAATTTTTGCTAACTCTTTTAGCAGAAACATGATTTTCTGAAGAAGCTATAATATTCTAAAAGTATTAGAATTTAGAAGAGACTAATGAAAACACTTCTTATGAATTAAATTGCAATATGGGGGGAGGGTTTGAACACAAATAAATCAAATTATTGTTTACAAAATTGTTATTAACAATGTGTAATTTTTAAATTAACAATTATACAAATATTTTTAATTAAAAGAATGAACAATTTCGTGTAATCAGTGTGTTTAATTAATTTACTGTGAAAGCATTTTAAGATATTCATTATTTTTATGATATAAAACAAATATGAAACAATTAATAACTAACATGCCGTATACAATAAAATAATAAAACATACAATGATTACAAAAAAATGTTCTCACTTCTAAATAAAAACAATTGCAGGATTGTAAATTAAAAAAACTTCGCAGGAGGAAGCAAATTTTTTAGATGAACATAAAGAGGAATTGATTTTTACGTTTAACAAAAATTATGAAAATACCAGAAGGAAGCAAATTTTTTTTGACGATCCTAACAAAGAGGAAGCAAAATGTCTACGAAATAAACATGTAGACTCAAATCTTGTTATGCTCTAGAATACAGTAAAATGAAATTCAGGTGCTGTAGATATAAAACGTCTTCATCAGTAACAGACTTGTCATTCGAATGATACTGCAAAGGCGAAAGAAACGAATCCAGAATATAAATAAAAAATTTTACATATACGTCTGCAATAAACATCGAACTTCTTTTACAGAAAAATATGACGATATTATAATATGCTAAAAAAAGTAAGTCTGTGGAACATAAAACTATATAAACTAATAAAATAATGAATAATAACGGGGTCCGACCAGACCAAATGTATTAAAAAATTTCATTGATTTTCTAAATATTTAAAAATTTATTAAAGACAGTAGTTTACAACATAACCAATCAAAATTTTAAACGTTTTTAAAAATTTTAATTATTTTTTGCATTAACTAAAAATTACAACAAATAAAAAAAACTTTTTCTAGACCATGTTTTTCGGACTCAGGGGACCCCAAAACGTCGAGATTTCATGAAATTAGCGAAAGTCAATTTTCTGCCAAAACTAATACTTTCTCATGTGATGAGAATATAATAAAAAATTAGTTTTTTGCAAATAAATCGAAAAGTTTTAAGTTAAGTGAAAAGTTGTCAACAGCAAAGTTGTAGCTGACGGTAAGACGCGAAAAAAAGTCTCTGGTAGCAAGCGTAGTTGCGTAATTTTCGACGAAAATGGCTTTCTAACGAACTAGATCTGTATTTTAACACTATTTTTGTGCATGCAAAGTTGCAAGTTGATGCAATAAGTTTTTCAAGAGTTATCGTGGCAACACCATTGTGTCTACAGACTGACACGAAGACAGACACTTTTTCTAGACCATGTTTTTCAGACTCAGGGGACATCAAAACGTCGAGATTTCATGAAATTAGCGAAAGTCAATTTTCGACTAAAACTAATACTTTCTCATGTGATGAGAATGTAAAAATTAACATTTCATGTGTGTATAGTGTATATTTAGTAACCAATCACAAAACAAAGATATATTCCCGGGAAAATTTAAATTTTAAATTCCTCTTTCAAGTATTTCCAAAACATTAACATGAAATTTTTGCAAATTAAAACAGATTTACTAAAATATCAATTAATGAATTATCTTAATTTGAATAAGACAATATATAATACTTTTAACTCAAATAAGTATGACTACAATTTTACTGCACAGTACTGTCAATTTTATAGCACGGTACTGTCAATTTTATAGCACGGTGCTGTCAATTTTATAGCATGGTGCTGTAAATTTTATAGCACGGTACTGTAAATTTTATAGCATGGTGTTGTCAATTTTATAGCATCTGCTTTTGAACGTATTTGAATACATAGTTTGTAATAACAAAAGCACGTGCTATTGATTCAAAAGCATATTGCATCGTCTAAAATGTACATCTACACGGAAAAAATTTATTCAGAAAACATTCCTGAATTAGTTCAAGAACGGTGGATATGAGAAAAAGTCGCTAAGATTTACGGATTAACTAGTTTTAAAATATCATATACACATTTCAAGAAAGAATAATTAAATTTCTGTGAAAATTCGTTAATAATTCAAGAGAAACTCTAAAGTAATTGATTGAATATTTCCAATACTGTAAGCAGTAGAAACTATAAGATAAATCTAAGAATCTATTGTCATGTTCAGTGAGACTATACGAACCGTACGGCAACAACTCTTGTTGAGTTTGGGAAAATTTCTTGGTGAATTCAAGAAAAAAAAATTCAGAGATATGAAGAAAAATACAGTATTATTTTCACATACACCAACCAACATACATTCAAACAAGATACACTGCAAATATAATACATCTAAATATACATATAAACACAAACTATACTTATAAATATAACCTATACTAGTAACATATATATGCGCTCGCAACTACAACGTTTATAGAAATATCGCACGCACGCGCTACACGAAGATCGCTGTGAACGAGTGGTTTAGAATTTTCTTATATACTAACGTATAGGATATTTCGCCACTTTTGGATTGCTTTGTTTTGTTAATAACAAGAGAAATTGTAAAAATAATTTGTTTCTAAAAAGATGGAAAAATTTAAAAATACCAAGGTCAGTTTTTAAAGAAGGGTTTAACACGAAATATTTAGAATTGAAAATTGTAGGTACTAAAAATATAGATAATCGATATAAATTATAATTACAAGTTGTACATCAGTTAAATCTATAAATATACATTGTTGTAAATATATTTTAGAGAAATTTTTAAAAAAGTAAAATAGGAAATTTTTATTTTTGAAATAAATTTGAAAATTTCAAAGGTTTTTAATTAATTTACATTTTATTATAATTAAAATAATATACATAAAAATTATTGATTAATAAAATAATAAATAATAGTATAATTCATTTTAAATTAATTTATTAAAAGAAAGATAAATTACAATAATTAAATAAAACATAAATAATTAAATTACAAAAAGAAAATAATAAAAACAATAATAATTAGTATAATTATTTTAGTTGAAATATAAATATAAATAATTAATTTTTCTGAAAACTTTTCTAAAATAAAAAGTTTTAAAAACATTTTAAACCTATAATTTAAAGATTAATTTTCACAAATTTTTTTAAATCTAATATTTATAAAATGAAAGTATAAAAAATTAAATTTCAAATATAATTAAATATTAAAACTGATGATTTTTAAAACAATTTTAAGATGAGATTACAAAACTAATCAGTTATGAAGTTGATTGACACTTGCATTTGAAATAGACATCTTTTTTAAAATAAAATGGTTTTATTGTATACATCTTGAGTATATACATTCTGCCGTTCTGCGCAAAGTAACCGTTGCGCACTCCAATTTTCTTTTAGAGTTTGGGAATTTTTCAGGCACAACAAGCAGTGATTGTTACTGTTTGGTAATACTAGAAATCTTGTTCAAAATAATGTGATTTTCTCGAAAAATCTAGAACCGTTATTAGTTTTTTCAAACTCTGTCTTCAACTTACCATTAGTATATCCTATTTCTATTATACTGTATCTAATTTAAATCTTTTCTTTTAAGGTCAGGAATAATTCTAGAATGTTTTCAACTATTTCACTTAAAGTTAAAGTATTATTGTCGACTTTTTCTCATATCCACCGTTCTTGAACTAATTCAGGAATGTTTCCGGAATAAATTTTTTCCGTGTATAGAAATTGTAAATACTATTTATTGTTAATAAGAACAGGGCAACGCACAAGAAAACAATAGGACATACAATAAAAGTTAATATATTTAAAGATTCATATATATGAGCAAAAAAGATACACAATTAAACATTAGTACATTAACAGCGGAGTCATTGAATGAACAGTGATCCAAGAGAAAAGTTCCAATCATAAAGAAGGACATAAGCGCCCTCTGACGATAACACATGGAGGTTGGATTGCGCGAATTTTAAACTTAACATTTCCCCTCAAGACAACCTCTAAATTTACAGTTCATATCTTAGACATCCCCAGAAGATAAATACATCGTTCATGTTTCGGTTTTGTTAATGCCTTCGTTAAGACATCAGCCGGCATATCTTCAGATGATATATGTTCCAAACACAGTTGCCCGGATTTCACTGCCTCGCGCACAAAATGATGCCGAATATCAATATGCTTAGAGCGAGCATGATACACTGGATTTGTAGCCAATTTTTGTGCACTTAAATTATCAACACACAATTTAACTGAATCAACGTCGAATGACCCAAGTTCTCGAAGAAATCGTCGTAGGTGAGTTGCTTCTTTCGCCGCTTCACTTAACGCCATATACTCGGCTTCGGTTGTTGATAAAGCAACAGTGCGTTGCTTTTTCGAATCCCATGTTATTATACCACCACTCATCATAAATGCATAACCCGTGAAGGAACGTCTATCGTCAATTGATCCTCCCCAGTCAGCATCGACATATCCGATCAATGAATCCCCATTAGAGTGATATGTAATTCCGTAGTCCTTTGTGGCTTGAAGATATCGGAGGACTCTTTTTGCCGCAATCCAATGATTCTTCCCGAAGCAATCATTAAACTGGCTCAACGAACTCGCTGCGTGAGCTATGTCCGGTCGCGTTGCCACTGAAAGATATAAAAGACATCCAATTAGTTCACGATAAGGTGGTTTCTCACCATCATCTTCTGACCATGAATCACACTTCATTAGTTTGGTTCCAACATCCAATGGAATCGTTAAAGAGTTGCAATCTTTCATTCCAAATCGTTCAAGAATTTCTGTGATGTATGTCCTCTGATTCATAACTATGCCATTGTCAGTCCTGGAAAAATCTATCCCCAAACAGCGTTTGAGATCCCCGATGTCTTGCACTTCGACAAATTTTCCTAACTGTCGTCCAAACCATGAAATTTTCTTTCGATCTTTGCACATCACAAGAATATCGTCAACATAAACGACAATAATAATGATACTTTCACAACCTTTGATTAAATAAACACACTGGTCTGAATTTGTCGGTTCTGCTCCCAATTTTCGCAATTTCTCATCTAAGAAATTGTGCCATGCGCGACCAGCTTGTTTCAAACCGTATAGTGCTTTTCTCATTAAACAAACCTTATTTCCCTGTGTCAAATTGTCCAGCATCGCCTTGGCTTTCTCGATTGATGGATCCTGATCTCGGCTTTCATTGACGATAAATCTCAGCACTTCCTCGAATCTTTTTGGAACCTCCATGTAGACAGTCTCATCTAATTTACCATTAAGGTAAGCCGTTGTCACATCGTATTGTTGAATGTGCATATTTTCTCTGACTGCAAAAGCGATTGTTGTTCGTATGGACCCTAGACGAGCAACCGGTGCGAAGGTCTCAGTAAAATTTTCACCATGCTGCTGAGAATAACCTTTGGCAACAATTCTAGCCTTCCTTCTGTCTAAAACTCCATCTTTCCCATATTTATTGGTGAGAATAAAACGACTTCCAATCACCGTTGATGCTGCAGGCCGATCTACCAAATCCCACGTGTTTTTACCAAGAATAGATCTCACTTCCTCTCCCATTGCTTGCATCCACTCATTGGACTCCTGGCTAGACAGAGCTTTTGAAATAGGTATTTCAGCTAAAAAGGTACAATCAGTTCCTTCGTAAGTTGCGTTGGATGCTGTTGCATATACCTTTTTCGGCCTACCACGTTGTCCTGTACGTACCAACTTAGGTCTACCACGCGTTCTTGCAGGTTGAGGATTATTTGGCGGGAAGCCATGCAGATCTTCTCCGTCGGATTCATCTGTGTAATCGTCACTAGCGTCTTGTATATTCTCATCTGGCAGATCATTTGAACCTTCATTTCGCAAAAGATCGATGTCAACAAAATCGTCATATGCTGCTTGTCCAATATCACGTAAAGAGCTTGATGATTCGGATTGACTTTCGATGGGACCAAAATCTTCATAACTCTTGATTATTTGAATCTCGGATTTTTCAAGAAACTTGACATCTCTAGACACCTCGATCTTTTTCTCCTCAGGTATCCAGATCCTGTAAGCCTTCGATTCCTGACTGTAGCCAACAAATATACCCTTCCTCGATTTTGGCTCGAGTTTACTCCTTCCTGGCTTTCGATTCATCACAAAAACATCACACCCGAAACGTTTGAAGTCCGTCACGTCTGGAGCTTTTCCATACCAAGCTTCAAACGGCGTTTTCCCGTTGAGTTTAGTTGAAGGAGACCTATTACGAATATAATTTGCAGTATTGACAGCCTCGGCCCAAAAATCTGACGGTAATCCTGACTGTATCAAAAGACACCTCGCTGTTTCCATTAGTGTTCTGTTACGCCTTTCAGAAACACCATTTTGTTGAGGATTGTAAGGGGCTGTCAATCGTCGCAAAATTCCATGCTGCTCGAGTAAACTGTTGAAATTCTTATTCTCGTATTCTTTACCATTATCACTTTGTAAACACTGAATTTTCTTTCCGTGTTGAGTCTCTACAAGTGCTCTGAAATTTTTAAACTCCTCAAGTGCTTGATTTTTATGTGCAATAAATTTCACTTCGCACCATCTCGAAGAGTCATCGATAAAAGTCACGAAAAATCTATTCTTCCCATGTGAAGTGACCCGCATGGGTCCACAGATATCGGAATGGATAATTTCCCCTAGAACTGTAACCTTCTCAGACGCCTTCGGAAAAGGTAAACGACACATTTTCCCCATAATACACACACTGCATTCAAAGTCTTTGAAAGATTCCACATTAATTCCTTGAATAGACTTTGATTTTATGGCACTTTTAAGAGATTGAATATTCAGGTGGCCCATTTTAATGTGCCAATCCTCAAGCGAATTTTTCTTAGGCACTTCTATCTTAATATCCGATTCTGCAACATTTTTGCACTCAGGGTTGACTGATTTTCGCACGTAGTATAAATCTTTCTCTCGATTTGCGATTAATAAAACTTTCCCGGCACAATCAACAACTTCGGCTTTGGTATTACTGAAAATCACTTTATGTCCTTTACTTGTAATTTTACCAACAGAAATTAGATTTGTTCTCAAGTCTGGAACATATAAAGTGTCCTTAAAGTTTATTTCTTTACATTTTCCGTCCATTTCCACATTTGTTGACACAATACCTTTTCCAAGTATATTCGTACTCATACTGCTGGCTAGATTTACTCTTCCCTGATTTCCATCTCGATTAATTTCCGCGAAATCATTAATGTCTTTACACATGTGGGACGTTGTCCCGCTGTCAAGACACCAATAGTCACTATTCAAACTGTCACCGACTTTGAACGTTTCACTCTTTGACGTATCGAATGTTGTAAAGAAGCACTCACTCTCGGCATTGCTTGCAGTTTGGTCTTTTGACTTTCTCGCATTTTTAGGACAGAATCTAGCTCTGTGTCCTATTTCGCCGCATTTAAAACACTTCATTTTACTATCATTTTTCGTGGCACTTCCGTTTTCCGGTTTCGAATGTCGATTCTGATAATTAAATTGTCCACTTCCCGTTTTCATTGCAATCATCGCATTTTGTACAGAACTTTCGTTAATTGTCTTGCGCGCGTCGAACTCTTCTAAAACTTTAATACGAAGCACTTCAAGCGACGGCAACTCATCTCTAGATGACATCGCGCACCTAAAATTATCGAAACTTTCCGGCAAGCTTCTAAGGAACATTACGGCTAATAAATCTTTATTGATTTCAACCTCCAATTCTCCCAATTTATCGACTATATCAAAAAAGGATCGCGAATGATCATGCGCATCATCGCCTTCGTTCATTTTCATAGACATCAGACTGTTCAATAGCGACGCCTTCCGGGCAGGACCTTTAGATTGATAAATGTTCCCTAGTTTTGTCCATATTTCGCTCGCAGTCTGACAATTTTTAATTTGTTTGAGTTCTGAAGGGTTAACAGCAAGAACGATATCCGACTGTGCCTTTAAATCTAATTCAGTCCATTTATCAGAAGCTTCTTTCGTTGCGTCATCTCCTGCAACAATTTCGGGCTTCGTTACAGTACCGGACGCATATCCCCACGCATTATTCTTAATTAGAACTGCACGCATCTGGATTCTCCAGGTGTCGTAGTTCTCTTTAGTTAGCACATCGAACTTCACACCAGTCGAATTCATTGTCTCAAAAACACTTTTTGCGAATCGACGCTAACTCTTGAAAGAAAAATGGCCGCTCGTATCGTGAATCCAACAAATATCACATTACACTGCACTTTCCCGTTTAACTGGGCCCATAACCTGTTAATAAGAACAGGGCAACGCACAAGAAAACAATAGGACATACAATAAAAGTTAATATATTTAAAGATTCATATATATGAGCAAAAAAGATACACAATTAAACATTAGTACATTAACAGCGGAGTCATTGAATGAACAGTGATCCAAGAGAAAAGTTCCAATCATAAAGAAGGACATAAGCGCCCTCTGACGATAACACATGGAGGTTGGATTGCGCGAATTTTAAACTTAACATTTATTAATTTAACAAAGTTTTATTTGAAATAATTGCAACAGTTATTTCAAACAAATAAATATTTTAACATAGACGTTGAAGTCTATAATAAAATATTTAATTAATAAAAAATTTTATTAATAAAAAAATATTTTTTTAATTAAATTGTATCAACCCCTCATCTCAACCATTTTGCATGTTTTAATAGACAACATTATGCTTCTAGTTCTAAATTATGAATTATTATATTTTAACAAATATTTTCTTAATTCAATGCAAAAATTATTGCTTCAAACAAATTAAATTTAATAGCATGTGTGCTATTGAACAAACAGTATTTTTTTCTCAGTGTATTAGTATTATTTTTTATTTTAAAAATTTATTTATATGGGTCAGTCCATTATATTTCACCTAAAGCCGTTGCGGCCTATTTTTAAACAAATCTCATAGTTTGTAAAAATGATGTTTAATATCCGTAGATTTCATTTTTGAGAATTATTTTATAAAATTCTTTGAATTAAACTTAGAATTTGAATTTTTAAGTTGAGTTGCACAGTAAAAAGGTTAGATTGACAGTTATGAAAATTTAATAAAGAAGCATGGAAATAATTTAGATAATACAAATTTCTTGATTGATATTTGTTAAAAATGAGCTAATTTACTTGTATAAATAGATTATTATGTAAACAAACCCAAATTAGTAGATAAAAATTGATTTTAAAACTTAACTATAAAATGTCAAAAGTCACTACATTTTATTTACACTTTTCTAAAAAGTATATAAATATTAAAAAATTTATTACTATTTAATGTAAAGTATTTTTAATGTACTTTTATAATATGTGCTAACTTTTTAATTTTATAATATAGAAATATAAAAAATTTTACCTTTAATATTGAGTGTTTCATGATTTTCAGTGATTTTAATCACTTATTTCTTCTCAGGCGGTTAATCAAAAAATTCAATTTTTGTCTTAATATTTAAGTTTGGCCTTCTTTTTCATTCTATTAAATTTTCGTGATGGAGAACGAACTATTTTTCAGTTTAAATTTAGTTTAAAAAATCTGCTGAAAAAACGCATTTTTTTGGTTAAATACAAGTAGATTTTTGCAAGACTATTGAGATAGCCAACTTCAGTGTTATAAAAATACTTGTATTTAACCAAAAAAATGCGTTTTTTCAGCAGATTTTTTAAACTAAATTTAAACTGAAAAATAGTTCGTTCTCCATCACGAAAATTTAATAGAATGAAAAAGAAGGCCAAACTTAAATATTAAGACAAAAATTGAATTTTTTGATTAACCGCCTGAGAAGAAATAAGTGATTAAAATCACTGAAAATCATGAAACACTCAATATTAAAGGTAAAATTTTTTATATTTCTATATTATAAAATTAAAAAGTTAGCACATATTATAAAAGTACATTAAAAATACTTTACATTAAATAGTAATAAATTTTTTAATATTTATATACTTTTTAGAAAAGTGTAAATAAAATGTAGTGACTTTTGACATTTTATAGTTAAGTTTTAAAATCAATTTTTATCTACTAATTTGGGTTTGTTTACATAATAATCTATTTATACAAGTAAATTAGCTCATTTTTAACAAATATCAATCAAGAAATTTGTATTATCTAAATTATTTCCATGCTTCTTTATTAAATTTTCATAACTGTCAATCTAACCTTTTTACTGTGCAACTCAACTTAAAAATTCAAATTCTAAGTTTAATTCAAAGAATTTTATAAAATAATTCTCAAAAATGAAATCTACGGATATTAAACATCATTTTTACAAACTATGAGATTTGTTTAAAAATAGGCCGCAACGGCTTTAGGTGAAATATAATGGACTGACCCATATATAATAATATATCTTAAAAATCATTTATATTATTCATAAATTAAAAAATTTATCCTAATTAATGTTAGAATTTTTCGCTGATACCCGTGTGGAAAAATTTTAGGGCGCTGACCAAGCGTTAAGAGACCGCCTAACGTCTTTCTAGACCAAGGACAGACGGTCTTGTCGAGCGGCTGTTCAGAATTGAAACGAAACTTCCACGCTATCGTCTAGAATAGACCAGCGTTTCTGGTCTGATCAGCAGTGCTAGTAAATTCTAATCAACGTCTATTTAAAATTTCTCATTGTATATTATAACAACTATTTTTAGAATGATAAGACTTAATTGTGTTTGAAATAATTTTAATGACTTTTTTTACATAAAAAGTTATAAAAAATTTTTTAACTTTCTGTATTTTTCACATCAACTTTCTTTAAGCGTAAGTCTTTGTGCCCCTCCCAATCTTTGGCATTGGAGATAGAAGTCTTTTTGTAAAATAAAATTTACTGCAAATCAAAACAGCCGGATGAAACTAGCAGTTGTATTCAGCACCAATCTTTAGGCGTCAATCACTAATTAATGAAATTAATAAATAGAAACTTACTATATTTGCTATTTAGTGGATATTTATTCTCAAACAACAGTACTCGATGGTTTTTTAAATTGTTAAGTATTACTAAATTTGAAGGAGAGGCATATTGATAGATGACGCCTAAACATTGATGCTGAGTACGACTGCTAGCTTCAGCCGAGTAATCAAAACTCATAGAGACACATTAAAAACTATTTTTTTCAATGCACATTTAAAATGAATTTAAACAGAAAACAACAACACAGCACATTATTATTTACATAAAACAGAAACCACAACAAATACTAAAAATCACAAAGAAAATGTACCATACGCTGACTGATCTAACGACGCCAAACAATGCGACGCCATTAGGCGCCATGTTACTTAACAGCTGGGCACACATCGACGCATGCGCATATAACATCCTAGACCAAATCTAGACGGTCTTCATAACACCGTAGTAGACGGACATATTTGACTTAGGTTTCTTATTCTTTATTTTTCCACACGGGTAATTTTACTTTTTCATTTTGTCAATTATTTTTTTAGGTTATGTTTTGTAATTACAATACGATACTTACCTCCACTATTTAAAAACAAAGAAATTTACAACATAATTGGATTGTGAAGTTTAAAAAAAAATTATGTATTCTAACTTTAATTTAATTTATATAATATAATTTATAAAATTTGGTTAAAATTCGACCATGTGTTATATCAACTGAATGTTATGCACGCCAACTGTAAACTGTCATAACTTATTGCGTCTTGCAAGTCACTGCTCTGAGCTTGAAAAGACCGTCTAGATAGACGGACTCAACGAGGTCTATTAAGCTGCTCCTTAGCCGATAGCAAGACGGGCTACACTATAACTGTCTAGTCTCTTTGTAGACACCAGACTTCTATAAAATTTTTCTACACGGGTAGAATATTTTAAAATATGAAGAATGCACTGTGCATCTGTGAGGACTCGAACCCCAGTTCATAGCTATGCCTGACGCTGGACCTACGCCTATCAATGCACCTTGACAACACAGCCTGGACGAACACGCTTCTTATATTCTCAGATCAAGCCCATACACTAGTCGAGAGCTACACTGTAAAAAATCCTAAGAATATTACCCACATTAAATGTGGCTATTTTACAGACTTTGGGAAAAGTGCCGCATTCAATGTGGCAACATAACCTTATTTAAAGCGTCACTTTTCCCAAAGTCTGTGTAATTTTCTTAGGATTTTTTACAGTGTACATAGTTAATGTTAGAATTTTTCGCTCATAGAATATTTTGAAATATGAAGATTTCGACTATATCAGCACATATCGAAATAATTATCGTATGTAACACCTAACTCTAAACCAAAGAGTTCAATTGACATCTAATAGATGTCACTATGTGCTAATATAGTCGAAGTCTTTATATTTTAATTTATCCTAATCTGCAAAAATTAAAAAAAAAAATTTTTGAATTTTTTAATGAAAATTATTAATATAGATTTAAATGAAAAACGTTTAATTATTTTGTCCTAAATGTTTAACTTTAAATTATTTGGGGAGACATAATTTTTATTCTTTAACAAATCCTTTATATAATAAATTTATTATTTACTTTTAAATACTATGGATAAATTCTTTTTTGGATATTTAAAAGTTAAAAAATTAGATTTTTGTCTAAAAATCATAGATCCTGGCCCACTGTAAAGTGTAGGGGCTAAATAATTCTTCTCTTGCTTGAATTTATTGAAAATGGTTTTTTGTTTCCGATATATATTTATCGGCGTAATCTACTCACTGCACAGTCAACCCTAATCATTCCTAATATATTTTAATTAGAGGTGTTTAAAAAAATCAAGCCCTGTTGGAGATAAAATTCAAGTAAAATAATGAACTAAACGTGAATTTTTAAATTAAAATAAATTAAACAGAAAAATTAATGAAAATGTAAGAAATATAATATAAAAGAATGTTTTATTACTTTTTATATAATTGACTTATGTATATATACCTTTAAAAGCATGTGAGGTTGATCCTAATTCAGGTTCGGAATTTGATTGCGTGAGTTTTTGATGTTGAAAAAATCTAAGATGTACTTTTTCTATTATTTCCGAATGCTCTGTTTCTAAAGGTATCCAACTGCTATCGTAGAACCATGTCCCACGCATTATGTCCCATTCTTCACCTATTATATTTTTTTTAAATGTATAAATATAAATTATGCAAAATGAAATAAATTATTACTATTTTATCAGTAAATAACATTACATAATTGAGTTGCCTGATCAAAGAAAGGAACAGAAATATTCCGCGCTGAAAAACTTTGGCCCCTGAACACATTAAGTTTAACTTTTGATTTTAAATATTTGTTATGTATATCCTTATAGGAAATTTTATTGCACGTCTTTTTAAAATTTAAAATTTTACTTTGAGAGCTTCCTTATTATATAATCATTATAAAATGAGCCGTTCGCTCGAAAAACGACCTAAGTCGACTTAGGTTTTTGACAAAAAATTGAATTGAAGATTTACAATCGAATTACTCATATAATTTTCTTATTAATTGTATCGTTAATTTTTTCTATTAAAAAGTCATTAATGAGGATTACTTTTATATAAAAAAGGTCCAATAAAATATGTTTAGCTAATTTAAAAAATTATTTTTTAACAAATCACTTAGGTCGTTTTTCCGGCGAACTACTAAAAATGATACAAAAGTAAGTATTTTTATCAAAGAATATTTTCATTTCAATAAGTCAATACTCCTCTTTATATCAGAACTTTTTGAACAGTTTTACGACATATTTTACCTTAATATTTAACTTAATATTAACATAACAATGCTCAAATATACATTACAATTAAATGTAAGTACTTTTTTATCAGTTGATATTAATTCATAGCTGAATCATAGTTGATGCATTAATGACTCATTGTTGATTCGTTAATGATTCTCAGTGATTAATTAATGATTTATTATTGATTCATTAATGGTTTACGGTTAAGTCTTTAATGATTCATTATTGAATAATTTCTTATTAATTTTTTGAATAATAATTTATTAGTTAATGATTTGTCTTGTCTATATAACTACACAGAAAAAAATTAATAGTCAAAATTACACTAAGAGAAGTTTAGCACAGCATCTGAACTCAGATACAGCAGCCACGCGAAATGAGGGTTAGATATTGTTCCCTAATTTTATTCAGATTAATTATTGATTCATTGTTGATTCATTAATGATCCATTATTGATTCTTTGTTGATTCAATAATGATTCATTATTGATTCAATAATGATTCATTAGTGATTTTATTAATGATTCATTATTGATTTCTTTAATGATTCATTATTGATTTCTTTAATGATTCGTTAATGATTCATTGTAGATTCATTAATGATTTATTATTGATTCATTGTTAATTCAATAATGATTCATTAATGATTCATTATTGATTCATTGTTGATTCATTAATAATTCATTGTTGATTCATTAATAATTCATTGTTGATTCATTAATGATTCATTGTTGTTTTATTATTAATTCATTAATGATTCAATAGTTGATTCATTAATAATTCATTGTTGTTTTATTATTAATTCATTAATGATTCAATAGTTCAACAATGAATCAATAATGGATCATTAATGAATCAGCAATGAATCTTTAATGATTCATTGTTGTTTTATTATTAATTCATTAATGATTCAATAGTTCAACAACGAATCATTAATGAATCAACAATGAATTATTAATGAATCATTAATGAATCAACAATTAATTATTAATGAATCAACAATGAATCATTAACGAATCATTAAAGAAATCAATAATGAATCATTAATGAATCATTTAAGAATAAATCAATAATGAATCATTAATAAAATCACTAATGAATCATTAATTAATCACCGAGAATCATTAACGAATAAACAATGAGTCATTATTGCATCAACTATGATTCAGCAATGAATTAATATCAACTGATAAAAACTACTTACATTTCATTGTAATGTATTTGAGCCGTTCGCTCAAAAAACGACCTAAGTCGACTTAGGTGGTTTTTTTAAATTTTGTTATCACTGTTCTCTACAAGACCTATTGAATGTATTTATTAAGTTTCCGAGGTTTTACTTCACTATTTATAATTTTATGAGAGGTACCTAGTAAAAAAATTCTATACACGGACCGCGGAGTTTGTATACGAGCTCGGTAGCTCGTATGAGAAATATAAGAAAACTCTCATACGAGCCTTTTCCGTAATGAGAAGTGTATAGATGCTTGTATACGAGGTGACTTTTAAAGCATTTTTCTTAATATAACACTATTTTAAAGTAAATGCAGATAATAGAAATGAATTTTCAAAGTAAAACAAAGCTAAGTTTATAAGGGAAATGAAGTTTTAAGAAAAAAAGGATAATTTTGTTCAATAAATTTATTCACACTGAAAAAAGGTTAGAATTTGATTATTCCTTGTTACTCTTACTTACCGATATTAGATATTTCTCGGATGCGGTGAGCACAATTTTGTATTAAATTTAATTTTTTTATATAAGAATATTTATATAATAAATAAATAATAATATATTTATTAATTAGTAATGAAAAAAACTTATTTATTCTACCACCAATACAAAATCGTGTCGGTAAGTTAGAGTAACAAGGAATTATCAAATTCTAACCTTTTTTTAGTGTGAATAAATTTTTTGAACAAAATTATCCTTTTTTCTTAAAACTCCATATCCCTTATAAATTTAGCTTTGTTTTACTTTGAAAATTCATTTCTATTATCTACATTTACTTTAAAATAGTGTTATATTAAGAAAAATGCTTTAAAAGTCACCTCGTATACAAGCATCTATACACTTCTCATTACGGAAAAAGCTCGTATGAGAGTTTTCTCATTTTTTTCATACGAGCTACCGAGCTCGTATACGAACTCCGCGGTCCGCGTATAGAATTTTTTTCTTGGGTATGAACCTCCCATGTCCCAAAATTAATGTTCTTACGCAAGCGCACGTTCATGCTTGGCGCTGCGCCACACTATAGGTTATGACAGTATCTGTTTAGACGCCTAAGTCGACTTAGGTCATTTTTCGAGCGAACGGCTCATCTTATAATGATTATATAATAAGGAAGCTCTTGAAGTAAAATATCCTGATATGTACATGTCTGTTGTAGAAAAAAATGTTCAAGACTCGTTAAAATAAAATATTTGGATATATAAGACAATCATTAATGAATTAATAATGAATTAAAAAGAAACAGATGTGAATATCTGAAATCTATTTCAGGTGTTGTACACGGAAATAAAATTTTAAATGGAATTGCAATAAGGTGAAAGTCTTAACTGAAATAACTAAAACTTTCGTTAATATAGTGAAATTTATGGCTGTTCCAGGTAAATTTTTTTGCCCGTGTGTACATATACCCAATATACAGATTCACACATCACAAACTAACTAACTATATTGTACAAATTTAAAATGCGCGCCATAACCGACTGCAGCGCTGGTGGCATCCTTGCTACGGTGGTATTATTAACTATGAATTATATTAGTCAATTTCTCTTGCATGACTCAATTGTTCTATGGATAAATTTTTGTAACTGGTTTTTTTATTTTATTTTTTTGTAAATTTATGTATTTTTTCTATTTAGTATTGTACTCCTCCACTAAATCCTCTGTCACAAAGTTGTTTTTTTACATTTATTTAACAAATCTTAAACGCATTTTTTGAATTTTACACGATCGCTATCAAACTAGAGTTTCAAAAAATGCTTTTTACAAATTTAATACAACTTTCATTCCTAGGTTTTCCGCGCTGTTAGAAATTTGTTTAACTATCCTCATAGCGTTAAATAAGGGTATGTGACGGTCCGTAGACTTTTATTGTGCAAGGATAACATTTTGGATTATGTAAATAGTGAAATCAAAAAAAAAATTCCGGGCTCAGATTTGTGCGGAGAGCAGAGGAGTTTTTGGTTAAAAATAATGTCATCCTCGAACATATCAGATTGTAAAAACTTTATAAAAATGATTATAGAAATACTCAATTTGTCAGAGACATGCGAATACTAGTTAAAGGTTATTTGTATTTACGAATTGTATAATTACTCTTTTTATGTAATAGACACTTTGTCTTAATAAAGGGATAATAATTAGAATCTGTTTCTTTTTTCAACTTAAAAACTGACCTATACTTATTTAATTCAATCATGTCCGAATTTTCTTCAATTTAATTTTTGCAAGAAAATGATCGAAAATTGTGAGAACCCTTAACCCTTTGCGGCATAGTGGTAACGTATGTAAGGTTATGAGTCATTAACAGTACAAAATATTCTGAATGTGAAACGTGAATGTGAATAAAGGTTCATGTACAATTTCTTGTACGAGATCCTGTATGTGTAAAATTTTTCGTTTTTGAATAAAGGTTCATGTACAATTTCTTGTACAAGATCATGTACAAGAATGTGCACTTGTACAAGATCCTGTACAAGTTCTTGTGTAGATAATATTTTTTCTTATTGTTTATTATTTTTTTTATTTATGCAAAATGTAAGAAAATTTTTAACATTGTCGTTAGAGACTCTCTGCATTTACGATTTAAAATCAACTGCGCAGCTGTAGAAGCCATAGAAAACTACTGCGCAGCCATTAAAGTTATTAATTAATTTCAACATGTACAGGATCTCGTACAAGAAATTGTATACGAACCTTTATTCAAACATCGAAAAAAATACTTGTACAGGTTCTTGTACAAGATGTTGCACAAGATCTTGTTTCAGTTTCGTATGCGAAAAATGGTACAGATTCATTGACAGAAATGGTATGGTTTCCTGTTCAAGATCTTGTACAATTTCCTGTACAAGATATTGTACAAGGATTTTCAGTAGGGTTATTTCAAGAAAATTTTTATAAAACTAAAATATTGTACCTAATTTATTGTTAAGCTTGGTCAGAAACTTTTTAGATAAAATTTTATTTCTCCTAAATGAATAAACTGATTTAAATGAATCAAGAGGGAATATAAAGGGGATAAATTATACTTTTGTTTAAAAGTAGAGACTTTTTAAAGTGTTTATTTTTTAATAATTATTTAATAAATTTTTTATAAACAAATTAATTTTATTAATGTGCTGCGCATTTTACAAATTTGAAAAAAAATTTCAATATAGAATTAAAACTATAAGAAATCAAAATCCGTTAAGAAAATTTATGAGAACAATTATTTAAAAAGTTAAAATGAAAATTGTATTGGGCGGAGATGCGATTTTAATGTTTTACAGAATTAAAGCATTATTTTTAACTACGAAACGAACAAAACACTGTCGAATTAACATTAATATAACCATAAAATTGATCAAAAACTAAGTGTAGCGTTGTTGCACTGCACCGGGCAAATATAAGTTTCATTATAACGTTTTAAATAATTGTCGCTCATAAATTTTCTTCATGGATTTTGATTTTTTAAAGTTTTAATTCTATGTTTTTTTCAAATTTTTAAAAAGCGCAGAACATTAAATAAAATTTGTTTATATAAAATTTATTAAATAATTATTAAAAAATAAATACGCTTTAAAAAATCTCTAATTCTAAACAAAAGAATATTTTATCCCCCTTTATATTCCTGCTTGATTCATTTAAATCAGTTCATTCATTTAGGAGAAATAAAATATTGTCTAAGCAGTTGCAAAAAAATTCATTATGCAATAACTTTTATGGAAAAATATTTTTATTTCTGTTTTTGGTAACCACATTCCTGAAAACAAATAGAAATGTTTTCTCAACATTTCTATTTAAAAAAAAATTTTTATTTTTCGTGAAATTTTCACGAATTCTTACCCTCATCTATTTTAAAATGTTCTTATTAGATTCAATATATTTTTAGTATAAGCAAAAAAACTTTTTTTACTGATAAATGAATTTTTTACTGATTAAATGTAAAAATATTAATAATAAATACAATTACGAAAATTTATAAAAAGGACGCACAAAATGCATTGAAATTGACTTACCGTTAATTTTGTTCATATTTTTAGAATTAGCACTTTTAAGTGTCCTAATCAAAAATATATGTATAAACTCTTAACGCTAATTGTCTGGCTAAACACAGGGGGTGAAAGTACCCCCTAAAAACTGTCAGTTTTCTGCTAGTAGAAAATAATGTAGAAGAAATACAATTTAGTACAAAAATATAACAAAAATTGTTGGTATTTGTTAAGAATGTTTAAATTTATTATTACAAATTAATATATGCATTTAAAATTATAAAATAATAAATAAAATATTATCCCAAGGTTCATCATCAAAGTAACCTAATTTTAGGATTTTTATTAACAAATAATGGGGAAATGGGATTATAAAATTAAATAAAAACTTACGGAATATGACGAATTTTCGATGAACTTTCAGTTTCTGTTTAACGTTTTCTTCAATTTTCTACTTAAATAAAAATAATATCTAAAATAAAAACGCCACATTTCCCATTTTGACGATTTTCAAATGCGTACAACTTCTTTGGAGAAAATGGGGAAATTATGTGCTTTTCGAGAATAATTCACTTATCATTAATTAAACGAAAACTACAACTTTTAGGGCCGATTTCACCACCTGTAATTAGTGTAATAATTCGTGATTAAAGTATCTTAACCATCAGAATGCGTTCCACCATAATCGAAATGATGATTAATGGAAAGTAATCACCGATTAACCTAATTATCCAAATTTGACTCGTTTAAGAACTTAAACAGCGATTTAACAGAAAAAATATTATTTTAACGCCATATGTGGTGTTAAAATTACACGCAATATTTTTAACTGACACCTATTGAAAATAAACACGAGTAATTATACATGTAGATTTGGACACATGTAAATACACGAAGAAAAGTTTTTACACGTATAATAATTTTGGCACTTATTAGGACCCTAACCACTATCAAATTATAAAATATAAGTAAAATCAAAATTTTGTCAGTGCACGAGCCATGGAACGCCCCAAAAAGAAAAAGTAGGAGAGAGAGAGAAAAAAAATTCAAGAGTGTGTTGAATATCCAATCAGATTTTACAAACTCTGAAAAAGTTATGGTTAAATAATTATGTTTATTTTTTAATCGACAATCAAAATAAAAGTAATTTCCATTCCGTTCCACGAAATTTGATAACAAATTTTTAATCACTGTTTACATAATCCCATGTACTTAATTCTCAAGAACCCATATATTTCTACTGAGACCAATTGTGATTGGCTATTAAAAATATCCATGCTAGAAGAAGTTGTATCTTTGGTGAAATCGCGTGGTTTTTGTAAAAATATAAAAATAAAAATCTGTAGGGGCGCTGGATGTGCTCTAGGCTGAAATTCAAAATAATATTTTTTAAACATAACCTACAAATATATTAAAAAACTCACTGCTAGGACTCGAGAATTATATCGAAGTCAAGAATCGACTACCCCGAGTCTGCGCAATGAGTTCAGTAATGTATTTGGAGGTTATGTTAAAAACTCTATTATTGTAAAAAAGTGGAATTATACAATGCTTCTCATTAATATAATGGTTTCAAAAATTGCTACAAATTTTACAGCCTAACAACAAAATCTACATCGAAAATTATGACAAAATTTAATCGTGAAACTCGGACATTTCTAATGATTACAAACCATTTCGATTTGATGGTTATAATTTCCATGTCAATATCTTTGTATTAATCGCTCATTAACTTATTAAACGGTCAAATTTAGGCAATTAAGTTAAACGGTGATTACTTTCCTTTAATCACCACTAGAATTATGGTGGAACGCATTCTTATAATTTAGATTGTTTAATCAAGAAATATTACATTAATTAAAGGTGGTGGAATAGTAGTAACTGTTAATCGCCGTTTAAAATATAATCCTAATTATTTAATCACAATATTAATTCTCCATGGTGAAATCGGCCCTTACTTTGGTCCCGGGCCAATATTAAGAGTTATAAATTTTTAAAAAATAGTACGTTTTTAAAGGTTAATGAATGTAACTTTTTTTAAGTTGAAGTTGGTTTATTATTATTATCAATGCTCATCTAACTTCAACTTTATAAAAAATATTTTCATTAACCTTTAAAAACGTACTATTTTAAAAAAATTTATAACTCTTTAAATTCTCCCGGGACCAAAATGAAAGTTGTAGTGTTCGTTTAATTAGTAATTAGTGAATTATTCCTGAAAGTCCCATAATTTTCCCATTTTCTCCAAAGAAGTTGTACGCATTTGAAAATCGTCAAAATGGGAAATGTGGCGTTTTTATTTTAGATATTATTTTTATTTAAGTAGAAAATTGAAGAAAACGTTAAACAGAAACTGAAAGTTCATCGAAAATTCGTCATATTCCGTAAGTTTCTATTGAATTTTATAATTTCATTTCCCCATTATTTGTTAATAAAAATCCTAAAATTACATGTCAAGGTTGAGGTAACGTTACATGTTAAGGTTGAGGTAAGGTTACATGTCAAGGTTGAGGTAACGTTACATGTTAAGGTTGAGGTAAGGTTACATGTCAAGGTTGAGGTAAGGTAATTAATAAGATGTAAGGTTGAGGTAAGGTTGTGATAAGTTTACCAGTTATGGAAAATATTGAAAAAAAATTTAATAAATAAATATTAAATTAAAACGTTAATTTTGTTACTCTTCTTTATTTTGGAAACTTGACGTGAAGCAGAAAATTTTGAAAACTAATTTGGGGGGACAAGGATTTGAACCCGGGATCGACGCGCCTAAAACCTATCATTCTAACTAACTGAGCTAAGTAGAGAACTGGCAAAAGGAAAATTAATTTTGCCTTTAAGGAGTTAATCATCTTCTTGGTTCAGCTTAAAGGCAAAATTAATTTTCCTTTTGCCAGTTCTCTACTTAGCTCAGTTAGTTAGAATGATAGGTTTTAGGCGCGTCGATCCCGGAAATTTTTAATTCACCTCAGGTCTACCACAGCCATATCGAGTAACCTTACGAGCCACACGATTAGTACTCAGCATAACCTTACCTCATACTATTGTGCTATGTGGGTTGATGTAAAATTTTAATTTTTTTACTATAATGCATTCACTTTTTCAAAAAATTCGATTCCGACATCTTGAAATCGATGTTTCTCTATTTTATATTTTGAAAGTACAACTATTTTGTTCACCAATAGCATACTTAAGAAATGTTAAACATTTTTTTTAGTTATACATAAAAATATTTTTTAAAAAATGCATTGATTTTTTTGGGTGTTTTTTCAAAAAAATTGTGTTAATCGAATCGCTATTTTGCCCCCAGAATATTTTGGACGTTCATGTTTTTATTGTTTTTACAAAGATTTTCAAGAATTAATTATGAAAAAAAATGTCAAGTATTGTGTGAAATTGTAGGACACTGTATGTATTGTAGTTTTTGGCGGTATAATTGCACTATTGTATTAACACAGGTATGTATTAATAAAATCATTCATAGCTATAGTAATCTTCTTGTTTATGATTAAAAATTTAACATCAGTAGGAGGATTACGATTGGAGACGGCGCTATATAGTGCTACGCTATATAGAGAAAAAATAGAGACAAAGTTATATGAATACAAATGAGAGTTGATTGAAAATATATTTAGACAAAAATAATAATTTGTGAAAAAATAAGACAATAAATATTTTATACTTTCTTAAAAATTTTAATATTTTTTCCGTAAATTGCGATTGAAATTTTTAAAATTACAAGCAGAAAATAGCCGTTTTCGAAGACATTTCAAAAAACATTTAAAATTTAGTAAATGTAAAAACAAGAACACTGCAAGTCCTCAAAGCATTCATGCAAAACTCAAATAATTGAAATTGTAAAAACCAACACAGTAGATAGATAGATTAGATTTATTTTATCAAAATATAAAACAAATGAGTACCCTTGTTACATGACTTAAAGTCCATTACAAGAAGGAACTCCATAAACAGTATATTCATCTATTTATTACCATAAAGGTCGATACAAAAGATATTCTGGAAGTTTCAATATTTCAATAATCATATATATATATAAAGTTCTTTATGTCGGTTACATTTTTGGATGACATAATTCTCAGCCAGTAATCATTAGGATCGGCGTCAGCTAATACTGTAAAATATTTTATTCGAGTCCAATTATAAGTAGGACATACAATTATCGTGTAGTGAAAGCTATCCAGCTCTAAATTACAGAGTTCACAAAAACTTATGTGTTCTTCAATTTTAAATTTGGCATTCTTAACAAATATATAAGTAGTGTGTCGGTTAAGTACTCTAATTTGAGCAAATAAACGTTTTAAGTATATAGGCATGTCTTGGCATAAATAAGAACCTTTCATAATTTAATTTTTTATTGTTTGGCTTCAGAGCAGCTTGATCTATTAGTTTGCATAAACAAAGTTTGGGATACCTATTGTCACTCATTTTTAGTACTTTTTTAGCCACGAAATGATATTTTTAAAAACACGATAAGCAAGTGTCAAGTTACCAACAATATATATATTATTATATATATATTAGCACAATTTATATTCTTTAAATTATAAACCTTTAGTCAGCCGACGCAAAATCTTCAATAACTAATTAAATATTGTTCAACTTAAGTTAATGCATTTACTCATAGCGCTTTATTGTTTTATGTATTTGTTCCTTGAAGGGCTTATTAGCCCTAGGAACTTATTTTTTCTTAAATAAATAAATAAATATATATATATATATATATATAAATATATATATATATATATATATATATATATATATTCTTATTGTAAAATAATATTTTACACTTAAGAGAAGGCACCACCCCCAACTTTGAGCCCTTTAAATTTAAATTATTTAACTAGGTTATATTCTTTTTCGTGCACCATTTTTAACCTTAAAATATATAGGGTTGTCAAAAATTTGAAATTTTAATTTTTGAAGAGGTTAGAATTTTTATCTTTTCACTAATTGCATATTTTTGCAAATCTATACGAGAGGTTGTTTAAAACTATAAAATAAGCTTAGAAAAAAATTTGCGTTAAAAAATATTGAAAATTGTAAGAGAAGATTAATTTTGAATGTTCAAATTTTACAGCTTGCGACATATTTCCAAAGTCCTAGACCAATAATCTTTTTGAGAATATCAGTGTTTAGAAAAATTTATTCCCTAAATGCAAAAACCATGTCGAATAACTTGTTTACTAGATTAAAATTTTAACGTCTGTCAAAATTTTAACCTAGAAAATAAAATAATTTTGACAGACGTTAAAATTTTAACCTAGTAAATAAGTTATTCGACATGGTTTTTGCATTTAGGGAATAAATTTTTGTAAGAACTGATATTCTCAAAAAGATTATTGGTCTAGGACTTTGGAAATATGTCACAAGTTGTAAAATTTGAACATTCAAAATTAATCTTCTGTTACAATTTTTTAATATTTTTTAACGCAAATTTTTTTCTAAGCTTATTTCATAGTTTTAAACAACCTCTCGCATAGATTTGCAAAAATATGCAATTAGTGAAAAGATAAAAAATCTAACCTCTTTAAAAATTAAAATTTCAAATTTTTGACCATCCTATATATTTTAGGGTGAGCAAAGATAAGATATTAGAAAAGGCTCCTTTAAGGTCCAACGCAAGGACGAAGGTGTATTCTCAATTAGAGAATCCCTTAGTAACGTCAGCAACAAAATTGCTTAAGCTTAAGTCTTTCTAGTGTTATTATTTCAAAGAGTTCACATATAGATGAGGTAAGAGATATGGGACGATTACCCCTTCCGAACGGTTTTGGAACATATACCACCCGAGTGTCTCTCTACGAATCTGGGAAAATTGATCTTTTAAAGAAGATGTTAAAAAGTGTTAGAAGGAATTTTTTACTTTAGTAGGTCGTTTTTTAAGAATGGAATACGTTATGGAGTCTAAACCAGGAGAAGTGTTTTTTATAACTATTCAAGGCAATGTAGAATTCATTTTCTGAAAAAGGTTTATTAACTTATGAGTCTTTGTAGAAGTCTGTGAGTTGGGGAAGCAATGTTGGAAGAATTTCCTCCTGGAGCTCCCTGTGGAACTCATGGAAAACTTCGGAATCATGGTTATTGGTAATGCCCGTTCTAAGGGATTGAGATGCCGTAGCAAAAGCTTTCAGCCTAGAAAACTGACATAACTAAGAAGAAACTAGAATCAAATCTATGTTGCTACTACTCCTACCATCTCCACTTACATAAGTTGATATTGAGTCTTTCAACGCAACCAAT
Organism: Leptopilina myrica (nomen nudum); assembly: GCA_032872475.1. NCBI lineage: Eukaryota > Metazoa > Arthropoda > Insecta > Hymenoptera > Figitidae > Leptopilina > Leptopilina myrica (nomen nudum). The sequence goes on from CM065461.1 coordinate 19,010,031, forward strand.
TCAAAGTAGTCAATCAATTAATTAAGATCATTCCCTCTAAGATTACAATAGAAAGAACCTCAGGACCAAGAGGCATATACTCCAAAAATTGTAGTTTAAATTGAGTTGTAATTAGATTAATTCTCACACAATCTAGATGATTCTGAGATCCAATTGGAATTTTTATAAGGGAAACCACAAAGTTGTTTCTAACTAATATCATTACGCCACCCCACGGTCAATAACTCTGTCGGTCCTGACGAAAAGTAAGATATCCTCTTATTTGCCTAACCGGGACTCGGTTCGATAGCCAGGTTTCTGTTATTATTAGAACATCTAATTTGTGAATATGCAACATCAATTTAATTTCAAACTTCTTATTAAGAACACTATAAGAATTCCAATTTCCATATCTCAAGCCCCTGTCTTCAACAACAGAGTTCATTTTAATTATGGGAACGAACAACAATTAGATAGATAGATAGATAGATTTTTTCATGTTGAATCGGAATTCGAAGTCAGAATTAATAGATTTGCTCAAAATTTTGAGATAAATTTAAAAAATGACTAAAAAACCAAATTAAAATATTAAAAAAAATGTATAACACTACGATAGTATATTTCTATGTATTTTTCCCGCTAAATATGAATTCGAAGTCAGAATTGACAGAATTGCTGAAAATTATTATATAAATTTAAAAAATTGATGAAAAAGTGATTTAAAAGGAAATTTATTGCTATGACAATATACTAATGTATTCCTATTTAGTTTTTCACTTTAATTTCGATGTCAGATTCTCAAAGTGGCTCAAAATTTTGAGTTTAATGAGAAGTGCTCAAAAACTCGAATGTGAAAGAGTATGCACTAATCTAATATACTAACAAGAAAAAGTTGAATCTCTTGATTTTAATTTGTTTTTCTTATCAGATTTCCTTCATAGAAATATACTAGTTATGTTTAAAAAAAATTTCTAATTTTTTATATTTTAATATAATCTGAGAACCGTTAAGCTATTGAGCGAGATTTCTATCCTATCAGTAATGATATTAGGAGTTCTAACCAGTCTTCTGATACCACAAACGAATTTGAGCTCATCAGAGGAACAGACCCTGATAATATCCCTTACACAGGCACACAAAAAAAAGTTGTCTGTTTTTTGAACCAGACATAAACCTACCCTTAAATTTACAAAATCATAGTTTAAAGAAATAAAAAAAAACCACATTGTTTTTCAAAAGTAGATTATTGTCTTGTTATAAAGAGAAATCTATTATTCAATTTTTTTACTTTAACATGACTTTATTTAGGGGTACTAGGAAGACATTCAGAAGATTTCCCGTCGTCAACCGAGATCAATATGTCAGAAAATTTTGCTTGTTGAACACAATCCTTAGCTTCGCTTCCTCCGTCTAAAGGGAGCAGATCGCCCGGGCAAGTTGACTGGTCAGACATTTAATTACCTGTTAAAAAGAATTTTTGTGTTAGCAATGATGTATGATTCTTAATTTTAATTTAGTATAAAAATTTTAATAAAGACTTCGCGTTTTAATATTTATAAATAATATAGATAAGATAGAAAAAAAGGAAAGTTCATTTGACTTAACCTCAAATCAAGTTGCTCCAAATTAATTTCGGCCAGATAATCGACTACTACAGTAACTATTATTTCATTGAGTAATGAGAAAATGGTAGCCAACAAATAACCTTTTGTAGTTATTCAAATCGTTGACCAGGACAATCCTTGTTGATTGAATATATTTCTTTCTTGTTGAATAGATTATAAATGATATTTAATCCAATGAGAAATTTTTCCAGCGTTTCCACTTGGCAAGATGGGGTTATGTTCGCTCCAAAAAAAGAATGGAAGTAGTCTACTTGAGTTAAACTGATAAGGAATTTATTTCCTCGCTAATTACACTAATTTTAGCGAAACTTAAGCTTATATATCTTGTATAACATGTTTCAAAAACAACACTTAATTATTCAATTTTAATCAGATAAACAAAAAATAAGAGTCCCGTTATCGATTACATTATTTTTAAAATCTTATAGTCTTTATGTTCTGCCCACTAAAGACTGCGCCTAATATTATTTTGAAGATAGATGATAGCGTCACATAGATGATTTCTTTCATCATTTCATGCCATCGATTAAAAGGCAACATTTGTTACAAGCTTACTGTATATCCTACAATATTTTGATTAAGATTGTGTTGATCATTGTCTAAAATATTGAACAGTACATTATTTAAACAGGTTTTTAGAGTTTGATTGATATTTTGAAAATATTAAGCAGAGTATCGTTTTTTCAGATTACTGTGCTTTGCAATACTTACTTTATACTAGTGTACATTTCGATACTCGCACTGGTGTTCCTACCTTGAAGTAGATGATAATAATATAAACGAAATGCGTTGCTATGTTTGTAATGCAGTTTTTTAACCTAGAAAAATGTCATCTATCGAAGGAGAAGAAAATGTCGATAAGAGCGAAATTGCAATTCATGGGCGAGAAGAAAGAGGCTTTCTACCTCTTGCAATTGGTATTAATACACGTGTATATGCATAACATGCAAGCGACTTATTAATATTGAAGTTAATGAGATTGAAAATAACCCATCTTGTCTAAGACCTAATGTTTTAACGTTAACTTCGAGCCATGCATGCCTTATTTGCAATCGCATAGATAATGTAGGACGACTTTCAGACGAATGTCGTGTCAACGTTTTTGTGCTCAAGAAAAAGTAAAGTGTTGTCTAGATCATTAAGTGGACTAGGTTTCATTCCTACAGATCTCATGCAACATCTTTATTTTATGAATAGATTCTATTGTATTGAAGGTCCGCAGTTGTTCAAGTTTTTAAATGGTCTCAGTAGTTCTGTAAAAACAAAAGGAACAAAAATTCGAAGATAAAAACGATTTCTCCGACGATCAGTTCAAATCATTTTCTCCTATAACTAAGGAACAATTTCGAGATTTATATTCTCTATTCGATCCAGCACAACTGGACCAGTAGGTCAGTCATATATTTCAAAAAAGACCTTTTAGTATTTTTATGCAAAATGCGGCAAGGTCTACAAGATGAATTTCTTTCAGTTTTTTTAATTATCCCAGCAGTCAAAGTGTTAGTATGTCTGTTAGTAAAGTAGAAATATTTTTAATGGAATCATTTGTATCTTAAAACATTGAATTTAACGCAATAGCGAGACAAGAATTCATAGGGAGATATGAAGCTGATTTTGCAAATACTCCGACGCCTGAAGATCGTAAAGCAATGGTGATCATCGGCGGTAGTTACGCAAAAATTGGGAAATCTAGCAATTTTCAAGCTTTACGACATTAATCTTCACAAGAGTTGCCATTTTGTTAAACCTATTGTTTTGGTGTCAACGAATGGATACATTCTTTCTTTTTTTTGGAGGTAATTAAAAAGGGTTCATTATTTTAGAAGTTATTCAAATTTTTGTAAAACATTGAAAATGCCGATTTTTTAAAAATATCTAATTAAAATATTGGCCAAACGACTTATGAAATGCCTTATTCTTTTCAAAATTTTATTAGCTTTTAAAAAATTATCTGGACAAAATTTTATTTTACATAAAAATTATACATATTATATTACATTATTATATTACATACATTGACGTACCATACTTTTTAGACGCACGAAATAACGATGCCAACATGCTCGAATCAGAATGGCCAGACAAAGGCGAAATAATTATCGTTGATAGAGGATATAGCGATGCGATTCCTTTTTTTGAAAGGATGGGTTTAGTACTAAAAATGCCACCGCTCTTGGGCAGTAATAAACGACAATTTTCTAGGAAGAAAAAAAATTTTTCACATAAAAATTAAAGAGAATGTATTGAATTTTAATAATATTTTATTAAAAAATAATTTTTTTAAACTTTTCGACAAATTTGTTTAAACAATTATTTTTTAAAGTTGTTTTTTTCATAAAGGAAATAACCAAATTTTATAAAAAAATATTTTTATTGAAGCTTGAAATGTCCTTAAAAAGTACCACAATTTGTGAAGATGTGTTTTTTGATATTTTCGAGAAATAATTTTTTGAATTTTTGATTGCTCGGTTCGGGCCATACGGCTTGCCGTATGATAACTGTTTGCGACACTAACGGTCAAAACTGAGAGACCACTCATTTTCAGTCCAATGAAAAACGTTTTAAAACTTGATATTTATGTAAAATTAAATTTTGTCCAGATTATTTTTTAAAAGATAATAAAATTTTAAAAAGAATAAGGCATTTCATAAGTCGTTTGGACAATATTTTAATTAGATATTTTTAAAAAATCGGTATTTTCAATGTTTTACAAAAAATTGAATAACTTCTAAAATAATGAACCCTTTTTAATCACCTCAGGCTTTTTTCAATGATCATTTACTACACTATGAGAATTACTCAAAGGCATTAACGTGTAATTTTTTTCTTAGTAAATGCAGACTGTCAAACTTGGACCAAAAGAATTTAAAAAAATTAAAACAATCTTATTAACAAAAAAAATAATTTCTAAACTTCAAATATATTTTTATAGAAATGGTAATGAAGAATTACAACCTGATGTTCGATGAATGAACCTGGTTTAATAAGAATGCGCATTTATTCTAGATTCCGAAATGCTATGCGACATGAGCTATGCATACTTTATATGCTTGAAAAAAAATAGAGGGAAACAGCAACAACCTATCCGTGGCTACTATTGCACTTGTAAGTCGGGTGCAAGAACTTTAGGTACTTGTGCTCACGTTGCAAGTGTTTTATGGTACTTCGAATATGCTCTTCACGAAGAAAACGTGAAATATCCTTGGACGGATCTTTTGGACAAGGTGTTAGATGCAAGAAATAGAAACAACTCTGCCAATGAATAGTTTTCTTTTGGATACATTGCAGCAAAGTTCTAAAATAAGATTTACTACTAAGTACAACTTGTAAATATGTAAGTAAGTGTGATTTATTTTTTACAAGAAAAGGAGTACAAAATCAAGTACCTGCAGCCGCTTTCGCGTGGCGTACTTTGGGTAGAAAATGTTTTTCTAGCGAATGCAGGCATGTTTTTAAACATTTTAATATATAAAACACTGCCGAATATTTATTAATGTTTTAATGCTTCACATTGCTTAATTTCACTTATTTCTTAAAATCACTTTTTTATTTAAGGGATATGTTTTTACAGCTAGAATATACAAAAAAGAAATACACTCAGAAAAAAATTCGTTCGAAACAACCAAATTTTGGTTGAATCAACCAAATAAATGCATTGCTATACAGTCAACCAAACGTTTGTTTAATTCAACCAAAAAATTTCTTCCAATACGTTTATTTGTATTAACCGAATGGTTATTACACTTAACCAAACATTTTTATTTCATATATAACCAAAAAATTTGTTTATTTTAAAAGAAAAGATTTGTTTGATTCAAATAAATAGTTTTAGTTAACGTATTTGGTTCATTTAAATAAACGTTTTTGTTTACTTAATTTTGTTATTTATTTTCCTGTAATAATGTTTGAATTTCCAAATTCAATATTTTCTAGTACATATTATTCGTTGATTTATAGTTTATTATATAGTTATTGATATTTTAAAATTATATGTATACAATAAATAATAAATTAACCAATAATATGTATGCTAGAAAATATTAAATTAGGAAATTCAAACATTATTAGAGGAAAATAAGTAACAATTAAATAAAATATTATATAATTGTTTCTTCATGTACACAAAATTACTTAATAATAAAAAACATTTAAAATATTACATTAAACATATTATATATGATTTTGATACTTGCACTCTGAAAAAAGTTTATTCGAAACAACCAACTGAAAACTTCACAAAAACTTATTGGATATTTTCTTCTCACTAGTACAAATTAAATATACACTAAGGGCCGATTTCACCACCTGTAATTAGTGTAATAATTCGTGATTAAAGTATCTTAACCATCAGAATGCGTTCCACTATAATCGAAATGATGATTAATGGAAAGTAATCACCGATTAACCTAATTATCCAAATTTGACTCGTTTAAGAACTTAAACAGCGATTTAACAGAAAAAATATTATTTTAACGCCATATGTGGTGTTAAAATTACACGCAATATTTTTAACTGACACCTATTGAAAATAAACACGAGTAATTATACATGTAGATTTGAACACATGTAAATACACGAAGAAAAGTTTTTACACGTATAATAATTTTGGCACTTATTAGGACCCTAACCACTATCAAATTATAAAATATAAGTAAAATCAAAATTTTGTCAGTGCACGAGCCATGGAACGCCCCAAAAAGTAAAAGTAGGAGAGAGAGAGAGAAAAAAAATTCAAGAGTGTGTTGAATATCCAATCAGATTTTACAAACTCTGAAAAAGTTATGGTTAAATAATTATGTTTATTTTTTAATCGATAATCAAAATAAAAGTAATTTCCATTCCGTTCCACGAAATTTGATAACAAATTTTTAATCACTGTTTACATAATCCCATGTACTTAATTCTCAAGAACCCATATATTTCTACTGAGACCAATTGTGATTGGCTATTAAAAATATTCATGCTAGAAGAAGTTGTATCATTGGTGAAATCGCGTGGTTTTTGTAAAAATATAAAAATAAAAATCTGTAGGGGCGCTGGATGTGCTCTAGGCTGAAATTCAAAATAATAATTTTTAAACATAACCTACAAATATATTAATTTTGGCCTAGATGACATCCAGCGCCCCTTCAGTTTTCAGTCAACATTCAACACACTTTCAACTCAAGAGAACCTATGGGCTGTGTTAAACGGAAGCGCACAACAAAATCTACATCGAAAATGATGACAAAATTTAATCGTGAAACTCGGACATTTCTAATAATGATTACAAACCATTTCGATTTGATGGTTATAATTTCCATGTCAATATCTTTGTATTAATCGCTCATTAACTTATTAAACGGTCAAATTTAGGCAATTAAGTTAAACGGTGATTACTTTCCTTTAATCACCACTAGAATTATGGTGGAACGCATTCTTATAATTTAGATTGTTTAATCAAGAAATATTACATTAATTAAAGGTGGTGGAATAGTAGTAACTGTTAATCGCCGTTTAAAATATAATCCTAATTATTTAATCACAATATTAATTCTCCATGGTGAAATCGGCCCTAAGTCTTACAATGAACACATTGCAATTATTTAACCGACACTTATAATTTAGTTTTTTCGATTTACCGATCTAATTAATGAATTTGACGCGAACGCGGACTGTATAGACAAGTGAGATCGCCATTTTTAAATTCACAAATATACTTTTTGAGACAAGCAAATATTTTTGTTTGACCCCAATAAAATGATTTGGTTGAATCAAACAAATTTGTGTGTTGTGTCAAACAAATTGTATTCAACTAAATAATATTCCCTATTCAAAACACTAATTTTTTTAAATGAAACAAACACCTTCAAATAAAAAATTTCTTTTGGATAACCAAACAAATTTTACGTATTTATTAGAATGAACCAAATTTTTATTTAAATCAACGAAATTGTTTTATCGTAACAAATAAAATAGGTTAACTAAACAGTTTTGTTAAGTGAAATAAACTTTTTCTGAGTGTAATATGGCTGTTTGTAACAATAAATATTAATAAACTGTTTACTATTTTTAATAGTTCTTTTTGGTTGAAATGGATTCTTTATACTTTTTTGTACTTTGAATATTAAGGGGTTATTGTCTTCATAAGGGAATAATTACTTTCAGTCGATTTTAAAAAATATTTCACTATTTTAAGTGTATATTTATCTGGTTGCCAATATTTATTTAAAATGTAAAACATAAAAGGGGTTGCCTTTTGTAAGTGGGGTTTTTAAGGGTAAATATTACAGTCCATAAGTAAAAGAAAAGTTAATATATACATATTTATTTATAAAAATATTTGCTGTCTTTAAAATAGTATTTTCTTTTTCTACATGGGTGATTGTCCTCAAAGGCACCTGTTTTTTTCCAAAAACTAAAAAAATTCATTTTTATATTTTCTGGATTTTTTTGTAATGGGTGGGTTTTAAATACGTTTAATGATAAAAATGTGCGTTGTGCAAAATTAATTTTCAAAAATAAGCCTTCCAGCATCATTTTAATATTAAATGTTTTGAAGGTTAAATATACTGTAATCAATATTTGAGTTTTTGTGAAAAAATTCCTTTTAAATTTAATTCCTTTAATTAATTGAACTTTTAACATTATTCATTTATAATGTAATGAATTGTGTATTGAAATTAAAATTCCCTTCCAAATGTGTAATTATGTGAAGATAAATTCGATCAATAGGAAGGTATCAAACATAAAAAAGGCTTATGTCATATTCAAAGTTGCGACGTTTCGATGGCGTGGTTTACCATTCTCTTCAGGCTAATTTATTTAATAAAAACATCAAAATTAATAAATAACAATCAATAATAAATAACACAATCATATAAAAATTATAATACCTGAATATTACAATTTAGAATACATTGTAACTAGTCAAGATTACAAAAATAAATATATGGGACGTTTCACGTTAAGCGGGCCACCCCGATGGCCAAAATTGAGAGCTTCCAAAAAAATTCCTTATACCTGAAAATTATTCATATATATAAGTACTTTCGAAAAATATGTGGCCTTTTTAAAAATCCAAAATGGCGGCCAAAATATAACCTATAAATGTGTTTAAATTCAAAAACAGAGGCCTAAAAGAGCTAATAAAGAGGAATTAAATAAGGAAATCACCTATGTATTTACGGTAAAATTAGCATTAGGATACATACTCTATATTCCATAAGCAATAACGGTAATTTGATATCGGTTTTTTAGAAAATAAATATGGCGGATCCAATATGGTGCACAACAAATTTTTTAATGCATCGGATTTACTTGAAATTTGTTACTCGGGGGTTTTTGGGGTCGCTGATGACGAATCTAATGTTAATTTTCAGAAATTCAAAATGGCGGTCTAATATGTCGGACAAATTTTTTTTTAATTTATCAGATTTCGTTGAAAGTTGTTACTAGAGGGTATAAAAATATATAACATGTTTGAAAATTCACGCCCGCGTCATATACTGTGTTGCGTGAGCATCCACCCATGGTTGACTGGTCTAGTGGATAGAGCAGCTGGCTGCTAACCTGCTTTTTGCGGGTTCAATTCCCGGACTCGGCAATTTTTTTTATTTAATGCATATGAAATATTCTAATAGTAAATCACATAATTTTAATTAATTTAAATATTTTTGATAAACAATTTTCAAAAAATGTTCAAATTATTGGCGATATTTTTTAATTTAATAATTATATTTTTTTAAATTAATATAATATAATTAATTATATTTTTAAAAAATTATTATTTTTTCAAAATACATAAATAAAAATTTGATAATATTTTAAAATATATTATTTTCTGCATAAACTGTTAGAAACTCATCTTCCTAACAGTTTTGTTATGATGTGACTATTACCTGAGGAATGACAATAGATCCCTTCCTTTAGGTATAGACCCTTGTACACCTTTGCCTTGTACACCTGTCAAATGGTCATTCGTCTGTTAGACTGCAAAGAATACGGAAGCTTATTTGGAAGATTGTCTGCATCAATTTTACTTTTGCCGTGTTTTGTTTCCTGTTGTTTTTTTGTTTTTGTTGTTGTTTTTTGTTATAAAGTGGGATTTTTGAATAAACTTTGTGATAGTGGTGTCACAAATTAATTATAATGGCAGATGAATCTGCTGGTGTATCTCATTTGGAGAATGAAGACAATAGTGATGAAAATTCAAGTGTTACTGCAAAGCAACAATTGAAAGATGCTGTGTGCTATTTCGAGCATCTATTGTCCAAAGAAAATATGATTGCTGAAAAATCCTCTCCAAAAATTTCTGAAGAAGGGATGAAAATTGGAGAAGAAATTTATAACAACACGATGGAAATGATGCAGGACAAAACAATAATAACAACTGAAGAATTGATCATGGAAAATGAATTGGATGAAGTAGGACTATTTGAACATGTTGAAGAGAGTGATTCTTCCGATGAGTTTCAACTAGAAGAAAAGAAACAAAAAATTCAGGACCATATTCCTTTGGAGTATAAAATAAAAGTCGTTAATTTGGCAAAAAAGAATCCGAGTTGGTCTTTGCAGACGCTTCAAAAAAAGGGATGTTCGCGCTTAAAAAGTATGCGCTATTTGGAAAGATGGGAAGAGCAGATAAAAAAAGGCGGAACATCGCAAGAAAAATATGCCATCATTGATTCCTGGACTTACGATCGATTTAAGTAAAAAAAAGAAAATTTCCAGCAAGTTACAACGAGAAATTTGCAGCAGTGGGCTCTAGCTGCATCAAGTCAATTTGAAAACTTTGAATTTAAAGCTTCTACTGCGTGGGTAATAAAATTCAAAAGTCGACACAGAATTCGACAGAGAAAAGTCACGAAATTTGTGTCGGAAAGAGAAACCGTAACACTGGAGGAGACGTTGGCGAATGCGGAAAATTTCCGAAAGCAAGTCCGAGCGGTGGCGCCAAATTTTGACAAAAATTTCATTTTAAATACAGATCAGACTGGTACGTAATAAAAATTAATTATTTTTGTGAATAGTAAAAAAAATAATAATGATATTTTTTATTTTTTTGAAAAAATAAAATTATTCGGGTATCATTTTTATTATTTTATACTATTTAAATTTTATTTTTAAATTTGTGAAACTATTATGTTACAGAAAGTGAAAAATAATTACAGGTTGTCAATACCAGTCTGTATATAACAGGAGTCTTGCGGAAAGGGGCTGCAAAACCGACTTCGTGAAGCGCAAAGATATGAACAAGGTGACTCACTCATATACTGCACAGTATACAATAACGATGTCGGGAAAATTGCTGCTAAAGGTTTTCGTGTGTCTGCAGGAAAGCAGTACTGGAACATTTGGACCAAGGGTGAAAAAAACAGTACAGGAGTACTGTTTAAAATACACACAGGTTGAAGTTACAGCCTCAAAATCAGGAAAGCTAACAACTGCTTTATATAAGGATTTTTTAAGGAGGATCGTAAAACCTTATGTAAAAGAAGAGAAATTTCTCTTTCTTCTTAATTCCTGGGGAGGCCAAACCGACATGTCGATGTACGACGAAATTTTTCAGGATGATGATGGATTGCCGACTTATTCCTTAAAAGTAATACCTCCAAAATGTACACCTCTTGTACAACCTTGCGACGTTTACTTTTATAGGCAGGTCAAGAATTTTATTAAAAGACTCCAAAATTGTACTCATTTAATAGAGGAAGAAAGAGAAATAACTGGTCGAGAAGATTGCATTAAAATACATGCCATTCTTCTTCACCAATTATCCTCATCAGTGTTTGAAAACATGTTAAAGTACGCTTGGTTCGCGTCAAAATTAACGGATGATCGTGAGGTTTTCTTGAATGTAAACCAGGTTCGTTTCCCTGTAGAAATATTGAAAAATCCGTGTGATTGTAAAACTGCTGCATTTATAAAGTGTGCTTCATGTTTTAAAACTTTTTGTTTCCCTTGTTTCTACGACAAATATCATTCAGGAACATGTGAACCTGAAACTCCCGCTGGATAGTCTTGTAAGATTTATGGTATTAATAAATAATACTTTTTCTTGTTTGTGATATTTGTGTTTTTGATTATAAATTTTAAAAAATCCAAAAATTTTATACATTTGATATAATTAATTACATTATATTAATTTAAAAAAATATAATTATTAAATTAAAAAATATCGCCAATAATTTGAACATTTTTTGAAAATTGTTTATCAAAAATATTTAAATTAATTAAAATTATGTGATTTACTATTAGAATATTTCATATGCATTAAATAAAAAAAAATTGCCGAGTCCGGGAATTGAACCCGCAAAAAGCAGGTTAGCAGCCAGCTGCTCTATCCACTAGACCAGTCAACCATGGGTGGATGCTCACGCAACACAGTATATGACGCGGGCGTGAATTTTCAAACGCGTTTTTCTCGAAAACTACAAAGTAGTGCGCCTTAATAATTTTCACAAAAAAACCTTATGTAATAAGCTGTCATTACACAAAGTTTCGAATTTTTTAAAAATGTACACGTCGTAGTTTCCCCTTGTGAGTCAATTTCAATATTTTTTTACATGTTATATATTTTTATACCCTCTAGTAACAACTTTCAACGAAATCTGATAAATTAAAAAAAAATTTGTCCGACATATTAGACCGCCATTTTGAATTTCTGAAAATTAACATTAGATTCGTCATCAGCGACCCCAAAAACCCCCGAGTAACAAATTTCAAGTAAATCCGATGCATTAAAAAATTTGTTGTGCACCATATTGGATCCGCCATATTTATTTTCTGAAAACCGATATCAAATTACCGTTATTGCTTATGGAATATAGAGTATGTATCCTAATGCTAATTTTACCGTAAATACATAGGTGATTTCCTTATTTAATTCCTCTTTATTAGCTCTTTTAGGCCTCTGTTTTTGAATTTAAACACATTTATAGGTTATATTTTGGCCGCCATTTTGGATTTTTAAAAAGGCCACATATTTTTCGAAAGTACTTATATATATGAATAATTTTCAGGTATAAGGATTTTTTTGGAAGCTCTCAATTTTGGCCATCGGGGCGGCCCGCTTAACTCTTTAACGACGAGATGTGCTGCTTTACAACATGAATTTCAAACGCCTACAATTAGTCGAAAGAAGCCATAAAATTTTTCAAAAGTCCATATCCTACTATTTGAAATGGAGTGGTTAAAATTTTTAAAAAATGATATTAAACTCTCCATTTCTTAAAAAATACTTAAAAATGTCAAGTTTTTTTTAATGAAAATTTTTTTCTCCGCCATAACATTTTTTAAATAGAACAAAAAGTATCAAAAACGTGTTCCTGATAGTTGAACTTAAAAAATATCTATTTCTAATTTTTATTTTTTTCGACTTTGAATTAAAAATGGAGCTTGAAGGACAAAAAAATTTCCTAATTTTACATAAGATTACAAACTTTTTCAAAATTGCTCGAATCTAATTGAAATTTGTTACTCGGGGGTTTTAGGGGTCGCTGATTACGAATCTGAAGTCAGATTCAAAAATTCAAAATGGCGGATCCAATATGACCGTCGAATTTTGTGAAACTTATTGAATTCAGTTGAAACTCGTTACTAGGAGCTTTTTGGGGTCACTGATCACGAATCTGAGGTCAGATTCAAAAAATTCAAAATGGCGGATGCAATATGGCTACTTAATTTTTCAATATTATTCAGATTTGCTTGAAAATTGTTACTCGGTGTTTTTTGAGGTCGCTGATTACAAATATGAAGTCAGATTCAAAAAATTCAAAATGTCGGATCCAAAATGTCAGCTTAATTTTTCAAGATTACTGAGATTTGCATGAAATTTGTTACTCTGGGGATTTCGGGGTCGCTGATTTTGAATATGAAGTTACCTTTATCCTTTAAATTAAAGTTGCCCGATTCTCACTACCCGGAGGTAGGCGATATAGAGAATCATTATTTTTTTTTACTTTTACAGTGATTTTGATTTTTTTTTGTTTTTTTCAATTTTATAATTTTCTTCTTTCAACTTTTTATTAAAAATTATTAATTTGTATTATGCGCTTTTTGGAAGCAATTGTCAGATTAATATAACTTGCATGTTCTGTGTTAAGGTATTTGTTGTAAAACAAATTAGAATTATAAAAGATAATGTAAGACTTTATTTCTCTGATATAAACATGGTCTTTACACTGCGGGCATTCGCAATCAACTAACTGACTCAGAAATTCTCCAAAAATATAAAGCTTACAGACTATATTTCAAAATACAATACAAGTAATATATTCCATGTTACTTTCAATGTTAAAGTTTTATTTCAATCTCTAACACTTTCCCTAAAACTTGACATTTAAAAAAACATAAAAAACAAAATTACTTAGAATTTTTAATTTGACTAAATCCAATTAATCCTAATAAATCTCGAAATTTCAAGAACCTGGGTTTCGCCAGAGCTTTTGTAAAAACATCAGCCAATTGTTTATCAGTTGGAATGTACTCAATATCTAATTCTCGATTTTTATATAAATTTCGAACAAAATGAAAGGACCCCGCACAAAATGCATTGGAATTGGCTTACCGTTAATTTTGTTCAAATTTTCAGAATTAGTAGTTCTAAGTGTCCTAATTAAAGATATAATTTTGTTAAACTCAAAACTTCACTTGTTTGGCTGAAAACAGGGGGTGAAAGTACCCCCTGTCTAAGGCATGAAATGAACATTTCAGTGCTTTTAGCCAAATAAACCATTATTTTTGGTAAGTTTAATGTCAGAAGTCACCAATATACATAAAGAGAGAACTCTTAATGTTAAACAAATAAAAACGTAAAATATCAACCCTCAAAAAGTACCCCTTGTACAGTTAAAACCATATAGAAATTTTTTTATATTTTAAATAAATCCAGTAAACCAGATAAATGAACAGTTTAAACAGAGAAAGACTTTTGAAAATCGACTGGAAGTAATTATTTAATCTTCCGTGATTTTCAGTGCAATGTTCAAAATAAAAAAGTACCCTTATGAAAAAAACAACCCCTTAAGATTTAAAGTGAAAAAAGTAAAAAATCCATTTCAACCAAAGAAAACTATTAAAAATAGTAAACAGTTTATTATGTTTAAAAATCTTATAGTATGTAATTCTTGCCTTTAAACTGTATTGACTATATATGTGCTTTCGTGTGAATGACGCCAAATGGTGAAAGGGTAGGAACACCAGTGCGAATATAGATATGTACAATAGTATAAAGTAAGTATAGCATAAGCAGTACATACAATCTTCCTAATATCATATGGCTCCGTCTTTGTGTTGTGTTCTGCGCACGGAAAACTGCGCCTGATATTATTTTGAAGATGGTCCCTTTCGCTTTGGAGCGTCACATATATGATTTCTTTCATCAGCTCATGACATCGCTTGAAAGGCAACATTTGTTACCAGCTTACTGTATATCCTACAATATCTGGATTAAGAATATGTTAATCATTGTTTAAAATATTGTAGAGTACATTATTTAAACACATTTTTAGAGTTTGATTGATTTTTCAAAGATATTAGCATAGCATCGTTGTTTCAGATTGCGGGTATTTTGCAATACTTACTTTATACTTTTGTACATTTCGATAATTGCACTGGTGTTCCTACCTTGAAGTAAATAATAATATAAACAAAATGCGTTGCTATGTTTGTAATGCAGTTTTTCAACCTAGACAAATGTCATCTATTGAAGGAGAAGAAAATGTTGATAAGAGCGAAATTGCAATTCGTTGGCGAGAAGAAAGAGGCTTTCCACCGCTTGCAATTGGTATTAATACACGTGTATGCATAACATGCAAGCGACTTATTAATATTGAAGTTAATGAAAATGAAAATAATCCATCTTGTTTAAGACTTAATGTCTTAACGCAAACATCGAGCCATACGTGCCTTATTTGCAATCGGATAGATAATGTAGTACGACTTTCAGACGAATGTCGTGTTAACATTTTTGTCCTGAAAGACATTTACGTTCAAGAAAATGTTAGGTGTTGTCCAGAGCATTTAGATGAACACGGTTTCATCCCTGCAGATCTCATGCAACATCTTCGTTTTATGAATAGATTTTATTGTATTAAAGGTCCTCAGTTATTAAAGTTTTTAAATGGTCTCAGCGGTTCTGTGAAAAAAAATTCGAAAAAAAAATTCGTAGATGAAAGCGATTTTTCGGACGATCAGTTCAAATCATTTTCTCCAATAACTAAGGAACAATTTCGAGATTTATATATATATATATATATATCGAAGGCGATATAATTATTGTTGATAGAGGGTATCGCGATGCGATTCCTTTTCTTGAACGGATGGGTTTAATACCCAAAATGCCACCGTTGTTGGGTCGTAATGAACGACAATTCTCTACTGAGGATGCGAACGAAGCTCGGTTAATCACAAAAATAAGATGGTTAGTAGAATCGCGAAACGGGCACTTGCAATCTATTTTTAAAATATTTGGTAAACCCATATCAATGACACATGTTCCTCATCTTGGTGATTTTTATCGCATTGCTGGCGCGATAATAAATAAATATCGTGGTTTAATAGAAATGGAAGTAGCTACAGTTGAATTAGCAACAGAAATGTTATTAAAAGCTGAAACAGCAAATGAATTAAAAACAAGGGTTGAAGAAGAGGAACTTTTCCGAAGAAACGCACAGTGGGTGCATTTAAACGAAAACGATCTTCCATATTTTCCTCATCTTTCTATGGAGTATTTGCGTCACTTGACATTCGGGGTATACCAAGTATACTTGGCACCATCTTATATTCAGGATAAAGTCCATAGAGATGGTAATGAAGAATTACAACTAGATGCTTTGATGAATGAACCTGGTTTAATAAGAATGCGCATTTATTCCAGATTTCGAAATGCTACGCGACATCAGCTATGGATACTTTATGATCTTGAAGAAAATAGAGGTGAACAGCAGCAACCTATCCGTGGTTACTATTGCACTTGTAAGTCGGGTGCAAGAACTTTAGGTACTTGTGCTCACGTTGCAAGTGTTTTATGGTACTTCGGATATGCTCGTCACGAAGAACACGTGAAATACCCTTGGACGGATCTTTTGGACAGCGTGTTAGATGCAGGAAACAGAAACAACCCTGTCAATGAATAGTTTTTTGGATGCATTGCAGCAAAGTCCTTAAAATAAGATTTGCTACTAAGTGCAACTTGTATATATGTAAATAGGTGAGATTTTTTTTTAACAAGAAAAGGAGTACAAAATCTTGTACCTGCAGCCTCCACGTGGCGTACTCTGGGTAGAAAATGTTTTTCTAGCGAATGCAGGCATGTTTTTGAACAATATAATAATATTGAAACAAAACATTTGAGAGTTTTCACAAGCCTAAAGACATGCAATATCTTCAATGAGTTATTTTCTTTCTATGAGCCTAATACTTAGAGGGATGTTTATTATAAATAGCGTCGAATATTAAAAATATTATTTTATTTTTGTTACATGTAGGAGGTAGTTTCTTTAACAACTACAAACATAATAAACTGTTTACTATTTTTAATAGTTTTCTTTGGTTGAAATGAATTTTTTACTTTTTTCACTTTAAATCTTAAGGGGTTGTTTTTTTCATAAGGGTACTTTTTTATTTTGAACATTGCACTGAAAATCACGGAAGATTAAATAATTACTTCCAGTCGATTTTTAAAAGTCTTTCTCTGTTTAAACTGTTCATTTATCTGGTTTACTGGATTTATTTAAAATATAAAAGGGGATGCTTTTTGTTGTTGTTGTTGGGGTTGTTTGTAAGGGTAAATATGACATTTCATATGTATTAGTAAATGAAAAGTCAATATTTTATTTATAAAAATATTTTCTGTGATTAAAATAGTTTTTTCCTTTTCTATATGGTTTTAACTGTACAAGGGGTACTTTTTGAGGGTTGATATTTTACATTTTTATTTGTTTAACATTAAGAGTTCTCTCTTTATGTATATTGGTGACTTCTGACATTAAACTTACCAAAAATAATGGTTTATTTGGCTAAAAGCACTGAAATGTTCATTTCATGCCTTAGACAGGGGGTACTTTCACCCCCTGTTTTCAGCCAAACAAGTGAAGTTTTGAGTTTAACAAAATTATATCTTTAATTAGGACACTTAGAACTACTAATTCTGAAAATTTGAACAAAATTAACGGTAAGCCAATTCCAATGCATTTTGTGCGGGGTCCTTTGACGTCAATGTGTTTACTTCTATGGTGGAACTCGGGGTTTTTCATCAATTTAATCGCACTCATGTTATCAACATATAATATATATATATTTTCTTTTGCACAATCTAAAAACAACTTCTTTAGCCAAATTACTTCTTTCGAAGCCGAAGCCGCGCTGACATATTTAGCCTCAGTCGTAGAAAGTGACACACATTGTTGTCTTTGGTCTGCCATACAATAACTGCACCAGCGTACATACAAACGATACCTGTCGTCGATTTACGCGTATCTTTATCGCCCGCAAAATCTGCATCGCTATAAGCTTCAAAAATATTGTTATTACAATATAGCAATCCTAGATCGGCAGTACCCTTTATATATCTAATTATACGCTTGACTAAAGACCAATGATTTTTCGTCGGGTTTTCTAAAGCCCTTGCAGCAATGTTAATCGCAAAACCAATGTCTGGTCTACTGAATACATGTAGGAACATAAGATTTTTCACCGCTTCTCTATACGGAACAGTGCCGTCCAATTTTTCATTTTCATTTAAATCCCAGCCTACATCAATTGGCGTCGATACAGCATTTGCGTCGCTCAACTTAAATCTCTCCACAATTTTTCAGCATTTTTTTTTTTTTGATTCATAAAAATAAACCCCTCTTTCAAACAACAAATTTCAATCCCTAAAAAATTGTTTACATTTTTTGTACTTGTCGTTTTGAATTTTTTATTTAATTCCATAATAAAATTATCAATAAGAGATTCACTCGAGGCGGCTAGGAGACCATCGTCCACATAAATGGCCAAATAAATGCACTCATTTTTCCTTTTAAATATGTAAAAGCACGGATCAGCAGAACTTTTTTCAAACCCATATGATTTTACAAAAACATCAAAGTGATCAGACCAACATTTTGGTGCCTGTTTTAGTCCATATAAACTTTTATTTAATTTACAAACCCTTTTAGTACCATCGTTAAACCCTTCAGGTTGAGACGTAAAAACAGTCTCCTTTAAATTACCGTACAAAAATGCAGTTTTGATGTCAAACTGCCCAAGATGTAGTCCATCACTTGCTGCTATCCCCAGCAAAGTTCTAACCGTATCAAAGCGTACTACAGGACTAAAAGTCTCCTTGTAGTCTATCCCCTCCCTTTGAGCATACCCCTTTATAACAAGACGAGCTTTGAAACGCGTAGATCCATCTAAATTTATTTTTGTTGAAAATACCCATCGATTTTTAATTACTTGTTTATTATTCGGCTTACCAACAAGCTCCCACGTTTCATTTTCCATCAGAGAATTGATTTCGTCTTTCATGGCTTTTTCCCTTTCAATTTTATTTTTCGAATTAATTGCCTCCTCATAATTTTCAGGCACAGTTTCCGCGACAATAGAAATGGGACAGCCATAAAAGTCTGCCGGTTTAATCGAACGTCGATCTCTCAATTTTCTGTCGGATTCAATAACTTTTGAGGATGGTGAGGGCTCTTAGTTTTCAGATTCTTCTGGATCTGATGCACTTTTAAAAGACTCTTGGTCGCTATCCCAGGATTTTTCAATGTTTTTATTAATTTTAATATTAGCATTAGTCGGACCTAATTTTTCTGTCTTGAAAATAATATCGCGACTTAAAATAACATCCTTGATACTCGGCACATAAATACGAAAACCCTTACCATTCTCAATGTACCCAACTAAAAAACCTTTCACGGATTTTTTATCTAATTTTCGTCTTTTCTCATCCGGTATATGCACGAAACATTCCGTACCGAAAACTTTTAAATTATCGATATTACTCGTTTTCCGTGCCAAATCTCAAAAGAAGTTTTACCTAATTGTTTACTAGGACCAGTTCTGTTAATCACATATGCGGCGGTATTAATCGCCTCAGCCCACAAATTTAAAGGTAATTCCGATTTAGAATAGATCATAGAACGAGCTGCCTCAACTAAAATACGGTTCTCTCGTTCTGAGATGCCATTCTGCTGGGGGGTATAAGGAACAGTTACCGTGTGCTTTATCCCCTTTCTTTCCAAAAAAATTTTAACACCCTTATTTACATACTCCTTGCCTCCGTCGCTGTGAATTTCTTTTATATTTTCCCCGAAAATATTTTCAATCTCCAAACAAAAAATTTTCAATTTTTCAAGCACTTCAGATTTTTCTCGGAGAAAATACACTTTCCTAAATCCTGAAAATTCATCCTTAAAAGTAAGTGCATACTTTTTTCTACCTACAGATTCTTGCTGCATAGGCCCGCACAAATCAGTGTGAATGACCTCAAGAATTTTCGTAGCACGCTCAACCTTATGATGAAAAACAGACCTTTACCGTATGCCTTGATTTCCTCACCATTTCCAACCTTGACCTTGATGGGTGTTGTGAATTCCTCAAACTCGTAGAACCAATCCCATTTTATAGTCATATGATTTGATGCACCAGAGTCGATTAACCATCCACTCTTATCAGATGAATAATCAGTTTCCATAAACGCCACCTTATCTTCCTCCGCACAATTTGCTTGATTTCTCAAACTGGAACTCGTTCCTTGAGATCTTTGTGGACAATTTCTCATCATATGACGGGTCTTCATCGTCATCTTGCTTCTGATTACGAATTTCCTCAGCCATTAGTCTCGCCGTTAAATTTTCCAACGTCTTCTTCCCCTCTTCTACAGAGTCCTATGCACTGTGAAAGTAATTGTACTGGGGGGGGGGTAAAATCGATAAAACACGTGCAATAAGTAAAGAATTTGGAATTTCTTCATCGAAACTTTTCAATTTTGATGCTAATTGTTCCATTTTAGATAGATTATGAGCAACACTCTCACTCAAATCCCACTTGCACTCAAAAAATTGTTTTTGCACTAGAGCCAAATTTTCGTCTGATTTCATATCGTAGACTGCATTTAGTTTGGACCACATTTCCCTCGCAGTTTTACAGCTTAGGAGAAGATTTAAGGGTTTCTTTTCAACGGTTGTAACTATCAATTTTCTTGCCGCCCTATCAGCTTTCTCGAATATAAGTCTTCCTCATCTTCTAACAACGTGCGAATTACAAATCGCCATTGATGCTCCATTTTTAATTCAAAATCGAAAAAAATCAAAATTAGAAATAGATATTTTTCAAGTACAACTATCGGGAACACGTTTTTGATTCTTTTTGTTCAATTAAAAAAATGCTATGGCGGAGAAAAAAATTCTTTTAAAAAAAATTGCATTCAAAAAAACTTGACATTTTTAAGTATTTTTTAAAAAATGAAGAGTTTAATATCATTTTTTGAAAATTTTAACCACGCCATTCGAAAGATCGAACCAAAAAATAGTAGAATATGGTTTTTTGAAAAATTGTATGGCTTCTTTCTATTAATGCTAATAAAATATATTCTTTTTATACATCAATCGATTCGTCTTGATGAAATGAAGATTTTTAGTTTGTTTTCAAGTCTAGATTAACATTTTATTATAAGGGTCAGAATTTCCCAAACGGATCACCTAAACTAAAAAATTTACTTTTTGAACCAAAATATATATTTTTTTACTCTCAATATGATTAAGAAGAATCCCTGAAAATATGAAGTCAAAAAATTTTTTTTTGTAAAAGTTATTAACAATTGAAATTTTTAGTAGTGCTAAATTAAAAATTTTTTTTCTCGAGTTGCAGTTGACGGATTTAAAAAACAAAATATGAGTTTTTTTCGTCTTAAATAGCACTATTTGAATATATTTTTTGTTTATAAATTTTTTTATTTTTTATAAATTTTCATTTTAATTGTTTATAAAATGTTAATAAACAAATGTGTTCTTCACGTCCTAACAAAAAAATTTAAATTGTATTATATTCCTGAAATCTCTCCGATTCCAAAACCGTTTAGAAAAAAAATGAGCCTCAATTAGAAAAAAAGTTATTTATTAAAAACTGCAGCGGTGTAAGGATTTTCATGACGTTGAACTTGCGTTGCGCGGCGCAAGCATGACCGTTTACATCTGTGAGCACTGGTTCTCGCTACAAGTTTGCACAAATTTTAATGGTAATATCTAGTTAACAGTAACAAAATATAAACAAAGTAAATTTTTCATTTTGCTTCCTCATAAGGAATTGATTCCTCATAAGGAAGCTTTGCATTCGTGACGATTTTCAATTTTTCTAAACATGGTTATATGGACTCATTTTCATCTAGGATATATGTATATTAAATTCTGAGCAAATTTCCAGATGTATGTGTGTATGAGTGTGTGTATGTGTGTGTATGTATGTGTGTGTGTGTATGTCACAAAAAATTGTGTACAAATTATCTCTAACAAATTTTAATGGATTGCCCTGAAATTTTGCAGGTTTATTGCAGTCATTAATACCTTAAATCTGACACAAGGATTTTCAAATTTATCCACAAAATTTTTTTTATACAATTTTTTCAAAATGAAAAAAAAAATTTTTTGTATTTTTTTAAATAACTTTTTTATTTTTTAATATTTTCATAAATTATTTTCAAAATTACATTCCTTACAAGAAAACGAATCGATTGATATATACAAAGTGCACATTTCATCAAAATTAATAAAATTAATCAATATTTTTCTTTTTCACAAAAAATTCAAATTTTCGTTTTTTGAAATATTACCTTAACATATTAAATTTAAATTAAGCAATTGGTTTATGATATTTTGAGGAAGCGATATGGTCATGAAATGAACAACTTGTTTTAATAAATTATTAATAATTAATAATTTATTTACTTTTCATCCTCAAATAGTTTATTATAATAGTTATAATTTACATAATAAATTTACAATAATTCTTATTATAATCTTTGAACTTGAAAGTTCATTAATTATTAAATAATTTAATTAATTAATAATATGTTTCTTTATTTATTATTTTTGTGCCGACGTAGAAGTAGAAATAATATTCATCACATATATTTTTATATACTACTTTTTTTTGTTTTTGTGACTGTGATGGAAATTGATGTTTTTTTTAATAGAAAACAAATAAATATTGAGAGTATGTCTGTTTTCACTTTCGTGTGCAATTTCTTATACAATTTTAGTCGTTAAGAAGTTTAAAAAAAATTTAAAGCGAACGGTGAAATTCAATTCATTTAAAAATTTTTAAACTTATTTAATGGTAATTTTATAAAAAATGGTGCGTCCTAATAGGTGCTGCAATCCTTGTAGGAAAAAAAACATTCTTGTGTATATAAAAGTCATAAACTAATAACTGAAAATTGGAGTTCGGCGTTTTCCAAATTAATCGGGAAATATACATATTTAATCGGCGTTTTCCAATTTTCAGTTATTAGTTTAAGACTTTTATATACACAAGAATGTTTTTTCCCACAAGGATTGCAGCACCTATTAGGACGCACCATTTTTTATAAAATTACCATTAAATAAGTTTAAAAAATTTCGAATGAATTGAATTTCACCGTTCGCTTTAAATTTTTTTAAACTTCTTTAAGACTAAAATTGTATAAGAAATTGCACACGAAAGTGAAAACTGACATACTCTCAATATTTATTTGTTTTCCATTAAAAAAAACATCAATTTCCATCGCAATCACAAAAACAAAAAAAAGTAGTATATAAAAATATGTGATAAATATTATTTCTACTTCTACGTCGACACAAAAATAATAAATAAACAAACATATTATTAATTAATTAAATTATTTAATAATTAATGAACTTTTAAGTCCAAAGATTATAATAAGAATTATTGTGAATTTATTATGTAAATTATAACTATTATAATAAACTATTTGAGGATGAAAAGTAAATAAATTATTAATTATTAGTAATTTATTAAAAAATGAAAAATTTACTTTGTTTTTATTTTGTTACTGTTAACTAGATATTACCATTAAAATTTGTGCAAACTTGTAGCGAGAACCAGTGCTCACAGATGTTAACGGTCATGCTTGCGCCGCGCAACGCAAGTTCAACGTCATGAAAATCCTTACACCGCTGCAGTTTTTAATGAATAACTTTTTTTCTATTTGAGGCTCATTTTTTTCTAAACGGTTTTGGAATCGGAGAGATTTCAGAAATATAATACAATTTAAATTTTTTTGTTAGGACGTGAAGAACACATTTGTTTATTAACATTTTATAAACAAATAAAATGAAAATTTATAAAAAATAAAAAAATTTATAAACAAAAAATATATTCAAATAGTGCTATTTAAGACGAAAAAAACCCATATTTTGTTTTTTAAATCCGTCAACTGGAACTCGAGAAAAAAATTTTTTAATTTAGCACTACTAAAAATTTCAATTGTTAATAACTTTTACAAAAAATTTTTTTTTGACTTCATATTTTCAGGGATTCTTCTTAATCATATTGAGAGTAAAAAAAATATATTTTGGTTCAAAAAGAAAATTTTTTAGTTTAGGTGATCCGTTTGGGAAATTCTGATAAAGCAACATAATTTTTAAGAAGGAAATAAATTTCTAATAAAAGTGCGAATTTTTGGTTTTAATTATGTTTAATTCTATAAATTCAAATAAAATATATACTTTATATATACCAATCGATCCGTTTTAATGCAACAGATAAGATTATTGAAAAAAATGAGTAAAATCTTATTGTACTGGAATATAATTTTGATGAAAGAACTAAATTTTTGATAAAAAAAGGTAATTTTTTTGCTTTAATTGTCATTACCTCTATAAACTCTCATACAATTTATACTTTATATATACCAATCGATTCGTTTTGATGCAAAGAAGAAGATTTTATTGTATATTAACTTCAATATTCAAATAAAAAAAAATTTTGAAAAAAGTAAAAAAAAAATTTTTTTAATAGATTTTTTAATGTCCATCAATCCATTTCGAGATATTTTTATGATAAATATTCCTAGCAATTTTTAGCCGAATTCGTTAAAACCTCTTCGAGTTATCGTGTTCACAAAAAACGGGATCCACACACACACATACACACATCCGGACAATTGTTCAGGGGCTTAAATAACATAGTCCTATATAGACGAAAATTTATTTGAAGGCTTTTTAAAAATTTTATAAATTAAACGACTACAAAGCTTCCTCACGAGGAAGCAAAATTAAATAAATAACACGTAAACATCAAATAAATAAATTACACGTAAACGTGAACGTAAGAAAGACAAGCACACGTCGAATGCTGTCATTTCGATACGACGATCAATTTCTTCATCTAAGCGACAATTTTATTTAAGTTGCAGAAGCCACGATGTCATACGACAACACATCATGAACATTAGTAAGCGATTTAGCAAGTGGACCTTTAACAGTTCATCTTGTTTTAAAGAATTTTTCTTAATCAAAAATAAGTTTTTACTCAAGATATTCAAAATTGAAATTCGTGATGTGCATTTTAATATTAACTTTCTTAACAAAAAACTGGACACAATTAAACATGATATTAACAATTCAATGGTAAACAAAAATATTATAAATAATTTTTTTGATTTGTCTCATAAGTAATATTGTTCCATTCGTAATAATTTAAAATTAAAGTTTCTCAAAAAATTTAATTGTTTATTAAAAAAATCGCAAGCATCCACTCAAAGATCAGATAAACATCTTTGGGTAAAAAATCTAACCAACAAAAATTTGCCAAATGATGTCATTGACATTGTATCACTAGGACCGAATTACTGTTCAAAAAATGACATTTCGAAAAGAAAAGTAAGTGATACAATTAAAAATGTAGAATCTTCTATTGATAGTTTAAATATTAGCAATGACATTAAGAATGGAATTAGAGACAAAATTTCAAGTAAACTCTCTTTATTTTTAAATATGGTTCCACATGTTTCTATACATGAGAGGAACATGAATAAAAAATTAATTGTGCCAAAAAATTCCTAAAAGAAAACGAAGATATCATGTTTACTATTTCTGACAAGGGCAATTCAACCGTTAGCCTATACAAATCTGTCAACTTTGAGAAGGCTAATGACATTCTATCTGATTCTTCTACGTACACTGTTCTTTCAAAATATTCATTGTCAGAACTAAAAGAAAATACATCAAAAAATTTTTAATCGCTTAATGACAACGACTTTTTAAATTATAAACATCACAATAATCAATTGACTTTAACTGACACAGTGTTACCAAAGTTTTATGGTCTTCCCAAAATTCATAAAAAAGGTTTGCCTATTCGTCCAATTGTTTCTTTAATTAATAGCCCAACACATTTTCTTGCAAAACTTCTATACAATCAATTAAAACCACACATTATTGTTCCAAACTCCTATGTTAATAATAGCTTTGATCTAATAAAAACATTGGACAATATAATAATTTCTGATGATTTCATTTTAATGTCTTTTGATGTTTGTTCTTTGTTTACTAAAGTACCGCTTAATTTAGTTATTAATGGTTTTGAGCGTAGATGCACATCTCTTGCGAATTGTAAAATGCCATTTTCTGAAGTTATAAAATGCACAAAGTTGCTTTTTAATAATACGTTTTTCGTTTATAATAAAAAAATTTATAAACAAATCGATGGCACTCCAATGGGTTCATTCATTTCACCGTTCTTCGCTGATATTATTATGGATGATTTGGAAAGTGATTGCCTTAATTAGTTAAGAGAGTGATTATAACTTAATGTTTTAAAAACTAAATATAATTGTGTACCACTTTTTTACTATAGATATGTTGACGATACAATTTTATGTGTTCACAAAGATTGTGTTGATCTAGTTTTGTCTGTTTTTAATTCAAATAACACAAATTTACAATTTACTCATGAACTCCAAGTTGATAAAGAAATTAATTTTCTTGATATAACTTTATGTGTCAAAAGTAATAAAATTATTTATAACTGGTACCAAAAGTCTACTTCCTCTGTTAGACTTATCAATTGCTTTTCAAATCATCCAATTCAACAAAAAATAAACATTGTATACAATCTTATAGATCGATTGATTTTCCTTTATCACACTTCGTTTCACAATGACAATTTGCGGAAAGTTATGGGTAAGACTCCGTGAGAAAATATGCGATTTGCATGGGGTCTTTGGATTAGGCTGTAATTTGGTGAAATTGTAGTATTGGATACTAGAAACTAGTGTGCCAAATTTTTTTTGAAATTTGTTGAATTTACGCCAATTTGAATTTTTTTGTTATAATTTTTTTAAATCTTAATATTTCCAAAAGTTTTTGGTGAAATTTAATAAAATTTGGAAGGCTTATACTTAAAATCATGTTTCTTCTGACTATCACAGAACAAAAAAAAACATTTTATTTGCTCAAAAAAAGTCAAACAAATTGTTTTGAAACTGTTTTGCCAGAGCGGGACTGACTTTTGAGTTTTCTTAGCAATTGTATACAAATTTATGTTTATTTAAGTAATTTATGTCTATTTTTTGAAAAAATATTTTAAAGTTAATAATTATCATTGTTATTAACAATTATATTTATATAAAATATAAATTTAAAATTAATTAATCAATTTTATATTAATAATTTATATCTTTTTATTTACATAAGCTTAAATTTGTCTCTAAAAAATACAAATTTTAAAAATATTTGTTTATAACAATCATAATTATTAACTTTAAAATGATTTTTTAACAAAATAGACATAAATTACTTATATAAGGGGCGTTCCACGCGAAATCGGACAGTATTTGACTTTTGCATCTCAGATTTTTTTCAAATATTTTTTTTCTTTTAGTGCTCATTAAAATAAGCTACCATGATTTTTTTCAAATTTTTTCATTAAGCCGTTTAAGAGATACAGGTTTTTGAAAAATCACGTTTTTTATGAAAATGTTTTTTTGAAATGGTTATAACTCGGTCAAAAATTGACCAAATTTGACGTTCTATATATGAAAATTTTTGTTTTTACACGTAGTTTTTGATAAAAATATTTAAAAAATTTATTTTTTAAATTGACAAATTTTTTTTTTAATTTTTAAAATAAAATTTTATTTTTAAGAATGTATGTATCGATCGATTTTTCTCAAAATTTTTTGTAAGAAACTAGAACTAAATTAACAACTTTTAGGCGTTGTCTGATTGTGGGCAAACAATGGGATCTATTTTTTTTTAATTTTTATATCCATATAATATAGCAAACAATAAGGCTTTTGAGCTAAAATTATTAATAACACAAGTTAACAAAAAAAGACTTACTTTTTTTATGAGATATAATAGTGTCCATTAAAGACGCTGAACACGATCCCGGGTCACAAAATTAGCCATCACGTCAGGATTTTGAGAAAAGTGTGGGTAAAGACCCCCAAAAAAGTGTTTTTGTGGGTTTTCAAATTTATTTTATCCTAAACCTGACGCGCCGGAAACTTCTACATAGACCTAAATTAAAGCTTGAATTGTCCACTGAAAGACCCATATCCGTAAAACCAAAAATAATTAAAAAATTTTTCAAAACATGAGGTTCAAGTTACCAAAAATGTGATTTGTGGGGTCGCTGATTATAACCATCAGATTATAACATTTTATAAGTTTCTGGCACGTCAGATTATAATCCGCGACCTTAAAAAACCTTGAGTAACAATTTTCAAGCGAATCCGATCAATTATAAATTGTACCATTCCCCATCTTGGATCCGCCATTTAAAATTTTTAAGAACTAATATCGTAGTCGTAATTAGCGACCCCAAAAATCCCCGAGTAACAATTTTCAAGCGAATCCGATCAATTATAAATTTTGACATCCGCCATTTTGGATCCGACATTTTGAATTTTCGAAAACTGATATCGGATTCGTAATCACCGACCTCAAAAACCCCCGATAAGAATTTTGAAGCGAATGCAAAACAATTTTAAAAGTCCATTAAAGCAACCCACAAATCACATTTTTGGTAACTTCAACCTCATGTTTTGAAAAAATTTTTAATTATTTTTGGTTTTACGGATATGGGTCTTTTAGTGGACAATTCAAGCTTTAATTTAGGTCTATGTAGAAGTTTCCGGCGCGTCAGGTTTAAGATAAAAAAAATTTTGAAAACCCACAAAAACACTTTTTTGGGGGTCTTTACCCACACTTTTCTCAAAATCCTGACTTGATGGCCAATTTTGTGACCCGGGATCGTGTTCAGCGTCTTTAATGGACACTATGATATCTCATAAAAAAGTAAGTCTTTTTGACCGAGTTATAACCATTTCAAAAAAACATTTTCGTAAAAATCGTGATTTTTCAAAAACCTGTATCTCTTAAACGGCTTGATGAAAAAATTTGAAAAAAATCATGGTAGCTTATTTTAATGAGCACTAAAAGAAAAAAAATATTTGAAAAAAATCTGAGATGCAAAAGTCAAATACTGTCCGATTTCGCGTGGAACGCCCCATAAACATAAATTTATATGCAAAAATACAATTTTTTTAAAGAAAGACCAGAGTTATCTATTTGTTAATTAACGAAATTATTTAAATAAACTGAATTATGCATTATTATTTATCGGGTGGTCATACTAGACTAATTTAAATTGATTTCGATCATGAGAAATGGAAAAATAAAAAAATACGATTTTTTTCAAAATTCTTGTAAATTGTTAACTTTGAGTAATAAAAAATATATAAACAATTAAAAATTCTTTTAAACAATGATTATCCTACTTATTTTTTTGAAAAATATATTAAATCTCGATTAAATTAAATCAATTTTTCTAACGTAGATTTGATTACAAATAAACCGTTCAGAGTTATATAAACAAATCCCTAGAATTTGTTTACCTTTCAATAATTCTAATTACACTGAATTGTCAAAAATTTTGAAGTCATATAATATTCATTCTCTCCCAATTGTTAATAAAAATTAAAAATCAGTTGTAAAATTAGGTAAGGATACGACCGAAAAATGGCAAGAAACGAACGTCGTTTATAAATTTACATGTAAAGATTGTCTACCAAATTATATAATATTAGTTGTTTCTTACGGCGACAACATAATTGGTGTCAGCGCTAGGATATTCAAATTTTTTTTGGAAGATCATCCAAATTTTGGGTATCCAGAACCCAGAGCTTGTTCCACATAAACAACCCAGTAAAAAAAGAATTGGAAGATAGCGAAATCGCATTAGCGGTGAGTTTCTGCCAATCCGTTTTCGAGAGAAAACCGAATTGGCAGAATTCTGCCAATCCGTTTTCGAGAGAAAACCGAATTGGCAGAATTCTGCCAATGCGATTTCGCTAACTTCCAATACTTTCCTCTTGAATCTTTCGATTGAACGATTATTAACCCGATTTGGCAATCAAATCGATAAGATTAATTGTTCTCAAGATTCAAAATACCGATTACTAACAAGAAATATGCAATATTAATAAAAAGTTTAAAAATAAATGTTACATGTGAAGAGATGTTACCATATTGAATTAATGAAATTTTCTAAAACGCTTCCGTTAAATTCTGGTAATAATTTTATGCTTTTCCCAAAATCATATTCTGTAATTTCTTCTAATTCTTCGTGATCGCTGTTTAATTCACTTTCATTTAAGAGTAAACCTTCCTCTCTTCTAACTGGTTGTTCCATAGCTACTAACCTCGTTTGGAATCTTTCCATTTTTGCAAGAATAATTTGCAAATGGTCATTTGAAGCACTTGATGTTTCTGGCATGATGTTTAGAATATTGTCTAATTTTAGTCTGTCAGTCAGTGATATTGAAAGGGATGAACTGTCTGTGTCTATTGTTTCGTTTTCCCTACTTTTTCTATTTGAATTTAAATCCAGTTTAATTTTATAAATTTCCTATATCGTTTCGTACAATTGTTATTATATATCCGTTCGCGTTTTCTAATTTAAAATTTCATTTCTTTCAATCCTGCTACAAGGAAAACACAAGAATATGAAATTCGTTTTTTCAATTTATTAACGATGGCAATACTCATAAAATCACGGAGTATACCAACGCTTTAAAACAAACTCAGCCACGCCCTATGAAGTTCGCCGTTCAACTTTCGTAAAGTGGACTTATACTCTTCTTTTAAAGATTCGTAATTTTCTTTTATATATCTTACTGTTGGTAAGTAATGCGCAGTGCAACCAATGTTGCCGACAGTAAGTTGATGAAAAGAGAGGCAAATTCATTATGGTAACATCTCTTTACATGTCACATTTATTTTTACACTTTTTATTAATATTGCATATTTCTTTTTAGTAACCGGTATTTTTAATCTTGAGAACAATTAATCTTATCGATTTGATTGCCAAATCGGGTTAATAATCGTTCAATCGAAAGATTCAAGAGGAAAGTATTGGAAGATAGCAAAATCGCATTGGTAGAATTCTCCCAATTCGGTTTTCTCTCGAAAACGGATTGGCAGAAACTCACCGCCAATGCGATTTCGCTATCTTCCAATTCTTTTTTTTTACTGGGAAAGTGATTATCTAAAGTGAACGAGAATGTAAAGAAAAATCATAGATATACAGATTGATATCCAGAGTTATAAAGATCTACTTAGAGGTATCCAGAGAGTTATCCAGATCTGCATAGAAGTATTCAGAATGATCCAGATCTACAGAGTGATATCGAGAGAGTTATCCAGATCTACAGAGAGAGGTATCCAGAGTTATCCAGATTTAGAGTGTGATATCCAGATCTACAGAGAGGTATCTAGAATTATCCAGATTTACAGAGGTATCCAGAGAGTTATCCTAATCTACGAAGTAGGGTTCGAGATTATCCAGACCAACAGTAAGATATATAAAAGAAAATTACGAATCTTTAAAAGAAGAGTATAAGTCCACTTTACGTAAGTTGAACGGCGAACTTCATAGGGCGTGGCTGAGTTTGTTTTAAAGCGTTGGTATACTCCGTGATTTTATGAGTATTGCCATCGTTAATAAATTGAAAAAACGAATTTCATATTCTTGTGTTTTCCTTGTAGCAGGATTGAAAGAAATGAAATTTTAAATTAGAAAACGCGAACGGATATATAATAACAATTGTACGAAACGATATAGGAAATTTATAAAATTAAACTGGATTTAAATTCAAATAGAAAAAGTAGGGAAAACGAAACAATAGACACAGACAGTTCATCCCTTTCAATATCACTGACTGACAGACTAAAATTAGACAATATTCTAAACATCATGCCAGAAACATCAAGTGCTTCAAATGACCATTTGCAAATTATTCTTGCAAAAATGGAAAGATTCCAAACGAGGTTAGTAGCTATGGAACAACCAGTTAGAAGAGAGGAAGGTTTACTCTTAAATGAAAGTGAATTAAACAGCGATCACGAAGAATTAGAAGAAATTACAGAATATGATTTTGGGAAAAGCATAAAATTATTACCAGAATTTAACGGAAGCGTTTTAGAAAATTTCATTCATCTGATATGATTATCTAAAAGAAAAACGAAAAGAAATGAGAGACTAACATTACTACATGCAATAATTGCACAAAAATTGGTAGGTAGAGCAGCAAATACAATTAGAGCAGATGCAGTTAAAACGTTTGGCGATTTTTTTGAGAGATTACGAATTTTATTTGGAGAAAAAGATAGTTTAGAATCACTTCAAAGAGCTCGCGATTCATGTATAATGGGGAAAAATGAAGGTTTAGAGTCATTCACCTCAAGATTTATGCAGTGTCAGGATAAAATCAGGCAGTCTTTACATAATCTGTTTTACTAATTTTAAAGGAAGATTTTCAGCAATTACAAAATATGATTATGAAACTATTTATAAGAAAGGAATTGCTAACACAAATGCTGACGCCTTATCGCGAATTCCAAGGGTTCAGATGACAACAGATGGTACAAATGACACGTTAGAACAGCAGAACGCGCCTACTACAGCTGTAAACGAAAAAAATAAAAACATGGAAATAGATACGCAAACAGAAGACGACAATTTAATAATTGTTGACGAAAATAAAAATGAAAATATGGAAATAGATTCACAGACAGAAGAAAGCGATCAATTAACGATTAAAGATGAATTCAAAGTAATAAAGACTATAAAATTGATTACAGATACTAAAGAAGTACACTGGATAAGAGATATACCTCAAAAAGAAAATGAGGACGCGAATAAAATGCAATTGAAAAGAAACAAAATAGAAGAAACTGGACAGTTAATTATAAGACGAGAATTTGGACCGACAAGGATAAAAGAAATTTGGATCACGAAAGAAAAAATAGAAGAAGATGATAAAATAAAAACTAGTCCTCAGGTGATACAGATGAAAACAAAATATCAAGATTTCTTTTTAAAATATGGAAAGGCGTCAACGAGGAAATATCCTTATATGAAATCAGCAGATATGCAAATTAGGTAAAGAGAGACATTCTTATTGACATTGCCTTTAGAGAAAGAAAGAAAGGTAGCCGTTACCAGAGAAAGCGTTATCGGCGCCGTTATCCAGACGTTATCGAGACCGTTACCTTTGGAGTTTCTATTACTATATATATATATTATATATATATATATATATACATATAATAGACTTTTCTTTATATTTCCCTTGCGATGAAGGAAGAAAGAAAATATTACCTGGGTTCTCCGAGGTAATCCCCATTACAAAGGCTATTGTTTAAGGGTTCGTAATCCTTCTTAGGGTCGAATACAGGCCTAGATATATATATATATATATATATATATATATATATATATATATAGATAGAGATATATATATATATAGATCTATGACTGCGACGAGGACACTCACGTTTAGGGCCTACCACCTAAATATAAGAACGAAAATTTAATTTAAAAATCATATCGTCGATTATTTTCCTTGGAGCACATTCTACGTGTCTACAACGAAATTGAAGTATAACAATTTTTTTGGGAATTCACTCACTATAGGTGAGTGAATAAAAAAGTTAAATAAGTGAATTATCAGTGAATACTTCGTGAATTAGTAAATAGTGACTTAGTGAATAGTAAGTATTAGTGAATATAATTAAATAAGTGAATATTAAATAATAATAGAAATACATTAAAATACTTTTTTCTAATTTTTTTCAATCATTTAAATAATTATATATTTGAGTTGTGTTTAGTTTTCGAAGTTAATTAATAAAGTTAAAAAAATTTTTTTTATGTTTATTAATAAATTAAAAAATTTGTTATCATTTGGAAATCGTATGTAATTGGAATCCAAAGGCAAAATTGGTTATATTGGTTTTATTGGATAAAAGACAAAATTGGTTATATTGGATAAAAGGCAAAATTGGTTACATTGGTTTTATTGGATAAAAGGCAAAATTGGTTATATTGGTTTTATTGGATAAAAGACAAAATTGGTTATATTGGATAAAAGGCAAAATTGGTTACATTGGATAAATATTGGTTATATTGGATAAAAGGCAAAATTGGTTATATTGGATAAAAAGCTGGAAATTGGTTAAATTGGTTTTATTGGATAAAAGGCAAAATTGGTTATATTGGATAAAAAGCTGGAAATTGGTTGAATTGTATAACAGGAATATTGGATAAAATAAAATATTAGAAATTGGTTATATTGGATAAAAGCTGGAAATTGGTTATATTGGATAAAAGGCAAAATTGGTTATATTGGATAAAAAGCAAAATTGGAAATGAATTATATTGGATAAAAAGAATGCTGGAAATTGGTTAAATTGGATTAAAGGAAAAATAGTAAATTGGTTATATTGGATAAAAGGCAAAATTGGTTATATTGGATAAAAAGCAAAATTGGAAATTAATTATATTGGATAAAAAGAAAGCTAGAAATTGGTTAAATTGGATTAAAGGAAAAATAGTAAATTGGTTATATATTGGATAAGAGACAAAATTGGAAATTTGTTTGTATTTTCTATAGGAGACAAAATTTGGTAATATCATTGAATAAAAGGAAATTATAATATTTATAATTAAATGTATAAAACTTGATCTTAAAATTCTACTGTAATATTGCTATTTTTAAATTTTTAATTCCTTGATATAAGTAAATTTTATAAAATAAAAGAACAATGTCTAACAAAGGAGAAACTGTTAATTTGACTACTGATGATTTAAGTATTGTTGTCACTGAAGGAGCAATGCTAAATAATGATCATATGTATGAATTTCAAAAGCTATTGGGAAGACAATCAAATTTTTTTTATAATATGCAAAATACTTTGTGTTTACAAACACTTGATTTGATAGTTCCAATCGAGAAAAATAAGCAGCACATTCAAATACTTTTTAGTGGATATTATAAGTCTGGTCATTGGATTTGTACTTATTATGATGGAAAAAGCCTTTACATTTTTGATAGTCTTAATAAAAAATATTTAAATGACGATCAAAGGGCTTACTTAATTAGATTATATCCTTTTGAACCACCAGTAGTTTTCACAACTGTTGATCAACAACCATTAAACAGTCTTGCTTGTGGAATATATGCAATAGCATTCGCAACATCGTTATTTTTTAATATTATGCCTGATTCTGTCAATTACTATTATTGTAATATGAGAAATCATTTAATGTTAATGTTCAAAAACAATAGTTTAAGTGAATTTCCCTCTGAACAACTTTCTAATAGTAGATCTTGCATAGTTGTGAATGACTGGAATTGCCTTTTAAATGAAAAAGATATTCAACTTAAGTATGGAGAATCAAACTTTTCTAAAAACTCTATGAAGAAAGAAATTTCTTTCCCGAGAATAATAAATAAAATAAATAAAGGGAGTATTGCATCAACAACAGTTAAACAAAGTAGGGCTGAAATTCAAAGAAATTATCGGGAAAGGCAAAAATTGAAGCGTAAAGTTGATAATCCAAATTATTCAGAGGAAGCAAACACTTCCCTTTTTTTTCCGAGAGCAATAAATAAAATAAATGAAGGAAATGTTGAATCATCAACAACACCTAAACAGAGTAAGGCTGAAATTCAAAGAAATTATCGCGAAAGGCAAAAATTGAAGCGTAAAGTTGATAATCCAAATTATTCAGAGGAAGCAAACACTTCCCTTTCTTTTCCGAGAGCAATAAATAAAATAAATGAAGGAAATGTTGAATCATCAACAACACCTAAACAGAGTAAGGCTGAAATTCAAAGAAATTATCGCGAAAGGCAAAAATTGAAGCGTAAAGTTGATAATCCAAATTATTCAGAGGAAGCAAACACTTCCCTTTCTTTTCCGAGAGCAATAAATAAAATAAATGAAGGAAATGTTGAATCATCAACAACACCTAAACAGAGTAAGGCTGAAATTCAAAGAAATTATCGCGAAAGGCAAAAGTTGAAGCGTAAAGTTGATAATCCAAATTATTCAGAGGAAGCAAACACTTCCCTTTCTTTTCCGAGAGCAATAAATAAAATAAATGAAGGAAATGTTGAATCATCAACAACACCTAAACAAAGTAAGGCTGAAATTCAAAGAAATTATCGCGAAAGGCAAAAACTGAAATGTAAAAGTGATAATGTAAATTATTCAGGTGAAGTGCACACTTCAACTAAGAAAAAACTTCAAGTTGAATCTAAAATAGAATATGCTCAAAACCTTAAATTAAAAAATATAAACAGTGATGGAAGTACATTGTCAAAAACAAAAAATACTCTATGTCCAAGAAATTATTGTGCAAGAGTATTAAATCATCAAATTCAAAATGAGTTGAAACTGGTAAATAATAGTATAAATTCAAATTTGAATATTTCTGTTCCAAAGAAAATATTAAATATAGATTTAGATGATAATGAAACATTTAAGTCAAATAATGTTGAAAATTATCTAGGTCCAATGAATTATTATTGCACACATTGTCAAGCTAAACATTTTAAAGATGAACAAGTTGCTGGTAGAAAAGTTAGTTTTAATGATTGTTGTAGTCATGGAGGTGTTGTTTTAACTTCCATACAATATCCAGATGAATTAAAGCTTTTGCTAAAAGGGCTTCATGAAAAATCTGGTCATTTTAAAAAGAATATAAGGCTGTACAATAATTCTTTTTCTTTTGCATCTTTAAATGCTAATGTAATTAATTTTAATAACAGAAGAAGAGGGCCATTTTGTTATAAAATTCAAGGTCAAATTTACTATCAAATTAATAGTGCTTTATATCCGGATAAAGGTGAGGATCCATGTTTTGGTCAATTATTTATTTATGACCCTGACGAATCAATCAGATACAGATTAAAAAGTAACGAAAATTTGGACAAAGAACTTTTACAAAATATAGAAAATATTATGAGAACTTCAAACGCATACACAAAATCTTACATGATGATGTCAGAAGTAATTAAAATAGAAACTGAATTAGCAAGACAAAATAATGAAGATGTTCCAGAGTTACAACTATTGTTCACGTTGAAAAAAGGTTTTGATAAAAAAAGATATAATTATCAAAGTTACAATGAAGTTGCTGCTATTTTCAATACAAACTCAGAAGGAGAAATACCAGAATCTTATGTAACAGTTTATAATAAGTCTACAAAGGAATTGAAATTAGTTAGTAATTTAGATCCGAATGTTGAACCATGGATCTATCCCATATTTTATCCACTTGGAAATAAAGGTTATAATATTAATATGCTTCGTAGTGATAGTGATTTTAGAAGTAAAAAACATAATATTTCTAGGTCTGCCTATTGTAAATACAAAATTGCTATAAGAGATAAGGAATTTAATCAATTTTTATATGGGGGAAGATTGTTTCAACAATGGGTAGTTGACAATTATGTAAAAATAGAGAAAGATAGATTGCAATTTTGTGCAAACAATCAAGCTCAATTGAGAAGTGAAACATATCAAGGATTAATCGATTATTTACAAAATAATGAGTTAGAAAATGATGTACATGTTGGAAAAATGCTTATATTGCCTTCCACTTTTATAGGATCACCTCGTAATATGATGCAACAATATCAGGATGCCATGGCTATTGTTGGTCGTCATGGTAGACCAGATTTATTTATTACAATGACGTGTAATCCAAATTGGAAAGAGATACAAGAAAATTTATTACCTCATCAAACTGCTTCTG
The DNA here is from genome assembly GCA_032872475.1 of Leptopilina myrica (nomen nudum). Taxonomy (NCBI): domain Eukaryota; kingdom Metazoa; phylum Arthropoda; class Insecta; order Hymenoptera; family Figitidae; genus Leptopilina; species Leptopilina myrica (nomen nudum). Next base: position 19,047,722 of record CM065461.1, read on the forward strand.
ATAGACCTGATATAGTAACTAGAGTTTTTGCATTGAAGGTGAAACAACTTTTAAATGTTATTGTTGACAACAAATTATTTGGAGAGGTTAAGTCTTATGTTTATGTTATTGAATTTCAAAAGCGAGGATTACCACATATTCATTTGTTAGTTATATTAAAAGAAAATTCTAAAATATTAACAGTTGAAAGTGTTGATCGTTATATTTCTGCAGAAATTCCTGATGAAAATATCAATCCTTCCTTGCATAACATAATAATGCAAAATAACATTCACGGACCTTGTGGAGATTGGTGTTTAATTGATGGTAAATGTTCAAAAAATTTTCCAAAAAGTTACCAAGAAGAAACTACAATTGAAGAAAACTGTTATGTTCGTTGTCGTCGAAGAAATAATAATAAAACGTATGAGCGACCAAATGGATTTGTTGTTGACAATTCTAATGTGGTTCCATATTGCCCTACACTTTCGGAAATATTTAATTGCCATATAAATGTGGAAATAGTTTCAAGTATTAAATCTGTTAAATATCTATATAAATATATTTTCAAGGGTCATGATGCTGCATCCATTATTATTACAAATGCGAATGGTGAGGTAACTGTTAATCACAATGAAATTAATCATTATGAAGAAAATAGGTATGTAGGTCCTGTTGAGGCTGTTTGGAGAATTTTAAGTAAACCTTTAGGGAAAAAGAGCCATAGTATAAATCGTTTACCCATACATTTACCAAATGAACAGAATGTTATTATTCGCGAAAGGAAAGATAATAACAATGTTTCTTTTGATTTACAGAAAAATACAAAATTGCTCGATTTTTTTAAACTTAATGAGCGTGATAGTACTGCTCGTCAGTATTATTATACACAAATACCAGAACATTATACGTGGATAAAAAAAACTCTTGAATGGCAAAAAAGGAGTCGTAAAGAAAAAGTATTGGGAAGAATGTATTCAGTTAATCCACGCCAATTGGAATTATTTCACCTTAGATTATTGTTACTTACAGTAAAAGGAGTAACTTCTTTCCAAAGTTTAAGAACAGTTAATGGAGTTATTCATGAATCTTTTACATCTGCTTGTTTGGCATTAGGACTTATAGAAGATGATAGTGAGTGGATTAGGACAATGGAAGAAGCTACTTTATGGATGATGCCTCATTCACTTCGACAATTATTTGTAAGAATTCTAATTCATTGTCATCCTGTACATCCGGAAAAACTTTGGGAGAAATTTAAAGGTCAAATGTCAGAAGACTATTCAAAAATTGACAATATTGAAGCTGAAAAAATAGCTTATAGAAATATAAAATCAATGTTATTGAATGAAGGATATTGTATAACCGATTTTCAGGGTTTATTAGATATAGATGAAAATTTTCCTGCGCAGATTGATGATATAAATATTTTTGAACATATAAAAATAGGAGAGCAGAATTATACTAAATTAAATGTTAAACAAAAAAATATAGTTGATTATATACTTGAAGTAATAAAAGATTCTTCTTCTAATAGTTCTAAATGCTTATATATTAATGGTTGTGGAGGATCTGGAAAAACTTTTTTATATACTACCTTATGGCATTTATTAAAAAGTAAAGGAATAAATGTTTGCAACATGGCATTTACAGGCATAGCTGCCACACTGCTTCCTAATGGGAAAACTGTACATAAAGTCTTAGGCTTACCTGTTCCATTGTACAATGATTCATCTTCAAATATTAAAGTTCAGTCAAAAGAAGGACAATTTTTAAAAAATATTGATGTTTTTATTTGGGATGAAGCACCAATGGCTCCAAAATATGCCTTAGAAATTATGGATAAGTTATTAAGAGATATAATGAAATCAAATGAAGTTTTTGGTGGAAAAATTGTAATTCTAGGAGGAGATTTTCGACAAATTTTACCGATAAAAGAACGAGGTACTAGATCAGAAATAATAAATTTATCAATAAAAAATAGTCATTTATGGCAACATTTCACAAAATACACATTAACAGAAAATATGAGAGCTTTACCAGAGGAAACAGAATTTGTAGAATTTCTACTTAAAGTTGGTAATGGCGAATTAAATGATATAGATGATAACATCGAATTACCAGAACATATTATTCAACAAGGAAATATAGATATTGCTGAAGAAATGTATAGTCATTTGATACAACAGAAAAAATTTAAAGATTTGTCAATGTGTGCAATTTTAGCACCAAGAAATGTTGACGTTGATTATAATAATAAGAGGGTGGTAAATCTCTTAGACAGTAAAGGTGAAAAAATATATAAAAGTATTGATTCTACTGAAAATTGTGATAATGGAAAATTTTCTGAAACTTTATTATCAGAATATTTAAATACTCTCTCTCCACCTTCTTTACCACCACATGAATTACATTTAAGAATTAATTCTGTTGTAATGCTTATTAGAAATCTTAGTATTAATGAAGGATTATGTAACGGAACAAGGTTAATTGTTTTAGATTTATCACATAATGTTATTAAATGTCAAATATTAACGGGAGATAAGAGTGGAAATATTGTCTTTTTACATAGAGTAACTTTATATTGTGAAAATTTATACCCATTTACTTTTAAAAGACGACAATTTCCTATAAAATTGGCTTTCGCAATGACTATTAACAAGTCTCAAGGTCAAACATTTAACAGAATATATATAGATTTAAGAAGAGATGTATTTAATCACGGTCAGATGTATGTTGCATTGTCGAGGGTACGTTCATTTGAATCCGTAAAAATATATTTAGGAGATAGTAGAAGCAATATGTATATAAAAAATTATGTTTATAGTGAAATTTTTGAATAATTGAGGGGCCGGATATATCAACTGCCGCTACGCACAGTCGTAAAGGACTATAGCAGTCAATGAGCAGTGAGCGCCTTTAAGCCTCTCAAATCAGCCTGGAGTTACCTCGGGGCGAACGCCGAAAACAGCCATAGTAAAGTGTATGAATTTTAATTTATAGGTTACTTTACAAAACAAAGAAATTTTAAAAGCTGTTTTATAAAAAAAATTGTGATTGTCAACTTAAAATTATACGAAATATTTTCATATTCATTCTACCAGGGTTGGTAAAGATCAGGAAAAGTAGAATTGCTCTGAAAAGTCAAGAATTTTTATGAAAAGAATTGTAAAGTAAATTAAATTTTTTAAATTCATGAGGTAATTCTGAATTTTGGTTAATTTTGTTTGCCTCATAATTATAAACTATTAATTGAATTGTAATAGATGCACGTTTACAAATGTCATAAATATATAACTTAACTTAGAAAGGTTTAAATTTTTAATTTTAGAAAATTTCAATTGCGAATAAATTTAATTTAGATTTTCTAAAGAAATGAGATTTTTGAAAAATGTAAATAATTCAAAATTCAGGCATCACAGTACCTTTTGCCCTCAAAAAGGGGAAAAGGGGAATATTTTTTCTAAAAAAGGGGACAAAAAGGGGATAAAAGATATACCTAACAAATAATAGTTTTGAGTGTCATATTAATAATGTATTAATATAAATATTACAATTTCTTACAGTTTTGGACTCTGGTAGGAAATAAGTTTAATAATAAAAATTTTTTTTAATATCTACATCACAAACAATATATATACAGTACCGTCCAAAATTGTCAGTCCACCCATTTTTAAAGACATGAAAAAAAATTTTTAATATAAAATTTATGACTTCTGTAAGGTCCTCTTTTCAAAATTTTATCGTCTTTCAAAATATAACCCGAAAAAAATTTTTGTTTTTATAAATTTTATATTAAAAATTTTTTTCTATTTCTTTAAAAAAGGGTGGACTGACAATTATATCGAAATGTTATAGCTTTGTAATGTTAATAAAATACTATACGTTAGATTTTTAAATGATAATTAGTTGTAATGACAGGTTAAATAAAAATTTCTTAGATTTTTCTCCTTTTGGTGACATCAGGGTGTCCACTAAAAGTTGGGGAAAAAATTCCAGGCTATTTCCCGGTTTTCCAGGCAAATATAAATGTTTTCCCAGTTAGTTACACAGGCCTGCAAAATTCTACATTTTTAAAATTTTTTAATCGCATTGGTTTTTTTTATGTAGTTTTGTCTGCTGAACACGATCCCGGGTGCCAAAATTGACCATTACGTCAGGATTTTGAGAAAAGTATGGGTAAAGAGATAAAAAATCGTGTTTCTGAGGGTTTCCAACATTTCTTTTTGTCTTTAACCTGACGTGCTAGGACTTCTACAAGGTCTTAAATTTAAGCTTGAAAGTGTAATATAGTAATATAATAATAAATTATTATTAATTAATTATTGTTAGTATTATTATGAATTATTAATAATAAAATAATTTTTAATATTTAAAATAATCATTTTTAATCCTTCCGTATATTGTTAATAAATAATATATATTCGATTCAAGGAAGATAATTAAATGAAAAATTATTGTTTCATTTTATTATCTTCCTTGAATCGAATACATATTATTTATTAATTTTTAATATTATTTTTAAATATATTTTAATTGTATATAATTTAGAATAAATAATTAAATTAATAATAATTTAGTTAGTTTAATAAGTGATGTCCGACGATAAGTATTAATTGATAAGTGTTCGTGATGTCTTTTTTTCGTTTCTGAAGAGGACGGCTGTGACTGTCGAAACGTTAAAATAAGACATGTGTTTTTTATTATTAACCTGACTTGGATTGATTGATATATTCCATCTATTGTTTAATTAAATTAATAATTTTTACCATATTATTGTGATATACGTATTAATTTATATATATTTAGAACATAAATTTATAATAATTTTTCTTTAAATAAATATGATACAGTCAATTTATTACGAGATAACACTGTTTATAACGGTTCCATAATTCAAAAGGAAGTTTAAGGGCAGTCGCTTTCAAGCTTGCGTGACTGTGTGGTTAGTGTATTCGACTTGCGTCCTCGAGATCTAGAGTTCGGTCCCCCGTGCGTGCAATATTTTTCCGTCTTAGTTTTAAGTGTTTTGTGTATAATTTTTAATAGCGTTACATAAAGTATAGGTTTAAATAATTATTAACAATATTAATAATAATTTTGTCATTAATTAAAATAAATAAAATTGGCTAAAACTATGAAAGAAAATAAGAAAAATATTTTTTTAAAACATACTTCAATAAAAGCAATTCTAATAATTATTTAAATTTTTATTGATACAAAATATTTTATTTACTTCAAAAATATACACCTTATGCTTTAATAATCAAATAACGAGCTGTAATATAATAAATTCAGTCAGTATTAAATTTTTACCTGGGTACCGAAAACATGGGGAGAAATCCCATGACTCCGATCGGGTTCCGGCAGGGCGGCCAGATCGGGCAAAGTGCCATGGCCCCGGTCGGTTTTAGTGTTTCAACCAGGTCGGGTTGCCAGATTGGGTCCTGGTTTATCCCGATCTGGTCCCGACCTGGTCCCTGTCAAAATTTCTGCACGGGTGAGCTTATCATTGTAAAGCTTATCAAAATCCGCATCCAACAAGTATAAATACATCTATTTTTATAAATAATTTTTAAATAAATAAATAATTGAAAATTTATTTATTAATTTTTTAAAAAAGGACAATTATTTCTTCTTTTTTGCTTTAAAGGACAATTGAGGAATTTTGCCTCTCATATATATCCTAAAAAATGAGCTATGCACAAGTAGAGTCTAATGGATCATTATTAACCCGTGCCACCGAAGGGTTAAAGTTTAAATGGGGTTTAACATAGGATTAGTACACTATTTTACATTTTCTATGATAACTTTATTTTTTATTAATCTTTTGAATTGGCGACATATATATATATATATATATATATATATGTATATATTTATTTATGGTTCTGAATGTGGTGAACACGAATCCGATGTCAAAAAATCTGTCAATTTTTTAAAACTATAGTTTTTGTAGGAGTTCAGACAGTTTTTGTGTTTAGTTTATTAAATTAAACAAAATTTACTCATATAAAAGTATTTAAAGAACACTAATGTGAAACTTAATACCAGTATGAAATATCGGCAGTTGACAGCTGTCAACTTATCTGTTTTTCTGTTAAAATCGATGAGAGTTTTTGACAGTTTTTTACATTAAATTTCTCTTATAAAAATACTTTCAGACCACTGAGATAAACCTAAATAGTAGAAAGTAATATTTATTTTTATTTTATTTGTTTATACACCCGCTCAGATTATCTCACGTGCCGGTAAAATCCACGCCAAATGTGCGCGAACCAAGTAACTCTTGGTCCTACAACGTCCGCCAAGCGAAGCATTTATCCAACTTAGGTAATCAGTCAGTTAGTATTATGTAATATTGACAGTTGACAACTGTCAATAAGGCTGTCCATCATTTGAATTGGAGACTTTTTACAATAAATTATTTGTATACAAGTGTTTTTAAACGTAATAAGATTAATTCTATTAGCGACATATATTCTTCACAGTTGACAACTGTCAAAAATTAATAAGGAAATTGTATTTTTTAACCATGTGGAAAAAGTGGATTTCTGTGCAAGACACCTTTCTTTTTAAAAAGCACACGGAGAAAAAAATGAAGTGTTTGTAGTATGGAGCCCTTTTATGCTAAGTTTTTATGGATGTTCCTGCTACAGTTGCATGAAACTATACCGAAAAAGCGTGGATCTCTTGCAATCGCAATATACGACGTCCCATGCGTCTAAAGGTAGAAATCTCACGCTTACTGCGCATGTGCATTCTCTTGCTAAATAAGGTTAACTGTTCATACTACAAACGCTTGATTTGTTTCTCCGTGTAGTTTGGATTTTTTTTTCGGATTTGTCAATTTTTAAATGAACTGTACGCCATTGAACGATTAACTTTTTGGAGGTCCGAATTGGATACAATCTACAGATTATGATATTTAAGATAAATTAAAAGAAAACCATTATTACTATTCTCTAAATATCTACTAAGGTAGGCAAAAAATATTTTCTTCATATTTATAATAAAAGAGCTAAAAAATCTTAAAGATTGGATGGAGATTAGAAGAAGTAATTATTCTAAATGGTATTTCACTATATCATAGTATTGGTGTAAAACTGTATTCATAACATAGTATATTTTATAGTTTGAAGAATAGTAAATGGGCGCGCGTAGCGCGCAGAAGTTGTTCTAGTATTTGATAAAGAAACACATTAAAAGAAATAGAAGAAAAATTATAGCAAAAGCACATGAAGGAATATTGGAAGGACACTATTCTAAGGATATTACAGTACAAAAGATAAGAAATATGACAAACTGGCCCAACATTACAAAAAATGTTGAAGACTTCATCAGAACATGTGATTTATGTCAACGATTTAAAAAAAGGAAGAAATCAGAAATAGCACAATTCAACGAAATACCTTAAATAGATAATGATAACGCGAATGAAATACGATTAAAGAGATGTAAAGCAGTACAAAAAAAAGGATAGTTAATTTTACGACAAAAAATTGAACGTACAAAGATAAAAAAAATATTGATTACAAATATAAAAACATAGAAGAAAACATATATAAATAACATTATGACGAATCGGATATTCCATTAGGACTGAGTGATTAAACATTAAAAAAATATAGAGGAAACAATTATGACGAAGTAAACCAATAAAATAATAATATGACTACTCGGATAGTCAAGTAGGACTGAATGATAAACTATGAATCAATCAAGGAAACCATTATGACAAAATGAATCAATAAGATAATAACATTATGACGACTAAGATATTCAAGTAGAATTGAATGATAAAATATAAATCAATTATGACAAAATGATATTCAAGCAGGACTGAATAATAAAATATGAATCAATAAAGGAAACAAATATAACGAAATGAATCAAAAAGGTATCAAGAATATTATGACGAATAGGACATTCCAGTAGGACTATATCAACGTTCCCCGACGATAAAATGTTTATTCAAATCTCCGTGCAATATAATGTTAACTCAAAAATTCTGCTATACAATTGTTTTTGGAAATTTCATGCAATATGACTGTAAGTCATTTGTCAGAGCAATATAATGTTAACTCAAGTTGCAAACTATAAAATCTCAATTCATGCACCAGTGCAATATAATGATTGTTTAAATAACTTTTTTAATTCAAATATTTATTTCTAACTTTTACACTAAAAGAGATTAAAGAAAAAATATTTCGGTGTCTGAAATAAAAAATGTTCTAATTAAATATTTATTACTTGTAATTATTTGTATTTATATTAAAAATTAGTAAAGTAAAAGAATTATTTATTATTGAAATATAAATGTTAGTGAAAATATATGTTCCTTTTGGTACACATATTTTTAATATACCCATCTGTTAAGAAATTTTGAAAGGTGTACTTTAAAAAAACTCAAGTTGAAGTTAATTTTCTATTTTACAGAAGTCCAAACCCATTGTATAAAGACTGAAGAGCTATGTAGGTGTTTACCAAGAAACAAAATGTTTCATCCGAAAATCCACATTTTTGAAATGATTTCAAGCACAATTTGTTGATAATAAAATCGTATTATCTAAAAATATTTATTTTATTTTTTTCTAAATAAATATTTAAATAATTATGTATTTATTTTATTTAACATATAAACGGGGCAGGCCCTTTTGTACAAAGTACTCTTACAATATAAAAGTTGCAAACCGCAACTTATCGCAAACTTTATTCAAAAAGAATAAGTAATTACACACTCAAGGTCAGGCCAGCTAATAATTTAGAACTCAAAGATATGTCTGCGTAGCAATGAGATGAATATTGTTAAGTCATTCGTTAAGAAATCAATAAATTCCGGTAGGTTTTTAGCTTCTCTACTCAGTCTACTAATTAAGGAATGATTTCCATAATTGGTCCTATGAAAAGTTTCCAAGAAAAGTACAAAGTAGGTCTTCTCGGAACAGAAAAATCAATTAACCAAAGCAGGTCAGGGCAACAAACTGCACCATTCAAGAACTTATATAAGAAGGACATATCAGCAAATAGAAATCTGGATGCAAGCAATGGAATATTGAATAGTAATCTAAGGTTACTATAATCATGAGAGTGTCCATCATAAGGTATATTAAGCTGTCTCGCCACAAAACGCAGAAATCTGTTTTGTACTCTTTCTATTCTTATTATATAAATATTATAGAAAGGAGCCCAAATAATAGAGGCATACTCCAAGAGCGATCTAACCAACGTAAAATAGAGAATTTTCAATGTAAGCAAATTATAGAACATAGACGCATTTCTAATCACGAAACCCAGAGATCTTAAAGCTATTAAAATAATTTTAGAAATATGATTATTAAATGAAAGATTACTGCAAAGAAGTATGCCCAAATCTCGCACACAAGTCACTCTTGTCAATTCTTCAAGAATTGAAGAATTGCTGTATAGCAATAAAACAAAGTAGTTTTTTTGAAAATGAAATAACTGAACTTTTTTTAATGTTAATGGTCATGTTATTACTGCAACACCACGTGTCAAGACGATCCAAATCAGACTGTAGCTCTGCAGAATCATGACAGGCATTAGTTGAAACAATAACTTTATAAATTTTAAGATCATCAGCATATAGTAAAGAAAAGAATTTTTAAAAACATGTTTGATGCCATTAATATATAAAATAAAAACGGGCCAAGAAGCGATCCCTGTGGTACACCAGAATCAATCAGAATAAAAATTCATTAAATTCTTTATTTTAAATAATTATTACAAAATTTTTGAAAATCATAACCAAAAATTATTATATTATTTGAAACGATTCGATTATAAATTTATTACTAAAACTTAACCCATAAATGAGAAATCTTGTGAATATTATTGTGTTGTCAACAAAGGCAACTTCAATCTATTCAAATAATTTTTTCATTATTTTTGTACCAAAAGGAACATATATTTTCACTAACATTTATATTTCAATAATAAATAATTCTTTTACTTTACTAATTTTTAATATAAATACAAATAATTACAAGTAATAAATATTTAATTAGTACATTTTTTATTTGAGACACCGAAATATTTTTTCTTTAATCTCTTTTAATGTAAAAGTTAGAAATAAATATTTGAATTAAAAAAGTTATTTAAACAATCATTATATTGCACTGGTGCATGAATTGAGATTTTATAGTCTGCAACTTGAGTTAACATTATATTGCACTGACAAATGACTTACAGTCATATTGCATGAAATTTTGAAAAACAATTGTATAGAACGAATTTTTGAGTTAACATTATATTGCACGGAGATTTGAATAAACATTTTATCGTCGGGAGGCGTCGATATGATTAAATATAAATGAATCAAGAAAACAAATATAACAAAATAGATCAACACGACATGAAGAATATTACGACGAATAGGATATTAATAAACAAAAAAAATAAATATGACGAAATAGACCAACATCACAGTAAATGTTGAAGACTTTAAAGGAAGATGCGAATTATATGTCTACACGATTTAAAGAAGATAAAGAAAAGCAAAAATATTATGAAGAAAAAAACGTACCAAAAGAATCAGATGGTATAATATTAATGTAAGAAGAGAAACAAAGTATGACGATATGGACAATGACAATGCGATTAAGTATTTGATTACTTACTTACTTACTGAAGACAATTTGAGAAGAAACGAACGATTACAAAGCAAACCATACATTTTACAACGAAAACTGAATACGTACTGATTGACAAGGCAGACTTAGAAAAATGTAGCACTATAGAAGAATATAAAGTTGTAAAAAAAAAGAGTCGAGCTATTTAATATATCAAGCACAAAATTATGATGCGCATTTAATAAAAATGTTTGACGAAAATTGTCTAAAATCTCCATTACTACTCAGCGATGAAACATTTGTGAAAAACAGCAATAGGTTATGTACGTATAAAAGAAACAGTTATAGCTATAGTATGCGAAAAGAATAATTATAATGATAAGAAATTGTGGAATATAAATAGATACTTTGAGGAAACAATCAGAATAGAATTAGATTTCAAAAAAGACGATTTAAAATTTACTAATGAAAAATTACCAAAATTACTCAGGTTTTTCAATTCAGCCAGAATGAAAGAAGTAGAAATTAGTAAGAAGTGAAATGATGCTAGAGAACTTAGAAAAACATGAAAGATTTGAGAGTTCGAGAGAATAGTTTTTGACGAATTTAGAGTATGTAGAATATGCAAGTATTGTACTTATTGGGATCTCTTGTGGGGGCGTGGCTTAATAATTTGACCTACTCTCAGTAGTACCATTTTTCGACACAGCGTTAAAAAGCTACTCTGGTTGGTGGAAGCTGAACAAGTTTAAACAAAACGACCCACTGTCAAAGGTTTCAAAAATTTTCAACAGAGAGCGTCTCACGGTACAAGAGATCCCAATAATCTTTAAAAAAAAAGAAATTATACAGTGCACTTTAAATTTCATAAGATATTGTATTCAGAATTGTAACAGAGATTGTAACTTTAATAATACAGGTCCAACGCAGCATGTAGCTATTGAGAAAAATCTGCAAGGATAAAATTTTGAATTATATTCGAAACCTCCTAAAAGGAAACCTGCATCGAATTTTTAAATAAATGCTAATTAATCTGACTGCTTAGGCTTTAGTTTTTAAGGTTTGTGAACTCGTCCCCACTCTTTACAATACACACTCCCCAGTCAAAAAAGTTCTATAGAGTCATTCCATAGAATGGCTCTATAGAGCATTCTATAGCGAATTCTATAGAATAATCTATAGAAATCTTGTAGAATTTATGTAAAAATATATTTTTTAATTTCTACATGAATTTTATAAAATATTTCTAGTCAAAGTCTATAGAATTCGTACAGATATTTACATAAAATATTTCTTTTTACAAATTCTGTAAAATATTCTATAGAATACTCTATAGAATTCGCTATAGAATTCTCTATAGAATGCTCTATAGAGTCATTCTATAGAATGACCTATAGGTCAAAAAAAGGATAAATGACGGCCTCACATTACGTTAAAATTTATGTCAAAATTGACCTATTTTTTACCTATAGGTCAAAAAGAGGATATATGACGGCCTCACATTACGTTAAAATCTATGTCAAAATTGACCTATTTATTGACCTATACGTCAAAAAAAGGATAAATGACGGCCTCACATTACGTTAAAATCTATGTCAAAATTGACCTATTTTTTACCTATAGGTCAAAAAGAGGATATATGACGGCCTCACATTACGTTAAAATCTATGTCAAAATTGACCTATTTATTGACCTATACGTCAAAAAAAGGATAAATGACGGCCTCACATTACGTTAAAATCTATGTCAAAATTGACCTATTTTTTACCTATAGGTCAAAAAGAGGATATATGACGGCCTCACATTACGTTAAAATCTATGTCAAAATTGACCTATTTTTTACCTATAGGTCAAAAAGAGTATAAATGACGGCCTCACATTACGTTAAAATCTGTATCAAAATTGACCTATTTTATGGCCTACAGGTCAAAAAAAGGATACATGACGGCCTCACATTACGTTAAAATCTATGTCAAAATTGACCTATTTATTGACCTATACGTCAAAAAAAGGATAAATGACGGCCTCACATTACGTTAAAATCTGTATCAAAATTGACCTATTTTATGGCCTACAGGTCAAAAAAAGGATACATGACGGCCTCACATTACGTTAAAATCTATGTCAAAATTGACCTATTTATTGACCTATACGTCAAAAAAAGGATAAATGACGGCCTCACATTACGTCAAAATCTTTGTCTAATTTGACCTATTTTTTTACCTATAGGTCAAAAAGAGGATAAATAACAGCCTTACATTACGTTAAAATCTATGTCTAACTTGACCTATTTTATTATCTACAGGTCAAAAACAAGTCAAAACTGATGTCAAAAATGACCTTTTTTTACCTATAGGTAAGAAATAGGTCAATTTTAACATAAGTTTTGACTTATGTTTTTGACCTCTAGGTCAAAAAATTGGTCAGATCAGACATAGATTTTAACGTAATGTGAAGCCGTTATTTATTCCCTTTTTGACCTACAGGTCAAAGAATAAGTCAATTTTGACATACGTTTCAAGATTCTGTAAGGGCGCTCTTTCCCAAAAGGGCCGTCAAAATGTAGGCCAATTTTGAGGGCAGTTTTGACCTAAAAGTCAAAAATTGACAAACAATTTCTGCTACCCTCAAAATTTAGGTCAATTTTGAGTTTTTTCTCAAAGTGCAATAACTTCCAGAAATAAAGAAATAAAATAACCGACACGACTTAGACGTTTCCGTTTAGAACAATTATATTTTTAACTCTGTAATATTTTTCAGTAATTCATTCATCGGACATACTTTATTTATTATTATTTAATATATAATTTGTTAATGATTTTCTTAAACTTTTTTTACGTTTTGAAGAAGACAGCTATGCTGTTGAAACGTAAGAAAATTCTTATTTACATTGACTTGGAGTGATCGTTCCTTTAAACATTTTTTTAATTATTAATGCGACCGAGTGATAAAAAAAATCTTATAATTTGATATACTGTTATTACTAATATTATTAATATTTTTACCTGGCCAGTATATAGATAGACATTTCATTTTATTCAAGTCCACATCGTACATTCCACCTCGGACAACAATTCTTTCGTCAATGTGTAATTTATTGTTTTCGCAAGACTCGCTATCTGCAAACGTGCTTCCATTTCTCCATACCTGCTCAATTCTTAAACTATCATATCCACAAAATTCAGTCCATCTTTTGTTTACACAATAAAACCAACGTACTTCTTCAACAGATAGAGGAACTGCGTATTGGATTTCGGCAGTCGACCCTTTCACTTTATCAATCGTTTCAGATTTTTCCATCGGAACTTCTGTAATTTTCCACAAAAATACTTACAAAATTATATAAATAACATTGAACAAAGCAGATAGATTGGTATTCTGTGAATAGTATTTAGGGCTAAAAATCTGCTTCTTACAAAAGCATAAAATTAATATGTAAAAAATTGCAAATGTCCCCATCTTGCCCCACCGGCGGGTAAGATGCGGTACTCAAGAAAGCAACCTATTTCTGTCGACAAATTTCACAAGTAAAGGTTGCATCTTTATCTTCGTAATCGACAACAGCACAACTGCAAAAACCCCATTGGCTGCAGACAGAACAAGCAGCCCAGCCTTCATTTGAGTCTAAATATTAACCATTACAATAGAGACAAGGAGTATTTTCCACTTTTCCATTTCTAATTCATGATTTAAACTGACAAACTTTTTTCTTTTAGGTCACTCTTATTTTATTAAGTCTTGATTTAAGTAGTTTTCTTAACTTCTCTTATTTCTTTTTTCTTTTGCTTAATTTGTGAACCCCGTCTTGCCCTACTCTCTCCTACCCATCTTGACCGCACTTACGAAATTGAATAAAATGATTAATTACTACAATTTACGATTAAACAAAGAAAAAAACATATGCTTCCCTTCTCCTGTAACCCTTGCCAGATAGAAAAAAAATTAATCCAGTTCATTAACCGTTATTAAGTAATAAACACCTAAAAAAAGTGAAAAAATGACAAAAAAATCGTCGAAAACGGTTTTTTTAAATTTTGTAAACAAAAAACTATCGTCTCGGTGTAGTATTATGTAAAAAATAATCGCGATTGGTTAATTCGTTTATTAAATAAGGCCGGTACGCCGTCTTCCCCCACTCGCCCCAAATTTATTTTCACTAAACTTTCAAAAATGAGCGGCTGGATTCCATAAAGGCACGTAAATTTTTCTCGGCCGAAATCGAAGTCCCCTAGACACTCAAAATTTAGCTTCTGAATTTAAATGTTTAAAATATATATCCTTATAGAAAATTTCATTGCGCATTTTTTTTCTTTTAAATTTTTATTGCATCTATTACCGTTTTCAAAATATAAGGAAAAAACTGTTTTTTTAAAAAGCGAATTTTTTTAAAAAATGCATGCTCAGAATCAGAATTTTTTCGACTAAAAGGCCATTTCGATCACAAAGTACACAATTTTAGTTAATTAAACTGCAAGTTAAGTATATTTATTTGTTTATACACCCGTCTTAAGCCTACATATCCTGTCAATATAAGTGTTTTTTACAATTTTTCCTTTTACAAATTTCCCTTTGCCTGGACTACCTGTCTAATGAGTTTTCTCGACAGAGTAGAGACAAACTATAGAAAACCTCTCCTGAGTACAACTGGTTTATCGATAGCTGAGTTCTAATGGTGTGTACCGGACAATAATCGACAGTGCACATCATTAAGGGTGTTTTCGGCAAATGCTCGGATTATACTCCAGACTGGGTGTTTTCGGCAATAGCTCGGATTATACTCCAGATTACTTCAGTGGTGCTCACTTTAATTTTTGAATATGGCTTCTATTACTGTTTAAGTAACACGTTGTAATTGGTTACTTCGGTAAGCTCTTAATTTACATTCGTTCAAATATTATGAATTGTCACAATCTGTGAAATATCCCTTAGATTCTAGAAAAATTGTTTTAAAACCCAACATTCTATTTGGTAATTTCCTTGAAATTCCCTAGAAAAATGTTACCTGATAAACCAGATTGTGCTCTCACTTCGAATTCCGTTTAAACTCTGGTTTATCTGGTAACATTTTTTTAAGGAATGGAAGGAAATTACCAAACAAAAGGTTGGGTTTTGAAGCAATTATTCTAGAACCTAAGGAATATTTCATACATTGTGAAAATTCACAATATTTGAACCAATGAAAATTAAGAGCTTACCGAAGTAACCACTAACAATTTGTTACTTAAACAGTAATAGAAGACATATTCAAAAATTAAAGTGAGCACCACTGACGTAATCTGGAGTATAATCCGAGCATTTGCCGAAAACACCCATTACTTCAGTGGTGCTCACTTTAATTTTTGAATATGGCTTCTATTACTGTTTAAGTAACACGTTCTAATTGGTTACTTCGGTAAGCTCTTAATTTTCATTGGTTTAAATATTATGAATTGTCACAATCTGTGAAATATCCCTTTGGTTCTAGAAAAATTGTTTTAAAACCCAACCTTCCGTTTGGTAATTTCCTTGAAATTCCCTAGAAAAATGTTACCTGATAAACCAGATTGTGATCTCACTTCGAATTCCGATTACACTCTGGTTTATCTAGTAACATTTTTTCTAAGAAATGGAAGGAAATTACCAATCAGAAGGTTGGGTTTTGAAGCAATTTTTCTAGAACCTAAGGGATATTTCACACATTGTGAAAATTCACAATATTTGAACCAATGAAAATTAAGAGCTTACCGAAGTAACCACTAACAATTTGTTACTTAAACAGTAATAGAAGACATATTCAAAAATTAAAGTGAGCACCACAGACGTAATCTGGAGTATAATCCGAGCATTTGCCGAAAACACCCATTATTTCAGTGGTGCTCACTTTAATTTTTGAATATGGCTTCTATTACTGTTTAAGTAACACGTTGTAATTGGTTACTTCGGTAAGCTCTTAATTTACATTCGTTCAAATATTATGAATTGTCACAATCTGTGAAATATCCCTTAGATTCTAGAAAAATTGTTTTAAAACCCAACATTCTATTTGGTAATTTCCTTGAAATTCCCTAGAAAAATGTTACCTGATAAACTAGATTGTGATCTCACTTCGAATTCCGATTACACTCTGGTTTATCTAGTAACATTTTTTCTAAGAAATGGAAGGAAATTACCAATCAGAAGGTTGGGTTTTGAAGCAATTTTTCTAGAACCTAAGGGATATTTCACACATTGTGAAAATTCACAATATTTGAACTAATGAAAATTAACAGCTTACCGAAGTAACCAATTACAACGTGTTACTTAAACAGTAATAGAAGACATATTCAAAAATTAAAGTGAGCACCAGTGACGTAATCTGGAGTATAATCCGAGCATTTGCCGAAAACACCCTATACCTCGACGTCAAACCTCCAGCTCAGATTATCTCGAGAGACAAAATTTAAGATATTATTTAAATAAAATATAAAGTAATGTAACAATTATTTAAATCTTTGTAAAGTAAAACTATTTGAAATTATTATCCAAACGTAAATTTATATTTAAACGCTTAAAAACGCACTCAAATAATACGCAAAGTACTTGTAAATTAAATTGGTTTTTACAATTTAAGAGGGTATTAAACGATTGTGGAACAGAATATTCACCTAGCAATATTAATGACTTAGAATTAGTGATTAGATCAAAAGAATTAGTTTTTAGAAAATATGCTCAAAACTTGTCTAATGAAATCGGTTCAAGAATTTCACAAACGAGTAGTTTGGAAATTTATCCATATGTAAAACACCCGATTAATGATATATTTTATTTGTCGAAAAATGTTCCTTTTTACATGTTAAAAGTAATGGCATATAGTCGCCTTATTGCCACGTCTTTTTCTAGGCTAATATTAAAGGCAAAAAGATTAAACTAAATCATTTTGAAAATTGTTCTATTTGTAACAGACGAGAAAAAGAAACATTATTTTAGATTTCGATTAAATGCCCAATGTATAATGAAGCAAAAATAATATTTTTTTACTCTAATTCAGAAACGACGAAAGAGACACAAATTGTTAATATTTTAAGAGCGGCATCTGAAGAAGATATTAAAAAGATTTACAGGCTTTTTGTTAAAATAGTAGAAATTAGAGATTTATTTTCAATTTAAATATGGGTGTGTAATCTGGAATCTCATTTGTACAGACTTAACGGTGTTGGAGGTCGAGAACTGGTCAGTGTTGCGAACCCACTCTCCCACACTTTCCTGTATTTTTCCACTTTGATCACTTTAAAAAAACTAAGCACTTAATAAAAAAAGTAAACCTTTACCCGCAAAAAATTAAATAAAGAATTAGTGAAAATTTATTTTGTTTCAATACGATGTTTCTATGAGCCACAATCCTATTTCTACGATTTCAATTGACCGATGTAGGTGACTTGATTTGGGGATAAAATGGTCGCACAACAGAAAGGTGGAGTAAAGTAGGATGCCAACGTAAATGCATACCAGTATGATAAAACAGGGCAGTAACTTTTATTTTGTTGAGAATGATTAAAACAATATTTGGTAATAATAAAAATTAATACAAAAAACATAAATAAAGGGATTTTTGTTTATAAAAATGTACATAATATAATATATGTTAAATTAAAACGAAAAACATGAAAAACATTTTTTTTAATTTTGTTATTTATTAAAATAATTTTTTTAAAAAATTAAAATTAAATTGTTAATTAATACCTCTAGAGGTACAATTCATTAAATTGTAATTAATAAAAATATGGAAAATGACAAATATGCAGAATTTTTCGTCCACGAGAAAACGCGGCTTAGCTCCCAAGCGTGAATTTCACAGAGCGAGCGATTGAAGTAGAAGCAGAACGAAAAAATGCATACAAAATAATGTTTTTAAAACGTTATATTGTCAAAAGCAATTGACTTTTACAACATCGGTCTTTTGCTTTCATTCAACAGTATATTAATTAATTTGAAGGTATTGGAATAAAAAAGATAAATAATACAAATTACTGTCCTCATTTGAAAAAAAATAATATTGTAGTAAATAGTATAAAAAATTGTAGATATTAACAAATCAAAATCATGTAATATTTCTTTATTTCATTCTATGATAAGCCAAAAGTTTTTCATTAAAAGATTTTATTTAACAAATATAAAAATGCGAGATTTTCTTATTTTTGTAAAAAAATTGGAGAGTTTGTAATTATTTTCAAAAATAATATTTATCACAAGAATTCAAATATTTTCAAAAATTTTAATAAACAAGTTGTATATCCAGATGTTCATTACATAAACATTTTGCTTCCTCCCCAGGCGGCACACGATAACTAAAAGGCATCAAAATGTTAACATCTACTCAAATCGATAACTAGAAGTTATCAAAAGGGAAAGTGTGCCCGCTGGGTCTTTACGATAAGCAAAAAATTTGCTAATTTCTAATAAAAGTGCGAACTTTTCGTCTTTAATTGTGATTAATTTCGTAAATTCAAATACAATATAGACTTTATATACATATCAATCGATCCGTTTTAATGCAAAGAATAAGATTTTTGAAAAAAATTATTGTAATTATTGTACTACAATATAATTTTGATGAAAGAACTGATTTTTTGAAATAAATGGGAATTTTTTAAAATTTTATTGTCATTAACTCTATAAAATCTCATAAAATTTATACCTTATATTGACAAATCGATTCGTTTTGGTGCAAATTTGAAAATTTTGTAAATTAAACAACTACAAAGCTTCCTCACGAGAAAGCAAAATCATGTCAAAATTTCAATTATTTTCAAAAATATTCTTATTTCTATGATTTTTAATATTCGACTAAGTTTATAAAATTTCATAAAAGAATTTAATTATTAAACAAATGTTTTTTAAAAATTCTACAAAAACTTTCAATTTTTTTTAAACAAATTTTTGTTACATTAACGAGGGTACCAGCAGGGGTTTCGCTCGTAGCCCTTACAGATACCCAGCTCAAAAATTTATCCAAGTTCCAATAAATTTTTTTTTATTAAAAAATATTAGTTCAGAATGCAATAAATTACATTTCAAAGCACTCGAAATTGGATCCACCATTTTGATTTTTCTAAAAATAACCTCATATTTGTAATCAGAGACCCGAAAAACTCCCCTGTAACGAGTTTGGTCAATTTAAAAGAATAAATAAATGTATTCATCTAAGGGTTATTATATAGGGAAGAGTGCACTTTTTCGACCCAACGACTGGCCTATGATTTCCAAAGATGATAATTAAAAATAATAATAAAAAATGAATTAGATAATTTTCGTTTTTTTGCGTTTTAAACCTTAAGTACCCCGTCTTGCCCCACTCTTCCCTATATAATAACACTTACACGGAAAAAATTTATTCAGGAAACATTCCTGAATTAGTTCAAGAACGGTGGATATGAGAAAAAGTCGCTAAGATTTACGGATTAACTAGTTTTAAAATATCATATACACATTTCAAGAAAGAATAATTAAATTTCTGTGAAAATTCGTTAATAATTCAAGAGAAACTCTAAAGTAATTGATTGAATATTTCCAATACTGTAAGCAGTAGAAACTATAAGATAAATCTAAGAATCTATTGTCATGTTCAGTGAGACTATACGAACCGTACGGCAACAACTCTTGTTGAGTTTGGGAAAATTTCTGGGTGAATTCAAGAAAAAAAAATTCAGAGATATGAAGAAAAATACAGTATTATTTTCACATACACCAACCAACATACATTCAAACAAGATACACTGCAAATATAACACATCTAAATATACATATAAACACAAACTATACTTATAAATATAACCTATACTAGTAACATACATATACGCTCGCAACTACAACGTTTATAGAAATATCGCACGCACGCGCTACACGAAGATCGCTGTGAACGAGTGGTTTAGAATTTTCTTATATACTAACGTATAGGATATTTCGCCACTTTTGGATTGCTTTGTTTTGTTAATAACAAGAGAAATTGTAAAAATAATTTGTTTCTAAAAAGATGAAAAAATTTTAAAATACCAAGGTCAGTTTTTAAAGAAGGGTTTAACACGAAATATTTATAATTGAAAATTATAGGTACTAAAAATATAGATAATCGATATAAATTATAATTACAAGTTGTACATCAGTTAAATCTATAAATATACATTGTTGTAAATATATTTTAAAGAAATTTTTAAAAAAGTAAAATAGGAAATTTTTATTTTTGAAATAAATTTGAAAATTTCAAAGGTTTTTAATTAATTTACATTTTATTATAATAAAAATAATATACATAAAAATTATTGATTAATAAAATAATAAATAATAGTATAATTCATTTTAAATTAATTTATTAAAAGAAAGATAAATTACAATAATTAAATAAAACATAAATAATTAAATTACAAAAAGAAAATAATAAAAACAATAATAATTAGTATAATTATTTTAGTTGAAATATAAATATTAATAATTAATTTTTCTGAAAACTTTTCTAAAATAAAAAGTTTTAAAAACATTTTAAACCTATAATTTAAAGATTAATTTTCACAAATTTTTTTAAATCTAATATTTATAAAATGAAAGTATAAAAAATTAAATTTCAAATATAATTAAATATTAAAACTGATGATTTTTAAAACAATTTTAAGATGAGATTACAAAACTAATCACTTATGAAGTTGATTGACACTTGCATTTGAAATAGACATCTTTTTTAAAATAAAATGGTTTTATTGTATACATCTTGAGTATATACATTCTGCCGTTCTGCGCAAAGTAACCGTTGCGCACTCCAATTTTCTTTTAGAGTTCGGGAATTTTTCAGGCACAACAAGCAGTGATTGTTACTGTTTGGCAATACTAGAAATCTTGTTCAAAATAATGTGATTTTCTCGAAAAATCTAGAACCGTTATTAGTTTTTTCAAACTCTGTCTTGAACTTACCATTAGTATATCCTATTTCTATTATACTGTATCTAATTTAAATCTTTTCTTTTAAGGTCAGGAATAATTCTAGAATGTTTTTAACTATTTCACTTAAAGTTAAAGTATTATTGTCGACTTTTTCTCATATCCACCGTTCTTGAACTAATTCAGGAATGTTTCCTGAATAAATTTTTCCGTGTAGATGAATACATTTATTTATTCTTTTAAATTGACCAAACTCGTTACAGGGGAGTTTTTCGGGTCTCTGATTACAAATCTGAGGTTATTTTTAGAAAAATCAAAATGGTGGATCCAATTTCGAGTGCTTTGAAATGTAATTTATTGCATTCTGAACTAATATTTTTTAATAAAAAAAAAATTTATTGGAACTTGGATAAATTTTTGAGCTGGGTATCTGTAAGGGCTACGAGCGAAACCCCTGCTGGTACCCTCGTTAATGTAACAAAAATTTGTTTAAAAAAAATTGAAAGTTTTTGTAGAATTTTTAAAAAACATTTGTTTAATAATTAAATTCTTTTATGAAATTTTATAAACTTAGTCGAATATTAAAAATCATAGAAATAAGAATATTTTTGAAAATAATTGAAATTTTGACATGATTTTGCTTTCTCGTGAGGAAGCTTTGTAGTTGTTTAATTTACAAAATTTTCAAATTTGCACCAAAACGAATCGATTTGTCAATATAAGGTATAAATTTTATGAGATTTTATAGAGTTAATGACAATAAAATTTTAAAAAATTCCCATTTATTTCAAAAAATCAGTTCTTTCATCAAAATTATATTGTAGTACAATAATTACAATAATTTTTTTCAAAAATCTTATTCTTTGCATTAAAACGGATCGATTGATATGTATATAAAGTCTATATTGTATTTGAATTTACGAAATTAATCACAATTAAAGACGAAAAGTTCGCACTTTTATTAGAAATTAGCAAATTTTTTGCTTATCGTAAAGACCCAGCGGGCACACTTTCCCTTTTGATAACTTCTAGTTATCGATTTGGCTGGGGTCGAATTGCGTAAAATGGTCAAATATTTTCCGAATTGCGGAAAGGGTCTTCTTTTATTTTTCCGAGTTGCGTAAAATGGTCAAATCTCAAGCCCTTCTCCCACTCTTTTGCCATGACTGTAGAAGGAGGGGCTGCCGAGAAGGAGGAACTAGGTGCGGCGGGCTTCGCCCGCCTCTGAGTGGTCTCTTCAAGGGACACCTGTCAAAATTTTTTTTTTGTTATAAGGGGGATTGGTTCTGGGTTCTAAGTACCTTCTAGTACCAACTAGAAAGTCAATTTGACTCCCTTTCTACATAGAAAAGCAAGAGGACTTCTCTCTAAACGTGAAGCGGAACTAGGTGCGGCGGGCTTCGCCCGCCTCTGAGTGGTCTCTTCAAGCGACACCAGTCAAAAATTTTTTTTTTGTTGTAAGGGGGATTGGTTCTGGGTTCTAAGTACCTTCTAGTACCAACTAGAAAGTCAATTTGACTCCCTTTCTACATAGAAAAGCAAGAGGACTTCTCTCTAAACGTGAAGCGGAACTAGGTGCGGCGGGCTTCGCCCGCCTCTGAGTGGTCTCTTCAAGGGACACCTGTCAAAATTTTTTTTTTTTTTTGTAAGGGGGATTGGTTCTGGGTTCTAAGTACCTTCTAGTACCAACTAGAAAGTCAATTTGACTCCCTTTCTACATAGAAAAGCAAGAGGACTTCTCTCTAAACGTGAAGCGGAACTAGGTGCGGCGGGCTTCGCCCGCCTCTGAGTGGTCTCTTCAAGGGACACCTGTCAAAATTTTTTTTTTTTGTTGTAAGGGGGATTGGTTCTGGGTTCTAAGTACCTTCTAGTACCAACTAGATAGTCAATATTTGTATATAACATTTTTTGAAATTTTTGCGTTTTTTACGAGTTAAATGCAAAAAATCAAACTTTTATGGTGTTTTTTATGGTTTTTACTATGAAGCTGAACTATTCGACTATTTTTACTATGATTTTCGTAATTACGCACCAAAAAACATTATAAGACTTTATTTTTTTATAATTAGATGTCCTTTTAGGTGAGAGTATATTTTAACCACATTTTATGGAATTTCATGGTTTTTTGCATTTTTCTCGAAAACTATCAATTTTAGAAAAAAATGGTGAATACAAAAAATGTGTATATATATATATATTATACATAAATATACATAGATTTACTGTATACACCCATTTTTTTAAACACGCCAGCTAATTAATATGAATTGCTAATTTCGGTCAAATGCTGACAGTCCTAAGCCTGTACAAAGTGTGAAGAAAAAAGTGTGAGACAGGGAAACCCCTTTCTCAATCGTCTATACTTGAGGGAAAACCGCTGTATCGTCCCGCCTTTCTAGCAACTCCTGAAACCGACTGCAGAGTAGAAGGGGAAAGAAGGAACGGAGGAGTAATGGGGCCCTTTAACTTACCGCCTTCCGCAATTCGGAAAATTTTCGGTCCTCTTTTGACCGCCTTACGCAATTCGACCACGCCGATCGATTTGAGTAGATGTTAACATTTTGATGCCTTTTAGTTATCGTGTGCCGCCTGGGGAGGAAGCAAAATGTTTATGTAATGAACATCTGGATATACAACTTGTTTATTAAAATTTTTGAAAATATTTGAATTCTTGTGATAAATATTATTTTTGAAAATAATTACAAACTCTCCAATTTTTTTACAAAAATAAGAAAATCTCGCATTTTTATATTTGTTAAATAAAATCTTTTAATGAAAAACTTTTGGCTTATCATAGAATGAAATAAAGAAATATTACATGATTTTGATTTGTTAATATCTACAATTTTTTATACTATTTACTACAATATTATTTTTTTTCAAATGAGGACAGTAATTTGTATTATTTATCTTTTTTATTCCAATACCTTCAAATTAATTAATATACTGTTGAATGAAAGCAAAAGACCGATGTTGTAAAAGTCAATTGCTTTTGACAATATAACGTTTTAAAAACATTATTTTGTATGCATTTTTTCGTTCTGCTTCTACTTCAATCGCTCGCCCTGTGAAATTCACGCTTGGGAGCTAAGCCGCGTTTTCTCGTGGACGAAAAATTCTGCATATTTGTCATTTTCCATATTTTTATTAATTACAATTTAATGAATTGTACCTCTAGAGGTATTAATTAACAATTTAATTTTAATTTTTTAAAAAAATTATTTTAATAAATAACAAAATTAAAAAAAATGTTTTTCATGTTTTTCGTTTTAATTTAACATATATTATATTATGTACATTTTTATAAACAAAAATCCCTTTATTTATGTTTTTTGTATTAATTTTTATTATTACCAAATATTGTTCTAAGGGCATTTGAACCATTACGACGTCACAATTTTAAAACTCATGCTTTTTACATTGTGATGTGTAAAACGTGCAGAATGGAAATATTTATATTTGTGGTACCAACATCTAATATTTAATAGTTTTTGAATAATAACGTCTTATAAAAAGTTAAAAAATTTAAGGTTACGAAATCACATCGTGAACCACCTACTTTTGATAATTAATATTATTTAACGAAATAAAATTTGTTCAATTATATTAGGGTTAATGAACTCAGCAAGTCATCGAGTTTTACATACATGAAAATATATATATTTTTAAAATATGGTCGCAACGACTCTCAGACGAAAGTCAGTGGACTGTCCCTATTAAAAATAATAATAACAACATCTTATAAGATAAACACTGTGAAATAAATGTTTAAAAAAATTGGTTATATTACTTTAAATAATTTGATAAACCATATTGTCACGTCATCGCGACGTACTTGTTTTGATATTTGTAATGTTGGAATGTGAATCCTCCCTTTTTTCTTGTAACCCAAACAAATCGATCCAATTGTCAGACACCTGAACGACCTTTTCCATATATGGTCATCCACGATTGTCGCCCTTCTACCAGGTGGTTCACCTGTCTAAAACAAGGGTCAACCACGCGCGCCTAATTTAATCGATAAATTAAAACTGACCCAAAGGTAATAAAAGTGGGTGGCATTATCATTTCTTTCCATTGGAAGCCAAGGTATAAAAGGTGCCACCCTCGCCAAATTCGGTAGTCCAGGAAACGCCGCCAACTTAACTAGTCCAGGAAACGCCTTCAACTTCACTAGTCTACAAGACACCCTCGAAATATCAAATCTACGTTCTTCGCGTCAGTCTAAAAATCGCCACCAAGTTAACAAGTCGTGTTGTATTCCCGTGTGTCTTCTTCGTATAAGTCAAACAATCGCGACCAAGTTAACTAAGTCAAATTCATTCAAGAAGAATATTTCTACTACGAGGCACATTTCTAAATTTCTGAAAACTGCATTATATCGACATCGAGTTAATATAAATAATTCGGTCACTCCTAAGCTGAGGGGTGCACACCTAATTTACATTCGACACCTGGACTCCGGACCGCACGTTTGGCTGGCCCGAAAACAATTCAAAGGGAAAATATTGCATTCTCTGTTTCCACTAGACAACGTCATTTGTTCGACATCATTGTGAAGGTGGTTTTCACATATTGGGTCTACGACTCTAAGAATAATTTTAAAAGGTAAGTAACTAATATTCTAAAAATATTGTCCCGATTTAAATTCTCGATTCCTTCTACAAGTGATAATTTTGTTTCAGTGTCCTTGAAGACATATGGATCTACTCTTTCTCTTTGATTCTAATTGTAAAGGATTCAAATAAATACTCTAGTAATTTAACATCAATTAACCAGTTACTCATTCTTAAAACCTGTCCCTTAAAATCAGAGCTTTATGCTTTGTGAATAAATCAGGTTGAATCACCGATGCCGGCCACAATTTAGTTAAAATTCGACCATGTGTAATATCAACTGAATGTTATGCACGCCAACTGTAAACTGTCATAACTTATTGCGTCTTGCAAATCACTGCTCTGAGCTTGAAAAGACCGTGGGTGTTTCCGACATTCGCTCTCTGAGCGCTCTGAAACTACGAAACATGATTGGTTGGATTAGGGGAATTGTGAATAATGTTAGGGGGATTATGGATTTTTATTGGCTACAACTCTAACTTGACAATTTCGTACTCTGCTCTCACACTCCGTATATCTCCATGGAGCAAAAAATCAGAGCACGAAACTGTCGAGTTAGAGTTGTAGCCAATCAAAACCCACAATTCCCCTAGGCTAACCAATCATGATTCGTAATTTCAGAGCGCTCAGAGAGCGAATGTCGGAAACACCCCGTCTAGATAGACGGACTCAACGAGGTCTACATGCCATGCCAACTCCCTACCTAAAAGTGGAACCTGTAGAAATTAGTTCCCGTTGCCCTGGTTAGGTGGCTCTGCGCGCAGGCTATGACGTGGCATAGGCGTGTCACGTGTCACTTGCATTTGAAGCATCAAACGCTTAAAATCATTGTGGCTGTCAATTTTTGAAAATAAATTGTTTAAAAATGGACAACAAATTGTGTAATGTGAAATTTTGTGGCACAAAACAGAAACGAGGAGAATGTGCTGTTGGATATAAGTTTCCTAATAAGGAAAGTGATGGAAAAGTTTGGGTGAAGTGTTGCAGTAATGTCGAACTGAACAAACTGCCATACAACGACATTATTAAACGTCGTTTTTTTATTTGTGCGAAACATTTTTCAGAGAAGTGTCTTTATTATTCTGCCAATGGTGTTAGAAAATTATTAGTGAAATCTGTGCCATCCTTACACTTACCACAACAACTACCTGGAGGAGGGAATATTGACATTGAATGTACAGAAAGTAGTTCATGTGTGAATGAAAATGTCAATTTTGATGCCACTTCTATGGGAGAAATGGGATTTAATTCTTATTCTTCAAAAGGACTAGTAAGTATTAAATATGTTTTAATAAATATGTACATATTCTTTCTATTAAAAAATTCAATTGTCAGTCAAATCAAATGAGTGTCCAATGTCATAATTTCGTATTTTAAAAGAGACACAAAATAGTTCTTTAAATTATTTTTTGTTGAATGGTGAATAATTTCATTTTCAACACTTTAAACAATTTAAACTGCATTTTACTGAAAATTACAATTATATGTGAATTAAAAATATTTGTTAAATTTTAGGTTATGTTACCTGAATCGTTTCTAATAGTTAGAAAATTGTAATTTTTAATTCAAATGCAACTTTAAATTGTTAAAAATGTTCAAAATATTTTGTTTATTTAAGTTTCATTTGATTTTTTTATATTAAATTACGAAATTATGACATAATTTTAGAAAATTTTTTGACAATTCGCCCACATGTCCAACAATTTTTCATGTAATATTGTTGAAAAGTTATTTTTTATTTGGCTTAATAATTAATTTTTATTAAAAATTAAAAATTAATATTAAAAGTTTATATTTATGGATATTTGAGCCGAATATATTCCGTACCTTTTTTAATATAAACTTTCCTTACTTTGAATGTATATTGTAATAAGCACAATTTTTTATCAGATTGAAGATTTATATGATTTAAATGACAAATCAACGGACTACCAAGAGAGGTGAACCGATTACCAACGAGCCGAGGATAACACTGCGAGAGGAATGGATGTCGCTGAGGACCAGTTCTTGGAAAGGATGGATGTTTCGGAGCCACAGGACCAACCAAGGGATGATCAACTCGCTGATTCAACCACGGAAACACCGAAAAAAACGCTATTCGGAATTCAACACCTAGAAGAATTGCGCCGCGAAAAAATAATATTCGGACACCTCTTCGGGCGAGTGACGTCAACACCCCCCTAGAAAAACAAATGATGCAGGAAATATTACGC
The DNA here is from genome assembly GCA_032872475.1 of Leptopilina myrica (nomen nudum). Taxonomy (NCBI): domain Eukaryota; kingdom Metazoa; phylum Arthropoda; class Insecta; order Hymenoptera; family Figitidae; genus Leptopilina; species Leptopilina myrica (nomen nudum). Next base: position 19,076,006 of record CM065461.1, read on the forward strand.
CTGAGAGACGAGAATCGCTTGCTACGTCGTAAAAATAATAGGTATATATTAAATTCAATTAAACATTTCGGCAATGTCATTGACAAATACAAATGTAAATTCGATTTATCAATTAAAAGTAAGTACCATACTTATTTGACAATATCAAAAAAATATAATATGCGTCTGCGTGATGCTTGGTAACGTAAATGTGTGATATGCATATAGTATTTTATGAGATTTTTGTATGCAATAGAATTGTGTGTATAAGAGAGTGTTTTTAATTCTTAAGTTTGTTATTTGTATGTAAGTATGTTATTTTGTATGTACGCGTGTATTTTATGTGTTACATTGATATTATTCTAACTAGCTTTTATTATTTTCACAAGTCATATTACTTATTTATAATTATTATTATTAAATTATATTTATATTTATTATGTACCTGATTGTAACTAGCTAAATATATTTTTAATAAAAAAATTCCTTTTTCCAATATAATCAACATGTCATGATTATTTTTTACCACCGTCAAAGCAATTGTAAATAATATAAAATATATACAAATTTTTATAAAAATTTCTAAATAAACTAATTAAAAAATTTTGTTTTTACGCATTATATAAAATTTTTCATTTACTATTAACTGATTGACAAATTAAAAATGACTTCTCAGAGAAAAATGGATTATTCTATGAATAATTCCATTTGGTAATATAGAATTAACATACCCGATTGGTTGTTAAAACAAAATTATATTTATCAAAAAAATAATTTGTTACTATAAAAATTTCAAAGATATTCAGACAATGAAATTTTTATTTCAATAACCAATCGGGTATATTAGTTTTATATTAATATCCCGAATAGTAATTATAACAATGCCTTTTCCAGGGATTTCGTTAGTTGTACTTTATTGGTCAATCAGTAAAACATATTCATAATTCACGTTCAATTGTAATTAAATAAACTTTTACAAATTGAAATTTCAAATGAGGATAACTAACTTAAAATTATGAAACATTTATTGAATTATAAAATTGTATTTACTTCAATATTTTTTTCTATAAAATATTAATAAGTACCTAAATAAAATAAGCAAATAAACAAGAATTTATTTATTATCTCAAGAAAATGTATGTGATAATATAAAATACAGACATTTTTTCCAATTAAAAAAATATTTATAATGTTCAACAGTAATATTTACTTTCTAATAAAACTTAATACATTGAATTATTGAAATTTCCTATAAAATTTTTTCATAAGAATTAATTTTAAAAAATATAAAAAATTATTTATTTTTGGAAGAACTGAAGTTATATTTTTAGAAATAATTGAATTATAAAAGATTTTATATTGGAAATATTCAAAATTTTAATTTATATTGAAAAATAAATGATAATAATAAGAATTTAAATATTTATTTAACAGAAGTTATTTAAGTATTAAATAGTTTAATTTATAATTTCTGAAAATAATTAGATTTTCTAAACAGTGTACTAATACATTCACAGTGTACTATTAGTTCATGTTGCTCTGGTCAAGTGGCTCTGATGCTAACCAAAATTTTTACATTGAGTTGGCAGGGCATGGAGGTCTATTAAGCTGCTCCTTAGCCGATAGCAAAACAGGCTGGATTAGACGGGCTCACTATAACTGTCTAGTGTCTTCGTAGACACCAGACTTCCATAAAATTTTTCCACACGGGACTTTTTGAACTTAAAGAAACTCACACTCGCAATAGTATAAATATTTAAATCACATTTATACCTCCCGACACGTGCTCATCAACCGCCATAGATACATATAGTTTACCGAATCGCGTTTGACGCCATTTTATTCACATTAACCAATTTCATGGAAACTTTTTAATTCTTATTTTTCTAAGTGTTTGTTCTGACAGTTGGCTATGCCTAAAGTCATTTAAAAAGAAGAAAACTACGCCTCTTTCTGTTCCGTGTAGAAAGTATGTAACTCTGACAGTTGCTTTAAAACGTCTACTAATGTAATAAATAATATAATAATTTTATGAAAAAAATATTAACAACAAAATGTATATATTAAATACATATATTAAACAAAAGTATTAACTTTAAAATAATAGTAATAATATTAAAAAGTAGAGCTTCTAAAACGACTGTCAGAGTTACGTACTTTCTGCTCAGAACAGAAAGATGCGTAGTTTCCAAAACAATCCTAATATGATTGTAAAAATTAATGATAAAATGAGTGTTTTTAAAAAAATTGTGATGGGATAATGAAAATGGTCAAAATTTATTAATTTTTTTCTTTTCTAAATAAAGACAAAAAATTATTGCAAATGTTTTCATTAATTTCTAAAAAAAACTGAAATTAATACTTTTTTAGAAGGTCCAAAAATTAAATTTTACACAGAGAAAAAAAGGCTATTAAATCAATGAAATATTTATTTGTCACAAAAAACGGCATGTTCAATATCGTTCGAATACAAATACTGTTGGTTCAATAACATGTGCTATTGATTACTGCACTATAGATTTAAATAAATCTTATATAATATAATTATTACAGAACCCAGGCAGAAATCAACAACCGGCTTGGTACCGGGCCGGTACCAAGGGCGGACTTGCCGGTGCCAGCGTGAGACCGGCATTACCGCCGGCCTGGAGCTGGTCCAGTCAACAATGATAACCCGGCAAATATCCGCCCCGGTGCCGGTAAACCATCGGCCCGGTACCGGGCAGGTTCTTGTTTTCATTGTTTTAGTACCGGTTTATTGCCGGCACTAAATAGAATGCTGAAACATATGAATTATTTTTAGTTGTTAACGAAAAATCTGAAGACATGAGGAATTGAACTCAGGACCCTCGGGCTGCAAAGTCGACGCCGCATCCACTAACCTAAACCTGCTTATGAAAAGTAAATGGAAAGTTTATTTATGAAGTGTGACATCAGGACTAATTGCAAAATGTTCTAAATTAATAGAAAAAACCTTTTCTAAAAAACAGTTTGAATAATGTAATGTCAAAGTTAATAATTATAATAACATTTGTTAATATCATTATACGTTGGGACTAAGGCTAAAGAAAAACCGCTGGCATGGTACCGGCCCGGTACCGGCTTTATAGAAAAAACTTGCGGAAACTTAGTATAATAAAATTAATATAATACCTTGTTAGATTATCAAAATTTTATAACAATAAATCAGGTAAAACCTGACCAAAATTATTTTAAACGAACAAAGTTATTATAGGGTGTCTAGTAATTCGGCAGTAACAAATTCCCGGATTTTTGAGTGATTTTCCCGGACAATTTAAAGCTGAATTAATAGTGTTTAATGAAATGTAATTATTCCAACTATATAAAAATAGATTTTAAAAAACATTTGATTTCGAGAGATTTTATTTTCTTATTCTTCCGAATGGTGTACAAAAAATTTCAAAAAATAAAAAATTTAGACTTTTTAAGACACAAAAATATTATAAACTTTTTTTTAAATTCAGCCTTATTTTGAAAAATTTCTTTTTTTAATAAATCTATCAAAAAAATCGGCGTATATTTCCTCGCTGAATCCTCGTGTAGATATGAGTAAATCCTCGAGGATTATTTTGTTTCATTTTTCAATTTTCTTTAGGAATCCCCAAGGGTTTTTTTATTTTATTTATTTTCCACAAAGATTTTTTTGCATTTTATTAAATTAATTTTTCTCGAGGAATCTGTAAGAATTTTTTTTTATTTTATTATTTTTATCAAGGAATTCGTTTTATTTTATTAAATTTCCTCGAGAAATTCTTGATAATTTTTTTATTTTATTTTTTTTTCGTTTTCCACTGATTTAAATTTAGAGAGTAAATTAAATTAATTTGAATTAAATTATTCATTAAATTAGGTTGCAGAATGATCCAAAAAAGTTTCAAATATTTTAAATAAAAAAAATTTAGTTGTATAAACGGTATCAAGTAGTAGTACCGGGCCGGTACTAATTTTGATACCGGCATAACTATGTTTCCGGTGTAAAAACGGTATCAAGTAGTGGTACCGGGCCGGTAGTAATTTTCATGCCGGCAAAACTCCGACGCCTGTGTAAAAACGGTATCAAGTAGTGGTACCGGGCCTGTATGTCGACATAACTACGTTTCCGGTGTAAAAACGGCATCGAATGCCGGAACCGGGCCGGTTGTCTTTTATTAATTGGCCCTGTATCACAGTGCCGATACCGATTATTGTTCGACGTTACTACCGGCCCGGTACCACAGTGCCGACACCGGTTATTGTCCGACTTTACCACCGGTCCGGTGTCGAACCGGTCGTAGGCATCAGTACACCACCGACTTTTCTGCCTGGGAAATTATAGTATTAACGAAAAATGCTATAATATACAGAAATGCATTTCATACCTATAATTAAATCTGTTATCAATTTAATAGCATGTCCTTACAAATCAATAGAATATGCTATCAATTTCATAGCATGATGCTACAGTTTGAATAACACATAATTTTAAAAAGAATACATCACACTTTAGATTTTAATGAATTAAAATTCAATTTTATAGCATGATTCTATAGTTTCAAATATAAAATATTATTCTTTTGAAAAAATATGTTGAGAAATAGACATATTTTTGCTCTTTTACATCTGGTTACCTATTTCAAGATACATTTTTTTGTACTTCTACATACAATATATACAATTTGAGATATAACTTATAAGTTTACAACTAAACCTAGAATTAAATTTTATTGTAACATATACTTAACATTCTATTTAACATTATACATACATACAAAATTAGGAAAACATTAAAAAACTTTAACCAGAAATATTATTAGTTTATATGTCCTGCGTATAATTTCTATCCCTCCACACTGAAAAAATTTTAGGCGGTTGGCTGTACTAGTTCTCATAAAACGCCGGAACAAGGGTTTTTCTTCTGACCAGCACATCAGACGTCCTTTTTCTAGACAGTAGACTTACTTTTTCTGTTCAACAGCTGTGCCGATCACTGTTTCTCTAGTCCACAGAACAACGCATGCACTGAAAAGTACGTCTACTACATAAAGGAGAGACGCATGATTTTCCCCTAATCGCCAAGTGGTCGAATGTTCAAATGATCGAATACCAAATCGTCGAATTGGCAAATGGTCTAATGCTTAAAACGTCGAATTGTCAACAAGTCGAATGCTAAAAACATCGAATCGTTAAATGGACGAATGCTCAAAACGTCGAATCGTCAAATGGTCGAATGCTCAAAACGTCGAATCCGCATATGGTCGAATGCTCAAAACGTCGAATCGTCAAAAAGTCGAAAAATTTGCTTGGCTTAAGTTAATGTTAACTTAAATCAAACAAATTTTTCGTCTTTTTGACGATTCGACGTTTTGAGCATTCGACCATATGCAGATTCGACGTTTTGAGCATTCGACCATTTGACGATTCGACGTTTTTAGCATTCGACGAAATGACGATTCGACGTTTTGAGTATTCGACCATTTGACGATTCGATGTTTTTAGCATTCGACCATTTGACAATTCGATGTTTTTAGAATTCGATCATTTGACGATTCGATGGTTTTAGCATTCGACCATTTGCAGCCTTTTCTTCCATTTGTAAGGCAATATTTCTTGTTACACTGTTCGTGTGTTCGTTTTGTATCGCGTAGTTCAATTCGTTGAACTGCTGTCGAAATCTAAGATTGTAGTTCTGTACCGATTCCTTATTTGCCTGTTTAATATTCTCTAACCGCGACCTACTCAATTCGATAGAGCTTGTTATCCCTACGTTTTGTCGCAACGCTAAGTATAGATCTACATAATCATTGATTGATGTGAAGCGAATAGCCCGTTTTGCTGAATCTGTAATCTTTTCCGCAATTATAAAATCGAGTAATAATTCCGGTTGTGAGCAACGTCTATGTGCACGTTTTACTTTACGAATAAAATCTTCTACACCACAATCATCATTACCCTTTAGTATTTCTATTGTTCTAACTATGTCTTTAGCAGATAATTGTTCTGTGTGAGATTCGCTAAATTTTAGCTTATGACTTTTCTCAGATGATGGTGAGCTACTTCTAGAAGTTATCTGGTCGTGGTTTGTTTCTAACATTTTATTCGAATTATCTAACTCATTTTGGTGTTTCACGTTATTTAATGATAAACCATCCTCTGTTTCTATCATGTTATAATGTTTGGCTAATGTTGCTATTTCATCTGTCCTTTTACCGTTCTCTATATTTAATTGTTTTATACCTTCTGACAACATTTTGAGTTGATCCATATTTAAAGTCACCGCTTCTATATATAACTTTGACTGGGACTCGATTTCTTTTGACATTGTTTCTATTTTATTGATTTCAATGTTTTCCGGAGATTTAGAGGGTAAAAAAATTTTTTTTTATATAATATTGTGACGCTCCACGAAAGAAGGGACCTATCCCCGAAATAACATTAGGCTCAGTTTTCATGCATTGTGTACGGAAAATTGAGCCTAATGTTCTTTCGGGGATAGGTCCCTTCTTTCGTGGAGCGTCACAATTATAATAAATCTGGTTTGAACATAATTAACGTACTTGTATAAAATATTTCTAAAATTTTGTTTTTACTTAATTTACAAAATTATTGTTTGATTTGAACTCCTCACTTGCGCAATTTCGCTACAAAGAGTACACGCAAGGTTAATTCGGAGTAATTCGTTGATTTTTATTAACAATAACAATAGTAATAGTCGCCGTTCAACGTACGTAAGAAGGACTTATACTCTGTTTTTACTTTACAATTTTAGGTTAACAAAGTTAAATTATTAATAATTGTCTTACTCTTCGTTGAGTTGGCGGTGATTGATTGTAATCCATGAAGAAAACACTCTGCTGGCTAAATCCTCCTAATTTTTCACAGCTTCAGTAGGTGAAATCTTCGATGACCACTTGCTTTGTATTAATTCGAGGTGTAATTTCTTTAAGGGGGTATTCTGGTGTTTCGGTTTCAAAAAATCGATTTTTTTTGCATATTTCGGAAGTACTATACTTGGAGAATTCACTGTCTAAATATTAGCCCGAAATACCAAGTATTATGGAAGTAACATCTCATAGTCGACATCAGGTTAGGACCGCACAGTGGGGAGAATCGTGAAAACATACCAAAAACATCAAAACATTCTTCGATTTACATTATGCTTGGTAGTCTTATGTTTTCCGGGTTGCTGATTCCGAATCCGATGTCATTTTTAAAAAATTCAAAATGGCGGATCCAATATGGCGGCCGAAATTTTTAAAAATCGATCCAATTTGCCGGAAACTTGCAACTCAGGGGTTTTCGAGGTCGTTGATTACGAATATGATATCACTTTTCAAAAATTTAAAATGGCTGATCCAATATGGCGGTCGATTTTTTTAAAATTCGATTCAATTTGCTTAAAAATTATTACTTGCGGGCTTTTAGGGTCGCTGATTACGAATCCGATGAATTTTTAAATTTTTCGGTCGCCATATTGGAAACGACATTTTGAATTTTTGAAAACTGATATCCTATTCGTAATCAGCGACCCCGAAAACCTCCAAGTAACAATTTGCAAGCTATTTAAATGATTTTTATTTTTCGTCCGTCATATTGGATCTGCCACTTTGAATTTCGAAAATTTTGAAATTTTGACATTAGATTCATCATCAGATACCCCGAATACCCATGAGTACAAATTTTCAGGCAAATTGAATCGATTTTTAAAAAAATATTTCACCATATTGGATCCGCCATTTTGAATTTTTGAAAACTGATATCAAATTCGTAATTATCGACTCCGAAAACACCCGAGTAAGAATTTTCAAGCCAATCTGAATGATTTTTATTTTTCGTCCGCCATATTAGATCGGCCATATTCGAAAATACTAAATAAGTAATTCGGACTAAATATTTTAGTTTTACCTGAAAGTCAATTACTACCAATTCCGTTTTGATATTTCGCTAACTTTTTAATTCTTTTGAAATCCGCAATATTCTGAAGTAAGTACGTTTAAAATCAAATATCTAAAGTACAGTTGATATAGCTGCGCGAAATAGTTGTTTGGCTCCGGCATTGAAAATCGAAGGTTCAAATCTTCGGACCGTCAAATTTTTTTCTACATAAAATTTCAAAACGGAATTCATAAGAATTAAAATATTTTAATTCTTTTCAATTTCTCGTTTTTTACTGGGTGACTGAACATCGTATAACAATGGATAGGAAGAAAACGAGAAGTAGCAGAATTCGTCCAAGTTTTGGTGCTAAAAAAAGAAACTTTCGCGGTAATCGATACACAACGGGAGAAAAAATTGAATTTGTCAGTACATCATCTCGCAAATTGAAAGATAGTGGTGATTTTGATGTAACGTACGAAGACACTTTTAATTATAGTTTGTTGAGCTTCAGTTTAGTTTTTACAGCGTTGCAATCTTTAGTGAAGTGTAAATTGTGTGATGGTGACGTACAATTTCTTAAAAAATCTCCGCAGGGATTGGGATTTAAAGTAGTCGTGAAATGTTCTTGCCAGGAATCTACAATAAACTCTTGCCCAATGATAAAAAATGTATATGAAGTCAACAGGCGATTTTGTTTTGCTATGCGGCTACTTGGTGTCGGTTTGGCTGGCATAAACATGTTTTGCTCAATAATGGAACTGGGTTCTGGAGTCAGTATAAGTTGCTTTTACTCATTGCTTGAAAATATACATACTGCCGTAAAAGCCGTATCTGAGATGGTTTTAAAAAAAGCAGTGAATGAAGAAAGACAGAAGATCATTGAAAAGGGTTATCCAGAGGACGAGCTCACTGTGTCTGGCGATGGTTCATGGGCAAAGCGTGGATTCACATCACTTTTAGGAATTGTCTCGCTAATCGGAAAATATTCGAATAAAATTGTGGATGTGATAGTACAATCAAAAGTATGCAAAGCTTGTGAAAAGTGGTCAGGAACAGAAGATACTGATGAATACTTGGAATGGTATGAGGATCATAAGGATAATTGTTCAGCAAACCACGAAGGAAGTTCGGGAAAAATGGAAGTGGACGGAATAATCGAAATGTTTAAAAGATCTGTGCAACTTTTTGGTGTGAAATATAAGCAATACATTGGCGATGGTGATTCAAAAACATTTACAAATCTATTGCAAGCTGATCCTTATGACGGCAAACCTGTAGGTGAAAAAAAATGTGTATTACACGTTAAAAAACGTATATACAGACGTGTTAAAGACGGCAAAAAATCACTAACGCAGTATTTGAAAGCAAAGAAACAACTTGAAGAAGCCGAAAATAAGAAATCTAAAGGACAAGAACTCGAACGTGCACCGAAAAGGCGTAAAACAAAAAGAAATTCATCGGCTAATAGCGGTGCTGTAAAAATTAAAACTCTCTCTTTGATTAATAAAGTAATGATAAAGCTCAGCACATATTATGGACTAGCAATTTTAAGAAACTCGGAATCTCTTGAAGAAATGAAGAAAGCTGGATGGGCAACGTACTACCAACTAACCTCCACAGACAAAAAACCGCAACACTTTTACTGTCCAAAGGGATTGACTTCGTGGTGCGAATATCAGAAACTCAAAGCTCAGAATCAACAAGATACTTTTTCACATCCACCCGCATTTGATGAAGATATAGCAAAAATTTTAAAGCCAATTTACGAAGAATTATCGTCGAATGATCTGTTGGAAAGATGCTTAGGAAAAAATACACAGAATAACAACGAAAGTTTTAACAGCTGCGTTTGGAATATGGCTCCGAAGCATATTTTCGTTGGAAAAAAACATTAGAAATCACAACACTAACAGCATCATGCACATTCAATGAGGGATTTATGCCTATCTTAAAAATTATGGAGGTTATGGGTGTCCAAATCGGCCCGAATGGTATGAATTACGCTAAAAAGTACAACGAGTTAAGAATTAGGAGGGCAGAAAAAAAAGCATCCGAAACATCGAAACAGGCCAGGTCTTCGCGAAGACCGGATAGAGTCGCTAAAAATGATACCTATGAAGAAACTGAAGGCCTGCTTTACGCACCAGGGATTGCCGATTAATGTAAGTATAAATTTAAAAAAAAATACAACCAAAATTTCTATTTTAAATTTTAAAAATGAAATTTTCGTCCGCCATTTTGAATTTTTTAAAACTAACACCGGATTCGTAATCAGCGATCTCCAAAACCCCCGAGTAACGAGTTTCATGTAAATCCAATGATTTTCTCAAAAGTGTCCGCCATATTGGATCCGCCATTTTTAATATTTTAAAACTAACATTTAATTCGTAACCAGCGACCTCGAAAACCCCAGAGTAACGAGTTTTAGGTGAATCTAATAAATTAAAAATTTTTTCGTCCGCCATATTTGATCCGCCATTTTGAATTTTTAACCCTCCATCCGTCGCATCTTTTTTTGTAACGCGATCCGTCGCAGGTGAGGAAACTTCTCACCCATCGTAAATTAATCAAAAATTGTTATAAAATGCCAAATTTTTTTTGGAATGTTCATTATAATTTCGAAACAACTCATTGCAAGTAAAATTAACTTTTATTTTCTGTTAATTATTTAAATAAAAAATTAATGACAAATGAAATCGAGTATACGCGGTCAGTCGCACGGTGAGAAGTTTCCTCACTTTGCATAAAAAATACTTGACATTTGCTGCTTAAAAATTCAATTACAAAAAAACTAAAATAAATAAAAACACAAAAATTGTTTTAAAATAAAGAAGAAGAGTTTTGTGAAAGGTACTGAGAATATGAAATTATAGTTTTTTGTTTTTTAATAGTTATAAATAAAAAAAGAAACTGGGTGAGGAAACTTCTCACCATGCGACGGATGGAGGGTTAAAAACTAACACCGGATTCGTAACCAGGGACCTCGAAAACCCCCGAGTAACAAGTTTTAGGTGAATCTAATAATTTTAAAATTTTTTTGTCCGCCATTTTGGATCTGCCATTTTGAATTTTTAAAAACTATCACCGGATTCGTAATCAGCGACCTCGAAAACCCACGAGTAACGAGTTTCAAGCCAATTTAACCATTTTTGAAAATGGTTTATAGTTGATTACTATTGTTTAACTTTAAACGCGTTTTTTTCGAAATGACATATTTTATAGCTGCAGTGGTGATTAAAAAAATCTATCCGTCCGATTGCTCTAATTTTTTTACAGCTTATTCTACACAACCATGGCTATGGCCCGTACTAGAGTCACGTACTTTTAATAACAACTTTGTTTTATTTTTAACTTTTTGTCAATAAAAAACAGACGATTTTCGAACCTTTGTGTTTATAAGTCCGCCATTTTGTTATTTTTTAACAAAAATGTTTCATTCTAGTACGGGCCATAGCCACCGGCATATAGAACAATAATCAACTTGATTTTTTTGTTTCAGATGACGTCATCGGATGTCATCATCACCGCAGGCCACGTATATATATATTTTATTGTTAAATTAATTGTTTAATAATTAATAAAAAATTTAATAAAAGTATTTTAAAAAAAAAATTTTTCAACAGTTGTTAACATAAATGAAAAGTTAGAAAAGTATTTAATCGGATTATATTTTATGTTGTATTAAAAAAAATTTTGAAATAACCTTCCAAAACAGGGCCGAGCACCAGAATACCCCCTTAAAAGTTTACGTAGGATAGGGTCTACTAAATTCAACCATTAATTTTACTTCTAAAGAAAAAACCCTACTTTTCTTTAGGTTCGTTTCAGGATACGGTTATGTGAAATGTACACTATTTCCGTAGAATAATGCACCAATCGAACTCATATCCTGGCAGGATTGCCAAAATTATGTGATGGTCCTGGTATAAAGGAATAAATAATAAACAAATACTTTATTTCTTTTACTTCTCTGGTTGATGTCCGTAGACTCAACAGAGATTTTATTTTAAACTAACAATTTGTTTATATTAATGTAAAGAAAATAAAAAAAATAATCAGAAGCTTCGCGACGGTCTAAAAATTTTGACTTTTTCGAAAAAACGGAAAAAATTCTATTTTTTCAAATTTCAAAGCCAAAAAAGTCATCGAGCTCCAGGTTTTATTTCAAAATAATGCATTAACAATTTGTTTATATTAATATAAAGAAAATAAAAAAAATAATCAGAAGCTTCACGACGGTCTAAAAATTTTGACTTTTTCGAAAAAACGGAAAAAATTCTATTTTTTCAAATTTCAAAGCCAAAAAAGTCATCGAGCTCCAGGTTTTATTTCAAACTAATGCATTAACAATTTGTTTATATTAATATAAAGAAAATAAAAAAAAATAATCAGAAGCTTCGCGACGGTCTAAAAATTTTGACTTTTTCGAAAAAACGGGTTTTGATCGGTGAAAAATTCTATTTTTTCAAATTTCAAAGCCAAAAAAGTCATCGAGCTCCAGGTTTTATTTCAAAATAATGCATTAACAATTTGTTTATATTAATATAAAGAAAATAAAAAAAATAATCAGAAGCTTCACGACGGTCTAAAAATTTTGACTTTTTCGAAAGAACGGAAAAAATTCTATTTTTTCAAATTTCAAAGCCAAAAAAGTCATCGAGTTCCAGGTTTTATTTCAAACTAATGCATTAATAATTTGTTTATATTAATATAAAGAAAATAAAAAAAATAATCAGAAGCTTCGCGACGGTCTAAAAATTTTGACTTTTTCGAAAAAACGGAAAAAATTCAATTTTTTCAAATTTCAAAGCCAAAAAAGTCATCGAGCTCCAGTTTTTATTTCAAACTAATGCATTAACAATTTGTTTATATTAGTATAAAGAAAATAAAAAAAATAATCAGAAGCTTCGCGACGGTCCAAAAATTTTGACTTTTTCGAAAAAACGGGTTTTGAACGGTGAAAAATTCTATTTTTCCAAACTTCAAAGCCAAAAAAGTCATCGAGCTCCAGGTTTTATTTCAAAATAATGTATTAATAATTTGTTTGTTTTGATTTTTTTTAAATTTCAAACCTTTTGAAGTCACTTAGGTCATGTTTTATTTTATAATTTTGTATTAACAGATATATAATTTTAATTCAAGGAATATAAAAAAATTGTCAAAACCTCCGTGAAGGTAAAAATTTTTTAAATTGTACAGAAAAACAGAAGAAAAAAATTTGTTTGTCCGTTCGGCCTCTTCTACAAAATAAGAAGACATTTAATTTATGTCACAAGCAATGGATACATCATATGAATCCGAAGGGTTAACGAGTGTTGCCGAACGCATCCGAAGTTGATCTCTATATACTTTAACGTCGCTTCTTCTCTACCCAAACTGGTTTTTGTGTCTATTGGGTCCTAGCTCGGGTGCGTTCGGTAAAGTTCGGCTCACCTTGGAAGTTAAAACCGCGCTGCATTGCTCAGCGTGCTCAGCAGTTGGGGTTAATGAAATCAGAGTTTTTAAGTTTCATTAAAAACGTAATTTTTTTCTTCACCGAATTGCTTCTGGTTTTCTTATGAATAGAGTTACTATTTCACTTCCATGAAAAAATTTTATTGGGTAATAAAAAATATGGGCTTTATTATATCGCAATAATCAATTTTTTCTATTTACCTCCGAATTTTTCAATTTGCTAAAATTTTTTGGTAGATAAAAACAGTAATTATTTCAGTTAATTAAAAAATTTTTTTAAAAAATGTAGTCTTAAGCCTGGAACCTTAGATCACTCCGTACAGGTTCTAAGCCATTTCCCTATTTGTAAATTGTGCATTCTAATTCTATAACTAGCCCAACGTTTGAATGCACGAACTAATGCCACTCGGGAAACAGTGATAGGCCCAGAGTCGCTTACTGTTACCGGACTGGCATTAGGGATTAAAAATTAATAAATAATGAAGCATTAAATAACTTTAAAATTAATGAATGCCAAAAGTTGAAACACATTACACACAAAAAGGTTTGTTCTGTTCTATCTCCCATTCTCTTGTATTTTCTCTCAATATAGTGTTACATTTTTACAGTAAAAAGTAAATCTTATTTTTTAAACTGTCTGAATTCAAAGAAGTCCTGAAAGTAATCCCGCGTGGAAATGAAAGTATGGGCAAAAGATGTCAAAGTATGGGAAAGTGTGGGTAAAGGATAGCGAAATGTGGCACTAAGTTTGACAAAGTATGGCAAAGTATTGCTAAGGAGCAAATCCCATGGTTTAAGTATGGCAGCAACAAAAATCAATTTTTCATCAAACAAAATAATAAAAAACACAAAAACTTTAAATATTGTTCATTTTTAAATTATAAACAAAGTGAGGCATATACAAAAAGTATTTTCTCTAACACTTGCTCTGAAAGGAGTACTTTTCTTGGTAGAAAAGTGTGGCGAAAGTAGAACTTTTCTCAACTTCTCTGAAGAGCGTGGCGAAAGTATAATTTGGCGTGGCGAAAGTAAATTCAGCTTGGCGAAAGTAATTTTTAGCGTGGCGAAAGTAAATTTGGCGTGGCGAAAGTAAATCATGAACTTATTCTGTTTCCTTTTTTATTGGCCGAGATTTATTTTGTATCTAACTTCTTCCCCACTCAAAACATTCGTCTTTTATTATATTAAACATAAGTACACGTTAAATTAAAATTATACGAAACTCACGAAGAAACCTTTCCTCGCAAGGTGTTGGAGAAAACGTAGTGCACAACTCGTGGTGAAAGAATGATTTTTCGAGAGTGATTGCTGCTCTCGCTACGCTCGAGCCGCAAACTTCACTCTCGAAAAATCACACTTTCGCCACTAGTTGTACAATGTACTATTTTAAACGGTTTTTTTAATTTAACTGTTAAAATGAACTATGGGCAAAGTATGGCGAACCATGGGATGAAAAAAAATATTTTCTATACATTTTCAAACAATGGGCAAAAGATAACAAAAGATGGATAAAAAAACTATTTCTTATTCATTACCTAACTGTAGGCAAACTATGGCGAACCATGGTTCGCCATACTTTGCACATAGTTCATTTTAACAATTAAATTAAAAAAACCATTTAAAAGATATTTTTTGTATATGCCTCACTTTGTTTATAATTAAAAAATGACCAATATTTAAATTTTTTGTGTTTTTTATTATTTTGTTTGATGAAAAATTGATTTTTATTGCTGCCATATACTTAAACCATGGGACTCGCTCCTTAGCAATACTTTGCCATACTTTGTCAAACTTAGTGCCACATTTCGCCATACTTTACCCACACTTTCCCATACTTTGCCATCTTTTGCCCATACTTTCATTTCCACGCGGGATGCTAGTCGTAATTTAAGCTCGGCTTGCGTGAAAATAAGGATAAGAAATCAGAAATTACAGTTCTACTATATAAATTAAGTATAGAACTGCTGATTTTGAACATGATTGGCTTAAATTTAGCACAATTTTGGCTGATATTCAGCAAGCTTTTCCTCTTTAAATTCAGCAAAAAATAAGATTTGAATTTAAACAAAAGCTGTCTTAAAAATGTTGCATCTTAAATTAAGGTACCTTTCATGGCTGAAAATAAGACTTTCTTTTTACTGTGTTGATGGAAACAATTTTGACATTTATATTATAAGAAATATTGTTAAAATTTCTGATATTTCTATTAGCCCCTAATTTCCAGCTTCTAGAGTTCATTAGAAACAGTCTTCTATTTATAATTAAACTTTGCAAACTGCAAAAAATAAAGTTGATTTTTGTTATAGTATTAATAAGAGATTATTAGAAATTTTAGTATAAATTTTTAATTTATCTTTTTGCAAATTCGTTTCAAAAAAATGATACTGCTACTAATTCAGTCTTCCAATTCTATATAATTCGACCAGCGCTCGGAAAAACATGCTACTGCCAGTCGGCTAGCAATCAGCGCTTCTGGGCCTGCCACTACTACCCGACTGGCATTAGCTTGTGCATTCGAACGTTGTACTAGTTTATAGAATTACAATACACAATTGACAAATGATAAAATGCTTTGAAATCAAACATAATATATCATTGCTATACAATCAAACAAATTTATGTTTAATTGAAACATATTTTTTGGTTTATTTAAATAAATAATATATTTAATTGAAACATATTTTTTGTTGTTGATTTTAAATTATTTATTATTTTTTCTTCTGTTTTTCTGTACAATTTAAAAAATTTTTACCTTCACGGAGGTTTTGATAATTTTTTTATATTCCTTGAATTAAAATTATATATTTGTTCATACAAAATTATAAAATAAAACATGACCTAAGTGACTTCAAAAGGTTTGAAATTTAAAAAAAATCAAAACAAACAAATTATTAATACATTATTTTGAAATGAAACCTGGAGCTCGATGACTTTTTTGGCTTTGAAATTTGAAAAAATAGAATTTTTTCCGTTTTTTCGAAAAAGTCAAAATTTTTGGACCGTCGCGAAGCTTCTGATTACTTTTTTTATTTTCTTTATATTAATATAAACAAATTGTTAATGCATTATTTTGAAATACAACCTGGAGCTCGATGACTTTTTTGGCTTTGAAATTTGAAAAAATAGAATTTTTTCCGTTTTTTCGAAAAAGTCAAAATTTTTAGACCGTCGCGAAGCTTCTGATTATTTTTTTTATTTTCTTTATATTAATATAAACAAATTGTTAATGCATTAGTTTGAAATAAAACCTGGAGCTCGATGACTTTTTTGGCTTTGAAATTTGAAAAAATAGAATTTTTTCCGTTTTTTCGAAAAAGTCAAAATTTTTAGACCGTCGCGAAGCTTCTGATTATTTTTTTATTTTCTTTATATTAATATAAACAAATTGTTAATGCATTATTTTGAAATAAAACCTGGAGCTCGATGACTTTTTTGGGTTTGAAGTTTGGAAAAATAGAATTTTTTCCGTTTTTTCGAAAAAGTCAAAATTTTTAGACCGTCGCGAAGCTTCTGATTATTTTTTTAATTTTCTTTATATTAATATAAACAAATTGTTAATGCATTAGTTTGAAATAAAACCTGGAGCTCGATGACTTTTTTGGCTTTGAAATTTGAAAAAATAGAATTTTTTCCGTTTTTTCGAAAAAGTCAAATTTTTTAGACCGTCGCGAAGCTTCTAATTATTTTTTTTATTTTCTTTATATTAATATAAACAAAATTGTTAATGCATTATTTTGAAATACAACCTGGAGCTCGATGACTTTTTTGGCTTTGAAATTTGAAAAAATAGAATTTTTTCCGTTTTTTCGAAAAAGTCAAAATTTGTAGACCGTCGCGAAGCTTCTGATTATTTTTTTTATTTTCTTTATATTAATATAAACAAATTGTTAATGCATTATTTTGAAATAAAACCTGGAGCTCGATGACTTTTTTGGCTTTGAAATTTGAAAAAATAGAATTTTTTCCGTTTTTTCGAAAAAGTCAAAATTTTTAGACCGTCGCGAAGCTTCTGATTATTTTTTTTATTTTCTTTATATTAATATAAACAAATTGTTAATGCATTATTTTGAAATACAACCTGGAGCTCGATGACTTTTTTGGCTTTGAAATTTGAAAAAATAGAATTTTTTCCGTTTTTTCGAAAAAGTCAAAATTTTTAGACCGTCGCGAAGCTTCTGATTATTTTTTTTATTTTCTTTATATTAATATAAACAAATTGTTAATGCATTAGTTTGAAATGAAACCTGGAGCTCGATGACTTTTTTGGCTTTGAAATTTGAAAAAATAGAATTTTTTCCGTTTATTCGAAAAAGTCAAAATTTTTAGACCGTCGCGAAGCTTCTGATTATTTTTTTTATTTTCTTTATATTAGTATAAACAAATTGTTAATGCATTAGTTTGAAATAAAACCTGGAGCTCGATGACTTTTTTGGCTTTGAAATTTGAAAAAATAGAATTTTTCCGTTTTTTCGAAAAAGTCAAAATTTGTAGACCGTCGCGAAGCTTCTGATTATTTTTTTTATTTTCTTTATATTAATATAAACAAATTGTTATTGCATTATTTTGAAATAAAACCTGGAGCTCGATGACTTTTTTGGCTTTGAAATTTGAAAAAATAGAATTTTTTCCGTTTTTTCGAAAAAGTCAAAATTTTTAGACCGTCGCGAAGCTTCTGATTATTTTTTTTATTTTCTTTATATTAATATAAACAAATTGTTAATGCATTAGTTTGAAATAAAACCTGGAGCTCGATGACTTTTTTGGCTTTGAAATTTGAAAAAATAGAATTTTTTCCGTTTTTTCGAAAAAGTCAAAATTTTTAGACCGTCGCGAAGCTTCTGATTATTTTTTTTATTTTCTTTATATTAATATAAACAAATTGTTAATGCATTAGTTTGAAATAAAACCTGGAGCTCGATGACTTTTTTGGCTTTGAAATTTGAAAAAATAGAATTTTTTCCGTTTTTTCGAAAAAGTCAAAATTTTTAGACCGTCGCGAAGCTTCTGATTATTTTTTTTATTTTCTTTATATTAATATAAACAAATTGTTAATGCATTAGTTTGAAATAAAACCTGGAGCTCGATGACTTTTTTGGCTTTGAAATTTGAAAAAATAGAATTTTTTCCGTTTTTTCGAAAAAGTCAAAATTTTTAGACCGTCGCGAAGCTTCTGATTATTTTTTTATTTTCTTTATATTAATATAAACAAATTGTTAATGCATTATTTTGAAATAAAACCTGGAGCTCGATGACTTTTTTGGGTTTGAAGTTTGGAAAAATAGAATTTTTTCCGTTTTTTCGAAAAAGTCAAAATTTTTAGACCGTCGCGAAGCTTCTGATTATTTTTTTAATTTTCTTTATATTAATATAAACAAATTGTTAATGCATTATTTTGAAATAAAACCTGGAGCTCGATGACTTTTTTGGGTTTGAAGTTTGGAAAAACAGAATTTTTTCCGTTTTTTCGAAAAAGTCAAAATTTTTAGACCGTCGCGAAGCTTCTGATTATTTTTTTTATTTTCTTTATATTAATATAAACAAATTGTTAATGCATTAGTTTGAAATAAAACCTGGAGCTCGATGACTTTTTTGGCTTTGAAATTTGAAAAAATAGAATTTTTTCCGTTTTTTCGAAAAAGTCAAAATTTTTAGACCGTCGCGAAGCTTCTGATTATTTTTTTTATTTTCTTTATATTAATATAAACAAATTGTTAATGCATTAGTTTGAAATAAAACCTGGAGCTCGATGACTTTTTTGGCTTTGAAATTTGAAAAAATAGAATTTTTTCCGTTTTTTCGAAAAAGTCAAAATTTGTAGACCGTCGCGAAGCTTCTGATTATTTTTTTTATTTTCTCTATATTAATATAAACAAATTGTTAATGCATTAGTTTGAAATAAAACCTGGAGCTCGATGACTTTTTTGGCTTTGAAATTTGAAAAAATAGAATTTTTTCCGTTTATTCGAAAAAGTCAAAATTTTTAGACCGTCGCGAAGCTTCTGATTATTTTTTTTATTTCCTTAATATTAATATAAACAAATTGTTAATGCATTAGTTTGAAATAAAACCTGGAGCTCGATGACTTTTTTGGCTTTGAAATTTGAAAAAATAGAAATTTTCCGTTTTTTCGAAAAAGTCAAAATTTTTAGACCGTCGCGAAGCTTCTGATTATATTTTTTATTTTCTTTATATTAATATAAACAAATTGTTAATACATTAGTTTGAAATAAAACCTGGAGCTCGATGACTTTTTATGCTTTGAAATTTGAAAAAATAGAATTTTTTCCGTTTTTTCCAAAAAGTCAAAATTTTTAGACCGCCGCGAAGCTTCTGATTATTTTTTTTATTTTCTTTATATTAATATAAACAAATTGTTAATGCATTAGTTTGAAATAAAACCTGGAGCTCGATGACTTTTTTGGCTTTGAAATTTGAAAAAATAGAATTTTTTCCGTTTATTCGAAAAAGTCAAAATTTTTAGACCGTCGCGAAGCTTCTGATTATTTTTTTTATTTTCTTTATATTAGTATAAACAAATTGTTAATGCATTAGTTTGAAATAAAACCTGGAGCTCGATGACTTTTTTGGCTTTGAAATTTGAAAAAATAGAATTTTTTCCGTTTTTTCGAAAAAGTCAAAATTTTTGACCGTCGCGAAGCTTCTGATTATTTTTTTTTTCTTTATATTAATATAAACAAATTGTTAATGCATTAGTTTGAAATAAAACCTGGAGCTCGATGACTTTTTTGGCTTTGAAATTTGAAAAAATAGAATTTTTTCCGTTTTTTCGAAAAAGTCAAAATTTTTAGACCGTCGCGAAGCTTCTGATTATTTTTTTTATTTTCTTTATATTAATATAAACAAATTGTTAATGCATTATTTTGAAATACAACCTGGAGCTCGATGACTTTTTTGGCTTTGAAATTTGAAATATAGAATTTTTTCCGTTTTTTCGAAAAAGTCAAAATTTGTAGACCGTCGCGAAGCTTCTGATTATTTTTTTTATTTTCTTTATATTAATATAAACAAATTGTTAATGCATTATTTTGAAATAAAACCTGGAGCTCGATGACTTTTTTGGCTTTGAAATTTGAAAAAATAGAATTTTTTCCGTTTTTTCGAAAAAGTCAAAATTTTTAGACCGTCGCGAAGCTTCTGATTATTTTTTTTATTTTCTTTATATTAATATAAACAAATTGTTAATACATTATTTTAAAATAAAACCTGGAGCTCGATGACTTTTTTAGCTTTGAAATTTGAAAAAATAGAATTTTTTCCGTTTTTTCGAAAAAGTCAAAATTTTTAGACCATCGCGAAGCTTCTGATTATTTTTTTTATTTTCTTTATATTAATATAAACAAATTGTTAATACATTATTTTGAAATAAAACCTGGAGCTCGATGACTTTTTTGAGTTTGAAGTTTGGAAAAATAGAATTTTTCACCGTTCAAAACCCGTTTTTTCGAAAAAGTCAAAATTTTTAGACCGTCGCGAAGCTTCTGATTATTTTTTTTATTTTCTTAATATTAATATAAACAAATTGTTAATGCATTAGTTTGAAATAAAACCTGGAGCTCGATGACTTTTTTGGCTTTGAAATTTGAAAAAATAGAATTTTTTCCGTTTTTTCGAAAAAGTCAAAATTTGTAGACCGTCGCGAAGCTTCTGATTATTTTTTTTATTTTCTCTATATTAATATAAACAAATTGTTAATGCATTAGTTTGAAATAAAACCTGGAGCTCGATGACTTTTTATGCTTTGAAATTTGAAAAAATAGAATTTTTTCCGTTTTTTCGAAAAAGTCAAAATTTTTAGACCGTCGCGAAGCTTCTGATTATTTTTTTTATTTTCTTTATATTAATATAAACAAATTATTAATACATTATTTTGAAATAAAACCTAGAGCTCGATGACTTTTTTGGGTTTGAAGTTAGGAAAAATAGAATTTTTCACCGTTCAAAACCCGTTTTTTCGAAAAAGTCAAAATTTTTAGACCGTCGCGAAGCTTCTGATTATTTTTTTTATTTTCTCTATATTAATATAAACAAATTGTTAATGCATTAGTTTGAAATAAAACCTGGAGGTCGATGACTTTTTTGGCTTTGAAATTTGAAAAAATAGAATTTTTCCCGTTTTTTCGAAAAAGTCAAAATTTTTAGACCGTCGCGTAGCTTCTGATTATTTTTTTTATTTTCTTTATATTAATAGAAACAAATTGTTAATGCATTAGTTTGAAATAAAACCTGGAGCTCGATGACTTTTTTGGCTTTGAAATTTGAAAAAATAGAATTTTTTCCGTTTTTTCGAAAAAGTCAAAATTTTTAGACCGTCGCGAAGCTTCTGATTATTTTTTTTATTTTCTTTATATTAATATAAACAAATTGTTAATGCATTAGTTTGAAATAAAACCTGGAGCTCGATGACTTTTTTGGCTTTGAAATTTGAAAAAATAGAATTTTTTCCGTTTTTTCGAAAAAGTCAAAATTTTTAGACCGTCGCGAAGCTTCTGATTATTTTTTTTATTTTCTCTATATTAATATAAACAAATTGTTAATGCATTAGTTTGAAATAAAACCTGGAGCTCGATGACTTTTTTGGCTTTGAAATTTGAAAAAATAGAATTTTTTCCGTTTTTTCGAAAAAGTCAAAATTTTTAGACCGTCGCGAAGCTTCTGATTATTTTTTTTATTTTCTTTATATTAATATAAACAAATTGTTAATGCATTAGTTTGAAATAAAACCTGGAGCTCGATGACTTTTTTGGCTTTGAAATTTGAAAAAATAGAATTTTTCCGTTTTTTCGAAAAAGTCAAAATTTTTAGACCGTCGCGAAGCTTCTGATTATTTTTTTTATTTTCTTTATATTAATATAAACAATTTGTTAATACATTATTTTGAAATAAAACCTGGAGCTCGATGATTTTTTTTGCTTTGAAATTTGAAAAAATAGAATTTTTTCCGTTTTTTCGAAAAAGTCAAAATTTTTAGACCGTCGCGAAGCTTCTGATTATTTTTTTTATTTTCTTTATATTAATATAAACAAATTGTTAATGCATTATTTTGAAATAAAACCTGGAGCTCGATGACTTTTTTGGCTTTGAAATTTGAAAAAATAGAATTTTTTCCGTTTTTTCGAAAAAGTCAAAATTTTTAGACCGTCGCGAAGCTTCTGATTATTTTTTTTATTTTCTCTATATTAATATAAACAAATTGTTAATGCATTAGTTTGAAATAAAACCTGGAGCTCGATGACTTTTTTGGCTTTGAAATTTGAAAAAATAGAATTTTTTCCGTTTTTTCGAAAAAGTCAAAATTTTTAGACCGTCGCGAAGCTTCTGATTATTTTTTATTTTCTCTATATTAATATAAACAAATTGTTAATGCATTAGTTTGAAATAAAACCTGGAGCTCGATGACTTTTTTGGCTTTGAAATTTGAAAAAATAGAATTTTTTCCGTTTTTTCGAAAAAGTCAAAATTTTTAGACCGTCGCGAAGCTTCTGATTATTTTTTTTATTTTCTTTATATTAATATAAACAAATTGTTAATACATTATTTTGAAATAAAACCTGGAGCTCGATGACTTTTTTGAGTTTGAAGTTTGGAAAAATAGAATTTTTCACCGTTCAAAACCCGTTTTTTCGAAAAAGTCAAAATTTTTAGACCGTCGCGAAGCTTCTGATTATTTTTTTTATTTTCTTAATATTAATATAAACAAATTGTTAATGCATTAGTTTGAAATAAAACCTGGAGCTCGATGACTTTTTTGGCTTTGAAATTTGAAAAAATAGAATTTTTTCCGTTTTTTCGAAAAAGTCAAAATTTGTAGACCGTCGCGAAGCTTCTGATTATTTTTTTTATTTTCTCTATATTAATATAAACAAATTGTTAATGCATTAGTTTGAAATAAAACCTGGAGCTCGATGACTTTTTATGCTTTGAAATTTGAAAAAATAGAATTTTTTCCGTTTTTTCGAAAAAGTCAAAATTTTTAGACCGTCGCGAAGCTTCTGATTATTTTTTTTATTTTCTTTATATTAATATAAACAAATTATTAATACATTATTTTGAAATAAAACCTAGAGCTCGATGACTTTTTTGGGTTTGAAGTTAGGAAAAATAGAATTTTTCACCGTTCAAAACCCGTTTTTTCGAAAAAGTCAAAATTTTTAGACCGTCGCGAAGCTTCTGATTATTTTTTTTATTTTCTCTATATTAATATAAACAAATTGTTAATGCATTAGTTTGAAATAAAACCTGGAGGTCGATGACTTTTTTGGCTTTGAAATTTGAAAAAATAGAATTTTTCCCGTTTTTTCGAAAAAGTCAAAATTTTTAGACCGTCGCGTAGCTTCTGATTATTTTTTTTATTTTCTTTATATTAATAGAAACAAATTGTTAATGCATTAGTTTGAAATAAAACCTGGAGCTCGATGACTTTTTTGGCTTTGAAATTTGAAAAAATAGAATTTTTTCCGTTTTTTCGAAAAAGTCAAAATTTTTAGACCGTCGCGAAGCTTCTGATTATTTTTTTTATTTTCTCTATATTAATATAAACAAATTGTTAATGCATTAGTTTGAAATAAAACCTGGAGCTCGATGACTTTTTTGGCTTTGAAATTTGAAAAAATAGAATTTTTTCCGTTTTTTCGAAAAAGTCAAAATTTTTAGACCGTCGCGAAGCTTCTGATTATTTTTTTTATTTTCTTTATATATATATATATATATATATATATATATATATATATTTATAAATATTAATGAAATTGAATATTATCCTGAGTATATTAAACAGAAAACAAAATTGAAAAAACACGAAGAAATTGATCAAGGCTACGAAACCTCTAATTATGAAGAATCATCTGAAGAAGAAGATAACCTAGTAATAAAAGAAGACTGCAAAACTTTTAATCAACAGAATATACGTATAGCAGAAATTAAAAATGTAACTTCGAGGGAAATCCTTTCAACAATAATATCATCCTTAAAAAATTCGTTTGTGGAAGTTGCTCCGTACAATGGTTGTACACAATGTCCTACAAAAAATTATATACAATTAATCGAAGGGGCTCAATCATTAGACAATACATATCGACCGCCTCCAGAACCACCTCCCAGTAGAGAATAAATTATCGAATACAATTAAATTTAAAAAAATAATAATACGAATAAACAATACCTCAAAATTATATAAATTTTTTTTACAGATAAACTAAATAAAATATAATCAATAACAAATTAAAATTTCCACCTTACAAATAAAATGCAATATTAAGAATAGTTATATATTAAAAAGTAATTTAAATATACCATACAAATTATATAAATTAACTAACAAATCACTTTTCTATACCTATGTATAAAAACATACATCATTCAATATAATTTTTTTTTAGAATTTAAACTAATATAAATTTTTCTGTTTTAGCGATCTCACATCAATCTATTAATAATTGTCCAAAAACAAGGAAATAAATAAAAATAAAATAATTGAAATTTCTTTTAGGGAAAGTAAGAAGCAGCATGTTAAGGTTAAGTTATTTTACTCTTTTATCTTTACTTTTCTTTACTATTCTTTCTATTTTCAATTTTACACTCAAAGACTCAAACATCTTCTCTTAATATTCTTTTTAAAATTACAAATAACATAATTTTTATACAAGTAAACGTTAAATCTGAATCTATATATTCCACTTTAGTACATGATAAAAAGATAATCTTAAGAATGTCCTGTGAATTAAAAAAATTAAATGATGGTTAATAAAATATGTAGGAAGTAAAATATATTTTTTTAGTAAAAAATACACTTTAAATAATAACCCAAATTTCAGAACAACTATAATTCAAATGAATAAATTAAATCTTACTTCTTACAATTTAGTAACAAAAGGACATTAACATATTTTATATAGTATAAAAAAATAAATTTAATTTAATAATGAAAACTAATGAGTCACTTGTTGGATAAAAATTGATTTGATTAAATCATTTAATAATTTCTAAAACAATTAGATAAATTTTGTAATACTATATTGGTCCAAAAATTTAAGAGATCCATTATATCATAATATTTTATACAAGCAAAAATTTGACATAATAACATATTAAATTAAAAACAATGGTATGAAATTTTATAAATATTTGTATCCAAACAAACTTTTTAGTATCAGGTTACATTAAAGTCTCTAAATTCAAATACTAAAAAAGTAGATATTTAAATAATATTTACAAATATAATTTTGGTTTAAAATTCTTGTTTAATTACCTTTAGTACGTCTATCATTTTATGTAAACAAAACTAATAGTATGAGCAATTTACTTTAGAAAATCTATTCATACTACCTTATTTTTTTTGTTATATTACGCATTCTAAAATTAAATTAAAGTAAATATAAAAAATTAGGAAATAAAAAAAATTAACAAAAATAATGCTAATAAGATTGAAACAAAAATATGATTTTAACGAAGGAAAAGAAGCAATAGATATTTGAAGTGATTAAATCCAATTAATTAAATGGAGCAATTCTTGTGAAAGATGTTTCGGAAAATATCATGTAGCAAAAAAAAATGGCTTAAATTACAAGAAAAATAATAAAAATATAAAGATTAAGACAAATTTTTTTTTCTCTCGCTATAAAATAAATCAATAAATAAACAAATAACAAATGTGCATGCTATCTTCTAAACATTTAGTTATATATAATAATTATTAATTATTTTATACCTATCTTAAAAATTGAGTGTGTGTGTTAAAAAAAAGAAGAAACAAACAAAAATAATAATAAATAAAAAAAATAATTTTTCTAAAAATGTTTGTTTTACGCTTAACTTTAATACAATTGTAAATTTTAGCTTTGAATGTAAGAATGAGAATTTGGAAATTGTTCAATTTCATTTTTTCAATTTCCAAATTTCTGAAGGGGGAGGTGTTACGTCATCGTAACGTATTTTTCAATATTAATAATAATATAAATAATAATAATAGAAATAACAATAAATAATTGTTATTAACATATTATTAACAATTATAAATAATTATTAATTAATGAAAATAGTAATAATAAGAATAATAAAATAATAATTAGATTTAAACAATAATAATGTTTAAAAACGAATAATTATTGTAATAACAAAATAATAATAATTAATAATAACCAAATAAGAATAATAAACAATTATAATAATAATAACAAGATAGTAATAAAAGTAACAGCAATAATAGTTAATAATAACAAAAATAATAACGATTTGTAACAATAAATAATAATAATTAATAACAAAATAATAATAATTAATTGTAACAATAATAACAAAATAATAATTAATTATAACAAATATTAACAAAAAGTAATAAAATGTAACAACAAAATAACAATTAATAATAAGTTAATAATAATTTGTAACAACGAAATAACAACAAATAATAGTTAATAATAACAAGATAATAATAAAATGTAATAATTAACAACAAGTTATAATAATGTAAAACAATAATAACAAATTGTAATAACAAGTTAACAACAAATTGTAATAACAAATTAATAACAAAATGTTAACAACAAATTAATAACAAAATGTTAATAACAAATGTAATAACTATAAATAATTAACAACAACATAAAAACTATAATATTTAATTGTAAAAAACATATGACTAAGAGGATGTGAACACGTGCGATCTAAAAGCTGAGTCAACGCAAGTGTTTCTCTAACAAAGGTTCCTCAAATGCATGGTAAAACATATAGTTGCCTCAAATACATGGTAAAACGTATAGTTGCTTCAAATGCATGGCAAATTGTAACAATTCATCAAATACACAGGGAAATTTGGGTATAAAAAGAGCCAGACTATCAAACGATCTTCAGTCTAAAATTTGAAGTCATCAGAAGTAGTCACCCGCACTACAGAAGTCTTAAAAATGTAATCGTCAGTAGTAGTAGTAGTCACCTGTACTACAGTCTTAATTTTTTCATCATAACAAGTGGTTCTCTTCGTGATAGTGCTCGCAACCCCAGTATAGTAGTTGTCCTGATCTAACGTAAATTTCTAAATTCAGTGAATCTTGAAGTCAAATTTGGTGTTTGAAAGATTGTTCGAGTGACGACAAAGCTGAAAGAAAACCATTCAACTGCCTGATTTACGAGTGTCGTAAATCTTCCACCTGTACCATTTAGTAACCGATTAACGCACAATTGCCATTGTATTTCATCGGCGCCAGTAAGGACCAAAAACTTGCTGTTCTAAGGTAAACAGAGAAACCACTTAAGACTCGTTTTTAGAAAGCTAGTGCTCATTTCATCTTTCCATAATTTTGATCTCTTTTAAATATACTGTGTTCAAATAAATTTATTCTTTTCATTTATCCAACCTCGTCCCAACTTTAATTTTTCTAAATTGAAGTTAAATAGAGAAACACTAGGGAATATAATAATAAGGTTAGACATAACAGAAGTTTGAAAAAATAGAATTTTTCACCGTTCAAAACCCGTTTTTTCGAAAAAGTCAAAATTTTTAGACCGTCGCGAAGCTTCTGATTTTTTTTTATTTTCTTTATATTAATATAAACAAATTGTTAATGCATTAGTTTAAAATAAAACCTGGAGCTCGATGACTTTTTTGGCTTTGAAATTTGAAAAAATAGAATTTTTTCCGTTTTTTCGAAAATGTCAAAATTTTTAGACCGTCGCGAAGCTTCTGATTATTTTTTTTATTTTCTTTATATTAATATAAACAAATTGTTAATGCATTAGTTTGAAATAAAACCTGGAGCTCGATGACTTTTTTGGCTTTGAAATTTGAAAAAATAGAATTTTTTCCGTTTTTTCGAAAAAGTCAAAATTTTTAGACCGTCGCGAAGCTTCTGATTATTTTTTTTATTTTGTTTATATTAATATAAACAAATTGTTAATACATTATTTTGAAATAAAACCTGGAGCTCGATGACTTTTTTGGGTTTGAAGTTTGGAAAAATAGAATTTTTCACCGTTCAAAACCCGTTTTTTCGAAAAAGTCAAAATTTTTAGACCGTCGCGAAGCTTCTGATTATTTTTTTTATTTTCTTTATATTAATATAAACAAATTGTTAATGCATTAGTTTGAAATAAAACCTGGAGCTCGATGACTTTTTTGGCTTTGAAATTTGAAAAAATAGAATTTTTTCCGTTTTTTCGAAAAAGTCAAAATTTTTAGACCATCGCGAAGCTTCTGATTATTTTTTTTATTTTCTTTATATTAATATAAACAAATTGTTAATGCATTAGTTTGAAATAAAACCTGGAGCTCGATGACTTTTTTGGCTTTGAAATTTGAAAAAATAGAATTTTTTCCGTTTTTTCGAAACTAGTCTCGGGATTTGGGAGCTAGAGGAGAAGAGAATTTTCTCCCACAATGCAAGTGCTGCTTCTGCCTGCTTTCCCCTCTATCCGCTCTTGGGCCTATGCTTTGCGTAGAGGGGTAGTGTCATGAGCGAACAGTTTTCATGGTGGGAGAAGGGTCTCTCTCCTCTTGCTTTCGATGCCCACAGGGACCGTTCAATGAACGTTCGTATCTTCATGTACATGAATAATAAACATTTTCTGTTTTTTTACATTCGTTAAAAAAATACTCGAAAAGAAATTAAATTCAGATTTTATATTATTATTTTTTAAACCTCCCAGTTTTATTTTTTTAACAATTCAAATTGAATATCTAAGTTTTCTTCTTTGAGATAAATAATAAAAAATTGAAATTGACATAATCAAAAAACTGTACAATTTTAATCTGTCAGGCAAAGTGTTTTGGAAATGAAAAAAAACAAAAGCATATACAAAAACTAACTTCCAAGTGCGGA
Source organism: Leptopilina myrica (nomen nudum) (assembly GCA_032872475.1). Lineage (NCBI taxonomy): Eukaryota > Metazoa > Arthropoda > Insecta > Hymenoptera > Figitidae > Leptopilina > Leptopilina myrica (nomen nudum). Next base: position 19,105,144 of record CM065461.1, read on the forward strand.
CAGAATTTTATAGACTTAACTATATTAATTCAGTGACAGAAATCTACAAATCAAAAAACTACGTAAGAATAGTATTTCATGTATTTTAATTATTAAATTGAAATGAAAAGCTAATAAAATCTTTAAAATGTTATTTTTAAAATTGTTTATACATACAGTAGAGACTCCATTATCTGGACCCCTATTATCCGGACTAATTTAAAATTAAAATATTTTGACGAACGGACTTCGTCACAATTTATCCCTACGGGATAAACACATAATTACACAAAAACAAATGTATATTAAAAATATTTTAAAAATTAAACCAATTTGAAACCAACTTTAGTTGCTCAAAGTAAAGCAAAGTAACAAACAAATTAAATATAAGTCACACCCAATGTCATTAACATCTGTGGCATTTGTATTTCACAACATTCAATAAAATACTTAATGAATGGCGTATCCAAGTTCAATAAACTAGGATCACGCCACCGCCAAAATTCAACTATGCAAAAATGCACTGGTTAATGACCGGGTGTTGCGAAAGAAATAACGATTTCCCCACTCGATTTTCGGTATACGCAATCGATCAAAAAATGGAAATCGAGAAGTTCACTAAAGACTTCCTTAGCGGAAAGTCGTGGTATGGTTGTCAATAGTTTGAAACTACACAAATAATAAATTTTGATAATATATGACTTCATTATTGTATTACCGCTAAAGTCTATGTTCTTAAGACACTAAAGTAACGAATTAAATCGGTGGGCATCACTTATTTTATGTATCAATTTTATATCAATTCGTTAATATATAAACACTTTGTTCAATGATATATTAGAGTATTATTATTATATATAAAAACCTTTTATTTCCTAAATTGTCACTCCACCTTTCAATAGAGACTCTCAACCCACAGACTGAACCAATAGTCTGGAAGGAGGACGATCCACTACAAACGGGTTCAAAGGTTTCGAATATTTTCGTGTAACATTCCTTAAAATCCTTTTTATTGTGACGGTTAAATTATTAATTATATAAATATTTAATTCGTTTATTACAAATATATAGTTTATAAGGTCTCAAGCCATTAACTTTTATTTTACATTTAAAAACGTGAATTTTTACACGAAATGTTGAAAATTAAAGTGTTTTAATTATTTTGAGAAAATGTTTATGTAAATATTTTGAAATATTTCTATCTGTATCCTGATGATATTTCAGTTCATAGCATATATCATATATAATGAACAAAAACATATAATATATATTGTATATTATACTAGTATTTTATAATAGACTACAAATAGTATTAAATATCGACAAATATTACTTATTAGATTTACAATAATATTAATTTATTCAACAAAAATAAACGTATTAAATGAATGTTCTTCAAACACTGCGTGAGTGATAATGATCACGTTATAAATATAATTATATAAAGATAGAAAATAACATTAATCCAACGAGTAGTTTTTTAAAGAATTTTCAAGTGACACGTTTCTTTTGTAAGATTTATTTAGAGATAAAAAAGAAATAAGCTTTGTTTACAAAATAACTATGGTCACATTTAAATGCTTTCGCTGTCAAAATATTATAAGTAAAACATTGGTTTAAAATAAATAAAAACTGATTTTGTACCTTCTGTATTATCATCATCTTCAAGAATCATTTCACTAAATGGATCAACATTTGTTACTAAATTCTTAGTCATTGTCTATAAAAAGCTGTGTGCAATGTTGAAAATGTAAAATACTAAATGAGAAAAGTATGTATAGTTGCTTGCTTGAACTCGTTCGAAAACACTAGTGGAATGTTGACTTTAATTACTGTCAACTAATATACATAATTGAAATTTATCACTCACGTTATCATTTAGAATGATTCTGACGAACTTACATTACTTCTCTTTTTTTAATACAAAAAAGTATGTAAGTACATATAACAGCTTGATATCTTACACAATTACACATGTAAACATGTGTAAAAATGAGCAGACTATCTCTAACAGAGCTCGGAAATATTAGTTCTCAAGGTTGGGCAATGTTGAAAAAAGCGCGTATTTTGGAGATGTAGTACCAAATTGAATTACACGAATGACTATTACGTCGAATCCACAACCTCAGAATCTGTATTGTTAGGAATTTATTTTTATCGAATTTTTTGTTTTGTTTTTTTGATTAAAACAATATTTGGTAATAAAAAAATTAGGGGAGACTGGGGCGAAAAGTTAATCTGCCAAAACCGTTAAAATTCATTATCTTTCGAACGGGAATAATTGGAGCATTGTGTGCAATTCTGTTAATTTTTGTGGTGTCTATATTGAAAGTTTTTTTTCAACCTACTTTTGAAAATTTGTTCGAAAAAGAAAATATCAACTTTTAAATATATTTTTTGCATTTATCCTCACCGCGATTTTTTTACTTCATTATTTGGGTCCCCTGAAGAGATACCTAAAGGTATTTGCTAAATATCTTTAGTGAGATTTTTTATATTTGTTGTGAAAGACAAAAACGCACCCTGGGGCGAAAAGTTAAATGCATTTTTACATGTATTTAATTTTTTTTATTTTTTGTTTTTTTGGGTTGGTTTGTTTAAAAATTATTTATTTAACATTGGACAAGTACTCTATCAAAAAACAAGACCGTTTACATGAAATAAACCAACAAAAAATTTTTTTTTTGACATTTTAATTTTTTAACTTTACAACTATTCTAAAGCTTTTTTTAAATAAACAAAGATCATTTATTTACTAAATTACTTGTTTACGTATACTTTAACTTATCTAATACTTATCACCTATCAGAAAATAGTTTTAGTAGGCTAAAAATAGAATTTAACTTTTCGCCCCAGCATGGGGCGAAAAGTTAAAAAAACAAAATTTTCAAAAAAGGACAAAACATGTATTTTATGCGAAAATATCAGGAATTTTTTTATTGAAAGTTGTAGAGGACAAGTTGCCCTACAATATTGATATACAAATATTTGCATCTAAGCGGATTATATTGCAAAAAAAATCATTTATGCAAAATTTAACTTTTCGCCCCAGTCTCCCCTAATACAAAAAACATAAATAAAGGGTTTTTTGTTTATAAAAATTTACATAATATAAAATATGTTAAATTAAAACGAAAAATATAAAAACATTTTTTTTAAATTTTGTTATTCGTTAAAATAATTTTTTAAAAAGATTAAAAATTAAATTGTTAATTAATACCTCTAGAGGTACAATTCATTAAAATGTAATTAATAAACTTATGGAAAATGACAAATGTGCAGAATTTTTCGTCCACGAGAAAACGCGGCTTAGCTCCCAAGCGTGAATTTCACAGGGCAAGTGATTGAAGTAGAAGCAGAACGAAAAAATGCATACAAAATAATGTTTTTAAAACGTTAATTGTCGAAAGTAATTGAATTTTACAAAATCGGTCTTTTGCATTCATTCAACAGTATATTAATTAATTTGAAGGTTTTGGAATAAAAAAGATAAATTATACAAATTACTGTCCTCATTAGAAAACAAATAATATTGTAGTAAATAGTATAAAAAATTATAGATATAAACAAATCAAAATCATGTAATATTTTTTCATTTCATTCTATGCTAAGCCAAAAGTTTTTTATTAAAAGATTTTATTTAACAAATGCAAAAATGCGAGATTTTCTTATTTGTGTAAAAAAATAGGAAAATTATTAAACAAAATTTTGCAATTATTAAAAATTTTTTAAATTACCTAAACTCTTGTCAGAAATTCAATTATTTTCAAAAAATCTAAAAAAAATTATGGTCTACATTTCCAATAACCTTTATAAATAAATAACAATAATCTTGGACAAAGTTTAATTATTTTGAGGAATTTAAATAAAATTCATTAGTAAATTCAATTACCATTTTCATAAATAAGAGTATTCATCACAAGAATTCAAATATTTTCAAAAATTTTAATAAACAAGTTGTATATCCAGATGTTCATTACATAAACATTTTGCTTCCTCCCCAGGTGGTACACGATAACTAAAAGGCATCAAAATGTTAACATCTACTCAAATCGATAACTAGAAGTTATCAAAAAGGAAAGTGTGCCCGCCTGGTCTTTACGATAAGAAGAAAATAAATTTCTAATAAAAGTTTGAATATTTCGTCTTTAATTACGATTAATTTCGTAAATTGAAATACAATATATACTTTATATATATCAATCGATTCGTTTTAATGCAAAGAATAAGATTTTTGAAAAAATTAGTAAAATTTTATTGTACAACAATATAATGTTGATAAAAGTACTGATTTTTTGAAAAAAATGGGAATTTTTCAACTTTTATTGTCATTAACTCTATAAAATCTCATAAAATTTATACCTTATACACTGAAAGAAGTCCAGGACTTAAAGGCCAACGCAGAATAGAATCTTGAACCGGAACCGCAATCGTAAGCGTAACCGCCCCCACAACACCGAAACTTTCCTAAAGATTTCCTAAAGATTTATTTGAAATGTTCGATATATTTAATTGCAATATTTATTGAAAGTTGTGTAAAGATTTAAATGTCCCGATTAAATAAATATTTAGCGCGAACCTTTCCTGAACATTTCAATTACATCTTCGCATAATTATAATTATAATTATAATTAGGCGAAAATTTTCAGGAAATGTTCAGGAAAGGTTCGTGCTAGACATTTATTTAATCGAGACATGTAAATCTTTACACAACCTTCAATAAATATTGCAATTAAATATATCGAACATTTCAAATAAATCTTTAGGAAATCTTTAGGAAAGTTTCGGTGCTGTGGGGGCGTAAGAATGAGTTAAAGAAGGATAAACAATATACGTATCCTTCTTTAAAGATTCTATTCTGCGTTGGCCTTAATAGTTCCCGCTAGACGTCGCTATAAGCTACTCTGCTTGTCGCGTTTGAGATGTCTCGAATCTAGGGCTCAGACACCCCAAATCGGTCAAACATTGGGTGTTTTCGACGTCGTCGGTCGTACCGGTCAGTTGCCACAAAAAGGTGCTTATTTGAGACTATTTAGGTTGAACTGTATAGTCTGAAATAAACAATTTAAGCACCTTAATGTGGCAACTGACCGGTACGACCGACGACGTCGAAAACACTCATTGTTCCCGCATGTGAGAGACAACTCATGGCCGAAACTAAAAGTTGTAAGTAATTCCGCTTCGGGACGTTCCACGTTTTTTATCGGGGCTTGAGACGTCCCGATCGAAGGTTCACATAAGAACATTCAAAATGATCACTCAAGCCTTGCACGGGACGTATTAGTTTCCGGACTTCTCTCAGTGTAGCAAAACTTGGGGCTTTTGTAGTACTCATAGATAGTAATTTTTCGTGAAAATATTTTTTTTACCTAGTCCAATATTTTCCGAGGGGGCCCAGGTGCGAATTTAGGTTGGCCGCCAGAGTTTGAAGGTTGGCCCACGGTTGGCCTAACTTTGGCAAGCGAAGTTTTGGTTGCCAGAGTTTGCCCAACTTTGGCAAGTACTAGTGCCCACAGTTGGCCCGACTTTGCAAGCCAACCATTACATGCAGAGTATAACCAACCGTCGGGCCAACTTTGGCGGCAAAGGTCGGCACAACTATGGGGAACGTATCTCATATGACTAACAAATTTAGGTTGGCCAAACTCTGGGCCACAGTTGGCCCGACGGTTGGCAAAACTCTGTAAAACACAGTTTAAATAACTCAAACTTTATGGTTGGCCAAACTCTGGGCCACGGTTGGCCCGACGGTTGGCAAAACTCTGTAAAACACAGTTTAAATAACTCAAACTTTATGGTTGGTCAAACTCTGGGCCACGGTTGGCCCGACGGTTGGCAAAACTTTGTGAAAAACAGTTTAAATGACTTAAACCTTGTCGGTTGGCCTAACTCTGGGCCACGGTTGGCCCGACGGTTGGCAAAACTTTGTGAAAAACAGATTTAATGACTTAAACTTTCTCGGTTGGCCTAACTCTGGGCCACGGTTGGCCCGACGGTTGTCAAAACTTTGTGAAAAACAGTTTAAATGACTTAAACATTGTCGGTTGGCCTAACTCTGGGCCACGGTTGGCCCGACGGTTGGCAAAACTTTGTGATTAACAGTTTAAATGACTTAAACTTTTTCGGTTGGCCAAACTCTGGGCCACGGTTGGCCCGACGGTTGACAAAACTTTGTGAAAAACAGATTTAATGACTTAAACTTTCTCGGTTGGCCTAACTATGGGCCACGGTTGGCCCGACGGTTGGCAAAACTTTGTGATTAACAGTTTAAATGACTTAAACTTTTTCGGTTGGCCAAACTCTGGGCCACGGTTGGCCCGGCGGTTGGCAAAACTTTGTGAAAAACAGTTTAAATGACTTAAACTTTGTCGGTTGGCCTAACTCTGGGCCACGGTTGGCCCGACGGTTGGCAAAACTTTGTGATTAACAGTTTAAATGACTTAAACTTTCTCGGTTGGCCGAACTCTGGGCCACGGTTGGCCCGACGGTTGGCAAAACTTTGTGAAAAACAGTTTAAATGACTTAAACTTTCTCGGTTGGCCGAACTCTGGGCCACGGTTGGCCCGACTGTTGCAGCTTTAATATACATTTAACGGTATGGACTCCCATGTGAGCGTAGCGTAGTGGTGAGTGTATAAGTCTTCGGCGCGTTAGGTTAGGGGTTCGATCCCAGCGAGCGTTAGATATTTTCGAAAATGTATGTATGAGATTGTGTTTATTAATAATAGGGAAAGGTTATATTTGATGTTCCCGCTAATAATAACGTGTTAATTGTTTAAATAATTTAGTTTTTTAATACTTTTTTACCTCTGGCTGTTAAAGTTGGCCAAACTTACGCATTTACAGTTGTGCCAACTTTGGCGTCAGTCTTTGGACCAACCATTGAAATGTATAGTTGGCACAACATATGCATTTTAAGTTGGGCCAACTTCCTTATGACTTGTCGGGCCAACCATCGTCGCCATTAGACGGCCAACCGTTATCATCTGTATGGTTGGCCCAACCTCTGGCACGAGAAGTTGGACCGACCTTGTAAAAGTTGGCCCAACTATGGGCCAACCGAAAATTCGCACCTGGGGGAGGGGGTTAAATTTTTGGGTTTTTCAGTACAATGCTTATTTCAATAATTTTTTACTCTTAAACAATTAAACATACAAATTTGACAAAGTACATTTTGGAAAGGTTTGTTCATGCTCTTTCGATTGGAAATAAGCATTTTGAAAAAAAAAATTTTTGTCCCAAAAAAATCAAAATTAAAAATAAATTTTAATTTTTGGGAGAGAAAGATACAATTTTTTTTTTAAACGAAAGCTGAGGTTTTTTCCGAAAAGGACATATAAATGATAAAGTGGGACTAGAATGTTTAAACATTGAAAAAAAGAATTTTCTCTAAAACGGAGCTAAAAACCGGGTTTAGAGCGCTCCGGCGAGTAGAAAACTCTTTTTTCAATGTTTAAACATTCTAGTCTCACTTTATCATTTATATGTCCTTTTCGGAAAAAACCTCAGCTTTCGTTTAAAAAATAATTGTATCTCTCTCCCCAAAAAATTGAAAATTATTTTTAATTTTGATTTTTTTGGGTCAAAAATTTTTTTTTTCAAAATGCTTATTTCCAATCGAAAGAGGATGAAAAAACCTTTCCAAAATGTACTTTGTCAAATTTGTATGTTTAATTGTTTAAGAGAAAAAAATTATTGAAATAAACTACTGTAGTTCTGGTAGTTTTTGGCGAAAAAGTCTGGTTAACGAACTTAGCCTTCATTTTTACACCCACTATATGTGTGTTAAATTTAAAAACGTTCTGATAAGTTTTTCAAGAGTTATCGTGGGAACAACAGAAACCGTCTACAGACAGACAGACAGACTAATTAAACTAATTAAACTAATTAATATTTTTAACGTACGACGTTTTCCAAACTTTGACGATTGTTTACACTATTTTTCGCAACTGATAATCGACAGCAAACTCTGGGGCTCTTATGTGGAGCCCCCAAACTACAATAAACCACGGAGACTTTTTAGGTTGCATTTTTGTGTACTTTTTTGACCCAACGACTGGCCTATGATTCCCAAAGATGATATTTAAAAATAATAATGAAAAATGAATTCGATAATTTTCGTTTTTTTGCGTTTTAAACCTTAAGTACCCCGTCTTGCCCCACTCTTCCCTATATATTAACCCGTAGATGAATACATTTATTTATTCATTTAAATTGACCAAACTCGTCTTATGCTTGCGTTCGCTTTCCGTTTTATTCTGCTTAGGCCTTAATTCGGTCAGGAATTGACAATTTTCTCCCCTTGCCACACAATATACACTCAGGGCGCAGACCCATGGCGACGTTTTGCGTTGCATTTTGTAAGTAGGCCATGTGTGTTAGAGTGCAGTCTCATGGTGGTAGATTAGTAGAATAGTGGAACAGTTTTGACCAATCAGATGACTGGATATTTTAACACTTATTTTGATTGGTCAAATCTATTACACTAATCCACTATTCTACCCACATGGGACTGCACTCTAAGAGAGCAGACTGCTTAAAGGTGTTTCCGTGTATGAGAACATTCGTATGTCACGAACTAAGAATATTTTATAGAAATGACACGACTTTTCAAAATTCCTTTAACCCGAAAGGACGACCGACAGATTAGCTCGGTCGGATAGATGCCTGGCTTGGTGGGCGGACCAAGGGTACTTGGTTCGCGCCTATTAGCCTGGGATTTTTTCGGCATGTGAGATAATCTGAGCGGGAGGTTTGACGTCGAGGTATAATGATGGGTGTTTTCGACGTCGTCGGTCGTACCGGTCAGTTGCCACATTAAGGTGCTTAAATTGTTTATTTCAGACTATATAGTTCAACCTAAATAGTCTCAAATAAGCACCTTTTTGTGGCAACTGACCGGTACGACTGACGACGTCGAAAACACCCTATGTGCACTGTCGATTATTGTCCAGTACACACCGTTAAAACTCGGCTGTCGATATACCGGTTGTACTCAGGAGAGGTTTTCTACAGTTTCCCTCTTCTCTGGCGAGAAAACCCATTGACGGGTGGTCCAGGTAAATGCGAGTACTCCTAACCTCAAAAGTCGTTCTGTAGAAACGTAATGAGTATACTATTTTCCACTGACGGACGTATAAATGCACCCTGAGCAGAATACGTCGACCATAGAGATAATACACTCACCTTCCGGTTTGACGGTATTTTGCAAAGTCGTATGATTTCTGTCAAAATGTTTTCAGTTCATGACATATGATAATATTCGTATGTCATGAACTAAGAATATTTTATAGAAATGACACGACTTTTTAAAATTCCTTTAAACCGGAAGGACAGCATTAATGCATCTGAGGGTCTAGTCTCATGACAGCGTTTTGCGTTGCGTTTTGTAACTAGGCCATGAGTGTGAGAGAGATACAGATATATGGTTGCTCTGTTTGCACTCATAGTCTAGTTACAAAACGCAACGAAAAACGCTGCAATGGGACTCCACCCTGAGGCTGTAGTCCCATGGTAGCGTTTTGCGTTGCGTTTTGTAACTAGGCCATGAGTGTGAGAGAGATGGAGATATATGTTTGCTCTATTTGCACTCATGTCCTAGTTACAAAACGCAACGCAAAACGCTGTCATGGGACTCCACCCTGAGTGTATAAATAAAGTATGGAGATGGCCTGTATAGAGGCGAACGCTTGATAGAAAGAGAAAAAAGATTAAACACCAGTATGTGTCTTTCTCGCACTGGAGCTCATTGAAGGACAGATATTGGTGTTAAATCTTCTTTCTCTCTCCAACTCATTCTGCTTTTGACAGGACAGTGGACACTTTCCCCACGCGCTTTCTTTTCACTCTGAAGGTGCCGTCCCATGTCAGCGTGAAACGGGAAACGGAAAACGTTCAACCAATAAGAATTTTCTTTTAGAATGATTTCCATTGATTCGGAAGTTGTTATTGGCTAAACGTTTTCCGTTTCCCGTTTTCCGTTTTCACGCTCACATGGGACTGGCCCTTGAGGCTGATTCCAGAATAGCTAAAGGCCAACGCAGAATAGAATCTTTAACCGGAACCGCAATCGTAAGCGTAACCGTAAGAATGAGTTAAAGAAGGATAGGTATATTGTTTATCCTTCTTTAACTCATTCTTACGGTTACGCTTACGATTGCGGTTCCGGTTAAAGATTCTATTCTGCGTTGGCCTTAAAAATCGTCTTGACTTTCAAGACGATTCGATGCGCGTACATACATTTTTGTTTACTGCGCATCAAAATCGAGACGATTTATCTTATTGTGGACCCCACCTCAAGAGGCTGAGTCCACAACAACTGAATAAAATAATCTTGAAGACGATTCTTAGAGTACATTTAAGGCCTAAGCAGAATAAAACGGGAAGCGAACGCAAGCATGAGATAGAAAAGGACAGGAGTAGGTTTATCCTTTTCTATCACATGTTTACGTTCACGTTACTTTTTTTATTCTGCGTTGGGCTTTATACGACTGTCAGTAGAAAAAAAATTTGCCTTAAAATGTCAAAGGGTGTTTCGACGTCGTCGGTCGTACCGGTCAGTTGCCACAAAAAGGTGCTTATTTGAGACTATTTAGGTTGAACTATATAGTCTGAAATAAACAATTTGAGCACCTTAATGTGGCAACTGACCGGTACGACCGACGACGTCGAAAACACCCAAAATCGCCTTCATACGAATCTGTAATGGTGTATCTACAATAGTTTGAAAATACTTTGTTTTGTCTGATTGGAAGAAATTTGATATTCTGCTTATAAATTTACTATAATTTACTTTGTATTTAATAATTTCCAGTGAATTTTTGAGCAGAATGTGCAGTTACTTTAAATTAGAAAAAACAAATGCATTTTAAAGCTATTGCATAAACATCTTTACAACTTGGTACTTAGGGTGGAGTCCCATGGCAGCGTTTTGCGTTGCGTTTTGTAACTAGGCCATAAGTGTGAGAGAGATACAGATGGGGCGTTCCACGCGAAATCGGACAGTATTTGACTTTTGCATCTCAGATTTTTTTTAAATATTTTTTTTCTTTTAGTGCTCATTAAAATAAGCTACCATGATTTTTTCAAATTTTTTCATCAAGCCGTTTAAGAGATATAGGTTTTTGAAAAATCACGATTTTTACGAAAATGTTTTTTTGAAATGGTTATAACTCGGTCAAAAATTGACCAATTTTGACGTTCTATATATGAAAATTTTTGTTTTTACACGTATTTTCTAATAAAAATATTTAAAAAAATTATTTTTTAAATTGAATTTTTTTTTTAATTTTTAAAATAAAATTTTATTTTTAAGAATGTATGTATCGATCGATTTTTTTCAAAATTTTTCGTAAGAAACTAGAACTAAATTAACACATTTCTCAAAATCCTGACGTGATGGCCAATTTTGTGACCCGGGATCGTGTTCAGCGTCTTTAATGGACACTATGATATCTCATAAAAAAGAGTAAGTCTTTTTTTGTTAACTTGTGTTATTAATAATTTTAGCTCAAAAGCCTTATTGTTTGCTATATTATATGGATATAAAAATTTTAAAATTCGAAATAAATAGATCCCATTGTTTGTCCACAATCAGACAACGCCTAAAAGTTGTTAATTTAGTTCTAGTTTCTTACAAGAAATTTTGAAAAAAATCGATCGATACATACATTCTTAAAAATAAAATTTTATTTTAAAAATTTAAAAAAAAATTCGTCAATTTAAAAAATAAATTTTTTAAATATTTTTATCAGAAAATACGTGTAAAAACAAAAATTTTCATATATAGAACGTCAAATTTGGTCAATTTTTGACCGAGTTATAACCATTTCAAAAAAACATTTTCATAAAAAACGTGATTTTTCAAAAACCTGTATCTCTTAAACGGCTTGATGAAATAATTTGAAAAAAATCATGGTAGCTTATTTTAATAAGCACTAAAAGAAAAAAAATATTTGAAAAAAATCTGAGATGCAAAAGTCAAATACTGTCCGATTTCGCGTGGAACGCCCCAGATATATGTTTGCTTTGTTTGCACTCATAGCCTAGTTACAAAACTTAACGCAAAACGCTGCCATGGGACTTCACCCTTATAAATAGCTTTTCGGGCTTTTCGGCTATACTCAGAAAAAAATTTGTTCGAAACAACCAAATTTTGGTTGAATCAACCAAATAAATGCATTGCTATTCAGTCAGCCAAACGAATTAATATTTGACATAATTTATATTTTTATGAAACAATAATTGATAGAATTTTAAAATAGTCGATTTTTTATTTAGGCGAAAGTTTCAAAATCCGAAATTTAATTAAACCTAATTTTATTTTGTCTAATGGTGGTTCAATATAATGTGAATATTAATGAAATATATAATATATGATAACCGAATTTAAAACTAACCTAAATGTAACTGAACCGAAAAGTAATATTACATATTCCTTATTCTATAGAAATTAAAAGTGTTCGAATTATTATTTAATCGAATATTATTATCTCGAATTAATTTTAACCGATACTTTAAATTATCGAAATGTAATTTAATCTATTATAATCTTAAAGGCCAACGCAGAATAGAATTTTTAACCGGAACCGCAATCGTAGGCGTAACCGTAAGAATGAGTTAAAGAAGGATAATCAATATACCTATCCTTCTTTAACTCATTCTTACGATTACGCTTACGATTGCGGTTCCGGTTAAAGATTCTATTCTGCGTTGGCCTTAAAGTGACGGAATAGCTATTTGTAATGGAGAGTCCACAATATGTGCAAAATGCATGTAGCAAGTCCAAGTGCAAGTGCGATTCCTATACATTTATGGCACGGTCACACCTCAGCTGCCTGCCTGCCTGCCTGCGCAGGCAGCCGCCACTAGAGTAAGAGAGAGGAGACGAATAATTTAAATTGTCTGACTCTCTTACTCTTATGTATTGTCATGACGACCTGCAGGCAGACAGGCAGGCAGCTGAGCTGTGACCGTACCATTAGCATTGGTTCGCACTTGCACCTCTTGCCTTTTGCACCTATTGTGGACTCTCCATAAAGTTTCTTCCACAATAACTTTTTTCTCATCGACATGAAGGCCAACGCAGAATAGAATCTTTAACCGGAACCGTAATCGCAAAGGTACCGTCCCATGTCTGCGTGAAACGGGAAACGGAAAACGTTCAACCAATAAGAATTTTCTTTCAGAATTCGACTACTTTACTATTCGAGCAGATGGCGTTTCGACTATTTAACCATTCTTAGGCTGCTTCTACAACAACTTTTTTTTCATCGACACGAACAAAATGCACTGTTAAAACCAATGAGGGACTTTCTACAACAACTTTTTTTTATCGACACGAACAAAATGTACTGTTAGAGTGCAGTCCCATGGTGGTAGATTAGTAGAATAGAGGAACAGTTTTGACTAATCAGATGAATGGATTTTGTAACACTTATTTTGATTGGTCAAATCTATTACACTACTCCACTATTCTATCAGCATGGGACTGCACTCTTAGGCTGCGGTTACACCTCTGCAGGCAGCCTGCCTGCCTGCAGGTTGTCATGGTAACGTACAAGAGTAAGAGAGTCAGTTACTTCAAACATCTCCCTTACTCTCGTTGCTCCTGCCTGCGCAGGCAGGCAGCCTGCAGAGGTGTAACCGCAGCTTTAGGGTGGAGTCACATGGTAGCGTTTTGCGTTGCTTTTTGTAACTAGACTATGAGTGCGAACAGAGCGAACATATATCTGTATTTCTCTCACACTCATGGTCTAGTTACAAAACGCAACGCAAAACGCTGCCATGGGACTCCACCCTTAAAACCATTCAAAATAGTTGCGCGCGCAACGTTTTCTCGCTCATGTCGATGAAAAAAAAGTTATTGTAAAAGCAACTTGAAAAATAGTTGCGCGCGCAACGTTTTCTCGCTCATGTCGATGAGAAAAAAGTTATTGTAGAAGCAACTTTATGGGGAGTCCACAATAGGTGCAAAAGGCAAGAAGTGCAAGTGCGAACCAATGCTAAGAGTGCAGTCCCTTGGTGGTAGATTAGTAGAATAGTGGAACAGTTTTGACCAATCAGATGACTGGATTTTGTAACACTTATTTTGATTGGTCAAATCTATTACACTACTCCACTATTCTATCAGCATGGGACTGCACTCTAAATGTATAGGAATCGCACTTGCACTTGGACTTGCTACCTGCATTTTGCACATATTGTGGACTCTCCATTACAAATAGCTATTCCGTCACTTTAAGATTATAATAGATAACGTTTCGGCTACTTGCTTTTTGGCTCAAATTAAATTCACCCATATAAATTTTCGACCAAATTAGCTTTCGGATAATTTGAAATTCGCTTAGTTGCATTTTCCTTAAAAATTAGTTTAGATTAAATTACATTTCGATAATTTAAAGTATCGGTTAAAATTAATTCGAGATAATAATATTCGATTAAATAATAATTCGAACACTTTTAATTTCTATAGAATAAGGAATATGTAATATTACTTTTCGGTTCAGTTACATTTAGGTTAGTTTTAAATTCGGTTATCATATATTTAACTAATATTCACATTATATTGAACCACCATTAGACAAAATAAAATTAGGTTTAATTAAATTTCGGATTTTTGAACTTTCGACTAAATAAGAAATCGACTATTTTAAAATTCTATCAATTATTGTTTCATAAAAATAAAAATGATGTCAAATATTAATTCGAGAAAATAATTTTCTTAAGTTTTGTATTTGATAAAAATTGTTTTGTAAGAGTGCAGTCCCATGCTGATAGAATAGAGGAGTAGTGTAATAGATTTGACCAATCAAAATAAGTGTTAGAAAATCCAGTCATCTGATTGGTCAAAACTGTTCTACTATTCTACTAATCTACTACCATGGGACTGCACTCTAAAAAGCTGAGTCTTCAATAAGTGCCAATGTAGGTGCAAATGCCAGTGCCAGTGCCAATGCACAATACATTTTAAATGGGTTTGGCACTGGCACTGGCACTTGCACATGCATATTGGCACCTATTGGAGACTCAGGCTGCGGTTACACCTCTTCAGGCAGCCTGCCTGCCTGCAGGTTGTCATGGTAACGTACAAGAGTAAGAGAGTCAGTGACTTCAAACTTCTCCCTTACTCCCGTTGCTCCTGCCTGCACAGGCAGGTAGCCTGCAGAGGTGTAACCGCAGCTTAAAGTTTCAGATTCTATGTTTATGAATTCGACATAATAGCCATTATGCTCTTTTCAATGTAGGAAAGAGACGAGACGCATGATTTTCCCCTAATCGCCAAGTGGTCGAATGTTCAAATGATCGAATACCAAATCGTCGAATCGTCATTTGGTCGAATGCTTAAAACGTCGAATTGTCAACTGGTCGAATGCTAAAAACATCGAATCGTTAAATAGTCGAATGCTAAAATTATCGAATCTTCAAAAGTTTGAATGCTAAAAACGTCGAATTCTCAAATGGTCGAATGACGATTCAACGTTTTGAGTATTCGACCATTTGACGATTCGACGTTTTTAGCATTCGACGAAATGACAATTCTACGTTTTGAAAATTCGATCATTTGCCGATTCGATGTTTTTAGCATTCGACCATTTGAGAATTCGACGTTTTTAAGGTGCCGTCCCATGTCAGCGTGAAACGGGAAACGGAAAACGTTCAACCAATAAGAATTTTCTTTTAGAATTATTTCCATTGAATCGGAAGTTGTTATTGGCTAAACGTTTTCCGTTTTCCGTTTTCACGCTCACATGGGACTGGCCCTTTAGCATTCGACCATTTGACGATTCGACGTTTTGAGCATTCGTCCATTTAACGATTCGATGTTTTTAGCATTCGACCTGTTGACAATTCGACGTTTTAAGCATTTGAGCAAATGACGATTCGACGATTTGGTATTCGATCATTTGAACATTCGACCACTTGGCGATTAAAGGCCAACGCAGAATAGATTCGCGAAGATCGTTTGCGAACGAGACGCATGAGATAGAAAAGGACACAAATATATTGCTGTCCTTTTCTAACCCATGCTTTGCGTTCGCGAAGCAGTTGTGCTTAGGCCTTAAGGCCTAAGCAGAATAGGTTCGCAAAGGAGTTTACGTTCGCGAAACACGTTCGTGAAACACGTTCGCGAACGTAAAGTTCATTGTGCGTTGAACTTTCGGGAAGAAGACCTTAGGGGAAAATCATGCGTCTCAAAGAGACCTGCATCCTGAAGGCCAACGCAGAATAGAATCTTAAAGGCCTAAGCACAACTGGTTCGGTTTCGGGAGACGGTTTCGGTATATGAGCTTCCTAACCTCAAAATGTATGTATAGGCCTAAGCACAACTGCTTCGCGAACGTCGTTCGCGAACGCAAAGCATGGGTTAGAAAAGGACAGCAATATATTTGTGTCCTTTTCTATCTCATGCGTCTCGTTCGCGAACGATCTTCGCGAATCTATTCTGCATTGGCCTTAAATCTTACATATCCCGAAACCGTCTCCCGAAACCGAACCAGTTGTGCTTAGGCCTTTAACCGGAACCGCAATCGTAAGCGTAACCGTAAGAATGAGTTAAAGAAGGATAGGTATATTGTTTATCCTTCTTTAACTCATTCTTACGGTTACGCTTACGATTGCGGTTCCGGTTAAAAATTCTATTCTGCGTTGGCCTTGAAAAAAAGCTTCATACCAAGTTGTAAAGGTGTTTCTGCAATAGCTTTAAAATGTATTTGTTTTTTCCATTTTAAAGTAACTGCACATTCTGCTTAAAAATTCACTTAAAATTATTAAATACAAAGCAAATTATAGTAAATTTATAAGCAGAATATCAAATTATGGGATGGGTAAGTCTCTTGAAGAATCGATTCTCGATTCCTACGATTCTAAAAAAAATTTTGATTCTAAGAATCGCAAAATCGATAGCAAGAATCGAATCTTCCAAAGAATCGATTCCGATTTTTTAAAAAAAATTTTGATATAGTAAAATTCGAATTAGAAAAATAATATTCTTATTAATACAATTAGAAAATTGTTTTAAATAGAATTTTTTAATTTACAAGTATGTTTTACATGTAAATGTAACAATAATTGAATTCATTAGAAATTAAATGCGATTAAAAAATTCTTTGTCTGTAAAATTTTTAGCTTTTCCAAGTTTGAAAATCAATATAGGATAAGAATAACAGCTGATTTACATGTTTTCCTGTTAGTCTCTTTTTTTGTTTAGTTAATATTTGTTCCGCTTTAGAAAAAAGCCTCTTCGAAGGAACCGATTAAAAATTAAAGTAATATGGTTATAATTCTCTAATTTTTTAAAAATTAAAAGTGTAATTTTTTCAAATAATAATGAAAAATATAATTTAAAAAAGCGCGTTGGATGATCTTTTCAAAAGTTCTCAATTTACATTGGAGTTTATATTTTTGATTCGTTGACGTCTCATTTTTTAGAACTTTTCTATCGGCAAATCATATTATACGTCTATGTTCGATTCTCTAGAAAAAATCGAATCCGTAATCGACTTTTTCTATTTAAGAATCGATTCTTCAAGAATCGGAGTCGATTTACCCATCCCTAACACCGTGAATATAGGTGAAACCATCTTTCCGTGTACATTCAAGTAATATGTTTACTTTATTTATTTTGTTATTGATTATTGAGTCTAAGTGTTATCTCTAGATTTTGAAAGCAACATCAATGGATTTCATTTATTTTAACTTATAAAATTCTAGTTGAATTAGGCTTAACCAGTATTTTTATTTAATACACTTTTAAAAATGTCAAGTATTCCTATGGATACCAAAGAAACCGTAGAAGAGAAACCATTTGTTGCAAAATCAACGTCAGACTTACAGCGGCTGAAATTAATGAAACTTATGAAAAATCCTGTATGTTATTATTTTATCTTTATTATTTAACAAAAACTAATATTTATAAAAATTTAGTACAAGTAAATTTAATTTTAATTTGTATGTAAAGAGATACACACAATTCAATATTCTAAAAGAAATTATCGAATTTTGAATCAAGTACACGCACGGAGAAACTTTAGTTTGGAAAATTAAATATTATAATACTGAATTTTAGAAAAAGCGAATAGCAAACGAGGATATAGAGATAAAAATGATATTATTTTCTACTTTTATAGTGCAAAATACATTTATAGATATATTTTAAAATTATAATATACTATTAGTAATTACAATGAAGAGTTGGAATGATTATTAAAATCTATATGATTTGTAAATTAGAATAGAATAGAATTTATTTTGTCTTAAAATTCAAAGAATTTATACAAAAGTAGTTTCAGCTTATTTAATACATTTTCTTAACTTATAATTATATGAATACAAAATTTTTTTTTCCTTTATTATTTTCTTTTTTAAAATTAAATTATTCTGTCTGGTTTTGGGAACGAACTTTAAGTATTTCTACAACAAAATTACAAACGCTTTTTAGCTTCTGAACATCGTCCGATGCCAGCAGATCCGTCCAAAACTTCCCAGGTTTCTCTATATAGCTTGTTGACTTCTAAAATATTTTAATCTAATTTCGGCATAGGCTGGACAAATTGCCAAGAAGTGAAAAGACTCCTCTAGGACGAGCAAGTTGCAACACTCGCAGTTTTTATTACCAAATTTGGCAATTTTTCCTTGCAAGGGCATATGCGATTGGTCCAACTTCACCGATCGTGCACGATTGTTGATAGATATGGTCCATTGCATTTTATCATGTGGAAGTAAATAAGACATCTTGGGTGTTTTCGACATCGTCGGTCGTACCGGTCAGTTGCCACATTAAGGTGCTCAAATTGTTTATTTCAGACTATATAGTTCAACCTAAATAGTCTCAAATAAGCACCTTTTTGTGGCAACTGACCGGTACGACCGACGACGTCGAAAACACCCATTCTTAACCTAAAATTTTAATATAAAAGATTTGGAAACTAAAAACTTTTTGCAAGGTCAAAAATAAAAAATTGAATTCTAAAATGAAAAAAAAATATGTTAGATAATAAATATTTCGGTTTTAGTTTAATTTGTTATTTAAATTATATTTCATTTACATTCAATTTTTATTTTTCATGTATAATTTTAACTTGAATGTAAATTAAATTTACTTACAATTTTGTAATTAGAAATAGTATAACTAAACTTTAGTACACTGAAAAAAATAGTATTGAACCAAGAAAATTTTTCTTGGTTGAAGCAAATGGTGGGATTGAATACGGCCAAGAGTATTATAGTATTGATTCAAGAAAACGATTTTCTTGACATAGTATACTTGGTAGGAGAGTTTATGTTCTTGATCCAAGAAAATATGGAATCCAGTCAAGAAATTAAGTTACACGAAAGAAATGCAGATTATATTAATTCAAGAACATTTGTGTATCAAATGAAGAAAATATTTTTTTGATTTGAGAAAATTATAAATTTCAATAAAAAAAATAATTTTCTCAATTCAAGTAAATTATTTACTTGCACTCTTCCCCCCCTTACCCTCATCCCATCATTTCTAATACTTAGGTCAAACATTTTTATTATTTAATTAATTAACATTTAAATTTTTTATTGAAATAATTAAATAATTGTTATTTTACATATATATTTACATTTAATTAATACTTAACACAAATACAACAAATATACCTTGAATAAAATTTTCCACGGTCGGAGGAATTGAACCCGGGTTGCACGCATCAGAAGCTGTACCGTTACCACTATGCCATCCAAGCCTCAATGGACAGTTTTCAAAAACTGCTATTTAAGTTGCACATCCATTTGAAGCGAAATATTTTCTTGGATCAAGAACACCGGCATTGTATTAAGTAAAAAAAGTTTCAAATCAAATGAATGAAATGATTTGATTTAAGAAAAACGATTTCTCCAGACAATACTATACTATTTCGCTTAAGAACATAATATTCTTGATACAATCCTTTTTAGTACTTCGGAGAAGTAAAATATTTGATTTGATCAATAACATATTTACTTCCACCAAATACTGAATTATTAATTCAAGAACTCTATCCAATGCTAATAATTACTTGGCACAAGAAAATTAATTTCTCTCGTCAAATAAATATGGGATTGATTCAAGTAAACTCTGCCAAGTAAATGCATTTACTTGGTTCAATTACAATTTTTTTTCAGTGTAGATATATATATATATATATATATATATATATATATATAAAAACTTCTTTAGACTGCAATAAACAACTTTCTCACTGGAAGTTTGTTGCTGCTTAAAATTCGCCCGTTAAACGAAGCTCGTGAAAATTGCACTTCACGATTTTTGCAATTGTTCAGAAAAAAATTAATAACAATTTTATTTTTAATGAAAACAATTTTTTTCTTCTTTCATCATTCTCAGGATATTTCAACGAGTAATTTAGTTTTTGTGACATTAGAAAATATGCAAAATTGACTGAAATATCGCGAGTTGAAGTGAAAAATTTAATTAAATTTCATGTTTTCAAAAAAATGGTTTTTCTTTATTATTTCGAAAACGGTAATAGATATAAAAAAATTTTATTAGATAAAAAGATGCGCAATCAAATTTTCGATAAGGATATGCATAATAAACAATTAAAATCAAAAGTTTAATTTTAAGTGTCCAGGGGCCAACGTTTTTCAGCGCGGCGAGTTTATGTGCCCTTCTTTGATCCGGCAGCTCAATTGTTTAAGAGTAAAAAATTATTGAAATAAGCATTATACTGAAAAACCCAAAAATTTAACCCCCTCCCCCTCGGAAAATATTGGACTAGGTAAAAAAATATTTTCACGAAAAATTACTATCTATGAGTACTACAAAAGCCCTAAGTTTTGCTACGATTGGAGAAAAATAATTGTTCTCCACCTTGATCACTAGACATGGAATCGCTCATATATATATTGGAAATTGGATATATATATATATATATAGGCAAATATACTATTTTTAACTAATTCATATTAAGAGAATGGAATTTGTCAAATTGATGTATTTTCTGCGTTTGTAGTACTTTAATTATAATGCTCTAAAAATTAAACCTAAATTTCCACCAGTTTTTGGTGTTATGCAGATTCTAATTCGAACTAATTGTATCGCAAGAAAACCCTGCGTTACAACTTATACAATCTAAAATATCATTTATATTGCAGGCTGAAAGTAGATCTTAAATTATGACTCGGGTCTGCTTCCATTAATATTATATCAATAAAAATTAAAGTAAAAGTCAATTTTTTAAAAACGATTTAATAAAAAAAACTTTTGTTTGGTTTAATAAGAAAATTCCAGTTTTATAGCAAAAATTTCACTTTTTTCCTGGTCAAATTAAATTCGCGGATACTTTTTAGCTTTCCCGCGTGATTGGTATTGTATTAGTAGAAACGAAAAGCAGTCTTCGATTTCCACATTGAAATGTATAAGAGAAACCATGTAAAAGCCGTTTTCATAAAGGAAACCATATAGATTCCCATGTAAAACCGTATGGGAAATTAAAACTTTGTAATATTTTATATGAGAATTCTAGGTGGGTTTCCATTGGAGATTTTCAACATTAAACTAATCAAAATTCGAGAATCGATTAACCCGTTTTTGCGTAATGCCCGTATAGTATTTTGGAGAGCAACATACTCAAACATTTCTAAAATTAAAAAAAAACTTTAAACCTTAACCTTACACCTCACGTTCATTGATTTTACAAAATTTGTATTAGACGCCAAATTCATGACTCTAATCTTGTTAATAAACTAAATATAATAAACATAAATTAAATTTTAAAAATAGCAACCAATATTAATAACAACTTTATAAAAAAGTAAACAATATTCAACAAAAAAATTAATTAAAAATTTTGTCGAATTCAAAAATATGATTTTGGCTTAAAGATTCGAATTTATTGTTTTTATCGTGAAAATTAGTTGTACTTAAATTAAAAAGTTGATACAAAAAATGTTACATCAATTTGAAAAAAATGAAAAATTTGAATTTTTTTGAATTCTGTGAAAAAAGTTCTGACTTTTGTTCTTTTGAATATTTTGCAATGGGATATGGCTAAGATTTTAAGTTAGTCTAATACCTAAGAGACTGCAAAGCTTCGTTGTAATCGGTAAAGCCGTCTTTGAGTTATTAACGGACAAATTATTGCGGACAGACATACATACACACACATACATACATAACTTTTTTATTAGCATTTTCGGAATTCTTACTACTTGAGTAGATAAATTAAACATGAATTTACAAATTCTAAGCAATGTACAGACAAAAGTCTGATTTTATTTATAAAGAAGATATGAGCGATTCCACGGTAAGTGATCAAGGGGTCTTCGGTGTAATGTTTATTTTAATAATTTTTTTAGTAAAAAACCTCAGCTTTCGTTTAAAAAAAATTGTATCTTTCTCTCCCAAAAATTAAAATTTATTTTTAATTTTGATTTTTTTGGGACAAAAATGTTTTTTTTCAAAATGCTTATTTCCAATCGAAAGAGCATGAACAAACCTTTCCAAAATGTACTTTGTCAAATTTGTATGTTTAATTGCTTAAAAGTAAAAAATTATCGAAATAATCATATTGTACTGAGAAACCCAAAAATTTAACCCCCTCCCCCTCGGAAAATATTGGACAAGGTAAAAAAATATTTTCACGAAACATTACTATCTATTAGTACTACAAAAGCCCTAAGTTTTGCTACGGTTGGAGAAAAATTATTGTCCACCTTGATCACTTGACATGGAATCGCTCATATATATATATATATATATATATATATATATAATAGAAAAAAATGCTATTGAATCAATGAAATATTTGTTTGTCGCAATAAACGGCATATTCAATATCGTTCGAATGCAAATACTGTTGGTTCAATAACACGTGCTATTGATTACTGCACTATAGATTTAAATAAATTTTATACAATATTATTACAGAAATTATAGTATTAACGAAAAATGCTATAATATCAAGAAAAGCATTTCATTCCTACAATTAAATCTGTTATACATTTAATAGCATGTACTTTCAAATCAATAGAATATGCTATCAATTTCATAGCATGATGCTATAGTTTGAATAACAGATAATTTTAAAAAGAATACATCACACTTCAGATTTTAATGAATTAAAATTCAATTTTATAGCATGATGCTATAGTTTGAATAACACATATTTTTAATAAGAATACATCACACTTTAGATTGTAATGAATTAAAATTCAATTTTATAGCATAATTCTATAGTTTCAAATATAAAATATTATTTTTTTGAAAAAAATATTTTGAGAAATAGACATATTTTTGCTCTTTTACATCTTGTTACCTATTTCAAGATAGACTTTTTTGTAATTCTACATACAATATATACAATTTGAGATATAACTTATAAGTTTACAACTCAACCTAAAATTAAATTTTATTGTAACATATACTTAACATACTATTTAACATTATACATACATACATACATACATACATACATACATACATACATACATACATACATACATACATACATATTATAATACATTTAAATGATGTTGATTTGAATTTCCTTATATACAAAAGTGATGAAACTATCACCGCTTGTGAAAGAAAAAATTAATATTTTAAGTGTGTATAGTGTATATTTAGTAACCAATCTCAAAACAAAGATATATTTCCGGGAAAATTTAAATTTCTAATTCTTCTTTCAATTATTTTCAAAACATTAACATGAAATTTTGCAAATTAAAACAGATGATTTACTAAAATATCAATTAATGAATTATCTTAATTTGAATAAGACAATACCTAATACTTTTACTCAAATAAGTATGACTACAATTTCACTGCACGGTACTATCAATTTTATAGCACGGTACTGTCAATTTGATAGCATAGTGCTGTCAATTTTATAGCATCTGCTTTTGAACGTATTTCAATACATAGTTTGTAATAACAAAAGCACGTGCTATTGATTCAAAAGCATATTGCATCGTCTGAACTGTACATCTATACAAATTGTAAATACTATTTATTAATTTAACGAAGTTTTATTTGAAATAATTGCAACACTTATTTCAAACAAATTAATATTTTTTTAAATAAAATTGTATCAACCCCTCATCTCAACTATTTTTCATGTTTTATTAGACAACATTATGCTTCTAGTTCTAAATTATGAATTATTATATTTTAACAAATATTTTCTTAATTCAATACAGAAATTATTGCTTCAAACAAATTAAATTCAATAGCATCGGTGCTATTGAACCAACAGTATTTTTTTCTCAGTGTATATATTATTGGATACATGTTGCGACTTTTTTATTTTAAACATTTGTAGACATTTGTAGAAATGCTCTCGCAAGCGGTAATAATTTGTGTCGTTTATTATATAAAGAAATTCCTTATTTTCTCAAGAATGTATTGCGACGAATACGTTAATGTGTGTATTTGTTAGAGTATAAGTTCATTATATTAGTATTATGCGTTCCTCGAGAGAATATGTATATAATGTATTTAATGTTTGTGAGTATACATATAATGTATTTCCTGTGATATTTGGGTAAGAATTCCTGAAATGGACCCCTATTTTTCATTAGGTCAATGGATTCTTTTCATTCTTATATTTTAGATAGTCTATGATGGTATAATAAAAACTTGTAAATAGTTTTCCGAAATTCGAATTTTTGTCAAAGTTATTCAAGGTCAAAGTTTTTTGTAGCGTTTTAGTAAATAGCTAATTACTCGCGATCAGAAGAACCGATTTTAATAAAAATTGGTGGAGAGTCTACCTGAGAAATTGTACTTTCGATAAACGTTCAAAAATTTAATTAAAAAATATAATTTGTTTAAATAAATTAACTTTTTAAATTTTTTGGTTAAAAAAAATAAGTTCTCCATCTTTTTTGAAATTTGTTTTTCAATAATCAAGTAGATGATACTTTTAAGATTTCATTTGAACAATAAAAAAGTGGGATTATCAATAACCTAATGAAATATAATATTTTTTGTTACAAAAAGTTTTTGAAAGGAAAAGAGATTTATTACAAAACAAATTAATTCGTGTCTATTTCATGTTTTACGTATATATGTATGATTGTTAATCTGCAATTTTTTTTGTTAAAGTTTTTGAGTTTAATTAATTATTCAAAATGAACACTTTCTTTTAATTTATTAATTGGTGATTTACAAGAAGGACAAATAGACTGTCCGATTACGTTTTTAAATTTATAATTAAAAAGTATTAGGCAGTTTAAATACATCTTTATAAACTTTAACATATTTTTTTTCTTTAGTGGATTACAGCAACCATTGACTTTAGACATGTTTGTACTTTTTATTTAAAATCGTTTTCAAGAAATAATAATTAATTAAACTCAAAAACTTTAACAAAAAAAATTGCAGATTAACAATCATACATATATACGTAAAACATGAAATAGACACGAATTAATTTGTTTTGTAATAAATCTCTTTTCCTTTCAAAAACTTTTTGTAACAAAAAATATTATATTTCATTAGGTTATTAAGAATGCCACATTTTTATTGTTCAAATGAAATCTTAAAAGTATCATCTACTTGATTATTGAAAAACAAATTTCAAAAAAGATGGAGAACTTATTTTTTTTAACCAAAAAATTTAAAAAGTTAATTTATTTAAACAAATTATATTTTTTAATTAAATTTTTGAACGTTTATCGAAAGTTCAATTTCTCAGGTAGACTCTCCACCAATTTTTATTAAAATCGGTTCTTCTGATCGCGAGTAATTAGCTATTTACTAAAACGCTACAAAAAACTTTGACCTTGAATAATTTTGACAAATATTCGAATTTCGGAAAACTATTTACAAGTTTTTATTATACCATCATAGACTATCTAAAATATAAGAATGAACATGACCATTTAGCTTCCTCAATATATATTATTATATATAATTTTAAAAGTTAAATAATTATAATAGTTTATTAAATATAATTAATAAACCGGGTAAACTACCCTAAATAAATATTAATTATTTAATTTTTTATTATAGAATAATTATTTTAAAGTGTTATGATAAAATGTCAAAAAATACAAAATTTTAATTTTTTGTGAAAAATTATAATATTTATTAATTCCATAAATTTTCATGAAATATATACTTTATATACATGAATCGATTCGTTTTCATGCCAGGAATATAATGCTGAGAAAAATTAATCAAAAATTTTAATAAATAACGAAGTTATTTCAAAAAATAAAAAAATTCATTTTTTTCGAAAATTAAAAAATTGCTAAAAAATTTTTATTTTTAGATATTTTTGAAAATCCTTCTGCCTGATTCAAGATATTCGTGACCGTAATACACCTACAAAATTTTATCAAAATCCATCAAGATGTGTAAGAGAAAATTTGTCCACAAGAATCGGTGACATACACACACACACACACATACACACACACACATACACACACACACATACACACACACATACATACACACATACATCCGGACATTTGTTCCTCTCGACGAATTATATATACTACACTTGAAAATTTGTAAAAATAATTGATTTTAAAAAATTCGGAAATCGACATCACTATAAGGCTTCCTTTATGAGGAAGCAAAAGAATCCATTGACCCAATGAAAAATTGGGGGCCATTTCAGGAATTCTTACCCATTTAGAAGTGCAAGTGGAACATCTAATACTGAATGTGGCAAAGTATACTAGTGTCAAGTGTGACTTCATCTTTTGCTTCCTCATAAAGGAAGCCTTATAGTGATGTCGATTTCCGAATTTTCTAAAATCAATTATTTTTATAAATTTTCAAGTGTAGTATATATAATTCGTCGAGAGGAACAAATGTCCGGATGTATGTGTGTGTGTGTGTGTGTGTATGTCACCGATTCTTGTGGACAAATTTTCTCTTGCACATCTTGATGGATTTTGATATGATTTTGTAGGTGTATTACGGTCATGAATACCAAGAATCAGACAGAAGAATTTTCAAAAATATATAAAAAAAAAATTTTTTTCAACATTTTTTTAATTTTTGAAAAAATTAATTTTTTGGTTTTTTGAAATAACTTTTTTCTATATTAAAATTTCTAATAATTCTTGTCAAAATTGCATTCCTGACATAAAAACGAATCGATTCATATATATAAAGTATATATTTTATCAAAATTTATAGAATTAATAAATATTTTAATTTTTCACAAAAAATTAAAATTTCGTATTTTTTGACATTTTATCATAACACTTTAAAATAATTATTCTATAATAAAAAATTGAATAATTAATATTTATTCAGGGTACTTTACCCGGTTTATAAACTATTATAAACTATAAACTATTATAATTATTTAACTTTTAAAATTATATATAACATATATTGAGGAAGCTAAATGGTCATGAAATTAACAACTTGTTTTTGCTATTGCTACGCATGGCATTACAACTTATATATCAGTATTTCCAAAAAAAATAGTAATTTTATTTTCTCACGAGATGAGTTTTTACCATAGTTTTTGTAAGTTACATAATTCTTTTTCAATTAATAATATATTTATAAAGCTCGCATTGAACGATTCACCAATTTTAGTTTCCTATTTTTATATTGAAATTTGCTACTGTTTTGAAATATAAATCTGTAATTATTATAATATTATTTCTTTCGATATTGAGGGAACTCACTCAGTATAATATTTAAATAGTAATATAATATATTTAGTATTATTTATTTAGTATTATACTATAATTGAATCCTAAATTCGTCAAACTGTATTGAACTTCCAAACCTTCTATTCTTACCAATCCAATGGACAAGTTTAGAGGCCTTTACCCAGTAAAAAAAATTCTATACACGGACCGCGGAGTTCCTATACGAGTTCGGTAGCTCGTATGAGAAATATGAGAAAACTCTCATACGAGCCTTTTCCGTAATGAGAAGTGTATAGATCGTTGTATACGAGGTGACTTTTAAAGCATTTTTCTTAATATAACACTATTTTAAAGTAAATGTAGATAATAGAAATGAATTTTCAAAGTAAAACGAAGCTAAATTTAAAAAGGAAATGAAGTTTTAAGAAAAAAAGGATAATTTTGTTCAAAAAATTTATTCACACTGAAAAAAGGTTAGAATTTGATAATTCCTTGTTACTCTAACTTACCGACATTAAATATTTCTCGGATGCGGTAAGCACGATTTTGTATTGGCGGTAGAATAAATAAGATTTTTCATTACTAATTAATAAATATATTATTATTTATTTATTATATAAATGTTCTTATATAAAATAATTAAATTTAATACAAAATCGTGCTTACCGCATCCGAGAAATATCTAATGTCGGTAAGTTAGAGTAACAAGAAATTATCAAATTCTAACCTTTTTTCAGTGTGAATAAATTTTTTGAACAAAATTATCCTTTTTTCTTAAAACTTCATTTTCCTTATAAATTTAGCTTTGTTTTACTTTGAAAATTCATTTCTATTATCTACATTTACTTTAAAATAGTGTTATATTAAGAAAATATGAGTTTTCTCATATTTCTCATACGAGCTACCGAACTCGTATACGAACTCCGCGGTCCGTGTATAGAATTTTTTTTAATGGGTAATTTTATTTAACTCGTCAGCACGAATTTAATACATACCTTCGTCATTTCTTTCAAATTTCTTGAGGCCAAGTGAATCGAATTCAATTGAATATACAAAGAGCTTAAATGAATCCCGCTTTCTACCAAAATTCTTAATTCATTTCAATGAATAAAAGGCCAGAATTGGACGAGCTGCTCTATCAGTCATGTATCTACCACTAACTTTTAGCGCAGCTCTTACAACACTGGGCGAGCAGCGCTCTCAGTACAGAAAGAAGCTCACCCACATTATGAGGCGATATGCCATCTCTTTTTTAGCAGAGCATCTTTATGTGCACAGAATGCAGCTCGCCCAAAAACTTTTCCGTGTAGGGTAATAGTAGAAAGAATTAACAATAGGAAAAAGACAAATTGTTTATTTATCACAATATTTCACAAACTACAACTTTTAGTACTATAAAAAAAAATTTTAATTCCTCGTTTCTTCGAAATATAGTTTATGATAAAACAGTATATACAATATACAAGTTATTTCTAAAAATAATTTTTATGTACATGACAAATGAACGAAACATAAACAGAATATACACTACCGGCAGAAATTGTCGGTACGAATGACGGGCGAGCTAAGAAAAGTGGCTGCCGAAATTAAATTAACATATTTTATTATAAAAGAACGATAGAAACTTGGTTCTTGAATTGTTCGAAAGCCAATTAAATTCTGCATCGTTTGATAAGCAAATGAAAATTATTTTATATTTTTGAGTGATTTTATTACCTTAGAGATTTTGATAAAAAATTGATAATTTTTCTATGTTTGTGCACCATGTTTGTGTGGCTGCACATTCTAGAAAAATTTAGAGAAAAATTGTAAACTCTTGCAACATAATCTTTAAAGTCTCAGCTTTTATTTAAGCATTGGAAACTGAAAATCCGTTCAACAGTTTTTGAAATATGTATTATGTTGTGGACATTTTTCTGAAGGATTCCTATTAGCCCACGGAATGTGGCTATTTTATGCACCGAACTTTGTCTTTTTATAATTTTGCGTAACAATTTTTTTGATCGTTTCTGTTTTATCAAATCTTTTATGTAGATATTTCATAATAAATTAATAAAAAAATGAGCCTGTAAAAATTTTTTTGTAGATATACAACAAAATGTAAAGTAAAACACTAAGATTTAAATCCAAAGTTAACAACCTTTTTTTAAATCTCAGATATTAAAACTTTTTTTATTTTTTAATACACTGTAAAAATGTGCTCAAGTGCTGTTGTATCAAATAGCTCCATGCTATCGAATTTACTGTCATTGACTCAATAACAGGTTTAGAAATCGAAAAGTATATTGCTTAAAACGAAAAAATGAAACTTTAAATTAAATGCAGGATATTGCTATTATGCCAATTGTTTCTATAATTAATCTATATATAGCAATTTATTGCCTCTTTGACATTTTTTATTACAAACGCAAACATTTAATAGGTAAATTTGAAGAAAATGCGTGTAAAATTAAACCAAATGAAAAATTGTTTGCTCCAAGAAAGCGCGCTCTGGAAAACGAAAGCATATGTTTTCGTTTCCATTAGGGATGCAAATGCAAGTGCCTATAGCAGATGCTACAAAAATAATAACTGCAGAGCAAGCTCTGATGTTAAAAATGCAAATCTATTACATTGCACCGCGGCTGTTCTCAACTATCACAGAAGTTAAGCACTGTTGGTCGCGGTTACTACATGAACGGTTGAACTGTCGGGAATAGACATATTTGTATGATTAAAAAAAGATAAGTGTATTTGAATGTGTATATGTGTGTTTTTAGCTCTTGGAAAAAATGAAAAAAATAATAAAGATGGTCTGTGAGTGTAAAATTGAAAAAAGAAAAAGATTTACACTACTGTCGGAAATTATCGGTACAGTTGCACGCGCACGGTCCAAAAACATACCAATCTTTAAATCACGACTATTTTGTAAATGGGTGATTCTCCGCGTAGCGCACAATTTAATGTCTCTAATGTTTTTTAAGAAATCAGTTTCATATATTCTAATAAATTTAACGTGGATAACTTATTTCCATGGTAACAATTAAAAGTCTATAGTCATTTTTATTTAAAAGTTTATAATTTTACTTAATTTTAAGGTGCCAAAACGTCATGGTCTAATTAGTCCCCACTACCATTTCATATAAAAAATGTTTTTTTTAGTAAAATATAATAATAAATATAATAAACATTGACATTTTCTTATTGTCTAAGTTAGTAGAATTGAGAAAAACAAAACACTTCTTTAAAGTGAATTTTTTTATTTTATTTAATTCTATTAATGGTAATAAAATATATTCTTTTTATTCATCAATCGATTCGTCTTGATGAAATGAAGATTTTTAGTTTGTTTTTAAGTCAAGAGTAACATTTTATTATAAGGCAACATGATTTTTAAGAAGGAAATAAATTTCTAATAAAAATGCGAATTTTTGGTTTTAATTATGTTTAATTCTATAAATTCAAATACAATATATACTTTATATATACCAATCGATCCGATTTAATGCAACGGATAAGATTATAGAAAAAAATGAGTAAAATTTTATTGTACTAGAATATAATTTTGATGAAAGAACTAAATTTTTTATAAAAAAGGTAATTTTTCTGCTTTAATTGTTATTAACTCTATAAACTCTCATATAATTTATGCTTTATATATACCAATCGATTTGTCTTGATGCAAAGAATAAGATTTTATTATATATTAACTTTAATATTCAATTTAAAAAAAATGTATAGATTTTTTAATGTCCATCAATCCATTTCGAGATATTTTTATAATAAATAATGCCTAGCAATTTTCAGCCGAATTCGTTGAAACCTCTTCGAGTTATCGTGTTCGCAAAAAACGGGATCCACACAAACTCACATACACACACATACATACATCCGAAATTTTTGAAATCGATGATAATTTGCTAAAAAATTAGTTTTTCGTGTGCGTCATGGTCTAATCACTTTTTCATAGTAAGGCTTTTCTGTATTAAACTGTGTCACTGAAGCACTCATAAGTGTAACGAAAATTTAGAAATCAGGTAAATAATGAGTAATAATTAATTTCTATAAATTGCAGCATAAATTTCTATAAATTACCACGTAAATTTCCTTTAATTACCGCATAAATTTCCATATAATTCCGAATTTTTTTTCTTAATTACTAATTTTGCTACAATTTACTGTTGATTGTCGCACAACTTTCTATAAATTTTCATAAATTACCTCGAAAATTTCCATACTATTTATCAAATTCCAAATTTTTAATAATAATGTAAACTTTACATATTTCTATTAATTATCGCGACAATTTCTATAAATTTCCTTAAATTTCCATAAATTACCAAAAAATTATTAAATGAGATTTACGCTATAATATTATTTAAATTACAGCAAAAAAATTTTTGCCAGAACCTGCCCAAACATTGAATTTGTTAATTACTACACTTGTTTACAACAAAAATTATAAACAATTTTTCTGGCCCACTATGGATTTATCATTCTGGAGCCTTTATCTTAAAAAAAAATATATTGATAATAATCATAACGATAAAATTTTTTTTTAATTTCATAAACCAAATCGTAAGCTACGCGGAGAATCACCCAAATACAAATGTCAAAAAATTAACAAATATATCATTCGAAAGATTATTAAATTCTACGATTAATTATATATAAGTAAAAAATTTATTCATTTATTGTATTTACATACAATTGTATTTTCAAAAAAATGGTTAACAAGAAACAAATTTTTCAAAATTTTACGTTTTGAGAAAAAAATTTTTGATTGCTCATAACTTCTACAAATGTGGATTAATTTTATACTTTCTTATATGAAAATTGTTTGCTTTTTCATAAACTTTTCAAAAAAATGTTCAAAAATTCTTTACTGAATTTTTAAAAATTCTATACTTAATTTAAAAAAATTTATTTTTAAATCTGTATCCTTTGATTTTTTCTTTAAAAAAAATCTAAAAAAACTACTTCCCTTTACGCAAATTTTAAGCCTACTCTCGTCGTGGTTAAATAATTTTTCTTTTTTTTTCAAAAACTTTTTTGATATTATCGAAATTGAGTATTTACTCATTCAACTGCTGCATTGTGCAACATTGATTTTACATCATTCAGTTTTGACTAATATCAATTAAAATATGATAAAGTTAACCAGCAAATAAAAAAATTGCTTTAAAATGTAGGAAGAGTTTGTTTATTATTTTTTTTTGGTTCAGAGTAGCCTTTTTCTTTTGGAGGTTGAGACAATATTATATTTTCTCTATTCTCTTGATGTTAATCATCAAATAAAATAATTGCTTTAAAAAGTAGGAGTTTGTTTATTATTTTTATTGGTTGAGAGCAGCCATTTTTGTGTAATTGAATAACAAATAGAAAAATATTAAATATGAAGAAAGCTATCAATAATCCGAATAAATTTCTCAAATAAATCTCTTAAGCAAGATCAAGATCATATGTACCGATAGCACAGCTATCCTAAATACAGAAATCTGCTTTCTCAAAAAGACATTTTTCGAAATTAATTAATAATTTCAAAATTATAAAAAAACTCAGAAAAAAACGGTAGCATGGTGGGATACGAGCCCACGACCATTCTATTGCCGGTAGACGCTGCTTTTACCGAATGATAAATTCACTCCCTTTAATTAAATAAATAGAAAAATAGTTTCAAAAATAGGAGTTTGTTTTTTATTTTAATTGGTCTAAAGCAGCCACTTTCATATTTTGGGGGTTAGGACAATGTTTTATTTTCTAAAAATCAAATATATTCTCAATTTTTAATCATAATTACAAAATTGTTTTTTGAAAATATGAGTACGAATGTCAGTTGCGCCATTTGTCGTGCCAAATTCGTGGCCATGTATCAGTGGGTCAAACGTCGCTTAGAAAAATTCTCCGTTGGTTTAATTTAATTAAAATTTTAGTTATTATTCATAAATTAGTATTGTAATCAACAAAAATTAACTTATTTAATAGTTCAATATTAAAATTAAGTATTTTCTTCGATCAATTATATTTATTCACATTAGAAATTGGCGAAAAGAAAGAAACAAAAAGTGACAATAACAAAACATTTGATATCGATCACTATGTGTGGGAGGCAGTGACGGCTCAAAGGCGTTGCGAAGAAGAAAATAATTCTTGTGTAAAAATTGACTGGTGGCCCTGAAAAGGGCCGATGCCTAGAGGGCGAGGATTGCACGAGGTGCAGAAGCTGAACGCGGGATTCGGATCAACTGGTCCTTACCCTGGTACGGGCCTTAAGTTGTCTGGGAAAAGACGCTAACTCCTGAGGTGGTGCAGAAGTCTTAAGGCACTCTGGTGCCTTAAGACACCAGAGTTCCTTCCTTGTGCTGTCGCGGCTTTCGAATGTATCGAACCTTTACGTTAGATTTAGTCCTGAAAAGGACTGATTGTGTCGAGAGCAAAGTTATTCTTATCGTTCTGAGAAGGACGGATTGTTAAGCTGGGCCCAGAAAAGGGCCGGTGGTTGTGAGGAAGATGTACTCCCGCAGGAGAGTAAAAGACAACGGCTTCGTAAGTGTCCTTTTATTGGTGACGTCGAGGAGCACGGTATGTTTAACTGGTTGGTGGCGTTGTTCGCTCCGGCGAACACTTGATGCGGTGGTGGTTGAGTCAAGAGCCGAGAGAGATTTTTGGCACGACGAAGTCTGAGCGAGTTCTGAGAGAGAGAGAGTCAGGGAATGCGAGCGGTATTTATGCGCCTCGACCGAGTCGCATCCGCCGTTTCCCTTTCCCATAGAGCAGAGGCCAATCAGCGTGCAAGAGACCCCTACTCGGGCGCGCGCTTGCGTAGTACAGTGGAGCGAGTGTTAGTCGAGCGGAGGCCGAAAGACGAGCAAGATGTGCCGGGATGCTCCTTTGCCACGTAATATTTTGCCATTTCCAACCAGCTTCATACCATTGCTCCCATACATTTTTAATAATAGTCGGAATGTCATAATTTAAATAATGGAATGAAGAATAATGTTAAGAATAGCACTAAAAGTATTAATAATAGTAATAACAATATTGGAGATCGTGATATTAATAGTAGCAATATTCGCGATACAGGGAATAAAACATTGATTAAATTTAGGAATATTAACATTAAAAGTAATAAAATAACGACAATAAGAATATTATTAGAACATAAACAGTAATATCAGAATATAAATAATATTACTGTAACTTGAAGAATAATATCACAATATAGATGGATTAATATAATACACATATTGCAACATTACCGCAACCCGAACAACAATATTATAATAAGGGCGATAATATAAAAAGGATAGTATTATAATAACATAATATTTTGATAAATAAGTAAATTAATAAAAATGTAAAGGGAAATAATTAACACAGGCTGTTTCCTGTATCCGTGCAGATGGTTTGATGCCGACGTCACGGGTTTTCCCCATTCGCGCGCCAGACTTTTTGGGTTTTTCCCACAGCGTTGCCGCCGCGCGGGACAATAGGGATCTTAGGCCCATCTAAATGTCTCATTCTTCGGTTTAGAATGTTTTGTGTAAATTGTATTACCTTTGCAGGTAATGTTTGCAAACATCAACATCCCAAACGCGAAGAAGATGAATATAACACATTTAAAAAAATGTATTGTTTTGTATGCAAAAGTATAGGAACAATAACTTTTTTATAATTGATCATTACAGAGAATCCTGGGTTATAATAGGTGAAATGCCCCTGTCCCTGGATTTTTGAATTAACTCTGTTAATGGGTACTTTAGGGTACTAAAATAAGGCAAATATGGTCCATATGTGAAAAAGCCCCCTGCCCTCCCTTGGGGGTCGAAAAATGCATATTTTTGAAAAAAAATTTCTGGTTTACGAATTGCTAGAAAATTCTGCAAAAATTCATGAAGCTAGTATCTGAGATGTACTTTAAACCAATTTTTTGGGTTGGGCAAAAAAAATATTTTTATCATGTTTTAGACAGTACTAAAAGCTATCTTCATGAATTTTTTCAGACTTTTTTGTGATGTGCGACACCCTCAAAAACAGATTTTTTAAAGTTTTTTTAAAACCTATTTGGCCAGTTAAAACCAATTTCGCAGTTCGTTAAGTGTATAACGTAAATATTTTCTAGAAAATTATTAGCTTTTCTATTTATATAACCGCTATGAATTGCTGAAGTTTAAAAAAAATTAAGATCAATAAATTTTAAACCATAGTACCTTAAGCCGCAACTTAAGCATTTGCTTGGAAAAGTAAATTGTTCGATTTTGAGATGCGTAGTCCCATCTTAAGAACGCCAAGTATTCATAGTCAAATAAGATGAACTTATTTGACATTGCGGGTGAACTTATTTGAACGAATTGAGGTTATGATTTTAAGTCAACGTTTTACTTGACTTAAGCAATTACTTATTAGTGAATATATAATTGGAAAGTGTTCACAATGGATATATTAAATAATTTAAGTGATATTGAGGACGACGTGCAAAAAGATACATTCGAGATGCAGAAAATCCTTTTGAAATTGATGAATGGGAGTTCCAGAGACGTTATAGTTTTACAAAAGATTCGGTGTTAGTTGGAATTTTGCCTGAAATACAGGCAGGTCTAATTAAACATAACAATCGTGGTTTACCCATTGCACCACAGCTACAGTTACTTATCTATTTACGATATTTTGCAAATTCAAGTTTTCAGGTAATTTAAAATTTTTATTTATATTCCATTTTATTTAAAAAAGAACATTCTTGTAAATAATCAACTATTGTGAAAAAACTTTACATGCAGTTTTAACCTTTTTTAAAAAAAGAATTAACTTTTGTTATTAGAAATTAAATAGAGTTTGTAACTTTTACAGTTGTAAACTATTACCATAATCTCAAACTTTACATGTAGTTTGAACTTTAAAAAAAAAGAATTCACTTTTGTTATTGTAAATTAAATAGAATTTGTAACCTTTACGGTTGTAATCAATTAACATAACCTTAAACAACTAAAAATTTATGTTTTATCAGAACTGAAAATATATTTAAAATGGATTTCACCTCATATTAAATAACCCATTTGTATAGTTTTTAAACAAAATTTATTGTTAAATAAAAAGAATAAAATTGACAGTTTGTACATAGTTTTTCTTAAAAATTACCTGTAGATAGAAATTTTTGTCCAATTTTTAAAAATAAAAATTCATTTTACTTTCTAAATGATATTTAAAAATTATAAAATAAATTTTATTTCTTTAAATTATAATATTTTAACATAACTTTATACAAAGTTTAACAAGTAGAATGTAGAAAATAATTTATAGTAAAATAAGTTATTGTTAAAAAAATTGATTAAATATTACGATTTGTACGTAATTTTTATGAAAAAACATAAAATGTTAATTAATCTTTTATTTAACATTAAATTTTCATTTAAAATAATTTTTTGCGAAAATTGTTGAATTATGTGAACTCAATTTTAAATATGGTTTAAGTACTATTAAAAATATTATCTCGTGTGATGGGAATGTAAAAATTTTGAAATTTATTTTGTATTATATTTTTGCAGCTTGTTCTTGCCGACACAATGAAAGTTACTCAATCAACTGTCTCAAGAATTGTTTTTCGTGTTGCTACTTTGCTTGCCAGCCTCATTAATTTATACATCAAAATTCCAACAACTGGTGATGCTTGTTCAACGTTTCAGGAATGATTCTTGTAGGTGATAAAGGATATCCCTGTTTGCCTTTTCTTATGACACCTTTCAGAAATCGGCATATTGAAGAGGAAATTAAGTAAGTATTTAAATTATCTTTACATCAATATAACTACTTGTTGAACAGAAAAATTGATATTTATGTAAAATTAAATTTTTTAGGTACATTGAAATTCAAATAAGAACGAGAATAATTCTTGAGCAAACTTTTGGTGTGTGGAAACGAAGATTTCCATGTTTGGCGCGGGAAATGGCAACGAAACTCATTAGTTCTACAACGACTGTGGTAGCATGTGCAGTTTTACATAATATAGCCTTACGTTGCAATGACATATTACCAGAAGACGATGAGTTACATGAATATACTACAACTGCAATTAATATTTTTCAATAAAATCTTTTCTTCGCAATAAATAACACATCTTTACAGCCTTACTTCTTTTCACTTAAAATAATAATTTGTTAAACAATCTTGATTTCCAATATGAAATTAAATATAATATATAATATAATAAAATGTATAAAATTATTAAATATCAAAAAATCTAAAAAATAAAATTCTGTACAATAAATTGTCTCTACTACATTATAAAATGCACAATTAATTACTTAATACTGTTAATTATACTAACTTTGGAATAAATAAATTAAAATATTCTAAAATGAAGTATTTAAAGAATTAACATAAATTAAAAATTCGAAGCACATAAAAATAATCTTACAATTTTTTTTACTTACCTAATTGCCTGTCTTAACCGCATCTCCGTTATTTGAGCTTTTACCTCGGCTTTACGAATTTCTAATTCGGAAATTTTTTTTAAATGTTCCATTTTCAAATTCTGTTTTCTAATTTGCTGCTCCAATTTTAATGAAAACAACTCTTCCTCTTTCTGCATTAAACTCCATAAACGTTCAGTCTTTTTTGTATTATCCTTCTCAAGTTTTTGCCTGTTTAATTTATTATTTGGCGTAGAGTGCACCACGTTCACCTTTTCCTCGTCGAGCATAAATTCCTTGCTCACACACCTCTTTTTCATAGACAAAGGAGAAGGTGTTTGTGATCGATGAATTTCATCTTCTTGAAATCTCCTCTTCTTTACATCAGACACAGAAGATGAAGTATTCAAATAAAATGAAACTTCTGACTCATCAATCGCAGAGTTAGACGTTACAACGTCTTTGAGATTCTCTGGTGATATAACTTCCTCATCGAATACTGCATTTCGACGGTCTAAAATAAAACAAATCATTTAGTTGTGATTTATTTTTAAGAAGTTTTTACTAACAATATAATTATTTTAAACTTACAACCTGAAAATTACTTTACCATTTATTAAATCTTCTGAGAAGTTTGAAGAAAAAAATGCTGGCGCAGTGGTAATTAAATCAGGAACTATAGCTGCTATCTCTAGATTCACTTCGGCAACTTTTATTGGAACATCAAGGTTTCCCGTTGCCATTACATCCTGCCTTTCCTGAGTTAAAGCATTTCTCTGTTGCGCCTTCTTGTTGCTCCACATTTTTTTCAATTGTTTAATAGACCTCTGAAAAAAAATTTTGTTTAGTAACTTCAAACATATATCTTAAAAATTCCGTTTGCTTAGCATAATCAATTGGTTGTACCTGCTCTGTAATATGTACTGAGCCATTGTATGTTTCTTCTATTTCAGTCCACCCAACCTCCTTAGCTTTCATGGTGGAACACCATACTATTCTTATTTATACGTTTTCATATAATGAACATAATTCATTTAGTTTATCATATATAGAGTTGTTATTATTTGGCCATAACTCTTATTCTAATAGGTTATGGGCCCAGGAGTTCGGAAATTCCTGCGTGAATCGGTCAAATAGTAAAGTGAAGAGAAAAGAAAAACGTGTCTAGAACGGTCGTATCGTCGCGTATCAAAAATGGCATCAGGTGCTAGTGTGAGAATTGAGCCATTGAACAAAGATAACTATGACACCTGGAAAATCCAGATAAAGACTCTTTTAGTGATTAATGACTTATGGGCATATGTAAGTGGAACTAAAACTAAGCCTGAAGTTATCGAGGGTGACGATGCAACGACGCGAGCAGCAAATGTCTGGGATGAACAGGACCAGAAAGCAATGTCGAACCTTATTTTGAGTATTAGCCCATCGGAAATAAAACAAATTAAAGTATCAAATACATCTAGCGAGTTAGGAACGAAATTATATACGATTTATCAGTCGCAGGGTCCTGCACGAAAAGCAACGCTTCTGAAACAATTGACACAGAGCCGTATGCGAGAGGGCGAAGATATTCGAGAACATTTAAGAAAATTTTTTGACGTAGTCGATAAATTGTCCGAGATGGATGTCGATGTTAATCTGGATTTATTAACAATCATGTTACTGTATAGTCTTCCTCCAGACTTTGAAAATTTCCGATGTGCGATAGAGTCGCGAGACTCTTTACCGACCGCAGACGCTCTTCGAATCAAAATCGTTGAGGAGAGTGATGCGCGAAAATCCGATAGTGGAGAACATGGTGCTATGTTCGCGAAACGTAAGTTCGAATCAAAACATCAACAAAACTGTAAACCGAATATTGAAACAAACGGGCGATTTAAATTTAAATGTTTTAAGTGTCACAAATTCGGGCACAAGTCTTCCGAGTGCAAAAGTAAAATGTCACGTGAAAATATGGATAAATCGAATAAACCAGACAAAATGAGTTTATACGCTTCCTCGGTCGTGTGTGAAGATTTACTGAAAGCAACAGTGACGTTAAATGACGCAAAATGGTGCTTGGATAGTGGATGTAATTCACATTTATGTAAAAGTGAAAATCAGTTTTCGGAGATGTCAAAAGTAAACCGCGGATTTTTGAATTTAGCAAACAACGGATCAACAAAAATAGTGGGGAAGGGTACTGTGAAGCTTGAAGTCA
Source organism: Leptopilina myrica (nomen nudum) (assembly GCA_032872475.1). NCBI lineage: Eukaryota > Metazoa > Arthropoda > Insecta > Hymenoptera > Figitidae > Leptopilina > Leptopilina myrica (nomen nudum). Next base: position 19,145,308 of record CM065461.1, read on the forward strand.
CTAAGGACGGTCAGTTTACTGAAGTCAAACTCAATGACACCTGCTACGTTCCTGATCTTAGAACAAATCTTTTGTCAATTAGTAAAATTACGGAAAGTGGTTTTAATGTGAAATTCAAAAAGGACTCAGCGGAAATAATCGATAACAAAGGAAACATCAAACTAACTGCACGCAGAATAGGTGGATTATACTATCTTGACGAAAATAAATCGAGTGATCTTAGTGCAAATTCGGCTTTCTTAAGTGAAACAAATGATTCATCTGTTGACACATGGCATCGTCGCATTGGACATGTTCATTACAGTGATCTCGTTGAGTGCAGCAAAAATGGTCGAGTAAATGGTATAAATTTCGTCGGTTCCGGTAAAAGTGATTCCTGTGATGTTTGTTTACGTGGAAAAATGACAAGACCTGTCTTTCCAAAGAAATCAAACAGATGTTCAAAATTACTCGAAATTATCCATTTATCAGGATTACCAGCTTCATTATGGGGCAAAGCAGTCAACACTGCGAATCATCTTCGGAACAGATGCCCTTCAAACAGTCTCGATGGTAAAAGTCCGTTCGAAAAATGGATCAGTAAAGTACCAAATGTCAATTATCTACGAGAATTTAGTTGTTCTACGTATGTGTTAAATTTGAAGCCCACAAAAGGAAAACTTGATCCAAGATCATCAAAAGGGATTATGGTCGGATATTCAGATCAAAACAAAGCTTACTGAATCTGGATGCCTGAAACAAAAAAGGTGATTGTGTCACGAGATGTCAAATTCGTCGAAAGCCACCATGGAAAAGGATCAACGAAAGAAAGTCTTACAAATCTTGGCATACAATCAAGCAATGAAGAAATTGACCTTCCTGCGTTTTAGAAATCGCCTTCCCCTTGAAAATCATGAAATTGATATTTTCGACAACAATTCATCACTTTATAAAGATGGGACGAACAGTAATTTAAGTGATGACGATCCTGATGATGAAGTGACTAAAGAAGATGTCCATGATCAATCGAATCCGGAAAACAACGAGGATCCAGAAGTTGAGAACCAGCTCAACCCAGGACAAGACGGAAGACGAACCAGGGGTAGGCCTCGACTCATTAGAACTGGGGAAAGAGGTAGGCCTAGAAAAGAATACTAAACTGCAGCATGTATCAAAGATGTCACAAAAGTCAGCTATTTAGCAGAAATTCCATTGGAAGCGGCAATTCGAGGAAAATATGCTGACGATTGGTACCAAGCTATGACCGATGAACATCGATCACTTATCAAAAATAAAACGTGGATATTAGTAGAACGTGAAGATCATCATGATATTATCGGGAGTAGAGTAATACTGCAAAACAAGTATGATCAGAACGGATGTCTTGAAAGGAGAAAAGCTCGAGTAGTCGCAAGAGGATTCACACAGCGTCCTGGTGTGAATTTCACTGAAACCTTCTCACCTGTAACTCGCATCAGCTCAATACGAATGATCATAGCTCAAGGAAATTGTGCTTATGGAAGTGCCGAAGTACACTAAGAAATCGTTGGAACATCTCATCGAAAAAGAAACAGATAACACGATCAAAAGTGAAGCGATCCAAATGCTCGAGAGTCTAAAATCCGGAAACAAAATTTGAAAATTGAAGAAGGCCATATGTGGCTTAAAGCAGGCTGGACGGTGTTAGAATTCAATGATCAACGAAGTGTTACTGCAATTCGGAGCGGTACCATCTGAAGCAGATCCTTGTCTTTATTACAAGGAGACAGGAGAAAACACACTCGTATTAACAATATATGTAGATGATATTATTGTTGCCTGTCGTCATAAGAGTCAAATCATCGAGTTCAAGGAATATTTATCAAAATTTTTTGATATTAAAGACATTGGACGCTTGAGGTATTGTCTTGGTATGGAGTTTGATATCGATGATAATGGAGTATCAGTTCGTCAATCTGAATATATCAACGATATCCTTGCAAGATTTGGAATGTCCAAATCAAGCAAAATTTCCACTCCGATGGAACCAGGACTCAAATTGCAACGAAGTTCATCTAAAAACGAGAAATTACCATATCGAGAGCTTTTAGGTGCTTTGATGTACCTATCAACTTGTACAAGGCCGGATATCTCGTTCGCCGTGAGCTACCTCAGTCAGTTCAACGACTATTTCGACGAAAGCCACTGGAAATCAGCTAAAAGAATACTCAGGTACCTCAAGGGAACTAAAAATGAAGGTCTACGTTTCGAAAAATCAGCTCAGCCGAACAAGGGATATGTCGATGCCGATTGGGCAAAGTGTCCAATTGATGGAAAATCCTACACAGGGTTTGTTTTTATTCTGGAAAATGGTCCCATATCTTGGCAATCAAAGAAGCAGCCAACCGTAGCCCAGTCTTCTACTGAATCGGAGTACATGCACTTGGAGAAGCAACAAAGGAAGCTGTGTATTTTGGTTATCTTCTACGTGAACTGGCATTCGGAAATTGGCGGAAAATCCCATTTTTCACAATAGGACAAAGCACATCGCAGCCCGCCATCACTACATTCGTGAGGTTGTTAAAAATGGCGAAATTAAAATAGAGTATTGTTCTACGAAGGAAATGGCAGCTGATTTTCTGACCAAGTTGTGTTTAGTAAAACATTTGAAATGTAAAACATTGTTAGGACTTAATAAGTGTAATTTTAAAATTTTAAATTTAAATTTAAATTTAAATTTAAATTAAAAATTTTAAATACAATGCACTTTGAGGGGAAGTATTGGAATTTAAATTTGTATCAAAGTTCATTTACATACTACCAACATAAAGTGACTATACTTAGGTTACCTGCACTGTTTTACCTACAAAGTTCAGTTCGTTCATGGTCATCGTTGTTACAACACCATACTATTCTTATTTATACGTTTTCATATAATAAACATAATTCATTTAGTTTATCGTATATCGAGTTGTTATTATTTGGCCATAACTCTTATTCTAATAAAAATGTTATAATAATTAGTATAAAATTTAAGTTTTATATATATACCCTCGAAGGCTAAAGTCTTACGACAGTTCCGAGGGAAGGTAAAGGGCTCCTAAAGAAGGGTTACGGGTTTTGGTGGGTCGGGCTGGTAGTAGGTCGCCAGTATTCTAAATCTAACTATATTATTTATTTATGTTTTCTTTACTTTCTTTTGTTTTATTATACCAACTCCACATAACCTTGGAGTGCGGAATCCAAGGTATCTGTAGGCAGATTTCCCAAAATTCCCTAAGCAAAAAAAAAAAGGTTTATATATATATATATATATATATATATATATTTAAAATTATCGTTTAATAACCATTACAATTTTAGAAACATTATTTATTTTTTTTATTTGATCAAAATTATGAAAGTTATGGTTTTTTTAGACTTAACGTTTTCAGATACAGAGGACTTGAAACAATTTTTTCTTTGTTATACCAAAAGATAAAGAATTATATAATATATGGAAATTATTTATTTTTTCATACATATTTCAAATACGTAATAAAAAATATCATTAATAAAGCGAAAACATTAAATAAATTAAAATTTCGTCTAAAATATGAGTTTTCTCAAAATCGAAGTAATTGATTTTCGATTTTTTTCTTTCGCATTACAACCACTGAAAAATAAAGAAATTTTTCTCACCCTTTGGCATAAGTGGGAAAAATTTCTTTATTACAGTTATTTATTAGTTATTTTTTATTACATATTTGAAATATACATGAAAAAATAAATCATTTCCATATATTATATAATTTTTTATCTTTTGGTATGGTATTAGAGAAAAAAATGTTTCAAAAGTTCTCTGCATCTGAAAATGTTAAATCTAAAAAAACTATGATTTTCATAATTTTGAGCAAATAAAAAAATAAAAAAACATGTATATTTACTTTTATTTTCATACTAGCTGTCGTACCCGTCTTCGACGGGTTTTAGTTTCTACCAATACATTTAAGTTTGTCTACCAATCTAGAAAACCTTAAAATAACCGGTAATTTATTTTTATCGGAAAAAAATAATTACTTACCCTTAATCATTTCAGTAAGAAAATACTACTATTTGAATCAGCGACTGACTTTTTATTATCAAATTCTTCGACGGGCTCAACATCTAATATTCTCGGCCCTATAATCCTTACTAATAAAATCAGACTTTTGTCTGTACAATGCACAGAATTCAACATTTCTGTTATATTTCTTCTTCTTACTCTTACCTTAAGCAATTTATTTATGTTAATATTTTTTATTAAAATATATACCCAAATTTATATATTTAATAGTTTAAACACATTTGACTGTTGACCATTATATAATATATATGTATTAATAATGACACAGTAGTAAGAAAACATTTACATTAAAAAAACAATTATAAAACATTAATTTTTTACCACTGGGAAATCGATTGGTATTTAGCCAATTTCATTTAAATAATACTTATTTATATATAAATTTTTTTTTTAATTTATCATTTTTTTGATCAAAAGTATTTTAATGAGATTGTTTCCAAAATGCACCACGTGGAGGTAACCAATCATGCATCTCAAAAAATGTTTTTAATTTATCCATAAGTTTTTAATTTCATCTGTTTAAATAAGATTTGAAAAACTAACTGATCTCATAAATTTTCTTTAAGTTAAATATTTAACAACTTTTTTATTAAATAAGTATTTAATATTTAAATAAATAAACATTTGAAATTTTTATTTTTCTATAATTTCAGCATTGTAAAATTTATTTTTACGAAAAAATAAACGTAACTTTTAATTTTTCGATCAGACGAATATTCGATCTTTCGATCAAATAAACATTTGATCTTATAACATTTCGAGAAAATAATCTATTTAACCTGTATCTTTTCCACGAAAAGCTACAGATATAATTTTATATATTTAATATTTTATGATTTTAAGTCAAATAATAATTCAAATATTTAAATAATATATCAAATTTGCGTTATATTTTTTAAAAATTCATTTACGTAAATTTTGTTTTTAAAATTTGTACTATCAGAATATAATTTTTCTTGTCATTTAAATATTTTTTCTAAAAATATGATACAAATTTTACTTTTAAATTTTCATAATTTTAATATTTTTTTTTATATTTTTTTTTAAAAATATTTTATAAAAATATAATATTTTAAAAATATAAAATAATAATTTATATTTAAAATAATTATAGTAATACTTCACGGTACACAACATTTTTTGTAGCTCCTGTTGGTGAATGAATATAAAGGCAATCAGGTGAACTAACTCTTGAACATCCTACATAGAACTGTCCATGTGAGAAACAATCTGATTCACCTAATTCTATTCCTGCAGTTGATAGTGTTTGTCCCTGAGATTTGTTTATAGTCATTGCGAAACACAAACTGACTGGAAACTGTAAACGTTTAAACTGAAATGGATAATTTGTTGGAATAAGAGGAATACGCGGTATAAAAACAGACTCCCCTGCTGCACACCCTGTAAGAATATCTGCCTCTATAATGAACCTATGTAGTGTTCTCACTCTTAGTCGCGTTCCATTACATAATTTAGGAGGGTTAATATTTCTTAAAAGCATTATAGGAGCTCCAACTTTAAGTTCTATTTCATGAGCTGGTAATCCAGGAGCAGTAACAGAATCTAAAAATTCTGTAGGGTAATGAATACAGTCATCCTCATTAATAGAACTATTAATTGAAAGGTATGTTCTTTCTGTAGCTTCAAAAAGAGAAATTACTTTTCTATTTATCTGTTTTGTCTGTTCGTTAGTAGGTGTTAAAATTGCCCGGTCACATAACCAAGAATTTTGAATCGTCACTAAGTTTTCAACTCCTGGAAAAACTTTTTCTATCAATTCTTCCTGAGAAGTTATGACCGTACCTAAAGATTGTGGAATACTAATCATCCCATTAATCTCTTCTATAGTACCATTGCCAATAGTAATCAAAAGATCAGAAAAATCTTGCGCTCCTTGCTCACCTCTTAGATAAACTCTCATATTCTGCGTTAAAGATAAACGTGTTATTTTTGACCACAGAAAAGATTTTTTAATACACGCATTTACTTCATCTGCTCTTGTTCCTCTAACTACTACTGGTAAAGTTTGTCTAAAATCTCCAGAAAATAATAATGTTACACCTCCCATAAGTTGATTATTATTCCTTATGTCTCTTAAAGTGCGGTCTAAAGCTTCAATACTCTTTTTATGAGCCATTGTACACTCATCCCAGACAATTAAAACACAGTCTCTGAGAACCTTAGCTATCGCGCAATTTTTGGATATTGAACATAAAGGATTATCCATTTGATCAATGTTAATTGGAATTTTAAACATGAAATGTGCAGTCCTCCCTCCTGGCAAAAGGGTAGCAGCGATCCCTGAAGACGCTACAGACAGAAGCACATTTTGATATACATCAGTTTGTTCTGGTGTCAGTCGTAACTCATTTTCATTTACATAAGATAACAACTGATTTAAATCATAACTTGTTTCCCTTATATAATCTGAGTTTATTTCATTTGATGAAATTCTTGGTGTAGGAAGATGATATTCATTAAGGTTTTTATTGCCTATGCGTATCGTAATTTCTTGTATAGACTGCAAGCATAAATCATATAAATGAGGAGAATTTTCAAAGTTTATATTTGGGTCTGTTCTTTGAGCTTGTCTTAAATAATCCTCCGATAATGATTCACGAAATTTAATCCATAAATCAAAAGGATCACTTGGATCACAAAACACCAACATAATGGCAAATAATTCCCTAAATCGACATGGACTATCAAAAGCTGAAGCCTCTATAAGTGCTTCCTCCCAATGTGCATCATCCTCTAAGAGACCTAATGCTTTACATGAATCCTTATAAGTTGGATACAACTCACCATTAATAGTTTTTAAACTCTCAAAAGATATAGGTCCTCGAATGTGATGTAAAAGTAAGCGAAGATAAAAACATTCCATATTTTGTGGGTGAATAGTATATACCCTACCAATAGCAGGATCTTTAAATATACCTGAATAACCTTCTACAGGTGTACCTCTTTTCCTTCTCAAAAATTTACGAATTTGTTTATTAAATGTGTAGTATGAAGGTACTTCACAATACAACAATAATTTTGCAAAATTATCCGTTTTACAAAGTTCAAAGAAAGCCATCAAAGTAGTGTTAGAAGGATTCTCAACACGATCAATTACATTCTCTGGCCTGAAGTAAACTCTTTGTCCATTCTCTAGATGAACATCGAGATGAATGACAGGAGGATACCTTTCATGAATAGGGAATTCAAGTATACGCCAAACTGCCTCTGAAGTAGAAATATAACGACCTGTTTGATATATACTAATTTCATCGTTTTCGTTTGCTATTCCGAATGAAGCCTGATCGCTACCCTTGTTTACGTATTTACAAATATATTTAATAGATTTTACACCACCACAACATTCTACGTTAATATGGGTTCGAAATGTACGTAAAAGAACTGGAGAATATGGTACTACCCATCTGTTATCTATCATAATATTCTCTCCTCTTAACATAAATTCTGTCATAAAACCTCCATTCTCTTGAGATCGCCTTCTATAAGTTGGATAACTGTCTTCTACAATTATTGTTTCATTCACGAATTGTTTAGGAAATCTTTTAGTGCATCGACCTTCTTTCATACAACTAAGATTCCTGTTAAAAGCTCCACATGGTCCATGTATCATATGTCTTTTTACAATATCAAATAATTCTTTATCTTCTGAGGGATCAGGTAGTTCTGCTCTTATAACTTCATCAATACGGTTAGATCGTAAATGTTCTTCAAGCCAGAGTAATATATGTGCATGAGGAAGTCCACGTTTTTGCCATTCAACAGAATAAATAAAACAACGCACTGTACCAAATATTTTCCCGTTTCTCAAAAGTCCCATTAAACATTTTAATTTTAAATGAAAAACTCGCGATACAATGTCATGACGATCTTGGGCAGATTGATCGTTTAAAAGTAAAGCAGTAATTTCTGGCCATCTTGGATTTGTAGTTATTGTAATAAAAAAATCAGGACGTCCAAATTTCCGAACGTAGCAAAATGCATCTTGTGTACGTGAATGCATATACCGTGGACCACCAGTAAAACTTGATGGTAAAATTACTTTTTGACCTAAATTTTCTACGCATTCATCCCTTCTAATCGCGTCCTGTAAGTGAATATACTTTTCTGCCCTAAGTTCAGTTTGGTGCGTACGAATGTAAAGCAAGCGTTCACTTTCTATTTTTGCATACATATCTACCAAATACTGATTAAACAATTGTCTAAATTGATGCAAGTGATTAGGATCATTTTCTCGTATCACTTGGTTCACCAACCATAATAACTGCGACTTCAGAAGAAGTTGGTGCATTATATGTGCCTGGATGGCTTCCTTCAGGCCGTCTGTCTGCTTTTATAACAATTCTGTGGTCTGGTGATTCTGAAGGCATTGACTCTATAGCATATTTAAAACTACGAATATAGGAGTTATGTTCGTGAAGTAACTCCTGTATTTGCAAAATCAAATTTGAATCAAGTTCATTAAATATTGAAACTCTTCTTTCAACTTGATCTTGAATTTCAGACATAAAATATATTTGAAGATACGATGAAGGTTGATTAAGAGAAGGTAGAACAGAACCAATCCTATGATACACTTGACCTTGTATTCTGAATGTAGGTCTGAACCCTGATTCATAAACTTCATTACCCCCAAATGATGTCATTTGAAATGCACTGTTGTAAGATCTAATATGTTGAAAGAACAACCTAGATTGAGGAAGATCTCCATTAAGCAAAGATCTAAGAGGTTCTGGTGCTTCAGGTATAGAAGGTATTAAAACCTTACCAGAAGAACAGCATATACCTTTGGCTTCTTCAGTCCACCTTAAAGCATTACAATGGGAACAAACATTATTCATTTCGCCAATATTGGCACCTACAGAATAATCTATAAACAAATCATAAGAGAAACTGCTATTAATTTTATCTCTCCACTGTAGATTATTCCTCCTTTCATGTTTACGAACTTCTCCTAACCGTCTAATGTACACAGCATTATCAGATTCTAACTCTCTAATAACATTATGTCTTGTTCTATCATTTTCTGGTCTAATAGAAGTCTCTTCATTAGTTTCATTTGCTCTTACATTCTGAATTCTTCTTGTCTCTTCTTCTAATCTCAATCAACGTGTTACTCTACATCTAGTTAGCCTACTTTCTCTTTCTAATTCAGTTTCATTTCCCCTAGCAATACTTTGGCGTTGTCTATTTCTTTGCAACCTCCTTTCCCTTCGCTCTGTGGATTCGTTTTTCCTGGCAATAACATTTCGCTCTTTGTTCTTTTGTAACCTTCTTTCCTGAATCTCTGTTGATTCATTTTGTCTACTGATCGCAGTAGACACTCGATTTGTTTCTAATCTTCTATCTCTATCCTCTGTCGATTCGTTTTGCCTTGCAATACTATTTCGCTCTCTGTTGCTTGCTAATCTGCTTTCATGAATATCTATTGATTCATTTTGTCTACTGATCACAGTAGACACTCGGTTTCTTTCTAATCTTCCTTCTCTTTGCTCTGCCAATTCATTTTTTCTACCGATCGCAGTAGACACTCGATTTGTTTCTAATCTTCTATCTCTATCCTCTGTCGATTCATTTTGCCTTACAATACTATTTCGCTCTCTGTTGCTTGCTAATCTGCTTTCATGAATCTCTATTGATTCATTTTGTCTACTGATCACAGTAGACACTCGGTTTCTTTCTAATCTTCTTTCTCTTTGCTCTGCCAATTCATTTTGTCTACTGATGGCAGTAGACACTCGATTTGTTTCTAATCTTCTATCTCTATCCTCTGTCGATTCGTTTTGCCTTGCAATACTATTTCGCTCTCTGTTGCTTGCTAATCTGCTTTCATGAATCTCTATTGATTCATTTTGTCTCCTGATCGCAGTAGACACTCGATTTGTGTCTAATCTTCTTTCTCTATCCACTGTTGATTCATTTTGCCGTGCAATAATATTTCGTTCTCTGTTGCTTGCTAATCTACTTTCTTTAATCTCAATTGATTCATTTTGCCGACTGATCATATTAGACACTCGGCTTCTTTCTAATCTTTGTTTATTTTGCTCTGACAATTCATTTTGCCTAGCAATACGATTCCGTTCCCTGTTGATTTCTAACCTTCTTATCTGAATCTCTGTTGATTCATTCAGTCTTCTGCTCTCAGTAGACACTCGGTTGCTTTCTAATCTTCTCTCCCTATTCTCTATTGATTCATTTTGCCTAGTAATAACATTGCGCCTTCTGTTGTTCGTTAACCTAAGTTCTCGAGTTTGTGTTAATTCATTTTGTCTTCTTGTCGCATTGTATTCTTTATTTCTTTTTAGTCTTTTTTCTCTATGCTCTATTGATTCGATTTCTCTATTTCTTTTCTTACGTTCTCTATCACGTGATAATCTTTTTTCTCTGTTTTCATTAGACTCAGATTGATCTTCTAAACAATTATCATTTCTTGTAATTCGCCTTCTTAACCTTTTAGAATTTCTAGATATTGACCCTATATCTCTCTTCCTTTTACTCGGCATAATGGTTACCTAATATATAAAAGTGATTTTTTTAACTAAAAAAATTCTTTATTTTATTTAAACTTTTTATTTAAAGTCAATTTGTTATAAATCAAATTGTTATAAACAATGTTAATTAATAAATAGCTAAGTTTTTTTCTTTCCATCAAAAAACAAAATAACGAAATAAGAAAATGAAGGTCCTCTTTTAGAAAATTGTATTAATTTATTAACTTTATTTAAAAATAAAAAATATAAACAATTAAAAACTAAAAATCGGCCTCGAGGGATGTTTTAAGAATTTATTCCCCTTTAATTTAAAACAAAGAACACTCAAATTGGTTAAGAATTGTAGGCTGTAGACATTTTTGAGCAGTAAATTGTAAAAAAATCCCACTTTTTGCAGCGCGACGGGTCAGAGTTCACGCGGAGACCTACAACGCGCAATATAAACTCTTAACATTTGCTCAAAATTAGAGAATATCAAAATTTTTTTAACGCGCTTTTTCTTGAGAGTTTGAGTATTAATAATGTAAAAAAAAATTTCATTCTTCCATTTCGAATACTAAAATAACTGTATTTGTTTATAGAAAATTACCGATTTTTGTATTAAATTTTTTTTCAATCTAACAAAAAATTCTTAAAAGTACATATATTTGTCAATTAAATCCAACTCTTGAAATAATTTTTTAATATAAGCTTTAAAAACTGTAAATATTTTTTAAAAATGGTGATGAAACTTTAATTGTTGATAACTTTTTTAATTTAAAAAATATTTTAAAATCCTTTTAAGATATCATTATTTACAATAATAGCTGCACGAAAGCTAGTTTGACAAATACAACGATTTTTTTCAATACTATTTTTCGTTTTTTATGTCTAAGAAATTAAAGAAATAAAAATATAATACATAAAAATAAAAAGTAATTACTACTAATAAAATGCTCCCTCAACACTAAGTTGACAGTATTAAATTAAAAAAAAGGAAATTTAAAAATTTTAATTAAATTTATTTCATAAAATTCTAACCTTTTCTTTAGTAACAATTTCCGAAATTATTTTATTAGTTGGTTTATTAATCTTTTCGTTTTTTTCATACGCTTTTTATATTTTTATTTTATATTCTCCATGAAATATTAATTAATTGTTACAATTTCATTGACAATTCAATATTGAATTTAACTGTTGCCACAACAACCTTTTCCCAGCTATTTTATTTTTTTTTAATTATGTGAAATTGGCTTATGTCAAAAATAATAATCTATCAAATCACAAATACATAACCGCTTAATTAAAAAAATTAATTTTTAAATATGGATCGAAAAAATAATAAAGGTAAATATAATTGTAATATCATTTAATAAAAATTAATTTATGTCAAATTACTTATTTAATTTAATTTTTTCTTTTTTAATATATTTAATTATTGTCAATAACACTTGTTAATAATAATAATATAATATAATAATAATAAGAATAATTATATAACATAACATTATAATATTTATAATTAGAAAAATTAATTATTTTATTAAATTATATATTTTAGAAAAAGAAACAAAAAGTAATGAAGTTGAGAAAATTAAACAAAAGTGGAAACTAACATCAAATAGTGATTAATATTTACATAAATATTTTTAATATTTTTTTAAATTTTATACAATTCACTAATTAAATATATACCTATTAAATATATTTATTATATTTTATGTTATTTTTTATTCATCGTTTTAATTTTTTTTATTATTTTCTCAAATTTATTTTTAAATAAATTATTCATAAGATTAATATTTATTTTTATATTTTATTTTTTTATATGTATATATTCATGTTATTTCTTATGTTTATTTATAATAAATATTTTCAGCTCTCACCAAGTCTGATGAGGACCTCTTAAAATGTATAGAAGAATGGGAGAAAAAGAATAAATCCAAAAAAGAAAATTAATTTATGCTACATTTTCAATTATGTATTTTCAATAAATAATTCATTTCTAACCTAATTATATAAAAATAATATTTCTTTTAATATTTATTAATATTTTATTATTTATTAATATTTTATTATTTATTATTTTGTTATTTATATTATATATTATAATTTATTTTTAATTGAATAAAAGCAATTTTATTAATTATAAATTTTTTAATTTAATTACAATTTATTTTTAAATAGATAAATATAAAAATTTAATATTTATGAACTTTTTAAATTATTTAATTTATTATTTTAAAATTTCATTACTTTTTCATTTTTTTATTAATTTAAGAATTTATCAAATTCAAAAAAAAAATATTTGAAAGAAATGAAAACATTTATTTCATTAAACAATTTATTTTATTAAATTCAAATTATTTTAATTGCAACATCTGGAACGATGAATACATGATGGAATTTGCGTGTATGATGAGCATGATGGAATTTGTGTGTATGATGAGCATGGAGAAATTTGTGTGTGTGATGAGCATGGTTGAATCTGTGAATACAGTAAGCATTGTGGAGTCCGTGAGTATAATGAGAATTGTGGATTTTGCATTTGTTGCGTACTGGAATACGGGAAGTTCAACGGAAAGTTTCTTTGGAAATTCGACCGGAAGTTTCTTTGGAAATTTGGAACTCCTGTGTATAAAATGTCAGCTCTAAACTGCGAATTGCGAGGAAGTTGGAAGGAATTCCCATTTACAAAAAAGCCTCTGTTTCTTTCGAGGTGTTGCAACTTTCTAAGAATAGATAAAATTTAATTTAATTCAATAATAATAATAATAATAATAATAATAATAATAATTTATTACATTAATACAATTACTAAAATTTATATTTATAAATAAACCCAAACAGAAAAATGACATTTAAGAAAATATTTTAAAAAGTATAAATAAATAATTTTAAAAATAAATTTTGATTCTAACATACAATAAATATAATAAATAATATATATTTTATATTAGTAACTATTGTACCTTTTATTTTCCCTTTGTTTTATTCTTCTTTTTAAATTTTTAGTTTTATTCTTTCCTTCTTTTTTAATTTCATCCTTTGTTTCTTCATTTTTTTTGAAAAATAAATCTTTCAAAAATCCAAAAACTAAAATAAAATATATTTTGAACATTAAAATTAGTTGTTATACACATTTACCAATAAATAAGGTCTCATATTGTATGTTTACCCATGTTGATCTCTCGCAGTTTCAAATATATCTAAAATGACAATCAGTTGTCAATTTGAAAGTTACACTCTGAAATAACAATCAGGTGTCAATTTAAAAGTCACACATAAAACAATTGCAAATATTGTTCAAGTTTTTGATTTCCTTTTTTATGTCTTTCATATTATTTAAATTCCTTTATAACTATTAAAAAAAAAAAAAAAGAATTTACCAGAAAATTAATTTAATTAATTGACAATGTCAATAATCTAATAACGAAATTATAATAAAAATTAAACCTGAATAAAGATCAACATTTATTATAATGATTATTAGGGTGACCGTTATTTTGCAAAAATTGGAATTTGTTAGGTCGCCGGGCAGAATTTGCTTTAGAATGTGAAAAAAATGAGCTATGCACAAGAAAAGCCTAATCGATCAATATTAAACCGTGCCACCGAAGGGTTAATGTTTAAATGGGATTTAACATAGGATTAGTGCACTTTTATACATTTTGTATGAGAAATTTTTTTTAAATTAATCTTTTGCCTTAGCGACATTCATATTTATGGTTTTTGATGTGCTGAACACGAATCCGACGTCAAAAATAAGGTTTGACAGCTTCCAGCTGTCAATCTTTTTAAAATGGTAGTTTTTGTGTCAATTTAGACAGTTTTTGTGTTTAATTTAGTAAATCAGACCAAATTTTGCTCATATAAAAATATTTAAAAAACAACAAGGTCAAACTAAATAGTAATATGTAATATTGACAGTTAACAGCTGTCAATTAAACTGTCAAACTTTTAAAAACTAGAATTTTTGACTGTTTTTACATTAAATTGCTCAAATAAAAATATTTTCAGGGTATTGAGGTAAACCTGAATAGAAATATGTAAATTTGATTTACAGTGAACAGATTTGATTTACAGTCAATTCAGATGTCATAGTTTTAAACGGAGACTTTTTGCATTAAATTACTTGTATACAAGTGTTTTTAAGCACACTGAGGTTAATCATATTAGCGACATGTATTTTTCACAATAGGCAGCTGTCAAAAAATTAATAAGAGAATTTTACTTTTTAACCATAAAAATTTAATTTGTAAGTAAGTACCTTTTTCCCATAAATTTGCTAAAAAAGTTTGACATCTTAATAGACAGTTGTCGACTATCAAATTTACATATTTCTATTCAAGGTTTACCTCAATACCCTGAAAATATTTTTATTTGATCAATTTAATGTAAAAACTGTCAAAAACTCTCGTTTTTAAAAGTTTGACAGTTTAATTGACAGCTGTTAACTGTCAATATTACATATTACTATTTAGTTTGACCTTGTTGTTTTTAAAATATTTTTATATGAGCAAAATTTGGTCTGATTTACTAAATTAAACACAAAAACTGTCTAAATTGACACAAAAACTACCATTTTAAAAAGATTGACAGCTGGAAGCTGTCAAACCTTATTTTTGACGTCGGATTCGTGTTCAGCACATCAAAAACCATAAATATGAATGTCGCTAAGGCAAAAGATTAATTTAAAAAAAATTTCTCATACAAAATGTATAAAAGTGCACTAATCCTATGTTAAATCCCATTTAAACATTAACCCTTCGGTGGCACGGTTTAATATTGATCGATTAGGCTTTTCTTGTGCATAGCTCATTTTTTTCACATTCTAAAGCAAATTCTGCCCGGCGACCTAACAAATTCCAATTTTTGCAAAATAACGGTCACCCTAAAGATTATGAAAAAACTAAAAAATTTGTATTTTCGAATTTTTGAAAAAGTGGCATAACTTCCGTCCATATTAATATTTTTTAATGTACTATGGCTAGGATTTTAAGTTAGGCTAATACCTAAACGACTGCCAATTTTTGCCTCAATCGGTTAAGCCATTTTTTCGTGATGCGCGGTCGAAAATTTGCGGACATACATACACACATACATACATACACATATACACACACACATACACACATACACACATAATTTTCTAAATAGTATTTTCTGATTTCTTAGAGTGTAAAAAGAAAGAATATAACAGAAATTTTGAAGTCTGTGCAATGTACAGACAAAAGTCTGATTTTATTAATAAGGATAGAATTCGAAAAAATTGTTGCAATCAAAAAATTTTTTTTATGAAAATTACACTGTGAATGCTCCACATTCATTAAAAATAAAAAAAATGTATTATAAAGAATTTAAAAAATTATAAATTAAAGTCAAATAATTTTTAAGAAATAATTTTTTTAAAAACTATAACGCATATTGCAAACAAATTTTTCTATCTTAATGAATATGGTATCCGCTTATTATCCCGAATCGAATTTCCCGAATGCCGCTGGCCCGAATATAAAAAATTCCGAATAACCAAAATCCCGAATGCCTTTTTCCCTGAAATTTTTTTTTTCATTAGTAATAAAGGATTTACTGCAATAAATTTTTACCAAAGTTCAATTAAAGCACAATATTAAAAGAAATTGCTTTCAAATAGTCCAACACTCTGTATTCATTTTTATAATTTGGGTATGAAGCCGTGATCGATTAGATTCTGTTTTGAAGCTGATACCATTTCTTCTTGGGTGCAGCTCTTACCGATCTCCCTAAACTTAACTCCGCAATAGCACACTCTATATCGGCTTGTTCTTTTTGTATTTCTGTCAGAAGAGAATAGAAATCTTGGTGGTGTTTTCCCACTAAAATTGCGAAACGGGTATGCCACCCCTCGCTGACGTTGTTCGTTTTGCTAGATCCTTGGAGAGCAGCTTCATATTGGTTCCACATTTCGATTGGATAACGAGGCAAAATCTGTTTTTTGCGTCCTCTTGCTGGTCGACCTAGAACGTTATTTTCACCAAAATAATCTAGGACACAGCCAAGTTCACCTGGTGAATTAATTGAGAGGGACTGAAAAGCAGGCTTAACGTCATCTGGGGCACATAAGCCAAAGACAAAAGCATGTGCACACTTTTTTTCAAATCTCGATTAAGCGGGTCATTGTAAGTGTATTGACTGTATTGAATAGTTTATGCATAAACTCACCGACGTTGAGAGAATTGTCAATGAAGCTATAAATAACCTTAGCATACACTTTAATCAACACCTTAATCAACATTTGGGTCCTATGAAGGATTTAATAACAAATCTAAAAAATCAATTCACTGACATAACCTTAAATCTAAGGGAGATTTCTTCTGAACTGCATGACGTAATGTCTACGGTTGGCAACACTGACATCAGAGTTGATGTTCTTTCAAAACGAATAACCGAAATGGAAGGTACGATATCTGCTTTATCTAATAATAATAGTCAGGCTGTTTCCAACTTTGATACAATTAATAAACAAGTTAAAGAATTAGAAAACAGATTTAAACGTATAAATAACAAAAGTCATAACTGATTAGTGATAAACTAAGATTAAACCCAGAATGTAAATGGTGACGAGTGTATACTAAGATTAAA
Organism: Leptopilina myrica (nomen nudum); assembly: GCA_032872475.1. Lineage (NCBI taxonomy): Eukaryota > Metazoa > Arthropoda > Insecta > Hymenoptera > Figitidae > Leptopilina > Leptopilina myrica (nomen nudum). The sequence continues at coordinate 19,162,480 of CM065461.1, forward strand.
ATGTGGATAAAAAGAGAGAAGTACAAGGATTAAAATGGGGACAGTCGGTATAAAACAAATGTTACTTATAAAGGTAAGGAAAAAAGTAAATACTAAGATTTAAATAAGCATAGAAAGAGAATGAAGTAAATAGTAGATGGATGAAATAAGGGTTATTAGAAGAGATTGAGAAAAAATGTAAGATAAAAAGAGATTGAAAGGATTAAAAAAGGAAACGCATGGGATAAAGGAAGGTCATAAGCGGGGATCAGTGTGTTCTTAGATTAAAGTTTAAAGATTAAATAGATTAAAACAGCGACAGAAAGGGAAGAAAGTAGATAGAAAAAGTATTGAAGAATATGATAAGAAAAATGTTGTTCAAAAAGATTGAGAAGAAGAGTAGATAAAAAGCGATAGTTTTAATAAAAATGGGGATAGAATTAAATATGGATAGAAAGAGAAAGAAGTGAATAGTAAAAAGGTAAAAGGCGATAAAATAAGGGTTATTAAAAGAGATTTAATACAAAGAGAAGATAAAAAGAGATTATGAGAAATAAAAGAGGGATAGCCAGGGATAATTCTAAATGTTACAAATAACGTGACATAGAAACATAACCTAGAAGATAGGACTATAGAGAAAATTAAAAATAAAAATGGCGGCTCAAACTTTGTTACTTAGGTGTCGCTGATCACGAGTTTGATTGATAAATGACGCATTAAAGAACAGTGCCCAAAAAAGGCCAAAATTTACCCATGAGGGAATTGTAAAGGCATAAAAGTTTTCAACAGTTTAAACCCTGCTAAAACTAAAAATGATAATTAAAAAGTTGTAAAGTGGAGGGAAAGGGGTAAAAACTACCCCTAAGTCCAGAATTCCAATAAATTATGAAAATTCATAACATCTAAAAAAATAAATCCAAATCGCTTAAAAATTGTTACTCGGGGGTTTTCGGAGTCGCTGATTACGAATATGATATTGGTTTTTAAAATTCAAAAAGGCGGTTCCAATATAACGGATGACTTTTTTAATAAATGATAAGATTCGCTTGAAAATTGTTACTCGGCGGTTTTTGGGGTCGCTGATTACGAATATGATATTGGTTTTTTAAAATTCAAAATAGCGGATCCAATATGGCGGATGACTTTTTTAAAAAATGATAAGATTCGCTTGAAAATTGTTACTCGGCGGTTTTTGGGGTCGCTGATTACGAATATGATATTGGTTTTTCAAAATTCAAAATAGCTGATCCAATATGGCGGATGACTTTTTTAAAAAATGATAAGATTCGCTTGAAAATTGTTACTCGGGGGTTTTTGGGGTCGCAATAAAGTCACAAAAAATCTGCGTATTCACTATCCAGAATGGATAGTATACTTGACGCGCTATCGGACGCCGTGATCATCAGCACAATTGATCTCACCGATGCGTTCCACCACATACCGATTGACACAAAATCGCGCGAGTACACCGCTTTTACGATCCCCGGTCGTGGACAATTTGAATGGGTTCGGAAACCCGTCGGCCTCACAAATGCGCCAGCCACGTTTCATGCTTTTACTGACAGACTGAAACAAAAGTTTGTCGAGTACATACGCGATCAGGATCTCCCCGAAAGATTAATCAATCAAGTACACGCATACTTAGATGATTGGATAATCATTTCCAAAACTTTCAATGAACATCTACAGATTTTAAAAATAGTGTTCACTATTCTCAGAGAGGCAGGAATGTCCATTAATCGTGAGAAATCCTTTTTCGCTAAAACTTCGGTCGAATATCTCGGTTACATACTCGACAAGGACGGACTTAAGCCCAACCCCAAACGCATCGAGCCAATCCTTGAACGACCGAGACCTAAGAATCGAAAAGAGCTGCGCCAGTTTAACGGATCAGTCAATTGGTACCATCGTCATTTGCGCAACATCGCGCGAGTGCAAGGACCACTCACCATGTTAGCAAGTCCCAAAGTACCCTGGAACTGGACCATGGAATCATGGTACGATTCCATGACACAAAGAATTCGCGAAAACCCCGAAAAATACAAAAGGTATAGCATAGATTCAAACGACGAACTATTCTACTACCGACCCAATCACTTGAAAGAAACAATAAGTGATAACAACGCGTGGAAGAAAGTCGTTAAAGAACACGAAATTCTTTCCCTCCTCGCGGAATTCTACGATTCTCCTCAATCTGCGCATCAAGGGATTAATAAGACCTACCATTCGATATTAAATTCTTATTACTGACTCGGCATGCGCGAAGATATTAATCGTTATATCAAGAAATGCGAAGTTTGCCTTCATTGCAAACCAGACAACTCTCCCCCTCATGCCCTCATGTACCCACGCAAATTCACCGAACCTTGGAAAGTGGTATCGCTCGATATAATAGGCCCACTACCACGCTCAAAAACGGAAAAATCCTACGTTTTAGTCTGCGAAGATACGTACACACAGTACATCGAGTGTTTTCCATCGTCAAAAGCAGATGGCCCCAAAGTCGTCAATTCCTTAAACGTGCTGATAAATAAATGGGGAGCCCCACTAACCTTTTTGACGGACAACGGAACAGAGTTTGTCAATCGCGCAATTAGTTAATTTTTACAAGAAATTTGGACAGAACAGCGAACTACACCAGTCTATCACCCAAAGTCTAATCCCGTCAAACGCGTTAGGCCGCGGTTACACCTCTGCAGGCAGCCTGTGTGCCTGCAGGTTGTCATAGTAACGTACAAGAGTAAGAGAGTCAGTGACTTCAAACTTCTCCCTTACTCTCGTTGCTCCTGCCTGTGCAGGCAGGCAACCTGCAGAGGTGTAACCGCAGCTTTAACCGTAATCTCAAGACTATGATCGCCAGCTTACTTGGTGAAGACCATCGCGATTGGGAAAAATTACTGGGCGAGATCCAGTTCACTTATAACACTACCATTCATGTGTTGTAAAAATGTTATACCATCTCCTAGTATGTATCAAACATTCACATACAAAGTCGTATATCTCTTTAAACAAAATGAAAACAATGTTTTATTCGAAGAACGAGTTGAAATTGAGACTTTATAAATTATTGGCGATAGCGATTTCACTATCGTACGTGAAAACTTAGTTGATAGAGCTTGACAATTCTGTAGAGCATGCGCAGTGTGCGTTGCGCGATTCTATCAAGAAATGCGAAGTTTGCCTTCGTTGCAAACCAGACAACTCTCCCCCTCATGCCCTCATGTACCCACGCAAATTCACCGAACCTTGGAAAGTGGTATTGCTCGATATAATAGGCCCACTACCACGCTCAAAAACGGAAAAATCCTACGTTTTAGTCTGCGAAGATACGTACACACAGTACATCAAGTGTTTTCCTTTGTCAAAAGCAGTCAAACTAGACTGTTTTTAGTATTTTGTGTCGTATCCAAAAGTCAAGCACAGAGTCAATAGAAATTTCACGTACATTTTTCTGTGTATCTTTTTTCGATAAAGTGAATCATAAATTATATTTATTTAGATAAATTACTCAATTAAAATATAAACATTTATAATAATAAATAGAATTATTAATTTAAAATTACTTATTTTAATTATTAAATTAGATTATAATTTTTATGATTTTATTTATTTATGTATTTTTTATTAATTAATTAGCAGTTCATTAAAAATTAATTAACTAATTACTAAGTGATTATACATGAATTGCATATTTTAGAAATTAATAGATAACACATGCACAAAAAAAATAAAAGTCAAAACCCAAAGGACACACCCCCCTATCTCTATGTTTTTGTGGTCGCTGAAACCGAATATGACCATGAAAAATTTTTTTCATTGTCCATTTTCAAACTACCACCCCCTTACACCTGCTCGAGGGGGTTGTTAAGGGGGGTAGTAGGGGGTTAAGGGAGGGGCGATTTTGTTTTTGGTAGCTTTTTGGGTTGCAGCGACCCAAAAATTTTTCGGATTGAGATACATTTTCCCATTTAAATAAACTGAAGTTGGAGTCACATCGAGCAACTTTAAACACCTGAAAGTGATCATGAAAATAACATTCAATTCTGCTGACAATCACGTTTAAATCATCAACTTTATTTGGGATTAAGTGATAAATGAAGTAAAACTCTGGTTCATCTTCGTTAAATTTAGCTAAAATTATTCCTGGCTTTACTACTTCTCCATTAAAAGAGATCCAAGATGTAACTACAGTCATCTCCCACAACCTGCATAATTCGCAACTCGCATATTCTCGTAACCTGACCAGTAGTGGGGCGTCAACGTGCCTCGCTACTTGACTTCCCTCTCTGCGCGAAACAGTGATGTACATAGTGTGTACAACAAAAGATCATTTGTCAAATTTAAAAAACATGTTCCCTCAAAAATAATTTCCCAATACTTTTTAAACGATGACTCTAATTAAATATGACGAAGTAAATATATTAAGTAATTTAATTAATTATACTACATAATTACATTAATATATGAATTGATTAAATAATCTGTATGTCTTGCATTCTCTTATTGCCCTGTACAGCTTTGAAAACTGTGACGTGAAGTGGTGGGGTGGCTATTTCCTCGATGGTCAGGTAGCAAATTTAAGAGAAGGGGAAAATTCTCAAATTTGTGCAGGTTGCGGGGGATGACTGTACTAAATTTTCAATTCGCAAGTCATTTGGCAAAATTTCTACATTTTTGAATTTTGAAGAATGAACACTTTGTACGGGACCTTTAGTAAACTCGTGGTTGGTATCAATTGGCTTTAAAAATTAGTAATTTAATTTCAACAGTTCCTTTAGCGCGATTGTATACAGTATATTTCGTCGAGAGACTGAAACGTGAGCTAATATTTTTCCTGTTCTGTGCTTTCGTTCCAAATTCATACAAGCAACATGCCACAATAGACCTAATAATCGCATTACTCTCGGGTAATGAATAAGGAAGTGGTGCTTTGGTTTAAAGCAATTTGGAAATAATTCTTGCAATAGAGTTAGATATTCTTTTATCGTGTAATCTAAGAGGTCAACGCAACCGAATTGACAACACTTTGAACTCACACTTAATGTTATGTGCTGCAAAAGAATTATAAGTCGCCAATGTTTCGAATCTTCCGGTACAAAATGACAAATCATCATTGATAAATTTTGAATTAAACACATCATTTCACTTGCTGACATTGAAAATGTTTGATTTTTTAAATGAGTATCTTTAAATTCAGGTGGCTTATTTCTTCTTGTAACCTAGAAATGTTGGATCACTTTGACGTCAAACTACGGTCGCTGGGCATGACCCTGGGGGTGTTAAGAGGGTTAAGGGAGGGACGATTTTGTTTTTGGTAGTCTTTTTTGGTTTCAGGGACCCAAAAAACATAATAGACACCCTACTCGACTTTTATTTAAATTAAAACTCTAACACCCAGGAGCAGGTGTAAGGGGGTGGTAGTTTGAAAATGGACAATGAAAAAAATTTTTCATGCACTGAGAGAAGAAAAGCATAGAATCCGTACTGTGACAGACACCGGCTGTGTAAAATGCGTGTCAGTTCCCGTTCTTAATTTTATTCAGTTGGTGTCATTCATAGTTCAGATACTATACTCAAGAAGCGCGGCGGCAGTACAAACTAATTAGTACAGGATCTGTTTCATAGCGACCGACAGATACTGTACTTCTAAACAGTACACGTAAAAAAGAATAGCACAAGAGATGCGCCAAACAATAGGACAAGTAGTGTGCTTTACTTTAGCACGTCTGGTGTGCCTTTTAGGAACAGCAGACATACTTAGTTCGGCGCAGGCACTGTGCTTTGAGGCTTGGCAGCGTCTGTGCCCAAAAAGTATGTCTGTTGTTCCAAAAAGGCACACCAAACGCGCTGAATTAAAGCACACGACTTGTCCTACTGTTTGGCGCATCTCTTGTGTTATTCTTTTTTCCGTGTAGCATTTGAAGAACAACATCTGTACCTCAAGCCAAAGTCAAAATACGTTTCACATTTTAGCAAAACACCTATATCACACAGTGGCACTGCTGCTGCGTTCAATTGGAGTACAGATGCTGAACTTTTATATTTCAGAATCTGTGCTTTTCTTCTCTCAGTGTGGTCATATTCGGTTTCAGCAACCCCAAAAACATAGAGATAGGGGGGTGTGTCCTCTGGGTTTTGGCTTTTATTTTTTTTGTGCATGTGTTATCTATTAATATCTAAAATATGCAATTCATGTATAATCACTTAGTAATTAGTTAATTAATTTTTAATGAACTACTAATTAATTAGGGGAGTGCTGTCAGGGTTGGACATAGTTTTGAATTTTCTTCATAACTTCCTCTGCAGTGCGAATTTCACGTTTTCGCGCATATTGTTGGAAAGATCAACTCAAGTGCAATTTTTTTGGCTGTACATTGCAAAAAAATTCGGCCAAAAGTTTCAAAGTTATAAGCAATTTAAAAAAAAATGTTGTAAAGGTTGAACATGGGTGTAAGGGTTGAACAACTGTAGAAAATCAATGAAATATTTAGGTAAATGGTTAAAAAAAACACAAAACCCCAAATTTTTTTCCACATTTTCGTATAACATCTTAATAAACAATTTCAATAAATTTAGTTTGTCTTTGACATATTTCTTCTACATTTACTTCTCTTTTTTTGACACCACAAAAAAGTTTCTGTTGAGCGTATAACAATGACTCGCAAAAAATAAAAGTATACGTTCGTATACTTGACTGAAACTCATGTGAAAAGTTGACTGGCATTAGTAGCAAGAATTTAAGTACAAAAACAGATGGCGCTAGTGTGATAAAACAAAATAAACGCGATGGCTTAACCCTAACACCTGTCTAACCCTAACAGCACTCCCCTAATAAAAAATACATAAATAAATAAAATCATAAAAATTATAATCTAATTTAATAATTAAAATAAGTAATTTTAAATTAATAATTCTATTTATTATTATAAATGTTTATATTTTAATTGAGTAATTTATCTAAATAAATATAATTTATGATTCACTTTATCGAAAAAAGATACACAGAAAAAAGTACGTGAAATTTCTATTGACTCTGTGCTTGACTTTTGGATACGACACAAAATACTAAAAACAGTCTAGTACTTTTGCATGAGAGTTTCAAAAGCAGTCAATGGAAATTTTTAGTACCTTGTTTAAGAATTTCATTGGCTTTCAAAAAATTGGATATTTCTATGAAATAAAAACAATAATTTCCACTTGTTCACACACTTTTTCTGACATCTACTCATTCATTCACATATTTGGATAATTAATCACACAAACAAAGAATAATTATTGTATTACTTTTTGACGTTTATTAACACTTATGAACTAACCTATAACACACACATATATTCGCGTATAACTTAAATAGAAACACACACTTAACACTTAAAAGTACGTATTGAATTGTTCTTATATACCATATGGTGAAATTTTTCACGACCTGTGAAACATGCTACTTCACGGAAAACTGAGACTTGCATAACATTCTGTTTTGTGAGAAACACAATAAAAAATATTTTTTTATAGTCAATTCTTGAAGACAAATATATATTAACACTATTTGTTTTTCCTAAAACAATAGTATATTCACATCTAAAATAAACGCAAATGGAAACAGACGATCAGCTGTCATTTACCTTGGATAGAATCGCGCAACGCACACTGCGCATGCTCTACAGAATTGTCAAGCTCTATCAACTAAGTTTTCACGTACGATAGTGAAATCGCTATCGCCAATAATTTATAAAGTCTCAATTTCAACTCGTTCTTCGAATAAAACATTGTTTTCATTTTGTTTAAAGAGATATACGACTTTGTATGTGAATGTTTGATACATACTAGGAGATGGTATAACATTTTTACAACACATGAATGGTAGTGTTATAAGTGAACTGGATCTCGCCCAGTAATTTTTCCCAATCGCGATGGTCTTCACCAAGTAAGCTGGCGATCATAGTCTTGAGATTACGGTTAAAGCTGCGGTTACACCTCTGCAGGTTGCCTGCCTGCACAGGCAGGAGCAACGAGAGTAAGGGAGAAGTTTGAAGTCACTGACTCTCTTACTCTTGTACGTTACTATGACAACCTGCAGGCACACAGGCTGCCTGCAGAGGTGTAACCGCGGCCTAACGCGTTTGACGGGATTAGACTTTGGGTGATAGACTGGTGTAGTTCGCTGTTCTGTCCAAATTTCTTGTAAAAATTAACTAATTGCGCGATTGACAAACTCTGTTCCGTTGTCCGTCAAAAAGGTTAGTGGGGCTCCCCATTTATTTATCAGCACGTTTAAGGAATTGACGACTTTGGGGCCATCTGCTTTTGACGATGGAAAACACTCGATGTACTGTGTGTACGTATCTTCGCAGACTAAAACGTAGGATTTTTCCGTTTTTGAGCGTGGTAGTGGGCCTATTATATCGAGCGATACCACTTTCCAAGGTTCGGTGAATTTGCGTGGGTACATGAGGGCATGAGGGGGAGAGTTGTCTGGTTTGCAATGAAGGCAAACTTCGCATTTCTTGATATAACGATTAATATCTTCGCGCATGCCGAGTCAGTAATAAGAATTTAATATCGAATGGTAGGTCTTATTAATCCCTTGATGCGCAGATTGAGGAGAATCGTAGAATTCCGCGAGGAGGGAAAGAATTTCGTGTTCTTTAACGACTTTCTTCCACGCGTTGTTATCACTTATTGTTTCTTTCAAGTGATTGGGTCGGTAGTAGAATAGTTCGTCGTTTGAATCTATGCTATACCTTTTGTATTTTTCGGGGTTTTCGCGAATTCTTTGTGTCATGGAATCGTACCATGATTCCATGGTCCAGTTCCAGGGTACTTTGGGACTTGCTAACATGGTGAGTGGTCCTTGCACTCGCGCGATGTTGCGCAAATGACGATGGTACCAATTGACTGATCCGTTAAACTGGCGCAGCTCTTTTCGATTCTTAGGTCTCGGTCGTTCAAGGATTGGCTCGATGCGTTTGGGGTTGGGCTTAAGTCCGTCCTTGTCGAGTATGTAACCGAGATATTCGACCGAAGTTTTAGCGAAAAAGGATTTCTCACGATTAATGGACATTCCTGCCTCTCTGAGAATAGTGAACACTATTTTTAAAATCTGTAGATGTTCATTGAAAGTTTTGGAAATGATTATCCAATCATCTAAGTATGCGTGTACTTGATTGATTAATCTTTCGGGGAGATCCTGATCGCGTATGTACTCGACAAACTTTTGTTTCAGTCTGTCAGTAAAAGCATGAAACGTGGCTGGCGTATTTGTGAGGCCGACGGGTTTCCGAACCCATTCAAATTGTCCACGACCGGGGATCGTAAAAGCGGTGTACTCGCGCGATTTTGTGTCATTCGGTATGTGGTGGAACGCATCGGTGAGATCAATTGTGCTGATGATCACGGCGTCCGATAGCGCGTCAAGTATACTATCCATTCTGGATAGTGAATACGCAGATTTTTTGTGACTTTATTGCGACCCCAAAAACCCCCGAGTAACAATTTTCAAGCGAATCTTATCATTTTTTAAAAAAGTCATCCGCCATATTGGATCCGCTATTTTGAATTTTGAAAAACCAATATCATATTCGTAATCAGCGACCCCAAAAACCGCCGAGTAACAATTTTCAAGCGAATCTTATCATTTATTAAAAAAGTCATCCGCCATATTGGAACCGCCATTTTGAATTTTGAAAAACCAATATCATATTCGTAATCAGCGACCCCGAAAACCCCCGAGTAACAATTTTCAAGCGATTTGGATTTATGTCAGTGTTGCCAACCCTAGACATTAGGTCATGCAGTTCAGAAGAAATCTCTCTTAGACTTAAGGTTATGTCAGTGAATTGATTTTTTAGATTAGTTATTAAATCCTTCATAGGACCCAAATGTTAATTAAGATGTTGATTAAAGTGTATGCTAAGGTTATTTATAGCTTCACTGACAATTCTCTCAACGTCGGTGACCGTTGCAGCCACTTCCGGTGCACTGGTCGCAGCTGAATCCAATGCAACCGGCGAGCGAACACGTGCTCCACAGCATCTCGAAAATGAACTGTTAGCCAAAATAGAAGTGGCCGATGCACAAGAAGAGGGATATGGTGCCATGCACACCTAGCAACATACAATAGCTTCAACTACCCTTTTATTGCAACGCACATAAATTTTGGTGCCTGGGTATGCACTCAAAACAGCATAAACTATTCAATACAGTTACAACACCAACACTGTGACAGATCACCACACAAAAAAATCTAGGAAAACAATAGTATAGTGACAAAAAAACGAAATAATGAGGAGCAAAGCACATACCTTTCCACTTCCATAATGTCATGTGAAGCTTTACACAGCTGCAGTTTTTAATTAATTACTATTTTCTAATTGAGTTTAAGTAAAAGGAATATAATACAATTTTAATTTTTTCGTTAGGACGTAAAGAACATTTTGTTTATTAACATTTTATAAATAAATAATATAAAAAATGGATACAAGACGAACAAAATGTGTTTATCTAAATGTGTGTTTTTAAATCCGTCTAAGGAAACTCGAGAAAAAATTTTTAATTTATCAGTACTAAAAATTTCAATTGTTATTAACATTTACAAAAAAATTTATTTGATTTATTTTTCAGGGATTCTTTTCAAGAGTAAAAAAAAGTATTTTGGCTTAAAAAGAAAACTTTTTAGTTTTAGCTGATCCGTTTGGGAAATTCTGCCTATTTATTTTTTTATGAGAGATTTATTATTGCAATAAGAAAATACTTATTTGTTAACTATACCTAATATTACTAACTGTTTAAAAAAATTGTTATTTATTAGCTTTAACAGAACTCTTCAAAAAGTACAAACTAAAATTTTAAAAACATTTGTGAGTTAAAAACTTTAATTTTTATTGCCATAAATACAAATGGAATAATAATAATACGAATTGGCTTTACCAGATTATTATATTAATATTATTTACTTTTCGTCAATAAATTTTCAAAAATTTTAAAACCATAAAACTTACCGAGTCATTCAACGCAAAAGTCACGCCTTGAGATCGATTTCAGAGATCTGTAAGCATATTTTTCTCCCCAAAAGAAAGACGATTTCAATTTCGCGCGTACATTACGAAGTGTTTATATTTTTTAGAATATTCTAACGTTTGTTAACTTTGTGTTTAGGAAAAGCCAGTTTTAATACCTGAGAAACCTAGAGCAAAAAACTCACCGTCAATACCGGAATTTGTTCGCAATGTAATGGGTAGTAGTGCTGGAGCTGGAAGCGGGGAGTTTCATGTCTACAGACATCTTAGACGAAAAGAATACTCACGTCAAAAATTTATTCAAGAAAAAGGACAAAGAGTAAGTTAGGAACCTATTTATTTTTTATCTTTAATGTGTAATTGACTTAAAATTACCAACTTCATTTATGATATTTGTTAAGTTATCCAAAATAAAGTCACTTTACAAGGAGGGAAAAATTCTAAACGTATTGATTTTTTAAACGTATTTGAATTAAAACAACTTTTAACTGAATAAATTCTTAGAACAGGGAGTCTACTGGTCCTGGAAATCTTAGAAATATCCTGGGATTTGATGAAATGTCCTTAAATGTTCTGAATTTTCAACTGGTCCTGGAAATTCTAGAAATGTCCTTAAATGTCCTGAATTTTCAACGTATGCCCTTGAATTTTCCATATTTTACTTTAAAACATTCAATAATTACAAAAATTTACTCAAACTTTTAAAAATAATTTTTGAGAACTATCTAAAAATAATTTTAATTTGAAGTTTGATTAAAGAAATAGGTATCTATAATATAGATTTTTAACTCTTCATAGGGTAACTGCTCCAGTCGTTGGCAGTGCGCTAGTGGTTGGCACCCCTTCTTAGGTTTTCTTTAAATAACAAGAATTAGAAAATATCTAGCATGTTTTGCATACGATTATTAAATTTTCCAACATTTTTTACAAAAATCTAGTATATAACTTATTAGAAGTAATTACATAATTGCATTAAAAAAAATAAAATTAATATCATTGTCAAAGTGTTCGGAAATTTTCGATTTTTCTAAAGAAAATCTTAAGAAAACTGAAATTTTCAAACTTAATTTACTATTATTAGAAGTTAGTAAATTTACTTTTTTTCTTTGCAAACATGTTAGTAGAATATTTAAATATTGATAGTTTAACACGTCTTGTTCTTAAAAATTATTAATTTATTAATTTGAATGGGGTGCCAACAAAAATATTTAAAACAGCATCTATTCCAGTCGTTGGCATACACATGCCAAAGACTGGACAAGCAATTTTTAACTAAGCTCCAGTCGTTGGCACCCCTCTATGGAGATAAAAATATATCAACCATGTAAGCGTGGTATGAAGACCACTTAATATCGTTTCGTCCCGGTCCCCACTACTTGGACTCATCAGTAAGGCTACGTAGTGGGAGACCTGCCCTAGACGGGGGAAGCAAATTCGGAACTTGTATATATGCTACAAGTCTAGCCCGTATTGCACTTGTGAGAGATCTATATGGGAATTGACCGTAGATGCGAGATCTATTGGCCAATCCCCACATACTCCCCCCCTAGAATCATCAAAGTGAATGATACGATTGGTTAAAGGAATAGGAACGAAGGGAAAGCTTCAGTTAACTCAAGTACTGTGTACGAGTGGAAGAAGGCTTTACGTGCACTGTGTGCAGATCAGAAGGCTTTTGAAAAGAGAAAGACGGAGCACGTTGCGAGCAAGAGACAGCAAAACATCTGTATTCCAGTGCTCACCGCTTCGTGGCAAGATGCGAGGAAAGGTGCGAAAGGAGCATTATGAGCGACCCCGAAAACTCGAACTCTTCGCTAACCGTCGCAGAAAAAATGCGTCACGATGCGGCCCGTCGGCGGTCACCAATATGGAGATAAAAATATATCAACCATGTAAGCGTGGTATGAAGACCACTTAATATCGTTTCGTCCCGGTCCCCAACAACTTGGACTCATCAGTAAGGCTACGTAGTGGGAGACCTGCCCTAGACGGGGGAAGCAAATTCGGAACTTGTATATATGCTACAAGTCTAGCCCGTATTGCACTTGTGAGAGATCTATATGGGAATTGACCGTAGATGCGAGATCTATTGGCCAATCCCCACACCTCATTTCGCAATGAAAAGTGAGGTTAGGTAACAATGTTTACTGTGTTTACGTTCTGTCTATAACATCGCACGTATCGGAGAGATACAAGAAAATTAAATAACTTTAAGATCTATATATTAAAATTGATATATTTTTTAAATATTTATGAATTTCCTCGTTATATCATACATTAAAATAAATAGAAAAGTTATTATTAGTACAGTGAAAAATGTTAAAAGCTCTGATCATCGCCTAGTCAATCTTACTGTGCATGAATTAGGTTATATGGAACTTTGTTTCGGAATTGTTTTTTTTTGCTTGTGAAATAATTAAAAAATTGATAAATTATTTTTCAGTAATAGGTACATTTTAGAAGAAATGTCTTATAGTATATAATTTTCTATTTACTTTACGTAAACTGAAAATGGTTAGAAAAGCAGTTGTATCGCAATTTCTATTTATTTCTAATTATATTATTAATAATTTATTTCAATTAATTAATTAATTTCTATTCTATGTCTATTTTTTTGTTCAATAAAGTTTAAAGAATTATCCAAAACATTGCTTCATTATTTTCACCATTTTTAAAATAATTTTGTTATATTCGATTTTTTAAATTTAGTATCGATTAATATAGGTTGTATTTACTCAATAAATATTTCAGTCTGTTTAATAAATTATATAACTTTATTATTGAACTATATATGAATATATTCTCTTGTATTTGTTTATTACTTAAAATTGTAAGTAATTTTTCTTGATTAATAAAAAATAAAGAATTTTCAAATTTACTTGCTTGAAACACATAAGAAATTTAAAGGTTATGTATGGGGTGACAACCACTGGAACTGGTGGGTGCCAACGACTAATGCTTGCAGTGCCAACGACTGGAAATTGGTGTCATTAAATCATTATTAAATAATTGAAAACTTTCAGTTTATTTTCATAAAAAACTGATCATTTTATCGTATTCTGTATTAAATTTTGAATACATATATTACCATAAGTATTATATAATATTAGTTTTTAACTATTAAAATAATTCTTAAAGTCAAAATTTGGCCTTAAGGGTGCCAACGACTGGAGCAGTTACCCTATAGTACACGGAGAGAGAGGTGCAATCAATTTGACAGAACGCGTTTTGTAAAACATATACTGCACCGATAGTGGCGCCAACTGAATGTTTAGTAAAATATACACTACCTAATCTCTTTGATTAGTAAAAAATACTGTTTGCTCTGTATATCTTACATTCTTACTAAACAGTGCAGTGAATGTCACTGACTGCACCGTCAGCCCAAAACTAACGATTCAGTTTAGTAGATTTAACTGTCCTGTCAGTCGAATCTGCTTCTCACTTCTCTCCGTGAAATCATATGCTAATCGTAATATACAATAACATTATCTATTTTAATGTCCTGGAAAAATAAAAAATCTGTCCTGGAATGTCCTGAAGATGTAATGGAATTGTAAATCATATTATCAGTAGACACCCTGTAGAAAAACCAGATATACTCGCATTACCAAAGTGGTTCCTTTTCATGCAAACTTACACATATGTTTCCACTATATTTTCATTGTATTATTGTTGTGGCCTATTTTGGAAAAAATGTAATGAATCGCAATGTAATTTTTTCATTCATTAACAGGTATTTTTTTGATAATTTATTTGTGTAAATTTTGTATTTACTTTCAAAATTTTAATTTACAGTTAAATGAATTAAAAAAGTTGTTTCCTGCCTTATAAAAACATAAACAAATTCTTAATACTACAATTTTTATTTTCTGATATTATTCTATAGAAAAGAGTTAAATTATTATGTAGAAATAAGGTAAATGTCCCTATTTGTGAACTATACGCTTATATGTGCAAATTTAAATAAAAAACAATTAAATATACTTGAATATTATTATAAAACGGTATTTTATGGAAAAAATGTTTTAATAATTCTATTTTGTATTTTGACATTTGCAAGCAATCAAGTCATTTAACAGGTTTACGTTTTAGAGTTTATCAGAGCAAAAAAACTAAAGTTTTATAAATCAAAGTGAGTATTTATGAAATTTGATATTAATTTACTTTTTTAAACAGCTAATGCATATAAAAATGAGTGTATCGTAGCGTATTCATGAAAAATACTAATAAGTTAACAAGTTTGTACATTAACCTTTTTTCATAAAAACAAAATAATTTACTATATTTTGACAATAAAAAATTGATTTAAAGTTATATTTACTTTAAAAATTAATATATCTTCTTATCGTAAACATTGATTTTAAGTTAAATATTTACAACCTTTTTAAGTTTACCATTTTTTGTCAGGACCTTCTTGATGAAGAACATCATAAAAAATTGGCAGAAAATAAAAAAAAGGCAGAAGAAGCTACAATGAAAAGAAGAAATAAACGATTAAAGAAAAAAGGAAAACGTAAAGAAATTCAGAAGTTAAATTTAATTAAGAAAAACAACGAATCAGGAAATAATTCAAGTGACTCAAACAAATCAGGAGATTACACGCAATCTAAAAATGTTAATGAATAAATTAAAAATAATTGAGTCTCTTCATAGATGAAAGTTATTATAAAATAGTATTTCAACTATAAGTACAAATGCAAAGAAAATATTTTTTTGTGTCGTGTAGATAAATTAATTTTTTTTTAATTTGCACATAAGTAAAAGAAATCTTAAAAATATATAAATTTTTAGAGGTATGCAGAAACCTCGAGCCTAAACTTTTTCGGGCCAAGTCGAGCTCGATGTAAATTAAAATTAATTGAATTATTTGAGCTTTTTACGAAGTTCCACTCAGCCTTAGCTCGAACTGATTAGGCTCAGTTTAGCTCGAAAATACTCTATCAAGCTTTGAGCTTTTTGCACTTTTCTATTAATTTTCCTTCAAGCAACAAAACTTAATAAAAGGAATTACGTAACGACAAAATAATACTTTTTCAATCAATTTTATAAGGGTCAAATATGTTTAATGTAGGGGAGAGACTGAGGCTAAATGTTAAATTTTGCATAAATGATTTTTTAGACAATAAATCTGCTTAAATGCAATTATGTATAAATCAATATTTGTCTTCAACAATTTTCAATAAAAAAGTTTCTGATATTTTTGCGTAAAATACATGTTTTATCCTTTTTTGAAAAATGTTTTCCTTTAACATTTAGCCCCATGCTGAGGCTGAATGTTAGATTCTTTTTTCAGCCTACTAAAACTATTTACTGATAGGTGTTAAGTAATAGATAAGTTAAAGTATACGTAAAACAAGTAATTTAGTTAATAAGACATCTGTGTTTACTTAACAATAGCATTAGAACAGTTATAGATTTAATAAATTAAAAGTAAATAATTTTTAAACGTAAAAACCCGAAAAATGGAAAAAATACCACGGTGGTCTTGAATCAACTTTGAATGAAAAGTCTTTGCACATCCCTTTTTTTGCTGATTTGGGTTATATGCATTCTAAATAATGTGTAAAAAATTTATAGCCCATAACTTGTCGAGCCGTTTTTAAGAAAACTCATTTTTAAAAAAATCATCAGTTTTTTATTTAAAATATTACATATTTGTATCAAATTATGGATTTAAGCATAATATTAATTAAAATAGGGCCAGTTGGGGTAAATCCGGACAAAATACCTATTTTTCACAAATGACGTAAGTTTTTTTTATAATAAAAGGCAATTCTTTCGTTTTATACTGCATTAATTTCTTTCTTGAGTTCCCTAGATTAATTTTTTATTTTTTATAAAATATTATATTTAATTTTTTACATTTTATTGTTCGGATTTACCCCAAGATTTAGAAAATTTCTTTAAATTTGGGGTAAATCCGTACAGCTTAGTTTCTAAGAAAGGTTTAAAATAAAGTCATCTTAAGTATACTACTCTATTAAGGGATAGAACAACTTGAAAAAAATTCATACTAGATGTATAAAAGTTGAATCAGTTAAGTGTTGTAGTATCATAAAAATTAATAAATTAACGATTCAAAAAGTAATAATCAAAAACATATATAGCTTTAACAAATTTTAATGGATTTTAATAAAACTTGATAAAGAAAAGTTTTTGGGATCATTGAATACGAATAGAAAGTCAGATTTTGAAAAGTCAGATTTTGAAAATTCAAAATGCCGGATTCAATATGCCGGAGTTTTTTAAAAATTAATCGAATTACACTACTTACACCACTTTTTAAAATGTAATAGAAGCTCTGTTCAGATCTACCTTAAGTTTTTAAATTATCCTGTTGACAATTGTCGAGATAAAATCATGGAAGTAGTCAGAATCTCTTTTAAAGGATCTGAGCTTAAAATATTGACGTCGAACTGAATTTTTAATTTGTAAATTAAGATCCAACACCTTTTGTCCGTATTTGCCCTCTGTCCGGATTTACCCCAACTGACCCTAATACTTTTCTTTAATTTTAAATAATATAATATAACAATTTAAATAATATTTCTGACACAATAAGTCAGTTTTGTTTAAATATTACAATACATGTTAAGGCACATATTTTTGCCAATTTACGGAAATTATACCAGTTACTGTACAGAAAAAAAATTAACGGAAAGGTTATATATAATATATATAAAAACGGCTCGACAAGTTATGGGCTATAAATTTTTTACACATTATTTAGAATGCAAATAACCCAAATCAGCAAAAAAATGATGTGCTAAGACATTTCATTCAAAGTTGATTCAAGACCACCGTGATATACTTAAAATTTAGCAAATCAGGTGCTAGGGACGATTTATTGAGCCTGAGCCCCCTATTAGTGTTTCTGATAAATGCTTAGCCCTGGAATTTAAACAGTGCTCTAGCGGTAGAGCACCAAAGGGAGTGGCAGGCGACTATGGTCTGTAGACAGGACAAAGTACTCATAAGAACTAGTATTAACTCCAAGAGGAAAGCGGAATTGGAGAAGAAGATGGAACCTCGATACACATTCTGTGTCATTGCCCTGCTCTTTTGAAGGAGCGTGAACATACTACGGGCTACTTTCTTCTCGGAGAGGCCGTTATTGCTACCAAAAGTCTGGTCGAAGTCCTTTTGTTGTGGAAAGGACTTCGAATATAGGTGTAGCTGTGGGGAACATAAAGGGACAGTCTAGCTCGAACAGTTTTGATCGGATTGACTTCAGCTAAAATGTTTTCATTTCGTCATTTACTAATGCTTTCTAGTACGTTGTGGATTTTTTTGGTTTGTTGTTTTTCTCCTTACTGTCTTCAGCGCCACATTAGGTAAAATGTAGAATTATAATTTATCGTCTGCAATATGTTTGTTTATGACATTTTTGAGATGACAGCTGAATGAATCAGGTAATATTTAAGGTTTGAACTAGTTTTATGACTGAAATTAGAAATAAAAGTGAAAAGTTAGTATAAAATAATAAATTCACGAGCAAATAATATTATGTTAATATAAAAATTCTTTCTTGCTGTCATTTCACTACAAAAACATTGAGGTTATATTTATGTTTTTCTTCTTAGATCACGTGACCAAATAGTTAAAAAATTTACCACTGTGAGCGCTGTAACCAGTAGGGAGAGAAAAACCGCACTACTCTGACCCCCTATTTTGGTGTCAACTTTTTCTGCTATATACTGCAGGCGTTTCATCTCCTTATCCTCCTTCATGATTTTGAATTTAGATTAAACGGTCTAACCAGAATCTTGCCAGCCGATTTGCCCGGCATAACGAGACCAACTTGGCGACGTTTATAGGCAACAAGTTGAAACTTTTTTTAAGTATAAATATATTTTTATAGAGGAGACCGGGGCTAAACCGGACACGGGGCTAAACCGGACAAGTCAAATATTTCCGAAACCGTGAAGAATTTCAAATAGTGTAAATAACCTATTAACGCTCAATTTCGTGATGCATATGCTGCATGAGGTTTTAGGGACGTGTCAATTTTCTTGTAATAATATTTGCCGTTAATATGTGAAAATATCATTTTTTGAGGTAAAAGTAAAAAAAAATTTTCTTAATTTTTTGGGGTTTTTATCGTTAAAATTAAAGTGCAAATATCATACGGCCATTTTTCTTTTAGCTCAGGGTGTACTGAGTTTAGTTGAAAAAAAGTTTAATGGAAAACATTAAGAAGAAAAAATATATTGCAGGTTAATTATTAGATGACGGTATGGGGCTGAATCAGACATCGTGATTAAAAACAACCAAATCTTTGAATTCTTTAATTTATTTTATATTAATTAACTATTTTATATTATATTCTTTGCTTAGAACCACTTTATAAATAAATAAAGAATTTATTTTAAAACTCGAATTCGCAAGCGAGTTGCTACAAACAGACAAGCCTGAAAACTGTAATTCATTTTATATTATAATTATTACCAATTTTACATATTATATTATATTCTTTGTATAGAAGTATCTACAAATAAATAAAAGAAGAATTGATTTGACTTTTTTACCAAAAAAAAGAAAATTTGTATCTCATTCTTTAATTAATTGGCCGTGTCCGATTTAGCCCCATGGGGAGTCCGGTTTAGCCCCACCAATTTTCGGATTTTTGTTTTTAAGGTAGTCACCTTCGAAGCAATATATCTCTAAAGCTATTGTACTTTTTTTAAATCGAATAAGTGCGATTTGTAGGTGAAAGTACAAGCTTCAAAACGGTATATTACACTTTAGCAAAAAGTATGATTTTGTATGAGTTTTCTGGTCAAAGACCAAATCCGTCCGGTTTAGCCCCGGTTTCCTCTAAACTTAAAAAGTTACCAAATAAAGTCCTCCAAACCAAATTTTATTTACTTTATTTCTGTGTCTTAAAAGAATTCATGAAAAATAGGTTCAAAAGGCAGCTCAAAGGTGTCACACAGTGGGACAAATCGAGCATTTTTCGTTCACCTACAAGATGTTCTGAGTATTGCCAATATTTTATTTTGACAATTGGCAATGCTATAGTATAAGTTATGTTTTAATGCAAAAAAGATTTAAAATCAAAGTTTTACTGTTTCAGTATTTTGTCTCGCTTTTGCATAAAAATAAATTAAAAAACCGCTGCCAAGTTATACCTTTTTGTTATAATTTTGGTGCTCATTTCATTCGTTTTCGTAAATCTCGTTGTGTTCCTTTCATGAACACTTTGCTTCCTCATACAGATGTTAATAACAATAAAGTATAAATTTTGAACAATTATTCTCAATTGCTGTAATATTTTGTTCTCTTTATTTAATACTTCCGCATAAAAAAAATTTTCCTTCACAATTTGTTTTTTAAAATATCAATAACTTCTTTATTTTTAATCGAATTAGCTTCAAAAATAGGTCAATCGAAGCGTTTTTTAATGCTCTACAAGATTATGATAGTTTTAAAGTTATTTATACATTTTTCAAAAAATTTTCAAAAAAGTCTTATTTTCCAAAATTTTTAAAAGTTTAATATCTCTGGTGTATATGAACGAAAAATGTTCATTGAGGGCTCAAAAGATGCGTCTAAAAACTCTACAAAATAAGAGAAAAAGATTCATAGGTGTCCTAACATTTTTTAAAAATTATGGGCAAAAAACGTTTTTTTGAAAAATTAAAAATCAAGAAAATAAATAGTTAAACTTTATTAATCTATCTCAAAGTACTCTCATTTTATGTCCACAGGTGAGACATACAATTTTAAAAAAATCAGCCCAAAAGCTGTTTATAATGTAGAGATATTTATGAAAATGTGATGTTTACACACACACACACATACGGAATAACATTTTTCAAAAATGTCATTTGTGAACTCCTAAGGTTAAATAACAAATATATGTTAAAAAATCGAACCTGAAAAATTTTGGTATTACAATGCTTTATCTATATGTAGAAGCAAATTCAAACTAAAATTTGTAATTCTTCCTTATTAATGCCTTAACATTACAAATTTTGTAATGGTTGATTGCTTATTTTATGATACATTACACTGGTTTACAGTAAAATTGTCAATTGAACAAAACATTTCTTTCTCGAATAGTAGGTGTTTTTTGAGTAAGAAAATCATAGTTTTAATTTTTTTCCCTCGTGCAGTTTTTCTGTAGCTTCAAATTTTGCATTTTCGAGGTGCGACGCCACTTAAATTTACCTGTAGGAAAATTAGCTTGTTAAAATATAATGAATGAGGTATCATTGGAAATATAATTAAATTACCTTTCGATCCATAGGTCACAGAATAAAATTCAACACAAATTGAGAGAGTTACAGTCGATTAAAGATGAAATTTCAAGACAATTTGGATGATTTTTAGACATTTGAGTAACTTCTACTTTTTTTCTACATCGAACGAGTTTTATAAAATTCATCAAATTCGCACCTATTGCATCAGCCATTTTTAATTTTTGAAAGCTGACATCGGATTCGTAATCAGCGATCCCGAAAACCCCCGAGTAACGAATTTAAAACGAATTTAATTGATTTAAAAAAATTTGTCCGCCATATTGGATCCGCCATTTGGAAATTTAGAAAACTAACATTGGATTCGAAATCTACGATTTCCGAAATCCTTGATTAGTGATTTTAGTAACTTCAGAGCTTAACTAAATTCTATTACTTCAATTTTTGCTGCAAATATTTAAGAAATACCAAAAATCAAGAATGTCGTTTCGTTCACTAAATTTAGTGTAGAATTGTCATTTTTAATCCAATCGAGGTCCACAAGGGCTCAATATTTATGTAATGATATAGTCTATCAATAAAAAAATTAAAACCTAAACATTCTTTCCTGTTTGATGTAGAAAAAAAGTAGAAGTTACTCAAATGTCTAAAAATCATCCAAATTGTCTTGAAATTTCATCTTTAATCGACTGTAACTCTCTCAATTTGTGTTGAATTTTATTCTGTAACCTATGGATCGAAAGGTAATTTAATTACCTTTCCAATAATATCTCATTCATTATATTTTGACAAGCTAATTTTCCTACAGATAAGTTTAAGTGGCGTCGCACCTCGAAAATTCAAAATTTGAAGCTACAGAAAAACTGCACGAGGGAAAACAATTAAAACTATGATTTTCTTTTCTCAAAAGCGAAGTAATTGATTTTCGATTTTTTTCTTTCATTACAACCACTGATAAATAAAGAAATTTTTACCACTTATACCGAAGTGGTGTTCTTTAGCGTTCAAATTATATTTAAAACTATATCAGTCGTTGCAGAGATTTTAGAGAAGAAAATTGAGAAATTAACCACAAAACATTCGTTTTCTTTTGTTTTTGAAGGTTAATCTTTTAAAAAGTGTAAAAATCGAATAAATTCTCTGCAACGGCTGATATAGTTTTAAATATAATTTGAACGCTAAAGAACACCACTTCGGTATGAGTGGTAAAAATTTCTTGATTTATCAGTGGTTGCAATGAAAGAAAAAAATCAAAAATCAATTACTTCGCTTTTGAGAAAAGTCTCTTTTTAGACGAAATTTCAATTTATTTAATGTTTTCGCTCTATAACGTTATTTTTTATTACATATTTGAAATATTCAAGAAAAAACAAGTCATTTTCGGATATTACATTATTTTATATCTTTTGATATAAGACAGAAAAAAGCGTTTAAAAAGTCCTTTGCTTCTCAAGATGTTATATTTCAAAAAATCATAAATTTTATAATTTTCATCAAATAAAAAAACACGTATTTACAAATTTTTTATATAGAATTTGAGAAAAATTGTTTTAATCCAAAAAAAATGTTGACTGAAAATCTCGCGGAGAATGCCCCATATATTGTCACGTATATACTTTATCCAAATTGTCAATATCTGTTCTATAATTAATACTATTAGTATTATTTTTTATTAAAAACATTTCTAGATTTTTTCTTTTCCAATTATTTATTTCAATATGTAAAATATTTATATTGTCAAAATCAAAAGAGTGATTATTATCAAAGGTGTGATTAGTTAAAGCATTAATATTTTGGTTTTGAGTGACATATCGTTTATGTTCTTTTATTCCAGTTTTAAGATGTCTTAGAGTTTCTCCGATATAACAACTATTACAATTTTTGCATTGAATTTTATATTCACATCCAACCTTTTGAAATTTTTCTCCGTTGAATCTTAAAAATTTGGAAAAATACAATTTTTTAAATTATTAGAGTTAGTAAAAACTAAATTAAAATTATGTTGTTTGAAAATATTAAAGAGAATTTTATCAAAATTTTGAATATATGGAATGCTTATAATCTTTTCAATTGGAAGATTGTTGTTGTTTATTTTTCTTTTATGCGAGTTATTGGTAAGAGCACTATACCTTTGTGAAATATTTCTATTTAACATATCAATTGGATATCCATAAAGTAGTAAAGTTTTTTTAACAGTATCAAGATTTTCAAGATGGAATTGTTGATCTGACAATTTTATAGCCCTATCAACAAGAGTGCATATAATGCGAATTTTATACATTGGTAAGCCAAATATTTGTTTATAAAATTCTCCTTGAAATTGAGAGTATGCAGAATTTAGGCATATATTTAAAGCTTCAAGAAAATCATTCACTCTAATAATTTAAAAAATTGTGTTTTTCCAAATTTTAAAGATTCAACGGAGAAAAATTTCAAAAGGTTGGATGTGAATATAAAATTCAATGCAAAAATTGTAATAGTTGTTATGTCGGAGAAACTCTAAGACATCTTAAAACTGGAATAAAAGAACATAAAAGATATGTCACTTACAACCAAAATATTAATGCTTTAACTAATCACACCTTTGATAATAATCACTCTTTTGATTTTGACAATATAAATATTTTACATATTGAAATAAATAATTGGAAAAGAAAAAATCTAGAAATGTTTTTTATAAAAAATAATACTAATAGTATTAATTATAGAACAGATATTGACAATTTGGATAAAGTATATTATAACTTAATTACTTCTTTTAAAACATCATTTAAAAAGTTTAATAACATAGATGTTTTCTTTACCATCTATACCTGGACCCTGCTATATAACTCAACCTCTCTGTTAAAACTTTCTAATCATAGAAGCACATGTTTTTAAAAAATGTGCTTCTACAAAATCTGTAAAATTAATTAATAAAAAAAATAATAATATGGATAATAATAACAAAAAAATTTTTGAAAATTTTTTTGTTACATGCTTTTATTTTTCTAAAGGGTAAGAAACCTTTTTTCACTTTATTTTTCACAAATTAAAATATAATCTTAAAATACATACAATTTAAATTTTAAAATAATTTTATAATTTTTATTTCAGATCATTTTATAATTTAATCATTTTTGAAATCTTTTATTTGTCGTTATGTTTATGGATGATGTATTTGTAAAATATTCATCCCCTGATGAGAAACCATATATGGCTCGAAACTAGTCGGGATTAAAATAATAAATATCATCTTAATAAACCGTAAAATAAGCCTTTTTCATTATCTTACAAATGAAAGGTCGAAGCGATGTCATGCGCAATGAAATCTATTAAGGTCGAGACGATTCTAGTAGCTATGAGCATCAGTCTAATGAGGGAATTTTCATATAAAAACGGTGAACATTTCTGATTAGAACAGAGAGTAATTTTTTGGAAATCAATTAGTAATCACCTCAGCATCATCCAGTGAACTCCAAGTATAATCTAAAAAGTGAACAACAGTTTATCCTCAAGTATTATTTTGAAAGTGTTTCTTTGAAAAGTAAACTTCAAAATTATTTTCAAAGTATTACTTTGAAACGTACTACGGTTAAAAGAAAATTATGTCCCCTAAGCAATTGTTACTATTTTCAAAAATATTAATTTGAAAATAAATTCAAGTATCTATCTTATATTGAAACAACACATTCCAAATTTCGAACCATCGTTTGCTAAGGAGGCGACATCCGTGTGGAAGAAAGCAAATATTACTAAAATACAATAGACTATCTCATTAGTGTAAACAAGAGGACTAATACCCGAACATTAAGAACAACTGTTTGAGGCCCCTTTGCAACTAGCCTTAACACCATTCAAGATCGGATTATCGGATAATATCACCAGATCATTCAACACCAGTAATCGTTATTCTTAAGAAGCATGGTGACCGTAACATAATCTCAAAATTTGTTAAAAATAATAATTATATTCTAACGCAAACAAAAATAAAATAAATATATCATTTACAAACAAATGTAAAAGATCTAGTTTTACTACTTTCGAAAAAAATTATTTTTAGGCAAAATATTTTATCAACAATGATCTATTTAACATTTAATTTTGTTTTCTTTTAAATCAGACAAAAATTGCAATTTTCAACCAATTTTTATAAACAATACCTTATTTTAATCAGTGAAACATTCTCCAAAATCGTTATCTTGTTAATATTGTTAAAAGTATGTTATTAAAAAATTATTTAATAAATAAACAATGTTTTCTTTATAATTTTTTAATAACATACTTTTAATATTAAAAAAATAACGATTGTAGAGAATGCTTCACTGAATTAAATGAGCTATTGTTTATAAAAATTGGATGAAAATTGCAATTTTTGTCTAATTTCAAAAGAAAAAATAATAAATGTTAAAAAAATATATTGTTTACAAAATGTTTTGCCTTATTATAATTTTTGTGGAGAATAATAAAACAAGATCTTCTAAAATTGTTTATAATTGATATTTATCTTGTTTTTGTTCGCGTTAGAAATTATTTTTTAGTTTTGACAGATTTTGAGGTTATGTTACGGTCACCATCCTCCTTAAAAGTAAGGTTTATAATTTTAAACTATACTCATTATATTTTTGTCAATACTTTCTAACAATTTTACAAAAAGATTTTGAAAAAAAAATTTAACCCCATTTTTTTAAAAAATAAAATTTATTTTTTAATTTGGACTGCAATGGGTATTTTTAAAATTGTTTTTTAAATTTTTATTGGAAAGCTGATTCCAGCCTAATGGTACGGTAACAGCTCAGCTGCCTGCCTGTAGGTCGTCATGACAATACATAAAAGTAAGAGAGTCAGACAATTTAAATTATTCGTCTCTTCTCTCTTACTCTCGTGGCGGCTGCCTGCGCAGGCAGGCAGGCAGCCGAGGTGTGACCGTGCCATAAGGGTGAAGTCCCATGGCAGCGTTTTGCGTTGCGTTTTGTAACTAGGCCATGTGTGTGAGAGAGATGGAGATATACTTAGCTATATTTGCACTCATGGCCTAGTTACAAAACGCAACGCAAAACGGTGCCATGGGACTCCACCCTAAGGTTTTGTTCCGATTAAGTAACTAAGTAAGTGAGGTTAGAAACAATTGTTTACAAAGTGCATACATTATACATTTAGCACTAACTAGAAATACTACAACATAACACAATATTTTTCTATTGTAGACGCAGCCTAAAAATACTAAATTAAAAAACATGTAATATACTGTTAGGATGGTTTTGTTTTAAGTAAAAGTCTCGTATTTAAGTATTGTAATATAGGAATTAATATTTATTGATAACAAAGGTGGCAGGTGCTCAGTTAAGAGGTTACAATAAGAATTTGGTTAGCCGATACTATACAACGTTTACTCTGAAGTCCTCGATTACAACCAAACTTGGTCCCTTTCCTCGCAATTACACTCAACAACAATTATGATTACTATTACAAATTACGGCACGATTGCCCTTTACTTTATAGATGGATAACAAATTCTACGCGACGTCTCGCTTGCCAGTCTCTCTCAGACATTCTGAATCTCTCTTCCACACATGACTACCAACTTATAACTTTAAAACTCACTAGTGACACCGCAGTGCCGGCAACCAATCAACTTAAAGAAACTATTTAAAATCTGGATAAGGCTGTGTCTACATGCTTGCGTTCGAACGCTGCGTTTTGCGTTGAACAATGAGTGTAAGAAAGATAGAAGTATATGTCTTTCTTTTTCTATCACATTATTTAACGCAAAACGCAGCGTTTGAACGCAAGCATGTAAACACCGCCTAACAATACTTTTATTTATATTATAATAAAAAAACAATTATTTGCTGAAAATAAAGTAAGATTACAAAAGATAACAAACAATGGCCATCTTTCTAACTTGGTTTCACGTCATTTCACGCGTGCGTAAGGGTACAGTCCCATGGCCGCGTTTTGCGTTGCGTTTTGTAACTAGGCCATGAGTGCAAATATAGCCAACATATATCTCCTTCTCTCTCACACTCATGTCTGAGTTATAAAACGCAACGCAAAACTGTTTTTGTTGTGACAAACTAAAAATACAACAAAATAACCATATATATTATATGTATAAATAATAAATAAACATTTATTTGCTGAAGAATGAGTAAAAATATTATTAAGAATGAGTTTTATTATTTCTGAACAAATATATTTTTTGAATATTGTCACAAACATTTTGTTTCAAAATTTATTTTAGACAAATGAAATATGTTGTTTTTACATTTTTTACTACAAAAAAATCATATTTTTTTACAAAATTTAGCGAAATAAGAAAAAAATAACAGAATTGACTCTTGGAAAAAGTGGAGTTAATGCAAATTTAAAATGTTCATTATGTGTGAAAAATAAAAGAAATATTTACCTTTAAGAACTGTATATAATGCCTTTTTTATAATTATATCTATTCGTACATTTTCTCAACACAAAAAGTTTTTTTTATTTTCTATGCTTTTATTTAGTTGTTAAAATATTTTCAATTAACTCAAACTTTAAATTCCAAGTTATTTAACTTAGATTTTATTATTGGAAATATTTTGACAACTATGAAAACATAGAAAATAAAGAATACTTTTTGTACTGAGAATTAATTGCTCAAAATAGCTAATTTCTTTTTTCTTTTTGTTAATGAGTAATTCTTCGCGTAATGCACAATTTGTATTTTATTATTTTTGAAAATTCTTTTGACAAACTATATGGTACAGTCGTAATAGAATTTTAATTTAATGTAATGAATGAAATATCAGTGGTAGATCGGATAAAATAATTAAAATTTTCTTTTTTACAATAAAGTCAATTTGACTCCGGTTTTGTACAAAAAAGTTTCTAATTGGTACTGGAAGGTATCGAACCAAAAACCAACCCCCTTCCAACAAAAGAAAAATTAATAAATATTTTTAATTAGTAAATCATATACTATATTTTCACTGACGGGCGAAATAAACTATTTCTCTTATTTCGCCCGTTTTTTTATTGCCATGCATTTTCAGTGACGGGCGAAATAAACTATTTCTCTTATTTCGCCCGTTGACGAAATAAAAGAAATAGTTTATTTCGCCCGTCAGTGAAAATATAGTATATGATTTATTAATTAAAAATATTTATTAATTTTTCTTTTGTTGGAAGGGGGTTGGTTTTGGGTTCGATACCTTCCAGTACCAAATATAAAGTCAATTTGACTCCGGTTTTGTACAAAAAAGTTTCTAATTGGTACTGGAAGGTATCGAACCCAAAACCAACCCCCTTCCAACAAAAGAAAAATTAATAAATATTTTTAATTAGTAAATCATATACTATATTTTCACTGACGGGCGAAATAAACTATTTCTCTTATTTCGCCCGTTTTTTTATTGCCATGCATTTTCAGTGACGGGCGAAATAAACTAGTTGTCTTATTTCGCCCGTTGACGGGCGAAATAGCCACTTCGAATTTTATTATTTAATTTTGTTAAAATGTTATTGATAATAATTGAATTTCTGCAAAGAATTTTACTATTTATGAAAGTAATCGAATACTTCTAAAGAATGTTATTATTTATCAAAATAATTGAATGTTTGCGTAGAAATTTATTAAAATTTTTGAAAAAATGAATTGCACAGAACAATTTAATTATTTAGAAAAATAATTAAAATTTTGATAAGAATTTAACCAAATTTTTGAATATAATTTAATTTCTGCGAAGAATTGTATTACATTTGAAAATAATTGAGTTGTTTTTTAGAATTTTATAGAAATTTATGAAAATAGCTGAATTCTAGTAAAGGATTTTTTTTAAAAATAGTATTCAAAAGAATTTAGTAAATCTAAAGAATTTTGCAATTTGTAGAAATAATAAAATTCTTGAAACAATTTTATTACTGTTTCTAGAAATAATTGAATTCTTTCGACGAATTTTAATCAAATTTTTAAGAATAATTACATTTTTCCAGGAATATGATTAAAATTCCCAGCTGAAAAAGTTCTATAGAATTTCACTAGAATAATTCTATAGAATCATTTTATATAAATTCTAGAGAATATTCTATACAATTTCAATAGAATGATTCTATAGAATTTCTACGTGAATTCTACTAAATTTTAGTGGTTTTTAATTAGAAGGAATATAAATTTCGTGAAATAATTTTTTTAACATTATAGTTATGTATGGTTACGAAGTTCAATGAATTTTATATATTTAAAGGATATAACCAATTATTTTGGCCTAAAATTTGTTGAAAAATATTATTTCACAAATTTAAAGTCTTTCTAATTAAAAATCACTAAAATTTAATAGTATTTATGTAGAAATTCTATAGAATCATTCTAGTGAAATTCTATAGAATATTCACTAGAATTCATATAGAACGATTCTATAAATTGATTCTAGTGAAATTCTATAGAACTTTTTCAGCTGGGTTGTCTTAAAAATAATTGAAAATCTGCAATGAGTTTTACTATTTATGAAAATAATTGAATATATTGTGAAGAAATTATTATAATCGATATGTTTCAATTTGTAAAAGGAACACAGAAGAATGTTGTCTCACAAAAATCGAGAATTTATTCTAAAATGGTGAATACGGAAAATTTTTTAGAGAAGTTATAAAAAATTACAATATATACCAATATTAATCAGTAAAAAAGAGAAAACTGAGAGACAATTCTTTTAAATTTTGCGATTGTTGAGTAGTTCAACAATAATTATTCTATCTAAACTTGAGAAAGTTCCCATTAAATTCATTATAATTTTTATCGAATACTCTTAGCACACGGAAAACATTTTTTCAGTCAAAGTTCCTGAACTGTTCCTGAACGGTGCATATGAGAAAAAGTTAAGGTCTAATTCTGCATTAAACTAAAGATGTCCCTGAATTTTTCAAAAATCTGCCGTGAACTTCGAGAATTTCTCCTGCTCTACACAGTAGATTCCTGAAAAGTTCAAGAATTTCTTTAGTTTAATGCAGGATTAGACCTCAACTTTTTCTCATGTTCTTTTTCTCACTGTTAAGGTGTTCAGGTACAGTTCGAGAACTTTCCCTGCAAAATTTTTTCCGTACATTTTCAACCTACGGTTTAGTAGGATTTTTAAAAAATTTTCCGTATCCATAGTTCTGAAATATATTCTTCATTTTATTAATCATTAACATTTTCCCGTATGTACTTTTTCTGTGGTAAGACAGGCAGGTAAATTGCTACCGTGATAATGAAGTAAATCATTCACGCGCGCATCGCGCGCGTAGGATTTTGGTAGTTATAAATAATTTTGCAAGATAAAAAATAATTATTCTGTACTTAGGAAATATATCAAAATAAAAATCAAATAAAATGAAATTTTTTTATTAGATATTTTTCATACATAGGACGTTTCACGTCAACCGTCTTAGAGCTCCTTCCAAAAATCTAATCAACAAAAATCAACTTATGAAGGCTCTAAATAATCGTCAGTTTATACTCTTTCGAATAAACAGTGGCGAATTCAAAAATTCAAAATCGCCTCCTTACTGCACCACTTTTTTCAAATTTTTGTATTAACCCACTCTCTAAATTTGAATTAGTAGAATTCTACTAATTCTTAGTCAAATTCTACTAATTGAAAAGGGGAAAAGTCTTCCACTAAGAATTAGTAGAAAACTACTAATTGAAAAAGTTATTTTTCGCTACTAATTGAATTAGTAGAATATAGAATATGTTAATGCGCATGCTCCCGCGTGCGTCTTTTTTACTCGCTAATATTTGAAATTTTCTATCGTGTTTATTTTTCAAAAACTTATTTAAAAAAATAAAAGATACATAAACTAATGAAAATAAAGACCAAATTAAAGCTTTATAATTTAAATTTGATCAACATTTTTATTTAACTTTTGTATCTTTAATTTTCATTTAAATATGTTTTATGATAGAATTTGAATTGTACATTTATTGGAAAATATATATGTTTAATAATCATTGGTTTGTTTACAAGATATTAAAGATATAATGATTTTTTACAGTTTAAATAGTCTGAACACATTATATGGATTGCAATAAAAACAATTATTTGGAATAATTAGCTTCTTCAATAACAAAAGATTCTTCAAAAATGATGGGATGATTTTTCTTTGAGTAAACAATAATAAATAAAAATTATTGCTATTACTCAATCATTATATAAATAAATTTTGCTTCTTTGATTTTATAAAAACATGCCATCTAAAGAATTGTAAAACTATTTAATTATATTGATTGATTTATACTTTTATTCAGAGTATAATTATAATTGAAAAAAGTAAAGAATGTTTGAGGTTAGGAGTTTATATACAATTTTTTAATTATTAAAATAGAGAATTAAATATTATATGTTAACTATTTTATCGACAGTATATATAATACAATAAATAATTTACACCATAAAAATGTAGTTAATACACATTTTTTGTATGTACGTTTTCATCATTCCAGCATGCAATGATGAAAATACCAGCGTCTAAAGATATATATACAAACAAAAAAAGAAAATGAAGAGAATGTGTACACACTTTCCCAGTTCTAAAAAAGTGATGAACGATGATTTCAATATCACTTCACGCACTTGTTGTTTGTATAAATATTTTTGGAAGTTTAAAATCTTGGGAAAAGATTGCAGCTTGCTCAGGAAAAACCTTTGACACTACACAACAGGAAGCAAATGGCCGTTTAGTGTTACCGAAAATGAACGCTAAAAGCGCTCCTTCGCGTCACCTGACTTTTACTAATTCAAATAGTAAAAACTACTAATCAAAAAAGTAAAAATTCTTACTAATTTGAATTAGTTATATTTTTGCGTCGACATTCTACTAATTCATCAGTCATATTTCATAAAACTACTATTTCATTAGTAAAATATTAAACTACTAATTTAAATAGTAAAAATTCTACTAATTCCAATTTAGAGAGCAGCTAACAAATTTATTAATTAGCTTCAGAAAATAATTGTAAACTAGAACAAACTCTGCGCGCTACGAGCGCCCATTCAATTTTTTTTAACTATTAACTTCTATGCTACAAATTAAATTTTATACCAATACCACAACATAATTTTAAATTTTAAACATTTTTTCAGGTATTTTGATTTTGATAAATAACAAAATTTGTAACAAGAATTCAATTGTTTGAATAGTAATAAAATGCTTGAATGGAATTATTTTCAACAGTTTTTAAAAATTCTCATTAAGAATTAAATTATGTTTATAAATAGGTCGTGAAAATTTAAATAAAAATCTTGACAAAATTTTAATTATTTAAAAAGAATGTAATAAAATTCTTCGCAGGAATTTAATTATTTTCATAAATTAAATTCTTCTCGTAAATTCAATTATTTTTAAAAATTTTAATAAAATTCTACAAAAAGTTTTTGCAATTATTTTTAAAAATTGGTATAAATTTCTTCAATACAATAAATTTCACTAAATTTTATCTAAATTTCGTAAAAGAAATTGATTATTTTTAAAAGTTGTTATTAAAATTCTTCACAAACAATAAATTTTCAGAAACATTTAATTATTCAATAAATTATTTATTTTTCTATTTAAATAATTGAATTCTTGTAGAATTTTTTAATAAAAATTGAGTTAAAAAAGAATTTCGGTTGAAATTTTAGAGAATAATTTAATATTATAAAATAATAATTTTATCACTAATTTATCTTAATTACTGAATTTATCCAATGTTTTATTTTATAAATAAAGAATTATTGTAAAAATTGTGTAGATTACATTTGCATTATTTAAAGAGTAGTTAATTTTTCTTTATTATTTTGACATCTTTACATACATCAAATCACTTGAAATTATCCTTTTGACATAAAAAGATTTCATGTAAAAATCCAAAGAAATCAGCTAGTATTCAAACGATTTTCTTCTTTCCAATAAACTTCTAACCTTTTTGTATTAAAAAGATTCCTTTTACAATAAAATTATTACTCCTAATGGTTAAAAGACATGATTTAAAAGAAAATTAGTTTGAAAGTTAATAGATTATTTCTGTGAATGATAATATATGGCGTTAATTTCATAAATATTTAACATTTTTATTTTATGTGTCTCTCATATTTAATTTTGGAAAACTAAAATCGAATTCACAATTAATAACCCTAAAAACATATAGAGCTGCACTGTATAAGATGAAAATGTAAATTTAGAATTATTTCAAAAAATTTATTAGAAAAAATAAAATATTAAAATAAAATAAAATATTTTCAAGAATGTCTCTTATAAACTGTTATACAAAAAAATGATAAAATCCTAAAATATTAAATTTTTTAAGAATTAATTACGTAAACTGTGAAGATCACGATTATGTCATTTCAAGCGAAATTGATAATTTAAAATCAATATACTTTTGAAAAAACTTAAAAGATTAAAAATTTCCTACAATAAATTTAAAAACATTTCGTTTTTGATATAAATACGAGTAAAAATTGAATTTATACATATTTTTACAAACTTTATCTTCTCATTCATATTTTAGAACTTAATATACTGTGATAAAAGGACCTATTGAAGAGAAAATTCAAAAAAAATTTAATACTTAAATAGGATCTACGTTACTCATTGTAAAGGAGCATCAATCCTTGCACTTCGTTCTTTATTGCTTATGTCTCCTCAATTATTAATCATAATTATTATTATTAAGAGTCTAGTCTCTTTCAGTATAATCAAGTTATATGTTTTGGTGTTGTTAGCAGAGAGAAATATTTGTATTTTATATTGTATTGTATTTTTTTTAAATAAAATTTTCTCCTAAAAATATTTTTACGAAATCAAATGATTTTACTCTTGATAATGCAACATACATCTGACCATGATTAAAAACATCTCGTCTTAAATCAATGAATATTTTATTAAATGTTTGACCTTGAGATTTATTAATGGTCATTGCGAAAGCCAATTTTATAGGAAATTGGCGTCTTTTAGAAGTAAATGGATATAAATTTTCACAATATAAAGTTACTCGATGTAAAAAAAACATTCTTAAATATAATTCATGTGGTGGTAAAGAAGGTGGAGAGAGAGTATTTAAATATTCTGGTAATATAACTTCAGAAAATTTTCCATTATCACAACTTTCAGTAGAATCAATACTTTTATATATTTTTTCACCTTTACTGTCTAAGAGATTTACCACCCTCTTATTATTATAATCAACGTCAACATTTCTTGGTGCTAAAATTGCACACATTGACAAATCTTTAATTTTTTTCTGTTGTATCAAATGACTATACATTTCTTCAGCAATATCTATATTTTCTTGTTGAATAATATGTTCTGGTAATTCGATGTTATCATCTATATCATTTAATTCGCCAGTACTAACTTTAAGTAGAAATTCTACAAATTCTGTTTCCTCTAGTAAAGCTCTCATATTTTCTGTTAATGTGTATTTTGTGAAATGTTGCCATAAATGACTATTTTTTATTGATAAATTTATTATTTCTGATCTAGTACCTCGTTCTTTTATCGGTAAAATTGGTCGAAAATCTCCTCCTAGAATTACAATTTTTCCACCGAAAACTTCATTTGATTTCATTATATCTCTTAATAACTTATCCATAATTTCTAAGGCATATTTTGGAGCCATTGGTGCTTTATCCCAAATAAAAACATCAATATTTTTTAAAAATTGTCCTTCTTTTGACTGAACTTTAATATTTTAAGATGAATCATTGTACAATGGAATCAGGTAAGACTTTATGTACAGTTTTCCCATTTGGAAGTAGTGTGGCAGCTATGCCTGTAAATGCCATGTTGCAAACATTTATTCCTTTACTTTTTCATAAATGCCATAAGGTAGTATATAAAAAAGTTTTTCCAGATCCTCCACAACCATTAATATATAAGCATTTAGAACTATTAGAAGAAGAATCTTTTATTACTTCAAGTATATAATCAACTATATTTTTTTGTTTAACATTTAATTTAGTATAATTCTGCTCTCCTATTTTTATATGTTCAAAAATATTTATATCATCAAGCTACGCAGGAAAATTTTCATCTATATCTAATAAACCCTGAAAATCAGTTAAACAATATCCTTCATTCAATAACATTGATTTTATATTTCTATAAGCTATTTTTCAGCTTCAATATTGTCAATTTTTGTAAAATCTTCTGACATTTGACCTTTAAATTTCTACCAAAGTTTTTCCGGATGTACAGGATGACAATTAATTGTCGAAGTGAATGAGGCATCATCCATAAAGTAGCTTCTTCCATTGTCCTAATCCACTCACTATCATCTTCTATAAGTCCTAATGCCAACAGGCAGATGTAAAAGATTCATGAATAACTCCATTAACTGTTCTTAAACTTTGGAAAGAAGTTACTCCTTTTACTGTAAAAAACAATAATCTAAGGTGAAATAATTCCAATTGGCGTGGATTAACTGAATACATTCTTCCCAATACTTTTTCTTTACGACTCCTTTTTGCCATTCAAGAGTTTTTTTTATCCACGTATAAGGCTGCGGTTACACCTCTGCAGGCAGCCTGCCTGCCTGCAGGTTGTCATGATAACGTACAAGAGTAAGAGAGTCAGTGACTTGAAACTTCTCCCTTACTCTCGTTGCTCCTGCCTGCGCAGGCAGGCAGCCTGCAGAGGTGTAACCGCAGCTTGATGTTCTGGTATTTGTGTATAATAATACTGACGAGCAATACTATCACGCTCATTAAGTTTAAAAAAATCGAGCAATTTTGTATTTTTCTGTAAATCAAAAGAAACATTGTTATTATCTTTTCTTTCGCGAATAATAACATTCTGTTCATTTGGTAAATGTATGGGTAAACGATTTATACTATGGCTCTTTTTCCCTTAAGGTTTACTTAAAATTCCCCAAACAGCTTCAACAGGACCTACATACCTATTTTCTTCATAATGATTAGTTTCATTGTGATTAACAGTAACCTCACCATTTGCATTTGTAATAATAACACAGGCACACAAAAAAAAGTTGTCTGTTTTTTGAACCAGACATACATATCTTATAGTATTTTTGACCGCTGAAAACGAATCTGAAGTCAGAATTGCTCCATCACCCTCAGTTTTTTTAAAACGACAAAACTACCCTTAAATTTAAATTTTAAAGTAAAAAAAATTGAATAACAGATTTCTCTTTAAAACAAAACAATAAATTTATCTGCTTCTGCTACAACAACTCAGAAACAATGTCAACATTGCTTAAACACCCTTTGTTTTTCATTAAATCGAAAAAACTACCCCTAAAGTGTAAAAATTCAAAATTATAATATAAAAACCCACATTGGTTTTCAAAACAACAAAATAAATTTATGTACTTCTCTTTCAAAATTTCAAAAGCAATGTCAAAATTACTTTATCATCCCCTGTGTTTTTAAATTGAAAAAACCACCCCTAATATGTAAAAATTCAAAATGTATATTTAAAAAAATGAAAAATCACATTGTTTTTCAAAAAATAACAATAAATTTATGTACTTCTCTTTCAACAACTTAAAAGCAATGTAAAAATTCAAAATGTATAATAAAAAAAATGAAAAAAATTTTTCAAAAAAGAACAATAAATTTATGTACTTTTCTTTCGACAACTCAAAAGCAATGTCAAAATTGCTTCATCACCCTCTGCGTTTTTTTTAAAACCAACCCTTAAATTTACAAAATAACAGTTTAAAGTAAAAAAATTAAAAACCACATTGTTTTTTAAAATAGAACAATAAATTTATGTACTTCTTTTTTAACAACTCAAAAGCATTATCAAAATTGCTGCATCACCCTTTGTTTTTTTAAATTAAAATAACTACCCCTAATATGTACACTGAGAGAAAATGTATATTATATTTTGTAAAAGTATTTTATAATTTGGGGAAAAAGTGCAACAAACCGAAATTTTGATATAAAAATATTAAACTTTAAAAAAAAATTTTTTTTTTAATTATGTCGAATTTAGTATATTTATATAAAATATCAAGAATCTAATTTAATTTTAAATATTTTAATATAACTTTACTAAATTCTACATTAATTTTTTTAAAGTTTAGTATTTTTTATATCAAAATTTCGGTTTGTTGCACTTTTTCCCCAAATTGTAAAATACTTTTACAAAATATAATATACAGTTTCTTTCAGTTTAAAAATCCAAATGCATAATAAAAAAGTGAAAAACTGTAACAAATTGGTTTAAATTATATTCAGAATTAAAACATAACTTTTTTTGTTAAATTTTTGAATAAACTCTTCTTCAAGTGGTAAAATTAAGTTTTTTCAGACGGAAATTAAAAAAATCTTTACTTTGTTTTATTGTGAATTTTAAATTGAGCGCGTTTATTAGTTACTTTGTTGTTCACTAAGTGGCTACGTTTACAGAGGTCTCATTTGTTTCTCTCGCTAGTGAAGTTGATATGTCTCTGTTATATATAGAGGCACTTCGACTAACATATTTTTTTACGTTGTTAATTTTTGGCACGTATATTAACAGTTCCTTTTATTTTCAGATTTGTAAATAATATTGCTGAGTATTCATTTAGGATATACATATAAATTTAATCAGTCTCTTTTAGGATTAAAATTTTAGTTTTTCTTTCAGAATTTATATATTTTATAACTATATTAATTTCTGATATTTATTTTTAATCAGTCCTTTTTAGGACTAAAATTCTAAATCTTTTTTTAGAATTTATATATTTTTATAACTAAATATTAATTCTTGATATATATATATATATATATATATATTCAATCAGTCCTTTTCAGGGCTATACAGTTGAACCTTTTCAGTATCAATTTTGCTTATTTTACTGTACCTAACTCTATCTTGGTTTAACTTTTCCTATTAATAGCTTTGTAAGCGCAGCTTGCAATAGTTTTTAGGAAAGTTATTCCATTATAAAATATTACAATGAATGCTAAAAGATCAAATGCTGATACTCATCATTGTAATGAAAGCTCTGATGTTTTCTGTTATATTTGCGGTGAATTTGAGGTCTCCAAATATCGTAAAAATATAACAGATAAAGTAAAATCTCTGTATAAAGAATGCTTTAATCTCGATGTCATTGACCAAAATTCAAACTGGATACCACATGTAATTTGTGCTTCTTGTTACACCATGCTATTTCGTTGGGAGAAAAATCGAAAGATTAAATTAAAATTTCCGTGCCAATGATATGGAAGAAATCATCCGGCAAAAAATAATAATCGAAGAGAATCAAGAATGTCTAAATTTTGATGATACTATTCAAGAAGAAGAAGAAAAAATGTTTCTTTATGAAAGCTCTGCAGATGAAAGTGAAAGTGATTTTGAAAATGATAACAGCGAGTTTATGAATTCAAGAGAAAAAAAGGTTCCTCAAACTTTGAGCCAAGGAAGGTTACATGATCTTATTCGAAATTTAGGGTTATCCAAAAGTGGAGCTGAATATCTGGCAGCAGAATTAAAGCAAGATAACCTATTATCAAAAGAAACTTGTGCTTACACTTATCGTGATAGAGAAAAAGAATTTAGGAAATTTTTTTCTCAGGATGATAAACTGGTGTATTGTTCAGACGTAAAAGGATTGGTAGATGAACTAAAACCTAATGTTTATAAAGACGAAGAGTGGAGACTGTTTATTGATTCTTCAAAACGAAGCTTTAAAGCCGTCCTTCTTAACAATGGAAATATCTTTGCACCTATACCAATAGCCCATTCTACAAAACTGAAAGAAAAGTATGAGAACTTAGAATACGTAATAGGAAAAATTAGGTACACTGAACATCGTTGGCAAATTTGTGGAGATCTCAAAATTTCAACCATGATTCTAGGCCAACAATCAGGATTTACAAAATATCCATGTTTCTTATGTCTCTGGGATTCCAGAGATAGAGAAAACCATTATAAAAAGGAAATATGGCCAAAGAGAACGGAACATACGCCTGGTTTAAAAAATGTTATAAACAAAACTCTTGTTGACCCTTCAAATGTTATGATTCCACCACTCCATATTAAACTTGGATTAATGAGGCAATATGTCAAAGCTTTAAACCCAGAGGGAAAATGCTTTGAATATTTTGGTGAAAAATTCCCAGAAATAAGTGATGCAAAGTTAAAAGCGGACATATTTGATGGTCCTCAAATTCGAACTTTGTTCCGCGACGAAAAATTTGTATCGAAAATGAACAGCACTGAAAAAGCAGCATGGCTTAGTTTTAAGGACGTTGCTCAAAATTTCTTGGGAAATCACAAAAGTGATAATTACAAAACAATTGTCAGTGGATTAGTAAAAAATTATAAAAAATTAGGCTGCTTAATGAACCTTAAGCAGCATTTTTTAAACTCTCACCTTGATTACTTTCCTGAAAATCTTGGATTTTACAGTGAAGAGCAAGGTGAACGTTTCCACCAAGATTTAAAAGAAATGGAGCGACGATATCAAGGTAAGTGGGACATTAATATGATGGCCGATTTTTGCTGGGTGCTAAAGAGGGAAACAATTTCAAAAAAAAGAAAACGAAATCCACTACATCGCTCGTTTAAAAATAAGATAGTGCGTTACAACAAAAAAAATGATTAGTGAGTGTTAAGTTCGAAATACGGTACAAAAATATATGGTTTTTAATAGTTTCAATAGTTCCTTTTAAGAAATCTTTTAACATTTTACTTTAAACCTTGCTGTTTTTTGCAAGAACAAAAAAACCAAAGCGTATGCTTAGGTTTAAAAAGTTTATTTTTTCTGTCAATCTGGAGTTTATCCTGTTAAGTTTTCTTTAATTTC
This sequence comes from Leptopilina myrica (nomen nudum), assembly GCA_032872475.1. Taxonomy (NCBI): domain Eukaryota; kingdom Metazoa; phylum Arthropoda; class Insecta; order Hymenoptera; family Figitidae; genus Leptopilina; species Leptopilina myrica (nomen nudum). The sequence continues at coordinate 19,202,418 of CM065461.1, forward strand.
AATAAAAAACTTAAGCTATTTTTAAGTTGTTGTAAGCGAAAACATAAATTTATTGTTCTATTTTGAAAAACAATGTGGTTTTTAATTTTTTTACTTTAAACTTTTATTTTGTAAATTTAAGGGGTGGTTTTTTCAATTTAAAAAAACAGAGGGTGATAAAGCAATTTTGACATTGCTTTTAAGTTGTCGAAAGAGAAATACATAAATTTCTTGTTCTTTTTGAAAAACAATGTGGTTTTTCATTTTTATTAATAAATACATTTTGAATTTTTACATATTAGGGGTGGTTTTTTCAATTTAAAAAAAACAGAGGGGGATGGAGTAATTTTGACATTGCTTTTAAGTTGTTGAAAGAGAAGTACATAAATTTATTGTTCTTTTTTGAAAAACAATGTGGTTTTTCATTTTTTTATTATGAATTTTGAATTTTTACATATTGGGGGTGGTTTTTTTAATTTAAAAATAACAGAGGGTGATGATGCAATTTTGACATTGCTTTTGAGTTGTCGAAAGAGAAGTACATAAATTTATTTTGTTGTTTTGAAAACCAATATGGGTTTTTATATTATAATTTTGAATTTTTACACTTCAGGGGTAGTTTTTTCGATTTAATGAAAAACAAAGGGTGTTTAAGCAATGTTGACATTGTTTCTGAGTTGTTGTAGCAGAAGCAGATAAATTTATTATTTTGTTTTAAAGAGAAATCTGTTATTCAATTTTTTTTACTTTAAAATTTTAATTTAAGGGTAGTTTTGTCGATTAAAAAAAAACTGAGGGTGATGGAGCAATTCTGACTTCAGATTCGTTTTCACCGGGCAAAAATACTATAAGATATGTATGTCTGGTTCAAAAAACAGACTTTTTTTTTGTGTGCCTGTGTAATGTATGTAGCATCCTGACCCTTGAAAATATATTTATATAAATATTTAACAGATTTAATACTTGAAACTATTTCCACATTTATATGTCAATTAAATATTTCCGAAAGTGAAGGGCAATATGGAACCACATTAGAATTGTCAACAACAAATCCATTTGGTCGCTCATACGTTTTATTATTATTTCTTATACGACAACGAACATAACAGTTTTCTTCAATTGTAGTTTCTTCTTGGTAACTTTTTGGAAAATTTTTTGTACATTTACCATCAATTAAACACCAATCTCCATAATGTCCGTGAATGTTATTTTGCATTATTATGTTATGCAAGGAAGGATTAATATTTTCATCAGGAATTTCTGCAGAAATATAACGATTAACACTTTCAACTGTTAATATTATAGAATTTTCTTTTAATATAACTAACAAAGGAATATGTGGTAATCCTCGCTTTTGAAATTCAATAACATAAACATAAGACTTAACCTCTCCAAATAATTCGTTGTCAAAAATAACATTTAAAAGTTGTTTCACCTTCAATGCAAAAACTCTAGTTACTATATCAGGTCTATCAGAAGCAGTGTGATGAGGTAATAAATTTTCTTGTATCTCTTTCCAATTTGGATTACACGTCATTGTAATAAATAAATCTGGTCTACCATGACGACCAACAATAGCCATGGCATCCAAATATTGTTGCATCATAATATTACGAGGTGATCCTATAAAAGTGGAAGGCAATATAAGCATTTTTCCAACATCTACATCATTTTCTAACTCATTATTTTGTAAATAATCGATTAATCCTTGATATGTTTTACTTCTCAATTGAGCTTGATTGTTTGCACAAAATTACAATCTATCTTTCTCTATTTTTACATAATTGTCAACTACATATTGTTGAAACAATCTTCCCCCATATAAAAATTGATTAAATTCCTTATCTCTTATAGCAATTTTGTATTTGAAGAGTTTCATATGAGATTGAGGGGTCAACTCTCGGATTTTTTTCAAATTTCATTTTTCAATAGAGTTTGTTTGCCTATTTAATTATCCCAAATATTAATTAAAAATATTTAATATTTTGTTAGATATTTGGATTAACAAATTAATGCAATATTTTTTTTAAACTTCAATAACTTTTTTATTTTTGCTTATAGAAAAAAGTTGTCTGAATGTTTTTTGTTTAGAATTTGGCATGTTATTTTGTAGTATAGTAAGCAATATTTATCTTTTTTTCAGCTTGATTGAAGGCCGATAACAGGTTTAAATATTAAAAAACAAATTTATTTTTTAAATAAATTTACTAAAAAAGTTAATTTTTATTTAATTAATTTTTTTTTTTAAATTTGATTCATTCTAAACAAAAAACATTCAGACAACTTTTTTCTATAAGCAAAAATAAAAAAGTTATTCAAGTTTTTAAAAAATATTGCATTAATTTGTTAATCCAAATATCTAACAAAATATTAAATATTTTTAATTAATTTTTGGGATAATTAAATAGGCAAACAAACTCTATTGAAAAATGAAATTTGAAAAAATCCGATCCATTAAAACTAACTTTTTTACCAGCAACTTTTTCATCTTTAAAATGTTTAGCTTGACAATGTGTGCAGTAATTATTCATCACTATTTTCATTTTTTAATTTAAGGTTCTCAGTATATTCAATTTTGGATTCGACTTGAAGTTTTTTCTTAGTTGAAGTGTGCTTTCCACCTAAATAATTTACGTTATCAATTGTACGTTTTAATTTTTGCCTCTCAAGATAATTTTTTTGAATTTCAGCCCTACTTTCTTTAAGTGTTTTTTGAACTCTGAATAGTTCCAATCCAATATAACCAATTTCCAATTTTGCTTTTTATCGAATATAACCAATTTTGACTTTTATCCGATATAAACAATTTCTAGCTTTTTTATCCAATATAACCAATTTCCAATTTTGTCTTTTATCCAATATAACCAATTTCCAGCTTTTGTATCCAATATAACCAATTTTCAATTTTGCCTTTAATCCAATATAACCAATTTCCAATTTTGCCTTTTATCCAATTATGGGGCAAAATTCCTCAACTGCCCAGGTCAAAAAATGAATTTTCTTGAAACATTGCCAAAATGTTACTATTATTAGTAGAAGTGTAGATATAAAATATTATTAAATTTAATAAATTAGTTTTGGAGTTACAGAGTTTCAAAATTTTGAATTTTTTAAAAATAAATTTTTTTTGATTTAATATATTGATAAGTAAAATTATTCGAATTACAAGTGTGTATAGTGATTTTGAAAGGTTTTTACACGAGCTACAAGCTCATGATGAAAAGGTTGAGTCTTGCGTTTTTATAGCCATTCAAGTATTACGTAAGCATATTTTTAAGACTTTTTGACCCCCCCACCCCCTAAAATGGTTACATAATACTTGAATGGCCCCGTATTTCTTTAAATGAACCAAAAAATATGTTTCAATTAGACTTAAGGGTTTACGCCACCCTGAACGCCTGAAAATAAAATTGGAGGGTAATTCAAGAATTAATTTTGACAAAACTATTAAAAATACAACTTTTTGGTAATTGGAACATCAAAGTACATATATTTAACTACAAAAATATTTTTCGAAGAAGAAAAAATATTCAAAAATGGCGGAGATATAGCGAGTCAAAATTTATTTGAATCAAATAAATCGTTTTCTCAGTGTTTACTTCAAGTAAATAAAAAATTATTTAAAATTTTAATTTTTTAAATTAAATTTTTAATTAAAAACATGAATTGAAATTCTTTAGATAAAATTTTGATTTTACTAAAAAATTTTGTTTAAAAATTAATTTGAATATTTATTTAATTGAATAAACGAATGGAATTATAATAAAATAAAAGTTATATTTTTATTATTTATTTAAAAAATAATTTTCTTTGCTTTAAAATTCATTATATTTACATATTCCAATTTTTTTAATAAATTCAAAAAATATTTAATTTATCATTTTTTTTAATTTACCCAAGCAGCACGTAATATAGCTCGAATATGTTGGAAATATTATACTTTATATTCGGAATATTCAAGTGGAAAGTTCTAGGAATGTTAATGTAATATTAAAATGTCCGCCCCACAGGAACATTCCAATATAACATTGAGGGAATGTTCAACGGTAATATCAAAAGAATATTTCATGATGTTGTTAAGGGAAAATTCAAAAATTCCATACTTTGAAAAAATTTGAATTTTTGTCTTCCATTTTTAGTATAAATAAGATTTAATTGCATTTCAAACATATTTTATATTTCTTCAGGGTGTCTAACAAGGATTGAGAAAAAAATTCCCTGACTTTTCCCTCACTATTCTTAAATTTTTTCCCAGACTTTTTACTAATTTTTTATTTCTGCTTTTTTGGGACAAAAAAGGGCAATTAACATATTTAATAAAAAATTAATCTTATTATAATATAAATAAATAGTAATAAAAATCATTTAAATTTTGTTAGATTAAATAAATTTTGAATTAATAAAAATAGCTTTTTTAATATAAATTCACAGAAATTTCCCTGACTTTAAATGAAATTCGCTGACATTCCCTGACTTTTCCATGACTTCTCCCTGACCAAAAGAATTCACTGATTTTTCCCAGAATTTCCTGACCGTTAGACACCCTGTTTCTTAGAAACATTCTCTCAATATCACCCTGAAATATTCCATCGATATTACCTTGAACATTCTCTCAATGTTATCTTGAAATATTTCTGCGAGGCGGACATTTTTTAATATTACTTTAACATCTCTGGAACATTCTACTGGAATATTCCAAATATATATTGTAATTCCCTTCATATTCAGGATGTGTTACATGCTGCTTGGGTATTTAATTTATTTAAAAAATATATTTTAAGATCATATATTAGAATAAAACTTTTTATGAAAAAATATAAATGACTTTATTTAATTTAATTTAATAAAAAATTTAATAATTTTTTTTATTTAAAAAAAATTATAAAATTTATTACTTTATTTCTAAAAAATTTTAATTTTTAATTTCAAATTTACTCCAAATTTTAATATAAAAATTAATTAAATTGAAATTATTATATTTCTAAAATTTAAATTTTTAATTTCAAATTTATTCCAAATTTTTATATGGGTAAAAATTAATTGAATTGAAATTATTATATTTCTAAAAAATTAAAATTTGTAATTTCAAATTGACTCTAAAATTTTTTTATAAAAATTAATTGAATTGAAATTATTACCGTAAAACACTAATTTCGCTCATGTAGGGTTAATTCCCTCAAGGGATAAAAAACAATAAAAAACATGCACTGAGAAGAAAAACCAAAACGATCAAAGAAATGAAACGCGAATTAATGATGACATTCGATAAAAATCACGAACTAACATTGACAAAATATAAAAACAATAAATATTCATACATGAAATGACTAACTTCAATCTGCGGACAGAATGAATGAAAGAAATACTACGAAGATTATTATAGTTAATTAAGTAAAGAACACAAAAAGAAAATTAATTGTATTCAGTTAAGAAAAAAAAATAAATCAAATAAGAAAAATATTACATTTTATTCTTTTTTCTACTCTGTCACAGAGAAATGACAAATTATCTACCAATAAGGAAACATTACGCCCATTGGCGTTTTCGCTTAAATGTAAAAGTCCCCACTTCTAACTCCCCTACCATTCTTTTACTCACTCCTTCTATCAGTCACTGAGAATACAGAAAACCATGATGCCCAAACCAAAAAAAGTAGGCGTTACTTTCTTAACTATTCGCCTCTCTCTCGCTCCTACTCTAAACTTAAAGAAAAGACGATACTTCCCACTCCTTCTCTGTATCATGCTTTCTCTCTCATATACTCTAATAGACTTCTCTCTCCAACTCTTCTCTGTCATCAAAAGCACAGCAGGAGGGCGGACGGAATTCTTGCGGGCTGGGGTCGAATTGCGTAAAATGGTCAAATATTTTCCGAATTGCGGAAAGGGTCTTCTTTTATTTTTCCGAGTTGCGTAAAATGGTCAAATCTCAAGCCCTTCTCCCACTCTTTTGCCATGACTGTAGAAGGAGGGGCTGCCGAGAAGGAGGAGTGATCGACTAATGAGTTCATTAGGTCACACCTCTACCCCCAGTACATCTAATTTTTGCTAATAACACAGCGCAAATTTGGTTTTCATGGTAAAAACCATAAAAAACACCATAAAAATGTGGTTTTTTGCATTTAACTCGTAAAAAACGCAAAATTTCAAAAAATGTTTTATACAAAAGATATAGATTATTCAAAAATACACATTTTTTTATTCACCATTTTTTTCTAAAATTAATAGTTTTCGAGAAAAATGCAAAAAACCATAAAATTCCATAAAATGTGGTTAAAATATACTCTCACCTAAAAGGACATCTAATTATAACAAAATAAAGTCTTATAATGCCCGCCTCTGAGTGGTCTCTTCAAGGGACACCTGTCAAAATTTTTTTGTTGTTGTAAGGGGGATTGGTTCTGGGTTCTAAGTACCTTCTAGTACCAACTAGAAAGTCAATTTGACTCCCTTTCTACATAGAAAAGCAAGAGGACTTCTCTCTAAACGTGAAGCGGAACTAGGTGCGGCGGGCTTCGCCCGCCTCTGAGTGGTCTCTTCAAGGGACACCTGTCAAAAATTTTTTTTTTTGTTGTAAGGGGGATTGGTTCTGGGTTCTAAGTACCTTCTAGTACCAACTAGAAAGTCAATTTGACTCCCTTTCTACATAGAAAAGCAAGAGGACTTCTCTCTAAACGTGAAGCGGAACTAGGTGCGGCGGGCTTCGCCCGCCTCTGAGTGGTCTCTTCAAGGGACACCTGTCAAAATTTTTTTTTTGTTGTAAGGGGGATTGGTTCTGGGTTCTAAGTACCTTCTAGTACCAACTAGAAAGTCAATTTGACTCCCTTTCTACATAGAAAAGCAAGAGGACTTCTCTCTAAACGTGAAGCGGAACTAGGTGCGGCGGGCTTCGCCCGCCTCTGAGTGGTCTCTTCAAGGGACACCTGTCAAAATTTTTTTTTTTGTTGTAAGGGGGATTGGTTCTGGGTTCTAAGTACCTTCTAGTACCAACTAGAAAGTCAATATTTGTATATAACATTTTTTGAAATTTTTGCGTTTTTTACGAGTTAAATGCAAAAAATCAAACTTTTATGGTGTTTTTTATGGTTTTTACTATGAAGCTGAACTATTCGACTATTTTTACTATGATTTTCGTAATTACGCACCAAAAAACATTATAAGACTTTATTTTTTTATAATTAGATGTCCTTTTAGGTGAGAGTATATTTTAACCACATTTTATGGAATTTCATGGTTTTTTGCATTTTTCTCGAAAACTATCAATTTTAGAAAAAAATGGTGAATACAAAAAATGTGTATATATATATATATATTATACATAAATATACATAGATTTACTGTATACACCCATTTTTTTAAACACGCCAGCTAATTAATATGAATTGCTAATTTCGGTCAAATGCTGACAGTCCTAAGCCTGTACAAAGTGTGAAGGAAAAAGTGTGAGACAGGGAAACCCCTTTCTCAATCGTCTATACTTGAGGGAAAACCGCTGTATCGTCCCGCCTTTCTAGCAACTCCTGAAACCGACTGCAGAGTAAAAGGGGAAAGAAGGAACGGAGGAGTAATGGGGCCCTTTAACTTACCGCCTTCCGCAATTCGGAAAATTTTCGGTCCTCTTTTGACCGCCTTACGCAATTCGACCACGCCGTTCTTGCGGACAGAATGAATGAAAGAATACGGAGATTAATATAGATAATATGTAAAATCGATAATAATTCTTAAAATGAAACAAGTAAATATGCAAATTAGGTAAAGAAAGACATTCTTATTGACATTGCCTTTAAAGAAAGAAAGAAAGGTAGCCGTTACCAAAGAGACCGTTACCGGCGCCGTTACCCAGACGTTATCGAGACCGTTATCTATGGAGTTTCTATTACTATATATATAATATATATACATATAATAGACTTTTATCTATAGTTTCCCTTCCGATGAAGGAAGAAAGAAAATATTACCTGGGTTATCCGAGGTAATCCCTCTTACAAAGGCTATTGTTTAAGGGTTCGTAATCCTTCTTAGGGTAGAATACAGGCCTCTATATATACATCAATCTATGAGTGCGAAGAAGACACTCTTATGCGTCTTTAAAGGGACGCTCGCTCGCACTCACACTTAGCGCTTACCCCCAAATAAGGATGAAATTTTCAGTTTATCGAAAGTGATAATATTGTAGAATATTTTCTAAGTGTATGTGACACGTTTCTTATACGTTACGTATAACATTCAATTAAATTTTTTTATTTATCATTGTTAGTAAATTCACTCACTGTACGTGAGTGAATATAAAGTGTAATAAGTAAATTAGTGAATTGTGATTTAGTGAATAGTAAGTGTTAGAGAAAAACTTGTGAATATAAGTATAGTGTTAATTAATTAAGTTAAAAATTTTGTGAAATTTGGAATTTGGGATAAGAGATAAAATTTGAAATTGGTTTTTTTGTATAACAGGAATATTGGATAAAAGAAAAAATTAGAAATTGGTTATATTGCATAAAAGAAAAATTTGGAATTTGGTTATATTTAAGTAAATTAGTTAAATGTGATTTAGTGAATAGTAAGTGTTAGTGAAAAATTTGTGAATATAAATATAGTGTTAATTAATTAAGTTAAAATTTTTGTGTAATTTTAAATTTGAGATAAGAGATAAAATTTCAAATTGGTTATATTTAGAATTTGGTTATTATTGGATAAAAGGATAATTTGGAAATTGGTTATATTAGATAAAATTGGATTTATTGGATAAAAGGATAATTTGGAAATTGGTTATATTAGATAAAATTGGATTTATTGGATAAAAGGATAATTTGGAAATTGGTTATATTAGATAAAATTGGATTTATTGGATAAAAGGATAATTTGAAAATTGGTTATATTAGATAAAAAGCAAATTTGGAAAGTGATTATATTGGATAAAAGGCATACTTGGAAATTGGTTACATTGGATAAAAGGAAAATTTATAAATTGGTTAAATTGGATTAAAAACAATTGGAAATTGGTTAAAAGGCAATCTTGGAAATTGGTTAAAAGGCAAACTTGGAAATTGGTTAAAAGGCAAACTTGGAAATTGGTTATGTTGGGTAAATAAAGCTGGAAATTGGTTAAATTGGATATGATACAAAATTAGAAATTTGTTAAATTGGATGAAAGGCAAAATTGGAAATTGATTATATTGGATAACGAAATGTATGTTAATATTTTTCTAAAATAAAAAGAACAATGTCTAACAAAGGAGAAACTGTTAATTTGACTACTCATGATTTAAGTATAGTTGGCACTGAAGGAGCAATGCTAAATAATGATCATATGTATGAATTTCAAAAGCTATTGGGAAGACAATCAAATTTTTTTTATAATATGCAAAATACTTTGTGTTTACAAACACTTGATTTGATAGTTCCAATCGAGAAAAGTAAGCAGCACATTCAAATACTTTTTAGTGGATCTTATAAATTTGGTCATTGGATCTGTACTTATTATGATGGAAGATGTCTTTACATTTTTGATAGTCTTAATAAAAAATGTTTAAATCATGATCAAAGAAATTATTTAATTAGATTATATCCTTTTGAACCACCAGTAGTTTTCACCACTGTTGATCAGCAACCAGAATACAGTCTTTCTTGTGGAGTATATGCAATTGCATTCGCAACATCGTTATTTTTTAATATTATGCCCCACTCTGTTCATTACTATTATTGTAATATGAGAAATCATTTAATGTTAATGTTTAAAAGCAATAGTTTAAGTGAATTTCCCTCTGAACAACTTTCTAATAGTAGATCTTGCATAGTTGTGAATGACTGGAATTGCCTTTTAAATGAAAAAGATATTTAACTTAAGTATGGAGAATCAAACTTTTCTAAAAACTCTATGAAGAAAGAAATTTCTTTCCCGAGAATAATAAATAAAATAAATAAAGGGAGTATTGCATCAACAACAGTTAAACAAAGTAGGGCTGAAATTCAGAAAAATTATCGCGATAAGCAAGAATTGAAGCGTGAAGTTGACAATGCAAATTATTCAGAGGAAGCAAACACTTCCCTTTCTTTTCCGAGAGAAATAAATAAAATAAATGAAGGAAATGTTGAATCATCAACAACACCTAAACAGAGTAAGGCTGAAATTCAAAGATATTATCGCGAAAGGCAAAAATTGAAGCGTAAAGTTGATAATGCAAATTATTCAGATAAAGCACACACTTCCCTTTCTTTTCCGAGAGCAATAAATAAAATAAATGAAGGAAATATTGAATTATCAACAACACTTAAACAAAATGGGGCTGAAATTCAAAAAAATTATCGTGAAAGGCAAAAATTGAAGCGTAAAGTTGATAATGCAAATTATTCAGAGGAAAAAAACACTTTCCTTTCTTTTCCAAGAGAAATAAATAAAATAAATAAAGGAAATATTGAATTATCAACAACACTTAAACAAAATGGGGCTGAAATTCAAAAAAATTATCGTGATAGGCAAAAATTAAAACATTCAGGTGAAGTGCACACTTCAACTAAGAAAAAACTTCAAGGTGAATCTAAAATAGAATATGCTCAAAACCTTAAGTTAAAAAATATAAACAGTGATAGAAGTACTTTGTCAAAAACAAAAAATACTCTATGTCAAAGAAATTATTGTGAAACAGTATTAAATCATCAAATTCAAAATGAGTTGAAACTGGTAAATAATAGTATAAATTCAAATTTGAATATTTCTGTTCCAAAGAAAATATTAAATATAGATTTAGATGATAATAAAACATTTAAGTCAAATAAAGTTGAAAATTATCTAGGTCCAATGAATTATTATTGCACACATTGTCAAGCTAAACATTTTAAAGATGAACAAGTTGCTGGTAGAAAAGTTAGTTTTAATGACTGTTGTAGTCATGGAGGTGTTGTTTTAACTTCCATACAATATCCAGATGAATTAAAGTTTTTGCTAGAAGGGCTTCATGAAAAATCTGGTCATTTTAAAAAGAATATAAGGCTGTACAATAATTCTTTTTCTTTTGCATCTTTAAATGCTAACGTAATTAATTTTAATAATGTAAGAAGAGGACCATTTTGTTACAAAATCCAAGGTCAAATTTATTACCAAATTAACACTGCCTTATATCCGGATAAAGGTGAAGACCCATGTTTTGGTCAATTATTTATTTATGATCCTGAAGAAGCAATTCATTATAGATTAAAAAGTAACAAAAATTTAGATAAAGAACTTTTGCAAACTATTGAAAATATTATGAGAACTTCTAATACATTCACAAAGTCTTTTATGATGATGTCAGAAGTAATTAAATTAGAAATTGATTTAGCAAAACAAAATAATGAAGAAATCACTGAGTTACAACTATTGTTTAGGTTGAAAAAAGGTTTTAATAAGAAAAGATATAATTTTCAAAGTTACAATGAAGTTGCTGCAATTTTTAATACAAACTCTGAGGGAGAAATACCAGAATCTTATGTAACGGTTTATAATAAATCTACAAAGGAATTAAAATTGGTTAGCAATTTAGATCCCTATGTTGAACCATGGATTTATCCTATATTTTATCCACTTGGAAATAAGGGTTATAATATTAATATGATTCGTAGTGATAGTGATTATAGAAGTAGAAATCATACTATTTCTAGATCTGCCTATATTAAATACAAAATTGCTATAAGAGATGAGGAATTTAATCCATTTTTATATGGGGGTAGATTGTTTCAACAATGGGTGGTTGACAATTATGTAAAAATAGAAAAAGATAGATTAAGATTTTGTGCAAATAATCAAGCTCAATTAAGAAGTGAAACATATAAAGGATTGATCGATTATTTACACAATCATGAGTTGGAAAATGATGTACACGTGGAAAAAACGCTTATATTGCCTTCCACTTTTATTGGATCACCTCGCAATATGATGCAACAATATCAGGATTTGATGGATATTGTTGCTCGTCATGGTAGACCAGATTTATTTATTACAATGACGTGTAATCCAAATTGGAAAGAGATACAGGAAAATTTATTACCCCATCAAACTGCTGCTGATAGACCTGATATTGTAACTAGAATATTCGCATTAAAAGTAAAACATTTACTTAAACATATTGTTGATAATAAATTATTTGGAGAGGTCAAATCTTATGTTTATGTTATTGAATTTCAAAAGCGAGGATTGCCACACATTTATTTGTTAGTTATATTGAAAGAAAATTCTAAAATATTAACAGTTGAAAGTGTTGATCGTTATATTTCTGCAGAGATTCCCGATGAAAATAATAATCCTATTTTACATAAAATAATAATGCAAAATAATATTCATGGTCCTTGTGGAGATTGGTGTTTAATTGATGGAAAATGTTCAAAAAAATTTCCAAAAAGTTACCAAGAAGAAACTACAATTGAAGAAAATTGTTATGTTCATTGTCGTCGAAGAAATAATAATAAAGTGTATGAACGACCAAATGGATTTATTGTTGATAATTCTAATGTTGTTCCGTATTGTCCTAAACTTTCAAAAATATTTAATTGCCATATTAATGTAGAAATAGTTTCGAGTATCAAGTCTGTTAAATATTTATATAAATATATTCTCAAAGGGCATGACGCTGCATCTATTATTATCACAAATGCGAATGGTGATGTAACTATTAATCATAATGAAATAAATCATTATGAAGAAAATAGATATGTTGGTCCAGTTGAGGCAGTTTGGAGAATTCTAAGTAAAGCTTTAGGAAAAAAGAGTCATAGCGTTAATCGCTTGCCCATACATTTGCCAAATGAACAGAATGTTATTATTCGAGAAGAAAAAGATAGAAACGGTATTTCTTTCGATTTAAATAAAAATACAAAACTTCTGGATTACTTTAAACTTAACCAACGGGATAGTAATGCTCAAAAGTATTATTATTCAGAAATACCAGAGCATTATACATGGGTAACAAAATCTCTTGAATGGAAACAAAGAATTCGTAAAGAAAAAGTTTTGGGAAGAATGTATTCAGTTAATCCAAATCAATTAGAGTTATTTAATCTCAGACTATTATTGCTTACAGTAAAAGGAGCAACTTCTTTTGAAAGTTTGAGAACAGTTAATGGAGTTGTTCATGAATCTTTTACATCTGCTTGTTTGGCATTAGGACTTGTAGAAGATGATAGTGAGTGGATTAGAACAATGGAAGAAGCTGCATTATGGATGATGCCTCATTCACTTCGCCAATTATTTATAAGAATTTTAATTCATTGTCATCCTGTACAACCGGATAAACTTTGGGAACAATTTAAGGGTCAAATGTCAGAAGATTATTCAAAAACTAACGACATTGATGCTGAACAAAGGGCTTATAGAAATATTAAAACAATGTTATTTAACGAAGGATATAATTTAACTGACTTTCAGGGATTGTTAGATATACAAGATGAAATTCTTACTCAACAAGTTAATGATATAAGTATTGCAGAACATATGAACATAGGAGAACAGAATTATGCTAAATTAAATGTAAAACAAAAACTTGTAGTTGATTATGTACTTGATGCCCTAAAGGATTCTTCTTTTGATAGTTTTAAGTGTTTATATGTTGATGGTTGTGGAGGATCTGAAAAAACATTTTTATACATTACGCTATGGCATTTGTTAAGAAGTAAAGGGATAAATGTTTGCAACATGGCATTTACAGGTATAGCTGCGACTCTGCTTCCTAATAGAAAAACTGTTCATAAAGTTTCAGGTTTACCCGTTCCATTATACAGTGATTTATCTTCAAACATTAAAGTTCAATCTAAAGAAGGCCTTTTTTTAAAAAATATAGATGTCTTTATTTGGGATGAAGCACCAATAGCTCCAAAATATGCTTTAGAAATTATGGATTATCTATTAAGAGATATAATGAATTCCAATGAACCTTTTGGTGGTAAAATTGTAATTCTAGGCGGAGATTTTCGACAAACTTTACCAATTAAAGAACGGGGTACTAGATCAGAAATAGTTAATTTATCAATAAAAAATAGTAAACTATGGAAACATTTCAAAAAATACACATTAACAGATAATATGAGAGCCTTACCACAAGAAACGGAATTTGTAGATTTTTTACTTAAAGTAGGCAATGGTGAATTAAATGATGCAGATGATAATGTTATATTACCAGAACATATTATTCAAAAAGGGAATGTAGATATTGCAGAAGAAATGTATTGTCAGTTCATACAACAGAATAAATTTCAGGAGTTGTCAGAGTGTGCAATTTTAGCACCTAGAAACGTTGACGTTGATGATATTAATAAGAGAGTGGTGCGTCTCTTAGACAGTAAAGGTGAAAAAATATATGAAAATTGTGATAATGGAAAATTTTCTGAAACTTTATTACCAGAATATTTAAATACTCTCTCTCCACCTTCTTTACCACCACATGAATTACATTTAAGAATTAATTCCGTTGTAATGCTTATTAGAAATCTTAGTATTAATGAAGGATTATGTAACGGAACAAGGTTAATTGTTTTAGATGTATCACATAATGTTATTAAATGTCAAATATGAACGGGAGATAAGAGTGGAAATATTGTCTTTTTACATAGTCAGATGTATGTTGCATTATCGAGGGTACGTTCATTTGAATCCGTAAAAATATATTTAGGAGATACTAGAAGTAATTTGTATATAAAAAATTATGTTTATAGTAAAATTTTTGAATAATTAAGGAGCCGGATATAACACCTGCCGCTACGCGCCGCCGTAAAGGACCATACCAGTCAGTGAGCAGTGAGCGCTTCTGGGCCTCTCACTGCTACCAGACTGGTATTATTTCGTGTAATAGCGCGTAGCGGCAGTTGATGCATCCGGCCCTTCAATTTTAATTAAGTTTAATTTGCTATCATTATGTTTATCGGAATTTTAAATGTGAAATATTTACAGTACTGGTCAAAATGTAAGTTCATCTATTTTCAAAGGAAAGAAAAAAATTTTGTAACATAAAATTTATGAAAACTAAACTTTTTTCGGTATACATATGTAATATAAAAAAATATGTTTTAATTTAAAAAATTATTTTTCTTTTAATAAGATTCAACAACCAAATGGATTATATACAAATGTTTAAAAAAACTGAGAATAATATTTATTAGCATAAATTTATTATCATGCAAATAGAATATGTGAATTTTTGACTGCTAATCGAAATCACGAAGGGTTATTAGTGAAAAAAATGACCACCATCATTATTTGTTAATTTGTATAACTGTTTGAAACTATCGCTGAATGTAACTAAATACCATTCTTATTATAGTCCTCTTTTTTTAATTAATTCTATCATCTGTTTTCTATCTCCTTAAAGTAATAAAAATCCCATGCGTTATTTTTGCCCAACGGAGACAACGGCCGCCATTTTCATATAAGTCAAACAAGTGAATGACTTTTACTCCCTGCCGTCTGCTATCTGAAATCTACACTTTTGTGCATTAGGAACACGGGAATAAAGGCAGCCAATTTGTTTACGATGATTTTATTTATTAAAGTACTAAGTTTTAAAGTTTGAACAAGAAGGTGAGAGTGTCAAAAATTATTAAACATAAATTTATTTCTTGGTTTTTTCTCATATTTCATTAAAAGAATTGAACAATTTCAAATTTACTATTTGAAATTTTTAACCTGTTAAAATGTAATCGAAATTATACTGATTTGAAATTAACAATTTTACTTAAAACGCAATAAATGTAATATCTAACGTAATAAATAAATGTAATATCTCAAAACCAGAAAAAGCTACAGTGAATTTTTATTAGAAATTGTAATGTTAAAATAAGTTAGTGTCGAAGAAAAGGAGATTTTTTTTCAATCTGAACATAGTTTTTTGTAAAAATTGTTTATAATATTTTTTTAAAAATGTTAAACAATTATAAACAAAGGTTTGTCTCTCTAAAATTTATTCTAATGTCAAACCAAGCAAAATGTGAAAAAAATTCTTTCCACTCAAAACTTCTTTTTCTATGAAAATTGTTTATAAAATTTTTAAATACTGTTAAATAAATTTAAATTAAAATTTGAAACATTAGCAACATTTTGATTACAAGAGAGCGTAATGGAATTTAAAAAAAAATTTCTGCGAATTATAACATTTTACTATAAATTTGAAATTGAAATTTCTTTTTAGATTCTGAAAGAGGACACTCAAACCATTAAAAAAACCTATCTCCCGATTTTGTTTGAAAATTGTAGCTCGTAGAACGGAAAGCTTGAACTTGTGCTAAGAAATACGAACATTTGGGACTAAATGGGTTAATACAATTGAGGAGTCAGTAAGAAGAACTCGCCGAGCACTCCAACGCATGCGTTATTAACCAGTCGGCTAGCAGAGACAGGCCCAGAGGCGCTCACTGCTTCTTAGATCGAAGTGTGGATTCCCCAATAGAGTATACGTTCCCGCGCTCGGCGAGTTCTTCTTCCCGGCTCCTCAATTACTCTTTAACATTGCACCAGCGACAGAGTTGGAGCGCCAACCTCAAAGGCTACAATCTTGCAACAGTTCCGAGGGTGGGTGAATGGCTTCAAAAGAAAGGTTACGGGTTTTAGTGGGTCGGGGCTGTCAGTAAGTCGCTAGCTTGCTAAACAATTTTATAATTTATCTTTATTTTATTTTCTTTTATTTTACCAACCCCATATAACCTTGGAATGAGGAATCCAAGGTATCTGTATGCAGATTTCCCAAATTCCCTAAGCAAAAAAAATTAATTATTTAATTCAATTAAAGAAATATTAGTCTTAATTAAATGAATTTATTGTGCTAAATAATTGGATATTTGATACAAATAAAGATTTAGTTACTTAAAAAAATTATTTTATTGATGCAAATAAATATTTATTTCATACCGTCAAATAAAATACTCAGATCTAATAAATATTTACTTGGTTAAAATAAATATTTATTGCATAATCGACAATTAAACTATTTAATTGAGTAAATAAATTTTTATTTGTTTTAATTAAATTATTTTTAGTGTACAAATTATGCAAATTACTTCCTGAAAGAAAAGAATGAGTTGATGAACAATATTATTATTGAGAAATAAAAATTATGCATAAAGTAAGTTTTTTTTCTATTTGTTAATCATAATTCTTTAATAATTAAAAATTTCTTAATATTTTTTACAAATAAAAATGATAAAAAATTGAATAATTTAAACATTTGAAGCTTGAGGCAATTTCATACTTAAGATTATATAAGCATGTTTCAAGATTGCTTAAAAATTGGTGCAATTTAGGAATACAAAATTTAAAACAAAATTTAATCGTTTCAGATAAAATTCTTTTAATAAATATGTGTTTATCTTTAGAATAATGCTAGAAACTTTTTTAATGTTAAAATATTTTTATATTGAATAGCAAAAAAAAGAGGGCGCGCAAGTAAAAGTGACTAGTCCCTATATGAAACGAGTAGATATGCAAATTAGGTAAAGAGAGACATTCTTATGGTATTTACCTTCGAAAGAGGAAGAAAGCAATACCGTTACCTGAAGAGAGATAGCTTTATACTATGTTCATTGAAATAAAGAGAGATGGGAATGCGTTAACTTTTCTGCGTTATAAACAGAGAGGGATTTATGTCTATTTACTAGAAAGAAGGAGACAGAAAGATATTTTCACTAAATGGTATTGAATAGTAAGAGAAACGAGAGGCTGCTCGAGTACCTGGCTTTATTGTTTGAAGGGTTCCTTTCAAACAGTGGTCAGTCTATTGTACGCACACGTATATATATATATATATTGTATATATTATATATATTGGAATTGAAAATTGATATTGGAATCGAAAATTGATGTTGGAATTGAAACTTGATATTGGAATTGAAAATTGATATTGGAATTGAAAATTGATGTTGGAATTGAAAATTGATATTGGAATTGAAAACTGAGAATAAGGAAAATTGGAAAAATTGGAAGTGGGTCAGTCCATTATATTTCACCTGAAGCCGTTGCGGCCTATTATTAAAAAATCTCATAATTTGTAAAAATGATATTTAATATCCATAGAATTCATTTTTGAGAATTATTTTATACAATTTTTTGAATTAAACTTAGAATTTTAATTTTTAAGTTGAGTTTCACAGAAAAAAAGTTAGATTGACAGTTATGAAAATTTAATAAAGAAGCATGGAAATAATTTAGATAATACAAATTTTTTGATTGATACACTGAGAAAAAAGAGGGCGCGTTGCAGCACATTTTCGAGTATTGTTGCGCGACTCAGCCCTGAGTTCTGCTACAACACTTGTGGGGCACGTAGCGCTCCCCAGACGAGCGTGTTACACACTTCTTTCAAAAAACTTAAAGTCTGGGGCGCGCTACGCGCCCTAGAAAAGTGTGCAGCGGAACTCAGGGCTGAGTCGCGTAACTTTAATCGAAAATGTGCTGCAACGTGCCCTCTTTTTTCTCAGTGTATTTGTTAAAAATGGGCTTATTTACTTGAATAAATAGATTATTATGCAAACATACCTAAAATAATAGATAAAAATTGATTTTAAAATTTACCTATGAAATGTCAAAAGTCACTGCATTTTAATTACATTTTTCTAAAAAGTTTATAAATATTAACAAAACTTAATACTACATAATGTAAAGTACTTTCAATGTACTTTCATATTATGTGCTAACTTTTTAATTTTATAATAAAGAAATATGAAAAATTTTACCTTTAATATGGAGTGTTTCATGATTTTCAGAGATTTTAATCACTTATTTCTTCTCTGGTGCAAGACCAAAAAATCCATTTTTCATCTTAATATTTAAGTTTCACCTTTTTTTCCATTCTGTTAAATTTTGGTGATGGAGATTTTTGGACCTGAGAAGAAATAAGTGATTAAAATCTCTGAAAATCATGAAACACTCCATATTAAAGGTAAAATTTTTCATATTTCTTTATTATAAAATTAAAAAGTTAGCACATAATATGAAAGTACATTGAAAGTACTTTACATTATGTAGTATTAAGTTTTGTTAATATTTATAAACTTTTTAGAAAAATGTAATTAAAATGCAGTGACTTTTGACAGTTCATAGGTAAATTTTAAAATCAATTTTTATCTATTATTTTAGGTATGTTTGCATAATAATCTATTTATTCAAGTAAATAAGCCCATTTTTAACAAATATCAATCAAGAAATTTGTATTATCTAAATTATTTCCATGCTTCTTTATTAAATTTTCATAACTGTCAATCTAACCTTTTTTCTGTGAAACTCAACTTAAAAATTAAAATTCTAAGTTTAATTCAAAAAATTGTATAAAATAATTCTCAAAAATGAATTCTATAGATATTAAACATCATTTTTACAAATTATGAGATTTTTTAAAAAATAGGCCGCAACGGCTTCAGGTGAAATATAATGGACTGACCCAAGTAAAAACAAGTAAAAGAAAACTGCAAAAAATATTTGAAATAAAAAAGACGTTTATTTAGGGGATAGGGCCCCAAGGTGGTCAGGGCCCTAAGGTGGTCACTCTAAGAAAATTTTTGTATATTAGTTAGTTTCTTCAAATGTTTTTTGTTATTGTTATTATTTGAGAAGACAAAGATTTTAGTAAAGTTTTTTAGGTAAATAGTCGTATGACTCTCTTTGTAACGTGAACGTCGTAAAATTTCTGTTTTTAAATGATCGAGAAATTTTTTCTCAGGGGGTTAAAAGCATCGAAATTGGCTATTTTAAATTAGTAAAAATCGTTATAATTATCTATATATCGTACAATAATATTCCAAAAGAATATAATTCATATTATGCTTTAAAATTTTTTTTCTTTAACGTTTAAAAATTTGTGTCTTGGCCGTAGGGTGGACACTTTTTTGGCCACAAGGTGGTCACTTTTGATTTTTTATGAAAATGTGTTTATATGCTATATTTATTAACATTTATCACTGTGAATGTAAATTTTATTAATTTTCAAGTTTTATAATGAATAATAATGAAATAGAATTATTTTCAAAATTTTACCTGTCTAATACATACACAAAAATTATCATTTTTGAAGAATGGACAAAGTGAAAAAAAATGTAATATGTAATATGATCCTGAAAAACAATTAATATTAAATAAACAACTTAATAATACGTTTTTTACATTTTTTTAAAACATTTTCAGTGAATTTTTGTATGGTGATCACCTTAGGGCCACTTTTTTAAAAGTCGAATTTTCAACTTTTTTTAAAAAGTGACATAACTTTTTTTTTATTAATGAAATGAAAAAATAGATTTCTTGCATAAGAAAAGCAATATACAATGTCAAAAAGAATATGAAGAAGAATGACTTAAGCATAAAAATTTGTTGAGTCAAGTTAATGATTCAAATGATGATAACATGAATGAATTAGTTAATTTAGAAAATATCGTTGCTTCCATTCCCACATTTAAAAATGAATATGATACTGTAAGGAAAACAAATTCTTTATCTAAAACTGTCCGAAAAAGTGTAGTGGAAACTCAAAGAAATGATCGTGCCAGACAAAAATTAAAAAGGAATATTGAAAATATAAATTTTTCAGATGAAGTAGATCACTTGTTTATGAACACAAAAAAGAGTCGGGCAGAATATCAAAAAATATATAGGGAAAAAATGAAATTGAAAAAACGGGAAAATAAAATAAATTCTTCTTTTGATTTAAAAAATGTAAATTTGAATCAATGTGCTGATTTAATAAATGCAAAATCTCCTGTTGCAGCAATAACAACTTTGGAATTATAGGATAGTTGTGAGAAAAAGAAAAGCTCTTCAATTGAAAAAATTCGAAAAAGTAGGAATGAAATTCAGAAAAACTATCGGGAAAGTAAAAAATTGAAACTTAATACACAATAATCAATTGTTTCTCTGCCAAGTATAGCAAGAGACAAGATTATTCATGAATCAAATTCTAATGAAAATTATATGGGAAATATGAATTATTATTACAATCATTGTCAAGCTAAGCATTTTAAAGATGAAAGAGATAGTGGCAAACAAAACAGTTTCAATGATTGTTGTGTTGATTGTGGTGTTATATTACTAGCAGTGTAATATCCAGAAGATTTAAGAATATTGCTAGAAGGACTTCATACGAAATCAGGTCATTTTAAAAAGAATATAAGATAGTATAATAATTCTTTTTCTTTTGCATCTTTAAATGCTAACGTAATTAATTTTAATAATGTAAGAAGAGGACCATTTTGTTACAAAATCCAAGGCCAAATTTATTACCAAATTAACACTGCCTTATATCCGGATAAAGGTGAAGACCCATGTTTTGGTCAATTATTTATTTATGATCCTGAAGAAGCAATTCATTATAGATTAAAAAGTAACAAAAATTTAGATAAAGAACTTTTGCAAACTATTGAAAATATTATGAGAACTTCTAATACATTCACAAAGTCTTTTATGATGATGTCAGAAGTAATTAAATTAGAAATTGATTTAGCAAAACAAAATAATGAAGAAATCACTGAGTTACAACTATTGTTTAGGTTGAAAAAAGGTTTTAATAAGAAAAGATATAATTTTCAAAGTTACAATGAAGTTGCTGCAATTTTCGATACAAACTTAGAAGGAGAAATACCAGAATCTTATGTAACGGTTTATAATAAGTCTACAAAGGAACTGAAATCAGTTAGTAATTAAGATCCAAATGTTAAACCATGGATCTATCCCATATTTTATCCTCTTGGAAATAAAGGTGATTTTAGAAGTAAAAACCATACTATTTCTAGGTCTGCCTATTGTAAATACAAAATTGCTATTAGAGATAAGGAATTCAATCAATTTTTATATGGAGGAAGATTGTTTCAACAATGGGTAGTTGATAATTATGTAAAAATAGAGAAAGATATTTTGCAATTTTGTGCAAATAATCAAGCTCAATTGAGAAATGAAACATATCAAGGACTAATCGATTATTTACAAAATCATGAGTTAGAAAATGATGTACATGTTGGAAAAATGCTTATATCGCCTTCCACTTTTATAGGATCACCTCGTAATATGATGCAACAATATCAGGATGCTATGGCTATGATTGGTCGCCATGGTAAACCAGATTTATTTATTACAATAACCTGTAAATTTGTTACCTCATCAAACTGCTGCTGACAGACCTGATATAGTAACTGGAGTATTTGCATTGAAGGTGAAACATCTTTTAAATGTTATTGTAGAAAAAAGTTATTTTGAGAAGTTAAGTCTTACGTTTATGTTATTGAATTTCAAAAAAGAGGATTGCCACATATTCATTTATTAGTTATATTGAAAGAATATATATATTTTCAAGGGTCATGATGCTGCATCCATTATTATTATTATTACAAATGCGAATGGCGAGGTAACTGTCAATCATAATGAAATTAATCATTATGAAGAAAATAGATATGTAGGTACAGTTGAAGCTGTATGGAGAATTTTAAGTAAACCTTTAGGGAAAAAAAGCCACAGTATTAATCGTTTACCCATACATTTACCAAATGAACAGAATGTTATTATTCGCGAAGGGAAAAATAATAACAATGTTTCTTTTGATTTACAGAAAAATACAAAATTGATCGATTTTTTTAAACTTAATGAGCGTGATAGTATTATTATACATCTCTTTAATGGAGAAAAAGAATTCGTAAAGAAAAAGTATTGGGAACAATGTATTCAATTAATCCACGTCAATTGGAATTATTTCACCTTGGATTATTGTTGCTTACAGTAAAAGGAGTTACTTCTTTCCAAAGTTTAAGAACAGATAATGGATTTATTCATGAATCTTTTACATCTGCCGGTTTAGCATTAGAACTTATAGAAGATAATAGTGAGTGGATTAGGACAATGGAAGAAGCTACTTTATGGATGATGCCTTATTCACTTCGACAATTATTTGTAAGAATTCTCATTCATTGTCATCCTCTACATCCGGAAAAACTTTGGAAGAAATTTAAGGGTCCAATGTCAGAAGACTATTCAAAAATTGACAATATTGAAGCTGAAAAAATAGCTTATAGGAATATAAAATCAATGTCACTGAATGAAGGATATTGTATAACTGATTTTCAGGGTTTATTAGATATAGATGAAAATTTTCCTGAGCAGGTTGATGATATAAGTATTATGGAACATATCAAGATAGGAGAGGAGAATTATACTAAATTAAATGTTAAACAAAAAAATATTGTTGATTATACATTTAAAACAGACAATCTAAAATAGTGAAAAAAATTTTAATGATGGTTCAAATCAATTGAACATTTTTGTTACAAGCAATTTGTTTTTCAACCTTTTTAAAATGTAGTTTAAATTGCAGTAGTGTTAATGTTAGTGCAGTAGTGTTAATACATGACTTTAAATTTTGGTATTTGTTTTGTATTATGCAATCCCAAAAACGCCCAACTAACAATATTTAGCAGATTTAGCAATTTAAAAAAAAATCTTTAGCTCCATTTCATCCGCCATTATGAATTCGTAAATTATCATCTTAAATTTATATCTAGCGACCTCAGAAATCCTCGAGTGATAATATTCATCATTCTGATTTTAGAACATTTTCTAAAAAATCTCCAACCATATTGGATACGACATTTTGAATTTTTAAAGTTTTCCTTGGATTTGTCCCATATTTTACTCATATTTTGGCCATAATTCAAATTTGGGAATTTTTTTACCCTGAAAGATAAAACAAGTTGTGAATTAAGATGTTCATTACATGAACATTTTGATTCCTCTTTACGATAAGCAAAAAATTTGCTTTAAAGTGAATTTTTTCATTTTATTTAATTCTATTAATACTAATAAAATATATTCTTTTTATACATCAATCGATTCGTCTTGATGAAATGAAGATTTTTAGTTTGTTTTTAAGTCTAGATTAACATTTTATTATAAAGCAACATAATTTTTAAGAAGGAAATAAATTTCTAATAAAAGTGCGAATTTTTGGTTTTAATTATGTTTAATTCTATAAATTCAAATAAAATATATACTTTATATATACCAATCGATCCGTTTTAATGCAACGGATAAGATTATTGAAAAAAATGAGTAAAATCTTATTGTACTGGAATATAATTTTGATGAAAGAACTAAATTTTTGATAAAAAAAGGTAATTTTTTTGCTTTAATTGTCATTACCTCTATAAACTCTCATACAATTTATACTTTATATATACCAATCGATTCGTCTTGATGCAAAGAAGAAGATTTTATTGTACATTAACTTCAATATTCAATTAAAAAAAATTTTTTGAAAAAATTTTTTTTTTTAAAAAAGTAAAAAAAAAATTTTTAAATAGATTTTTTAATGTCCATCAATCCATTTCGAGATATTTTTATGATAAATATTCCTAGCAATTTTTAGCCGAATTCGTTGAAACCTCTTCGAGTTATCGTGTTCACAAAAAACGGGATACACACACACATACACACACACATACATACATCCGGACAATTGTTCAGGGTCTTATATAACATAGTCCCATATAAAAGAAAATTTGTCAAAAGGAATTTTAAAAATTTTGTAAATTAAACGACTACAAAGCTTCCTCACGAGGAAGCAAAAATCATAATCTTTTGCTCCCATATTTTCCCCATGCTTTCGCCAAATTTCAAAAATGCAAATTTTTTCGCTCTAAAAATTTTTTTTAATTTTTTGCTCCCATATTTTCCTCATATTTTGTCCAAAATTCAAATTTGGATATTTTTTTACTCTAAAGGAAGAAAACTTTAAATCTTTTGCTCCCATATTTTCCCCATGCTTTCGACAAAGTTCAAAAATGCAAATTTTTTCGCTCTAAAAAATTAAAAAAATTTAAATTTTTTGATCCCATATTTTCCTCATATTTTGACCATAATTCAAATTTGCAAATTTTTTTACACTAAAAGATAAAAAAATCATAATTTTTTGCTCCCATATTTTCCCTATGTTTTGGCCATACTTCAAGAATGCAAATTTTTTCACTCTAATCCAAAGTATCTGTATGCAGATTTCCCAAATTCCGTAAGCAAAAAAAATGTATTATTATATTTAATTAAAGAAATATAAGTCTTAATTTAAAAAATTAATTCTGATAAATAATTAAATATTTGATACAAATGAAGATTTAGTTACTTAAAAATATTATTTTATTGATGCAAATAAATATTTATTTTATACCGTCGAATGAAATACACAGATTTAATAAATACTTACTTGGTTTAAATAAATATTTATTGAAAAATCGACAATTAAACTATTTAATTTTTATTTGATTCAATTAAATTATTTTTAGAGTAGAAATTATGCAAATTATTTCTTGAAAAAAAAGAATGAGTTGGTGAACAATATTGTTATTGAGAAATAAAAATTATGCATATATCCTATTTGTTAATCATAATTATTTAACAATTAAAATTTTTTAAATATTTTTTATAAATAAAAATGAGAAAAATTTGAATAATTTAAACATTTAAAGCTTAAAGGAATTTTATACGTAAGCTTATATAAGCATGTTTCAAGATTGTTGAATAATTGCTTAGTGCAATTTAGGAATACAAAATATAAAACAAAATTTAATCCTTCAAGAAAAAATTCTTTCAATAAATATGTGTTCATCTTTAGAATAATGTTAGAAACTTTTTCAATGTTAAAATTTTTCCATATTGAATATTGAACAGCAAAAAGAAAGGGGGCGCGCGTAGCGCGCAAGTACAAGTGACTAGTTATAATATAAAATGAATTACAGTTTTCAGGCTTGTCTGTTTGTAGCAACTCGCTTGCGAATTCGAGTTTTAAAATAAATTCTTTATTTATTTATTTATAAAGTGGTTCTAAGCTAAGAATATAATATAAAATAGTTAATTAATATAAAATAAATTAAAGAATTCAAAGATTTGGTTGTTTTTAATCACGATGTCCGATTCAGCCCCATACCGTCATCTAATAATTAACCTGCAATATATTTTTTCTTCTTAATGTTTTCCATTAAACTTTTTTTCTACTAAACTCAGTACACCTTGAGCTCAAAGAAAAATGGTCGTATGATATTTGCACTTTAATTTTAACGATAAGAACCCAAAAAAATGAAGAGAAAATTTTTTAACTTTTACCTCAAGAAATGACATTTTCACATATTAACGGCAACTATTATTACAAGAAAATTGACACGTCCCTAAGACGTCATGCAGCAAATGCATCACGAAATTGAGCGTTCATAGGTTATTTACACGATTTGAAATTCTTCACGGTTCCGGAAATATTTGACTTGTCCGGTTTAGCCCCGGTCTCCCCTATCTTTATGTTATTTGACCTCAGGAGTTCAAAAATGACATTTTTACAAAATGTCATTCCGTGTGTGTGTGTGTGTAAACATCACATTTTCATGAATATCTCCAAATTATAAAGAGCTTTTGGGCTGAATGTTTTTTAAATTGTAGTTCTCATCTGCGGACATAAAATGAGAGTACTTTGAGATAGATTAATAAAGTTTAACTATTAATTTTTTTGATTTTTAATTTTTCAAAAAAAAGTCTATGAGTAAAATTGTGAAATTTCTGCTAACTCTTTTAGCAGAAACATGATTTGCTAAAGAAGCTATAATATTCTAAAAGTATTAGAATTTAGAAGAGACTAATGAATACACTTCTTATGATTTAAATTGCAATATGGGGGGAGGGTGTGAACACAAATAAATCAAATTATTGTTTACAAAATTGTTATTAACAATGTGTAATTTTTAAATTAACAATTATACAAATATTTTTATTTAAAAGAATGAACAATTTCGTGTAATCAGTGTGTTTAATTAATTTACTGTAAAAGCATTTTGAGATATTCATTATTTTTATGATATGAAACAATTAATAACTAATATGCCGTATACAATAAAATAATAAAACATACAATGATTACAAAAAAATGTTCTCACTTCTAAATAAAAACAATTGCAGGATTGTAAATTAAAAAAACTTCGCAGGAGGAAGCAAATTTTTTAGATGAACATAAAGAGGAATTGATTTTTACGTTTAACAAAAATTATGAAAACACCAGAAGGAAGCAAATTTTTTTTGACGATCCTAAAAAAGAGGAAGCAAAATGTCTATGAAATAAACATGTAGACTCAAATCTTGTTATACTCTAGAATACAGTAAAATGAAATTCAGGTGCTGTAGATATAAAACGTCTTCATCAGTAACAGACTTGTCATTCGAATGATACTGCAAAGGCGAAAGAAACGAAACCAGAATATATATATAATATTTTACATATACGTCTGCAATAAACATCGAACTTCTTTTACAGAAAAATATGACGATATTAAATCAATATGCTAAAAAAAGTAAGTCTGTGGAACAAAAAACTATATAAACTAATAAAATAATAAATAATAACGGGGTCCGACCAGACCAAATGTATTAAAAAATTTCATTGATTTTCTAAATATTTAAAAACTAGCTGTCGTACACGTCTTCGACGGGTTTCAGTTTCTACAGATACATTCAATAGTGTGTCTGCCAGTCTCGAAAAATAGGAAATAGTGGGGAATTTAATTTGACTATAGAAATAATAATTAGCTACCATTAACTATTTCATTATAAAAATATTATTATTTTAAAACAGTGATTGACTTTTTATCATTAAATAATTTATTTTTTATTCATTAAAATGCAGAAAACAATGTTTGTCAATTATTTGTAGAAATTTAATTATAGTAATATAAGTTAATCCAAAATTTCCACCAGTTTTTGGAGTTATAGTAAAGTCAAATTCGAACTAATTGTATCATAATTGCTTAAATCTAATGTAAGACCTATATTGCCAGCTGAATTTATAATTTTTCCCGATTAAATTAAATTCTTGCATGTTTCCCCTTTTTTTCCAGTTTACAATGTTTTACAATGCTCAAAACATCCGTAATAGTTAAACCTAGAATTAAAATAACAAAACTTTTTACTATCTTAGTTTTTCTCCAGTAGCATAATGCAAGTATCGTTTCACAGGTATATTCTTGAGTTTCTGTAGTATTAATTTTATCATAAAAAATCTCCATTTTCAATATTTGAAAAATAATTTTAAAGCTATAAATTAATATTTTTTAATATTGTTTACCATTTTATCATTTACAATTTTTAATATTTTCGAAGTGTTGCAATTTTGACGTCAAAAGTTTAAAAGATATACATTAAAAAATAAAAAAATTAGAAATTTTCAATTTTTTAAAATTTTTGAAAAAATTGAAACCTCCCGTTCTAATTAATGCGTTTAAAAACTGTAAATTTATTGTTTACATATATATCACAAAAGTAATAACTGATTAATTTACTGCAATCTATCAAAATGTAAAAATTTTTTTGCCAAAAATAATGACCTATAACCAAAACATTATAATTTTATAATTAATTTTGTTATTAACTTTTTTTATTACATGTTATTTTGTCAAATTTTAGCATAATTTTTCAAAAAATTGTCTCTTATAAATAAATAATTATTTCGTTTTTTTTAATTTTTCGAAAATATGTTTATACTTACATCTGAAATATGGAATAGTATTTTTTTGTTAAATTATGCTAAAATGTGACTAAATAACATGTTATACTCAAATATAGATCGTTTAAAAGCAATACATTAAAAATTTTAAAAATTTCGATTTTTTGAAAACATTTTTATCTTTACATCTTAGTTATAGGACAAAATTTTTGCAAAATTATGCTAAAATTTGACCAAATAACATGTAACAATCAATAATAGATTGTTTTAAAAAAATTCATTAAAAAATGTAAACTTTGAAAATTTGCAATTTTTAAAATATTTTGAAAACATTTTTATATTTAAATCTTAGTTATAGGACACTATTTTTTACAAAATTATGCTAAAATGTGACTAAAGAACATGTAATACTTAATTATAGGTAGTTTAAAAGCAGTTCATTAACAAATATAAAATTTGGATATTTGCGATTTTTTGAATTTGTTAAAAAAATTGAATATCTCCCGTTCTAATTAATATTTTTCAAATCTGCAAATTTAAAAACCTTCCTTGGCCTAAGGCCAAACATTCTGCAAAATTTGGTTTCAAACGGTTAAGCCGTTTTTAAGTGATTCGCGAACAATGATTCTGTGACATACGGACATACATACATACACGAAATTTTGTATTGGTATATTTGGAATCCTGGATGCTCGAAACGAATAATTATGTGGGAAATTTAAAGTTTTGAGCAATGTACAGACAAAAGTCTCATCTTATATATATAGATTAATTAAAGTCAGTAGTTTCCAACAAAACCAATCAAAATTTTAAACGTTTTTAAAAATTTTAATTATTTTTTGCATTAACTAAAAATTACAACAAATAAAAAAAAAAATTTCTAGACTATGTTTTTCGAACTCAATGGACCCCAAAACGTCGAGATTTCATGAAATTAGCGAAAGTCAATTTTCGGCCAGAACTAATACTTTCTCATGTGATGAGAATGTAATAAAAAATTAGTTTTTTGCAAATAAATCGAAAAGTTTTAAGTTAAGTGAAAAGTTGTCAACAGCAAAGTTGTAGCTAACGGTAAGACGCGAAAAAAAGTCTGTGGTAGCAAGCTCCCATAGGCAATAGTTTTAAAGATAATTGCGTCGGAATATGGATTTTTTGTTAAAAAATGATAAAAAAATATATATATATGGTGGTTTTTTCGGAAAATGCTAGTTTTTTGCTAATGTGAGCTTTTTTGAGTAATTACTTTGAGAAATTTTGATTTTTACCGTTATTTTAGGATTTTTAAGTATTTTTATACTGTTTAAGAGCCTATAACTTAGAAATTTGACTTTCTATGAAAAAACGTTTTAGAGGAAAGTTGTTTGTATTAACCTAATCTAAAGTAATATAAAAATAAAAATTCTAAAATTTGAAAAAATTGAATTTTTAAAATTTTGAAACTACTGTAGTTTGCGTAGTTTTAGACGAAAATGGCTGGCTAACGAACTCGATCTCTATTTTAACACTATTTTTGTGCATGCAAAGTTGCAAGTTAATGCAATAAGTTTTTCAAGAGTTATCGTGGCAACACCATTGTGTCTACAGACAGACACGAAGACAGACATACAGACAGACACTTTTTCTAGACCATGTTTTTCGGACACAGGGGACCCCAAAACGTCGAGATTTCATGAAATTAGCGAAAGTCAATTTTCGACCAAAACTAATACTTTCTTATGTGATGAGAATGTAAAAATATTACCACTTATGGCGAATATACTAAATTGACAGAACGTGCTCTTGTACAATCATTTTTTATAACCATCTAAATCTATTTACATCTGTGCAATCCAGCATTTAATTATACATAAAATGGTCCTTCGAGTCGGATTTTAAATCCCCAGTAAAAAAAAGTATTCAGAATAGAAAAAAAGTATTGGTGGTGACGTTCGGTGAATGCGTTTTCGCGACAAAACCGTATTGGTGGGTTACGGTGAATACATTTTACTGTCAAGCTGTCAACATTGAGGCCTACTTCTACAAGTCAACTTCGCACTCAAAAAAAAATTAAAGATAAGTGGGCATCCTTTTATTCAATCCTTTTACAAAATTATTCCTTTTTAATATTGTTTCTTTTAATATTGTGTTGTTTTAATAATTAAAATGTCAACAGACGGTCTTACAAAAAAACGTGGCCTTCAAAAGGCGAAAATTACTGGATTTAAAAATTATTTGTATAAGCTCGCGATAAGAAATTCTAATAAAAATCTTGAATTGTCCGAGTCTGATAAAATTGAAATTAATGAGCGGTTAGAAAAAGTAAAAATAGCATTTCAAATTTTGAAAAACGTTCTCGATGACATCGAGTCACAAGATGATTACGAAGATGATTGTTCGAATTATAGAACCGAGTGTGAAGATCTTTATTATTCATTAGTAGTTCAAGCAAAACAATTTTTATTAAGGGGAATTTCAAGAGATAAAGTTGATATCGCTTCTCGCTTGGTTGCAAACGTCTCGGGGCAGTCCCATGAGCATGTACAATTACAGTCACAACAAAGCGCAACAAATGCAGCTTCTGTCGGCTGCCAGCCTGTTATAAACATATCCACAGGCTTGCAGTTGCCTCAAATTGAGTTGCCTAAATTCAACGGCGAGCTTTCCAAGTAGTTGGGCTTTAGGGACACGTTCGAGTCGTTAATACACAATAATCAAGAAATAAGTTAGATTGAAAAATTTCACTATTTGATAGCAGCTTTGAAAGGGGTTGCGTCGCAGGTGATCGAGTCACTAGAATTTTCTTCTGTGAATTATCAAGTCGCGTGGGACGCCTTGTGTAGTCGGTACAACAATAAACGTCTTTTGATTCAAAATCATATAAAAATTATTTTTGATTGCGAGTCGATGTCAAAGGAGTCTTCTGTACAAATTCGAAAACTTTTGGATAATATTAATGAACATTTAAGAGCATTAAATAGTTTAGGTCAATCTACGGATAACTGTGACTCTTTACTTATCTATTTATTTTCATCGAAGCTGGACAATCGAACGGTCCGTGCGTAGGAATCTGACAAATCGGGAAGTGATATACCAACTCTAAAGGAATTTACAAAATTTTTAGAATCTCGCGCGAGTCTGTTAGAAACCTTAGAAGTGAATAATTTAAGATATAATAAGGATTCAAAACCAAAAAGTGAAAATAAACCGAATGTACTAAATAAAAAACTTTTTGCAGCCCATAAAATTAGTTGTGCTCTTTGTAAAGGGGAGCATCATATACAAATATGTCCTAATTTTTTGTCGCTTTCAGAGCAGGAGAGGGCCGAGAAAGTTAAGGGATGCAGATTGTGTTTGAATTGCTTGCGGCCGGGTCATCTTCAGAGAGAATGTCGAGCTCAAGGATGCAAATTATGTCAGGCCAAGCACAATACTTTGCTTCATTTCAAATCGAGCAGGCCATCCACCCCAAACACTCCTTTGGAGACGAAGGAAAAGTCGTTTTTCTCAGCTACGTCAATAATTGAAGGTTCCGAGGACGGAATATTATCCGCAGCTGCAATTCTAGTAAAAGAGCCAAGGGGAAACAACGTGTGGCAAGGGTTCTTTTAGACACTGGCTCGCAGTGTTATCTTATTACCTCTGAACTTTGTGAACTCTTAAGTCTTGAGAAAATTCCAATCAATGTTAATATCGACTCTATCAGTGACTGTCCTTTGGCAGTCCAACATAAATGTGAAATTGAAGTAATCTCACAAGCAAATTCTTTTAAATTTCGTATTTCACGTCTAGTAGTTCCTAAAATCAAGTCTGAGATGCCTAGTTTGCCTGTTGATTCGAAATCTCTTGGAATTCCATCACACATAAAATTAGCGGATCCCAATTTTAACAAAGCTAGAACGATAGATATTTTTATTTGTAACTCGATATTTTGGTCATTAATTTGCATCGGTCAAATAAGCTTAGATAAGTATGGGTTGTTGCTTCCACATCATTGTGTTATTCGTTTGGATAAAACTTCCTCTGCAATTCGTGTAGTTTTTAATGCCTCTTTTCTCACTGATTCGGGTTTGTCACTTAATGATTTACAAGTTGTCGGACCAATTTTACAACAAGATTTATTCTCAATTTTAGCTAGATTTCGAAAACATAAAATCGTGATAGCGGCGGACATTGAAAAAATGTACCGCCAAGTGTTAGTATCTTCTTAACAACGTTCTCTTCAACGCATTCTTTGGCGATTCGATTCAGAAAGTCCAATTGACGCATATGAGTTAAATACGGTTACATATGGTACGGCGTCAGGATCGTTTTTAGCAATCAGGTGTTTGTTTTCGATTGCCACGGAATGTGAGGCTACTAACCCTACATTAGCAAAGACAATTCGCGAAGACTTTTACGTGGATGATCTAATTAGCGGCGCGGAAACGGAAGAAGAGGCCGTGCTAATGGCAAAACAATTAACTCGTGTTTTATCAGAGGGATGTTTTAATCTGCGTAAATGGAGATATTGGCTGAAATTGGTCAAATTTTTGACCCGCTTGGTCTTTTGGGCCCATGCATTGTCATGGCAAAAATATTGTTGCAACAATTGTGGCTTGAGAAGCTATCCTGGGATGAAACATTGCTCTATCAGCTTCATTCTCAATGGCAAAATTATAAAAAACAACTCCCAAGTTTGAATAACTTAAATATTCCGAGATTAGCAATACCAGAAACGGCTAATATTCAAATACACGGGTTTTCGGATGCATCTATGGCCGCGTATGGGGGATTTGTGTATATAAGATCACAGGATAGTCAGGGAACAACAATGGTACGATTGCTTGCTTCCAAATCAAAAGTATCACCGTTGTAGACACAAACAATACCCAGGTTAGAATTGTGTGGCGCAGTTCTCATGGTAAAATTATGTTCCAAATTAAAAAAGGCTCTTGATATCGGTGAAATAAAAATTTATTATTGGACAGACTCGACAATAGTCTTAAGTTGGATCAATAGTCAGGCAAAAAATCTCCAAACATTCGTATCGAATAGAGTAAGTCAAATTCAAGAAAGCACTTCAATTAGGGATTGGCGTCACGTTCCCACAAAGTCGAATCCTGCGGATTGCTTATCACGCGGAGTAGAGCCCAATCAAATAGTTAATTTGGATCTTTGGTGGTCAGGACCGAGTTTTCTGTACGAAAATGAATCAGAATGGCCAAGTTTGCCAAGACAACTTGAATATATCCCGGAAGTAAAATCATTCCATACCATGAAAGAAAATGTTAAGGTGGACGATTCGATTTTTCATAGATATGATAGTTTTTTTCGATTGATTAGAGTAACGGCATATTGTATGAGATTTTATCAAAACGTGAAATCTAAGGTTGAGAAAAATACGGGTCCTATAAATACTCTCGAATTGTCAAAAGCATTGATAGTAGTGAGTAAGAAACATCCTATTATCATTGATTCAAATTATGTATTCACAAAAATCTTGTTTAAATATGAGCACATTAAGTCACTTCATGCTCCTCCAAATTTATTGTTAGCAAATATCAGGGAAACTTTTTGGACTATTGGGGGGAGAAATTTGTCTAGAAAAGTTGTACACGACTGTGTAAGGTGTCTCAGATTTAATCCAAAAACTATTTCGCCAATCATGGGCGACCTTCCGGCGACCCGTGTGTCTCCGACGTACCCCTTTTGCAATATCGGAGTAGATTATGCGGGACCCTTTATAATCAAGGACAGAAAGGGCCGTGGTTGCAAGGTAACAAAATGTTACGTGAGTCTTTTCGTGTGTTTTGTAACTAAAGCCCTGCACTTGGAATTGGTTTCCGATGCAACTACTGAATCTTTTGTGGCTGCCTTGAGACGTTTCGTTTCAAGACGTGAAAACCCGCTCATATCTATTCCGATAACGGAAGAAATTTCGTAGCGGAAAATAACGAGTTGTGTCGACTTGGACAATTTTTGATGAAAGAATCAAATTCATTAAATGAGCAAATTGCTAACGTTGGTATTCAATGATCCTCTAACGCCTGCTTACTTTCTTATAGAAGGACGATTCACCACTGTTGCTGATCCTGATCTGGCCGATCTAAAAGAAGGAAGATTAAACAATTGGCAACGAGTCCAGCAGCTGCAGCAGCATATTTGGAGGCGATGGAGTAAGGAGTACGTTTCTGAACTGCAAAAACGGACAAAATAGCAGGTTCCATTTCCTGCTATTGACAATAATACTATGGTCATTCTAAAAGAGGACAATGCGCCACCATCTTCTTGGAAAATTGGCCGCATTGTACAAACTCATAGTGGACGTGATAGTGTAGCGAGAGTCGCTACTGTAAAGACCGCGAATGGAATCGTTCGTCGAGCCCTAACTAAATTATGTCCTTTACCAAAGTAAAAGTATTAAATCTCATTAAAGTTAATTGTTGACTAATGATTATTTTATTAATTTAATTAATTTGTTTTGAATTATTTATCAGAGCCGCGGAATATGTTACGAATTGTCACAGCATTTTTGAATTGTATTTGTCGCTAAATCTGTTTCGCGCACCTCCTGACACCTATATTTTAATTTGATTTCTATTTTGATTAATATAATCATTTCCGTCTTATTAATGTACCACTTATGGCGAATATACTAAATTGACAGAACGTGCTCTCGTACAATCATTTTTTATAACCATCTAAATCTATTTACATCTGTGCAATCCAGCATTAAATTATATACTTATAATTTTTAAAATTTTGAGTTTAGAAAAAAGTTGTCACAGAAAGAAAGTTTTGGTTTTTCTTCAACTTTTAAAAGATTTAAAAAAAAATATTTTTTAAAAACAAATTAATTAAAAAAATTATAGAACGAAAACTATGAGTCAGCCCATCTCGGATCTTTTTAAAAAATATTCTGTATATTGTCAGGTATAAATAAATAAGAAAAAAATAAAAATTAATCGCGCCCAAATTAAAAATAAATTAATTTGTTTATAAAAAAATATTTTTTTTCTAAAAAATTTAAAAAAATATATTTTTTTAAATCTTTTAAAAGTTGAAGAAAAACCAAAACTTTCTTTTTTTAACAACTTTTTTCGAAACTCAATACTTTCAAAGTTATAAGCTATTGAAAATAAGTCTGCTTTTAAAAATCCATAATTTTGAAAATTCATATCTCGAAAAATTTGGCAATTATGGAAAAGTAAAAAAATACGTATTTAATATTTTTTTATAAGAAACGAGAAAAAAATATGTTTACTCGATTCTAAAATGTCATAGAAAAATTTCACGTGGAATTGCCCATATGCATATTATTAAATATAAATATTTTATAAATATTTTTGTATGAATGCAGTTACAGTTCATAATATTTTCATAAAAAGCTTAAATATTTTTTAAATATATTTTTATTTATTTTTTATATTTTTCTTTCAGGCCAACAGAAATTGTTATGCTTTTCAGTCTGAAAATACTTAAAACAGTAATAATAAAATTATTTAAAGAGGTTATAATTATTTAATATTTATTTAAAAAAATTTTTGAAAAAGTTTAAAAAAATTATCCAGTTTTTGGATTTTTTCTGTGAGACAGGTTTACTGTGATTATATGTACGCATGATTTTGAATTTCGTATACATTCGCGCGCTGCGCTGTTGTATTTTGTATCTGGAAGTTTATATAATTCATTTTTATTAAACTTTTTGTCAATATATTTATAGTTTGGTGCGGTCAAAAATGTTTATTTTTTTAATGCATTTGTTTCATTTGATTAAATACTTTGGTAGTTTTATATCAAAATCTGACGATTAGTTATCATAAAAATAATTATTAAACACATTCAATACATGCATTGGGTGCTCTCTCCATGCAAAATGTAAGAACTTTGAATTCATTTTTTGAAAGTTTGGAACGGTCAAAATTAATGAAATTGGTCTCATTCTGTAGATAAATACGAATGCAAAATATGAAAAAAATCTGACGAAAACTATTTTACGCGACTAAAACCTTAAAGCAACTCTTTATTTCATCCAAAACCCATAGTCTTGAGCCAAGAAAACGGGAAGATTAATATAAGTTAATAATAGTTTCAACTCAAATAAAAATTATTTTGTTTCAAAGAATTATTTCTATTAATTACTATGTCTCAAGAACACTTAATTTCTTAAAATAATATTACATTTCTTTTGAATAAAAAATTTATTTTTGTCTGGAGAATTCATGTTTCTTTAATCGAATCATTTTATTT
Organism: Leptopilina myrica (nomen nudum); assembly: GCA_032872475.1. Taxonomy (NCBI): domain Eukaryota; kingdom Metazoa; phylum Arthropoda; class Insecta; order Hymenoptera; family Figitidae; genus Leptopilina; species Leptopilina myrica (nomen nudum). Next base: position 19,239,049 of record CM065461.1, read on the forward strand.
ATTTGCTTTGAAACTTTTTTTACTAAACACAATGCCGCTGTTCTTGATTTAAGAAAATATTTTTCTTTAAATGGATATGCAACTTAAATATCTGTTTTTGAAAATTGTCCATTGAGGCTAGGATGGCATAGTGGTAGCGTGACGGCTTCTGGCGCGTGCAACCCGGGTTCAATTCCTCCGACCGTGGAAAATTTACTTTCAAGATATCTTAGTTATATTTGTGTTCGTCGTTATCAAAGGAAAAAATCTGAAAATATTCAATCCAGTGAAAAAAGAGCAGATAAATCTGAAAATCATGAAATAAACTTAAGAGAGGACGGAAAAGAATTAGGAAAAGTAGGGATTCCAAATTGTAAAGAAATAATATTTAGTTAACGGGAAAACTGAAATCTTTAGATAAAAAATTAAAAGCTATCCAAAAGAGATTATTAAGAGTAAATAATTTAGATAAAAATTCAGTGGGTAGAAAGAACTCTAAAATATTTTTAAAAATAGAGGACATGGATACAGTTACTTCGAAGATTGCAGCAAAATTAGTAGAAGGAGAAAAATCAAAAGAAAAACTTAAAACTATTTATACAAAGATAAACAATTACAAGAAAAAACGAGAACTTAGGTGTGCAATTAATGATAGTGAAAGAAAAAATTCTAATTTGCTGGTTTTCTATAAAGAAAGAATGCGAAAGAAGGTTAAGATTCAAAAACAGAAGCAAACATATTTTGAGGAAATTGTGATAAAATTTTACGAAGAAAACAATCGAATTCGATTAGGTAAAAGAGATTGTATAACTAAAAATAAAATTAAGAAACAATCACCCTTTATAAATTCTCCATTAAAAGATCTTAACAAAAAATTTTGCTTTGAAAACCCGAATGTTAAAAATTATTAGTTATTCACATTTTTCAACTTTGCATCCTTTTTGATAATCCTGATACTTGCTTGTGCATGAAACAAAAACATGCATTTAATTACAAATTCATTAATAAAAAATAATATTATTGTTGGTAAAAATGTCCAAACTGTTATTGTTTCTATTGTGTGCCAACCGAAAAGCGAAGGTTGTATTCAATTCAAGGCAAATTTAAATGGAAAGACTGAAGTAAAATACCACCCTGTCGTAAATATTTTGGGCGAAACGTATTTAAATAGTGTTTTATAAAATGTTTATTGTGTGTCGATTATGTGTTTGTGAACACAATAAAATGTGTATTTTAATACACACTAAATCTGTGTATTTTGGAACGCTTTGAGTGTTTGGAAAACACTGAAGTGTCTGTCAGAAGTGTGTTTATAGAACACACAATGTTCAGAAAAAGATACTATTGAAACACTCTTTTCACATTCATGAAACCCTGATCTACTAATTAAACACACACTTAACATTTTCTTTACAACCCTTTTATAGTAATCTGCTATTAAAAAAATATTTAATTTACAGAAAAAAAATATTCCATTCTGTTCTCGCATGTCATACATACTTGGAATGTTTATATCTGTCGACGAAAATTTGTTTCGTCATTTATCTAAATATTTACAATCACGAGGTCTCGAACGCAAGACGCAGCTAGGAGGGGATTATAAATCGAACGCTCCACCAACTGCGCAACAGAGGCTTATGAAAGAAAGTTTAGAATTTCCATATATAATGAAGAAACTATGAAAATGTGCTATGTAACTTGAAAAAAGGATATTGTATTTACATTTTTACAATAATAGTATAATTATTTTACCTATAATATACATTATATTTAATACTGTTATTTTATTGAAGAATGTTAATTTTCAAAGTTAAAAGTATAAGGAAAGGCTTAAAAATTAATTTTTAAATGAAATATTAAAACAATAAATTTAACAGCTTAATTAATGAATTTATAACAAGTGTTCTATAATACTGTGATCACACTGGTAAGAAATACTTATAGAACGTGTTTTCTGGGATAATATATGAATGAAGCATACACGGAAAGAAAGTGATTATCAAATTTTATAAAAGTACTTTACAAGTGTAGGACAAAATGCGATATAGGTAAATTTTGGATTGTAGGACACTTTTTCTAAAACAAGTTTCCCTACGATTTTTTTTCCAAAAAAACTTTTCCCAAAAAGTTTGAATAATTTAATAACTTATTTATGACAGCTAAAATTTTATGTGATATCCAACAGTCTGTAAGTAAAATCATTATATCATTATATATATTATTATTATATATTATTATATTTATATCATTATCATCATTGTAATCTCTATACTTTTGTACAACAGTTATAAGTTGTTCCTCATAATTTCTTCTTTTCCGACCAATTCCTTTTCTTATACGTTGACCAAGCTGCAGTTGGCGCATAATTATTTCTGTATCCTCTTGTTCCTTTAGTAATTCGCTTAAGAAAACATACAAGCTCGGATGATGTCTATCGACGACTAACTTAAACCTATTGTACCAACCTTCAGATAAATTGTTTGTCCGTGCACTACCATCTAGGACAGAGTTATAATGGTTCCATAAGTTTCGACTATATCGTGCAGTATTACTAGTGAATCTCACACCTCCATTTCGTCTTCTAACTTTTAATCAATGGACGAGAAAACGCGGCTTAGCTCCCAAGCGTGAATTTCACAGGGCGAGTGATTGAAGTAGAAACAGAACAAAAAAATGCATACAAAATATATTTTAAAACGTTAATTGTCAAAAGTAATTGATTTTTACAACATCGGTCTTTTGCATTCATTCAACAGCATATTAATTAATTTAAAGGTTTTGGAATAAAACAGATACAGTAGAACCTCGGTTATCCGAGCCTCGATTATCCGAGATTCCGGATTATCCGAGGCACTAAACATGCTTAGATAATGCGGAATAACTCGGATAAAACGGATCGAGCGACTAAATTTGGAAAGTAAATTTTACAAAACCACTGTTTGTGATCATTCCATTTAAAATTTCGTCCATTTTTGTCATTTAATATTATTCTAACACTTTAAACACTTGAAAAATAATTTAAAATTTTGAAATTTTCATTGGTTCCGTGTTATCCGAGTTTTCGATTATCCGAGGTACCTCTTCCCCACATTACCTCCGATAATCGAGGTTCTACTGTAAATAATTATGCAAATTGCTGTCCTCATTTGAAAAAAAATAATATTCTAGTAAATAGTATAAAAAATTATAGATATAAACAAATCAAAATCATGTAATATTTTTTCATTTCATTCTATGATAAGCCAAAAGTTTTTCATTAAAAGATTTTATTTAACAAATGCCAAAATGCGAGATTTTCTTATTTGTGTAAAAAAAATTATTTTCAAAAATAATAATATTTATCACAAGAATGCAATTATTTAAAATTTTTTAAATTACTTAAACTCTTGTCAGAAATTCAATTATTTTCAAAAAATCTAAAAAAAAATTATGGTCTATGTTAAATCTTCAGTCAAAAAATGTTCTTATAAAAGATAGTTTTAAGGTTGATTCGGTTTTCTTTAAATATATTTAACAAAACAAACACTGAATATAAATGTGCAATATATTGTTTATTTTACCAATTTATGTTGCAGCTAAACCACTCACAACTCGGTACTTTAAATTAACACTTAAGGACATAAAAAATTGACAGATAAATTATGTGAATAATACATTAGTGCTAAAAAAAAAAGACAGAGAGTATCTGACTGACTCTTTCCGAACGCACACTCTTACAGACTAATCAAAAACTACAGTTTTCCAAGAAAACTCACTCTAAATTAATATACAAATAAGTAGTACGGAAAATCATGCGTTAGGCGCTACTCGTACTTATCATTCGCTCGAACAGTCTACATTTCCAAAAATCTTTATAAATAAATAACAATAATCTTGGACAAAGATTAATTATTTTGAGAAATTTAAATAAAATTCATTACAAAATTCAATTACCATTTTCATAAATAATAGTATTAATCACAAGAATTCAAATATTATTAAAAATTTTAATAAACAAATTGTATATCCATATGTTCATTACATAAACATTTTGCTTCCTTCCCCGGCGGTACACGATAACTAACATCTAGTGATGCACATCAAGACAATATTATCTTGAACTCGCTTCAAATTGCTTGACGTAACAAGAATCTTGTATACACAAGAATCTTGAATATTCAATTGTTTATTATAGAAAATTCTTGGTAATTCTTGGTCAGATTTGTGGGTTCAAATATGTAAGAAATTTAATACAAATTAAAGTTGTAGAAATCCTTGAATTACAGAAAATGGGTGCTATTAAGAGAGGGAACTTATATAGGTAGTTCTCCTGAAAGGCACCTGTTTTTTTCCAAAAACTAAAAAAAATTTATTTTTACATTTTCTGAATTGTTTTGTCATAGACAGATTTTAAGTACGTTTAAAGATAAAAATCTGAGTTGCGCAAAATTAATTATCAAAAATAAGACTTCCAGCATTATTTTAATATTAAGTGTTTTGAAGGTTAAATATTACTGTAATCAATATTGGGGTTTTTGTAAAAAAAATTCCTTTTTAATTTAATTTCTTTAATTTAGTAAATTTTTAACATTATTCATTTATAATGTAAGGAATTGTGTATTTAATAATTTATTTATAACTATTTTATTTTTTCAAAAATAACTAATATATATTTTTTATATTGAACGGAAAAAAATTGTAATAAATTTTTTAGTTTATCATTTTAAATTCAAAATTGATATTTTCTGTAAAAAAATTTTATTTTTAATTATAATTTTATTATGTATCTAACTTTCTACTTAATATATTATATTTTAAAAAATTAAAAATATTTCATTTTAAATAAAACGGATAATTTTTTTATAATTCAAGGGTTAGGTAATTGAAAATAATTATTAAAATCAAAACAATAAGGCTTACTAAATATGAAAAAGGCTTCGGAGATGAATAGTTTGTCAAATGAAAAATTCACGTTTTTATTAAATTTAAAATTATTGAAACATAATTTAACAAATTTTTATGGCTACAACTTTAAATATTTATATATATATATATATATATATATAGATTACGTATAATTAAAAAATAGTTTCAAAATATGATGTTATTAACTGAAAAACGAGGCTTCGGAGATGAATTTGAATTTTTACTCGCATTGCCAGTCATTTTTAATTTAGTATTTAAAAATTTTATTTTACTTTATTTAAACTAAATATAAGTGAAAAATAAACGGTACATTTTAAGCTTCAATTTGATATATATTAAGACTATATTACAAAATTTTTAATTATATTAAAAAATAATTAAAAATATGTATCATATTTAACCAAAACCAAAAGACAAAATTAAATAAATTTTTTTACTAAGAAAAACTTTAAAGTTTAACATTACAAAATTATGTAATGATAAATAATGTTTCGTAGATTATAAGTAAATTTTTTTTGAAATTTATACTCAACAAAATATCAATAAAAAGTTAATGCAAATATTGAAGCTCACGTTGGAGACACGTGAAGTGGTCCCTTTCAGGAGAATCACCCATATATAATATAGAATAAAAATAATAGTTAATATGCAATATAATATATAATATTATATATTAAAAGAAAATGGAAAATATAACAGTTTTACAAACTTTATTATCACATAGCATTGACTGCAGTTTAAAACGAAGAAAAAACATTACGAAAATATAGCACTGCGTCTAATTTTATTATTTAAAACTAAATGTCCATCTGAAGAAATTTACAAAAAGTAAAACTTTTTCTTCAATTAATTTATTACATTGCACTTTAAGTAGTTGCGGACTAGTTTTAGAAAAACCTTATAAAAATTATAATTTATTATTGACAATTGTTTGAAAATATTCTTCGAATTCGAATTGGAATTTTAATTTTGAAGTTGAGTTGTACGTATAAAAGGTTAGTTTGGCATCTGTAAGAGTTTAATTTAAAAAATGAAGAAAATAATTTAGATAGTATATAAATTTTATGTTTGATATTTGTACAAAATGGGCAAATTTATTTGTTTAAATAGATTAATATGTAAACGACCAGAAGAAGAGTTAAAAATTGATTTTAAAACTTATCTAAGAAAGGATAAGAGTCACCACAATTTAATTACATTTTTCTATAAAATTTGTAAATATTAAAAAATTTATAAATGCATAATATTAAATTTTATTCTGGTTTAAAAAATCTGCTTTCAAAAATGTTTTTGTTGGTTAAAAGTAAATGATTATCCAGTATTTTCGGTATGTTTATATAATAATCCATATACCTTAACTTTGGACAAATAAAAATCAAAATATTAATATTATTATGAAATAAATTATTACCATGCTTTTTATTCATCTTCACAGTTGTCCAATTAATCTTTTTAAAAAAATTTATCCCAAAAAATTTTATCAAATATTAGCAGGAACTTTGTTAAAAAACAATACAAGATCAAGATTTGAATTGAAAGTCAAGATAAATTCTTGTACTTGAAGTTTTCTCGCTTGATCTCGCTTGAATGCATCTCTACTAACATCTTACTTAACATCTACTCAAATCGATAACTAGAAGTTATCAAAAAGGAAATTGTGCCTGCTGGGTCTTTACAATAATTTTAATTTATATTAAATTTAAAAATTTTTTAAAAATTTGTAATAATAAAGTGAATTTTTCAATTTTAATTTTAATTAATTTTATAAATGTTAATAATATATTCTTTTTATACATCAATCGATTCATCTTGATGAAAAGAATAAGATTTTTTGTTTGTTTTCAAGTAAAGAATAACATTTTATTATACGATAACATAATTTTGAAGAAGAAAATAAATTTCTAAGAAAAGTGCGAATTTTTCGTCATTAATTGTGATTTATTTCGTAAATTCAAATACAATATAAACTTTATATATATAATATATATATATATATATATAATATATATATATATATATCAATCGATTCGTCTTGGTGCAAATTTGAAAATTTTGTAAATTAAACGACTACAAAGCTTTCTCACGAGGAAGCAAAATCATGTCAAAATTCCAATTATTTTTAAAAAAAATTCTTATTTCGATGATTTTTAATATTCGACTAAGTTTATAAAATTTCCTAAAAGAATTTAATTATTAAACAAATGTTTTTTTAAAATTCTACAAAAACTTTCAATTTTTTTAAACAAATTTTTTTACGTTAACGAGGGAACCAACAGGGGCTTTGCTCACAGCCCTTACGGATTACCCATCTGAAAAATTTATCCAAGTTCCAATAAAAAATTTAGTTCAGAATGCATTAAATTACATTTCAAAGCACCCGAAATTGGATCCACCATTTTTATTTTTCTAAAAGAAACCTCAGATTTCTAAACAGAGACCCGAAAAACCCCCCTCTACCGAGTTTGGTCAATTTAAATGAATAAATAAATGTATTCATCTAAGGGTTAATACAAGGGAAGAGTGGGACAAGACGGGGTACTTAAGGCTTAAAACGCAAAAAAACTATAATTATCGAATTCATTTTTCATTCTTATTTTTAAATATCATCTTTGGGAATCATAGGTTAGTCGTTGGGTCAAAAAAAGTGCACAAAAATGCAACCTAAAAAGTCTCCGTGGTTTATTGTAGTTTGGGGGCTCCACATAAGAGCCCCAGAGTTTGCTCTCGATTATCAGTTGCGAAAAATAGTGTTAACAATCGTCAAAGTTTGGAAAACGTGGTTTTTCGATGACCGACGCTACGGGTTACATTTTAGAGGAAAAACTTGTGATTGAAAGTTGTAGAGCTTGGAAATAGCTTTCAAATGACTGTTCGTACGTTAAATAAGGTTAATTAGTTTAGTGCAAATGAATTGAAACCATTAAAAATAACACTTTTTAATTGTTTAATAACTTTGTTAATAGTTATCGAATTTGTTTATAATTTACCAGGAATATTCTCCTTTTGAAGCTGAATAAATCCCAAAATAATTTAACTCGATCAGACAAATAGATTATGCATGATTCCATTTGTAAACTAAAAACATGTAATTTTGCAACGGATTTTCTACACTTTTGGACCTGCGAATTTTTTTTTAAAGTACACTAGAAGAGTCAAACTTTCATCCCACTTAAATGAAAATTCGATATTTTTTATATACCCAGGCAGAAAAGTCGGTGGTGTGCCGATGCCTACGACCGGCTCGACACCGGCCCGGTGGTAAAGTCGGACAATACCCGGTACCGGCACTGTGGTACCGGGCCGGTTCCTAAAAGACAACCGGCCCAGCACCGGTCCGGTAGTAAGGTCGAACAATAACCGGTACCGGCACTGTGGTACCGGGCTGGTTAATAAAAGACAACCGGCCCGGCACCGGCCCGGTACTACTTTTTAATACCGTTTTTACACTGGCGATGGACTTTTTCCGGCATCAAAATTAGTACCGGCCCGGCACCGGCCCGGCACCACTACTTGATACCGTTTTTACACCGGCGATGAACTTTTGCCGGCATCAAAATTAGTACCGGCCCAGTACCACTACTTGATACCGTTTTTACACCGGCGATGAACTTTTGCCGGTATCAAAATCAGTACCGGCCAGGCACCGGCCCGGCTCCGGCATTCGATGCAGATTTTACACCGGCGACGGGATTTTGCCGGCATCGAAATTAGTACCGGCCCGGCAACGGCCAGGTATTCGATGCAGTTTGTACACCGTCGATGGACTTTTGCCGGCATAGTATTTTTGTGTCTTAAAAAGTCTAAATATTTAATTTTTTGAAATTTTTTTTACACCATTCGGAAGAATAAGAAAATCATGATGCTAAAGTTTTGATCGTTCAAATGAACGAATTTTTTTGTCTTTCTATTTTCAAATTTCTTTATGAAAACTTCTAAAATCCATGCCAGCATGCGAAATCCATTGAAAAACAATAATTTTTTTACAATGGGGAAAAAATAGACACCCCTTAAATGATGATATACTAAAATGGTCAGAAGTACGAAAGCACAAAACATTTTTGGGACTTTTTCAACGCAGAAAATTTTTATTTATTATTCTTAACAATATCCAAAAAAACTAGAACCTTCGGCCTCGCGCCCTGCTACCCCCTTGAATAGGGGTAAAGAAATACAGAATAATAAAAAAATTAAGTGAACACAAAACATTTTTGGGACTTTTTCAACGCAGAAAATTTTTATTTATTATTCTTAACAATATCCAAAAAAACTAGAACCTTCGGCCTCGCGCCCTGCTACCCCCTTGAATAGGGGTAAAGAAATACAGAATAATAAAAAAATTAAGTGAACACAAAACATTTTTGGGACTTTTTCAACGCAGAAAATTTTTATTTATTATTCTTAACAAAATCCAAGAAACTAGAACCTTCGGCCTTACCCCTTTCTACCCCCTTGAATAGGGGTAAAGAAATACAGAATAATATAAAAATTAAGTGAACACAAAACATTTTTGGGACTTTTTCAACGCAAAAAATTTTTATTTATTATTCTTAACAATATCCAAAAAAACTAGAACCTTCGGCCTCGCGCCCTTCTACCCCCTTAGAATAGGGGTAAAGAAATACAGAATAATAAAAAAATTAAATGAACACAAAATATTTTTTGGAATTCTTTATCGCAGAAAATTTTTATTTATTATTCTTAACAAAATCCAAAAAAGTAGAACTTTCGGTCGAATCTCCTCTTACATTTTGTAATGTAGAGATGAGATACAAAGTTATTTGGAGTGTGTAAGATGTTCCAATGTTGATCAAGTATTTTTGAATACCTTTCGTATTTGAATTTGCTTTTAGCACTATTTTTATAATTTATTAAATTGTCTACTATTTTGTAATGTTGTTATTTGTTAGTGAAATTATAAATTATTTCAAACATTTAATAGGGGCATATATTGATATGAAATAGAATTCACTATTTCGATTGTCTCGCAATGTATGATGCTAAAGTTGACTGTACATTGCAAGAAAGTTTAAAATTTCTTTAAATTTTATGAAATGTTTAGTTAAATTCTAAGTTCAACATTGATAAATATCGGTCATTTATAGAAGAAAACCGAGTTTCATGAGCCTAGCCTTAAAAAAATATTGCGTGAACAAATTTTGTTTTGAGAACGCTCCTTATGTGTTGGCTTAAATGTGTCAAGGTAAAGTATACGCGATTGTGATTGTTATAGGTTTACCCAACTGTGTTAAAAAGAAAATACAGAACTTTCATAATGTTGATTTGTTATTAATATTTTTGGATAACCCCTTGTAATCCGTTTAGAGGCCGTCCATAAACCACATAGCTCCATTTTTTTGGAATTTGCCCCCCCCCCTACCTCCATGTAGTACGCTATTACATGTATTAGCGCCATTTTTTTCTCTTGTCGTAGTCAATTACAAGGAGTATAGACTTAAGGAGACCAATGTAGTGTGTATGAAATCAACCATTTTCATGTAGTGTTTTGGCTATCTGCTTTGCAAAAAGCCATTTAATCAACTAAAAACCCATTTTCATGTCGGAAGTTCATAGTTCTGAATCTTCTCGTATAGCGCGCAACGATTGCATATATAGCTAAAGTTTTTAAATGAACATAGATTTCTATACACTGAGAAAACGATATATTTGATTCAAACCTATTTTGTTTAAATCAAACTTAAAATATCTTTGCTATACAGTCAAACATATTTAAGTTTAATTGAAACATATTTTTTGGTTTATTTAAAGAAATAATATATTTAATTCAAACCTAAGTTGTGATTGATTTTAAATTATCTATAATTCACTTTTAAGTTTGAATCAAACAAAAAATTTTTAAGCATATTTTTTGTTTAAATCAAAACAGAAAATATGTTTGAATTAAATATAATTATTCAAACAAATAATATTTTTGAATCAAAGTAGTAGATACTTTCTATATATTTTGATTAAACTTACAAACTAATTTCAATTAAACAAAATCATTTAAAATTATTTTTCTATTTAAGTTAAGTATAATGTTTTCTCAGTGTAAGTTAACTAATTCATGTATTATATACTATATATATATATATTTAAATTACAAATATAATATACATAATAATATAACAATACAAAGTTCATATTACAGGGCTCGGATTGTGAGACTTTTTTTGTGAAAAAATGTGGCTTATCGACTTTTTCAGATTTTTTTATTCAGGAGTGTCAATCACTTGACATTAAAAGCAAATGAAACCATAATTAAAATGATTTCATCAAATTCTGAAAGATCCGGTTGTTCAATGATCAGAAAAAATTAGGTTGGACCAAAATTTGTTGTAAAATAATAATTATTAAACATTTTGTGACTTTTCTTTGAGGGTCAGTAACCAATTAAAATTTTCAACCAACATTGCAAAATCAAGTGTCTCATTTTGAGACGTTTTGTCCCCATATTTGAATCGAATAGATGTTTTGTGTCCACATATTTGAAACAGATATGTGTCTCATTTTAAGACGTTTAAAGTGTTTTACATATTAAGCAATCCATTTTGAGACACTTGTGAGATATCAGTTTTTGCAGTGAATTTTGATAAATTTTTTTTTCTACATTTACACTTGTTGAATTTTGTTTAAAAGTTATTAAACTATTTTTTTTATTTTATTTGTTTATTTACTCTTGAACAAAATATTTCAAACAAAATTTAACTAATGTAATTGTAGAGAATGTTTCAAAGGACAGAAATATTAGCTTTTATAAATAATTAAATTCTTTTGAAGAATTTCTTTGTTTTTTTAAAAATTGAATCCTTTGATAAAATTTTATTAAAATTCTATTGAAAATTATTGAATTCTTCCAAAGAATGTTATTATTTATGAAAATAGAATTCTTGCGAACGATATTATGAATTTTTTTTAACATAATTGAATTTTTTGGAAGAATTTCTTTGATATTTCCAAAAATAATGGAGTTTCTTTAATAATTTTAATTAAAAAGTTCGACGTTAAATGTGATTTTCTTTAAAATATTAAAGTTTATAATTAAAAAACAATATTTTTATTTTTAATAATAATAATAATAAATAGAAAATAATATTTCATTTAACAGCAGCCCCTTACTGCTGTTTGTCTGCCATGAGCGCGTGTTACTTAGAAATTGAATAGTAATTTTTTCGACTACTTTTCTCTTCAAATATTTTATAAATTGAATTTACATTTTGTGACAAAGTCTCAAATATAATAAAGAATGGTAGTGATGTACTACAGTTTTAATAATTCAAAAATAAATTATGATAAAACACTTAGAAATTGGTAAAGAAAAGAAATTGTTTACTCTCTAAATCTGAATCAGCGATAAGTATGCCACTATTTCAATTGGCGTATATGCACTGTGAATTATTGAAATCAGTGAAATTTCACTGATTAATTAGCGCATATACGCTGATTGAAATTAGTGGCATACTCATCGCTGAGAATCAGAGAAATTTCGCTGATTCAGATTTAGAGAGTAGAAGTGACCGTGACAGCAGATAATTTTAAAGTAATTTGTGATATTTAAATTTAAAAATAATCAAACTTTTGCACATAACAGCTCTTTTTTATTATATTTTAGACTTTCTTACAAAATTTCAGCTACATTTATTAAATTAAATATTTTTAAAAAAGTGGTGGAATAATTTAACATTGTTTTAAATTAACAATTCTGTGGAATTAATTTTTTTTAAGTTTATTTGAATGGCTATTAAAATTATTAGAAACTTTTATTTTCTAATATACCTACATTTTTTAAAATTTATTGAACTAATAGAAATTATGTAAAATTTAATTTAAAATAATTAACATTGTTTAAGAATTTTATTGCAAATTTTTTAACTGATTAATTTTTTTAAAGTATTTTAATTTAATAACTTATAAATAATTGAATTTCATTAGTCACATTCTAATTTATTTAGATTTCTCAGTGCGATGATTAATAATTAAAATGTTCATTAGTGACTTTAAAAAAAGATACCTACATACAATTTTGTAATAAAATTGAATTTTCGCGTTTTTTTATTGAATTTTAAAAAATAAGATTTTTGAAATTTTTTTATTCTGTATTGTTTTAATGAGATTGAATTTTTATAAACAAATAATTGAATTTTTTAAAAGAATTTTATTAAAAACAAAAAAAGTCTCACAGTTTTAAATCAATTTTTTGCTTCTAAAAGTGATATTATTATTTCTTATTAAGTAAATAATTAATTGTCATCTTATTGTTCTGTTGAAAATTTTAATAACATTCTTTGTAGAAATTCAATAATGCTATCAATATAATTTTTTAATAAAATTTAAAAATTAAAAAAAAGTAAAAACTGATTTTTTTACTTGGTAAATTGTTTTGCGGTTACAAAATCATGTTTATTACAATATTATGAATACATGTTAAACTTTATCAATTCGTTGGGAAAAGTAGAAATTTAATATGTATTAACGTTTTAAAAATATTCGCGCTTTTTCCTATTAGTATTTTTCCCCTAGCAGGATTCAGAACCAAAATTATGTTGGCACTCCTGCGGACGCTGCATCTATCACGTGACCTTCCGTTGTTTCCTCTTCCTTTTTCTGTGGAATACTTGTCCCGTGAACATCCAAGTAATTAAACATTTTTTCGCTTATCAATTACTGCTTTTTTCATGATCAGAATACCGACTTCAATGATAGTTCGTCCTCCAGTGGAAGATTCAGCGTCAAGAAAATTAATGGTCTCGACGAAGACGCTTTCGATAGTTCAACAAGCGTGGGGCGAGTACGGAAAAACTATTCTCCTCGTGATTCGAACAAAAAGAACCAGAGACGTAGAAGAAATTATAAAGATGGTTTGTATAATACTTAGATGTTATAAATATTTTTTTTTAATTTTTTGAGGTTATGTATTGAGACAATATTTTACTTTTTCACCCTGAAATATACAGGGTGGTCAAAAAATTTTTATTATAATTTTTTAAGAGGTTAGAATTTTTATCTTTTTACTAATTGCATATTTTTGCAAATTAATTAATCAAATTTTTTAAAATTATTTATTGTAATCATTTAAAATTAACCACCCCCAACTTTGACCACATTTACTTTGAAATAGTAAAGTAGATTATATTTTTTTCTTGTACCATTTTCACTCTGCAATATTTAGGGTGGTCAATGAAATTTTATTTTTATTTTTTAAGAGGTTAGAATTTTTATCTTTTGACTAATTGCATATTTTTGCAAATTAATTAAATTTTTTTAAATTATTTATTGCAATTATTTAAAATTAACCACCCCCAACTTTGACCACATTTACTTTGAAATAGTAAAGTAGATTATTTTTTTTCTTGTACCATTTTCACTCTGCAATATATAGGGTAGTCAAAAAAATTTTATTTTTATTTTTTAAGAGGTTAGAATTTTTATCTTTTGACTAATTGCATATTTTTGCAAATTAATTAATTAATTTTTTTAAAATTATTTATTGCAATTATTTGAAATTAAATAAAGTATTATTTACAAATAAAAAAAAATTGAAATTCTGTGCAAACATTGAATTATTATTGAACTTCCTTGTATATAGAATATTTTTTATAACAAAGTGCAAAAAAGTGCCCTTTTTTGCACCACGTTATGAAAGACGTCATTCGTAACTTGTGCGAGCAGTTGCCATCTAAGGAGATATCGTTAATCAATTTGACTTCAATTTTACTATTATAATAAATAATTAAAGTTTATTATTTTCCTCATTTTCCTGTTAAACCACGCATAAAATTCTGACGGAATTTTAAGTTGGCCCCTGACACCCAAAAATTAACTTCAAACAAAAACATTTGTTTCAATCACTTTCTTATAATGAGGCTGAAGTCCACAACGTTTTTAAAAACCAAAACAAAAAAATAATGGGATGGTACTTTAATTTTTAATTGTAAATAATGTTATTTTTTGACAATTAAATCCTTAGTAACAACTGATTTCTTAAAAATTAAGGCAGATGAAAATTAGAGATGAATTATATTTGAAAAATACTCTTTTCTGATTTTTCGTTTTTAAAAACGTTGCGAACTTCAACTTCGTTTCTTATAGGAAATTTACCAGTGCATATTTCTTCTGAAATGAAAAATTTTCTATTTTTTTCCTTTTCAAGTTAAACGCAAAAAACTATTTTTTTTACAAACTCAAATTTAATTGAAATTTTCACTTCAACTCGCTGTAAAATCTAAAGTTTCTCATCGTTTTTATCCAAATTTTCAGGAATTATAGCTTAAAATATTCTAAGAATGATAAGTCATTAATCAAGTTTAAGAATTGACATAAAAAATGTTATTAAAGTTTTTTGTTCAGTGTCAAAAACGTGTTTCATGATTTTCAATCGTTTCGTTTATCGACGAAATTCACGTCTGCGAAATATTTTTGCTTTTTTTTGTAAAGTATTATTTTAATACTTATATTTATTTGCAGTGAACATTGTTCACTACAAATTTGGCGTTGGTGAAAATTCCCTCGTTGAACGAAGCGATTGAAAATCATAAAACACGTTTTTGACACTGAACAAAAAAAAATAATAACATTTTTTTATGTCAATCCTTAAACTTGGTTAATGACTTACCGTTCTTAGAATAGTTTAAGCTATAATTCCTGAAAATTTGGTTAAAAACGATGAATAACTTTAGATTTTAGAGAGATTTGAATGAAAATTTCAATTAAATTTGAGTTTGTAAAAAAAATAGTTTTTTGCGTTTAACTTGAAAAGGAAAAAAATACAAAATTTTTCATTCCTATAATTGCAAAAAGTGCCCTTTTTAGCACCGCGTTATGAAAAATATAAATGTCTAGATTGTAAAGTAATATAACAAATGTTTTAAACAATTTAAATATTATCGATATCGATATCTTGCGTAACAATTTTTCAAGAAATTTATATTAAATGTTTTGTTCCAGCTCTTTTAAATGGCAAGGAGAATCTCGAAGAAGGAGAGGCATGTAACATTAAACTTTCTACATTAAAGTCGACTGCCACGAAACAAACAAAAAAGGAGGGAAGTAAGAAACGAGGTTTCATAGAAAAAGAAAGTGAAGAGAAAGACCAGAGGCATAAAGACGCATTTATAGAAGACAAGTCAACATTTAAAGATTGGGAAGACGAGGAGAAAGAAATTCTGTCAATTGAACAGGAAACGGCGATAATTAAAAAGAGAAAGAATAGAAAAGAAAGAGAAAGAAAAGAAGAGAAAGAAAAAATGAGAAAACTTTATGATGAAGTGAGACAGATAATAGAGAAAAGGCGTAGAAAGGAAAAGGAAAGAAAACAACTTATAGAGGAAAATATGAGATTACAAGAAGAAATTTTGTTGATAGAAATGGTAGACAGAGATGATAGAATAAAAAGAGAGCAGGAAGATGATAGAATAAGAAGAGAGCAGGAAGATGATAGAATAAGAAGAGAGCAGGAAAATAATAGGAGACAACGCGAGGATACAGTACGAAGAAACGATGGACAAAGAAACAGACAACGTAGAGAAGAGGAAAGGTACAGGAGGGGACGTGAAGAAGCCGCGATGGAAGAAGTAGTTCAGATTGAGGAGAATTTCATCGCTCAAAGAGGTCAACAATTTTCCAAAAGCCGTGAGTTAAATTTGAAAAATAAAATGTTCACACGATATTTTTAATTATATCAAGAACTTAATTTAACTATTTTACATTATTTTTATAGTGATTTTTTGATATTATTATAGAAATTTATTATTTTTAAAAAGAAATTAAATATTAAAAAATTTAACTAATAACCGAAGAATTTGAATTATTAAAGTTTTCAAAAAAATTAGTTCTTTAATATTTTTAATTTTGGAAAGGTTTTTTCATGCTCTTTCTATTGGAGATAAGCATTTTGAAGAAAAAATTTTTTGACCCAAAAAAATCAGAATTAAAAATAAATTTCAATTTTTGGGGGAGAGAGACCCGATTTTTTTTTAACGAAAGCCGAGGTTTTCTCCTAAAAGGACATATAAATGATAAAGTGGGACTAGAATGTTTAAACATTGAAAAAAAGAATTTTCTCCTAAACGGAGCTAAAAACCGGGTTTAGAGCGCTCCGTTTAGGAGAAAATTCTTTTTTTCAATGTTTAAACATTCTAGTCCCATTTTATCATTTATATGTCCTTTAGGAAAAAACCTCAGCTTTCGTTTAAAAAAAAAATAAAAATTCGGGTCTCTCTCCCCCAGAAATTGAAATTTATTTTTAATTTTGATTTTTTTGGGTCAAAAATTTTTTTTTTCAAAATGCTTATTTCCCATCGAAAGAGGATGAAAAAACTTTTCCAAAGTGTACTTTGTCAAATTTGTATGTTTAATTGTTTAAAAGTAAAAAATTATTGAAATAAACATTAGACCAAAAGATCCCTTGATCACTTCACGCGGAATCCCTCAAAAATGTATTGTACTCTGAAAGAATCTTTGACAAGCTTTTGGCTTTTTATGTTCGAAATTGGAGCTCCTGTCACAGGGCTCTCAAGCTCACCTTAAAAAGACAAGAATCTACTCTCGAAAAGTGAGCAGCTGCCCCTGAGAAGTTGCTGCTTACCTTTCGGGAGTACATTCTCGCCATTTTAATAATAAATTCTTGTAAATTATTTTACATATTTTCTAACTATTTAATTGTCCACAAATATAAATATTAATCACCAATACTATTTTCCAGTTTCTCATTACTATGAGGTTGGAAACAACTTGCGATACCGGAAGGACGAGGTGCGGAAGGAAATACGGAATTTAACGGGATTGCTAAAAAATTGCGACAGCTGCATAATGATGATAGCGACACGCTCAGCACTTCACAAAGAGGAAAAAGAATTGGAGGATAAAATATGGAAAAATCAAAAATCGATTGACGCCATGAAAAAATAATTTTTAGACTTTGCTTCTTTTTTAACTTCGATTAGTTCAACTATTTGTTCCCATTTTTTCAAGCAGAATTAATCCATCATTTTTTTCATTTTATGATTTAAAATTTTAAACGAATCGAAGACAT
Organism: Leptopilina myrica (nomen nudum); assembly: GCA_032872475.1. Lineage (NCBI taxonomy): Eukaryota > Metazoa > Arthropoda > Insecta > Hymenoptera > Figitidae > Leptopilina > Leptopilina myrica (nomen nudum). Next base: position 19,256,960 of record CM065461.1, read on the forward strand.
TTATCTTATTGTTTCACAAAATTAAATTTTATGGTCATACTATGGCTGACTTTGTTGAAATAGCAACAACGTTCTTCTTTACGTTCGATTAGTTCAATTCATTGATTCTCATTTCTTTAAAGCACGATTTACGCGACATTTGTTTTTATGATATTGAAGTTGTGAACGAATCGTCGAAAATTGTTTACTCGTTTCTCAAATTTAAATCTAACAGTCATTCTATGGCGTTCTGTATTAAAAAACAGCACTGTTCTTCTGTTATTTTTACGTTCGATTAGTTCAAGTATTTGTTTCTAATTTTTTTAAAGCAGAATTTACCCGAAATTTTTTTTCTTTTATTTAAAAATTTTGAACTAATGATTGAAATTTGTTTACTCGTTTCTCAAATTTGAATTTAACTGTCATACTATGGCGTTCTGTATTGAAATAACTGCTCTGTTCTTCTGTTCTTCTTTAAGTTCAAATAATTCAATTATTCTTTTCTTATTTTTTTAAAGCACGATTTACGCGACATTTGTTTTTATGATTTTGAAATTGTGAACGAATCGTCAAAAATTGTTTAATCGTTTCTCAAATTTAAATTTAACAGTCATATTATAGCGTTCTGTATTAAAATAACAGCACTGTTCTTCTGTAATTTTTTACGTTCGATTAGTTCAAATATTTGTTTCTAATTTTTTTAAAGCAGGATTTACGCGATTTTTTTTTCTTTTACTTTAAAATTTTGAACTAATGATTGAAATTTGTTTACTCGTTTCTCAAATTTGAATTTAACTGTCATATTATGGCGTTCTGTATTAAAATAACAGCACTGTTCTTCTGTAATTTTTTACGTTCGACTAGTTCAAGTATTTGTTTCTAATTTTTTTAAAGCAGAATTTACCCGATTTTTTTTTAATTTTGAACGAATCGTCGAATATTATTTATTTGTTTTTTAAATTCAAACTAGCAAAAAAGGACGCGCGCAAGCGCGCGTGCATTTTTATTTTAACGTTTTATTTAAAATAATTAAAATTTTATTTTTTTAAATGAATATTTTTTAAATGAATTTTAATTATTATGACATAATAATGTTTCTAATAAATTTAAAAAATGGAAATGTTGGAAAGAATGAAAAATAAAATCTATTTTTTAAAAATATAAATTTATTTAATTATAATATAATTATTATTAATAATAATAATAAAGAAAGTAGAGTAATAATAAAAAAAAACTTTTAATAAAAAAAAATAACTCTTTCTTCTTAATTTTTTAACTTTTTAACTCTCTCCATTCCTTGTCGTAACATATTGTCGTTAGCTTTTTCTTTTAATTTTTTCATGTCCTTCCACTTCTTTACGACAATATGCGGTGGATCTGAAAGAATAAAAAAATTTATAATATAAATTATACATTAAATTAAAAAGAAATTTTAATACTTTTTTAATTGTGAATTAAATAATAATAATAATTATTATTATTATTATTATTATTATTTAATTCACAATTAAAAAAGTATTAAAATTTCTTTTTAATTTAATAGTTTGAATGAATAATATTAAATATTTTTATTCATGTATTATTATTAAATTATACTAACTTCCAAAATTAATCACTCCATTAATTTCGATTTTCTCTCCTTTTACGAAATTTTGCAAGTTTTCGACATTATGTTCGAAAACTCGAACATCTAGTCGTTTTTTTCCTTCGACTATTGTGGTGCTCGCGAATTTCACTTCTCCATTCATCCCTTTTACATAAACAAAAGGTGTTTTTATGTAACCTGAAATAACTGAAAGAAATAAAACAATTCAACAATTATTATCTTTAATTAATTAATTAATAATACAGGCTTCGCATTCATTTACTCAAATATACTATTTACTACTTTTTTACGTTATGCTACTATTAGGGTACTTTTTTTAGATTTCAGCAACTAAAAGCTACTTTTTTCACAAATTACATTAGTTTAAATCCGCTAATAATTAAAGTAAAAAAATTATTCTCAAAAATTTTAATAGAATTTTTTGAAACATTTTCAAAAATTTTAAGAAAATTTTTTGTCAAGAATTCAATTATTTTTTCAATTAACAAAATTTTTTTTTTTAATTCAATTATTTTTATTCTCTATTATTTTAATAAAATTTCACAAAAGAATTCCATTATTTAGACAAAAATTTATTAAATTGACTTTACAGAAACTTCAATTAGGGTAAACCAGGCAGTAGTCGGCCACTTAAGAAAATCTTTTTAATGAATGTTGTTTAAAAATTACAATTAAAATTTTTTGCAAATTTCTTTCATGAGTAATTGTTCCTAATGCTCCTACAAAACTAGTATATCAATCATGTTTACAAAAAAAATTTTCTTATTCGTTAAAAAAATTTTTTAAAAAAGTTAGAATCCGACAGTAGTCGGCCACCTAAAAGCAATCTTTTTAATTAACGTTGTTTTAAAAAAGCAATTCATAATTTTTTTCTAATTCTTTTATGTGATGTTGTTCCTTACGATCACACAAAACTATTAAACCAATCATGTTCATGAAAAAAAATTTTTATTCGTAAAAAAAAATTAGTAAATAAATAATAATAACAAATGTTTACATTTGTTTACGATCACCTTAGAAATGATTAGTAACTTTGAACATATTTTTATCTTGAATAGTTTTATAGCTATTCAAACTTGAAAAGTGGCCGACTACTGTCTAGTTTACCTTATTTTCATAAATAATATTTTCACAGATTTCCAATTATTTAAAATACAATTTTTTTTCAATGTTTTGGAAATTTTCAAATGAATTTATTAAAAAAATATTATTATTCTTAAAATGTTTTTAATTACTTTTTTAAATTTTTATAAAACACAATATAGAAATTCAATTTTAATAAATAATTCATTCTTCAATTAATAATTATTTACTTTTATATTCAAATTAAATAATAATAATTTAATTTTCATTTTTTTTTCTAACAATAATATTAAAAATTAATTTTAGTTAAATTTTTAGAATTTCTACTACTTTGAGTCAATCAATAATAATTGAAATAAATAAATTATTCTCAAAAATATTAATAAAACTGGTTGAAACAATTCTATTATTTTTCAAAATTTTAAGAACTTTTTTTTTTACAAAAATTCAATTATTTTCTTAAATAATGAAATTCTTCATTGAAATTCAATTACTTTAAATATCTATTATTTTAATATAATTTCAAAAAAGAATTCAATTATAAAAAAAAAATTTTTAAATAAAATTATTTACAAAAAAATTCAATTATTCTCATAAATAATAACATTTTTACTGATTTTTAATTATTTAAAATACAATTTTTCTAATATTTTTTAAAATTAAAAATAAATTGCTCAAAAAATGCAATTATTATCTTATTAAATTTTGATAAAATAACTTTATAAACATTAAATTTTAAGAAAAAAAATTAATTATTCAAATTATTATTAATTTGCATTTTATTTGTATTTAATTTAAATAATTGAATTCTCCTAGAACTTTATAATAAGAATTAAATTAAAAATGAATTTAAAAAAAAGTTTATTTAAAAATTAAATTTTTAGAACATTTATTTTAATATGGAAAATCATATATATAAATTTTTTAATTTTATAATATTTACCGATTGATTTATGATCAACTGCATTCCCAATTGTCTCGAGTGTGTAGTTTTCTGTGTTATTCACTTTCTTCGTTACTTGATTAATTCCAAGAACATTTAATCTCGTATTGGATTGAACGGATAATTCGAAATGAGCGTTTCCCGATTTTGATGAATTGGAGTATGCCAATTTTCGGACTGTTGCTCCATCAATGTGTAGAATCTATTGAAAAATTAAAAAAAATAATGTTATTATTTAAAATTTTAAATATAATCAAAAAGAAATAATTATCTTACTTATTAATTTCTTTTAATTAATTTTGTAATTATTAATAATTATAAAAAATTACCAAATTTGGGCGAATAAAATCTTTAACCCGGTTTATTTGTTCGTTCCAAATTTTCATCAAAATTCTTGTACCGCTGCCATTATTTAATATTAATGTTTGTAGAAGGTGCTCCTGTTTTTTCCGACAACTTCTGCAGCTGTCATGCTTTCTATGAAGAGTATTGCTTCACTGAAATTAAAAATTAATATATTTATTCAGATATTCAGATTTAGAAAAATAATAAATAAATATATTTATAATAATAAATAATCAAATAATAGAAAAATAATATATTTGTGACGCGATATGAAGTATTTATTATATGTAAAATATTTAACAATCTCTTATTTTAACTTTAATTTAAAGAAACTAAAAGAAAAAATTTAATCAAGATAAATTGTCCTAAATAATATATCGTGTCATATATTATTTTTCATTTTAATAATATAATAATACATATTTCATACTAATTAAAAATTTTTGTTTTCAATCTTATAGGTACTTACAAAGTTGAATCTGGATATTTTACTTTTTTCAAATTTTCATTCGATGAAAAATTAATGTTCCCAGCGATAAATTCCTTCTTTAATAAATTCATGGGTCAGTCCATTATATTTCACCTAAAGCCATGAAACACTCATGAAACACTCAATATTAAAGGTAAAATTTTTTATATTTCTATATTATAAAATTAAAAAGTTAGCACATATTATAAAAGTACATTAAAAATACTTTACATTAAATAGTAATAAATTTTTTAATATTTATATACTTTTTAGAAAAGTGTAAATAAAATGTAGTGACTTTTGACATTTTATAGTTAAGTTTTAAAATCAATTTTTATCTACTAATTTGGGTTTGTTTACATAATAATCTATTTATACAAGTAAATTAGCTCATTTTTAACAAATATCAATCAAGAAATTTGTATTATCTAAATTATTTCCATGCTTCTTTATTAAATTTTCATAACTGTCAATCTAACCTTTTTACTGTGCAACTCAACTTAAAAATTCAAATTCTAAGTTTAATTCAAAAAATTTTATAAAATAATTCTCAAAAATGAAATCTACGGATATTAAACATCATTTTTACAAACTATGAGATTTTTTTAAAAATAGGCCGCAACGGCTTTAGGTGAAATATAATGGACTGACCCTCATATTTTTTTGTTACTTAATTAAATTAAAGTTTATTTCAATTAAGAAAGAATTTTTTTTATCGATATTTAAATTATATTCAATTCAATAAATAAAATTTAATTAATTTTAATTAATTTGTTAAAAACAATTGATATATGTATCTAAGGTATATATTTATTTTTAATTTAAACATTTATCGATAGTCGATTATTATATGAGATTTAAATTTATCTCTGTTTGTAAAATAAAATATTACTATTTAAAAATATTATAAAAGAATAATTTAAAAGATTTTTTCTAAATATATTTGTTGATAATTTTGATAAATAAAAGTTGATTGTAATATTATTGTTTATAAAAAGAATATTTAATTGTTGTTAATGAACAAGAAAATATTTTCTTAATTGGCAATGAAAATTACCACCGCGGGCTCGGTGTCGCTAGTGTTTTACACCAAAAATGAACGAAATGGGTGTACAAATTTAAAAAAATATAAACTTATATTGTGATTTTTCGGTTTTAATTTTAAGTAGTTTTTCAATAAAAAGATAAATAATAACAATTAATAAATATTAACAATTTTTGCAACCTTGTACACCCACAGCAGCCATTTTTTTAGTTTACTTTATGGTCACTATATAATGACCATAAAGTAAAATTTTTTGAAAAAATTAATAAAACTTTTCAATAAAATAATAATAAATTTTTTAAAAATAATTTTAATAATTTTAATAAAAGTTTAATAGTAAAAAAATTCTTTCTGACAATTATTAATAAAATTGATTATTTATATTTAATAAATTAAAGAAACTTTTTGTAAGAATTCAATTACTTTATTAATATAAAATTATTAATAAATAAGTAACAATAATATTAATAATAAAATTTATTAAAAATGAAAAATGAAACGTAAGAGATTTTATCTAAAACTGACGTAAGCTTAATAACACTCATCTTTTCTTTATAAAGTTTTTGAAAACACGGTATTAATAATGAAAGTATTAAAAACGAAAAAATTAAACATAAGTGAAAAATTATGATTTTGATACATCTTCTTTCCCCATTATATCAAAAACTGAGAGAAGTTTATTGATATCAATTTTTTCTTCATCAATTTTTGTAATGCATGCTTCGTCTTCTACTGAAATGTAGATCAAATTTCCATCTCCTATTTAAAAAAAATTGAATTAAATTATTGTTAAATAAATTTATACTTTTTTTTAATTAATAATGTATTTTTTAATAATTAAGATAAATTTAATAAGTAAAGATAAATTTTAAAAAATAATAGTTGTTAAATAAAAAAATTAATTTTTAGATTTTAATTTAAAAAATTAATTACTTGTATATTTTATGATTCCCTTGACTTCAATATGATCATGCCTTTCGAGGTATTCATATTGCAAGTCATTTTTGAAATGTTTAATGCGGATTTCCATTTTAAAATCTCCATTCGTGAAACATCCACATCCATAGGAGATGATGTCATTCTTCATTTTGTATTTTAATAATTTAAAGCTTGATTTAATAAAACCCTGAATTTCTGAAAATAAATTGATTTTGTAATTATTATTTATTTAGTAATATTTTGTATTATTATGTAATTTTATAAAGTAGAAATGAATAAATAAATTATAATTTTTTTGTTTCTTAATTTTTTTAATAATATTTTTTTAATTACTTTATATTTTCAATTTAATTTAATGTATTAAAAAACATTGAATTCTTCAAAAGAATTTTATTAAAAATCTTTAGTCTAATTGAATTCCATTAATGAATTTTATTATTTTTAATTTATTATAATTCTCTAAAATAATTTTATTCATTCAAGGAATTTCATTAATATATATATATATATATATTAAAAATGTTTTTCGAAGAATAGAAACTATTAAAGGTTTATATAATAATAATTTAATTATTTTAAAAAACTTATAATTTATTGAATATAATCAATTTTTTGTCAATAATTATTATAATTAATAATAATTTTATCGTTAAAATGTTATTATAGTCTTTATATAATTTAATTCTTGAAATGAATTTTCCATTTGTAAAAATAATTAGAAGAATTTATTATAATTTTATAAAATTAATTGGTTTCTCTTTAAACAGTTTAGTAAAAATAAAATTTAAATTTAATTATTTCTAAGAATTTTTAAACATTTTAAAAATTAATGAAATTTATTCGAAACATATATTTCAAAATAAAATGATTATTAATATAGATTAAAAAAATTAATTCTTTTATAAAATTTTATTAAAATTAAAAATATAGTTTAATAAATTGTTTTAAAGAATAAAGAATTTTTAAAAATTTTATAAAATAATTGAATTGTTTTTAAAAAATTTATAATTAATTATAATTAATTAAGAAAAACATTTATTTTTTTTGTGAAATTTTATTAATGCGGTAATTGTATTTTTGCAAATATTTTATTATTTAAAAAATTATTATTAAATTGTTTTAAAAGAATTATTAAACTTTGAAATAACAATTGAATTTATGTAAAAAATTTTACTCTTTTGAAAATTATTAAATTCTTTTGAAGACTGTTATTCTTTTTGAAAAACGGAATTGTTGATAAGAATTGCATCAAAAATTTTTTAAATTATAAACAACAGTAATTAATTATATACTTAATAAGTAATTTAAAAAAATTTTGATTATTAAGTTATAAAAAAAATTATATTTCTTTATTAAAAAATTTGGCCATTTTTATAATAATTATTATTAATAAAAAACAATAATATAATATAATAATTCCTTACTAATTAAACCCTTTGCATTTTTCGCATTCTGAAAGGTTGTTAACGGTGAAGTATCAGTTTCTTCTTCATTTTCTCTTATGTTATTCATTCTGATAATTTTTATTTTTGTATGTTCATGGATAACCAGTTGATAATTCATATTTCCCAAATTGTACAGCTCATTTTTGAAATTCTTAGCTTCAGCTCCTTCAATGTGGAGAACCTATATTAAGAAAAATAGTTATAATTAATTAAAAATAATAAAATAAATCTGTAATTTAATCTATAACAATTTTTATTAAAATAAAATAATTATTATTAACATTAACAATAAATATTTGTTTAAAAAATAATAAAATATAATAAAAATAATTTATAAATAAATAACAAAAACAAATACTGGTATTAAAAAAAATATAATATTATTAATGTAGATTAATAAATAATAATATTACCATATTGACTCTTAAATCTGGTTCAATCCTATCGATTTCTTTTCCCCACACTGCAACGGAACACTTCGATCCTTCATTATTATTCAGAACAAAAGATAAAACTCTGTATGGCGATTCCTTGTCCTCTTTGTTCGGAATACTTCGCGAAGCTTGTATACTGTCTACAAAACCAATGACTTCTCTGAAAATGATTTATAAAATGAAATAAATTTTTACTTTCTTTAAAAAAAATTAATCTAATTATTATATAAAATAAAAATTTATGAATCTAATATTATTTAATAAAAACAATGTTATTAATATAAATAAAATGGATAATAAAAAAAATAAATAAAATTATTTGGAAAAAAATTATTATGTTAATAATTATTAAAAAATTAACTAATATTAATAATTTTTTCAAAATTATACTTACACGTTTAAATCTTTAACTTCAATTGCTTGAAATTCTTCATTGGTTGTGTAGATGTTTTCGTTTACTTGATCATCAATTTCCTCTTCTTGCTTATCAATATCAATTTCCTCATTGTCTGTCTCAATTTCTTCAAGTTCTCGTAATTCTTGTCTATTTCAATTACAAAATGATTAATTTTTTTATTCAATTATTAAATTTTTTTATATGTATTTAATAATTTTTATTTTGAATTATGTGTTATTGTAAAAAAAAAAATTTAACTTACTTTTTTTTATTATATTATATGAAATTATTTTAAAGAAAGATTTAATACAGATTTTAACTTACATATTTGAATCATTAATTGCTGCTGCATATTTTTCAAATTCTTCGTTACTTGTAGTTGAATCCATTTTTTCGAATTGAAATGATTAAATGTTAATTAAATGTTAAAACTTTTTCTATTTGTATTATTTAACTTTTTCTCAAATGTCAACTAATTTGTTGAAATAAAAGAATAAATACTTTTAAAAACAAATGATATAAAAAAATTTTGTGGTTATGTTAATTTCTATTTTAATTCATGGAAACATTTAAATTTAAATATTAATAATTGCAATAATAGATGAAATAAGTTATTTATATAATATTTTTTAAACAATATTTAGTACATTACATTTAAAAATAAAAACAATATAAAAAGAAAAATGATAAAAAAATATTTTTATAATTAAATGTTATTAAATATCTTTATATATGAAAACAAATACTTAAAAATATAATTGAATTTTTTTATAAAATAAATAAATTTTGCTTATGTATTTTTTTACTTTTAAATTCATTTTTTGTAATAAACAATAAATATTTTCAACTATTTTAAAAAGGTAAAAATACAAAAGTTTTACATTCAATTTAATTTTCTTAGTTTTGTATTATTCTTCATAATAATTAATTTAAATGAAACAAATTGATATCAGAAAAAATTATTTTATCTAAAGATATTTTTGCTATCAATTTGATACATTGAATTTAATTATGTTGCCATTGGGTTTATTATTGTTTTTATACTGTTCATAATTAATTAAAAAAAATCAAATTGATACTTTTAATATTAATTTTATTAAAAAATTTATCAACTAAAAAAATTTTTTTTTTCTGTTTCTATTTGATTTTATTAATTTAATTATATTGTAATTATTTTTACAATGTTTCTATTGTTGACTTTTATTGCTTTTATATTTTTATTGTTCATAATTAATTCAAAAAAATCATATTGATACTTTTAATATTAATTTTATTTAAAAATTTCTCAATTAAAAAAAAAATTCTTATTTTCTGTTTCTATTTGATTTTATTAATTTAATTATATTGTAATTATTTTTACAATGTTTCTATTGTTGACTTTTATTGCTTTTATATTTTTATTGCTCATAATTAATTCAAAAAAATCAAATTGATATTTTTAATATTAATTTTATTTAAAAATTTCTCAATTTTTTAAAAAAATTATTATTTTCTGTTTCTATTTGATTTTATTAATTTAATTATATTGTAATTATTTTTACAATGTTTCTATTGTTGACTTTTATTGCTTTTATATTTTTATTGCTCATAATTAATTCAAAAAAATCAAATTGATATTTTTAATATTAATTTTATTTAAAAATTTCTCAATTTTAAAAAAAAAATATTATTTTCTGTTTCTATTTGATTTTATTAATTTAATTATATTGTAATTATTTTTACAATGTTTCTATTGTTGACTTTTATTGCTTTTATATTTTTATTGCTCATAATTAATTCAAAAAAATCAAATTGATATTTTTAATATTTTTTTTTTTATTTTGCTTAGGGACTTTTGGGAAATCTGCCTACAGATACCTTGGATTCCGCACTCCATGGTTATGTGGGGTTGGTATAATAAAACAGAAGAAAAATATAAAAAAAACGAAAATAAATAAGTATTATAGTAGATTTAGAATACTAGCGACCTACTGCCAGCCCGACCCACTAAAACCCGTAACCCTTCTTTTGGAGCCCTTTACCCTCCCTCGGAACCGTCGCAAGACTTTAGCCTTCGAGGGTGGCGCTCCAACTCTGTCGCTGCTGCGACTTTGTTCTTTACCTGCGGTTCTCCTGCGTCAATAGTTAAAAAAAAAAAAAAAAAAAAAAAAAAATTTAACTATTTCCATATAAAAGCGAAATAAACAGCACAACAATAATAAACAAAAAATAAATGTTAAAACAAATGCTGAAATGGTGTATAATGTCAAAAGATAAAATATTAAACAGGTGTAAAAGAGTATCATATAAAATAAACAGATATATAAAAAAAAGTCAATAGGTAAAAAATTGTATATGGACAGATAAATCACAAAATAAATTAAAATTGTATAAGGACAAATAAATAACAAAATAAATTAAAAGTGTATAAGGACGAATAAATAACAAAATAAATTAATACAAAAAAGACGAACAAACAAATTTAAAGCTGCTTAAATTACGCTTTTTTGCGGCCGTCGAGATCCTTCCTCGACATGACCGAGATTATGAAGTTCTCAACTTGTCGCCAATTCTCTTCTGACTGGGTCATCAGTGATACCATGTTCTCCGGTGTAACTTCACTGTTTACACCTTCGAACATGGCCCGCCTCTCCAAGTCCCACTTCTTGCATGAAAAGAGGGTGTGTTCTGCGTTGTCCACAGGGAACTGACAGTACGCACACACCTCGTTTTCGCGTAATTTAAAGCGATACAGGTACGCATTAAAACACCCGTGGCCTGTAAACGCTTGCGTCAAATAATAGGAGACTTCTCCATACTTTCGGTTTATCCAGGTGGTGAGCGTTGGAATAAGCCGATAAGTCCATCGGCCTTTTTCCTCCCTATCCCATCTGTCTTGCCAAGTCTCGACGAGTCTGCTCCTCGCATTCTTGCGGATGCAGGCCTTGCTGAGTCTTACTGACTCTGGGGTCTGGAGATTATTTTTATCTTGAAAAAGGAGAAACAATTCCTCCCTTTCCCTCGCCATAAGATCGGCCGGCGGGACACTTGCAAGGACCTGCACAGCACTTGTCGAGACCGTACAATACGCAGATACGATTCTGGCATTGATACCTCTCTGGGCCGACAGCATGTTCTCGCAAATTGTTTTGCTTCTGAACTTGAGCGAGGGAGCCCATGCTGCTGCTGCGTAAAAGAGCTTAGCATGGGCAACACTCACCACTAGTCTCCTTTTCTTTTCGCGTGGTCCGCTAACATTCGGCATAATACGTGCCAAATTTGCCGCACACTCAATCGCTTTATTCAACGCCGTTGCTATGTGGTGATGGAAGTTTAACCTTCCATCGAGCTCCACACCAAGATACTTTATATACTTGCTCCACTTGACCTCGAATTCGTCTATCACGATTCGTGGGACTGTATAACCACGTCTGTCTGTGACGAGCAGAGCTTCGGTCTTTTCCAGGGCCATTTGAAGACCTCTGGCATCCAGCCAGCTCTTGACTCGCCGCAGACATTCGTTCACCAATGTCCCAAGGGCTTCATCGCTTTCGGCTGTGCACACGACCAACGCGTCGTCCGCAAAGCCGATGATAACCGCGCCTTCGGGTAGATCCATTCGCAAGAAGTCATCGTAAGATACATTCCATACGAATGGTCCCACCCTCGAGCCTTGAGGGGCACCACTTTGCATCTCCTCCTTCAGAGTCCAAGTGTCCCCCTCATATATCACCCACCTGTCGCTAAGATAATTATCCATTATCCGCAACAAATAGGGCGGTATTCCTTTGCTCATCATCGACTCGATGAGATCTTTCCATCGCGCGGAGTTAAACGCGTTGCGTATATCTATGGCCACTAAAGCACAGAAGCTCTTTTTCTTCTGTGGTCCCAACTTGTTCTTTCCGGCTTTGGCTATGTCCACAACTGCCTGTATGGCATCAACTGTAGACTTGCCTTTACGGAAACCAAATTGGTGATCCGATAGACTATTCTCTCCTGTCAAGTGGCTTTGCATTCTCTGCAGAACCATGTCCTCTAGAAGTTTACCCATCGTATCCAACAGGCATATGGGCCTGTAGGACGAGACTTTATCTAGGGGTTTTTCACCTTTCCTTAGGAGGACTAACCTCTGTCGCTTCCAGTCGCGGAAGAACTCTCCTCTCGCAAGGCAAAGATTGAAGCATCGAAGCAGAATTTGGGGTGAAGTTTCGATTACCAGTTTTAGGATCTCGTTACTTATCCCATCGATTCCAGGCGCCTTGCCTGTTTTCAATCTTTTACCTGCATTTCGTAAATCAGTAAGAGTGAAGAGTTCATCCTCACCGACTTCACAGCTATTCCAGTCCATCCTAAGCCATGGCTCCGCAGGAGGAAAGAGAGCTTGTATTATCTTTTTGACCCAATCGGGACTGTCCAGGCCGGGGGTCTTTTGCCTCGTTCCTAATTTCTTAGTAACGATTTTAAAAGCCAGACCCCATGGGTCCTTATCGACATCCTCGATTAAGTCTTTCCAACAACGGCGTTGCGACGCACGAATCTCTTTCTTGAGGTTTTTCTTGGCCTCCTTGAATGCTTTCTTCAGCAAAGGATCTCCCTTAGAACGGGTATATGTCCTTCTAGCTTTAAAGCATGCTTTGCGCAAGGAGGCCAGCGCATCCGACCACCAGTGCACCGAGCTTTTCCGTGAAGGGGTACATCTGCGACGCCGCATAGATGCGTCACAGGCAGCGATGACGGTTTTCCTCACCGCTCGCACCTCTCTATCCAGGATATTTGGCCTCTGCACCCATCCCAATTCCTCAATGAGGCGGGATTCTTCCAGGGAACGGCCAAATTTCTCCTTATTAATTTTCTTCAGGTTCCAAGAGGGGCGTTTTCGACACGGAACTTCCGGTCTTCTACCACCTCTCGTGTCTCCCACTGAGACTGAAAACTCGATGTACTGATGGTCACTTGCGGTATACTCCTCAGAGACCCGCCAGTCACTTATGCGTTTGAATAGGAGAGATGATGATATCGTTATGTCGATTATTGATCCGATTCTATCTCTCCTAAACGTCCAAGTCCTTCCCCGGTTCACAATCATTAGATTGTTCCTGGAAACCATTTCTCCGATCATTCTGCCTCGTTTATCGAGCCTTGACTCGCCCCACTCCGGTGACTTCGCATTAAAATCACCTGTGACCAGTACATCCAACCTGGATTCTCTAAGGCTCTTTTCGAGTTCCTCAATGTCGACTTCGAAGTCCGTCAGTGGATCGTTGGGCGAGAAGTAACAGCTATACATTCGTATGTTTGTCACTTCCACCCACACGAATCCACTGCTTGTCTCTAGGAAACGGTCAACCCGCAGTTCAGGTTTGCACACCTGCACGGCTGCCCTACCTGACTTATCCTGGTACCAGGGAGCTAAATCGTTTCTTCTGTGTTGCTCACTGCAGAACAGAATGTCGATGTTCTTCTCCCTAACCGTCTGCATCAGGAGGGCCTGTGCCTCTCTGCAGGTGTGCAAGTTGACCTGCAAAAACTTTAGAGGTTTGCCCTTTTAAGTCTCTGCAACTCCTCTCTGTAAACCGGACAAGAGTTCTTAGTGGCGACGTGGTAAATATCCGTCTTTCCCAAGTCGGAGCATGTTAAACACTTAGGATGTTCAACGGTGCAGTCTTTTCCTATGTGACCCTCACCGCCGCATCTCCGACAGTTTTTAGTTCTGTCGGGGCCCTTGCAGTTACGGGTCACATGTCCATAAATTAGGCACTTTTGACACCTCGCTACTTCTAAATGCTCTCGAATTGGGGCATTAATCCACCCAACTCGAATTTTGCCGAGCTTAAGTAGAAATTCACTTTCTACTTCAGCCAAGCGGACCAATGCCACCTTTGTTCCACCGAATCTGGGCAAAACTCGACACGTTATATCCAGGTCGGGCTTACCCAGCTTCTCTTTTATTGACGAAATAACATCCATCTCGGTCGTGGTTTCGTCAAGATCTTTAATCTCGAGGGACCTCTTATTAAGAAGAGCAACAACCTCGGCCCTGTCACTCAAGGCCGACGCCAGTGCTCCTGCGAATTTAGAGGTCCCTCCTCCTTTCCTTAAAACTAGAAGAACCTCCTTTTTTACGGTTCTTCGAGATATTTTTAATATTAATTTTATTAAAAAATTTCTCAATTTTTTAAAAAAATTATTATTTTCTGTTTCTATTTGATTTTATTAATTTAATTATATTGTAATTATTTTTACAATGTTTCTATTGTTGACTTTTATTGCTTTTATATTTTTATTGTTCATAATTAATTCAAAAAAATCAAATTGATACTTTTAATATTAATTTTATTTAAAAAGTTTATTAATTTTTTAAAAAAATTATTATTTTCTGTTTCTATTTGATTTTATTAATTTAATTATATTGTAATTATTTTTACAATGTTTCTATTGTTGACTTTTATTGCTTTTATATTTTTATTGTTCATAATTAATTCAAAAAAATCAAATTGATACTTTTAATATTAATTTTATTTAAAAAGTTTATTAATTTTTTAAAAAAATTATTATTTTCTGTTTCTATTTGATTTTATTAATTTAATTATATTGTAATTATTATTACCAGAGAGAAACTGAGAGTACGCACGTAATGCAAAGCGCGCTTTCCTTTGAATGTCTGCCCCCTCGCGGCCAAAAGTCCTAAGCTTAGGTGATTAGCTATATATATTGCCTAAATAGGTGAGATCGCACACATGTGTAAAATGTAATGGCTAAGCCGAATTATAATCGGAATCGCTCGTGATCACTCGTAAAATGCAAGGAACGCGAGGAATACCGAATAGAACTAAAAAAGAGGTTATGTCAATGTTTTGACATTTTTACACTGCAACGTTTTTTTTGTGGTTTTGATGCTGATAAAATTTTGTATTTACACCAAAATTTGTAATAGTAGTTCAATGTGACATTAATAAATTCCCAGGTTAAATCCGGCAATTTTGCCTATTTAAAATTTCTGGTTTCAAAACTATACAAATTATGATACAACAAAATTTCAGATGCATTAATCGCCGAAAGACTTTTATTTACATTGTTCATATGTTCATATTTAGGTATACATTTTTCTAAAGAGAAATACATAAATTACACTGTAAAATAAATTTTCTGTACATTTACAGGTTTTTTTACAGAAATTTACTACATAGTCTGAATATAGTAAAAGAATAGTCAAAATTATTACTGATTATTACCTGCTTTCAGAGAAGTGAATTTACAGAAATTGTAAAATTGAGACTAAAATGAAAACACATTATTCGCGAGAGAAATTATAAAACACGTAACTCACGAAAAAAAATAGAAAAAGCGTTATTCATCTAAAATGGTTTTTAGGCTAATTTTAAAAAATTTTGTCATTTATTTTCAGCCAATATAAAATGCCAAATAAAGAATTTTTATTATTCAAATTTAATTTAGCTGTAATAAAATAATTTTATTAACTTATTATTTTGACATTTATTAACACTTTAAAAATAATAAATATTAAAAATTGTTACATAGCCTTCAAAAAACTGTCATTTTAAATAAGCATATTTTCTATTTGTTTTCGTGAGTTACTTGTTTTATAAAACCTCTCGCGAATAATATGTTTTCATTTAGGAGCCATCGATATTACAAGTTTCTATAAAAATTGTAAAGCGAAACATTTTTTTATAGTGATATTTTAGAGATTTGAGCGTATTTAAATATTTACAGCAACAAATTCTCTTTAAAAAAAGTGGAATTAAAATTAGCAAATATAATATTGTATTAATAATTTTAATTCCCAACATTTATATCGGTATTTTTACACTAAGCGATAAACTCATAATTTATTTAAATATTTACAGCAATAAATTCTCTTTAAAAAAAGTGGAATTAAAATTAGCAAATATAATATTGTATTAATAATTTTAATTCCCAACATTTATATCGGTATTTTTACACTAAGCGATAAACTCATAATATTGCATAAATTAGGGAAACATTTGGGAATTTTATCAAAAGTACTGAAAAAATATTAAATTTCTAAAATTGAGAACAAAATTCTTGTTTCTTTCATAATATGCTAAGTTTCGAAGGTGAATTGAAAAAATTATATTTTCAATTTACTTTCGAAACTTAGCAATCATTACAAATTTTAATGGACACAAAACTTTAGCAGGGTGGCCACATTGTCAGTAAAGTCAGGGAAAATTTTTTTTATTAGTTAAGTCAGGAAGAATAAATTTTTGTCAGAAAATTGAAGGAAATACCAGGATTAAATCCTATAGGTGAAATTTTTTGCGGGGAAATTAAGCGAATTGAGACTAATTTTGAAAAATTACGAATTTTTCAACTTTTGTCCAAACTTTAAAACAAAATATAACAATTTTTAGTTTATTTAGTTAGTGTTTTTCTATAAAAAGAATTTTGTCAAGGAAAATAATTTTAATGTCAGTAAATTGTCAGGAAAATTGATAAACTGAAACTTGTGGCCACCCTGCTTTAGACTTTTTTCATTTCTTTCAATAAATAATTGAACTTCATAACATGTTAAATTAATTAATTTTAAATAATTAAATTATTGAATTTTTTAAGATTTATGATTGCAATTTTTAAAAATGATTGAGTTTTAGAAAATTGTATGTTTATAATAATTTTTGTAAATCCAAAGTCATGTAAAAAAATAATAATCACTAGTTCAGTTAAAAAAAAGTGAATATTTTTTTACTTGAGTTTCGGATTTTTCATTAAATGTTAATGGAAAAAAATTATTAATGTTTCGAATAAGTTTAGAATTTAAAATATTCTTAAAAAGTAAAAATTCTTTATCTGCAGAAATCAGGAAAAAACAAGAATGAATTAAATACAAATTAATAGTATGGTTTACTATAATTGGAATCGGTGACTAACTTTTTAATAATAAATAATTAATTAATAAATTGATACATTTTACTAATAAGTTAGTAAAAATTACTAATTATTGGTAAAATTAATATTTTATTAATTAACTTGCAAGGGTTTCTGGAGTTACAGTCGAAGAAGAGCAAACAAATTTTTTTTACAAAAACAAAAAAATTAAACATTTTTTAAAGGTTGTAGATTGAAAAAAGTAAAATTTTCCAACTAAAAACCAAAATATCACTCAGTAGTTCAAAGTTAAAAAAATTTTAATTTGAAAAAGTTTGCAGTGTGTTTAATTTATATGCAGAGTTTTTCTAAAAACTGCATTTTTAATTGTAAAGAATTATTTGGTGTTTATCAACGTGGAGTTAATAATATATAAATAATTTTTGATGATAAACAAAATTATGTTTTCTACTTATAATTTTACGGTATTAAAATTTATTCGAGATAAACTAAAGAAAATTAAATTAAATTGTATTTAAAATCAATTTTAATTTAATTAATTAATTAATTTTTCTATTTGGAATGTTCATAATAATAATTATTTTAAAAAAATTAATTTGTTTTAATTTAATTTTTGTTTTTAGTTCAATTAATTAAAATTTTTTTCATTATTTTAATTTTTATTATTATTATTATTCTACTTATTAATTATATTAATTATGGTTATAATTATTATGTCGCAATAGTGTAAAAATGAATAGAAGAAGGAAACACAAATTTCGCTATCCTCCTCTTTTTCAATCTCAACTTTACGATAGATTTACTTTTGGAACTCAAAATCATTTTTCAGCCTATTATCAGATTAGTTCAGTTCGTTCAGTTCTATTCCTCGCGTTCCTTGCATTTTACGAGTGATCACGAGCGATTCCGATTATAATTCGGCTTAGCCATTACATTTTACACATGTGTGCGATCTCACCTATTTTGGCAATATATATAGCTAACCACCTAAGCTTAGGACTTTTGGCCGCGAGGGGGCAGACTTTCAAAGGAAAGCGCGATTTGCATTACGTGCGTACTCTCAGTTTCTCTCTGATTTTATTAATATAATTATATTGTAATTATTATTACAATGTTTCTATTGTTGACTTTTATTACTTTCATATCTTTATTATTATTCATAATTAATTCAAAAAAATCAAATTGATATCTTTAATATTAATTTTATTAAAAAATTTTTTTAAAAAATGTGAATACCCAAGGAATACATAGGAATATCTACCGAGTGTACGTAGAATATCGGAGTTGTTCACCCCTCGATCCAGATTTTTTTTCAAAAATATTATATAATAAATATTTTTTTTAAAGTATTTCATGATAAACGATATTTTTGATATACAATTTTTCTGGATATTCTAAATTTTTATATACTGCAGAACCAACCGCTAGAATTTTTAAATGTTCCTTAGATTTAACTCTAGAACAACCAACATAAATTTGACCAGGTCCAAATGCTGAAATTGGTAAATATATTCCTACTTTATCGAATGATTGGCCCTGAGATTTATTAATAGTCATTGCATAGGCAAGTCTAATCGGAAATTGTCTTCTAACCATTTTGAAAGGAAGTGCGTCTTGTGAAGGTGATAAATCAATGCGAGGAATAAAAACAACTTCACCTTTACATTTTCCAGAAATAATTTCTGCCGAAATTACATTCTGCAATAAAGATTTTACAACTAATCGAGTACCATTACATAATCCCTGAGCCAAATTCAAATTTCTCAATAACATAATTATACATCCTACTTTCAACGGCAATTTATAAGGAGGTAAACCATCTGGTGTTAAACTATTTAAAAATTCTATTGGAATGAGATTATTTATATTTTCTGGATTCTCATCATCAACATGTGAATCATTACTATAATAAACTACTTCTTCTGCTTCTAATCTTGATAAAATGCATTCATTCATATCCAATACTTCAGCATTAGTTAATGAAAGAATACAAGAGGAGTAAACAGATGAATCATTTGGACTTATCAATGACCCATATATTTCATCAATTAAATTCCCATTTGAAATTAAATCCTCTGGAATTTCTAAAACATTATTTTCTTTCTCAAATGAACTTGCAGGTTTACCATCACCGACATTTAATAACCAATTTGAAAATTCGATCTGATCATTATTCAATCTGATATTAGCATGTAAAGATCTACTTTTAAAATGTTGCCATAATATACTATTTTTTACACACACCTCAACAATCTGAGTACGATTACCGTGAGGAACAATAGGTAAAGTTTGTCGGAAATCTCCTGAAAGTAAAATAACTTTACCCCCAAAAGGTTTATTACATTTTGTTATATCTCTCAACATACATTCCATTGTTTGTAATGCATACTTAGGTGCCATTGTTATTTCATCCCAAATAATAATTTTGGCTTTTCTCAAAATGTCTGCATGTTTTGACATTCCACTAATATTACATTTTGAATCTTCATTAATTGGTATAGGAAATTTAAACATATTATGCGATGTTCGACCACCTTTTAAAAGGTTAGCAGCTATACCAGTCCATGCAACTGATAAAACTATCAATCCCTGACTTTCTATAGTTGTAATAATTGTGTTATGTAAATAACTTTTACCACTACCTCCAGGTCCGTCAAGATAAATATATCTATTTTCACAATTATCGTCATATACTGCCGTCAAAACATCATCAAAAATTTGACGCTGTTCGTTATTTAAACTTTCAATAAGAATATTAGATTCTTCTTTAAGCAATTTTAATGTTAATGCATTATTTTCTGTATCTGCAGAATTATATTGTTCAAGAAGTTTCTGATCTATATTAGCTAACCAAACTGATGTAATGAAAATCCATGAAAATTAAGTACTTCATTAATTAAAATTAACGACTTTTGAATTGATACCTCCGCTGGTAAATTATTATCAAAAAGCATATCATCTTTATATTTATTCCATAAATCAATAGCATTTGCAGGCAATCCAAATACACATATGTATGCAAATAATCTACAAAGTTCTTTAGGAAACTTCAAATTTACAGCTTCAGTTAAACAATTATCCCATTCATTATCATCGACCATTAAATTTCTGGCACAAGCTGCTTCCGTAAAAGAATTATATCTTATACCTTCATACGTTCTTATATCTTCAAATGATTTAGCACCACGTACATAAAGTAGTAAAGTTCTCAACCAATATCTTTCAATATCTTTTGGACTTACAAAATACATTCGAGAAATTAAAGGTTTCGTAATTCGTTCTCTTTTTTTCCAAGTTTTTGTTTATTAAATGAATACATAATTATGTGGTATTTCTGAATATAAATACTTATGTGCTTCAGGATCTATTTTATTTAACTCAAACCATGCTGTTAATGTCGTATTTTTAAATGTATCAATTGCCTTTTGTTCCATTCCTTCTGTGAAGCATATTGTTTGATGATCAGGTAAATGCACAGCTAATCTATACGTTGCATGTGACTGTTCATGCATATTAAATTCGAGTAGTCTATGCATTGCTTCTGGTGGACATACATAGCGTGTGTTTAAATAATGTTGCGGTTCATCATAATTCATTACCTGATTACTATCCTTAATACCTACTATCGCACAATCATGACCTTTATAACAATATTTAAATAAATATTTAACACCACCTATGTTACCGCATGCTTCAACATTAATATGACAAGAAAATTTTTTACTTAAATATGGATTATATGGCACAATCATTGAATTGTCTGCAGTGCATTTAATTGAACCATCTTTGTTATAAAATATAATTTTTCTGCCATCATTTCTTCGTCTATATGCTGGATAATTTTTTGAATAATCTGTTTCTGAAGTAAATGTTTTCGGATAATGTTTGGTACAAACTTTTGTTTCAGGATTCATGCACGGTGAATTCATGTTCTGCTTTCCGCAAGGTCCATGAACTTGAAACTGTTTTACAATGTTAAAAAGTTCTGGTTGTTCTACCTCATCAGGAATTTCTGCACAAATTATTTTATCAACAGTTTCTGCATCACGAATAGCATGTGACTGATCTAAAAAGACAATTAAATGTACATGTGGTAATCCACGCTTTTGAAATTCTATCACATATACATAAGCAATAACTGGTCCAAAAATTTGGTTGTGTTTTAATTCAATCATTAGCGCTTTTACCTTTTGTTGAAAAACTCTTGCAACAATATCTGGCCGATCAGATACAGTTTCACCACATAACAAATTTTCTGTAATTTCACACCATTTCGGATTACATGTCATGGTAATAAATAAATCTGGTTTTCCAAATTCTTGAACTAATCGCATGGCATCCATAAAGGATTGTTGGTAAGAACGTGGTCCACCAGTAAATGTTGATGGTAAAATAATTATTCTTCCTGTTCGAACATTTTCTTCTCCAGCTTTATTATATAAATAATCCATCAATCCACAATATAATTCGGCTCGAAGTTTTTTTTGATTTGAATATATACGTAGCTAATTCGCAAACCTTCCACTTTCGACCAAAAATCAACTATCAATTGTTGACTCAATTTGCCCATTTGCAAACAAGGATTAAATTTTCCTCTATAAGAAAGACGGAAAATATAAAACTGTAAAAGAGTAACATCATGATCAGTGCCACCTTTCTGTTTTATATTTATTGTCCATCCTGGATCACCTGCAGGAAATACTAAGGGATATATCATGGGATCAGCATTTGCACTGAGATTGTGAATAGGAATACTTTTATCATTTCTTGGATGTATACATATATCACGTTCTACTGGAGGATCACCATCTTCACTAACGAATATAACTGCCACCTCATTACAAGACGGAACATTAAATTTGCTTTGATTCAATGATCTGTCTCGTTTGATCCACATTTGAATATCTCTCACAGGTTCATTTTGCAATTTCGCTCGTATTTCTTCTTCTAATTCTACTTCTCTCATCATTTTAAATGCTTCAGCGTAAGGATTAATATCTCTCAACAATTTGTCTATTTCTTCCATTAATGATGGTAAACATTTCTTATTAGAATCATTTTTCAATCGTTCAAGAACTGCTTCATTAGTATCGAGAATGTATAGTTGTCCATATTTTCGACTTTCACCATCATTAGGATGAAGATCGTATGTATTGTGATACACCTGTCCATGTATACGAAAAACAAAAGGACCTCTTCCTTTAGAAATTTCTAATTTAGCTCCCATGCTAGCAAAAGCGGACGCACTATTATACAAACGAATATTCTCCCTAAAATTCTTACCTTCAGAGCTAGAATTAAATAATAAATTTTGTAAATAATCTGGATAAGGACTTAAATCATTTAAAATACTTTTTCCCTTATGGCAGCAAGAGTTAAATAATTTATCTGGTGGTAATTCACTCAAAAAATGTAGCGCATCGCAAAACTGACAGACAACATTCATCAAACCTAAGTAATTTTGAGAAACTATACTTTCATTAAAATCTTCGAGAGATTTAATTGCAACACCCGTGGTTTCCAATTTTTTATTGTTTTTCTTATTCTTTTTACTTTGTGAACATTTTTCTTTGCGCTTTTTTTTTCTTCTTCATTTTGTAAAGATAATTGCTTTGTTTTACATAACAAATTTTTTTCTTGACGCACTTTCTTTTCATCTTCCGTTTCTTTGGATAATTTTTTTTTTTGCATATCAAATTTCTCTGTTGGCGCTCTCTTTTTTTAACTTCCATTTCTATGTCTTTACTATGACGTTTGTTTAGTCTATCATTCTCTTTTCTAATTATTTTGTGTTCATCCGTTTCTTCACGCCTTGCATTTTTCATTCTTTCTTTAGCTTTCATTGCACGAAGGATCTTTTTATAATTTTGTTCATCTAGAGAATGCTCGGTTTCTGAATGTTTAACTAATGAAACATTTTTAACATTATCAATAGTGACACGAAGTTTCTTTTTTTCACATTCAACATTTAAAGAGTTTTTAATATTTAAATGTTCATCTGACAGAACTCTCTTTACATTATTACATGGGGGAATCTTAGAAAAACAAAAAGAGTTTGGTTTATCAATTTGAACTCGGTCTTTAAAAAAAATATTCTCCACAATCAAATGTCTAATATTAGACGCTCTCACTGACGGAAAAGGAGTTAGACGATTATCTTTAAATATTTTTTCTAAATGATTTCTCATTGCATTATCACGAGTCTTATAATTAACATTATTTGGCATTTCGTTAAAAAATATAGATGTTGCAAACGCTATCGCATATACTCCGCACTCAACACTACCTGGAGGTTGTTGATCAACATCTACAAAAACTACTTGTGGGTGAAATGGAAACAATCTACTTAAATAACTTTTTTGATCATCAGTCAAACGCCTTGCATTAAGACTATCAAAAACATTCAATCTTACTCCATCGTAATAAGTACAAATCCAATGTCCCGCATTAGCAAGACCACTAAAAAGTATTTGAATATGTCTTTGACCTTCTCTAATCGGAACAATTAATTGAGGAATTTGTACAAACAATGTACTTTGCATATTAAAAACAAAATTTGACTGAATTCGTAATAATTCTTCAAATTTATACATATGGTTATCATTCAACATTCTTCCATATGTTTTCAATATTTCATAATCTTTAATACATACAGTAATATACCTTGTCTGCACGTTGGCCATTATATTGATTGTCAAAAAAGGTACCAATGATGTTTTTCAAAACGAATCTTCTTTTTCAGCTTCTTAGCTAAAATTATAAATTAATTCTATGTTTTTCACATATAAAAAATCAATTAATTACTAATAATCAGATAACAGGAGTACAAAATATACACCCAAAGAAAAAAATTTTTTATTTTAACTAAAAGTGTATATTTAAAAAAAATTTATTTGTTACAAATGAATATTTTATTTGAAATAAAATAAATAAACTAATATTTATTTCAATTTCTTTTTAAGTGAACAAATTTTAATTAATACAAAGTAACAGAATATGTGATTTCATTTACAATTTAGTGTCTTATTTGAGATTTTGTGAGAAAAAATTTGACATTGGTCTTTTACGTATGAAGTGAAAAATTAAAGTAAAATTATTAAGAAGATCTGAGATTATTTAACAAATACTATTTTAAATTAAAAATAAACATAAACTTCATTTTAATGAATATTAAAAGTTTCATAAGTGATTATGATTGTTCAATTTATTTGAAGGTTATAAGTGAAAAATTTTAATAATTCAGAATGCTTACAGGATTTATTAAAATGAAAAATGTTTTTTATTTACTCTGAATATAAAATATAGGGTAAATGTGCCATCTACTGCGATGTTCACATTTAGCAGCCTTTAAAATAATAAACTCGGGAAAATTTTATAATGTAAGAAGTAAAGTTAAAGCTAATTAAATTGAAAGCCCTTGTCATGTCAATGACATTGAGTAAGGTCGAAAATAATTTTTTCCAACATTTTCAAATTTCTTATACTATTCTATAATGATAAAATAATTGTATTATACAAAAATCCCAGTAATTGGAGCAATCCCAGTAATAGGTGCATTTACCCTATTTAAAGAAAATATAAAATTTTTTCTTTCAAATAAAAATGGATATTTAAACGAAATATATTAATTCAAATAAAAAATACCACAGAGATTAATATAGTTAATTAATTAATAATAATTATTATTATTTGAGCTAAATAAAAGTCTAGTTGGTTCTGAGACAAATATCCTTTTTTATTTGTTTCAAATAATTTTATTTAATTGAAATAAATCATTTCTCTAGGTTCAATCTAAAATGTATTTATACAAAAATATTTCACTACATTTGTTTCATATTTAATTAAAATTAAAATATATTGTATATAATATAATTTGAAATTTTTAATTTTGTTTAATTCAAGGTCAATTTTGATTGTCTAGCCTATATATAAAAAAGATACATTTATGAAAACTGAATTTATATTAAAGTTTATGTAATTAACTTCAATAACTTCAATTATTTTTTGATTATATATTAGAATTTTCTGTGAAATAACCACAAAAATTTTTTTAAAAATTAGATTCAACAAGAAAAATTAAGCATAGAATATTTTATATGAACGAAGTGGCTATTTCGCCCGACAACGGGCGGAATAAGAAAAATAGGTTATTTCGCCCGTCAGTGAAAATAGGTATATGATTTACTAATTAAAAATATTTATTAATTTTTCTTTTGTTGGAGGGGGGTTGGTTTTGGGTTCGATATCTTCCAGTATTTTTCTTTTGTTGGAAGGGGGTTGGTTTTAGGTTCGATACATTCCAGTATTTTTCTTTTGTTGGAAGGGGGTTGGTTTTGGGTTCGATACCTTCCAGTACCAAATATAATGTCAATTTGACTCCGGTTTTGTACAAAAAAGTTTCTAATTGGTACTGGAAGGTACCGAACCCAAAACCAACCCCCTTCCAACAAAAGAAAAATACTGGAAGGTATCGAACCCAAAACCAACCCCCTTCCAACAAAAGAAAAAATAATAAATATTTTTAATTAGTAAATCATATACCTATTTTCACTGACTGACGAAATAAACTATTTCTCTTATTCCGCCTGTTGTTGGGCGAAATTGCCACTTCGTTATAGGAAACCTTTCCTTAATGAATTATTTGTATCAAATAAATTTTTTTCAGTGTGATTCACAAACAACGTCAGGCTATTTTAAAAATGTTTTTATCTCTCCCCTAACATCACAATTCGTCACAAACTACAAATACTCCCATAATACGTTACATGCTTAATTAACCCTACCCCATTCTCATTTAAAAAAAATTGAGTTTTAATTTGTTATAAATTATAAAATACAAACATATTTATTTTTATATATGTTTTTGTTTGCAATAAAAATAGTCTAACAGTCTAATATTGACACATTATTTCCACCCCAAAAATCCTTTTCAAAATTGATTAATATTATTTTAATAATAATAATTTAATTAATTTAATTAATTAATAATAATATATTTTTTTAATTAATTAATAATAATAAAAAAAATTTCTTTCCAAGTAATTTTAATAATAATAATAATATAGTTAATTAATTAATTAATTTAATTAATTTAATTAATTAATAATAATGTATTTTTTTAATTAATTAATAATAATAAAAAAAATTGCTTTCCAAGTAAAAAATTTCAATTTTCAATTTGTTATAAATTATAAAATACAAACATATTTATTTTTTATATATGTTTTTCTTTGCAATTTCTTTGCAATATAAATAGTTGTAGTAAAAAAATTTGTTTTTTTTTATTACTTGAAATTTATAATTTATTTAAATTTTCAATAGAAATAAAATCAAGTTTAACAATTATTTCCTTTTTTTTGTTAAAATTCATAAAAAACTGTAGATTAGTACTAACACAATTCTGAAATAATACAATTTTATCACACCTTTTCTTTTTCACACATACATACATATACCATTTATACAATGTCACGATTTCTATGGTTTTTTTTTTCTTTACGTCGATTTAGTTATTTAATTTGGTTCCTTTCTTTTAGTTTTTCATTCTTTAATGATTCAAATTGAATTAATAGATTTAATATCAGATACCAGATACGCAAAAAAAAAATACATACGCACAATTATAAAAAAAATGGACTTGTGAGAATCACAAAGTGGAGACAAATCAATTTGATAAGATTATTTTACTTATCTTTGATTTTGATATTATATTTGGTGGTGTGGCATCCAGGAGATCACCCGGAGTCGAGACAAGACAAGATTTCCACAGCAACGCCAAACACGAAGTCGTCAAGAAGTTTGAATTATGATCAAAGTGATCCTCGTTTGATAAATTTGACTCTGTTATTATCGGCGATAGCTTAGCACATTTATCTTTCAATTAATCGTGCCCACACACCGGAACTATTAAAAAATTAACTAATTATTACACGCAAATTTCTTTAGAATTTCAATAGAACTTACCCCGCAATTCGGGTCCGCGTGCTTCTCTCCCAACGTTTCTCACAAGTCTGTTCTTTCGACGAAAGACGACGATTACATTTTTCTCATTTCCGAATTTTTCCGAGTGTCTCCCACTTAACATACGTCATTCGGTATTTGGCATTCGTCACTCACACAACGATTCGTTACAATTATCCCCCTTTTCGATGGGTGGATTTTTTTACATACATCGAAAACCTCGACGAATTACATTTATTATAAAATCAAATAAGACGAATTTACATTTTTTCAAATCAGTCAGATGACGAGAGATCAAGGAGAGAGATGCATTAAGAAAATGTGAGACTCTAATTATCCTCGATACGCTTATAATATTTCTTTAAATGAAACCTGTTCACTATTTTTGGCGTTCGTGGTGCTTCAGTCAATTCTACAAGCTCAAAAGCATTATTGCCTATCCGTTTAGCAATTCGAAATGGACCTTCATATAAGTGAAAAAATTTCGAAATCAAACGTTCAGACTTGTCAGACAAATGCGGTACTCTCGCCAAAACCAAGTCACCGACTTCCAAAACAATCTTGCTCCCTCTCCCTTTATTTTTGCTTCTTTGCTCAAACGCCTTTCTCAAACGCTCGTTAGCCAATTCAATTTGGAATTTGCGATCAATCGGGCGAGCCTCTAACAATGGAAATAAACTATATATTTTTTCATGGACTGACCGGCCAAAATGCAATTCATACGGTATTTCACCGGTACTCATATGACAAGAATAATTTAGACAATCTTGAGCAAACGACACATGTCTACCCCATGAAGTATGTTTCTGTGTGCAATAAGTCCGAAAGATTCGTCCTAGCTCGCGCATCGTCCTTTCGACGGGGTTTGACTGCGGATGCCTGACCGATGAAAACGCAACTTTTATCCCTTGGGCTTCTAACGTCGCACGCCATGCATGTGCAGTAAATTGTGTCCCGTTATCGGATAAGATTCTTTCCGGTTTACCCACGTCATGAAAATATTGATCGACTATTTTCTTGAGACATATTTGCGTGGTCGCTCTTTTTATCGCATATAACGTAACGAATTTCGAGAAAACATCCTGCAATACAAAAATGTATTGCACTCCGGAAGTTGACCTAGGTAAAGGACCAAAAAAATCAACCGATACCAATTCATTTGGCTTTTTCGCATGTATAAATTCATGAATCCCTTCCATTTTTGAGCTTGAGTACTTTGTCTTTTGACATATATCGCATGATCTTGTGAAATTTTTTATATCTTTTCTCATATATTTCCAATAGAAAAATTTAATTATGTAACTGTGCATTTTATAACTTCCGGCGTGACCAAGTTGATCGTGAATCGATGACAACAATGTTGCGACTAAATTGGAGGGGATTAACAATTTATAATTAAGGTCGTTCTTTGACTTGCAATACAAAATCCCGGATTCTGTTTGGAAGCTCAAAGACGTTTCCTTTTTTTCCCGCAAACATTTTATCATCGGATCATTTTCCTGGTGACGCGCCAAGTCATGCAAATCATTTAATAATTCTTTTTCATTTCTAAACTCGCAATTAATTTATTTTCGATATCATTGTCATTGATCAACTCAACGCATTGTTTCGCAATTACGCTAATTAAATAACTTTTATTTTTGTTCGAATTATCAGATACTTTTCCCTCAAAATTACGACTAAAATAATCAGCGATTACATTTTCCGACCCTTTACAGTGATAGATTTCAAAATCATATTCTTGGGCGAATAATACCCACCGAGTAATACGAGCATTGTGATGAGGTGTATTTAACATAAATGTTAACGCTTTATGATCAGTCAAAATCTCAAATTTAACGCCTATCAAATATTTCCTGAATTTTAATAAAGAGAAAATTATGGCCAGTAATTCTTTCTCCGTGACGGTATACCTGATTTCTTGTTTTGTTAATACGCGACTTGTCAATGAAACAATTTTGACTTCTCCCTCCTCATCTACTTGCTGCAGAATTCCGCTAATGCCCACGTCACTTGCGTCCGTCTGAAGCCTAAATTTACGCCCCGGAACAACGTGATGCAACGTAACGGCTTTCAAAAAATTTTGTTTCATACTCGCAAATGCAATATCGTGCTGAGATGTCCAATTCCATTGATTTTTTGAAGATAACAAATCCCTGAAAGCTGACACGTAATCTGAATGTTTATGAACGAATCTCCGCGAAAACCCACATACGCCTAAAAAACCCTGCAGTTGTTTTTTATTCATAGGACGCGAAAATTCTTGTATTACTCCCAATTTATCAGGATCAACACGAACTCCAGTCTTGTCAATTATAACTCCCAGAAATTTGACCGATTCACGAAAAAAACACGATTTTTTTAAACTTAAGGTAAAACCCAATTCAATTAATTTTTTAAACAATTTATCCAATATATCGACATGCTCTTCAAACGTTTGAGAAGCAATAAATAAATCATCAACATATGTTTTTATTCGCGACAATAGCTCCTGTCCTAGACCCAAGCTTACCGCCCTTATAAACCCTGACCCTGCCGTCTTAAGCCCGAACGGTATACGCTTAAACTGATAACAGGTTCCGTTATACAAGAACGCGGTATATTGTCGTGATTCAGGTGCCAATGGAACCTGCCAATAACCACTAACAAAGTCAGTCGTTGACATAAAACCCGTTCCTTCAATGTCCTGCAATAGATCTTCCATAGGTGCAGTCGATTCGTGATCCGACGCAATGTTTTTATTCAAAAAACGCGCATCTAAGCACACTCTCACTGTCCCGTCTTTCTTTTGGACTACTCGCAAAGGATTACAAAATCTCGCATTCGCGCGCTCTATAACGTCTAACCCTTCCATTCTGTTTATTTCGTTATCGGTTGCATGACGCAAAATTGCCGGAGGAGGATATGATTTTTTTATACAAAAATTCTCTGATAATGGATAAATTTTATGCTGATATGCCGTTGTACAACCGGGCAAATTTGAAAACACCTGACGATTCGTTAATAATAGATCTCGAACTATAACCTTTTGTTCCATTGTTAATGTATTTATATTCTCTATATACTCATCAATTTCGTTTTCAAATTTATCATCGTTTCGATTTTCGTTATAAAAATCATCACTATAAAGATTTTCATCCCCCATTATAGAATCATTTTTTTGTAAACTTCCTAATCTTCGCAAATCATCCTGCTTATTTACCTCAGATTCCCGCGCATTTTTTTCAACGTCATTTAACGGATTTTTCTTATTTAATTGAACATCGTAATACAACCCTTCTTTACCCTGCACTAAAACACAAACACGAGCTGTTTCCTCACTTTTTGTCGAATAAAAAGAAATTTTATTTTTAGGCAATTTTTTTCCATTAAATATGATATTATTTTTTTCGAAATCTATACTCATTTTGAACTTCGATTGCCAATCAACCCCACCAATCAATTTTGTCGACAACCCAGGAACTACTAGAAATGGAAATTGTATTTCTTGATCACCTACTTTAATTGTCAATTGAATTTGTTTTCTTATAGTGGTTGTTTTTCGACCTACAGCTCCATAGACTGCGATATTGCTAACCGGAAGTTCAATTATTTTTTTACCCTTTTTAAATTCATTATACAAATCTTCCGAGATACACGTTATTTCGCTACCTGTATCGATCATCATTTCGTATTCTTTATCATCGATATCAATCAACATTTTCGGGCTTACGACGCGCATTACATAATTTTTCTCGCCATCTTCGTCAGATGGTTTAACGTCCCAACAAAGAGTTTCCACAAAATCAGACTCAGTCGCTTTTTTAATCGCTCGCACGTTGGATCGAACACTATTTCCGTTTTGACTTTTATCATTATTTCTATTATCACTTCTATTCTCGTTACTTTGCGTATTTCGCGGCCCTGTGACCTGAGATTCGTGACTTCTTTCGCTATTATTTTGATAATGACCTTGTCTCGGTTGACTTCGATCTCGACAGTTATTATTTTTCCTATAATTTTGAGACGATTCGCCGGATTCCTGATGCCTATCATTTTGTGATGCACCTTTATGATTTGCAAAATACCCTCCTCCGGAATTATTTACTTGATACCAATTTCGTTCTTGACCGCTATTATTCGATAAGTCTAAACGCGCTAATACTTTAGTTATTTTATCGCGATCTCCATAATCGATAGTTGCTAAAATGTCTCTCACGCGTTGCGGAAATTGATTTACTATAACGAAATTTACTTCATGGGGTTCCATCCTCGGTACCGCACTTTTTGCTAATTTTATTTGCTCATTATAATACAATTGCAATGATCTATCTTTATCGCTAAACCGTCGATTTTCCCAATCATTTTTTGCTTTCATCCGAACCTCTAAAGAGAAAAATTTTTCAAGAAATCTGATCTTAAAATCATCATAATTACAAAATGGGACTGATACGGTATCGAACCACACTTTAGCCGGTCCTTGCAACGCGTCTTCAATCAACATTAATTTTTGAAATTCCAAAATATTTTTTCTTATGCAATATTTTTCAAATTCTCGAATGAAATCATAGGGATAAGTTTTTTCCGGTTCGAAAATGGGTAAAACTAAATTGACCTGAAGCGTTTGAAAATGTTGTAACATTCCCATAATTAAATCACTATTATTTATATTTTGGAAATCGTCACTTGGCTGAGGATTATTTTCTTGTACCCTTGAAAGAGGTTTTTCAATTATCGGTGTGTGTTGAACACTTACGTCATGCCGCTCACTGATAGCAACTTTGTTTTGAATTTTCCTATTCAAGTCGTCCAAACGTTTGATCTCCAAACGAAGCGTGTCAATTTCTTTCCTGCTGGCACCTCTCTCTGCTCTCACTCTCTCCAAGTCGCTCCCCATCTGATTGATAACAGCCTGTTGTTCTGTGATTTTGTTTATTTGTTTTTGAAGCTCTGCTTCAAGGTCTTTTTTAGTCGCCATGTTTTCATGAAAAATATACAGAAAGAATTAATCACAAGTTTTATTTTAATTCTACAAAATTTAAGATTCTCAAATATCAATTTCAATCAAAAAATATTACGTTAAATAGAAAAACATAAAAAAAGCCTCTAGTTGGGCGCCAATTGTAGTAAAAAAAATTTTTTTTTTTATTACTTGAAATTTATAATTTATTTAAATTTTCAATAGAAATAAAATCAAGTTTAACAATTATTTCCTTTTTTTTGTTAAAATTCATAAAAAACTGTAGATTAGTACTAACACAATTCTGAAATAATACAATTTTATCACACCTTTTCTTTTTCACACATACATACATATACCATTTATACAATGTCACGATTTCTATGGTTTTTTTTTTCTTTACGTCGATTTAGTTATTTAATTTGGTTCCTTTCTTTTAGTTTTTCATTCTTTAATGATTCAAATTGAATTAATAGATTTAATATCAGATACCAGATACGCAAAAAAAAAAATACATACGCACAATTATAAAAAAAATGGACTTGTGAGAATCACAAAGTGGAGACAAATCAATTTGATAAGATTATTTTACTTATCTTTGATTTTGATATTATATTTGGTGGTGTGGCATCCAGGAGATCACCCGGAGTCGAGACAAGACAAGATTTTCACAGCAACGCCAAACACGAAGTCGTCAAGAAGTTTGAATTATGATCAAAGTGATCCTCGTTTGATAAATTTGACTCTGTTATTATCGGCGATAGCTTAGCACATTTATCTTTCAATTAATCGTGCCCACACACCGGAACTATTAAAAAATTAACTAATTATTACACGCAAATTTCTTTAGAATTTCAATAGAACTTACCCCGCAATTCGGGTCCGCGTGCTTCTCTCCCAACGTTTCTCACAAGTCTGTTCTTTCGACGAAAGACGACGATTACATTTTTCTCATTTCCTAATTTTTCCGAGTGTCTCCCACTTAACATACGTCATTCGGTATTTGGCATTCGTCACTCACACAACGATTCGTTACATAGTCTAATAACAGTCTAATATTGACACTTTATTTTCACCCCAAAAATCCTTTTCAAAATTGATTATTATTATTTTAATAATAATAATAATTAATTAATTTAATTAATTAATTTAATTAATTTAATTAATTAATAATAATATATTTTTTTAATTAATTAATAATAATAAAAAAAATTGCTTTCCAAGTAATTTTAATAATAATAATAATATAGTTAATTAATTAATTAAATTAATTAATAATAATAATATTAATATAGTTAATTTTTTAACTAATTAATAATAATAAAAAAATTGCTTTCCAAGTAAAAAATTTCAATTTTCAAAATTTTCAAAATTAATATTTAATTTAATAACAGTTAATTAAATAAATTAATTAAGTAAAAATTTTAATCAATAATTATAACTTACCAATCGACAGTATTTTTCACTGATAACGGTAACCTCTTTTTCACACGATCGTCTGATACTATAGATTCCACGCACAATTCCAATTTTCAATCTACACTACACTACCCACTACACTAATATTATTAATGACAAATCGACCAATTTTATTATCACACTAATAATGATAAATTTGACAAAATATAATATCAATCAAAAAACTGTCAATCGCGACACGTCATTTAATGATTAAAAATTAAATAAAAAAATTTCCATGTGTCAAAACATGTCACAAAAAATTTAAACAAAAAAAAAATTACTAATAACTTCACACTGCGAACAGAATGAATGAAATCCCACGGACTTTAATATAGTTAATTTTATCCTAATAACATGGGGTTCTGTGTAAAAATAATAATATATAAAGAACCACACAGGTATTAACCTTTACTGTCGTTGTTTTTGAAATTCTTACTACCTTATATGATAAAGTATTTCGTTCATACATTTTTGTATCAGTATTTATTAAAAAAAACAAATGCTGATTATTATATCAAAATTACCCCAGTTCTGGGAAAGCAAGAACTCTGGGAATTATGTCTACATTTAAAATAGTAAGAATTTGATCTTTAAATAAATGTTATATAAGTTAAAAAAATAACTTTCTTAATTCAACAAAGAGCAAGACATTATGAATAATAATCTGTTTTTTCTTAGAAAATTAATTAAAAATATTATTTTTCTGCAAAACTTTGGGTAGTTACTTTCTATAATTCAGAATGTTAAATTAATATTTACTGCTTTTATTAATTTTAATTAAAAATTTTTAAGAATTATCATTTGTGTAAAAAAATAATATATGTTTTAATTTAAAAAAAATTGTTTACGTTTTGAATAATTTTACAATTAAAGACATTCAAAAATAAATGTATTACATGTTTTACGTCGTGCACATTACATTGAGTTACATCTAGTTACCACTTTCTACGTTGCATTTTAGGGAAATATGAGGGATTAGTGTCCATATAAAAATTGCGCATGCTTTTAATTTGCAAATGTGTGGCTTCGAGGGATTTTTTAAAAATTTGTTTCAGATAGTTGTATACCTATCATTGAACACAGATCATGGCTATATGTACAAAGCTTTAAATGGCTAGTACGTTGCTAACGTCACCATATAGTGTTTTATACATTCTATGTCCAATAAGAAAAAGAAGGCTTCGAGGGAGATAGAGATTGAGATGGTTCGCAACTCTGAGACGTTTCTAACGCTTTATTGTATTTTGTGTAATCAGATAAATCTTTAACAATTTTATACCGTTTTTTTGGTGTTATTCTTAGACTTGTGATTTATTACTGCTTACCATTAATATTATATTGTTATATTTTCTTCTTTATTATAAGATAAGTGTTTGGTAGTCAACTTTATTCTTGATCAAGTGTTTGTAGTCAATTTTGCCTAGAAAGCAATTATCTGAAGGATGAAGGAAATGAAATTCCAAAATGCTGTCATTTCAGTTTTACAAAAATCACCGTCATGTACAGATTGGGTTGTTGCTTGCATAGGTCAGTCATTTTATACTACCAAGTCATTATTGCACCTACATACATAACCTAACTTTTTTATTTACTAACCTTTACTAATTATTTTTATTTTCATTACTTTCTTTTAAAATTTACTACAACGAAAATTTCAAACCGAAAACAAACGTTTTCTATTTTAATAACTTTTTTGTTTTTTTGAACGTTAACTTTTTCAATATTTCTTTTAAATTTTGTAACAAAATACCATACTTTAATTGTAAAATGTAACTTATTTAGATTTTTGTAATGTGAAAAATAACTACAGGTAAATCGTTCAAAAATTATTTTTCAATCATTTTTTAAATTAAATTTTTGAAATATGCACTAAGAAGCCTTTGAATAATTGAAAATTTTGTAACATTTGATTCAAAATAATTGATTTTTTCAAATATTCCAAGCAGGACCTAATATTACAGCAATATTGAGAACATTATGCTTTAATTACCAATGTTGCCCCAATGTACTACAATCAAAACATCTTATTATTTTACTATACACCCAGAGAAATAGTATATTTGTCTCAGAACCAACTAGACTTTTTATTTGTTTCAAATAAATTTTATTTAGTTTAAATAAAATTTTATTTAAAAGAAATAAAAAGTCTAGTTGGTTCTGAGACAAATATACGTTTATCTAAGTCAAATAAAATATATTTGGTTTAAATAATATTTTTCTCTGGGTGTTCTTTTGCAGTATTTTTCCTCTTACATATGGGTACTAATTTTGTTTTCTTATTAAGAGGATTTTCCTCTTTCATACTTTCATTTAAATTACTTTTTTCGACTTATTTAGTGACCTTTTGATAGTTACTTTTTAAACAGTTTGAACCTGCGTTCAAAAAAACAAAAAGCTACTTAAAAATCTGTTTTCTTGTATAAATATATTGCAATTTGAGAGGAATAATTTCAATTAAAGAAAAAAAATTAAAATTTATCTTTTAGTTAAAAAAACAGTCAAATATAAACAAAAATTCGTCTTGTTTTTAGATGAATATTTGTATATTGAAAATAAAATGTCAAAATAATATTGTTAAGAAGAATTTTCATCTCACTTTGAGATTTTATTTTGTTCGGTCCCGTGTAGAAATTTTGACAGTGCCCTGACCGGGTCCAGACCGGACTTCTACAAACCGGGGTGAAACAATAAAACCGACCGGGGCCATGGCGAAAAGCCCGATTTGCCGAGCTCTTAGACCGGAGCCTGGTCGGGTTCCCTGTTTCATGCGAGGTCAGGGCCCTTTTATATCAGTTTCTGCACTAGGTGTGAAAATAGTAATTCTTGGAATTTTTTCATTCTACTTTTTTTAAATTCAATTACTTACAATATTTCGGATTACGTGGAAATTCAAATGCATACTCTCTAAATCTGAAGTAAAGAGGGCTCCATGGAATAAGGAGCCAATCGCGAGACGTGGAATGGATATTTCCAGTGTATAATAACAATAATTTTCCTTATATAGGGGAGACTGGGGCGTAATAAATCACTTTTCATTTTTTGTTACTTAACTTCGTCATTCTTGCTTTAATAAAAATTTCATCATGTGGAAACTTAGCCAAATATCTCAGCTTTCACTTAAAAAAAGTACGCCCTAATATCACTAATACTTTTTTTCCAGAACAATGTTTTTGGAGAAATGCAATGTGAGCCTTTTCGCCTCGCGCTGGGGTTCATTGTATCAGCAATAAAATTATAATTTTGATCATGAAATATTATTTAATATTGACAATTTTGGTTTCTACTGTACATTTATAACAAAGAATATTGAAAATGGAACATATTTAAATTAAGCTTTAAACATTTTAAGGCAATTTTCAAATTTGAAAAAGTTGAGGCGAAATGCGAAATCCATTTACTTAAAAAATCTATTCTCCAATTTTCTTTAATAAAGGTTATCATTGGTACTTATTAATATTAAAATTACAAGAAATTAAACTTGGCAGGATTATTTTATTAATATTTCAAATATAATAGGTTTTTCTTAATAGAATAAGCGAGTCAATACGCCCCGGCCAAAGTGATCCATTGCGTCCCGGGGGTGTTTGTTAAAAATTTTGTTTTTTTTTATCAATACCGTAAGTATTTAACAAAAATTGTCGATTGTTCTTCAAGAACAAATGTTTAAAGCTTAAAACCTGATATGAAAACATTTTTTACAAGTAATTTTGAAAAAGATATAACAAAAAAAACATAGACTTCAAAAATTTACTTTCAAGCGTCAAAATCACTTTTTCTATCATATTTTTAACAATAATAAATGAAAAACAATGAAACACGGTACAAACTTACAGTATGCCAAGTACATTATTTTGATCAAAAACCGAAATTACTCTGATTTACCACTGTACCGCTCGTGTTGTCAGGCGGACGAATGCCAGTACAACGCCGGTAGTTCAGGGGCATGAAATGTGTACCGAGCCGGACGCACAGCAATTACAACAGTATAAATTTTGATCCGGCGGTCGGATCCGTCTTTGTACCGCGCCAACAGACATTAACACCCGAATCGGTACAGACTGCCTGTACCGGCATTGACTCTCCAAATCAATCGGCGCGGATCCTTAACGGTTGGATGATCTGACATTCGTCCGACTTTTCCGCCTGGGACGCGCCGGTCTCCCCTACAACTATTTTTTGCATAGTTCACATGAAATCAAATTTATAAATTACACAGAAAAATCTTCATCTGGAACAACTACAAATTTCACTCTATTAGCGAAACTTTCAGTTATTGCAACGAATACTTTCGTTATTACAACGAATACTTTCGCTGTTTCAGCAAAAGTTATCGCTGTTTCAATTTCGACAAAATGAAAGAAATGTTGCCACAGAATGAAGATATTAAAATTCCAGGCTTTCCAGGCTTTCATTTTTAAAATTCCAGTCACAATTTTTACTAATTTTCAAGTTTATTGAGTCTTTTTAGTTCTCCCAGGTAAAACTGATTCGTATAAATTTTATGCGTATTTCGTACGGAAATCCGAGCAGATTCGTAGTTTTCCTATCGAATTCGTATGAAATTACTAGTAAAATTCGTCTCGTGTTTTGAAACGTGTTTTCGCACAAATGTTCGTATACGGAGAAAAATGGTGTTAAGTTGTTAGTAAAAGTTCCTATGGAATAGTAATAATTCTACTTTTATATTAAAAGTTACTATTCATTGTAAAATGTACTTTGCATGAAGTGAATATTACTATTTCTGGTAGTAAAAATTACTAATAGTAATTATTACAATAGTCACTTTTAAAAATTGCTTTAAGAATTTTAATTTTTACATCGTCATTATAAATTTTATTAGATTTCGTATTACTTTTTACATTCGATATGTTGTGAATATTACTCGTAGAAATTCTAATACTTGCTTCTGCTAGAAGCAACTTTTACTATTGCAGAGCGAACTTTTTACTCGGAAAAGTAGTAATCCATACCACTACTATTACGAGAAGAAATAAGCCGCCTGAATTTAAAGATACTCGTGTGCAAAAATCGACGGATTAGTTGATATTTAAAACACTGAATACTGCATCAAAAAACAAATTAAAAAATAGTGATAAAAAGACTAAAAATGTAAAAAGTTAATATTATTTTGTTATAAAAATTTCAACTTTAAATTATAAAAATTTCTAAAATTAACTTGACTCAACATAAGAAATAAATGTTATTTTGATATAAAAAAAATTTTAAGAAATAATCAACTGTTTCTATAAACCCTGAATTTTAAGTTTTAGGGTTAAATGAAAACAGAGTTTTATTGCAATTAGTTTACTTACTACAAAAAAACTAAATCCTCCCATGGAATCGCACATTAATTATTAGAAATGTTGTTGAATGAACTGATAATACAGTAGCACTTAATGTTATTTATCTAATGACAGTTTTGCAGTAAATCTTCTCGTATTTATACCATCGGGCGGCCAATATACCCAATGGTATAATACTATCAGATTTCTTTCCGTGTACATATGTGACAAAAAAATTTTAAACGTCGAGAATTGGGGGGAGACCTTAACATTCGTTAATTGATATCCTACACTGAGCAAACTGGAGAGTCAAATTCAGAGGTTCAAAAAGTGTATGTTTCCTTTGCTTATGAAGAGAGTTAAATAGTCCTTTTAAAATAAATTTTGAATTGATAATGGAAATCGACTTGTATATTCTCTCCCATTATATCTGAGGGTTAAAAGTTGCGCAGAAAATGTGTAAGATCTGATGCGTGCGAACTTATTTTTCTGAAATTTTATGTATCTAATTTATTGGTTAATTTGCCATATTTAATTATTTTGCGCCTGATAAAAAAGGGATTTATCAAGATGGATAATTTGTCCCTCTGTTATAAACTCATTTTCCCTCCAAGAGAAATTAGTCCCTCCAAATGATTAGTCGAATCCTCTAGTTTTCTCAGTGTAATTACACATTTAATTACAAATTTACATAAATTGAAGTAATAATTTTGAACTTAATAAAACAATTAAAATAAGCCTCAAAAATAGTTAGACTAACTAAAAAAGTAGCTCTTTTTATTACATTTTACTCTAAAAGGGGATGCAGTTGCAAATATCTGATGAATTTTTTTCAGGGTACTAATAAATAGTAGAAAACTACTAATTTCAAATAGTGAAAAATACAAATAAATATTTCAGTTAGTTGTTTGGTACTAGCAAATAGTAAAAAAATACTAAGAATTAGTAAAAAATGTTGCTATTTCAAATTAGTAGAAACTTACACTAATTCAGATTTAGAGAGTACATTCCATTTATTTGAACTATAAACACTTTAGGTTTATCATACTGTAAATGTTTGTAATAATTTAAGATGAATTAATTTTATGTTTCTCATTTATAGGTTTCAAAAATACTTAAGGTAAAGGTTAATCAAACATTTAGAAACAAAGTGAAAATATTTATGTTAAGTTATGAATGTAAAAATGCGTATTTGAATATTATTATTCAGAGGAACAAGGAAGAACGTGAAGAAAACAGTCAACATGTCGAGATAAATAATAGACAGTACACATTAAAAGAAGACAGTAAACATAATAAAAATAGTCTAAACCAGAACACAGTAACAGAAAACAGTCAACACGTGGAAGACAGCTCTCATCAAACAGCATTAAAGGAATGCACTGAGCAAGGTGATAAAATCGAAAATGAGAATACATTAACGGAAAACAGTAATCATAATTACAATACAAGTCCATGTATATCAAGAGCAAAGGATGATAACGATGAAGAAGAAAATCAGCATACGTTCACAGAAAACAGTCAATATAATGAAAATAGTTTAAATCAGAACACAGTAACAGAAAACAGTCAAAGCATGGAAGACAGCTCTCATCAATCAGCATTAAAGAAGTGCACTGAGCAAGGTAAGAAAATAAAAAATGACAATACATTAACAGAACACAGTGAACAGAATGACAAAACAAGTGTATGTATATCAAGAGCAAAGGATAATAACAAT
Organism: Leptopilina myrica (nomen nudum); assembly: GCA_032872475.1. Lineage (NCBI taxonomy): Eukaryota > Metazoa > Arthropoda > Insecta > Hymenoptera > Figitidae > Leptopilina > Leptopilina myrica (nomen nudum). Next base: position 19,297,860 of record CM065461.1, read on the forward strand.
GAAGAAGAAAATCAGCACCCGTTTACAGAAAACAGTCAGCACAATAAAAAAAATCTTAGCGAGAACACATTAAAAAAAGACGATGAGCAAGTGGACAATATGAATAATCAGCGCACATTAAGAAGACAAACTTTTAGAGAAGCAGCCAATAATAATATGAAAATTGTACATAATAGTGAAAATGAAACTATAAAAAAAGTAAGCTCCAAAAAATGTTTGAAATGACCTCAAATGATGGCAATACTATTCATCAGGTCAGTGTCGAATCAACATTCCAAAAGAAGCCTTCAACCACTAATGCCACAAAACTAAATTAAAAAAAAAAGAAATTCAAAAATTAATGAAAAAAATATTGTTTTAAATAAGGATGTTTGCCAGAAAAAGAAGAAAAAATTGAATACATCAAGTATTATAGAAAATAGGAATAGAAAAATGATAAAACAGAGTAAAGAAACTAAAGCAATGACATCGAATTGTAAAAATGGTATAGACAAAAAAGTGGACAAATGTTATGAAATGAATGTAACAAATGCAGAAAATCAAAATGTACATTGTTCAATGTATGATGGAAATACAACTAATCCTAGCACAAGTGAAATTGCAAAAATTTTTCAAATACATGATGTGAGAGGTGATGGAAATTGTCTTTTTAGGTGTTTCTCTAAGTTCTTAAATGCGAAAGGAAGTAAAAACGATCACCTGAAAATTAGAAGAAGAATTGTTAAACATGCTGTGAAAAATTGGAATATATATGGACAGAGGGCAGTTAGCAGTGATGTTGAAACGTATGAGAAGGTTATGGGAGCAAGTAAAACGTATGGTAGCGAACTCGAAATTGAAATCTTCTGTAACTTATATTCAGTAATTGTGGAGTTATGTGTTATTCGACAGGACAATACTGAAAATTTCAAAGAAATTAAACAACATGCAACGAAATATCAAGAAATTGAAGAGAAAAATTTAGTTGATGGATTCTTATTTAAATATAAGGAAGAAACTAACATGCAAGAAAAGATAATGAAACTGTTGTTCACAGGTGAAATAAACAATGGACATTTTCAAATCCTGTCAGAAAAACCGCGTAACGAAAACAAGGAAAATGATAAAAGTAAGAAAAGTGTAGTAGACAAAAAAGTTGATAATGTAGAAAATATCCAAGAAAAGGCATTAGAACTTGTTAGCAGTAATGATATTATTCTGAATGAAAATTTTGACGAAATCCAAGAAAAACAAACGAAATCAAATAGTAATTCTCCACAACAGATAAAGTCACATAAGATGGAAAATAAAAAAAATGAAAGCGTTAGTAAAGAAGATGAGAATGAAACATATAAAATCATTACAGTAAAAGAAGATAACAAAAGTCTCTACAGATGCCTAGCACTTTTAGGATACGGAGATGAGGAGCTACATGAAAAAATGAAAGAGGAAATTAGTAGTTTCGGTGACGACAACTGGGATAGCATCCAAAGATGCTTTTTCGATGTGGAAGAAGGGGAAAGCTATCTCAATTATAGAAATCGAAACAGTAAAACTCTAAGCGGAACAATGATTGAAATTTCAATTTTTACCAGTTTGTTTAAAGCAAACGTTATTGTTTGCAAGCTCAAAGACACAAATGTTCACAAGGAAGAAAGCTCATACGTAATATCTACAAGTGACTTATACAAGACTCCACATTATCCATTAGATGAAGATTTCTATGTAACAGACACATACTACATTTTATGTAAAAACGTCAGCCAAATATATACATTTAAAGTTATGCAGAAAAATATTGTAATTGATAGCGAACTTTCTATCAATACCATAAATACTGAAGAAAATATAAAATTAAGTAACGAAAAAGAAGAAACATTTAATATTGGAGAAGAAATAAGTGAAAGTGAGAGTGTTGGAAATAGTTATGCTAAAGATATGGAATATTCATATCAAGACCCCATTGACCTTGAAAATTCTATAAGTGATACTGACGATAACAAAATTAGTAGTGATGTCTATGAAAGCAATCGTGGTAATGTATACGATTTTACTGATGACACAAATAAGGAAAATGAGAGTTACAAGAGTTTCAAAAAAAGGGAAGAAAAAGAAGTCAAGGCAAACTATAAAAGCGACATTTTAAGTACAGAATCAGAGGATGAAATTGACGATGAAAAAGATAAAAATTACAAAGTTCCTCAAGATGTACCAATTAAACAAAATAGAACCTGCTTTACAGTAAACTTAGGACGAAGAGAAATATTGATAGAAAGAGTTGTTAAATGCGATGGAAATGACTATTACATTGAAGATTTTTTTTAAGAAGCGAGCTTCACAAATTAATAACAGACAGCTATAAGATTAACTGCCCCCTACGATTTCATGGTGGGGTGAGAGCAAATGAACATAATCATTACGTCGCTTATGCGAAATGTGTCATACCAAGTCATGGTGCTCGATTCAGATTTGACATGATTGAGGTTGATGAAAATGTAATGGAAATACATTTATGCAGTAACAAGAAATTAGTATCTTCTCACGATACTGATAGCAAAGCTGTGCCCATTTTGCAAATAAGAGGTTCAAAACGTTTAGAAATGAGGAAATTAATAAAATATAGATCAACTAGAATGTGTTATTTGGAAATTAACAAGAACGTGGATGAAGAACTTGCACACGATGGAAATGCACAAGGAGCAACACGTTTAAATATACTACATAAAATACAATCGGAAGAAAATTGTGAAAAAAGACTAACGCTGAAGTCAAAAGACCTTAGTGATTTGATGCAATTCTACATGGAAAGACAAAATTTACGTGATTCAAGAATTCAAAAAGTTGCCTTACCTCTAAAAGTATTAATATTTTCAGAAAAGGAACTTGAAATTCTTCTTGAATCATCGACAAAAATTGTCCATTTCGATTCATCAGGAGCCAATTGCAAAATACCACAATTTTTAAAATGTAAAAAAATCTTTCATTATGCATGCGTTTTCAAAGGACGTCAGTCAATTATACCACTGTTTCAATTTATATCGGCTGAACATGACACGTGTGCAATCGAGATTGTTTTCAAGAAATACAAAAGATTCGTAGCTGGAATTACGAAAACGTGGCCTCTTTTTAGAGCGATTGTTACAGATCGGAGTTGGGTGTTCATGAATAGTATTCTAATGGAATGGAATGACGGGATGAAAATGATAAATTATTTACAGTTGGCCTGGAATTATTTAATGGAAGAGAAACCATTTCCAAGTAAAGTTATCATTCCCTTAACCTGTGATGCACATTTGATACGTAGAGTTAGAAGAACTATCAAAGAAGATATGGCAAAACTAGACGGTATTGCATCGTTTTTGTTAGAGTGTATAGCCCTTATTATCTTGTGCAGAAATATGAATGATTTAAACCAACTAATGATGGACTTATTTTCAATTTTCTATACAAGAAATGTATTAGACATGAATATACAATTACAAATTGTGAAAGGAAGCAAAAAGAAATGTACAAAAAAAATTAATAAACTGGTAAAAGATACAGAAGAGGAAGATGAACTAGAAGAAAACTTTATCGACGCGCATAAACAATCAACATCAATGTACGAAAACAGTGAGTTTTACAAACATTTTTGGAAGCAGTGGAACAATGTCAAAGAATCCCTTAATTCAGATAAAACAGAAAAAATTTCAAATCCATACTATGTAATAGTTTATGACGACAATGGTAAAGAGATATACGATTTTGGCGCATATTTGGTAAGAAATTTATTAGCATATGCTCCAATAATTTCAGGTCTAATGATTCATTTAGTGGACGATGAAGTTTCACGTGTGAGCAATGCCTATTCTGAGAACCATGTAAAAATATATAAAAGTATAATATTATCTGCAAATAAAGTCAATAAAATTGTCGACATTGTACGTGCAACAATGAAATATGATGCTTTATTAGAAGCCGAACATAAGTTAAACATAAGTGGAAAAAGAAAATTCAACATACAAGAGAAACCACATTATCCCGATGTTACTACAAGTCCTATTGAAACGGAGAAATGGGCCAAAACGAGTAAGGAAATAGCAGAATTAAATTTAAAAGATCAAAAACGGTATGCTGTTTTTGGTGCACGAAGAATTAAACAGTTTGCACACAATTTAGAACAAGCAAAAGGAAACGAAACTGCTGAACTAAATCTTGATGAATGTTATAACAAAACAGTAGACACTAAAGAAGCAAAAAGTAAAGAAGTAAAGAAAAAGAAACGTGTGCCTTCAAAGTTGCAAATAAGGGATTTAAAGAAGCAAAATCTTATTAAAAACTGCAAAAATGTTGAAAAGTCTAACATCACAGATAGCGATGATAAATCAGAAAAAAAATTAAATGTCAGTAATGTCACATCGAACTCTAAAAACAATTTCATTACTATAAATAATAGTCTTCAAAGTGATATAGAAACAAAACAAAACGTTATGGCGAAAAAAAGTAAAGTAGAAGAATGTCGAATACTACCAAATGGACTAATTTTTGATGTACTATATTACACATTGTCGCATGCAGCTTCTAGACTCTACTAGACTTTCCCCTTTCCAATTTCCCATTTTTATTCTACCTTTTTCCCCCTCGACATTATATCCTACTCTCTTTACTCCCCTATCCCTTCTCTCCTTCATTTCTAAAATCAACAGAAAGTGCCCTGAATCAGATTCATCCCCCACCCTCATCCATTTTATTCCTTTCTTTGTCCTTTTATCTGCTAGAACATAATCAATAACCGTCTCCCCCACAAAAAAAAATAAATACTCCACTCGAAGAATTGATTTGCAGGATGAGTAAAGTGTTGACGACTTCTCTATTTCCCTACAGTGTCTTCCTCTCGACTTCCTCGTTGCTGACGATCACGTCGGGGTCACCAATGTGGGAATTTGGTAACTGGACAAGAAGGATTCCTAATTTCGTATCCAATAAATTGGCACAAACCAAAACATGATTGAATCTTATTTATTCGCCTAATTAATTCTCCAAAATATACAGTATTGCTGTTTCTTAGTCTATGTCCCTGACTGTACTAATCTACCGGCAATTACATTCAAGAATCGTTGTTTAAGAATCACGTTTAAATCATCAAATTTATTTGTGATTAAGTGATAAATAAAGTAAAACTCTGTTTCATCTTCGTTAAAATTAACTAAAATCATTTCTGGCTTAACTACTTCTCCATTAAAAGAGATCCAAGAAGTAACTAACAAATTTTAATTCTTTAGTCATTTGGCAAAGTTTCTACAAACGAGTCGTAATAATTCATTAGTTCGTAATTTTCAGGTTCAAATAATGAACACTTTTTACGGGACCTTTTGTAAACTCGTGGTTGGTATCAATTGGCTTTAAAAATTTGTAATTTAATTTCACCTGTTCCTTTAGCGCGATTGTATACAGTATATAATAATCGCTTTGGTTTAAAGCAATTTGGAAATAATTCTTGCATTAAAGTTAGATATATTCTTTTATCGTGTAATCTAAGAGGTCAACGCAACCGAATTGACAACACTTTGAACTCACACTTAATGTTATGTGCTGCAAAAGAATTATAAGTCGCCAATGTTTCGAAACTTCCGGTACCAAATGACCAATCATCATTGATAAATTTCGAATTAAACACATCATTTCACTTGCTGACATTGAAAATGTTTAATTATTTAAAAGAGTATCTTTAAATTCAGGTGGCTTTTTTTTTCTTCTACCTAGAAATATTGGATCACTTTGACGGCAGGCTACGGTCGCTGTGCATGACAGTCGTGACGTGATCACACACACACACTCAGGAGTGTTATAGTAGTGGTTCGGATTACTACTTTTCTGAGTAAAAAGTTCGCTCTGCAATAGTAAAAGTTCCTTCTTGCAGAAGCAATCTTTATTTTTGGTAGTATTAATTATTAGAATTTCTACGAGTAATCTTCACAACGTATCGAATGTAAAAAGTAATAAAAAATTTAATAAAATTTACAATGACGATGTAAAAATTAAAATTCTTAAAGCAATTTTTAATAGTGACTACTGTAATAATTACTATTAGTAATTTTTACTACCAGAAATAGTAATATTCACTTCATGCAAAGTACATTTTACAATGAATAGCAATTTTTAATATAAAAGTAGAATTATTACTATTCCATAGGAACTTTTACTTGAAACTCAACACCATTTTTCTACGTGTAATAACCCTTATTTTATCACTTTTTATCCTTCTATTTACTTTACACCTTGGGTTTAATCTTAGTCTATCATCTCTTGATTCAACTTAATCTCTTTCCATCACCTACTTTTGCTCAATCTCTTTTAATAACCTTTATTTTATCCCTATCAATTCTTTTACTTTCATTACTTTTCATCCTTGTCTATTTCCTTTCAATTCGATTAAAAAAAGCTTTTTCTTCTTATACACTAGAACCTCCAATGATTGCAGCTTGACCTTCTTGTGTGCAATAGATGGAGGTTTTCACCTTGACGCCATCTTTCCATAAAAGTGTCAACACTCAGGGCCGTACACATACTGTATGTGTTAATACTATTTGATTGATTAATTTTATCCTCGCCATTTTTTATTTTTTTTAATATTATGTTTAGTTTCGGTGTATAAGTGCGTTCTTTTACATTTTTGACCTTTTTCAGTCATGTTGAAATATGAAAATACAACTTGAAAAAACAAGGCGCAAAAGAACTGTCTTCGCATTAACCCATTAAGTCCCATGAAGAAACCAGCCATTGTATTAAAAATCTAACAATTGGAATCATAGGCAAATGGAAAAAAAGATATACCTGTTTTTTTGTTTTTAATTTCCAATTGTTTAACAACAATTGTTTAAACAAATTACCAAAAAATTAAAAATTTTTGAAATCTGTTAAAGCCAATCGATTCTACGTGAAAAAATAAGAATATTTTGTATAGGTCATTTTTCTCTCCAAGTCGTATTTTGTTTATAAAATTGTTATAAACAAATTAAGCTGCGTAAAGGGTGTTTCATCCCAAGCATAAACAAATGAATTTTAAGTAAAACTAACAATTGGATTCATAGGCAAATAGAAAAAAGATATACCTGTTTTTTTGTTTTTAATTTTCAATTGTTTAACAACAATTGTTTAAACAAATTAACAAAAATTAAAATTTTTTTGAAATCTGTTAAAGCCAATCGATTCTACGTGAAAAAATAAGAATATTTTGTATAGGTCATTTTTCTGCCCAAGTCGTATTTTGTTTAAAAAATTGTTATAAACAAATTATGCTGGGTAAAGAGTGTTTCATCCCATGCATAAACAAATGCATTTTAAGTAAAACTAACAATTGGATTCATAGGATTTCAAATTCATTCATAGATTTCAAAAATTCATAGATTTCAAAAATTTTTAATTTTTTGGTAATTTGTTTAAACAATTGTTGTTAAACAATTAGAAATTAAAAACAAAAAAACAGGTATATCTTTTTTTCCATTTGCCTATGATTCCAATTGTTAGATTTTTAATACAATGGCTGGTTTCTTCATGGGACTTAATGGGTTAATATGGCGGTGTCCTCCCCTTTCACCCCCCTAACGGATGACCAACAAACTTTCGTAAACAACTGCAATAGATAGAGATGCAATCGTTGGAGGTTCTAGTGTATCTTAATATATTTTTATGGCATTTATTATGATCCTTTTAGCCCTTATACTTTTCTCTTCTTTTGCTTTCTAATCCCCAATAGATACCAGTAAATATAAATATCACTTTATTTTTCTCTTAGCTCAATTGCAGTCTATTTTATTCCTAAACATTGAATTAGCTACATGATCATTTTTTAAATAAAGAGAAATTAAAACTTTAATAAGAAGATCAATTGAGAGATAAAAAGTTTTAGAGGAAGAGGTAAAAAAAGATCAAAACAATCCCGAAATTTAAAAGGTAGTTCAACAAAAATAGTGTGTCTGTGTGATATGGTCAACATCGCGAAGCGTGTAACGTAACAGTCTTTTTGTTTTGTCTGTAACTTCTAAATAACAAGAAATTAATAAATTTGTTTGAAGTTTCGTTTTCCGCGATGTTGACCATATGCGTATTCGACTTGCGATTCACTTGCAAAAGTGATTCTCTTCTGAATCAGAAATGTCTCTGATTATTATACAGCCTTCTCTATTTGCAATAACGCAATAGAACTTTTGAGGGCCTTTTAACCGTTTTAATTTTATTAATTCAAAGTAATTTTTAATTAAATGATTTATTTTGATATTTATGATTAGGTACCTATATTTTTTTAAATTTGTTAAAACTTAATTTCATAAGACAATAAAATAACATTTTTAAAAATTTATTTTTTTGTATCACTAAACTTTTGAAGGAATCGTATTCGGAGTAAATACTGAATTTCGATAATTTAAAAAAATTCGGAAAAAATAGTAAAAATCATTTACCCTCAATGGGAGTAGGCTTAAAATTTGCGTAAAGGGGATCAGTTTTTGGAATTTCTTTTAAATGGATACAATGGATACAAACAAATGATCAATTAAAATTTTTTTTTAAACGTAAAATTTTGATAAATTTGTGTCTTCTAAACGGCTGTGTAAAAAAATTTGAAAAATCATGAAGCTTTTTTCAACTAATACCTTTGTTAGGTCTTCTGAGTATGACAAATTACACAAAATTTTATTTCAAATTTCTAAATGTTCTTTTCAACCTTGATTTATTAAAGTAGGTTAGTCAGTTTTCCTTAGTCTTGATTGTATGATGTAATATAATTTAATTATTTTTAGATCCTGGTGTAAGGGTTACTGCGCTTAGTGTATTTGAGGACTTGACTTTATCGGAACAAATCATACCAGAAATAGTAAACAGTTTTAAATTTCCACTTTACTTTGATTCAGATTACGATAATAATGATAAGAATGAATTACATTTTGAAGCCTCAAGTGTAATAATAATGTAAAAAAAACTGCAAAGAAGACATACAAACTAGTTGGATATTAAAAATTTGTTTAGAAAATATTTCCGATGAGGTGAGATAAAATTACTATAAAGTGATACATGTAAAACTGGGAAAAAATTCTAATTAAAAAAATTAAATTTTAGACGTCAAGTATTTCTGTTAGACTACAGTCTTTGAAATTACTGAGCTCTCTTACTAATAACGTTGAGAAACTCATATCTCCATATTCTAAACTGTAAACAAATTATTTTGCACCAAACATTAAATTAATAGCTGAAGTATTTTTAAAGAAATATCGATTTTATTCTATAATATAAAAATTCAATTTTACTAACAAAAATTAATTATAATTATAATTTTTAATAAATTTTAATTTTTTCGACTACCTTGTTTGCATTTAAGCCCTCTTTTCTTAGACCAGATCACATTTTACTGAAAAGTGTTTTAAAAATAAAAATAAATTAGGCTTTTTTTTGTTTCTTCGCCTTTTGTTCCACATCATCAACGTTAATTTTTTCAATATTTTTAATCCCTTTTGATAAGGTCTTGGGAATAACTTTCTCCCCTCTAATTTTAATGATGTCTTGGGAAGATCCCACTTCGAGAAATGCTGAAACTAAATTAAAAATTATATTATAATAATTTATTATTATATAATTAAATTAATATTCAAATTACATTAAAAATTATCAAGAAAATCACACAGATCTAATAAAAAAATATATTAAGGTACTTACAAAATTCATCGTCCCAATGATTTCCAATTTATCTCCTTTCTTGTAGAAATCATTAAAATTAGAGACATTCACATATAGCTCATGGAATTTTAATTTAAAAGTTCCATCGGAGATTGATCCGCAAACGAACTTCGGAACACGATTTTGGCCGCAGATTTTTTGTAGAAAATTAATTTTATATTATTTATGAAATTAATAGTCACTCTAAATTAACATTAATACATTATATTTTAATAAATATAAAAATCCAGGGTGGTGACTTGACTGGGAATTTTAAAAATGACTGAGAATTTTTTTAATTAAGTGAGAAAAACCTTGAAATTTATCATTGAAGAGGTAATTTTTTTGATATTTATTCAAGTTGTTAAAAGAAATTTTTTTATATTAAAATTTCAAAAATTTAAGGATAAAAATTTGACTGTAAAATACAAAAAAATTGACCGGGAATTTTAAAACATAAAAAAATCGCGACCTTGAAATCACTCATTAAAAAATAATAAAATTATATTTATTTCATCATTTAATTTTATTATAACTGGTTTTTTTTAATATTAAAAAAGTGAATAATTTTTCGAAAATACCTGATAAAAAAATTACGAAAATTATAAAAAAAAATTAAATTAAAAAAACAAATTTGTTTATTGTTTGAAATTAAAAGTAATTTAATTTTGAATTTTTTTTAATTTTAGTAGATTAAATTTTAATTTATTATATAATGCATTATATTAAATATTCATTAAAGTTTGTATTATTACTATAATTAATAGATTATTGAAAATTTAAATTCATTATAATTAAATTAATATTGCAATAAAATTTAGAAATACAAAAAAAAATTTAGAATTAACATTTTAATAAAAATTATAATAATTCATTTTTATATTATATATTTCAAAATATAATAATTCAAATTTTACTTTTAAAAAATAAAATATTTAAATTATAATTTTTTAAAATATTGTTCATTTAAAACAAAGAAAAAAATTTATAAAATTTAAAATTAATTTAAACAAGTTGTTCATTTCATGACCATTTAGCTTCCTCAATATATATTATTATATATAATTTTAAAAGTTAAATAATTATAATAGTTTATTAAATATAATTAATAAACCGGGTAAACTACCCTGAATAAATATTAATTATTTAATTTTTTATTATAGAATAATTATTTTAAAGTGTTATGATAAAATGTCAAAAAATACAAAATTTTAATTTTTTGTGAAAAATTATAATATTTATTAATTCCATAAATTTTCATGAAATATATACTTTATATACATGAATCGATTCGTTTTCATGCCAGGAATATAATGCTGAGAAAAATTAATAAAAATTTTAATAAATAAAGAAGTTATTTCAAAAAATAAAAAAATTCATTTTTTTCGAAAATTAAAAAATTGCTAAAAAATTTTTATTTTTAGATATTTTTGAAAATCCTTCTGTCTGATTCAAGATAATCGTGACCGTAATACACCTACAAAATTTTATCAAAATCCATCAAGATGTGTAAGAGAAAATTTGTCCACAAGAATCGGTGACATACACACACACATACACACACACACACATACACACACACATTCATACACACATACATCCGGACATTTGTTCCTCTCGACGAATTATATATACTACACTTGAAAATTTGTAAAAATAATTGATTTTAAAAAATTCGGAAATCGACATCACTATAAGGCTTCCTTTATGAGGAAGCAAAATATATAAAATTCTATTACCAATTAACTCCTTTTTTATAAAAATATTTAAAATTTTATTTTATATTCTTAAAGTAGAGAAAAAAACCTTTTAAAAAAATATAATAAAAATTTAATTGGTTTAAATTTATAAAAGTTATTTAAAGACGAAGTTTTATGATAATGCATGAAAGTAAAAAATTTGAACTCTTGTATCTTCGAAACGCATAGCTATAAGGTCCCACTGTTTAACAATTGAGTGTAGGTTTATTAGGACTACTATTTGGGCAAATATCAACCCGATCCCAAAACTTTTTTTTAGGTAGGAACTTCAATTGAGGAATTTTGCCCCATATATTTGGAGCAACTAAATAATTATATTTTTTAATTCAAATAATGCAATATTTAATGTTAATAAAGAATTTAATAAAATTTAGTAAAATTGTTACGTTTTTTATGTATTAGTTTGTACAAATACAGTGGAACCTCGATTATCCGATCTAACCCAGGCAAATGCGCGTTCGGATAATAAAAATTTAAATTTTTATCATAATTAAAGTAAAAAGATTGAATAATTGAACTATATATATTTAATTTAATACATTTTTGTAAATATACACAATTATATTTATGTAAATATAGATTATTTTATAATAATATATATTAATAAAATAAAGAATTCGGAATTTTTATAAAAAACTTTGGCATAAATTTCGTTATTTTGCTTTCCAAAATTTTGGAGGCCAAAAAATAGTTCGGATAATAGAAATTCGGATAAAATGATTTTTGTTCGGATAATAGAGAGTTTGGATAACAGAGGTTCGGATAAAATATAATAAAAATATTTTGTAAAAAATTTTGTTTGAAATTAGAATAAAAACCTGAGGAATCTCAAGTTAACCTCAAAAACGAATGCTTCACTTGTGAACTTTGTTTATGTCTCTCTAGAAACGTCACTGATCTCTTACGTCATTTATGTATGAATGTGAATTTAAACTTACCAGTCTTTGCAGATTTTGTTGCTCTCAAATCGCAGGATGAACCGCAACACAATATTTAATATTAATTAATCACGCACTGCAAACTTTAAACACTCTCTACAATTATATTGTTATTCTAATATAACTAATAATATAATAAGAAAATCATGGATACGCGACGCGACGACAAATCTGACGAATGTCTAAAACTAATGAAAAAACAAAAAGGGACAGAATGAAAGAATGAATACGACGATTATTATAGTTAATGTTTATCAGATCTATACTATTGGTCAAAATTGAGAGACCACATGCAAAAGTGGCATTGAAAATATGACAATTTTCATTGTCCAACTTTGGTAGGCTGCAACTTTTAAAAAAGTCATTAGAAAAATTTGACATTTAAACTAAATGAAAGCTTGTATTTTCAGCTTTAAAATAAGAGTAAGAACACTACAGTGTTTTTACTTATATTTTATGAAATATATATATCTATGCATTGGTTTTTAAGTTATGAGTAAATTATTTTAACCATGCACAAAATAATTTCAACGCAGTGATTCAACTGATTGCTCGTCCAGCTCTTGTCTCGCAGGACCGAAATAGGCAATTGGACAAGTGGAAATTAAGCGGTCAACAAAGTTTACAACGAAAATACTTAGATTTTAAATGCTTTTTTAACAATATTATAAAATATAGGGCATTCTCCGTGAGATTTTCACTCAAAATTTTTTTTGAATTGAAACAATTTTTCTCGAATTCTATATGAAAAATAAGTAAATACGTGTTTTTTTATTTTTTTGTTTGATGAAAATTATAAAAGTTATGATTTTTTGAAATTTAACATCTTGAGAAGCAAAGAACTTTTGAAACGCTTTTTTCTCTCTTATATCAAAAGATAAAAAATAATGTAATATATGAAAATGACTTGTTTTTCTTTAATATTTTAAATATGTAATAAAAAATAACGTTAATAAAGCGAAAACATTAAATAAATTAACATTTCCTCTAAAAAGTGACTTTTCTCAAAAGCGAAGTAATTGATTTTCGATTTTTTTCTTTCATTGCAACTACTGATAAATAAAGAAATTTTTGACACTTATGCAGAAGTGGTGTTCTTAAGGGTTCAAATTATATTTAAAACTAGCATAGGATACGCGCGCGTTCACATTCTATTTCACTTGTTAAAATAATACAATTATGATCACAAATTAAAATTACATTTTATATTCTCATTCATTTTTATTATTAAATTTAAAAAAGTAGTTTATTGTACCAAAACAATTATTATCGCAGTGTTTCTAATTTTTATAAATAAAATCAATCTTATGTCAGTGCGCAGTACAAACATAACTTAAAAACAATGATCATTAAATGGAAATTATAATGATTTATATTATTTATTTCCAAAAAATCAGAATTTTATTGAAAGTCCTGATTGAAAAATTAAGAAAAGAAATTATTCAAATTTTTTTACCCTTTTCTCAAAACAATTTAACATTCTGTATTATAATTTTAAAAAAATTTTATAATAAATAAAGAAAATATATTATTTTGGATTATCAACCAAAATTTTGTTACAAAACTTTAATTTTTTTTGTATAAAAAAAGGAAGAAGTTTGCGTGATGTTGATTTATCAATTATTATTACAAGATTATAAATATTTTTTTGAATAAAGAAAAGAAAATTGCATAATTTCTCTTTCTCAATGACAATTGTTTTGAAAATATTCAAATTTTTCATTAAAAATAGAGAAAATTTTTTTGCAGATTTTCTATTTTATAAATTTTCATCATTTTCACCTAATTTTAAAAATTGACACAACACCTTATCGTTCGATCAAAGAAAACCAACTTACAAAAAAAAACAAAAAAAATACTAATTTTACTGTTGTGGTAAGTTATTTTCAAATAATTTTGTATTATTTAGATGAATTTAGCAAATATACGTATATTAAAATAAAAATCAGTATTTATATTTCTATTTTTAATGATTTATACTGAGTTTTTGAAAAATGGGCTACGTTAGACTGCATAACCAGTTAAAAATTGAAAAAATTATTTAAAAGAATGTAAAATGTATTTAGTGAAATAAACCACTAAAAGATAATCTACTTTTACTAAAGAATATTATATATTAATTACAGAATTTTTAAAAATCTTCGAGCAACCAGCTCTAGTCGATTTTCGCTGGAATGACCAAGAATACAATTGATAGTTAATTAAAGCTATACAATTTTTATTATTATTTATTTTCAGTATTAAATTTTAAAAAGAAATTACTAAAAAATAGTTAATATTGCCAAAACATTTATATTATCATCTATCTCTAAAAAAATCAAAATTTTGTTAAAGATTATATTTATTTATTTATTTATTTAAGATACACGGGCAACATTCAAGTGATGCCCATTTGTACAAATTAATGTACTGTTTGCGCAGCATTATTTACAAAAAAAAATAACATTAAGTTTAACTAAATAAATGTACTATAAATTAGATTATTATTAGATTATTAGAAATTAGATATTAGATTCATAAATCAAAGCACGTAGATCACTGACAAAGACATTCAAATTGCTTCCGAAGAAATTTATATCCTTCTCAAACTGGTTTGCCTCCCTACGCAAATTTTTTTTTTTATATTTAAAAAATAAAGAAATTATTCCACTTTTTTAATCTTTTTTTTAATAACAATTAACATTTTGTTAAATAATTTTACAATTTTGTTTGAAATAAATAAAAGAAACTATAGAAATTCGATTTGACCGACAACAGATTTTTAACAACACTTATTTCTTAAGGGCATTTGAACCATTATGACGTCACATTTATAAAACACATGCTTTGCACTAATTGTGACGTCATCATGGTTCAAATGCCCTTAATAGAAAAGAATACAATAAATTTTCATGATTTTTATTTGTCACCAGCAGCTGCTTAATTTTTAAAATTAAATTTAAAAGTTAAATATTTTTTGTTTTAAATCCAATTCAAGACTTGGTACAGCATAGCAAAAACTAAATAAAATCAATAGATTTTTAATTTAATAATTATTTTTTAGAATTATTAAAAAATAAATTAGACTTCAATTCAATTCATATTATTAAAAAAAAATACTAAATAATTAATTCTTATTATTTATTAATCAATATTTATTTAAAAAATTGTGTTAAATAAATAGAAAATTATGCAAAAAATACTACAAATTTTGTAAAAACAATATGATTGTCAAAATTAATTACAAAATGAAAGTTTTAAAAAAAAATGTTGATGGAGAAATATAAATAGTTCAAATTACTTTATTTTTTATTCGATTTTAAATAAAGAAAAAGAAATTATGCCAATTTTTTAATTAATTTTTAGATGAAACTTAAAATAAATTCATTTTTAGAAGGTTAAAAAATTAAATCTTATTAAAGAAATTCTTCAAATGAAATTAAATATTTTGTTTTTTAACAGAAAAAATGAGAATTATGAAAGACATGATTATTATATTACTATATATCTATTATCATTATAGAATAAGAAAGTACACGAACGTTATTTTAGCTAGTAAAATAAAAAATATTTTTATATACATAAAAAAATTAAAATTTCAATTATGAAATACACTAATTCTACCTACACATTTTTAAAAATTAATTTCAAAAAGAACAAAAGTTGTTAAAAATTGTGATTATAAAACAAAAATTACACACCAATTTTTTTACCAAAAAAAGCTAATAATTTAACCTTCGGAGAACACACCTTTTTTTTAGGTAATTTTTCAATGCTCAACCAATTTTGAACTGTTCATCTGCTTAACCTACGGATTTTTTGAAAATATAGTTTAAACTCTGTAAAATAAGTCTGTGTACTTTAAAATCCTTATAAAAAATATTAAACAATAGATAAAAAGCTTTTCGCAAAAAATCGTGGGGTCAAAATGACCCCATGTGTTCTCCGAGGGTTAAAAAAATTAACAAAAAATATTAATTATTGATAAACCAACATTATGAAAATTTCTTACCTTATTTTATAAAATAAATATCGTTTAACATTTTTTCTTCTTAAACAATAAGCACTGAGATTGACAAATCGAAAAACTGTATAATTTCGATCTGTCAAGTTTTGAAAAATAAAAAAAACAAAAGCATTTACAAAAACTAACTTCAAACTACGGACAGAATGAATGAAAGAATACGAAGATTATCATATGTAATAATAATAATAATTATATGTAATAATAATAATAATAATAATAATAATAAAATAATAAAATAATAAAATAATAATAATTAATTATATCAGTCGTTGCACAGATTTTAGAGAAGGAAATTGAGAAATTAACCACAAAACATTTGTTTTCTTTTGTTTTTGAAGGTTAATCTTTTAAAAATTGTAAAAATCGAATAAAACTCTGTGCAACGACTGATATATTTTTAAATATAATTTGAACGCTAAAGAACACCACTTCGACATAAGTGATAAAAATTTCTTTATTTATCAGTAGTTGCAATGAAAGAAAAAAATCGAAAATCAATTACTTCGCTTTTGAGAAAAGTCACTTTTTAGACCAAATTTCAATTTATTTAATATTTTCGCTTTATTAACGTTATTCTTATTACATATTTAAAATATTTAAGAAAAAACAAGTCATTTTCATATATTACATTATTTTTTATCTTTTGATATAAGAGAGAGAAAAGCGTTTCAAAAGTCCTTTGCTTCTCAAGATGTTAAATTTCAAAAAATCATAACTTTTATAATTTTCATCAAATAAAAAAATAAAAAAAACACGTATTTACTTATTTTTCATATAGAATTCGAGAAAAATTGTTTCAATC
Source organism: Leptopilina myrica (nomen nudum) (assembly GCA_032872475.1). Taxonomy (NCBI): domain Eukaryota; kingdom Metazoa; phylum Arthropoda; class Insecta; order Hymenoptera; family Figitidae; genus Leptopilina; species Leptopilina myrica (nomen nudum). The sequence goes on from CM065461.1 coordinate 19,315,032, forward strand.
CAAAAAAAATTTTGAGTGAAAATCTCACGGAGAATGCCCTATATTGAATAAAATGAAAAATTAAGAAAATGAATTCATAAAATTTACAAATAAAATATTTTAAAGAATTTAAATTAACAGTAATTAAATAATTATTTGTTATATTTTAAAATGGAAATAATAAATAACTAATAATTTATTATATTTAATTAAATATTAATAATATTAAATTAAAAAAAATATTGAATTTTAAAATTTATTAATATTCTGAAAAATTTAAATTAACAGAAATTTTAATAATTATTTGCCATATTTACAAATTTAAATAATAAATAATTAATTATAGTAAATTAAATTAATTTTTTAAATTTTATTAACATATATTAAAAAAGTGTTACTGTTAATTTAAATTTTTTAGAATATTAATAAATTTCAAAATTTAATAATTTTTTAAATTTAATATTATTAATATTTAATTTAATATAATGAATTATTAGGGTCATTTGGGGAATATGTAAACAAGGGGTAAATTTAAACAGTAGATGTTTCAGCTAAATTTAGAAATTTAAAAATAAGTACAACGTCAATATTTATACCTTACCTCACCTACAAGATGTTCTGAGTATTGCCAATATTTTATTTTGACAATTGGCAATGCTATAGTACAAGTTATTTTTTAATGCAAAAAAGATTGAAAATCAAAATTTTACTGTTTCAGTATTTTGTCTCGCATTTGCATAAAAATAAATTAAAAAATCAAACTAAAATTTGTAATTCTTCCTTATTAATGCCTGAACAAAAATTGACTTTGATTTTCGTCAATTTAGTTAATAAATAATTAAGTGTTTACATTTACCCCGAGAATTCGAAAACTCGAGGTAAATGTAAACAGAACGTCAACTACATTTAAAAAAATTTAATAAATTATTGGATCTGCCATTTTGAAATTAAAAAATTCGATTTTAGATTGTTATTCAGCAACCTTAAAAACTTTTTTTACCAAGTTGAGTGAAAATCTATTAAAATTTGTTCAAATTATTCAAGTTTTACAATACTAATTTTGTAATGGTTGATTGTTTATTTTAAGATACATTAGCTAGTCAACTGGTTGATTTTTCTATACATCTACGAAGAAATTTTTTCAGTTTTTCCATCCCTTAAAACAGTAGTATACTTGAAATAACTTGTTTCATAAACTTCGCTTAACTACAGTGATGTTTACATTTACCCCGAATTTTAGAAAAATTTCAAATTCTCGGGGTAAATGTAAACAGTCAGTTTAAGGCAATTCAGGTGCATCAATATTTTTTTGTACTCCATAAAACTTTTCTAGGGAAGTAAAGTAACAAGTTCATGCAAAAAAAATCCGTCCATTTTACGTTTTAACAAAAAAAACTTATGTTTTTAGTGAAACATAGATATTCCGTTTACATTTACCCCAAATGACCCTATTATTTATTTTCAGTATTAAATTAAAAAAAAATTACTAAAAAATAGTTAATTAAGCCAAAACATTTATATTATCATCTATCTTTAAAAAAATCAAAATTTTGTTAAATATTATGTTTAAAAAATAAAGAAATTATTCCACTTTTAAATCTTTTTTTAATAACAATTAACATTTTGTTAAATAATTTTCATATTTTGTTAGAAATAAATAAAAGAAAATATAGAAATTCGATTTGTCCGACAAAAAATATTTGACAACACTTATTTTTTAATAGAAAAGAATAAAAGAAATTTCATGATTTTTATTTGTCACCAGCACCTGCTTCATTTTTAAAATTAAATTTAAATGTTAAATATTTTTTGTTTTAAATCCAATTCAAAACTTGGTACAGCAAAGCAAAAAACTTAATAAAATCAATAGATAATTGGGGCAGCAACATGCCGACTCAGAAGTAACTCTACCCAAGTGTAACTCACCGATTCTTTTAATACTTGGTATACACATTCTAGATCGAAAAATATTTGACACGTATTTTTTTATATTAGCTTAAAAATGTTTTAAGGGGTAGAAACTACCCCTGTAACATTTCCATTATTTAAAGATATTTAACAGAGTTAAAGCCAATTTGATTGATTTTTAATTTTGACATCTGCCATATTGGATCCGCCATTTTGAATATTTGAAAACTGACCCCGGATTCAAAATCAGCGATCCCGTAAACCCCCGAGTACCAATTTTCAAGTACTTTTGTAAAGCAGAAGTATGATTTTTGTCAGCTAAACGGTGGAAAAGATGCCGTTTCAAAAAGAAAAGTGAAAAACATGCCATTTCGCGAAAGCGCTGAGAAACATACCTTCTTCAAACGAACGGTGAAGAACATGCCTTTTCAACCGTTAGTATTTTATATTCATATTATATCAATAATATTATATTAATTATAAATAATTAATAATATTATATTTATTATAAACAATTATTGATTAATTAATTAATTTAATTAATTGATTAATTTATCATTATTAATATTATTATATTAATTATTTATTTATTTAATATTATATTTAATATTAACGGTTGAAAAGGCATGTTTTCACCGTTCGTTTGAAGGTGGTATGTTTCTCAGCGCTTTCGCAAAATGGCATGTTTTTAACTTTTCTTTTTGAAACGGCATCCTTTTCACCGTTTAGCTGAGTCGGCATGTTGCTGCCCCCAAGCGACGAAATGTTGATGGAGAAATATAAATAGTTCAAATTACTTTATTTTTTATTCGATTCTAAATAAAGAAATAGAAATTATGCAAATTTTTTTATTAATTTGTAGATAAAATTAATTCTTATTATTTATTAATCAATATTTATTTAAAAAATTGTGATACATAAATAGAAAATTATGCAAAAAATACTACAAATTTTGTAAAAACAATATGATTGTCAAAATTAATTACAAAATTAAAGTTTTTTAAAAAAATATTGATGGAGATATATAAATAGTTCAAATTACTTTATTTTTTATTCGATTTTAAATAAAGAAAAAGAAATTATGGTAATTATGCAGATGAAGGACTTCTCCCAATTTTGAAGATTTTTGGTTAATTTTTTTTGGAATGTCTTTCATTTGGCTAGTAATTAAAGAATCCGGTGGGGGAGGATGAAAAAGTTACTTACAGAACGTCAGGGCTGGGAAACAAAATTTTTTTTTTGTTTTTGACGTTTTACTCGGTAAAAATTAAAAAATTTTAAAAATGTTCTACATAAAAGTTGTAGATCTTGTTAAGATAAACATTTTATGTTACATGCAATTTTTTCATAAATTGAGTATTTTTCGAGAAAAACACAAAAAACGGGAAATAACCATAGAAACGTTTTAATGCAGAAGGGAGTCAAATTCACTTCCTAGTTTGTACTAGAAGGTATCTAACTTAGACCAGAGCCCACTCCAACGTTTAAAAAAAAGCGTCTTGAAGGTGCATCCACAACACACCACTCAAAGGCGGGTGAAGCCCGCCGCACCTAATTTCCTTCCACGTTTTAATGCAGAAGGGAGTCAAATTAACTTTCTAGATGGTACTACAAGATGTCTAAATTAGCCCAGACCCTTCTTCAATGGATTTGACTCCCTTTCTGCATTAAAACGTTGAAGGAAATCAGGTGCGGCGGGCTTCGCCCGCCTTCTGAGCGATGTGTTGTGGATGCACCTTCAAGACGCCTTTTTTAAACGTTGGAGAGGGGTCTGGCCTAAATTAGATACCTTCTAGTACCATCTAGGAAGTTAATTTGACTCCCTTCTGCATTAAACGTTAAAGGAAATCAGGAGCGGCGGGCTTCTCCCGCCTTTGAGTGATGTGTTGTGGATGCACTTTCACAACGCCTTTTTTAAACGTTGGAGGGGGGTCTGGTCTAAGTTATGGAATTATGCAAATTTATTTATTAATTTTTAGATGAAACTTATAATAAATTCATTTTTAGAAGGTTAAAAAATTAAATCTCATTAAAGAAATTCTTCAAATGAAATGAAATATTTTGTTTTTTAATAAAAAAATGTGAATTGTGAATAGACATTATTATTAGATTATTATATTATTATATATCTATTATCATTAGAATGAAAAAATACTTGAGCGTTTTTTAGCTAGTAAAACATAAAATATCTTTATATACATAAAAAAATAAAAATTGTAATTATGAAATACACAAATCCTTCCTACACATTTTTTTAATAATTTAAAATAAAAAAAAAATTTGTGAAAAATTGTAATTAAAAAACAAAAATTTCACAATTGTTTTTATTTTAAAAGAAACTAATAATTTAAAAAAATATTTAAAATTTATAAATCAATATTATGAAAATTTCTTACCTTTTTTTATTAAAACAATATCTTTTAACCTTCTTTCTTCTTAAACAATAAAAATGTTGATATTGACAAATCGGAAAACTGTATAATTTTGATGTGCCAAGCAAAGTGTTTTGAAAACGAAAAAAAACAAAAGCATTTGGGTAAGAATTCCTGAAGTGGCCCCCTATTTTTCATTAGGTCGATGGATTTTTTTCATTCTTATATTTTTCGATAGCCTATGATGGTAGGGGAGACCGGGGGTGAACCGGACGGATTTGGTCTTTGACCAGAAAACTCATACAAAAACATGCTTTTTGCTAAAGTGTAATATACCGTTTTAAAGCTTGTACTTTCACCTACAAATCGCACTTGTTCGATTTAAAAAAAGTACAATAGCTTTCGAGATATATTGCTTCGAAAGTGACTACCTCAAAAACGAAAATCCGAAAATTGGTGGGGCTAAACCGGACACCCCATGGGGCTAAATCGGACACGGCCAATTAGTTAAAGATTCATTGATAACTTTCAATAAAAATTATATTTAAACCACAAGTTAGTAATTTTCATATTGAACAAGTAGTATGAAAACGTAAGTAATAAAGCTTTACTTGAAAATTTTTAAATTGAACTCTTCTGAACATTACATTTCCTGTATCGCCAACATGATTTTCATAAAGCAAAAAACTGAAACAATAAATTAGATTCTGCAAAAAATTAATTTAAAAAAGAAATTCAAATTTGTGGTGTAAATTCGCTCAGGAAATAAGTCTACAAAAAAGATGTTTGGGCCTGGATATTTGAAGTATGTTAATTATTTTAATTTATAATTCGATTTTTTTAAATAATAGTACTCTTATAACTGAAAATTAAACGATTTAAAACGGTTTGACCACTAAATTGTCAAACTTAACCTTATTTTTTATGGTTATGAGTACGTTTAGTTGAATGATTGAATATAATTACTTATTGATAAAACAATATTAAATATTTATTCCAATAAATATTCCAATATTATCCACAGTTCTTAATTTTTTTCTTTATTGATTCTAAAGAATATTTAGTTTTATTTTTGCAGATTATAATATATTTTGCCAAAATAATAATATTGAGCGAATTTACCCTCATTTAAAGGTAAAGTCGCTCACAACAAAACGGCTTATAAATAATTTTCTGTTACATATTTTAATTTCTTTATGCTGTAATAGAAAAAAGAGAAAAAAAGCGAAATAAAAGAAATAGTTTATTTCGCCAGTCAGTGAAAATATAGTATATGATTTACTAATTAAAAATATTTATTAATTTTTCTTTTGTTGGAAGGGGGTTGGTTTTGAGTTCGATACCTTCCAGTATTTTTCTTTTGTTGGAAGAGGGTTGGTTTTGGGTTCGATACCTTCTAGTACCAATTAGAAACTTTTTTGTACAAATCCGGAGTCAAATTGACTTTATATTTGGTACTGGAAGGTATCGAACCCAAAACCAACCCCCTTCCAACAAAAGAAAAATACTGGAAGGTATCGAACCCAAAACCAACCCCCTTCCAACAAAAGAAAAATACCGGAAGGTATCGAACCTAAAACCAACCCCCTTCCAACAAAAGAAAAATACCGGAAGGTATCGAACCCAAAACCAACCCCCTTCCAACAAAAGAAAAATTAATAAATATTTTTAATTAGTAAATCATATACCTATTTCCACTGACGGGCGAAATAAACTATTTCTTTTATTTCGCCCGTCTTTATTCCTATGCATTTTGCCTGACGGGCGATATAAACTATTTCTTTTATTTCGCCCGTTTTTTTATTGCCATGCATTTTCAGTGACAATATTTATTTTCATCGTTTCCCGAAGTTATTTAAAAAGAATTGAAAAAATGAGCGAAATTAGCCTCATTTACGGTATATTTCTAAATTTTTATTTTTATTTTCAAATTTACTGCAAAATTTTTATATTCAAATTAATTAATTGAAATTATTGTTATTATATTTGTAAAGTGCAAACAACAGAATAGAAATGTGTAAGATAAAATGTAGTTAATAATTATCAACATTATCAATAATCAAATAATTAATAGAAGACTAAAGCGAAACTTTTAATCTGATTAAATCAAATGAAAAGAAATTTTCACAAAAATTATTATTAACATATATATATTGTTTGTATTTAAAAGAAGCAAAATTATTGACTGCAAAAAAAGTAAAGTGAGAACTTACCGCCTTTTTTGCAGATTAATTATCCCAATGCAAACTTCTCATTGACTGCACGAATCACAATTTTTTATATAACAATAAAAAACACGCACTGAGAAGAAAAATCAAATCAATGAAAGAAATAAAACGCGACTCAACTCAATGATGACATTCGATAAAAATCACGAACTGACATTGTCAAAATATAAAAACAAAAAAAAATATTCATACAATGAAATGACTAACTTCAATCTGCGGACAGAATGAATGAACGAAATACTACGAAGATTATTATAGATATAGCATAGGATACGCGCGCTAAAGCGCGCGTTCACATTCTATTTCAATTGTTAAAAGAAAAATACAATTATGATCACGAATTAAAATTACAATTTATATTCTCATTCATTTTTATTATTAAATTTTAAAAAATAGTTAATTGTACCAAAACAATTATTATCGCAGTGTTTCTAATTAAATCCAATTCAAAACTTGGTACAGCAAAGCTAAAAACTAAATAAAATCAATAGATTTTTAATTTAATAATTATTTTTTAGAATTATTAAAAAATAAATTAGACTTCAATTCAATTCATATTATTAAAAAAATACAAAATAATTAATTCTTATTATTTATTAATCAATATTTATTTTAAAAATTGTGATAAATAAATAGAAAATTATGCAAAAAATACTACAAATTTTGTAAAAACAATATGATTGTCAAAATTAATTACAAAATGAAAGTTAAAAAAAAATGTTGATGGAGAAATATAAATAGTTCAAATTACTTTATTTTTTATTCGATTTTAAATAAAGAAAATGATTATAAAATTTATAAATCAATATTATGAAAATTTCTTACCTTTTTTTATAAAAACAATATCTTTTAACCTTCTTTCTTCTTAAACAATAAAAAATTTTGATATTGACAAATCGAAAAACTATAATTTCGATCTGTCAAGCAAAGTGTTTTGAAAAAGAAAAAAAACAAAAGCATTTACAAAAACTAACTTCAAACTGCGGACAGTTTAATTAATTATAGTTAATAATTAAGTAAAGAACACAAAAAGAAAATTAATTGTATTCAGTTAAGAATAAAAAAAATCAAATAAGAAAAATATTACATTTTAAATGAATAAAATACATTTTTCAACTTCGAGTTGTTGAATAGATAAAAAGTCAATGAAAAAACAGGAAACTTTGTTTTTAACTAATGGAAAAAGGCGTTACTTTTTAACTTCTCTCTCCAACTCTTCTCTGTTATCAAAAACACAGCAGGAGTGCAGACGGAATTTTTGCGGATAGAATGAATGAAAGAATACGGAGATTAATATAGATAATTAACTAAAATTAAAAAACAATCCTGGTTGTGACAACCATGGTTCGTGGTGAAATTTATCTTTAACTAAAAACGCCTGGTTGTAGTAACCAGGCAGTTATGTTAGATTTCAGTAGTCGGGAGCAAGCGCAGTACGTCTTTATACTTTCTGCTATAGTTTGACTTTTAGCATAACGTAGGATGCTCTCGTCAAGTTTTTATTTTAAAGTATTTTATGTTTTTTCATCTTTTCTCTTATTACCAAAACTGGGTAAAATAAAAGTGAATGTATATGTTGTTGATGGAAGTCGTTTTACTTATTTCATTGACAGTATTATTGGCACTTAATTAGATTAATGTGATGAATGATTTTATATAACCTATATATTTTTGACGACTTTAAAAATTATTTTTCTGTCATCAAAGAATGGACGACATGATTTATAAATATTATGAAAATGAATTCTAAAAAAAGAAGATAAAAAATATATAATTTTTTTTTATTGTTTATACTCCTGCCCTATTGGCCTTACGCACTTGACATGAGTCCCCGAGAAATACTTTTTTTTGGATTAAGCATAACCATTCTATATGAAATTTCTATATATAATAACCTAATTTGCGTCTGCAGCCGGCTTTATTAGGAGTACTCGCATTCACCTGGACCACCTGTTAAATAGGTTTTATCGCCAGAGCAGGGGGAAACTGTAGAAAACCTCTCTTGAGTACAACCGGTTTTATCGACAGTCAAGTTCTATTGGTGTGTACCGGACAATAATCGACAGTGCACATCATAAAATGCTCGGATTATAGTCCAGATTACGTCACTGGTGCTCACTTTAATTTTTGAATATGTCTTCTATTACTGTTTAAGTAACACGTTGTAATTGGTTACTTCGGTAAGCTCTTAATTTTCATTGGTTCAAATATTGTGAATTTTCACAATGTGTGAAATATCCCTTAGGTTCTAGAAAAATTGCTTCAAAACCCAACCTCCTGGTTGGTAATTTCCTTCTATTTCTTAGAAAAAATGTTACTAGATAAACCAGAGTGTAATCGGAATTCGAAGTGAGAGCACAATCTGGTTTATCAGGAAATATTTATCTAGGGAATTTCAAGGAAATTACCAAACGGAAGGTTGGGTTTTAAAACAATTTTTCTAGAACCTAAAGGGCCAGTCCCATGTGAGCGTGAAAACGGAAAACGTTTAGCCAATAGCAACTTCCGATTCAATGGAAATCATTCTAAAAGAAAATTCTTATTGGTTGAACGTTTTCCGTTTCCCGTTTCACGCTGACATGGGACGGTACCTTAAGGGATATTTCACAGATTGTGACAATTCATAATATTTAAACCAATAAAAATTAAGAGCTTACCGAAGTAACCAATTAGAACGTGTTACTTAAACAGTAATAGAAGCCATATTCAAAAATTAAAGTGAGCACCACTGAAGTAATCTGGAGTATAATCCGAGCATTTGCCGAAAACACCCTATACCTTGACGTCAAACCTCCCGCTTGATAAATCACGAAAGTAGTGAGAAAAACACCGGACTATAGCGGGCACCAAGGCGGTCACCCATTTAAGTACTAACCGCACTGAATGTTGCTTAACCTCGGTGATCGCAAGCCACAGAGTCTCACCACTGTGATTTACCATCGGTATATAAAATATATAATTTTAACCTCTTAATCATAGATAACGTACATTGTTGCCTATTATAACTTTACAATCACATCCACAATTTCAGTGTCAACCATGATCCTGGTTACTATAACCAGAAATTAAATTTATATTAACCAGGTTTTATCGTCAACGCAACTATGTTCAGTCATGTTCAAACAACTTCCATCGTAGTCAAAGACGTTTTTCACCACGAGAATCTGGTTGTATGAACCAGGAATTTCTCTCAGTGTATTGTCTTTCAAAACATATACCGAAATAAATTTAATTTTCATAAATTTTATGTTAAAAATTTGTTTCTTTCCTTTAAAATGAGTGGACTCACAATTAAGGGGCCCCATCAAAGAACCGGTTTCAATTTTTTAAAGCTTAAAATCATTGCCCTGTAAGTTAACCCCGTAACAGTCCATGGCCCATATGTGGCCACAAAAAGTCGTGACACTTTTACGTCTGTGGCCATATATGTCTATCTCAAAAATAAAATACTAAACATAATTCGATTTCAATGACCAAGTGCATACTAAGGTTTTTGAGGTTGCTGAATCCGAATTTCAAGTCAGATTTTCAAAATTCAAAATGGTGGACCTAAAATGGCGACTATGAAGATTTAAAAATTTATCAAATGCGCTTGACACTCGTTACTTGAGGGTTTTCTTAGTCGCTAATTACGAATATGATGTCAGATTTACAAAATTAAGATGGTGAATCCAATATGACGGATAATTTCAAAATTCATGCAATTTGATCGAATTTTAGGTCCGCCATTTTGGATTTCAAAATCTGACATCGGATTCGTAATCAGCGACCGCGAAAACCCCCGAGTAACAAGTTTCAATCCTCTTAACAACCCCCCGGATTTGTTTAAACAAATCCGTTAGATTTTTTATTTTCTCTACCGCCATATTAGATTCGCCATTTTGAATTTGGAAAATCTGACATCGGATTCGTAATCAGAGACCCCGAAAACCCCCAAGTAACAAGTTTCAATCAAATCTGATAAAATTTAAAATTTTCGAATTCGCCATTTTGGGTCCGCCATTTTGGATCCGCTATTTTAAATTTTGAAAAACTGACTTCAAATTCGAATTTGCGACTCCAAAAACCTTAATTACAATGAAATCACATTTTTTAAAAACTTTTTTTTCTTGGACCGTTTTTGGACCACAAGAGATTTTTAGCTGGACTGCGAAGGGGTTAATAAGTAGCATGTTTTCAATACCAATTTTTTGAGAAACATTTTAATAATCTTTATACAAATGCAAAATGTTTTCAAGAATTTGAAATTTTAAATCCTTTTTATTTAGATGTGTATTTTTTGAAATGTTTCCATAGTTTACTATTTTTTATTGATAAATTTACTATTTCTGATCGAGTACACCGTTCTTTAATTTGTAAAGTTTGTCGAAAATCTCTTCCTAGAATTACAATTTTACAACCCAAAAGGTTTGTTGGAATTCATTATATCTCTTAATAGATAATCCATAATTTCCAAAGCATATTTTGGAGCTATTGGTGCTTCGTCCCAAATAAAAACATCTATATTTTCTAAAGAGAACTTTAATTAAAGACTTAAGAGAACTTTTTTAAATTGAACTTTAATGTATAAAGATGAATCACTGTATAATGGAACGGGTAAGCCTAAAACTTTATGAACAGTTTTCCCGTTAGGAAGCAAAGTCGCAGCTATACCTGTAAATGTCATGTTGCAAACATTTACTGTCAATTCTCCACAATGAAGATCAGTCCGAAATTTCCCCTTCACCTATCCTTCACTTTGACGGTTGCTTACGTCACATCCCCTAACCACATTTCCAGAACTGTCCATATTGTATATATAATATTGTTTGGGACACACTGGGGTAATTTTCTTCATAAAATGCTATGTGTATGGGCAAATCCACGTGAGATTTCCCTATAACCTCTTAAAATCGGACAAAAATATGTTTTTCTATTCTGTATTTTAAAAACAGATATGTATTTTTTTAGGCCAAATTTTTAAGTTATGAATTTTCGAAATTTTGGATTTGTAAACATAGACCTATTTTCAGTAGCCTATAAGTCTAAAAATATTGAGTTTAGAAAAAAGTTGCTAAAGAATGAAAGTTTTAGTTTACTTTGAACTTTTGAAAAATGTTTAAATAAATTTTTTATAAACAAATTAATTTTATTAAACTTTTGACCCAATTTTTTTTTATTTTTACATTCTCATAAAAAATGAGAAAGTCTTGGATTTGTGCGATTTTGGGAAATTTATAATTTTCATAAATCTTTACGTTTCATGACCCCCTGATTCCAAAAAAATGGTTTTTTAGAGAAGTGTCTGTCAGTCTGTAGAAAATTTTGTCTCGACAATAACTCGAGTAAATATTTATAAATCGACTTTTTTTAAGGGATTTTTTTAGTCCATAAAAATGAAGCTCGAGTTCGTTGGACAGCCCGTTTTGTTAAAAAACAACAAAAATACAAAATTTTGTTTTTTGACAATTTTCAAAAAAGTGCAAAAAATAAATTATTGCTATTGCATGAGTTGTTCCTTTTGTTTTTGTACTAAAATTATAAAATGCTTACGTCGTTTGAACTGTGTACACAGTAGAAAGGCAGAAATCTGTATTTATAATTATTTTTTTCTCATCATATAGGATATGGTGATTTATTAAATATATATAATTTTTTTCATTCGATTGAAGTAGAATTAATGTCATGATAATCTACAAATGAACACATATTTGACGAGAATGTAAACCTTAAAGTCGTAGTAACTTTAAGACAAATAAATTATTTAGGGGCTCAAAAAAAATAATACGTGTCTGTTACGCAGTCTCGATAATATTTTTTGGCGAGGAGTATAATGAGATAATAGAGTTTTTTTATATCGCCAAATATTTTAGCTGAAATTTTTTATAAGATATAGATAATGGAGTTTTTTTATATACAAGAACTAATAAGGAGAAGAACGCAAATAATGTACGAGGCGCGTTCAAACTAGCGAGCCCCCGCGCGAAGCGCGGACCAGAATGTGGCAGGTTTTTTTAAATGTATATTTATAGCTTATAATGTACTGAAGATTTTCCAAAAAGAACTAGAGTGGGCCTGATGCGTTTATTGAGTTACAAAGATTTTTCAAAATTCACGCGCATGCCTCACAGTGGGATTTTTTAAAAATTGTCTACAGCCTAGAATTTTAAATGGAATATTGAAATGTTTATAGTTTTTTTAAATCAAAGTTAACAAATTAATTGTATATACCGCAAGAGAGGCTAATTTCGCTCATGTAGGGTAAATTCGCTTAACAGATATCTATTTTTTTAAATTCGATTAACATAATTTTTAGACAGAAATATTTAAGATTAACAATTGTTTGTGATGGGGAAATTCAATAAAAACCTTTAAATCTTATGAGGTTCAAATTCGCACCGTATTTCACCCAAAATTACTTCTAACTCTCAAATGATCAATTATTACTGAAATCTATCAAAGAGGGGATTCCGCTGGGAAAGACTGTTGCGGTGCAGCAACCTTCAATCTTCAATCAACTAGTCAATTTTTGTACTCACTACTTGGTGATAATTTCTCTCGTTCAGCAACCAACTTGGCAATCCAATTTTGAATATCCAAAAAGGAATCACCAACAATTGTTTATTTTAAACTTATTTATTTAAATAAAAGAATACTAAAATTACAACTAATAATAATAAAAATAAAACTTAATCTAATAAATTCAAAAAGAACACTAAATTTAAGAACTGTTTCAATTCAACTCTAACTCAAACGCTTTAGTCACACGACCGCTCAAAAACCACGTCAATTCTCCAAGACCGCTGAGAACTCTCTCGCCGAACCCACGCTGCACTGCTTCCTCGAAACGCCGGTAAAATTCGTGAAAAACCCTTTTTCTTTCTCAGAACTCCTAATTTTCCATCACGCTATCTCTCTCGTCCCCACTCGACGGCACCTGTTAGCCCGCCGAAAAGTGGGACCGCTGACCATGTGATCAACTCCAAATTGCTCATGCGTCAAATCATTTCTCAAACGACTTGACGGACTACACACGACGGTGATCAACGAACTCTGAGATAACGACGCTGACAGAGAAACGATACAACGAGAGTGAGACGGCAATAAAACAAAATATAACGTCTCAATAACTAGAAACAGCCAAAGAAATAAAGTAACGATTTACTTCGTTACAAACTCCCCTCCTAGGCCGATATTACCTCGGTAATATTGCCGATTTAACAATATAAAAATAATATAAAATTTCCTTTGCAACTCTTCTAACTTTATTGCAACTAATCTGTTACAATTGTATAGATACCACAAAAAAAAAAAATATATGGGGGAGGCGACAATGCCTCTATTTTAGAAGGAAATCAATCCTTCTTGTTTTGAAACTCCTTCCAGAATTGCAGTTTCATCTCCTTCGCAATTTCAGGTGGCAAATCCACAATCATTCTCTCTAGTCTCTCTAGCTCGTCCAAGAAGCTCCGCTTCTTTTCTTGATTTGGACCCACACTCCTATCTACTCCACTCGCGGACGCTGATCGATTAGGAGATTTACTCCCACCCTCCTTCGCTGGTGACGGCGATCGGCTTAACAACTCCGGCCGAGTTGTCTCCCGGGGTAAAGTGCGGTGTAATAGTTTGTAGTATTTCTTCCGCTGCTGGCGAAATTCCTCGTACTGCTTCTTACCGAAACGTTCCTCCATGATCAACCGATTGACCCTGGCACAGCGCGGGCAATCAGTCAGAAACACCTCCCTCCTCCCACAATTTTTGCAAAATTTCGCCGGTTTACTGGGACAATTCGGCACCTCATGTCCCTTCCGCCAACAATTATGGCAAACTCCTGGTGGGGGATCCAGGTGTGGAACCGTCGGGATCGGATCCAAACCCGCAAACATCCGCCCCTCCAAAATTATCGGCAAAGGGGGCCGAGAAGACGGGCGCGGAAGAAGACTTCGCCGGTTGATCGCTGGCTTCTCCTCATAAATCCCCTCCAGGGGAGATGCGTACGTTGGTGGTGGAGGATGTCGAGGCAACAGCTCCGCTCCTTTCGGGGGGGACGTTTTCGTTGGCGCGTTGGTAGAGACGTAGTCCCACTCATATAAAGGGCTATTGTTTCTCCTACCCACTTCGCGCTTAACCCACTGTTTCTTGTCATTTCCCTTTCCTTCCTTCAACACTGCCAACAGTTCGCTCTTCGCCTGGCGACACGCGGTCTTCGGACTTACTTCTCCTTCCATATCCTCCGTCTCCATACTCTCCTTCTCTCGTGCCACCCCTTCTCTCTCACGACTCTCTCGCTCTCGAGCCACCCTCTCTCTCTCACGACTCTCTGGACGGTGATCAGAACCTACGGTCTCTCGACTCTTCCTTTCCTTCTCTTTCCTCCTCTCTCGCCACTGCTCAACCGTAATCCTCTTGGAAATGGTACCGGTATATCCTGGACCAGGCGCTGAGGCTTGCCCGCCAGAAGTACCGGCCACTGCAACTGCTTGCGTCTCCGCTTCTCGTTCCCTCTCCACTTTCTCCACGAGAATGTCCAACTGACTTCGCTTCGGCGGATCAGCCTGCTCGGGAAAATCGGAAAGTAGGCCTTGGTAACGTGAATGCGGAGCTCCACCACGTCTCCTTCCAGCACCGGAACGTCTCATTTTCTCGACCGTTGATTTTTTAATCACTACGCTCCTAATCCTGGGCTTGCTTCTACTCTCTGACGGTGATCGTGGGCGATGACTCGGCATCAAACGACTCTATTAAACAAGTTCAATCTAGATGCTGAAAAACAAAATAAACAAAACAAATTCTAAAGTGTTATTCATTTCGTAACATCACACATGACACAGACAGACACGACAATTACGAACGAGGAGGTATATAACGCTTGATATTGGACACATGCGCCTTCGGAACTCGCCGGTTATTATCCGCTTTTAACTCATAAACAGTGTCGGATAATTTTTTTATGATTTCGTAAGGTCCATCATATTTCGGTGCCAATTTTGCAGAAAATTTGTGCAGTGCATTGGACAACTTATTCACTCTCCATAACACTAGATCACCTACATCAAACTTCGCAAAACGCTTGTTTTTATTATATTGTACTCTCTGTTTCTCTCTCTCTTTATCGATGAACCTGGCTACCAAATCCCGCAATGCATCCAACCTTTTTAATCTATCCATCCACACTTCCGGTTCTATTCTCTCAACTACAACTCGCTTCTCTAACTCGCGTCTCAAACTTTTAACCAATTGTGGTTGTCGACCAAAATTCAAGAACGCCGGTGATACTTTGGTAGTCGCTTGTACTGCCGTATTGACTGCATGCCTGAACTCATGGACATGTTTGTCCCAGTCACGGTGATCGTTTCCCACAAAAGTTGCAATCATTGTTTTCAAAATCCTATTACTTCTCTCGACTGGATTCGCTTGTGGGTGGTAAGGTGGCGTAGTCAAGTGCCTCACACCATATTCTTCTAACGTTGACTTGAGGAATTTATTATCAAATTCCTTCCCGTTATCTGTCAAAAGAAAACGTGGTGTTTCCCACCTAAATAAAACCAACTCCTCAAATGCTCTGGCAATTGATTTGCCATCCGCTGATCTTAAAGGCTTTAATTCTATCCATCGCGAGAAAAGATCTTGAAAAACGACCAAATGTTTACACTGACTTTTGCTTGGCGGAAACTCCATGCAATCTGCTGCCACGACCACCCAAGGACTCTCGACAATTCGCTGGCCCATCATACCGCAAGGTCCGCTCTGTGACACTTTAAATCTCTGGCACTCTGGGCACGATTTGACATACGATTGTACGTCGTGCCACACTCCTTGCCAGTAATATTCACTCGCTACGCGCCTATACGTTTTTTCTACTCCTAAGTGGCCTGCTGAAAACTCGGCGTGGGCAATTTTAATAATTTGCTCACGATACTCTTCCGGCACCACAAGCTTCCAACTCTCACTCTGGTCGGTGATCGGATCTAACAAAGGGTCCTCCCTTTGCCTATACAATCGCCCTTCTTCCACTTTCCACCCTACGAAACGCTCCGGAAAATTTTCAACTAGTTCTCTTCGCTTTAAATACCATTGATCGTTGATCTCATCGAATGCAGCACACTCTTCACTCTCCTCATACATTCTCGAAAGAGCATCTGGCACAAGATGGTGGATGCCACGGCGGTGAACTATATCAAAGTCCCACTGCTGTAACTCCAATGCCCATCTCGCCAGTCGTCCTGACGGCTCTTTTAAATTTCTCAACCACTTGAGTGCGCTATGATCGGTAATGACGGTGAACTTATAACCTTCTACATACGGACGAAATTTTTTTATTGACCATAACAGTGCCAAACATTCCTTCTCCGTAACGCTGTAGTTTCGCTCCGCTGGTGACAAGACTTTGCTTATGTACACGATCGGATGTTCGCCGTCCTCCGACTCTTGTGTGAGTACTGCACCCAGTGCATAATCACTCGCATCGCATTGTATTGTGAACGGTTTCGAGAAATCTGGTCGCGCAAGTACAGGAGTTGAACTTAATTTCTTTTTCAACGCTTGAAACGCTTCCTCTTGTTCCTCCGTCCACAACCAACTCCGCCCTTTTTGCATTAGGCGCAACAATGGTATTTTTAACTCACTCTCATTTTCCAGAAATCTTGAATACCACCCTACCATTCCAATGAACCTCCTTAATTGTTTAAGGTTCTTTGGAGCTGGGTACTCAATGATCGGAGCGATCTTCTCGTCGCTCGTACGCAAACCCTGGCTGTCCAAGACGTACCCAAGGTACGTTACTCGAGAACAACCAAACTCGCACTTCTCTGGGTTCACTACTAACCCCGCTGATGCCAACTTGCCCAAAACGACGCTGATCCATTCTAAATGATCTTCATAATTATCATTGACTACGATAATATCATCCAGGTAGCCAAACACTACCGGCTCACACTCAGGACCAAATAAAGAATCAATCAAGCATTGAAACGTCCTCGGTGCATTGGTTAATCCAAAGGGCATTCTTTTAAATTGAAACTGGCCCAATCCTGGCACAGAGAAGGCCGTATACTTTTTACTCGATTCCTCCATGGGTACTTGGTGGTACGCCATTTTTAAATCGATCTTGGAGATGAACTTGGCTCTGCGGAGCTTATCCAAAATTGAGTCAATACTCGGTATTGGGTAAGCTTCTTTGATTATTATTTTATTGATGTCACGATAGTCAAAACATAATCTCCAAGTCCCATCAGCCTTCCTCACTATCACAGGCGCAGTATTCCACTCACTATTTGTTTTCTCAATTATTCCTTGTTCCAGTAGTTTCTTTACCTCTTGGATTAACCACTCAAGCATCATCGGTGACATTCTCCTCGGTAAATGTTTGATTGGCCTCTCATCTTTAACTATTATGCTGTGTTGGATGAGATTGGTCATGCCATGCTGTTTTCCTTGCGGCAAAACCAACTTATTTACAATACTCTGGACTTCTCTACGCTGGCTCTGCGTTAACTCACAGATACCAGCACACTCGCCAATCAAACAACTCTCTGGACGCTGATCGGTACGCTTCGCGAATTCATGCCATTCTTGGCCATTAATCCGCCACAATCCTTCTCCAAAATTAACTTCCATGTTCATCTCTCGACAGAAATCCATCCCTAATAATAGATCCTGGGTAAGAGAACGAATTGCTTTTAATTCGAACGATTGCGCGTACCCATCCACTGTAATCCACAATCTCAATTTCCCCAAAGTTCTCGTCGATCCTCCGATCGCACTCGAAATTTCTGATTCCATTGACTCGATTTGATTCCTAAATCTCTCAGCCAACTCTGGCCCAACCAAAGATATCGTTGCCCCAGGGTCGAATAATGCGTAATAAGGCTTATCAGCAATAAAAATTTTCAAGAAAAATCTATTCTCTTCATTTGATGCATCCACATTCTCACTCTCTAACGCATGTGATGCATTCCTTGCATTTTCCCCCTCATTAAAATTTCCATTCTCTTCCCTATTGGCAACTGCATCTTCTCTCCTCTCCGGCTCAAAATTCTGGGCCCGATATGATGGTGCATTTCCCGGTGCATCGCTCGGTAGTACAGTCAACAGCGCTTGACTGTTCTCCAATGCACTGCCGCCGGCGCACGCATCGTCGTTCTCCTCAAGGCCTCTCGCTTCACACGTTACGCCGACAGGCTCGCTACCCCTCTCACGGCTCGTGCTGCTCTCCCCACCATTCTCTCTCTCTAGGCGGTGATCGTCGCTCGAGCCTTGTACTCTCTCCTCTCCATATACCATGTCTCGCAGGCATAAGAAAATTTCTCCATTCTCCTCTTCACTACACGGACACTCTTCTATTTCTCGGACTGGGGGGGAAGACTCGACTGTTCCCCCCCCCTCACGTTTCCCAACATTTCTCGAATTGGCAAACATGTTACACAACGAGAGAAAATTGTTCCTCTCGTACCGCACACCTGGCATTGTTCTAGTTTCCTATTTTCTCTGTTAGGGCATTCTGATGCATAGTGGCCCACCCCCCGACAACTAAAACACACTCTGGTAGGACATTGAAACGCTTTATGCCCTTTCGCTCCACATGTATTACACACACCATCAAATGGTCGCTGATCATTTGGTGTTGATTTCTGTTGCGCGTAATTTCCAAACGGTGGTCTCCTTCGTGGTTCTTGCGATGAATTTGTCGCTGTTTGCCCTGCAGGTGTATTACTCGCTACTGCCTGCGCATAAGTTGTCACTGGTGGACTACTCATTGGTGGCTTAACCGGATTCATTTTCTCTCTCAAGACGCTGAACTTTTGATTGTTACTTATTAAAGCCGCTAATTCTTCAAGTGAAAATTCCTTCTCCGTTTCCACCTTACTCTTTTTTGCTTTAGTGTTTTGACTCTTTCTCTTCTGGCTGACACTCGGCTCTGGACTGGACTCTGATGTCGAGCTCTCCAAGATGGCGTCGATTTTTGATACTCTTGTTGACTGTTTAGGAGCCGCCATCGGGAACTTCATCTTATCCTTCGATGGTGGAGGCGCGTAACGCTTGTCAATCTCTTTGATTTTCTCATACCGCCTCAGAACTTTCTCTAACTCCCTAATATCATTGATGTCATAATTTGACAGATAACGCCTATAATCCGGGGTCAGTCCTCGATAAACTATTCGAAATAGTTCATCTTTTGTTAATTGTTTGCGAAAATGCTGAGCAATCGTCCTTATATTCAACAAATACTCAGATATTTTCTCCCCTTTCGCCTGCGTGCGCGCCTTGATCTCCTCATATACATCCTCATCGTCAACGCTCTGCAAAAATTCGCGCGAAAAATACTTCTCAAACGTTCTCCAAGAACGTATTTCATTTCGCACTACTCTGAACCAACGACTCGCCGCCTGACGAAACACACTCGGAATGGCTCGCAACATCTCTGAGTCGCTGATCGTATTACACTCTTTACACTCCTTAATGCGCTCTAAAAATTCTTCGGCATCATCTCTCTCACTAGCGGAAAATTTAATATCCCAATCTTTGAGTATTTTAATTGTCCGCGAACTATGGCGATGATGCGTTCCGCCCTGTCTGGGCCACTCCGGTACCGAGTCACTCACTTCTTCACTCTCTGACTCACTCTCGCTTGACAAAAACACTAACGGTGATCGTCTCTCACTCTCTTTCTTTCCTAGGTACAGTGGTCGTTCGCCTTGTTTTGACTGCACCCCCACTAATACATTTTTAGCATAATTGCTCTTGAATTGTTTTGTAGGCGGTGTATTATACCCTTGACCTCGTTTTTCCCACTCGTCCTTCTCGGGGGGACGTATACACGTTTTATCACTCACTCTATCCAACGACCTTCTACTCTGGCGCTGATCAGGCAAACTATTTCTCGGTTGTCCACCATCCGCCTGCGTTGCATAACTCTTAGGGAAAGCTCCGAGCTCTGCATAATTTCGCGTGGCTCTCCCAGTATAGCCGGGCATCTCACTCGCCCTGGTAACGCCAGGTCCAGGACCAACTTCCTTCATACTCGATTGAGTCACTAACATTACGGGGGTTTGAGCCAAGGGCACAAATGGTGGAACTGGTATTAATCCACAATTACTCGGGGCACACACCGGCGCCATTATTCCGCCCCCTGACAGGGCCCAGGTCACTGGAGTTGAAGTCGTAACCGTTACTCCACCTCTCGTGTTTGTCCCCGATACCACATACGAAGTCACCTCTGTCGTAGCTGTAAGATTGTCGCACCAACTTACATTACCTCCCGAGACTTCGACTGCCCCTGCGCCGCCAGGATTCACCCCCGCCGCCTCCTCGTGACTCTCGATGTTGCTGGCGATGACCGTTACATTACTGTGGTCTTCTTCATCAATTGTCTCTAACCTCTCTTGCTCTCCTCCTGATTCAAACTCGTCAGATGTTGGACCCAGTACTTCAATTACAAACACTTTCTTCGCTTTAGCCGAATCATACTTCTCCAGCCACGGTACGGGAATTCCCTCGCCGAATAACATTCGTATTCTCGATCGAAGCAACCGTTCTCTCAACACTTGTACCGAGCCTTTCACACTCGCGCACTGGCCACTCAATTCTCTCGCAATTTCGTCCTCTGACATTTCGCAAATATTCTCCCATATTCGCCTTATCTCTTCTTTTTCCAAAAGTGCTAATAAACGTTGACGATAACCCTCCATTGCCTCTCTCGTTAACCGTTTCACACTCTTCGACATTAATGATAAATTCTCCAGCATTCACGAAAATTCGTATCCCTCTCAATTACTTCGCACACGCACTCTCTCTATCCCTCTCTCAAAACTGCATAAAGTTACAATAAAGCTACTAAAATTTAATAAATTAGACAATTATTGAATCAATAATTATTTTTCTATGAAAGAGAGACCACGCTGATCGTAAATAATAAGTAAAACAAGGCAAGCAAAAAAAAACAAAAAAAAGAAAAAACAATCACTATTAAATCAACAGTGATGCTCAATTCCCGCCAACGCTCCGTAAAACGCTTGGCTTCTCCCGCCTGACGCGTTATTCCCGCCGACGCTAAGTTCGACGCTTGGCTTCTCTCAGCGCCTGACGCGTTATTCCCGCCGACGCTAAGTTCGGCGCTTGGCTTCTCTCAGCGCCTGACGCTTAGCGTTAGGCGCGAAAATTCTCACACTCTCAGGACAACACTTTACACACGCAAAAACGTCCTACTGCACAACTTTTCTGACAATTTATAGTCTGCCGTTTCTTTTTCAATAGCGACAACCGGTGATCTTTATTTATAGACGGTGATCGTGCATACTTGATGCATTTCTTGGTCACAAATTCAAATTTCACCTTAAATTGTCAATTTTAAAACTGTTAAAATTAATACTTTTTCCAATAAAAATGTATATATAAAAAAAAGTTTTCTTAACAATTCGAACGTTCTACTCTTGGTCGCGCCAAAGTTGATTACGCTTCTCTTGAGTCGCGCGTTGCGTTTCCCGCCAGCCCGCGGTTCGCGGCGTCCCTCAATTCAAACGATAACCGTCAGCCCGTTCCAACAGGAGAAATTTGCACTTTTTGTATTAATGCTTCTGTCTTAAATTATCACGGTGATCAAAGCTGATAATCTTAGAATGACAGACTAGTATTGCACTCAAAACAAGGACAATATTACTAAACAGCACAACACAAAAAAAAACTTGAATACTCTACACACGCTCTCTCTCTCTCTCTCTCTGCGAAGGAAAACAAACGTAACGGTCGTTTTTGCACGGCCTTCGCTTGTCCTTCGTAAGACGCTGATCTACTCGCTCAACCACCAAAACTCTCTACTCGCTGGACGACACAAAAATCTATGATTGAAAACTGAAGATCTCAGCATGGGCCCCACGTTGGGCGCCAATTTGTGATGGGGAAATTCAATAAAAACCTTTAAATCTTATGAGGTTCAAATTCGCACCGTATTTCACCCAAAATTACTTCTAACTCTCAAATGATCAATTATTACTGAAATCTATCAAAGAGGGGATTCCGCTGGGAAAGACTGTTGCGGTGCAGCAACCTTCAATCTTCAATCAACTAGTCAATTTTTGTACTCACTACTTGGTGATAATTTCTCTCGTTCAGCAACCAACTTGGCAATCCAATTTTGAATATCCAAAAAGGAATCACCAACAATTGTTTATTTTAAACTTATTTATTTAAATAAAAGAATACTAAAATTACAACTAATAATAATAAAAATAAAACTTAATCTAATAAATTCAAAAAGAACACTAAATTTAAGAACTGTTTCAATTCAACTCTAACTCAAACGCTTTAGTCACACGACCGCTCAAAAACCACGTCAATTCTCCAAGACCGCTGAGAACTCTCTCGCCGAACCCACGCTGCACTGCTTCCTCGAAACGCCGGTAAAATTCGTGAAAAACCCTTTTTCTTTCTCAGAACTCCTAATTTTCCATCACGCTATCTCTCTCGTCCCCACTCGACGGCACCTGTTAGCCCGCCGAAAAGTGGGACCGCTGACCATGTGATCAACTCCAAATTGCTCATGCGTCAAATCATTTCTCAAACGACTTGACGGACTACACACGACGGTGATCAACGAACTCTGAGATAACGACGCTGACAGAGAAACGATACAACGAGAGTGAGACGGCAATAAAACAAAATATAACGTCTCAATAACTAGAAACAGCCAAAGAAATAAAGTAACGATTTACTTCGTTACATGTTTTAGTTAATATATATATGTTATCATTATACAAACTTTCATGATCAAATAGTAGTTTATTTTGGTAAAAAAGTTTTAGTTTTCAGTTTTTTTCTACGTACAAATCTTTACTTCTCTATTAAAATTAATTTTCTGAAAAGAAGACATAATTAAAAGAAATTTAAGTAAGAATATAATTTTTGAATAAATAAATAAGTATAAGTAAATTTGTACGTAGAAAAAACTGAAAACTAAACTTTTTTTCCCAAAGCAAACGACTATTTGATCATGAAAGTTTGTAAAATGATAACTTTGACAATTATCAAATTTTAAATAAATATTAAATCTAATGTTAAAAAAACTTAAAAAGGGCTCCAAATATGACCCCCACTCTATATGCCGCTTATTCAGCCCTTCCGCAACGAACCAGGGGTGCGATTCTCGAAACAAGTTCCGTGCACAGATCTATGACTTTCGATTGACTTTCTCGAAAACCCTATTCTCCAACTGTCCACCAGGCGTTCGTATAAGGAACGATTCGATTAAAATCCTTCGAGTGGTTAAGACCACTCGAAGTAACAGTTTTGGGTGTTTACGAGATGTACGACCTACACTGTAAAAAATCCTAGGTTGAGTCCACAATAGGCACTTTTCTTAAAGCGATGCATACCCTCTACATCGATTTCCATTGTTCGAACAATAGAAATCGATGTAGAGGGTATGCATCGTTTTAAGAAAAGTGCCTATTGTGGACTCAACCCTAAGAATATTACCCACATAAAATGTGGCTATTTTACAGACAAGGGGAAAAGTGCCGCATTCAATGTGGCAACATAACCTTATTTAAAGCGTCACTTTTCCCCTTGTCTGGGTAATATCCTTAGGATTTTTTACAGTGTAGGGCGCCCCGGAGTCGCAAGGGGTTCTCATCTTGAGTTTTATTTAAAATATGGGTTGCAACATATGAATGAGCTTTACGCACTAAATAACCTGCACTGTGTGACGTTATCGTCGAATTTAACAATGTAAATAACGCCACCTTTATATTCTAACAACAGAAATGCGAAACTTTGCTGAAAACTCTACCCTAATGGTAAAACGCGGGAAGATTCAAAATGAAATATAAATAATTAATTAATATTTACATTTGCGAAGCTGCTAATCTTGTATATAGAAATGTTGATTCCTTTTAATTTTTACAAGAAATTAGAAATTATTATATTCTTAAATTTTTACTATTTCTATTATTTAAATTCATCATTTAAACTAAACTTTTATTATAAATGAAATTATCTTTTAAACATAATATAATATTATATGTTTTCGAAGAACTCTTGAAACCCCTTTTATTAAACAACTCTAAAATTTGGAAGTAAACATAAACTCGAGATATACAAATGATTCATTTCAAGTCGCCTGACCAAAGATTCTAAAAATAGAATGTAACAGAAATTCAGTTTCTATATTTTCTAAGAAAGTCTTTTGAGAGTAGACTAGAAAATGCGCACTTTGTTTTATCCCCACTTTCTCTTAGAAGGGCCTTAGAGGGGGAGTTCAGCAAAGGTTCAAGTGGCTTTTGATGGCCAAGGCAGATCAATTCTTTCTTTTCTTCTGATTAGACGTATATTTTTGTGAAAGGAAATAATAAGTTAAATATTGTTTAAGAATAAAAGATTTCATCGAGATAAATTAAACAAATTGCTTTCTTATAAATAAAACTCAGTGACAATTACATTTTCTTATTTTGAATTCAACCGCCTAATTTCCTACCTGCCATTTTAAGAACAATATCGCCCTCTCTAAAATGCTTAAAAATCAAACGAACCTAACCTGGGACGTGACAAATTGGTGACAGCGGTGGGATATTTGCACCTGGAAGAGGGAAATTATGAAATTGATTTACTTCAGATGTGAACCATATTCAATCAATTAAATATCAGCAAAAATTCTGGAAACAAGTGTCAATATTGTGATTGTGATAATAGAACATTATATATTTTGCATACTGTCATTTTTGACAACACGATAAATTATATACTCAAAATTGAGGGCTCAATTCGAAATCCATGGACCGACGATCGTACGTGAAGTGCGATCCAACGTTGGAGGTCGCGCCCCGAGCGATCCTGCGAGGGAGGATCGTGCGTGAAGTGCGATCCATCGATGGAGATCGTGGCCGGTGCGATCCTACGAGGGATGATCGTACGTGAAGTGTGATCCTCCGTGGGACCAGGGTTCATCAACCGATTCAAGGAGGGAAAATGGAATGGAAAACGTTACAATTCTCTCTATGGAAAATCTAGCGTTGCACTTGTGATTATGTGACTTTTCAAATTTTTGGGACTGTTGTTTGTGCAGTGTCAGGATTAATTCCTTCGCTTTATCCATTTTATGCACTTCAAAGTAGTAAGTCGTACTATAGTTTTAACTTAATTTTTCAGCTTCTCTTATTTATTAGAATAAATTAACCTTTGCGTTTTAAAATTAATCTGAAATTAAAACGACTAAATGAACAAATTTTTCTAAAACAGATCGCGTTACGCGTAGTCAAATTGAGTATAAAGTAATAAATATAGAAATATCGGAAATGATCATATTCTTAGTACCGCATGAATATATAATAATTTATGCTTTGTTTATATGAGCAGTCTTAGTAATTGAAATTAAATTCAAAATTCTAAACGTCGCGTATTTTACAAGCATTATTAAGCTATTAAATTATTTAAAAAAAAAAAATGAAAGATATTTAAACGAAAATCGTTACAGTAAAACGCTTTTAAAGTTTCTAAAACTGGACTTGTTGAAAATTAATTTTATTTTACATTACAATATTTAAAACAGAAATTTAATAATTCTACTGTATTGTTTAGGCCGTGTGTCATTTTCGTCCTTATCAATTCTAAAATTTATTCTCATAACTGATCGTTACCTCTTGTTCGGTTTCATAATTAAAAAATAAATAAATTTCCCGTGGCAAGACTGGTCAGATGGAAGAATGATTTAAAAGCTAATTTGACTTTACTATAAATTATAAAAATCTAAGGTAAACGCTGATGTTCTTTCAAGAAACCCTTGTGATGTAAAATGCTCTCAGGTTGACCCCCTTGCGGTTCTCATTCAGCTGGAGATTGGTGTTGAAGTATCAAACAATTAACACCAATCCTTGTGCTGTGGGACATCGGATGCTGGGGAAACGCAGGCAGATATTCAAGAGACAGAAATAAAATCTGTAGACAGGCTGGTCGAAAGGGTGGTTGTGAGTCGGCGGGTTCCTCTCTTGCGGAAAAGTAAAACACATGTAAAACTCTTAGTTACAAGAAGAGTAATGAGTCCCTGCAAGATACTGGTGCATCCCCCGTAAAATGGCGCACAGAGGGTTTTCTCGGCCGGGCAAAAGGGTCTGGATGGTCACCCAGTTGAGCAGGTTAAGGAATTGCAAGCACTGGGGCACCCATACTCACGGGATACGCCTAATTCATAAGCAAGAAAGTCTAAAGATGTTACAGTTACAAACTCTTGTATTATTTACAGCAAATACAAGGCAACAATGTTCAAAGGTCACATAACAAGTTTCTATTCTTGTGATTACGTTTTACATTCTCTTACAAATAAAGAATTAATTGACAATAAAGTATTTAAATTTAAACTTATTAAAGGAACAAAATCTTCCATTGGGCCATGTCACGGTACTGTTTTCACAAAACCGATATGTTCTAATTTATCGATAAAAGAACGACTAAAAAGAAATAGATCATTTTTAAAAAGAAATTTCGAAAGTATTCTCATGTTATAGATACACTCTTATTCTTTCAAAGTTTTATAAAAGATATTTTTAAGAAAGGAAAACAATGAATTAATTTAAATAAAGTATATAGTTTCATTAATAAATAAAATGTATGCATTTCGCGTGTTCGGTCTTAAAAATATATATATGATATATTATATTTTCAATTTAATAAATATTTCGTAAAAGTGACAAAGAAATAAATCATTCCCAAAATTGGACTCTTTGGAAGAGAGTCATATTACTGTTGTCTAACATTTTGAAACTTTTAACTTTATGAAGAGATTAGAATGAATGTTATATGTATGAGGTCTTCTATACAATACTTCTATTCATGAATCTATCGAATTCATACGTTTTATTTTTACTTATTCAATTTTATTTTGTTTCATAAATTCGACAATCTTCAATCAATTAGAATTATAAATATAAAAAAAATTTAATAAATAAACAATGTAACATGCAAGTGAAAAATAATAATACTGAAACTTCGAAAATAATATGTTAATTCAACGTCAAGTATATATAATTAATTTTAAATTAAAATTCGTAGAATTCTTATTTTACGTTTTTTATGTGCAAAAATTGAGATCATATCTTATCTACATTGTAAATCGATATTATAGCTGAAAGAAAATTTCTATAATTGGTTCTAATTCTTAGTATGTTAAATATAAATATTTTATCCATTGTGATCGAGATATGTTAAATGGTAGGTTTGACAATTTGACTGTTAATAAATCAGTTGTACTTGGGAGAAGGTTTTCTGCAGTTTTCCTCTCCCCTAGTTAAATGTCTAGGCGAATGCGAGTACTGCTAATTCAAGTCGACCTGCAGTCGCAAAACACGAAATTCAAAATCATCTTATGCTATGAATGAAATGTAACTAAAAACCATACAATCAATCTTGTTTTAATTTATTAATTCATGATAAATCTACGACTTTAAAATATGTATTTAAATATACAAGAAAAATACTACGAATTGATATATTGTTTTAAAATATGTCGAAAAAGATCACTTGTTTCAAGTGACTTTTTCTCTTATTAAGGGGGAAGGTGTGACGTTATCGTCGAATTTAACAATGTAAATAACGCCACCTTTATATTCTAACAACAGAAATGCGAAACTTTGCTGAAAACTCTACCCTAATGGTAAAACGCGGGAAGATTCAAAATGAAATATAAATAATTAATTAATATTTACATTTGCGAAGCTGCTAATCTTGTATATAGAAATGTTGATTCCTTTTAATTTTTACAAGAAATTAGAAATTATTATATTCTTAAATTTTTACTATTTCTATTATTTAAATTCATCATTTAAACTAAACTTTTATTATAAATGAAATTATCTTTTAAACATAATATAATATTATATGTTTTCGAAGAACTCTTGAAACCCCTTTTATTAAACAACTCTAAAATTTGGAAGTAAACATAAACTCGAGATATACAAATGATTCATTTCAAGTCGCCTGACCAAAGATTCTAAAAATAGAATGTAACAGAAATTCAGTTTCTATATTTTCTAAGAAAGTCTTTTGAGAGTAGACTAGAAAATGCGCACTTTGTTTTATCCCCACTTTCTCTTAGAAGGGCCTTAGAGGGGGAGTTCAGCAGAGGTTCAAGTGGCTTTTGATGGCCAAGGCAGATCAATTCTTTCTTTTCTTCTGATTAGACGTATATTTTTGTGAAAGGAAATAATAAGTTAAATATTGTTTAAGAATAAAAGATTTCATCGAGATAAATTAAACAAATTGCTTTCTTATAAATAAAACTCAGTGACAATTACATTTTCTTATTTTGAATTCAACCGCCTAATTTCCTACCTGCCAGGTGACTACTTCAGTAGTCAAAGCAAGAACAATATCGCCCTCTCTAAAATGCTTAAAAATCAAACGAACCTAACCTGGGACGTGACAACTGTAAAAAATCCTAAGAATATTACCCACATTAAATGTGGCTATTTTACAAACAAGGGGAAAAGTGTCGCATTCAATGTGGCAACATAACCTTATTTAAAGCGTCACTTTTCCCCTTGTCTGGGTAATATCCTTAGGATTTTTTACAGTGTGCCAAATTAAAAGAATTGTGGAGTGTCAAGTGAAATACAAAAATACAATTTCGCTATTTAATGAGAAGTTTTAATAAAATTGAAAAATAATTAATTATTATTATTTAATAATTAATTAATTTATTACTATTATTAATTAATTAATTAATTAACTTATTACTATCATTAATGAATTAATTAGTTAGTTAATTAAATTATTACTATTATTAATAAATTAATTAGTTAATTAATTAATTAATCAATTATTGATTATTAATTGCTGAGGACTTTTGAAAGGTAAGATTTGAATTATTTCGCCCGTTTTTGATTTTCTAAATAATTTTTATGAGAAAAGAGGTTAACTTGTCACTTGCTTGTGTATATAAGACGTATATATTTAAGGATTGTGAATATAGGTTAGATTCGTTTTCGTTGATCTGAGTTTTTGTAAAAAAAATTCCTTTTAAATTTAATTTCGTTAATTTATTAAACTTTTGACATCATTCATTCATAATTTAATGAATTGTGCATTTAATTATTTTTTTATAACTATTTTATCTTTTCAAAATAACTAATATATATTTTTTTATATTGAACGGAAAAAAATGGTAATTAATTTTTAAATTTATCATTTAAAGTTCAAAATTGATATTTTCTGTAAAAAATCCACGTTTTTATTAAATTTAAAAATATTGAAACATAATTTAACAAATTTTTTGGGCTACAACATCAAATATTTATATATAGATTTCGCATAATTAAAAAACAGTTTCAAAATATGATGTTATTAACTGAAAAACGAGGCTTCGGAGATGAATTTAAATTTTTACTCCTATTGCCAGTAATAATTTTTAATTAATTATTTTTAAAATTTCTTTTGTTTTATTGAAATTAAATATAACTGAAAAATAAACGGTAGATTTTAAGCTTCAATTTGATATATATTAAGACTATATTACAAATTTTTAAATTATGTTAAAAAATAATTGAAAATATGTATCATATTTAACCAAAACCAAAATACTAAATTAAAAAAATGTTCTTACTAAGAAAAACTTTAAATTTTAACATCAAAAGATTATGTAAAAATAAATAATATTTCGTAGATTCAGAACTGAACTTCAAACTTTAATCAGGGTTGCCACGGACCTGGAAAACCTGGAATTGTCAGGGAATTTTTATTCAGCCTGATACTAAAAACTCAATTTTTTTGTTGACATTATACAACTTTTTGATTTTAAATTTAGTGCTTACAATTGAAATGAATATGGCATTTCTAAATTTTAGTTTCTTTTAGTCAATATCTTCCTTTAAAATTTTTTTTAATTAATACATTTTAGAAACCCAAAAAATGTTATGAAACTGAAGTTAACAAGTTTTATGTAATGAACATTTTTTCTTTTGCTAATTGTTTTTGAATGTAAGAAGCCCTTTAAAAAATTGCAAGTGCATCCATATTAAAAAATAAACAATTAGCAATAGAAAAAATGGCTTCTGTAGCGAGGAAATAATAATTTAGTTGAAATTGCGGGATATTTGGAAAATCCACGACAAAAATAATTAAAAATCACTGATTGCCTTGCCTTAGATCCTCTTACAATTTTTTAAAATAATTTCTCACATTATAATAAATAATTACTAAAGAAAAATTGCTTATGAGCTGAGGAAATAATAATTTTGTTGAAATATATGGTTTTTGAAAATTCGTGTAAAAAATCAAAATGACTAATTTTCTCCGACTTCCATCTTTGGAAATTTTTTAAAGTGATTCTAACATTAAAATAAATAATTATCGAAAGAAAAAATTGTCATTGAATAAACCTTTCCTTGTATATATACGTCTTATATATACACAAGCAAGTGACAAGTTAACCTCTTTTCTCATAAAAATTATTTAGAAAATCAAAAACGGGCGAAATAATTCATTCTTCTTATTTCGCCCGTTTCCCCCACTTACTCAGTTTTCATTGCGGGCGAAATAATTCATTCCTCTTATTTCGCCCGTAAACGGGCGAAATAGACACAGCGTATATATTAATATATAGGTTTATTTAAATTATTTATTAAAGTCATTCTGTAAAGTTGTTTTTTCAGTTTGTCGATTTTTATTTGTTTTGGTTTATAGTTTAAAATAATTTATCAATTAGGTATAAGTAATTTTTTTAATACATTTAAAAACAATTATATTCATAACAATTAGTTATAATTATTTTTTTACAAATTTTAAAATAGAAGAATGAAAAATATGATTATTAATTTTAAGGTTAGTTTTAATATTTATAAACATTAACAAATTTTTAAATGTTTTTTTGTAACTTTATAAAATAGAAAAGTGTGAATATAAATTTTGAGGTTAGTTTTAATATTTATAAATATTAAAATTTTTTAAAATGTTTTTCTTGTAACTTTATAAAATAGAAAAATGTGAATATTAATTTTGAGGTTAGTTTTAATTTTCTTATTTAAAAATCAATGTAAAAAATCGTTATTTATTTTAATAATTTTTCTCTTTCAGTATTTTGAATTTTAAAAAGAATGTATTGAAAATCATTTAATTCTTCTAAAGAATTTATCAACACTTTTTAAAGCAATTAAATGCTCTCAATAAAATTTTTAAATCTTATAAAGTAATTATATTAAAATAAAAAATAATTTCCTTAACATCTAAAATTTTTTATTAGTTTTCAAAAAAATTTTATTCTTCGGAAGAACAATAAATAAATAATAAAATAAACAATAATAATTAATTATGTACTTAATGGTTTACTTTCTTAAATAATAAATCTAACATTATTCAATAATAAAATTTCTATTTTAAAATTAAGAATGTTATAACTTTTATAATTAATTATTAAATTATTAATTTTTTGTTTCAGCTGCTCGTTGTAGTCAATTAGAATTAGAGAGAATTGTTCTAGAAAGAAATGTCATGAATCAAATGTGCAATTTTGCTATTTTTAAAATTAGGATGGTTATTCATGCAATCGTTTTAAAAGGATTTTATATATTACCATGAAAGTAAAACAAAATAGATAAGAATAAAAAATATGTAATGGTCTCAATTTCCTTCCTTATCACGCAAAAAATACTCCTTACTTACAGAATTTTAATTCTATAAAAATTTTAAAGAATTGTATTAAATTATATTTATTTGGACAAACATTCAAATACTTTTTAATATTAATTTACATATTTTCACTAAAAAAGTAAAATAAATTAATTAGATTCCCAAAGTATATATTAAAGAATAATATTTTAATTTTAAAAGCATTTTTTATACGCAACATTTTGATCCCATTACATCACCTAAAAGTAATGTAAAGAGAAGTTGTTGTGTTTAAACAATTGAAAATTAACACTTTGTAGTGGATAAATTATGGAAAAATTATCAGATAAGTATAAAAATTATAATAAACAAAATTAACCATATAAAATTTTTGTCTATTAGATATAATTAATTTTTCTTCTAATAGCATCACTTAAAATTAATGTATTATTAATTGTTCAGGTTTATTTCTCTCGCCTTTGCCAACAGCGAGAAAAATTTCTATCCTTTCAAAATTTAGAACTTTCTAATTTTGTGTTTCGAATTTCATGAAAATTCGAAATTTTTTTCAAAAATCTCTGGATTTCTTTGCTCCTTATTCAAACCTTTCTTAAAGTATTTTCCTACGAAATACGAAACTAGAAAAACCTTTGCCGACAGCGAGAAAAATTTCTTTCCTTTAAAAATTTTGAATTTTCTAATTTTGTGTTTCGAAATTCATGAAAATTCGAAATTTTTTTCGATAACCTCTGGATTTCTTTGCTCCCTTTTCAAACCTTTTTTAAAGTCTTTTCCTACGAAATACGAAACTAGAAAAACCTTTGCCGACAGCGAGAAAAATTTCTTTCCTTTAAAAATTTAGAATTTTCTAATTTTTTGTTTCTAATTTCATGAAAATTCGAAATTTTTTTCAAAAATCTCTGGATTTCTTTGCTTCCTTTTCAAACCTTTTTTAAAGTCTTTTCCTACGAAATACGAAACTAGAAAAACCTTTGCCAACAGCGAGAAAAATTTGTTTCCTTTAAAAATTTTGAATTTTCTAATTTTTTGTTTCTAATTTCATGAAAATTCGAAATTTTTTTCAAAAATCTCTGGATTTCTTTGCTCCCTTTTCAAACCTTTTTTAAAGTCTTTTCCTTCGAAATACAAAACTAGAAAAACCTTTGCCAACAGCGAGAAAAATTTCTTTCCTTTAAAAATTTGGAATTTCTTGTTTCTAATTTCATGAAAATTTGAAATTTTTTTTGAAAATCTCTGGATTTCTTCGCTCCTTATTTAAACCTTTTGAAAAGTCTTCTCCTACGAAATACGAAACTAGAAAAACTTTTGCCAACAGCGAGAAAAATTTATTTCCTTTAAAAATTTTGAATTTTCTAATTTTTTTGTTTCTAATTTCATGAAAGTACGATATTTATTTCAAAAATCTCTGGATTTCTTTGCTCCTTATTCAAACCTTTTTTAAAATCTTCTCCTATGAAATACGAAACTAGAAAAACCTTTGCCGACAGCGAGAAAAATTTCTTTCCTTTAAAAATTTTGAATTTTCTAATTTTTTGTTTCTAATTTCATGAAAATTTGAAATTTTTTTCGATAACCTCTGCATTTCTTTGCTCCCTTTTCAAACCTTTTGAAAAGTCTTCTCCTACGAAATACAAAACTAGAAAAACCTTTGCCGACAGCGAGAAAAATTTCTTTCCTTTAAAAATTTTGAATTTTCTAATTTTTTGTTTCTAATTTCATGAAAATTCGAAATTTTTTTCAAAAATCTCTGGATTTCTTTGCTCCCTTTTCAAACCTTTTGTAAAGTCTTCTCCTACGAAATACGAAACTAGAAAAACCTTTGCCGACAGCGAGAAAAATTTCTTTCCTTTAAAAATATTGAATTTTCTAATTTTGTGTTTCGAAATTCATGAAAATTCGAAATTTTTTTCGTTAACCTCTGGATTTCTTTGCTCCCTTTTCAAACTTTTTTTAAAGTCTTTTCCTACGAAATACGAAACTAGAAAAACTGTTGCCAACAGCGAGAAAAATTTCTTTCCTTTAAAAATTTTGAATTTTCTAATTTTTTGTTTCTAATTTCATGAAAATTCGAAATTTTTTTCAAAAATCTCTGGATTTCTTTGCTCCT
Organism: Leptopilina myrica (nomen nudum); assembly: GCA_032872475.1. NCBI lineage: Eukaryota > Metazoa > Arthropoda > Insecta > Hymenoptera > Figitidae > Leptopilina > Leptopilina myrica (nomen nudum). The sequence continues at coordinate 19,349,207 of CM065461.1, forward strand.
TATTCAAACCTTTTTTAAAGTCTTCTCCTATGAAATACGAAACTAGAAAAACCTTTGCCGACAGCGAGAAAAATTTATTTCCTTTAAAAATTTTGAATTTTCTATTTTTTTGTTTCTAATTTCATGAAAATTTGAATTTTTTTTCGATAACCTCTCGATTTCTTTGCTCCCTTTTCAAACCTTTTTTAAAGTCTTTTTCTACGAAATACGAAATTAGAAAAACCTTTGCCAACAGCGAGAAAAATTTCTTTCCTTTAAAAATTTTGAATTTTCTAATTCTTTGTTTCTAATTTCATGAAAATTCGAAATTTTTTTCAAAAATCGCTGGATTTCTTGCTCCTTGTTCAAACCGTTTGTAAAGTCTTCTCCTACGAAATACGAAACTAGAAAAACCTTTGCCGACAGCGAGAAAAATTTCTTTCCTTTAAAAATTTTGAATTTTCTAATTTTTTGTTTCTAATTTCATGAAAATTCGAAATTTTTTTCAAAAATCTCTGGATTTCTTTGCTCCCTTTTCAAACCTTTTGTAAAGTCTTCTCCTACGAAATACGAAACTAGAAAAACCTTTGCCGACAGCGAGAAAAATTTCTTTCCTTTAAAAATATTGAATTTTCTAATTTTGTGTTTCGAAATTCATGAAAATTCGAAATTTTTTTCGTTAACCTCTGGATTTCTTTGCTCCCTTTTCAAACTTTTTTTAAAGTCTTTTCCTACGAAATACGAAACTAGAAAAACTGTTGCCAACAGCGAGAAAAATTTCTTTCCTTTAAAAATTTTGAATTTTCTAATTTTTTGTTTCTAATTTCATGAAAATTCGAAATTTTTTTCAAAAATCTCTGGATTTCTTTGCTCCTTATTCAAACCTTTTTTAAAGTCTTCTCCTATGAAATACGAAACTAGAAAAACCTTTGCCGACAGCGAGAAAAATTTATTTCCTTTAAAAATTTTGAATTTTCTATTTTTTTGTTTCTAATTTCATGAAAATTTGAATTTTTTTTCGATAACCTCTCGATTTCTTTGCTCCCTTTTCAAACCTTTTTTAAAGTCTTTTTCTACGAAATACGAAATTAGAAAAACCTTTGCCAACAGCGAGAAAAATTTCTTTCCTTTAAAAATTTTGAATTTTCTAATTCTTTGTTTCTAATTTCATGAAAATTCGAAATTTTTTTCAAAAATCGCTGGATTTCTTGCTCCTTGTTCAAACCGTTTGTAAAGTCTTCTCCTACGAAATACGAAACTAGAAAAACCTTTGCCGACAGCGAGAAAAATTTCTTTCCTTTAAAAAATTTGAATTTTCTATTTTTTTGTTTCTAATTTCATGAAAATTTGAAATTTTTTTCAAAAATCTCTGGATTTCTTTGCTCCTTTTCAAACCTTTTGTAAAGTCTTCTCCTACGACATACGAAACTAGAAAAACCTTTGCCGACAGCGAGAAATATTTCTTTCCTTTAAAAATATTGAATTTTCTAATTTTGTGTTTCGAAATTCATGAAAATTCGAAATTTTTTTCGATAACCTCTGGATTTCTTTGCTCCCTTTTCAAACTTTTTTTAAAGTCTTTTCCTACGAAATACGAAACTAGAAAAACCTTTGCCAACAGCGAGAAAAATTTCTTTCCTTTAAAAATTTTGAATTTTCTAATTTTTTGTTTCTAATTTCAAGAAAATTCGAAATTTTTTTCAAAAATCTCTGGATTTCTTTGCTTCCTTTTCAAACCTTTTTTAAAGTCTTTTCCTACGAAATACGAAACTAGAAAAACCTTTGCCAACAGCGAGAAAAATTTCTTTTCTTTAAAAATTTTGAATTTTCTAATTTTGTGTTTCGAAATTCATGAAAATTCGAAATTTTTTTCAAAAATCTCTGGATTTCTTTGCTCTTTTTTCAAACCTTTTTTAAAGTCTTTTCCTACGAAATACGAAACTAGAAAAACTTTGCAAACAGCGAGAAAAATTTCTTTCCTTTAAAAATTTTGAATTTTCTAATTTTTTGTTTCTAATTTCATGAAAATTCAAAATTTTTTTCAAAAATCTCTGGATTTCATTGCTCCTTTTTTAAACCGTTTGTAAAGTCTTCTCCTACGAAATACGAAACTAGAAAAACCTTTGCCGACAGCGAGAAAAATTTCTTTCCTTTAAAAATTTTGAATTTTCTATTTTTTTGTTTCTAATTTCATGAAAATTTGAAATTTTTTTCAAAAATCTCTGGATTTCTTTGCTCCTTTTCAAACCTTTTGTAAAGTCTTCTCCTACGACATACGAAACTAGAAAAACCTTTGCCGACAGCGAGAAATATTTCTTTCCTTTAAAAATATTGAATTTTCTAATTTTGTGTTTCGAAATTCATGAAAATTCGAAATTTTTTTCGATAACCTCTGGATTTCTTTGCTCCCTTTTCAAACTTTTTTTAAAGTCTTTTCCTACGAAATACGAAACTAGAAAAACCTTTGCCAACAGCGAGAAAAATTTCTTTCCTTTAAAAATTTTGAATTTTCTATTTTTTTGTTTCTAATTTCAAGAAAATTCGAAATTTTTTTCAAAAATCTCTGGATTTCTTTGCTTCCTTTTCAAACCTTTTTTAAAGTCTTTTTCTACGAAATACGAAACTAGAAAAACCTTTGCCAACAGCGAGAAAAATTTCTTTTCTTTAAAAATTTTGAATTTTCTAATTTTGTGTTTCGAAATTCATGAAAATTCGAAATTTTTTTCAAAAATCTCTGGATTTCTTTGCTCTTTTTTCAAACCTTTTTTAAAGTCTTTTCCTACGAAATACGAAACTAGAAAAACTTTGCAAACAGCGAGAAAAATTTCTTTCCTTTAAAAATTTTGAATTTTCTAATTTTTTGTTTCTAATTTCATGAAAATTCAAAATTTTTTTCAAAAATCTCTGGATTTCATTGCTCCTTTTTTAAACCTTTTTTAAAGTATTTTCCTACGAAATACAAAACTAGAAAAACCTTTGCCGACAGCGAAAAAAATTTCTTTCCTTTAAAAATTTTGAATTTTTTGTTTCTAATTTCATGAAAATTCGAAATTTTTTTCAAAAATCTCTGGATTTCTTTGCTCCTTATTCAAACCTTTTGAAAAGTCTTCTCCAATGAAATACGAAACTAGAAAAACCTTTGCCGACAGCGAGAAAAATTTATTTCCTTTAAAAATTTTGAATTTTCTAATTTTTTGTTTCTAATTTCATGAAAATTCGAAATTTTTTTCAAAAATCTCTGGATTTCTTTGCTCCCTTTTCAAACCTTTTGTAAAGTCTTCTCCTACGAAATACGAAACTAGAAAAACCTTTGCCGACAGCGAGAAAAATTTCTTTCCTTTAAAAATATTGAATTTTCTAATTTTGTGTTTCGAAATTCATGAAAATTCGAAATTTTTTTCGTTAACCTCTGGATTTCTTTGCTCCCTTTTCAAACCTTTTTTAAAGTCTTTTTCTACGAAATACGAAATTAGAAAAACCTTTGCCAACAGCGAGAAAAATTTCTTTCCTTTAAAAATTTTGAATTTTCTAATTCTTTGTTTCTAATTTCATGAAAATTCGAAATTTTTTTCAAAAATCGCTGGATTTCTTGCTCCTTGTTCAAACCGTTTGTAAAGTCTTCTCCTACGAAATACGAAACTAGAAAAACCTTTGCCGACAGCGAGAAAAATTTCTTTCCTTTAAAAAATTTGAATTTTCTATTTTTTTGTTTCTAATTTCATGAAAATTTGAAATTTTTTTCAAAAATCTCTGGATTTCTTTGCTCCTTTTCAAACCTTTTGTAAAGTCTTCTCCTACGACATACGAAACTAGAAAAACCTTTGCCGACAGCGAGAAATATTTCTTTCCTTTAAAAATATTGAATTTTCTAATTTTGTGTTTCGAAATTCATGAAAATTCGAAATTTTTTTCGATAACCTCTGGATTTCTTTGCTCCCTTTTCAAACTTTTTTTAAAGTCTTTTCCTACGAAATACGAAACTAGAAAAACCTTTGCCAACAGCGAGAAAAATTTCTTTCCTTTAAAAATTTTGAATTTTCTAATTTTTTGTTTCTAATTTCAAGAAAATTCGAAATTTTTTTCAAAAATCTCTGGATTTCTTTGCTTCCTTTTCAAACCTTTTTTAAAGTCTTTTCCTACGAAATACGAAACTAGAAAAACCTTTGCCAACAGCGAGAAAAATTTCTTTTCTTTAAAAATTTTGAATTTTCTAATTTTGTGTTTCGAAATTCATGAAAATTCGAAATTTTTTTCAAAAATCTCTGGATTTCTTTGCTCTTTTTTCAAACCTTTTTTAAAGTCTTTTCCTACGAAATACGAAACTAGAAAAACTTTGCAAACAGCGAGAAAAATTTCTTTCCTTTAAAAATTTTGAATTTTCTAATTTTTTGTTTCTAATTTCATGAAAATTCAAAATTTTTTTCAAAAATCTCTGGATTTCATTGCTCCTTTTTTAAACCGTTTGTAAAGTCTTCTCCTACGAAATACGAAACTAGAAAAACCTTTGCCGACAGCGAGAAAAATTTCTTTCCTTTAAAAATTTTGAATTTTCTATTTTTTTGTTTCTAATTTCATGAAAATTTGAAATTTTTTTCAAAAATCTCTGGATTTCTTTGCTCCTTTTCAAACCTTTTGTAAAGTCTTCTCCTACGACATACGAAACTAGAAAAACCTTTGCCGACAGCGAGAAATATTTCTTTCCTTTAAAAATATTGAATTTTCTAATTTTGTGTTTCGAAATTCATGAAAATTCGAAATTTTTTTCGATAACCTCTGGATTTCTTTGCTCCCTTTTCAAACTTTTTTTAAAGTCTTTTCCTACGAAATACGAAACTAGAAAAACCTTTGCCAACAGCGAGAAAAATTTCTTTCCTTTAAAAATTTTGAATTTTCTATTTTTTTGTTTCTAATTTCAAGAAAATTCGAAATTTTTTTCAAAAATCTCTGGATTTCTTTGCTTCCTTTTCAAACCTTTTTTAAAGTCTTTTTCTACGAAATACGAAACTAGAAAAACCTTTGCCAACAGCGAGAAAAATTTCTTTTCTTTAAAAATTTTGAATTTTCTAATTTTGTGTTTCGAAATTCATGAAAATTCGAAATTTTTTTCAAAAATCTCTGGATTTCTTTGCTCTTTTTTCAAACCTTTTTTAAAGTCTTTTCCTACGAAATACGAAACTAGAAAAACTTTGCAAACAGCGAGAAAAATTTCTTTCCTTTAAAAATTTTGAATTTTCTAATTTTTTGTTTCTAATTTCATGAAAATTCAAAATTTTTTTCAAAAATCTCTGGATTTCATTGCTCCTTTTTTAAACCTTTTTTAAAGTATTTTCCTACGAAATACAAAACTAGAAAAACCTTTGCCGACAGCGAAAAAAATTTCTTTCCTTTAAAAATTTTGAATTTTTTGTTTCTAATTTCATGAAAATTCGAAATTTTTTTCAAAAATCTCTGGATTTCTTTGCTCCTTATTCAAACCTTTTGAAAAGTCTTCTCCAATGAAATACGAAACTAGAAAAACCTTTGCCGACAGCGAGAAAAATTTATTTCCTTTAAAAATTTTGAATTTTCTAATTTTTTGTTTCTAATTTCATGAAAATTCGAAATTTTTTTCAAAAATCTCTGGATTTCTTCGCTCCTTATTTAAACCTTTTTAAAAGTCTTCTCCTACGAAATACGAAACTAGAAAAACCTTTGCCGACAGCGAGAAAAATTTCTTTCCTTTAAAAATTTTGAATTTTCTAATTTTTTCTTTCTAATTTCATGAAAATTCGAAATTTTTTTCAAAAATCTCTGGATTTCTTTGCTCCTTATTCAAACCTTTTGTAAAGTCTTCTCCTACGAAATACGAAACTAGAAAAACCTTTGCCGACAGCGAGAAAAATTTCTTTCCTTTAAAAATATTGAATTTTCTAATTTTGTGTTTCGAAATTCATGAAAATTCGAAATTTTTTTCGATAACCTCAGGATTTCTTTGCTCCCTTTTCAAACTTTTTTTAAAGTCTTTTCCTACGAAATACGAAACTAGAAAAACTGTTGCCAACAGCGAGAAAAATTTCTTTCCTTTAAAAATTTTGAATTTTCTAATTTTTTGTTTCTAATTTCATGAAAATTCGAAATTTTTTTCAAAAATCTCTGGATTTCTTTGCTCTTTATTCAAACCTTTTGAAAAGTCTTTTCCTATGAAATACGAAACTAGAAAAACCTTTGCCAACAGCGAGAAAAATTTCTTTCCTTTAAAAATTTTGAATTTTTTGTTTCGAAATTCATGAAAATTCGAAATTTTTTTCAAAAATCTCTGGATTTCTTTGCTCTTTTTTCAAACCTTTTTTAAAGTCTTTTCCTACGAAATACGAAACTAGAAAAACTTTGCCAACAGCGAGAAAAATTTCTTTCCTTTAAAAATTTTGAATTTTCTAATTTTTTGTTTCTAATTTCATGAAAATTCGAAATTTTTTTCAAAAATCTCTGGATTTCTTTGCTCCTTATTCAAACCTTTTTTAAAGTCTTTTTCTACGAAATACGAAACTAGAAAAACCTTTGCCAACAGCGAGAAAAATTTCTTTCCTTTCAAAATTTTGAATTTTCTAATTTTTTGTTTCTAATTTCATAAAAATTCGAAATTTTTTTTAAAAAATCTCTGGATTTCTTTGCTCCTTATTCAAACCTTTTTTAAAGTCTTTTCCTACGAACTACGAAACTAGAAAAACCTTTGCCAACAGCGAGAAAAATTTCTTTCCTTTAAAAATTTTGAATTATCTAATTTTTTGTTTCTAATTTCATGAAAATTTGAGATTTTTTTTGAAAATCTCTGGATTTTTTTGCTCCTTATTTAAACCTTTTGAAAAGTCTTCTCCTATGAAATACGAAACTTGAAAAACTTTTGCCAACAGCGAGACAAATTTATTACCTTCAAAAATTTTGAATTTTCTAATTTTTTGTTTCTAATTTCATGAAAATAAAAAATTTTTTTTGCAAATCTCTGGATTTCTTCGCTCTTTATTTAATCCTTTTTAAAAGTCTTCTCCTACGAAATACGAAACTGGAAAAACCATTGCCGACAGCAAGAAAAATTTATTTCCTTTAAAAATTTTGTGAAAGATGGCCAAATAAATAAACCTTAAATTAATTAACAATATAAATATATTTTTGTCAGGTACAATACTTAAACTTGTCGCACGCACACCCGATTCGCAACTGTCCCCCTACTTGATCAAGACTTAGCCCCCCACAATTAATAAATAGTGAGGAAGACATGCGCGTAAACGTTATAATTCTCACAGCTCGGCCAATCCTGACATTCGTTCGTCCTCGAACACCAGTTAAATAACAAAAAAAATTATCCATTTATTACCCAGAACGAAGACAATGTATACTATTTTCTCACTCTCTTTATTATATTTTTACATAGATCTTTTTCTCCACAATCGCATATTTGCCGGTTCCCAAACTCCTTCGTACTTCTTTTGTGTGACTTGACAACCAGGAATGTCCGCTACTATATATCTATTGTTTCTCAAAACTTTAGTGACCTGATATGGTCCTTTAAAACGCGGTTTTATTTAGGGGAAATTCCTGTTGTCGTGTCAATGTTTTTCAACATAACGTAATCGCCGATTTCGTAAGCAACAGCCAGTTTTCTCTTTCTATCACTCTGAACTTTCGTACGTTCTTGATGTTCAACTATCTTTTCGCTAGCCTTTTCCCGCAACTCACTCAAGCATCGCTCGTTTTTGTTAATGTCATCACTCACATGTTCGGCCAAAGGATCATGCACCTTACCTCTCTGCGCGACTCCAAACAAAAGAACACTAGGTGCTTGTTCAGTAGATTTATGCACTGAATTGTTTAACGCGAATTCAACTTCTGTAACAATTTTCGTCCAATTTTTCCCACCCTCAGTATCCGACAATTTTCCCAACATAGGCGAAAGTGTTCTATTCACCCTTTCAACTTGCCCATTTGCCTGAGGTGAACCAGTAGCTACTTTAATATGCGAGACACTATATTCTTCCAGAAAATCCGCGAATTCTTGTGAGGTAAAGCATGTTCCCCTGTCCGAAACAATTATCCTCGGTTTACTATAATACATAAAATACATCTTTAATCTACTAATTGCTTCTGAGGAAGTTGTGCTTTTTGTGGGGTACAATTTTGTAAATTTAGAGAATCCGTCGATAATCACAAAAATATGTTTTTTACTCGGTACTCGTGCATCCGTGATAGCTACATGATCTATATGGATCATCTCGAATGGCCTATTTCCTTTCGGAATACTCTGAATTTTACCCTCTACCTTTCCGCATTGAGGATTGTATGCAATGCATTTATAGCAATTACGCGAATGAGCTACTACTTTTTTTCTCATTTGCGGAAACCAATAACTTTTATTCAATATTGAAACTACTTTATCAGCGCACATATGGCCCAATTCGTCATGATACTTGAATAAAATACCTGCTTCCATCTCTGAAGGCACGTAAAACAATAATTTGTCACCGACTTTCTTGTAAACAACACCATTCCTCATCTCAAACATTTGACTTTCCGCTTTCTCTAATTCGGACTTAATTTTGCAAATATTCTTATCGATATTCTGCGCGATCATTAGATTTGTCTCAAACGAATTATCCTCTATTACGGCAACAAAATTACACCGGCTAAGCCCATCCACATGTGACATTCGAGACCCAGCCCTATGCTCTGTCGTGTAATTAAAACTCTGCAATTCCAAGACCCAACGTTCGATTCTTGCATTGATTTCCCGTTTCTTCAGTGCCAGTGCCAATGAATTGCAATCGGTCACAATTTTAAATTCCAAGCCAACCAAGTAAACCCGAAAACGTCTCAGCGCGTAAATGATCGCAAGCATTTCTAATTCGAAGCTATGGTAACGACTCTCAGTTTCTGTCGTTCGCTTCGAAAAATAAAAAATCGGATGGAATTTGCGATCCTTTCCACGCTGAACGAGAATTGCTCCAAACCCATGCGAACTTGCATCGCAGTGGAGTTCGGTTTCTGCCATAGGATTATAAATTGCGAGAATCGGTGAATCCACCAATCTTTGCTTCAATTCATTAAAAACTTTTAATTCTTCGTCTCCAAATTTAAACTGTGACGTTTTCTTTAATAAATTATAAAGCGGCCTAGCAATGACTGAAAATGACTCTATAAATTTCCTGAAGTAGGAAACCAATCCAAGAAAACTCTGAACGCCCTTTGTATTTTTTGGTACCGGGAAATCTAACACTGCGCGAATACCCTCGTCTGTCGGCTTTATGCCATTCTCCGAAATTCTGTAACCCAAATGATTAATTTCAGTTAAAAGAAATTGACATTTTGCCATCTGCAACTCGAGTTTATTTTCTACCAAAAGCTGAAAAATTCTACGCAAAACTTGTAAATGATGCTCGATCGTAGTTGTAGCCACCAAAATGTCATCCAAATACACGACTACGTCACCCCTATCAATAAGCTCTCTTAATACAGTATTGACGAATTTCTGAAAATGCCTGGGACCAACCTTCAAACCAAAAGGCATTCTCTGAAACTCATACTGCCCCAATGGTGTTACGAATGACGTGTACTTCACTGAATCTTCATCTAATTCTATATGATGAAACCCATCCCTTAAATCGAGAGAACTAAAATACTTTTTACCCTCCAATAGAGCAATTATATCCTCAATCAAGAGAAAGGGGTAATTATCCGATTCCAGATATTTATTTAATATCCTGTAATCAATACATAATCGAAGATCACCATTTTTTTTTTCGTATCAACACAATAGGCGACACATATTCTGCTGTACTCACTCTTATCACCTTGCGTTGCAAAAGCTTATCTAATATTTTTTTAAGACCTTCTTCTTCGACAAATGCCAACCTTCGTGGTGCGCAATTAAATATTTTATGATCTTTCAAACACAATTTTAAAGTTGTTTTTACTTTTGAAACTTCAGGCCTCTCGGGCAAGACATAAAATTTTTTAAAATCATTTTGCAATTCTTGCTGATATTTAAATTCGACATTTTCATTAATTTTCAAACTATCTATTATATCTACTTCATCTACTTGAATATGCAAAATTTCTTTAAAAGCATCATCCTGTTCTTCATTATAATCTTGTTTTTTCGAAAAGCCAAGCCCGAAAGCTCTGAGTGTATCCCTCCCCAAAATAACCGATGGTGTCATCGTGTTATCATCAACAATCAAAAGTTCAATTTCTTTTATGCTACCATTCATTTGACATTTCGCAATTGCTTTTCCTAAAAATCGCAATTTAGAATGATTAACACCGTAATATTCTACTTTATCACCGTCGGTTGGCACAATGACATCCGGATTCACAAATTTACTTTTTATAATTGATATGGGACTACCACTATCTAATAATGACACTAGTTGAACATCAAAAATCCCTTCTTCGTTCTCGAACTTTAATACAACATTTGGATAATACTCAGAACTCAATTTATCACTTTCGCTTATATTCGATATTTCTGAACTGTAACTTCTTTTCTGCGGTGCCGGGCAATTAACAATAATATGATCCGTAGACCCACAACGAAAACAAGACCCTTTTGGCCTCTTTTCTTTTTTACATTGATTGGACATGTGTCCGAAGAGACCACAATTATAACATTTTTTTTTATTTTTATCTACAAATCGTGTATCTTTGGTTTCACTCTTATTCTCTTTGTTGTTGTCATTCTCGGATGTAGCAGTTTTAATACTATCTCGACGGATATCTTTATTTTGACTAGACATATATGATTTTTTTGATAACGTAATTTTCTCAAAGGCAAATAATAAATCCTCTTTACTTTTAAATCTTTGCATTCGAGCTTGATCGCGCAACGATTCATCCGGAATACCCTCAATTATATATTCCACTAAATCGGTTTCGTCAATGTTAGCTTTATTAGCCAAAATAACTTTATTATACACATATTCACTGAATAATTCGCTTCGCGACCAAACAAGATCTTCAAATTGCCTACGTAATTTAATTTTACTCAACTGCGGAAAAAACATTTTTTTTAATTCGTACATTAATTGCTCTACCGGTATCGTTAAATGACTGGATCGAGAGTGAAACCAATTTAAAGCTTTACCTCGTAATTTACTACTAATAACAATTCTTGTTATCTCATCACTCAAACCGTATCCTGCTCGAATTAATTCTACCTGTTGTGCCCAACTCTCGAAATTTTGACCACTACCGTCAAAATTGCCCAACAATTCACTGATGGCATTAATCGAAATTCGTGAGCTTACCTCTACCCCTGGAAATGCTACCTGTTGTTGAATCACCTCTGGAACCGCTCTGACGCCTCTGATACTCGTCGATGTCCGCTGAAGATCATTACTCGATGAAAAATTCTCCTCCACTGGTAGAACCCCCTTTCCAAGCTGGACACTCGGATCTGCTTGTGGCGTTCTCTGATCGAACTCCTTCTCGACCTGATTCGCCCTCACACTCAAAAGCGACGACCTTGGAAAACTCGCTCTATCATCTTCAGGTGACCCCGATATTCGACTTGATACTGAGACAGCTATTCTCTGTTGCAACTGCAAAGTCAAGGCAGCTACTTGAGCCTGTAATGCAGCCAACATTTGCTTGGTATCATCGAAACCATTCATAGACATTTCACCCTCCTGGGAACCACCTCCAACTGACTCATTTTCCTCTTGGTTTTTTCTCCATTCATCTACCCAAGTCCCCTCTGGGTCTGCTTCTTCTAATCGTAAGAGCAATTCAGGTTTATTTCCAGTTACCATTAAATCATGAGCTCGTAGAATATTCTTTAATTCGGCCAATGTCAAATTTGTTGTCATCGTGTTGCTTTGATGTGTTTACTTCCAACCAATTTCTCTCGTTAAACGAACACACAGTTACTGGGAACAAACACTTTATACTTGAGAGACTAATACTACGATGGACAACGCTTCTTCTTCAAATGCGTAATCGGGTGTATAAAATGGCGATAACGACTTCTTAAAATTCTCCAACGAGAACCGAAACGATACACTATCGTAACATGCGACACAAAGTCAAAATTTATGGGAACCAATATTTAGCACATAAGACACACAGTCAAAATTTTGCGACACCAAGTCACTAACAATAAAACTGCACTAGTAAAAGAGCATAAAAAACGAAATCACAGTTTCGTCATAATTCCAGCAAGTAACCGGTATAGATTGAAAATGGCGACACTGATTTTCTCTCATCACTTGCACAAAGCTTTTCAGTATCACTTTCTTCAGTACAATCTCCTCCGATAACACAATTTTGCATAGAAATTATAACTGTTTTCCATTAGTTTAACTGTTTATTCGAACAAGTAAAAATTGCTCATTTCCAGTTATTAATTACTTTCAATTCGGCGCGAAACACGTGTTGCTTGCGCGTCCTTTTCGTAATTTCGTTCAAAATTCGGTAAAATGCACTAGTTTTCGTAAAAATTTATTTTTTATAAAACTCCACGATCATATCCCACTTCTGATCTGTGAAGGATGGCCAAATAAATAAACCTTAAATTAATTAACAATATAAATATATTTTTGTCAGGTACAATACTTAAACTTGTCGCACGCACACCCGATTCGCAACTGTCCCCCTACTTGATTAAGACTTAGCCCCCCACAATTAATAAATAGTGAGGAAGACATGCGCGTAAACGTTATAATTCTCACAATTTTGAATTTTCTAATTTTGTGTTTCGAAATTCATGAAAATTCGAAATTTTTTTCAAAAATCTCTGGATTTCTTCGCTCCTTATTTAAACCTTTTGAAAAGTCTTCTCCTACGAAATACGAAACTAGCAAAATCTTTGCCGACAGCGAGAAAAATTTCTTTCCTTTAAAAATTTTGAATTTTCTATTTTTTTGTTTCTAATTTCATGAAAATTTGAAATTTTTTTCGATAACCTCTGGATTTCTTTGCTCTTTTTTCAAACCTTTTTTAAAGTCTTTTTCTACGAAATACGAAACTAGAAAAACCTTTGCCAACAGCGAGAAAAATTTCTTTCCTTTCAAAATTTTGAATTTTCTAATTTTTTGTTTCTAATTTCATGAAAATTCGAAATTTTTTTCAAAAATCTCTAGATTTCTTTGCTCCTTATTCAAACCTTTTGAAAAGTCTTCTCCTATAAAATACGAAACCTTTGCCGACAGCGAGAAAAATTTCTTTCCTTTAAAAATTTTGAATTTTCTATTTTTTTGTTTCTAATTTCATGAAAATTTGAAATTTTTTATGAAAATCTCTGGATTTCTTCGCTCTTTATTTAAACCTTTTTAAAAGTCTTCTCCTACGAAATACGAAACTAGAAAAACCTTTCCCGACAGCGAGAAAAATTTCTTTCCTTTAAAAATTTTGAATTTTCTAATTTTGTGTTTCGAAATTCATGAAAATTCGAAATTTTTTTCGATAACCTCTGGATTTCTTTACTCCCTTTTCAAACCTTCTTTTCCTACGAAATACGAAACTAGAAAAACCTTTGCCAACAGCGAGAAAAATTTATTTCCTTTAAAAATTTTGAATTTTCTAATTTTTTGTTTCTAATTTCATAAAAATTCGAAATTTTTTTCAAAAATCTCTGGATTTCTTTACTCCCTTTTCAAACCTTCTTTTCCTACGAAATACGAAACTAGAAAAACCTTTGCTGGCAGCAAGAAAAATTTCTTTCCTTTAAAAATTTTGAATTTTTTGTTTCTAATTTCATGAAAATTCGAAATTTTTTTCAAAAATCTCTAGATTTCTTTGCTCCTTATTCAAACCTTTTGAAAAGTCTTCTCCTACAAAATACGAAACCTTTGCCGACAGCGAGAAAAATTTCTTTCCTTTAAAAATTTTGAATTTTCTATTTTTTTGTTTCTAATTTCATGAAAATTTGAAATTTTTTATAAAAATCTCTGGATTTCTTCGCTCCTTATTTAAACCTTTTGAAAAGTCTTCTCCTACGAAATACGAAACTTGAAAAACTTTTGCCAACAGCGAGACAAATTTATTTCCTTCAAAAATTTTGAATTTTCTAATTTTTTGTTTCTAATTTCATGAAAATTCGAAATTTTTTTCGAAAATCTCTGGATTTCTTTGCTCCCTTTCCAAACCTTTTTTTAATTTTTTTACCTACGAAAAACGAAACTAGAAAAACCTTTGCCAACAGCGAGAAAAATTTCTTTCCTTTAAAAATTTTGAATTTTTTGTTTCTAATTTCATGAAAATTCGAAATTTTTTTCAATAATCTCTGGATTTCTTTGCTTCTTATTCAAACCTTTTGAAAAGTCTTCTCCTACGAAATACGAAACTAGAAAAACTTTTGCCAACGGCGAGAAAAATTAATTATTATTATTATATTATTAAATGAAAAATATATTAATATATTAAATATAATAGAAAATTTATTAATTAAAATATATATATATATATATATATATATATATATATATATATATATATTAAAATATACTTAACATTTGAAAGTATTTTATGGTTTTCCTTGAGAAATTACTATTTTTGAAGAAAATTAATTATTATTAATATTATTCTGTTAATAATAGTTCACAGAAAAAATTTATTTTAAAATAATGCAATTCTTCGCTGTTCAATTATTTTCATTATCCACTATTCTAATAAAAATTCGCCAAAGAATTCAATTATTTACAAAATAATTTGATAAAATTATTAGCAAAAATTGTATCATTTCCATAAATAATGAAATTTCTCACATAAATTCAAGTATATAAAAAACTATAATAAACTTTGTTGCAAAAATTCAATTGTTTTCATAAATAATATAATTCTTCGTAGAATGTTAATTATTTGTAATGCAAATTTAAACGAGTTCCTTTGAAAAATGCAATTATTTTTATATATTTTTATACAGTTGTTTATAAAAATTTAATTTTAGAAAATAATTTTCGTTGAACTAAGAACAATTAATTTGAAAATCGCTTTTAAAAAATTATTAATAAAATTTACTAAAGATAATTAAATTTCTGTAAATATTTTTATAAGATTAAACTAAATTTGCAAATTAACAATGAATTTTAGCAATTAATTAAAATATTCTTTACATTTTAAAGAATTTTATGGTTTTACTTGAAAAATTACTTTTAAATATAAAACTATTTTCGAAGAATTGTAACAAAAAATTGGAAAAATAAGTAAATAAATAATTAAATTTTAGAAAAATTTAAAAAGAAAGTGAGAAGTTATTTTGGATCGAAATCGAGAAAAATTGAAGAAAATACCGAATAAAATTCATATAATGTAACTGAAAGGAATTTATTTTTTTTTTTATTTTTTAAAAATTTTTTAGTTGACAAATAAAATTTTTCCATAATTATTTTTTAGTACTGTTTTCTGTTATAAATTTATTTTTCCACAGAATTTGAAGCCAAATTTTATAATTTACTTTTATTAAAGTATTTTTTAATAAATTGTTGTCAAAATTTAAGTTTTTCCAAGCATTTTTGCTTAAAGTGAGGATTTTTGAAAAATATCTTATTCTTTTTTAATTTATTAAATTTTATAATATTATTAATATTAATAACAGTAATTAAGAAATAAACTTTCAATATTTTAGCCCCTGAAAGCGAAAGGAAATGGTCATCTGATAACGTCAAAGCTTTAATAATTTCCTATGACGAAATTTGGGATAACCCAAATAGTAAAAAAAAATTACCTAAAACGCTATGGGAGATGGTGACGAATAAAGTAAATGAAGTTGGACATTGCAAGTATACGAGTAAAGATTGTTCGGAAAAAATGAAAAATTTGAAGAAGACGTTTAAGAATCAAAAAAAAGAGAAACTTCTGGAAATGGCAACACTAATAATTGGGAACATTATGAACTAATGAATAATTTAATGTATAAGAAGCCAGAAATAACACCAGTGGCTACATCATCGAATCTTACTGGTTTCAAGAAAAATAAATTAAAAGAGTCAGGAAAACACAATGTGGACTCATCTAGTGATGATGAAAAACCAAATCTTAAACAACGGCGTAAAAGAAAAAATGAAACGGATACGGAAAAAATTTTAAATTTCTTAAAAGAAAAAGAAGAAAAAAAATCAGTACATTGAAAGGTTTCTAAACATTATTGAAAAAAAGTAATGAAATTCGAAATTCTTAAGAAACCTGATAGATATATGTTCTATATCCTAAAACTTTAACTAACGAAAACAAATAAAACAAATTATTAAAATTGAAGTTTCGGAAAATGTTATTTAATTAATCCTTGGTAGATTAAGAACATTTTTAATTTACAAAGAAAAGAATTTTTATATAATTTTAGAAAAGTTTTCCTTGACTTCAAACAAAATTGTCTTATATTTCCTGATGGAAAAGAGTCTTTTGCTTTTCTCTGACTTCCCTGGCCGCAGCACACATTATTATTTTGAAGCAATTACAGATGATTGCAGAAATTCAATTATTTTCAAAAATAGTAAAATTCTTCTTAGAAATTCAATTATTTCCAACAATTTTAATAAAATTCTTGACAAAATGAAAATTATTTTTAAAAACTGTTATAAAAAAAAGTTTTAAAAACTCTTTTTTCCTTTTGAGAAATTCAAACATTTTCAATCGATTTTTAATCAAATTTCTCAAAAATGAACTTTTTCTTAAAAATTTTATTAGAATTCGTCAAGAGAATTCTATTATTTAAAAATGCGTTGATAAAATTTTTTATGAAAATTCAATTGTAAAAAAGATTCAATTATTTAAGAAAATATTTATTTTTGTATTTAAATGATTGAATTCTCGTTGATTTTTCTTGTAAATATTGATTTAAAAATTAATTTCAGTTAAAATTTTAGATTATTATTGAATATTGAAAGTAATATAGAGTAAATTTTTATAGAAATAATTGAATTTTGAAAAAGTTTTAAATTAAAATCTTACAATGTTTGAAATTTTCATACTTTTAATAACAATTCTGTAGAATTCGTTTTTTGAAATAAAATTAATTGAATTTTTCTTTAATTCTTAAAGTTTTTTATTTTCTAATATGTTTAATTGAAGAATATCAGAATAATCGACATTACGTAAAAATTAATATTGGAAATAATTGAATATTTACGAAAAATATTAGCATTTTTGAAAATAATTTAATTCTTGTGGAGAATTTTATCAATTTTGAAAATAACAATTCACGGATTCTTGAGAAGATTTGTGTCGATTTTAAAAATAATTGAATTACTTCGAAGAATTTCATTCAAATTTTCTGGAATAATTAAATTCCTGTGAATAATTTTATAATCTGAAAAAATAATTAAATTCTTTACAAGTAGTTCAAGGAAATTTAGAATTAATTTTTTTCAAAATGTTTAATGTAATTTTTTTTTAATTATTTCAAGTTTTTTATTTCTAATGTTTTAATAGAAGAATGTAAGAATAATCGTAATTTTATGTATAATTGAATTGTACACAAATGGATTTAAAAATTCTCCAAGAAAAACTTTTTCAAAAATTATTTTAAAAAATTCATTTAAAAAAGAATTTTACTTTAAAATTCTATAAATGAAGAATCCAATTGAAATGAAAATAATTTTGAAGAAATTGCAGTAACAATATTTTTATAGAATAAAATAATGATAGTATCAAGTTTTAATTATTATAAAACATGAAGAAAGCGATCACTTCGAGTCTTCGACTCGGAATGATTGATATCTTCTTGCTTTGTAATAATATTCTTATATATGATATTAAATTAAATTAAATATTTATTTAAAAACAAAGTTATTTACGTTTTCTAGTAATTTTACAATTAAAGAAATTCGTAAATAAATGTTATAGAACAGGGAAAAAGTCGTTTTGTCTGGAAATCAGGGAGTTTGGTAAAATTAAAAATAAAGTTTTGTAAAATATAAATGCAGTTTTAAAAACCTGGAAAAATTCCTTTTCTTAACCTGGAAAACCAGGAAAAGTCAGGAAATTTGTAATGAGGAAAAGCGTGACAACCCTGTTGAAGCTTGCTTCTGAAAGATGAACTTTTCCGAAACAGGGTAGTTTTCAAAATTTTTGTACAATTTACTTCCGATTCAGAAAAAATTACTATTCCAACTATAAAAACAATGCTGGTCGTCACACGCCAAAATATTCCATGGAGTTTCCGTAGATATTCCATGAAAATTATGCAACTTTTTTATTATTTAATTATTATATAAATGAGCGATTCCACGTCAAGTGATCAAGGGGTCTTTTGGTGTAATGTTTATTTTTAATAATTTTTTAATCTTAAACAATTAAACATACAAATTTGACAAAGTACATTTTGGAAAAATTTTTTCATGCTCTTTCGATTGGAAATAAGCATTAAAAAAAAAATTTTTTGACAGAAAAAAATCAAAATTAAAAATAAATTTCAATTTTTGGGGGAGAGAGACCCGATTTTTTTTTAAAACGAAAGCTGAAGTTTTTTCCTAAAAGGACATATAAATGGTAAAGTGGGACTAGAATGTTTAAACATTGAAAAAAAGAGTTTTCTACTCGCCGGAGCGCTCTAAACCCGGTTTTTAGCTCCGTTTAGGAGAAAATTCTTTTTTTCAATGTTTAAACATTCTGGTCCCACTTTATCATTTATATGTCCTTTTAGAAAAAAACCTCAGCTTTCGTTTAAAAAAAAAAAAATCGTACCTCTCTCCCCCAAAAATTGAAATTTATTTTAAATTTTGATGTTTTTGGGTCAAAAAATTTTTTTTTCAAAATGTTTATTTCCAATCGAAAGAGCATGAAAAAACCTATCCAAAATGTATTTTGTCAAATTTGTATGTTTAATTGTTTAAGAGTAAAAAATTATCGAAATAAGCATTGTACTGAAAAACACAAAAATTTAACCCCCTCCCCCCCGGAAAATATTGGACTAGGTAAAAAAATATTTTCACGAAAAATTACTATGTATTAGTACTACAGAAGCCCCAAGTATTGCTACGATTGGTGAAAAAGTTTTCACCACCTTGATAACTTGACATGGATCGCTCAAATATATATTGCAATAAAACTCGTTATTAGACTCTAGTCATAATATAAATGTTAAAAGAATATTAAAATAAAAAAACTTGCAGAATTTCCATATAATCTCAAAGGTTATTTTGTAGAGATGTTCTGTGGAATTTCCAGGGGGTACTATCCTGTAACTTTTCATTGTAGAATTACGTTTTACAGTACCCAGGAAAAAATTATTCGTACGAAATTTGTGAGAATTCCGTTCAGAAATACGGCCAGATTCGTACAGAATTCCTATTGAATTCGTATGAAATTACTACTGAAATACGTGTGGGGTTTTGAAACGTTTTTTCGCACATCTGTTTTATAAAATAGATTTTCGAAAAAAAATATCGTTCTGAAATCCATATGGAAATTCGCATGCAAATTCTTTTGACAATTTCTTCAAAAATTTTTTGCCAAATTTCCTTACAAATTTCGTATGAAATTTAATCAAATTACGAACGGATTTCTTTTGGCAAATTATTAAAAAATTTGGCTTGAAAATTCGTATGGAATTCCGCACAAAATATCAGCTAGAAATGACCTCAACAATTTTCGGCGAAAATTCAATACCAAATTCGTATGAAATTCGAGCGAATGAAAGAACAGACTTATTTGCACGGAAAAAAAGAAATTAGCTCTAGCAGTAAACAGATGTTTGCTATGAAATTTCTGAAAATTAGCTACCACAACTAAGAAGTTTGCAGTGGCAGCAAACATTAGTAAAAATTTATGCGAGTTTGCTGTCATAGCGAACTTGTTTGATCTCACAGCGAACTTTTTCGCTGTCCCTATTTCAACGAACAAAGTTTGCTGTGGCAGCAAAATGTTCGCTGCGACAGCAAACCCTTTCTATGCGTGTGGGAAAATTTTTATAAAATTCTGATCAAAAATTCGTATGAAATCCTGCACAAAATATCAGCTAAAAATTTCTTCAAAAATTTTCGGCGACATTTCCACACGAAATTCGTATGAAATTCCAACGATTTATGAATCATTATTATTGTGTAAAAAAATCTTTTTTCAAGGAAAGAAAGGAGTCTTATATAACAATTCGTATATAACAATATACAACTATTCTTAATCTATACGTGTAAATTATAGTGATTATTTTCAATACGGTTTAATGAACTTAAGAAAAAATATCTACTAAAATAATTACCTTTATGTTGAATTTAAGTATGTGTTGGATATTTTCTTCCATCAGATATATATAAAATTTTATTTTCACAGACGTAACTTTTTAAAACTGATTTTAATTTTAAAACTTAATTAATTTTTATTTTATAAAAATAAGATTTAATTTTTATTGTGTGCATCGTAAAGATAAAAGAGTGCAAATAATTTATTTTTCTAAAATTTCTTTTCTTATAACGTATTTTTTTATTCAATTAAAAATTTTTGATATTTTACAGCAAGATTAAATTTAATTTTTATAGAAAATTATGAAAAATAATTTTTTACATTTAATTAGTAATTAGATAATAAATACAAAATTAACTTTTTCAGTATTTATCCTTGCTTTTGTGTTTATAAAATCTGAACAAAAACTTAAAGAATGAAAATTAAATAATAGTAATTCCTATTTCATTATTTTTGTTTCTGTGTAATTTATTTATTATGATAATTACTTTTTTTAAGTACTAATGAAATTAAGAAATTAATTATCTAAATGTAAAGTTAAAAATAATATTTAATAAAAAATATTCTTTGTTTGAGTAATCAATATACGAAATATTTTTCCCTATATTCTATTTATGTTATAAAAATTAGATAAAAAACAAAAGTTTTATGCAAACTATTCTTCCGCCTTAAACTTTATTTGAAAAATTATTTCACCCCTTTTTCTAAACCTCTGCAAGCCTCTTGCCAACGAGCTGGTTCTCGAGGTGGAGGGCTTGGCC